>JAWZYU010000025.1:12212600-17012600 GCA_038380435.1 Ryuthela nishihirai | reverse complement strand
CCATGGCCGAGTGGTTAGCGCGCTTGGCTACTGTTCTATGGAACCTGGATTCGAGTCCCGGGTAAGGCGTTTTTTCTGCTGAGGTCCCGCCATCCTCTCCGACCTTCTACTGTGACATATAAACTGACAGGCTCCTGTCAGACCTCTGTGGCAAGCAGCTGCTTGAGGGGGTATTTATTATAATTTTTTTTCAGTTCACATTCAGATTTTATGCAGAAATTTTCAAAGAACGTTTCTTAATTCGAAAATATTATCCGACACGTGAAATTCTAAGCTTCAATGTTTTAAAAATGTGCCCTTTTTCCTAGATAATGTATATCCTTTGCCATATTTTATTATATTGACTAATATATATATATAAATACCCCCTCAAGCAGCTGCTTGCGACAGAGGTCTGACAGGAGTCTGTCAGTTTATCGCCATAGTAGAAGGTCTGTGAGGATGGCAGAACCTCAGCAGAAAAATAATACAAACATCCATGCCTTACCGGGGTTCGAACCCAGGTCCCTTTCACCTGGGTTCGAACCCCGGTAAGGTCTTTACCATTCGGCCACTATTCACGATTACTATTTGGCCACTAACTATATTTTATTATTGATCAGTACAAGTGCATCATTTCTAAACAGGGTTTAGCATGCCTAAATATTTTTGAATGCTTTTGGGCATTAGGTGGGTCCGACTTTGTAAGTAACGATGAGGTTAGGAGTCATCAATCTCTTTTAAGCAGCATATTGTGCAGAGAGAGACTGCATTGGTCTGGCCATGTTGCTCGTAAGCATAGCTGCAGATTGGCAAAGAGGATTATGAACAGTTTGCCTAAGGGTTTCAAAAAAAGGGGGACACCTAGGATGCAATGTCGAACAGGACCTTGCTAGAATTGGCCTAGAGTGGCCAAATGCAGCAGCTGTAGCTCAAAAGAGACGCGTTTGGAGAGGAAAATTACACAGAGTAGGGGCGGGGATGGCTCAGTCGGTAGCGCGCCAGGTTCGTAATCTGTAGTTCACAGGTTCGAGTCCCAGCTGGGTCAGCGTTGAGATTTATCTCCGCAAAATTCCCCGCCCTGCCCACGGTCAGTAGGGGACACCGATGGGCTAGGAAAGACCGCCGTCCGTCGGATGGGACGTTAAGCCTTGGCGCCGTGTGCAGGAGAGACATACCCTGTGCACGTTAAAGAACACACTGGATCGCCTTGACGGGAGGCTACCATCTGTCTCCCAACAGCTGTTCCAGTGGGTCCCCTTCCCCAACCTTCTCTGAGCCTTCGGGGTCCATGTGACCTGGCCATTTAGCCCATGGTGTGCAAAAAATGCCGCTCAGAGGTAAAACAACCCAACCCAAATACACAGTCTAGTTGGACCTCCGTAGCCCATGGCTGCATGAGGATTTTGCATGTATGTATGTATGTAATTAAAAATGAGCAATACTCAGAACTATTTTTACGTATTCTCTTATTCTTAATAAATTTTAATTTAAAAATAAATTAAAGAATTTAATTTATTTTTTTACGTGTTGTTCTCTTATTTTTAATTAAATTTGTAATGATGCTGCTCCCCACGACATTTCAGTTTCTGCTAGTATTTCTAACATTTTTCGTTCCAAATAATATTAACAAGCAATTTTGACGTAAAACAATTTCAATTAATATTAGAGAGGAAAATTACACAGTCTATAGTTGGACCTCCGTAGCCCTTGGCTGCATGAGGATTTTGTGTGTATGCATATAATAAATTTTATAATAAATAATTAATATATTTCTTTCTGAGTAGATTATAGAGCAGCAGGTAGTGATCTTCAATATTTCAGTTGGGTTGGGTCATTTTACCTCTGAGCGGCACTTTTTTGCACACCATGGGCTAAATGGCCAGGTCACATGGACCCCGAAGGCTCAGAGAAGGTTGGGGGGAGGGGACCCACTGGAATAGCTATTGGGAGACAGATGGTAGCCTCCCGTCAAGGCCATCCAGTGTGTTCTTTAACGTGCACAGGGTATGTCTCTCCCGCACACGGCGCCACGGCTTAACGTCCCATCCGACGGACGGCGGCCTTTCCAAGCCCATCGGTGTCCCCTACTGACCGTGGGCAGGGCGGGGAATTTTGCGGAGATAAATCTCAATGCTGATCCAGCTGGGACTCGAACCTGGGAACTACAGATTACGAGCCTGGAGCGCTACCGACTGAGCCACCCCCGCCCCCAATATTTCACTAAGTTCTTTTTAGTTTCAGTAATTCTTTTAAAATTAAATGAATAAATTGTTGCAAATCGGGATTTGAGTGAACTCTTCAATTTATCTTCAGTTGGATTTTTCTTAAAAAAAAAGAAACTATTTTTTAAAGTTAGCGAACTTCGAATGTGATTTTCTTTTGGATTTTAATTCTTTTGCAAAAGACCCCAATCGTTTTGGCTATGTAGTGTACAGTCGCTCAAAAAAGTATCCGAACACTATGGTTGATTACAGAACTCAGAAAAAATATCTGGCAACCTTCGTGTCACGTGGGGCGGGGGTGGCTCAGTCGGTAGCGCACCAGGCTCGTAATCTGTAGTTCCCAGGTTCGAGTCCAACCTGGGTCAGCACGCTGGATGGCCTTGACGGGAGGCTACCATCTGTCTCCCAACAGCTGTTCCAGTGGGTCCCCTCCCCCAAGCTTCTCTGAGCCTTCGGGATCCATATGACCTGGCCATTTAGCCCATGGTGTGCAAAAAAGTGCCGCTCAGAGGTAAAACAACCCAACCCAACTTCGTGTCACGTGACACGAAGGTTGCCAGATCGCTAATTTCTAAGAAAAAAATCATTGCCAGATATTTTTTCTGAATTCTGTAATCAACCATAGTGTTCGGATAGTTTTTTTTAATATATATAATGCGTATGAATATATAATGCAATGAATATGGAGCGTGTGCAGTTACCGTTCACAGCAAACTAGAGCGGTTGCGGTTAATGTTCACAGCACATTGGATCGTGTGAGCTCACAAAAACCTGGATCGTGTGGGCCCACTCACAGAAATATTGAGCGTGTGCAGTTACCGTTCACAGCAAACTGGAACGTGTGCAATAATTGCACACGCTCCAGTTTGCTGTGAACGGTAACTGGAACGTGTACAGTTGCTGCACACGCTCCAGATATTTTTTCTGTAATCAACCATAGTGTTCGGATACTTTTTTGAGCGACTGTACCGAATAATCAGGCACGTATTTAAAGTTTTAGAATTTAATTTCGGGGTTGGATGTGTGGGAATTTAAGAATAATACTTTAGTAGGGTTTCACCATTACCGCCCCCCCCCTCCCCCCGGATACGTCCTGGTAATAACGATAAAAAACAGCGAAGAACCACAAAACGTACAGAAGTCAAATATGAAAGTGTCGAAAATTGTGTTGTTCAGATATGGAATTCCCCCCCCCCCTCAGTTCAGGATAAACATTGTTTTCTTTTGGAATGACCTTTTAATGTCAGTGGCATAAAAAGCGATATCGAAAACAAACAATAACTCAGTATTAATATCCTATTTCAGTATCTAATCTTCCCCTTTTTCCTTGGCAACAAATGCCAAAAGCAGATAAAAGACTTTGGATCAATTTGATGGATGACAAAATGAGATTGGTCGAGCGCAGCAGACGAAGCGATATTGCCGAATGAGGGTGGGGACGGTAGAGGCAAAGGTTCGGTTCTTTTACCTCTGCGCAGCACCTATTTTTCGCACAGTGGGTTAAATGGCCAAGTGATAAGGACCCCAAGGGTCATAGAAGGTAAAGGAAAGGGGTTGGGTTGCTTTACCTCTGAGCGGCACTGTTTTGCACACCATGAGCTAAATGGCCAGGTCACAAGGACCCCGAAGGCTCAGAGAAGGTTGGGAGAGGGGACCCACTGGAAGAGCTGTTGGGATGCAGATGGTAGCTTTCCCGTCAAAACAATCCAGTGTGTTCTTTAACGTGCGTAGAGTATGGCTCTCCCGCACACGAAGCCACGGCTTAACGTCCCATCCGATGGACGGCAGAAAAATTTCCAAGCCCATCGGTGTCCCCTACTGACCGTGGGCAGGGCGGGGAATTTTGCGGAGATAAATCTCAACGCTGACCCAGCTGGGACTCGAACCTGAGAACTACAGGTTACGAGTCTGGCGCGTTACCGACTGAGCCACCCTCGCCCCAAAAAGGGAAAGGGCACCCGCCGAAGAGCTGTTAGGAAATAGATGGAGGCCCGTCGTGAGGGCCATCCAGCCAGGGCCGTGCCTGCTATGATGCAGAGAGGCGGCCGCATCATGCGGCATCGTAAGGGGGCGGCATAAGCAGCGAAATCAAAATACATTTTGAACCATTTAATAATTAAAAATCTTTACGCAACGCTTTTCTATATTGGTCTATGTTATTCCGATATTGATGTATAAAATAAATAAAAAATAAAAATAAATACCCCCTCAAGCAGCTGCTTGCCACAGAGGTCTGACAGGAGCCTGTCAGTTTATATGCCAGAGTAGGAGATACGATTTATGATTTATCGTACGCCTCTGCCTCAGTGCTTTCGGTACCCTTTGATCTCGGTTTCTGGTGCAAGTGCATTGTTGGTGAGCGCTCGCCGAAAGACTTGATCTGACAGCGCGAAGTTATTATTTTTGTTTGTAACATACCGCGCGGCCGCTCCTAAAAGCTGAGGCGGCAATTATCACAAAAGACAATTGCACGTGTTACGTGTTAATAGTTCTGCTTTGAGCTTACGATTATTGACAATATTTGATTTTAATTTTAGTTTGTCATGAGAAGTGGCAAGTGGTTGTGCTGTATTTAAGTCAGTAAATCAGATATATGATATATCTGTATCAGTATAATATTTGTGCATTTATACTAATTCAGTTTTTTTGTTTAAAAAGTAGATCAGGTGAGAGAATTATTGTTTTCTACAGCAATTGTAGTTACTTATTATCATTGAAAATGATTATGTTATGACAATAGGGACTCGAATTAAAAAGTAACATTTGCATGGACTGGGTATATCTCAGGTGTGGAACGTGTGCCTCTGTGTGATAGATAGAGATTTATTTAGGTAATATTAGGCTACTTTTGCGTTCTGTGTGTGATAGAGAGAGAGAGTTGCTTAGGAAATATTTGCATTTGTCTACTTTTGCGTTCGTTATTTATTGCTCTATTTTTACCAAATTCATATACGTTGAAGTGGAGACAATACAATAACAAGTTAAAGAAAGGCATGTGTCAAAACGGCTGCTAGCTGTCAATTTGACAGATATTCGTTATCTATTTATTATGTTCTGTTACCTAGAAATCTTACTAGCTTTGCAACTCATTTCTATCGTTATTTTATCTACCCTACTTTAATAGCATGATAAGCATCATCATATTTAATCATTTTCAATGACCCCCCCGGTTGCATTTTTGCGAAGGACTGTGAATTTTTATTTAATATTTTTATTACAGTATGGAACAGAAAAGGAAAAAATTGTCTGGAAGTCAATATAAAAAGAAACACTTAAAGAAAGAGGAACAAGGAAGAAAGCTAAGCTATGTTATGAAGGAATTCTTAGTACAAAAGCCCTGTTTAGATGAGCCGTCCACATCCACATCAACAGCGACTGCTTAGGATTTGGCAAATAAAAACTCAGTGCCGCCCCAATCACTTCCATAAGAAGTTGTTGAAGAGAGCCAAAAAAATAACACCATCAGAAGTTCATCAAGAGCCGGGTAGCAGTAGTAGCCAGCATATATTTAACGAAATTCCTTCTATCCTGCATTATGGAATGCTTTCTGCGTGTCATCTGAAACTCGTCAAATACTGGTTGAGAGGGGTCGACATCAAATTAAAGAATTCGAGTTTCCTATTAATAAAGGAAGGCGTAGATTTTCGCCCTCGCATTGTTTGAAAGTGTTGAGCAATAGTGAAGTTGGTTGATTTACTCTGTTACAAATGATGCCGTTTTTTGCTTTTGCTGTATATTATTTGATAATTCGTCTGCTATTAATGACTGGCCCAAAAAAGGTTATTCTGACTGGGGAAATCTTATAAGAGCCCTTACAATGCACGAAAAGTCTGTAAATCACAGAAATGCTTTTAGAGCATGGAAAGAATTGGACATTCGATTAAAACAGAAAAAAAACTATTGACGCTGAATATCAACGAATTATGGATATGGAAATTCAGCATTGGAGAGGAGTTCTAAAAAGAATTATGTCAATAATTAGACTATTGGCCTCACAATGCTTAGCTTTTTGTGGAACAACTGAACATTTGTTTCAGCCTAATAACGGAAACTTCCTAAAGTTGGTAGAATTGCTTTCTGAGTTTGATCCAGTTATGGAAGAACATATCAGGAGAGTTCAACGCGAGTCTGATAAATGGTCTGTGACTTATCTAAGCAATAATATACAAGATGAATTGATAAATTTGATGGGAAATGTAATTTTAAGCAAAATTGTCGAAATAACAAAAATCGCTAAATATTTTTCAATAATCGCCGATTTTACCCCAGACGTAAGTCATATTGAACAGCTCTCATTAACAATAACAGTTGTCGCTTTAAACTCCATTCAAAATAAATATGAAATTGAAGAATTCTTTATTGGTTTTTATCAAGCTAGTGATTCAACCGGAGAGGGTTTGACAGAACTTATTCTGACACATTTGGAAAAGTTAGGTTTTGAGTTAAAGTGGCTTAGAGGACAAGGCTATGACAACGGAGCTATTATGAAAGGAGTAAGAAAGGGTGTACAAAATAGAATACTTGAAAAATATCCAAGGGCGTTTCATGTGCCCTGCGCATGTCATTCTTTAAACCTAGTTGTGAATGATGCAGCGTCTTCTTCTACAGAAACAACAACTTTTTTTTCTATTGTACAACAACTTTACACTTTTTTTCTGTTCTACAAAGCGTTGGGAAGGGCTAAAAAATATGTTTCACAATTAACTCTAAAACCATTGAGTGCTACTAGGTGGTCAAGCACAGTAGATGCGTTAAAACCTTTACGATGTCAACTTTGCGAAATCTATGATGCATTATTCCAAATAATAGAAGACATCAACAGAGATGCAGAAACTAAAGTTAAAGCAAGAGGGTTAGCAAAAAATATTAAAAATTACAAGTTTATATGCGGTATAATTCTTTGGTATGATATTTTATTTGAAATAAATTCAATCTCGAAGATATTGCAATCTGTAACTATAAATTTGTCAGATTGTGTAAGGATGTTATCAGAAACCATACAAAAAGTGAAAAGTTATAGACAATCTGGATATGATCAGATGAAAATTGCTGCTAATGAGATTGCAGAGAATCTTGAATGCAGTGCAGAATTTCCTGCCGAAACTGAAGTTAGAGCCAGAAGGAAAAAGCGTCAATTTGACTATGAAGAAGCTGTCAATCAACCCTTAACAGAGGAGAATAAATTTAAAATAAACTTTTTCAATTATATTCTGGACATTACCCTTAATTCTCTGAATGAACGATTCACGCTTCTGGAAACCCATAGCAAAAATTTTCAGTTTTTATATGACATTTTAAAACTCAAGGATATAGATGACAAAACGCTAGAAAATTATTGTACCAGTCTCCAGTCAATACTTTCGGTCGAAAATGAATCAGATATAAATGCAAATGATCATCAAGAAGAATTACGGGATGTATCCCGAATGCTACCATATTCTATGAAACCTTTGGATGTTTTAAATTATTTGTACCAAAATAACTTAATTGCTTTGTATCCGAATACTGTTGTAGCTCTGAGAATTTTATTAACACTCCCTGTCTCTGTAGCTAGGGGGAAAGAAGTTTTTCCAAATTAAAATTAATAAAACACTACTTAAGAAGTTCAATAAGCCAAACAAAACTTAGAAATCTGTCATTAATTTCTATTGAATTTACATTGGATGCCACTTTATTTTGACTACACATCTCTAATTAACGAATTTGTTAAAGTTAGAAGGGTAAAACTGCAGTAGATTGTTGCAGTTGATATCATTCTTTTAAAGTAGTTTATATTTTCAAATTAAAAAGAGTATTCGTACATTTTGTGCAGTTTTTTTTTAAATCACAATCGAAGGTTATTTTAAAGAAAAAACATTTAAGGGGCGGCATTTCGAAGACTTGCATCATAATGAAAAAATCTACCGCACGGCCCTGCATCCAGCATGTTCCTTAACATTCATAAGACCACGGCTTAACTTATCATCCAATAGATGACGATCTTTCCAAGCCCATCTGTGTCTCCTTTCTGACCGAAGGAGGGTGAAGGCTTGGTGAAGATAAATCTCAACGTTGGCACAGGTGGGATTTGATCAGCGAACCCCTTGATTTGAGTACAGTCGCTCAAAAAAATATCCGAAGACTATGGTTGATTACAGAATTCAGAAAAAATATCTGGCAACGTTTCTTTTTTAGAAATTAGTGATCTGGCAACCTCCGTGTCACGTGATTACAGAATTCAGGAAAAATATCTGGAGCGTGTACAGCAACTGTACACGCTCCAGTTACCGTTCACAGCAAACTGGAGCGTGTGCGGTTACTGCACACGCTCCAGGTTGCTGTGAACGGTAACTGCACACGCTCAATATTTCCGTGAGTGAGCCCACACGATCCAGGTCTTTGTGAGCTCACACGATCCAATGTGCTGTGAACATTAACCGCTCCAGTTTGCTGTGAACGGTAACTGCACACGCTCCATATTCATTGCATTTTATATTCATACGCATTATATATATTAAAAAGTATTCGAACACTATGGTTGATTACAGAAACAGAAAAAATATCTGGCAACGATTTTTTTTAGAAATTAGTGATCTGGCAACCTTCGTGACACGTGACACGAAGGTTGCCAGATCACTAATTTCTAAAAAAATCGTTGCCAGATATTTTTTCTGAATTCTGTAATCAACCATAGTGTTCGGATATTTTTTTGAGCAGCTGTACATTGTCACAGGCGTCCTCATGCAACAGCCAATGTCGCTCTAGCAAAAAAGGGGTATCGTGTTGCTAATTTTTCACACTGACACAAATGTCTGAAAAATCTCTGCGAATTTCTACAGATCAGTGATTTATGCTTCATTTCTGAATTGTTCATTTTCATTTTAACGAACTATATGGGGCGGGGGTGGCTCTGTCGGTAGCGCGCCATGCTCGTAACCTGTAGTTCCCAGGTTCGAGTCCCAGCTGGGTCAGCTTTGAGATTTATCTCCGCAAAATTCCCCGTCCTGCCCACGGTCAGTAGGGGACACCGATGGGCTTGAAAAGGCCGCCGTCCGTCGGATGGGACGTTAAACCGTGGCCCCATGTGCGGGAGAGTCATACCCTGTGTACGTTAAAGAACACGCTGGATGGCCTTGACGGGAGGCTACCATCTGTCTCCCAACAGCTGTTCCAGTGGGTCCCCTCCCCCAACCTTCTCTGAGCCTTCGGGGTCCTTGTGGCCTGGCCATTTAGCCCATGGTGTCCAAAAAAAATGCCGCTCAGAGGTAAAACAACCCAACAACAACAACCAACGAACTTTATATATATTATATATACAATATACGTGTTTTGTAAGAATTTTGCTTAGAATAACTCCAAAAGTGGGGAAAGAAATAGAACAGTATCCTGTTTTAAAACGCCAGATAGTTTGGTAATGTGAGTAAGGATAAATGGTGAAAACGGTTTCCTTTATGTTGACAGTCTCCCAACTCTTACGATGCATAATAAAAGTCTCTTTCAGGCACCGGAAGTGGGTCAGTACGAGCTGTCGAATATGAAATGTGGCCAAAAGTTTTTCTCCTTTATCAGATGGAAGATTGCCAACCGCAAAGAATGAAGAGCAGAATAATAAGGGAACGGATGATGGAGTGATCATCCGTTCCCTGCATCCGTCCTCTGCATCTGTACATCATGGAAGGAAGAGGAAGACCAAAGAGGAGAACAGATGCATTCCCTTTAGATAGAGAAGTAATAAACATTGTGACGTCATTTATCAGCAATTCACGGAATTCGATGAAAGCGCTGGGTAATTTTTAATTCTGAGAGACACTTTTGTGCACACAATTGGGTAAATGACCAGGTCGCAGGAACCCCGAAGGTTCTGAGAAGGTTAGGGTAAGGGGACTCACTGGACAGCTATTAAGACACAGATAGAAGCGCAGAAATAAACCAACCCATGCGTGCGGGGGTGGCTCGGTCGGTAGCGTTCCAGGCTCGTAATCTGCAGTTCCCAGGTTCGAGTCCCACCGGGCGAGCGTTGAGATTTATCTCCACAAAACTACCCGCTCTGCTCTCGACCAGTAGGGGGCACCGATGGGCTTGAAAATGCTGCCATCCGTCAAATGGTACGTTAAGCCGTGGACCAGCGTGCGGGTTGTTGGGTTTGGTTGTTTTACCTCTGAGCGGCACTTTTATTGAACACCATGGGCTAAATGGCCAGGTCACAAGGACCCCGAAGGCTCATAGAAGGTTGGGGTAGGGGACACTCTGGATCAACTGTTGGGAGATAGATGGTAGACTCCCGTCATGGCCATCCAACGTAGTCTTTAACGTGCACAGGGTATGGCTCTCCCGCACACGGGACGACGGCTTAACGTCCCACACCAACGAAACGGCGGCCTTTCCAAGCGCATCGGCCAGCGTACGGGAGAGCCATACTCTGTGCACGTTAAAGAACATGCTGAATGGCCTTGACGGGAGGCTACCATCTGTCTCCCAACAGCTGTCCAGTGGATCCCCTTTCCCAACCTTCGGGGTCCTTGTGACCTGGCCATTTAGCCCATGGTGTGCAAAAAAAGTCCAGCTCAGAGATAAAACAACTCAACTACAAATGAAGAATGATGATTATGTAGCATTCAACGTTAAAAAAAACCATGCTCGAGCAGCATCGTGAATTCCTGGAAAAGTTAATATGAAATGCTTTTTCTAATTTATTCAGTCAGCATGAAATTTCTTCCTTTTTGAAAAGAATCCAAACACCTGTATCTCAAGCAATTAACACTGCCTCTAATTCTTCTGCGACTGAATGAGGTGAGGACTTCTGGAATTTTTATTTAGCCGCTTTAAGGATTCCTCCCCTCAAAATGGTGCTTTCAAAATTATGATTTCAAACAAGATCGTTGAAGTTCCACATAACGAAACATTCTTACAGGAAATGACGTAATAAGAACGTGTGAGCCCGTGTTAACGCGTCACAGGCGTGAGACTGAAGCTCAGTGGCCAATAACATCACGCGCTTAATGACGTAGGCCGTCATTAGAGTGTCTGTTGTGCGCCTTCAGGAGCTGAATGGGTGGAAAGGTATCGCTTGCTCGGAGTGCAGAGTGGATTTGCTGAAAACGAAAAGTGTCGCTTCCTTAATAAAGGACCAGTTGTAAATTAAAACAAGAAAGTTAATGAGAGAGCCAGATAGTATCTAAATGGAACAGTTTTGCGTACCGAAATTCCATCTCCGGAGTCAGCGGTTGAAAGTGCTTGTCGTTGATGAGGGAGATCTCAGGCTGTAAGCAGGTTGGTTTACCTCTGAGCTGCACCTTTTTGTACACAATGGGCTAAATGACCAGGTCACAAGGACCCCAAGGGCTCGGAGAACGTTGGTGGAGGGGACCCACTAGACAGCTGTTAGGAGACAGATGGTAGCCTCCCGTCAAGGCCATCCAGCGTGTTCTTTAACGTGCACAGGGTATGGCTCTCTTAAACACGGGGCCACTGGCAATGTATCTGGAAACAACAGAATCAGCCTTACTTATTTTCTTGTTTACAAAGGTTAAAATTGCAGTACTTTAGTAAACTTTAGAAAAGAGGAAAATATTATATAATCTAATTTTAATCCTTAGTTGTATACAAATATTTTTTCACATCCTCCACAGATTCTTCAAAGTCCAAGCAGCGATGCCTGTTCCCTTGTTTGCCACATGAAGCACATTGACAGTATCTGTCACACGCCTTCCAAGATAAATAAGCTGAGAAACTTTCACCAGAGCACAGATGTTCAAAGGCACTGAGCACCATCCAGCCGGCCTAATTCTAGTCTTAGCTGGGTTGGGTTGTTTTACCTCTGAGCGGCACTTTTTTGCACACCATGGGCTAAATGGCCAGGTCACATGAACCGCGAAGGCTCAGAGAAGGTTGGGGGAGGGGACCCACTGGAACAGCTGTTGGGAGACAGATGGTAGCCTCCCGTCAAGGCCATCCAGCGTGTTCTTTAACGTGCACAGGGTATGGCTCTCCCGCACACGAGGCCACGGCTTTACGTCCCATCCGACGGACGGCGGCCTTTCCAAGCCCATCGGTGTCCCCTACTGACCGTGGGCAGGGCGGGGAATTTTGCGGAGATAAATCTCAACGCTGACCCAGCTGGGACTCGAACCTGGGAACTACAGATTACGAGCCTGGCGCGCTACCGACTGAGCCACCCCCGCCCCTCTAGTCTTAGCAATTTTGCAAACATTTTCGAAAAAAAAAAATGGATCTGTAAAATGTTCAAATATCTGAATGTCAATTACCTTTATATATGGGGCATGGGTGGAATTTGGATTGGGTTGTTTTACCTCTGTGCTGCACGACTCTTTTGCAAACAATGGGCTAAATGACCAGGTCAGAAGGACACCAAGGGCTCAGAGAACGTTGGTTTGGTGGGGGGACTCACTAGACGGCTGCTGGGAGACAGATGGTAGCCTCCTGTCAAGACCATACAGCGTGTTCTTTAACGTGCACAGAGTATGGCTCTCCCGCACACGGGGCTACGGCTTAACGTCCCATCCGACGGACGGTGGCCTTTCCAAGCCTATCGGTGTCCCTTACTGACCGTGGGCAGGGCGGGGAATTTTGCGGAGATAAATCTCAACGCTGACCCAGCTGGGATTCGAACCTGGGAACTACAGATTACGAGTCTGGCGCGCTACCGACTGAGCCACCCCGCTCCCGCTGGAATTTGAGGGATCGGTGTTGGAATGTGAAGGTCCTGAAATTGACAACAATAAAGTTGCCCTCCCATAAACCTAGGTGGGAGGGAAATGCAACACTTTTGTTTAAAAAGATAATTGGAAAATTATTTTTTAGTTAGATTAATTCTAATGAAATATTGTAATTGTCATCGTTTCAAAACCGTCAGAGGGCGCCAGATATGCCAAAGAGAAACTTAATAAATTGAAGAAATTTTTTACGTTTATTTTTCAACTACAAGGGAAGCATTCATTCTTAGTTTAACGTCGATATCAAATGTAGAGGAAAAATTGTCTTGAGCCGGGTGGGTATGGGGGCGGGGGTGGCTCAGTTGGTAGCGCGCCAGGTTCGTAATCTACAGTTCCCAAGTTCGAGTCCCCAACTGAACATTGAAATTTATCTCCGCTAAACTCCCCGCCCAGCCCACGGTCAGTAGGGGACACCGATGGGCTTGAAAAGGCCGCCATCCCACGGATGGGACATTAAGCCATGGCCCCGTGTGCAGGAGAGTAGATCCGAGTGTAGGACTCCGTGCACAGGATTATGTAAAACAATCCGTAAAGTTTATAAATCACACCAGCTGAAGAAAAAACATTAGCCGATGATGGTGCAGTGGTTAGCATAACTGGAATGTTTCCAGGAGACGTGGGTTCGAATCCCACTCACTGCGAAACCAAATTTTTTTCCAGCTTATTATTTATTTCACTGTTTATTATTATGGAAGTTGGAATATTTCCCAACAGCAATGTCATCAAATCATAAGGATTGGCTTAGCATTCCATTCTCTATAACTCTACAAATAGTGAGCGAATATTGTTTGAAATCGAGATTCAGATAGATTTGATTTAGATCTTTATTTCATTTTTAGTCACTTTTACTATGGTTGATTACAAAATTCAGGAAAAATATCTGGCAAGGATTTTTTTTTTTTTTTTTGAAATTAGTGATCTGACAACCTTCGTGTCACGTGACACGAAGGTTGTCAGATCACTAATTTCAAAAAAGTTGTCAGATCACTAATTTCAAAAATTTCAAAAAAAAATCGTTGCCAGATATTTTTTTCTGAATCCTGTAATCAACCATAGTGTTCGGATACTTTTTTGAGCGACTGTAGGTGGTCATATTATTTTGATACTAGATCGTGTGGGCTCACTCACGGAAATATTGAGCGTGTGCAGTAAACGTTCACAGCAAACTGGAGTGTGTGCAGTAACTGCACACGCTCAGTTTGCTGTGAACGGTAACTGGAGCGTATACAGTTGCTGTACACGCTCCAGATATTTTTCCTGAATTCTGTAATCACGTGACACGAAGGTTGCCAGATCACTAATTTCTAAAAAAATCGTTGCCAGATATTTTTTCTGAATTCTGTAATCAACTATAGTGTTCGGATATTTTTTTAGCGACTGTACATATAAAACGTAATTTAGAAGTTATAGGTTTCGAAATTAGTTCCCCAAGATAAAATAGAAATTTTCCAATAAATTGATAGAGCTTTGTGCATTACACGTATTTTTTAAGAAATTTTCAAAGACTACTAAAGCAGAGAGAAACTTTTCGTAGCGGAACAGTATTTCGTTCTCCTCAACTTTCTCACTTTATTAAAATTTATATCTGGGAGGGATCAACATAATTCGAATTTTTTTTTTACAAGATCACTAATAATTTTTCTGTACTCGTAGTAGATGTTAAATTTATCAGTAAGCAAAACTGGATTCCAGTTAAATCACAAAAAAAAATAATTTATATTTATGATGGAAGCATAATTTACATAAATTGCATGTGAAAAATCGTGTACAATTCTTCAATACTGAGACAGGTAGTGATGAAATATTCCGATTTGCACTATCTGAATCTTCTAAAGGCTACAATTCCGCCCTCTAACGGTGGAAAAGTTTGAAAAATGCCAATTCCAAACTATTGCAAGTGATATAAAAATTAAGTTAGAAATTTTGATTGTGAAATGTAAATGTCATGAAGGTCTGGCCCTCACAATGATTGTTGCCTTCACCCCAGAGTGGTAGACAAACGTTTTAAAAAACAAAAAAAAATTGTTAGCTTTTAAAGTTAAATTGGAAATTGTCTTTGGGTTGGATAACTACTTATAAACTATTATGATTCACAATTTTAGAATCTCCCAAAAACTTTAAATGCATCACTGTCGGTGGTACGAATATTGCAAATGATCTATTAGGGCTAGAAATTTGATATTTTAATGGTGGCACGCGATAATATCTAATTTTAATAACAAAATATAATTCGAATTATTGTAGATTTTTCAACGGTTTCGCGGAACCCAAATATCTAAGAAATATTTAAATGTTTTGTTTTGAGAGATTAATGTAATATTCTTTTTTGAGCAAAAAACGACTAGCGAACGAAATATGACGATTCGCAGTTTTCAAATCCTCTAAATGGCTTAATTTACCATCGCTAGGGGGCGCTAAATGTAGAAAATGTAAAACTTTAGGTAATATTGCAAACGATATATTTATGCTAGAAATGAGAAATTCTGGTGACAGAATGTGTTGATGAACAACAGAATAATTAATAGTCATAGATATTTTAATTAAAATTCGATCATTTGCGTATTATTTTTATAAATGTAATACTTAATTTTAAAATTTTCAATAATATTTTAATATTGTATTAATAAATAAATTATTTTAGAATCAAATGATTTGCCCCTTAATCTAGGGTAGGTGTTCTCAACGTGGGGTACGCCGTGAGAGCTCAAAAGTCACTAGATCTAGTAACAAAGTCGCTAAATTGGTATTATTATAGTATAACTATAGTTTTATCTTATAAGGGGTACTCCAGTTACATACACATTTCCAGGGGGTACAGTCGCTCGGAAAAATATCCGAACACTACACGAAGGTTGCCAGATTATTAATTTCTAAAAAAATCGTTGCCATATATTTTTTCTGAATTCTGTAATCAACCATAGTGTTCGGATATTTTTTAATATATATAATGCGTATGAATATATAATGCAATGAATATTGAGCGTGTGCAGTTACCGTTTACAGCAAACTGGAGCGTGTGCAGTAACTGCACACGCTCCAGTTTGCTGTAACGGTAACTGCACACGCTCAATAAATCCAATAATCAAAAAAATATCCGAACACTATGTTCGGATATAGTTCGTTATTTTTTTGAGCGACTGTACAGTCTAAATCCGCGTCTGATGAATAGAATCACACAATCAAGAAAAAAATTCAGAAAATCGTTTAAGCTGAAAACACAAATCTATATTTTTCTAGACAAAAATATTCTTATATACAGACTGTTGAAATCTACCTGATCGCTGGTCAAAAGTTCAAATCAGAGGAATGGCTGATATTCGGGTTCGGTTGTTTTATCTCTGAGCGGCACTTTTTTGCACACCATGGGCTAAATGGCCAGGTCACATGGACCCCGAAGGCTCAGAGAAGGTTGGGGGAGGGGACCCACTGGAACAGCTGTTGGGAGACAGATGGTAGCCTCCCGTCAAGGCCATCCATCGCGTTCTTTAACGTACACAGGGTATGGCTCTCCCGCACACGGGGCCACGGCTTAACGTCCCATCCGACGGACGGCGGCCTTTCAAAGACCATCGGTGTCCCCTACTGACCGTGAGCAGGGCGTGGAAATTTTGCGGAGATAAATCTTAACGCCGACCCAGCTGGGACTCGAACCTGGAAACTACAGATTACGAGCCTGGCGCGCTACCGACTGAGCCACCCCCTCCCCTCTGATATTCGGAACTCGTCTATTTTGACTCTAGCAACCTAAGAGCGATTTCTAATCTGACTTCAGACTTATCTATTTAATTTCATTGTCGTTGATGTCAGTCTATTTGCATTAACAACATTCATCAGAATCGCTTAAAAATGTATCTGTTGGCCAAACTTGATCTGCGCGGACTCTAGCTTTGCTATCCCATTTGCAAACAGAACCGGAGTGAGGATTGATTGGTGCATATCGACCGCGCTGGCGCAACTGAGAGCGCGCGCCCAGCCGCGTCAAGCATCCTGCTTCCGAAAAACCGGGAAAAATGTTTCACCTGATGGGCATTCTTCCAGATAAGTCTGGCCAGCTGTGGATGCTGGAGGTTGCGCGTGCGGATTCCAAGGAACAGTAATAACCTGAGCGACCAAGATTTTTCTCCTGATGTCACAAGCGAGAGACAGGAAACGATCAGGAGCATACGAAATGCCAGATATGTTCTGATTCGCACTTTTCATATCGCTGAACTTATTTTGAAAGCCGCCGATGCGGAGGATGCAAGAAGATGGGACTCTCGGTGCTCTGCCATCGCTGCGATTTGGATAAAGAACTTCGTTAAACTCGACGCCTGGCAAACTCGGACTTGTTTGCGGTTTTTGGTGATAGTCTTCTAGGCCGTCAGAAAAAGCGGAGAAAACTTTAAAATTACCTCTTTTGGAAAAATGGTGATCGTGACTACCGGAATTATCCATTTCTGCTGCTTTTGTCGGAAAGGATGCGATTTAATTAAGTGATTCGTGTTAGATCTAAGTTCATTTGAAGGCTTCCGGTTTTTGAATTAAATATCCCGTTTAATAGCAAAGCGATACTCTTGCTCTCAAAAGATCGGCACAGTTAAAAAGCATTTAAAGTTCGGTTTCTTGGTAATAATTCTTTACTCAAAATCGAGGAATTGCTTTGCATTTGTTTTGTGCACTCAGAAGAGTTGGGATTTCTTTTTCTGCCGAATAAGAGATGATGATCTGCTGCTCTTTGCTGCGATCACAACACCCTTAAATCGATGGAAGTTCACGGAGAAGCCATCTTTATTCAAGAAAGGTGAGTATTCTAATGATACAAGGAACTTCTGTAGAGTGAAATCTCGTTTTAGAGGACTTCGAAAGAATGTATGTTTTCAATTGAATACCCTTTTTATTAATCCGTGTTGAATATTGATACGTGTACCAATATTTTAAATTATATTTTTTACATGTAATATAAAATTGCATTATGTTAAAAAAAAAAAGTTACTGGACACTTCAATATTATAGGTTGGGTTATTTTACCTCTGAGCAATACTTTTTTGCACAATGGGCTAAATGGCTAGGTCGCAGAGACCCCAAAGACTCAGAGAAGGCTGGGGGAGGGGACCCATTGGGAAAGCTGTTGGGAGACAGCCAATAGCCTCCTGTAAAGGCCGTCCAGCGCGTTCTTTGACGTGTACAGGATATGACTCTCCTCACACGGAGACACGGCTTAACGTCCTTTCCAAGATCGTTGGGTGCTCCTTTTCTCAGAGAGCAGGGCGGGGAGTTTGCGGAGATAAATCTCAATGCTGGCCCAGCTGGGATTCGAACCTGGGAAACTGCAGATTACTAGACTGGCGCACCATTGGCTGAACGACCCCTTCTGCATTCAATGTTATGTGAATGGAAAGTTACATTCAGAGCCCACGGTCAGTAGGGGACACCGATGGGCTTGGAAAGGCCGCCTTCCGTCGGATGGGACGTTAAGCCGTGGCTCCGTTTGCGGGAGAGCTATACCCTGTGCGCGTTAAAGAACACGCTGGATGGCCTTGACGGGAGGCTACCATCTGTCTCCTAACAGCTCTTCCAATGGGTTCCCTCCCCTAACCTTCTCTAAGCCTTCGGGGTCCTTGTAACCTGGCCATTTAGCCCATGGTGTGCAAAAAAGTGCCGCTCAGAGGTAAAACAACCCAACCCACATTCAGAGTTCTCCATCTCTGAAATTATGTTTAATCATATAATTGCAACTTTTTTGGAAATTAAAATATTGGAGAATAATAATAATACTTTTAATAACTTTTTTTTTTCAAAATATTACAGTAAAAAAAGAGTAATTTCGTTGGATTTGAACCTCATTCTGAAATAAAAAATTAACAGAATATTACAAGTAATAGCTTAAATGAAGGAGAATTTAGTTCTATATGATAATATATATTATGAAAGACGAAAAAATGTCAGGAATGTCTACGGATAAAACTGAAGTTGTCGGTGAAACATATTTGGTCAAACAATATTCGTACGATATTTAAAGAGACAGGGAGCCTGAAACATTTAAAAGTAAACGTCACGGATCATAACAATTTACTTCAAAAGACAACTCAAATGCAAATTATAATTGTTGCGAAAAACAGCTTACTGAAATAAATGCAAATTTGGTAGTAGGTGTAATGATTCTTTCAATTAATTTGGCAAATCCTTGTAAACAGGGGCGGGGGGTAGCTCAGTCGGTAGCGCGCCAGACTCGTAATCTGTAGTTCCCAAGTTCGAGTCCCAGCTGGGTCAGCGTTGAGATTTATCTCCGCAAAATTCCCCGCCCTGCCCACGGTCAGTAGGGAACACCGATGGGCTTGGAAAGGCCGTCGTCCATCGGATGAGACGTTAAGCCGTGGCCCCGTGTGCGAGAGAGACATACTCTGTGCATGTTAAAGAACACGCTGGATGGCCTTGACGGGAGGCTACCATCTGTCTCCCAACAGCTGTTCCAGTGGGTCCCCTCCCCCAACCTTCTCTGAACCTTCGGGGTCCATGTGACCTGGGCATTTAGCCCATGGTGTGCAAAAAAGTGCCGCTCAGAGGTAAAACAACCCAACCCTTGTAAACAAGTACAACAAAAGCGTTTGCTGTTAAATTTTAAAAAAACATTGTCGAAAATCAAGAATTAGAAAGATTTCGGTGAGATCAATCGATCTCTATTAATATTTTTTCGTAAAAAGTTTCTTTTCAAAGTTTGGGAGTTCTGAATGTGAATTTCGATTCGCATAACTTGCAAGTGTCCGTTAAGGCTTCGTAAGCCGTCCCGTGGTCGAGTGGTTAGCACGCTTGGCTACTGATCTACGGGACCTGGGTTCGAGCCCCGGGTAAGGAATGGATGTATGTGACGTTTTTAAGCTGAGTTCCTGCCATCCTCTCAGACCTTCTACTATGGCATATAAACTGGCAGGCTCCTGTCAGACCTTCTACTATGGCATATAAACTGGCAGGCTCCTGTCAGACCTCTGTGGCAAGCAGCTGCTTGAGGGGGCATTTATTTATTTATTTAATGTAATGTATTTCAGTTGGGCTTACTTCAATAACCCATGTTTTCTAGTGATACTTGGGGAGGGGGTGGCTCAGTCGGTAGCGCCCCAGTCTCGCTATATCTGTAGTTCCCAGGTTCGAGTCCCAGCTGGGTCAGCGTTGAGATTTATCTCCGCAAAATTCCCCGCCCTGCCCACGGTCAGTAGGGGACACCGATGGGCTTGGAAAGGCCGCCGTCCGTATGATGAGACGGTAAGCCGTGGCTCCGTGTGCGGTAGAGCCATACCCTGTGCACGATTTGGGTTGGGTTGTTTTACCTCTGAGCGGCACTTTTTTGCACACCATGGGCTAAATGACCAGGTCACATGGACCCCGAAGGCTCAGAGAAGGTTGGGGGAGGGGACCCACTGGAACAGCTGTTGGGAGACAGATGGTAGCCTCCCGTCAAGGCCATCCAGCGTGTTCTTTAACGTGCACAGGGTATGGCTCTTCCGCACACGGGGCCACGGCTTAACGTCCCATCCGACGGACGGCGGCCTTTCCAAGCCCATCGGTGTCCCCTACTGACCGGCCCTGTGCACGATAAAGAACACGCTGGATGGCCTTGACGGGAGGCTACCATCTGTCTTCCAACATCTGTTCCAGTGGGTCCCCTCCACCAACCTTCTCTGAGCCTTCGGGGTCCATGTGACCTGGCCATTTAGCCCATGGTGTGCAAAAAAGTGCCGCTCAGAGGTAAAACAACCCAATCCAATGATACTTATAATTTTTTATGTTTCTTCATACAACTTTTCTTGCCAGTTAATTCCATTAAAATGCAGGCTTAGCCAAGATAACCTGCAACAGATACACTCGTGCACCAGGCCCGGACAGTGCAATAACAGAAGTCGTAATAATTGAAATGCATCTACTGCGTTCCAGATAAAGAATAGAGCGAAAAATCTGAAGTTCAAGAAAAGCAATCAACCAATGAAAAGTGGCCACAGCAACATGGGTTCTTGTAAGAACAACTCGCAGGTGTAATTCCTCCACAGCAAATAGTTCCATACCTTAGGAGAAATATGTGCCTTTTACTAACGGGTTGGGTTGTTTTACCTCTGAGCGGCACTTTTTTGCACACCATGGGCTAAATGGCCAGGTCACATGGACCCCGAAGGCTCAGAGAAGGTTGGGGGAGGGGACCCACTGGAACAGCTGTTGGGAGACAGATGGTAGCCTCCCGTCAAGGCCATCCAGCGTGTTCTTTAACGTGCACAGGGTATGGCTCTCTCCCGCACACGGGGCCACGGCTTAACGTCCCATCCGACGGACGGCGGCCTTTCCAAGCCCATCGGTGTCCCCTACTGACCGTGGGCCCTTTTTACTAACGTACTCGTACATTATTAATATGTATACTTTATGGAAGTGAGCAACTAAAAATACTGATTTTAATTTCGAAATATTGCAAAGTTAACAATGAAGCTTTTTATTTATTTGTGGGGAGGGGGATTGCTTTGGAAGGCGAAGATCGTTTTTTGAGAGGAGAGTGCTTCGAAAGTTGAAGTTCCCCCCCCCCCCCGCTTCGGAAGGTGAAGATCTTTTTTGCGGGGGGGGGGGGTACTTCGGAAGTTGAAGATCGTACTTGGGGGTTCCACGGTAAATCCGTACTTTGCTTAAGGTTGTTGCGAGCAGGAAACGATTGAGAAATATTGGTATAAATTACAAAGAACAGTGCTTAGAGTCAAGGTAAGACTATGTTCTTCCTTACCTTTTTTCCTCTTCTGCAGAGTAAGCATTTTCAATACAATGTGACAAAATGCTCATTCCACAGCATCTGTTATCAGTCGATTGCAGTGCAGTGGAATCAACCATTAAGAAGTCGAAATATTTACACTGGTTTCTATAAATTAACGAAAATCCCTATGTTAAGTCAATGGGGTGCTAACGTCAAAGCTCTATAACTTCTAAAATAATTTTTTTTGTTTTGAAGAATGTGATTGCAGATAAAGCTCTCAATCAAATAAATCAATATCTCGATTTTCAACAATGTTCTTTCAGTATTTAATGAGTTACGAAGTTAGAATATTTAACAACAGCAATGCCAGTCTTTAGAAACTTATACAAAACTGAAGAATAGTGAAAGAGTTCTTTACACAAAGTTCTAAAATACAAACTTATTTTATTAAACACTTTGATACAATACTTATTACTGAGTTTTAAATAACTTCTGAAGTCAATTTTTTGTGGCTGCCATTGTTACCGCTAAATATTCAAACTTCCATAACTCATTAAATACTGAAACGAATATTGTTGAAAATCGAGATATTGATTTATTGGACTGAGATCTTTATCTGCAATCACATTCTTCAAAACAAAAAAAAAACTTGTTTTAGAAGTTATAGAGTTTTGATGTTAGCTTCCCATTGACTTAATATAGGGATTTTCCTTAATTTATGCAAAACAGTGTATTTTGAAATTGCAACCTCGACCAACCAATCAAAAGTCGGTTTAACTTTGGTGTATTTTACCCTTGAGCGACACTTTCTTTGCACAAAATGTACTAAATGGCTAGGTCACAAGATCACCAAAGGTTCAGAAAAAATTTGGAGAGGGAACATCCTGGATCAATATTTGGAGGCAGATGGTAGTCTCTCGTCAAGATCATACACCGCGTTCTTTAACGGGCCTCTTACATCCGCTTACACACCTATACACACACACACCATAATCCCCATTTCGTACGCTAGTATCGGCAGTAATAAGTCAGTGTTAACCTATCATATATATATAATAAGAATTTGATTGTCTAATGATAACTTGGTGCATCGATAACGTAATACTTCATTGATAACTTTCGACTCTACTCGTAAGGTAGATTTTCTTTCACCTCTGAGAGGCACCTTTTTGCCCACAATGGGCAAAATAGTCAGGTCACAAAAGCCCTGAGGGCTCAGAGATGGTTGGAGGGACCCACTGGACAGCTGTTAAGAGACAGATGATAGCCTCCCATTAAGGCCATCCAGCGTGTTCTTTAACGTGCACAGGGTTGGGTTGGATTGTTTTACCTCTGAGCGGCACTTTTTTGCACACAATGGGCTAAATGGCCAGGTCACATGGACCCCGAAGGCTCAGAGAAGGTTTGGGGAGGGGACCCACTGGAACAGCTGTTGAGAGACAGATGGTAGCCTCCCGTCAAGGCCATCCAGCGTGTTCTTTAACGTGCACAGGGTATGGCTCTCCCGCACACGGCGCCACGGCTTAACGTCCCATCCTACGGACGGTGGCCTTTCCAAGCCCATCGGTGTCCCCTACTGACCGTGGGCAAGGAGGGGAATTATGCGGAGATAAATCTCAATACTGACCCAGCTGGGACTCGAACCTGGGAACTACAGATTACGAGCCTGGCGCGCAACGTGCACAGGGAAAGGCTCCGTCCCATCCGACGCACGGCGGTCTGTCCAAGCCCTTTGGTATCCCTACTGACCTTTTTTTCGTAGATAAATCTCAACGTTGGCCTAGCTGGGACTCGAACCTGGAAACTGCAGATTACGAGCTAGGCGCGCTACCGACTGACTCCCCCTCCCTCCCCCTCGGCTAGAAACGCGATCTCCAAACCTAGGTTGCCACTACTAAGTGGGACTACCTCGTCGAATTCGGGACCAATTCCTCGAGTACGTTCATAATTACGGGGAGCCGAAAACCCTCCCCCCATCGCTGACGTCACTCTGGACGTGAACGAGTATCCGGGCACCCGTTAATAATACGGTTGTTACTATGAGTTATTATATCTAGGCCCAAGCGACGCAAGGGCGCTTACTCTTTTACAGTCTCCATTTTTAAATACTGATAACGGTACCTCTAGGTGCTTTCCTTTACTACTGGGGGCGGGGGTGGCTCAGTCGGTAGCGCGCCAGGCTCGTAATCTGTAGTTCCCAGGTTCGAGTCCCAACTGGGTCAGCGTTGAGATTTATCTCCGCAAAATTCCCTGCCCACGGTCAGTAGGGGACACCGATGGGCTTAGTAAAGGCCGCCGTCCATCGGATGGGACGTTTAAGCCGTGACCCCGTGTGCGGGAGAGACATACCCTGTACACGTTAAAGAACACGCTGGATGGCCTTGACGGGAGGCTACCATCTGTCTCCCAACAGCTGTTCCAGTGGGTCCCCTCTCCTAACCTTCTCTGAGCCTTCGGGGTCCATGTGACCTGGCCATTTAGACCATGGTGTGTAAAAAAGTGCCGCTCAGAGGTAAAACAACCCAACCCTGGATAAAACTTCTCAGTTGTTATAGTTTTATACATTTTTACCACTTTTTTTGGTCTTTAAAACCTTCCACATTTTATCAATGCCTCACTGAGCTGCATTGGAGTGGAAATTCCACTCATAGAAGTAAAACAATGAAGAATTTTCCAAGCAACCCGTCAGAAGACGGCATTGGGCTGCAAAAGTGAAACGAACTAATTGAAAACGAACAAACAATTTCTTTTTAGTTCGTTTGAAAAACGAGCTAATGTTTTCACTTTGTCGTCTGCCTATGTCAATGTTTGTTCGTCTGTCTGTCCGTCTATAGACAATCAACTTTTTTGCTTTTAGAGATAAAATTTCTTTTTATGTTGGATAAGTGTCGCTGAAATATTGAGATTCGAAATTTTGAAGCTTTAATATCGTCCTGTAGCGGTGGAAAAAGATGAAATATGCTAAAATTTCAAAGGAATATTGTAAACGATCTATTTGCTCTGAAAATCTGAAATTTTGGTAGTAGAGTGTTATGGTCAGAAAGTTTACAATGGCAACATGGCTTTGCCCTCTTACCCCAAGGGGGTGGGGAAAATAAAACTTTTTAAAGAGATAAACGAAAAATACTTTTTTTTTATTTTACGGGTACAGTCGCTCAAAAAAGTATCCGGACACTATGATTGATTACACAATTCAGAAAAAATATCTGGCAACTTTTTTTTTTTACAAATCAGTGATCTGGCAACCTTCGTGTCACGTGCCACGAAGGTTGCCAGATGAACAACCTTCGTGTACACACACGAAGGTTGCCAGATCACTAATTTCTAAAAAAAATCATTGACAGATATCTTTTCTGAATTCTGTAATCAACCATAGTGTTCGGATACTTTTTTGAGCGACTGTAGGTGGTCATATTATTTTGATACTAGACCGTGTGGGCTCACTCATGGAAATATTGAGCGTGTGCAGTTACGGTTCACAGCAAACTGGAGCGTGTGCAGTAACTGCACACGTTCCAGTTTGCTGTGAACGGTAACTGGAGCGTGTACAGTTGCTGTACGCGCTCCAGATATTTTTCTGAATTCTGTAATCACGTGATATGAAGGTTGCCAGATCACTAATTTCTAAAAAAATCGTTGCCAGGTATTTTTTCTGAATTCTGTAATCAACCAAAATGTTCGGATACTTTTTTTGAGCGACTGTACTAACAAAATATTAATATTTACATTTTTCGAATCCCCATCAGTTGGAATTTTCACTGTTAGAAAGTGCTGAAGGCTGTAAATAAAACTCCGAAAGGCGGCATCTAGCGGCGGAAAAATCTGAAAAATATTAAAACTTCAAACGAATGTTACAAACGATCTATTTATGCTACAAACTTAAAATTTTGTTCAAGTGATTTACATTAACAGCAATAATTTGTCCGTTATATCAGGGGGGTGTTAGTAAAATGCAACTTTTCTGCATTAAGAGATAAATCAAAAGCATTTTTTTTGTTGCACAAGTACTAATAAAATATTAAAAATTTATTTTCCCAATTATTCAGTAGTTCGAATTTTCACTATTAGAGGGTACTGAGTGCATAAAATAAGTAGAACAACTCATATAATCTCCGGCGCATATTCCCAGGTTCGAGTTGGGTTGGGTTGTTTTACCTCTGAGCGGCACTTTTTTGCACACTATGGGCTAAATGGACAGGTCACATGGACCCGAAGGCTCAGAGAAGGTTGGGGGAGGGGACCCACTGGAACAGCTGTTGGGAGACAGATGGTAGCTTCCCGTCAAGGCCATCCAGCGTGTTCTTTAACGTGCACAGGATATGTCTCTCCCGCACACGGCGCCACGGTTTAACGTCCCATCCAACGGACGGCGGCCTTTCCAAGCACATCGGTGTCCCCTACTGACCGTGGGCAGGGCGGGGAATTTTGCGGAGATAAATCTCAACGCTGACCCAGCTGGGACTCGAACCTGGGAACTAAGATTACGAGCCTGGCGCGCTACCGACTGAGCCACCCTCGCCCTATTTTTTGCAGGAGGAACTCTTTCCCCCTCAAATTATCCGCTAATTGTTGCAAAAGTAAATGTCCATTGCAAATCTATAAAATGCAAATTTAAATTTGAAACAATATTTCTCATATTGAATAACAGAGAATCATAAGTAAGCACATACAGGATATACATGTTGAATGAGTATAGAGGAAATTTTCCTTTACACTTATTCAACGTATACATATACCCTACTGCGCAGTAGTCGCAGTAGGGTATATTAATACCCTATATATAGGGTATATATATATATGCCCAGTTTGCTGTGAACGGTAACTGGAGCGTGTACAGTTGCTGTACACGCTCCAGATATTTTTCGGGGCGGGGGTGGCTCAGTCGGTAGCGCGCCAGGCTCGTAATCTGTAGTTCCCAGGTTCGAGTCACAGCTGGGTCAGCGTTGAGATTTATCTCCGCAAAATTTCCCGCCCTGCCCACGGTCAGTAGGGGACACCGATGGGCTTGAAAAGGCCGCCGTCCGTCGGATGGGACGTTAAGCCGTGGCCCCGTGTGCGGGAGAGCCATACCCTGTGCACGTTAAAGAACACGCTGGATGGCCTTGACGGGAGGCTACTATCTGTCTCCCAACAGCTGTTCCAGTGGGTCCCCTCCCCCAATCTTCTCTGAGCCTTCGGGGTCCATGTGACCTGGCCATTTAGCCCATGATGTGCAAAAAAGTGCCGCTCAGAGGTAAAACAATCCAATCCAGATATTTTTCCTGAATTCTCTAATCACGTGACACGAAGTTTGCCAGATCACTAATTTCTTAAAACAATCGTTGCCAGATATTTTTTCTGAATTCTGTAATCAACCATAGTGTTCGGATACTTTTTTGAGCGCCTGTACCATTCCACTTAACGGGGCTGGTCTTGTGCATTAACCTGGAAGGTGCCTTCTAGACCACTCTTCAATTAGTGTCAGATAGATTCCAATGGCTAATTCTATGGTATAGTGATATAATGCTTAAAGCCATTAATAGAGGGGGATCTTAACCAGTGCTTGATAGCTCAGCAGGCAGATCATATGAGATGTTATCAGGAGGTCTTGGATTCGAATCCGACCCTGATAATGATAATTTTTCCTCTATATTTATTCAATATTTTTCATGTGCGAACATCATAATACTCTTAAAGTGTGTTAAGTGTTTTTATTTACTTAAAAACACCTTTCCGTTGTGGTTGTTTTACCTCTGAGCGGCACTTTTTTGCACACCATGGGCTAAATGGCCAGGTCACATGGAACCCGAAGGCTCAGAGAAGGTTGGGGGAGGGGACCCACTGGAACAGCTGTTGGGAGACAGATGGTAGCCTCCCGTCAAGACCATCCAGCGTGTTCTTTAACGTGCACAGGGTATGGCTCTCCCGCACACGGGGCCACGGCTTAACGTCCCATCCGACGGACGGCGGCCTTTCCAAGCCCATCGGTGTCCCCTACTGACCGTGGGCAGGGCGGGGAATTTTGCGGAGATAAATCTCAACGCCGACCCAGCTGGGACTCGAACCTGGGAACTACAGATTACGAGCCTGGCGCGCTACCGACTGAGCCCCCGACCCAAACCCCGACCCAAACCAATATACTAAATCCAGCACTTCCGTTGTGGTATGTAACTGAATAAAGTTAACTATTCTTTAGGGATATACATGTTATGATGAACACACGGTTTGGATTGACTATTTTTAGAATTAAAACACACCAGGAGAGTGGGATGCACAACAATGATTGTGAGTTATCCCTCATATTTTCTATTTAGCACTAAACCATTAGTTTTCAAATGTTTATGAAGAAATCGTTCCGATTAAGAAATGTTTAAATCCCATGAAGAGCAAGGATTAAAAATAATCACGTAAAAAAATAATGATGGAAAGAAGATGACTATTTAGAAATTAGAAATGAGAACTGGAAGAAAGAAAGGGGAGGGTCGACCTGGGGGAGGAGATGGAGGGAATAAGGGAGGACATTTAAGAGATAAGTTTAGAAGAAGAGGACTGAAACAACAACAAAAATTGGGATATTTTTTTACATCTTAGAGGCTTGGTTTGTTTTACCTCTTGGCGGCACTTTTTTGCACACCATGGGCTAAATGGTCAGGTCATAAGGACCCCGAAGGCTCAGAGAAGGTTGGGGAAGGGGACCCACTGGAACAGCTGTTGGGAGACAGATGGTAGCCTCCCGTCAAGGCCATCCAGCGTGTTCTTTAACGTGCACAGGGTATGGCTCTCCCGCACACGGGGCCACGGCTTAACGTCCCATCCGACGGACGAAGGCCTTTCCAAGCCCATCGGTGTCTCCTACTGACCGTGGGCAGGACAGGGAATTTTGCGGAGATAAATCTCAACGCTGACCCAGCTGGTACTCGAACCTGGGAACTACAGATTACGAGCCTGGCGCGCTACCGACTGAGCCACCCCCGCCCCTACTGAGAAGGAAAGAAGCCTAAAATATCTAGACGCAGGCAAACTTAATCTGCGAGACGCCTGAAGAATGTTGAATATAATGATGAAAAGCAATGGCATATAGTTAGTGAGGCTCGAAGTTTAAGTGCTTCAAGTAGCTTGAATTAAAGATTCCTATCGGGAGCAATTTAACAAACACTAGTCCAAGAACATCAAAATTAAACTTTGGAATTGAAGTACTCCTTCCCAAATGTCGCGATTAATTCCAGCTCCCATTGTTAAAGAAGGAAGCTGCCGAGTTTCATCCTCAAAGGTGGATGATTCGTCTTCTCGAATCATCACTCATCACGACTTCCAAGGTCGTAAGTTGAATACGTAGCCATCGAGGCTCAGATTACTTCGGTCGCGAGTCTCAATTAATGGCGCCTTTCACTCTCTCTCTGTAATTCTGTTCATCTGTCACTCCAGGAAAATCTTTAAGAGATTTCGTCCATGAAGCTTCTGAGAGCTAACATGAAATGTAGGACGATCTTTGCGAAAGGGGCTCAAAACTGAGGCATGGCTTAATAAGCTCATTTGAAAGAATTTCCTTACTTAATACATTTCACGTTTCGATGTTTCGTGGACCTATGACATCAACAGATTGAGATGCAAAATCTATCTAATATACACTGCGTGACCAAATTATTATGAACATCATGGGTTGGGTTGTTTTACCTCTGAGCGGCACTTTTTTGCACACCAAGGGCTAAATGACCAGGTCACATGGACCCCAAAGGCTCAGAGAAGGTTGGGGGAGACGACCCACTGGAACAGTTGTTGGGAGACAGATGGTAGCCTCCCGTCAAGGCCATTCAGCGTGTTCTTTAACGTGCACATGGTATGGCTCTCTCGCACATGGTGCCACGGTTTAACGTACAATCCGACGGACGGCGGCCTTTCCAAGCCCATCGGTGTCCCCTACTGACCGTGGGCAAGGCGGGGAATTTTGCGGAGATAAATCTCAACGCTAACCCAGCTGGGACTCGAACCTGGGAACTACAGATAGCGAGTCTGGCGCGCTGCCGACTGAGCCACTCCCGCCCCATATGAGTTGTTTGGGTTGTTTTACCTCTGAGCGGCACTTTTTTGCACACCATGGGCTAAATGGCCAGGTCACATGGACCCCGAAGGCTCAGAGAAGGTTGGGGGAGGGGACCCACTGGAACAGCTGTTGGGAGACAGATGGTAGCCTCCCGTCAAGGCCATCCAGCGTATTAAACGTGCACAGGGTATGTCTCTCCCGCACACGGAGCCACGGCTTAACGTCCCATCCGACGGACGGCGGCCTTTCCAAGCCCATCGGTGTCCCCTACTGACCGTGGGCAGGGCGGGGAATTTTGCGGAGATAAATCTCAACGCTGACCCAGTGGGACTCGAACCTGGGAACTACAGATAGCGAGTCTGGTGCGCTACCGACTGAGCCACCCGCGCCCCATATGAGCATCATGAGCGAAGTACCATGAAACATACCGATATATGCAAACTTTCTTACTGATTTGTGATTTTACATCGCTACGAAGCCCTATGAAAGCTGCAAAGGCATTGTGGAAAGCAAAGTCAAATGCGACCTAGGGAAAAAAGCTGATCTAATCGATTTCCTAAGGGAGTTCATCGTTAGAAAGCGATGATCGGGGGGCATCCGTAACTGAGGTGATGGGACGAATCGGAAAATCACGGGGCACAATATCCCAATTGTATGGAGAATGGCAACGGTCTCAGAAAATGTCCGCCTCACGAAAAAAATGCGGCAGAAAAAAAATGCTCTGACAGATAGGGACTGGCGTTTCTTGGAATTTTACGTAGCAGCCGTCCTGTGACCGAGTGGTTAGCGCACTTGGTTATTGATCTAAGGGACCTGGGTTCGAGCCCCGGACAAGGCATGGACGTTTGTGTTGTTTTTCTGCTGAGATCCTGCCATCCTCACAGACCTTCTACTATGGCATATAAACTAACTGGCTCCTGTCAGACCTCTGTGGCAAGCAGCTGCTTGAGGGGGTATTTATTTATTTATTTAGTTTTAAGTGAGTCGTTAAGAGCCAGATGGGAGGCCATTCATCGTGTTCTAATTTGCACAAGCTATGGCTCTCCTACACACGGAATCATGGCTTAATCCAACGGACGGCTGCCTTCTCAAACCTATTGTTGTCTCCTTTCTCGCCGAGAGTATAGTGAGTGTTTCGTGGAGATAAATATCAACCCTGGAACAAGTAGGACTCAAACCGGAGAACTGCAAATTAAGAGCCAGGCGCACTATTGATTATATCTTAATTCCTCCAAACTGGCTATTTATTTCTAAACGTTATTCTTCTATTAGAGGGGACACATCAATCATTAGGGAGATTGGGAGGAGGAGGATGTAGGGGATCCTTAACCATCGATTCTCGTGATCACTGCATTCTTGTACTTAAAGATCAATTTCACTCTGTCGATTTTCACTCTTCTCATGCATTTATAGAATGCGACTTCAGAATTGTTGTAACTGTCAGATCCGGATTGCGTGTCTTCCCTACTCTCCATCCTCCCCATCTCCATCACCCTATGCATGGCGGTCAAATCCTCCTCTTCTGCTGTAAGAGCAAAAGCTTGTATTGCAGGAAAACTCAAGAGAACAGACGCAGAGCTTTCTCGAATACCAGTGAAGCGGAAAGCAAAAAAATAAAAAAAAAAGATATCCCCGGTTATTTTTCTCTCTCTCTCTTTTGTGAATTAATAGCGAATCGAATGGAATAAAGATATGTCAAGAAGAGGAAATCTTCTTTTCCCGAACAAAGACTTTCGAAGATGGCAAAAGGAAAAATGTTCAAGGTCCGTGGTTTGTTTGCGGCCTCATTTGCTTCAAATGTCCCACTCTAACCTGTTCCAATTTCTTTTCTTCCTCTTTTACCTTTCTTTAATCTCATTTAGATATGGAAGAAGTCTTATTACTTTTCTAGGTTACAGGATGAGTGTGTTCTTTTTTCTGTTCTTGCGAAAGTAAATGGACTTTCTCATGACTCTCGGTGTCAGGAAGAATCTAAATTATTGATGATACTTTTAGGTAGCCGTGTTACGATAGAAACCAAAACCATCAGATTGGAACCGCAACCGTGAGAGAGTTGGGATCTAAACAACTTGGCCACGACATGCTCTGGTTGAATAGATAAGCGCAGATTGTTCAGAAAAGACTTGTGTAACTTAGAACATAAAACTGGTTTAGATATGGTTTAAGTTGTTTTTGCTCTGAGCGGCCTTTTTTCACACAATGGGCTAAATAGGCAGGGCACAAGGACTCAGAGCAATTTTTGGGAAGGAAATCCACTGGATAGCTGTTAGGAGGAAGATGGAAGCCTCCCATCAAGGCCATCCAACGTGTTCTTTAAATGCAGAGGATAGCACCCTCCTGCCCATGGAGGGACGGGGGGTACCTCAGTCGGTAGCGCGCCAGTCTCATAATCTGCAGTTCCCAGGTTCGAGTCCCACTGGGCTAACGTTGAGATTTATCTCCACAAAACGCCCAGCTCTGCTCTCGGTCAGTAGGGGACACCGATCGACTTGAAAAGCAGCCGTTCGTCGGATGGGACGTTAAGTCGTGGTTCCTTGTGCGGGAGAGAGCCATATCCTGTGCACGTTAAAGAACACGCTGGATGGCTTTGACGGGAGGCTACCACCTGTCTCCCAACAGCTGTTCCAGTGGGTCCCCTCCCCCAACCTTCTCCGAGCCTTCGGGGTCCATGTGACCTGGCCATTTAGCCCATGGTGTGCAAAAAAGTGCCGCTCAGAGGTAAAACAACCCAACCCTCCTGCCCATGGGTTACGGCTTAACCTCTCATCTGACGGACGGCGGCCTCTCCAAGACTCAACTGTGTCCTCTTTCTTATCAGTGAAAGGTGAGAGTTTGTCGAGATAAATCTGGCACATTTAGTACTTGAACTGTTAAGCTGCAGATTACGATTCTGGTTATCTACCAATTGGAACAACCCCACCTTTTCTGTCGTTTAGAAATTAAATCCTTATTACATCTAAGAACACTAAGAATGGCCGATCTAAGAATCATCAGATAACTTCCATCACTACAAATTCAATTTTTGAGATTCTAGTGAGTTTTCCTTTTAGTCCATTAGTCTAAAATGTCTGTTGGAATCAAAGCGATCGAAATGAATTCTTCAAATGGAAATAAGAAATGACTTTCGATTTTGGGATAATCTTCACGTTTCATCTGTTCTGACACCTGATCTTAAAATGTCGTCCAGTCCTGTTATCGGCCACATTGATCGTCGATATTAGAAATTTTTTTAGCTCTAATCCCCATGATCCTAATCCTTAAAATCCTATTCAGCCCCTTTTCGCTATTTCGATTCCAAAATGCCGTTCTCCCGTGATCCACCTATATGATCCTCAATATCGAAATATTTTTCAGATCTGATCCCCCTATGACACACCTTAAAACTCCGTGCTATCTTTTCCTTGACTCTCGATTAAATTGGCGTCCATCCGTGATTAACCATATCCTCAGTCTTGAAATGTTTTTCAGATCTGATCCACCATGAACCTAATTCTTCAGATTCCTTGCAGCCGTTTTGTCGTTATCACTCTTGATTTTAAAATGACTTTCACCCGTGATCCACCATATGATCCTCAATACTGAAATGCTTTTCAGGTCTAATCCACTATAATCGATAATCTTAAAAAAAATTATTTTACTAATTTTTAAATATAGTTTAAAAATTTAAAACTATATATACAGTCCTAAAATGATATTCAGTCTTGATATCATGGAGCGGGGATGGCTCAGTCGGTAGCGCGCCAGGATCGTAATCTGCGATTCCCAAGTTCGAGTCCCAGCTGGGTCAACGTTGAGATTTCTTTCCACAAAACTCCCCGCACCGCCCACGATCAGTAGGTGACACCGATGAACTTGCAAATACCGCCGTCCGTCGGATGGGATGTTAAGCCGTAGCCCCGTGTGCGGGAGAGTCATACCCTGTGCACGTTAAGGAACACGCTGAATGGCCTTGACGGGAGGCTACCATCTATCTCCCAACAGCTGTTCCAGTGGGTCTCCTCCCTAACCTTCTCTGAGCCTTCGGGGTCCATGTGACCTGGCCATTTAGCCCATGGTGTGCAAAAAAAGTGCCGCTCAGAGGTAAAACAACCCAACCTTAAAGTTCCAAGAATGGGTGTTATCTCTGTCACTAATGTTTTCGAGGCTGTTGGGTTGAATTATTTTACCTCTGAGCGGCATTTTTTCACACAGTGTGCTAAATGGCCAAGTCACAAGGACCCTGAAGGCTCAGAGAAGGTTGGACAGTTATTAGGAAGCATATGGTAGCATCCCGTCAGGGCCATACAACTTTTTTCTGTAACGTTTTCAAAGTGTGGCTCTCCCGCACACGGAGCTTAACGGCTTTAACGTTCCATTCGACGGACCTCGGCCTTTCCAAACCCATCGGTATCCTCTATGACCGAGGACAAGTACGTGAGTTTTGTGGAGATAAATCTCAACGCTAGCCCAACTGGTATTCGAACCAGGGAACTGCAGATTAGGGGCCTGGCGCGCTACCGACTGAGCCATCCCCGCCCCTCTTTTCAAGGTATCATCATATTAACTTCAAAGCAAATTTGTTCATTAATCATATTTGTTCCTGGAATCCCATTCAATAGTTGTGTCATAACAAAAGTTTCCTTATCCAGGAGGTACAGTCGCTCAAAAAAGTATCCGCACACTGTGGTTGATTACAGAATTAAAAAAAATATCTGGCAACGATTTTTTTAGAAATTAGTGATCTGGCAACCTTCGTGTCACGTGATTACAGAATTCAGGAAAAATATGTGCAGCGTGTACAGCAATTGTACACGCTCCAGTTTGCTGTGAACGGTAACTACACACGCTCAATATTTCCGTGAGTGAGCCCACACGATCTAGGTCTTTGTGAGCTCACACGATCCAATGTGCTGTGAACATTAACCGCAACCGCTCCAGTTTGCTGTGAACGGTAACTGCACACGCTCAATATTTCCGTGAGTGACCCCACACGATCCAGGTCTTTGTGAGCTCACACGATCCAATGTGCTGTGAACATTAACCGCAACCGCTCCAGTTTGCTGTGAACGGTAACTGCACACGTTCCATATTCACTGCATTATATATTCATACGCATTATATATATATTAAAAAATATCCGAACACTATGGTTGATTACAGAATTCAGAAAAAATATCTGGCAACGATTTTTTTAGAAATTAGTGATCTGGCAACCTTCGTGTCACGTGAAACGAAGGTTGCCAGATCACTAATTTAAAAAAAATCGTTGCCAGATATTTTTTCTGAATTCTGTAATCAACCACAGTGTGCGGATACTTTTTTCAGCGACTGTACCCATAATTTCATAGAAACAATCACAGCACCTTTTTAACCATGAACACGAAAAGGTTTAGCTCTGCTCGGAGGTTGATGTTGCAGCATTCCCTTTCAATATCTTGCCCGTTTTTTTCGCAATAAAACAGCATCCCCACACCTTGGCAATCACTCCAAGTCTGCTCCATGCATCATTGCAGAAGAGTCGAGCATTGCCTTCTTCTCTCAGTTATTGCGAAGCGGCCCTTTACACGACACAAAAGATTATATATTGGTTAATTTTGATGTTCTTCTCCACCAATTCATCTCTTCTGATACGGAGGCTCAAGAAAGGATTTTTTTTTGAGCAATGAAAAAAAGAAATCTTCATTGCTGAAATGGTTCGGAAATGAGAAACGAACAAATTAATAAATCATATATGATATATTTTTTTTCTATGTTTCTTTCTTTTATTTTTCATACTCTGGTTTAGATCCATTCTACATTCAGCTTTCTATTGGATGACTTGGGATGGAAGCCAATACACCAGATTCTCCTAAATATAGGTTGGGTTGTTTTACCTCTGAGCGGTACTTTGTTGCACACAATGGGTTAAGTGGCCAGGTCACAAGGACCCCGAAGGCTTAGGGAAGGTTGGGGGAGGAGACCCACTGGAACAGCTGTTGGGAAACAGATGGTAGCCTCCCGTCAAGGCCATCCAGCGTGTTCTTTAACGTTGGGTTGTTTTACCTCTGAGCGGTACTTTTTTGCACACAATGGGTTAAGTGGCCAGGTCACAAGGACCCCGAAGACTCAGAGAAGTTTGGGGGAGGAGACCCACTGGAACAGCTGTTGGGAGACAGATGGTAGCCTCCCGTCAAGGCCATCCAGCGTTCTCTTTAACGTTGGGTTGTTTTACCTCTGAGCGGTGCTTTTTTGCACACAATGGGTTAAGTGGCCAGGTCACAAGGACCCCGAAGGCTCAGAGAAGGTTGGGGAAGGAAACCCACTGTAACAGCTGTTGGGAGACAGATGGTAGCCTGCTATCAAGGCCATCCAGTGTGTTCTTTAACGTGCACAGGGTGTGGCTCTCCTGTACACGGACACACGGCTTAATGTCCCATCCAACGGACGGCGGCCTTTCCAAACCCATCGGTGTCCCCTATTAATCATGGGCAGGGAGTTTTGCGGAGATAAATCTCAACTCTGACCTAGCTGGAACTCGAACCTGGGAACTGTAGATTACGAACCTAGCGCTCTACCGACTGAGCCACCCCCGCCCCTAAAAAAATAATGCTAATTGATAAAGTTGGTTTGGATTGTTTTACCTCTGAGCGGTACTTTTTGCATATAGTGGGCTAAATGGTCAGGTCGAGGGTTCGTAAAAGTTTGTAGAAAGCCATCCAACGTGTTCTTTAACATGCATAAGGTATGGCTCTCCCGCACACGGGGCCACGGCTTCAACTCCCATCCGACGGACGACGGCCTGTCTAAGCACATCAAATTGATAAACACATCCCATGTAACAAATGCGCTCCTGAATAAATAATAATAATCAAATAATAATAATAATAATCCTCCTCAACACTTCAAAACAAACGATCCGTTAAAAACAAATTTGTTTCTTTTTTTTGCTCTTTTATAACCACAAAAGTTAATAGTCCAACAAGATTCTTTATCTTATTAGATCGACAACACACGATAGCTCTCCAGCCCAAAGTGTGTGACCTCTTACACAAAACAAATCCAATCAGCGTAAAACCCAATTCTGCTGTCAATTTCCAACTGAGTAATCCTTCCCCGAGCTCCTGCAGATGTCCAGATTGTGAGTTGGGTACTGGCCACGTGCTCTCACTCTGCGACCAGCGCACAAAAGTTTGGTTTCAAATCCACTCTTTTTGCCTTCGTTGGTAAAACAAGGAAGCGGAAATGCCCTGCTACTACTGCTCAACTAATTTGCACATCGTAATTATTCTCAGAGGCATTATCGTCTCTGCCTTGATCCATTCGCCTCGAGAGGGTTTATGTCTGTGTTCCTTTTCACGTTCGGCACTCGTTGTCATTTCGGCCAAAGAAGATTTACGCTTTTAATGAGATTTCAATTCGGTTCTTCCTCTTTTCGTTCGAAAGAGTTTGCTTTTCACGGTCAGCGGTTTTCTCGTGAAGCAGCAGACGAGATTCGCCTCAGAGCCAAACGACCACTCGCGAGTCGATGCCAGGAGGCATTTTTCTCACATTCCTTACTTCCTGCTTTTTTAATTGCCTTCTTTAAGTTGGCAACACTGAGTTTACGGAAGTATTCTAGTCAGCCTGTGCACAGCTTTATGTAAACAATCTTCTGATGATGCGAAAAAGAGGTGGGGGAAAATAATATCTTGGAATATTATGCCATATATAATATATGCAATTGTCCTAAAATGGTAGAAGTAAACGAAATAATTTGCCTAGGCTTGAAAATGAATTCGAAAATGAAATGGAATAAACATGTTGACTGGATGTGTTCAAGACAATTATTGTGTTACAATTTATATGTTCAAAACAAAGATTTGTAACATTTAAAATTAAGGAACTTAACTTGTTTGCTGATACACATTTAATTATTTTAGTATATAAAGCAATTTTTTGAATCAATAATTAGATATGGAATAACATTTTATGGGACAGCCTATAAGACAGATTTAAATAAAATTAAAAGAATAGATTTGGGTGGTTTTACCTCTGAACGGCACTTTTTTGCACACCATGGCCAGAATCACAAGGACCCCGAAGAAGGTTGGGACCCACTGGAACAGCTGTTGGGAGACAGATGGTAGCCTCCCGTCAAGGCCATCCAGCGTGTTCTTTAACGTGCACAGGGTATGGCTGTCCCGCACACGGGGCCACGGCTTAACGGCCCATCCGACGGACGACGGCCTTTCCAAGCCCATCGGTGTTCCCTACTGACCGTGGGCAGGGCGGGGAATTTTGCGGAGATAAATCTCAACGCTGACCCAGCTGGGACTCGAACCTGGGAACTACAGATTACGAGCCTGGCGCGCTACCGACTGAGCCACCCCCGCTCGTGAAAGAATAGAAATTATTCTACTAAAAGGATTGTGTAATTCAGAAGTTTAAAATTCCCTTACAACCAAAGATGATATATTTAGTTTGTTCAAAATTTTTCCTGTTGCAAGTTTATATGTGTTTGTTTCTGTTATCAATAACTTCTTTGATAATACCTATAAGAAAAATATTTGCTACAATAATTTTAGTAGAAAAAAAAAGGCCAAGTGTTCTTTGAAACAACCAAAATTTGATAATAATTGCGGACGAAATTCCAAAAAATATCAAATTCCGTATCTATTTCCGTATCTATTTAACTTGTTTCTTAGAGAAATCGTTAACTTAAAAAAATTGTGATGTTAAAGAAAAATTATTTTAGTGGTTGATGGAAAAGTGATGTTTTTATTTGGAATCTTTTATCATTTTATTGGTTTTGTTTTTTCATTTATTATTTTTTTTTCTTCCCCTACATTTTATGTAATGATACTGATGTAATCTAGATCATATCTGTTAAAACCATATCTGTACATTCCCGCTGATAAGCTTCGGCTTAGTGGGATTTTTTTATGTAAAATAATTACAGATAATACTTTTCGAAAATAAACTTGAAAGACATTATTTTTTTCCTCTAGGACTTTATGCCATAAATCAAACTAATTTTATAACAAATTTTATAACATTTATGAAAGATACTTCCGTCTAGTCTATATTGGGTTTTGGTTGGTTGGTTTTCCTCTGTGTGCGTCACTTTTTTCCGTAAAGTGGGTTAAATGGCAAGGTTCAAGGACATCAAGGGTTCAGCGAAGGTTGGGGAGGAGTTGACCGCTTGTACAATGTAGCTCAATTTATAAGTATTTTTAAAGTAGGGATTACATCCTACAGAAAAACTCCTTGCAATCATAATTCTATTCCAAGGATTTGCGACAAAATGATAGTTAAATATGGTGGGCTAGATTGTTTTATCTGTAAGAGGCATTTGCATATACATGGTGCTAAATGGCCAGGTCACAAGGACCCCAAAGTCTCAGAGAGGGTTAGGGAAGAAGACCCACTGAACAGCTATGTAGGAGGCAGACGGAATCCTCCCATCAAGGCTATGGATGTGGCTCTCCAACACACGGAGCCACGGCTTAAGGTCCCATCCGACGGACGGCGATTTTTCCAAGCCCATTAGTATACCCTTTCTGATAGAAGACAGGGGGTGGGGGTTAGCGGAGATAAATCTCGATACTGGCACAGGTGGGAATCGAACCTGGGAACTGCAGTTTATGAGCCTGTCGCAGTACTGACTGAGCCAAACAAAGCCCCGTCTTGTCACGGTGAATTATATTTATTATAGTTATATCACTTATTTTATTTTTAATTCATTAATTATATTTTAGGATATGCATATTTTAGAGGTTATAGAACTTCGATGTTAGATTCCCATGGACACAACATGGGAATTCTTTATTATTTTGGTAGAGCAGAGTATTATTGGTTTGTGAAAGCACACAATATAATAAGTGGATGTAGAAGCGGGAAGGAAGGAATACAGTCGCTCAAAAAAATATCCGAACACTGTGGTTGATTGCAGAATTCAGAAAAAAAATCTAGCAACAATTTTTTTTAGAAATTAGTGATCTGGCAACCTTCGTGTCACGTGACATGAAGGTTGCCAGATCACTAATTTCTAAAAAAAATTGTTGCTAGATATTTTTTTTTAATTTTGTAATCAACCATAGTGTTCGGATATTTTTTTGAACGACTGTGCAATTTTATAGTTTAAGGCAGTGGTTCTCAACCTTTTATGCTTCACGTACCCCCTGGAAATGTGTATGTAACTGGCGTACCCCTAGTATAGATAGATAAACCTATAGTTATAGTATAACAATGGGAATAAAATAAAATATATATTTATATCAGTGGTTCTCAACCTTTTATGCTTCACGTAGCCCCAGGAAATGTGTATGTAACTGGTGTACTCCTTATATAGATAGATAAAACTATAGTTATAGTATAATAATGCCAACTTAGCGACTTTGTTACTAGATCTAGCGATCGTTGAGCTCTCACGGCGTACCCCACGTTGAGAACTCCTGCTCTGGTGGATTACCTTTCCTTACCACTACATTTATCTGAGGGAATGGGTTGCCATTGTGATCCACAACTTTATTTTAAAATTTTAAAATGGTCAGAAAATGAAAACAAACGTTAGGTAATGTTCTTAATATTTTTATGTTGCATTTTACTCGTTCGTTGAAAGTAATATAAGCATATTTCGTAAGAGGAATGGTTCTCTTCTGATTTTGATTATGATAATCGGGGTGGAGGGAGGGAGGAGGAGTTGGCTTTTTTGGTAAAGTGCCAAGCTCATAATCTGTAGTTCCCAAGTTCGAGTCAAATGTTGAGATTTACTTCCGTTAAACCGCTGTCTCGCCCTCGGAGAGAAAGGGCTTGGAAAGGATGGGACGTTAAACCATGGTCTCGCGTGTAGGAGATTAAAGAACACGTTGGATGGTTTCTTATTATATTCTTCCCACCTTTACATTTTTTCGATCCGATTGTGTTCTTTGCCCCTCTCCCTCCCCTCCTCGATCCGGACATACATACGTCATATATGTACAGTCGCTCAAAAAAGTATCCGAACACTACGGTTGATTACAGAATTCAGAAAAAATATCTGGCAACGATTTTTTTTAGAAATTAGTGATCTGGCAACCTTCGTGTCACATGACATTACAGAATTCAGAAAAAATATCTGGCAACGATTTTTTTTAGAAATTTCTAAAAAAATCGTTGCCAGATATTTTTTCTGAATTCTGTAATCAACCGTAGTGTTCGGATACTTTTTTACAACTGAGGATGCCCGAAAACAAAGGAAAATATATGATATATATATATATAATTATAATATTGAAAATATGCATAACAAATATTTTTTCATAATGAAATATATGAAATACTCATGAAATAATAAGCTGAAAAAAAATTGGTTTTTGTCGTGAGTTGGATTTGAACCCAAATCTCCTGTAAACATGCCAGTTATGCTAACCCTACACCATCATCGGCCTAACGTTTTTTCCTCCAGCTGGTGTGACGTTTAAACAATCCGTAAAGTTTATAAATCACACCAGCTGAAGAAAAAACGTTAGCCGATGATGGTGTGGTGGTTAGCATAACTGGTATGTTTCCAGGAGACTTCGGTTCGAATCCCACTCACGGCAAAACCAAGTTTTTTTCAGCTTGTTATTTCGCGAGTTCCATGTCTACAGGACACATCCTGTGATTCTTTACTTATTAAATTATATGAAATACTTTCGAAAATATAAAAAAAACTTCAAAATAACTTATATTTCTTTAAATAAAAAAACACGAATTTTTTGGTACACCTAATATTATTTAACATAAATTAATTTTTCGCCCCTACCCCCCTGTCAGCGCCCATGATATAAACCAGCGCCCATGATATAAAGTTGAAACGTATTCTTAATAAATATAAAGAGAGTAAGAAAATTATTTCTTTGACATCTTCTGAGAATATTTTACAAAAACGTTGACAAAATCGATGTCCAAATTCTGTGAATGTCAACAATTCAACTGCCACCGGAGACTAAAACCGCAGAACCAAATGCGAAGCTCCCTTTGGAGCAAGACACTCGTCTTCCCTTGCTCGTGCCTCGCATTTAACGCGAGACAGACAACGCCAGAGAAGCCTCTCCATCACTGGGAACACCGAGAGCAGAGGACCACACCCGCAGTGGCGCGAACCATACGGTGAATTAGTGGGACGTGGAAATTGATGCAGTGTTGGAATTAAGGGTTCTCTGTTACTTCGGTCGCAAAGTTGAGATACCATCTAATTACACGCACTTCGAGTTTCAGGAACGTTCTGCATCAAGCACGAGTTGGAGGATGGAGGCTGAGCCGGGAGGGATGGAAAAGGGTGGTTAAAAGAGTTGAGCCTTGGCCTTGCGATCTCAAAAAAAAAGGAAGGCAAAGAGAGATGTCTGTTTATTATGGATGCTCCTTCTTACTGAGGATGTAGTGTTGTGTGTCAGGATGCTGCGTTAGTTGGGATTGAATGACGTAGTTGATCAAAATAGCCTGTCAGTCAGCTGCTGTGCAAAGAGGTAAGGAACACGAAGCGTTGTCTTTTTTAAGATGTATATAATACAAAATAGAGTGTATTTATTAGTGTTATAAGCGAAATAGTGAAATGTTTTATTTATTTATTTTTCACTTATCATATATCCTGGTGGTCGAGAGATTAGCACGCTTGGCTGCTGATCAAAGGGACTTGGATTTGAGCCCAAGGAAAGGCATGGATGTTGGTGTTGTCTTCCTGCTGAGGTCCCGCCATCCTCACACATCTTCTCTATGGGGTATTAAACTGACAGGTTTCTGTCAGACCTGTACAGCAAGCAGCGACTTGAGGTGTAATTTTTTGCCATCAGATTTACAAAGCCTATTAGTTTATCTTACCATGCCATACCGGGACTCGAACTCGGACCCCCGTAGTTGTTATGTCACGGAGAACCAATGCGCGATGCCACTGCGCCGCAAAGGTGACATTTTTAAAGCCTTTAGTTTTTTAAACAAAAATAATATTAAAGTACATTAAATTCGAAAAAATAATATTTTTAGAGGGTTTTTTTCTTTTCAATCCTCTTACAGTTTTTATTGCAAAACTGCAATAAAAACTGTAAAAATAAAAGAGACTGTAAGAAAACAATATTTTGTATTGCTGCCTACCAAACTATCAGAAACTTTCTATGTTATGTCAATGGGAATTTAACTTCAAAAGTCAGTAACTTCTAAAATCTGCATCTAATGGAAAAATGTGACTGAAGATAAATATCATAAACCATGACACTTTCAGAATGGTAGTAAGGGTAACAGAGGAACAAAAATTATTAAACTTATTTACATTTCATACTTTTTTCAAGAAATTTTTTACAGACTTGTAAAACCGGGGGGGAGGGGAAATCCAGGCTCTTGACCTCCCCCAACTTTTTACATTTTTCCAGCTCGATTATGTTTCTCTCTCTCTCACCCCCCCCCCCCCCCCATGATTTTTTTTTCTAGATTCGGGACTAATCATCATCGAATCTTGCTTTTCGACAATATTCGTTCAGTATTTAGAGAGTTATGCAGACTATAATATTTCACAACGTAATACGTCATAAGGTTTTACCTCAGATTTTAAAACTTTCATAATTTGTTCCAAATCATTTAGTGAAATAAATATGCATTTTAGGAGTTTGCGTAATTATTGTTTCAATATTATATAATTTTGAGCAATTTTTATAAAGCAAGAAAATTTTTTGTTAAATATTCCAGTTTCCACATTTTAAATAATGAACGAATAGTGTTAAAAATCGACATTTAAATAGATTTGATTATGATCTTTTATGCTAAATTATTAAAAATCGCATTTTATTATCTATCATTATCTAAAATCGCATTTTTCCATTAAATGCGTATTTTAGGAGTTATAGAACTTCTAAGTTAGAATCCCATTGACAACATAACGTGCAAATGCTGTAATATTTTGACAGGCATCTTACTATGACAGATACTTAGGGCATATGTAACATATAATGATACTGTATATTAGTCATGGTCTGCAAATGGTAGCTAGTTGGTCACTGGAAGGAGAGCTATGCACCAATCCCCTGTGATGATGCATAGAACCTGTGATGATGCATAGGCCTAGCACCCAATGTCCGACCCCGCCTTCTCGTGGTGCAGACCGTTAGTACCTTTCAAAAGAGATACTCTCTTGTGGAAGTGAACGGAAGAAGAGGGCTGCCAGATTAGTGTAGCTTACTGATCTGGATATCTATGGCTACTTTTCTTTTTTTTTACCCCCCCCCCCCCCCCCCCCCCCCCCCCCCCGAGGAGTGGTCAGCCACACAGAGTCCTGGTGCTGACCTTATAAACTTACTGGACTGGATTAAAGCTCTTAGCTTAATTATGGATCCTGTTTTTCTTCTGCACTGGTGGGATTCTGTGGAGGGAAAATCTTCCGCTGTGTTTTCTGTTTGTTTGTGGGTTGACAGCCCCAAGTGAATAGATTCACAGGATATGTTTATCAGCTGGTGGATAATCCTGAGCAGAAGTCATCGCAGGCACCTGAACTCTTTGCTTCTATTGGCATCGTCAAATTCTACATTGGAGGAAGTCTTCCAGTGTAGTTGGCTTCAGCCTTTAGTGGTGGGGGAACGGGTCTTTGCCCCGTGTCTGCGATTAGGGGGCTGTTTGATATTGTCGGCATTCCCTGTCTCAATAAACATAGTTTCTTTAAACATCCCACTAACCATTTTCTCTCCATAGGTAGTTGGAATGTGAGGACTCTGCACAGAGCTTTTTCTCTTGATGTCCTCACACAAGAATTCCACCATTATAATTTAGATATTCTCGGCTTGCAAGAGACCAGATGGACAGATAAAGGTCAGATTCTTAACAACAATCTTAAATTTCTCTTTTCAGGGAGGGACGACAATAAGCATCATCAAGGCGTGGGTCTGCTTCTCAGCAGACACGCTAGTGATGCTCTTCTAGAATAAAAAAATACCCCCTCAAGCAGCTGCTTGCCACAGAGGTCTGACAGGAGCCTGTCAGTTTATTATGCCATAGTAGAAGGTCTGTGAGGATGGCAGGACCTCAGCAGAAAAACAACACACACAACCATGCCTTACCCAGGGCTCGAACCCAGGTCCCTTAGATCAGTAGCCAAACGAGTGCATTAATGAAAGGTTTCTTACAGCAAAATTTCAGACAAGCGTTAAAGACTTGAATGTTATCTGCTGTTATGCCCCCCACTGACCATGCCGACGAGGATGAGAAGGATAGGTTTTATTAACAACTTCAGGATATTTTGAATTCTGTCAAGAAAGGAGATATTACCCTTGTTCTTGGTGGCTTCAATGCCAAAGTTGGTACTGACTCTGACCTTTGGGGAGGAGTAATAGGCCCTTTTGGTATTGGTAGCTGCAATGGCAATGGGCAACTTCTACAGGTAAGTAAACTCAATGGTTACAGAATAACTAACACATATTACAAACACCGCGACATACATAAGTACACATGGGTTTCACCTGATGGGCTGCTTAGGAATATGATAGATTTTATATTAATTAACAGCAAATGGACTAGTTCTGTTAGGAATACCAGGGCATATAGGGGAGCTGAAATTGGATCTGACCATTACCTTGTTAAAAGTGTCCTGCAACTTAAACTTGAGAGGTGTTGTGCTAAGGTTAAAAAATTTACCTTTAATTCTGAAGCTCTGAAAGACCCAATTATAGCTAAAGCTTACCATGATAGGTTACTTAGTCATTATGATAGTCATGGTTTGCTTACCACTGAAGTTGAGGAAGAATTGGACCATTTTAAACGGGCTTTTTTGGAAATTAACAGTACTCTTTTAGGAAAAAAGGAACAGAAGAGACAGAATTATTTGAGTGATAAGGCACTTGAGCTTATTTCAGAAAGAAAGAACTGCGATAATGTCCATAATCAATATCCTACTAGTCCTGTTAAAAAGCATTACAGAGAACGTAAATGTGTAAAGCAATGTTTCCCAGAGTGAACGATACCGCCCTCTGGGGGGGGGGGGGGGGGCGCTGGAATGATCCAGGGGGTCGGTAGTTGCCTCGGGTGCAATTGGGGGCGGTGGAAGCATAAAAAAAAGGGAAGGTAAGAAAATTTTGAAAAACCGTTCATACATGTTTCATCTGTTGTGTAACATAGAGTTAAAGTCGTAGTGATTACTTTATTTTCCAAATAAACACATAAAATTATCCTTCGTTATCTTAATTTTCTGTGTGTAATGCGAATATTACTATGGTTGATTTTAATAAATAATTTTATAATTTCCAGCTTTAAGGTGTCTTATTTACAACAACATCTTTCTTTACTATGTTGTAAGACGTAGGTAGAAATATAGATACATAAAAGAACGCAAATTTGTCACTGCATCTTTCTGTTTGTTCTCTTAAAGAAAGTAGATTTCGAGGGGGGCGCTTAGTAATTTCTTTTCTGAAAAGGGGGCGGTAGGACAAATAAGTTTGGGGACCTTTGTTGTAAAGGATCATTTAGCTGCTGATAAGAATCTTTGGCTTGATGGCTTGGCTGACAAAGTCGAGGAAGCAGTTAGACAGCAAAACAGCAGATAGTTAATGTTTTGTGTGGTATAAAACGAACAGGTATACAGGGATTGAAGGATAAGCAAGGTAAGGTTATAGAAGGGGACGATTCTGTCATGGCTAGGTGGGTTGAGCATTTCAGTGTTGTTCTAAACAGTACGGTTAGTTCTACTCCCATTGTTTTTCATAATGGAGTCTAGCAACCCCATCAAGGAAATTGCATACAAACAAATAAGTAGGTAACATAGCTGAAATAATTAAAAAATTATTATTTAAGCTAAAGAAAAATTTAAAATCACCCCTCTTATTTAAATATTCCTTACATAATTTATGCTTAAATATAATTTGATTGTTCAAACAATTAAAAAACAGCAGAGAATAAAAGGAGAGGGGGGATACAAAAAAAAGAAAACGAATTAAAAATTTGGAAGAAACTGTAACTGTAAAGAAATCTTATTTGAAAATATGAGGTGTAACCAGGGACTGATATGGGTGTAGAGGGGAAGGGGCAAAGGGGTCATACACCCCTCCTCCCCATTGATAATGGTAGCAGAACTTATTCATATTTCATATATTTTAAAACAAAAATAGACACAAAAATGATAAATAATAAACCCATGCATGTAGCTATGTAAGTAGTCACCAAATGAACAACAACAACAACAACAACAACAACAATAATAATAATTTAATAGGAACAAAATAACAATACAATACAAAGACTTGCATATATATACAGAAAACAATATTACCACAAATCAAAAAAGAATATATATAAATGAAATAAATAAAAATAAATAAAATAAAAGTTACATATTAGCAGACCGATGAGCAATTTGCTCATTTAGGGTGCCAAAATGAATTATTACATTCAGAGAAATGTATTTAGTGATAAAAAATTATGTTAGAAACAAAATGTTATTGTATAACTTTAAAGTAATAATCAATATTTGAAGAAGTAAAAATAACATTTTTCACTTTCAAATTAAAAACACTATATGAACGTTCATTTCTAATTTCTTCAGGTAAGGAATTAAATATTCTAGGAGCTAAAAATAAAAAGTGTTTATGAGCTATTTATTTCTTTACTTTAGGGATTACAAATAAATGATCAGATTGACGAGTAGCATAATCTTTATATTTAACTTGTAGAATTGTTGGATTTTTAAAATAAAAACAGCTGTTGTATATATATATATAGTAATCTCAAACTAAGAATTTTATAGTCATTAATAACTTTAGTCATATAGATTTTATTATGAAATGTCATAACTTTTAAGAATTTATATTGTACTTTACTAACACATTCAATAAAATTCATATAAATACTTCCCCAGCTAGTTAAAGCATATTTTATAAGAGTATATATATTTTATTATATATTTTATTATCCATGCAAAATAAAGAGTAATTAAAAATGTTCCAGAGATATTTTTTCTTAAATGATACAATCTGACTAAGTAAAATCGTATTTTATTTACAATCATATTAACATGTGATTTCCATTTGAAATTGCTGTCTATTAGAACTCCCAATATTTTATAGTCGTAATCTGTTTAATATCAGGACATTCACAAGAAAATTTGTTCACACGAAGCATACTTTGAAATTGTAATTTATTAAAAAAAAGTTGTCGGGGTGAGCGAAAAATACAAAAAGCATGTTTTATCAGAGTTAATTTTTAATCCATTATTGTTAAACCAAGTTGCTATAATTTGTAAGTCATTAGAAATATCAAGAAATAATTCATGTTGATTTCCTTTTCTGTAAACAAGAACTGTATCATCAGCTTATGAAATTGATTTTCCTTTTAAATTTTGATAAAAAAAAATCGTTTATGTAAATTAAAAATAAAATAGATCCTAATATAGATCCTTGTGGAACTCCTTTATTAATCAGTATTTTAGTACTTTTAATATTATCGATAGAAACTATTTGATAGCGGCCAGATAAATAAGATTTAAACCATCTCCATAAATTTCCTCTAATTCCTAAGAAATATAATTTCTGTAATAAAATATCATGTCTAACTGTATCAAAAGCTTTAGATATATCAAGAAATAGGGCTAGTGTTTTTTCAGAATTATTTATCCCTTGATAAATACTGGTAGTAAACTCAGATAGCATGTTCAGTACTTAACCCTTTTCTAAAACCAAATTGAAACTTGTAAAAAAAGGAAATTTTTTCTAAATAATTATTAAGTCTTATTTTCATGATGGTTTCAATAACTTTTGAAAAGGCTGGAAGAATGGAAATTGGTCTATAATTATTAAAACAATTTTTGTCTCCATTTTTATAAATAGGTTTTACAATAGCAATTTTCAAGTCTGAGAAGAAAACACCTTTTTGAAAGCTGCTATTTATTAATTCAGCTAAAAATTTAGAATGATATTTTACTATTATTTTAATTATTTTTAAATGTATACCATCATATCTTGTTGCTTTATTAGTTTTAAGACTACAAATAATATGACTAATTTCTTCTTCTGTTGTCTCTATCATAAACATAGATTTTTGTTGAATTAAATCATTAGGATATTCATAATCTGATTTATTAGAACATGAATTTGAACTGTTTACATTTACGAAATGTTCGTTAAATTTTCCCACCAGTTTTTCAAAACTACTATCATTGGGCAATATAAGTTTATTATTCATTTTATTATTTAAAATACTATCAACAATTTGCCACTGTTGTCCACTATTCCCATTACATTTATTAAATTTATTAATATAAAATTTATTTTTTGTTCTTTTTATAGTTGCAAGGGTCAAATTTGTAATTCTGTGATATTTGTTTTTATAATTTAATATTAATGGCTATTTTCTATGTAATTTATATGCTTTTTCTCTTTCCTTAATTAATGACAAAATTTCCAAAGTCATCCATGACTTATGTCTCTTTGAACTGGAATCATTTATACAATATTTTTTCTTAGTAGTACTTTGTAGAATACATGATTTAATTTGATATATATAAATGTCATACATTGTATCTATTTGAATATTTTCATCATATATAAAAATCAAATTTTTAATTAAATCTTCTAATTTCTTGTAATTCATGTAAGAATAGTAAATTTGTTTGCTGATTTTTTGTTCTGAATTAACTGTATTCTTAAGAATTTTTAATAAAATGGGATAACGATCAGTTATATCAATCTGGTAAACAGCCGAATTGAAAATTAAACTATTATTAGTTGATCTAATAAATATGTGATCCAAACAACTGTGAGAAGCATTTATCACCCTTGTGTATGAATTTATGTGTGAAAGAAATCCAAATGAAGCAAGCAAATTTAAATAAGCATTTACATCATTATTAATTAAGTTAATATCAATATTTATATCACCTACTAAAATAATCCTATTATATTTAAGTTTAAATATTATTAATTTTAATTCAGTCACAAACTCTTTTATGGAATACTCATAAGCTCTATAAATTACTAATATACATGTCATTTTTGTTATCATAGGCTAAAACACATTCTGCAGTTCCCATTATTACAGTTTCTGTCAAAAAAATCCATTGTATTAAGTTTATAATACATTATTATACCCCCTGATCTATTTTTACTTCTACAGTTATACATCATTTCGTAGCCATCTATATTATATAAACTTAATTCATTTTCATGTATACAAATTTCACTTAAAATAATGATATCAAGATTATGTTTTATATATTCTATCATAATTAAAAATTCATCATAATGACAACGTAAACTACGTATATTTAAATGTATCATAGTAATAGCTGAACTATCATTAAAATAATTGAAGAACTCATCAGAATTATTAATATAAGTGGAATGTTTACAGTCAAAAATAAAATTATCGTCAGAATCAACAATAGAATCCATGAAAGCAGACATTTTTTTTTATCTAAGTCTTTCAGATTTCTAATTTTAAGTACCCTTGACGAGTCTTCTTTCCTGAGAAAAATCTTTCCATCTTTAGTCCATAAATATTTGTATCTATTCCTTAGTTTGAATTGTTTAGCTTCAAAAAAAAGTTTTTTTGTCTGTTGTGTGAGATGTTCATTGACAAAGATTTTTAGTTGGCTGGAACTTTTTATTTATATTAGAAGCACACAATTTATTTATTTTAGCAGCCTTCAAAAATTTATTTCTTTGGTCCCGGTATCTAAATTGTGTTATAATTGGTTTAATTTTATTTCCCATCGTTGTATGCACTCTGTGAATAGGATAGTTCGATTTTTTTCTGTAATGTTTAATCGCTTGCTTATATTATTAACTATATCTGTTAAATCCTCTTCTTTATCTTCTGGAATGCCAACAAACTCAAGGTTCCAGTTTCTTGAATATTGTTCGATATTATTCATTTGAGCCTTAAGAAGTTCTATTTCTTGTAACAGATTGCTGTTATTATGCTTTATATATTAATTTTCTTTCCTAAGATGTTCAATTTCTTGTTTCATTATGTCAATAGTACTCATTAACTGTTGTAAATAATCTGAGTTGAAGTTAAGAGACTGTTTTATCTGGGACAATTCATTAAACATTTCCTTATTAAAAACTTTTAATACTTCTTGTATACATTTCTTTATCATACACGGAAGAGAAGATTCAGTCACATTAGGAAAATTTTCTTCCGATTCTCCAGCATCTTTATTTATTTCAACATTAGATGTCATGGTTTCAGAACTAGATAATGCACTGCACTTATAACATCTCCAAATATTTTTCTTTTCTCGAGTAAATCTGTTATAACTCTTTTTTGATATGCCAGTACAATAATAATGGAATTTATTATCACATAAGCAGCAAGTAAGCTAGCTACAAACTGATTAATAGGTTTTTTCTTGTTTGTTTTTTGTTTGTATATATATATATTCATTTCAAGATCAATAATTTCCTTCAATTGTTTTCTGACTTATAAAGTTTTTTTATATAAAAAATTTCCAAAAAATATCTTTTATAGTAAAAACGTTCAAACGTCACAAGATAATTCCACCCTCATTTGTTATTTCTTTGTGTTCTTGGTTTCAACCCACTTCGATATAATAAAAGAGAAAATAGCATCAAAACCTATCCTCATCCTTTTCTGATTTATCTCTTGGGGCGGGGGTGGCTCAGTCGGTAGCGCGCCAGGCTCGTAATCTGTAGTTTCCAGGTTCGAGTCCCAGCTGGGTCAGCGTTAAGATTTATCTCCGCAAAATTCCCTGCCCACGGTCAGTACCCCTACTGACACCGATGGGGGTTGGAAAGACCGCCGTCCGTCGGATGGAACGTTAAGCCGTGGCCCCGTGTGCGGGAGAGCCATACCCTGTGCACGTTAATAGACCACACTGGATGGCCTTGAAGGGAGGCTACCATCTGTTTCCCAACAGCTGTTCAGTGGGTCTCCTCCCCCAACCTTCTTTGAACCTTCGGGATCCTCGTGACCTGGCCATTTAGTCCATGGTGTACAAAGAAAAAGTGCCGCTCAGAGGTAAAACAACCCACCCTGATTTTTCTCTTCAAGTCTCCATAAGGCACGAATTTAACCTTTGACATTTCCAACAAATTTCCTTCTCCCTAATTTGACCGCTTCTAAGTGGTTCCTTCGACTGCTCTATTTTCAGCAGCCGAACAATCCATTTCGACATTGGCAAACTTTTCCAATAGTCAGATCGTAGACAGATTAACAGAGGCTTTCGCTATTGGTTACTCTTGATCTTCAGCAGGCAATGAATGGGAAAGAAAGAAGCCAAGGACTCCCTATTGGCTCCGGCATCAGCAATTTGGATTGTGCTTTTCCCCCCTCTCTCTGTCAAATGGAGCTCAATTTTCTGCCCATTCCCGTTAAGAAGGATGAGAAGACTGCTAAGACTTTATTTAAGGAAGTCTTCCTCGAGTCTTACGGACGTAGAAAGAGAGATAAATTGTCATTGGTTGCGGGGGGGGGGGGGGTGGCGGTAGTTAATTGGCGAGAGAAACGAGATTGTGTCCGACACAAAATGTAAATGTGTCTCTTTCTGTTAGTTTATTTGTTTCTGTGTCGTCACTGTTACAAAGAAACACGTGATCCAATTAATCTGAACTTTCACTTTCGAGACTGCAAAAGCGAAAGGTACAGAATTTAGACGGTAATAGTTCGCAGATTTAGACTAACTCGCAGAAGGTATTTTTTTTTAGAAAAAGACTTCTATCAAGTTTACAATTTTTATTCTAATCTTTTTAACGAATTGTTTAAAAAAGGAATTAATGCAACGAAAATTTAAAGAAGGCCATTATTTAATTATTAACTGTTTGCATGTCGCCTCTGGCGCATAGGAGAATCTCGTTTTCAAAGAGAAAGAAGTTTTTCCTTTATCTACTATTTCATTCCTTAAAAGTTTTAATTTGAGCTAAAGGTTGATGGGAAAAATTCAAAAAGTGTTTCATTAGTAATTATACAACATAAAAGTATTCTTTTAATTCTCAAATCTAAAAAGTTGCATTTCCCACACCTCTCTTAGAAAAGTGAGTAGATTATTTTTCTCAGTGGAATATCTCTTAAAAACTACCACTAAGTTTTCAAATATCTATTTTATACATAATATAAAAACTTGCTAACAACTGTACCATTTCGTAATTTCAGTGATCTATAAAGATATATATATTAAAACTACTTCGTATTTGAAAAATGCGAATTATAATATTTCATTAGTACCAATCATTAGTCACTTTATTAGTTCACATTCCACCACCAAAAATTAAAATTTCTAGATTAAATACGTCGTTTGCAATAGTATTTGTTTCAAATTTTCCACCATTAGAGGGTGCAATTATAGTTTTCGAAGGATTTAAAAAGCGTGAATCATAATATTTTATCAATTCCTATCTAACCCAAAAAATAATTTTTCATTTGTCTCAAAAAAAAAAACAAAAAAAAATTATGTGCTAAATCAAAAAAGGTGTGTTTTCCCACTCCCTCTGGGGTCTAAGGGGTCAACTCATTGATGGCAATGGAAACTTCACGACCTTCACATTCCACCATCAAAATTTCAAATATCTATTGTAAATACATCGCTTGCGATATTCGTTTGAAATTTTGGAATTTTCACCTTTTTCCCACCGCTAGAGGGCGTAATTATAGCTTTAGAGAGATTCTAAAAGTGCATATCGTAATATTTCATCAATACCTATCCAACACAACAAGAATTGATTTTTCTGTGTTAACCAATAAATCCATAATGTTTGAATATATGAAAGTGTGTGTGTTTCTGGGGGAGGGGGGGGATTTAGATTTTTGCTGCAGATTGGGGGTTGTGTTGTTTTACCTCTGAGCGGCATTTTTTTTTTTTGCACACCATGCGCTAAATGGCCAGGTCACAAGGACCCCGAAGTTTCAGAAAAGGTTGGGAGAGGGGACCCACTGGAACAGCTGTTGGGAGACAGATGGTAGCCTCCCTTCAAGGCCATTCAGCGTGCTCTTTAACGTGCACAGGGTATGGCTCTCCCGCACACGGGGCCACGGCTTAACGTCCCATCCGACGGACGGCGGCCTTTCCAAGCCCATCGGTGTCCTCTACTGACCGTGGGCAGGGCGGGGAGTTTTACGGAGATGTCTCAACGCTGACCCAGCAGAGACTGGAACCTGGAAACTGCAGATTACGAGCCTGGCGCACTACCGACTGAGCCACCCCCTCCCCATTTGCCGCAGGCAAGAGAATATGTGGTTCTAATACTGAGAGGGCTACAGTGGCGGTTATAAGGAGGGGGCTACGGGGACATTGACCACTCCAAGAGACCCGCAAGTGTTTACCTTTTTCATTTCAACAGCCAGCCAATTTCTTTTGCAAGAAAGGAAACCACTGACGCCTTCAGTACCCCCATATGAAGGTAAAAGTAAAGGATTTTGTACTCCAGAAATGACACTTTTCACTATAAAAGCCTCGTATTAGCCGTCCCATGGCCGAGTGGTTAGCGCGCTTGGCTACTGATCTAAGGGACCTGGGTTCGCGCCTCGGGTAAGGCATTGCTGTTTGTGTCGTTTTTCTGCTGAGGTCCTGCCATCCTCTCAGACCTTCTACTATGATATATAAACTGACAGGCACCTGTCAGACCTCTGTGGCAAGCAGCTGCTTGAGGGGGTATTTATTTTATTTTTATTTATGTCCTTTAATGGCCCCTCCAGGAATGTGATTTATGACCACCCCCGGAGGGCTATATAGTATTAGACTAGCAGAATTTGCTGTTTGTGTCGTTTTTCTGCTGAGGTCCTGCCATCCTCTCAGACCTTCTACTGATATATAAACTGACAGGCTCCTGTCAGACCTCTGTGGCAAGCAGCTGCTTGAGGGGGTATTTATTTTTATTTATGTCCTTTAATGGCTCCCTCCAGGAATGTGATTTATGACCACCCCCGGAGGGCTATATAGTATTAGACTAGCAGAATTGTCCCGCGTCGCCCGCGCTTCGTTATAATGACTCAGAGAAGCAGGCATATACTCACTGATGTGACGTCACCAGTGGCGGAAGGTTTCGGCTCCTCGTAATCCCGTAAGCACTTGACCGATCAGTTCCGAATTTGGTGTGGTTTAGGGATCCGGTTCCTAGCTGCGGTGGGTCAAGTTTGAACACGCCTCAAGTATCCACAATTTCTATGGACGATGCCGCCGCCTACGTTATGAATGCATAATCGAAAGCCATGCATGGAGTAGTGCGTAGCTGTTAGGCCTTTTCAGGCCATTTACCTCGATTTTCCTGTGAAGGGGGTTGATGATAAATCCAGGTTTGATGATGATTAGTTTGTCCGTAATTCTGATGCGATATTGGATAATCTGCTTCGCTTTGATAATGCCGCTGTTCAGTGTGCTGCTGTAATATTGGACGTTTTGCGGTCAAGATTTCAGGGTGAGGTTGATTTTCTAAGGCGAAAAACTTTATAGTGCACAAAATTACGGTGAGATGACGCTGTAGCGAAATTGGGACTCTCACTTTTAGGGAGAGGCAGAAATTCTTACCTTTGGGGCTCTCACTTTTTTTGGAGAGGCAGAATTTCTTACCCTTGGGACTCTCATCTTTAGGGAGAGGCAGAATTTCTTGCTTTTGGTGCTCTCACCTTTTGTGAGAGGTCGAATTTCTTACCCTTGGGGCACTCACCTTTTGGGAGAGGCAGAATTTCTTACCTTTGTGGCTCTCACCTTTAGGGAGAGGCAGAATTTCTTACTTTTGGGGGCTCTCACCTTTAAGAAGAGGCAGAATTTCTCGCCTTTGGGGCTCTCACCTTTTAGGAGATGTCGAACAAATAGTCACACACACAATAGATAAACAAATTTTCCGTTTTAGATACACAGATAATTGCGTGACTGTCGCAAAATAGGTCGTTATTTATTTGAGTTTTCATCAGGCAGTTGGTTTTAAGAAAACGAATGTAAAAGAGCAGTGTGGATTACCGAAAATTTCACTTGTATTTATTTCACTAAATACGAAAGGCCACACTTATTTATATTTATTTTTCATTTTAAGTTTTCCTTCCCTACAGCTTAGCTACTTATGGTAAAATAAATTCCTCTTATTTTAATTCAGTCTTGCTTTTCTCTGTCCATTGCTTCTTTCCTCTAAATTTACCTTTCGATTTTTATTTAGAATTGTAACAGGTAAAACAATTTAAAGATTATTCAATCTTTTATTTTGAAGCATTGAAGGTATTATTCTATCGCTCTGATATTTTCTAAAACATTTCTAATTGTATCTGATTCATATCTTCCTGTATTGAGATTCCTTTAGAACATAGATTCCCAACGGGAACGATACCGCCCCCCAGTGGGCGCTGGAGCCTTCCATGGGGGTGGTAGCGGATCCAGAGGGAAATGGGGGGCGTTGAGGCAATCAAGAGGGGCGGTCAAATAAATAAATAAATTTAATGGAATTTTCTGTGACAACCTTTTTATCTCTTCTATTCTGTGGTGTCTTCCTGGTGATTCTGGTCATCCACTATCTCATCCGTCATGTACAGCTTTTCAACTGCAGCTTGGACAATAAGTTCCCTGCTACCGCCTACTAAAGTACTGGTACGTCTGAAGTTGACTAAGATGCTCTCAAAAGTTCTCTTCAAGATCACAGACTGGATATAAGCTTCAATATGTTTTCCCACTCCAAGTCGCTTTGAGTATGCTTTATGGTATGTAGTTACAATACCATCCCACGTCAGAACATAAGGTATAATATTAACATTACACTAGTGAATTAGGCTCAACTCATTAGCCAGCAGATCATACTTCCTCTTCTTTTCAACCTCTACTGTCTGCAGGTTATCCTGAGATGTTATTCCTACTTCAATAATTGTAATCTCATTCAATACCTTATAATGCACTACTATATCAGGCTTATTATGTTGGACATGTGTGTCCGTCCTGATAGGCAAATCAACCTTGATGCAATAATAATATAATAATAATAAATTTATTATATTTAATTATTTTTTTAATATAATAAAATACTTTGAAAATACCTGTTTTCATGAATAAATATTTTATCTAGCTAAGTAAATTATCTTATTGTTATCGCGTTAATAAGCATTTTTAAATTAGCATTAGGTATACCTATACCTAATTTGTTTTAGTTTAGAATAGATTGACGGTGACAAGTCCTTGCAAGTTGGTAGGCAAACATACGGTTCATGCAATTTAACATGTTTCGACAAGAATATGGGAGCTTGAAATGACTTGTTTACGGAGCAAGTGCGCCGGCATCGCAAACATACAAGTTAATGCGTGCACAAAATCAAATCTATAAAAGCGATAGCTCTAGGAATGTTTTATTATTTTTATGTGCTTCGCCGTGATAAATAGTCGTGAGTAATAAGTGTTAGAAGTCATTATAAACATTATTTTTATAACTATCTATAAATCTGTTGAGAAGTTAATTTGTATTTGAAAATGTCTGAATCTACATCTAAAATGAAATGCCGGCAGTACAGTATTGAGTATTTGAAATATGGATTTACGTACTCTCCTACAAACCAATCATTACCTATGTGTTTAATTTGCCGAAAAGGTTTTTCAAATGAAGCTATGAAACCTTCTAGGCTACAAGAGCATTTAAATAAAATGCATGCTGATAAGAAGAACAAAGATTTATCCTATTTTCAAGAACTGGAAAAGCAATATTTAAAACAGCCAACTATGTCAAACCTTTTTGCGTCGTCTTCTAAACAAGATGACGATGGACTACGAGCCTCATATAACGTTTCATTGTTAATCGCAAAAGCAGGAAAACCACACACAATTGGCGAGGAATTAATTTTGCCGACAGTCAAAGAGATATTAAAAACTGTTCTTCATCATAAGACACCGTCAGATATCATCAAAAAATTCCTCTCAGTAATAATTCAGTGCAAAGAAGAATAAATGAAATGGCAAAAGACGTTGAAATATCATTATGTGATTACTTAAAGACTTGCAAATTTTCCATTCAACTCGATGAATCAACTCTACCAAATAACGAAGCTCTACTCTTATCATACGTACGATTTATAAAAGAAAAAAAAATTCATGAAGAGTTATTATTTGCTAAAAATTTGGAATCTGATATAAAGGGAGAATCTATATTTAATACCATGCAAAAGTTTTTTCAAGAGAAAGAAATTCCTATTTGCAATATTTTGTCTGCTGCTACTGATGGTGCTCCAGCAATGACAGGTCGTCATAAGGGTTTCATAGCGCATTTGAAACAAGCAGTACCAAATGTACTCGCTGTACATTGTATTATTCATCGTCAACATTTGGTTGCAAAAAAATTGAATGAACGTCTGCATACGTCGCTCCATTACATTATTAAAGCAATCAATAAGATTACAAGCAATTCATTGAATGACCGATTATTTGGTAAGCTTTGTAATGAAAATGATGAAGATTACAATCGCTTGCTGCTGCACACAGAAGTACGTTGGCTCTCTAAAGGTGTTTGTCTGAATCGTTTTTTCAATCTATTTGACTCAGTACTGGACTTTCTTGAAGACAGAGACGAAAAATTGCGCGAAAACCTGATTACGTCAAAAAATGACATCGCTTATTTGACAGACCTGTTTAAAATATTTAATCAAGTTAATTTACAATTGCAAGGTGATGAGTTGAATTTAATTAAAACAAAAAACGTCATAGCTGCTTTTGCGGGAAAACTTCTTCTATTCAAACGAAATCTAGGTAGAGGTGAATACAACCACTTTCCCATATTATCAGCAGTCTCTGCAAAACCGGAAGATTTACTTACTTACTGCCAACACTTGGAAGTTCTTCATGTTGATTTTACGGAGCGTTTCCAAGATATTTTAAACTTGAATATACCGAGTTGGGTTTTAGATCCTTTCGCAAACACAGATACTGAAGAATCATCAAATTTGGAAGAGGAACTCTTAGAACTCACGACTAACGAAGCACTCAAAGTAAAATTCAAACATGGATACCAAGAGTTCTGGCTTCAAAAATCAATACCAGTTCTCTACCCTGGATTGTGGGCAATAGTACAGAAGTTTTTAATCGCATTTCCTTCTACATCCTATATGGCTGAGCGTGGATTCAGTGCAGTAGCTAATTTACTGTCAAAGAAGAGGAACAGACTACACATCACTGAACGTGGCGATCTGCGATTGATGTTAACGAAATTGGAACCCGACATTAACAAATTGTTAACACTCCACCAGCCTCAACCATCTCATTAATTTTTTTAATTTATTATTAATTTTGTGTTTATCTCATTATTTTTTATTTCTTATTGATTCTGTGTTTATTTTTAAAATTTTAATAAACAATTTTATTGTACATTTGGTTGTCGTTTTATTAATTTCTGCTTTATGATTTTTAATAGATAAATAAACAGATAAATTAGGTACAGATAATATGCAACAATATTTTAATATTTCATATAAAATTAACTATTATGGACTAGGGGAGCGTTGAAATTTTTGTTCTCTTCTAAAGGGGGCGATGGTCCAGAAAAGGTTGGGAATCACTGCTTTAGAATGAATTGAGAACAATCAATTATGTCGTTGTATCTAATTTACTTATTTCTAAACTCCATTGGCTATCTTTGTCGAAAAGTATAAACATCTCGTGAAATTGTAACGTTTTTCATGTTTAGATGCTGATAGTTGGTTTATGATGAATAGCATTAATCGCTGACTGCCTAATTAGGCACTGCTGACCCACACAGCTGGGTCAGCGTTGAGATTTATCTCCGAAAATTTCCCCGCCCTGCTCACGGTCAGTAAGGAACACTGATGGGCTTGGAAAGGTCGCCGTCTGTCGGATGGGACGTTAAGCCGTGGCCCGTGTGCGGGAGTGTCATATCCTGTACACGTTAAAGAATACACTGGATGACCTTGACGGAAGGCTACCATCTGTCTCCCAACAACTGTTCCAGTGGGTCCCCTCCCCTAATCTTCTCTGAGCCTTCGGGGTCCATGTGACCTGGCCATTTAGTCCATGGTATGCAAAAAAAGTGCCGCTTAGAGGTAAAACAACCCAACCCACCGCTGACCCAAGGAAATAAAGTCATTAAAAATTATTTTTAAGTTGCAAAATTTAGTATTTAATTGAGTTTTTATTAATTTAAATATTTAATTTGAAGTTTTTTTCAGCCTCTTAAAGCATAGCTTTGTTTTAAATCAACAAGTTTTCTAACTTTTGCGAAGTATAAGAAATATTAGGAAACTTTAAAGATGTTATGAAAACATCTTAATTTAATAGACTTGAATTAGTCATTCGAGGTACTCCTTCGATTCATATTCCATGTTTGCCTTTTTCAGTTAGTTCATCCATTTATGTTAATTCATTTGTTTGCTTATATTAGCAAACATCCGGAATCTCCAAACCATTATTAGGTTTTCGTTTATTACGTTAAAGAAACTTGAAGATTTGAGGAATTACGGCGAAAGGGCAGAAATTATATTATGAGCTGAAAATTAAGTTTACCTTTTTTTCACTTATTTCTATAAATAAAAATAAATAAATACCCCCTCAAGCAGCTGCTTGCCTCAGAGGTCTGACAGGAGCCTGTCAGTTTATATGCCAGAGTAGAAGATCTGTGAGGATGGCAGGACCTCAGGCACACCATTTTTAAAAATATTTTCTTTTTTACTAATTGCACAAATATGTGAGTTTTTATTTCTTTGATGAATGTTTTAATCGAAATCCTAAGAGCAAGGACGTACAGTCGCTTAAAAAAAGTATCCGAACACTATGGTTGATTACAGAATTCAGAAAAAATATCTGGCAACGATTTTTTTAGAAATTAGTGATCTGGCAACCTTTGTGTCACGTGACACAAAGGTTGCCAGAACATTACTAATTTCTAAAAAAATCGTTGCCAGATATTTTTTCTGAATTCTGTAATCAACCAGTGTCCAGTTTTTTTTTTTGAGCGACTGTACATTCGATAAACCATATTAATCGCAACATCCTCTGCTTTCTTTATCAAGATAGCAAATAGTAATATCTTGAAGCAAATGAACAAAAACTGTGGTTTTTTCAATTCCACAGTGTGTGTTTTTTTAATTCATTCGTTGAGCATATTGCATTTCAACGAATACTTAAAAACTTTTAAATATTTAAAAGCAAAAAAAATTGAAATTTTATGAGGAATTGGAAAATGCAAAGCTTTACACAAAAAATTTTCCTTAATATATTTGACTTCGAATAGTCCACACCGGTCTGTAAATGGTAGCTAGGTAGTCACTGGAAGGAGAGCTATGTACCAATCCCCTGTGATGATGCATAGAACCGGCCAGGCCTCGCACCTAATGTCCAACCCCGCCTTCTCGTGGTGCGGACCGTTAGTAACTTTCAAAAGAGATACTCTCTTGTGGAAGTGAACGGAAGGGGAGGGCTGCCAGATTAGTGTGGCCTACTGATCTGGACAACTATGGCTACTTTTATTTTTTTTCTACCCTGCTGAGGAGTGGTCAACCACACAGGGTCCTGGTGCTGACCATATAAACCTACTGGACAGATATATGGCTCTGAGCTTGATTATGGATCCTGATTTTGCTGCACTGGTGGGCTTCTGTGGAGGGAAAATCTTCCGCTGTGTTTTCTTTTTGTTTGTGGGTTGACAGCCCCAAGTGAATAGATCCACAGGATATGTTTATCAGCTGGTGGATAATCCTGAACAGAAGTCATCGCAGGCACCTGAACTCTTTGCTTCTATTGGCATCGTCAAATTCTACATTGGAGGAAGTCTTCCAGTGTAGATGGCTTCAGCCTTTAGTAGTGGGGGAACGGGTCTTTGCCCCATGTCTGCGATTAGGGGGCTGTTTGATATTGTCGGCATTCTCTCTCTCAATAAACATAGTTTCTTTAAACATCCCACTAACCATTTTCTCTCCATAGGTAGTTGGAATGTGAGGACTCTGCACAGAGCTTTTTCTCTTGATGTCCTCACACAAGAATTCCACCGTTATAATTTAGATATTCTCGGCTTGCAAGAGACCAGATGGACAGATAAAGGTCAGATTCTTAAAAATAATCTTAAATTTCTCTTTTCAGGGAGGGACGACAAAAAGCATCACCAAGGCGTGGGTCTGCTTCTCAGCAGACACGCTAGTGATGCTCTTCTAGGATATGAGTGCATTAATGAAAGGTTTCTTACAGCAAAATTTCAGACAAGCGTTAAAGACTTGAATGTTATCTGCTGTTATGCCCCCACTGAGGATGCCGATGAGGATGAGAAGGATAGGTTTTATGAACAACTTCAGGATATTTTGAATTCTGTCAAGAAAGGAGATATTACCCTTGTTCTTGGTGACTTCAATGCCAAAGTTGGTACTGACTCTGACCTTTGGGGAGGAGTAATAGGCCCTTTTGGTATTGGTAGCTGCAATAGCAATGGGCAACGTCTCCTACAGGTAAGTAAACTCAATGGATTCAGAATAACTAACACTTATTACAAACACCGCGACATACATAAGTACACATGGGTTTCACCTGATGGGCTGCATAAGAATATGATTGATTACATATTAATTAACAGCAAATGGACTAGTTCTGTTAGGAATACCAGGGCATGTAGGGGAGCTGAAATTGGATCTGACCATTACCTTGTTAAAAGTGTGTTGCAACTTAAACTTAAAAAGTGTTGTGCTAGGGTTAAAAAATTTACTTTTAATACTGAAGCTCTGAAAGATCCAGTTATAGCCAAAGCTTACCATGATAGGTTACTTAGTCATTATGACAGTCATGGTTTGCTTACTACTGAAGTTGAGGAAGAATGGGATCATTTTAAACAGGCTTTTTTGGACACTAGCAGTACTCTTTTGGGAAAAAAGGAGCAGAAGAGGCAAAATTATCTGAGTGATAAGACACTTGAGCTTATTTCGGAAAGAAAGAACTGCAGGAATGCCCTTAATCAATACCCTACTAGTCCTAATAGAAAGCATTACAGAGACCTTAATAAACTTGTAAAGGATCAGTTAGCTGCTGATAAAAATTTTTGGCTTGATGGTTTGGCTGACAAAGCCGAGGAAGCAGTTAGACAGCACAACAGCAGAGAGCTGTACCAGATAGTTAATGTTTTGTGTGGTAGAAAACGGACAGGCATACAAGGATTGAAGGATAAACAAGGTAAGGTTATAGAAGGGGAGGATTCTGTCATGGCTAGGTGGGCTGAGCATTTCAGTGACGTTCTAAACAATGTAGTTAGTTCTACTCCCATTGTTTGCAATGATGATAGATGCATTGGTGGCTTTAATGTTGGCCCTATAACACAATCTGAAGTTAGTTTGGCTGTTTCTAAACTTAAACTTCATAAATCCCCAGGGGTAGATGAAATTACTACGGAAATGCTTAGAGCTGGGAATGTTTCGGTTACCACTTGGATGACTGAAATTCTGAATCTCTTTTATGATAAAGGCATGGTTCCTAAGGATTTTACCAGAGCTATTGTTATCCCTATTTTCAAAAAAGGTGATCGCAGTTCTTGTGATAACTATAGGGGTATCAGCCTACTCTCTGTTCCAGGTAAAGTTCTTTCCATGATTGTGCTTAATAGAATTAAGAATCTGGTTGACAGGCAATTGCGTGATGAGCAATGTGGATTCAGAAGTGGTAGGGGATGTGTAGATCAGATATTTTCACTTAGGCAGATTCTTGAGAAATGTTTAGAGTTTCAGAAACCTTTGGTTGCTAGCTTTGTTGATTTCAAAAAGGCTTTCGACTCTGTTGATCGTCATAATTTGTGGTTGATTGTGAGATCATATGGTATACCAGACAAGTTAGTTAACATTATGAAAGCTCTCTATAATAACACTGAGTCGTGTGTGAGAGTTGGTAAGGCTTGTAGCAATTGGTTTAGCATTACTTCTGGTGTTCGACAAGGGTGCATTTTGTCTCCTTTTCTCTTTAGCTTGGTTATTGATTATGTTATGCGAAATTCACTTCAAGGGAAAGATTTTGGCCTTAAATGGGCTGGAGATAGAAAAATTTCTGATTTAGATTATGCTGATGATTTAGCCCTTCTGGCAAATGATGTTGATGAGATGAACTCTTTCATTCGAGCCGTTGATGAGACTGGTAGTAGAGTAGGTTTGGTTATAAACAGAGAGAAAACTAAAGTGATGAAAATTGGTCAGGCAGGCTGTGATTCAGTTAATCTGAATGGTTGCAGTCTTGAGCAGGTGTCACAGTTTAATTATCTTGGGAGCTATGTAACAGATAATGGTGATGTGCGGCATGAGATTAACAGACGAATAGGGATTGCTGCTGGGACTTTTAAGAATCTATGGAGAGTGTGGAGAAATAGGCGTATACACCTAAAGACTAAAATTAGACTGTATAATAGTTTGGTTCTTTCTAGGGTTAGTTATGGTAGTGAAACTTGGACACTTTGTAAACAAGATAACAGGAAACTAGATGCTTTTGATTCCAGATGCTTACGCAGTATCTTGGGCATTAGGTGGTTCAACTTTGTAACTAATGATGAGATTAGGAAAAGGAGTTTGCAACCTCCTTTAAGCAGCATATTGTGCAGAGAGAGACTCCGTTGGTTTGGCCATGTTGCCCGTATGAATAATTATAGATTGGCGAATAGGGTTATGAACAGTGTGCCTAAAGGCCTCAGAAAGAAGGGGAGACCTAGGATGCGGTGGGCAGACAATGTCAAACAGGACCTTGTTAGAATTGGTGTGCAGTGGCCAGATGCAGTAGATGTAGCTCAGGATAGACTTGCTTGGAGAACTAAATTGCACGGTCTGGTTGGACCTCCGTAGCCCATGGCTGCTTGAGGATGATGATGATGATGAGTCCACACTAAAGATGCAGCAGCATTTTTAGATGACATCTCGTTTACTGGGCAGCTCAGGAACTAAAATTATACGCGTGCAAAACCAGATCCATCCAACTCAAAAAATACCATCGATATCGATTGATTATTATCAGGATATATATATTGTGTGCACAGACAGACAGCTATAAAAATATCAGCGTGAAAGCTTAACTTTTCCACCAACCAACGATAAGATAAATAAAAATAAATAACCCCCCCCCCTCAAGCAACTGCTCATCACAGAGGTCTGACAAGAGCCTCTCAGTTTATATGCCAGAGTTGGGTTGTTTTACCTCTGAGCGGCACTTTTTTGTACACCATGGGCTAAATGGCCAGGTCACATGGACCCCGAAGGCTCAGAGAAGGTTGGGTGAGGGGACCCACTGGAACAGCTGTTGGAAGACAGATGGTAGCCTCCCGTCAAGGACATTAAGCGTGTTCTTTAACGTGCACAGGGTATGGCTCTCCCGCACACGGGGCCACGGCTTAACGTCCCATCCGACGGACGGCGGCCTTTCCAAGCCCATCGGTGTCCCCTACTGACCGTGGGCAGGGCGGGGAATTTTGCGGAGATGAATCTCAACGCTGACCCAGCTGGGACTCGAACCTGGGAACTACAGTTTACGAGCCTGGCGCGCTACCGACTGAGCACCACCGCCCTATATGCCAGAGTAGAAGGTCTGTGAAGATGGCAGGACCGCAGCAGAAAAACAACACAAACGTCCATGCTTACCCAGGTCCCTTAGATCAGTAGCAAAGCGCGCTAACCACTCGGCCATGGAATGCTAAAAAAAAACCCATTGAAATCGATTTACTGGTTCCAGACGTTTCTTGCACAGAGAGAATGAAGGACGGTCAAATCTAGCAATAGCATAAACAAGTTTTGTTTTCAAGAAAACGTGGTAAAAACAAATTTTAAAAGAAATAAATTTTTGATTCAGAATAATAACCATGAAATATAACATTTTATCATCATTGGCACTTTTGGATGAATTCTCTCATCGGACGAAACGGCTTTGGACTAATTGTCCCATTAGACGAAACGTCTCTTTAGGCATCAATCCATAATTTTAAAAACACTACGTGCTGCAGATTTTTCACAGCCGTATTTAAATTCAACACCCAATTAGTTAAAAAACATCCTATTTCACCAATATTATAAAAAAAGTTTCAATTTGTTGTCTAGTGTTATATTTGGCTCCACATTTATTTCATTCTAGCAATCATCACTAATTTAATTTTCTAGAACCGGCAAAGTTACTTACCTCAACTTTTGCTTGTCATGTCGTTTCGCAGTGTTGCCAATTTATTTTCCCTAATATGCAAAAAAAACTATCAAACGACAAAATGAAAATGAGTTCCTTATATGTCATATAAATTCTTTCATGAACATACTCCAATTTAAATTTGATTTTAAACATTTAGCAATTGTTATAGTTTATTATTTTGAGTTTTTCTGCTTGAGAATCCTATTTGCTACTAACACAGATGGAAAAATGAGTCTGCAGTTTATCTTCTAATGCCGAGAAAGTGATCGTTTAACAAACGGCCGAAGTATCAATAAACAACAGAAAGGTTTAGCCAGTGTTAAATGTTTCTGTCACCTACAGGAATGCAGGAAAAAGCAAAGATAAGGAAAAGACAAGAAATCCAGGTCAAAGCAGTAATTATGGAGTCTACTGAAGCCTAATGGGAGAAAAAGGCTAAGAAAGATTACTGTGAGCTATCTGTCAATACTATGGAAAAGAATTTGGCAATAAGGATTGCCAAACAGAAAAAGTAGAAACTCTGAGGACTAGTCCAGAACACTCTTGTGATAATATATTTGGTTTCATTGCAGCATGAAACCTTTAAAGAAATAGGTAGCTTTAAGGATCAGAGTTGGGTTGTTTTACCTCTGAGCGGCACTTTTTTGCACACCATGGGCTAAATGGCCAGGTCACATGGACCCCGAAGGCTCAGAGAAGGTTGGGGGAGGGGACCCACTGGAACAGCTGTTGAAAGACAGATGGTAGCCTCCCGTCAAGGCCATCCAGCGTGTTCTTTAACGTGCACAGGGTATGGCTCTCCCACACACGGGGCCACGGCTTAACGTCCCATCCGACGGACGGCGGCCTTTCCAAGCCCATCGGTGTCCCCTACTGACCGTGGGCAGGGCGGGAAATTTTGCGGAGATAAATCTCAACGCTGACCCAGCTGGGACTCGAACCTGGGAACTACAGATTACGAGCCTGGCGCGCTACCGACTGAGCCACCCCCGCCCCTTAGGGATCAGAAATTGTGCATTTGGGATTCAGAAGAAATTCACAAAAATTCGAGCAGAGCAGGATTTAAGAAAAGGCACACCAACCTCTTTCTAGGAGATTGTAATAAGTGGAATAATGATGAAAAAATAGTAAATTAATATACTAAACACAGTGTGGAAGAATATTTCAAAAAGACTACTAGAAATGATGGGAAGTAGCAAGCTCAGTCACCTCTGATGAATATGAAATGCTGATTTTCGAATACAAAGTTTTGCCATTTCCCAACTTTAGCCTTCTCTAATGGTGGAAATTCAAACTATTGAAAGATTTGGAAACTGCGAATAATATGAATCATTCATTATCTCTTTCAGCAAAAATATTGCATTTTTTTCTCTTCGGATGGTAAGCGAGAAAGTTACTGCTCCAATGTAAGCTAATTGGACACCACATTCTACACCAAAATTTAAAATATTCACTATGAAGAGATGGTTTGAAAATTTGCTTCAAGGTTTGCTTTTTTCCAAAATTATAGGCCCTTTAGCGGTGGAAATTCTAACTGTTTTAAGCAGTGGCGGATTAAAGTATGTAAAGAACCCATGTGCAAATGGTTGGAGAAGGCGAGGTGGATATAGGGCGAGGGTGGCTTAGTCGATAGCGCGCCAGGCTCGTAATCTGTAGTTCCCAGATTCGAGTCCCAGCTGGGTCAGCGTTGAGATTTATCTCCGCAAAATTCTTCTCCCTGCCCACGGTCAGTACGGGACACCGATGGGCTTGGAAAGGCCGCCGTCCGTCGGATGGGACGTTAAGCCGTGGCCCCGTGTGCGGGAGAGCACATATCCTGTGCACGTTAAAGAACACGCTGGATGGCCTTGACGGGAGGCTACCATCTGTCTCCCAACAACTGTTCCAGTGGGTCCCCCTCCCCCAACCTTCTCTGAGCCGTCGGGATCCCTGTAACCTGCCCATTTAGCCCATGGTGTGCAAAAAAGTGCCGCTCAGAGGTAAAACAACCCAACCCAACTTGAATGACTGAAATTTTGAATATCTTTTATGATAAAGGCATGGTTCCTAAAGATTTTCCAATTCGTTCCCTAATTCTGTGTCTTGTCTCCTTACTATTTAGCCTAGCGTGCAGAAACGTCGAAGGTCAAATAGATATTTTTCCGAGATCTACTCTCTGGAATACCCTTAGGTGCGACTGTACGTGCCTGGTATAGCACTAAAAGCTATCAGATGAACCGAATTCGGAATTGAAGGAGACTCGAATAAACTAAATTGAAACAGACGATAAAGTGTCAAGACTTCCAGTAAAGGATTTGAAGAACACTGTTTCGATATCAGTCACAAGGGATAATAATATAGAAAAAAAAAAGAATCCCCGAGAGCCTTTTGTTACGACTCGATAACGACCCCACCTTTGATTGTGCTGAAGGGAAGATGCAACGGAAGCGAAGATACCAAAAGAGAGGAAATAGTTTCCCTCCATAAGCGATACTTAGCTGCTGCCTCCAAAGGATTGTTCAGTTGCCTTCAAGGCACAAAGACAACAATGCCAACATTGTTGGAACGCCAGAAGTCACATGGGCAACAGCTGCTTCGATATTCGCTGATGGGGTGAACGTCCTAGAGACCACTCTTGGACATGATTCTGACCATTCTTCCCCCCCACGCATGCCACCCCCCTCCCCTAGCCGTCGTTGGTGTCGTCATATTGAACATTGATTGGTTCTCTCTTTCTTTCTCGCAAAGGCCACAAGAGAAGACATTCCGACACAGAGACAGGCCCGGGATTATGGGAATATCAATGGGAATACCAGCTGACGTATGATAAGGACGAAGAGGATGAGGTGAGGATAACAAGAGACCAGATGCCGTTTTCCTAGCATCCTCACCTAAAGAAATCGAAAATGCGTCTTTGTACAGTCGCTCAAAAAAGTATCCGAACACTATGGTTGATTACAGAATTCAGAAAAGATATCTGGCAATGATTTCTTTTTAGAAATTAGTGATCTGGCAATCTTCATGTCACGTGATGTTCGGATATTTTTTAATATATATATATAATGCGTATGAATATATAATGCAATGAATATGTAGCGTGTGCAGTTACCGTTCACAGCAAACTGGAGCGGTTACACGCTCCAGGTATTTTTCCTGAATTCTGTAATCACGTGACACGAAGGTTGCCAGATCACTAATTTCTAAAAAAAAAAAAGAATCGTTGCCAGATATTTTTTCTGAATTCTGTAATCAACCATAGTGTTTGGATACTTTTTTTCAGCGACTGTATTATGTGCATTCGGTTCTACAATGGATGGGATTTCAAGCTGTAAAAGTAAATGTTTTCATTGATTACCATCGAATGAAGCTTTTCTCAATAACTAGTTAGTGACCAGCTACCTGCCGCGCTTTTACATTGAAATTTGTACGCGAAAGTTAAGAAAGTATTGTCTCATATTTCTAATATATTATACCTGAATTTGTTTTATGAATAATATCGTCATGAATTCAAAATAAGGGGGAGAATAAATAGAGGAGAGGGGTAGGGGGAGGGCTTAGTCGGTAGCGCGCCAGGCTCGTAATCTGTAGTTCCCAGGTCCGAGTCCCATCTGGGTCAGAGTTGAGATTCATCTCCGCAAAACTCCCCGCCCTGCCCACGGTCAGTATGGAACACCGATGCTCTTGGAAAGGCCGCCGTCCGTCGGATGGAACCTTAAGCCGTGACCCCGTGTGCGGGAGAGCCACACTCTGTGCATGTTAAAGAACACGCTGGATGGCCTTGACGAGAGGCTACCATCTGTCTCCCAACAGCTGTTCCAGTGGGTCCCCTCCCTCAACCTTCTCTGAGCCTTTGGGGTCCATGTGACCTGGCCATTTAGCCCATGGTGTGCAAAAAGTGCTGCTCAGAGGTAAAGCAACCCAACGTTAAAGAGCACGCTGGATGGCCTTGACGGGAGGCTACCATCTGTCTCCCAACAGCTGTTCCAGTGGGTCCCCTCCCTCAACCTTCTCCGAGCCTTCGGGGTCCATGTGACCTGGCCATTTAGCCCGTGGTGTGCGAAAACGTGCCGCTCAGAGGTAAAACAATCCAATCGAAATATACAATTATTTTGATATAACAATTATTACTCGTATTTTGACTAGCTTTTGGATAAATTCTTATAATGGTAACTTTTGCTGTTAAATATTTTCCCCTGAATAGCTCTCTAAATAACGATGAAATTCAAGTTTTGATCCTTCAGTCTCATTCCCATAAAGTTTTTTTTTTTAATTTTCGGCCCATAAAACTGAATAGAATCCTAGAAGCTACTCCTAGCTTTTACAGGCGACCTTATACAAGGTCATGTTCTACTAAGAACGAAATCACTGCTGGATTGGGTTGTTTTACGTCCCATCCGACGGACGGCGGTCTTTCCAAGCCCATCGGTGTCCCCTACTGACCATGGGCAGGGCTGGGAATTTTGCAATACAAGCAAGAAATACTAAATTGTAGCCCGGGCTACTCTTCGAACATTTATGGCATACAGGCATTAATCCTATGGGGCGGGGGTGGCTCAGTCGGTAGCGCGCCAGGTTCGTAATCTGTAGTTCCCAGGTTCGAGTCCCAGCTGGGTCAGCGTTGAGATTTATCTCAGCAAAAATTCCCCGCCCTGTCCACGGTCAGTATGGGACACCGATGGGCTTGGAAAGGCCGTCGTCCGTCGGATGGGACGTTAAGCCGTCGCCCCGTGTGCGGGAGAGCCATACCCTGTGCACGTTAAAGGACACACTGAATGGTCTTGACGGGAGGCTACCATCTGCATCCTAACAGCTGTTCCAGTGGGTCCCCTCCCCCAACCTTCTCTGAGCCTTCGGGGTCCATGTGACCTGGCCATTTAGCCCATGGTGTGCAAAAAAGTGCCGCTTAGAGGTAAAACAACTCAACAACAACCCTCCTTGGGCCACTTTTTGAAGGTACTAACCACGGCTGATCGTGAGCACCCCACAAGTCTTGTCGTCTCGGAAATGCTCTGACCCAGTCGTCTGGCCATTACAATTTGGCCTTTGTCAAACTCCCATCTGAAGAGCAAGAATAACACTGATTAACAGCTCAGCATCAGGTGTTATTCACATGTTTTGGCTCTTCGGTGTATATCAGTGTATTTTTTCAGTATATCTGTGAAGGGCATCGCTTAGAACAGTTTTTGTCTTGATAGATGCTACAACGATGCCTCTGGCGGTGAGTTTTAAAACTTCAGTTATTTTCTATTTTTTGAGTAATAATTTTTCCGCATGCTTTGCAACATCTGCCGTCCCATGGCCGAGTGGTTAGCGCACTTGGCTACTGATCTAAGGGACCTGGGTTCGAGCCCCGGGTAAGGCATGGCTGTTTGTGTCATTTTTCTGCTGAGGTCCTGCCATCCTCACAGACCTTCTACTATGGCATATAAATTGACAGGCTCCTGTCAGACCTCTGTGGCAAGCAGCTGCTTGAGGGGGTATTTATTTATTTTTATTTTTTTGCAACATCTAGATCTCAAATATGAATACATTCCTTTCAGTCTATTGGTCTACAGAGGCCTCTCTGAACACGGAAATTTTAATTATGACCAATCTGTAGCTCTCCTTGCACAAACCCGTTGTGAGTGATCGGATTTTTTTCTGTAAGTAACACGTGTTTTGGACGCAGTGGGCTAAATGGCAAGCTATTAGGAAACAGACCTCCTGTTAAGGCCATCCAGCTTCTAACGTCCACAGGATATGACGCTCCTGCACACGAGACCATGGTTTTATACCCCTTCCTGCAGACAGCGGCGTTTCGAAGCCCATCGGTGTACCCTTTCTGACCGAGGAGGGTGGGGGCTTGGCTGGTTGGTTGTTGGTTGGTTGGTTGTTTTACCTCTGACCGGCACTTTTTGCACACCATGGGCTAAATGGCCAGGTCACATGGACCCCGTAGGCTCAGAGAAGGTTGGGGGAGGGGACCCACTGGAACAGCTGTTGGGAGACAGATGGTAGCCTCCCATCAAGGCCATCCAGCGTGTTCTTTAACGTGCACAGGGTATGGTTCTCCCGCACACGGGGCCACGGCTTAACGTCCCATCCGACGGACGGCGGCCTTTCCAAACCCATCGGTGTCCCCTACTGACCGTGGGAAGGGCGGGAAATTTTGCGGAGATAAATCTCAACGCTGATCCAGCTGGGACTCGAACCTGGGAACTACAGATTACGAGCCTGGCGCGCTACCGACTGAGCCACCCCCGCCCCATAGAGGGCTTGGCAAAGATAGATCTCGACGCTCGCACAGCTGGGACTCGAACCTGGGAACTGGCGACTGCGAGCTTGGAGCGCTACCTACTGAGCCAACTCCCTGAAAGTAGGATAACCTGCCGGATATTTTCTATGACTAGCATAGTTTATATCCCTGGGTTGTTCGAATGTGCTTAGTCATTGCTTTGCCTTAGAAGAGAAGTGGTGAATGCGAGTGAAGGGCAAATGTGCAGCAACGACGTGCCCAATATTTACAAGGCCCTTGGTCATTGAAGATGAAGAGAGTTCTCCCCTCTGTCGTTCCCTCGTGTGTGTGTAAGAGGAAAACAAGGAAATGGAAGACTGAGGAGAAGGAGTGGGAAAGGAGGCCTTTGGGTATCTTCGATGACCACGGAGAATAGATGGCGTCTCGGATGAAAGGTCAGAAAGAATCTCAGAAGAAGCACTTGCGTAAATGATCGCAAAACTGAACACTCGAAGATTCATTTCAATATTCGAATTGCTGATTGCAAGGATTTTGAAATTTAAGTTCAGAGCAGTGGCGGCTCGCGTGTAGGCACTGTGCAACTGCAGCACCCCCAATTTGAACTTGATATTATCGATAACATTTAATATAATGAGTCCTTTTTTCTTTAATTCTTTCTTTATACTTGTACAATATATAATCCTTAAGCTTAATGTCAGTAGCCATCCCCCAGTTTATGAAAAAGATACAAAAATCTTTGTATGGAACTGTGCGCTTCACAGTACTAGCGGCGAGGTGTTTGACTGTTGTGCGCATGCGCACATAGGAAGCTACATGCGAGGCTGCAAGGGAGAGAGAGCACTGTCGTTCTCGCTGTGCCGACCCTGGCGTGCTGGTGGAAGGTAGTTTTTTTTTTACTCCGCGTGTGTTGTGCTTAAAAACCGTGTACCATATTCCTGAATGTGATAAAGTGTAGAATTAGATTATTATCCTGCTTCCAGCTATTCTATTTGATTCATTTTCTTTCGCGCAAATTAAAACAAGAAGAATGGATTTCATTTTTAAATGAATAGATTAAGCTTGAACTGTAACAATTTAGGTTAAAGTAAGTAAAAAATGTTTGATTTTGTTCTTTTAGGATTTTATCAAGTTTGTGAATAAATTTTCTTTTTATACATGTTTGTTTCCTTTTACACAATTTTAAAACAAATGCTAAAAATTTTCTGGAGCAGCACCCCCACTAATTTTAGTTACGAGCCGCCACTGGTTCAGAGCCAGCAGGGACTTTCATTCGAAATAGTTACTGTTATTTATTTTCGGAGCTGTAGTTTGATTATTATTTATTTGAATCCTAAAACCTTTCGCACTCTTAAGTCTCATTGGGTTGGGTTGTTTTACCTCTGAGCGGCACTTTTTTGCACACCATGGGCTAAATGGCCAGGTCACATGGACCCCGAAGGCTCAGAGAAGGTTGGGGGAGGGGACCCACTGGAACAGCTGTTGGGAGACAGATGGTAGCCTCCCGTCAAGGCCATCCAGCGTGTTCTTTAACGTGCACAGGGTATGGCTCTCCCGCACAGGGGCCACGGCTTAACGTCCCATCCGACGGACGGCGGCCTTTCCAAGCCCATCGGTGTCCCCTACTGACCGTGGGCAGGGCGGGGAATTTTGCGGAGATAAATCTCAACGCTGACCTGGGAACTGGGAACTACAGATTGCGAGCCTGGCGCACTACCGACTGAGCTATCCCCGCCCCTCTTAAGTCTCACTTTCATCAACAAAATAATCAAGTTTTTTTTTTTTGATTCTATCGAGAAAAAGGTTTTTGGGGTTTATCATGAAACATTTTGATTAATTTATGATACTCTAGTTAGTAATAATATTTTATTTATGTGGCTAAACACGTTTTCAAAAATTTCCATTACTTATTGTGAGTAATTATTTTTTTAGTTAGCTTCTCACCTGATTTTTTTACGTTCAAGTCTCATACTAGGCCACTTTGATATTTTCTTCGCTAAAATACCTACGCTATACCCTCGGGGTTGGGTTGTTTTACCTCTGAGCGGCACGTTTTTGTACACCATGGGCTAAATGGCCAGGTCACATAGACCCCGAAGGCTCAGAGAAGGTTGGAGGAGGGAACCCACTGTTGACAGACAGATGTGATAGCCTCCCGTCAAGGCTATCGCCTCCCGTCAAGGCTATCCAGCGTGTTCTTTAACGTGCACAAGGGCGGGGGTGGCTCAGTCGGTAGCGCGCCAGGCTCGTAATATGTAGTTCCCAGGTTCGAGTCCCAGCTGGGTCAGCGTTGAGATTTATCTCCGCAAAATTCCCCGCCCTGCCCACGGTCAGTAGGGGACACCGATGGGCTTGGAGAGGCCGCAGTCCGTCGGATGGGACGTTAAGCCGTGGCCCCGTGCGCAGGAGATCCATACCCTGTGCACGTTAAAGAACACGCTGGATGGCCTTGACGGGAGGCTACCATCTGTCTCCCAACAGCTGTTCCAGTGGGTAACCTCCCCCAACCTTCCTTCTGTGAGCCTTCGGGGTCCTTGTGGCCTGGCCATTTAGCACATGGTGTGCAAAAAAGTGCCGCTCAGAGCACTTTTTTGCACACCATCTCTATCTTTTTATCTTTTTGCACCCAACCTCTCTATCCCCTCCCTCTGTCAGAAAGGGACACCGTTGGACTTGAAAAGGCCGCTGTCCGTCGGATGAGATGTAAAGCCAAGGCTCCGTGCACAGAAGAGTTATAATCTGTGCACATTAAAGAACACGCTGGATGTCCTTGACGAGAGGCTGGTACAGTCGCTCAAAAAAAAAAATCCGAACACTACGGTTGATTACAGAATACAGAAAAAATATCTGGCAACGATTTTTTTTTTAGAAATTAGTGATCTGGCAACCTTCTTGTCACGTGATTACAGAATTCAGGAAAAATATCTGGAGCGTGTACAGCAACTGTACACGCTCCAGTTACCGTTCACAGCAAACTGGAGCGTGTGCAGTTACTGCACACGCTCCAGTTTGCTGTGAACGGTAACTGCACACGCTCAATATTTCCGTGTGTGAGCCCACACGATCTAGTATCAAAATAATATGACCACCTACAGTCGCTCAAAAAAAAATCCGAACACTACGGTTGGTTACAGAATTCAGAAAAAATATCTGGCAACGATTTTTTTTTTTAGAAATTAGTGATCTGGCAACCTTCGTGTCACGTGATTACAGAATTCAGGAAAAATATCTGGAGCGTGTACAGCAACTGTACACGCTCCAGTTACCGTTCACAGCAAACTGGAGCGTGTGCAGTTACTGCACACGCTCCAGTTTGCTGTGAACGTTAACTGCACACGCTCAATATTTCCGTGAGTGAGCCCACACGATCTAATATCAAAATAATATGACCACCTACAGTCGCTCAAAAAAAAATCCGAAATCTACGGTTGATTAGAGAATTCAGAAAAAATATCTGGCAACGTTTTTTTAGAAATTAGTGATCTGGCAACCTTCGTGTCACGTGACACGAAGGTTGCCAGATCACTAATTTCTAAAAAAAAAAGAATCGTTGCTAGATATTGTTTCTGAATTCTATAATCAATCATGGTGTTCGGATATTTTTTTGAGCGACTGTACATTTATCTCCTAGCAGCTTATCAGTCGGTCTCTTTCCCCCAACTTTTTCTGAGCCTTGGGTACCTCTTGATCTAGACATTTAGCCCATTGTGTGTAAAAAAAATTCAGCTCAAAGGTAAAACTACCCAACTTTATTGAATGCTATTTCCAATACACTATTATTTCTTCTAATAGAATAGCTGTTTTATTATCTATTTCTTTCATATCATTCCTGCTTTTCCATCCCCATGACAGTTTCTTTCGTGTCTTCAACTTGAGGAATTCTTTTCTCCTCCTTCCTCCTTGAGAAGGATGGAGAGAGCTAGTTCTTCCTCACCTCATACTGCCTTCCCCTTTCTCTCTTCCTCCTCTTGGCTGTTTCTCTCTCCCTCATCCTTCCATTTCATCGCTACAAGTCATCTCGAAGCACCGACGGGCAGAAGTGATGGGCGAAAGATGGTTGTCAAAGAGAGCATCTCCACCGCATCTACACTCGAGAAGGATAAAGACTGAGAGAGACAAAGAACGAAATCCCAGGAGGAGGAATTTCATCCTTATTCTTTGCATCTCTGTGTTGCTGGAAAAAACAGAAAACTTAAAAGCTTTTAAATAAGCCCCGGCGGCAGTTGCCTTGTTTATTCCGGTCTTGTTCCCACCATCCCCACAGTGATCTGAAGAGGAGGAGGAGAAGGAACAGCATCCCCAAGTGACACTTGAGAACATGTAGAAGGATTCGATGCGTGCATTGCAGTCATCACCCTCGAGGTGAGAGGATTGACGTTGGACACCAAACTAATAAACAAACTAAAAGATTCTGCTTTTGGGAGTCAAAATACAGTTTCAGATATCTTGAAAATTCCGCATTTGGCATCAACCTAAGACAAAACATTAATAAATCCTAAAGTGACATTCTTATAGAGCCTTTTGGATTTATTATCATTGTTCATTATTTTTTCTGTCAATTCATTAACCTATATTTAGGAGGTTTTTAAATTTATTTTCAGTGAGGATTATAAAAGCTGTTTCGAAATTTATTTCCATTTTATATTTCAAGACTGGGCCCAGTAGTGGGCTAACCCATTTAATTGAAAACCGCTTTCACTTCTCCACTGATTGACATGTTGCTTTTGGTACTAAAGTCATATAATAATAAAATAAATAAAATAAATAAATACCCCCTCAAGCAGCTGCTTGCCACAGAGGTCTGTCAGGAGCCTGTCAGTTTATGTGCCATAGTAGAAGGTTTGAGAGGATGAAGATCGAGCATTTTTAGAAGTATCAAAAGTAATATTTTCCTTTTAAATTTGATTAACAGAAATATTGCTGGAGACAGCATACCCGATTTTCCCATTTGAAATACCTCTAGGCCAGATATTTTTCCTTACATCCCTGACGTGATTTCAAAACATCACTACCCTTCTGAAGAACTATGGACTCTTACCATGCAGTATATTGGTGGGAAATTTGCTGGTTTTTGCCACATCTTTACTGATGGTTCTAGAAGTGATGAAACTGGAATAGTATCCTGTGCTTTCTACATTCCTGGTCTCAGTATTAAAGAAGGATTTTCGTTGTCTAATCCAACATCTATTATGAATGGCGAACTTTGGGCTATCCTCAAGGCACTTGAATGGGCATTTATTTTTCATTCAGAAAAAATTCTGATTTTTTCAGACAGCAGGTCTTCACTCCAAGCTCTTCTAGCTGATTCACTTTCTACCTCTAACTCTTCATTAATTTCAGAAATATTATGGCAATGCAATAAACATGTTGAAGAAAATAAAAATCAAATTGTGATCCAGTGGATTCCTAGCCATATAGGAATCCATGGGAACGAAGAGGCTGACAAAACTGCTAGAGAGAGCTTACAGAAAACCGCAAACATATTTAACATCATTACATACAAAGATTTCTGCATTAGAGAAAATAAAATAACTCACTCTGAATGGATTAAACTTTTTCAAAATAGTCGGAAAAATGTTGGCCTATTCTATCGCAGTACCTTTAATAGCCCCCCACTCCAACTTCAAATATCTCATCTGAGCAGAAGACAAGAAACAGCTCTTTTCAGGATTAACCTTAATCACTGTGCTTTAAACGAAAAGCTCTTCAAAATTAACAAAAAACCCTCTCCACTTTGTGCCATCTGTAAAACTCCAGAAAATATTTCTCCTGTCTTTTTACATTGTCCTCTCTATCAATTTCAACGACAAATTCTGAAGGAAAAGATGAAGTAGACAATTGATGAAGAATTCTCAATGAAATCTCTTCTCTGCAGAAGCTACAGTAAAAGCAATAGATTTAAAATTCAGACCCTGATTCTCAGTTTCTTGGAGGAAAGTTCTTTATTATACAGAATCTGAATTCATCCTTTGCTGGGTTTTCGTTTTTCGAAAATAAAAAGAAGAGGAATTTAATAATATACAAATATGAAATATTGACTGTTCAAGAAAAATGTGTTTTTGCTTACAAACTTTCTCTAGTGGCCAGTATCTCAAGTGATAACCTCATGGTTATTTTTGTGGTGGAACTGAAGACAGAACTGTGACTGTTATTTTTTATACCTTGTTTGAAGTGTTAATTTTGTTTTTGAAATCTCTTTTGGCTCAGAAAAGAAAAGAAATTAAGATCCAAGAGTATTGGATTACAGAAAGTCTACTCTGCATAAGTAGGAACTTTTAAAAAATTCAGAAAAACTATTATTTTTATTTTCTACATTGTGATTTACACATCCGATTCTTTGTTTCGGATAGCAGGAAGCCCATTGTTGAAGGGTTTCTAAACCTTCCCATCACATTTTATCACATCACATCTGAGAGGATGGCAGGACCTCAGCAGAATAACGACACAAACAGCCGTGCCTTATCCGGGGCTCGAACCCAGGTCCCTTAGATCAGAAAACTTTTTTTTTTTTAGATCAGAAAACTTTTTTTGTAATCAATCATAGTGTCCGGATACTTTTTTTGAGCGACTGTAGGTGGTCATATTATTTCGATACTAGATCGTATGGGCTCACTCACGGAAATATTGAGCGTGTGCAGTTACCGTTCATAGTGTCCGGACACTTTTTTTGAGCGACTGTAGGTGGTTTTATTATTTTGATACTAGATCGTGTGGGCTCACTCACGGAAATGTTGAGCGTGTGCAGTTACCGTTCGGTGTCCGGAAACTTTTTTGAGCGACTGTAGATGGTCATATTATTTTGATACTAGATCGTGTGGGTTCACTCACGGAAATATTGAGCGTGTGCAGTTACCGTTCACAGCAAACTGGAGCGGTTGCGGTTAATGTTCACAGCACATTGGATCCTGTGAGCTCACAAAAACCTGGATCGTGTGGGCCCACTCACAGAAATATTGAGCGTGTGCAGTTACCGTTCATAGCAAACTGGAGCGTGTGCAGTAACTACACACGCTCCAGCTTGCTGTGAACGGTAACTGGAGCGTGTACAGTTGTTGTACACGCTCCAGATATTTTTCCTGAATTCTGGGGCTGAATTCTGGAATTGAATTTCTGGTTTCTGGGGCTGAATTCTGGGGGAATAGCTGGGGGGGGGGGGGGGGCTCTTAAGCTTATTGTAGCTAAGGGCCTCACAAGGTCAAAATCCGGCCCTGGCTCTGAGTGACACCTTTTTGCACACAATGGTCTAAATGGCAAGGTCACAAGGACTACAAGAGCTCAGAGTAGGTTGGGGCAAGGGAACCCACTGGACATCTGTTATGAGACAGATGGAAGCCTCCCATCAAGGCCATCCAGCATATTCTTTAACGTGCGAAGTGTAGGGCTCTCCCGCACACGGGGCCACGGTGTAACGTCCCATACGACGGACGACGCCTTTCCGAGCGCAATGATATTCCCTACTGACTGAGAGCAGGGCGCGGAGATAAATCTCAACGCTGGCCCAGGCGGGACTCCAACCTGGGAACTGCAGATACGAGCCTGGCGCGCTTCCGATCTTCGATCTACCGAAAAGTCTTCGTATAAAGAATTCTTTTGAATTTTACAGCATTTTCCTAAAGACTGAAAGATTAGTTTTGAAAGCATTGTAAGAGGTACATAAACTGTTTTCCAACCCAAACTTAGCGAAGAATCATGAATAAAAAACTGTATTGTTAAAGAGCCACAGGAAAATTCTCTACTTAAAAACGAAAAACATACATTTCTAATGAGTATTAAATTTAAAAAAAAAATAATTTTTTAATGAATAAAAATAAAACAAACTTTTATAAAAATGTAAAATATACATTTTGAATGATTTTGATTTGATTTTTGATTTGATTTTGATGAGTCGCTCAAAAAAATATCCGAGCACTATGGTTAATTATAGAATTCAGAAAAAAATATCTGGCAAAGTTTTTTTTTAGAAATTAGTGATCTGGCAAACTTCGTCTCACGTGACATGTTTATCCAAAAAAAACCGAAAGCAGTGAGCTCATCATCATCATCATCATCCTCAAGCAGCCATGGGCTACGGAGGTCCAACCAAACCGTGCAATTTAGTTCTCCAAGCAAGTCTATCCTGAGCTACATCTACTGCATCTGGCCACTGCACATCAATTCTAACAAGGTCTTATTTGATATTGTCTGCCCACCGCATACTAGGTCTTCCCTTCCTTCTGAGACCTTTAGGCACACTGTTCATAACCCTATTCGCCATTCTATAATTGTCCATACGGGCAACATGGCCAAACCAACGGAGTCTCTCTCTGCACAATATGCTGCTTAAAGGAGGTTGCAAACTCTTTTGCCTAACCTTATCATTAGTTACAAAGTTGAACCACCTAATGGCCAAGATACTGCGTAAGCATCTGGAATCAAAAGCATCTAGTTTCCTGTTATCTTGTTTACAAAGTGTCCAAGTTTCACTACCATAACTAACCCTAGAAAGAACCAAACTATTATACAGCCTAATTTTAGTCTTTAGGTGTATACGCCTATTTCTCCACTCTCCATAGATTCTTAAAAGTCCCGGCAGCAATCCCCATTCGTCTGTAAATTTCATGGCGCACATCACCATTATCTGTTATATAGCTCCCAAGATAATTAAACTGTGACACCTGCTCAAGACTGCAACCATTCAGATTAACTGAATCACAGCCTGCCTGACCAATTTTCATCACTTTAGTTTTCTCTCTGTTTATAACCAAACCTACTCTACTACCAGTCTCATCAACAGCTCGAATGAAAGAGTTCATCTCATCAACATCATTTGCCAAAAGGGCTAAATCATCAGCATAATCTAAATCAGACATTTTCGTATCTCCAACCCATTTAAGGCCAAAATCTTTCCCTTGAAGTGAATTTCACATAACATAATCAATAACCAAACTAAAGAGAAAAGGAGACAAAATGCACCCTTGTCGAACACCAGAAATAATGCTAAACCAATTGCTACAAGCCTTACCAACTCTCACATACGACTCAGTGTTATTATAGAGAGCTTTCATTATGTTAACTAACTTGTCTGGTATACCATATGATTTCACAATCAACCACAAATTATGACGATCAACAGAGTCGAAAGCCTTTTTGAAATCAACAAAGCTAGCAGGCAAAGGTTTCTGAAACTCTAAACATTTCTCAAGAATCTGCCTAAGTGAAAATATCTGATCCACACATCCCCTACCACTTCTGAATCCACATTGCTCATCACGCAATTGAGTGTCAACCAGATTCTTAATTCTATTAAGAACAATCATGGAAAGAACTTTACCTGGAACAGAGAGCAGGCTAATACCCCTATAGTTATCACAAGAAGTGCGATTACCTTTTTTGAAAATAGGGATAACAATAGCTCTGGTAAAATCCTTAAGAACCATGCCTTTATCATAAAAGATATTCAGAATTTCAGTCATCCAAGTGGTAACCGAAACATTTCCAGCTCTAAGCATTTCTGTAGTAATTTCATCTACCCCTGGGGATTTATGAAGTTTAAGTTTAGAAACAGCCAAAATAACTTCAGATTGTGTTATAGAGCCAACATTAAAGCCACCAATGCACTATCATCATTGCAAACAATGGGAGTAGAACTAACTACATTGTTTAGAACGTCACTGAAATGCTCAGCCCACCTAGCCATGACAGAATCCTCCCCTTCTATAACCTTACCTTGTTTATCCTTCAATCCCTGTATACCTGTCCGTTTTCTACCACACAAAACATTAACTATCTGGTACAGCTCTCTGCTGTTGTGCTGTCTAACTGCTTCCTCGGCTTTGTCAGCCAAACCATCAAGCGAAAGATTCTTATCAGCAGCTAACTGATCCTTTACAAGTTTATTAAGGTCTCTGTAATGCTTTCTATTAGGACTAGTAGGGAATTGATTAAGGGCATTCCTGCAGTTCTTTCTTTCCGAAATAAGCTCAAGTGCCTTATCACTCAGATAATTCTGTCTCTTCTGCTCCTTTTTTCCTAAAAGAGTACTGTTAGTGTCCAAAAAAGCCTGTTTAAAATGATCCCACTCTTCCTCAACTTCAATAGTAAGCATACCATGACTGTCATAATGACTAAGTAACCTATCATGGTAAGCTTTGGCTATAACTGGGTCTTTCAGAGCTTCAGTATTAAAAACAAATTTTTTAACCCTAGCACAACACTTTTTAAGTTTAAGTTGCAAGACACTTTTAACAAGGTAATGGTCAGATCCAATTTCAGCTCCCCTTTATGCCCTGGTATTTCTAACAAAACTAGCCCATTTGCTGTTAATTAATATATAATCAATCATATTCCTATGCAGCCCATCAGGTGAAACCCATGTGTATTTATGTATGTCACATTGTTTGTAATATGTGTTAGTTATTCTGAAACCATTGAGTTTACTTACCTGTAGGAGACGTTGCCCATTGCCATTGCAGCTACCAATACCAAAAGGGCCAATCACCCCTCTTCAATGCCAAAGTACCAACTTTGGCATTGAAGTCACCAAGAACAAGGGTAATATCTCCTTTCTTGACAGAATTCAAAATATCCTGAAGTTGTTCATAAAACCTATCCTTCTCATCCTCATCAGCATCCTCAGTGGGGGCATAACAGCAGATAACATTCAGGTCTTTAACGCTTGTCTGAAATTTTGCTGTAAGAAACCTTTCATTAATGCACTTGTATCCTAGAAGAGCATCACTAGCGTGTCTGCTGAGAAGCAGACCCACGCCTTGGTGATGCTTATTGTCGTCCCTCCCTGAAAAGAGAAATTTAAGATTATTTTTAAGAATCTGACCTTTATCTGTCCATCTGATCTCTTGCAAGCCGAGAATATCTAAATTATAATGGTGGAATTCTTGTGTGAGGACATCAAGAGAAAAAGCTCAGTGCAGAGTCCTCACATTCCAACTACCTATGGAGAGAAAATGGTTAGTAGGATGTTTAAAGAAACTATGTTTATTGAGAGAGGGAATGCTGACAATATCAAACAGCCCCCTAATCGCAGACATGGGGCAAAGACCCGTTCCCCCACCACTAAAGGCTGAAGCCATCCACAGTGGAAGACTTCCTCCAATGTAGAATTTGATGATACCAATAGAAGCAAAGAGTTCAGGTGCCTGCGATGACCTCTGCTCAGGATCATCCACCAGCTGATAAACATATCCAATGAATCTATTCACTTGGGGCTGTCAACCCACAAACAAACAGAAAACACAGAGGAAGATTTTCCCTCCACAGAAGCCCACCAGTGCAACAAAATCAGGATCCATAATCAAGCTCAGAGCCATATATCTGTCCAGTCCAGTGGGTTTATATGGTCAGCACCAGGACCCTGTGTGGTTGACCACTCCTCAGCAGGGTAGAAAAAAAAAAGAAAAGTAGCCATAGTTGTCCAAATCAGTAGGCTACACTAATCTGGCAGCCCTCCCCTTCCGTTCACTTCCACAAGAGAGTATTTCTTTTGAAAGGTACTAACGGTCTGCACCACGAGAAGGCGGGGTCGGACATTAGGTGCTAGGCCTGGCCGGTTCTATGCATCATCACAGGGGATTGGTGCATAGAGTCAAGTATATTGATAATTTGTTTTATCAGCGCATGTTTTCCAGACCTGCTCTATGACAAGTAAAATAAGCTTTTGGTGCAAAAACGTGACTAAAATAATGCCATTAAACATATAACAATTGTTAATTCGTATTCTAAATAGCACTTAATATGTCGTGTAAACAAACTATGCCTCAGGCACTGGCTACACGGCATATATTGCTATTTGCGTACCTGATAATCTTTCCGTAGCGATGTTTAACCTACTCCTTCGGTTTGGTTTGTTTTGGTTTGTTTTACCTCTGAGCGGCACTTTTGTGCACACCATGGGCTAAATGGCCAGGTCACATGGACCCCGAAGGCTCAGAGAAGGTTGGGGGAGGGGACCCACTGGAACAGCTGTTGGGAGACAGATGGTAGCCTCCTGTCAAGGCCATCCAGCGTGTTCTTTAACGTGCACATGGTATGGCTCTCCCGCACACGGGGCCACGGCTTAACGTCCCATCCGACGGACGGCGGCCTTTTCGAGCCCATCGGTGTCCCCTACTGACCGTGGGCAGAGTGGGGAATTTTGCGGAGATAAATCTCAACGCTGACCCAGCTGGAACTCGACACTGGGAACTATAGATTACGAGCCTGGCGCGCTACCGACTGAGCCACCCCGCCCCTACTCCTTCGGTACATGAGCAATTATTCTGAAACGTCTTAATTACAAATTAGTTTGAAAACGGGGTATATGATGTTTATTTTATAAAAGTGTTAGCTTAATCCCATTAGTAAAACTTTCATAATTAAAAACCCAAATTAATTCCAATTTTTAAAGTTCCAAAATAAAAAATTACGAACGGAAAACAAAGAACCACCAACAGATGCAAAACAAATCCTTTATTTTAAGAAAAAGAGTCGATTAGAATTCTAAGAATAGATTGCATGGAAGATCTCATTCTTTTTCATTTATTATTACATTTCTTTATAAATCTGCAGAAGCAAATACATACATAGGAAGAATGGAAAACCCAAACCAACATGCAATATAAGAAATAAGCTGGAATAAAAAAAACATAGCACCTGAAGAGCTTTTAGTTGCAGAGTCCATTACCAAATAAAAAAAAATGAAAAATGCTCTGAATGAAAATAACTTTGTGTGAAGGACAATTAGTTTCTCTCCTAAAAGAATTCTTGCGCTTGTTTAACGAAGTTAAGGTTAAGCTTTAAAAGATAAAAAGGACAAAAAATTCACTGCCTGAAGAAGTTGCTGAATCAAAGAATTTATCTGTTCATCTTGACCGCAGTGTTGGGGAAAAAATCCATAATTTCCGTTCTTTCAAATTCTTGTTTTCTTTCTTGAACCAGAAACTGAAGTTGAGCTTACAGAGAATAAAAGGACAGATTAATATTAATTCTATTATTAATTACTCTTACAATATTGGATTGTTTTACCTCTGAGCGGCACTTTTTTGCACACCATGGGCTAAATGGCCAGGCCACAAGGACTCCGAAGGCTCAGAGAAGGTTGGGGGAGGGGACCCACTGGAACAGCTGTTGGGAGACAGATGGTAGCCTCCCGTCAAGGCCATCCAGCGTGTTCTTTAACGTGCACAGGGTATGGATCTCCAGCGCACGGGGCCACGGCTTAACGTCCCATCCGACGGACGGCGGCCTCTCCAAGCCCATCGGTGTCCCCTACTGACCGTGGGCAGGGCGGGGAATTTTGCGGAGATAAATCTCAACGCTGACCCAGCTGGGACTCGAACCTGGGAACTACAGATTACGAGCCTGGCGCGCTACCGACTGAGCCACCCCCGCCGCCTCTTACAATATAGTTTTAAGAATAATTAGAATAAATGGGCAGTACAATGTAATGGAAACACTAACTATATTCATAGTTCATTCATTCATTCTCTTGTATTTGTGGAAACATGGCAAAATAACAATATTCCACATATCAATGGTTATACTGGTGTAGGTTTGGGGAGAGAGGCTCGCAAAGGTGGAGGAGTTTATTTCAAATAACGTGCAAAGAATAATAATGCAATCGTGCAAAGCGAAATAAAGTGCAAAGGTGGAGCACTTTATTTCAGAGAAAGCTTTTCTTTCAAGATATTAAACAATTTGTCAGTTATTACTGATGATTACGAGATTTTGCTTGCTAAATCAGGAAATCTGATTGTGGGCAGTATTTATCGACCACCTCAGGGTGATGTACAATTATTTCTGTCACATCTAGAATTTGTTTTAAACTCATTACTTAAACTGAAATCGATCTTTATATTAATGGGTGACTATAACCTTGATATTATGAACCAAGATAAAAATGCATTAAATTTAATAGACCTAGTTAATTCATATGACTGTTTTGTTTTAAACAATGGATTACCAACTAGAGTTGGAAATCAAAGTTCTACACTAATTGATTATGGAATTTCGAATATAGATTGTCAAAATGGAGTTCTGATGTCAAAAATTACAGATCATTTCCAAAACATTTTTTCTGGTCCAAAGGACAAATTTTCAAGTGCTACCTAGCAGTTATAGATATAGAGAAATCAATGACAATAATATTCTGCAATTGCAATATAAATTAAATCGTATTGATTGGCAATTCCTTTACTTAATCAGCGATGTAAATGAAGCTTATAATTATTTCATAAATATTTTTATAAATCACTATAATAAATATTTGCCCACGGGTATTAAGAAGTTCCAAAGGCCAAATAAATATGCTCCTTGGATGACGAAAGATCTGAAAAAATTAATTACTAGAAGAGATAATTTATACAAAAAAGCAAAAGAAACCCATTTAGAGGATGACAGTTCTGCATATAAAGAATTTCGTAATTTCGTTACTGCCCAAATCAGACAAACAAAGAACGCCTATTATAACAGTAGATTTGATTCTAGCAAAAATTCTAAACAGAAATGGAAATATCTCAACGATGTTTTGGGTAGAAATAAATGTAAGTCAATAGTAGGAGACATTTCTTCTGATGATGCAATTATTGCTGATGACTATGCGAAGTCCAATGCCTTCAATAGCTATTTTCATGATACCGTTAACGAATTGATACTGAACCAAACTGAAAAATTTCATGGCAAATATAAATATCAAATTGAGTGCATAGACCAGACATTTTATGTCATGCCAATTGTTACTCCAGAGATCAGTAACATTGTGAATGATCTAGGAGCTGATAAGTCACCAGGTATAGATGACATAAATATTAATGTAATTAAAAAGATTATACATACAATAAAAGAACCTTTGTGCTATATATTTAATTTATCAATAATAAACGAAGTATTCCCGGATAAACTGAAAATTGCCAGAATTCTTCCCATACATAAATCAGGTGATAAAGAAAACATAGAAAACTACAGACCAATTTCAATTTTGCCAATCTTCTCGAAAATCTTTGAAAAGCTAATTTGTACACGTATGACTAAATTCCTAGATAATATGAAAATTATCACACAACAACAATATGGTTTTCAAAATAAAAAATCTACTCAGACAGCCATTGCAGATTTATATGAGCATATTGTCAATCATTTGGATGCAGGTCACATTGGATTAGCTGTATATCTTGATTTTACGAAAGCATTTGACAGTATTAACCATGAAATTTTGTTAAAGAAAATTGAATTTTATGGCCTGAGAGGTAAAATAAATAACTGGTTAAGAAGCTACTTATTTCAGAGGAAAGCTCTTGTAGAAGTAAATGGTAGTATATCAGATGAACATTTTATTTACAGAGGTGTGCCTCAAGGTTCGATTCTTGGTCCGATCCTTTTCCTACTTTACATTAACGACTTAGCAAAGTTACACATTAATTCAAAGATGTTATTATATGCTGATGATACAAGCATTGTCGATTTCAACCAAGATTCTGCAAGCCTGATTAGCAGTGTTAACTACTCTCTAAATATTATATCTGAATGGTGCAGACATAACAATTTATTAATAAATGTCAAGAAATCCAAATACATGATTTATAAAAATAAAAACAAAAATATCGATGAGAAATGTTTCGATGTGAAGATTAATGAAATTAAGCTAAAGAGATGCACTGAATATAAATTCTTAGGAATATGGATCGATGAAAATCTGAACTGGTCATTTCACGTAAAGCAGCTGAGAATCACTCTGTCAAGGAATATTGGTATGATTGGTAAAATACGTCATCTGGTTAACAAACAAATTTTGACAAATTTATACTACTCTTTCATTTATTCTTATATAACATATGGAATCTTAGTCTGGGGTAATACTTTTGACTATAATCTGAATGCTATATATCGTCTTCAGAAAAGAATTGTTAGATATATTGTTGGTAAAAGATCTTATGATCCCGTGGCACATTTATTTTCTGAGGTTAAAATTCTTAATGTCTATAATAATTACAAACTGATATCAGGAAACTTTGTGTATTCGATTACAATGAGATTGATTAAATTGGATAGATTTAAAGACTATTTTCAGAGTCTTTCGAATTTTCATAATTATGAAACACATCATAGAGAGGATCTGAGTATACCTTTGTGTCGATTGTCAATTGGGCAGAGATCTATCAAATACAATGCAGTAAAAATTTGGTCTGAATTTCCTGATGATGTTAAAAATGCAAAATCTTTAAAATTATTTAAAATCAAATGTAGAAAGTTTCTACGTACAAAGCAATGAAACCTTCTATGTATCAGTGTAATATGTCTCATAACCATTTGACCTTTTATACTATTGAATTATTGTGCTATTTGAATTATTGTATACTTTACTGTTGTCATAATTGAACTTTAAAGGAAATAGGGAGCATTAACTAAAAATAAGCGTCAGCTTACTATGCTCTCCTTTTTTGTTTCGCCTTTCCTATTAAACACCAATATTTAATATGATTGTTATTTACTTTTTCTGATGCAATTGATATTTCTCAGCTATTTCACTTCTCAATTTTTTCATGTATATATTAATTGTTATTAGATAATTATGCTATGTAAATGTATATTGTATTGACTGGCGGAATAAAATAAAGATTATTATTATTATTATTATATCACGTGCAGTAATTGTAAATGGAAGTATATTGTGAAACTACAGATATATATAAGTTTAGATAAACTCAGATCAAGAAATTCTGGTGCCAATTTAACTTCAAAATGGCATGAAAATGACATCATTCGCTGTGTTTGAAATGAACTCACTTCGCATTGAATGAATTGGCGATGAAAAAATTATAAAGTTGATTAATTTTGGAATTTATAGTATTTAATATTTTTATTTTTTTCCTTTGAGAGTTAAAATGCATACAACGTAGGTGTATTAACTATTATTATTTTTACTCACTTCAAATACTACAATTACATTTACTGAGATGTTACTGATGCTGTTAACACGAATGTGTTCTTCCAAATGTTTATAAGAAACATTTTAGTAAATCGTATATTCTGCTGTGAATTGTGTGCATCAATTTTTTAGAAGGAATAATTTAGAGCTAACCAAATATTTTCATTAGACCAAAAAACATTTTAGATTCCGATCGCATTATTTAGGTACAGTCGCTCAAAAAAAAATATCCGAACACTACGGTTGATTACAGAATTCAGAAAAAAATATCTGGCAAAGATTTTTTTAGAAATTAGTGATCTGGCAACCTTCGTGTCACGTGATTACAGAATTCAGGAAAAATATCTGGAGCGTGTACAGCAACTGTACACGCTCTGTCTGTAATCACGTGACACGAAGGTTGCCAGATTATTAATTTCTAAAAAAAAACGTTGCCATATATTTTTTCTGAATTCTGCAATCAACCATAGTGTTCGGATACTTTTTAATATATATAATGCGTATGAATATATAATGCAATGAATATGGAGCGTGTGCAGTTACCGTTCACAGCAAACTGGAGCGGTTGCGGTTAATGTTCACAGCACACTGGATCGTGTGAGCTCACAAAGACCTAGATCGTGTGGGCTCACTCACGGAAATATTGAGCGTGTGTAGTTACCGTTCACAGCAAACTGGAGCAGTTGCGGTTAATGTTCACAGCACATTGGATCGTGTGAGCTCACAAAGACCTAGATCGTGTGGGCTCACTCACGGAAATATTGAGCGTGTGCAGTTACCGTTCACAGCAAACTGGGGCGTGTGCAGTAACTGCACACGCTCCAGTTTGCTGTGAACGGTAACTGGAGCATGTACAGTAGCTGTACACGCTCCAGATATTTTTCCTGAATTCTGTAATCACGTGACACGAAGGTTGCCAGATCACTAATTTCTAAAAAAAAATCGTTGCCAGATATTTTTTCTGAATTCTGTAATCAACCGTAGTGTTCGGATATTTTTTTTTTGAGCGACTGTATTCATAGGTTTTTTTCCCCTGTTTAATAAAACAAAAAAATCAACCCAATGTTCTCAGTGTTTTGCTGATGCATTCATCTCATTAGAGAGAGAAGATATAGGAGACAATAAATCAGTCCATGCTAGGAGAAATCTACAATGCTTGGAAGGAAACACTTAAAAACAGAGCCAAAAGTTGAAGTATCGGTGGTGTCCCACTAATGAAGTGGTTATGGAGACACAAAAAGAGCAGCGATCATGACAAGCGGAAGCTGAAAGAGAAGTGAGAGTGCGCAACTCTCCATTCCCCAATCGATGAGCTTCAAAGTGGTGAAGGACACTTAAAACTGCATTTTCTCATTACTTTCTGCTCCTGGGGAGGAATTCACTTTTGCTTCTGCCCGTCTCTTTTTCTTTTGCGATTCACCCTAAGGGAATGTGCTCTTTTCCCTTTCTAAATTTCGCTTTCAAAAATGACGTAGAAAAAAAAAAGGATTGTTCCCAACCTTAGGCGACGATGAGCTGCTTTTATAGATACTTTTCAGCCATTGTTGTAGTTTGTGATGGATGAAAATTTCTTAGCCGTTGTTGGCTATTTATTTCGACACCCTTTGCGTGATGTTATATATAAATGTGTTAGGAAGAGGCATAAAGAGTTCTAAAGAGCCCTGGAGGACGGAGAGCTCATTTGCGTCGAAGTAAAGAAATCAAACGTGGGAAAGAATTGGGAAAAGTGAAATCTTTGGGATATATTGATTTTACAAGGTGATTATAAAAGAAAGTACGAAAATTTAGTGCAAAAATACTCTAGGTTAGGGGTTCTCAACTTGAGGTACGCGGTAAAATTGTTTCGGGTACAGCGTGAGAGCTCAAAAATCGCTAGATCTAGTAACAAAGTCAGTGTTTTTATTCCCATTGTTTTACTATAACTATAGTTTTATCTATCTATATAAGGGGTACGTGAAGCATAAAAGGTTGAGAACCACTGATATATATGTTTATTTTATTCCCATTGTTATACTATAACTGTAGTTTAATCTATCTATATAAGGGGTACGCCAGTTACATACACATTTCCAGGGGGTACGTGAAGCATAAAAGGTTGAGAACCACTGATATATATGTTTTATTTTATTCCCATTGTTACACTATAACTATAGTTTTATCTATCTATACAAGGGGTACACCAGTTACATATACATTTCCAGGGGGTACGTGAAGCATAAAAGGTTGAGAACCACTAACATATATGTTTTATTTTATTCCCATTATTATACTATAACTATAGTTTTATCTATCTATACAAGGGGTACGCCAGTTACATACACATTTCCAGGGGGTACGTGAAGCATAAAAGGTTGAGAACCACTGACATATATGTTTTATTTTATTCCCATTGTTATACTATAACTATAGTTTTATCTATCTATACAAGGGGTACGCCAGTTACATACACATTTCCAGGGGGTACGTGAAGCACAAAAGGTTGAGAACCACTAACATATATGTTTTATTTTATTCCCATTATTATACTATAACTATAGTTTTATCTATCTATACAAGGGGTACGCCAGTTACATACACATTTCCAGGGGGTACGTGAAGCATAAAAGGTTGAGAACCACTGACATATATGTTTTATTTTATTCCCATTATTATACTATAACTATAGTTTTATCTATCTATACAAGGGGTACGCCAGTTACATACACATTTCCAGGGGGTACGTGAAGCACAAAAGGTTGAGAACCACTAACATATATGTTTTATTTTATTCCCATTATTATACTATAACTATAGTTTTATCTATCTATACAAGGGGTACGCCAGTTACATACATATTTCCAGGGGGTACGTGAAGCATAAAAGGTTGAGAACCACTGACATATATGTTTTATTTTATTCCCATTGTTATACTATAACTATAGTTTTATCTATCTATATAAGGGGTACGCCAGTTACATACACATTTCCAGGGGGTACGTGAAGCATAAAAGGTTGAGAACCACTGATATAAATGTTTTATTTTATTCCCATTGTTATACTATAACTATAGTTTTATCTATTTAAACAAGGGGTACGCCAGTTACATACACATTTCCAGGGGCTACGTGAAGCATAAAAGGTTGAGAACCACTGATATATATGTTTTATTTTATTCCCATTGTTATACTATAACTATAGTTTTATCTATCTATATAAGGGGTACGCCAGTTACATACACATTTCCAGGGGGTACGTGAAGCATAAAAGTTTGAGAGCCACTGATATATATGTTTTATTTCATTCCCATTCTTATACTATAACTATAGTTTTATCTATCTATACAAGGGGTACGCCAGTTACATACACATTTCCAGGGGGTACGTGAAGCATAAAAGTTTGAGAGCCACTGATATATATGTTTTATTTCATTCCCATTCTTATACTATAACTATAGTTTTATCTATCTACATAAGGGGTACGCCAGTTACATACACTTTTCCAGGAGGTACGTGAAGCATAAAAGGTTGAGAACCACTAATATATATGTTTTATTTTATTCCCATTGTTATACTATAACTATAGTTTTATCTATCTATACAAGGGGTACGCCAGTTACATACACATTTCCAGGGGGTACGTGAAGCACAAAAGTTTGAGAACCACTGACATATATGTTTTATTTTATTCCCATTGTTATACTATAACTATAGTTTTATCTATCTATACAAGGGGTACGCCAGTTACATACACATTTCCAGGGGGTACGTGAAGCATAAAAGTTTGAGAGCCACTGATATATATGTTTTATTTCATTCCCATTCTTATACTATAACTATAGTTTTATCTATCTACATAAGGGGTACGCCAGTTACATACACATTTCCAGGAGGTACGTGAAGCATAAAAGGTTGAGAACCACTAATATATATGTTTTATTTTATTCCCATTGTTATACTATAACTATAGTTTTATCTATCTATACAAGGGGTACGCCAGTTACATACACATTTCCAGGGGGTAAGTGAAGCATAAAAGGTTGAGAACCACTGATATATATGTTTTATATTATTCCCATTGTTATACTATAACTATAGTTTTATCTATCTATACAAGGGGTACGCCAGTTACATACACATTTCCAGGGGGTACGTGAAGCATAAAAGGTTGAGAACCACTGATATATATGTTTTATTTTATTCCCATTGTTATACTATAACTATAGTTTTATCTATCTATACAAGGGGTACGCCAGTTACATACGCATTTCCAGGGGGTACGTGAAACATAGAAGGTTAAGAACCACTGATATATATGTTTTATTTTATTCCCACTGTTATACTATAACTATAGTTTTATCTATCTATACAAGGGGTACGCCAGTTACATACACATTTCCAGGGGGTACATGAAGCATAAAAGGTTGAGAACCACTGATATATATGTTTTATTTTATTGCCATTTTTATATTATAACAGTAGTTTTCTCTATCTATGTAAGGGGTACGCCAGTTACATACACATTTCCAGGGGGTACGTGAAGCGTAAAATGTTGAGAACCACTGATATATATGTTTTATTTTATTCCCATTGTTATACTATAACTATAGTTTTATCTATCTATACAAGGGGTGCGCCAGTTACACACACATTTCCATGGAGTATGTGAAGCACAAAAGTTTGAGAACCACTGGCATATATGTTTTATTTTATTCCCATTGTTATACTATAACTATAGTTTTATCTATCTATGTAAGGGGTACGCCAGTTACATACACATTTCCAGGGGGTAAGTGAAGCATAAAAGGTTGAGAACCACTGATATATATGTTTTATTTTATTCCCATTTTTATATTATAACAGTAGTTTTCTCTATCTATGTAAGGGGTACGCCAGTTACATACACATTTCCAGGGGGTACGTGAAGCGTAAAATGTTGAGAACCACTGCTCTAGTGAGCTCTAGAGAGCAAAGTTTGAGAACCACTGCTCTAGGTGATATCAAATTTAGAACAACAATTGTCTTGAGCCGTGTGATACCAACCCACTACCTCGTGATAACATATCAGGTGTTCTGACCTTTGAGCTACCGACCGCCGATCGTGATCTCTATTTTTGGGTTCGTATCTCATCCGTCTCGAGACATTTTTTTTCCTCTGAATTTGATATCGACACTGAGAGTGATAACTTCCATTTCAGCTGAAATAAACGTCAGGATATTTATTTAAGGGACTATAAAAGCTAGATCATCGGTTCTCAACGTGGAGAGTGCAGTAAAAATTTTCTTGGATACGCCATGAGAGCTCAAAAGTCTCTAGATCTAATAACAAAGTCCCTAAGTTGGCATTATTATACTACAACTATAGCTTTATCTATATATATACAAGGGGTACGCCAGTTACATGCACATTTCCAGGGGGTACGTGAAGCATGAAAGGTTGAGAACCACTGGTCTAGATCAACGCATTATTTATACTTCGAGAGAAAAATTGTGAAAGTGTTTCGCACACCAGAAAAAGTTTTAAAATATCCAATATGGATATTTCCAGATTTGTGTCCTCACAGTGTCATCGATCATCTTGCAATCATCCAGTCTATATGTCAGTTTATCTCATATTCTACGAGGCGGGAGTTCGAGTCAGGAGATCGCGAAACTCGTTTCCAGATTCGAGTCAACAACTGGGCCAGCGTTGAGAGTTTGGGTTGTTCTACCTATGAACGGCACTTTTTTTGCACACCATGGGCTAAATGGCCAGGTCACAAGGACCCCGAAGGCTCAGAGAAGGTTGGGGGAGGGAACCCACTAGAACAGCTGTTGGGAGACATATGGCAGCCTCCCGTCAAGGCCATCCAGCGTGTTCTTTAACGTGCACAGGGTATGGCTCTCCCGCACACGGGGCCACGGCTTAACGTCCCATCCGATGGACGGCGTCCTTTCCAAGCCCATCGGTGTCCCCTACTGACCGTGGGCAGGGTGGGGAATTTTGCGGAGATAAATCTCAACGCTGACCCAGCTGTGACTCGAACCTGGGAATTGCAGATTACGAGCCGGGCGCCCTACCGACTGAGCCATCACCACAAAAAAAAAATAACAATATTTCGTTAAAGATGAAATTCTTTCATATATGTCCATAAAGCGATGAAGTTTCCTTTAGTCGGGCACTGGTGAACCCTTTAAAGTAGAGTCGCTCTAAAGAAAAGTATCCAAACATTATGGTTGATTACAGAATTCAGAAATAATATCTGGCAACGATGTTTTTTTAGAAAATAGAGATCTGGCAATCTTCGTGTCACGTGACACAAAGGTTACCCTATCACTGATTTCTAAAAAAAATCGTTGCCAGATATTTTTTCTGAATTCTGTAATCAACTGTAGTGTTGGGATACTTTTTTGAGCGACTGTACATAAGTATTAGAATTCCTTTCTTCCAGTCAAATGTAAATATTGAAACTTTTCTGTTTTCATCCGAAACGTTCTTTACGATAAACGAATAGTAATAGGAATTTTGTCGAGAAAAGAGTTCATCAACTGTTCTGTCACTTCTCTCGTCAGGTAATTTCATTTGGGCTATTTCGTTTCCCTCACATTAAGCTCTTCCGATGTCCCTGCCACCCTTAAACTAGTTTTATTTTCCTTAGCGACCTCCACAACAGCGCAGGCATCTCCAACTGAATTTGTCTCCACCATTGTCACCGTAACAATTCCAAGAGACACGCTGGCACTGGAGCACCACCTTCGTGTCCTGATCACTGGATCGTAATTACTGAAAGTCAGGTGTCCTCTAAGGCAGAGAAAGGTTTGCTGCGGCGCCCTTGGGTCAGCGGGTGGAGACTTAATTATGGCGGCGAAAGGAAGTGCTGCTTCGCTCTTCGGAGGAAATGCCCCAATCCAAATATAGACCTCGACCGCTGGGTAACCTAAATAATCAGTTGCAAAAATGCCATTTGTTTACTTAAAGTTTAGCTGATACAGTCGCTCGAAAAAGTATCCGAACACTTTGGTAGATTACAGAATTCAGAAAAATATATCTGGCAACGATTTTTTTAGAAATTAGTGATCTGTCAAACTTCGTGTCACGTGACACGAAAGTTGCCAGATCACTAATTACAGAATTCATAAAAAATATCTGGCAACGATATTTTTAGAAATTACTGATCTGGCAACCTTCGTGTCACGTGACAGGAAAGTTGCCAGGTCACTAATTACAGAATTCATAAAAAATATCTGGCAACGATTTTTTTAGAAATTAGTGATCTGGCAACCTTCGTGTCACGTGACACGAAGGTTGCCAGATCACTAATTTCTGGTAAAATGTAATGTAATGTAATTAGTGACCTTCGTGTCACGTGACACGAAGGTCACTAATTGCAGAATTCAGAAAAAATATCTGGCAACGATTTTTTTTAGAAATTAGTGATCTGGCAACCTTCGTGTCACGTGACACGAAGGTTGCCAGGTCACTAATTACAGAATTCAGGAAAAATATCTGGCAACGATTTTTTTTAGAAATTAGTGATCTGGCAACCTTCGTGTCACGTGACACGAAGGTTGCCAGGTCACTAATTGCAGAATTCAGGAAAAATATCTGCCAACGATTTTTTTTAGAAATTAGTGACCTGGCAACCTTCGTGTCACGTGACACGAAGGTTGCCAGGTCACTAATTACAGAATTCAGGAAAAATATCTGGCAACGATTTTTTTTAGAAATTAGTGATCTGGCAACCTTCGTGTCACGTGACACGAAGGTTGCCAGATCACTAATTTCTAAAAAAAAAATGTTGCCTGATATTTTTTCTGAATTCTGTAATCAACCATAATGTTCGGATATTATTTTGAGCGACTGTACTATCAAATAAATATTACTGACATTACGCAACAATACGTTAGATCACACTTCCAAACATAATTAACTGGCCAATAGTTATTTGATTACAGGAAAAAATGAAATACTTGTGCGTTCCGAAACCGATGAACAATATTTCCTCGCTCATATAATAATAATGAATTATTTATTTGCTATATAATCAATTACATTTATTTGCTTTATATTGGAAGTGGTTGAGTTCTTCATTACTGAACAAAAGAACCAGGGTTCGAGCCCCAGAAAAGGCAGGAATGTTTTCTGTCTTGTGGTCTGCTGTGGTCTAGCCTCCTTCGATGCTGAATTATTACTGACAGACTGAGGGGTGGGGGTGGCTCAGTCTTTAGCGCGCCAGGCTCGTAATCTGTAGTTCCCAGGTTCGAGTCCCACCTAGGTCAGCGTTGAGATTTATCTCCGCAAAATTCCCCGCCCTGCCCACGGTCAGTAGGGGACACCGATGGGCTTGAAAAAGCCGCCGTCCGTCAGATGGGACGTTAAGCCGTGGCTCCGTGTGCGGGAGTGCTGTACCCTGTGCACGTTAAAGAACACGCTGGATGGCCTTGAAGGGAGGCTACCATCTGTCTCCCAACAGCTGTTCCAGTGGGTGCCCTCCCTCAACTTTCTCTGAGCCTTCGGGGTCCTTGTGACCTGGTCATTTAGCCCATGGTGTGCAAAAAAGTGCCGCTCAGAGGTAAAGCAACCCAACTGACAGACTCCTGTCAGACCTCTTCAAAAATAAGCTGTTTAAGGGATAATTTATTTATTTTTGTAATTAAGATAATAAAGTTAAGGCTAAAAAGTAGTTTTGCTGTATTAAATTTTCGTCATTTCCAATAATGCTATTATAAAATAGAGCATTTACATCAAGGAAAAATAAAGCATTAGATAAATCTGCCCTTAGCCAGAAAACACTTCTTCAAAACTAAAGGAAATATCGACCAGGGTCGAGATATAAGAAGAATTTAATATCTTTCTGAACCATAATACAGTGTAACCAGTTCCCAATTTTGCGAGGTGTACCCACAGGAAATTCATTCTCCACAGACATGAATATTCATACAGCATTATTACAGGCTGTGAAATGCTGTCAATTTCTCTGTAAACTATCGAATCATGCAGTGAAAGCGATCCTAAAGGGTTTCATGGGAAAGCATTTAGCCCGTGTAAAGTTTGAAGGCATAAATTCCGATCTCGTCCATGCCAAAAGGTATGCATATCAGCGACATCAACCTCATTTCTGCTCAGTTCCCATATCATGGGATTCGTTGATGTCTCTCGGCTGCGATGGTTAAATGCTGCTCAATCATCTCATTCGATTTGGAGGGCAGAATCTGAAGCAATATTCCATTCTCGTCAATATTAGCGGAAAGCAAACCTGACAGTCGAAATAAGCCAAAATGCTTGTGCAGTAATGATTCATTGCAGAATACGATCCAATTCAATGCGTGGAGCGGAGACTCTTTAGCTTTCATAGCTTATTATCAATGGATGTATTAATAAAGCGTACGATTCCACACAAATGGAGTCTCAAAATTTGGAAATCTTCCTTTGATTACTTAGACAAGAGAGATGTTATATAGATCATTCAAACAAGTATTGAATATAAACACACACATATATGTGGCTTTTGTATATATATACACTACCCTACGAAAATGCAAAATTCCCCCGCCCTGCCCACGGTCAGTAGGGGACACCTATGGGCTTGGAAAGGCCGCCGTCCGTCGGATGGGGCGTTAAGCCGTGGCCCCGTGTGCGGGAGAGCCATACTCTGTGCACGTTAAACAACACGCTGGATGGCCTTGACGGGAAGCTACCATCTGTCTCCCAACAGCCCGTTCCAGTGGATCTCCTCCCCAAAACTTGGGGCGGGGTTGGCTCAGTCGGTAGCGCGCCAGGCTCGTAATCTGTAGTTCCCAAGTTCGAGTCCCAGCTGGGTCAGCTTTGAGATTTATCTCCGCAAAATTCCCCGCCCTGCCCACGGTCAGTAGGGGACACCGATGGGCTTGGAAAGGCCGCCGTCCGTCGGATGGGACGTTAAGCCGTGGCCCCGTGTGTGGGAGAGCCATACCCTGTTCACGTTAAAGAACACGCTGGATGGCCTTGACGGGAGGCTACCATCTGTCTCCCAACAGCTGTTCCAGTGGGTCCCCTCCCCCAACCTTCTCTGAGCCTTCGGGGTCCATGTGACCTGCCCATTTAGCCCATGGTGTGCAAAAAAGTGCTGCTCAGAGGTAAAACAACCCAACCCTACGAAAATATTAGATAATTCCTATGTTATATCAATGGGAATGTACTTTCGAAGCTTTATAACTTCTGAAATATACATTTAAATGGAAAAATGTGACTGAAGAACATGAGACTTCGGCTCGAATTCCAGTCAGGGCGACCAATTTTTTTTAAACTATTTATTCAAGTGTTTCTTGTCTACAGATCCTGTGATACTTTATTACTAAATTATTCCTATAATGCAGTGAGCGTGAGGGACAAATATTATTATCCTTAAATGTAGCGACTTGGCTGCTCGGTTCCTGGCAACAGATGGTGCCATTGGCGGATCGACAAATTGCAGGAATATTGTTATCTTTTTATATTGGAAGCCACTTTGTTAGGGAAATGGTGAGCACTTGATGGCCCCTTCTGATGGTCCAGCCACTTTGTTAGGGAAATGATGAGCACTTGATGGCCCCTTCTGATGGTCCAGCCACTTTGTTAGGGAAATGGTGAGCACTTGATGGCCCCTTCTGATGGTCCAGCCACTTTGTTAGGGAAATGGTGAGCACTTGATGGCCCCTTCTGATGGTCCAGCCACTTTGTTAGGGAAATGGTGAGCACTTGATGGCCCCTTCTGATGGTCCAGCCACTTTGTTAGGGAAATGGTGAGCACTTGATGGCCCCTTCTGATGGTCCAGCCACTTTGTTAGGGAAATGGTGAGCACTTGATAGCCCTTCTGATGGTCCAGCCACTTTGTTAGGGAAATGGTGAGCACTTGATGGCCCCTTCTGATGGTCCAGCCACTTTGTTAGGGAAATGGTGAGCACTTGATGGCCCCTTCTGATGGTCCAGTTCCTGTTCGTCAACGGCTCTCAGTCTCACCTTCATTGTTTTCGCGCTTCTCTCTGCACTCGCTGAATTACGGCTTCGGGCTAGTTGTAAAAGCACTTTTCCTCCTTTGAGCATGTGCAGCGAGTTAGCTCAGGCCCGAAAACAACTCGTGAGTCACATCCCCATCTCAACACTTCTAAAAATACACTTAATACATACCTATATATATATTTACAACAATAAAAATAACAGAAATACAAAAATAAATAAAAATAAATAGCTTAGAGGGATATGGCACCTTTTATGCATTTTAATCATCATCATCATCCTTAAGCAGCCATGAGCTACGGAGGTCCAACCAGACCTTGCAGTTTACTTCTCCAAGCATATCTGTCCTGAGCTACATCTACTGCATCCGGCCACTGCACACCAATTCTAACAAGGTCCTGTTTGATATTGTCTGCCCACAGCATCCTAGGTCTCCCCTGCTTTCTGAGGCCTTTAGGCACACAGTTCATAACACTATTTGCCAATCTATAATTACCCTTACGGGCAACATGGCCAAACCAACGGAATGTCTCTCTGCACAATATACTGCTTAAAGGAGGTTGCAGACTCCTTTGCCTAACCTCATCATTAGTTACAAAGTTAAACCATCTAATGCCCAAGATACTACGTAAGCATCTAGAATCAAAAGCATCTAGTTTCCTGTTATCTTGTTTACACAGCGTCCAAGTTTCACTACCATAACTAACCCTAGAAAGAACCAAACTATTAAAATACTCAACAAAAATAAATAATTATGCAAACATACAACAAATGAAAATATTATAACAGTACTATAAATTCTCAAATGATAAACCTTAGATTTCTTTCACACGCGATTCATTCAGTGCGAATGAGGAGAACTTTTCAGACATCGCGAATGTTTTTCGTGCCATTTCGATTCCAAATCGGAGCCAGAATTCCATGATCTTAGTTTATCATCTTCATCACATTCTCTGCGAAGCATGAAGAAGGATCGACGGCTTCTTTAAAGAAACTAAAAGTAACTCCAACGTCTTAACCCATCGGCTAAAGGAGATATGGAGGATTGGGTGGGGAAAACAACATCTGGAGATTTTCATTAAGGCAGCGGCATTTCGTGAGTAAATAAGAGTATTATCCAAAATAACAACAATTTTGAATAAAATGTTCTCCTTTTCACAAATGGCCTTTTCCTTGCAGCTCTCTTGTACAGTCGCTCAAAAAAGTATCAGAACACTATGGTTGATTGCAGAATTCTGAAAAAATTATCTGACAACGATTTTTTTAGAAATTAGTGATCTGGCAACCTTCGTGTCACGTGATTACAGAATTCAGGAAAAATATCTAGAGCGTATACAGCTACTGTACACGCTCCAGTTACCGTTCACAGAAAACTGGAGCGTGTGCAGTAACTGCACACGCTCCAGTTTGCTGTGAACGGTAACTGCACACGCTCAATATTTCCGTGAGTGAGCCCACACGATCTAGGTCTTTGTGAGCTCACACGCTCCAATGTGCTGTGAACATTAACCGCAACCGCTCCAGTTTGCTGCGAACGATAACTGCACACGCTCCATATTCATTGCATTATATATTCATACGCATTATATATATATTAAAAGATATCGGAACACTATGGTTGATTACAGAATTCAGAAAAAATATCTGGCAACGATTTTTTAGAAATTAGTGATCTCGCAACCTCCGTGTCACGTGATTACAGAATTCAGGAAAAATATATGGAGCGTGTACAGCAACTGTACACGCTCCAGTTACCGTTCACAGCAAACTGGAGCGTGTACAGTTACTGCACACGCTCGAGTTTGCTGTGAACGGTAACTGCACACGCTCAATATTTCCGTGAGTGAGCCCACACGATCCAGGTCTTTGTGAGCTCACACGATCCAATGTGCTGTGAACATTACCGCAACCGCTCCAGTTTGCTGTGAACGGTAACTGCACACGCTCAATATTTCCGTGAGTGAGCCCACACGATCCAGGTCTTTGTGAGCTCACACGATCCAATGTGCTGTGAACATTACCGCAACCGCTCCAGTTTGCTGTGAACGGTAACTGCACACGCTCAATATTTACGTGAGTGAGCCCACATGATCTAGGTCTTTGTTAGCTCACACGATCCAATGTGCTGTGAACATTAACCGCAACCGCTCCAGTTTGCTGTGAACGGTAGCTGCACACGCTCCATATTCATTGCATTATATATTCATACCACGGGACGGTTGTATGGTGCAAAAAAAAATTACGAGCTCACCAAAATAAAATTCATTTTTTTTTTCTTTTTTCAGAAGGGACGACAGTCGTCAAGGTTGGTAATACTCCAGGCTCGTAATTTGATTTTCCCAGGTTTGTGTCCCAACAGAGCCTGCCTTGAGTTTCTCTCTAACTACAGCTCTCCATTTGATGAGAAAGAGGATACTGCTGTACCTCAGATTTGATATCAAGCCATGGCTCAGTATGCTGAAAAGTCATATGTGTTCATGTGAAAAAGAACAAGTTGGATGGCCTTAACTGGAGGTTGCTCTCCATCCTCCAACTGCTGTGCAGTGAATCCCCTTCTAACTCAGCTCTGAGACTTTGGGTCCTACTGTCCATTTATTTTTGCGATAAATGAACAGAAGGATCCCAAAAGTTCACTGGAGGTTCATCCCCTGATCACTGGGAGGATTGATTCAATCTGTAGCGCAACTGCCTCGCAATCTGATGTTCCAGGTTCGATTCCCAACTGCGCCAGCGTTGTGAATTTTATCTGCTAACTCCCATTGTGCCCGCTGTGAGAAAGGGAATTCCATTAAGCATGGAAAGGCAGCAATTCATTGGATAGATCCTAAGCCGTGTCCTTATGTACTTGAAGAGATGATCCCTTCAGTCTCCTAACAGCTGTCTAGTGGATCCCCTTCCCCCAACTTTCTCTGAGACCCAAGGGTCGTTGTAACCTGGTCATTCAGCCCACTACGTGCAGCTCAGTGGTAAAACAAACCAAACACTCCAACTCATTCTACCTCTCAGTTGTAAAGCATTGTAAGGTGGGTTGTTGGCACTTTTTGCGGCACTTTTTTGCACACCATGGGCTAAATGGTAAGGTCACATGGACCCCGAAGGCTCAGAGAAGGTTGGTGGAGGGGACCCACTGGAACAGCTGTTGGGAGACAGATCGTAGCCTCCCGTCAAGGCCATCCAACGTGTTCTTTAACGTGCACAGGGTATGTTTCTCCCGCACACGGGACCACGGCTTAACGTCCCATCCGATGGACGGCGTTCTTTCCAAGCCCATCGGTGTCCCCTACTGACCATGGGCAGGGCGGGTAATTTTGCGGAGATAAATCTCAACGCTGACCCAGCTGGGACTCGAACCTGGAAACTACAGATTACGAGCCTGGCGCGCTACCGACTGAGCCACCCCCGCCCCTTGTAAGGTGGGGCTAGCAGCTAGCGACTGTTTCAGCAATCTTTGTGTGTTGTATTAGCTCTAACTGAGGCCGTGGTCAGCAATGACTTCGGTCTTAGTAGGGCATGTCCTTGTATGAGAAGGCCTGTAAAAGCTAGGAGTAGCTTCTAGGATTCTTCTCTGTCCTATACGTTGCAAATAAAAAAAACAACCCAAAGCCTTCGTGATAAATGTGTAGTTTACAGGAGATCACGTTACGTTATCCGTTACAGATCCTTTTGTCTTAAAGGCTTTGCTAAAACATTTTGGAAACCCCATTCTGGGTTGATTAATGACCTAATGAGAAAGGTTGTGCAGTGTAAAGTGCACTATGTTTTTCGTCATTGTTTGTTGAGATTAACTCTATGAAGACGACAAAGAACGTAACTTTAGTTGGGTTGGGTTGTTTTACCTCTGAGCTGCACTCTTTTGCACACCATGGGCTAAATGGCCAGGTCACATGGACCCCGAAGGCTCAGAGAAGGTTGGGGTAGGGGACCCACTGGAACAGCTGTTGGGAGACAGATGGTAGCCTCCCGTCAAGGCCATCCAGCGTGTTCTTTAACGTGCACAGGGTATGGCTCTCCCGCACACGGAACCACGGCTTAACGTCCCATCCGACGGACGGCGGCCTTTCCAAGCCCATCGGTGTCCCCTACTGACCGTGGGTAGGCGGGGAGTTTTGCGGAGATAGATCTCAACGCTGACCTAGCTGGGAACGTAACTTGAAATTCTCAATTTGCTTCCTTCTCGCAGTGCCCAACATCATAGAGCATCAGCAGAGAACTGATTGAGGATGTCTCATCGCCACCATTTTCTTCTCCCAGCTTAAGGATGTGATTGAAATTAAATCCCTTTGTATTAAAACTCTTATTCTGTCACTCGGTGTGTAAAATCCGCTTAATATCTCAATTATTTTAGCAGGCAGATGGAAGTCTCCCGTCTGCGTGCAATGGTGTGGCTCTCCTGCACACTGAACCACGGCTTAACTTTGCCTCCTGTGGACATCGGCTTCCCCTTTCAGACCAAGGGAAGATATAAGTTTCAACGCTCGCACAGGTGGTACTCGAACCTGGTTACTACTGTTTACTTGCATGGGTACTATAGATAATCTCAGCCCCTTGTTTCAAAGGGCTCTTTTAATGAGTTTTAACATAGTTTGACCGAGAAGCTTAAGTCGTTAAATCACATTTTGAAACATTTAACTATGCTCCTAGAAAGGTGAAGAAGACAAATGATCGACAATATCTGGATTATCATCGATCCTATACGGACTCTCTCTAGCCTTGGGCAGAGCCATTTACATACACCAGGCCAGAAAAGCCGTTGAATTAAAGGAGAGAAGAAAAGTTGGAAATTAAATATGCACAAAGATTTCAGAGATTTAATTTGTTACAAGCTATTTATTTTTGAATGGTATAAAAAAAGACTCTTTTTATTATAACATTCTATTAAAGACACTATTTATTATAACATTAATTACGAATATTTTAAAGAAAGATTTTAAAATAAAGAGTTACCAGTTCAAATATAAGAATTTAAACTCTAATTAAAAAAAAAATTATATATTTGTAACATAATTCTTCTGTTAGTGCAGTGTCCAGGCGCGATCTGATATGTAAGTGGCTCTGGCCCTGAAAGCTCTCCAGCAGAAGGAGGGAAAATCAACAAGTAACATTTTAAGGGAAATAGTTGTTGTTGGGTTGGGTTGTTTCACCTGTGAGCGGAACTTTGTTGCACACCATGGGTTAAATGGCCAGGTCACATGGACCCCGAAGGCTCAGAGAAGGTTGGGGGAGGGGACCCACTGGAACAGCTGTTGGGAGACAGATGGTAGCCTCCCGTCAAGGCCATCCAGCGTGTTCTTTAACGTGCACAGGGTATGGCTCTCCCGCACACGGGGCCACGGCTTAACGTCCCATCCGACGGACGGCGGCCTTTCCAAGCCCATCATCGGTGTCCCCTACTGACAGTGGGCAGGGCGGGGAATTTTGCGGAGATAAATCTCAACGCTGACCTAGCTGGGACTCGAACCTGGGAACTACAGATTACGAGCCTGGCGCGCTACCGACTGAGCCACCCCCGCCCCAAGGGAAATAGTGTTTTCTAGTTTAAATTACATATTATAAATTAAAGAAATTTATTTTGTAATATACTACTACGAAATAATTTGAAACTAATTACTAATTTTTCAAAAATGAACAACTAGAGGTTTGATTTTTTATATGGAAAATTTTTCTTTTCTTAATTCATTCTTTTTTTTATTTTCTTTCATAAAATCAAACAGGTAGATCTGTATTTGTAGAAAGCAATTAATTTTAAATTATTCAACAATACTTTAGTGATAAATAAAAAATATTTTTACTCAAAATGTTTTTGTATTACAAACAATTTAAACAAAATATTAAAACATCAAAATTTTACTCATTTTTTACAAAATTTTTCTGTTTCGCTGAAAAAACTGTTCAGACTACAATTGACCGGGACAGTGCAGTAACGGAATAATATTTAAAAACTTATGTCTTAAAATTCAACTTACGTCTGTTTATTTTTTAAAATTTTACTATATTTTAAAATATCCATGTAGATTTTAATGAAGTAATAATAAATTCTTTCATGTTACGTTATTGAAAATTAAACAGCTTGTAGTTAAACTTTAGACAAATTAAACCTTTATGCTTATTTAATTTCCTTCCTTCTTTTGTTGAGCTGGTGTTCGGGTCCGGTGTATTCAAATGGCCCCTGCCCCCCGCCACCTCCCTCCCTCCACTTCATCCCCCACTGAATCTCGATAGCTTTGGGTTGGGTTGTTTTACCTCTGAGCGGCACTTTTTTGCACACCATGGGCTAAATGGCCAGGTCACATGGACCACGAAGGCTCAGAGAAGGTTGGGGGAGGGGACCCACTGGAACAGCTGTTGGGAGACAGATGGTAGCCTCCCGTCAAGGCCATCCAGCGTGTTCTTTAACGTTGGGTTGTTTTACCTCTGAGCGGCACTTTTTTTGCACACCATGGGCTAAATGGCCAGGTCACATGGACCCCGAAGGCTCAGAGAAGGTTGGGGGAGGGGACCCACTGGAACAGCTGTTGGGAGACAGATGGTAGCCTCCCGTCAAGGCCATCCAGTGTGTTCTTTAACGTGCACAGGGTATGGCTCTCCCGCACACGGAGCCACGGCTTAACGTCCCACCCGACGACGGCGGCCTTTCCAAGCCCATCGTGTCCCCTACTGACCGTGGGCAGGGCGGGGAATTTTTGCGGAGGTAAATCTCAACGCTGACCCAGCTGGGACTCGAACCTGGGAACTACAGATTACGAGCCTGGCGCGCTACCGACTGAGCCACCCCCGCCCCAAATCAGTGTCAGAATAGGGAATTTCTTACCAATTTGCAATAGTGCGGATAATAAACTTGTTCCTACGTATTAATTCATCTTCTCTTGATCCTCTTCATCTTCAATTAATTTGAAGTGCACGTCGAAAGCAAGTCCTAGGTCCCCGAGAGCAGCGTCGTCGTCGTCCTCCATTCTGCGCGAATCAACGGCCATCCAATATACGTCACCGAGACTCAGTCGTGGATCCGCCCATAACACATAATAACAGTAGCCACGTGTAACAACAGCCGCTCCTAATTAAATAACAAAGGCCGCTGCTTTTAAATCGCTTCCGAGCACTCAGTTGGGCAAGCAAAGGACCATCCACTAAAGAATATCCCGCTGATAACTGTCGTTTATCAATTTTGCATTCAGCGGTTGCTGCTATTGCACGCGCCACTGCCAAAAGGCAGGCTAATGAACAGCCTCAGAAGGGCTAATTACTGTTTGATGAACGCTGTCGCCGGAGGCTCTCCACTGGCGCGTAAATGCGATGACGTCACAATGAGTCTTTGTTAGTTAGCCGAATGAGTGCCATTGATCATCCCCGGAAAGAAAGTGCCCGTTTGTCACCGCTAGGTGTCGGACATGACCAACAGATCCGTTTCAGTTACGATAGCTTTGTTTGTTAGAAATGGGATTTTTTGATTAAGATCAGAGCTTTTGGTATGCAGGCAGGGGATTGTTGGAAAGAATTCGTCTTTAGTCATGTGAATGACGTAGAAAAACGAATTCGATGCTTAGTAGAGATATTTTTGTGTGTTGTTTAAACTCCGAGCAGCGCTTTTTCTTGCATACAATGGAATAAATGGCCAGGTTACAAGGATGTCAAGGGCTCAGAAAAGTTTGGGGAAAGAGGTCTCATTATACAGTTGTAGGAGACAGATGGTAACCTCCGAAAAAACCATCAAGAGATCAGAAAAGTTTGGGGGAAGGTGTCTCATTACACAGCTATAGGAGACAGATGGTAACCTCCTTATAAACCATCAAGGGATCAGAAAAGTTTTGGGGAAGGTGTCTCATTATACAGCTGTAGGAGACAGATGGTAACCTCCTTATAAACCATCAAGGGATCAGAAATGTTTTGGGGAAAGTGTCTCATTATACAGCTGCAGGAGACAGATGGTAACCTCGTTATAAACCATCAAGAGATCAGAAAAGTTTTTGGGAAGGTAGGAGACAGATGTAGGAGACAGATGGTAACCTCCTTATAAACCATCAAGTACTCGGAAAAGTTTGGAGGAAGCGGTCTCATTGTAGAGCTGTAGGAGACAGATGGTAACCTCCGTATAAACCATCAAGGGATCAGAAAAGTTTTGGGGAAGGTGTCTCATTATACAGCTGTAGGAGACAGATGGTAACCTCCTTATAAACCATCAAGGACTCAGAAAAGTTTGGGGGAAGGGGTCTCATTGTAGAGCTGTAGGAGACAGATGGTAACATCCGTATAAACCATCAAGGGATCAGAAAAGTTTTGGGGAAGGTGTCTCATTATAGAGCTGTAGGAGAGATGGTAACCTCCTTATAAACCATCAAGGACTAAGAAACTTTTGGGGGAAGGTGTCTCATTATAGAGCTGTAGGAGACAGATGGTAACCTCCTTATAAACCATCAAGGACTCAGAAACATTTGAGGGAAGGGGTCTCATTGTAGAGCTGTAGGAGAGAGATGGTAACATCCATATAAACCATCAAGGGATCAGAAAAGGTTTGGGGGAAGTGTCTCATTATACAGCTGTAGGAGACAGATGGTAACCTCCTTATAAACCATCAAGAGATCAGAAAAGTTTTGGGGAAGGTGTCTCATTATACAGCTGTAGGAGACAGATGGTAACCTCCTTATAAACCATCAAGGGATCAGAAAAGTTTTGGGAAAGGTGTCTCATTGTACAGCTGTAGGAGACAGATGGTAACTTCTTTATAAACCATCAAGGGATTAGAAAAGTTTGGGGGAAGGGGTCTCATTGAAGAGCTGTAGGAGACAGATGGTAACCTCCTTATAAACCATCAAGGACTCAGAAACGTTTGCGAGAAGGGGTTTCATTGTACAGCTGTAGGAGACAGATGATTACCTCCTTATAAACCATCAAGGACTCAGAAACACTTGGGGGGAAGGGGTCTCATTGTAGAGCTGTAGGAGACAGATGATAACCTCCGTATAAACCATCAAAGGATCAGAAAGGTTTTGGGGAAGGTGTCTCATTATACAGCTGTAGGAGACAGATGGTAACCTCCTTATAAACCATCAAGGGATCAGAAACGTTTTGGGAAAGGTGTCTCATTGTACAGCTGTAGGAGACAGATGGTAACCTCTTTATAAACCATCAAGGACTAAGAAACCTTTGGGGGAAGGGGTCTCATTGAAGAGCTGTAGGAGACAGATGGTAACTTCCTTATAAACCATCAAGGACTCAGAAACCTTTGGGAGTAGGGGTTTCATTGTACAGCTGTAGGAGACAGATGGTAACCTCCTTATTAACCATCAAGGACTCAGAAAAGTTTGGGAGAAGGAGTTTCATTGTACAGCTGTAGGAGACAGATGGTAACCTCCTTATAAACCATCAAGTACTCAGAAACGTTTGGGGGAAGGGTTCTCATTGTAGAGCTGTAGGAGACAGATGGTAACCTCCGTATAAACCATCAAGGGATCAGAAACGTTTTGGGGAAGGCGTCTCATTATATAGCTATAGGAGACTGATGGTAACCTCCTTATAACCATCAAGGACTCAGAAACGTTTGGGGGAAGGGGTCTCATTGTACAGCTGTAGGAGACAGATGGTAACATCCCTATAAACCATCAAGGGATCAGAAAAGTTTGGGAGAAGGGGTTTCATTGTACAGCTGTAGGAGACAGATGGTAACCGCCTTATAAACCATCAAGAACTCAGAACGTTTGGGGGAATGGGTCTCATTGAAGAGCTGTAGGAGACAGATGGTTACCTCCTTATTAACCATCAAGGACTCAGAAACACTTGGGGGAAGGGGTCTCATTGTAGAGCTGTAGGAGACAGATGATAACCTCCGTATAAACCATCAAAGTATCAGAAAAGTTTTGGGGAAGGTGTCTCATTATACAGCTGTAGGAGACAGATGGTAACCTCCTTATAAACCATCAAGGGATCAGAAATGTTTTGGGGAAAGTGTCTCATTATAGAGCTGTAGGAGACAGATGGTAACCTCCGTATTAACCATCAAGTACTCAGAAACGTTTGGGGGAATGGGTCTCATTGTAGAGCTGTAGGAGACAGATGATAACCTCCGTATAAACTATCAAGGGATCAGAAAAGGTTTGGGGAAGGTGTCTCATTATAGAGCTGTAGGAGACAGATGGTAACCTCCTTATAAACCATCAAGGACTAAGAAACGTTTGGGGGAAGGGGTCTCATTGTAAATCTGTAGGAGACAGGTTGGTAACATCCGTATAAACCATCAAGGGATCAGAAAAGTTTTGGGAAAGGTGTCTCATTGTACAGCTGTAGAAGACAGATGGTAACCTCTTTATAAACCATCAAGAGATCAGAAAAGTTTGGGGGAAGGGGTCTCATTGAAGAGCTGTAGGAGACAGATGGTTACCTCCTTATTAACCATCAAGGACTCAGAAACACTTGGGGGAAGGGGTCTCATTGTAGAGCTGTAGGAGACAGATGATAACCTCCGTATAAACCATCAAAGTATCAGAAAAGTTTTGGGGAAGGTGTCTCATTATACAGCTGTAGGAGACAGATGGTAACCTCCTTATAAACCATCAAGGGATCAGAAATGTTTTGGGGAAAGTGTCTCATTATAGAGCTGTAGGAGACAGATGGTAACCTCCGTATTAACCATCAAGTACTCAGAAACGTTTGGGGGAAGGTTTCTCATTGTAGAGCTGTAGGAGACAGATGGTAACTTCCGTATAAACCATCAAGGGATCAGAAACCTTTTGTGGAAGGTGTCTCATTATACAGCTGTAGGAGACAGATGGTAACCTCCTTATAAACCATCAAGGGATCAGAAAAGTTTGGGAGAAGGGGTCTCATTGTACAGCTGTAGGAGACAGATGGTAACCTCCGTATAAACCATCAAGTACTCAGAAACGTTTGGGGGAAGGGTTCTCATTGTAGAGCTGTAGGAGACAGATGGTAACTTCCTTATAAACCATCAAGGGATCAGAAACGTTTTGGGGAAGGTGTCTCATTATACAGCTGTAGGAGACAGATGGTAACCTCCTTATAAACCATCAAGGTATCAGAAACGTTTGGGAGAAGGGGTCTCATTGTAGAGCTGTAGGAGACAGATGGTAACCTCCGTATAAACCATCAAGGGATCAGAAACGTTTTGGGGAAGGTGTCTCATTATAGAGCTGTAGGAGACAGATGGTAACCTCCTTATAAACCATCAAGGACTAAGAAACTTTTGGGGGAAGGGGTCTCATTGTAGAGCTGTAGGAGACAGATGGTAACATCCGTATAAACCATCAAGGGATCAGAAAATTTTTGGGAAAGGTGTCTCATTGTTCAGCTGTAGGGGACAGATGGTAACCTCTTTATAAACCATCAAGGGATCAGAAAAGTTTGGGGGAAGGGGTCTCATTGAAGAGCTGTAGGAGACAGATGGTAACCTCCTTATAAACCATCAAGGACTCAGAAACACTTGGGGGAAGGGGTCTCATTGTAGAGCTGTAGGAGACAGATGATAACCTCCTTATAAACCATCAAGGGATCAGAAACGTTTTGGGGAAGGTGTCTCATTATACAGCTGTAGGAGACAGATGGTAACCTCCTTATAAACCATTAAGTACTAAGAAACGTTTGGGGGAAGGGGTCTCATTGTAGAGCTGTAGGAGACAGATGGTAACCTCCTTATAAACCATCAAGGACTAAGAAACGTTTGGGGGAAGGGGTCTCATTGTACAGCTGTAGGAGACAGATGGTAATCTCCTTATAAACCATCAAGGACTCAAAAACGTTTGGGGGAAGGGGTAATATTATAGAGCTGTAGGAGACAGATGGTAACCTCCTTATAAACCATCAAGGACTAAGAAACGTTTGGGGGAAGGGGTCTCATTGTATAGCTGTAGGAGACAGATGGTAACCTCCTTATAAACCATCAAGGGATCAGAAAAGTTTTGGGGATGGTGTCTCATTATACAGCTGTAGGAGACAGATGGTAACCTCCTTATAAACCATCAAGGACTAAGAAACGTTTGGGGGAAGGGGTCTCATTGTATAGCTGTAGGAGACAGATGGTAACCTCCTTATAAACCATCAAGGGATCAGAAAAGTTTTGGGGATGGTGTCTCATTATACAGCTGTAGGAGACAGATGGTAACCTCCTTATAAACCATCAAGGACTAAGAAACGTTTGGGGGAAGGGGTCTCATTGTATAGCTGTAGGAGACAGATGGTAACCTCCTTATAAACCATCAAGGGATCAGAAAAGTTTTGGGGATGGTGTCTCATTGTACAGCTGTAGGAGACAGATGGTAACCTCCGTATAAACCATCAACAATTCAATTTTCTGTTGAAAACAAATTGCCGTTATTGTTCCCATATAGAACTGAAAGGATTAAATAGATACTTTAGAAGTTATAGATAGAATATTCGAAGCAAATAAATATGTAGAATTATATAGATATAATATTCGAAATCAGATTTCCACAATAACATAATAATAACATGGAAATTCTCTAATATTTGGATAGGGCAGTGTACAAGAATTTTGTGCTTAGTTCTGTTCAGGAAAGAATTCCGACTTTGCATCATTTTTTTAGACAAAGATGATGCATAGTTAATACGTAGGGGCTTTTATCTAAAACAAAACTTGTGTTTTTTTTTCAATGCAAAATATAAAGCAACAGCTTTGTATCGTAAAAGGCAAAGGAATTGGCTTCGCACCAGAATATTATGCAAAATATGCATGACCACTGGAGAAAAAAGAAATGGAAAATGATAATTAATAAGAACAGCAAACATTTTATTGAATATGTAAAAAAGAATTGGCATTTCTGAGGAAATGAGACAGGAAAAAAAATAGAGTTCTGGAGGAGATGCATTTGTTAAATGAGGACACGAGATGAAAATGGAAATGTGAGATAAATTGTAAACAAATATTTTGCTTGATTAAACTTTGAATAAAAATCCCTTTTGCGAAAACAATTGAACTGCGAGCATTAAATTGCGAGAAAAACGGCACGCAATTTTTGGCTATTTCCTTTTTCTTTGCAATTGGAATTATATTTAAGATGAAATTGGGGAAAAAAAATTAATCGAAATGGTTTTAAACATTTGAAAGTAATCTGAAGAAAATTCGAAGCTGGGAAGTTTTAAGGGGCGGGGGTGGCTCAGTCGGTAGCGCACTAGGCTCGTAATCTGTAGTTCCCAGGTTCCAATCCTAGCTGGGTCGGCGTTGAGATCTATCTCCGCAAAACTCCCCGCCCTGCCCACGGTCAGTAGGGGACACCGATGGGCTTGGAAAGGCCGCCGTCCGTCGGATGGGACGTTAAGCCGTGGCCTAGTGTGCGGGAGAGCCGTACGTTAAAGAACACGCTGGATGGCCTTGACGGGAGACTACCATCTGTCTCCCAACAGCTGTTCCAGTGGGTCCCCTCCCCCAACCTTCTCTGAGTTTTCGGGGTCCTTGTGACCTGGCCATTTAGCCTATGGTGTGCAAAAAAGTGCTGCTCAGAGGTAAAACAACCAACCAACGAAATAGGATGTTGAGATGGAAGGGTTATAGAAATGGAAAAAAAAGTGCGATTTAGGTATGAAATCGTATTTATGGTTAGTCGGTCTAATTTATAGGCAACGTTGAAATATTTAAAAAAATTCATCTTTTTCTATACCATTCGCTATTATATTTGTCTGGAGTCTTGTAACCGATTTAATAGATCTATGGGTGGGGCCGAGTGATTAGCACGCTTGGCTACTGATCTATGGGACCTGGGTTCGAGCCCCGGATTAGGCATGGATGTGTGTGTCGTTTTCCTGCTGAGGTCCTGCCATCCTCTCAGATCTTCTACTGTGGCATATAAACTGACAGGCTCCTGTTAGAATTCTGTGGCAAGCAGCTGCTTGAGGGGGTATTTTTATTTTTTTATTTTTTATGGGTGTGGGGGGGGGACATAGTGATCGTTCATGAGGCTATAATAATACGGTACGTTTTCTTACCAGGACGAAACCGAAAAACATTCTCTAGGTCAGTCGCTCAAAAAAGTATCCGAACAGTATTATTGATTATAAATCGTTGCTAGATATTTTTTCGGAATTTTCTAATCTACCATAGTGTTCGGATATTTTTTTGAGCGACTGTAGGTGGTCATATTATTTCGATACTAGATCGTGTGGGCTCATTCACGGAAATATTGAGCGTGTGCAGTTACCGTTCACAGCAAACTAGAGCGGTTGCGATTAATGTTCACAGCACATTGGATCGTGTGAGCTCACAAAGACCTAGATCGTGTGGGCTCACTCACGGAGATATTGAGCGTGTGCAGTTACCGTTCACAGCAAACTGGAGCGGTTGCAGTTACTGCACACGTTCCAGTTTGCTGTGAACGATAACTGAAGCGTGTACAGTTGCTGTACACGCTCCAGATATTTTTCCTGAATTTTGTAATCACGTGACACGGAGGTTGCCAGATCACTAATTTCTAAAAAAAATCGTTGCCAGATATTTTTTTCTGAATTCTGTAATCAACTATAGTGTTCGGATACTTTTTAATATATATAATACGTATGAATATATAATGCAATGAATATGGAGGGTGTGCAGTTACCGTTCACAGCAAACTGGAGCGGTTGCGGTTAATGTTCACAACACATTGGATCGTGTGAGCTCACAAAGACCTAGATCGTGTGGGCTCACTCACGGAAATATTGAGGGTGTGCAGTTATCGTTCACAGCAAACTGGGGCGTGTGCAGTAACTGCACACGCCCCAGTTTGCACGCCCCAGTTCAGCAAACTGGAGCGTGTGCAGTAACTGCACACGCTCCAGTTTGCTGTGAACGGAACTGGAGCGTGTACAGTTGCTGTACACGCTCCAGATATTTTTCCTGAATTCTGTAATCACGTGACACGAAGGTTGCCAGATCACTAATTTCTAAAAAAAATCGTTGCCAGATATTTTTTCTGAATTCTCTAATCAACCGTAGTGTTCGGATATTTTTTTGAGCGACTGTACCAATCATTTAAACTTTACCAACTCTCACACACGGTTCAGTGCTATTACAGAGAGTCATCATTATATTAAAAATCTTTTTCGGTGTTCCATACGATCAACCACAAATTATGAGAGTCACCAGAATCAAAAATATGTATTCTTCATGTCTTCAAAACTAGAAACCACAATATTTGAAACTCTAACCGTTTTATAAGAATCTGTCTAGTGAGGAAATATGGTCTATTCGGCCCCCACAGGGTGTGAACTCCCACTCTATATCAGGAAGTTCTCTATCAACTGAATGATTAATTTTATTAAGCACAATAATGCACAGAACATTACTTGGAACAGAAGATAGACTAGGTTGGGTTGGGTTGTTTTACCTCTGAGCGGCACTTTTTTGCACACCATAGGCTAAATGGCCAGGTCACATAGACCCCGAAGGCTCAGAGAAGGTTTGGGGAGGGGACCTACTGGAACAGCTGTTGGGAGACCGATGGTAGCCACCCGTCAAGGCCATCCAGCGTGTTCTTTAACGTGCACAGGGTATGGCTCTCCCGCACACGGGGCCACGGCTTAACGTCCCATCCGACGGACGGCGGCCTTTCCAAGCCCATCGGTGTCCCCTACTGACCGTGGGCAGGGCGGGGAATTTTGAGGAGATAAATCTCAACGCTGACCCAGCTGGGACTCGAACCTGGGAACTACAGACGCGCTACCTTACGCGCTACCGACTGAGCCACCCCCGCCCCAAAACGATAGACTATGTCCTGCAATTATTAGAATATACGCAATCACCTTTATTGAAAATAGGTTTAATAATAACAAACTCTGCCTCAAGCAGCAGCTCGCATATCCAGGTTCCGTAATATTGAGACAATGAGACTATATGTTTTTATTATTTTATTTATTTATTTGTCTGAGGAAGAGCTCATCAATACGCCATTAGACAAGGCCTGTGACGTCAGCTGGATTGTTTGAGATGTTTTACCTTTGAACGGCACTCTTCTGCGCACAATGAATTGAATTGTGCGGTCACAAAAGACCCCAAAGGCTCAGAGAAGGTTTAGGGAGGAGACCCACTGGAACAGCTGTTGGGAGACAGATGGTAGCTTCACGTCAAGGCCATCCAGCGTGTTGCTTAACGTGCACAGGGTATGGCTCTCCTGCACACGGGACCACGGCTTAACGTCCCATCCGACGGACGACGGCCTTTCCAAGCCCATCGGTATCCCATTGAACAGCTCTTAGAAGACAGATAGCAGCCTCATGGCAAAGCTATCCAGCGTGTTCTTTAATGTGCACAGGGATGTTTCTTCTGCACATGGGCTTCATATCTCATCCGACAGATCTGGCCCCTAAGACCATCGATGTGCCCTTTCTAACCGAGGGAAGGTTGTTGGTTAGCACATATAAATATCAACGCTGGCACATTTTATAGATGGAACGAAAATGTGAGATAGTCGAAAAAAATATAAAAAAGCATCCATATCTTACCCGAGGCTGAGATTCCTTTGAAGATCCTTTTGATCTGTAGTCAAGCAGTTCGACTACTCAGCTACCAGTTAATTCCTCTAGTAAACTCCTTAGGTACACTATGGTTGATTATCCTCCTATCCGAACATCCGGACATTCTGTTCCATAGTGTTCGGAGGTCCTCCTATCCGAACACTATGGTTGATTACAGAATTCAGGAAAAATATCTGGAGCGTGTACAGCAATTGTACACGCTCCAGTTACCGTTCACAGCAAACTGGAGCGTGTGCAGTTACTGCACACGCTCCAGTTTGCTGTGAACGGTAACTGCACACGCTTAATATTTCCGTGAGTGAGCCCACACGATCTAGTATCAAAATAATATGACCACCTACAGTCGCTCAAAAAAGTATCCGAACACTATGGTTGATTACAGAATTCAGAAAAAATATCTGGCAACGATTTTTTTTTAGAAATTAGCGATCTGGCAACCTTCGTGTCACGTGACACGAAGGTTGCCAGATCACCAATTTCTAAAAAGAAATCGTTGCCAGATATTTTTTCTGAATTCTGTAATCAACCATAGTGTTCGGATACTTTTTTTGAGCGACTGTACAACAGAACCGTTCCCAACTCTAATAATTTCACTAGTACCATATCGTAAACAAAACAGTTGCTGCAGGATAAACCAGTAGATTGCGTGTTACAGACTTCTCTTCTTGTAACCCCACAGCGTGTGGTTGAAAATCACTATTGCCCGAATGATTTAGTGTCGGATAGTGTCTCGTCTCTAGTAAGAAAGAATACCCGCGCAGTACGCGTCGAATGATTCCTTTTCTGTTATTACCAGTGATCTCGTGGGTGGTCTTTTCTCTTCAAACGAAAAATAGGAATGTTCTTCCTTCTAACGTCTGCCACGTTACACCTTCTTGGTGCTTACTCCCCGTGTAGTCGCACGCTTCCACCTCTACCGTCTTTATTTATACTACGGTCACACAGAAAGCAGATTCAGTGGTTTGAAGGCTGGGTTGGGTTGTTTTACCTCTAAGAGGCAATTTTTTGCACACCATGGGCTAAATGGCCAGGTCACAAGGACCCCGAAGACTCAGAGAAGGTTGGGGGAGGGGACCCAATGGAACAGCTGTTGGGAGACAGATGGTAGCCTCCCGTCAAGGCCATCCAGTGTGTTCTTTAACGTGCACAGGGTATGGCTCTCCCGTACACGGGGCCACGGCTTAACGTTCCATCCGAAGGACGGCGGCCTTTCCTAGCCCATCGGTGTCCCCTACTGACCGTGGGCAGGGCGGGAATTATTGCGTAGATAAATCTCAACGCTGAACCGGCTGGGACTCGAACCTGGGTTGGGTTGTTTTACCTCTGAGCGACACGTTTTTGCACACCATGGGCTAAATGGCCAGGTCACATTGACCCCGAAGGCTCAGAGAAGGTTGGGGGAGGGTACCCACTGGAACAGCTGTTGGGAGACAGATGGTAGCCTCCCGTTAAAGCCATCCAGCATGTTCTTTAACGTGCAGAGGAAATGGCTCTCCCGCACACGGAGCCACGGCTTAACGTCCCATCCGAAGGACGGCGGCCTTTCCAAGCCCATCGATATCCCCTACTGACCGTGGGCAGGGCGGAGAATTTTGCGGAGATAAATCTCAACGCTGAACCGGCTGGGACTCGAACCTGGGTTGGGTTGTTTTACCTCTGAGCGACACGTTTTTGCACACCATGGGCTAAATGGCCAGGTCACATTGACCCCGAAGGCTCAGAGAAGGTTGGGGGAGGGTACCCACTGGAACAGCTGTTGGGAGACAGATGGTAGCCTCCCGTTAAAGCCATCCAGCATGTTCTTTAACGTGCAGAGGAAATGGCTCTCCCGCACACGGAGCCACGGCTTAACGTCCCATCCGAAGGACGGCGGCCTTTCCAAGCCCATCGATATCCCCTACTGACCGTGGGCAGGGCGGAGAATTTTGCGGAGATAAATCTCAACGCTGAACCAGCTGGGACTAGAACCTGGGAACTACAGATTACGAGCCTGGCGCGCTACCGACTGAGCCACCCCGCCCCTGGTTTGAAGGTATTAACGTTTTCAAAATTGTCTTATTCACAGCAATTGGTGTAAGTGCAGTAACTGCATAAGCTCCAGTTTCCTCTAATGCCACCATCGTTGTTGGTAATGGATTTCTTTTGAGACGCCTGAAAGTGTTATGACGCTTTAATGAAGCTGAACTGTTAAAACCACTTTCTGTGTGGCTAGAGCGTCAGGAACTGCCTGGATGCGTGTACCTTGTGTTGGTGCATACGTTCTTCAAACATGGTGTTTCTTCGTGATGATGGATATAAGTGCACTTTATGTTAATGTATTCGTCATGACATATAAGTGTTCTTTTTATTAGAACACTTAAGTGTTCTAATAAAATTTTTTTAGAACACTATGTGTTATAAAATTAATTAGAATACTATGTGTTCTAATAATTTTTTTATTGATATATATTTGATATGATACAGATTTCTTTGTTTCAATGCATATAAGTTTTCTTTGTGATGATGCATTCAGGATGATGCATGTTTTTTCCTGATAATGCATGTAAGTGTTCTTCGCGTTGATGCAAGCGTTCTTTAACCATGGTGTTTCTTCGTGATAATGCATATGCGTTCTTTAACCGTGGTGTTTCTTCCTCGTAATGCATATAAGTGTTCTTTGCGTTGATGCATGCGTTCTTTAACCGTGGTGTTTCTTCGTGATAATGCATATGCGTTCTTTAACCGTGGTGTTTCTTCCTCGTAATGCATATAAGTGTTCTTTGCGTTGATGCATGCGTTCTTTAACCGTGGTGTTTCTTCGTGATAATGCATATGTGTTCTTTAACCGTGGTATTTCTTCCTCGTAATGCATATAAGTGTTCTTTGCGTTGATGCATGCGTTCTTTAACCGTGGTGTTTCTTCGTGATAATGCATATGCGTTCTTTAACCGTGGTATTTCTTCCTGGTAATGCATATAGTGTTCTTTGCGTTGATGCATGCGTTCTTTAACTGTGGTGTTTCTTCATGGTAATGCACATAATTGTATTGTGCGTTGATGCATTCGGGATAGCTCATGTTTCTTCATTATGACGCACATCAGTGTTCGCTGTGGTGATACGTTCCTGATGATTTCTTATCTGTACTCTAGGTAGCGACCTTCGTAAGGAAAGGACACCAACCCTAAAGTAGCCAAGGAATCTTTCAAGGAAGTCGAACATTCCCTCTGTCATATCATGACACAACAAAAGTATTTCGTCTAAATCACGCGGCCATAGAACATAGAGGAAACGACGTGCAGAGCGTCATCTGCTGACGTCACATCCTGGCCTCGACGATGCATGATGCTGTTACTGAAACTCTGTGTTCACATGTTACTCCAAGGTAAAGGCCTTTACTCTGAATCCATTTAGTTGATAAAAATGTTCATTCTTAGCTTTACAATTTCAAGTTATGATCAATTACACTAGACAACAAATTTAAACTTTTTTTTATAACATTGGTCAAATAGGATGTTTTTTAACTAATTTCGGGATGCTGAATTCAAATATGACTGTGAAAAATCTGCAGCACACGGTTTTTTTAATTACGGATTGATGTATTTCAAATTTTAATGAATACGCATATTTGGGATGTGAAAATAAATGTGACTATTTTATTAAATTGCGACTTAAAACTCATTAATGAATTACATGATTACAATGAAAATTTTTGAAACATCATAGTTATATAGACCACTGAATATAGAGTAACAAATGAAATAATATTGAAACGCAAAATAAGAAAGCATTGGTAAGGATCTTTTATACTTACAAGAAGTTCATTTTTGTCTTTTGAGGAGGTATCTTCCTTCTGCAAGAACCAACAGTTGTCACCTATCATTGCTGGATCCCACCTGCCTTGGCATCTCTCCTCCACGTTTCGGATATCCTGGTCAAATCTTTCCCCTTGCTCATCGCTGACAGCTCCTTAGTTCTTGGGAAAGAAGTCGAGATCCGAGTGCATACGTGAGAGCTCAAAAGTCGCTAGATCTAGTAACAAAGTAAAAATAACCATTGTTATGCTATAACTATAGTTTTATCTATCTATACAAGGGGTACGCCAGTTTATATACACATTTCCAGGGGTACGTGAAGCATAAAAAGTTGAGAACCACTGCTCTATATAAACTACTTCTAATGCCTAATATGTGTATATATAAAAATTCACCCTCATCCCCGCCTACTGACCTGCCATATTTGCATATCGGCAGCGCACCAAGCTCGTAATCTGTAGCTCCAAATTCGAGTCCTACCTGGGCAAACCTGAAGATTATCTCCGCTAACCCCCATCCTGTCTTCGGTATGAATCGATGGACTTGGAAAAGTCACCGTCCTTCGGATGCGACGTTAAGCCTTGGCTCCTTGTGTAGGAGAGTTTACCCTTTGAACATACTGGATGATCTTGATAGGGGTCTACCATCTGTCTCATAAATAACACTTCACCAGTGAATCCTCTTCCTCAAAGTTCTTTGACCCCTTGGGATCTGTGGCCTTGCCTTTTAGCCCATTGTGTGCAAAAAAGTATCACTCAGAGGGAAAACAACCCAACTTTATTCACGGGAGCTACTTGCAACTACATCAGTACTTTATAAACACCCTGTGTATAATAAGCAAAACTATCAAGCAAGCACTAGACACAAAATACTCGTAATTTTCTTGGCGAAGATGTAATAGAAAGAAAAAGAAATGCTCAGGTTCCAGCTTCTTCTCGATCCTTCTTTAATCTTTTCGATGAAAACTAGGCACTAAAGAGAAATTCAATCTCAAGTATGAAAAATACAGTCGCTCGAAAAAATATCCGAACACTATGGTTGATTATAGAATTCAGAAAAAATATCTGCCAACGATTTTTTTAGAAATTAGTGATCTGGTAAACCTTCGTGTCACGTGACACGAAGGTTGCCAGATCACTAATTTCTAAAAAAAACGTTGCCAGATATTTTTTCTGAATTCTATAATCAACCATAGTGTTCGGGTACTTTTTCGAGCGACTGTACATCCATCCGTAAATAATTGACTTTCGCAATGAATTCCATTTACTTTTTCCGCCGTTAACAGCCAGCAAATTACGTTATTGCTGCATTAAACTGTCGCATTATTTTCCATATTACAGACACATTAACATCAGGAGAAAACCTTTTCCATACCTTCTCTCGAAAAAAAAAGATTTACATTTCAGATTACAATGCAGACAAAAGCAGAGTCTGTAATTCCCATGGTCCTTTCAACCCAGCTGAATGCCTCTTCCGTGCTCAAGAAGTCTCCGATTTCTCTTGGAATCAGCGGAAAGTCTCCTTTTCCTTTAACCGCTGCCATTTCTCCTTTTTGTATGCGCCCAACTGAGCGTAACGTGTTCTGCACGCGAAGGCTGACGGCCACAGGCGTGATGACGATGCAAGTCAAATTCTCCTTGCATGCCAGCTTACTTACCTACAATGCATTGCGGCCGCAAAGGAGACATTGTTTACATTTGTCTTGATTACGAGAGTTTGAAAACTCAAGGCCAAAAAAGATTTTGTTTCATTTTAGTGCTATTTGATTAATGATCGTTTTGACACGTTGACAGTTGTTTCTGTTCTGTACGAAGTAAACGATTTTAAAATAGTATTGCAAGTTAAGAGAAAAAAGTTGTATTTTTCTTTTAAAAAAATTGATAAATTGGATGAGAAATTAAAAAAATAACTTTTCAGAAGACAAAAATTTCTATTTTTCGACTTTTTTTTACTAATTATGGAAAGAAGTCCTTTAGAACGAAAGACATATCTCCAATATCCTTGCGCCAGGATCGTAATCTGCAGTTCCCAGGTTCGAGTCCCAGCTGAGTCAGCGTTGAGACTTATCTCCGCAAAACTCCCCGCCCTGCCCACGGTCAGTAGGGGACACCGATGGGCTTGGAAAGGCCGTCCGTCGGATGGAACGTTGAGCCGTGACCCCGTGTGCGGGAGAGCCATACCCTGTGCACGTTAAAGAACACGCTGGATGGCCTTGACGGGAGGCTACCATCTGCCTCCAAAAAGCTGTTCCAGTGGGTCCCCTCCCCCAACCTTCTCTGAGCCTTCGGGGTCCATGTTACCTGGTCATTTAGCCCTTGGTGTGCAAAAAAGTGCCGCTCAGAGGTAAAACAACCCAACCGCTTTCGAAGTCAGTCAGCCGTTTTAACCATGTCACACTTGACTTTGCTTTCCACCATTCCTTTTTGTCTTTTATAGAACTTCACAATGAAGTATAACACTTAAGTCAGTAAGATATTTTGCATATATTGTCATGTTGCATGGTTCTTCATGCGCAATGCAGTTTTCGTAATAATTTTGCCAGGCATCTCATCCGGCGAATATAGGACGCTAGATTCGAAAGATAATGAAGGTTTGTAATTTCTGACTTCAGCACCCTTTGATAATGGAAATTAGAACTAACGGATGAGTGAGGAAAATAATAAAAATAAAAAAAATATCCCCTCAAGCAGCTGCTTGCCACAGAGGTCTGACAGGAGCCTGTCAGTTTATATGCCACAGTAGGTCTGAGAGGATGGCAGGACCTCAGCAGAAAAAACGACACATACATCCATGCCTTATCCGGGGCTCGAACCCAGAGAAACAACAATATTTTATTATTCCAGATAAAACACGAAGATAATATTTTATTTATCTCTTTAAAAAGGGTAGCATTCCCCCAAAGGATAAGGGCGGCAAACCATACATGCAAATGATATTGGCCCTCTTGCCAATTAATACTCAGCCATCAAAAATTTAAATTTTTAACATAAAACTAAATCCTTTTCAATATTCGTTTAAAAATTTTTTTCAAAAATTTTGGTTTGATTTTGCCTGCGTATTCTGTCCGGATTTTCCTGTTCGATTGCTTCGCTTTCTCGCTGGGACTCTCTCGAGCTCTTCACTACATCTTTTCGCCATTTCATTGAATATACGGCACATCATCGCTGCTGCTTTTTTGTACAGCTTTTCAAGACAGCACTCTTGAAGTGCAGGATATTTCAAGTAAGTGGTCGCTCACAAAAAGCTTGAATCGCCACAAGAAAGGCATTTCTTGTGATTATTTGCAATTTACAGTTAGGGCTAATAAATTTGTAGCAGGAGACTCCCCCTGCTCTAACTTTAGATAGGATATAGTTACGGTTGATTATTGTAGCAGGATATCTCCCCCTGCTCTTCATTTTAATTAGGCGTTTAGATTTTTCATAGTTTAACTTGCATTTAACATTGCACCTAGTTCAATGTCTACCGTACTTCGCTAAAAGCTTTAAATTAGGGAAGTTTCAGGCAATTAAGAGTATAGTATAGAACTACAGCCGTCCCATGGCCGAGTGGTTAGCGCGCTTGGCTGCTGATCTACGGGACCTGGGTTCGAGCCCAGGGTAAGGCATGGATGTATGTGTTGTTTTTCTGCTGAGGTCCTGCCATCCTCTCAAATCTTCTACTATGGCATATAAAGTGACAGCCTCCTGTCAGACCTCTGTGGCAAGCAGCTGCTTGAGGGGTATATTAAAATTTTCAAGCTAATATTACAAGCGATGTATTTACGTTATAAATTTGAAATTTTGATTGTGTAATGTGAATGTCATGAAGTTTGCAATGACAACAATGATTCTTGCCTTTACATCCCAGAGAGGGTGGTAAAGCCTAATTATATTGTTTTAAGAGCTAATTATTTTCTTTTATAGATTAATTGAATATTCTTTTTCGGATGGATAGCTATTGATGAGCTATTATGATTCACACTTTTAAACCCCCAAAAGCTTTAATTGCGCCCACTGTAGGTGGAAATTTTTGAAAATTTCAAAATTTTAAACGAAAATTAGAAATGATTAATTAGTGATAGAAATCTGATATTTTAGTGGTTGAAGTGGGTTTCTTGGGGTTTACATTGGCAGCAACAATTTGCCCCTTCACCCGCAGTGTGGGGGGAAAGCAACTTATTGTTATTTTTTTTCACCCCACTCTGGTCTTTCCATTTGCCATTTCACAGGTTTTAGTCCCATCCAAAGGTGAGATTCAAACCTGTTAAATGCAGATTTTTCCGTGGTCAGCGCACATAACATGTCGTTAGGAAGTCGTAGGTCAGGCATGGCCAACTGTTTTTGCCCCCCGGGGCCGGATTGGAAAAAAAAATATTTTCACGGGCCGGACGAAATATTAAAATTGAAAAATGTTAAGCAAAACACTTATTTCTTTAAGTAAACAAAATTTTATTATGAAATTTGTTTATGAATAATTGTAAGTAAATCAATACAACAAATTAACATAATAACTAATGCGACGTGTTGAGGCGGTTTGCATCGCTTATTATTTTTTTAATATCTGTTTCTATACTTGTAGTAGCTATTCTTAACACAGCCTCCAAATGTAAATCATTCAATCTTGATCTTGTTGAACTTTTATTTAGATTCATTAAAGAAAAGGTTTGTTCACAAATATAAGTTGAGCTAAAGATTACTAAATACGTCTTGGCAAGTTGTTTTAAATTTCCATATTTTTCATTATTCAACTGCTTATAAAAATTACACAAATTTTCTTGCTCTTCTCGATATTTCTCATGCAATAATTCATCACATTGTAAATTAATTATTTCTAATTGTATATCAACAGGAACGTCATCACTTGTACAGAAAATGGATTTCGGATAATAGATAAAATTTTATCAATTTTTTTGAAGCAATCGAATCTCTGCTCGAAATCTGTCATTAGTGCAAGGATGTTTTTATTAAATGTTTTAACCTTTTCTTTTAAAATATTTAAAGATATGGTCTGTAACGTTGGAAAATGATCAAATTTACATTCAGCCAGAATTGTAGAAAAAAGGCTAAGCTTCATTTTAAAAGCTCTTAATTTCTGTATTAAATCATGAGCAAATAAATTTTTCCCTTGTATACATGTGTTAAATTCGTTTCAATGTGTGAGAATATCCAAAGAAAATGCTAAATCACAAATCCAATTTGGATCTAATAATTCAGGAAAATCCTCATTTTCTTTAAGCATTAAAAATATTTTTATTTCCTCTTGAAGGTCCCACACACGTCTTAAAACTTTTCCCAAACTTAACCAACGGATTTTATTGTGATATAGTACATCTAAATGACTGGTATTTAGTTCTTCAAGGAGATCAATAAATTGCCTGTGATTTAATCCTTTTGATCGTAGGAAATTCACTAATTTCACAACTACATTTGTAACATGATCGATTTTTAAAATATTTTTGCACTATGCAAAAATATTTTACTCGCCTGCTGGCAACGTCACTTGAACATCGAGTGCAGATGAGTATAAAAGTTTTAATTCTTTATAACGGAATCTTTTTTAAAAAATATAGAAATATCGAGAATTCATTCGATTAATTACTAGAAGTTAAATGTTAATATTGAAAAATTGTTCGCAGGCCACATAAATTCATTACGCGGGCCGGATCCTGCCCGCGGGCCGTATGTTGGCCATGCCTGGTCTAGGTAGTCCTATCGTAGATCGTACAATCATATTCGATGTACCGGGCAATAATTTTACCCCTAACCATCTCCATCATAAAGATATGCCTATTTGGCATGAGTAAGAACAAAATATATAAGTAAACCACCCTTAGGTGGCCCCTAAGGGCAAACATAACAAAAGCTAAAAATAGCAGTAAAATTGTATAAGAAACCTAAAACTGTTAGGTCTCCTCAGCGAACGCTACCGTTTTAGGCCTCTTGTACTTGTTCAAAACAGTATGATCGTAAAGAATCAGAGAAGAAATGATCTCATTGGGATTATTGCTTACAGCCTCAAAAAAACATTTTGAGGTGCGTTTTATATGTGTATATACACTGCTCACAAAAATTAGGGGATATTTCAAAATGAATATGAAGCGATAAATAAAAGAAGCGTTTGAATTGTTTTTCTTAAACAAGAACATCAGAAAAGCCAACGACAAGTCAAAGAAAGTTGTTCGATTATGCAAATGAGATGCAAACTCAATTGTTGTGATTGAGTAGCAAGTCACATATTGGTGGGGGTGAAAACTGGACGAGAATTCCACACATTGACTGTTCACTAGGGTGTATGATCACCCAAGACTGCCAAAACACACTGACAGCGATGGGGTATGGACAGGATCAGAATGTCCAGCAGTTCTTGTGGGATCCTCTGCCACTCTTGCTCCAGGGCAACTTCCTGCTCAAGAAGTGTTGTGGGAGGCATTGGACGGTTTGCCAGACGTCTTCCCAGTGCATCCCAAGCATGTTCAATGGGATTCAGGTCTGGAGAACGTGAAGGCCAGTCCATCCGTTCGATTCCTGCCTCTTCTAGCATGTTGTTGACAAGATGCGCACGGTGGGGCCTTGCATTATCGTCCATGAAAAGAAAGTTGTTTCCAACTGCTCCAGAATAGGGTACCACTATAGGGTGCAGGACCTCATCTCGATATCTAACAGCAGTCAGCGATCCGTTTCTGATGATGCGGAGGTCGGTACGACCCCCAATGCTGATGCCAGCCCACACCATGATTCCACCACCACCGAAGGAGTCCCTTTCTCGCATGAAACGTGGATTCTCCCGTGTTCCTCGTTCACGCCAGATCAGGACACGATGATTGTCAGGCTGCAGACTGAACCGTGACTCATCAGAGAAGAGGACAGTTGACCACTCATCATGGGTCCAATGACGATGCTCATCAGCCCATTTTCTACGGTATTCAGCAGATAACGGAATGCAGCCCAACACGATGGAGCCGATTTCATATGGTCTGGGTGCATATCCGTCGTCTAGTGGCAGCAAGAAACTGCCCCCGCAGCTCTATTGCATTGTTGCGCCTGTTCCTTCTTGCCAATAAGATCAAGTAACGATCATCTCTTGCTGTTGTGGCAGATGGGCGACCCTGCCCTCGTCTTCGTACTGTGCCAATCTCTTGAAAACGATTCCACAGTCAGCTAATCACGCTCTGGGATGTTCCTAGTGCTGTTGCCACTGTCGTCTGTGTTTGACCAGCTTCAAGACGTCGTATGGCTCTCCAGGCTTCGCATTCGAGCAAATCGTGTTGCAAGGGCTGGGAAATTGCAGGATGTGCACTTTCAAGATCAGGGAAAGTGCAGATACTCCAGTACTTTCAGCCTTTTGTATAGTGCATTTTCACCAATGACATCAAAGTTGGTTTTGCATCTCATTTGCATAATCGAACAACTTTCTTTGACTTGTCGTTTGCCTTTCTGATTCTCTTGTTTAATAAAAACAATTCAAATGCTTCTTTTTAATCGCTTCATATTCATTTTGAAATATCCCCTAATTTTTGTGAGCAGTGTATATGGTCAGTGCTCAGGTCTTTATGGTGTTGTCTGTTAGTGACAAACCAGGGGGCATCGACCGCAGTTCTCAAAATCGTGTTCTGTAAGACCTGAATCTTACGAATATTGGTGGGTGTAGTATTCGCCCATATGGGTGAATACTACATTTGATTTGATGATCATATAGGTTGTCCTACCATTATAGATATCTCTTATATTTTTAATTCTAATATTATTACCGGTAGAAATAGTACTAATTAGCATTATTATATTTGGTAATAAATAGCAATAATTTTCTTTCAAAATAAAATATATTTATAGATAAACATTAGTATAAAGATTAGCACAAGAGTTCACCAGTAATAATATTAAAATTAAAAATATAAGAATTGTCTCTATCAGTGGTTCTCAACTTTTCATGTTTCATGTACCCCCTGGAAATGGGTATGTAACTGGCGTACCTCTTGTATATGTTACCGCTAAAGCTCGAAAGCCGTTAATGTGCACATTACCTAGCTAATCTGCAGATTAACTGATTTACTCCGTTAACGTGCGGAATCAAGAGTTTTCCGCATTTTACCTAGGTAATGTGCACATTAACGGCTTCCGTATCGTTAAAGTTCAAAAGTTTGTTTCTCTCATAGTGGTGAATCTCTTGAATATGAATCTTCGTGTCACGTGATTCACTCGTCCGCATTATAAAAAACGCCCCGGATGAGCGGAGGCCAAGTGAGAACGAATCGGTAAAGTGATTCATTCTTGATAACGATTCACTAAAATGATTCGTTCTCACTTGGCCTGCTCATTTTGAGGGGGTTTTTTATAATTCGGACGACTGATTCATGTTGACAGAGGGATGACCCTGGTTTCAACTCTACTCTCGGACACTAGATAAATAACATTATGTTAATTTAAGCGTACAGAAACGTTCCTGTTGTTCCAGCAAAGATCTTATTTTCACTTTAACGAGTGCCTAGTAGGTAATGTGCAGATTATCCAGGTAATTTGCAGATTACCTAGGTAATTTGAGAAATGAAACAATTTTCCGCACGTTAACGGATCACCCTAGTTAATCTGCACAATACCTAGATAATCTGTAGAATAACTGATTTCTGCACTTTAGCGGTAACATATAGATAGATAAAACTATAGTTATAGTATAACAATAGGAATAAAACAAAACATATATATATATATACATATAACATATATCTGGCGACTTTTGAGCTCTCACGACGTACCCCAAAAAATTTTACTGCGTACTCCAAGTTGAGAACCCTTAGTCTTTATAACAAGACTACTTAAGTGACGTCATAAATTTGGTACATTGGCCTTCTGTTGTTATAGGAAGTGTTGGTTGGTATCTCATACGGGTCAACGCAATTTATCACAAAACACAAAACATTGTTTGTTGATGGTGAATTTTAAATATATTTTTTGTCTGCTTCATATCAGACAAATAATCTTTTGTCTACGGGATAAATTTTATCTTTCAAGAAGAAAATAATGAAACAATAGAGAATTGCGCCCATTAATTTCTGCTTTCTACTTTGCCCTGCACACATTATTGCTCTTTTAAATTTGCTGAAGAACGTTGAAGCATTTGAGGAACTTCCCGACTATCAGAGTCCCAGCTGGGTCAGCGTTGAGATTCATCTCCGCAAAACTCCCCGCCCTGCCCACGGTCAGTAGGGCCACCGATGGGCTTGGAAAGGCAGCCGTCCATCAGATGAGACGTTAAGCCGTGGCCCCGTGTGCGGGAGAGAGCCATACCCTTTGCACGTCAAAGAACACGCTGGATGGCCTTGACGGGAGGCTACCATCTGTCTTCCAACAGCTGTTCCAGTGGGTTCCCTCCCCCAAACTTCTCTGAGCCTTCGGGTTTCTTGTGACCTGGCCATTTAGCCCATGGTGTGCAAAAAAATTCCGCTCAGAGGTAAAACAACCCAGCGTTAAAGAACACGCTGGATGGCCTTGATGGGAGGCTACCATCTGTCTCCTAACAGCTGTTCCAGTGGGTCCCCTCCACCAATCTTCTCTGAGCTTTCGGGGTCCATGTGACCTGGCCATTTAGCCCATGGAGTGCAAAAAAGTGTCGCTCAGAGGTAAAACAACCCAACGTTAAAGAACACTCTGGATGGCCTTGACGGGAGGCTACCATCTATCTCCCAACAGCTGTTCCAGTGGGTCCCCTCCCCCAACCTTCTCTGAGCCTTCGGGTCCCTTGTGACCTGACCATTTAGCCCATGGTGTGCAAAAAAGTGCCGCTCAGAGTAAAACAACCCAACCCAAATCACGAATATCAGGGAACATTTGATGCAGCATAACCGAGCCAGACGACTTGCCTGCTTGGGTGGTCTTGGTGACGATGCCACCAAGACCAAATAATCGAAATCAAACACCAATGGAAGTAAACCACAGAATAAAATTAAAGTTCATTATCAAATCAAATTAAATCCAGATTTTCAACAATATTTATTCACTATTTAAAGTTATGGAAGCTGGAATATTAAAGAATACATTATCTTGATTTCTGAAAATCATTTATAATGGTCTAATATTAAAATAATCATTACAAAAATTCTAGATTAAGTGTTCTGAAACAATAATTTAAGTTTAAATTAATTTCTGAAGTAAATTCTCATGGCGCATTATTATTGTAAAATATTCCTGCTTCCATAACTCTTTAAATACTGAACGAATAGTGTTGAGTTGGGTTGGGGTGTTTTACCTCTGAGCGGCATTTTTATGCACACCATGGGCTAAATGGCCAGGTCACATGGACCCCGAAGGCTCAGAGAAGGTTGGGGGAGGGGACCCACTGGAACGGCTGTTGGGAGACAGATGGTAGCCTTCCGTCAAGGCCATCCAGCGTGTTCTTTAACGTGCACAGGGTATGGCTCTCCCGCACACGGACCACGGCTTAACGTCCCACCCGACGGACGGCTGCCTTTCCAAGCCCATCGGTGTCCCCTACTGACCGTGGGCAGGGCGGGGAATTTTCCGGAGATAAATCTCAACGCTGACCCAGCTGGGACTCGAACCTGGGAACTACAGATTACGAGCCTGGCGCGCTACCGACTGAGCCACCCCCCGCCCCAAATAGTGTTGAAAATCGAGATTTAAAAGATTTGACTTCCATCTTTCTTTATCTTCAGTCCCATTTCCCATCATTACCTCTGTTGTTTGGGGGTGAGATTCGGATCAGTCGGTAGCGCGCCAGGCTCGTAATCTATAGCTCCCGGGTTCGAGTCCCAACTGTATCAAAGTTGATCTTTATCTCCACTAAACCTCCACCCTGACCTCGGTCAGAAGGAATATCAGTGACCTTGGAAAGATCGTCATCCGGCGGATAGGACATAAAGCCGTGGGCCCGTGTTCAGGAGAGCCATACCCTCTGCATGTTAAAGAAGATGAAGGATGTCCTTGATGGGAGGCTACCATCTGACTCTTAACAGCTGTTCCAGTGGGTCCACTTCCCCTAACCTTCTCTGAACCCTTGGATATTTTGTGACGGTTCGACTATATAGTCCGATGTGTGCAAAAAAGATAACAACCACCTCTATTTCTCGGTCTACTGCATTTTCCTCAAATGAAAAAAGGATATTAAAAAAATGCAACTTTCTGTAACAGTCCTCAATGTCTGTTTTTACACTGTACAGTCGCTCAAAAAAAAGTATCCGAACACTATCGTTGATTACAGAATTCAGAAAAAATATCTGACAACGATTTTTTTTAGAAATTAGTGATCTGGCAACCTTCGTGTCACGTGATTACAGAATTCAGAAAAAATATCTGGAGCGTGTACAGTAACTGTACACGCTCCAGTTACCGTTCACAGCAAACTGGAGCGTGTGCAGTTACTGCACACGCTCCAGTTTGCTGTGAACGGTAACTGCACACGCTCAATATTTCCGTGAGTGAGCCCACACGATCTAGGTCTTTGTGAGCTCACACGAACCAATGTGCTGTGAACATTAAACGCAACCGCTCCAGTTTGCTGTGAACGGTAACTGCACATGCTCAATATTTCCGTGAGTGAGCCCACACGATCTAGGTCTTTGTGAGCTCACACGATCCAATGTGCTAGTGAACATTAACCGTAACCGCTCCAGTTTGCTGTGAACGGTAACTGCACACGCACCATATTCATTGCATTATATATTCATACGCATTATATATATATATTAAAAAATATCCGAACACTATGGTTGATTACAGAATTCAGAAAAAATCGTGTGGAAAAATCGTGTGGAAATCACTCACGGAAATATTGAGCGCGTGCAGTTACCGTTCACAGCAACTGGAGCGTGTGCAGTAACTGCACACGCTCCAGTATGCTGTGAACGGTAACTGGAGCGTGTACAGTTGCTGTACACGCTCCAGATATTTTTTTGAGCGACTGTACCCACGTTCCTTGCTTATCGGAACTCTCCTCATCTAACTCACCGTCAAAAAGAAAAAAGATTTCAGATTCCAGTTTTATTTCTGCTTTCCTGAAGGCGCTTCTTTCTTTGTCATTCACGTGTCACCCATCACATTGCTCTAGATTTGTCACCATGTCCTTCTCTCCAACTGACCCCGCTCACCCACTCAATCTCTAACCAAGCCAATGTTTCCGCTGCGATGAGCCGAACTGCCGCCGAGGCAACCACTGAGAAATGACTGATCACCAAGATCACCGAGGGATTGTCAGAGAACAGAAAGTCGGACTACGAAGGATGAACCTGAGATGCCGAAGATCTGGTATCCGTCTCGTTTCGTACATCCTCCGCTGAGCAGACATCTCTCAGGTCAGACATCAGATGGTTCGGCCGCGTACTCTCTCCCTTCGACCTCGGCTTTGCGCGATCGCCACCGAGGCCTCCCGATCGACTCTCTAAAGCACCCGAAGGCGACGAGAACTGACAGGTCAGCTGGCTCGGTTACTCCGCATCGCATGTTCCATAATATTCGGAAAAGTTCCTCAAATACTTCACTTCAGAATTCTTGTTTATTTGCTAAAGGAATAGGCTCATGGGAAAGTGTACAGTCGCTCAAAAATGTATCCGAACACTACGGTTGATTACAGAATTCAGAAAAAATATCTGGAGTACAGCAACTGTACACGCTCCAGTTACCGTTCACAGCAAACTGGAGCGTGTGCAGTTACTGCCCACGCTCCAGTTTGCTGTGAACGGTAACTGCACACGCTCAATATTTCCGTGAGTGAGCCCACGCGATCTAGTATCAAAATAATATGACCACCTACAGTCGCTCAAAAAATATCCGAACACTATGGCTGATTACATAATTCAGGAAAAATATCTGGAGCGTGTACAGCAACTGCACACGCTCAATATTTCCGTGAGTGAGCCCACACGATCCAGGTCTTTGTGAGCTCACACGATCCAATGTGCTGTGAACATTAACCGCAACCGCTCCAGTTCGCTGTGAACGGTAACTGCACACGCTCAATATTTTCGTGAGTGAGCCCACACGATCTAGGTCTTTGTGAGCTCACACGATCCAATGTGCTGTGAACATTAACCGCAACCGCTCCAGTTTGCTGTGAATGGTAACTGCACACGCTCAATATTTCCGTGAGTGAGCCCACACGATCCAGGTTTTTGTGAGCTCACACGATCCAATGTGCTGTGAACATTAACCGCAACCGCTCCAGTTCGCTGTGAACGGTAACTGCACACGCTCAATATTTCCGTGAGTGAGCCCACACGATCCAGGTTTTTGTGAGCTCACACGATCCAATGTGCTGTGAACATTAACCGCAACCGCTCCAGTTCGCTGTGAACGGTAACTGCACACGCTCAATATTTCCGTGAGTGAGCCCACACGATCCAGGTTTTTGTGAGCTCACACGATCCAATGTGCTGTGAACATTAACCGCAACCGCTCCAGTTCGCTGTGAACGGTAACTGCACACGCTCAATATTTCCGTGAGTGAGCCCACACGATCCAGGTTTTTGTGAGCTCACACGATCCAATGTGCTGTGAACATTAACCGCAACCGCTCCAGTTCGCTGTGAACGGTAACTGCACACGCTCAATATTTCCGTGAGTGAGCCCACACGATCCAGGTTTTTGTGAGCTCACACGATCCAATGTGCTGTGAACATTAACCGCAACCGCTCCAGTTCGCTGTGAACGGTAACTGCACACGCTCAATATTTCCGTGAGTGAGCCCACACGATCTAGTATCAAAATAATATGACCACCTACAGTCGCTCAAAAAATATCCGAACACTATGGCTGATTACAGAATTCAGGAAAAATATCTGGAGCGTGTACAGCAACTGCACACGCTCAATATTTCCGTGAGTGAGCCCACACGATCCAGGTCTTTGTGAGCTCACACGATCCAATGTGCTGTGAACATTAACCGCAACCGCTCCAGTTTGCTGTGAACGGTAACTGCACACGCTCAATATTTCCGTGAGTGAGCCCACACGATCCAGGTCTTTGTGAGCTCACACGATCCAATGTGCTGTGAACATTAACCGCAACCGCTCCTTTGCTGTGAACGGTAACTGCACACGCTCCATATTCATTGCATTATATATTCATACGCATTATATATATTAAAAAGTATCCGAACACTATGGTTGATTACAGAATTCAGCAAAAATATCTGGCAGCGAATTTTTTTTAGAAATTAGTGATCTGGCAACCATTCGTGTCACGTGACACGAAGGTTGCCAGATCACTAATTTCTAAAAAAATCGTTGCCAGATATTTTTTCTGAATTGTGTAATCGACCATAGTGTTCGGATACTTTTTTGAGCGACTGTACAATCATTTGCTTATCGATTCTCATTCCCCTTTATTATAGAATATGCAGTCAGAGGCCACTTTATTAAGTATATTTCAGTGTTATCTCAACATTAACTTAGACACAGAACTCACTGACTTCTTAATTAATCTTTCTATGAAAAAATATGCGTGGTGATAATTTAAAGTTGGGTTGTTTTACCTCTGAGCGGCACTTTTTTTGCACACAATATGCTAAATGGCCAGGTCACAAGGACCCCGAAGGCTCAGAGAAGGTTGGGGGAGGAGACCCACTGGAACAGATGTTGGGAGACAGATGGTAGCCTCCCGTCAAGGCCAACCAGTGTGTTCTTTAACGTGCACAGGATATGGCTCTCCCGAACACAGTGTCACGGCTTAACGTCCCATCCGACGGACGGCGGCCTTTCCAAGCCCATCAGTGTCCCCTACTGACCGTGGGCAGGGCGGGGAATTTTGCGGAGATAAATCTCAACGCTGACCCAGCTGGGACTCGAACCTGGGAACTGCAGATTACGAGCCCTGAGCGCTACCCACTGAGCCACCCCCGCCCCTAATAATTTAAAGATTTCAATCAAATCTGTTTAAATCCCGATTTCCAAAACTGTGGGTTCAATATTTAAAGAGTTATAGAAGGTGAAACATTTAGGTACGTTACCTCGTTCTGTAAAGAATCATTTAAAATTAACGAAAAAAAATATAATTATCACGCGAACTGCTAAAAAAAACTCTCTTGCACGTGTTAATGACATTTGGTGTAACGGTTATTGCTTTTGTTTTAACTTGTGTTTTGTTTAAGGAAAACGCGAAACTAGACTGAGAAACAAATGATCGAAAATATGACTGAAGGTAAATAAAAGATCCCAAAAGTTGGATAGCTGTTCCAGTACAAGATATTTTCACCTCCGTTTTAGGGGGCGGGGGTGGCCAGTCGGTAGCGCGCCAGGTTCGTAATCTATAGTTCCCAGGTTCGAGTCCCAGCTGGGTCAGCGTTAAGATTTATCTCCGCAAAATTCCCCGCTTTGCCCACGATCAGTAGGGGACACCGATGGGCTTGGAAAGGCCGCCGTTCGTCCGTCGGATGGGACGTTAAGCCGTTGTCCATGTACGGGAGAGCCACACCCTGTGCACGTTAAAGAACACGCTGGATGGCCTTGACGGGAGGCTACCATCTGTCTCCCAACAGCTGTTCCAGTGGGTCCCCTCCCCCAACCTTCTCTGATCATTCGGGGTCCATGTGACCTGGTCATTTAGCCCATGGTGTGCAAAAAAGTGCCGCTCAGAGGTAAAACAACCCGACCTCCGTTTTAGTGGTCTTGAAAATGTTTTTGAAAAATGCGTAAAACTTGCATATGTTTAGTAATTTCTGCCTCCATTCTGGTGAGAAGCTTTCTCAAAGGGGGTATCACTCCTTCCCCCTTCCCAGATTCTGTTCTGGTAGATTAATAGTACTATTGGTAATCGACATTGTAGACATTACAAACAATTTGTTATCCGTCCGTGGCCGAGTGGTTAGCATGCTTGGCTACTGATCTAAGGGACCTGGGTTCGAGCCCCGGGTAAGGCATGGATGTGTGTGTCGTTTTTCTGCTGAGGTCCTGCCATTCTTTCAGACCTTCTACTATGGCATATAAACTGACAGGCTCCTGTCAGACCTCTGTGGCAAGCAGCTACTTGAGGGGGTATTTATTTTTATTAATGTACAATTTCGAGCCCCGGCTTAGGCATGGATATATGTGTCGTTTTTCTGCTGAGGTCCTGCCATCCACTCAGATCTCCTACTATGGCATATAAACCGACAGGCTCCTGTCAGACCTCTGTGGCAAGCAGCTGCTTGAGGGAGTATTTTTTTTATTTCTATAAATTAACGAAAATCCCTATGTTAAGTCAATGGGGAGCTAACGTCAAAGCTCTCTAACTTCTAAAATAATTTTTTGTTTTGAAAAAATGTGATTGCAGATAAAGCTCTCAATCAAATAAATCAATATCTCGATTTTCAACAATGTTCTTTCAGTATTTAATGAGTTACGAAGTTTGAATATTTAACAACAGCAATGCCAATTTTAAGAAACTTATACACAACTGAAGAATAGTGAAAGAGTTCTGTACACAAAGTTCTAAAATACAAACTTATTTTATTAAACACTTTGATACAATACTTATTACTAAGTTTTAATTAACTTCTGAACTCAATTTTTTGTGGCTGCCATTGTTACCGCTTAATATTCAAACTTCCATAACTCATTAAATACTGAAACGAATATTGTTGAAAATCGAGATATTGATTTATTGGATTGAGATCTATAGATATGAGAATAGTTGAAATTATACTAACAGAGAAGTCTTATATTTTGCAGTTAAGTTCCTCTACTAAAAAACAACTCATGTTGGGAGCAAAAACAACATTGCGCTACAATCGCTGAAATAAATATCCAAACACTATGGTTGATTACAGAATTCAGAAAAAATATCTGGCAACGATTAATTTTAGAAATCAGTAATAGACTTAGATATAGAATGATAGATTAGAAATATATATAATGATATAGAATGATAGAATTAGATATGATAGATTAGAATTTAATGATAGACTTCGTGTCACGTGACACGAAGGTGGCCAGATCACTAATTTCAAAAAAAAAATCGTTGACAGATATATTTTCTGAATTCTGTAATCAACTATCATAGTGTTCGGATATTTTTTAATATATATAATGCGTATGAATACATAATGCAATGAATATGGAGCGTGTGCAGTTACCGTTCACAGCAAACTGGAGCGGTTGCGGTTAATGTTCACAGCACATTGGATCGTGTGAGCTCACAAAGACCTAGATCGTGTGGACTCACTCACGGAAATATTGAGAGTGTGCAGTTACCGTTCACAGCAAACTGGAGCGGTTGCGGTTAATGTTCACAGCACATTGGATCGTGTGAGCTCACAAAGACCTAGATCGTGTGGGCTCACTCACGGAAATATTGAGCGTGTGCAGTTACCGTTCACAGCAAACTGGAGCGGTTGTGGTTAATGTTCACAGCACATTGGATCGTGTGAGCTCACAAAGACCTAGATCGTGTTTGCTCACTCACGGAAATATTGAGCGTGTGCAGTTACCGTTCACAGCAAACTGGAGCGTGTGCAGTAACTGCATACGCTCCAGTTTGCTGTGAACGGTAACTGGAGAGTGTACAGTTGCTGTACACGCTCCAGATATTTTCCTGACTTCTGTAATCACGTGACACGAAGGTTGTCAGATCAATAATTTCTAAAAAAATCGTTGCCAGATATTTTTTCTGAATTCTGTAATCAACCATAGTGTTCGGATACTTTTTTGAGCGACTGTACAGCATTCTGTATCTCAAACCGCAGTTTTTTTTTAAAAAAATTATGTGTAGATTGTTTAAAAGCAAGGCAGCATCTTCTTGTATCATAGAAATTCTTTTATCAGCAGTGCGAAGGAGCAAAAATCCTATCTCCTTCAGAAAAACGAAAAACAGATTTTTTTTCCCTTCAGTGTGCAAGCCAATATTCAGAGAACAATGGAAATTTAATACTCACTGTCAAACTTTCATCTTCACGTAAATGGGGAAGTCTTTTAAGGATTGGGTTGGGTTTCTTTACCTCTGAGCGACACTTTTTTGCACACCATGGGCTAAATGGCCAGGTCACATGGACCCCGAAGGCTCAGAGAAGGTTGGGGGTTGGGTTGGGTTGTTTTACCTCTGAGCGGCACTTTTTTGCACACCATGGGCTAAATGGCCAGATCACATGGACCCCGAAGGCTCAGAGAAGGTTGGGAGAGGGGACCCACTGGAACAGCTGTTGGGAGACAGATGGTATCCTCCCGTCAAGGCCATCCAGCGTATTCTTTAACGTGCACAGGGTATGTCTCTCCCGCACACGGGGCCACGGCTTAACGTCCCATCCGACGGACGGCGGCCTTTCCAAGCCCATCGGTGTCCCCTACTGACCGTGGGCAGGGCGGGGAATTTTGCGGAGATAAATCTTAACGCTTACCCAGCTGGGATTCGAACCTGGGAACTACAGATTACGAGCCTGGCGCGCTACCGACTGAGCCACCCCGCCCCCATCTTTAAAGGGGGCGCAAAATTTCTTCTTCGTTGCAATTCCATCTCACTCTTTCCTCCTCGTCTAACGGGTTCGTCCTCTATTGAAGCTTCCTTGACTTCGTACTTTTCACTTATTAATCTTCTTTTCCTCTCTGATGAATTGTCCAAACTTGAAGTTGTGGGGAGGGAGAATATCCACTCTATTCGCAGAAATTTCAATTTCGGGGATGTGGCGGAAGCAGGCTATGTTATTCCCTAATTACATTACACGAAGGGTGAAAAGTCATTCTACTGAAAACAATGCTTGTACAGTCGCTCAAAATAATATCCGAACACTATGGTTGATTACAGAATTCAGGAAAAATATCTGGCGCGTGTACAGCAACTGTGCACGCTCCAGTTACCGTTCACAGCAAACTGGAGCGTGTGCAGTTACTGCATACGCTCCAGTTTGCTGTGAACGGTAACTGCACACGCTCAATATTTCCGCGAGTGAGCCCACACGATCCAATGTGCTGTGAACATTAATCGCAACCGCTCCAGTTTGCTGTGAACGGTAACTGCACACGCTCAATATTTCCGTGAGTGAGCCCACACGATCTAGGTCTTTGTGAGCTCACACGATCCAATGTGCTGTGAACATTAACCGCGACCGCTCCAGTTTGCTGTGAACGGTAACTGCACACGCTCAATATTTATGTGAGTGAGCCCACACGATCCAGGTCTTTGTGAGCTCACACGATCCAGGTCTTTGTGAACTCACACGATCCAATGTGCTGTGAACATTAACCGCAACCGCTCCAGTTTGCTGTGAACGGTAACTGCACACGCTCAATATTTCCGTGAGTGAGCCCACACGATCCAGGTCTTTGTGAGCTCACACGATCCAATGTGCTGTGAACATTAACCGCAACCGCTCCAGTTTGCTGTGAACGGTAACTGCACACGCTCCATATTTCCGTGAGTGAGCCCACACGATCTAGTATCAAAATAATATGACCATCTACAGTCGCTCAAAAAAGTGTTAGTGATCAAAAAAGTTAGTGATCTGGCAACCTTCGTGTCACGTGACACGAAGGTTGCCAGATCACTAATTTCTAAAAAAATCGTTGCCAGATATTTTTTTCTGAATTCTGTAATCAACCATAGTGTTCGGATACTTTTTTGAGCGATTGTAAATCGACTTTATCTTCCTTTGAAGTGAATAGGAATTCAGTGACTGATTGCACCATCGATTGATGAGTGTATTTCAATTTTCACATTATACTATTAGCACATATATGTATGGAGGTATAAGTTAGTCTGCTACAACTATGTAAAGATGGCATTGAAACTTTTGAGCTGAAAACACATAATTTATTATAATACACTCACTCTCCTATCAAAATATTAGAGAATTTTCATGTTGTAAATAAATAAAAAATAATAAATAAATACTCCCTCAAGCAGCTGCTTGCCACAGAGGTCTGACAGGAGCCTGTCCGTTTATATGCCATAATAGAATATCTGAGAGGATGGCAGGACCTCAGCAGAAAACAACACAAACAGCCATGCCTTACACGGAGCTCGAACACAGGTCCCGTAGATCAGTAGCCAAGCGCGCTAACCACTCGGCCACGGGACGGCTAAAAAATAATAAATAACCCCTCAAGCAGCTGCTTGCCACAGAGGTCTGACAGAAGCCTGTCAGTTTATATGCCATAGTAGAAGATCTGAGAGGATGGCAGGACCTCAGCAGATAAACAACACGAACATCCATGCCTTATCCGGGGCTCGAACCCAGGTCCCTTAGATCAGTAGCCAAGCGCGCTAACCACTCGGCCATGGGACGATCAATAAAATATTGTGTTGAAATTCGAGATTTAAATTGATTTGATTATGATCTTTAATTTATCTTCAGTCACATTTTCCATTAAATGCATATTTTAGAAGTTATAGAGCTTTGAATTTAGATTCCCATTGACACAATATGAAAATTCTCTAATGTATTCGAAGAACAGTTTTTAAAGGCTGCATGGAAAATTTCTTCCCGAGGTATTCTTGATTTTACAAGAACGCCTCTATGACGTATCTCTCGATGGGTTGGGTTGGTTTGTTTTACCTCTGAGCGGCACTTTTTTGCACACCATGGGCTAAATGGCCAGGTCACATTGACCCCGAAGGCTCAGAGAAGGTTGGGGGAGGGGACCCACTGGAACAGCTGTTGGGAGACAGATGGTAGCCTCCCGTCAAGGCCATCCAGCGTGTTCTTTAAAGTGCACAGGGTATGGCTCTCCTGCACACGGGGCCACGGCTTAACGTCCCATCCGACGGACGGCGGCCTTTCCAAGCCCATCGGTATCCCCTACTGACCGTGGGCAGGGCGGGGAATTTTTGCGGAGATAAATCTCAACGCTGACCCAGGTGGGACTCGAACCTGGGAACTACAGATTACGAGCCTGGCGCGCTACCGACTGAGCCACCCCCGCCCCATCTCTCGATGGAAACCCGCACATTGTTACGCACACGTCTACCACTACAGCATCCTTAAGGTACCATTTTCGTTCTGAATAAAATTAATTAGCTAAGCTACAGCTGGGTTGGATTATTTTACCTCTGAGCGGCACTTTTTTGCACACAATGGTCTAAATGGCCAGATCACATGGACCCCGAAGGCTCAGAGAAGGTTGGGGAGGGGACCCACTGGAATAGATGTTGGGAGACAGATGGTAGCCTCCCGTCAGCCTTGACCATCCAGCGTGTTCTTTAACGTGCACAGGGTATGGCTCTCCCGCACACGGGGCCACGGCTTAACGTCCCATCCGACGGACGGCGGATTTTCCAAGCCCATCGGTGTCCCCTACTGACCGTGGGCAGGGCGGGGAATTTTCCGGAGATAACTCTCATTGCTGACCCAGCTGGGACTCGAACCTGGGAAGTACAGATTACGAGCCTGGCGCGCTACCGACTGAGCCACCCCCGCCCCCTAAGCTAGCAATATTATATATAAGCATTATCCATACATCTAAAATGGAAATTTTTTAAAGAGTCTACTGATTTCTTTCCCCCATTCTGATAATTATTCCCTTGTTGGGGGGGGGGGCGAGGGTTGCTCAGTTGGTGGCGCGCCAAGCTCGTGATCTGCAGTCCCAAGACTGGCGCCCCACCTGGTTGAGATTTATGTCCGATAAACCTCCATCCTCTCCTCGGTCAAAAAGGGGAATATCGATTGAGTTGGAGTGGTTGGGTTGTTTCACCTCTCAGCGGCACTTTTGTTGCACACAATGGGCTAAATGGTCAAGTCACAAAAATCCCGTGGACTCAGAGAAGGTTTGGGGGGAGCCATTAGATAGCTGTTGGAAGAGCGGTGGTATCTTCCCGTCAAGGCCATTCAGCGTGCTCTTTAACGTGCACAGAGACGATTCGACAGACAGCGGCCTTTCCAAGCCCTTGGGGTCCTTGCGACCTGGTTGGTAACCCATTGTGTGCAAAGAAAACTCCTCTTAGGGGTAAATCAACCCAACAAGTCCTTGTTAGAACGTAAATTGAAAAAATGTTGAGAGTGAGCAGATTAAATAAATTAATGTAATTAATCGAGATTATAAAAATAATACAAAGTGGTCTCATCAAAAAGATGCAATTAATCCACATCTTTCTTCTATCGTATTTCCTTTGCGCTCAATTTCTCCGTCTGCGTGGACTTCTTCCTCCTCCACGCGCGGTTCTCGTCTCCGTCAATATTTGCGCCACTCTCATCCAACGCATCCAGCTTGAAATATCAGCCGAAACCAAGGAAACAATACTGTTCAGTTTAGAGACAAAATTTTCGAGCCATTTTGTACTACGAAGAAATTCAATCTCGCTTTTGCTGGGAGCCTGTTCGTTGAATTATTCGCCGCATCGTGGAGGTGGGAGCAGGCTCTATCTTTCTCTCCTCTATCATCTCTCTGCTCCTCAGCTGAAAAATTGCCGTCTCTTTTTCGACCGGGAATGGCTTCGCTTCTTCTGATGCGGAGGATGAAAAGATTTGCGGCAATAAAAACGAGAGATTAGAAACGACATTAAAGGATTCCAAAAAGAAATAATGGAGAAATGACACACGGAAACAAGGGATGGTGACAGTAGCTAAATAGATAGAATGAGAAAAAATGAATAGCAGAGAATAGAAAATGTGAATCGGGCATGAGATAAATGAAAACTAAAGTGGTATCGGGAATATGGAAAAGACAACCGACTGTTGTAGAGATGAGTTAGAAACAGAAGCAAATGGCAGAAATATTCAGGAGACATTGCACATATAAATAACTGATAACAAATCGCTCAACTCTTGTGGAAAGGAGGTAAGCAAAGTAAGAAAAAGTGAGCATAAAATTATAGCTGCAATTCGCTTCTGTGCTATGAATTTATTGTCGGGTTACAAATATTCCAAGGTATTCCAACAAATATTCCAGAAAATTTTCCTGAATTCTGTAATCACGTGACACGAAGGTTGCCACATCCCTAATTTTTAAAAAAATCTTTGCCAGATATTTTTTCTGAATTCGTGTGAGCTCACAAAAACCTGGATCGTGTGGGCTCACTCACGGAAATATTGAGCGTGTGCAGTTACCGTTCACAGCAAACTGGAGCGGTTACGGTTAATGTTCACAGCACATTGGATCGTGTGAGCTCACAAAGACCTGGATCGTGTGGGATCACTCACGGAAATATTGAGCGTGTGCAGTTACCGTTCACAGCAAACTGGAGCGGTTGCGGTTAATGTTCACAGCACATTGGATCGTGTGAGCTCACTCACGGAAATATTGAGCGTGTGCAGTTACCGTTCACAGCAAACTGGAGCGGTTGCGGTTAATGTTCACAGCACATTGGATCGTGTGAGCTCACAAAGACCTGGATCGTGTGGGCTCACTCACGGAAATATTGAGCGTGTGCAGTTACCGTTCACAGCAAACTGGAGCGGTTGCGGTTAATGTTCACAGCACATTGGATCGTGTGAGCTCACAAAAACCTGGATCGTGTGGGATCACTCACGGAAATATTGAGCGTGTGCAGTTACCGTTCACAGCAAACTGGAGCGGTTGCGGTTAATGTTCACAGCACATTGGATCGTGTGAGCTCACAAAGACCTGGATCGTGTGGGATCACTCACGAAAATATTGAGCGTGTGCAGTTACCGTTCACAGCAAACTGGAGCGGTTGCGGTTAATGTTCACAGCACATTGGATCGTGTGAGATCACAAAGACCTGGATCGTGTGGGATCACTCACGGAAATATTGAGCGTGTGGAGTTACCGTTCACAGCAAACTGGAGCGGTTGCGGTTAATGTTCACAGCACATTGGATCGTGTGAGCTCACAAAGACCTAGATCGTGTGAGCTCATTCACGGAAATATTGAGCGTGTGCAGTTACCGTTCACAGCAAACTGGAGCAGTTGCGGTTAATGTTCACAGCACATTGGATCGTGTGAGCTCACAAAGACCTGGATCGTGTGGGCTCACTCACGGAAATATTGAGCGTGTGCAGTTACCGTTCACAGCAAACTGGAGTGGTTGCGGTTAATGTTCACAGCACATTGGATCGTGTGAGCTCACAAAGACCTGGATCGTGTGGGCTCACTCACGGAAATATTGAGCGTGTGCAGTTACCGTTCACAGCAAACTGGAGCGGTTGCGGTTAATGTTCACAGCACATTGGATGGTGTGAGCTCACAAAGACCTGGATCGTGTGGGCTCACTCACGGAAATATTGAGCGTGTGCAGTTACCGTTCACAGCAAACTGGAGCGTGTACAGTAACTGCACACGCTCCAGTTTGCTGTGAACGGTAGCTGGAGCATGTACAGTTGCTGTACACGCTCCAGATATTTTTCCTGAATTCTGTAATCACGTGACACGATTATGAATGGAGTTCTAAGAGACAGGGGAAGCGGGGAGCAAACTATGGAATCCTCCCCTCTCCCAATAGGATTTCAAAACTGCATTCATAAAATTGCAGATGTTCGTGGAAATGACATAAAATAAGCATTTTGCACCAACTATCGGTTGGCTTGTGTTGTTTTACTTCTGAGCGGCACTTTTTTGCACACCATGGGCTAAATGGCCAGGTCACAAGGACCCCGAAGGCTCAGAGAAGGTTGGGGGAGGGGACCCACTGGAACAGCTGTTGGGAGACAGATGGTAGCCTCCCGTCAAGGCCATCCAGCGTGTTCTTTAACGTGCACAGGGTATGTCTCTCCCGCACACGGGGCCACGGCTTAACGTCCCATCCGACGGACGGCAGCCTTTCCAAGCCCATCGGTGTCCCCTACTGACCGTGGGCAGGGCGAGGAATTTTGCGGAGATAAATCACAACGCCACTAGCTATCGGCAGAGACTCTTGAAACTGGTGATAAAATTCAAGAGCGTTCATGAAACCTTTGCGTCTCCTTCTGGAAATAATATAAAGTATCGTTTCGATTCCTACTGTCCTAGGGGCGGTGGTGGCTCAGTCGGTAGCGCTCCAGGCTCGTAATCTGCAGTTCCCAGTTGGGTCAGAGTTGAGACTTATCTCCGCAAAACTTCCCTCCCTGTCCACTGTCAGTAGGGGACACCGATGGGCTTGGAAAGTCCGTCGGATAGGATGTTAAGCCGTTGGCCCCATGTGCGGGAGAGCCATACCCTGTGCGCTTTAAAGAACACCTGGATGGCCTTGACGGGAGGCTACCATCTGTCTCCCAACAGTTGTTCCAGTGGGATCCCCTCCCCTTGGGGGGTCCTTGTGATCTGGCCATTTAGCCCATGGTGTGCAAAAAAGTGCCGCTCAGAGGTAAAACAACCCAAACCCTTCTATCCTATAGGTGGAGGTTGGCTCAGCCGGCAACGCGCCAGGCTCGTAATCTGCAGTTCCCAGGTTCGAGTCCCAGCTGGGTCAGAGTTGAGACTTATCTCCGCAAAACTTCCCGCCCTGCCCACGGTCAGTAGGGAACACCGATGGGCTTGGAAAGTCCGTCGGATAGGATGTTAAGCCGTTGGCCCCATGTGCGGGAGAGCCATACCCTGTGCGCGTTAAAGAACACCTGGATGGCCTTGACGGGTGACTACCATCTGTCTCCCAACAGCTGTTCCAGTGGGTTCCCTCTCCCCTTCGGGGGTCCTTGTGACTTGGCCATTTAGCCCATGGTGTGCAAAAAAGTGCCGCTCAGAGGTAAAATAACCCAAACCCTTCTATACTATAGGTGGAGGTTGGCTCAGCCGGTAGCGCGCCAGGCTCGCAATCAGCAGTTTCCAAGTTCGAGTCCCAAATTGTCCAACGTCGAAAATTTTCTCCGTTGACCGCTGTTCTTCTCTCATTGAGAAAGGGAGCTTGGGAAGGCGCCGTCTGTTGGATTATATGTTAAACGGTTGGGTTGTTTTTACCTCTGAGCGGCACTTGTTTGCACACCATGGGCTAAATGGCCAGGTCACAAGGACCCCGAAAGCTCAGAGAGGGTTGGGGGAGGGGACCCACTGGAACAGCTGTTGGGAGAGAGATGGTAGCCTCCCGTCAAGGCCATCCAGCGTGTTCTTTAACGTGCACAGGGTATGTCTCTCCCGCACACGGCGCCACGGCTTAACGTCCCATCCGATGGACGGCGGCCTTTCCAAGTCCATCGGTGTCCCCTACTGACCGTGGGCAGGGCGGGGAATTTTGCGGAGATAAATCTCAACGCTGACCAAGCTGGGACTCGAAACTGGGAACTACAGATTACGAGCCTGGCGCGCTACCGACTGAGCCACCCCCCGTCCCACACATACATCCATGCCTTACCCGGGGCTCGAACCCAGGTCCCTTAGATCAGTAGCCAAGCGTGCTAACTACTTGGCCATGGGACGGCTGCTTTTGTACTGATCAGGGATTCGAGTCATGGGTAAGGCATGGATGTTTGTGTTGCTTTTCTGCTGAGGTCCCGCCTTCCTCACAGAAATATTCTACTACTGCGTATAAACTGGCATGCTCCTGTCAGACTAAATGTCTGGCTAAATGGCCAGGTCACATGAACTCCGAAGGCTCAGAGAAGGTTGGGGGAGGGGACCCACTAGAACAGCTGTTGGGAGACAGATGGTAGCCCCCCGTCAAGGCCATCAGCGTGTTCTTTAACGTGCACAGGGTATGGCTCTCCCGCACACGGGGTCACGGCTTAACGTCCCATCCGACGGACGGCGGCCTTTCCAAGCCCATCGGTGTCCCCTACTGACCGTGGGCAGGGTCGTGTACCTAGTTTCAGTTCAAAAATATTCTTTGGCATCCACATATAGTCCTGATCTTCTTCACACAACTGCTTCAATAGAAATTCTCAAGCACACAATAAGCTCCTAGTGCAGCTGCGAATTTAAATCACTCCAACAATAAGTCTTAAGAGTAAATTGATGGCAGGAACAAACTGAAAACGATTCCGAATTGTCTCTTTTTTTGCGTCTGTGTATCTTTGACAGAAGATGCGGAGGAAAGAAAAGCATCTGCTCGGGTTTCGATTCATCCAAAACAAAGCGAATGAATTGACGTCCTGGTTCTTTCCTGGTGCTTTCATTTCTCCCACGTGAAGCGCACCTGAGTAGCGAAATGAAGCTGCTGCAAGACGATTGCCAATGGGGACTCTCGGAGGTTGTATGCTGCACGAGACTTCATTTGAAATTGCTTTTGCTTCCACAAATGACTCGAACGAAGCAATTAAGGATGTCTCCTTGCTCTGTTTCATCATTGCGCAGAATAAGTTTCATTTGAACCATGATTGCTGCTTAATTTCTTTTGGAATATTGAAACGACTCTTTACTGTTTTCATTTTGATTGAAGCAAAAAAATTGAAATGTCGATGAACATTATATTCGCTCAAAGCAGCATCGAAGCTTTTAATTTGTTATTATTTTTGCACCAAATCAGACAAAACAAATCGAATTTTTCGAAAAATATTCCTCGTGCTAGCGGAAGTGGCTCAGCCAGTTTGTGGTGCAAACTGGCTGAGCCACCCCAAGGCGGGGGTGGCTCAGCCAGTTTGTTCCTGCCATCAAATAAGTTTCGTTTAATTTGGCATCTTTGGCATTTTAATCTCTTGTAATTTCGTATGACTAAGGATTGATTACTTTTAAACAAATATGCTTTTGTACGGTTGTGTTGTTGGGTTTGTTTTACTTCTGAGCGGCACTTTTTTGCACACCATGGGCTAAATGGCCAGGTCACATGGACCTCGAAGGCTCAGAGAAGGTTGGGGGAGGGGACCCACTGGAACAGCTGTTGGGAGACAGATGGTAGCCTACCGTCAAGGCCATCCAGCGTGTTCTTTAACGTGCACAGGGTATGTCTCTCCCGCACACGGGACCACGGCTTAACGTCCCATCCGACGGACGGCGGCCTTTCCAAGCCCATCGGTGTCCCCTACTGACCGTGGGCAGGGCGGGGAATTTTTCGGAGATAAATCTCAACGCTGACCAAGCTGGGACTCGAACCTGGGAACTACAGATTAGGAGCCTGGCGCGCTAACGACTGAGCCACCCCCCGTCCCACACATACATCCATGCCTTACCCGGGGCTCGAACCCAGGTCCCTTAGATCAGTAGCCAAGCGTGCTAACTACTCGGCCATGGGACGGCTGCTTTTGTACTGATCAGGGATTCGAGCCATGGGTAAGGCATGGATGTTTGTGTTGCTTTTCTGCTGAGGTCCCGCCTTCCTCACAGAAATATTCTACTACTGCGTATAAACTGGCATGCTCCTGTCAGACCACCGTGGCGAGACCTCTCTCGATTGGCGAGACCCTACTTGAGGGGGTAAAAATATATTTATTTTAATTTACCGTACACATTTATACCTACTGGAAAAAGCATGGTGGTTGGATTGTTTTACCTCTGAGCTGCATTTTTTTGCACACCATGGGCTAAATGGCCAGGTCACAAGGACCCCGAAGGCTCAGAGAAGGTTGGGGTAGGGGACCCACTGGAACAGCTGTTGGGAGACAGATGGTAGCCTCCCGTCAAGGCCATCCAGTCTGTTCCTTAACGTGCACAGGATATGGCTCTCCCACACACAGAGTCACGGCTTAACGTCCCATCCGACGGACGGCGGCTTTTCCAAGCCCATCGGTGTCCTCTACTGACCGTGGGCAGGGCGGGGAATTTTGCGGAGATAAATCTCAACACTGACCCAGCTGGGACTCGAACCTAGGAACTACAGATTACGAGCCTGGCGCGCAACCGATTGAGCCACCCCCGCCCCCTTGTAATCTGCAATTTCCAGATTCGAGTTCCAACTATGCCCGCGTTGTGAATATTTTCAGCCTCCTCCCCTCTGTTTTTCCTTCTGTGCGGAAAGTGACATCGGTGGGCTTGGAAAGGACGTCGTCCATCGGATGAGACGTTAAGCCGTGGAAACAGATGGCGGCTTCCATCCTAACAGCGGTTAGTGAGTCCCCTTCCCCCAATCATCTCCAACATCTCCTTTTTCAAGGGTGCAAGACCTTGCAAAATGCGTTCACTCAGAATTGTTGCGGAATATTCCCCAACAGGAGTACCACCAGGCTTTCCAGAATTTGCATAAACGTCTGCTACTTTGCACAGATGCTTCAGTAATTTGAAGGACAGAAAGTTTCATTGAGGTACAGTCGCTCAAAAAAAGTATCCGCGAACACTATGGTCGATTACAGAATTCATAAAAAAATATATGGCAAAGAATTTTTTTTTTAGAAATTAGTGATCTGGCAACCTTCATGTCACGTGACACGAAGGTTGCCAGATCACTAATTTCTAAAAAAAATATCGCTGCCAGATATTTTTGCTGAATTCTGTAATCAACCATAGTGTTCGGATACTTTTTAATATATATAATGCGTATGAATATATAATGCAATGAATATGGAGCGTGTGCAGTTACCGTTCACAGCAAACTGGAGCGGTTGCGGTTAATGTTCACAGCACATTGGATCGTGTGAGCTCACAAAGACCTAGATCGTGTGGGCTCACTCACGGAAATATTGAGCGTGTGCAGTTACCGTTCACAGCAAACTGGAGCGGTTGCTGTTAATGTTCACAGCACATTGGATCGTGTGAGCTCACAAAGACCTGGATCGTGTGGGCTCACTCACGGAAATATTGAGCGTGTGCAGTTACCGTTCACAGCAAACTGGAGCGGTTGCGGTTAATGTTCACAGCACATTGGATCGTGTGAGCTCACAAAGACCTAGATCGTGTGGGCTCACTCACGGAAATATTGAGCGTGTGCAGTTACCGTTCACAGCAAACTGGAGCAGTTGCGGTTAATGTTCACAGCACATTGGATCGCAGCACATTTCTAAAAAAAAATCGTTGCCATATAGTTTTTTCCTGAATTCTGTAATCAACCATACAAAAAAGTATCCGAACACCATGGTTGATTACAGAATTCAGAAAAAAAAATATCTGACAACGGTTTTTTTAGAAATTAGTGATCTGGCAATCTTCATGTCACGTGACACGAAGGTTGCCAGATCACTAATTTCTAAAAAAAAAATTGTTGCCAGATATTTTTTTTCTGAATTCTGTAATCAACCATGTAAAAAAGTATCCGAACACCATGGTTGATTACAGAATTCAGAAAAAATGTCTGGCAACGATTTTTTTTTAGAAATTAGTGATCTGACAACCTTCGTGTCACATGACACGAAGGTTGTGCGATCACTAATTTCAAAAAAAAAATCGTTGCCAGATACTTTTTTCTGAATTCTGTAATCAACCATAGTGTTCGGATACTTTTTTGAGCGACTGTAAGTGCAATGTTTGTTGTTTTGCAGATGCATGTCAAGAACGTTTTGAATGTCCCTCATATAATACGCATCTAAATTACAATGAGATGAAGCTGTAAATGAAATTTGATGGTGCTAGCTCTGACTGTATAGGAGGAATTGTTTAATACACAGACAGACAGAAAAAACTAAAATATATAATAGATTTACGTGAAACTAACATTTCTCAATGCCCATGATTTTTGACCTCTTATGTCTCCTTCCAGTGACCTTGCTGTCTGCAGATGAGAATGAATTCCGCCTGACCAAATACCTCCTTGCAAATTACGATAAATCTGTGCGTCCGTCCCGAAATGCTTCGGAACCTCTGAACGTGACCTTTGGCCTGGCCCTCACACAGATAATCGACGTCGTAAGTACCTCTCTCAAATGTTATTAAGAAAGTAAAAAAAATAAGGTGAAATTTTAAATGGTCGCAAATTATGTAATGCGGTTTTAACGTAATTTTAATTTCCTGTCCGTGGTAAGTACCGTATACTTAGTCCGTGGAAATTTTAATTTCCTGTCCGTGGTAAGTACCGTATACCGTTTCCTGTCCGTGGTAAGTACCGTATACCGTTTCCTGTCCGTGGTAAGTACCGTCATATCGTATAATATCGTCAGAAAAGTAAAAAAAAAATAGCAGTTGCAGAAATAAATGCGAGCAGCTCCCGGCTTAAATTTCCGCAAAATTCCCCGCCCTGCCCACGGTCAGTAGGGGACACCGATGGGCTTGGAAAGGCCGCCGTCCGTCGGATGGGACGTTAAGCCGTGGCCCCGTGTACGGGAGAGCCATACTTGTGCACGTTAAAGAACACGCTGGATGACTTTGACGGGAAGCTACCATCTGTCTCCCAACAGCTGTTCCAGTGGGACCCCTCTCCCAACCTTCTCTGAGTCTTCGGGGTCCTTGTGACCTGGCCATTTAGCCCATTGTGTGCAAAAAAGTGCCGCTCAGAGATAAAGCAATCCAAAAATTTAGCTGCCAGTTTTCAACCGGAAATGTTCATTTGGCTCGGCCCTCGGCAAGTTCTCTGTCTAACCCTAATTGTTCCCTTACAAAATGAGCCGTGCAAATTGCGGTTATTTGGGCGAATGAACTTCTCAGAAAAATAATTAACTGCAGCAATCTGGCAGACAATTAGTTTCCTTCCGCAGAATCCATTCTTGCGTTATTGATTGCTTTTTTTACCCCCCCCCCCCGCCAAGCTGTGGCTCAATTTTTATCTCTAAAATGCGTTTCCTTAGAGAACGGTTCTTAGTCTTCTGATTAATAGGACTCAGCAAAATAGATTAAGTGGCTGTTCAATTCCGCTTGCCATTAAAAAGCTGATATCGTATTCCTTTCGACCTCAGAGATTTATTTTAAAATTAATTTCTGCAGCATACTGAACGCAGAGATTTGAAACATATTCATAATAATCTTGTTGGCATCTTAGAATTAATGAGGCGGGGGTTACTCAGTCGGTAGCGCTCCAAGCTCGCAACCTGCTGGTTCTATTTATATCCACAGACACTGCCCTCGATTAGAAAGAGGAAAAAGATGGGTTTGGAAATTTCACCGTCCGTCGGATGGGAGTTAAGTCATGCTCTGTGTACAGGAGAGTTATATCCTGCACGCTAAAGAACCGTCAAGTGTGTCCTTTAGCGTGCATAGGTGGAATTCCCGTCGTAATGGGTGGCTTTGAACTAACTACTAAGTGTTGCCAGTGGGTCCCCTTCCTCCGTTCTTTTCTGATCCCTTGAGGTCCTTGTCACTTGGCCATCTGAAGGATGGCTGCCTTCCCAAGCTCATCGGATTGTTTTACCTCTGAGTGGCCCTTTCTTGCACACCATGGGCTAAATGGCCAGGTCACAAGGACCCCGAAGGCTCAGAGAAGGTTGGGGGAGGGGACCCACTGGAACAGCTATTGGGAGACATATGGTAGCCTCCCGTCAAGGCCATCCAACGTGTTCTTTAACGTTGGGTTGTTTTACCTCTGAGCGGCACTTTTTTGCACACCATGGGCTAAATGGCCAGGTCACAAGGACCCCGAAGGCTCAGAGAAGGTTGGGGGAGGGGACCCAATGGAACAGCTGTTGGGAGACAGATGGTAGCCTCCCGTCAAGGCCATCCAGCGTGTTCTTTAACGTTGGGTTGTTTTACCTCTGAGCGGCACTTTTTTGCACACCATGGGCTAAATGGCCAGGTCACAAAGACCCCGAAGGCTCAGAGAAGGTTGGGGGAGGGGACCCACTGGAACAGCTGTTGGGAGACAGATGGTAGCCTCCCGTCAAGGCCATACAGCGTGTTCTTTAACGTGCACATGGTATAGCTCTCCCGCACATGGGGTCACGGATTAACGTCCCATCCGACGGACGGCGGCCTTTCCAAGCCCATCGGTGTCCCCTACTGACTGTGGGCAGGGCAAAGAGTTTTACGGAGATGTGGACTTTGCTAGAAAGTCTAAAAACCACTTCCCAAAATTTATATAATTACCCCTAAATCTCCTTTTAAGAGTCGTGGATCACCATAAAACAATGCGCGCTACACATCATCTTATAAAGATGGTTTACTTGATTTTATTGCCCACAATGAAAGGTCAACTAGAATTGTTGGTTAATACTGTAGCCATTTAAGTAACTATATGTGTACTGATATTTAATATAATTTGGGCTATAAAGCAGATCTCGCTATCTGAAATGAATTATGGACTCCAGAAAATTTCTCTCTCAAGGTTCAGATACTCCATTTTGGGAATAGCTGGTATAAAATGATATTGCAAAGATAGCCAACGTATTCAGTATTCTAAGCTTTGGGTCGGGTTTTTTTTACCTTTGAGATGCATTTCTTTGGGCGGGGGTGGCTCAGTCGGTAGCGCGCCAGGCTCGTAATCTGCAGTTCCCAGGTTCGAGTCCCAGCTGGGTCAGCGTTGAGATTTATCTCCGCAAAATTCCCCGCCCTGCCCACGGTCAGTAGGGGACACCGATGGGCTTGGAAAAACCGCCGCCCGTCGGATGGGACGTTAAGCCGTGGTCCCGTGTGCCGGAGAGCCATACCCTGTGCACCTTAAAGAACACGCTGGATGGCCTTGACGGGAAGCTAGTATCTGTCTCCCAACAGCTGTTCCAGTGGGTCCCTTCCCCCAACCTTCTCTGAGCCTTTGGGGTCCTTGTGACCTGGCCATTTAGCCCATGGTGTGCAACAAAATGCCGCTCAGAGGTAAAACAACCCAACCCGCTGCACTTCTTTCTGAACCATGGGCTGAACGGCCAGGACACAAGGACCTCGAGGGGTCAGAGAATGTTGTGTTGTGTTGTTTTACCTCTGAGCGGCACTTTTTTGCACACCATGGGCTAAATGGCCAGGTCACATGGACCCTGAAGGCTCAGAGAAGGTTGGGGGAGGGGACCCACTGGAACAGCTGTTGGGAGACAGATGGTAGCCTCCCGTCAAGGCCATCCAACGTGTTCTTTAACGTGCACAGGGTATGGCTCTCCCGCACACGGGGCCACGGCTTAACGTCCCATCCGACGGACGGCGGCCTTTCCAAGCCCATCGGTGTCCCCTACAGACCGTGGGCTGGGCGGGGAATTTTGCGGAGATAAATCTCAACGCTGACCCAGCTGGGACTCGAACCTGGGAACTGCAGATTACGAGTCTGGAGCGCTACCGACTGAGCCACCCCCGCCCCAGGTGTCAGAGAAAGTTGGTGGAAAGGGAATCACTGGAGAGCTATTAGGAGACATATCGGAGCCTCCCGTCAAGGCCATCTAGCGTGGTATTTAACATACACAGGCTATAGCTCTTCAGTTCATTGAACCACGGCTTAACGTTCCATCTGATGGATGTCAACCTTATCCAACATCCAGGGCCAGATTAAGGCCAACTGTTGCTCTAAGCACAGCCTAAGCAAAGGTGCCCCCTGGCCCTTCCATTGCTTAATTGAACACGTTTCATCTTGGGGTCTGAAAATACAGAAACAAAAATTTATAATGATTAGAAAAATTTGTGGGTTTTTTTTTTAATTAATTATTTTAACACTGAAATTCATTCCGGAAAACGTTAGCAAGACAGTCAAAAATATTGAACTCTAGGTCTATATCCGATACCTTAAAGGGGGCGGGGGTGGCTCAGTCGGTAGCGCGCCAGGCTCGTAATCTGTACTTCCCAGGTTCGAGTCCCAGCTGGGTCAGCGTTGAGATTTATCTCCGCAAAATTCCCCGCCCTGCCCACGGTCAGTAGGGGACACCGATGGGCTTGGAAAGGCCGCCGTCCGTCGGATGGGACGTTAAGCCGTGGCCCCGTGTGTGGGAGAGCCATACCCTGCGCACGTTAAAGAACAGGCTGGATGGCCTTGACGGGAGGCTACGATCTGTCTCCCAACAGCTGTTCCAGTGGGTCCCCTTCCCCAACCTTCTCTGAGCCTTCGGGGTCCTTGTGACCTGGCCATTTAGCCCATGGTGTGCAAAAAAGTGCCGCTCAGAGGTAAAACAACCCAACGGGGCGGGGGTGGCTCAGTCGGTAGCGCGCCAGGCTCGTAATCTGTAGTTCCCAGGTTCCAGTCCCAGCTGGGTCAGCGTTGAGATTTATCTCCGCAAAATTCCCCGCCCTGCCCACGGTCAGTAGGGGACACCGATGGGCTTGGAAAAGCTGCCGTCCGTCAGATGGGACGTTAAGCCGTGGCCCCGTGTACGGGAGAGCCATACTTGTGCACGTTAAAGAACACGCTGGATGGCCTTGACGGGAGGCTACCATCTGTCTCCCAACAGCTGTTCCAGTGGGTCCCCTTCCCCAACCTTCTCTGAGCCTTCGGGGTCCTTGTGACCTGGCCATTTAGCCCATGGTGTGCAAAAAAGTGCCGCTCAGAGGTAAAACAACCCAACGGGGCGGGGGTGGCTCAGTCGGTAGCGCGCCAGGCTCGTAATCTGTAGTTCCCAGGTTCCAGTCCCAGCTGGGTCAGCGTTGAGATTTATCTCCGCAAAATTCCCCGCCCTGTCCACTGTCAGTAGGGGACACCGAAGGACTTAGAAAGGCTGCCGTCCGTCGGATGGGACGTTAAGCCGTGGCCCCGTGTGTGGGAGAGCCATACCCTGAGCACGTTAAAGAACACGCTGGATGGCCTTGACGGGAGTCTACCATTTGTCTCCCAACAGCTGTTCCAGTGGGTCCCCTCACCAACCTTCTCTGAGTCTTCGGGGTCCATGTGACCTGGCCATTTAGCCCATGGTGTGCAAAAAAGTGCCGCTCAGAGGTAAAACAACCCAACCCAACCAGATACCTTAAACTTTTAAAATTTTGTCACTCATCATACAAAAAAAACGTTTTTTTAACAATTGAGATTAAAGTCGAACATCGGAGATAAGGACAACTTACAAATTTCGATTAAAGTCGAGTGTGGCAGTGAAAGAGTTGAGAGTTAAGGGCATGATAGCTAGGGGGGGAAACTCTGTGGTGACCCCCTTCCCTTGGTGCCCTAAGCACGTGGTTATTTCACATAACGTGCTTATTTAATTTATTTTACGGCGGCCTTTCCAAGCCCATCGGTGTCCCCTACTGACCGTAGGCAGGGCGGGGAATTTTGCGGAGATTAATCTCAACGCTGACCCAGCTGGGACTCGAACCTGGGAACTACAGGTTACGAGCCTGGTGCGCTACCGACCGAGCCACCCCCGCCCCTCTCATTGTAGGGAGGTGAGATTATATTTCCGCTTCTTGGTAATGATGTCAATTTTCTATTTGCCGTACATTTTTGATGATTCTCCACATGTTTGAAGAATCACTTCAGAAATTGGCTGAGCTCAACCAGCGACTTAATAACCAATTCCGAAAGGAGAGGAAAGAAGAATCTGCAATTAGTGTAAAGAATCCGGTTTCCCACCAAAGAAAGCATCGATGGGATCGCTCTTTCGGCTAATGTCTCGTGTCCGTGATGTGGGAAATGAGGAGAGTGAGGGGGTGAGAGCGAAGGGAGAGCGCTGCGGAAACTAATTGCAAGAATCGTGAGTCCAGATGGTAATGACACCTTATCAAGGGTCCAAAAGAGAAGATCCCACACACGAGATGGGAGACAATCTTGCCCGCAGTTTCCTATAGAACTTCACTTCCCCTACCCCCTCTTACGGAGAGTGGTATTGATCCGCAGAGGATAAAAGAAAACCAAGAAGACGAAAAAAGAGCATGATGAGGAACAAGGCAACAGGGGGACGAGGCAACCGTTGATCTATCAGCCATCCAGAGTGTCACCACCCTGGTTATTGTAGACGTTGGGATGTTTTTGACGGCTCGAGAAGTCCCTAACAATTTCGGCTGGACAAATGGTGAGCAATTGCTGCTCAACGGCTTAGTGAAAAATGATAAACAAAAAATAAAGGATAAACCTGACAACTTTTCATTTAAAGAATATTCTGTGATTTTCTGACCTCTTTCTCTTTTTTTTTTTGCTGTTGCAGCTGCTGCTTTTTTTTCCATCGCAATGATAATGGACTTCACTTCCACCTTAATGGGGCGGGGGTGGCTCAGTCGGTAGCGTGCCAGGCTCGTGATCTGTAGTTCCCAGGTTCGAGTCCCAGCTGGGTCAGCGTTGAGATTTATCTCCGCAAAATTCCCCGCCCTGCCCACGGTCAGTAGGGGACACCGATGGGCTTGGAAAGACCGCCGTCCGTCGGATGGGACGTTAAGCCGTGGCCCCGTGTACGGGAGAGCCATACTTGTGCACGTTAAAGAACACGCTGGATGAGTTTGACGGGAGGCTACCATCTGTCTCCCAACAGCTGTTCCAGTGGGTCCCCTCTCCCAACCTTCTCTGGGCCTTCGGGGTCCTTGTGACCTGGCCATTTAGCCCATGGTGTGCAAAAAAGTGCCGCTCAGAGGTAAAACAATCCAATCCAATCCAATTTAAGTCACGTGTGGATTAAATGGTATAAGCATGCCACGCATCCAATTATATGCAGATACAAATTTGCTGAGTATTCAGATAGATTCAGAAAATTTACACCTGAAATGTTTCACATATTTTTTCCCATTTAGTGATTAGGACTTATAAACTTAGTAGATGTGCCATTGGTAGGGGAGGATATTGGTTTAGTCGGCTCTGAACCAGGCTCGTAATCTTTAGATCCCAGGTTCGAGTCCGAACTATGCCTGCGTTGAGAATTTTCTCTTCGAATTCTCATTCTGCCCACGGTGAGAAAGGAGAGACAGTTCGGCTTGGAAGGGCCGCCGTCCGTCGGATGAGAGGTTATGTCGTAATCCATGCGCAGGGGAAACATACCCTGTGCAGGTTAAAAAAACCCGCTGGATGTCCTTGACGGGAAGCTTCTATCTGTCTACTTCTATCTGTCTGCTAATAGCTGTACAGTCGCTCAAAAAAGTATCCGAACACTACGGTTGATTACAAAATTCAGAAAAAATATCTGGCAACGATTTTTTTAGAAATTAGTGATCTGGCAACCTTCGTGTCACGTGATTACAGAATTCAGAAAAAATATCTGGAGCGTGTACAACAACTGTATACGCTCCAGTTACCGTTCACAGCAAACTGGAGCGTGTTTGGAACCGCTCCAGTTTGCTGTGAACGGTAACTGCACACGCTCAATATTTCTGTGAGTGAGCCCACACGATCCAGGTCTTTGTGAGCTCACACGATCCAATGTGCTGTGAACATTAACCGCAACCGCTCCAGTCACGTGACACGAAGGTTGCCAGATCGCTAACTTCTAAAAAAATCGTTGCCGGATATTTTTTTTTTAATTCTGTAATCAACCATAGTGTTCGGATATTTTTTTTGAGCGACTGTACAATGGATCCCCTTTTCTGAACCCTTGTGACCTGGGTCATTTACCCCATTATGCAAAACTGAGCTCAGAGGTAAAACAATCCAACCTGTGTGATGTCCCTTAATACGACGGCATTTACGAGGCCAAAAAAAAAGGCTTAGTTACACAAGTAAGAGAAATGAAAACCCATCCAAACCTTATATAACCATAGCCACATATATACATATATTTACTTATATACACTTTATTTATCGTGAAAATACTGGGCACAGTTACCATATATTGCATGCAGCGACCGTCCACACACGGGCACATTAACTGGGTACCGTGGGATTATCGATACCCACCAACAGTGGGCTGCATTAGGCCTCGTGATCCCACCACTACACAATGGAAAAAAGTGGCTAAAAACACTCAGAGAAGCCGTCCTTATGACCTAAAAGTCCCGCAGTCGAGTCGCAATTTTCTTTTTACAAAATTCCCTTTCTCGTGGGGCGGGGGTTGCTCAGTCGGTAGCGCGCCAGGCTCGTAATCTGTAGTTCCCAGGTTCGAGTCCCACTGGGTCAACGTTGAGATTTATCTCCGCAAACATTCCCCGCCCTGCCCACGGTCAGTAGGGGACACCGATGGGCTTGGAAAGGCTACCGTCCGTCGGATGGGACGTTAAGCCGTGGACCGTGTGCGGGAAAGCCATACCCTGTGCACGTTAAAGAACACGCTGGATGGCCTTGACGGGAGACTACCATCTGTGTCCCAACAGGTGTTCCAGGGGTCCCTTCCCCCAACCTTCTCTGAGCCTTCGGGGTCCATGTGACCTGGCCATTTAGCCCATGGTGTGCAAAAAAGTGCCGCTCAGAGGTAAAACAACCCAACCCAACCCTTTCTCGTTAAAAGAACCTACAGGTGCGTTCACGTGATGCATTCTCGAAAGCACAGGGTTCTCTCGGCCAATCCGGTTCCTCCAAAGACCAAAATCCGGTTCACCCAAAGACCGAACCTTAACGAAAATAGTTTTGAACGCACGGGAATTGAATGAACCCCGATTTTTTCGTATTCGCCCTGCCAATGCAACACGGATCTCATGGTTGATTGTCAGAACTAAAGAGGCCCAAACAAAAATGTCGGTTTTGACTGTCCCCTCTCCATCGCATCCTGACACAGTTCCTACAGTAACATCGTGTCCTTCATTTTCCCAAGGAGAATTTTAATAATGATATCGAATCTTTTCCAGAGAAGAAATCTGAAACTAATCATCATATCAATTCCTTTTTCGTGTCAAATCAGTTGCGATATCGAAGTCTTCTTTTTCAGCAAATGAATTGTAATCATGAGATGGAATCATTTTGTGTACTAGATCATCAACTCTCAGATAAAGCTCAGCACTGACGCAGTTGGAACTCGTACAGTCGCTCAAAAAAGTATCCGAACACTACGGTTGATTGCAGAATTCAGAAAAAATATCTGGCAACGATTTTTTTTGGCAACCTTTGTGTCACGTGACACGAAGGTTGCCAGATCACTAATTTCAAAAAAAAAATCGTTGCCAGATATTTTTTCTGAATTCTGCAACAACCGTAGTGTTCGGATACTTTTTTGAGCGAATTATTTTGATACTAGATCGTGTGGGCTCACTCACGGAAATATTGAGCGTGTGCAGTTACCGTTCACAGCAAACTGGAGCTATGCAGTAACTGCACACGCTCGTTTGCTGTGAACAGTAACTGGAGCGTGTACAGTTGCTGTACACGCTCCAGATATTTTTCCTGAATTCTGTAATAACGTGACATTCGGATACTTTTTTGAGCGCCTGTACCCAGGAACTGCAGATTACGAGCTTGGTAGGCAACCGACTTAGTCATCCCCACCTCAGTCTCTTTCAGTGTTCCGTTTCAACTATAAGGTGTAAAATCGAATTTAAACCTCATGCTGCCTAAAAATTATCTATTTAAATAAGAAATATGCTGTTTTTTTCTTTTCGTTTTGCATCCTTCTTCCATAATTATATTATGCATTTGATGTTCTTCGATGTCGCTCAAAAATCCGGCGGGAAATAAACCAAAAAAATAATCGCAACTATTTTCCCGAATAAATAATTGTTAGAATGTTGTTCGTCTGAGCGGGGAACAAGGTCGTTTTTTTTTCTCCCCTTTGGATATCGGACATTTTTCTCTCTACGAAAGGAAGATTGAAATTTGCTATTCATATTTTTCCCAACTGCCAACGAAATGATTCTTGACAGCATTTTTTCTTCCCGCCGTCTAACTTCGCGTTCCCCGCGTCGGTTGCGGATTCCCTTGTTAACAGAGCCAATGGCAAAAATGGCGCTTTGTTTCTGTTCCATTGTGAACTTTGTCAGAGTCTGGCCGTGTTCCAAGCGCCATTTTAAAAGCGTTTTCTTCCCAAAATGACGAAAGCTTTGAAAGGCAACTTGCCACCGTTTCTGTTTTTCGTCCAACATTGCCCTCCTTTGTGTTTCTTTCCTAAAAGGGCGTCACTCTCAAATATGACGATTCCTTTAAAATGTTTCTGATTTGTTGTTATTGCTAAGTAGCATCATTAACAGGCGAATGTGTCGTTGTTGTGTTCCCTTCGTCCCTTTCGATAACAACCATTAACCGTTCTCAAGTTCTAGTTCTTTTTTTTTAGAAATAGTCATAACCCCTTTACATCCTTTTTTAATCTCTCAATCGTTGAACGATTCCCTCAGTGGAATTCTTAACAGTGTTTACCCAACGAGTTGAAATTAAGGAGTTTCGCAATATTGAAAGTGGAACTGGGTTTCATTTTTCAAGGGTTAGGTTGTTTTACTTCTGAGCGGCACTTTTTTGCACACCATGGGCTAAATGGCCAGGTCACAAGGACCCCGAAGGCTCAGAGAGGGTTGGGGGAGGGGACCCACCGGAACAGCTGTTGGGAGACAGATGGTAGCCTCCCGTCAAGGCCATCCAGTGTGTTCTTTAACGTGCACAGGGTATGGCTCTCCCCCCACACGGTGGTGGCTCAGTCGGTAGCGCGCCAGGCTCGTAATCTGTAGTTTCCAGGTTCGAGTCCCAGCTGGGTCAGCGTTGAGATTTATCTCCGCAAAATTCCCCTCCCTGCCCACGGTCAGTAGGGGACACCGATGGGCTTGCAAAGGACAGTCGTCCGTTGGATGGGACGTTAAGCCGTGGTCCCGTGTGCGAGAGAGCCATACCCTGTGCCCATTAAAGAACACGCTGGATGACCTTGACGGAAGCTACCATCTGTCTCCCAACAGCTCCTCCAGTGGATCCCCTCCCCCAACCTTCTCTGAGTCTTCGGGGTCCTTGTGACCTGGTCATTTAGCCCATGGTGTGCAAAAAAAGTGCCGCTCAGAGGTAAAACAACCCAAATTCAAAAAATTAGCCGCCAGTTTTCAACCCGACATATTCGTTTGGCTTGGCTCTCGACTTTTCTCTTACCTAAACGAAAAATATACTCCATAAATCGGTAACTGCAGTATCGAAATCTTTATGCGTCGGCTGACTAATTTAATCACGACTTATTTCTTTTTCTCATTATCGCTAATTCTTCCATTCCACCGATTCCCACCAAGGTAGGTCTTGCAATATTTCTGCTAAGTGCACTAAATCATGCAATTTCCTCTGCTGCTAACTTATCTCCGCCAATTTCTTTGCATCGCAGGGTAAGAAAAGATTTTCTTTCTTACCCATTAATCATGTAATTAATAACTCATCAAGGACTCCAAGTTAACGACAACGCACTACTACGAGTCGAGAGTGGGCGTACAGTCTTTCAAGATGTTGATCTGCGATGGATATGTTTTTTTCTTTTTCATATTTAGCTGCATCTGCGACAGGGTGAAAATAATTTAATTTCTAACTCACTCAATGCATATCCTGAAGAGTTTCTTTCCGGTAAAGAAAATTAATTTTTCACCTTCTCAAAGCAATAAATATGTTTTTCTTTCGTTTTAGATTCTTTAACATTCTGTGAACAAGGTAGTCTGAGACTTTATAGCTGTCGGGATTTTATTTTGGATGTTTGCTATGGCTTCATCAGCAACCATTTGTGAGCAGCACTTTATATAAAGGGTATTGATGAGGCCTTTTTAAGGCATGATAAAGATGAGTTTTATCTCTGATAATCTGATTTTTTCTAACTATAAAGATGGTTTTTTTTGTATACAATGGGCTAAATGGTTAGGCCACATAGACCACAAGTGTTCAGAGAAAGCTGGGTAAGTTGTCCCCTGAACAGATATTTGATAGTGGCCTCAAGACCACCTAACTTGTTTTCTAACGGGAATAAGGTACAGTCGTTCAAAAAAGTATCCGAACACTATGGTTGATTACAGAATTCAGAAAAAATATCTGGAGCGTGTACAGCAACTGTACACGCTCCAGTTACCGTTCACAGCAAACTGGAGCGTGTTTGGAACCGCTCCAGTTTGCTGTGAACGGTAACTGCACACGCTCAATATTTCTGTGAGTGAGCCCACACGATCCAGGTTTTTGTGAGCTCACACGATCCAATGTGCTGTGAACATTAACCGCAACCGCTCCAGTTTGCTGTGAACGGTAACTGCACACGCTCCATATTCATTGCATTATATATTCATACGCATTATATATATATATTAGAAAATATCCGAACACTATGGTTGATTACAGAATTCAGAAAAAATATCTGGCAACGATTTTTTTTTTTAGAAATTAGTGATTTGGCAACCTTCGTGACACGTGACACAAAGGTTGCCAGATCACTAATTTCTAAAAAAATCGTTGCCAGATATTTTTTCTGAATTCTGCAATCAGCCATAGGGTTCGGATACTTTTTTGAGCGACTGTACAGCTCTCTTGCACCAACGACTTAATATTCAAGGCTTTCCAAGTGTCCGCTTTCACACCGAAAGCAAGGTGGTGGTGGTGGGGGGGGGGGGGGGGGGTTAGCAGAGACAATTCTCAAGCATGCGCATTTGGGACTCGAACAGGCAACTGAAGATTACGAGCCTGATGCGCTACCAACTGAGCCTACCTTTCCCTCCTCTGGTAACAGCAAAAGTAGGATATCCTCTTATACTTTTCTCTGATTTTGTGACCAGAAAAAAAAGGGGGGGCGGGGGTGGCTCAGTTGGTAGCGCGCCAGACTCGTAATCTGTAGTTCCCAGGTTCGAGTCCCAGCTGGGTCAGCGTTGAGATTTATCTCCGCAAAATTCCCCGCCCTGCCCACGGTCAGTAGAGTACACCGATGGGATTGGATAAGGCTGCCGTCCGTCGGATGGGACGTTAAGCCGTGGCTCCGTGTGCGGGAGAGCCATACCCTGTGCACGTTAAAGAACACGCTTGATGGCCTTGACGGGAGGCTACCATCTGTCTCCCAACAGCTGTTCCAGTGGGTCCCCTCCCCCAACCTTCTCTGAGCCTTCGGGGTCCATGTGCCTTGCCATTTAGCCCATGGTGTGCAAAAAAGTGCCGCTCAGAGATAAAACAACCCAACGTTAAAGAACACGCTGGATGGCCTTGACGGGAGGCTACCATCTGTCTCCCAACAGCTGTTCCAATGGGTCCCCTCCCCCAATCTTCTCTGAGCCTTCGGGGTCCATGTGACCTGGCCATTTAGCCCATGCTGTGCAAAAAAGTGCCGCTCAGAGGTAAAACAACCCAACCCGTGACCAGAAAAAGAAATTTAAAGATGAATATAAGGAAGTAAATCAATAACTTGTTTTTTTGCTTTTTGCAGAAGAATTCGATAGTTCTTTTGCCAAAACTTGCACTTCAGAGTCTTAAAAGGTACGTCACTAAAGACCTCTTGAAATTTGGATTCAAATGTCTGACTTGTCGAATTTCGCAGTGAACAGAGTTGCTCGAAGTCGTCCAATAAAACGGAATCCCTGATGGGAAGCAGAGAGCATTTAATGGAAAACCGTGGAAGATGTGGGGGACTAAATCTCTTTGTAATCCGATGCCGTTGGCTGGAAGCGAAAGATTTGAAGGTGGGCGAAAGAAGTTACAGTGGGGCTTAAGAATTTTTGACAAAAGGTATTTTGAGTACTGAGAAGGCCCTTTCGATGAGAACATCTATGGAATGAACACGGTAGGCCTTGATTTGAGTGCTGCTGTAGTGCAACCAATCACCATCCCTTTTGTTATTTTGTCTGTATAGTTCAAGCTTTCGTGGAAGAAAATATCTTTCCTTTAACAAGCACGTTTGATACGAAAGTTGAAGTTGGATAGTTTTACCTCTGAGCGGCAGTTTTTTTTTTTTTGCCACAACAGTCTAAATGGCCAGGTCACAAGGACCCGAGGGCTCGGAGAAGGTTTGGGGAAAGGGTTGGGTTGTTTTACCTCTGAGCGGCACTTTTTTGCACACCATGGGCTAAATGGCCAGGTCACATGGGCCCCGAAGGCTCAGAGAAGGTTGGGGGAGGGGACCCACTGGAACAGCTGTTGGGAGACAGATGGTAGTCTCCCGTCAAGGCCATCCAGCGTGTTCTTTAACGTGCACAGGGTATGGCTCTCCCGCACACGGGGCCACGGCTTAACGTCCCATCCGACGGACGGCGGCCTTTCCAAGCCCATCGGTGTCCCCTACTGACCGTGGGCAGGGCGGGGAATTTTGCGGAGATAAATCTCCACGCCGACCCAGCTGGGACTCGAACCTGGGAACAACAGATTACGAGCCTGGCGCGCTACCGACTGAGCCACCCTCGCCCCTTGGGGAAAGGGTTGGGTTGTTTTACCTCTGAGCGGCACTTTTTTGCACACCATGGGCTAAATGGCCAGGTCACATAGACCCCGAAGGCTCAGAGAAGGTTGGGGGAGGGGACCCACTGGAACAGCTGTTGGGAGACAGATGGTAGTCTCCCGTCAAGGCCATCCAGCGTGTTCTTTAACGTGCACAGGGTATGGCTCTCCCGCACAAGGGGCCACGGCTTAACGTCCCATCCGACGGACGGCGGCCTTTCCAAGCCCATCGGTGTCCCCTACTGACCGTGGGCAGGGCGGGAAATTTTGCGGATTTAAATCTCAACGCCGACCCAGCTGGGACTCGAATCTGGGAACAACAGATTACGAGCCTGGCGCGCTGCCGACTGAGCCACCCTCGCCCCTTGGGGAAAGGAACTCACTGGACAGCTGTTAAGAGACAGATGGAAATCTCCCGTTAAGGCTATCCAGTGTGTTCTTTAACTGCACTCGGAGCCAGGACTTTGCGTCCCATCCGAGACGGCTGCCTTTTCAAGGACACAGGGAGGGGAAAAGGTTTTATGGGAAATTTTTGCGCGTAGCAACACTGATACTAAATGTTTCAGTTTCCAGAACTCTATAAAGAGTAAACAAATATCAGTCGAAATCTAGAGTTAGGGAATTTTTTTAACTTTTCCATAGTTTGTATCATTTTATTAAGAAACGCTAAATAGAAAGTTGCTTTGAATGGAGTTTTACATTCACACAATATGGAAATGTCCCAATAATTTTTTTTATAATTTAGTGCAAAATCTTCATTCCCAGAGTTGAAAAAGCGAGTAAGAAAATATTTAAATTTCAAATGAGTAATTTGAAATTTAATGAAGAAATTAGTGATCTGACAACCTTCGTGTCACGTGATTACAGAATTTAGGAAATATATCTGGAGCGTGTACAGCATCTGTACACGCTGCAGTTACCGTTCACAGCAAACTGAAGCGTATGCAGTTACTGCACACGCTCCAGTTTGCTGTGAACGGTAACTGCACACGCTCAATATTTCCGTGAGTGAGCCCATACGATCTAGTATCAAAATAATATGATCACCTAAAGTCGCTCAAAAAAGTATCCGAACACTATGGTCGATTACAGAATTCAGAAAAAATATCTGGCAACGATTTTTTTTTTAGAAATTAGTGATCTGACAACCTTCATGTCACGTGACACGAAGGTTGCCAGATCACTAATTTCTAAAACAAATTGTTGCGAGATATGTTTTCTGAATTCTGTAATCAACCATAGTGTTCGGATATTTTTTGGAGCGACTGTACCTATTTAACACCATTGAATATTAGCAGGGCTAGAGAGCGCTAAGTTATGGTTTATCCCCAAGCTAGGGGGAGCAAGGAGCGCCTCTTCATCCACTTGAGAATGCTACTTACCGAAACGGAGGTTAAAAATAATCACTAAGCATGAACATAAGCAAACTCATTTACACGTATTTTAAAAAAATTCTCCAAACACCGCTGAAACCGAGGGAAGAATTATATAAATCATTTTCACTTGAATCATTTTACTCATTCCTGTCCTTTCACTCGAATTACTTCACCTTTTCATTTGGATCACTTAACCCCGTTCTACCCATTTCACTTGGATCGCTGAACCCCATTTCCCATTTCATTTGGATCACATAACCCCGTTCTAACCATTTCAGTCGGATCGCTGGATCCCATTTCATTTGTATCACATAACCCCGTTCTACCCATTTCACTCGGATCGCTGGACCCCATTTCCCATTTCATTTGAATCACATAACCCCATTCTACCCGTTTCACTCGGATCGCTGGACCCCACTTCCCATTTCATTTGGATCACATAACCCCGTTCTATCCATTTCACTCGGATCTCTGGACACCACTTCCCATTTCATTTGGATCACATAACCCCGTTCTACCCGTTTCACTCGGATCGCTGGACCCCATTTCCCATTTCATTTGGATCACATAACCCCGTTCTACCCATTTCACTCGGATCGCTGGACCCCATTTCCCATTTCATTTGGATCACAAACCACGTTCTACCGATTTCACTCGGATCGCTCGACCCCATTTCCCATTTCATTTGGATCACATAACCCCATTCTACCCATTTCACTCGGATCGCTGGACCCCATTTCCCATTTCATTTGGGTCACATAACCCCGTTCTACCCGTTTCACTCGGATCGCTGGACCCCATTTCCCATTTCATTTGAATCACATAACCACGTTCTACCCATTTCACTCGGATCGCTGGACCCCATTTCTCATTTCATTTGAATCACATAACCCCATTCTACCCGTTTAACTCGGATTGCTGGACCCCATTTCCCATTTCATTTGGATCACATAACCCCATTCTACCCATTTCACTAGGATCGCTGGACCCCATTTCCCATTTCATTTGAATCACATAACCCCATTCTACCCATTTCACTCGAATCGCTGGACCCCATTTCTCATTTCATTTGTATCACATAACCCCGTTCTACCCATTTCACTCGGATCGCTGGACCCCATTTCCCATTTCATTTGGATCACATAACCCCATTCTGCCCATTTCACTCGGATCGCTGGACCCCATTTACCCATTTCACTCGGATCACCTGACCCCATTCTTGCCCTTTGGATCACTAAACCCCATTTTACCCCTTTTGTTTGATCACTTAACCCATTTCACCCCTTTCATTCCGATCACTTGACCCCATTTTCCCTTTCATTCGGATCACTTAACCCCCATTCTACTCTTTTCATTTGAATCACTTAACCCCCATTCTACTCTTTTCATTTGAATCACTTAACCCCATTCTGCCATTTTCATTTGAATCACTTGATCCCATTCCCTCCCTTTCACTGGGATCACTTGACCCCACTCCCCCTTTCACTCGGATCACTTGACCCCATTCCCTCCCTTTCACTCGGATCACTTGACCATATTTTCCCTTTCACTCGGATCACTTGACCCCATTCCCTCCCTTTCACTCGGATCACTTGACCCCATTCCCTCCCTTTCACTCGTATCACTTCACCCCATTCCCTCCCTTTCACTCGGATCACTTGACCATATTTTCCCTTTCACTCGGATCACTTGACCCCATTCCCTCCCTTTCACTCGGATCACTTGACCCCATTCCCTCCCTTTCACTCGGATCACTTGACCATATTTTCCCTTTCACTCGGATCATTTGACCCCATTCCCTCCCTTTCACTCGGATCACTTGACCCCATTCCCTCCCTTTCATTCGGATCACTTGACCCATTCCCTCCCTTTCACTCGGATCACTTGACCCCATTCCCTCCCTTTCACTCGTATCACTTCACCCCATTCCCTCCCTTTCACTCGGATCACTTGACCATATTTTCCCTTTCACTCGGATCACTTGACCCCATTCCCTCCCTTTCACTCGGATCACTTGACCCCATTCCCTCCCTTTCACTCGGATCACTTGACCCCATTCCCTCCCTTTCACTCGGATCACTTGACCATATTTTCCCTTTCATTCGGATCACTTGACCCCATTCCCTGCCTTTCACTCGGGTCACTTGACCATATTTTCCCTCTCACTCGGATCACTTGACCCCATTCCCTCCCTTTCACTCGGATCACTTGACCCCATTCTCTCCCTCTCACTCGAATCACTTGACCCCATTCCCTCCCTTTCACTCGGATCACTTGACCCCATTCCCTCCCTTTCACTCAGATCACTTGACCCGATTCTAGAAGAATTTTCAGGTTCCTTCCTTCGCCTGTCCTCTCCCATTCCTCCAACACTGATGTCCCATCAGTTTATTAAATCCGTTGCCAAATGTTCCAAGTTGATTCACATCTAACCATCGCTTTTCCCCTCCAGTAATCTGCTTAAACCAAAACCAGAACATTTTCCCTTAATTACCGCATTTCAAATGTTTTCAATCTGTTTCTTTTTAACCTGCAAATGCTCATTTTATTATCCGGCCGCAGTCTTCACACTAATGAGCCCACCAATGAACGCTCTCGATGTGTTTTCCGCATCCATTGATCAGCAAATCTTTATTCCATCTTTCGCATAATGGGGTCATTCAGGCAACTGCCTCTTACCGATTCCCAGCACCACCCTGGAGATGGATTACTTTCCCTTCGCCTCCGTCATCCGAACTCTATTAATCTGAGACTCTTCGAGAGCGTCTGCAGCTGGAAGCTACTAATTCAGAGCCATCGATTAACGCAATCTCCACCAGAATGTCTCAATTGATCCATGAAAGAGATGAAGCATTCAAGATTTAATTTTAAAGGGCTTTTGAAAGGACGCGAAGTGACGGCGTTATCTTGAAAACGTTTCCTGTTTTTGTTTAGTTATTGATTTTTTCATATAGATGCATCAAGTTTTGTTTCACCCGTATATACAGTCGCTCAAAAAAAATATCCGAACACTACGGTTGATACAGAATTCGGAAACAATATCTGGCAACCTTCGTATCACGTGACACGAAGGTTGCCAAATAAAAAAACACTAATTTCTAAAAAAATCGTTGCCAGATATTTTTTTTTGAATTCTGTAATCAACCATAGTTTTTCGGATTTTTTTTAATATATATAATGCGCATGAATATGTAATGCAATGTACATGGAGCGTGTGCAGTTACCGTTCACAGCAAACTGGAGCGGTTGCGGTTAATGTTCACAGCACATTGGAGCGTGTGAGCTCACAAAGACCTGGATCGTGTGGGCTCATTCACGGAAATATTGAGCGTGTGCAGTTACCGTTCACAGCAAACTGGAGCGGTTGCGGTTAATGTTCACAGCACATTGGATCGTGTGAGCTCACAAAGACCTGGATCGTGTGGGCTCACTCACGGAAATATTGAGCGTGTGCAGTTACCGTTCACAGCAAACTGGAGCTGTTGCGGTTAATGTTCACAGCACATTGGATCGTGTGAGCTCACAAAGACCTGGATCGTGTGGGCTCACTCACGGAAATATTGAGCGTGTGCAGTTACCGTTCACAGCAAACTGGAGCGGTTGCGGTTAATGTTCACAGCACATTGGATCGTGTGAGCTCACAAAGACCTAGATCGTGTGGGCTCACTCACGGAAATATTGAGCGTGTGCAGTTGCCGTTCACAGCAAACTGGAGCGTGTGCAGTAACTGCACACGCTCCAGTTTGCTGTGAACGGTAACTGGAGCGTGTACAGTTGCTGTACACGCTCCAGATATTTTTCCTGAATTCTGTAATCACGTGACACGAAGGTTGCCAGATCACTAATTTCTAAAAAAGTTTCGATCAGGCAAAATTTCTTTTTGCCTGATCTACTACTTTTTGCTACTTTTTGCCTGATATTTAAATGACGGATGATATGTGATTTTTTTTTTCTTTTTACAGGACGAGCGGAATCAAATACTAACTACAAACTGTTGGCTCAACCAGGTGAGTGTTTCAATATCTTGAATTAATTGATATATGAATTAAAATAAGTTGATATATGAATTATAATAATAAGTTGGTTGACGCACGAATCATAGTAATAAGTTGGTCGATATATTACTAGACAATCTCAGATGACCATATATGTATAAGTTAATATATATTTTGGCATATACGTATTATATTATTCGTACATATTATTTAAGTCATATACGTATAAGTTAATATATATATTACTAGTCAATCTAAGACGACCATATACGTATAAGTTAATATGTATTTCGGTCATATATTACAAGTCAATATATTACGAGTGAATATTCGTATATTGAAAGTTCTTACATTGCGAGTCAATATACGAACCGTAATAATTCGTTAGTCGGTATACGAATCAGTCAAACTGATGTTTCCATTTCACTCCTAACAGCTGTCCAGTGTATCTCCTTTAACTCCGGGGCTGGGGTGGCTCAGTCGGTAGCGCGCCAGGCTCGTAATCTGTAGTTCCCAGGTTCGAGTCCCAGCTGGGTCAGCGTTGAGACTTATCTCCGCAAAACTCCCCGCCCTGCCCACGGTCAGTAGGGGACACCGATGGGCTTGGAAAGGCTACCGTCCGTCGGATGGGACGTTAAGCCGTGACTCCGTGTGCGGGAGAGCCATACCCTGTGCACGTTAAAGAACACTCTGGATGGCCTTAACGGGAAGCTACCATCTGTCTCCCAACAGCTGTTCCAGTGGGTCCCCTCCCCCAACCTTCTCTGAACCTTCGGGGTCCATGTGACCTGGCCATTTAGCCCATGGTTGCAAAAAAGTGCAGCTCAGAGGTAAAACAACCCAACCCAATCCTTTCACTCCCGAGTCTTTGAGTCTTTGGGGTTCTTATGACCAGGACATTTAGCCTATTTGTGCGCCAGTTGCGCTAAAAGGTGAAAACAACCCATCTACTTAGCTTCCATCTCCGCACCGTACTCTTTATTTGATTACTTCTGAGCAGTAAGTAGTAGTAACTCTTCCAAATCGATTCCAGTCACAAATGGATAATGCGGTGTCCACCAGGTGGAAAAACCGTCACTTTCCTCTTCCAGGGTCCACTTATTCCACATCAGGAGCTGCTCTGGTGAAGTCCATTCATTCCAAGAGAGAAACTCCCGTTTTAGAAACTTCACCTCTCCCCCCCCCCCCCCCCCCCCCCCACTTACATTGATCGAGATCGCCGACACCGGAAACGCTTCTCTTTGGTCCAATGAGCAGCAAGAATATGTCAACAGCTGCAACCATCCACGTGGCGAAACAAAGATTTTCCGTTACCTCACAAAGACGACAACTAAAAATGGAGGACGGACAATGACCTGAGGGAGAGAACATCACTACTGAATCTTCTAACCCAAGGGAGAAAATTCGATCGCCGCTTTTTCCAGAAAGGTGCGATTGTGCTTGGGAGACGAATTATTGACTTCTTGGTGGAATAGTCCAAGTGCCGATGGTTTCCATCGATGGTGATGGAACCAGAAGCAAGTTATCCATATGAATGGGTCCTTTGTGCAACAAGGGGGGATTGGAATTGTGTGTCGCTAGCAATTCACGTACCCAAGTGTAACTACGCACGTTACAATTTCCTGTTCAGTATGTAGCTCGCTGTTGCTGTATGCAAGAGTTTTATCTCTGATGTGCGGGACTTTATAAGGGACGAAAGATTCAAAGTGACCGAGCTTTACTGAGATGTGTTTCAGTGGCATCTGAATGCTACTGATTCATTTCATACTTCTTTTTTTATTTGCTTTCTTGCAATCCATTGTGTGATGTTCTTTTCACCAAACAGGGTGTGAAGATGAATTCGGGATAGATTTTCTGCTCAAAAGATTATTTTAGAAGAGCTGTTTTCGATTCAGAGCAATACTTTCAAAGAAATGTATTTAAACATGATTCTAAGAATATTCAGGTTTGCATTAAAAACTTAACATCCTGATATTACGGGGATGGCGTAACAATAGATGATAAGGTTAATTATTTATCTGCCTTGCCAAAGTGCTATTTAGCATCTTTTTTTTTAAATAATATAAACTCTTATTAAAATTTTATCTTCTAAAGCAGGGGTTCTCAACATGGGGCACGCGGTAAAATTTTTTGGGATAGGCCGTGAGAACTCAAAGGTCGCTAGATCTAATAACAAAGTCACTACGTTGGCATTATTACACTACAACTATAGTTTTATCTATCTATACAAGGGGTACGCCAGTTACATACAGATTTCCAGAGGGTACGTGAAACATAAAAGGTTGAGAACCACTGATATATATGTTTTATTTTATTCCCATTGTTATACTATAACTATAGTTTTATCTATCTATACAAGGGGTACGCCAGTTACATACACATTTCCAGGGGGTACGTGAAACGTAAAAGGTTGAGAACCACTGATATATATGTTTTATTTTATTCCCATTGTTATACTATAACTATAGTTTTATCTATCTGTACAAGGGGTACGCCAGTTACATACACATTTCCAGGGGGTATGTGAAGCATAAAAGGTTGAGAACCACAGATATATATGTTTTATTTTATTCCCATTGTTATACCATAACTATAGTTTTATCTATCTATATAAGAAGTACGCCAGTTATATACACATTTCCAGGGGGTATGTGAAGCATAAAAGGTTGAGAACCACTGATATATATGTTTTATTTTATTCCCATTGTTATACTATAACTATAGTTTTATCTATCTGTACAAGGGGTACGCCAGTTACATATACATTTCCAGGGGGTACGTGAAACGTAAAAGGTTGAGAACCACTGATATATATGTTTTATTTTATTCCCATTGTTATATTAAAACTATAGTTTTATCTATCTATACAAGGGGTACGCCAGTTACATACACATTTCCAGGGGGTACGTGAAACGTAAAAGGTTGAGAACCACTGATATATATGTTTTATTTTATTCCCATTGTTATACTATAAATATAGTTTTATCTATCTATATAAGAAGTACGCCAGTTGCATACACATTTCCAGGGGGTACGTGAAGCATAAAAGGTTGAGAACCACTGATATATATGTTTTATTTTATTCCCATTGTTATACTATAACTATAGTTTTATCTATCTATACAAGGGGTACGCCAGTTACATACACATTTCCAAGGGTTACGTAAAGCATAAAAGGTTGAGAACCACTGATATATATATATGTTTTATTTTATTCCCATTGTTACTCTACAACTATAGTTTTATCTATCTATATAATGGGTACGCCAGTTACATACACATTTCCAGGGGGTACGTGAAACATAAAAGGTTGAGAACCATTGATATATATATATGTTTTATTTTATTCCATTGTTATACTATAACTATAGTTTTATCTATCTATATAAGGGGTATGCCAGTTACATACACATTTCCAGGGGGTACGTCAAGCATAAAAGGTTGAGAACCACTGATATACAGGGTGAATCTGAAAAAGTGGGCAAAACATTACGGGGTGGTAGAACGCAGCTATACGAGCAATATTCGTCATAGAATGTATGGGCGGAACGCAAACGGCGAGCCGCTAGGTGGCGTTGGAAATGGTATAAAAGGGTCGGTCCTCGCACCCAACGGCATTTCTACCGTGGATTGCCGAGAGGATGGCTGGTTATACTAACCACGAAATGGCGGATATGCACTTTGTGTACGGTGCGAGTGCCCCATTGAAACCGATATGGATCTAGTCGCCAGGATCGCCGTTGTTGCCGGCGATATTCGGGAAATGCCTGGTGTCTTCGCAAATGTGCGTCGGTCCCTATCCCGCAGGTGTAAAGCCTGCATTACAGCTGGGGCAGCTCTTTTGAGCAATTTCATTGAGCATGTACCTCAATTACATTCCTGTTAATAAAATGTTTTCTGAAGTATCTCCTCTCCTTCTTGTGTTCATTCTTTAAATGTGACAGTGGAAAACTACCTTTTAACTTCTCACCGCTTGCGTTCCGACCATACATTCTATGACGAATATTGCTCGTATAGCTGCGTTCTACCATCCCGTAAAGTTTTGCCCATTTTTTCAGATTCACCCTGTATATGTTTTATTTTATTCCCATTGTTATACTATAACTATAGTTTTATCTATCTATAAAAGGGGTACGCCAGTTACATACACATTTCCAGGGGGTACGTGAAGCATAAAAGGTTGAGAACCACTGACATATATGTTTTATTTTATTCTCATTGTTATACTATACCTATAGTTTTATCTATCTATACAAGGGGTACGCCAATTACTTACATATTTCCAGGGGGTACGTGAAGCATAAAAGGTTGAGAACCACTGATATATAGGTTTTATTTTATTCCCATTGTTATACTATAACTATAGTTTTATCTATCTATACAAGGGGTACGCCAGTTACACACACATTTCCAGGGGGTATGTGAAACATAAAAGGTTGAGAACCACTGATATATATGTTTTATTTTATTCCCATTGTTATACTATAACTATAGTTTTATCTATCTATACAAGGGGTACGCCAGTTACATACACATTTCCAGGGGGTACGTGAAGCATAAAAGGTTGAGAACCACTGATATATATGTTTTATTTTATTCCCATTGTTATACTATAACTATAGTTTTATCTATCTATACAAGGGGTACGCCAGTTACACACACATTTCCAGGGGGTATGTGAAACATAAAAGGTTGAGAACCACTGATATATATGTTTTTTTTTATTCCCATTGTTATACTATAACTATAGATTTATCTATCTATACAAGGGGTACGCCAGTTACATACACATTTCCAGGGGGTACGTGAAGCATAAAAGGTTGAGAACCACTGATATATATGTTTTATTTTATTCCCATTGTTATACTATAACTATAGTTTTATCTATGTATATAAGGGGTACGCCAGTTACATACACATTTCCAGGGGGTACGTGAACCATAAAAGTTTGAGAACCACTGATATATGTGTTTTATTTTATTCCCATTGTTATATTATAACTATAGTTTTATCTATCTATACAAGCGGTACGCCAGTTACATACACATTTCCAAGGGGTACGTAAAGCATAAAAGGTTGAGAACCACTGATATATATGTTTTATTTTATTCCCATTGTTATACTATAACTATAGTTTTATCTATCTATACAAGGGGTACGCCAATTACATACACATTTCCAGGGGGTACATGAAGCATAAACGTTTGAGAACCACTGATATATATATGTTTTATTTTATTCCCATTATTATACTATAACTATAGTTTTATCTATCTATATAAGGGGTACGCCAATTACATACACATTTCCAGGGGGTACGTGAAGCATAAAAGGTTGAGAACCACTGATATATGTGTTTTATTTTATTCCCATTGTTATATTATAACTATAGTTTTATCTATCTATACAAGCGGTACGCCAGTTACATACACATTTCCAAGGGGTACGTAAAGCATAAAAGGTTGAGAACCACTGATATATTTGTTTTATTTTTTTCCCATTGTTATACTATAACTATAGTTTTATCTATCTATACAAGGGGTACGCCAATTACATACACATTTCCAGGGGGTACATGAAGCATAAACGTTTGAGAACCACTGATATATATATGTTTTATTTTATTCCCATTATTATACTATAACTATAGTTTTATCTATCTATATAAGGGGTACGCCAATTACATACACATTTCCAGGGGGTACGTGAAGCATAAAAGGTTGAGAACCACTGATATATATATTTTATTTTATTCCCATTGTTATACTATAACTATAGTTTTATCTATCTATACAAGGGGTACGCCACTTACATACACATTTCCAGGGGGTACGTGAAGCATAAAACGTTGAGAACCACTGATATATATGTTTTATTTTATTCCCATTGTTATACTATAACTATAGTTTTATCTATCTATACAAGGGGTACGCCAATTACATGCACATTTAAAGGGGGTACGTGAAGCATAAAAGATTGAGAACCAGTGAATCTAAATCTCATGCATTTAAGTGCACCAATTTAAATAAATATTAACATTTTTGTATGAAAATAACAAATTTGCGTTTGCAACGTTAACTTACAGAAACACTCCATTTTAAAAGCCTTCCTTTTATATAGCCAGGCTTGTAATCTGTAGTTCCCAGGTTCGAGTCCCAGCTGGGTCAGCGTTGAGATTTTTCTCCGCAAAAATCCCCGCCCTTCCCACGGTCAGTAGGAGACACCGATGGGCTTGGAAATACCGCCGTCCGTCGGATGGGACGTTAAGCCGTGGCTCGTGTGTGGGAGAGCCATACCCTGTGCACGTTAAAGAACACGCTGAATGGCCTTGACGGGAGGGCTACCATCTGCCTCCCAACAGCTGTTCCAGTGGGTCCCCTCTCCCAACCTTCTCTGAGTCTTCGGGGTCTTTGTGACCTGGCCATTTAGCCCATAGTGTGCAAAAAAAATGCCGCTCAGAGGTAAAACAACCCAACCCAATCCTTTTATAAAATTTTGTTAATTGAAGAAATTTGTATAGAAAGCAATCTAATGTTTTCCAGTCTCATTCAGTATTGTCTTAATCAAATTTAGCAGTTATTCAAATCATGATTTATAGAATAATTAAATTCGTCAACAGTGAAATAGTCCGGAAAGCACTCGCTCTAAACGTTATAACCCTTAGAATTTCTAAAATTATGTTCAATCAAAGAATTCCATAAAAATAATATGAAGAGATTGAATTCCGAAATTTGTTTTCAATGAAAGAAATGTACATCAAGAATACTGAAAAAGAGGAACGATTTATTTTGGATCAAGGCTGGGTATAGGAAGGGAGGAAAAGGTTGAGTTGCGTTGTTTTACCTCTGAGATGCACTTTTTTGCACACTATGGGCTAAATGGCCAGGTCACATGGACCCCGAAGGCTCAGAGTAGGTTGGGGGAGGGGACCCACTGGAACAGCTGTTGGGAGACAGATGGTAGCTTCCCATCAAGGCCATCCACTGTGTTCTTTAACGTGTACAAGGTATGGCTCTCCCGCACACGGGGCCACGGCTTAACGTCCCATCCGACGGACGGCGGCCTTTCCAAGCCCATCGGTGTCCCCTACTGATCGTGGGCAGGGCGGGGAATTTTGCGGCATAAGGTATGTCCATGAATGCCAAAAGTTTATATTACGTTGCTCAGAATATATGACCATAGCATCATAGCTTATAATAACCAATACAGTACATTAAGAACACCATTAAAAAGACTAATACATGCATTATCTAATAGACTCTTTAAAAGATTCGTGCCATCAGTGTCAATTAATGATTTTTACCACCAACTATTTATTCAGAGGCATAAATATTAACATGCAGATTGCCCTTAGAAAAATTTATTAATTGAATGTAGAAACTGCGAAGTCAAAGCAGAACTCTTCATATTTTACATTCCTTAATTATGGTTTTTTATTAGCATAATAAATTAGTTATGACAACTGCACAAATACTAAATCATGTCGTGGGATAAATGTTTATGAACTTCAGATGTAGTAATAGAGGGATTTTTTGTTTTGTTTTTTAATATGGGGCGGGGAGGACAACAAAATGACAGTGAAACGTGACTTTTTATTTCTGGGAGAATTTTTTTCTAGTATATTTAATTCTTATTTGATTAGCTATTAACCTCAATTTCCTGTATCGGGATATTTTCCACTACCGAAAACATGCCTCTCTAGGCAGATACCTTGTCTGCAAAGCGAAAATAGTGCGCCTGATAGCAAGCTTCATATTTTTGGCCATTTTACTTATTTCCTTTAAAATTCTTTTATGTTGTTTTTCAAACGCTTTTCGCCTCCGTCTTTTCAGTAAATCTAGTAAATCTACTTTGAAGGATAAATTTCTTTCAGGAAATTTCTTCAACTAGTATATTTTTCCTTTCCACATCGCCGTTGTATCAAAATATATATTCCGTGAGGACTTCATTTGTTGTTTTCCCTGCAGCATATGCAGTGTTACGTGTGATTATGATAAACACCGTACTTTATAACAAACTAAAAGAAAAGAATTTAGCATTGTGCTCATCGCAACAGCGATTGCTGAGTTTGCCTTCCCGCCAACATTATTTATTGCGTTCTATTACATTTCTGGAAGATCAAAGATTTTTTACATTTGTATTTTTTTTTTTAAAGAATATAATATTTATTCATAAGAGTAAAGAATACAAATACATTTACACTTTGACCCGCAAAGCTAAATAGCTTATTTGCAGGAAAATGAATAAATTATATTAAACATAGGTCATTCAGCCACAAAAATGGTGTACATCAAATAAATCCACAAAACACAACACATAAAAACAGCTAACTAGAAAATACCAAATAATTTTTTAATTCCATTTTAAGTCTTCTAAAAGGATCTATATTTAGTAATTCTTTTGGAATAGCATTAAATATAAGTGGTACTTGATATTCGGAGGTATGTTTCCCGTAATTATTTCGAAAATTTGGCAATTTGTAATAACTTGGTTTTGAAGTCTTGTATTTTTGTTATGTTGAATTTTTAGTTTGTAAGTTTCGCCAAAAAAATTTTTAATTATTACATTATATTTATATAAATTACTGTAGGATAAAAGATTTAAAAATTCTAATCTATCGGTGGAAGTTTTATAAATTTTTTGCAAATGAAACAGAATAATATTTTTAGCTATTATAGACTAACTATTATAGACTAGTTTTTCTATTTTATTTATGTTAGTTAAGTTAGTTGTTCCATGCACAATTATTCCATAATTAAAAATAGAATCGCATATTGCTTTATAAAATATTACACAAAATCATCAACATTAGCAAACATATTTTTAATGCACACCAGCACCATTACGATACATATACACCATACATACGGCGACACGGCTTAAAGTCCCATCCGACGGACGGCGGCATTTTCAAGCCCATCGGTGTCCCCTACTGACCGTGGGCAGGGCGTTTTGTGTAGATAAATCTCAACGCTGACCCAGCTGGGACTCGAACCTGGGAACTACAGATTACGAGCCTGGCGCGCTACCGACTGAGCCACCCCACTGAGAAATTGGTGTTTGTCGCGAAATATATCCATTATATAGCATTTATCCATTATAAAGATGTCCGTAAAGTATCTAACCATTACAGACATGAAAGTTTTGAGGATTGATTGATGGATTTGCAGATAAATGTTTCCGTTTATATGTGAATTATTGGTGTCCAAAGGAACAAGAATATGCAATAATTATTCCTTCTTAACACCATTTCACTGAAATTTAACACGTACATTTTAATGGAAAAAACCGTCTCAAAACTTTAAAAATTCTGAAATCTTAGACTGCAGTAAAAAGGAATTTGAAAGAATTATAATTTGTATGTACAGTCGCTCAAAAAAGTATCCGAACGCTATGGTTGATTACAGAATTCAGGAAAAATATCTGGAGCGTGTACAGCAACTGTACACGCTCCAGTTACCGTTCACAGCAAACTGGAGCGTGTGCAGTTACTGCATACGCTCCAGTTTGCTGTGAACGGTAACTGCACACGCTCAATATTTCCGTGAATGTTCTTGTGAGCTCACACGATCTTTGTGGTCTTTGTGACGTTTGTGGTCTTTGTGACAAAGATCACGTGGTCTTTGTGAGATCACACGATCCAATGTGCTGTGAACATTAACCGCAACCGCTCCAGTTTGCTGTGAACGGTAACTGCACACGCTCCATATTCATTGCATTATATATTCATACGCATTATATATATTAAAAAGTATCCGAACTCTATGATTGATTACAGAATTCAGAAAAGATATCTGTCAATGATTTTTTTTAGAAATTAGTGATCTGGCAACCTTCGTGTGTGTACACGAAGGTTGTTCATCTGGCAACCTTCGTGTGTGTACACGAAGGTTGTTCATCTGGCAACCTTCGTGTCACGTGACACGAAGGTTGCCAGTCACTAATTTCTAAAAAAATCGTTGCCAGATATTTTTTCTGAATTATGTAATCAACCATAGTGTCCGGATACTTTTCTGGGCGACTGTAGGTGGTCATATTATTTGATACTAGATCGTGTGGGCTCACTCACGGAAATATTGAGCGTGTGCAGTTACCGTTCACAGCAAACTGGAGCTGTTGCGGTTAATGTTCACAGCACATTGGATCGTGTGAGCTCACAAAGACCTGGATCGTGTGGGCTCACTCACGGAAATATTGAGCGTGTGCAGTTACCGTTCACAGCAAACTGGAGCGGTTGCGGTTAATGTTCACAGCACATTGGATCGTGTGAGCTCACAAAGACCTGGATCGTGTGGGCTCACTCACGGAAATATTGAGCGTGTGCAGTTACCGTTCACAGCAAACTGGAGCGTGTGCAGTAACTGCACACGCTCCAGTTTGCTGTGAACGGTAACTGGAGCGTGTACAGTTGCTGTACACGCTCCAGATATTTTTTCTGAATTCTGTAATCACGTGACACGAAGGTTGCCAGATCACTAATTTCTAAAAAAATCGTTGCCAGTTAGTTTTTCTAAATTCTGTCATCAACCATAGTGTTTGGATATTTTTTTGACCGACTGTACGTATCACATCCAGGTCCTCATTACATTTCTCCGATTTTATTAGGGCTTTCGAGTGAATAAATGAGCAAATCATCGCTAATTCGCACCCATTTAAGAAAACTAACCTTGACTTATTTTCTTGCTTCTTTTTTGCTTCTTTTTTTTCTAATCTTTCCACATCGATCACTTACAAACTTGGCAGTCCCGCAGATATCCATAACGAGAGAGTCGATTAACCCCAAGTGGGGTGTGAAAATCGTGCCTCGTGGTGGTTGCAATCCGATGCCGTAGACATTATCACTTCATCGGCAACTCCGCCCGGGAACTGAGGTTATCTATCCAAAGACGAAATGATGAGGAGCTTATCTGCACTTCCTCTGTTTTCCTCTTCTCATCCTCTCTGTCCCCTTCTCTTTTCTTTTACCCATCCATTCCTCCTCTCATCTCCTGGCTGGCACATCCCCCCCCCCACGGCCTGTATAATGATACCCATTTTCTGCAAAGTGAACGGGAACAGATCCCATGAAGTGTTGACTTCCGTACAATTCCCAACTCGATTTTGGTCGACCTCCAATCTCTGTTTACCCAGCAGTATTTACCGAAACAGAATTATCGGGATTGTAACTGAATCTCCTTTTCTTATCCTCCCCTTCCCCCTTACTCATTTCCTCCCTGTTTTGCTTTCTGTTTCGATTTCTATCGACAAAGATGGACTACCCGCAAGCAATTTTTTTTTTTTGCTTTTTTCGGTCCTTTTTAACCATTGCATTTGAAAATGATGAGCTTGAGCCTCTTCTAGTCAGCTCTACAAACTTTTTTAATTCGTGAAACATTTACTTTTTCGAAGATTTTCCCTGCGCTCAAAACAATATGGCTTCATAATATCAACCTTAACGAAAAGAGAATACTGGTTTTATATGTTTTACCTCAATTTCAGTCAAAAGGAAAAAGATTTTTTAAAGAATTTTTGAGATATTTCCACCTTTTACAATGCGTTTTTTGCTGGTTTATATAACGCTTCCTCACAATTTTCTATAAGCTTCTTGGGACTGGCATTGGTGCTGTTAATTATTCCAACGCCCTTAACTCTAAATACTGACTGGATTTTTTTATATTTCATTAATTAGTAGATACTTGATGTACATTTTTAATTGGTCATCAACATTTCTTTCACCCAAAAACGTATTTTATCATAAAATACAAAATTCCCCGCCCTGACCACGGTCAGTAGGAGGCACCGATGGACTTGGAAAGACCGTCGTCCGTCGGATTGTACGTTAAGCCGTGGTACCGTGTGCGGGAGATCCACACCCTCTGCACGTTAAGGAACATGCTGGATGAACTTGACGGGAGGATACCATCTGTCTCCCAACAGCTGTTCCAGTGGGTCCCCTCCACCAACCTTCTCTGAGCCTTCGGGGTCCATGTGACCTGGCCATTTAGCCCATGGTGTGCAAAAAAGTGCCGCTCAGAGATAAAACAACTCAACAACACTGTTGGTTTCTTTTTCGTCTGGGAAAGTAACTGTTATTTGTCTGGGAAAGTACTTTTACTATATCCCTCTTATTTGTCCATAATCGTAAACATCAATTCTGAGAATTAATTAGTATTGGAATAAAGTTTTTAGATTATTAAAATGAAATAAGAAAGACATTTGATAATATGAATAACGAAAAAATGCTAATGTTAAAGAAGAAGCCGGAGGGCCTTGACTGTCGGCTTACATCTGTCTCTTACCATTGCCTCTCCCCAAGGGCTTCTCAGTTCTTGGGGCTCGTGTGACCTGGCCATTTAATACATTATGTGAAAAAAAGTATCGCTAAAAGGTAAAACAACCTAACTCTTTCATAAGCTATTAGGCTTTATACATCTTAAAGTCTTCTTCTTCGTTAGGTATTGTAGTGTGTGTCTGCTGGTAATTCTTTATTTGTCTGTAAAAGAGCCAATGAAATATTACGAAATCTTTTATTCTTCTTCAGATGTGGATCGATTACAGTTTGTACTGGAATTCTACGCATTTCGGTGGAGTGCATGTCATACGGTTACCGGCGGACAAAGTGTGGAAGCCTGACATTATTCTCTATAATAAGTAAGTGCAGTAATTCATCAACCTAATCATGGATTTCCTTACAACCGAGAGAACGGACTTCTTCGAAATTATCTAACTTCTAAAATAAACTTTTCATGGTGAAATGTGACTGAAGTTAAAGATCTCAATCAAATGGATATAAATCTCGATTTTTAGCAGTAATAGCTGACATTAAAAGAGTTATGGGTTGAGTTGTTTTACCTCTGAGCGACACTTTTTTGCACCCCATGGGCTAAATGGCCAGGTCACATGGACCCCGAAGGCTCAGAGAAGGTTGGGGGAGGGGACCCACTGGAACAGCTGTTGAGAGAGATGGTAGTCTCCCGTCAAAGCCATCCAGCGTGTTCTTTAACGTTGGGTTGTTTTACCTCTGAGCGGCACTTTTTTGCACACCATGGGCTAAATGGCCAGGTCACATGGACCCCGAAGGCTCAGAGAAGGTTGTGGGAGGGGACCCATAGGAACAACTGTTGGGAGAGAGATGGTAGCCTCCCGTCAAGGCCATCCAGCGTGTTCTTTAACGTGCATAGGGTATGGCTCTCCCGCACACGGGGCCACGGCTTAACGTCCCATCCGACGGACGGCGGCCTTTCCAAGCCCATCGGTGTCCCCTACTGACCGTGGCAGGGCGGGGAAATTTTGAGGAGATAAATCTCAACGCTGACCCAGCTGAGACTCGAACCTGGGAACTACAGATTACGAGCCTGGCGCGCTATCGACTGAGCCACCCTCGCCCCAAAGAGTTATGGAAGCTGATATATTTAGCATCAATAATGCACTTTCATGAAACTAATTCAATATTGACGAATATTAAAAGAATTACTGACATTAACATCTGAAATATACATTTATTTTATTATAATCGCCCGAAACAATGCTTATTGTTTAAGTTTTAATTAACTTTTGAGGTGAAAATCTTATGATTGCCATTGATGTATATCCAAACCACCATAACTCTTTAAGTGCCTACGCATATTAACGAAATTTGAGATTTCGATAGTTTGATTGCGATATTTAATTTATCTTCACACATTTTGCCAAAAAAGACTTATTTTGGAAGTTACAGAATTATAAATTTAGCTTCTTATTGACATAAAATGGGATTGTAACTTAACTTTTGAGAAGAAATGTATAAGGTAATGGAAGCTATTTCAAAGATCTGAAAGTTTCAAACACACACACACACACTATTCCTATAGTGATCAACTAATGCCGTGTTGTCAATTTAGTCATTTTCCTTTAAAATTGGGGCGGGGGTGGCTCAGTCGGTAGCGTGCCAGGCTCGTAATCTGTAGTTTCCAGGTTCGAGTCCCAGCTGGGTCAGCGTTGAGATTTATCTCCGCAAAATTCCCCGCCCTGCCCACGGTCAGTAGGGGACACCGATGGGCTTGGAAAGACCGCCGTCCGTCGGATGGGACGTTAAGCCGTGGCCCGTGTGCGGGAGAGCCATACCCTGTGCACGTTAAAGAACACGCTGGATGGCTTTGACGGGAGGCTACCATCTGTCACCCAACAGCTGTTCCAGTGGGACGTTGGGGTCTCACCTGTCCCCTCCCCCAACCTTCTCTGAGCCTTCGGGGTCCATGTGACCTGGCCATTTAGCCCATGGTGTGCAAAAAAGTGCCGCTCAGAGATAAAACAACCCAACTCAATCCTAATCCTATAGTGATCAACTAATGCCTTGTTGTCAATTTAGTCCTTTTCCTTTAAAATTGATATCCTTTTCTCCAGGAAATGATCCGGATAATAATTCAGCCAATCGTGTGCCAGATTCGTAACCTGATGCTCCCAGGTTTGAATTTCCATTGTGATTTCCTTCCCTAAATATTTAGAGAATGAAATGAATATTCTCTAAATATAATTTGCAATAAAACAGACTGTTCTGCTTTTATTGCAAATGGCGACACTGATGAGCTTGAGATGTCGTCCGTCAGATGGCGCATAAAGCCATGAACAGAGTGTAGTTATTATTGTAGAGGATAAACATACCCATGCGTATTGTTAAGGAACACGCTGGATGGTGTTGAATGGAGGTTCCCACCTGTCTCTTAGCAACGATTCAGGGAATCCCCTTCCTCTAAAGGGGCGGGGGGGTGGTTCAGTCGGTAGCGCGCCAAGCTCGTAATCTGTAGTTCCTAGGTTCGAGTCCCAACTGGGTCAGCGTTGAGATTTATCTCCGCAAAATTCCCCGCCCTGCCCACGGTCAGTAGGGGACAGCGATGGGCTTGGAAAGGCCGCCGTCCGTCGGATGGGACGTTAAGCCGTGGCCCCGTGTGGGGAGAGCCATACCCTGTGCACGTTAAAGAACACGCTGGATGGCCTTGACGGGAGGCTACCATCTGTCTCCCAACAGCTGTTCCAGTGGGTCCCCTCCCCCAACCTTCTCTGAGCCTTCGGGGTCCATGTGACCTGGCCATTTAGCCCATGGTGTGCAAAAAAGTGCCGCTCGGAGGTAAAACAACCCAACCCAACCCCTTCCTCTAAAGATCTCTGAGTCCTTGTGAGCTAGGGCTGTTTCAGTTTGTAGCGTGCCAGGACCATAATCTGCAGTTCCCATGTTCTAGTCCCAATTATACCCACCCTGCCCTCGATAAGAAAGGGCGGGCTCCCCTAACAAGTTCTGAGACTTTGGGGTCTTTGTGACCTGGCATTTAACCTATTGTGAATATAAAAAAAAAATGCCCTGTGAGACGGAAGCAACCCTCCTTGTGACCTAACCATCTAGCCCATTGTGTACACAAATATGTTGCTCAGATGTGAAACAACTGAATCCACCCCTACAAAAATTACAGGTAACTTTAAAACAACGTTCATTTATGTGTTTGCCCCTAAACTGGAAATCAATAATATGGAATTTTTATTTCCAATAAATACATTGAAATAACCATTTAAAATGCAACTAGTAAAACTGCATTTGCAAATTTTTGAATGATAAAGGCAGAACTTTTCAATAAAGACATCTGACTGCATATACTTAACTGCAGATATTGATAAAACGGCCATCGGTTGGCCAAGTTCAAATGTGTTCATTAATTAAACAATCATCGTATTACATAATAGCCGTAATTCCGGCGAACGGACGGACGGACGTGCATCGTCATCGGTAGCAGAAATTGGGGCTTTCCCCTTGGCTCTGAAGGTTCATGAGAGATCGGTCCAAAATTTGGTGGGTTAGTCCGGATGGTCCAAATTAATTCTAGCCGTGTTGGGTTAACAGATAGGGTTCCTAGCTGCTATGGGTCGGGAGTTATCCCAAGACAAATGTCCGAAATTTTCCGGGGCACTGCCGTCGCTTTCTGAGTGGAGTTGTACGATTTCTGAGTGGAGCAGTACGATTTCCGAGTGGAGTAGTACGATTTCTGAGTGGAGCAGTACGATTTCTGAGTGGAGTAGTACGATTTCTGAGTGGAGCAGTACGATTTCTGAGTGGAGAAGTACGATTTCTGAGTGGAGCAGTACGATTTCTGAGTGGAGAAGTACGATTTCTGAATGGAGTTGTACGATTTTTGAGTGGAGCAGTACGATTTCTGAGTGGAGCAGTACGATTTCTGAGTGGAGTTGTACGATTTCTGAGTGGAGCAGTACGATTTCCGAGTGGAGTAGTACGATTTCTGAGTGGAGCAGTACGATTTCTGAGTGGAGCAGTACGATTTCTGAGTGGAGAAGTACGATTTCTGAGTGGAACAGTACGATTTCTGAGTGGAGCAGTACGATTTCTGAATGGAGTTGTACGATTTTTGAGTGGAGCAGTACGATTTCTAAGTGGAGCAGTACGATTTCTGTGTGGAACAGTACGATATCTGAGTGGAGCAGTTTGATTTCTGAGGGGAGCAGTACGATTTCTGAGTGGAGTTGTACGATTTCTGAGTGGAGCAGTACGATTTCTGAGTGGAGTTGTACGATTTTTGAATGGAGCAGTACGATTTCTGAGTGGAGCAGTATGATTTCTGAGTGCAGTTGTACGATTTTTGAGTGGAGCAGTACGATATCTGAGTGGAGCAGTACGATTTCTGAGTGGAGTTGTACGATTTTTGAGTGGAGCAGTACGATATCTGAGTGGAGCAGTACGATTTCTGAGTGGAGTTGTACGATTTCTGAGTGGAGCAGTACGATATCTGAGTGGAGCAGTATGATTTCTGAGGGGAGCAGTACGATTTCTGAGTGGAGTTGTACGATTTCTGAGTGGAGCAGTACGATTTCTGAGTGGAGTTGTACGATTTTTGAGTGGAGCAGTACGATTTCTGAGTGGAGCAGTACGATTTCTGAGTGGAGCAGTACGATTTCTGAGTGGAGCAGTACGATTTCTGAATGAAGTTGTACGATTTTTGAGTGGAGCAGTACGATTTCTGAATGGAGTTGTACGATTTTTGAGTGGAGCAGTACGATATCTGAGTGGAGCAGTTTGATTTCTGAGGGAAGCAGTACGATTTCTCAGTGGAGTTGTACGATTTCTGAGTGGAGCAGTACGATTTCTGAGTGGAGTTGTACGATTTTTGAGTGGAGCAGTATGATATCTGAGTGGAGCAGTACGATTTCTGAGGGGATCAGTACGATTTCTGAGTGGAGTTGTACGATTTCTGACTGGAACAGTATGATTTCTGAGTGGAGCAGTACGATTTCTGAATGGAGTTGTACAATTTTTGAGTGGAGTAGTACGATTTCTAAGTGGAGCAGTACGATTTCTGAGTGGAGTTGTATGATTTCTGAGTGGAGTTGTATGATTTCTGAGCGGAGTTGTACGATTTCTGAGTGGAGTATTACGATTTCTGAGTGGAGTTGTACGATTTTTGAGTGGAGCAGTACGATTTCTGAATGGAGTTGTACGATTTTTGAGTGGAGCAGTACGATATCTGAGTGGAGCAGTTTGATTTCTGAGGGGAGCAGTACGATTTCTGAGTGGAGTTGTACGATTTCTGAGTGGAGCAGTACGATTTCTGAGTGGAGTTGTACGATTTTTGAGTGGAGCAGTACGATTTCTAAGTGGAGCAGTACGATTTCTGAGTGGAGCAGTACGATTTCTGAGTGGAGCAGTATGATTTCTGACTGGAACAGTATGATTTCTGAGTGGAGCAGTACGATTTCTGAATGGAGTTGTACGATTTTTGAGTGGAGTAGTACGATTTCTAAGTGGAGCAGTACGATTTCTGAGTGGAGTTGTATGATTTCTGAGCGGAGTTGTACGATTTCTGAGTGGAGTATTACGATTTCTGAGTGGAGCAGTACGATTTCTGAGTGAAGCAGTACGATTTCTGAGTGGAGCAGTACGATTTCTGAATGGAGTTGTACGATTTTTGAGTGGAGCAGTACGATTTCTGAATGGAGTTGTACAATTTTTGAGTGGAGCAGTACGATATCTGAGCGGAGCAGTACGATTTCTGAGTGGAACAGTACGATTTCTGAGTGGAGCAGTACGATTTCTGAGTGGAGCAGTACGATATCTGAGTGAAGCAGTACGATTTCTGAGTGAAGCAGTACGATTTCTGAGTGGAGCAGTACGATTTCTGAGTGGTGTAGTACGATTTCTGAGTGGAGCAGTACGATTTCTGAGAGTACGATATCAACGACAGTTGCGACTGGAGTAGTACGTTAACGGGAGGAATGACTATGAATGAAACGACGGAAATAGTTATCAATTGGACATACGTTTCGCGCCAAACTTTTGGCGCGAAACTACTATGGTATGGTTCTTGCCAAGTACCACAATATGGCAAACAACAATGTCCACTAGATGTCGCGACCCTCAAGTATAGAGTGATAATTACTCGTGTAAAAGAATCCTTTGTGTTCTACTTTAGGATTATACGGGTATTTAATCGTCGTTTCAACTTATTCGCCATATGCAATATATTCCTGTATAATCTATAAGCCTAATACAATGAGATCTGTATTTCTATTGTTCTTTAATGACTCCTCTGTTTTTATATTGAACGCTCACTTACGCAACACATAAAGAATTTATTTTCGAAAAAAAAGCTTTGAACGTAACTCTCCATTAAAATAACAACAGAGAAGTCGCCATTAATTTAAACGAATTAACAATAGTTCTTTATTAAAATCTTGATGCATTCTCATGAACGTTTCAAAGTACGAAAAACGTAATAATAAGATCTCAGAACGTCCAAGTCTAAATGGATATTTTGACAGGCAAAGTAGTTTATTTCTATTGCATTGATTTGTGATCAGGATTTCTCTACGGCTAAGATTCTCTTTTATGAAATATGAGTGATGTACAATCATTACGGCGAGCACTTCCTTCGCTGCATTTCATTTCCGCCAGGTCAGCCTCCTCGATGCCTTTCCGTGTGGTCGATCCATTCTACTCTTTCATTTAGTCATACGACCGAGTATTGGTTACATTTTTTTTTCTCTTCTCGAAGGGAAGAGAATCAGAAACGGGTTTTGTGCTCAGAGCAAACCATTCGGATTAAGTGATGCATTGGCGTGGATAAAGAAAAGGCCCAACTTTAACGACAGGCAGTGTTCAGAAATTGCCCATCCCACAAGGGACCAAAGTGATAAACATTTTCTTAATGACTGAGTCTTTTAAACCCTTGCTTCCTCCCTTCTCCACCCCCCCCCCCCACCTCGCCCTGTTTATTTTTTGCGATGCACTTTTATCGTAGTTCTCTTTCTTTCTCATGCTCTAGCGCACATAAAAAATCAATATTCTTCATTTTCGGCATTTTTTGGTCTGTTTGGCTGCAAACGGATTAGTCACCAGTATCGATGAGATGCACGCGCTGTAATCAAAATTTATTATTGAGAGGGCTTTTTTTCTTTTTCTTTTCTTCTTTATATCTGGTGGATGCTTTTAAAAGTGCCTTTCCGATCCTATTGAAGGTATTTAATGGAAATAAAAAAAACTCTGACGGTCTGTGTGCCAGGGTAATCTGGCCGAGAGTGCAAAACGTAGTCTTTATTTTTAATGAGTCCATTTATGGGTATCCGCATTTTGAGAGATCATTCGGGTATATTGGATAGTGAGGAATTGGTAACGAAATGGAGGAAGCTTTCGAATCTGTGGTAATGCGAAAATACAAATCTGTTTTTGAGTGTGCAAAGGTCAAGAGTACAGTCGCTCAAAAAAGTATCCGAACACTATGGTTGATTACGATTTTTTTTTACGATTTTTTTAGAAATTAGCGATCTGGCAACTTTCGTGTCAAGGTTGCCAGATCGCTAATTTCTAAAAAAAAATCGTTGCCAGATATTTTTTTCTGAATTCTGTAATCAACCATAGTGTTCGGATACTTTTTTGAGCGACTGTAGGTGGTCATATTATTTTGATACTAGATCGTGTGGGCTCACTCACGGAAATATTGAGCGTGTGCAGTTACCGTTCACAGCAAACTGGAGCGTGTGCAGTAACTGCACACGCTCCAGTTTGCTGTGAACGGTAACTGGAGCGTGTACAGTTGCTGTACACGCTCCAGATATTTTTTCTGAATTCTGTAATCAACCATAGTGTTCGGATACTTTTTTGAGCGACTGTAGGTGGTCATATTATTTTGATACTAGATCGTGTGGGCTCACACACGGAAATATTGAGCGTGTGCAGTTACCGTTCACAGCAAACTGGAGCGTGTGCAGTAACTGCACACGCTCCAGTTTGCTGTGAACGGTAACTGGAGCGTGTACAGTTGCTGTACACGCTCCAGATATTTTTTCTGAATTCTGTAATCAACCATAGTGTTCGGATATTTTTTTGAGCGACTGTAACGAATCAACAATATCTATAAGCTTCTTTGGTGTTTTGATGGATTACCGTCCGTCGAATGACGACGTTGAGCCATGCGCTGTGTATGTTAAAGACACGCCGCATTGTCTTGAATGGAGGCTTCCGTCTATTTCCTATCAGCTGTCTATTGTATCCTTTTCCCTAACCTTTCCTAAACCCTTGAGGATGCTTGTAATCTGGCCATTCAGTCAATTGTGTGCAAAAAAAAAGTAATGTTACAAAAAAATCCAAAATTCTTTGGAATCAATATAAAATATCACGTTATCCTCACGTCTGATAAAGAGAAAATATATGACCATATGTTCAAAAAAATATATACATTGCCTAAGCAAAATATTAAAGAATTGTGTGTAAAGCCAAAATTTCATAACTTCTAAAACAAACGTTTTTTTTATTTTTTGGGGGGAAAGACTTAAAATGGATTGAAAATCACTATAAAATCTATTTGAATATCTATTTTTAGTAATAATCTTTCAATGTTTAAAGCAGTCATGAGCAACTGTATCTGCGACTCGAACCTGGGAACTTCAGATTATGAGCCTGGTGCAATACTGACTGAGCTACCCCCTCTTCCCACACGTGTTTTTTGTTTGTTTGTTTTTTTTTGGTAAATAATAATAATGGAAATATTAATACTTAGTAAAATAATACTTTAAATCACTGCATAGTGTAACAAGCAAATAATTCATAAACATATGATAAGAAAGTGTTCCAAATATATAATAATTCTTTTGCGATCTGGATTGTGATGGATCTCATCTATACGAAATCTTTTCCGTTTATTGTGTGGTTGTGTTCTCGTGATGATATGGATAAAAACAAACTCCAGGATTATATTGTCTGAACTGGACCAAAATCATCTTTTGGCTCTCTTTCTTTCCAGTGCCGATTCCCAATATAACAATGCCATCCTGAGCACCAACGTCATCGTCGCATCCGATGGCAACCTCACGTGGCTCTCAAGCGCCATTTTTAAGAGCTCGTGCAAGATTGATGTCTCGTGGTTTCCCTTTGACCAGCAGACCTGCACCATGAAGTTTGCCTCGTGGACCTACGACGGATATCAGGTGGGCAGATTCAGACTCAAAATCTTAAAAGTGGAAAAAGGGTATTGGAGTAATGTAACAATTGTACAATCGCTCAAAGAAGTATCCGAACACTATGGTTGATTACAGAATTCAGAAAAAATATCTGGCAAAGATTTCTTTAGAAATTAGTGATCTGGCAACCTTCGTGTCACGTGACACGAAGGTTGCCAGATACTACTACTACTTTTTTGAGCGACTGTACCATAAATCTAGCATTGTGTAATTAAAAATCATTTATGCATTAACAACAGAAACGAAATGATATTTGTTTCTTATTGGCGAAAGCGTCTTCCCAAAATGAAAGCAGATTATGTTTTGTACATAAAAGTTTTCACTGTACTTATTAAGACTTGATTCAAATTTATTATCTCTTATTTTATTGTACAGTGGCTCAAAAAAGTATCCGAACACTATGGTTGATTACAGAATTCAGAAAAAATATCTAGCAAAGATTTTTTTAGAAATTAGTGATCCGGCAACCTCCGTGTCACGTGATTACAGAATTCAGGAAAAATATCTGGAGCGTGTAGAGCAACTGTACACGCTCCAGTTACCGTTCACAGCAAACTGGAGCGTGTGCAGTTACTGCACACGCTCCAGTTTGCTGTGAACGGTAACTGCACACGTTCAATATTTCCGTGAGTGAGTCCACACGATCCAGGTCTTTGTGAGCTCACACGATCCAATGTGCTGTGAACATTAACCGCAACCGCTCCCGTTTCCTGTGAACGGTAACTGCACACGCTCCATATTCATTGCATTATATATTCATACGCATTATATATATTAAAAAGTATCCTATATACTATGGTTGATTACAGAATTCAGAAAAAATCGTTGCCAGATATTTTTTCTGAATTCTGTAATCAACCAAAGTGTTCGGATACTTTTTTGAGCGACTGTACAGACAGTCTCGACTTTACTTATGGTTTGAAGTCCGATCCATGTTTGCAAATCCGTTATCTATACCACATTAAATTAATTTCTATACTTTTGTATTCTATTTTTAAATTATTTTTGAATTGGACTTTATGTAAATTTTAAAATATGTATCATCATAAAAAAAGTAAATGTGTGCAAAATGTTTAAGGTTTTTTACTTTTTTTAAAATTTTTTATGAAATAAAGATGTAGGCATAACAATGGATTTAAAATTCGTAAATAGATAAATTAATATTTGTTATGTAGAGGAGTATAATGCATCAAAACACGATATTAGTGAAATGAAAAATAAATACCCTCTCAAGCAGCTGCTTGCCACAGAGGTCTGACATCAGTCTGTCAGTTTACGTGCCATAGTAGAAGGTCTGTGAGGATGGCAGGACCTCAGCAGAAAAACAACACAAACGTCCATGCCTTACCCGGGGCTCGAACCCAGGTCCCGTTGATCAGTAGCCAAGCGCGCTAACCACTCGGCCATGGAAATACATTAGATCAGTAGCCAAGCGCGCTAACCACTCGGTCATGGGAATACATTAGATCTGTAGCCAAGCTCGCTAACCACTCGCCATAAGAATACATTAGATCAGTAGCCAAGCGCGCTAACCACTCGGCCATGGGAATACATTAGATCAGTTGCCAAGCGCGCTAACCACTTTGCCATTGGAATACATTAGATCAGTAGCCAAGCGCGCTGACCACTCGGCCATGGCAATACATTAGATCAATAGCCAAGCGCGCTAACCACTCGGCCATGGGAATACATTAGATCAGTAGCCAAGCGCGCTAACCACTTTGCCATGGGAATACATTAGATCAGTAGCCAAGCGCGCTAACCACTTTGCCATGGGAATACATTAGATCAGTAGCCAAGCGCGCTGACCACTCGGCCATGGGAATACATTAGATCAATAGCCAAGCGCGGTAACCACTCGGCCATGGGAATACAGAAGTGAAAAGTAAGGCAGGAGTATATTTTTAATATAGGGCCTCCAACTTAACGTAAAATCTTGACTTACGTAAGGTCTCCAGAACTCGAGACTTATAGAAGTCGGGGACTGCCACTATTTATATTCATCATCTCTTATTCTCTCTTGTAATTGTGATTTTATGTCAGGGCCTATCCAGGAAAAACGCAACAAAGCGTGAACGAAAACTAACATATATTATACCTGGGCTAGATTCAAAGATAAATAATAAACGAGGAAACAAATGTTTTGACACTCATGAAAAACATCCCTTTTATTTTCGCTACTTCTGTACAATCGTCTAAATTACTTCAGTCAGGCGAAGACAATTCAAAAATAATATTAATTTATTGTTTTCATTGATATTTTCACAATTTTCGATTTCTTCATATTTTTTTTTTTGGAAAGTAGGAGTTAAAGCCACCTGCTCCCCCATCTAGATCTAATTCTGATCATTTTTTCTAAGTCGAATCATTTGTACAGTCGCTCAAAAAAGTGTCCGAATGCTATGGTTGATTACAGAATTCAGAAAAAATATTTGGCAACGATTATTTTAGAAATTAGTGATCTGGCAACCTTCGTATCACGTGATTACAGAATTCAGGAAAAATATCTGGAGCGTGTACAGCAACTGCACACGCTCAATATTTCCGTGAGTGAGCCCACACGATCTAGTATCAAAATAATATGACCACCTACAGTCGCTCAAAAAAATATCCGAACACTATGGTTGATTACAGAATTCAGAAAAAATATTTGGCAACGATTATTTTAGAAATTAGTGATCTGGCAACCTTCGTATCACGTGATTACAGAATTCAGGAAAAATATCTGGAGCGTGTACAGCAACTGCACACGCTCAATATTTCCGTGAGTGAGCCCACACGATCTAGTATCAAAATAATATGACCACCTACAGTCGCTCAAAAAAATATCCGAACACTATGGTTGATTACAGAATTCAGAAAAAATATTTGGCAACGATTATTTTAGAAATTAGTGATCTGGCAACCTTCGTGTCACGTGACAAGACCATCCAGAGTGTTCTTTAACGTGCACAGGATATGGCTCTCTCCCTCACACGGTTCACGACTCAACGTCCCATCCGACGGACGGCGGCATTTCCAAGGCCATTGGTGTCCCCTACTGACAACCTTCATCAACCTTCGTGTCAGGTGACACGAAGGTTGCCAGATCACTGATTTCTAAAAAAGTCGTTGCCAGATATTTTTTCTGAATTCTGTAATCAACTATAGCGTTCAGATACTTTTTTGAGCGACTGTACCTGGTAAAAAAAAGCTTTAAAAAAATGACATTATGCAGGATACAGCAGTGATTTATATTTATCACAGGTCCGTCCAATCCAAACAGCGAAGATCCCCTAAGGAATAAAAAGCATATTCTTAAAGATCAGTATAAAAAATCTCTGTGCTTATAAACGAAAACATATATTTCTAACAAGTGATTAATTAAAAACTTTTAATTAGATACTGGTTAGAATAATATTCGATAAGAAACTATATTTTTTAAGGAATGAAGAAAATATCTCGATTAAAAATAAAAAATATACATTTTTTAACAAGTATTGTGAATTGGCAAAATCGTTTAGCCATGAACCTAAAAACCAAAAAGGGGCGGGGGTGGCTCAGTCGGTAGCGCGCCAGGCTCGTAATCTGTAGTTCCCAGGTTCGAGTCCCAGCTGGGTCAGCGTTGAGATTTATCTCCGCAAAATTCCCCGCCCTGCCCACGGTCAGTAGGGGACACCGATGGGCTTGGAAAGGCCGCAGTAAAATAAATTAATTATGCACGTTAAGCAAAATAAGCACGTGCTTAGGGCACCAAGGGAAGGGGGTCACCACAGAGTTCCCCCCCAGCTATCATGCCCTTAATTCTCAAATTGTAATCGATCCACATCTGAAGAAGAATAAAGGAATTCGTAATATTTCATTGGAAGATAATATAATAATAATTTATTATAATAATATTACAGAATTAATAAATAATTAATAATAATATAATAAAATAATAAATAATTTAATATTACAGACAAATAAAGAATTACCAGCAGACACACACTTTACAATACCTAACGAAGAAGAAGACTTTAAGATGTATAAAGACTAATAGCTTATAAAAGAGTTAGGTTGTTTTACCTTTTAGCGATTCTTTTTTTCACATAATGTACTAAATGGCCAGGTCACATGAGCCCCAAGAACTGAGAAGCCCTTGGGGAGAGGCAATGGTAAGAGACAGATGTAAGCCGACAGTCAAGGCCCTCCGGCTTCTTCTTTAACATTAGCATTTTTTCGTTATTCATATTATCAAATGTCTTTCTTATATCATTTTAATAATCTAAAAACTTTATTCCAATACTAATTAATTCTCAGAATTGATGTTTACGATTATGGACAAATAAGAGGGATATAGTAAAAGTACTTTCCCAGACAAATAACAGTTACTTTCCCAGACGAAACAGAAACCAACAGTGTTGTTGGGTTGTTTTACTTCTGGGCGGCACTTTTTTGCACACCATGGGCTAAATGGCCAGGCCACAAGGACCCCGAAGGCTCAGAGAAGGTTGGGGGAGGGGACCCACTGAAACAGCTGTTGGGAGACAGATGGTATCCTCCCGTCAAGGCCATCCAGCATGTTCTTTAACGTGCACAGGGTATGGCTCTCCCGCACACGGGACCACGTCTTAACGTCCCATCCGACGGACGACGGTCTTTCCAAGCCCATCGGTGTCTCCTACTGACCGTGGGCAGGGCGGGGAATTTTGTATTTTATGATAAAATACGTTTTTGGGTGAAAGAAATGTTGATGACAAATTAAAAATGTACATCAAGCATATACTAATTAATGAAATATAAAAAAATCCAGTCAGTATTTAGAGTTAAGGGCGCTGGAATAATTAACAGCACGAATGCCAGTCCCAAACCAGCGAAAAACGCATTGTAAAAGGTGAAAATATCTCAAAAATTCTTTAAAAAATCTTTTTTCCTTTTGACTGTGGGGGCGGGGGTGGTTCAGTCGGTAGCGCGCCAGGCTCGTAATCTGTAGTTCTCAGGTTCGAGTCCGAGCTGGGTCAGCGTTGAGACTTATCTCCGCAAAACTCCCCGCCCATGGTCAGTAGGGGACACCAATGGGCTTGGAAAGGCCGCCGTCCGTCGGATGGGACGTTAAGCCGTGGTTCCGTGTGCGGGAGAGCCATACCCTGTGCACGTTAAAGAACACGCTGGATGGCCTTGACGGAAGGCTACCATCTGTCTCCCAACAGCTGTTCCAGTGGATCCCCTCCCCCAACATTCTCTGAGCTTTCGGGGTCCTTGTGGCCTGGCCATTTAGCCCATGGTGTGCAAAAAAGTGCCGCTCAGAGGTAAAACAACCCAACCCAACCCATGAACGTAAAAATATTTAGTCAAAAAAATTGGAAGAAATGAGCCAGATTCAGTATATTGATTATTTATTTTATGAAGCCACAGGTTCTTTTTGAATTGGACAAACCTTATTTAGCCCATAGCTGTCCCGTGGCCGAGTGGTTAGCGCGCTTGGCTACTGATCTAAGGGACCTGGGTTCGAGCCCCGGGTAAGGCATGGATGTATGTGTCGTTTTTCTGCTGAGGGTCTGCCATCCTCTCAGACCTTCTACTACGGCATATAAACTGACTCTGTGGCAAGCAGCTGCTTGAGGGGGTATTTATTTTATATTTAGCCCATATAAATTCGAAAAGCTAATAACAGGCAACTGATTAAAATTTCGACTCCATGTTTTGTCTTCCTCAGGTGAACCTAGTGATCCAAACAACAGAAGGAGATCTCTCGAACTACGTGGAGAATGGGGAATGGGATCTCATCAACATGGTGGTGGATAGGAATGAAGTATTCTACAGCTGTTGTCAGGAGCCTTATCCCGATATCACTTATTCGATCATCCTCCGCAGAAGGCCTCTCTTTTACGTCTTCAATCTGATTCTTCCCTGCGTCCTCATCACCGGCATCGCTCTCCTCAGCTTCTACATGCCGTCAGACTCTGGTGAGAAAGTCACTCTTGGCATCACCACTCTTCTCTCGATGACGGTTTTCCTCATGGTGATAGGAGAGAGCATGCCGCCCACATCGGACACAGTACCTCTCATTGGTGAGTCACGATGTAAAAAAAAACGCTTCTCTATACTGATTTTTTTTCGGGGGTGGACATTGATTAGAAAATTAACAGACAATCTTCATTGATCATACGTGAGTGACCTCTGAATCACCTTGCCATTTATGGGACATATCGAGGTGTCAGCTTTGTAGTTCCACAGTATCCGCATAGTTTCGTAGTTCTGTGTCATTCACGCTACGTCATTCGTATATAGTACAGTCGCTCAAAAACGTATCCGAACACTATGGTTGATTACAGAATTCAGAAAAAATATCTGGCAAAGATTTTTTTAGAAATTAATGATCTGGCAACCTTCGTGTCACGTGATTACAGAATTCAGGAAAAATATCTGGAGCGTGTACAGCAACTGTACACGCTCCAGTTACCGTTCACAGCAAACTGGAGCGTGTGCAGTAACTGCACACGCTCCAGTTTGCTGTGAACGGTAACTGCACACGCTCAATATTTCCATGAGGGAGCCCACACGATCTAGTATCAAAATAATATGACCACCTACAGTCGCTCAAAAAAGTATCCGAACACTATGGTTAATTACAGAATTCAGAAAAAATATCTGGCAACGATTTTTTTTAGAAATTAGCATTGAGGTAGTAATACTAGAGATGGGACTCCGATTCCCGTAGCATTGACCGCCGTGATCACAGACTGCCGTGTCTGCCGACTGCTTAGTGAGGCAAGATACCCATGATGCCTTGCGATATGGCTGCGAACAACGATGAAGGCTATTTAAAAATGTTTAACAAATGATTTAAATGAGACAGAACTTTGCTGTTTTTTGTTTTTTATTTCGATGAGGTTATTCCAGTGTAGTAATTAAAGCAAAATAGATTTAATTAATACACACTGATTTATATCGGATGAAAATCGAAGACGCTGGAAACTGCTTCTCTTTCAAATCGAGGTTTTGTATGAAAATTGAAAAAGAAATCGATATGTTCTTAATATGTGATTAAAGCTGAACTAAATTGACTGTAAACTTAGCAGACATTGAATTGAGCCCGTTTAAAACAGAAACAATGGTAAACATATTTTAAAATATTGTTGCGAATTACAAAATGAATTGGCACTGGGCGTGAGTAATAATAACTATATTTTAAAACCAAATACAATACAATGCAAATTGTTACAAAGGAAATATGGATGAAGTACCTTATAAACAAATTAGCTGCTAACATGCACAAGTCATCAACCTTCCTGCACAGAGCACACAACAACAGCTCTGTCTATTCTACTAAATACTACCTCTTTACTTCCTTTACCATGTCACTTGAACATCTTCAGACAGTTCTTCAGTCAGTAAACAAATTCTCGTCCTGTGCTAGTTCACTAAACTTATCCCACTAGCCAAAACAAGAGGACCGTCCGCGCACACATCACATAAAAGATTCTTCTTGGAAACTTCTTCGAACTTATCGCGCACAGACTCAGACCATCTGAACATCCTTTCAGATCTCACAACTTTTAACACACTGCACTGTTCTTCTTCTAATTCCTCCGAATCGTTCCAAGTTCCAATTCGTTGGCTAATTGAATCTCACGTAGAAGCACAGACGAGGGCTCCAGTCACGTTAAGTCATGAAGTCACTGTTGCTCGTTCATCTATCGTAACAATATAATACATGATCAAATCATTCAGCTTAATCGAAAGCCCTCAAAATTTATTGACCTTAATAATGCAAATCCGCGCCTCATTTAAAAAAACATGAAACGTCACATTTATTTGCTTCTTTCATTAAAAAATATTAATTTTTATTAAAAACTGAAAGAAATAATCAGAGAATGTAAACTTTTTTTTAATTCAGCTGAAGCGGGAAATCAAATCTCCTCCCAATAAATGACAGAATTTAATTTCATGCTATAAAAAAAAACCCAAATATTATAAGCTTGTTATTCAGCTGAAGCATAAAGAAATTCAAGCCACCCCCCTCCCAAGCAAACACACAAATGGCACAACTGAAATTTGATGCTTCGAAAAAACAAATATTGTAAACTTTTATATCAGCTAAGGCAGAAGGAAATCCAAGGTCACACACATATAAATGGCATAATTGAAATTTCATGCTATACATATAAAAAGCAACAATTTATACTTTCTCTCATTTCAAAAGCCCCACCCCATACTCCATACCCCCCCCCCCCCACACACACACACACACACACAAATGACATGATTGAAATTTCATGCAGCAAAAACCACATATTGTAAACTTTTATATCAGCTGAGGCAAAAGGAAATCCAAGGTCACACACACACACAAATGACATAATTGATATTGCATGCTATATATATAAAACAATGATTTACACTTACTCTCATTTCAACTAAGGCAGAAGGAAAGGCAAGCCCCCCCACCCCCCCACCCCCCGCCCTCTCACACACAAATGACATAATTGAAATTTAATGCTGTAAAAAAAAGGAAACAAAAATGCTAACTATTTTCATTTCAGCTGAGGCAGTAGGAAATTCATATCACACACACATAATATAAGAAATGTAGTTACTGCAAAGTATATTTTTGTCACTGTTTTATGCAAATTTCGATGTTTGCTCTAATATATGCCTTTTAATTTTTCTGTCATTTGCGTCTCTAAATGATGAAGTCTAATTTTAGCATATTCTTTTGCAAAGTTTCTTTTTCATATTATAAGCATGATTGTCAATTTCCATATCCAATTCCCTATTACTGATATGATTATCTAGTGATGTGAGCACCAACATGCATTGAAGCCTATGTAGGACATTAACCTGAATTTCTTAAATAGGTATGAAATGGTTGTTGTTGAGAATATAAAGTTTTCTCCTGGAAGACACTGTTCAGCAATTTTTGCAGTTGCACACACATACTGTGAGATGGGCGAGAAAACCTCAATGTTTAATATTAACCTTTAAAGTGTCAGAAGCTGATTAATCAGTTTCCAAAAATCCCTGCAAAAGAACTTGCAACATGCTTTTTTATGCTTCCCTACCATTTTTTTTCCAGAATTAAATGCTTTTTCTTTTGATACGTAATATAGACTATTTCATTCATTAGTTTTCCATAATAGGGCTCAAAAGTTGTTTCTTAAAGAAGAAAAAAATTGTCTTTGTAAGGGTTAATAAGTGTAGACACAGAAGACTGCATTAGGTCAGAGTCAATTAATGCTAATTTACATTCTAGGCAAGAAATAACATCTTTCAATTTCAGAGAAAAGAGACACAATGACCTTCATTGCTTTACTGTGATTGCTTGATATTATCCACATGTGAGAAACACCTAAAATGTCACTGGACATTTCGTTATTGCTGCCAATGATTTTAATTTTATTGAAAGTTCAACAATTGCCATTTTTCTAATTAATTATCAGCCGGTTAATTATTAACTGCATGTGTGCACTTTGAAACTAAAGATCATTAGGTTATTATAGTTTACCTCTTTTGCTCTTATAACTTAAAAAAAATTAAATATGGTCCTGGCTGAATTTGTAAGTAAAAATATATTTTGTGCCAGACAAACCAACTGTTAAAAAAAAACCTATGGGGATTTTCCAGCTATATAAAATTGAAATAAACATAAAAATTAGAGTTTCAGAAGCTATATCTGAATTTTTATCATTAGTATTATTACCATAATCTACATATCCATAATAGCATTTGCCATTGAACAGTATATTTGTTTCCTAATTGATTTCTTCTCCAATAATAAAGTGTATATCATAAGCTTCTGCTTACTATCAGTAAAATTTTCCATGCAGAAAACTTCAATAAATCCAGGAAGGCCATCTACAGATTAAAATTGTGGAGCTATTGGGAAATATTTTCTCTTACAAATTCATAAGCCTTTTTTTAAAAAAAATAGAACCTCAAATTTTAATAAGCCTTTGGAGAATGAAAATATCATGGGAAACTTATTTATCTCTTGGCAATAAAATATGCCTTTGCTTCTTTCAGCATTTTGCTGTGAATTTCTGAACAGATTTAAAGTTATATCCAGAAACACAGGCTTTGGTGTCTCAATGTCATCTTGATGTGCTTTTGAGCCTTACACAAATCTATTAAAATAGATTTTGATTGCTTGGCTATTAGCTGGCAGTAATTTCAACATAACATTTTCTTTAAGCTCTGGATTTCATTTTGCACTGGCATCAACTTTCTCTTAAATTTTCTAGGACTCTTCCCTCTTACACAGCATGAGTGATCATTTTTATAAACAATATTTGTTCTCATTGCAATTTCTATCATATCTTCTACAAGTGTCTCTCAGTATAGGCATTTGCTCAAATGTGAATAAAGTTGAATTAATTGACATAATTGAAATTTCATGCTATACATACTATACATACATACATAAATATGTATTATTACAGCATCATTAATTAATCCTACTGTGCCATTTTCTGGAGCTTTATTTTTAAAACAGTAAAATACTGGGAACAGATAGTACTAGCTACTGTTTAAAGAGAGACAGTGGAGCTTCAACCACAATTAACAAGCCTTGGCATTTCAACTCATAAAATTTTTATCAAATATGAAGAGCAAAGTTTTAGGCTTCATTTATCACATAGAAAATTATAAAATCCCTATTTCAAGGGATTCGTTTGAGGAAAAAAAAAAACCATTTGTGTTATTTTGCCAAAATAAAAATGCAAAGCAGAAATCTCATAAAATTGATGTCTAAGTTCAATATTTCATTTAGAAACAAAATTCAAGAACATATTTTATAAATTCCATGCTGTTTGAATCTATAAATCGCCTTCTTTTCATATGTCAATATTATTAGTTTCATTTACGAAAAAATCGTGAACTACATCTGATATTATACTGGGACAGAACGGCATTTTAAAATGCTTTATTTAGTTTTAGGCCTATCTGCTTTAACAATTTAAATTTAAAAGCATTTCACAATATTCGTAAATTACTAACCTATGAAATGTCGAATTGCTGCTTTTATAGTATTTTTCAGTAGTTAGTACACAATGCAGTAAATATAAGAGCGTGATGAAATGTTTGTTTACGTGTCTACACTGAGGAGTAGGCTTAAGATTTTGCACATGTTCCATGGCGTCCGTTGCCAGTCCTGTCTCTAGTAATATTACCTCAATGGAAATTAGTGATCTGGCAACCTTCTTGTCACGTGACACGAAAGTTGCCAGATCACTAATTTCTAAAAAAAAATCGTTGCCAGATATTTTTTTCTGAATTCTGTAATCAACCATAGTGTTCGGATATTTTTTTGAGCGACTATAGAAATGAGTTCGGATCCGAACTTTTCCGAGCTGAGCCCGACAAAACTCGAATAGCACAGAAGACTTCGGTCTCGGTCATGATTTAAATTTCAAATTTTTTGTAATTTTAAAAAATTAAAAATTTCTTTTGGTTATAATTTTAATTTTAATTAATGTTAATAAAATTAAACATTTTTTAGTTCTGCTTATGTTTTTAGGTATTCTCTCTTTTTTATTAAATGAATCGCTCTCAGCGTTTTTAAGAATATTCCTCAAGAATTTTCTATTTCTACGAATTATTCCATAAATTTTCTTTCTGAAAATTATTAATATTTTAGTTTGGTCTTCAAATAATCATATTATTTTAAAATTTATGATGCCTATAATAAAAAAGAATTAAAAATAGTTTAGCATCATGAATTTTTGCATGTATATATATCAGGATGTAACAGCGTCTATAAGGAAGAATCTATAAGGAGGATCTATAAGGAGGATCCCAAGTGAGAAAAAGTAAAATAATTGAATTAAAAATTGTCTTCCTGTATATGGCAAAAATATTACCAATGATGAAATCCCTTTCTCAATTCATATTGATTTTGAAAGAAAATAGGATATCGTGTTTTTTTTTAATATTGTTTCTTTTGTAATAATGTAATTGGAGTGTAGAATTTGATCATTGGCATTTTTATTTTTATTTCAAGGGCACATATAAGAAGATAGGTAGTGTTTATTACTTTTAAATCAAAATTAATACAGAATGTTATGAACATTGGTCCTTAGTTGTTTAATCAATTGGATAATGAAATAGGATTATATATTAATGTATTGTTATTTGATCTTCAATAAATAGATTTATTAATGAACTAATTATGTAACGAAGGAGAATTTTTTTTTTCAATACTCTTATTTGTTTGAAAATCAAACAAGTTTCTTGGATGGTTGAAACGTATTTTAAAATTGTTATAATAAATTTAATAGACGAAAATTGAGCGTGAGTTTAAAAAAATGCTTACCAACAAAAATTACAAATAAACTAATTTAATCATTTAGGCAAATAGTCCACATATATAAAAATTCAAACCAATTAGAAATATGTTTCCTGAAATTAAACCTGCAAGAATGTCGAGCAATTCTCTACCACACTTGAAACAGTCGAACTACAATAGATTCCATTCAAAACATAAATAATCTTAATTAACATTCAATAATCGACACAATCATCTTTGTGAATAAACCTATCGTTTCCTTTTCCAATTCTGGTATTTACCTTAAACATCTTATTTAACACTAATCCTGTTTTGTTTTTCTACTGCCAGACTTCTTCGACACATTACTGCCATCAGAATTAAGTTTCATAATGCTAACTTCACTCGAATCCTGGCAACTCAGTTTTTCTCAAATAAATCATTCAACTACAGTCGATTACCTTCTTTCGATTGCTTTATAACTTATTATTCAATTTTTACAACTCCCGCGCACCAAGCAATAAAGAGTCTCTTGTCTACACTCAGACCTAATCCATCCAGCTCTTCACAAAATCCTTCTTTAAAACATGCCGTTATTACTTTCGACTCTCTCTGTTCCAATTGGTTAATGACGTAGATACGCTGTACAGTCGCTCAAACAAATATCCGAACACTATGGTTGATTCATCATCATCATCCTCAAGCAGCCATGGGGTATGGAGGTCCAACTAGACCACGCAGTTTAATTCTCCAAGCATATCTGTCCTGAGCTACATCTGCTGCATCCGGCCACTGCACACCAATTCTAACAAGGTCCTGTTTGACATTGTCTGCCCACCGCATCCTAGGTCTCCCCCTCCTTCTGAGGCCTCTAGGCACACTGTTCATAACCCTATTCGCCAATCTATAATTATCCATACGGGCAACATGGCCAAACCAACGGAGTCTCTCGCTGCACAATATGCTGCTTAAAGGAGGTTGCAGACTCCTTTGCCTAACCTCATCATTAGTTACAAAGTTAAACCACCTAATGCCCAAGATACTGCGCAAGCATCTAGAATCAAAAGCATCTAGTTTCCTGTTATCTTGTTTACACAGCGTCCAGGTTTCACTACCATAACTAACCCTAGAAAGAACCAAACTATTATACAGCCTAATTTTAGTCTTTAGGTGTATACGCCTATTTCTCTACAATCTCAATAGATTCTTAAAAGTCCCGGCAGCAATCCCTATTCGTCTGTTAATCTCATGCCGCACATCACCAGTATCAGTTACATAGCTCCCAAGATAATTAAACTGTGACACCTGCTCAAGGGTGCAACCATTCAGATTAACTGAATCACAGCCTGCCTGACCAATTTTCATCACTTTAGTTTTCTCTCTGTTTATAACCAAACCTACTCTACTACCAGTCTCATCAACAGCTCGAATGAAAGAGTTCATCTCATCAACATCATTTGCCAAAAGGGCTAAATCATCAGCATAATCTAAATCAGAAATTTTCGTATCCCTAGCCCATTTAAGGCCAAAATCTTTCCCTTGAAGTGAATTTCGCATAACGTAATCAACAACCAAACTAAAGAGAAAAGGAGACAAAATGCACCTTTGTCGAACACCAGACGTAATGCTAAACCAATTGCTATAAGACTTACCAACTCTCACACATGACTCAGTGTTATTATAGAGAGCTTTCATTATGTTAACTAACTTGTCAGATATACCATATGATCTCACAATCAACCACAAATTATGACGATCAACAGAGTCGAAAGCCTTTTTGAAATCAACAAAGCTGGCAACCACAGGTTTCTGAAATTCTAAACATTTCTCAAGAATCTGCCTAAGTGAAAATATCTCATCTACACATCCCCTGCCACTTCTAAATCCACATTGCTCATCACGCAATTGACTGTCAACCAGATTCTTAATTCTATTAAGCACAATCATGGAAAGAACTTTACCTGGAACAGAGAGTAGGCTGATACCCCTATAGTTATCACAAGAACTGCGATCACCTTTTTTGAAAATAGGGATAATAATAGCTCTGGTAAAATCTTTAGGAACCATGTGTTTATCATAAAGGTTATTCAAAATTTCAGTCATCCAAGTGGTAACCGAAACATTCCCAGCTATGAGCATTTCTGTAATAATTTCATCTGCCCCTGGGGATTTATGAAGTTTAAGTTTAGAAACAGCTGAAATAACTTCAGATTGTGTTATAGGGCCAACATTAAAGCTGCCAATGCATCTATCATCATTACAAACAATGGGAGTAGAACTAACCACATTGTTTAGAACATCACTGAAATGCTCAGCCCACCTAGTCATGACAGAATCCTCACCTTCTATAACCTTACCTTGTTTATCCTTCAATCCTTGTATGCCTGTCCGTTTTCTACCACATAAAACATTAACTATCTGGTACAGCTCTCTGCTGTTGTGCTGCCTAACTGCTTCCTCAGCTTTGTCAACCAAGCCATCAAGCCAAAGATTCTTATCAGTAGCTAACTGATCCTTTACACGTTTATAAAGCTCTCTGTAATCCTTTCTATTAGGACTAGTAGGGTACTGATTAGGGACATTCCTGCAGTTCCTTCTTTCTGAAATAAGCTCAAGTGCCTTATCACTTAAATAATTCTGTCTCCTCTGCTCCTTTTTTCCTAAAAGAGTACTGTTAGTTTCCAAAAAAGCCTGTTTAAAATGGCCCCATTCTTCCTCAACTTCAGCATTAAGCAAACCATGACTGTCATAATGACTAAGTAACCTATCATGGTAAGCTTTAGCTATAACTGGGTCTTTCAGAGCTTCAGTATTAAAGGTAAATTTTTTAACCCTAGCACAACACTTTTTAAATTTAAGTTGCAAGACACTTTTAACAAGGTAATGGTCAGATCCAATTTCAGCTCCCCTATATGCCCTGGTATTTCTAACAGAACTAGCCCATTTGCTGTTAATTAATATATAATCAATCATATTCCTATGCAGCCCATCAGGTGAAACCCATGTGTATCGCGGTGTTTGTAATATGTGTTAGTTATTCTGAAACCATTGAATTTACTTACCTGTAGGAGACGTTGCCCATTGCCATTGCAGCTACCAATACCAAAAGGGCCTATCACCCCTCCCCAAAGATCAGAGTCAGTACCAACTTTGGCATTGAAGTCACCTAGAACAAGGGTAATATCTCCTTTCTTGACAGAATTCAAAATATCCTGAAGTTGTTCGTAAAACCTATCCTTCTCATCCTCATCAGCATCCTCAGTGGGAGCATAACAGCAGATAACATTCAAGTCTTTAATCTTGTTTGAAATTTTGCTGTAAGAAACCTTTCATTAATGCACTCATATCCTAGAAGAGCATCACTAGCATGTCTGCTGAGCAGCAGACCCACGCCTTGGCGATGCTTTCCATCCTCCCTCCCTGTAAAGAGAAATTTAAAGTTATTTTTAAGTATCTCACCTTTACCTGTCCATCTGGTCTCTTGCAAGCCTAGAATATCTAGGTTATAGCGCTGGAATTCCTGCATGAGGACATCAAGAGAATAATCTCTGTGTAATGTCCTCACGTTCCACGTTCCTGCAGAGAGAAAATGATTAGTAGGATTTTTAAAGAAATTAGGTTTATTGATATTGGTAGGGCCAACAATATCAAACAGTCCCCTGATCGCAGGCATGGGGCAAAGACCTGTTCCTCCTCCGCTAAAGGCTGAAGGAAGTCACCGATGCTGATAGGAACTTCAGGCACCACCTTTTCAAGTGGACTTTTTCAAGAGCCACATGGCCTGCCTGAGACACATTACTCCAGTTTAGGCTTGACGATGCCCAACTAGCTAAGTAAGGTTCAGGTATCTGCGATGGCCTCTGATTAGAATTATCCACCAGCTGATATAAGGTATCCCATGCCTCTGTTCACTTAGAGCTGGCAACCCAGTAGCAAACAGAAAACACAGCGGCAGACTCTCCCTCAACAGAGGTCCACCAGTGCAGCAAGTCCAGGATCCATAATCAAGCTCAAATCCATAAACAACTCCAGTCTAGTAGGTATAAATGGTCAGCACCAGGACCCTGTGAAGTTGACCACTCCTCAGCAGGGTTGAAAAAAAGAAAAAAGTTGCCATAGATGACCAGATCAGTAGGCCATACTGAACTGGCAGCCCTCCCCTTCCGTTCCCTTCCAAAAGAGAATATCTCTTTTGAAAGGAACTAACGGCCTGCACCACGAGAAGGCGGAATCGGACATTAGGTGCTAGACCTGGCCGGTTCTGTGCATCATCACTAGGGATTGGTACACAGCTCTCCTTCCAGTTTACGCCTAGCTACCATTACAGAATGAAAAAAAATATCTGGCAACGATTTTTTTAGAAATTAGTGATCTGGCAACCTTCGTGTCACACGATTACAGAATTCAGGAAAAATATCTGGAGCGTGTACAGCAACTGTACACGCTCCAGTTCACAGCAAACTGGAGCGTGTGCAGTAACTGCACACGCTCCAGTTTGCTGGAACGGTAACTGCACACGCTCAATATTTCCGTGAGTGAGCCCACACGATCTAGGTCTTTGTGAGCTCACACGATCCAATGTGCTGTGAACATTAACCGCAACCGCTCCAGTTTGCTGTGAACAGTAACTGCACACGCTCCATATTCATTGCATTATATATTCATACGCATTATATATATTAAAAAGTATCCGAACACTATGGTTGATTACAGAATTCAGAAAAAATATATGGCAACGATTTCTTCAGAAATTAGTGATCTGGCAACCTTTGTGTCACGTGACACGAAAGTTGCCAGATCACTAATTTCTAAAAACATCGTTGCCAGATATTTTTTCTGAATTCTGTAATCAACCATAGTGTTCGGATACTTATTTGAGCGACTGTACCATACGCGAGCATCACAAATGACATATCGCAACGTGATCGTGTTGTTGCACGTTCATCTGTCGTAACAATATATATTAAGAATCTTTTAGCAAATGAAGTTTGATTTGCTTTCAAGACGTGCCTGATGCTATCTACCGAAATGTTCTAGAAAGTCTGGCCAAACTGAATTAAAGACCTGAAGAGCGCAGGATAAATCTGATTATATTTACATATTTAGATTTAAATTCTGAACCACTACAGATATTGGAAAACAGTTTATAGCAGTGGTTACAGCGCAGGCGGAAACTATTAGACTAGGTGATACTGCGAAACTCAACAGTTAACACTCCAATAGTGTGGTCAATCATTGGTTGACGCGTCTGTCGTTCTCCTCTATCGTTGGTTGGGATTGACGTTTGGATATTTTTAGGGGGATATTTTGGCACATATTTTGTGCTCCCATAAGATTTCACTGGGGTTTAACCACCAGTAAACTAATTGGTAAGTCAATACTTATCACTGTAAGGAAGGGGCATTCAAATTATTTTTTCGGTGGCTTTGGGTTGGGTTGTGTTGTTTTACCTCTGAGCAGCACTTTTTTGCACACCATGGGCTAAATGGCCAGGTCACATGGACCCCGAAGGCTCAGAGAAGGTTGGGGGAGGGGGCCCACTGGAACAGCTGTTGGGAGACAGATGGTAGCCTCCCGTCAAGGCCATCCAGCGTGTTCTTTAACGTGCACAGGGTATGGCTCTCCCCCCGCGCCACGCCTTAATGTCCCATCCGACGGACGGCGGCCTTTCCAAGCCCATCGGTGTCCCCTACTGACCGTGGGCACGGCGGGGAATATTTGTTCGCTGGCAGATCATTTTAGGATAATATAGACATCAACTCGCGAGCCAGAACTTTAATGCATTTTACTGATTTAGTGGTAGAAAAGTTTTGAAACAACGTCTTCGTTTTTATGTACAATTATTGTGAACATGAGCAAATCACCTTATGTCTAACGTGTGCTGATATAATTCAGAAATTTTGCTACAGTTTCTTTTGAAGATTAAACCTCAACTGTTTCCATTACGCTGAATGACATTTCTCAAACACGTGCAAATATGAATGCCCATGTACACTAACCCTGCTGGTCCTTAACTTGCACATTCCTTTCTCAGGGCTTCAGTATTTACATAAATCAACTAGGTATAGCTGTATTCTTCCCTGGGAAAGCCTGAGGAAGGACCTCCCAATGAGAGTAACGTAGAAGCAAGCTGTATTCTTCCACCCAGGGCGGTCATAAGTCTCAAGCCTAGAGTGGGTCATTTAGGGGCATATGAAGGATTTTGTAGTTAAAAGTGTTATATCTGGACTACAAAATATTTTATATGCCCCTATAACATATGCCTTCATATGAGGTATTGAAGGCGGACAAAGGTCTGCCTTCAATACCTCATATGAATTGAAGAAAAAGTTTGGAAAAAAACCAGAAAAAAAAAATTGGCTGGCTGTTAGAATGAAAAAATAAAAGACCTGGGAGCCTCTTTGGAGGGGGGGGGGGGGGGGCATAGCCCGTGGGCCCCCTCCTTATGATCCACCACCAAGAAATAATACGTCTAGTTTAAGTTTGACACATTTTTGCTGTAGTCTTCTTCATTGAAAGGCAGACGCATTAAATGCATTTGGATGATTTTCCTCAGGTCTGTACTACGGAGTAACGATCTCCTTGGTATCCCTGACAACAGCGTTGTCCGTAGTGACGCTCAACATTCACCACAGAGGGATGCGAGGCACGGAGGTCCCCACTTGTGTGAAGCGAGTGGTTTTCGGCATCCTGGCCAAGGCGCTTTTTATCCACCTCGAGGCCACCGACACGAAATGCGTCGATTCTGGAAAGGTGAGCGCTACACTTCTTTATTCATATTCTCTTTTATTTATAACTCCAGTAATGGAGTAGAAATGTTACAAAGGATTTGGACTTTTTTTTAAGTATTTACTAGAAATTATGTTTCTTTTCTAATTTTTGAAATGCTACACAGAGAGTTCAGAAAGTTTTTATAGGTAATGCTAAGTCTCCACTACCGAAACCGGGTCCGAATTGTGCATTTATTCTTTGTTTAAAACAGAGAGTATACGTTCAGTGTTTTATTTAATAAAAGGAGATTTTAGGGGTAAAATGAGCTGTTCCTTGGTTTAATTCAAACTGATGGGAGGGGGGGAGGGATGCCGTTTTTATTTCAATGTAGTAGTTCAATTCGTTTATTCTATTATAATGAAGGAGCGGGGGTGGCTCAGTCGGTAGCGCGTTAGGCTCGTAATCTGTAGTTCCCAGGTTCGAGTCCCAGCTGGGTCAGCTTTGAGATTTATCTCCGCAAAATTCCCCCGCCCTGCCCACGGTCAGTAGGGGACACCGATGATGCTGGGAAAGGACAGTCGTCCGTTGGATGGGACGTTAAGCTTTGCCCCGTGTGCGGGAGAGCCATACCCTGTGCACGCTAAAGAACACGCTGGATGGCCTTGACGGGAGGCTACCATCTGTCTCCCAACAGCTGTTCCAGTGGGTCCCCTCCCCCAACCTTCTCTGAGCCTTCGGGGTCCATGTGACCTGGCCATTTAGCCCATGGTGTGCAAAAAAGTGCCGCTCAGAGGTAAAACAACCCAACCCAACAACTATTATAATGAAGCAAAAATCGCTCAAGCAGCTATTTGCCACAGAGGTCTGACAGGAGCCTGTCGGTTTATACGCCATAGTAGCAGGCCTGTGAGGATGGCGGGACCTCAGCAGAAAGACAACACAAACATCCATGCCTTACCTGGGACTCGAACCCAGGTCCCGTTGATCAGTAGCCACGCACGCTAACCACACTTCTGTTAACTGCATTAATTAGAAAATCCTGAATCTGACGTCATGTAACTGGAGACAACATTGTTTCGCAAAAGAAAAAGTACTAAGAATATAAATTAGGCAACAGACAGACGAATCTGCCAAATTTTAGACGAATTTCCGACTTTGACTTTGCGAATTATTGTGAAATTTTCAGTATTGAACATGAATTATCTTCTGAATAAAATAAATACTTACCTAAGTTTCTTCTTCAAAATAAAGATAAATTTAGAGAGTATTAAGTGAATTTTGTTTGTCAAAAAATGTTATATGTCCGATGCTTTAGTTTGATGTATCTGCTCCATACGTTAAAATCTGAAGAAAGGCACATGCAACGATTTTCAGCCAAACCATTCTTTTTCGCCACCGGCATTAGTCTATCCAAGCCGTCCCGTGGCCGAGTGGTTACCGCACTTGGCTACTGATGTAAGGGACCTGGGTTCTGAACCCCGGGTAAGGCATGGATGTATGTGTCGTTTTTCTGCTGAGGTCCTGCCATCCTCTCAGACCTTCTACTATAGCATATAAACTGACATGTTCTCTGTCATACCTCTGTGGCAAGCAGCTGCTTGAGGGGGTATTTTTTTATTTTTTTTTATTAGTCTATCCAACCACCAACTTCATTTTAAATCGAGGGCGACCAACCCACACTTAGCTAAGAGATATAGAAAAGAAATTATAGGCTTAAATATCCCAGGAAAAAAAATTCTACTAATAAACGAAAACGTAACATTTCTAATAAGTAATAAAAATAATAATATAAATAAAAAGTTAAGTTATTAATTAAATAGAAAAAAGCTGTATATTTAAGGAATCAAGAAATCAATTAAAATCAGGTTAAAATATATATGTATTTTTAATGAGTACTATAAATTGTTAACATTGTTTGGTTATCCACCTAAGAATGCGTGGTGAAAACGTTGGAAGAAATAAGCCAGATTCAGTGTGTTCATAATTTGTTTTATAAGTCGTGGGTTGGCTAGGTCTGCTGAAAATTATTTAGAATGTATTTATCCTCCTATCCAGGGGGTGGGTCATAAATCTCAGGCCTGAAGAAGGCCATTTTGGGGCGTACGAAGGATATTTTAGTCCAGAAATGACACTTTTAAGTTTGCTAAAGTATTATTTAGTAATCTAGATGCTCTTTATCAGCTTGACCTTTGACCTTTGTGGTACAGTCGCTCAAAAAGTATCCGAACACTATGATTGATTAAAATGTCAACCATAGTGTTCGGATGTATTATATATGTTACCGCTAAAGTGCAGAAATCAGTTATTCTACAGATTATCTAGGTATTGTGCAGATTAACTAGGGTGATCCGTTAACGTGCGGAAAATTGTTTCATTTCTCAAATTACCTAGGTAATCTGCAAATTACCTGGATAATCTGCACATTACCTACTAGGCACTCGTTAAAGTGAAAATAAGATCTTTGCTGGAACAACAGGAACGTTTCTGTACGCTTAAATTAACATAATGTTATTTATCTAGTGTCCGAGAGTAGAGTTGAAACCAGGGTCATCCCTCTGTCAACATGAATCAGTCGTCCGAATTATAAAAAACGCCCCCAAAATGAGCAGGCCAAGTGAGAACGAATCATTTTGGTGATTCGTTATAAAGAATGAATCACTTTACCGATTCGTTCTCACTTGGCCTCCGCTCATCCGGGGCGTTTTTAATAATGCGGACGAGTGAATCACGTGACACGAAGATTCATATTCAAGAGATTCACCACTATGAAAGAAACAAACTTTTGAACTTTAACTATACGGAAGCCGTTAATGTGCACATTACCTAGGTAAAATGCGGAAAACTCTTGATTCCGCATGTTAATGGAGCAAATCAGTTAATCTGCAGATTAGCTAGGTAATGTGCACATTAACGGCTTTCGAGCTTTAGCGGTAACATATACACATTCAAGTAAATAATTTAAATGATTTATGCATCGAAAGTTTTATTATTCTCTGATATTTTTTCAATTTCCTCTGCAATAATTGCCATTCAACCTCGTTTTATTGTCCATACAAAAGAGTTCAAAATTTTAAACCAACTCTTTGTTGCATTTTTAATTTTTTTTTAAAGAAGATATTTCCTTACACAACGAACAGAGATGCTTTATGAGGTGTGTCCTGGTTTCTCATACAATATACAAACACACACTAACAACCATGCCATCGCAGGACTCGAACTCAGACCACGGCAGATGCAATATCACCGCTAGCCAAAGCTATACCTTCTAGGGGGCATTACTATATGTACAAAGTGCGTCCCACAACAAATGAGAATATTTTTACTGTAAAAATGGCAACGTTATTTAGAAGCCGCGCGAGTGTACCCATTGGTTAATCATACTGTCTCGTAACCATGACAACTGTCGTATAGTTTCGCGCGGTGTTCTGTTGCACATAGAAATCATTTGTAGTAAAGTATCTTCGTAGCCGCCTGTTAAACTCAGTTTTGTGATTTTTTTTTTCTTTGACGTTTTTTACGTTGTGATTTCTAAGCTGAATAGCGTTGCGCGATAAAATTTTGTGTGCGATTTGGGTTGGGTTGTTTTACCTCTGAGCGGCACTTTTTTGCACACCATGGGCTAAATGGCCAGGTCACATGGACCCCGAAGGCTCAGAGAAGGTTGGGAGAGGGAACCCACTGGAACAGCTGTTGGGAGACAGATGGTAGCCTCCCGTCAAGGCCATCCAGCTTGTTCTTTAACGTGCACAGGGTGCACAGGTTAACCCGCACACGGGACCACGGCTTAACGTCCCATCCGACGGACGGCGGCCTTTCCAAGCCCATCGGTGTCCCCTACTGACCGTGGGCAGGGCGGGGAATTTTGCGGAGATAAATCTCAACGCTGACCCAGCTTGGACTCGAACCTGGGAACTACAGATTACGAGCCTGGCGCGCTACCGACTGAGCCACCCCCACCCCTTTTGTGTGCGAATTGGAAACACTGTTTCGGGAACTGTGTAATTATTGGAAGAAGCGTGATGCATGGTTACGAGACGGTATGATTAACCAATGGGTACACACGCTCGGCTTTTAAACAGCGTTGCCAACTTACAATAAAAATATTCTCAATTGTTTTGGGCTTTGCATATATAATGAGACATTCTTAAAATGTTTACTTTTCTGAACTTTCCTCTGAAGTAATGTTTTTTAACTAATTTCTCAGTTTTTTTTTCCTCTGTATATGTTTCATTCGTAAAAGTTTTTATTCATGTTATTTTTTCTTTTGACAAAATTCCTATTGTGTTTGATAACATCATTTGTTACCCGAGTTCAGGAGAGGACTGAACAAAAACCCTCGGCGGCCATCTGCTGGTGGATCAACTGTAAGGTAGGAGAATGCTTTGTTTAACCAATTTTTCGAAACCTTAATGGCCGGTTTCTTTTCTCAATCTATGGCCGAGAGCATATATCAGCTCAGTCCACTCCTTCCCGGGAAAAAGTATTACATCTGCAACAGTGGTTCCCAATATTTTCTGAGCACGGACTCCCTATGAATTATCTTTCTTTCTGGACACCCCCTGCATTCTTTATATCAATAACCCTTTTTTAAACTGGGACAAACTTCGAGATTTCTCTATCGTAGCCAACAGATGGAAAATAAAAATCAGTGTTGGAAATTTTTTTATAACTATTATTTTTACTAACTATTTCTGAACACCCTCTTCCCATCAATACCTGATATATTTTAACTAAAATATAGATCCTCGCAAAAGAGGACGCCCTAAAAGTCCAAAGAATGAGTTACCTCTTCAGTTCTGATTATCGCAAACAGTATGCCCTAAAAGTCCAAAGAATGAGTTACCTATTTAGTTTGGATTATCGCAAACAGTACGCCCTAAAAGTCCAAAGAATGAATTACCTCTTTAGTTTTGATTATCGCAAAGAGGACGCCCTAAAAGTCCAAAGAATGAGTTTCCTCTTTAGTTTTGATTATCGCAAAGAGAAGGCCCTAAACGTCCAAAGAATGAGTGACCTCTTTAGTTCTGATTATCGCAAAGAGGAGGCCCTAAAAGTCCAAAGAATGGGTTACCTCTTTAGTTTTGATTATCGCAAAGAGGAGGCCCTAAAAGTCCAAAGAATTGGTTACCTCTTTAGTTCTGATTATCGCAAAGAGGAGGCCCTTAAAGTCCAAAGAATGGGTTACCTCTTTAGTTCTGATTGTCGCAAATAGGAGGCCCTAAAAGTCCAAAGAATGAGTTACCTCTTTAGTTTTGATTATCGCAAAGAGGAGGCCCTAAAAGTACAAAGAATGGGTTACCTCTTCAGTTCAGATTATCGTAAAGAGGAGGCCCTAAAAGTCCAAAGAATGAGTTACCTCTTCAGTTCTGATTATCGCAAAGAGGAGGCCCTAAAAGTCCAAAGAATGGGTTACCTCTTCAGTTCTGATTATCGCAAAGAGGAGGCCCTAAAAATCCAAAGAATGGGTTACCTCTTCAGTTCTGATTATCGCAAAGAGGAGGCCCTAAATGTCCGAAGAATGAGTTACCTCTTCAGTTTTGATTATCGCAAAGAGCAGGCCCTAAAAGTCCAAAGAATGAGTTACCTCTTTAGTTCTGATTATCGCAAAGAGGAGGCCCTAAAAGTCCAAAGAATGGGTTACCACTTTAGTTTTGATTATCGCAAAGAGGAGTCCCTAAAAGTCCAAAGATTGGGTTTCCTCTTCAGTTCTGATTATCGCAAAGAGGACGCCCTAAAAGTCCAAAGAATGAGTTACCTCTTTAGTTTTTATTATCGCAAAGAGGAGGCCCTAAAAGTCCAAAGATTGAGTTTCCTCTTTTGTTCTGTTTATCGCAAAGAGGACGCCCTAAAAGTCCAAAGAATGGGTTACCTCTTCAGTTCTGATTGTCGCAAATAGGAGGCCCCAAAAGTCCAAAGAATGAGTTACCTCTTTAGTTTTGATTATCGCAAAGAGGAGGCCCTAAAAGTACAAAGAATGGGTTACCTCTTCAGTTCTGATTATCGTAAAGAGGAGGCCCTAAAAGTCCAAAGAATGAGTTACCTCTTCAGTTCTGATTATCGCAAAGAGGAGGCCCTAAAAGTCCAAAGAATAGGTTACCTCTTCAGTTCTGATTATCGCAAAGAGGAGGCCCTAAAAATCCAAAGAATGGGTTACCTCTTCAGTTCTGATTATCGCAAAGAGGAGGCCCTAAATGTCCGAAGAATGAGTTACCTCTTCAGTTTTGATTATCGCAAAGAGGAGGCCCTAAAAGTCCAAAGAATGGGTTACCTCTTCAGTTCTGATTATCGCAAAGAGGAGGCCCTAAAAGTCCAAAGAATGAGTTACCTCTTTAGTTCTGATTATCGCAAAGAGGAGGCCCTAAAAGTCCAAAGAATGGGTTACCTCTTCAGTTCTGATTATAGCAAAGAGGAGGCCCTAAAAGTCCAAAGAATGGGTTACCTCTTTAGTTCTGATTATCGCAAAGAGGAAGCCCTAAAAGTCCAAAGAATGAGTTACCACTTTAGTTTTGATTATCGCAAAGAGGAGTCCCTAAAAGTCCAAAGATTGGGTTTCCTCTTCAGTTCTGATTATCGCAAAGAGGACGCCCTAAAAGTCCAAAGAATGAGTTACCTCTTTAGTTTTGATTATCGCAAAGAGGAGGCCCTAAAAGTCCAAAGATTGGGTTTCCTCTTCAGTTCTGATTATCGCAAAGAGAAGGCCCTAAAAGTCCGAAGAATGAGTTACCTCTTTAGTTTTGATTATCGCAAAGAGGAGGCCCTAAAAGTCCAAAGATTGGGTTTCCTCTTCAGTTCTGATTATCGCAAAGAGAAGGCCCTAAAAGTCCGAAGAATGAGTTACCTCTTTAGTTTTGATTATCGCAAAGAGGAGGCCCTAAAAGTCCAAAGATTGGGTTTCCTCTTCAGTTCTGATTATCGCAAAGAGGACGCCCTAAAAGTCCAAAGATTGAGTTTCCTCTTTTGTTCTGTTTATCGCAAAGAGGACGCCCTAAAAGTCCAAAGAATGGGTTACCTCTTCAGTTCTGATTATCGCAAAGAGGAGGCCCAAAAAGTCCAAAGATTTAGTTTCCTCTTTTGTTCTGATTATCGCAAAGAGGACGCCCTAAAAGTCCAAAGAATGGGTTACCTCTTCAGTTCTGATTATCGCAAAGAGGAGGCCCTAAAAGTCCAAAGAATGAGTTACCTCTTTAGTATTGATTATCGCAAAGATGAGGCCCTAAAAGTCCAAAGAATGGGTTACCTCTTCAGTTCTGATTGTCGCAAAGAGGAGGCCCTAAAAGTCCAAAGAATGGGTTACCTCTTCAGTTCTGATTGTCGCAAAGAGGAGGCCCTAAAAGTCCAAAGAATGGGTTACCTCTTTAGTTCTGATTATCGCAAAGAGGAAGCCCTAAAAGTCCAAAGAATGAGTTACCACTTTAGTTTTGATTATCGCAAAGAGGAGTCCCTAAAAGTCCAAAGATTGGGTTTCCTCTTCAGTTCTGATTATCGCAAAGAGGACGCCCTAAAAGTCCAAAGAATGAGTTACCTCTTTAGTTCTGATTATCGCAAAGAGGACGCCCTAAAAGTCCAAAGAATGAGTTACCTCTTTAGTTTTGATTATCGCAAAGAGGAGGCCCTAAAAGTCCAAAGATTGGGTTTCCTCTTCAGTTCTGATTATCGCAAAGAGAAGGCCCTAAAAGTCCGAAGAATGAGTTACCTCTTTAGTTTTGATTATCGCAAACAGTACGCCCTAAAAGTCCAAAGAATGAGTTACCTCTTTAGTTTTGATTATCGCAAAGAGGAGGCCCTAAAAGTCCAAAGATTGGGTTTCCTCTTCAGTTCTGATTATCGCAAAGAGGACGCCCTAAAAGTCCAAAGAATGAGTTACCTCTTTAGTTTTGATTATCGCAAAGAGGAGGCCCTAAAAGTCCAAAGATTGAGTTTCCTCTTTTGTTCTGTTTATCGCAAAGAGGACGCCCTAAAAGTCCAAAGAATGGGTTACCTCTTCAGTTCTGATTATCGCAAAAAGGAGGCCCAAAAAGTCCAAAGATTTAGTTTCCTCTTTTGTTCTGATTATCGCAAAGAGGACGCCCTAAAAGTCCAAAGAATGGGTTACCTCTTCAGTTCTGATTATCGCAAAGAGGAGGCCCTAAAAGTCCAAAGAATGAGTTACCTCTTTAGTATTGATTATCGCAAAGATGAGGCCCTAAAAGTCCAAAGAATGGGTTACCTCTTCAGTTCTGATTGTCGCAAAGAGGAGGCCCTAAAAGTCCAAAGAATGGGTTACCTCTTCAGTTCTGATTGTCGCAAAGAGGAGGCCCTAAAAGTCCAAAGATTGGGTTTCCTCTTCAGTTCTGATTATCGCAAAGAGGACGCCCTAAAAGTCCAAAGAATGAGTTACCTCTTTAGTTTTGATTATCGCAAAGAGGAGTCCCTAAAAGTCCAAAGATTGGGTTTCCTCTTCAGTTCTGATTATCGCAAAGAGGACGCCCTAAAAGTCCAAAGAATGAGTTACCTCTTTAGTTTTGATTATCGCAAAGAGGAGGCCCTAAAAGTCCAAAGATTGGGTTTCCTCTTCAGTTCTGATTATCGCAAAGAGAAGGCCCTAAAAGTCCGAAGAATGAGTTACCTCTTTAGTTTTGATTATCGCAAACAGTAGCCCTAAAAGTCCAAAGAATGAGTTACCTCTTTAGTTTTGATTATCGCAAAGAGGACGCCGTAAAAGTCCAAAGAATGAGTTACCTCTTTAGTTTTGATTATCGCAAAGAGGAGGCCCTAAAAGTCCAAAGATTGGGTTTCCTCTTCAGTTCTGATTATCGCAAAGAGGACGCCCTAAAAGTCCAAAGAATGAGTTACCTCTTTAGTTTTGATTATCGCAAAGAGGAGGCCCTAAAAGTCCAAAGATTGAGTTTCCTCTTTTGTTCTGTTTATCTCAAAGAGGACGCCCTAAAAGTCCAAAGAATGGGTTACCTCTTCAGTTCTGATTATCGCAAAGAGGAGGCCCTAAAAGTCCAAAGAATGAGTTACCTCTTTAGTATTGATTATCGCAAAGATGAGGCCCTAAAAGTCCAAAGAATGGGTTACCTCTTCAGTTCTGATTGTCGCAAAGAGGAGGCCCTAAAAGTCCAAAGAATGGGTTACCTCTTCAGTTCTGATTGTCGCAAAGAGGAGGCCCTAAAAGTCCAAAGAATGAGTTACCTCTTCAGTTTTGATTATCGCAAAGAGGAGGCCCTAAAAGTCCAAAGAATGGGTTACCTTTTCAGTTCTGATTATCGCAAAGAGGAGGCCCTAAAAGTCCAAAGAATGAGTTACCTCTTTAGTTCGGATTATCGCAAAGAGGAGGCCTAAAAGTCCAAAGAATGGGTTACCTCTTCAGTTCTGATTATCGCAAAGAGGAGGCCCTAAAAGTCCAAAGAATGGGTTACCTCTTTAGTTCTGATTATCGCAAAGAGGAAGCCCTAAAAGTCCAAAGAATGAGTTACCTCTTTAGTTTTGATTATCGCAAAGAGGAGGCCCTAAAAGTCCAAAGATTGGGTTTCTTCTTCAGTTCTGATTATCGCAAAGAGGACGCCCTAAAAGTCCAAAGAAAGGGTTACCTCTTCAGTTCTGATTATCGCAAAGAGGAGGCCCTAAAAACTTATTTAAAAACGGTATTTTGTAATTTGAATCAGAATGTTTCAGTGGAGAAATTCCATGCTCGAATAAATCTTATCAAATTTAACACACAATTTCATCTTTTAATAATAATAATAATCTGTTTTCATATTCATGTTAGTCATTCTATAGAGTCACTATGAGAGAGCCAGTGTTCCCAAACTGAATTCACATAACTCCAGCAAAAAGGAATAAAACTTAATGCTATTGTGTAATTGTTGTAACTGCACTTTTTTCCGTTAAATCTTTATAAAATATCGAAAATGGCAAGCCAATCCCCAATGATCTACTCTAACACCATTAAGATCGTCCATATACAATATTTTCTACTGGCGTTATTGAAATATTTTTGTATAAACTACAGTTTTAGATAGTTGATGTAGTGACCCTGTGGTTCGGATCCTGCCCGATTGCGCCAGATGTAGTGACCCAAAGAGAAAAGATTCTGTCAGACTATGTCAGATGTGATGACCCAGTCCGAAGAGGAGAGAGAGAGGATGATATTGCTTCTTAATTCACTTCGGTGAATTCACAGATTCGCGTGTTTTTACGTCCGTGCCACTGTATGCCTCAACTTTACTGTGTTGAATGAAGAATAGGAACTGTCCATCAATTAACTGCACGAGAGCAGATAGGGACGACGCACTTTTACAGCTACGTGCTGAGAATAAGTTCCACTCCGTGGGCCTTTGCTGCTTCACTGCTGCAAACAATAATACTGAGGTGGAGAATCGCACACTCTGCGAATTCTCACTTTACAGACCTCAGAAACTCGGCGAAAGGATTTTCCTTTGCCTACACTGTGGTTCCTTCCGAACCACAAGAATAAAAAGTCAGATTCTCCAAGAATCTGGATTCCCTCTTGGAATCGCACCCTCACTCACTCCAAGGGTTCCCTTTGAGTATGGCGGCGTCCTTCTGACGCGTATCGAAACGACTCCCTCTCGTTCGAAAGCTCACGCCAAGACTAATATTCGATTCACATAAGAATCTTGATTCCCTCTTGGAATCACACCCTCCCTTCGAGGGTTCGAGTAAGGCGCGGCGTCCTTCTGACGCTTGTTGACACGACCTTTCGTTCAACGTACTCGCACCAAGACTAAAGCTTTCAAATCTCCCGCCTAGCCAGCCTTCTCGCTGCGCTAGCGCCCTAGGCGGTCATTAACGTCCATCGACAACTGCAGGCATTCGTCACCCTTGCACGGAGCAGCTTCAGACCCTAAAACAACAACAGTGACCAGTTACCTCTTTAGTTCTTATTCTCGCAAAGAGGAGGCCCTAAAAGTCCAAAGAATGAGTTACCTCTTTTTGTTCTAATTGTCGCAAAGATAAAGAAAATAAAAAAAATAAATAAATAAATACCCCCTCAAGCAGCTGCTTGCCACAGAGGTCTGACAGGAGCCTGTCAGTTTACATGCCATGGTAGAAGGTCTGAGAGGATGGCAAGCCCTCAGCAGAAAAACGACACAAACATCCATGCCTTACCCGGGACTCGAACCCAGGTCCCTTAGATCAGTAGCCAAGCGCGCTAACCACTCGGAAAATATTAAAATATAACCAAAATATACAATAAATAAATAAATAAATATAAAATTCGAGGGACATGACAGTTGATTTCCAGATGTCTTTCAAACATTGATTTTTATTTTCATCAGCCGGCTAGGAGAGATAAATCTCGGTTTCTCCCAGCTTAAAACATGCTTCTTCAAGAAAAGACATATCCATTGAAACAATAGTTAAGCTCACTAACCACTGTTTACGATATAATAAAATAGAATCATAATAATTAAAAGTTTTCAGCACTTTTCTTCCATTTTTTTTTATATTATTAAGTTAAACCCAGTGCCTAGATTGAATAATTCTGGGAACTGAGGCAGTTTTCTGTTTCTTCTTCTGGGAAGTGAGGCAGTTTTCTGTTTCTTCTGCTGGTGCCTCGGGATTATATCTGGCAGATTTCACTTTTAACAAACCCATAAATAAAAATAAAAGGTGTCCACACAGGATTTGTGAGATATTTGTTTTTAGTTAAAGCAACAAGGGAGAAAAGCAAGAGGAAAGGAAGAAAGGGAAGAGAACAACTATGCCGGGGGCGATGAAGACACCCCGAAGCACATTTGTGCAGCCGCTTCAAATGTCAGATATATAAATTTCTCCCATCCCTTAAAAAAAATTTCTAGCCCAATTATAAAATGACTTTTTGTACGATAGTATCAAAAATATATGTTTAAAATTCCTTCCCTTACTCTCTAAATCTTACCTGTCACTTCTTCTCCAACACCGAGACTCACCTCCCCCCCATTAATTACAGAATGAATAATAAGTAGCAGCAATGATTTATCTCAGTAAAGATTTATTTTTGATATAGTACAGTCGTTCAAAAAAATATCCGAACGCTATGGTTGATTACAGAATTCAGGAAAAGTATCTGGAGCGTGTACAGCAACTGTACACGCTCCAGTTGCCGTTGACAGCAAACTGGAGCGTGTGCAGTTATTGCACACGCTCCAGTTTGCTGTGAACGGTAGCTGCACACGCTCAATATTTCCTTGATTGAGTCCACACGATCTAGGTCTTTGTGAGCTCACACGATCCAATGTGCTGTGAACATTAACCGCAACCGCTCCAATTTGCTGTGAACGGTAACTGCACACGCTCAATATTTCCGTGAGTGAGCCCACACGATCTAGGTCTTTGTGAGCTCACACGATCCAATGTGCTGTGAACATTAACCGCAACCGCTCCAGTTTGCTGTGAATGGTAACTGCACACGCTCAATATTTCCGTGAGTGAGCCCACACGATCCAGGTTTTTGTGAGCTCACACGATCCAATGTGCTGTGAACATTAACCGCAACCGCTCCAGTTTGCTGTGAACGGTAACTGCACACGCTCCATATTCATTGCATTATATATTCATACGCATTATATATATTAAAAAAAAGTATCCGAACGCTACGGTTGATCACAGAATTCAGAAAAAATATCTGGCAACTTTTTTTAAGAAATTAGTGATCTGGCAACCTTTGTGTCACGTGACACGAGGTCAACCATAGTGTTCGGATATTATTTTGAGCGACTGTACACAAATATTTCTAGAATTTTTTAAAAACCACTAAAATGGAAGAAAACTTTTATCCCTATCTTGCCCCACTCTTTCACTCAAATTGCTGAGATTTCTCGTTATATTTTTTTAGACTTTATAGAATTTTTTCTAGTTCTCTGTGCCTGTCCGCATCTACTAAGAATGTCCATCCAAAACCATTCCATTACTTCCTTCGAAGTTTTTGCAAGCAGTTATGGTATTTCTTCTTATGTAATGCCAGCAGTAGTTTACAAAACACGAAAGTCAGCAAAAGCAATTTCCGCGAACACACTGAAATTGAAACTATAAAATCAGATGGGGTACCAGAAAGGGCACGACAGGGTGCGGTCAACAGCACACCATGGCGCTATGAAAATATAATGGTGAAAATTTATTTGATCACATAACTCACGGAATGGCATTTCCCTGTAAGTTTTTATTGCTTTGCCAAGCGGTATAAATAAAGAGATGAAATTCATTGAAATTCTGTATGACATTCACCATCAAGCACTGCAGTTTATGTTGCGGTTACTTTAAAGGCTTTTTTCGTAACTTATACAGTCGCTCAAAAAAGTATCCGAACACTATGGTTGATTACAGAATTCAGAAAAAATATCTGGCAAAGATATTTTTTTAGAAATTAGTGATCAGGCAACCTTCGTGTCACGTGACACGAAGGTTGCCAGATCACTAATTTCTAAAAAAATGGTTGCCAGATATTTTTTTCTGAATTCTTTAATCAACCAAAATGTTCGGATATTTTTTAATATATATAATGCGTATGAATATATAATGCAATGAATATGGAGCGTGTGCAGTTACCGTTCACAGCAAACTGGAGTGGTTGCGGTTAATGTTCACAGCACATTGGATCGTGTGAGCTCACAAAGACCTAGATCGTGTGGGCTCACTCACGGAAATATTGAGCGTGTGCAGTTACCGTTCACAGCAAACTGGAGCGTGTGCAGTTACAGTTCACAGCAAACAGCAAACTGGCTGTACACGCTCCAGATATTTTTTCTGAATTCTGTAATCACGTGACACGAAGGTTGCCAGATCACTAATTTCCAAAAAAAAATCGTTGCCAGATATTTTTTCTGAATTCTGTAATCAACCATAGTGTTCGGATACTTTTTTCAGCGACTGTACATTGAACAAATTGGAAAGATAATCAGTTTATTTTAATAATAAATCTTGAGTTTGTAGAAATGCACACAAAAGTCGTATAAATGATGTTAATATTTAAACGCGGGCAATATCAAGGAAACAAAGAGGAAAATATTCCTATCATCAATATTTTATTCTTTTACTTTGTTTAATTTATTCATCATCATCTCATATAATACAGTAGTATATACATAAAATGTTATGACAGTATCGCATATTTCGAAATAGTGCAATTCGATATGTTTCATAATGAAATTGAGCACGATTCACAAAACATATCATAAATTATGCGGGGTGGGGGTGGTTCAGTCGGTAGCGCGCCAGGCTTGTAATCTCTAGTTCCGAGGTTCGAGTCCCAGCTGGGTCAGCGTTGAGATTTATCTCCGCAAAATTCTCCGCCCTGCCCACGGTCAGTAGGGGACAACGATGGGCTTGGAAAGGCTGCCGTCCGTCGGATGGGACGTTAAGCCGTGGCCCCGTATGCGGGAAAGCCATACCCTGTGCATGTTAAAGAACACGCTGTATGGCCTTGACGGGAGGCTACCATCTGTCTCCCAACAGCTGTTCCAGTGGGTCCCTTTCCCCAACCTTCTCTGAGCCTTCGGGGTCCATGTGACCTGGCCATTTAGCCCATGTGTGCAAAAAAGTGCCGCTCAGAGGTAAAACAACCCAACTCAACTGATAAATTATGCAGAAAGAGAAATGAACATGGTAACACAAAAATTATACAAACACATGAATTCTCTATATCAGTGGTTCTCAAACTTTTATACTTCACGTACCCCCTGGAAATATGTATGTAACTGGCGTACCCTTTATATAGGTAGATAAAACTATAGTTATAGTATAATAATGCCAGCTTAGCGACTTTGTTACTAGATCTATCGACTTTTGAACTCTCACGGCGTACACCAAAAAATTTTACCGCGTACTCCACGTTGAGAACCCCTGGTATAGATTAAGCATTAAGAATCATTTTTTAAATAGCTTTTAACTTTTAATCTTATTAAAAAGTGTTTAAATACAAGATTTCTCTTGGTAGAAAAAAAAACATTACTCGAAATTTCAATTTTACAATTACAGTTCCGAGTAATGATTCTCACCATAGGTATGTTGAATCCATGTATTGTCATTTGTTCACTTTTTCTAAACTGTTGATCAGTGGTTCTCAAAAAATGGTCTTTCGGCGCCAAAGACTGACTACGAAGTTTCATTCTTTCTGTGGACCCCGTTAAAAATTCTCATTCTTTCTGAAGACCCTCTTTTCATCATTACCTGACATCTCTGAGCCTTTGGGGTCCTTGTGACTTGGCCATTTAGCCCATTGTGTGCCAAAAAGGTGCCGCTCGGAGGTAAAACAACCCAACTGACAGACCTCCGTGACAAGCAATTGCTCGAGAAGTACTTTTTAAGAATAGATCATAAATGGCATAAGTAATTTAGTGGCAACCCACGGGACCCCTTTTCACAGTGCTTCCCCCATGACGTCACCGACCACTCACACTTCCGGTCACGCCCCCTTGTTAATTTTCATAATTAATTATTAATGATTAATAATTGATTAATAATTAATTAATTCTCCCTTTATTAAAAATTCCTTCCCCACTTTATTAAACCCCTTCCTTCCCCCCCCCTTTAACCCGTGGCGCCATCTGGTGACTATGAGGAGTACTATTCTTAAGAAAAAAAACCCTATTTTAGCTCTAATTTCCCGATTTTTGACTCCCCTCATTAAAAAAATCCCCCTTTTTTTAACCCCTGGCCCCATCTAGTGACTATGAGGAGTACTATTCTTAGAAAAAAACCTATTTTAGTCGTAATTATTCTCAGACTCCCCCCTTTATTTAAAAAAACCCTTATCAAAAGTTACCTCCATTTTTAACCCCTGGCGTCATCTAGTGACTATGAGAAGTACTATTCTTAGAAAAAACCTCTATTTTAGTCATAATTTTTCCCATACTCCCTCCTCATTAAAAACCTCCTTATCAAAAGTTCCACCCCCTTTATTAAAATTCCCTCCTCTTATCAAAAGTTCCCTTTATTAAACTTCGCTGATCACAAACTCCCACGGTATCCACATTCATTTTCCAAGTCCAACTAAACTTTGGGGTTGCAACGATCGGATGATGCAAACCTCAAAATAATTGCAAAAGCAGCTCCTCACATAAAATCAACTCCCAAAGTTGTATATTCTATGCATTTATTCCTTATTAATTAAACGCTTATCAAAACTGTCTTCCCCCTCATTAAAACACTCCCCCCACTGGTTGAACTATATTTTTTAAATCCCCACCGTTTTAAAGACCCTGACCCATCACGTAGTAAATCAGTTTTTCACTATGCGCATTTAATCGATACCATCCAACGTGTATTTTAGTACATCTCCTGTGTTTAAAAAAACTCATCACAAACTCCCTTGGTTTCTATCCTTTTACAAGTCAACTAAACTCTTTTTGAATGGTGACACTCAGAATGTCTAATGCAAGTCTCTAAATAATTGCAAAACTTTGGGTGGCCGCTCCTCACATAAAATCAACTCCCAAAGTTGTATATTCCCTGTATTACCAATTTTTAATTAAACACTTATCAAAAACTCTGTCCCTCCTCATTAAAAACCCCCTCTATTAAAACTTCACTGATCGCAAACTCCCATCCTTTTACAAGTCCACTAAACTTAGAAAATCAACTCCCAAAGTTGTATATTCCCTGTATTACCAATTTTTATTCCTTAGTAATTAAACACTTATCAAAAACTCTGTCCCTCCTCATTAAAAACCCCCTTTATTAAAACTTCAAAAACTCCCTTGTTATCCACGTTCATTTTTCCAAGTCCAGCTAAACTTTGGAATGGCAACCCTCGGAATGGCTGATGCATTTTTGGAATTCGACCTCCATCGATTCATGCATGTAGCAACAAGCAAGCAAGGCACATGCTCAGGTCTCTTCTTATCGGGGGTGAGGGGTCAAGAGGAATGTCACCACACGTTGTCTGCAGCACAGTATTTGTATCTGTTGCTGATAAGATTCGAATTCGACTTTTAATATCTACAAGCTTTATCTACGCCTGAGCGAGTGACGGTTCTTATCGCTACACCGTCAAAGAGTGAATGCCGATGGGGGGGGGCTATCTGTTTACATCTGCTACTGATAAACGAAAATATTTCGGATGACGCTTTAGCTCACGTGTTTACCCCCGAACGTATCTCACGAAGGGGAGGCTTATCGGATGAAGGTTGGCCTTGATCATGTCCAAAGATGTATCAAGGGCATTTATGAGATAACATTTGCCTGTATACAAGCTCGCACCCCCCCCCCCCCCCACCCCCCCCCCCCCGCCTGCCATTCCTTGCTACTGGTCAGAAAGCTCTCAGAAGTTTTTGTATTGCTCCTAGTTTTTGAAGTCTGTCATTTTGCGAGATGTCTACGATCCGTGAGTTTCCACAATCTGCTGAGATGGACGCGGAGAGAAAGGACGTAGCCCGTTCCTTTGAAGTGTTGCAGTCCCTTGTGAGCAAGTTAGAGGGCAAGCGGTCATCATCACCTACGGTCCCCGTACCGAAACGTCCCCGCTGCATGCCTGCGCTCCGCACCGTACATCGTGTGTCCGCTGCGGCAAGACAGGCGTCCGATAACCGCACCTACATCCCAGTGCACCCACTGGATGGGTCAGGTGCTGCGCCTTTGCGTTCTGAGGACGTAGTCCGTTCCTTTGACGACTTGCTGGCATCGGTTCGTCTGTTGGAGGATGCTATGACCTCCATAGAAATAGCTAACATCGTTGAAGTGGTGGCATAACAAGAGAGAGAGAAAAAAAGAAAAGGTTCTTTTCAGAACCGCTTCATTTGTGTCGAAAGGATTACCGATCGTACAATTTCTGTTCACAACTCTTACTTCCCTATCTAAACGTTTCTTCTATATCTCTACATTCAATTCACTGTCTCCCGGTTAACAGAGTGAATTTTATAGGGTGTTTAACCTTCAGTTAAAATTATCTCATAAATGCCCTTGATACATCTTTGGACATGATCAAGGCCAACCTTCATCCGATAAGCCTCCCCTTCGTGAGATACGTTCGGGGGTAAACACGTGAGCTAAAGCGTCATCCGAAATATTTTCGTTTATCAGTAGCAGATGTAAACAGATAGCCCCCCCCCCCCGCCATCGGCATTCACTCTTTGACGGTGTAGCGATAAGAACCGTCACTCGCTCAGGCGTAGATAAAGCTTGTAGATATTAAAAGTCGAATTCGAATCTTATCAGCAACAGATACAAATACTGTGCTGCAGACAACGTGTGGTGACATTCCTCTTGACCCCTCACCCCCGATAAGAAGAGACCTGAGCATGTGCCTTGCTTGCTTGTTGCTACATGCATGAATCGATGGAGGTCGAATTCCAAAAATGCATCAGCCATTCCGAGGGTTGCCATTCCAAAGTTTAGCTGGACTTGGAAAAATGAACGTGGATAACAAGGGAGTTTTTGAAGTTTTAATAAAGGGGGTTTTTAATGAGGAGGGACAGAGTTTTTGATAAGTGTTTAATTACTAAGGAATAAAAATTGGTAATACAGGGAATATACAACTTTGGGAGTTGATTTTCTAAGTTTAGTGGACTTGTAAAAGGATGGGAGTTTGCGATCAGTGAAGTTTTAATAGAGGGGGTTTTTAATGAGGAGGGACAGAGTTTTTGATAAGTGTTTAATTAAAAATTGGTAATACAGGGAATATACAACTTTGGGAGTTGATTTTATGTGAGGAGCGGCCACCCAAAGTTTTGCAATTATTTAGAGACTTGCATTAGACATTCTGAGTGTCACCATTCAAAAAGAGTTTAGTTGACTTGTAAAAGGATAGAAACCAAGGGAGTTTGTGATGAGTGTTTTTAAACAAGCGCAAAATGGAGCTTTCCTATAGCCCTATATTAGATGTACAATAGTTTCTCTACTCCGGCTTGCACAGGACCTTCACAGGTAGTATAAGGGAGTCTTTTTGACCGTTGTGCAGTATTCTATATCAGTGGTGTCCAACTTCTCTAAAACCGCAGGCCATTTTTTTCCTTTGCCAAAAAAAGAATAGTTTAGGATAAAAATAAATAATTAAATACCCCCTCAAGCAGCTGCTTGCCATAGAGGTCTGACAGGAGCCTGTCAGTTTATATGCCATAGTAGAAGGTCTGAGAGGATGGCAGGACCTCAGCAGATAAACGATAAGTAATTGAAAGTCAGTTCATGTCACCTCAAAAAATTATTTATTTATGCGAAAAATAATAAGTAATAATAAACCTCAAAAACCACAAAAAATTATTTTCTTTATACGAAAAATAATTAGTACCTAATAATAAACCAATATAAATTTTCTAAACCTTATCAAGTATTTAATAAATTTAATGGGAGCATTGTGGCTGTAGTTGTTGGGCAATAATTTGTTTTACATCCATATCGATATCTGTTGTTGCGAGCCGAAGGATATGTTCAAGTTTAGAATCGTTCAAACAGTTTCTATATCTTGATTTTATATGTTTCATATCAGAAAATGCGCGCTCGCAGATATATGTACTTCCGAACATAGAAATTATTTGGAGTCCAAAATCTCTCATTTTTGGATATTTTTCTTTAGTCAAAAGTTTGAACAATTCTATTGCAGTTTCTCTATTAGGTGCAATAATTGGGTCGGCCTGAAGGTCACATAATTCCATTTGATATTTAGGATCTACGGAGCTAATATCAATATTCAATGGATTACTGAATAAATTTAAACTTTGCTTAAGGTCATCAAATTAAGAAAATCTGCTATTAAAATCCTCATTTGTGATATCTAATTTAGGAACAAATTTTTTTCAAAATTAACTGTTTTACTAAGTTGCTTCATTTCTTCGTAGAACTTTTTACGAGTTTCAAAATGAATTAAATTGTTTTCCTGCAAATTTAACTTCAACAATTGTAGTTTGTTTCTAAACCCGATAACATGATTATAAAGACAGCACACGTTTTGATATTTTCCTTGTAAGGATTTATTCAAGACATTTAAATAATCCGTAATGTCTGTTAGGAAAGCAAGTGAACATAGAAAATTTTCATCAACAAATCTTGCTATTAAATCTTCATCGGTGCCCACTTCTGTGAGAAAAAGATGAATTTCTTTTCGAAGTGTAAAAAAATCTCTTGAGGCATTTTCCGGCACTTAACCAGCGAATATTACTGTGTAAAAGCAGATCGCCATATTCAGCATGCAGTTCGTTCAAAAAAGCTTGAAATTTTCTGTGTGTAAGAGAACGATTTCCGCCACGAATTAAATTGGTAATTTTGACAACCTTTTCCATTGCGTCGTTTAGTCTCAGCGAAATGCCACACGATGTCTCCTCGTGCACAATACAGTGCAACATTCGACAATGGCATGTCATATGCATGCGCAGTGAGAACGATTCGTGCTGTCGTTAGATGCTCTTTATTACAGCAGCTTCATAAAAACATTTCTTTGATGACGCCGCACCGCTCTTAAAAGGTTTCAGAAGTTTGCTGATCGGCTTAAGAATGTTTTGCAAACTTTATAGAATGAGTAAGTTGAAGATTGCATACCAAGTAAAGTGATATAAGTTGACAAGTTGGGTTGGGTTGTTTTACCTCTGAGCGGCACTTTTTTGCACACCATGGGCTAAATGGCCAGGTCACATAGACCCCGAAGGCTCAGAGAAGGTTGGGGGAGGGGACCCACTGGAACAGCTGTTGGGAGACAGATGATAGCCTCCCGTCAAGGCCATCCAGCGTTTTCTTTAACGTGCACAGGGTATGGCTCTCCCGCACACGGGGCCACGGCTTAACGTCCCATCCGACGGACGGCGGCCTTTCCAAGCCCATCGGTGTCCCCTACTGACCGTGGGCAGGGCGGGGAATTTTGCGGAGATAAATCTCAACGCTGACCCAGCTGGGACTCGAACCTGGGAACTACAGATTACGAGCCTGGCGCGCTACCGACTGAGCCACCCCCGTCCCATATAAGTTGACAAAAAATTATAAAGTGGATTACAGATATTTATTTAAAATTTCAAGTAAATATTTGATTTTGTTCGCTGGCCACAAAAATCCTTGTGTGGGCCGTAGGTGGCCCGCGGGCCGCTAGTTGGACAGCGCTGTTCTATATGATAATCTTGTAAATCTTGTATGATAATCTTGAAAAAAAAAAGATTTCCATTATTTGAATCCCTATATGTATTCTTTTTTCTTCCCTTTCGCATTTTAGAGATATCAGAGAGCTCCGGCTGATGCCATTCCAGAGGTTGAGAAGTGCGAGAACGGAAATCTCTCGCAAACCCTTCGCCAGGAATACCTTCACGGTTTGCCACGCGGGGTTCCAGCACCTATCGAACACTTCGAGCGGCAATTCATCCGGGTCCTCAATAAAGTGTATCAGACCATCGAGAAAAACGAGATGCGTTTGGCCGAACAAGAACGGCGAGACACGATCAAAATGGAATGGCAACAAGTGGCCCTGGTGATCGATCGTTTCCTGCTCTGGTTGTTTATTATCCTGACCATTGGGACAACGCTCGGCATTCTCTCCATGTCGCCACACGCTCGGCTTTATTGAGTCTACGAAATCAAACGAGCTGCCGCCGAGAAGAGAAAAAAACTATACCGGGAAATAACGAATAAAACTCCACTGGAGTTGGCCCAATAAATCTGGCATCAGCTCAGTGTGGCTCGAGGGGCTGCATCGGATGCCTGATTGGCCTAGACCGTCCTCGCTAGCTTGTGGCTGCTTGCCACGTGGCAGGTCGGCGCGCGCGCATGTCACCTGATAGTGATCTCACCAATGGTAGGCTTCCACCAACGAGAGTTCATTAGCTGTCACTTGTAGAATCACTTAGGCCTAATGTAACAAGTACATAATGGCTCACGTTAAGTTGCCACTGTTGCACGCCGAAGCAATTAATATCATTGCAACTCAAAGTGGCGTTCCTTTACGGAGTTTTAAGTGCCAAGAAACAGAAGAAATATCTTTTTTAATGTCAACTCATGTCTGTAGAAAAGAGTAGACTTTAATAGTTCTAGCTGAGAAAGCATGTCAATAATCTTTAGATTTGTACTGTATACACTGTACAAAAGAGTAATTATAGTATACATCCCGCTAACAAGAACCTGGCTGTATCTTCGCATATTTAACAGTCAATTTTTTTCGCGGATATTAATAGGACTAATAAAGCCCTAGATTCATAACAGTGTGCTCCTAATGGACAAAGGTATTTTAGGAAATGCCTGCCTAGTGATTGTCAGATTGTCCAGCGAAGTTATATCAAACGAAAATACAAGCAATAAAGGAAAGCGAGATTAAATGTATTTTTGTGTAGGTAGAATTTAAAAAAAAAAAATTTTCTCTGTAGATGATAAAGAAATGCACAGGACACCTAAAAATCTGTTTGGTGCGGAAGTCAATCTGACCTGCGATGGCTTCTTTCGATGCTCAGCAATTATAAAGTTTTTCCGTGCAAAAATAAAAAACGATTTGTTCTCATAAAACTGAATCTGCGTCTTTTTTTTTTGTAGAAAAGAAACAAAAATATTATAACAACCGAGTAAATGGTTTCTTCAGTACTTGAACCTTAAAATAAAGTGGGAAAGATTTATACCTATCTTAGCAATAGCATATCCAAAAAGTTCTAGGGGCGGGGGTGGCTCAGGCGGTAGCGCGCCAGGCTCGTAATCTGCAGTTCTGCAGTTCCCAGGTTCGAGTCCCAGTTGGATCAAGGTTGAGATTTATCTCCGAAAAACTCCCTACCCACGGTCAGAAGGGGACACCGATTTGCTTGGAAAGGCCGCCGTCCGTCGGATGGTGGTCTTTCCAAGCAAAAAAAGCCGTGGCTCCGTGTGCGGGAGAGTCATACCCTCTGCACGTTAAAGAACACGCTGGATGGCCTTGACGGGAGGCTACCATCTGTCTCCCAACAGCTGTTCCAGTGGGTCCCCTCCCCCAACCTTCTCTGAGCCTTCGGGGTCCTTGTGACCTGGCCATTTAGCCCATGGTGTGCAAAAAATGCCGCTCAGAGGTAAAACAACCCAACCCAACCTAGGCCAGTGTTGAGATTTATCTCGGAAAAAACTCCCCAGCCTGCCCTTTGTCAGTAAGGACATCGATGAGCTAAAATCTACAGTCTGTCGGATGGACGTACAGCCGTGGCTCCATGTGCGGGAGAGTCATACCCTGTGCACGTTAAAGAACACACTGGATGGTCTTGACTGGAGGCTACCATCTGTCCCCTAACAACTGTCCAGTGAGTCCCCGTACCGCAACCTTCTCAGAGTCCCTCTGACCTAGTCATTAAGTCCATTGTGTGCAAAATAAGTGCTGCTCAGAGGTGAAACAAAGCATCCGAAAAATCTTTTATCCACGCATTGAGCTAAATGGCTAGGTCACAAGGACCCCCGAGGGCTAAGAGAAGGTTGGGGGTAAAGGAAACCACCGGACAGTTGTTATGACACAGATGGAATCATCCTGTTAAGACCATCCAGCGTCATTTTTAAATGCATAGTGTATGGCTCTTCTGCAGATTGGGCCAAGGCTTTACATTCATCCGATTGACGATGGCCTTTCCATTGGGGCTTTTCCTTTATGGCCGAGAGAAAGGTGGTGATTTAGCGGAAATAAATCTCAACGATGGGACTCGAAGACTGGACGTTCTGAGACCGGAGGCTTATATCTATCTCTTAAATGGATCCCCTACCCAGCTCTAAATCCTTAGGGTCCTTGTGACCTGCCCGTTTAGCTGATTGTATACAAAAAAAAATCCCATTCAGAGGTAAAGTGCCATTCAAGAAAGAGACTCGGAGGTAAAACAACAATCGAAAATTTCACTTCCATGAAAATAGGGTTGGGTTGGGCTGTTCTACCTCTGAGCGGCACTTTTTTTGCACACCATGGGCTAAATAGCCAGATCACAAGGACCCCGAAGGCTCAGAGAAGGTTGGGGGACCCACTGGAATAGCTGTTGGGAGACAGATGGTAGCCTCCCGTCAAGGCCATCCAGCGTGTTCTTTAACGTACACAGGGTATGACTCTCCCGCACACGGGGCCAAGGCTTAACGTCCCATCCGATGGACGGCGGCCTATCCAAGTCCTTCGGTGTCCCCTACTGACCGTAGGCAGGGCGGGGATTTTTGCGGAGATAAGTCTCAACGCTGACCCAGCTGGGACTCGAATCTGAGAACTGCAGATTACGAGCCAGACGCGCTACCGACTGAGCCACCCCCGCAGTAGTAGCATGCGTGAGAGTTCTGGCACAGTAAAATGGGCTGGAGAGCCCCTAGAAAATAGGAACACCAATTCAATTCTAAAGGAAAAAAAACTGCACATTAGTCTTACTCTTCATAATATTGGGGCGGGGGTGGCTCAGTCGGTAGCGCGCCAGGCTCGTAATCTGTAGTTCCCAGGTTCGAGTCCCAGCTGGGTCAGCGTTGAGATTTATTTCCGCAAAAATTCCCTGCTTTGCCCACGGTCAGTAGGGGACACCGATGGGCTTGGAAAGGCCGCCTTCCGTCGGATGGGATGTTAAGCCGTGGTCCAGTGTGCGGGAGAGCCATACCCTGTGCACGTTAAAGAACACGCTGGATGGCCTTGAAGGTAGGCTACCATATGTCTCCCAACAGCAGTTCCAGCGGGTCCCCTTCCTCAACCTTCTCTGAGCCTTCGGGGTCCATGTGACGTGGCCATTTAGCCCATGGTGTGCAAAAAAGTGCCTCTCAGAGGTAAAACAACCCAACCTTCATAATATTTTTTTTGGACGCAGTTCACTGACCAAAGCCAGAGCATTTTTTTTTTGCAGAGTATTTCATGAAATGTCGGCATCGTTCCGTGGGTTGAGCTAAATGAAGACAGTCAAGACAAAGCTCTCTTGAGGAAGTGCAATCTCTCGCAGATGTCATTCCTCACACAAAATTATCTTTTCGGGGACTTTAGCATTTTCTATCCCTTCAATATTGACATCGATTTAAGAGGTGTGATCTGTGCACGCCTCACCTGCTCAGCGCAGACCTCGCACTTTCTGCGCTTAATTAATTGGCTCAGCCAATCAGCCGAGCTGTCATTACTGGCAGAGCACCGGTGGCAGTTACTTAATACGCAAATTAATTAAAACTCAGGCTGCAGAATGCAAAAGACTTTCACCAAATAGAAGGAACGAAGTGTGTGCGCTTGTTCATTTCAACGCCAAAATGTACTCCACCCCTTTTCGGATGTTGCTCTTCCTTGTCTCTGCATCTGGCTCTGACATCGATCCTCATCCCACTCTTCAGCTTCTCTCTTGTCATATAACCTTTGCCGAATACTATCTTGGAAAATAATGCTTTTGATTGGAGTTCACAATTGCGAATTTTTTTCTCAAGGACGTTTTATGCCAAGGAGAACTCTGGCTGCCACAAATAAAATGCAAAGCACAAGGGTAAATATATGAAATCATGTAACCGTACAGTCGCTCAAAAAAATATTCGAACACTATGGTTGATTACAGAATTCAGAAAAAATATCTGGCAACGATTCGTTTTTAGGAATTAGTGATCTAGCAACCTTCTTGTCACGTAACACAAAGGTCTTCGTGTCACGTGACACGAAGGTTGCCAGATCACTAATTCCTAAAAAAAGAATCGTTGCCAGATATTTTTTCTGAATTCTGTAATCAACCATAGTGTTCGGATACTTTTTTGAGTGACTGTATGTCCCTGTTGCCAATTTAGTCATTTTTCTCTCATTTCACCTCGATAAAAATAAATAAAAATTTGTCACGAAACATTTAACTCTACTGACTAGGACAGAGATCGCTAAGTTATCGAAATTGCGGATGGTAACCAAAAATATTTAATAGAATCGTAGGTTAAATGTTACAGATGTAAATATTATTACTAAATGTAATTGTTATGCGACTGGATTTTATTCCAGAAAAAGACCAATTGAATGTGTGGGCGATAAGACTGCTACTGACTGCCCTTACAGCATCTATCGTCATCCCCTAAGATAATCTGTACAAAACTATATTTTTCTCAATGCTTCGTTAAATCTTTCAATAATTTTATCATTGCTATTTTATTGATAATAATAAATGTAAGTTTTGTCATAAGTAATGAACAGCCAGAGGTATAAACTCAAAGATGAGTGAATTTCAAAATAAAACACCAGTTATTTATTTAAATAAAGATGAACAACTTTATACCCAAAACTTCAGCTATTAATGCTGTCCCAATACTTCAGATAACATAGTTTACTCTCACACTAAATCTTCGATGGTTCTGTATCTGAAAAAGGAGCAAGAAAAAATGAAGATGATATTCCTTTTTGAACATCAACTGATCATCCCAAATGGGAAAAAGGGTCGTAGAATGTTTAGCACAGAAGTAGGATATTTTTTTTTGCGTCTGGCTGCTATGGACGACATCTCGTCGTCATCTTCTGTTTGCACACTCAGTCTAGGGTCAGTAAAAAAAGAAACCAGCAGCGGTAAGTAACTGGCATCACATCGACCGACCGAAGCCATCCCTCTCCAATACGAGCGAGCAGATATCTCTGGGTAAGGTGTAATGGCGGACTTAGTGGGCCATAACGCGTGTTGATTAGCCATAAAGTACCGGATACGAGCCGAAACTTGCCGAGCTTTAACAGTGCCGATTGGCTGATATTTGGAGACCGAGGAAAGGTTAGTCGCCGTGAGAGCTGAAATGGTATTCATCTTCTGTGGTTCCACGTTCAGTGCAAAGATGCAGCTTACAGGTTTCGGTTTATTCATTTCTTTCCAATTGAAGACTTCGACGCAGAACATACACAAAGCCCGTATAGAGCCAAGATCTCTTCTTCGTTCCAGGTTGAGTTTAAATCTTTTTAAAGAAATCTCTTAAAACCAGTGTTGCATTTTTGTACATAAAATTTCAAATCCAAAATAATAATTTGAAGGTAAACAGATATTTTCAGAGGAAAATAAAATAAATGGAGTTGAGTAAAATAAAACCGATGTAGGCGACATGTTTGATTTGTTTCGGGAAAGTTTATACTTAAATGTATTGGAATAATAAATAGATTAAAAACCGGAAAATAAAAATGCGTTTCTTGAATCTTAAATTTGTTTTATCATCATTATTAACAAACTTTTTTTCCACCACTAGAGCCCTTTCCAGATTTTTCGTTGCAATTTTTTTAATCGAAATACATAGTTCAACTATTCCTAAACTAACTAACGCTATATATATATACACATTTATAGACTAACGTAGGGGTTCTCAACGTGGGGTACGAGGTAAAATTTTTTGCGGTATGCCGTGAGAGCTCAAAAGTCGCTAGATCTAGTAACAAAGTAAAAATAACCATTGTTACGCTATAACTGTAGTTTTATGTAACTACATAAGGGATACGCCAGTTACATACATATTTCCAGGTGGTACGTGACACATAACAGGTTGAGAACCACGGATACATATGTTTTATTTTATTCTCATTGTTATACTATAATTATAGTTTTATCTATCTATATAAGGGGTACGCCAGTTACATACATATTTCCAGGGGGTACGTGACACATAAGAGGTTGAGAACCACTGATATATGTTTTATTTCATTCCCATTGTTATACTATAACTATAGCTTTATCTATCTATATAAGGGGTACGCCAGTTACATACACACTTCCAGATGGTACGTGAAACATAGAAGGTTTAGAACACTGATATATATTTTATTTTATTCCCATTGTTATACTATAACTATAGCTTTATCTATCTATACAAGGGGTACGCCAGTTACATACACATTTCCAGGGGGTACGTGGAACATAGAAGGTTGAGAACCACTGATATATGTTTTATTTTATTCCCATTGTTATACTATAACTATAGCTTTATCTATCTATATAAGGGGTACGCAAGTTACATACACATTTCCAGGTGGTACGTGAAACATAGAAGGTTGAGAACCACTGATATATGTTTTATTTTATTCCCATTGTTATACTATAACTATAGCTTTATCTATCTATACAAGGGGTACGCCAGTTACATACACATTTCCAGGGGGTACGTGAAACATAGAAGGTTGAGAACCACTGATATATGTTTTACTTTATTCCCATTGTTATACTATAACTACAGTTTTATCTATCTATATAAGGGGTACGCCAGTTACATACACAATTCCAGAGGGTACGTGAAGCATAAAAGGTTGAGAACCACTGATATATATATGTTTTATTTTATTCCCATTGTTATACTATAACTATAGTTTTATCTTTCTATATAAGGCGTACGCCAGTTACATACACATTTGCAGGGGGTACGTGAAGCATAAAAGGTTGAGAACTACTGATATATATGTTTTATTTTATTCCCATTGTTATACTATAACTATAGTTTTATCTATCTATACAAGGGGTACGCCAGTTACATACACATTTGCAGAGGATACGTGAAGCATAAAAGGCTGAGAACCAGTGATATATATGTTTTATTTTATTTCCATTGTTATACTATAAATATAGTTTTATCTATCTATACAAGGGGTACGCCAGTTACATACACATTTGCAGGGGGTACGTGAAGGATAAAAGGTTGAGAACTACTGATATATATGTTTTATTTTATTCCCATTGTTATACTATAACTATAGTTCTATCTATCTATACAAGGGGTACGCCAGTTACATACACATTTGCAGAGGGTACGTGAAGCATAAAAGGCTGAGAACCAGTGATATATATGTTTTATTTTATTCCCATTGTTATACTATAAATATAGTTTTATCTATCTATATAAGGGGTACGACAGTTACATACACATTTCCAGGGGGTACGTGAAGCATAAAAGGTTGAGAACCATTGATATATATGTTTTATTTTATTCCCATTGTTATACTATAATTATAGTTTTATCTATCTATACAAGGGGTACGCCAGTTACATATACATTTCCAGGGGGTACGTGAAGCATAAAAGGTTGAGAACCACTGATATATATGTTTTATTTTATTCCCATTGTTATACTATAAATATAGTTTTATCTATCTATATAAGGGGTACGACAGTTACATACACATTTCCAGGGGGTACGTGAAGCATAAAAGGTTGAGAACCATTGATATATATGTTTTATTTTATTCCCATTGTTATACTATAATTATAGTTTTATCTATCTATACAAGGGGTACGACAGTTACATACACATTTCCAGGGGGTACGTGAAGCATAAAAGGTTGAGAACCACTGATATATATGTTTTATTTTATTCCCATTGTTATACTATAAATATAGTTTTATCTATCTATATAAGGGGTACGACAGTTACATACACATTTCCAGGGGGTACGTGAAGCATAAAAGGTTGAGAACCATTGATATATATGTTTTATTTTATTCCCATTGTTATACTATAACTATAGTTCTATCTATCTATACAAGGGGTACGCCAGTTACATACACATTTGCAGAGGGTACGTGAAGCATAAAAGGCTGAGAACCAGTGATATATATGTTTTATTTTATTCCCATTGTTATACTATAAATATAGTTTTATCTATCTATATAAGGGGTACGACAGTTACATACACATTTCCAGGGGGTACGTGAAGCATAAAAGGTTGAGAACCATTGATATATATGTTTTATTTTATTCCCATTGTTATACTATAATTATAGTTTTATCTATCTATACAAGGAGTACGCCAGTTACATATACATTTCCAGGGGGTACGTGAAGCATAAAAGGTTGAGAACCACTGATATATATATTTTATTCCCATTGTTATACTATAAATATAGTTTTATCTATCTATATAAGGGGTACGACAGTTACATACACATTTCCAGGGGGTACGTGAAGCATAAAAGGTTGAGAACCATTGATATATATGTTTTATTTTATTCCCATTGTTATACTATAATTATAGTTTTATCTATCTATACAAGGGGTACGCCAGTTACATACACATTTCCAGGGGGTACGTGAAGCATAAAAGGTTGAGAACCACTGATATATATGTTTTATTTTATTCCCATTGTTATACTATAATTATAGTTTTATCTATCTATACAAGGGGTACGACAGTTACATACACATTTCCAGGGGGTACGTGAAGCATAAAAGGTTGAGAACCATTGATATATATGTTTTATTTTATTCCCATTGTTATACTATAATTATAGTTTTATCTATCTATACAAGGGGTACGCCAGTTACATACACATTTCCAGGGGGTACGTGAAGCATAAAAGGTTGAGAACCACTGATATATATGTTTTATTTTATTCCCATTGTTATACTATAATTATAGTTTTATCTATCTATACAAGGGGTACGACAGTTACATACACATTTCCAGGGGGTACGTGAAACATAAACGGTTAAGAACCACTGGACTAACGTGTAAGAGGCACCATTAAATCAACATTAATTGCAAGAGTCCATCCTTAATTTTTTTTACCTGGATATTAAACAGCCAGAGTTATTAGTGCAAATTTAAATTGCTGGGAGAATACTTGAATTTTAAGTACGTTGTAGCGCAATCTGATGATAATCATATCTTTTATGCGAATGCTGATAAAGTGGAGCAGGGATGATCAGGCTCGTAATCTGCAGTTGCCATGTCGGAATTCCAGCAATGAAGTGTTGAGATTTATCTCTTCTAAATGCCCTCGGTCACAAAGGCTGCCGTTTGTCGGATGAGATATTAATTTGTGGTTTTGTATGCAAGAGTGCCATACCTGTGCACGTTAAAGAACACGCTGGATGGTCTTGAAAGGTTGGGTTGTTTTACCTCTGAGCAGCACTTTTTTGCAAATCATGGGCTAAATGACCAGGTCACAACGACCCCGAAGGCTCAGAGAAAGTTGGGTGAGTTGACCCACTGGAACAGCTGTTGGGAGACAGATGGTAGCCTCCCGTCAAGGCTATCCAGCGTGTTCTTTAACGTGCACAGGGTATGGCTCTCTCCCATGCAGGGACCATGGCTTTATGTCCCATCCGACGGACGGCTGCCTTTCCAAGCCCATCGGTGTCCCCTACTGACCGTGGGCAGAGCGGGGAATTTTGCGGAGATAAATCTCAACGGTGACACAGCGGACTCGAATTTGGTCTTGAAGGGTGGCTTCTATCTGTCGTTTAACAACTGTCCAGTTAGTCCCCTTCCTCTAACTGTCTCTGAGTTTTTGGAATCCATGCGACTTGGCCATTTAGCTCATTGTGTGCAAAAAAAGTGCCACTTAGAGGTAAAGTAACCCAGGCCTCCGTCTGTCGGATGGGACGTTAAACCGTTGCGCCGTGTGTAGGAGAGCTGTATCCTATGCACATTAAAGAACAAGCTGGATAGTTTTGACTGGTGGTTACCACCTGTCACCTAGAAACAGTCCAGTGGATTCCCTTACCCCATCCATCTCTGAGCCCTTGGGGTCCTTGTGACTTGGCCATTTAGACTATTGTATGCAAAAAAGATGTGCGCTCATAGGTAAAACAACCCAACTAATAAACTGTATCGATTAAGAGCATATTTGTTTCATTATTTCTGAAAACTTCCTCACAACAGTTCCTGGCTCTGGTTTTTTAGTTGTTTCATTTCTCTGCCAAGTAAATAGACTCGGTGGCGAGTAAATAGTGTTGGCGTTTCTAACCCCAGAGTAAAGGTCGATCAACGGCTCTTCTAAACAAGGTTTCGGCGACGATAGTGTAAAACCCTCTGTGTGCTTGAGACGATAAGTAACGGGAGTCACATTAATCATGAGAAGAGGAGAAAAAACAAAAACTGAGTGAAAGAGAACTGCCAAATAGTCTGGCTAAGTTTAAAAATGGGAAACTGTTTCCCACCTTCAGGGGTGAGCGTGGCAGCTAGCCGAAGAATAGTTTACGACGACGTTTTCTTTGTTGCTCGAAAAGTGACAGACGTAATCCCTCAGGAGGGTGATCGGACTCAACAAAACAATACAAACGAGTTTAATATTTCTCTTGGCTTTTCTGCAATGGGAAATTAAAAATAATTGCAAAAAATAAAATGTCTGCTTCATTATAGGAAAGGGGTGTTAAACATTCAATCTGCGATATCATTTTCTCTGGTTCACGATGATTTTTCCAAAATAGGTAAATATACTGTCCGGGCTTTAATAATAAAGAATCCGGAATGTTTTTTAATGAATTTTTAATTTTGAGAAGCCTTAAAAACGGCAGTCACAGTTTAATTTTGAGCCAACGGATTCCATAGTTACGTTTTTGTAACAGGACTGCGAGTGAAATTGATAACGTGGCATGAAACAAAACCTTTAACTGAAAACAGAAATAGATATTTATATCTATTTTTATATTTATTTCTTTTTATATTCTATTCCTATTGATTTGTCGACAGCTCCCACCAAAATGACTTCTCAAATGCGTGACCGTCTGGTCATAAATTCCAAACACGAATATCCCCAGGGCCATATTTACATCTCAAGGGCCCCTAGGTACAAGAAGCAATAGTACGCACTTATGTACGGTAGGTATGTATTAAAATTATTCATTTCAAATTTAAACATTTTATTTCCTCGTTTTTTTTTGGGGGGGGGGGATCAAGAATTACGATACTTTCATGCTCTTGAATAAAGTATGACTTTTTTCGGATTTTACCCGATTTAACCTGTCCTCTCCCTTGAACAAACAATTTAATATTCGGGTTAATAAATCGTTCATAAATCATTTCGTTCATGAAAAATTCATATCGGAAAAAATGTGCATTTCATAACAGTTTGTTTTTTTTTTTCTTATAAAAAAAAGAAAAGTTTAATTAGTATAGTGTCGATTTGCTTGAGGTTATCATTTGCCAACACATCGTAGGCATAAGCAAAGAGAATGAATTATTCTCTGTTACGTGGCAGTTTACGCGTACTACTGATGCAATATGAGGGAAGCCACGTTACATTTGATTAATACGGGCAGTTCTTGTTATAACGAATTAATTGGTTCCGGAATAGCATTGGTTAAACTAAAATGAAAGTCTCATATTAATGTAAGAGAAATTAATTTATGCATTCCTTATATGCTGCATAATAGCATAAAAACTAATCTTAATAAATTTAAAAGGCAAAATTAATCTTAACATTTAAAAGAATAAATAATATTCAAAGGGCCACAACTAATCTTAATAATATTTAAAAGGCCACAACTATTCTTAGTAATACTTGAAAAGCCATGACTCATCTTAATAATATTTAAAGGCCACAACTATTCTTAGTAATATTTGAAAGGCCGTGACTCATCTTAATAATATTTAAAAGGCTATTACTCATCTTAATAATATTTAAAAAGTCACGTGTCTTAATAATATTCAAAAAAAAAAAACACGACTCACCTTAGTAATATTTAAAAGGGCGGCGACTCATCATATTGATATTTAAAAGAACAAGCCTCACCTTTATAATATATAAAAAGGGCATGACTCGTCTTAATAATGTTTACAAGGGCACTACTCATCTTAATAATATTCAAAAGGGCAAGGACTCATCTTAATGATACTTAAAAGGCCACGACTCATCTTAATAATATTTGAAAGAACAAGATTCGTCTTAATAATATTTAAAAGGCCACGATTCACCTTAATCGTATGTAAATGGCCAGGACTGAAACAATATGTAAAAAGAGAGCGACTTATCTTAATGATATTTAAAAGGCCGGGATTTAAATGATCAACCTTTGAAAATCCGCTACCTATTTCATCACCTAATAAGAAAGATCGCGATCCCTTGTAATGTTATCTAAGCTATCCTGCCATTCCTTCGGGAACTAGTGTAACCAAAACGTTTTGGAACAGTTAATTGAGTACTTGATTGCAACAGTGGACTAGGTTGTTTTACCCCTGACAGACACTTTTCATCGCAATGGGCTAAATGGCCACTTCACGAGCACCCCTAAGAGCTCATCGAAGGTTAGGGGAAGGGGACCCACTGTGCGGCTGTTAGGAGGCAGATGGAAGCCTCCTGTCAAGGTCATCCAGGTGTTCATTAACGTGACCAATTTATTGCTCTCCTGCACACGGCGCCACGGCTTTAAGTCCCATCCCACAATGCCTTTCGAAGCCCATCGATGGCCCCTTTCTCACCGTACTCAGGGAGAAAGTTTAGCGGAGATAAATCTCGAAGCTCTCATAAGAAGGACTCAAACCTGGAAACTGCAGATCATGAGCCTGGTGCGCTACCGACTCTGAAAATCCTAGTTCTGACAAAAAAAAAACTTTAATGAGGAAATTTCAAGTCTTTTTAAGTGCATACATTTTCAATGGAATGAAATTCAGAAGTGAAACTAATTGTCTGAGACTATTCGAGTGCCAAGCACATGACTTTTAATCTTATCCACTCAGAACCTTGTACCATTGTTCCTTACAAAACAATATTTTATCATGCGGATCCAAGAAATATCGCAGGCTTATCAGATGCCTATTAAATTATTATCTAAAAGATTCTTTGAAACAGTTATCAGGTATAATTTGCGAAAGAAAAAATTCGCTGTTTAATCTGCGATAAAAATGATTGAAAGCGATAATGATGATTTCCGTAATCAGAATGGAGAGGAAATCTCCTCTCCATTCTGTTTCCCCGAAAGAGCTGTTTCGAGGAAACTTTCTGCCTTTCCAAAATAGTTTGACGGAAATCGTCAAAACAAACTCAGTGAGCTTAATAATATAGAGTCAGTATAGTTCAGCGATTTCTAACCTTTTTGTGTCCAGCTATCCCTCTTTACTCTTTAGTCTCTCCTTCGTGGAATTATTACGAACACCTTCCAATTTATTGGCCTGGCCAAATTATTACGAACACCTTCCTAATACTTAGTCGTATGTATCATGGTATAGGGGCGGGGGTGGCGGCTCAATCGGTAGTTCCCAGGTTCGAGTCCCAGCTGGATCAACATTGAGATTTATCTCCGCAAAATTCCCGCCCTGCCCACGGTCAGTAGGGGACACCGATGGGCTTGGAAAGGCCGCCGTCCGTCGGATGGGACGTTAAGCCGTGGCTCCGTGTGTGTGTGTGAGCCAGCCATACCCTGTGCACGTTAAAAAACACGCTGGATGGCCTTGACGGGAGGCTACCATCTGTCTCACAACAGCTGTTTAATAAATCATAAATAAGTCCCGCCCTCTCCCGAATATAAAATTCATTTAGTGATAAAAAATGTACAAGCATCTACATTATATTTTTCAACTAAAAACGCTGTTCCTTTCATCGCAATACTGAATATGCTTGATAATGATCTCTTTCATATAACGATAATGTACGCTTTAAATTGAAATATTCCTTTCTTGAATATGTATTTTATTTTGCTATATATTGGTTCTCGAAATAGCCAGCGTAAATAATCGCATTACAATATTTTAACTGGTTACATGAACAAGTTTGGGGAGGATGGCACAATTTTTTGCCGAATTATCGTGATTTTTCTCATTTTTTTTCCTCAATTTGTGGAAACCAGGTATTTGAGAAGCAAACTGTCAAATGCGTCATCGTCTCCTTCTCCCGATAATAAGTTAAAGTTTTAAGCGACAAATTTTTTGGATATAAAATATAATATTAATGTAAGAAAAATATTTTTAATTCTCTATATTCCTCTTATACGTAATTATAAACTTGATTAGAAGAGGAATACAAACATTTCATTGTTTTTGAATTTTTTGATTTCGGGCCCCTCCCCACCCGTCCCCACCTCCCGAAACAATTTTATGGTTACGTTCTTGATTTATAATTATGTTAATGCGCAGTCTCAAAGTCTCTACCTGTTGGGAAAAGTGGGGAGGAGAGCAGTTCACTCAGTCTGTACCGCGCCATTCGCCCAATCTTCAGTTCCCATACTCGAGTCCTAATTCTGCGGGCGTTCAGATTCACCTCTACTAGACCCCCACCGTACTCTCACTGAGAAAGGGGATCCGATAAACTTGAAAAAGTCCCCGTCCTTCGGATGAGACGTTAAGCTGTGGCACCGTACCTAGGGAAGCAAGACTCTACGCATATTAAAGAATATACTCGATGGTCTTGACGGTAAGCTTCCATCTGTTATCTAACAGATGTCCAGTGGGTCCGCTTCTCCCAACCTTTTCCGAGTCCTTGGGATGTTTGTGTAACTGTCGTACCCCTTGTATAGATAGATAAAACTATAGTTATAGTATAACAATGGGAATAAAATAAAACATATATGTCAGTGGTTCTCAACCTTTTATGCTTCACGTACCCCCTGGAAATGTGTATGTAACTGGCGTACCCCTTGTATAGATAGATAAAACTATAGTTATAGTATAACAATGGGAATAAAATAAAACATATATGTCAGTGGTTCTCAACCTTTTATGCTTCACGTACCCCCTGGAAATGTGTATGTAACTGGCGTACCCCTTGTATAGATAGATAAAACTATAGTTATAGTATAACAATGGGAATAAAATAAAACATATATGTCAGTGGTTCTCAACCTTTTATGCTTCACGTACCCCCTGGAAATGTGTATGTAACTGGCGTACCCCTTGTATAGATAGATAAAACTATAGTTATAGTATAACAATGGGAATAAAATAAAACATATATATCAGTGGTTCTCAACCATTTATGCTTCACGTACCCCCTGGAAATGTGTATGTAACTGGCGTACCCCTTGTATAGATAGATAAAACTATAGTTATAGTATAACAATGGGAATAAAATAAAACATATATGTCAGTGGTTCTCAACCTTTTATGCTTCACGTACCCCCTGGAAATGTGTATGTAACTGGCGTACCCCTTGTATAGATAGATAAAACTATAGTTATAGTATAACAATGGGAATAAAATAAAACATATATGTCAGTGGTTCTCAACCTTTTATGCTTCACGTACCCCCTGGAAATGTGTATGTAACTGACGTACCCCTTGTATAGATAGATAAAACTATAGTTATAGTATAACAATGGGAATAAAATAAAACATATATGTCAGTGGTTCTCAACCTTTTATGCTTCACGTACCCTCTGGAAATGTGTATGTAACTGGCGTACCCCTTGTATAGATAGATAAAACTATAGTTATAGTATAACAATGGGAATAAAATAAAACATATATGTCAGTGGTTCTCAACCTTTTATGCTTCACGTCCCCCTGGAAATGTGTATGTAACTGGCGTACCCCTTGTATAGATAGATAAAACTATAGTTATAGTATAACAATGGGAATAAAATAAAACATATATGTCAGTGGTTCTCAACCTTTTATGCTTCACGTACCCCCTGGAAATGTGTATGTAACTGTCGTACCCCTTGTATAGATAGATAAAACTATAGTTATAGTATAACAATGGGAATAAAATAAAACATATATGTCAGTGGTTCTCAACCTTTTATGCTTCACGTACCCCCTGGAAATGTGTATCTAACTGGCGTACCCCTTGTATAGATAGATAAAACTATAGTTATAGTATAACAATGGGAATAAAATAAAACATATATGTCAGTGGTTCTCAACCTTTTATGCTTCACGTACCCCCTGGAAATGTGTATGTAACTGTCGTACCCCTTGTATAGATAGATAAAACGATAGTTATAGTATAACAATGGGAATAAAATAAAACATATATGTCAGTGGTTCTCAACCTTTTATGCTTCACGTACCCCCTGGAAATGTGTATGTAACTGTCGTACCCCTTGTATAGATAGATAAAACGATAGTTATAGTATAACAATGGGAATAAAATAAAACATATATGTCAGTGGTTCTCAACCTTTTATGCTTCACGTACCCCCTGGAAATGTGTATGTAACTGTCGTACCCCTTGTATAGATAGATAAAACTATAGTTATAGTATAACAATGGGAATAAAATAAAACATATATGTCAGTGGTTCTCAACCTTTTATGCTTCACGTACCCCCTGGAAATGTGTATGTAACTGTCGTACCCCTTGTATAGATAGATAAAACGATAGTTATAGTATAACAATGGGAATAAAATAAAACATATATGTCAGTGGTTCTCAACCTTTTATGCTTCACGTACCCCCTGGAAATGTGTATGTAACTGTCGTACCCCTTGTATAGATAGATAAAACGATAGTTATAGTATAACAATGGGAATAAAATAAAACATATATGTCAGTGGTTCTCAACCTTTTATGCTTCACGTACCCCCTGGAAATGTGTATGTAACTGTCGTACCCCTTGTATAGATAGATAAAACTATAGTTATAGTATAACAATGGGAATAAAATAAAACATATATGTCAGTGGTTCTCAACCTTTTATGCTTCACGTACCCCCTGGAAATGTGTATGTAACTGTCGTACCCCTTGTATAGATAGATAAAACGATAGTTATAGTATAACAATGGGAATAAAATAAAACATATATGTCAGTGGTTCTCAACCTTTTATGCTTCACGTACCCCCTGGAAATGTGTATGTAACTGTCGTACCCCTTGTATAGATAGATAAAACGATAGTTATAGTATAACAATGGGAATAAAATAAAACATATATGTCAGTGGTTCTCAACCTTTTATGCTTCACGTACCCCCTGGAAATGTGTATGTAACTGTCGTACCCCTTGTATAGATAGATAAAACGATAGTTATAGTATAACAATGGGAATAAAATAAAACATATATGTCAGTGGTTCTCAACCTTTTATGCTTCACGTACCCCCTGGAAATGTGTATGTAACTGTCGTACCCCTTGTATAGATAGATAAAACTATAGTTATAGTATAACAATGGGAATAAAATAAAACATATATGTCAGTGGTTCTCAACCTTTTATGCTTCACGTACCCCCTGGAAATGTGTATGTAACTGTCGTACCCCTTGTATAGATAGATAAAACGATAGTTATAGTATAACAATGGGAATAAAATAAAACATATATGTCAGTGGTTCTCAACCTTTTATGCTTCACGTACCCCCTGGAAATGTGTATGTAACTGTCGTACCCCTTGTATAGATAGATAAAACTATAGTTATAGTATAACAATGGGAATAAAATAAAACATATATGTCAGTGGTTCTCAACCTTTTATGCTTCACGTACCCCCTGGAAATGTGTATGTAACTGTCGTACCCCTTGTATAGATAGATAAAACGATAGTTATAGTATAACAATGGGAATAAAATAAAACATATATGTCAGTGGTTCTCAACCTTTTATGCTTCACGTACCCCCTGGAAATGTGTATGTAACTGTCGTACCCCTTGTATAGATAGATAAAACGATAGTTATAGTATAACAATGGGAATAAAATAAAACATATATGTCAGTGGTTCTCAACCTTTTATGCTTCACGTACCCCCTGGAAATGTGTATGTAACTGTCGTACCCCTTGTATAGATAGATAAAACGATAGTTATAGTATAACAATGGGAATAAAATAAAACATATATGTCAGTGGTTCTCAACCTTTTATGCTTCACGTACCCCCTGGAAATGTGTATGTAACTGTCGTACCCCTTGTATAGATAGATAAAACGATAGTTATAGTATAACAATGGGAATAAAATAAAACATATATGTCAGTGGTTCTCAACCTTTTATGCTTCACGTACCCCCTGGAAATGTGTATGTAACTGTCGTACCCCTTGTATAGATAGATAAAACGATAGTTATAGTATAACAATGGGAATAAAATAAAACATATATGTCAGTGGTTCTCAACCTTTTATGCTTCACGTACCCCCTGGAAATGTGTATGTAACTGTCGTACCCCTTGTATAGATAGATAAAACTATAGTTATAGTATAACAATGGGAATAAAATAAAACATATATGTCAGTGGTTCTCAACCTTTTATGCTTCACGTACCCCCTGGAAATGTGTATCTAACTGGCGTACCCCTTGTATAGATAGATAAAACTATAGTTATAGTATAACAATGGGAATAAAATAAAACATATATGTCAGTGGTTCTCAACCTTTTATGCTTCACGTACCCCCTGGAAATGTGTATGTAACTGTCGTACCCCTTGTATAGATAGATAAAACGATAGTTATAGTATAACAATGGGAATAAAATAAAACATATATGTCAGTGGTTCTCAACCTTTTATGCTTCACGTACCCCCTGGAAATGTGTATGTAATTGTCGTACCCCTTGTATAGATAGATAAAACGATAGTTATAGTATAACAATGGGAATAAAATAAAACATATATGTCAGTGGTTCTCAACCTTTTATGCTTCACGTACCCCCTGGAAATGTGTATGTAACTGGCGTACCCCTTGTATAGATAGATAAAACTATAGTTATAGTATAACAATGGGAATAAAATAAAACATATATATCAGTGGTTCTCAACCATTTATGCTTCACGTACCCCCTGGAAATGTGTATGTAACTGGCGTACCCCTTGTATAGATAGATAAAACTATAGTTATAGTATAACAATGGGAATAAAATAAAACATATATGTCAGTGGTTCTCAACCTTTTATGCTTCACGTACCCCCTGGAAATGTGTATGTAACTGGCGTACCCCTTGTATAGATAGATAAAACTATAGTTATAGTATAACAATGAGAATAAAATAAAACACATATGTTAGTGGTTCTCAACCTTTTATGCTTCACGTACCCCCTGGAAATGTGTATGTAACTGGCGTACCCCTTGTATAGATAGATAAAACTATAGTTATAATATAACAATGGGAATAAAATAAAACATATATATCAGTGGTTCTCAACTTTTTATGCTTCACGTACCCCCTGGAAATGTATATGTAACTGGCGTACCCCTTGTATAGATAGATAAAACTATAGTTATAGTATAACAATGGGAATAAAATAAAACATATATGTCAGTGGTTCTCAACCTTTTATGCTTCACGTACCCCCTGGAAATGTGTATGCAACTGGCGTACCCCTTGTATAGATAGATAAAACTATAGTTATAATATAACAATGGGAATAAAATAAAACATATATGTCAGTGGTTCTCAACCTTTTATGCTTCACGTACCCCCTGGAAATGTGTATGTAACTGGCGTACCCCTTGTATAGATAGATAAAACTATAGTTATAGTATAACAATGGGAATAAAATAAAACATATATATCAGTGGTTCTCAAGCTTTTATGCTTCACGTACCCCCTGGAAATGTGTATGTAACTGGCGTACCCCTTGTATAGATAGATAAATCTATAGTTATAGTATAACAATGGGAATAAAATAAAACATATATATCAGTGATTCTCAACCTTTTATGATACACGGTACCCCCTGGAAATGTGTATGTAACTGGCGTACCCCTTGTATAGATAGATAAAACTATAGTTATAGTATAACAATGGGAATAAAATAAAACATATATGTCAGTGGTTCTCAACCTTTTATGCTTCACGTACCCCCTGGAAATGTATATGTAACTGGCGTACCCCTTGTATAGATAGATAAAACTATAGTTATAGTATAACAATGGGAATAAAATTATACGTATATATCAGTGGTTCTCAACCTTTAATGCTTCACGTACCCCCTGGAAATGTGTATGTAACTGGCGTACCCCTTCTATAGATAGATAAAACTATAGTTATAGTATAACAATGGGAATAAAATAAAACATATATATCGGTGGTTCTCAACCTTTTATGCTTCACGTACCCCCTGGAAAAGTATATGTAACTGGCGTACCCCTTGTATAGATAGATAAAACTATAGTTAAAATATAACAATGGGAATAAAATAAAACATATATGTCAGTGGTTCTCAACCTTTTATGCTTCACGTACCCCCTGGAAATGTGTATGTAACTGGCGTACCCCTTGTATAGATAGATAAAACTATAGTTATAGTATAACAATGAGAATAAAATAAAACACATATGTCAGTGGTTCTCAACCTTTTATGCTTCACGTACCCCCTGGAAATGTGTATGTAACTGGCGTACCCCTTGTATAGATAGATAAATCTATAGTTATAGTATAACAATGGGAATAAAATAAAACATATATATCAGTGATTCTCAACCTTTTATGATACACGGTACCCCCTGGAAATGTGTATGTAACTGGAGTACCCCTTGTATAGATAGATAAAACTATATTATAGTATAACAATGGGAATAAAATAAAACATATATGTCAGTGGTTCTCAACCTTTTATGCTTCACGTACCCCCTGGAAATGTATATGTAACTGGCGTACCCCTTGTATAGATAGATAAAACTATAGTTATAGTATAACAATGGGAATAAAATAAAACATATATGTCAGTGGTTCTCAACCTTTTATGCTTCACGTACCCCCTGGAAATGTATATGTAACTGGCGTACCCCTTGTATAGATAGATAAAACTATAGTTATAGTATAACAATGGGAATAAAATAAAACACATATGTCAGTGGTTCTCAACCTTTTATGCTTCACGTACCCCCTGGAAATGTGTATGTAATTGTCGTACCCCTTGTATAGATAGATAAAACGATAGTTATAGTATAACAATGGGAATAAAATAAAACATATATGTCAGTGGTTCTCAACCTTTTATGCTTCACGTACCCCCTGGAAATGTGTATGTAACTGGCGTACCCCTTGTATAGATAGATAAAACTATAGTTATAGTATAACAATGGGAATAAAATAAAACATATATATCAGTGGTTCTCAACCATTTATGCTTCACGTACCCCCTGGAAATGTGTATGTAACTGGCGTACCCCTTGTATAGATAGATAAAACTATAGTTATAGTATAACAATGGGAATAAAATAAAACATATATGTCAGTGGTTCTCAATCTTTTATGCTTCACGTACCCCCTGGAAATGTGTATGTAACTGGCGTACCCCTTGTATAGATAGATAAAACTATAGTTATAGTATAACAATGAGAATAAAATAAAACACATATGTTAGTGGTTCTCAACCTTTTATGCTTCACGTACCCCCTGGAAATGTGTATGTAACTGACGTACCCCTTGTATAGATAGATAAAACTATAGTTATAATATAACAATGGGAATAAAATAAAACATATATATCAGTGGTTCTCAACTTTTTATGCTTCACGTACCCCCTGGAAATGTATATGTAACTGGCGTACCCCTTGTATAGATAGATAAAACTATAGTTATAGTATAACAATGGGAATAAAATAAAACATATATGTCAGTGGTTCTCAACCTTTTATGCTTCACGTACCCCCTGGAAATGTGTATGCAACTGGCGTACCCCTTGTATAGATAGATAAAACTATAGTTATAATATAACAATGGGAATAAAATAAAACATATATGTCAGTGGTTCTCAACCTTTTATGCTTCACGTACCCCCTGGAAATGTGTATGTAACTGGCGTACCCCTTGTATAGATAGATAAAACTATAGTTATAGTATAACAATGGGAATAAAATAAAACATATATATCAGTGGTTCTCAAGCTTTTATGCTTCACGTACCCCCTGGAAATGTGTATGTAACTGGCGTACCCCTTGTATAGATAGATAAATCTATAGTTATAGTATAACAATGGGAATAAAATAAAACATATATATCAGTGATTCTCAACCTTTTATGATACACGGTACCCCCTGGAAATGTGTATGTAACTGGCGTACCCCTTGTATAGATAGATAAAACTATAGTTATAGTATAACAATGGGAATAAAATAAAACATATATGTCAGTGGTTCTCAACCTTTTATGCTTCACGTACCCCCTGGAAATGTATATGTAACTGGCGTACCCCTTGTATAGATAGATAAAACTATAGTTATAGTATAACAATGGGAATAAAATTATACGTATATATCAGTGGTTCTCAACCTTTAATGCTTCACGTACCCCCTGGAAATGTGTATGTAACTGGCGTACCCCTTCTATAGATAGATAAAACTATAGTTATAGTATAACAATGGGAATAAAATAAAACATATATATCGGTGGTTCTCAACCTTTTATGCTTCACGTACCCCCTGGAAAAGTATATGTAACTGGCGTACCCCTTGTATAGATAGATAAAACTATAGTTAAAATATAACAATGGGAATAAAATAAAACATATATGTCAGTGGTTCTCAACCTTTTATGCTTCACGTACCCCCTGGAAATGTGTATGTAACTGGCGTACCCCTTGTATAGATAGATAAAACTATAGTTATAGTATAACAATGAGAATAAAATAAAACACATATGTCAGTGGTTCTCAACCTTTTATGCTTCACGTACCCCCTGGAAATGTGTATGTAACTGGCGTACCCCTTGTATAGATAGATAAATCTATAGTTATAGTATAACAATGGGAATAAAATAAAACATATATATCAGTGATTCTCAACCTTTTATGATACACGGTACCCCCTGGAAATGTGTATGTAACTGGAGTACCCCTTGTATAGATAGATAAAACTATAGTTATAGTATAACAATGGGAATAAAATAAAACATATATGTCAGTGGTTCTCAACCTTTTATGCTTCACGTACCCCCTGGAAATGTATATGTAACTGGCGTACCCCTTGTATAGATAGATAAAACTATAGTTATAGTATAACAATGGGAATAAAATAAAACATATATGTCAGTGGTTCTCAACCTTTTATGCTTCACGTACCCCCTGGAAATGTATATGTAACTGGCGTACCCCTTGTATAGATAGATAAAACTATAGTTATAGTATAACAATGGGAATAAAATAAAACACATATGTCAGTGGTTCTCAACCTTTTATGCTTCACGTACCCCCTGGAAATGTGTATCTAACTGGCGTACCCCTTGTATAGATAGATAAAACTATAGTTATAGTATAACAATGGGAATAAAATAAAACATATATGTCAGTGGTTCTCAACCTTTTATGCTTCACGTACCCCCTGGAAATGTGTATGTAACTGGCGTACCCCTTGTATAGATAGATAAAACTATAGTTATAGTATAACAATGAGAATAAAATAAAACACATATGTCAGTGGTTCTCAACCTTTTATGATTCACGTACCCCCTGGAAATGTGTATGTAACTGTCGTACCCCTTGTATAGATAGATAAAACGATAGTTATAGTATAACAATGGGAATAAAATAAAACATATATGTCAGTGGTTCTCAAACTTTTATGCTTCACGTACCCTCTGGAAATGTGTATGTAACTGGCGTACCCCTTGTATAGATAGATAAAACTATAGTTATAGTATAACAATGGGAATAAAATAAAACATATATATCAGTGGTTCTCAACCATTTATGCTTCACGTACCCCCTGGAAATGTGTATGTAACTGGCGTACCCCTTGTATAGATAGATAAAACTATAGTTATAGTATAACAATGGGAATAAAATAAAACATATATGTCAGTGGTTCTCAACCTTTTATGCTTCACGTACCCCCTGGAAATGTGAATGTAACTGGCGTACCCCTTGTATAGATAGATAAAACTATAGTTATAGTATAACAATGAGAATAAAATAAAACACATATGTCAGTGGTTCTCAACCTTTTATGCTTCACGTACCCCCTGGAAATGTGTATGTAACTGGCGTACCCCTTGTATAGATAGATAAAACTATAGTTATAATATAACAATGGGAATAAAATAAAACATATATATCAGTGGTTCTCAACTTTTTATGCTTCACGTACCCCCTGGAAATGTATATGTAACTGGCGTACCCCTTGTATAGATAGATAAAACTATAGTTATAGTATAACAATGGGAATAAAATAAAACATATATGTCAGTGGTTCTCAACCTTTTATGCTTCACGTACCCCCTGGAAATGTGTATGTAACTGGCGTACCCCTTGTATAGATAGATAAAACTATAGTTATAATATAACAATGGGAATAAAATAAAACATATATGTCAGTGGTTCTCAACCTTTTATGCTTCACGTACCCCCTGGAAATGTGTATGTAACTGGCGTACCCCTTGTATAGATAGATAAAACTATAGTTATAGTATAACAATGGGAATAAAATAAAACATATATATCAGTGGTTCTCAAACTTTTATGCTTCACGTACCCCCTGGAAATGTATATGTAACTGGCGTACCCCTTGTATAGATAGATAAAACTATAGTTATAATATAACAATGGGAAAAAAATAAAACATATATGTCAGTGGTTCTCAACCTTTTATGCTTCACGTACCCCCTGGAAATGTGTATGTAACTGGCGTACCCCTTGTATAGATAGATAAAACTATAGTTATAGTATAACAATGAGAATAAAATAAAACACATATGTCAGTGGTTCTCAACCTTTTATGCTTCACGTACCCCCTGGAAATGTGTATGTAACTGGCGTACCCCTTGTATAGATAGATAAATCTATAGTTATAGTATAACAATGGGAATAAAATAAAACATATATATCAGTGATTCTCAACCTTTTATGATACATGGTACCCCCTGGAAATGTGTATGTAACTGGCGTACCCCTTGTATAGATAGATAAAACTATAGTTATAGTATAACAATGGGAATAAAATTATACGTATATATCAGTGGTTCTCAACCTTTAATGCTTCACGTACCCCCTGGAAATGTGTATGTAACTGGCGTACCCCTTGTATAGATAGATAAAACTATAGTTATAGTATAACAATGGGAATAAAATAAAACATATATATCAGTGGTTCTCAACCTTTTATGCTTCACGTACCCCCTGGAAATGTATATGTAACTGGCGTACCCCTTGTATAGATAGATAAAACTATAGTTATAATATAACAATGGGAATAAAATAAAACATATATGTCAGTGGTTCTCAACCTTTTATGCTTCACGTACCCCCTGGAAATGTGTATGTAACTGGCGTACCCCTTGTATAGATAGATAAAACTATAGTTATAGTATAACAATGGGAATAAAATTATACGTATATATCAGTGGTTCTCAACCTTTAATGCTTCACGTACCCCCTGGAAATGTGTATGTAACTGGCGTACCCCTTGTATAGATAGATAAAACTATAGTTATAGTATAACAATGGGAATAAAATAAAACATATATATCAGTGGTTCTCAACCTTTAATGCTTCACGTACCCCCTGGAAATGTGTATGTAACTGGCGTACCCCTTGTATAGATAGATAAAACTATAGTTATAGTATAACAATGGGAATAAAATAAAACATATATATCAGTGATTCTCAACCTTTTATGATACATGGTACCCCCTGGAAATGTATATGTAACTGGCGTACCCCTTGTATAGATAGATAAAACTATAGTTATAGTATAACAATGGGAATAAAATTATACGTATATATCAGTGGTTCTCAACCTTTAATGCTTCACGTACCCCCTGGAAATGTGTATGTAACTGGCGTACCCCTTGTATAGATAGATAAAACTATAGTTATAGTATAACAATGGGAATAAAATAAAACATATATATCAGTGGTTCTCAACCTTTTATGCTTCACGTACCCCCTGGAAATGTATATGTAACTGGCGTACCCCTTGTATAGATAGATAAAACTATAGTTATAATATAACAATGGGAATAAAATAAAACATATATGTCAGTGGTTCTCAACCTTTTATGCTTCACGTACCCCCTGGAAATGTGTATGTAACTGGCGTACCCCTTGTATAGATAGATAAAACTATAGTTATAGTATAACAATGAGAATAAAATAAAACACATATGTCAGTGGTTCTCAACCTTTTATGCTTCACGTACCCCCTGGAAATGTGTATGTAACTGGCGTACCCCTTGTATAGATAGATAAATCTATAGTTATAGTATAACAATGGGAATAAAATAAAACATATATATCAGTGATTCTCAACCTTTTATGATACACGGTACCCCCTGGAAATGTGTATGTAACTGGCGTACCCCTTGTATAGATAGATAAAACTATAGTTATAGTATAACAATGGGAATAAAATAAAACATATATGTCAGTGGTTCTCAACCTTTTATGCTTCACGTACCCCCTGGAAATGTATATGTAACTGGCGTACCCCTTGTATAGATAGATAAAACTATAGTTATAGTATAACAATGGGAATAAAATAAAACATATATGTCAGTGGTTCTCAACCTTTTATGCTTCACGTACCCCCTGGAAATGTATATGTAACTGGCGTACCCCTTGTATAGATAGATAAAACTATAGTTATAGTATAACAATGGGAATAAAATAAAACACATATGTCAGTGGTTCTCAACCTTTTATGCTTCACGTACCCCCTGGAAATGTGTATCTAACTGGCGTACCCCTTGTATAGATAGATAAAACTATAGTTATAGTATAACAATGGGAATAAAATAAAACATATATGTCAGTGGTTCTCAATCTTTTATGCTTCACGTACCCCCTGGAAATGTGTATGTAACTGTCGTACCCCTTGTATAGATAGATAAAACTATAGTTATAGTATAACAATGGGAATAAAATAAAACATATATGTCAGTGGTTCTCAACCTTTTATGCTTCACGTACCCCCTGGAAATGTGTATGTAACTGGCGTACCCCTTGTATAGATAGATAAAACTATAGTTATAGTATAACAATGGGAATAAAATAAAACATATATGTCAGTGGTTCTCAACCTTTTATGCTTCACGTACCCCCTGGAAATGTGTATATAACTGGCGTACCCCTTGTATAGATAGATAAAACTATAGTTATAGTATAACAATGAGAATAAAATAAAACACATATGTCAGTGGTTCTCAACCTTTTATGCTTCACGTACCCCCTGGAAATGTGTATGTAACTGGCGTACCCCTTGTATAGATAGATAAAACTATAGTTATAGTATAACAATGGGAATAAAATAAAACATATATATCAGTGGTTCTCAACTTTTTATGCTTCACGTACCCCCTGGAAATGTATATGTAACTGGCGTACCCCTTGTATAGATAGATAAAACTATAGTTATAGTATAACAATGGGAATAAAATAAAACATATATGTCAGTGGTTCTCAACCTTTTATGCTTCACGTACCCCCTGGAAATGTGTATGTAACTGGCGTACCCCTTGTATAGATAGATAAAACTATAGTTATAATATAACAATGGGAATAAAATAAAACATATATGTCAGTGGTTCTCAACCTTTTATGCTTCACGTACCCCCTGGAAATGTGTATGTAACTGGCGTACCCCTTGTATAGATAGATAAAACTATAGTTATAGTATAACAATGGGAATAAAATTATACGTATATATCAGTGGTTCTCAACCTTTAATGCTTCACGTACCCCCTGGAAATGTGTATGTAACTGGCGTACCCCTTGTATAGATAGATAAAACTATAGTTATAGTATAACAATGGGAATAAAATAAAACATATATATCAGTGGTTCTCAACCTTTTATGCTTCACGTACCCCCTGGAAATGTATATGTAACTGGCGTACCCCTTGTATAGATAGATAAAACTATAGTTATAATATAACAATGGGAATAAAATAAAACATATATGTCAGTGGTTCTCAACCTTTTATGCTTCACGTACCCCCTGGAAATGTGTATGTAACTGGCGTACCCCTTGTATAGATAGATAAAACTATAGTTATAGTATAGCAATGAGAATAAAATAAAACACATATGTCAGTGGTTCTCAACCTTTTATGCTTCACGTACCCCCTGGAAATGTGTATGTAACTGGCGTACCCCTTGTATAGATAGATAAATCTATAGTTATAGTATAACAATGGGAATAAAATAAAACATATATATCAGTGATTCTCAACCTTTTATGATACACGGTACCCCCTGGAAATGTGTATGTAACTGGCGTACCCCTTGTATAGATAGATAAAACTATAGTTATAGTATAACAATGGGAATAAAATAAAACATATATGTCAGTGGTTCTCAACCTTTTATGCTTCACGTACCCCCTGGAAATGTATATGTAACTGGCGTACCCCTTGTATAGATAGATAAAACTATAGTTATAGTATAACAATGGGAATAAAATAAAACACATATGTCAGTGGTTCTCAACCTTTTATGCTTCACGTACCCCCTGGAAATGTGTATCTAACTGGCGTACCCCTTGTATAGATAGATAAAACTATAGTTATAGTATAACAATGGGAATAAAATAAAACATATATGTCAGTGGTTCTCAATCTTTTATGCTTCACGTACCCCCTGGAAATGTGTATGTAACTGTCGTACCCCTTGTATAGATAGATAAAACTATAGTTATAGTATAACAATGGGAATAAAATAAAACATATATGTCAGTGGTTCTCAACCTTTTATGCTTCACGTACCCCCTGGAAATGTGTATGTAACGGGCGTACCCCTTGTATAGATAGATAAAACTATAGTTATAGTATAACAATGGGAATAAAATAAAACATATATATCAGTGGTTCTCAACCATTTATGCTTCACGTACCCCCTGGAAATGTGTATGTAACTGGCGTACCCCTTGTATAGATAGATAAAACTATAGTTATAGTATAACAATGGGAATAAAATAAAACATATATGTCAGTGGTTCTCAACCTTTTATGCTTCACGTACCCCCTGGAAATGTGTATGTAACTGGCGTACCCCTTGTATAGATAGATAAAACTATAGTTATAGTATAACAATGAGAATAAAATAAAACACATATGTCAGTGGTTCTCAACCTTTTATGCTTCACGTACCCCCTGGAAATGTGTATGTAACTGTCGTACCCCTTGTATAGATAGATAAAACGATAGTTATAGTATAACAATGGGAATAAAATAAAACATATATGTCAGTGGTTCTCAACCTTTTATGCTTCACGTACCCCCTGGAAATGTGTATGTAACTGGCGTACCCCTTGTATAGATAGATAAAACTATAGTTATAGTATAACAATGGGAATAAAATAAAACATATATATCAGTGGTTCTCAACCATTTATGCTTCACGTACCCCCTGGAAATGTGTATGTAACTGGCGTACCCCTTGTATAGATAGATAAAACTATAGTTATAGTATAACAATGGGAATAAAATAAAACATATATGTCAGTGGTTCTCAACCTTTTATGCTTCACGTACCCCCTGGAAATGTGTATGTAACTGGCGTACCCCTTGTATAGATAGATAAAACTATAGTTATAGTATAACAATGAGAATAAAATAAAACACATATGTCAGTGGTTCTCAACCTTTTATGCTTCACGTACCTCCTGGAAATGTGTATGTAACTGGCGTACCCCTTGTATAGATAGATAAAACTATAGTTATAATATAACAATGGGAATAAAATAAAACATATATATCAGTGGTTCTCAACTTTTATGCTTCACGTACCCCCTGGAAATGTATATGTAACTGGCGTACCCCTTGTATAGATAGATAAAACTATAGTTATAGTATAACAATGGGAATAAAATAAAACATATATGTCAGTGGTTCTCAACCTTTTATGCTTCACGTACCCCCTGGAAATGTGTATGTAACTGGCGTACCCCTTGTATAGATAGATAAAACTATAGTTATAATATAACAATGGGAATAAAATAAAACATATATGTCAGTGGTTCTCAACCTTTTATGCTTCACGTACCCCCTGGAAATGTGTATGTAACTGGCGTACCCCTTGTATAGATAGATAAAACTATAGTTATAGTATAACAATGGGAATAAAATAAAACATATATATCAGTGGTTCTCAACCTTTTATGCTTCACGTACCCCCTGGAAATGTATATGTAACTGGCGTACCCCTTGTATAGATAGATAAAACTATAGTTATAATATAACAATGGGAATAAAATAAAATATATATGTCAGTGGTTCTCAACCTTTTATGCTTCACGTACCCCCTGGAAATGTGTATGTAACTGGCGTACCCCTTGTATAGATAGATAAAACTATAGTTATAGTATAACAATGAGAATAAAATAAAACACATATGTCAGTGGTTCTCAACCTTTTATGCTTCACGTACCCCCTGGAAATGTGTATGTAACTGGCTTACCCCTTGTATAGATAGATAAATCTATAGTTATAGTATAACAATGGGAATAAAATAAAACATATATATCAGTGATTCTCAACCTTTTATGATACACGGTACCCCCTGGAAATGTGTATGTAACTGGCGTACCCCTTGTATAGATAGATAAAACTATAGTTATAGTATAACAATGGGAATAAAATAAAACATATATGTCAGTGGTTCTCAACCTTTTATGCTTCACGTACCCCCTGGAAATGTATATGTAACTGGCGTACCCCTTGTATAGATAGATAAAACTATAGTTATAGTATAACAATGGGAATAAAATTATACGTATATATCAGTGGTTCTCAACCTTTAATGCTTCACGTACCCCCTGGAAATGTGTATGTAACTGGCGTACCCCTTGTATAGATAGATAAAACTATAGTTATAGTATAACAATGGGAATAAAATAAAACATATATATCAGTGGTTCTCAAACTTTAATGCTTCACGTACCCCCTGGAAATGTATATGTAACTGGCGTACCCCTTGTATAGATAGATAAAACTATAGTTATAATATAACAATGGGAATAAAATAAAACATATATGTCAGTGGTTCTCAACCTTTTATGCTTCACGTACCCCCTGGAAATGTGTATGTAACTGGCGTACCCCTTGTATAGATAGATAAAACTATAGTTATAGTATAACAATGAGAATAAAATAAAACACATATGTCAGTGGTTCTCAACCTTTTATGCTTTACGTACCCCCTGGAAATGTGTATGTAACTGGCGTACCCCTTGTATAGATAGATAAATCTATAGTTATAGTATAACAATGGGAATAAAATAAAACATATATATCAGTGATTCTCAACCTTTTATGATACACGGTACCCCCTGGAAATGTGTATGTAACTGGCGTACCCCTTGTATAGATAGATAAAACTATAGTTATAGTATAACAATGGAAATAAAATAAAACATATATGTCAGTGGTTCTCAACCTTTTATGCTTCACGTACCCCCTGGAAATGTATATGTAACTGGCGTACCCCTTGTATAGATAGATAAAACTATAGTTATAGTATAACAATGGGAATAAAATAAAACATATATGTCAGTGGTTCTCAACCTTTTATGCTTCACGTACCCCCTGGAAATGTATATGTAACTGGCGTACCCCTTGTATAGATAGATAAAACTATAGTTATAGTATAACAATGGGAATAAAATAAAACACATATGTCAGTGGTTCTCAACCTTTTATGCTTCACGTACCCCCTGGAAATGTGTATGTAACTGGCGTACCCCTTGTATAGATAGATAAAACTATAGTTATAGTATAACAATGGGAATAAAATAAAACATATATGTCAGTGGTTCTCAATCTTTTATGCTTCACGTACCCCCTGGAAATGTGTATGTAACTGTCGTACCCCTTGTATAGATAGATAAAACTATAGTTATAGTATAACAATGGGAATAAAATAAAACATATATGTCAGTGGTTCTCAACCTTTTATGCTTCACGTACCCCCTGGAAATGTGTATGTAACTGGCGTACCCCTTGTATAGATAGATAAAACTATAGTTATAGTATAACAATGGGAATAAAATAAAACATATATATCAGTGGTTCTCAACCATTTATGCTTCACGTACCCCCTGGAAATGTGTATGTAACTGACGTACCCCTTGTATAGATAGATAAAACTATAGTTATAGTATAACAATGGGAATAAAATAAAACATATATGTCAGTAGTTCTCAACCTTTTATGCTTCACGTACCCCCTGGAAATGTGTATGTAACTGGCGTACCGCTTGTATAGATAGATAAAACTATAGTTATAGTATAACAATGAGAATAAAATAAAACACATATGTCAGTGGTTCTCAACCTTTTATGCTTCACGTACCCCCTGGAAATGTGTATGTAACTGGCGTACCCCTTGTATAGATAGATAAAACTATAGTTATAGTATAACAATGGGAATAAAATAAAACATATATATCAGTGGTTCTCAACCATTTATGCTTCACGTACCCCCTGGAAATGTGTATGTAACTGGCGTACCCCTTGTATAGATAGATAAAACTATAGTTATAGTATAACAATGGGAATAAAATAAAACATATATGTCAGTGGTTCTCAATCTTTTATGCTTCACGTACCCCCTGGAAATGTGTATGTAACTGGCGTACCCCTTGTATAGATAGATAAAACTATAGTTATAGTATAACAATGAGAATAAAATAAAACACATATGTTAGTGGTTCTCAACCTTTTATGCTTCACGTACCCCCTGGAAATGTGTATGTAACTGACGTACCCCTTGTATAGATAGATAAAACTATAGTTATAATATAACAATGGGAATAAAATAAAACATATATATCAGTGGTTCTCAACTTTTTATGCTTCACGTACCCCCTGGAAATGTATATGTAACTGGCGTACCCCTTGTATAGATAGATAAAACTATAGTTATAGTATAACAATGGGAATAAAATAAAACATATATGTCAGTGGTTCTCAACCTTTTATGCTTCACGTACCCCCTGGAAATGTGTATGCAACTGGCGTACCCCTTGTATAGATAGATAAAACTATAGTTATAATATAACAATGGGAATAAAATAAAACATATATGTCAGTGGTTCTCAACCTTTTATGCTTCACGTACCCCCTGGAAATGTGTATGTAACTGGCGTACCCCTTGTATAGATAGATAAAACTATAGTTATAGTATAACAATGGGAATAAAATAAAACATATATATCAGTGGTTCTCAAGCTTTTATGCTTCACGTACCCCCTGGAAATGTGTATGTAACTGGCGTACCCCTTGTATAGATAGATAAATCTATAGTTATAGTATAACAATGGGAATAAAATAAAACATATATATCAGTGATTCTCAACCTTTTATGATACACGGTACCCCCTGGAAATGTGTATGTAACTGGCGTACCCCTTGTATAGATAGATAAAACTATAGTTATAGTATAACAATGGGAATAAAATAAAACATATATGTCAGTGGTTCTCAACCTTTTATGCTTCACGTACCCCCTGGAAATGTATATGTAACTGGCGTACCCCTTGTATAGATAGATAAAACTATAGTTATAGTATAACAATGGGAATAAAATTATACGTATATATCAGTGGTTCTCAACCTTTAATGCTTCACGTACCCCCTGGAAATGTGTATGTAACTGGCGTACCCCTTCTATAGATAGATAAAACTATAGTTATAGTATAACAATGGGAATAAAATAAAACATATATATCGGTGGTTCTCAACCTTTTATGCTTCACGTACCCCCTGGAAAAGTATATGTAACTGGCGTACCCCTTGTATAGATAGATAAAACTATAGTTAAAATATAACAATGGGAATAAAATAAAACATATATGTCAGTGGTTCTCAACCTTTTATGCTTCACGTACCCCCTGGAAATGTGTATGTAACTGGCGTACCCCTTGTATAGATAGATAAAACTATAGTTATAGTATAACAATGAGAATAAAATAAAACACATATGTCAGTGGTTCTCAACCTTTTATGCTTCACGTACCCCCTGGAAATGTGTATGTAACTGGCGTACCCCTTGTATAGATAGATAAATCTATAGTTATAGTATAACAATGGGAATAAAATAAAACATATATATCAGTGATTCTCAACCTTTTATGATACACGGTACCCCCTGGAAATGTGTATGTAACTGGAGTACCCCTTGTATAGATAGATAAAACTATAGTTATAGTATAACAATGGGAATAAAATAAAACATATATGTCAGTGGTTCTCAACCTTTTATGCTTCACGTACCCCCTGGAAATGTATATGTAACTGGCGTACCCCTTGTATAGATAGATAAAACTATAGTTATAGTATAACAATGGGAATAAAATAAAACATATATGTCAGTGGTTCTCAACCTTTTATGCTTCACGTACCCCCTGGAAATGTATATGTAACTGGCGTACCCCTTGTATAGATAGATAAAACTATAGTTATAGTATAACAATGGGAATAAAATAAAACACATATGTCAGTGGTTCTCAACCTTTTATGCTTCACGTACCCCCTGGAAATGTGTATCTAACTGGCGTACCCCTTGTATAGATAGATAAAACTATAGTTATAGTATAACAATGGGAATAAAATAAAACATATATGTCAGTGGTTCTCAACCTTTTATGCTTCACGTACCCCCTGGAAATGTGTATGTAACTGGCGTACCCCTTGTATAGATAGATAAAACTATAGTTATAGTATAACAATGAGAATAAAATAAAACACATATGTCAGTGGTTCTCAACCTTTTATGATTCACGTACCCCCTGGAAATGTGTATGTAACTGTCGTACCCCTTGTATAGATAGATAAAACGATAGTTATAGTATAACAATGGGAATAAAATAAAACATATATGTCAGTGGTTCTCAAACTTTTATGCTTCACGTACCCCCTGGAAATGTGTATGTAACTGGCGTACCCCTTGTATAGATAGATAAAACTATAGTTATAGTATAACAATGGGAATAAAATAAAACATATATATCAGTGGTTCTCAACCATTTATGCTTCACGTACCCCCTGGAAATGTGTATGTAACTGGCGTACCCCTTGTATAGATAGATAAAACTATAGTTATAGTATAACAATGGGAATAAAATAAAACATATATGTCAGTGGTTCTCAACCTTTTATGCTTCACGTACCCCCTGGAAATGTGAATGTAACTGGCGTACCCCTTGTATAGATAGATAAAACTATAGTTATAGTATAACAATGAGAATAAAATAAAACACATATGTCAGTGGTTCTCAACCTTTTATGCTTCACGTACCCCCTGGAAATGTGTATGTAACTGGCGTACCCCTTGTATAGATAGATAAAACTATAGTTATAATATAACAATGGGAATAAAATAAAACATATATATCAGTGGTTCTCAACTTTTTATGCTTCACGTACCCCCTGGAAATGTATATGTAACTGGCGTACCCCTTGTATAGATAGATAAAACTATAGTTATAGTATAACAATGGGAATAAAATAAAACATATATGTCAGTGGTTCTCAACCTTTTATGCTTCACGTACCCCCTGGAAATGTGTATGTAACTGGCGTACCCCTTGTATAGATAGATAAAACTATAGTTATAATATAACAATGGGAATAAAATAAAACATATATGTCAGTGGTTCTCAACCTTTTATGCTTCACGTACCCCCTGGAAATGTGTATGTAACTGGCGTACCCCTTGTATAGATAGATAAAACTATAGTTATAGTATAACAATGGGAATAAAATAAAACATATATATCAGTGGTTCTCAAACTTTTATGCTTCACGTACCCCCTGGAAATGTATATGTAACTGGCGTACCCCTTGTATAGATAGATAAAACTATAGTTATAATATAACAATGGGAAAAAAATAAAACATATATGTCAGTGGTTCTCAACCTTTTATGCTTCACGTACCCCCTGGAAATGTGTATGTAACTGGCGTACCCCTTGTATAGATAGATAAAACTATAGTTATAGTATAACAATGAGAATAAAATAAAACACATATGTCAGTGGTTCTCAACCTTTTATGCTTCACGTACCCCCTGGAAATGTGTATGTAACTGGCGTACCCCTTGTATAGATAGATAAATCTATAGTTATAGTATAACAATGGGAATAAAATAAAACATATATATCAGTGATTCTCAACCTTTTATGATACATGGTACCCCCTGGAAATGTGTATGTAACTGGCGTACCCCTTGTATAGATAGATAAAACTATAGTTATAGTATAACAATGGGAATAAAATTATACGTATATATCAGTGGTTCTCAACCTTTAATGCTTCACGTACCCCCTGGAAATGTGTATGTAACTGGCGTACCCCTTGTATAGATAGATAAAACTATAGTTATAGTATAACAATGGGAATAAAATAAAACATATATATCAGTGGTTCTCAACCTTTTATGCTTCACGTACCCCCTGGAAATGTATATGTAACTGGCGTACCCCTTGTATAGATAGATAAAACTATAGTTATAATATAACAATGGGAATAAAATAAAACATATATGTCAGTGGTTCTCAACCTTTTATGCTTCACGTACCCCCTGGAAATGTGTATGTAACTGGCGTACCCCTTGTATAGATAGATAAAACTATAGTTATAGTATAACAATGGGAATAAAATTATACGTATATATCAGTGGTTCTCAACCTTTAATGCTTCACGTACCCCCTGGAAATGTGTATGTAACTGGCGTACCCCTTGTATAGATAGATAAAACTATAGTTATAGTATAACAATGGGAATAAAATAAAACATATATATCAGTGGTTCTCAACCTTTAATGCTTCACGTACCCCCTGGAAATGTGTATGTAACTGGCGTACCCCTTGTATAGATAGATAAAACTATAGTTATAGTATAACAATGGGAATAAAATAAAACATATATATCAGTGATTCTCAACCTTTTATGATACATGGTACCCCCTGGAAATGTATATGTAACTGGCGTACCCCTTGTATAGATAGATAAAACTATAGTTATAGTATAACAATGGGAATAAAATTATACGTATATATCAGTGGTTCTCAACCTTTAATGCTTCACGTACCCCCTGGAAATGTGTATGTAACTGGCGTACCCCTTGTATAGATAGATAAAACTATAGTTATAGTATAACAATGGGAATAAAATAAAACATATATATCAGTGGTTCTCAACCTTTTATGCTTCACGTACCCCCTGGAAATGTATATGTAACTGGCGTACCCCTTGTATAGATAGATAAAACTATAGTTATAATATAACAATGGGAATAAAATAAAACATATATGTCAGTGGTTCTCAACCTTTTATGCTTCACGTACCCCCTGGAAATGTGTATGTAACTGGCGTACCCCTTGTATAGATAGATAAAACTATAGTTATAGTATAACAATGAGAATAAAATAAAACACATATGTCAGTGGTTCTCAACCTTTTATGCTTCACGTACCCCCTGGAAATGTGTATGTAACTGGCGTACCCCTTGTATAGATAGATAAATCTATAGTTATAGTATAACAATGGGAATAAAATAAAACATATATATCAGTGATTCTCAACCTTTTATGATACACGGTACCCCCTGGAAATGTGTATGTAACTGGCGTACCCCTTGTATAGATAGATAAAACTATAGTTATAGTATAACAATGGGAATAAAATAAAACATATATGTCAGTGGTTCTCAACCTTTTATGCTTCACGTACCCCCTGGAAATGTATATGTAACTGGCGTACCCCTTGTATAGATAGATAAAACTATAGTTATAGTATAACAATGGGAATAAAATAAAACATATATGTCAGTGGTTCTCAACCTTTTATGCTTCACGTACCCCCTGGAAATGTATATGTAACTGGCGTACCCCTTGTATAGATAGATAAAACTATAGTTATAGTATAACAATGGGAATAAAATAAAACACATATGTCAGTGGTTCTCAACCTTTTATGCTTCACGTACCCCCTGGAAATGTGTATCTAACTGGCGTACCCCTTGTATAGATAGATAAAACTATAGTTATAGTATAACAATGGGAATAAAATAAAACATATATGTCAGTGGTTCTCAATCTTTTATGCTTCACGTACCCCCTGGAAATGTGTATGTAACTGTCGTACCCCTTGTATAGATAGATAAAACTATAGTTATAGTATAACAATGGGAATAAAATAAAACATATATGTCAGTGGTTCTCAACCTTTTATGCTTCACGTACCCCCTGGAAATGTGTATGTAACTGGCGTACCCCTTGTATAGATAGATAAAACTATAGTTATAGTATAACAATGGGAATAAAATAAAACATATATGTCAGTGGTTCTCAACCTTTTATGCTTCACGTACCCCCTGGAAATGTGTATATAACTGGCGTACCCCTTGTATAGATAGATAAAACTATAGTTATAGTATAACAATGAGAATAAAATAAAACACATATGTCAGTGGTTCTCAACCTTTTATGCTTCACGTACCCCCTGGAAATGTGTATGTAACTGGCGTACCCCTTGTATAGATAGATAAAACTATAGTTATAGTATAACAATGGGAATAAAATAAAACATATATATCAGTGGTTCTCAACTTTTTATGCTTCACGTACCCCCTGGAAATGTATATGTAACTGGCGTACCCCTTGTATAGATAGATAAAACTATAGTTATAGTATAACAATGGGAATAAAATAAAACATATATGTCAGTGGTTCTCAACCTTTTATGCTTCACGTACCCCCTGGAAATGTGTATGTAACTGGCGTACCCCTTGTATAGATAGATAAAACTATAGTTATAATATAACAATGGGAATAAAATAAAACATATATGTCAGTGGTTCTCAACCTTTTATGCTTCACGTACCCCCTGGAAATGTGTATGTAACTGGCGTACCCCTTGTATAGATAGATAAAACTATAGTTATAGTATAACAATGGGAATAAAATTATACGTATATATCAGTGGTTCTCAACCTTTAATGCTTCACGTACCCCCTGGAAATGTGTATGTAACTGGCGTACCCCTTGTATAGATAGATAAAACTATAGTTATAGTATAACAATGGGAATAAAATAAAACATATATATCAGTGGTTCTCAACCTTTTATGCTTCACGTACCCCCTGGAAATGTATATGTAACTGGCGTACCCCTTGTATAGATAGATAAAACTATAGTTATAATATAACAATGGGAATAAAATAAAACATATATGTCAGTGGTTCTCAACCTTTTATGCTTCACGTACCCCCTGGAAATGTGTATGTAACTGGCGTACCCCTTGTATAGATAGATAAAACTATAGTTATAGTATAGCAATGAGAATAAAATAAAACACATATGTCAGTGGTTCTCAACCTTTTATGCTTCACGTACCCCCTGGAAATGTGTATGTAACTGGCGTACCCCTTGTATAGATAGATAAATCTATAGTTATAGTATAACAATGGGAATAAAATAAAACATATATATCAGTGATTCTCAACCTTTTATGATACACGGTACCCCCTGGAAATGTGTATGTAACTGGCGTACCCCTTGTATAGATAGATAAAACTATAGTTATAGTATAACAATGGGAATAAAATAAAACATATATGTCAGTGGTTCTCAACCTTTTATGCTTCACGTACCCCCTGGAAATGTATATTTAACTGGCGTACCCCTTGTATAGATAGATAAAACTATAGTTATAGTATAACAATGGGAATAAAATAAAACACATATGTCAGTGGTTCTCAACCTTTTATGCTTCACGTACCCCCTGGAAATGTGTATCTAACTGGCGTACCCCTTGTATAGATAGATAAAACTATAGTTATAGTATAACAATGGGAATAAAATAAAACATATATGTCAGTGGTTCTCAATCTTTTATGCTTCACGTACCCCCTGGAAATGTGTATGTAACTGTCGTACCCCTTGTATAGATAGATAAAACTATAGTTATAGTATAACAATGGGAATAAAATAAAACATATATGTCAGTGGTTCTCAACCTTTTATGCTTCACGTACCCCCTGGAAATGTGTATGTAACGGGCGTACCCCTTGTATAGATAGATAAAACTATAGTTATAGTATAACAATGGGAATAAAATAAAACATATATATCAGTGGTTCTCAACCATTTATGCTTCACGTACCCCCTGGAAATGTGTATGTAACTGGCGTACCCCTTGTATAGATAGATAAAACTATAGTTATAGTATAACAATGGGAATAAAATAAAACATATATGTCAGTGGTTCTCAACCTTTTATGCTTCACGTACCCCCTGGAAATGTGTATGTAACTGGCGTACCCCTTGTATAGATAGATAAAACTATAGTTATAGTATAACAATGAGAATAAAATAAAACACATATGTCAGTGGTTCTCAACCTTTTATGCTTCACGTACCCCCTGGAAATGTGTATGTAACTGTCGTACCCCTTGTATAGATAGATAAAACGATAGTTATAGTATAACAATGGGAATAAAATAAAACATATATGTCAGTGGTTCTCAACCTTTTATGCTTCACGTACCCCCTGGAAATGTGTATGTAACTGGCGTACCCCTTGTATAGATAGATAAAACTATAGTTATAGTATAACAATGGGAATAAAATAAAACATATATATCAGTGGTTCTCAACCATTTATGCTTCACGTACCCCCTGGAAATGTGTATGTAACTGGCGTACCCCTTGTATAGATAGATAAAACTATAGTTATAGTATAACAATGGGAATAAAATAAAACATATATGTCAGTGGTTCTCAACCTTTTATGCTTCACGTACCCCCTGGAAATGTGTATGTAACTGGCGTACCCCTTGTATAGATAGATAAAACTATAGTTATAGTATAACAATGAGAATAAAATAAAACACATATGTCAGTGGTTCTCAACCTTTTATGCTTCACGTACCCCCTGGAAATGTGTATGTAACTGGCGTACCCCTTGTATAGATAGATAAAACTATAGTTATAATATAACAATGGGAATAAAATAAAACATATATATCAGTGGTTCTCAACTTTTATGCTTCACGTACCCCCTGGAAATGTATATGTAACTGGCGTACCCCTTGTATAGATAGATAAAACTATAGTTATAGTATAACAATGGGAATAAAATAAAACATATATGTCAGTGGTTCTCAACCTTTTATGCTTCACGTACCCCCTGGAAATGTGTATGTAACTGGCGTACCCCTTGTATAGATAGATAAAACTATAGTTATAATATAACAATGGGAATAAAATAAAACATATATGTCAGTGGTTCTCAACCTTTTATGCTTCACGTACCCCCTGGAAATGTGTATGTAACTGGCGTACCCCTTGTATAGATAGATAAAACTATAGTTATAGTATAACAATGGGAATAAAATAAAACATATATATCAGTGGTTCTCAACCTTTTATGCTTCACGTACCCCCTGGAAATGTATATGTAACTGGCGTACCCCTTGTATAGATAGATAAAACTATAGTTATAATATAACAATGGGAATAAAATAAAACATATATGTCAGTGGTTCTCAACCTTTTATGCTTCACGTACCCCCTGGAAATGTGTATGTAACTGGCGTACCCCTTGTATAGATAGATAAAACTATAGTTATAGTATAACAATGAGAATAAAATAAAACACATATGTCAGTGGTTCTCAACCTTTTATGCTTCACGTACCCCCTGGAAATGTGTATGTAACTGGCTTACCCCTTGTATAGATAGATAAATCTATAGTTATAGTATAACAATGGGAATAAAATAAAACATATATATCAGTGATTCTCAACCTTTTATGATACACGGTACCCCCTGGAAATGTGTATGTAACTGGCGTACCCCTTGTATAGATAGATAAAACTATAGTTATAGTATAACAATGGGAATAAAATAAAACATATATGTCAGTGGTTCTCAACCTTTTATGCTTCACGTACCCCCTGGAAATGTATATGTAACTGGCGTACCCCTTGTATAGATAGATAAAACTATAGTTATAGTATAACAATGGGAATAAAATTATACGTATATATCAGTGGTTCTCAACCTTTAATGCTTCACGTACCCCCTGGAAATGTGTATGTAACTGGCGTACCCCTTGTATAGATAGATAAAACTATAGTTATAGTATAACAATGGGAATAAAATAAAACATATATATCAGTGGTTCTCAAACTTTAATGCTTCACGTACCCCCTGGAAATGTATATGTAACTGGCGTACCCCTTGTATAGATAGATAAAACTATAGTTATAATATAACAATGGGAATAAAATAAAACATATATGTCAGTGGTTCTCAACCTTTTATGCTTCACGTACCCCCTGGAAATGTGTATGTAACTGGCGTACCCCTTGTATAGATAGATAAAACTATAGTTATAGTATAACAATGAGAATAAAATAAAACACATATGTCAGTGGTTCTCAACCTTTTATGCTTTACGTACCCCCTGGAAATGTGTATGTAACTGGCGTACCCCTTGTATAGATAGATAAATCTATAGTTATAGTATAACAATGGGAATAAAATAAAACATATATATCAGTGATTCTCAACCTTTTATGATACACGGTACCCCCTGGAAATGTGTATGTAACTGGCGTACCCCTTGTATAGATAGATAAAACTATAGTTATAGTATAACAATGGAAATAAAATAAAACATATATGTCAGTGGTTCTCAACCTTTTATGCTTCACGTACCCCCTGGAAATGTATATGTAACTGGCGTACCCCTTGTATAGATAGATAAAACTATAGTTATAGTATAACAATGGGAATAAAATAAAACATATATGTCAGTGGTTCTCAACCTTTTATGCTTCACGTACCCCCTGGAAATGTATATGTAACTGGCGTACCCCTTGTATAGATAGATAAAACTATAGTTATAGTATAACAATGGGAATAAAATAAAACACATATGTCAGTGGTTCTCAAACTTTTATGCTTCACGTACCCCCTGGAAATGTGTATGTAACTGGCGTACCCCTTGTATAGATAGATAAAACTATAGTTATAGTATAACAATGGGAATAAAATAAAACATATATGTCAGTGGTTCTCAATCTTTTATGCTTCACGTACCCCCTGGAAATGTGTATGTAACTGTCGTACCCCTTGTATAGATAGATAAAACTATAGTTATAGTATAACAATGGGAATAAAATAAAACATATATGTCAGTGGTTCTCAACCTTTTATGCTTCACGTACCCCCTGGAAATGTGTATGTAACTGGCGTACCCCTTGTATAGATAGATAAAACTATAGTTATAGTATAACAATGGGAATAAAATAAAACATATATATCAGTGGTTCTCAACCATTTATGCTTCACGTACCCCCTGGAAATGTGTATGTAACTGACGTACCCCTTGTATAGATAGATAAAACTATAGTTATAGTATAACAATGGGAATAAAATAAAACATATATGTCAGTAGTTCTCAACCTTTTATGCTTCACGTACCCCCTGGAAATGTGTATGTAACTGGCGTACCGCTTGTATAGATAGATAAAACTATAGTTATAGTATAACAATGAGAATAAAATAAAACACATATGTCAGTGGTTCTCAACCTTTTATGCTTCACGTACCCCCTGGAAATGTGTATGTAACTGGCGTACCCCTTGTATAGATAGATAAAACTATAGTTATAGTATAACAATGGGAATAAAATAAAACATATATATCAGTGGTTCTCAACTTTTTATGCTTCACGTACCCCCTGGAAATGTATATGTAACTGGCGTACCCCTTGTATAGATAGATAAAACTATAGTTATAGTATAACAATGGGAATAAAATAAAACATATATGTCAGTGGTTCTCAACCTTTTATGCTTCACGTACCCCCTGGAAATGTGTATGTAACTGGCGTACCCCTTGTATAGATAGATAAAACTATAGTTATAATATAACAATGGGAATAAAATAAAACATATATGTCAGTGGTTCTCAACCTTTTATGCTTCACGTACCCCCTGGAAATGTGTATGTAACTGGCGTACCCCTTGTATAGATAGATAAAACTATAGTTATAGTATAACAATGGGAATAAAATAAAACATATATATCAGTGGTTCTCAACCTTTTATGCTTCACGTACCCCCTGGAAATGTATATGTAACTGGCGTACCCCTTGTATAGATAGATAAAACTATAGTTATAATATAACAATGGGAATAAAATAAAACATATATGTCAGTGGTTCTCAACCTTTTATGCTTCACGTACCCCCTGGAAATGTGTATGTAACTGGCGTACCCCTTGTATAGATAGATAAAACTATAGTTATAATATAACAATGGGAATAAAATAAAACATATATGTCAGTGGTTCTCAACCTTTTATGCTTCACGTACCCCCTGGAATTGTGTATGTAACTGGCGTACCCCTTGTATAGATAGATAAATCTATAGTTATAGTATAACAATGGGAATAAAATAAAACATATATATCAGTGATTCTCAACCTTTTATGATACACGGTATCCCCTGGAAATGTGTATGTAACTGGCGTACCCCTTGTATAGATAGATAAAACTATAGTTATAGTATAACAATGGGAATAAAATAAAACATATATATCAGTGGTTCTCAAACTTTTATGCTTCACGTACCCCCTGGAAATGTGTATGTAACTGGCGTATCCCTTGTATAGACAGATAAAACTACAGTTATAGTATAACAATGGGAATGAAATAAAACATATATATCAGTGGTTCTCAACCTTTTATGTTTCACGTACCCCCTGGAAATGTGTATGTAACTGGCGTACCCCTTGTATAGATAGATAAAACTATAGTTATAGTATAAAAATGGGAATAAAATAAAACATGTATATCACTCGTTCTCAACCTTTTATGCTTCACGTACCTCCTGGAAATGTGTATGTAACTGTCGTACCCTTTGTATAAACAGATAAAACTATTGTTATAGTATAACAATGGGAATAAAATAAAACATATATATCAGTGGTTCTCAACCTTTAATGCTTCACGTACCCCTGGAAATTTGTATGTAACTGGCGTACCCCTTGTATAGACAGATAAAACTATAGTTATAGTATAACAATGGGAATGAAATAAAACGTATATATCAGTGGTTCTCAACCTTTTATGCTTCACGTACCCCCTGGAAATGTGTATGTAACTGGCGTATCCCTTGTATAGACAGATAAAGCTACAGTTATAGTATAACAATGGGAATGAAATAAAACATATATATCAGTGGTTCTCAACCTTTTATGTTTCACGTACCCCCTGGAAATGTGTATGTAACTGGCGTACCCCTTGTATAGATAGATAAAACTATACTTATAGTATAACAATTGGAATAAAATAAAACATGTATATCACTCGTTCTCAACCTTTTATGCTTCACGTACCTCCTGGAAATGTGTATGTAACTGTCGTACCCTTTGTATAAACAGATAAAACTATAGTTATAGTATAACAATGGGAATAAAATAAAACATATATATCAGTGGTTCTCAACCTTTTATGCTACACGGTACCCCCTTTAAATGTGTATGTAACTGGCGTACCCCTTGTATAGATAGATAAAACTATAGTTATAGTATAACAATGGGAATAAAATAAAACATATATATCAGTGGTTCTCAAACTTTTATGCTTCACGTACCCCCTGGAAATGTGTATGTAACTGGCGTATCCCTTGTATAGACAGATAAAACTACAGTTATAGTATAACAATGGGAATAAAATAAAACATATATATCAGTGGTTCTCAACCATTTATGCTTCACGTACCCCCTGGAAATGTGTATGTAACTGGCGTACCCCTTGTATAGATAGATAAAACTATAGTTATAGTATAACAATGGGAATAAAATAAAACATATATATATGTGGTTCTCAACCTTTTATGCTTCACGTACCCCCTGGAAATGTGTATGTAACTGGCGTATCCCTTGTATAGACAGATAAAACTACAGTTATAGTATAACAATGGAAATGAAATAAAACATATATATCAGTGGTTCTCAACCTTTTATGCTTCACGTACCCCCTGGAAATGTGTATGTAACTGGCGTATCCCTTGTATAGACAGATAAAACTACATTTATAGTATAACAATGGGAATGAAATAAAACATATATATCAGTTGTTCTCAACCTTTTATGTTTCACGTACCCCCTGGAAATGTGTATGTAACTGGCGTACCCCTTGTATAGATAGATAAAACTATAGTTATAGTATAACAATGGGAATAAAATAAAACATGTATATCACTCGTTCTCAACCTTTTATGCTTCACGTACCTCCTGGAAATGTGTATGTAACTGTCGTACCCTTTGTATAAACAGATAAAACTATTGTTATAGTATAACAATGGGTATAAAATAAAACATATATATCATTGGTTCTCAACCTTTTATGCTTCACGTACCCCCTGGAAATGTGTATGTAACTGGCGTACCCCTTGTATAGATAGATAAAACTATAGTTATAGTATAACAATGGGAATAAAATTATACGTATATATCAGTGGTTCTCAACCTTTAATGCTTCACGTACCCCCTGGAAATGTGTATGTAACTGGCGTACCCCTTGTATAGATAGATAAATCTATAGTTATAGTATAACAATGGGAATAAAATAAAACATATATATCAGTGGTTCTCAATCTTTTATGCTACACGTACCCCCTGGAAATGTGTATGTAACTGGCGTACCCCTTGTATAGATAGATAAAACTATAGTTATAGTATAACAATGGGAATAAAATAAAACATATATATCAGTGGTTCTCAACCTTTTATGCTTCACGTACCCCCTGGAAATGTGTATGTAACTACCGTATCCCTTGTATAGACAGATAAAACTACAGTTATAGTATAAAAATGGGAATGAAATAAAACATATATATCAGTGGTTCTCAACCTTTTATGCTTCACGTACCCCCTGGAAATGTGTATGTAACTGGCGTATCCCTTGTATAGACAGATAAAACTACAGTTATAGTATAACAATGGGAATGAAATAAAACATATATATCAGTGGTTCTCAACCTTTTATGTTTCACGTACCCCCTGGAAATGTGTATGTAAATGGCGTACCCCTTGTATAGATAGATAAAACTATAGTTATAGTATAACAATGGGAATAAAATTATACGTATATATCAGTGGTTCTCAACCTTTAATGCTTCACGTACCCCCTGGAAATGTGTATGTAACTGGCGTACCCCTTGTATAGATAGATAAATCTATAGTTATAGTATAACAATGGGAATAAAATAAAACATATATATCAGTGGTTCTCAACCTTTTATGCTACACGTACCCCCTGGAAATGTGTATGTAACTGGCGTACCCCTTGTATAAATAGATAAATCTATAGTTATAGTATAACAATGGGAATAAAATAAAACATATATATCAGTGGTTCTCAACCTTTTATGCTACACGTACCCCCTGGAAATGTGTATGTAACTGGCGTACCCCTTGTATAGATAGATAAAACTATAGTTATAGTATAACAATCGGAATGAAATAAAACATATATATCAGTGGTTCTCAACCTTTTATGCTTCACGTACCCCCTGGAAATGTGTATGTAACTGGCGTATCCCTTGTATAGACAGATAAAACTACAGTTATAGTATAACAATGGGAATGAAATAAAACATATATATCAGTGGTTCTCAACCTTTTATGCTTCACGTACCCCCTGGAAATGTGTATGTAACTGGCGTATCCCTTGTATAGACAGATAAAACTACAGTTATAGTATAACAGTGGGAATGAAATAAAACATATATATCAGTTGTTCTCAAACTTTTATGTTTCACGTACCCCCTGGAAATGTGTATATAACTGGCGTACCCCTTGTATAGATAGATAAAACTATAGTTATAGTATAACAATGGGAATAAAATAAAACATGTATATCACTCGTTCTCAACCTTTTATGCTTCACCTACCCCCTGGAAATGTGTATCTAACTGGCGTACCCCTTGTATAGATAGATAAAACTAGAGTTATAGTATAACAATGGGAATAAAATAAAACATATATGTCAGTGGTTCTCAACCTTTTATGCTTCACGTACCCCCTGGAAATGTGTATGTAACTGGCGTATCCCTTGTATAGACAGATAAAACTACAGTTATAGTATAAAAATGGGAATGAAATAAAACATATATATCAGTGGTTCTCAACCTTTTATGCTTCACGTACCCCCTGGAAATGTGTATGTAACTGGCGTATCCCTTGTATAGACAGATAAAACTATAGTTATAGTATAACAATGGGAATGAATTAAAACATATATATCAGTGGTTCTCAACCTTTTATATTTCACGTACCCCCTGGAAATGTGTATGTAACTGGCGTACCCCTTGTATAGATAGATAAAACTATAGTTATAGTATAACAATGGGAATAAAATAAAACATATATATCACTCGTTCTCAACCTTTTATGCTTCACGTACCTCCTGGAAATGTGTATGTAACTGTCGTACCCTTTGTATAAACAGATAAAACTCTTGTTATAGTATAACAATCGGAATAAAATAAAACATATATATCATTGGTTCTCAACCTTTTATGCTTCACGTAACCCCTGGAAATGTGTATGTAACTGGCGTACCCCTTGTATAGATAGATAAAACTATAGTTATAGTATAACAATGGGAATAAAATAAAACATATATATCAGTGGTTCTCTACCATTTATGCTTCACGTACCCCCTGGAAATGTGTATGTAACTGGCGTACCCCTTGTATAGATAGATAAAACTATAGTTGTAGTATAACAATGGGAATAAAATAAAAAATATATATCAGTGATTCTCAACCTTTTATGCTTCACGTATCCCCTGGAAATGTGTATGTAACTGGCGTACCCCTTGTATAGATAGATAAAACTATAGTTATAGTATAACAATGGGAATAAAATAAAACATATATATCAGTGGTTCTCAACCTTTTATGCTTCACGTATCCCCTGGAAATGTGTATGTAACTGGCGTACCCCTTGTATAGATAGATAAAACTATAGTTATAGTATAACAATGGAAATAAAATAAAATATATATATATCAGTGGTTCTCAACCTTTTATGCTTCACGTATCCCCTGGAAATGTGTATGTAACTGGCGTACCCCTTGTATAGATAGATAAAACTATAGTTATAGTATAACAATGGGAATGAAATAAAACATATATATCAGTGGTTCTCAACCTTTTATGTTTCACGTACCCCCTGGAAATGTGTATCTAACTGGCGTACCCCTTGTATAGATAGATAAAACTATAGTTGTAGTATAACAATGGGAATAAAATAAAACATGTATATCACTGGTTCTCAACCTTTTATGCTTCACGTACCTGCTGGAAATGTGTATGTAACTGTCGTACCCTTTGTATAAACAGATAAAACTATTGTTAAAGTTTAACAATGGGAATAAAATAAAACATATATATCATTGGTTCTCAACCTTTTATGCTTCACGTAACCCCTGGAAATGTGTATGTAACTGGCGTACCCCTTGTATAGATAGATAAAACTATAGTTATAGTATAACAATGGGAATAAAATAAAACATATATATCAGTGGTTCTCTACCATTTATGCTTCACGTACCCCCTGGAAATGTGTATGTAACTGGCGTATTCCTTGTATAGACAGATAAAACTACAGTTATAGTATAACAATGGGAATGAAATAAAACATATATATCCGTGGTTCTCAACCTTTTATGTTTCACGTACCCCCTGGAAATGTGTATCTAACTGGCGTACCCCTTGTATAGATAGATAAAACTATAGTTATAGTATAACAATGGGAATGAAATAAAACATGTATATCACTGGTTCTCAACCTTTTATGCTTCACGTACCTGCTGGAAATGTGTATGTAACTGTCGTACCCTTTGTATAAACAGATAAAACTATTGTTAAAGTATAACAATGGGAATAAAATAAAACATATATATCATTGGTTCTCAACCTTTTATGCTTCACGTAACCCCTGGAAATGTGTATGTAACTGGCGTACCCCTTGTATAGATAGATAAAACTATAGTTATAGTATAACAATGGGAATAAAATTAAACATATATATCAGTGGTTCTCTACCATTTATGCTTCACGTACCCCCTGGAAATGTGTATGTAACTGGCATACCCCTTGTATAGATAGATAAATCTATAGTTATAGTATAACAATGGGAATAAAATAAAATATATATATCAGTGGTTCTCAACCTTTTATGCTTCACGTATCCCCTGGAAATGTGTATGTAACTGGCGTACCCCTTGTATAGATAGATAAAACTATAGATATAGTATAACAATGGGAATAAAACATATATATCACTGGTTCTCAACCTTTTATGCTTCACGTACCTCCTGGAAATGTGTATGTAACTGTCGTACCCTTTGTGCAAACAGATAAAACTCTTGTTATAGTATAACAATGGGAATAAAATAAAACATATATATCAGTGGTTCTCAACCTTTTATGCTTCACGTACCCCCTGCAAATGTGTATGTAACTGGCGTACCCCTTGTATAGATAGATAAAACTATAGTTATAGTATAACAATGGGAATAAAATTATACGTATATATCAGTGGTTCTCAACCTTTAATGCTTCACGTACCCCCTGGAAATGTGTATGTAACTGGCGTACCCCTTGTATAGATAGATAAATCTATAGTTATAGTATAACAATGGGAATAAAATAAAACATATATATCAGTGGTTCTCAACCTTTTATGCTACACGTACCCCCTGGAAATGTGTATGTAACTGGCGTACCCCTTGTATAGATAGAAAAAACTATATTTATAGTATAACAATGGGAATAAAACAAAACATATATATCAGTGGTTCTCAACCTTTTATGCTTCACGTACCCCCTGGAAATGTGTATGTAACTGGCGTACCCCTTGTATAGATAGATAAAACTATAGTTGTAGTATAACAATGGGAATAAAATAAAAAATATATATCAGTGATTCTCAACCTTTTATGCTTCACGTATCCCCTGGAAATGTGTATGTAACTGGCGTACCCCTTGTATAGATAGATAAAACTATAGTTATAGTATAACAATCGGAATGAAATAAAACATATATATCAGTGGTTCTCAACCTTTTATGCTTCACGTACCCCCTGGAAATGTGTATGTAACTGGCGTATCCCTTGTATAGACAGATAAAACTACAGTTATAGTATAACAATGGGAATGAAATAAAACATATATATCAGTGGTTCTCAACCTTTTATGCTTCACGTACCCCCTGGAAATGTGTATGTAACTGGCGTATCCCTTGTATAGACAGATAAAACTACAGTTATAGTATAACAGTGGGAATGAAATAAAACATATATATCAGTTGTTCTCAACCTTTTATGTTTCACGTACCCCCTGGAAATGTGTATATAACTGGCGTACCCCTTGTATAGATAGATAAAACTATAGTTATAGTATAACAATGGGAATAAAATAAAACATGTATATCACTCGTTCTCAACCTTTTATGCTTCACCTACCCCCTGGAAATGTGTATCTAACTGGCGTACCCCTTGTATAGATAGATAAAACTAGAGTTATAGTATAACAATGGGAATAAAATAAAACATATATGTCAGTGGTTCTCAACCTTTTATGCTTCACGTACCCCCTGGAAATGTGTATGTAACTGTCGTATCCCTTGTATAGACAGATAAAACTACAGTTATAGTATAAAAATGGGAATGAAATAAAACATATATATCAGTGGTTCTCAACCTTTTATGCTTCACGTAGCCCCTGGAAATGTGTATGTAACTGGCGTATCCCTTGTATAGACAGATAAAACTATAGTTATAGTATAACAATGGGAATGAATTAAAACATATATATCAGTGGTTCTCAACCTTTTATGTTTCACGTACCCCCTGGAAATGTGTATGTAACTGGCGTACCCCTTGTATAAATAGATAAAACTATAGTTATAGTATAACAATGGGAATAAAATAAAACATATATATCACTCGTTCTCAACCTTTTATGCTTCACGTACCTCCTGGAAATGTGTATGTAACTGTCGTACCCTTTGTATAAACAGATAAAACTCTTGTTATAGTATAACAATCGGAATAAAATAAAACATATATATCATTGGTTCTCAACCTTTTATGCTTCACGTAACCCCTGGAAATGTGTATGTAACTGGCGTACCCCTTGTATAGATAGATAAAACTATAGTTATAGTATAACAATGGGAATAAAATAAAACATATATATCAGTGGTTCTCTACCATTTATGCTTCACGTACCCCCTGGAAATGTGTATGTAACTGGCGTACCCCTTGTATAGATAGATAAAACTATAGTTGTAGTATAACAATGGGAATAAAATAAAAAATATATATCAGTGATTCTCAACCTTTTATGCTTCACGTATCCCCTGGAAATGTGTATGTAACTGGCGTACCCCTTGTATAGATAGATAAAACTATAGTTATAGTATAACAATGGGAATAAAATAAAACATATATATCAGTGGTTCTCAACCTTTTATGCTTCACGTATCCCCTGGAAATATGTATGTAACTGGCGTACCCCTTGTATAGATAGATAAAACTATAGTTATAGTATAACAATGGAAATAAAATAATATATATATATATCAGTGGTTCTCAACCTTTTATGCTTCACGTATCCCCTGGAAATGTGTATGTAACTGGCGTACCCCTTGTATAGATAGATAAAACTATAGTTATAGTATAACAATGGGAATGAAATAAAACATATATATCAGTGGTTCTCAACCTTTTATGTTTCACGTACCCCCTGGAAATGTGTATCTAACTGGCGTACCCCTTGTATAGATAGATAAAACTTTAGTTGTAGTATAACAATGGGAATAAAATAAAACATGTATATCACTGGTTCTCAACCTTTTATGCTTCACGTACCTGCTGGAAATGTGTATGTAACTGTCGTACCCTTTGTATAAACAGATAAAACTATTGTTAAAGTTTAACAATGGGAATAAAATAAAACATATATATCATTGGTTCTCAACCTTTTATGCTTCACGTAACCCCTGGAAATGTGTATGTAACTGGCGTACCCCTTGTATAGATAGATAAAACTATAGTTATAGTATAACAATGGGAATAAAATAAAACATATATATCAGTGATTCTCTACCATTTATGCTTCACGTACCCCCTGGAAATGTGTATGTAACTGGCGTATTCCTTGTATAGACAGATAAAACTACAGTTATAGTATAACAATGGGAATGAAATAAAACATATATATCAGTGGTTCTCAACCTTTTATGTTTCACGTACCCCCTGGAAATGTGTATCTAACTGGCGTACCCCTTGTATAGATAGATAAAACTATAGTTATAGTATAACAATGGGAATGAAATAAAACATGTATATCACTGGTTCTCAACCTTTTATGCTTCACGTACCTGCTGGAAATGTGTATGTAACTGTCGTACCCTTTGTATAAACAGATAAAACTATTGTTATAGTATAACAATGGGAATAAAATAAAACATATATATCATTGGTTCTCAACCTTTTATGCTTCACGTAACCCCTGGAAATGTGTATGTAACTGGCGTACCCCTTGTATAGATAGATAAAACTATAGTTATAGTATAACAATGGGAATAAAATTAAACATATATATCAGTGGTTCTCTACCATTTATGCTTCACGTACCCCCTGGAAATGTGTATGTAACTGGCGTACCCCTTGTATAGATAGATAAATCTATAGTTATAGTATAACAATGGGAATAAAATAAAATATATATATCAGTGGTTCTCAACCTTTTATGCTTCACGTATCCCCTGGAAATGTGTATGTAACTGGCGTACCCCTTGTATAGATAGATAAAACTATAGTTATAGTATAACAATGGGAATAAAACATATATATCACTGGTTCTCAACCTTTTATGCTTCACGTACCTCCTGGAAATGTGTATGTAACTGTCGTACCCTTTGTGCAAACAGATAAAACTCTTGTTATAGTATAACAATGGGAATAAAATAAAACATATATATCAGTGGTTCTCAACCTTTTATGCTTCACGTACCCCCTGCAAATGTGTATGTAACTGGCGTACCCCTTGTATAGATAGATAAAACTATAGTTATAGTATAACAATGGGAATAAAATTATACGTATATATCAGTGGTTCTCAACCTTTAATGCTTCACGTACCCCCTGGAAATGTGTATGTAACTGGCGTACCCCTTGTATAGATAGATAAATCTATAGTTATAGTATAACAATGGGAATAAAATAAAACATATATATCAGTGGTTCTCAACCTTTTATGCTACACGTACCCCCTGGAAATGTGTATGTAACTGGCGTACCCCTTGTATAGATAGATAAAACTATATTTATAGTATAACAATGGGAATAAAATAAAACATATATATCAGTGGTTCTCAACCTTTTATGCTTCACGTACCCCCTGGAAATGTGTATGTAACTGGCGTATCCCTTGTATAGACAGATAAAACTGCAGTTATAGTATAAAAATGGGAATGAAATAAAACATATATATCAGTGGTTCTCAACCTTTTATGCTTCACGTACCCCCTGGAAATGTGTATGTAACTGGCGTATCCCTTGTATAGACAGATAAAACTACAGTTATAGTATAACAATGGGAATGAAATAAAACATATATATCAGTGGTTCTCAACCTTTTATGTTTCACGTACCCCCTGGAAATGTGTATGTAACTGGCGTACCCCTTGTATAGATAGATAAAACTATAGTTATAGTATAACAATGGGAATAAAATAAAACATATATATCACTCGTTCTCAACCTTTTATGCTTCACGTACCTCCTGGAAATGTGTATGTAACTGTCGTACACTTTGTATAAACAGATAAAACTCTTGTTATAGTATAACAATGGGAATGAAATAAAACATATATATCAGTTGTTCTCAACCTTTTATGCTTCACGTACCCCCTGGAAATGTGTATGTAACTGTCGTACCCTTTGTATAAACAGATAAAACTATTGTTATAGTATAACAATGGGAATAAAATAAAACATATATATCATTGGTTCTCAACCTTTTATGCTTCACGTACCTGCTGGAAATGTGTATGTAACTGTCGTACCCTTTGTATAAACAGATAAAACTATTGTTAAAGTATAACAATGGGAATAAAATAAAACATATATATCATTGGTTCTCAACCTTTTATGCTTCACGTAACCCCTGGAAATGTGTATGTAACTGGCGTACCCCTTGTATAGATAGATAAACCTATAGTTATAGTATAACAATGGGAATAAAATAAAACATATATATCAGTGGTTCTCTACCATTTATGCTTCACGTACCCCCTGGAAATGTGTATGTAACTGGCGTACCCCTTGTATAGATAGATAAATCTATAGTTATAGTATAACAATGGGAATAAAATAAAATATATATATCAGTGGTTCTCAACCTTTTATGCTTCACGTATCCCCTGGAAATGTGTATGTAACTGGCGTACCCCTTGTATAGATAGATAAAACTATAGTTATAGTATAACAATGGGAATAAAACGTATATATCACTGGTTCTCAACCTTTTATGCTTCACGTACCTCCTGGAAATGTGTATGTAACTGTCGTACCCTTTGTGCAAACAGATAAAACTCTTGTTATAGTATAACAATGGGAATAAAATAAAACATATATATCAGTGGTTCTCAACATTTTATGCTTCACGTACCCCCTGGAAATGTGTATGTAACTGGCGTACCCCTTGTATAGATAGATAAAACTATAGTTATAGTATAACAATGGGAATAAAATTATACGTATATATCAGTGGTTCTCAACCTTTAATGCTTCACGTACCCCCTGGAAATGTGTAGTAACTGGCGTACCCCTTGTATAGATAGATAAATCTATAGTTATAGTATAACAATGGGAATAAAATAAAACATATATATCTGTGGTTCTCAACCTTTTATGCTTCACGTACCCCCTGGAAATGTGTATGTAACTGGCGTATCCCTTGTATAGACAGATAAAACGACAGTTATAGTATCAAAATGGGAATGAAATAAAACATATATATCAGTGGTTCTCAACCTTTTATGCTTCACGTACCCCCTGGAAATGTGTATGTAACTGGCGTATCCCTTGTATAGACAGATAAAACTACAGTTATAGTATAACAATGGGAATGAAATAAAACATATATATCAGTGGTTCTCAACCTTTTATGTTTCACGTACCCCCTGGAAATGTGTATGTAACTGGCGTACCCCTTGTATAGATAGATAAAACTATAGTTATAGTATAACAATGGGAATAAAATAAAACATATATATCACTCGTTCTCAACCTTTTATGCTTCACGTACCTCCTGGAAATGTGTATGTAACTGTCGTACCCTTTGTATAAACAGATAAAACTCTTGTTATAGTATAACAATGGGAATAAAATAAAACATATATATCATTGGTTCTCAACCTTTTATGCTTCACGTAACCCCTGGAAATGTGTATGTAACTGGCGTACCCCTTGTATAGATAGATAAAACTATAGTTATAGTATAACAATGGGAATAAAATAAGACATATATATCAGTGGTTCTCTACCATTTATGCTTCACGTTCCCCCTGGAAATGTGTATGTAACTGGCGTACCCCTTGTATAGATAGATAAAACTTTAGTTATAGTATAACAATGGGAATAAAATAAAACATATATATCAGTGGTTCTCAACCTTTTATGCTTCACGTATCCCCTGGAAATGTGTATGTAACTGGCGTACCCCTTGTATAGATAGATAAAACTATAGTTATAGTATAACAATGGGAATAAAATAAAACATATATATCAGTGTTTCTCAAACTTTTATGCTTCACGTACCCCCTGGAAATGTGTATGTAACTGGCGTACCTCTTGTATAGATAGATAAAACTATAGTTATACTAATACAATGGGAATAAAATAAAACATATATATCAGTGGTTCTCAACCTTTTATGCTTCACATACCCCCTGGAAATGTGTATGTAACTGGCGTATTCCTTGTATAGACAGATAAAACTACAGTTATAGTATAACAATGGGAATGAAATAAAACATATATATCAGTGGTTCTCAACCTTTTATGTTTCACGTACCCCCTGGAAATGTGTATGTAACTGGCGTACCCCTTGTATAAATAGATAAAACTATAGTTATAGTATAACAATGGGAATAAAATAAAACATGTATATCACTGGTTCTCAACCTTTTATGCTTCACGTACCTGCTGGAAATGTGTATGTAACTGTCGTACCCTTTGAATAAACAGATAAAACTATTGTTAAAGTATAACAATGGGAATAAAATAAAACATATATATCATTGGTTCTCAACCTTTTATGCTTCACGTAACCCCTGGAAATGTGTATGTAACTGGCGTACCCCTTGTATAGGTAGATAAAACTATAGTTATAGTATAACAATGGGAATAAAATAAAACATATATATCAGTGGTTCTCTACCATTTATGCTTCACGTACCCCCTGGAAATGTGTATGTAACTGGCGTACCCCATGTATAGATAGATAAAACTATAGTTATAGTATAACAATGGGAATAAAATAAAATATATATATCAGTGGTTCTCAACCTTTTATGCTTCACGTATCCCCTGGAAATGTGTATGTAACTGGCGTACCCCTTGTATAGATAGATAAAACTATAGTTATAGTATAACAATGGGAATAAAATAAAACATATATATCAGTGGTTCTCAACCTTTTATGCTTCACGTATCCCCTGGAAATGTGTATGTAACTGGCGTACCCCTTGTATAGATAGATAAAACTATAGTTATAGTATAACAATGGGAATAAAATAAAACATATATATCAGTGGTTCTCAAACTTTTATGCTTCACGTACCCCTGGAAATGTGTATGTAACTGGCGTACCTCTTGTATAGATAGATAAAACTATAGTTATACTAATACAATGGGAATAAAATAAAACATATATATCAGTGGTTCTCAAACTTTTATGCTTCACATACCCCCTGGAAATGTGTATGTAACTGGCGTATTCCTTGTATAGACAGATAAAACTACAGTTATAGTATAACAATGGGAATGAAATAAAACATATATATCAGTGGTTCTCAACCTTTTATGTTTCACGTACCCCCTGGAAATGTGTATGTAACTGGCGTACCCCTTGTATAGATAGATAAAACTATAGTTATAGTATAACAATGGGAATAAAATAAAACATATATATCACTCGTTCTCAACCTTTTATGCTTCACGTACCTCCTGGAAATGTGTATGTAACTGTCGTACCCTTTGTATAAACAGATAAAACTCTTGTTATAGTATAACAATGGGAATAAAATAAAACATATATATCATTGGTTCTCAACCTTTTATGCTTCACGTAACCCCTGGAAATGTGTATGTAACTGGCGTACCCCTTGTATAGATAGATAAAACTATAGTTATAGTATAACAATGGGAATAAAATAAAACATATATATCAGTGGTTCTGTACCATTTATGCTTCACGTACCCCCTGGAAATGTATATGTAACTGGCGTACCCCATGTATAGATAGATAAAACTATAGTTATAGTATAACAATGGGAATAAAATAAAATATATATATCAGTGGTTCTCAACCTTTTATGCTTCACGTATCCCCTGGAAATGTGTATGTAACTGGCGTACCCCTTGTATAGATAGATATAACTATAGTTATAGTATAACAATGGGAATAAAACATATATATCACTGGTTCTCAACCTTTTATGCTTCACGTACCTCCTGGAAATGTGTATGTAACTGTCGTACCCTTTGTGCAAACAGATAAAACTCTTGTTATAGTATAACAATGGGAATAAAATAAAACATATATATCAGTGGTTCTCAACCTTTTATGCTTCACGTACCCCCTGGAAATGTGTATGTAACTGGCGTACCCCTTCTATAGATAGATAAAACTATAGTTATAGTATAACAATGGGAATAAAATAAAACATATATATCACTGGTTCTCAACCTTTTATGCTTCACGTACCTCCTGGAAATGTGTATGTAACTGTCGTACCCTTTGTATAAACAGATAAAACTATTGTTATAGTATAACAATGGGAATAAAATAAAACATATATATCATTGGTTCTCAACCTTTTATGCTTCACGTAACCCCTGGAAATGTGTATGTAACTGGCATACCCCTTGTATAGATAGATAAAACTATAGTTATAATATAACAATGGGAATAAAATAAAACATATATATCAGTGGTTCTCTACCATTTATGCTTCACGTACCCCCTGGAAATGTGTATGTAACTGGCGTACCCCATGTATAGATAGATAAAACTATAGTTATAGTATAATAATGGGAATAAAATAAAATATATATATCAGTGGTTCTCAACCTTTTATGCTTCACGTATCCCCTGGAAATGTGTATGTAACTGGCGTACCCCTTGTATAGATAGATAAAACTATAGTTATAGTATAACAATGGGAATAAAATAAAACATATATATCAGTGGTTCTCAACCTTTTATGCTTCACGTATCCCCTGGAAATGTGTATGTAACTGGCATACTCCTTGTATCGATAGATAAAACTATTGTTATAGTATAACAATGGGAATAAAATAAAACACATATATATAACACATATCCAGCGACTTTTGAGCTCTCACGGCGTACCCCAAAAAATTTTACCGTGTATCCCACGTTGAGAACCCGTAGGTCAGACAAAAAGGCACTCCAAGACCTCGGAATTATTGCAGTAACATAAATAAATCAAATGTGGCGAGAGCTAGAGATCCATTATGCACCAGTTGATCAGCTTCTTTGCATCTAATAACATTCCCAATGTCCTTGAGGAGAAATTCCCCAGCAGCTGTCTTGTGAGTCATCTTTGTATAAATATCCACACCAAAAGCACTCTCAGCGGTTTAACGTTATTAACGTCTCTCTCTGCTACCTGCCGCCTTAAATCCATTACAGACGACCTCACACCTCCTTTGTTACTTCTGTTGTTAGAATCTTGTCTGAAGACTAGACTCCAGAAATTTAAAAAAAAATTCTTAACGCTAAGCTTCTCAACTCAGATCTTTTGTGGCCCGTATTCGAAGTTAGGTTTTGACAGAATGTTCCTAGATTTTGTCGCCAGATGGCAGCATAAAGCGGTAAGCACAGTCCTCTCTACTGTGCTTACCGCTTATTAAGCGAGTTTTGAAAGTGAAAGTAAATGTGTTCCGACGAACTGCTTTCCAGGAAACTTTAGGTCTCCGGATATGACTACCACGTGTTTTTAAATATCCAACCGCAAGTAATAACTGGGACTTCCCGGATAAAACTTGCACTTTGATTTGACAATAAAATGAGCAGCGGACAAAAGCTGTCGCATTATTTAAGGATTTCTGTGGGTATTGTAAACAACTCTTGTAGAGGGAAAATAAAACGCGAAAAAACAGGACTGTTTTTACCATTTCATTCCATATACCACTGATTGGTTATTGTGGGTCTCCTCCGTTAAAGGTAACACCACTTTTGTATATTTTTTAAGTTTTTTTTCTGTTTAATTAATTTTCATTCGCGATGGAAAAATCGTTTTATCTTTATCTACATTTTTTCTTTTATATTTAATATTTTCGTTTTCCCCAGGTCCCTGATTTAAGGGACCTTGGTTCAAGCCCCGGGTAAGGCATGGATGTATGTGTCATTTTTCTGCTGAGGTCCTGCCATGTTCACAGACCTTCTACTCTGGCATATAAACTGACAGTGGCCCTCTGTGGGAAGCAGCTGCTTGAGGGGTTATTTATTTTGTTTTTTATATATATAGTCAAATTGTCCGGGCATCATTGCTAGAATGCTCTCTCTGGTCAGGCTGAAGTGAGGATTAAAAGAGCGGTTTGGGTTACCTCTAGGCGGCACTCTTTCTATGCGCACAATTGGGAAGGGGACCCACTGGAACACCTGTTGGGAGACAGATGGTAGCCTCCCGTCAAAGCCATTCAGCGTGTTCTCTAACGTGCACAGGGTATGACTCTCCCGCACACGGGGCCACGGCTTAACTTTTATGATCAACTAGTATGTTCTTTAAAACAGGTACAGTCGCTCAAAAAAGTATCCGAACACTATGGTTGATTACAGAATTCAGGAAAAATATCTGGAGCGTGTACAGGAACTGTACACGCTCCAGTTACCGTTCACAGCAAACTGGAGCGTGTGCAGTAACTGCACACGCTCCAGTTTGCTGTGAACGGTAACTGCACATGCTCAATATTTCCGTGAGTGAGCCCACACGATCCAGGTCTTTGTGAGCTCACACGATCCAATGTGCTGTGAACATTAACCGCAAACGCTCCAGTTTGCTGTGAACGGTAACTGCACACGCTCAATATTTCTGTGAGTGGGCCCACACGATCCAGGTCTTTGTGAGCTCACACAATCCAATGTGCAGTGAACATTAACCGCAACCGTTCCAGTTTGTTATGAACGGTAACTGCACACGCTCCATATTCATTGCCTTATATATTCATACGCATTACATATATTTAAAAAAAGTATCCGAACACTATAGTTGATTACAGAATTCAGAAAAAAATCTCGCAACGATTTTTTTTTCTTAATTCTGTAATCAACTATAGTGTTCGGATACTTTTTTGAGCGACTGCACATAGCTTTTTCTTTTCACGGGGTCACGGTTTAGCATTTTATCCGACGGACGGTACCTTTTCAAGCCCATCTGTGCCTCTTTCTCAACAAGTTGAGAGCGGAGTTGACGGCAGTAATCGGAACTAGGTTAAAGCGGAGAAGGTAACCAATAGCAAAGAAGGTGCAGAAAAACATTGAACATTGTCATGTCCCTCTAATTTATTTATTTTTATTTATTGTTGCATTTTATTGTATTGTTGTGAATTTTTAAAATGGATAGGCACTGAGCGTGAGTATTAATAATTATATTTTCAAACCAATTGCAATACAATGCAAATTGTTACAAAAATATGGATGAAGTATCTTATAAACAAATTAATTACTATCATACATAAGTCATTAACCTTTTTTTTACAGAGCATACAACATCAGCTCTGTCTGTTCTACTAAAATACTTCCTCGTAGATCGTAGATCGATAATTCACATATCGAGTACCAGGCGCAATGGTATCCATAACCTCCTCCATCTGAACATATGTCATCTGAACAATGGTATCCATAACCTCCTCCATCTGAACATCTGCCATCTGAACAATGGTATCCATAACCTCCTCCATCTGAACATATGCCATCTGAACAATGGTACCCATAACCTCCTCCATCTGAACATATGCCATCTGAACAATGGTATCCATCACCTCCTCCATCTGAACATATGCCATCTGAACAATGGTATCCATAACCTCCTCCATCTGAACATATGCCATCTGAACAATGGTATCCATAACCTCCTCCATCTGAACATATGCCATCTGAACAATGGTATCCATAACCTCCTCCATCTGAACATATGCCATCTGAACAATGGTATCCTAACCTCCTCCATCTGAACATATGCCATCTGAACAATGGTATCCATAATCTCCTCCATCTGAACAATGGTACCATAACCTCCTCCATCTGAACATATGCCATCTGAACAATGGTATCCATAACCTCCTCCATCTGAACATATGCAATCTGAACAATGGTATCCATAACCTCCTCCATCTGAACATATGCCATCTGAACAATGGTACCCATAACCTCCTCCATCTGAACATATGCCATCTGAACAATGGTATCCATAACCTCCTCCATCTGAACATATGCCATCTGAACAATGGTACCCATAACCTCCTCCATCTGAACATATGCCATCTGAACAATGGTATCCTAACCTCCTCCATCTGAACATATGCCATCTGAACAATGGTATCCATAATCTCCTCCATCTGAACAATGGTACCATAACCTCCTCCATCTGAACATATGCCATCTGAACAATGGTATCCATAACCTCCTCCATCTGAACATATGCAATCTGAACAATGGTATCCATAACCTCCTCCATCTGAACATATGCCATCTGAACAATGGTATCCATAACCTCCTCCATCTGAACATATGCCATCTGAACAATGGTATCCATAACCTCCTCCATCTGAACATATGCCATCTGAACAATGGTATCCATAACCTCCTCCATCTGAACATAAGCCATCTGAACAATGGTATCCATAACCTCCTCCATCTGAACATATGCCATCTGAACAATGGTACCCATAACCTCCTCCATCTGAACATATGCCATCTGAACAATGGTATCCATAACCTCCTCCATCTGAACATATGCCATCTGAACAATGGTACCCATAACCTCCTCCATCTGAACATATGCCATCTGAACAATGGTATCCATAACCTCCTCCATCTGAACATATGCCATCTGAACAATGGTACCCATAACCTCCTCCATCTGAACATATGCCATCTTAACAATGGTATCCATAACCTCCTCCATCTGAACATATGCCATCTGAACAATGGTATCCATAACCTCCTCCATCTGAACATATGCCATCTGAACAATGGTATCCATAACCTCCTCCATCTGAACATATGCCATCTGAACAATGGTATCCATAACCTCCTCCATCTGAACATATGCCATCTGAACAATGGTATCCATAACCTCCTCCATCTGAACATAAGCCATCTGAACAATGGTATCCATAACCTCCTCCATCTGAACATATGCCATCTGAACAATGGTATCCATAACCTCCTCCATCTGAACATATGTCATCTGAACAATGGTATCCATAACCTCCTCCATCTGAACATCTGCCATCTGAACAATGGTATCCATAACCTCCTCCATCTGAACATATGCCATCTGAACAATGGTACCCATAACCTCCTCCATCTGAACATATGCCATCTGAACAATGGTATCCATCACCTCCTCCATCTGAACATATGCCATCTGAACAATGGTATCCATAACCTCCTCCATCTGAACATATGCCATCTGAACAATGGTATCCATAACCTCCTCCATCTGAACATATGCCATCTGAACAATGGTATCCATAACCTCCTCCATCTGAACATATGCCATCTGAACAATGGTATCCTAACCTCCTCCATCTGAACATATGCCATCTGAACAATGGTATCCATAATCTCCTCCATCTGAACAATGGTACCATAACCTCCTCCATCTGAACATATGCCATCTGAACAATGGTATCCATAACCTCCTCCATCTGAACATATGCAATCTGAACAATGGTATCCATAACCTCCTCCATCTGAACATATGCCATCTGAACAATGGTACCCATAACCTCCTCCATCTGAACATATGCCATCTGAACAATGGTATCCATAACCTCCTCCATCTGAACATATGCCATCTGAACAATGGTACCCATAACCTCCTCCATCTGAACATATGCCATCTGAACAATGGTATCCTAACCTCCTCCATCTGAACATATGCCATCTGAACAATGGTATCCATAATCTCCTCCATCTGAACAATGGTACCATAACCTCCTCCATCTGAACATATGCCATCTGAACAATGGTATCCATAACCTCCTCCATCTGAACATATGCAATCTGAACAATGGTATCCATAACCTCCTCCATCTGAACATATGCCATCTGAACAATGGTATCCATAACCTCCTCCATCTGAACATATGCCATCTGAACAATGGTATCCATAACCTCCTCCATCTGAACATAAACCATCTGAACAATGGTATCCATAACCTCCTCCATCTGAACATATGCCATCTGAACAATGGTACCCATAACCTCCTCCATCTGAACATATGCCATCTGAACAATGGTATCCATAACCTCCTCCATCTGAACATATGCCATCTGAACAATGGTACCCATAACCTCCTCCATCTGAACATATGCCATCTGAACAATGGTATCCATAACCTCCTCCATCTGAACATATGCCATCTGAACAATGGTACCCATAACCTCCTCCATCTGAACATATGCCATCTGAACAATGGTATCCATAACCTCCTCCATCTGAACATATGCCATCTGAACAATGGTACCCATAACCTCCTCCATCTCAACATATGCCATCTGAACAATGGTATCCATAACCTCCTCCATCTGAACATATGCCATCTGAACAATGGTATCCATAACCTCCTCCATCTGAACATATGCCATCTGAACAATGGTATCCATAACCTCCTCCATCTGAACATAAGCCATCTGAACAATGGTATCCATAACCTCCTCCATCTGAACATATGCCATCTGAACAATGGTATCCATAACCTCCTCCATCTGAACATATGCCATCTGAACAATGGTATCCATAACCTCCTCCATCTGAACATATGCCATCTGAACAATGGTACCCATAACCTCCTCCATCTGAACCTTTGCCTAATTGGCATCAGTGTGAAAACAAGTAATTAAAGTGAACCACCCAGTGGTGGGCCCCTAAGGGCTAAAAATAAAAATACAAGAAAGTAGTAAGGATGCACAAGAGACCTAAAATGGGAAACTTTCTTTGCTGAAAGCGATCATCTTAGGCCTCTTGTATCTGTTCAAGGCTTCATGATCGTAATCAAATAGGCAAGATATGATCTCATGCGGGTTGCATCGAACTGACTCGAAGAGACACGCGAAATAGACTTAATATATGAATAGATGTGATCGATGCCCAGGTCTTTGTGTAGCTGTCTATTAGTTACGAACCATGGGGCATCCACCGCACATCGCAAGATCTTATTCTGCAAGACCTGGATCTTGCGGATGTTAATGGGAGTTCTGTTCGCCCAAATTGGGGAAGCATGTGAAATAATAGGTCAGATGTCCATGTCATAAAGCAATAGCTTATGATCAATAGATAGGACTGAGTTTCTTCTGAGAAGAGGTCCCAGCTGGCATCTGACAACATTAACCTTATTGATGATCCCACGTATATGGAGATCCCACTTGAGCTTTTTCTGCTAGGTAACTCCCAAATACTTGACAGTTTCTTGCCATGTGATAGGTTCATCTAAAAATAATAAAGTTTGAGGGTTTTTAATCCTCTTACCATTGAAAAGGATGGTATTACTTTTTTCAGTTTTAATTTTCACTTTCCATTTATCGTACCAGGATTCCATTTCATGCAGGCAATTCTGGAGTCTTCTAATTGCAAACTCAACTCCCAGAGAAGGGGAGATGAGAGCAATAGCATCTGCATATTGAGCTATAACAATGCGATCAAATGATGGAATATCAAAAAGATACAGTGAGAAGGAAGTAGGGCCTAGGAGAGAGCTTTGTGGAACTCCAGCGGCTATTACTCTTTTAGTAGAGATGGAGGATTTGATATGAACCTGGAAAGTTCGATTCAAAAGGTACGATTTGAGAATACAGGTAAGGCCCGTAGGTATCCTAATCTTGATGAGTTTGTAAATCAGGCCGTCCGTCCAGACGCGGTCAAAGGCCTTGGCCACGTCCAGAAAGACGGCGGCAACTGTTTCTCTCTTATTTAGTGCCTCAGCAATAGTTTCAACTACCCTGAGGATCTGTTGTTCTGTCGATCTTTTACGCCTGAATCCAAATTGAGATTCAGGTAAAACAGGATGATGGAAAGGAATTCTTCCAATCTGTTGAGTATAATTCGCTGAAACAGTTTTCCTAAGTAGGAAAGCAAACTGATGGGGCGATAGCTGACAGGGAACGAAGGGGTCCTTACCCGGTTTATGAATCAGCCTGAAAATAGGCATTTTTCCAAACCTCCGGAAAGACATGGTGTCGGAAGAGGAAATTAAAAATTCCACACAGGTGAATTATGGCTTTTTTCGGATGGTGCTTTAGCATCCTGTTGGAGATGTCAGCACCTGAAGCCTTGTTGGGCTTCAATTTATGGATGGCCTGAATCAGTTCGGAAGAGATGTAAAAGACAACCTTGATCTTTCTTCCTGACTGAAACGAAAAAGAATTTCTTCCACCTCATCACAGGTGTCATTATCAGAAAGATCAGAATTCTCCTGAAACTGCAATACGAGGGCATCTGCAAATGCTTCAGATTTGTCATCCTCATTGTAACCAGCAGTCCCACGGATGGGGGGGGGATAGTTTATTCGAGGATTCTTTAAAGATTTCACCATCTTCCAGATGGAGTTATTACTTGTAGAAAGTAATAATAAAGTTTTTAATTCCAGGTAAAACTACAATGGTCCTGGAGCTTTTGTCTAACCTCAGTTTTGAGAAAGTAATAAAAATTCTTGTCTTGGGCATCTCTAGATCTCTGCCATTTGTGTCTGGCTTTGTTCTTGAATTTTATGAGATCGGAAAGAGCCCTCGGAAGAATGTAAAAATCTTTACGAGGTTTTTGTAAAATGCTGGCTTCAATTCTTGACCGAGTCAACAAATCAGTAAATGTAAGAATTGAATCATTTATCTTTCTGAGAGAAAGAGATTTACAGGATCCGGAGACTTTTACGTTAACAGTTGTTTTATAAAGTTCCCAGTTGACAACACTAAAAGTGTCAGGAACAGTAGTAACAGACAAAAACAGAGTTATGCAAACTGGTAAATGATCGGAATTCAGATCGTTATGAACGCTAAGTTCATATGTAGGTAAAAAATTCCCAAATATGACCAGATCTAAAACATCCGATCTATGCATGGAATTATATGGGTAAAACGTAGACTCGTTTGGGTTGGGTTGGGTTGTTTTACCTCTGAGCGGCACTTTTTTGCACACCATGGGCTAAATGGCCAGGTCACATAAACCCCGAAGGCTCAGAGAAGGTTGGGGGAGGGGACCCACTGGAACAGCTGTTGGGAGACAGATGGTAGCCTCCCATCAAGGCCATCCAGCGTGTTCTTTAACGTGCACTGGGTATGGCTCTCCCGCACACGGGGCCACGGCTTAACGTCCCATCTGACGGACGGTGGCCTTTCCAAGCCCATCGGTGTCCCCTACTGACCGTGAGCAGGGCGGGGAATGGCTCACTTGGAGCATCCACGATGATGCCATTAGATGTGGCATAATCTAAAAGTATGTTTCCATTCTTGTTGCAGGATCTAGAATTCCAAGCAACATGTTTAGAATTTAAATCTCCTGCCAAAATTGTAGGAGTTTTGCTATCAAAAATGAGTTTAAAGTCATTCTGAAAAAGTTCAGAATTGAGCGGATTGTAAACAGCATAGACGTTCAAGATACCAAAAGTATCATCGTTAACTGCAATAGCAGTAACTTCCAATGAATTGAAGTTTACAGTTGGTAAAAGATGATGTTTTATGGGTCGTCTGATGATCACAGCAGTACCTCCAACACTTGTTATGCTGTCGTCATCATCATCATCATCATCATCATCATCCTCAAGCAGCCGTGGGCTACGGAGGTCCAACCAGACCACGCAGTTTAATTCTCCAAGCATATCTGTCCTGAGCTACATCTGCTGCATCCGGCCACTGCACACCAATTCTAACAAGGTCCTGTTTGACATTGTCTGCCCACCGCATCCTAGGTCTCCCCCTCCTTCTGAGGCCTCTAGGCACACTGTTCATAACCCTATTCGCCAATCTATGCTGTCGACCCATTCTGTAATCCTCGAAGTTTGGAAACTTCAGATTATCTGAGTCTCTGAGGTGGGTTTCTCCCAGAAGAAAAATATCTGCCTGGGAGTCAGATAAAAAATTTCTGAACTCCCATAAGTCAGTAAGAAAGCCATTCGCATTTCACGAAAAGATCTGTAGATGATTCTTCTTACAATTGTGCTCCATTGGAAGACATCGAAGAAATTAGATAGTCGATAGCTTTTAGCCCAACGGTGAGTTTACCCATAAGGCCGTTGGCATTCTGATATTCATTTATTAATGATTTAGCCATTAATAAGATTTTAGAAACGTAAAGGTTCTTAAAGCTTAAAAAGATTTCCTTAAGATCATTTAAGATAGTGGCATCGAATTCCTCTCTTGTAGAGGGAGTTGGCTTTGGAGGTAAAGCACAATGAGGTGATCTAAAATATTACCTCTTCACTTTGTTTGCCATGTCACTTGAATACCTTCAGACGTAAACAATCTCTCGTCCTGTGCTAGTTCACTAAACTTTTGTTACTAACAACAGAAAACAAACACCCGCGCACACACTAATAAATATACTTCTTATTTTCACTTATCGCCCACTGATTGAGACCATCTGAATGCCCTTTCAGATCTCACAAATTTCACACACTGCATTTCTATTTTTTTTATTTTTCCGAATCGTTCTAAGTTCTAATTCGTTGGCTAAAATGAATCTCACGCAGAAGCGTTCAAGTCACGTTCACACGAGCGTTCAAGTCACGTTATGTCATGAAGTCACTGTTGCTCGTTCATCTGTCGTAACAGTATTTTTGTTGAACCGGGGGATAAGGAAACAAGTCTTGAGCGTCGCTGTCAAACAGGAAGGACGTTTGGACATGCGGCAAGGGACGCCGCTCTTACTCCAACAAAACCCTTAAGGAGAGGGTTCGATTCTATGTGAGAATCAAAGTTCTTGGTAAATCAAATACAGTTCTGTGGAACTGAAGTGGATTCTATGTGAACCACATTGTAGGCAAAGGTTAAATATCCTTTCGCCGTGTTTGAGGTCGGTAAAGCAAGAATCTGCCAAGTGCGGTCCTCCACCTCATTGCATAATTGTTTGCAGCAGCAAAGGCCTACGGAGTAGAGGGCATCCCCAGCTCATGATTGTATATAAATGTGAATAAACTGTGTCGTCCCTATACAACTCTCGTGCGTGAATTATTGGACATATATCTGGCATAAACTGGCATAGTGGTTAGGCAGCTAGCGACTGTTCCAGCAAGGCAAACTTTGTGTGTTGTGTTAGCTCTAACTAAGGCAGTAGTCAGCAGTGACTTCGGTCTTAGTAGGGCATGTCCTTGTATGAGAAGGCCTGTAAAAGCTAGGAGTAGCTTCTAGGATTCTTCTCTGTCCTATATGTCGCAAATAAATAAAAATATCTGTACATCACTTCTGCGCAGCAATTCTGAGGAATACGTAGGTACGGGTGTAACAACCGCTAACCTGTTATTTCACCGAAGTAAGGGCCTAATAATAATCAAGGGGCTAATTCATCGTCCCCTTACGACTGCCCATCACATTTGGCTCAGTACACGACAAACATGGAAACATCAGGTTACGAGTGTCAACTAAACTAAGTCAACCCCTCGCTTTTTTCTGAACATCAATCAAATTGTAATCAATAGCTTGGTCGCATTTTTAGGTGTCATATTTTTTCTAAACTCTTGCTTTCCCTTAGGTAGAGAGATCAGGTCAAAATCTGAATTCTGAAAACTAGAGATGCATTAAGCAAATCTGAAATAATTTTTTTCCTGTTTTGGAAAAATTATACCCAAAAGTCCCGTTTTTACGTAATATTTTCATACAGTTATGGAATCTTATGTAACCAACCGTGCAATGACAGGAACATTTCAGTGTTGAAATGAAGAACTGATCAATTTCTTGCTATCTCCACAATAAAGACCTTCGAGATTCCAAAAGACTCTTGAAATAAGGCTTTAATAAAAGCTATAACTGAAAGTCTGAGTGCATTTGAAGTATGTTTCATAAAAACAGAAACGTGCACGAGGATTGCACCCTAAAGAGCTGACTGAACTTTTTGCACAACCAAAACCAAATCTTTCCCATTAAACTTGAAAAATGTGGATTCTTTTCAACGTTACTTCCCAGATAAATGAGCTTGTTCAGCTCTAAACTACAGCAAAGATATATAATGATCTCAGACATTAATATAATGAAATGCTGGTGAAGCAAAAAAGTTATATTTTTCATATTTAAAATGAAGAGTGGAGGAAGGCCACTATGGATTTGAACCTGAAATGGAACCTGTGAAACGCATGAGTTATAACCGTGACTATAAACCGTTCGCTGAAAGATCATCTCATCCACATTTCGAGCAGCCTACGGTAAGGTTTCGTTCTGTAATTGCCTCTAGTTGTCCTATTTTGTAATTGCCTCTAGTTGTCCTATTTTGTAATTGCCTCTAGTTGTCCTATTTTGTAATTGCCTCTAGTTGTCCTATTTTGTAATTGCCTCTAGTTGTCCTATTTTGTAATTGCCTCTAGTTGTCCTATTTTGTAATTGCCTCTAGTTGTCCTATTTTGTAATTGCCTCTAGTTGTCCTATTTTGTAATTGCCTCTAGTTGTCCTATTTTGTAATTGCCTCTAGTTGTCCTATTTTGTAATTGCCTCTAGTTGTCCTATTTTGCAATTGCCTCTAGTTGTCCTATTTTGTAATTGCTCTTTATTTTTCCACTGGGATAAAGAAACGACTAGTCAACAGTTAAGTAAGGAGTTTTTATTTATTAACTGTATTGTAGTTGAAAATCGGTTTCGTTTCGAAGCGGTGTTCATAAATCAACTAATCGGGGGAAATCCTGAAAAGTGTATAAAGGGTACTACCCTCCTTTAAGGGGCGGGGGTGGCTCAGTCGGTAGCGCGCCAGACTCGTAATCTGTAGTTCCCAGGTTCGAGTCCCAGCTGGGTCAGCGTTGAGATTTATCTCCGCAAAATTCCCCGCCCTGCCCACGGTCAGTAGGGGACACCGATGGGCTTGGAAAGGCCGCCGTCCGTCGGATGGAACGTTAAGCCGTGGCCCCGTGTGCGGGAGAGCCATACCCTGTGCACGTTAAAGAACACGCTGGATGGCCTTGACGGGAGGCTACCATCTGTCTCCCAACAGCCGTTCCAGTGGGTCCCCTCCCCCAACTTTCTCTGAGCCTTCGGGGTCTTTGTGACCTGGCCATTTAGTCCATGGTGTGCAAAAAAAGTGCCGCTCAGAGGTAAAACAACCCAACCCTCTGAGCGGCAGAGAAGGTTGGAGGAAGGTAATCCCTTAAACATAGTCTCTTTGTAATGCAAAATACATTTGTTGAAAATAAGTTTAAGCTCCCATTACGCCATAGGAAAGTCTACTCCTACTTCAAAAATCTCTTTTCTAATTAAAGGCATGAATAAACTAGATTCATCACTTGATAGTGCTGATTAGGATTCGAAAACAGTTCCTACATTTCCTGATTTCGTCTATCGAAGCCCTATCTGTGATCTCTCGGTATGTCAAAAAACTCTGCCGCAACTAAATATCGGATAATGAACTGGAAATGCAGATACCATTGCCTAGGAATGTTGGGTCATTGTCAGGGACCTTCAAAACTTGGTACGTTTCTGTAATCACGTACGCATTTATTGGGATTGAGATAACAGGGTGAGTGGGAAAGAAGTTTTTTCTATTCAATAAGACTTTGGGGAATTAGAAAAATGATGGAAATACAAAAAAAATTTACTTTTTTTATATTTCATGCATTTTTCAAGAATTTTTTTAAAGATATTTGAAACGGAATGGGAAATGTTATGTCGCAATGCAAATCGTCACTTGCATCCCCCCCCCATTAAGGGGTGGGGGTGGCTCAGTCGGTAACGCGCCAGGCTCGTAATCTGTAGTTCCCAGTTTCGAGTCCTAGCTGGGTCAGCGTTGAGATTTATCTCCGCAAAAATTCCCCGCCCTGCCCACGGTCAGTAGAGTACACCGATGGGATTGGATAAGGCTGCCGTCCGTCGGATGGGACGTTAAGCCGTAGCGCCGTGTGCGGGAGTGCCATACCCTTTGCAGGTTAAAGAACACGCTGGATGGCCTTGACGGGAGACTACCATCTGTCTCCCAACAGCTGTTCCAGTGGGTCCCCTCCACCAACCTTCTCTGAGCCTTCGGGGTCCTTGTGACCTGGCCATTTATCCCATGGTGTGCAAAAAAGTGTCGCTCAGAGGTAAAACAACCCCCCACCCCCTATTATATTTTCCCAACTCGGTTACTTTTCTTGTACCTTCACCCACCCTTCGATTTTTTTTTTCTAGATCCGGGCCTACTAATAGACACCAACGGAAACTTTTTTTAAGGGTAAGGAATTCATTCTTACCATTTCCAGGGATATAAATTATATTTGCCGAAAAGAAAAAAAAATTCAATTCACGCACTTTACATTGTTTAATAGTTAAGTGCTTGAAACCTTTCAAATGAAAGTTTTTCGTATAATAATTATTTTTGGAGTATTGGTTTTCATCTACAGTCGCTCAAAAAAAGTATCCGAACATTATGGTTGATTACAGAATTCAGCAGAAATATCTGGCAACGATTTTTTTAGAAATTAGGGATCTCGCAACCTTCGCGCCACGTGACTGACACGAAGGTCGCTTCTAAGCCCATCGGTGGGCCCTACTGGCCGTGGGCAGGGCGGGGAATTTTGCAGGCAGGGTAGCAATTAGGAGACATCGGTAGATTTGGGATGATGCGGGAGTGCCATACCCTTTGCAGGTTAAAGAACACGCTGGATGGCCTTGACGGGAGGCTACCATCTGTCTCCCAACAGCTGTTCCAGTGGGTCCCCTCCACCAACCTTCTCTGAGCCTTCGGGGTCCATGTGACTTGGCCATTTAGCCCATGGTGTGCAAAAAAGTGCTGCTCAGAGATAAAACAACTCAACAACACTGTTGTTTTCTGTTTCGTCTGGGAAAGTACTTCTACTATATCCCTCTTATTTGTCCATAATCGTAAACATCAATTCTGAGAATTAATTAGTATTGGAATAAAGTTTTTAGATTATTAAAATGAAATAAGAAAGCCATTTGATAATATGAATAATGAAAAAATGCTAATGTTAAAGAAGAAGCCAGAGTGCCTTGACCTGGCCATTTAGCCCATGGTGGGCAAAAAAGTGCCGCTCAGAGGTAAAACAACCCAACCCTATCTGCGAAACATACTGTGATGTCTCATTCTTACTATGATAATGATCATCATACTATGAGTGCTCATTTCCTTCCGACCAGTCTTCTTACCACTTACTCCAAACAGCTTAGTTCCGCGTCTGTAAGATTCTTAGGATTTCCCCCAAGTAATAGGCTGCACGAGGTGTCAGTGCATTGGATGCCATTCAATGATTCGCTATCAGTTAGCGAAATGGATGAAGTCGGAAACGGAAAAACCCATTACGACACAACATCTGCTTTATAACATCCGTTTGAGTTCACACTAACCACGTGCCTTCATCTCATGACTTTGCATTCCATTAACTGCATTAGGATTACTAAGTCGTGGGACTGACACACCTTGCACCATTTACATTATCTACGGATGTAACTTCAAATGTTCAGTTGTGTTATCTCTGAACGGAGAGAGGGAGTTGGCTCAGTCGTTTGCACGCCAGGCTCGTAATCTGTAGTTCCCAGGTTAGAGTCCCACCTGCGCCAACGTTGAGATTTATCTCATTGAAAAAAACACCCACACCCTGCGTTCGGTCAGAAAGGGGGATTTTACCTCTGAGCGGCACACCATGGGCTAAATGGCCAGGTCACATGGACCCCAAAGGCTCAGAGAATGTTGGGGACCCACTGGAACAGCTGTTGGGAGACAGATGGTAGCCTCCCGTCAAGGCCATCCACCGTGTTCTTTAACGTGCACAGGGTATGGCTCTCCCGCACACGAGCCCACGGCTTAACGTCCCATCCGATGGACGGCGGCCTTTCCAAGCCCATCGGTGTCTCCTACTGACCGAGGGCAAAGCGGGGAATTTTGCGGAGATAAATCTCAACGCTGACCCAGCTGGGACTCGAACTGGGAACTACAGATTTCGAGCCTGGCGACTGAGCCACCCCAGGGACACCGATGAGCTCAGAACGATGCCTGTCTGATGGACGTTAAGCCGTGGTTGCTCGAGAATCAGGGGCAGATTGACCTACCGAAAAAAATCTCGATGGTCTGTACAACGATTTTTGTTTTTTATTTCATAAAAAGTATAATTCTAAACCAATTATTGTATCCAAATGAATGCGTAGCCTATTTTTTGACATTATAGTGGTATATTTCAAATTATTACATTTTTGTGCGGATTAATAAAACAGTTTGTTATTGACTGATTTCCGTCATTCCCAGTAGACAGTCGTCAGGAGGCAAATGAGGGCTCTTCATCTAGTACGTTCTGTAACGTGCACAGGCCGCGGCTTAAATCCCATGCAATGGAAGGTTACATTTCCTAGCCAATCGGTTTTCATGCCCTGCTGACCTTCAAGGTTCAAGATGTAAGTTCATGGTTTAATTAGCCTCCAATAAAGGGACTCCCGACACCAGTGCTGCGGGAGCTTTGCGGAGAAAAACGTCAACGCTAGCCCAGCTGGGAAACAGCAAACTTATGCTATTCCTAAACTTATAGGGGCGGGGGTGGCTCAGTCGGTAGCGCGCCAGGCTCGTAATCTGTAGTTCCCAGGTTCGAGTCCCAGCTGGGTCAGCGTTGAGATTTATCTCCGCAAAATTCCCCGCCCTGCCCACGGTCAGTAGGGGACACCGATGGGCTTGGAAAGGCCGCCGTCCGTCGGTTGGGACGTTAAGCCGTAGCCCCGTGTGCGGGAGAGCCATACCCTGTGCACGTTATAAGAACACGCTGGATGGCCTTGACGGGAAGCTACCATCAGTCTCCCAACAGCTGTTCCAGTTCCTCCCCCAACCTTCTTTGAGCCTTCGGGATCCATGTGACCTGGCCAATTAGCCTATGGTGTGCAAAAAAGTGCCGCTCAGAGGTAAAACAACCCAACCCAAAGCCCAGCTGGGACTCGAGCTTCAGAACTACGGATTGTGAGATTGACCCGATCCCAACTGAGTCAACCACCGCGAGCACTGAGGACTCGTGTTTAACTCAGGGCCGGGCTTTGATGTTCTGAGGCCCCAAATATTCAAGTGTCAAAATATATATATTTACGATTCTGATTGAAGGGAATATTAAAAAAAGAAACATGAAAATGATGGGATAAAAACATTATATAAATATATCTACAGCTCAGATGAACAGGGTTTCCACAAAAGATTAATGAAAATATTAGAAAACGCTTTAACACGGAAGAGTAAAACTTTAAATGCTTTTATAGAGCCCCCACCCCGCTTAGTTAACTTATGCCTAAGTCCGACCCTGGTTGGGGCGGGGGTGGCTCAGTCGGTAGCGCGTCAGGCTCGTATTCTGTAGTTCCCAGGTTCGAGTCCCAGCTGGGTCAGCGTTGAGATTTATCTCCGCAAAAATTCCCCGCCCTGCCCACGGTCAGTAGGGGACACCGATGGGCTTGGAAAGGCCGCCGCCCATCGGATGGGACGTTAAGCCGTGGCCCCGTGTGCGGGAGAGCCATACTTTGTGCACGTTAAAGAACACACTGGATGGCCTTGAACACACGGGAGGCTACCATCTGTCTCCCAACAGCTGTTCCAGTGGGTCCCCTCCCCCAACCTTCTCTGAGCCTTCCGGGTCCATGTGACCTGGCCATTTAGCCCATGGTGTGCAAAAAAGTGCCGCTCAGAGGTAAAACAACCCAACCCAATCCGACCTTGGTTTAACTCATCCCATTAAGTAGGAATAAAGTGCTCACTAAAACAAATCAACCTTTAAGAACTCCAGAATCGTGTGTACAGTCCCATGGGCTTGGAAAGGCAGCCGTCCGTCGGATGGGACGTTAAGCCGTGGCCCCGTGTGTGCGAGAGCCATATCCTGTGCACGTTAAAGAACACGCTGGATGGCCTTGACGGGAGGCTACCATCTGTCTCCTAACAGCTGTTCCAGTGGGTTCCCTCCCCCAACCTTCTCTGAGCCTTCGGGGTCCTTGTGACCTGGACATTTAGCCCATTGTGTGCAAAAAAAGTGCCGCTCAGAGGTAAAGCAACCCAAGCAAATAGACATGGAAAGTCAGATGTCTGCCGAATGGGACGTAAAGCCGGAGAAGACCATATCCTGTGCACGTTAAAGAGCACGCTGGATGACCTTGACGGGAGGTTACGATCTGTCTCCTAACAGCTGTTCAGAAAGCTCGCACAGTTAGGAATCGGACCTGGAAACTGCAGATTACGAACCTGGTGCGCTACCAGCTGAGCCAACCACCATCCCGCCATTCCTAGGGAAATCCAGCATATTACTGATCTTTAGGATACCACAATGAATGGACCGAATTTGTTTTTGAAATGTCATCGTAATTTAATCCGTGATCAACCTGGTATCGTAATAAGAAGCGGAAGCTCTAAAAGGAAGCACAAGATGCAAATGTTCTATATATTCTCTTGCGTCCTGTTATCATAAGCCCCCAGGGCAAAAGTTGATCTTCCTTTCCAAAGTTCAAAGGTGGCATTAAATATTCGACTTGTGTCCTGAGTGCCATTTGCCCATAGCGGCGAAAACAAACGAAGAATTTTCAGAAGCTGTAATCAACAGAGTTTATCGATTATCAGGGAAATACTGAACGTCATAACAGGTACTTTCCGGCTTCCATAGTCACAGTCAGTACAACTCTAGGAATCAGAAATGTAACCATTGTGTTTTCGCTATCTTCTTTTCAAGTAGGACTCCCTCACATTACTCGATTTATGGGTAAGTCAATATTATTCAGCATTTTGTATGCAGTACTGTGAAAGAATTGGAGAATAAATCATGTGTTATTTCAATTGGTAATCTCTTTCTCAACACCGTAACTTCAAAATTAAATTTATGAGGAAATGGTTGTATTTTTGAAAATGAATTAGAGATTAAGATCTCAGATGAATCTTAATTTTCTGTGATATTTGTTTAGCGCGCCAGGCTCGTAATCTGTAGTTCCCAGGTTCGAATCCCAGCTGGGTCGGCGTTGAGATTTATCTCCGCAAAATTTCCCCGCCCTGCCCACGGTCAGTAGGGGACACCGATGGGCTTGGAAAGGCCGCCGTCGCTTCGGATGGGACGTTTAAGCCGTGGCTCCGTGTGCGGGGAGCCATACCCTGTGCACGTTAAAGAACACGTTGGATGGCGTTGACGGGAGGCTACCATCTGTCTCCCAGCAGCTATTCCAGTGGGTCCCCTCTCCCAACCTTCTCTGAGCCTTCGGGGTCCCTGTGGCCTGGCCATTTAGCCCATGGTGTGCAAAAAAGTGCCGCTCAGAGGTAAAACAATCCAATCCTGTGATATTTGTTCAGTATTTAAAGAGTTATGGGTTTGGATTGCGCTGTTTTACCTCTGAGCGGCACTTTTTTTGCACACCATGGGCTAAATGACCAGGTCACAAGGACCCGAAGGCTCAGAGAAGGTTGGGGGAGGGGACCCACTGGAACAGCTGTTGGGAGACAGATGGTAGTCTCCCGTCAAGATCATCCAGCGGGTTCTTTAACGTGCACAGGGTATGGCTCTCCCGCACACGGCGCCACGGCTTAACGTCCCATCCGACGGACCGCCATCGGTGATCCCTTCTGACCGTGGGCTAAGGTGGGAAGGTTTGCGGAGATAAATCTCAATGACAACCCAGCTGGGATTCGAACCTGGAAACTGCAGATTATGAACTTGGCGCGCTACCGACTCAGCACCCCACCCAGAGTTATCGAAGTTGGGATTTAAATGCCATTGCTTAAGTTGTCAATTTGCGAAAATCGTTGAAACTGATTCATTAGGCAAACTTAAGAAAACAATTGCCATTCGTTTCCAAAACTTTTAACAGCCCAGTGACGTAGCTAGGGGAGGCGGCAAGGAAGAGATTCCCTCTGAGCACATTCTCCGAGAGGGGCTCCTTTTCAGCAATTTTTTTAAAGTTGACATCACGGTTGTTAAGAGTATGATGATATTAGAGGAAACTCTATAACAACAAGGGTTAGTCTGTTCAAGACCTGGGTGGGGGTGGCTCAGTCGGTAGCGCGACAGGCTCGTAATCTGTAGTTCCCAGGTTCGAGTCTCAGCTGGGTCAGCGTTGAGATTTATCTCCGCAAAATTCCCCGCCCTACCCACGGTCAGTAGGGGACACCGATTGGCTTGGAAAGGACGCCTTCCGTCGGATGGGACGTTAAGCCGTGGCCCCGTGTGCGGGAGAGCCATACCCTGTGCACGTTAAAGAACACGCTGGATGGCCTTGACGGGGGTCTCCCAACTGTCTCCCAACAGCTATTCCAGTGGGTCCCCTCTCCCAACCTTCTCTGAGCCTTCGGGGTCCATGTGACCTGGCCATTTAGCCCATGGTGTGCAAAAAAGTGCCGCTCAGAGGTAAAACAACCCAACCCAACTCTGAGCCTTCGGGGTCCATGTGACCTGGCCATTTAGCCCATGGTGTGCAAAAAAGTGACGCTCAGAGGTAAAACAACCCAACCCAACTCTGAGCCTTCGGGGTCCATGTGACCTGGCCATTTAGCCCATGGTGTGCAAAAAAGTGACGCTCAGAGGTAAAACAACCCAACTGTTCAAGACCTGATAGGTGTATTTTGTTTTATGTCCCTGGCAATTAATTTGGGTTCAGAATTCAGTTGGATCTGGGTTTTTGATATATGGTATAGATCAGGGGTCGGCAACCTTTTTAAATGTGCGCGCCAAAATCGCCAAATCTTTGATGCAAAATATTCTCACGTGCCAACTGAAATTTTGGGAACATATTATTATTTGGTGTCTTCTAAGTATTGGGAGAACCTTTTCAAATAATCAATCAATTCTTTACCAAACACGAAAAAAAATATATAAAATGATGGTAAAGGAGCCACGTCCGGTTGCCTGGCGAATGATGCAACAACTGAAGAGGACAAACCTTGTACGTCAGTATATGGCGCAGATAGATGGCTTGGAAATAGGATGTTGGTTTCATTTTCTTATTACTTATTACAGTATATCGCGGAGATAGATGGCTTGGAAATAGGATGTTGGTTTCATTTTCTTATTACTTATTACAGTATATCGCGGAGATAGATGGCTTGGAAATAGGATGTTGGTTTCATTTTCTTATTACTTATTACAGTATATCGCGGAGATAGATGGCTTGGAAATAGGATGTTGGTTTCATTTTCTTATTACTTATTACAGTATATCGCGGAGATAGATGGCTTGGAAATAGGATGTTGGTTTCATTTTCTTATTACTTATTACAGTATATCGCGGAGATAGATGGCTTGGAAATAGGATGTTGGTTTCATTTTCTTATTACTTATTTCAGTATATCGCGGAGATAGATGGCTTGGAAATAGGATGTTGGTTTCATTTTCTTATTACTTATTACAGTATATCGCGGAGATAGATGGCTTGGAAATAGGATGTTGGTTTCATTTTCTTATTACTTATTACAGTATATCGCGGAGATAGATGGCTTGGAAATAGGATGTTGGTTTCATTTTCTTATTGCTTATTTCAGTATATCGCGGAGATAGATGGCTTGGAAATAGGATGTTGGTTTCATTTTCTTATTACTTATTACAGTATATCGCGGAGATAGATGGCTTGGAAATAGGATGTTGGTTTCATTTTCTTATTACTTATTACAGTATATCGCGGAGATAGATGGCTTGGAAATAGGATGTTGGTTTCATTTTCTTATTACTTATTTCAGTATATCGCGGAGATAGATGGCTTGGAAATAGGATGTTGGTTTCATTTTCTTATTACTTATTTCAGTATATCGCGGAGATAGATGGCTTGGAAATAGGATGTTGGTTTCATTTTCTTATTACTTATTACAGTATATCGCGGAGATAGATGGCTTGGAAATAGGATGTTTGTTTCATTTTCTTATTGCTTATTACAGTATATCGTGGAGATAGATGGCTTGGAAATAGGATGTTGGTTTCATTTTCTTATTTCTTATTACAGTATATCGCGGAGATAGATGGCTTGGAAATAGGATGTTGGTTTCATTTTCTTATTTCTTATTACAGTATATCGCGGAGATAGATGGCTTGGAAATAGGATGTTGGTTTCATTTTCTTATTACTTATTTCAGTATATCGCGGAGATAGATGGCTTGGAAATAGGATGTTGGTTTCATTTTCTTATTACTTATTACAGTATATCGCGGAGATAGATGGCTTGGAAATAGGATGTTGGTTTAATTTTCTTATTACTTATTACAGTATATCGCGGAGATAGATGGCTTGGAAATAGGATGTTTGTTTCATTTTCTTATTGCTTATTACAGTATATCGTGGAGATAGATGGCTTGGAAATAGGATGTTGGTTTCATTTTCTTAATACTTATTACAGTATATCGCGGAGATAGATGGCTTGGAAATAGGATGTTGGTTTCATTTTCTTATTACTTATTACAGTATATCGCGGAGATAGATGGCTTCGAAATAGGATGTTTGTTTCATTTTCTTATTGCTTATTACAGTATATCGTGGAGATAGATGGCTTGGAAATAGGATGTTGGTTTCATTTTCTTATTACTTATTACAGTATATCGCGGAGATAGATGGCTTGGAAATAGGATGTTGGTTTCATTTACTTATTTCAGTATATCGCGGAGATAGATGGCTTGGAAATAGGATGTTGGTTTCATTTTCTTATTACTTATTACAGTATATCGCGGAGATAGATGGCTTGGAAATAGGATGTTGGTTTAATTTTCTTATTACTTATTACAGTATATCGCGGAGATAGATGGCTTGGAAATAGGATGTTTGTTTCATTTTCTTATTGCTTATTACAGTATATCGTGGAGATAGATGGCTTGGAAATAGGATGTTGGTTTCATTTTCTTAATACTTATTACAGTATATCGCGGAGATAGATGGCTTGGAAATAGGATGTTGGTTTCATTTTCTTATTACTTATTACAGTATATCGCGGAGATAGATGGCTTGGAAATAGGATGTTGGTTTAATTTTCTTATTACTTATTACAGTATATCGCGGAGATAGATGGCTTGGAAATAGGATGTTGGTTTCATTTTCTTATTACTTATTACAGTATATCGCGGAGATAGATGGCTTCGAAATAGGATGTTTGTTTCATTTTCTTATTGCTTATTACAGTATATCGTGGAGATAGATGGCTTGGAAATAGGATGTTGGTTTCATTTTCTTAATACTTATTACAGTATATCGCGGAGATAGATGGCTTGGAAATAGGATGTTGGTTTCATTTTCTTATTACTTATTACAGTATATCGCGGAGATAGATGGCTTGGAAATAGGATGTTTGTTTCATTTTCTTATTGCTTATTACAGTATATCGTGGAGATAGATGGCTTGGAAATAGGATGTTGGTTTCATTTTCTTATTACTTATTACAGTATATCGCGGAGATAGATGGCTTGGAAATAGGATGTTGGTTTCATTTTCTTATTACTTATTACAGTATATCGCGGAGATAGATGGCTTGGAAATAGGATGTTTGTTTCATTTACTTATTACAGAATATCGTGGAGATAGATGGCTTGGAAATAGGATGTTGGTTTCATTTTCTTAATACTTATTACAGTATATCGCGGAGATAGATGGCTTGGAAATAGGATGTTGGTTTCATTTTCTTATTACTTATTACAGTATATCGCGGAGATAGATGGCTTGGAAATAGGATGTTGGTTTCATTTTCTTATTACTTATTACAGTATATCGCGGAGATAGATGGCTTCGAAATAGGATGTTTGTTTCATTTTCTTATTGCTTATTACAGTATATCGTGGAGATAGATGGCTTGGAAATAGGATGTTGGTTTCATTTTCTTAATACTTATTACAGTATATCGCGGAGATAGATGGCTTGGAAATAGGATGTTGGTTTCATTTTCTTATTACTTATTACAGTATATCGCGGAGATAGATGGCTTGGAAATAGGATGTTTCTTTCATTTTCTTATTGCTTATTACAGTATATCGTGGAGATAGATGGCTTGGAAATAGGATGTTGGTTTCATTTTCTTATTACTTATTACAGTATATCGCGGAGATAGATGGCTTGGAAATAGGATGTTGGTTTCATTTTCTTATTACTTATTACAGTATATCGCGGAGATAGATGGCTTGGAAATAGGATGTTTGTTTCATTTACTTATTACAGAATATCGTGGAGATAGATGGCTTGGAAATAGGATGTTGGTTTCATTTTCTTAATACTTATTACAGTATATCGCGGAGATAGATGGCTTGGAAATAGGATGTTGGTTTCATTTTCTTATTACTTATTACAGTATATCGCGGAGATAGATGGCTTGGAAATAGGATGTTGGTTTCATTTTCTTATTACTTATTACAGTATATCGCGGAGATAGATGGCTTCGAAATAGGATGTTTGTTTCATTTTCTTATTGCTTATTACAGTATATCGTGGAGATAGATGGCTTGGAAATAGGATGTTGGTTTCATTTTCTTAATACTTATTACACTATATCGCGGAGATAGATGGCTTGGAAATAGGATGTTGGTTTCATTTTCTTATTACTTATTACAGTATATCGCGGAGATAGATGGCTTGGAAATAGGATGTTTGTTTCATTTTCTTATTGCTTATTACAGTATATCGTGGAGATAGATGGCTTGGAAATAGGATGTTGGTTTCATTTTCTTATTACTTATTACAGTATATCGCGGAGATAGATGGCTTGGAAATAGGATGTTGGTTTCATTTTCTTATTACTTATTACAGTATATCGCGGAGATAGATGGCTTGGAAATAGGATGTTTGTTTCATTTACTTATTACAGAATATCGTGGAGATAGATGGCTTGGAAATAGGATGTTGGTTTCATTTTCTTAATACTTATTACAGTATATCGCGGAGATAGATGGCTTGGAAATAGGATGTTGGTTTCATTTTCTTATTACTTATTACAGTATATCGCGGAGATAGATGGCTTGGAAATAGGATGTTGGTTTCATTTTCTTATTACTTATTACAGTATATCGCGGAGATAGATGGCTTGGAAATAGGATGTTTGTTTCATTTTCTTATTGCTTATTACAGTATATCGTGGAGATAGATGGCTTGGAAATAGGATGTTGGTTTCATTTTCTTATTACTTATTACAGTATATCGCGGAGATAGATGGCTTGGAAATAGGATGTTGGTTTCATTTTCTTATTACTTATTACAGTATATCGCGGAGATAGATGACTTGGAAATAGGATGTTGGTTTCATTTTCTTATTACTTATTACAGTATATCGCGGAGATAGATGGCTTCGAAATAGGATGTTTGTTTCATTTTCTTATTGCTTATTACAGTATATCGTGGAGATAGATGGCTTGGAAATAGGATGTTGGTTTCATTTTCTTATTACTTATTACAGTATATCGCGGAGATAGATGGCTTGGAAATAGGATGTTGGTTTCATTTTCTTATTACTTATTACAGTATATCGCGGAGATAGATGGCTTGGAAATAGGATGTTTGTTTCATTTACTTATTACAGAATATCGTGGAGATAGATGGCTTGGAAATAGGATGTTGGTTTCATTTTCTTAATACTTATTACAGTATATCGCGGAGATAGATGGCTTGGAAATAGGATGTTGGTTTCATTTTCTTATTACTTATTACAGTATATCGCGGAGATAGATGGCTTGGAAATAGGATGTTGGTTTCATTTTCTTATTACTTATTACAGTATATCGCGGAGATAGATGGCTTCGAAATAGGATGTTTGTTTCATTTTCTTATTGCTTATTACAGTATATCGTGGAGATAGATGGCTTGGAAATAGGATGTTGGTTTCATTTTCTTATTACTTATTACAGTATATCGCGGAGATAGATGGCTTGGAAATAGGATGTTGGTTTCATTTTCTTATTACTTATTTCAGTATATCGCGGAGATAGATGGCTTGGAAATAGGATGTTGGTTTCATTTTCTTATTACTTATTACAGTATATCGCGGAGATAGATGGCTTGGAAATAGGATGTTGGTTTAATTTTCTTATTACTTATTACAGTATATCGCGGAGATAGATGGCTTGGAAATAGGATGTTGGTTTCATTTTCTTATTACTTATTACAGTATATCGCGGAGATAGATGGCTTCGAAATAGGATGTTTGTTTCATTTTCTTATTGCTTATTACAGTATATCGTGGAGATAGATGGCTTGGAAATAGGATGTTGGTTTCATTTTCTTAATACTTATTACAGTATATCGCGGAGATAGATGGCTTGGAAATAGGATGTTGGTTTCATTTTCTTATTACTTATTACAGTATATCGCGGAGATAGATGGCTTGGAAATAGGATGTTTGTTTCATTTTCTTATTGCTTATTACAGTATATCGTGGAGATAGATGGCTTGGAAATAGGATGTTGGTTTCATTTTCTTATTACTTATTACAGTATATCGCGGAGATAGATGGCTTGGAAATAGGATGTTGGGTTCATTTTCTTATTACTTATTACAGTATATCGCGGAGATAGATGGCTTGGAAATAGGATGTTTGTTTCATTTACTTATTACAGAATATCGTGGAGATAGATGGCTTGGAAATAGGATGTTGGTTTCATTTTCTTAATACTTATTACAGTATATCGCGGAGATAGATGGCTTGGAAATAGGATGTTGGTTTCATTTTCTTATTACTTATTACAGTATATCGCGGAGATAGATGGCTTGGAAATAGGATGTTGGTTTCATTTTCTTATTACTTATTTCAGTATATCGCGGAGATAGATGGCTTGGAAATAGGATGTTGGTTTCATTTTCTTATTGCTTATTTCAGTATATCGCGGAGATAGATGGCTTGGAAATAGGATGTTGGTTTCATTTTCTTATTACTTATTTCAGTATATCGCGGAGATAGATGGCTTGGAAATAGGATGTTGGTTTCATTTTCTTATTACTTATTTCAGTATATCGCGGAGATAGATGGCTTGGAAATAGGATGTTTGTTTCATTTTCTTATTACTTATTACAGTATATCGCGGAGATAGATGGCTTGGAAATAGGATGTTTGTTTCATTTTCTTATTGCTTATTACAGAATATCGTGGAGATAGATGGCTTGGAAATAGGATGTTGGTTTCATTTTCTTATTACTTATTACAGTATATCGCGGAGATAGATGGCTTGGAAATAGGATGTTGGTTTCATTTTCTTATTACTTATTACAGTATATCGCGGAGATAGATGGCTTGGAAATAGGATGTTGGTTTCATTTTCTTATTACTTGTTTCAGTATATCGCGGAGATAGGGCCTTGACGGGAGGCTACCATCTGTCTCCCAACAGCTGTTTTAGTGGGTCCCCTCCCCCAACCTTCTCTGAGCCTTCGGGGTCCATGTGACCTGGCCATTTAGCCCATGGTGTGCAAAAAATTGCCGCTCAGAGGTAAAACAACCCAACTCGCGGAGATAGATGGCTTGGAAATAAGATGTTGGTTTCATTTTCTTATTACAGTATATCGCGGAGATAGATGGCTTGGAAGTAGGATGTTGGTTTCATTTTCTTATTACAGTATATCGCGGAGATAGATGGCTTGGAAATAGGATGTTGGTTTCATTTTCTTATTACTTATTACAGTATATCGCGGAGATAGATGGCTTGGAAATAAGAAGTTTGTTTAATTTTCTTATTGCTTATTACAGTATATCGCGGAGATGGATGGCTTGGAAATAGGATGTTGGTTTCATTTTCTTGTTACTTATTACAGTATATCGCGGAGATAGATGGCTTGGAAATAGGATGTTGGTTTCATTTTCTTATTACAGTATATCGCGGAGATAGATGGCTTGGAAATAGGATGTTGGTTTCATTTTCTTGTTACTTATTACATTATAGCGTGGAGATAGATGGCTTGGAAACAGGATGTTGGTTTCATTTTCTTATTACTTATTACAGTATATCGCGGAGATAGATGGCTTGGAAATAGGATTTTGGTTTCATTTTCTTGTTACTTATTACAGTATATCGCGGAGATAGATGGCTTGGAAATAGGATGTTGGTTTCATTTTCTTGTTACTTATTACAGTATATCGCGGAGATAGATGGCTTGGAAATAGGATGTTTGTTTCATTTTCTTATTACTTATTACAGTATATCGCGGAGATAGATGGCTTGGAAATAGGATGTTGGTTTCATTTTCTTATTACAGTATATCGCGGAGATAGATGGCTTGGAAATAGGATGTTGGTTTCATTTTCTTGTTACTTATTACAGTATATCGCGGAGATAGATGGCTTGGAAATAGGATGTTGGTTTCATTTTCTTGTTACTTATTACAGTATATCGCGGAGATAGATGGCTTGGAAATAGGATGTTTGTTTCATTTTCTTATTACTTATTACAGTATATCGCGGAGATAGATGGCTTGGAAATAGGATGTTGGTTTCATTTTCTTGTTACTTATTACAGTATATCGCGGAGATAGATGGCTTGGAAATAGGATGTTTGTTTCATTTTCTTGACACTTATTACAGTATATCGCTGAGATAGATGGCTTGGAAATAGGATGTTGGTTTCATTTTCTTATTACTTATTTCAGTATATCGCGGAGATAAATGGCTTGGAAATAGGATGTTGGTTTCATTTTCTTATTTATTACAGTATATCGCGGAGATAGATGGCTTGGAAATAGGATGTTGGTTTCATTTTCTTATTGCTTATTACAGTATATCGCGGAGATAGATGGCTTGGAAATAGGATGTTGGTTTCATTTTCTTATTACTTATTACAGTATATCGCGGAGATAGATGGCTTGGAAATAGGATGTTGGTTTCATTTTCTTATTACTTATTACAGTATATCGCGGAGATAGATGGCTTGGAAATAGGATGTTGGTTTCATTTTCTTGTTGCTTATTACAGTATATCGCGGAGATAGATGGCTTGGAAATAGGATGTTGGTTTCATTTTCTTATTACTTATTACAGTATATCGCGGAGATAGATGGCTTGGAAATAGGATGTTTGTTTCATTTTCTTATTACTTATTACAGTATATCGCGGAGATAGATGGCTTGGAAATAGGATGTTGGTTTCATTTTCTTATTACTTATTACAGTATATCGCGGAGATAGATGGCTTGGAAATAGGATGTTGGTTTCATTTTCTTATTGCTTATTACAGTATATCGCGGAGATAGATGGCTTGGAAATAGGATGTTTGTTTCATTTTCTTACTGCTTATTAGAGTATATCGCGGGGATAGATGGCTTGGAAATAGGATGTTGGTTTCATTTTCTTGACACTTATTACAGTATATCGCGGAGATAGATGGCTTGGAAATAGGATGTTGGTTTCATTTTCTTATTACTTACTACAGTATATCGCGGAGATAGATGGCTTGGAAATAGGATGTTGGTTTCATTTTCTTATTACTTATTACAGTATATCGCGGAGATAGATGGCTTGGAAATAGGATGTTGGTTTCATTTTCTTATTGCTTATTACAGTATATCGCGGAGATAGATGGCTTGGAAATAGGATGTTGGTTTCATTTTCTTATTACTTATTTCAGTATATCGCGGAGATAGATGGCTTGGAAATAGGATGTTTGTTTCATTTTCTTGACACTTATTACAGTATATCGCGGAGATAGATGGCTTGGAAATAGGATGTTTGTTTCATTTTCTTGACACTTATTACAGTATATCGCTGAGATAGATGGCTTGGAAATAGGATGTTGGTTTCATTTTCTTATTGCTTATTACAGTATATCGCGGAGATAGATGGCTTGGAAATAGGATGTTGGTTTCATTTTCTTATTACTTATTACAGTATATCGCGGAGATAGATGGCTTGGAAATAGGATGTTTGTTTCATTTTCTTATTGCTTATTACAGTATATCGTGGAGATAGATGGCTTGGAAATAGGATGTTGGTTTCATTTTCTTATTACTTATTACAGTATATCGCGGAGATAGATGGCTTGGAAATAGGATGTTGGTTTCATTTTCTTATTACTTATTTCAGTATATCGCGGAGATAGATGGCTTGGAAATAGGATGTTGGTTTCATTTTCTTATTACTTATTACAGTATATCGCGGAGATAGATGGCTTGGAAATAGGATGTTGGTTTAATTTTCTTATTACTTATTACAGTATATCGCGGAGATAGATGGCTTGGAAATAGGATGTTGGTTTCATTTTCTTATTACTTATTACAGTATATCGCGGAGATAGATGGCTTCGAAATAGGATGTTTGTTTCATTTTCTTATTGCTTATTACAGTATATCGTGGAGATAGATGGCTTGGAAATAGGATGTTGGTTTCATTTTCTTAATACTTATTACAGTATATCGCGGAGATAGATGGCTTGGAAATAGGATGTTGGTTTCATTTTCTTATTACTTATTACAGTATATCGCGGAGATAGATGGCTTGGAAATAGGATGTTTGTTTCATTTTCTTATTGCTTATTACAGTATATCGTGGAGATAGATGGCTTGGAAATAGGATGTTGGTTTCATTTTCTTATTACTTATTACAGTATATCGCGGAGATAGATGGCTTGGAAATAGGATGTTGGTTTCATTTTCTTATTACTTATTACAGTATATCGCGGAGATAGATGGCTTGGAAATAGGATGTTTGTTTCATTTACTTATTACAGAATATCGTGGAGATAGATGGCTTGGAAATAGGATGTTGGTTTCATTTTCTTAATACTTATTACAGTATATCGCGGAGATAGATGGCTTGGAAATAGGATGTTGGTTTCATTTTCTTATTACTTATTACAGTATATCGCGGAGATAGATGGCTTGGAAATAGGATGTTGGTTTCATTTTCTTATTACTTATTTCAGTATATCGCGGAGATAGATGGCTTGGAAATAGGATGTTGGTTTCATTTTCTTATTGCTTATTTCAGTATATCGCGGAGATAGATGGCTTGGAAATAGGATGTTGGTTTCATTTTCTTATTACTTATTTCAGTATATCGCGGAGATAGATGGCTTGGAAATAGGATGTTGGTTTCATTTTCTTATTACTTATTTCAGTATATCGCGGAGATAGATGGCTTGGAAATAGGATGTTTGTTTCATTTTCTTATTACTTATTACAGTATATCGCGGAGATAGATGGCTTGGAAATAGGATGTTTGTTTCATTTTCTTATTGCTTATTACAGAATATCGTGGAGATAGATGGCTTGGAAATAGGATGTTGGTTTCATTTTCTTATTACTTATTACAGTATATCGCGGAGATAGATGGCTTGGAAATAGGATGTTGGTTTCATTTTCTTATTACTTATTACAGTATATCGCGGAGATAGATGGCTTGGAAATAGGATGTTGGTTTCATTTTCTTATTACTTGTTTCAGTATATCGCGGAGATAGGGCCTTGACGGGAGGCTACCATCTGTCTCCCAACAGCTGTTTTAGTGGGTCCCCTCCCCCAACCTTCTCTGAGCCTTCGGGGTCCATGTGACCTGGCCATTTAGCCCATGGTGTGCAAAAAAAGTGCCGCTCAGAGGTAAAACAACCCAACTCGCGGAGATAGATGGCTTGGAAATAAGATGTTGGTTTCATTTTCTTATTACAGTATATCGCGGAGATAGATGGCTTGGAAGTAGGATGTTGGTTTCATTTTCTTATTACAGTATATCGCGGAGATAGATGGCTTGGAAATAGGATGTTGGTTTCATTTTCTTATTACTTATTACAGTATATCGCGGAGATAGATGGCTTGGAAATAAGAAGTTTGTTTAATTTTCTTATTGCTTATTACAGTATATCGCGGAGATGGATGGCTTGGAAATACGATGTTGGTTTCATTTTCTTGTTACTTATTACAGTATATCGCGGAGATAGATGGCTTGGAAATAGGATGTTGGTTTCATTTTCTTATTACAGTATATCGCGGAGATAGATGGCTTGGAAATAGGATGTTGGTTTCATTTTCTTGTTACTTATTACATTATAGCGTGGAGATAGATGGCTTGGAAACAGGATGTTGGTTTCATTTTCTTATTACTTATTACAGTATATCGCGGAGATAGATGGCTTGGAAATAGGATTTTGGTTTCATTTTCTTGTTACTTATTACAGTATATCGCGGAGATAGATGGCTTGGAAATAGGATGTTGGTTTCATTTTCTTGTTACTTATTACAGTATATCGCGGAGATAGATGGCTTGGAAATAGGATGTTTGTTTCATTTTCTTATTACTTATTACAGTATATCGCGGAGATAGATGGCTTGGAAATAGGATGTTGGTTTCATTTTCTTATTACAGTATATCGCGGAGATAGATGGCTTGGAAATAGGATGTTGGTTTCATTTTCTTGTTACTTATTACAGTATATCGCGGAGATAGATGGCTTGGAAATAGGATGTTGGTTTCATTTTCTTGTTACTTATTACAGTATATCGCGGAGATAGATGGCTTGGAAATAGGATGTTTGTTTCATTTTCTTATTACTTATTACAGTATATCGCGGAGATAGATGGCTTGGAAATAGGATGTTGGTTTCATTTTCTTGTTACTTATTACAGTATATCGCGGAGATAGATGGCTTGGAAATAGGATGTTTGTTTCATTTTCTTGACACTTATTACAGTATATCGCTGAGATAGATGGCTTGGAAATAGGATGTTGGTTTCATTTTCTTATTACTTATTTCAGTATATCGCGGAGATAAATGGCTTGGAAATAGGATGTTGGTTTCATTTTCTTATTTATTACAGTATATCGCGGAGATAGATGGCTTGGAAATAGGATGTTGGTTTCATTTTCTTATTGCTTATTACAGTATATCGCGGAGATAGATGGCTTGGAAATAGGATGTTGGTTTCATTTTCTTATTACTTATTACAGTATATCGCGGAGATAGATGGCTTGGAAATAGGATGTTGGTTTCATTTTCTTATTACTTATTACAGTATATCGCGGAGATAGATGGCTTGGAAATAGGATGTTGGTTTCATTTTCTTGTTGCTTATTACAGTATATCGCGGAGATAGATGGCTTGGAAATAGGATGTTGGTTTCATTTTCTTATTACTTATTACAGTATATCGCGGAGATAGATGGCTTGGAAATAGGATGTTTGTTTCATTTTCTTATTACTTATTACAGTATATCGCGGAGATAGATGGCTTGGAAATAGGATGTTGGTTTCATTTTCTTATTACTTATTACAGTATATCGCGGAGATAGATGGCTTGGAAATAGGATGTTGGTTTCATTTTCTTATTGCTTATTACAGTATATCGCGGAGATAGATGGCTTGGAAATAGGATGTTTGTTTCATTTTCTTACTGCTTATTAGAGTATATCGCGGGGATAGATGGCTTGGAAATAGGATGTTGGTTTCATTTTCTTGACACTTATTACAGTATATCGCGGAGATAGATGGCTTGGAAATAGGATGTTGGTTTCATTTTCTTATTACTTACTACAGTATATCGCGGAGATAGATGGCTTGGAAATAGGATGTTGGTTTCATTTTCTTATTACTTATTACAGTATATCGCGGAGATAGATGGCTTGGAAATAGGATGTTGGTTTCATTTTCTTATTGCTTATTACAGTATATCGCGGAGATAGATGGCTTGGAAATAGGATGTTGGTTTCATTTTCTTATTACTTATTTCAGTATATCGCGGAGATAGATGGCTTGGAAATAGGATGTTTGTTTCATTTTCTTGACACTTATTACAGTATATCGCGGAGATAGATGGCTTGGAAATAGGATGTTTGTTTCATTTTCTTGACACTTATTACAGTATATCGCTGAGATAGATGGCTTGGAAATAGGATGTTGGTTTCATTTTCTTATTGCTTATTACAGTATATCGCGGAGATAGATGGCTTGGAAATAGGATGTTGGTTTCATTTTCTTATTACTTATTACAGCATATCGCGGAGATAGATGGCTTGGAAATAGGATGTTTGTTTCATTTTCTTATTGCTTATTACAGTATATCGCGGAGATAGATGGCTTGGAAATAGGATGTTGGTTTCATTTTCTTATTACTTATTACAGTATATCGCGGAGATAGATGGCTTGGAAATAGGATGTTGGTTTCATTTTCTTATTGCTTATTAGAGTATATCGCGGGGATAGATGGCTTGGAAATAGGATGTTGGTTTCATTTTCTTATTGCTTATTACAGTATATCGCGGAGATAGATGGCTTGGAAATAGGATGTTTGTTTCATTTTCTTATTACTTATTACAGTATATCGCGGAGATAGATGGCTTGGAAATAGGATGTTGGTTTCATTTTCTTATTACTTATTACAGTATATCGCGGAGATAGATGGCTTGGAAATAGGACGTTGGTTTCATTTTCTTATTGCTTATTACAGTATATCGCGGAGATAGATGGCTTGGAAATAGGATGTTGGTTTCATTTTCTTATTGCTTATTAGAGTATATCGCGGGGATAGATGGCTTGGAAATAGGATGTTGGTTTCATTTTCTTATTGCTTATTACAGTATATCGCGGAGATAGATGGCTTGGAAATAGGATGTTGGTTTCATTTTCTTATTGCTTATTACAGTATATCGCGGAGATAGATGGCTTGGAAATAGGATGTTTGTTTCATTTTCTTATTACTTATTACAGTATATCGCGGAGATAGATGGCTTGGAAATAGGATGTTGGTTTCATTTTCTTATTACTTATTACAGTATATCGCGGAGATAGATGGCTTGGAAATAGGATGTTGGTTTCATTTTCTTATTGCTTATTACAGTATATCGCGGAGATAGATGGCTTGGAAATAGGATGTTGGTTTCATTTTCTTATTGCTTATTAGAGTATATCGCGGGGATAGATGGCTTGGAAATAGGATGTTGGTTTCATTTTCTTATTGCTTATTACAGTATATCGCGGAGATAGATGGCTTGGAAATAGGATGTTGGTTTCACTTTCTTATTGCTTATTACAGTATATCGCGGAGATAGATGGCTTGGAAATAGGATGTTGGTTTCATTTTCTTATTGCTTATTAGAGTATATCGCGGGGATAGATGGCTTGGATATAGGATGTTTGTTTCATTTTCTGATTGCTTATTACAGTATATCGCGGGGATAGATGGCTTGGAAATAGGATGTTGGTTTCATTTTCTTATTACTTATTACAGTATATCGCGGAGATAGATGGCTTGGAAATAGGATGTTGGTTTCATTTTCTTATTGCTTATTACAGTATATCGCGGAGATAGATGGCTTGGAAATAGGATGTTGGTTTCATTTTCTTATTGCTTATTAGAGTATATCGCGGGGATAGATGGCTTGGAAATAGGATGTTGGTTTCATTTTCTTATTGCTTATTACAGTATATCGCGGAGATAAATGGCTTGGAAATAGGATGTTGGTTTCATTTTCTTATTGCTTATTAGAGTATATCGCGGGGATAGATGGCTTGGAAATAGGATGTTGGTTTCATTTTCTTATTGCTTATTACAGTATATCGCGGAGATAGATGGCTTGGAAATAGGATGTTGGTTTCATTTTCTTATTGCTTATTACAGTATATCGCGGAGATAGATGGCTTGGAAATAGGATGTTGGTTTCATTTTCTTATTGCTTATTAGAGTATATCGCGGGGATAGATGGCTTGGAAATAGGATGTTTGTTTCATTTTCTTATTGCTTATTACAGTATATCGCGGGGATAGATGGCTTGGAAATAGGATGTTGGTTTCATTTTCTTATTGCTTATTAGAGTATATCGCGGGGATAGATGGCTTGGAAATAGGATGTTTGTTTCATTTTCTTATTACTTATTACAGTATATCGCGGAGATAGATGGCTTGGAAATAGGATGTTGGTTTCATTTTCTTATTACTTATTACAGTATATCGCGGAGATAGATGGCTTGGAAATAGGATGTTGGTTTCATTTTCTTATTGCTTATTACAGTATATCGCGGAGATAGATGGCTTGGAAATAGGATGTTGGTTTCATTTTCTTATTGCTTATTAGAGTATATCGCGGGGATAGATGGCTTGGAAATAGGATGTTGGTTTCATTTTCTTATTGCTTATTAGAGTATATCGCGGGGATAGATGGCTTGGAAATAGGATGTTGGTTTCATTTTCTTATTGCTTATTACAGTATATCGCGGAGATAGATGGCTTGGAAATAGGATGTTGGTTTCATTTTCTTATTACTTATTACAGTATATCGCGGAGATAGATGGCTTGGAAATAGGATGTTGGTTTCATTTTCTTATTACTTATTACAGTATATCGCGGAGATAGATGGCTTGGAAATAGGATGTTGGTTTCATTTTCTCATTGCTTATTACAGTATATCGCGGAGATAGATGGCTTGGAAATAGGATGTTGGTTTCATTTTCTTATTACTTATTACAGTATATCGCGGAGATAGATGGCTTGGAAATAGGATGTTGGTTTCATTTTCTTATTACTTATTACAGTATATCGCGGAGATAGATGGCTTGGAAATAGGATGTTTGTTTCATTTTCTTATTGCTTATTAGAGTATATCGCGGGGATAGATGGCTTGGAAATATGATGTTGGTTTCATTTTCTTATTGCTTATTACAGTATATCGCGGAGATAGATGGCTTGGAAATAGGATGTTGGTTTCATTTTCTTATTACTTATTACAGTATATCGCGGAGATAGATGGCTTGGAAATAGGATGTTTGTTTCATTTTCTTATTGCTTATTACAGTATATCGCGGAGATAGATGGCTTGGAAATAGGATGTTGGTTTCATTTTCTTATTACTTATTACAGTATATCGCGAGATAGATGGCTTGGAAATAGGATGTTGGTTTCATTTTCTTATTGCTTATTACAGTATATCGCGGAGATAGATGGCTTGGAAATAGGATGTTGGTTTCATTTTCTTATTGCTTATTAGAGTATATCGCGGGGATAGATGGCTTGGAAATAGGATGTTGGTTTCATTTTCTTATTGCTTATTACAGTATATCGCGGAGATAGATGGCTTGGAAATAGGATGTTTGTTTCATTTTCTTATTACTTATTACAGTATATCGCGGAGATAGATGGCTTGGAAATAGGATGTTGGTTTCATTTTCTTATTACTTATTACAGTATATCGCGGAGATAGATGGCTTGGAAATAGGATGTTGGTTTCATTTTCTTATTGCTTATTACAGTATATCGCGGAGATAGATGGCTTGGAAATAGGATGTTGGTTTCATTTTCTTATTGCTTATTAGAGTATATCGCGGGGATAGATGGCTTGGAAATAGGATGTTGGTTTCATTTTCTTATTGCTTATTACAGTATATCGCGGAGATAGATGGCTTGGAAATAGGATGTTGGTTTCATTTTCTTATTACTTATTACAGTATATCGCGGAGATAGATGGCTTGGAAATAGGATGTTTGTTTCATTTTCTTATTACTTATTACAGTATATCGCGGAGATAGATGGCTTGGAAATAGGATGTTGGTTTCATTTTCTTATTACTTATTACAGTATATCGCGGAGATAGATGGCTTGGAAATAGGATGTTGGTTTCATTTTCTTATTGCTTATTACAGTATATCGCGGAGATAGATGGCTTGGAAATAGGATGTTTGTTTCATTTTCTTATTGCTTATTAGAGTATATCGCGGGGATAGATGGCTTGGAAATAGGATGTTGGTTTCATTTTCTTATTGCTTATTACAGTATATCGCGGTGATAGATGGCTTGGAAATAGGATGTTGGTTTCATTTTGTTATTACTTATTACAGTATATCGCGGAGATAGATGGCTTGGAAATAGGATGTTGGTTTCATTTTCTTATTACTTATTACAGTATATCGCGGAGATAGATGGCTTGGAAATAGGGTGTTGGTTTCATTTTCTTATTACTTATTACAGTATATCGCGGAGATAGATGGCTTGGAAATAGGATGTTGGTTTCATTTTCTTATTACTTATTATTACTAAAACAGTTGATAGTGTTTGTTTCTTTATTGCATTGTTATTTGGTATCAGTCTACTTAATAAAATTGTATTCTATTAAGTTAAAATATAGAACTCAGCGAAGATGTTGGATATATTTTTTTAAAGTGAGCCCTGGGTTGCGTGCCGGAAAAAAGTCGTTGGCGTGCCACGTTTGGCACGTGTGCCAAGGATTTCTCACCTCTGGTATAGATATATATTTCAAAAATTAGTTTTGCCTTTTATAAGGGTGTTATATGCCTATTGTTAAGAATTACCTAGATTAACTTTAGGTTAACCCTCTGAAGACTTGCTAGTGGGGTAGTGCCTTTGCTAGGGGGGTAGTGCCTTTGCTAGGAGGGTAGTGCCTTTGCTAATGGGGTAGTGCCTTTTTTATGTGCTCGTTCACCCTGATATTGGGGCTGGGTATACTCAGTCGATAGCGCGCCATATTCGTAATTTGTAGTTCACAGGTTCGAGTCTCGCCTGGACCGGCGTTGAGATTTATCTCCTCAAAACTCGCCGCCCAGCCCACGGTCAGTAGGGGACAACGGTGGGATTGAAAAGGCCGTCCATCAGGTTGGGACGTTAATCCGTGGCCCGTGTCCGGGAGAGCCATACCCTGTGCACGTTAAAGAACACACTGGATGGCCTTGACGGAAGTACCATCTCTACCAACAACTGTCAAGTGGATTTCCTCCTCCAACTTTCTTTGAGCCCTCGGGGTCTTTGTGACCTTGCCATTTAGCGCATTGTATGCAAAAAAAAGTGTCGCTCAGTGGTAAAATAACCCAACCCATTCGCATCTTTGAATTACGAATTTGAATCTGATTAACGAATTATGTTAATTAGTAATTTCACATACTAATTAATGAGCATTTTGGAGAATCCTTACAACTTTTAAATTCACAAGAACCGTTTTAATCGCCTGATAAAATTTTTGAATATAATTTCTTATGACGGCAATGTTGCTGTTGAATGTTGCACTTTCCATAATTCTCTAAACATTGAAAGAATATTAATTTCAAATCAAGATTTAGAAAGATTGATTGAGACATTTATCTGGCCTTCAATGATGTTTTACGATATTTTTTTTCAAAATCACGGGTTTGAAATACGAATTTCTATTTGTATAACATGTGTTATTAAATAACCGGTCAGGAACCTTATAAAGCATGATTCTTTTAAATGTTAAACTATATTTCTCGTGAACTTCTTGATTCAGTGGCAAATATACATATTTCGCATAACAGTGCTAAGTTTCCGTTTCCTTATATTTATTGTCAACAAATTAAAATCGTTGAATCAATTTCAGTTCCTTCAATTTCATCACTGAAAAATGGGAAGCAGAGAGGCCGGAAGCCCGAACAACAGAAACACTTCCTCCGTTTTCGGTAAGTTAACATAAGTTGTTTAGTTTATTGATACCTTCACAGTAAGACTTAGATTTAAGAAAAACTAGAAACTTTAAAACACTATGAGACAAAAATGTTTCAAATTAGAAACGTTTTATCTATCTAATGCTTTCCCTTATGATCTGCCTGTCGTATTGTGGATTTGTCAAAACCGTTGTTCAACGACATCATTTCAACCCGTGGGACCAATTTTAGCGAGTTACATTGAGTAATCTGGTGCATTCAGTGGGATTGCTTAGGGCCCCTCAAGTCTGTGAGGGGGCGGGGTGGCTCAGTCGGTAGCGCACCAGGCTCGTAATCTGCAGTTCCCAAGTTCGAGTTCCAGATGGGTCAGCTTTGAGATTTATATCCGCAAAATTCCCCGCCCTGCCCACGGTCAGTAGACGACACCGATGGGCTTGGAAAGGACAGTCGTCCGTTGGATGGGACATTAAGACTAGCCCCGTGTGCGGGAGAGCCATACCCTGTGCACGCTAAAGAGCACGCAGGATGGCCTTGACGGGAGGCTACCATCTGTCTCTCAACAGCTTGTTCCAGTGGGTCCCTCTCCCAACCTTCTCTGAGCCTTCGGGATCCATGTGACCTGGCCATTTAGCCCATGTTGTGCAAAAAAGTGCCGCTCAGAAGTAAAACAAACCAACAACTTAAGTCTTTGAAAGCTCGAAATTGAAAATTAATAAAACTATTTACAGGCGCAGTTCAAGGGATTGGAAAAAACGTCTTTGACAGCAATTGACTAAAAAGGATAGTGAAGCAGATGTCAGGGCTGCTTTAGTATACTTTTACTCGTATAGTAAAGTATATAGTAAAAGGGTATAACCTACCCTTATTTTTAATCTTACTACCAAGAAAGAATAATGCAAACAGGAAATAAAACACTAATCACCAAGCGATTAAATTATTAGACAATTCGTGAAATTTCGGTTTTCTTTTCAACAAGGTAAACCACATTTTGTGACAAAAAAAAATTGGAAGTTTCATCTACATAAACTAAAGAGTAGACAAATTTATTTCACATAAACTGCTTCGAATCTTGATGTACAGTCGCTCAGAAAAAATATCCGAACACTATGGTATATTACAGAATTGAGAAAAAATATCTGGCAACGATTTTTTTTAGAAATTAGTGATTTGGCAACCTTTGTATCACGTGACTATCATTTCGCCCATTTCCACTGATATGACATAGTTTATTGTAGTAATGAGATTCTTTCCAGTGTGTGAATCATTACGAACAACCATGCAAAACAAACCGAAAACAAACCGAATTTTTCAGAAAACCCGAAACAGTACTGGACCCCGAAACACACCGAAGTTTATTTTGCATGGTGGTTCGTAATGATTCACACACTGGAAAAATTCGGTTTGTTTTGCTGTTTGTTTCGGGGTTCCCGCCCTCTAAAGTACTCTAGTTCGTACTTTTTATAGTTTTTCAGAATTTTCATGTACTAATAAAATTATCCTTTTTTTTTTGTTTATAGAAAGGAACTCTGATAAAAAATCTTCGAATCATCTGAACGGGGAACCAGATGAATTAACTCCTTTGATTCGGGATCCTCGCGATGATCCTTACTTCCAAGAGAGAATCAACATTCCAAGTTCCTATGGAGTAAGTTATTTCTGATGTTGCAGTTCAAGTCTGTGGAGACGGTGATTCCACAGTTATCATTTACATTCAATATATAGGAGGATCCTTCTTACAGTCGCTCAAAAAATATCCGAACACTATGGTTGATTACAGAATTCAGAAAAAATATGTGGTAACGATTTTTTTTAGAAATTAGTATTCTGGCAACCTTCGTGTCACGTGATTACAGAATTCAGGAAAAATATCTGGAGCGTGTGCAGCAACTGTACAATTCGCAGCAAACTGGAGCAGTGCAGTAACTGCACACGCTCCAGTTTGCTGTGAACGGTAACTTCATCAATATTTCCGTGAGTGAGCCCACACGATCCAGGTCTTTGTGAGCTCACACGATCCAATGTGCTGTGAACATTAACCGCAACCGTTCCAGTTTGCTGTGAACGGTAACTGCACACGCTCAATATTTCCGTGAGTGAGCCCACACGATCCAGGTCTTTGTGAGCTCACATGATCCAATGTGCTGTGAAAATTAACCGCAACCGCTCCCCAAAACCGGACGATTTTTTTTTTATTATGATTTCTTGCATTATTTATTGTATATCGGAATTACTGCATATTTTATAAACTGAAAGTTTTTATTTCTTACAGGAAATATTCAGCTTTAAGAAGCTATGGGCCTTCACTGGACCGGGATTCCTGATGAGTATAGCTTTCTTGGATCCTGGCAACATCGAAGCCGATATGCAGACAGGAACAGTCGCGCACTATAAGGTAGAAAATTTCATTTCTTTAGAAAAACGGTTTCATTTTTTTTCTTTTAAAGTAATACGTCTATTGAGTAGATAACTGCTTTTCTCAGGAACCTTTCGATCGGGGGGGGGGGGGGGTAATCGACTTTAAGAAGATGAACTAATTTTTGGCAGAAATTTTTTTTTTTTTTGAGTAAACAATAAATCAAGTACAAGAAGATAAAACAGCTTTTTCGTAGAAACCTCTTTATAGTGGGGTAAAAATAAACCGACTCTTAAGATAGAGAATTGTCTTTAAGTAGAAACCTCTATCTATTAAAGAAAACGATAGACAGATTATAAGGAACTGCGTTTTCAGTTTTTCCAATAGAAAAGACTTCCTGTAGGGTTGGGTTGTTTTACCTCTGAGTGGCACTTTTTTGCACACCATGGGCTAAATGGCCAGGTCACATGGACCCCGAAGGCTCAGAGAAGGTTGGGGGAGAACCACACTGGAACAGCTGTTGGGAGACAGATGGTAGCCTCCCGTGAAGGCCATCCAGCGTGTTCTTTAACGTGCAGAGGGTATGGCTCTCCCGCACACGGGACCACGGCTTAACGTCCCATCCGACGGACGGCGGCCTTTCCAAGCCCAGCGGTGTCCCCTACTGATCGTGGGCAGGGCGAGGAATTTTGCGGAGATAAATCTCAACGCTGACCCAGCTGGCTTCCCTGTAGGGAAAACAATAAACAAAATATAAGGTAGTGAATTTCTTTGCGGTAGAAATCTTTCTATTCGCACTAATTTATTATTTTCCCTTCATCCTGTCAACTAGAACACACTGGATTGACGGGAGGCTTCCATCTGTCTCTTAATAGCCGTTCCAGTGGATCCCCTACTCCAACCTCCTTGGGATCCTTGTGACCTGATCATTTAGCCCATTGCGTGCATAAAATACCGCTCAGTACTAAAACAACCCAACTCATCGTTATAAAATGTGTTGGGTTGTTTTACCTCTGAGCGGCACTTTTTTGCACACCACGGGCTAAATGGCCAGGTCACAAGGACCCCGTAGGCTCAGAGAAGGTTGGAGGAGGGGACCCACTAGAACGACTGTTAGGAGACAGATGGTAGACTCCCGTCAAGGCCATCCAGCGTGTTCTTTAACGTGCACAGGGTATGGTTCTCCCACACACGGAGCCACGGCTTAACGTCCCATCCGACGGACGGTGGCCTTTCCAAACCCGTTGGTGTCCCTTACTGACCGTGGGCAGGGAGGGGAATTTTGCGGAAGTAAATCTCAACGCTGACCCAGCTGGGACACTAACCTTTAGAGGGGGGGCGGGGGTGGCTCAGTCGGTAGCGCCCCAGGCTCGTAATCTGTAGTTCCCAGGTTCGAGTCCCAGCTGGGTCAGCGTTGAGATTTATCTCCGCAAAATTCCCCGCCCTGCCCACGGTCAGTAGGGGACACCGATGGGCTTGGAAAGGTCGCCGTCCGTCGGATGGGACGTTAAGCCGTGGCCCCGTGTGCGGGAGAGCCATACCCTGTGCACGTTAAAGAACACGCTGGATGGCCTTCACGGGAGGCTACCATCTGTCTCCCAACAGCTGTTCCAGTGGGTCCCCTCCCCCAACTTTCTCTGAGCCTTCGGGGTCCTTGTGGCCTGGCCATTTAGCCCATGGTGTGCAAAAAAGTGCCACTCAGAGGTAAAACAACAACAACTAACCTTTAGAACTGCGGATTACGAGCCTGGCACGCTACTGACTGAGTCGTCCCCCGCCCATTTATGAAATGTGAGTTTCGCCTCTGTGTATTTAACAAAACATCTATTTTTTATAAACATTACTGTTTTGGTAACTAAGACGTCTACAATATCTGAAACCGAACCTCTGTTTTTTTTCAGCTTCTGTGGGTTGTGATGTGGGCCACAATTCTTGGTCTGCTCGTCCAGCGTCTCTGCGCCAGAATGGGAGTGGTGACGGGCTTCAATCTCTCCGAGCTCTGCTATCAGAACTATCCCAAAGTACCTCGCATCCTCATCTGGATCATGATTGAAATCGCTATCATAGGCTCCGACATGCAAGAAGTCATTGGCACCGCAATATCCTTCTATCTCATGTCCAACACCAGGTAAGATGCCTTTGAAAAGTCTTCATTTCAAACGATCCATTTGCTTATCTAGTCAGATTTTTCAAAATTCTTATCGCCATAGAAATTGTCTCACCATGAAGGATATTAGACAATTGTCATATTTAGTGTTGGGGTTGTTTTACCCCTGAGCGGCACTTTTTTGCATACAATGGGCTAAATGGCGAGGTCACAAGTACCTCGAAGGTTGGGGGAGGGGACCTACTGGAACAGCTGTTAGTAGACAGATGGTAGCCTCCCGTCAAGGCCATCCAGTGTGTTCTGGATGGCTCTCCTACACACGGGCCACGGCTTAACGTTCCATCCAACAGATGGCGGCCTTTCCAAGCCCATCGGTGTCCTGTACTGACCGTGGGCAGGGCGGGGAATTTTGCGGAGATAAATCTCAACGCTGACCCATCTGGAACTCGAACTTGGCAACTGCAGATTACGATCCTGGCGCGCTACCGACTGAGCCACCCCCTCCCCCATATTTAGTGTGGGAACAGGGGTTGACTCAATCAGTAGCGTGCCAGGCATTTAATCTGCAGTTCCCAGGTTAGAGTTTTAACTGTGACAGCGTTGAGATTTATTATGGCTAAACCCTCTGTGCTGTTCTTGATTAGAAAGGGAACAACGATGGGCTTGGAAAAGTTGCCGTCGATTGGATGGGGCGTAAAACTTTTGTCGCGTGTGCTGAAGAGCCATTCCCTGTGCGTGTTTAAAGAACCTACTGGATAGGCTTGACGGGGGGGGGGGGGTTCAATTTGTTCCAGTGGGTTCCCTTCCCCAATTTTTTCTGAGCTCTCGAGGTTATTGTGATATGGTTATTTAATCCATTATGTGCAAAGGAAGTGCAGCTGAGAGAAAAAAAAACACCCAATTTATTCTCCACCAATGGGACTCATCCCGCAGTTACATCCGTGGTGGCGTGTAATTTACATACATATACCTGAAGTCTTTTTTTTTTCTGTTTTACTCACTTCAATAAAAGGACTTTTTTTTTAAAATTGTTAATAGTACATGGGGCGGGGGTGGCTCAGTCGGTAGCGCACCAGGCTCGTAATCTGTAGTTCCCAGGTTCGAGTCCCAGCTGAGTCAGCGTTGATATTTATCTCCGCAAAATTCCCCGCCCTGCCCACGGTCAGTAGGGGACACCGATGGGCTTGGAAAGGCCGCCATCCGTCGGATGGGACGTTAAGCCGTGGCCCCGTGTGCGGGAGAGCCATACCCTGTGCACGTTAAAGAACACGCTGGATGGCCTTGACGGGAGGCTACCATCTGTCTCCCAACAGCTGTTCCAGTGGGTCCCTTCCCCCAACCTTCTCTGAGCCTTCGGGGTCCATGTGACCTGGCCATTTAGCCCATGGTGTGCAAAAAAGTGCCGCTCAGAGGTAAAACAATCCAATCCAATGTTAATAGCACCCTTCAAAATCAGCAACGATTGCATCTGAGAAGTTTGGCCCTGCTAAGGAGATAATATTTTTCTTCTGCCTGGCAACGGGAAAATGATCTGCTGAATAGACGTCAGTTTCACGAATCTCGCATTTCGCCCTTCCATTACAAAGTTCCTCAGCAATGGCCATAATGCTATCTATTAAGCAATGACTCATTCCGTAGCATGGCTCTGTAACCACACATATACCGAATAACTTTATCTTAAGCATACAGCACAATGTGGACTGTTACTCAAAGACGTACTTGAGGCCTTATTTGTGGGTTGTGTGGTCAACAAAAATGGCATATGAAGATAATCGTGTCAAAATGATTGCCCATTCTTGGAAGACGAATCAGCTGATAACATTCTCAGTTGAAATTAGACAGTGGCACGATTCACGCGGAACCTCGGAATTGCGACATGAAAAGTAATGGCGGCTGTCGTTTAAAAATTTATTAAAATATCATTCAATTCTTTCAAATTGAAAACTGTATAAGAATAATATACATATTTTATTATACATGTAGTTTTCATTTCAATTGAACCTTTTCTTAAGTGAGTGGAAAAATTTATCCCGAGTAGGATTCGTTAACTGTTACTTTTTTGATAATCCGGCGTCCTCGGTTTAACCTGATTCCTCAACTGCCTTATTATCTGAAAATATATATTACTCTACATGATCAAAAGTATCCGGAAACTAGCTCATCCACGATCTCCCGGTGATAGGAAAGGATTTTCGCGTTGGCCTACCCTTTGCTGCTATAACATCCTCCACTCAGTGGGGAAGGATTTCTATTAGATTTTGGTACATTGCTGCGGGAATTGCCTGCCATTCTGCCACAAGATCGCGTTGGCCCACCCTTTACTGCTATAACAGCCTCCATTCAGTGGGGGAAGGCTTTCCACTAGATTTTGGTACATTGCTGCGGGAATTGCGTGCCATTCTGCCACAAGAGCATTAGTGAGGTCAATCACTGATGTCGACCAATTCGGCCTAGTTCGCAGTCGGCGTTCCAATCCATCCCAAAGGTATTCAATGGGGTTGAGATCAGGGCTCTGTGCAGGCCAGTCAAGTTCTTCCACACCCATCTCATCAAACCATTCCTGCACGGTTCTCGATTTGTGAGGGGGGCATTGTCATCTTGGTACAGGAAATGGTCTTCACCGAACTGTTGCCATAAAGTTGGGAGCACAAAATTGTCGAGAATTTACAATAGGCCATAGCATTCAGAGTCCCATTCAGTGGAACTAGGGGGCCAGTCCAAACCATGGAAAACATCCATGGTTTGAACTGGCCCCCTATTATTTATTTATCATCAAATCAAAATAATTGGTAACAATCCAAATACATATACGAATAATAATAGTTGGAGAAAAAGGGTAAAGCCGAGGAAGCAGTTACACAGCACTGTACCAGATAGCTAACTTTTGTGTGGTAAAAAACGAACAGGTATACAGGGATTGTAGGATAAACAAGGTAAGGTTATAGAAGGTGAGGATTCTGTCATGGCTAGGTGGGCTGAGCATTTCAGTGATGTTCTAAACAATATAGTTCTACTCCCATTATTTGTAATGATGATAAATGCATTGGTGGCCTTAATGTTGGCGCTATAACACAATCTGAAGTTATTTTGGTTATTTCTAAACTTGAATATATTTCCATGGTAGATGAAATTGCTACGGAAATGCTTAGAGCTGGAAACGTTTCGGTTACCACTTGGATGACTGAAATTTTGAATATCTTTTATAATAAAGGCATTGTTCCTAAGGATTTTACTCAGAGCTACTGTTATCCCTATTTAAAAATAGGTGATCGCAGTTCTTGTGATAACTATAGGGGTATCAGCCTACTCTCTGTTCCAGGTAAAGTTCCTTCCATGATTGTGCTTAATAGAATTAAGAATCTGGTTGACAGTCAATTGCGCGATGAGCAATGTGGATTCAGAAATTGTAATGGATGTGTAGATAAGACGTTTTCACTTAGGCAGATTCTTGAGAAATGTTTAGAGTTTCAGAAATCTTTGGTTGCTAGCTTTGTTGATTTCGAAAAGGCTTTCGACTCTGTTGATCGTCATAATTTGTGGTTGATTCTGAGATCGTATGGCATACCGGACAAGTTAGTTACATAATGAAAGCTCTCTATTGCAACACCGAGTCGTGTGTGAGAGTTGGTAAGGTTTGTAGTAACTGGTTCAGCATTGCTTCCGGTGTTCGACAACGCTATATTTTGTCTCTTTAGTTTGATTATTCATTATGTTATGCGAAATTCACTTCAAGGGAAAGATTTTGGCTTGAGATTTCCGTGATCGACCATAGTGTTCGGATACTTTTTTGAGCGACTGTAAGTGGTCATATTATTTTGATACTAGATCGTGTGGGCTCACTCACGGAAAATATGAGATTTGGCTGGAGATCTGAAAATTTCTGATTTAGATTATGCTTTTGGGTTCTGCCCTTTTGGCAAATGATGTTAATGAGATAAATTTTTTCATTCGAGCTGTTGATAAGACTGGTAGTAATTACGTTATTTGTTATAGCTCCCGAGAAAATTAAACTGTGACACCTGCTCAAGACTGCACCCATTCAGATTAACAGAACCAAAGCCTGCCTTACCAATATTCATCACTTTATTTTCTCTCTGTTTATCATCAAACTCGCTACCGGCGGGCGATCAAGATCTCCTCTAATTGATGTTATGAACTTTTTTGGGTCTTTCTGTGTCTCATGGAGTAGGGGACACCGATGGGCTTGGAAAGGCCGCCGTCCGTCGGATGGGACGTTAAGCCGTGGCCCCGTATGCGGGAGAGCCATACCCTGTGCACGTTAAAGAACACGCTGGATGGCCTTGACGGGAGGCTACCATCTGTCTCCCAACAGCTGTTCCAGTGGGTCCCCTCCCCCAACTTTCTCTGAGCCTTCGGGGTCCATGTGACCTGGCCATTTAGCCCATGGTGTGCAAAAAAGTGCCGCTCAGAGGTAAAACAACCCAACTCTGTGTCTCATGGAGGCAATGTCCCAGCTGCTCACAAACAGCCTCAAGAAGCAGATGGCGAGCATGTCATGAAGATGGAAATACGATTTAATAAATTGAAGAGATTCTTCGACGTTAAGTTCACAGTGATATGTTCCTTGATAGTTGAACAAATACGTCGGAAAATCTCTTCAGCTTCTTCTCTAGTTTAATATATTGGTTTTTACTAATAATTAGTAATTTTTACTAATTTTTACTAATATAATATAATTAGTAATTTTTACTAATATAATTGGTTTTTACTTCATAACACCTATTCCTCGCAATTAACCATGTTCTAATCATTTCATTTTGTTTCATTGTGACTTATTAACAGTAGCATATATAAAATACCGTATGTAATAATTGATTCAAAGGTAGATTTTATAAACTAAAACACAGTTTGAGAATCGAACACCACATTGTTTTCTCATTTTTATTGTAACGAAACTTAATTTTGAACGAATTGTTACTAATCTGTCAATATGTGTATTATAGTCGCTCAAAAAAGTATCCGAACACTATGGTTGATTACAGAATAAAAAAAAATCGTTGCCAGATATTTTTTCTGAATTCTGTAATCGACCATAGTGTTCGGATACTTTTTTGAGCGACTGTAGGTGGTCATATTATTTTGATACTAGATCGTGTGGGCTCACTCACGGAAATATTGAGCGTGTGCAGTTACCGTTCACAGCAAACTGGAGCGTGTGCAGTTACAGTTCACAGCAAACTGGAGCGTGTGCAGTAACTGCACACGCTCCAGTTTGCTGTGAACGGTAACTGGAGCGTGTACAGTTGCTGTACACGCTCCAGATATTTTTTCTGAATTCTGTAATCAACCATAGTGTTCGGATACTTTTTTGAGCGACTGTAGGTGGTCATATTATTTTGATACTAGATCGTGTGGGCTCGCTCACGGAAATATTGAGCGTGTGCAGTTACCGTTCACAGCAAACTGGAGCGTGTGCAGTAACTGCACACGCTCCAGTTTGCTGTGAACGGTAACTGGAGCGTGTACAGTTGCTGTACACGCTCCAGATATTTTTCCTGAATTCTGTAATCAACCATAGTCTTCGGATATTATTTTGAGCGACTGTACTTTTCACGTTTTGCGTAATTTTCATTCCTAAATGTATAATATCATTAATATCTTCAGTTCTATCCCAGTTGCAATCAATCATCTTCTTACCAACCACGTTTGGGCATTTTGCCATTTATCTTTTGCAATCCAATTTGTCATCTAACATTGGAATGCATAGATTTACAATACACACAAGTAAACAGATATTTGGCGAAATTAAATTAACACCCATTGTAAGTTACTGTAGTGCGATAACTAATTAATACTAATTTCGATATCTTTAATTTTGCAGAATTCCCTTATGGGCCGGGGTCCTCATCACCGTTGCTGACACTCTGACCTTCCTTCTACTTGACAAATATGGGCTAAGAAAACTGGAAGCTTTCTTTGGATTTCTCATTGCTGTGATGGCCATAACCTTCGGCTACGAGGTAATCAGAAATTGTTCTTTTCCCACTGTGAGGGAACGCAAATTATAAATCTTGGAATATTCAAGATTACGATTTCAAAAAACGGGACTTTCTTTTAATCAACGATAGGGAAATTGGGGTTGGAGTGTCGATGACCTCTGCATCGGAGCGAACTTAATCTTCAGTTGAACTGAACAAATGTGGAAGTTCTGGGTTGGGTTGTTTTACCTCTGAGCGGCACTTCTTTGCTAACCATGGTCTTAAATGTTCAGGTCACAAGGACCCCGAAGGCTAAGAGAAGGTTGAGGAAGTGGACCCACTGGAACAGCTGTTGGGAGACAGATGGTAGCCCCCGTCAAGGCCATCCAGCGTGTTCTTTAACGTGCACAGGGTATAGCTCTCTCGCACACGGGCCACGGCTTAACGTCCCATCCGACGGACGGCGGCCTTTCCAAGCCAATCGGTGTCCCCTACTCTCCGTGGGCAGAGGAGGGGAGTTCTGGAGCATCATCCCAGCACCGACATATTTTTCTCCTTTGCCTAATTACTGATGAGCCACGATTAAAGCTATCCTTATTCGATTTTTTTTTCAAGTCTTTGTCACTCTATGCAGCATTCATTATATAGACCTCTACCAAATCAGAGCCCCAACTTTCCCATAGTTGAGACTTATATCCGCTAACCGCACCCTTTCCTTGTCAGAAAGGGGATACCGATCTTGTCAGAAAGGGACGTTAGGCCATGGCCCCATGTGCAGGAGAACCATACGCTGTGCACATTAAAGAACATGCTGGATGACTTTATGGGAGGCGTTCATTTGTCTTGAAACAGCTGTCCACTGGCTTCCCTTCCCAAACCTGTTCCAGCTGGGTCAGCGTTGAGATTTATCTCCCCAAAATTCCCCGCCCTGCCCACAGTCAGTAGGGGACACCGATAGCCTTGAAAAGGCTGCCATTCGTCGGATGGGACGTTAAGCCGTGGCCCCGTGTGTGGGAGAGCCATACCCTGTGCACGTCAAAGAACACTGGATGGCCTTGACGGGAGGCTACCATCTGTCTTCCAACAGCTCTTCCAGTGGGTCCCCTCCCCCAACCTTCTCTGAGCCTTCAGGGTCCTTGTGACCTGAACATTTAGCCCATGGTGTGCAAAAAAGTGCCGCTCAGAGGTAAAACAACCCAACACTTCCCAAACCTTCTTTGATCTTATGACCTCTCGGAAGCAAAAATAACCTAACCAAACTAACTCTGAAACAATATTGGTTTCAGCCACAGATTAATGGCATGGTTATTTTGTCATAACAAGCAAAAAAGGGGAGTAAAATATATATAAAAAAGCTGCCTGAGTAATGAACGTCCTTGAAGATAGAACAAAAGAGGTTTTTGTTCTCTTTCAAAAGTTGATACCCTTCTTTTTAATTATGACATCGCCAAACTGATGTGTTACTTTTTCTTCACTGGGAGTCTTCACCTTGCAACATATCACCATAACACGGTTGTATGTTTACTGTTATTAGTGTTACATCAGAATATGGTGTAACATTCGATTAGAGTGTGATAAAACCATGGAGGTAGGAAGAAAAGAGGAAGGGTCCTAAGCACTTGAAGATAATGCTACGGTAGTGTTGGAATACAATGTGTCTTGCGCTATAAGAAATTGATTTTATACGATATTTGTGTTATGTGAATTTATTCAGCGTTTTGGATGCACGAATCGCCCTTCAAAAAAAGATACCAGGAATTGCCTATCGGTCAGTTTGTCGTTTTTATATAGTTTAATTAATTATATAATGATAAAAGTATCTTTGCATTCTAATTACGCCGCTATGAAATCAGTTTTATTTCGAGTTACAAACCTCGATTTTTCAACAGATTTTTTTTATTTTCTTTAGGATTGTACTCAGTGATAAATGTCAAGATGTAATTCTTATATTGATTGATTGATTGATTGATTTTACGTTACGCTTATTTGAGAATTCCTTCTGCAGGCTTTCTCAGTTAAAATTTTTGTTGGCTGTAATTGAATATTAGTGTGTATTCTATTTAATGGATGATGAATTTACATACTTTTAAAAAGAGGTGATTAAAATATCAGGGAGTTTTTTTTTTTATTTTATTTTATTTCAGGTGGAAGTATTAGATATTATTATTTTGTTTAAATGTTTCAGTGTTTAAATTCCTCTCTCTCTTCCTGATTTAATAAGTTCAGTGTAAAAAGTAAATTACAATAAAGTATTTTCATAAGGTGAGAAATATAATCTTTTTTTTTTAATTTGGGTAGCATGGTTTTGTTTAAATGCACCCTTTTTGTTTTGGATTGGAGTCTTATCTTTTTGAATTTCTTTTTAGATTAACTTAATGTGTCCGGTATAAATTGTCAGAGGTGAGTGACAGCGATCATTAGTTAAGGGTGAAAATTTTTCAAATTGTTTAAATAACTTTAATTAAAAGAGGAGAGTGTAATGCTTTTCTCCTTTTCGTTAATTCTTTTGATAGGGTTCTAATTTTCCCTTTTAAGGTGAATACTGAATTTATTTAATTCTGTATGGATTTTAAATAGAGCGAGTGTATTGCTTGTAGCTATTTTATTTTTACTTTGGTTGAGGGGTAGGTTAGGCGTACATGAAGATATGTATGAGAGACTGAGGAGTCAGGCACCGAGATGTTGGGTTCGAGCCACTGTCTGGAACGTTGCCTTTTTTTTTAATGGATATTATATTCCCTTTACCCTGTGGATATATTTTTTCCCCTTTTTTTGTTTTTTATATTTTTTAAATTTTTATTATCTTTGCTTAGTATAATTTTTAGTTGCTTTTTTTTTATATAGTTTTTTCAGATATTATTTTGAATTTTTCCTTTGTGGCTGAGGAAGAATGTATTTTAATCCTTCTGGGATTTTTTTTCTTTTTTTGAGAGATTGTAATAATTGTGTATTTTGTATTGATTATCAACTCTGGATGAGGGAGGAGAATGAGCATGAGATGGGGGAGAGATGTGAAGCTGAGGGTACAGACACAGAACTGGTGGGTTCGAGCCACCATCTAAGGTTTTTTTTTATTGTTAGCTATTTTTTTTGTGTACATTTATTTTTAGTTCTTTTTTTTTACTTCTTATATTAGCAACATATTTATAAATAAGCAAAACTTCAGGGGTGTAGCTACCTCTAAAAATCGGGAGTGTCATTACACCAGAGATTTTTTTCCTTTTACGAGTTTAGAGGTGTGTTACAAATTTTACATATTTATTTCAAACTTAATTCTATGGTTTACTGTTCGGTACTGTTTTATTTAAATAAATTTCTTGAAAAGATGCTTTATTTTTTGCACTGTAAACTAAAATGCACTGTCAGCTTATGGCCAATGCATAGAAATTATCTTTTATTTCAGCTTTCCATTAAATAAAGAGACACGAGAAGCATTATAAATAACAGTTTTGCTCTTTCTGTTTGATTAGTTTCATGAATTTTTGACTTTATCACAAAACAAAGAATTTTGATGATGACACCCTTTGTCTGTAGATGTTAAGTTCCTCATCTATCAAAAAATATCTTGGATAGATGTGATTGTACCTTTATCCATTTTCTGAAATATTAGAAAATTTTAAACAAAGTCAGTACAAAGTTTTAAAAATGTCTAATCAATACTTAAAGGTTACTTATGTGGTATAAATGAAGACTTGAGATCTTGGGGCTTCATATCAAAACAACACACATATTACTACAATCAGAACAGTGAATATGAATAGTATAACTGCAATTTAAGGTTTTTAATAATGATGTAATACAAATTAGGTTACAAGCGACTTCCAGCAGTTAAAACTTAAAAAGTTATAACTAAATGTTATAAATCATAATTTTAAGCTAATTTGCATCACTTTCTGCACTTTGTTGTCAGAAAAGGAAACAGTTAACAGAAAAATTCTCTAAATAAAACATAGAATTAATTAATCAATAAATAGTAAATCCAGAGCTACCTGTTGACTTTGAAGTCAAAATGAAAATTCAGCACACTCATAATTGTCTTAATAGTGGATCTCATAACTTAACATATTTTTGGAGTTGAATCTTTACTATTGTGAAAAATCACTGGAAAGCATTTTAATGTAGGTGTGTTATACATGATTTCTTCACCAAAGTTTAAAGTGTTTTTAAAATCTACCATTTTGGTTCCTACACTATGGGCTTTATCTAGTTTTGTTAGGCAAATTTTTTTATTCTTGTGGAATCAGAATTTTTTTCAACATAAAATAGCTATTTTTCTGAATCTTACAAATGTGATTTTTTGCGGTTTAAATGCTGCTATGGCACATAACTTTTATGTTTTATCCATAAAATGTTTTCTACTGTTATCAGTGCAGTATGAATAAACTTTTAAAATCTTGCAATTGTTTGTTATTTTCGTATTCAACGAAATACATAAATAGTTCTGCTATACAGTAATTCTGTATGGAAATATTCATTGCATTAAAAAAAAGCAATATAAATTCCAAATAGCTTAAATGGGCTTTCTCTTAGTCTTAAAAAATAATCTTCCCATATATAATGCACAGTAAAACTGAGTATATCACGTGGAAAGTAGGCTTGATTGCAGCGGCAGACGATTTGTTTTGGAAGAAACAACATGGCTACCGCCCTGCTGCGTCAGCATCATGACCTTGGACAGGGAAAGTGCGTTAGGGCGTCTGCTCTCATTCATACATCCGTGGATAAAACTTATTACGGAAGAAAAGTAATCCAGTTGCCACATATTATGGTGTCTATCTAACGAAAATTGTACGAAGTGGCCCCTTTTTTTTATACTGGTAGACACAGTCCATTCTTTTTAAGTTTATGGGGCGGGGGTGGCTCAGTCGGTAGCGCGCCAGGCTCGTAATCTGTAGTTCCCAGGTTCGAGTCCCAGCTGGGTCAGCGTTGAGATTTATCTCCGCAAAATTCCCCGCCCTGCCCACGGTCAGTAGGGGACACCGATGGGCTTGGAAAGGCCGCCGTCCGTCGGATGGGACGTTAAGCCGTGGCCCCGTGTGCGGGAGAGCCATACCCTGTGCACGTTAAAGAACACGCTGGATGGCCTTGACGGGAGGCTACCATCTGTCTCCCAACAGCTGTTCCAGTGGGTCCCCTCCCCCAACCTTCCCTGAGCCTTCGGGGTCCATGTGACCTGGCCATTTAGCCCATGGTGTGCAAAAAAGTGCCGCTCAGAGGTAAAACAACCCAACTTTTAAGTTTATTTTTTCTATCTCCCCCTTCGCCAAAAAACCTGCATGCAGACGGCTCTATTATGTCTCAAGTAAAGAAATTGACAGAATACCAAATGCAACATTTTCTACAACTTTAATTATTGGTCGTTATTTTTCTTTTTCAGTATGTGACAGTCGCTCCTGATCAATTGGAGGTGGTGAAAGGACTAATGATCCCTTGGTGCACTCGTTGCACGAGTAAGGCCCTGATGCAAGCCGTCGGAATGGTCGGAGCAATTATCCAACCTCATAATCTTTATCTCCATTCGGCCCTTGTCAAGGTAATCTTATGTTTTGCAAATAGCCTGAAACTTTAAAGAAATATTTCTTTCGAATAATCTTCAACTTCTTTTTTTAATGTGATGATTTATGAAGCGTTAATAACTAAATTTGAAACTAATTGATGGTGTTTTAAACGTTTCTTGGTTTGATTTCAGCGTTATTCAATTTTATAAATTTACTTCAGTAATTAATGACCGAGCAAATCAAATATTTAAAATAAGATTCACTAGACAATTCTTCTGGTAACCAGATTTCCACTTGTGTGGAGGGGGCGTGGGTGGCTCAGTCGGTAGCGCGCCAGGCTCGTAATCTGTAGTTCCCAGGTTCGAGTCCCAGCTGGGTCAGCGTTGAGATTTATCTCCGCAAAATTCCCCGCCCTGCCCATGGTCAGTAGGGGACACCGATGGCCTTGAAAAGGTCGCCGTCCGTCGGATGGGACGTTAAGCCGTGGCTCCGTGTGCGGGAGAGCCATACCCTGTGCACATTAAAGAACACGCTGGATGGCCTTGACGGGGCTACCATCTGTCTCCCAACAGCTGTTCCAGTGGGTCCCCTCCCCCAACCTTCTCTGAGCCTTCGGGGTCCATGTGACCTGGCCATTTAGCCCATGGTGTGCAAAACAGTGCCGCTCAGAGGTAAAACAACCCAAATCCACTTGTGTGGAACAACCTGGCCTTGGTTGCCCCTGCGCCATAATGCCCCAAACACTCAACTAGATTTCTGAGAAAGTGCAAAATTGACTGTATTACGTTTAGTGGCATACCCAGATAATTCTAATGAGGACAGAGTTTTTGTGTTTGAGCCCTTATGTGTGGGGGATGAAATACATGTCTTTAACTTTCGGGAACTGCTCTATATGATATTTAAGCTCTCAAAGAGGGTGGTTAACGCCATCACCCAACGTTCCTGGTTACGCTAATTCCAAGAAGAGACGCCATCATAATAAATTATTTTTGATATTACTCCCAATTTCCAATAGATGGAATGTGCTAGATACATCCTTGCACCCTCTTCTCGAGTTTAGGATCGAATGTACATTGGTTTCATTGTTTGCTGTTAGAAACGTCATTTATTTAAATGATCTTTTTTCTAAACAAGCTCTTAACTCATTGGGGCGGGGGTGGCTTAGTCGGTAGCGCGCCAGGCTCGTAATCTGTAGTTCCCAGGTTCGAGTCCCAGCTGGGTCAGCGTTGAGATTTATCTCCGCAAAATTCCCCGCCCTGCACACGGTCAGTAGGGGACACCGATGGGCTTGGAAAGGCCGCCGTCCGTCTGATGGGACGTTAAGCCGTTGCCCCGTGTGCGGGAGAGCCATACCCTTGCACGTTAAAGAACACGCTGGATAGCCTTGACGGGAGGCTACCATCTGTCTCCCAACAGCTGTTCCAGTGGGTCCCCTCCCCCAACCTTCTCTGAGCCTTCGGGGTCCATGTGACCTGGCCATTTAGCCCATGGTGTGAAAAAAGTGACGCTCAGAGGTAAAACAACAACCCAACCTGAACTCATTGAGCTGTAATATTACTATTGTTACAGTTCTTTGCACAGTTCTGCCCAAAGTCTATGTATTGAGACTAGAGTTCATACTAGTCAGTCAAATTCCGTAGCTTTGTAAGATATTCACGAAAAGGCTTCCTCGATGTGTTAGTGTCATTACGATAATTATATTCCTTTAAGTTTAATATTGAGATAATAGTGTGCTTTAAAAATACCTTTTAATACTATTTTAAGAAAGTCATATTTTAAATTCATAGTGATATAAAGCTAAGTGTTAAGTAGCATAAGAAAAGGTTATGTGACGTCAGACTCATGCACCTTGTTCGAGAAAGCATAAATTCAATTAACCGATAAATGCATCTCTTATTATATGGAAGAAAAAACGCAGTGTAACATCCCGTATCGAATAATATGAACCATAAACTGCAGTTTGACAGAATCGAAACTGCTTCCAATAACGAGAAATATAAATAACAGATTTCTGAAGTTATAAAAATCTTTTGCAGACTCGTGAAGTGGACAGGTCAGACAGGAGTGCTGTCAGGGAGGCAAACTTCTACTACTTCATCGAATGCGCCGTGGCCCTTTTCATCTCGCTCATCATCAACATCTTTGTGGTCTCGGTATTCGCTCACGGACTCTACGGGAAAAGCAATCTAGATGTGGTGAGTTCATCATTAAATTTCATCGTCAGATGTTTATTTCAGATAACTGCTTTGTAATCTATAGTAATAAAAGATGTCTGTGTGCCCTCTCTGAGGAAGGAGACACCGTTGTGCTTGGAAAGGCCACCGTCTGTCTGATGGGGCATAAGGCCGTGGCCCAGTGTGCAGAAAAGTCATACTTGCGCGTCAATCAGCGTTAAATAACGCACTGGATGGTTTTGAAGGGAGGTAACTGTCTACTAACAGCTGTCCAGTGGATCTCCTTCCCCAGCCTTCTCTGAGCCCTTGGGATCCTTGTGACCTGGACATTTAGTTCATTGTGTGTGGGGGAAAGTGTCGCTCAGAGGTAAAGCAACTGGCCCTCGTAAATATGTAAAGTTACCTTTTCCTTTAATTTCAAATCGTGATATCAACCGAATTATTTATTTTTGTAATCTAGTAACCACGGCCGCGTCTTCGCAAAGCCTGGGGCGGGGGTGGCTCAGTCGGTAGCGCGCCAGGCTCGTAATCTGTAGTTCCCAGGTTCGAGTCCCAGCTGGGTCAGCGTTGAGATTTATCTCCGCAAAACTCCCCGCCCTGCCCACGGTCAGTAGGGGACACCGATGGGCTTGGAAAGGCCGCCGTCCGTCGGATGGGACGTTAAGCCGTTGCCCCGTGTGTGAGAGAGCCATCCCCTGTGCACGTTAAAGAACACGCTGGATGGCCTTGACGGGAGGCTACCATCTGTCTCCCAACAGCTGTTCCAGTGGGTCCCCTCCCCCAACCTTCTCTGAGCCTTCGGGGTCCATGTTACCTGGCCATTTAGCCCATGGTGTGCAAAAAAGTGACGCTCAGAGGTAAAACAACCCAATCCAACATGCAAAACGAACTGGAAATGATAGTTGATAGTATTTTGGTTAGGGAGCATCCCATATTGAAGGCTAATTTCACAATGAATTAATATTTACTTGAACTTGGATGATAGTGTTTTGAACAACGAAAGTGTTAGTTCTGATGATCATCTAGTCTCGATGAGATATAGATGATTATTCTTCTGATAGTTCTGGAAACTGTGGAGTTTCTAGAATACATCCTTCGTCGATGACGTTCGGTTATTTCCACCCCTCTAAGGCTTCAAGATAAAAATTTCAAACCGTTCCTTATGCATATCCCTCCAAAAAGAGAAAGAAAAATGGGACAAAAAGGTGTGTTGTGTGCGCTAGACATCGGAAGAGAAATGTAAGAAGTGTGGCTCGACATGTACTCGATTGCATCGACGCTTACTACATAAAAATATATTAGAATAGATATTTGGTAGGAATAAATTTTCAGCTATCAACGCAAATATTTCGAGTAGGGGGCACTTAAATAATTTAAATCTAAGTTCAGTGGCAGCCGATTTCCCCGCCCTGCCGATGGTCAGTAAGGGACACCGATGGGCTTGGAAAGGCCACCGTCCGTCGAATGGGACGTTAAGTCGTGGTTCCGTGTGCGGGAGAGAGCCATATATCGTGCACGTTAAAGAACACGCTGGATGGCCTTGATGGGAGACTACCATCTGTCTCCCAACAGCTGTTCCTGTGGGTCCCCTCCCGGAACCTTCTCCGAGCCTTCGGGGTCCTTGTGACTTGGGGCGCCGGGGGGGCTCAGTCGGTAGCGCGCCAGGCTCGTAATCTGTAGTTCCCAGGTTCGAGTTCCAGCTGGGTCAGCGTTGAGATTTATCTCCGCAAAATTCCCCGCCTGCCCACGGTCAGTAGGGGACACCGATGGGCTTGGAAAGGCCGCCACCCGTGGTTCCGTGTACGGGAGAGTCATACCGTGTGCACGTTAAAGAACACGCTGGATGGCCTTGACGGGAGGCTACCATCTGTCTCCCAACATTTGTTCCAGTGGGTCCCCTTCCCCAACCTTCTCTGAGCCTTCGGGGTCCATGTGACCTGGCCATTTAGCCCATGGTGTGCAAAAAACTGCCGGTCAGTGTCAGCTGAGGCATATTTAAAAAAGAGACAATTCGGTTAATAATAGAAAGATAGTACTCCTCAAAATACACATTTCATAATGGAAAACGATGCTGGGGAAGAATATAAATTGATGAATGCCACCGTTTACGATGTTATTCCGTAGTCGAAGTATTTTAAATACAAATTCTTAGCTGACTCATCTGTGTTCTTTTGCAATATTTGCTATAAATTTTCGCAATATCTTAAAGGTAAAATAAATATATTGATTTAAAAACTGTTAAACATTCGTAATCTACAGTATGTAATTATATTAGGGTTTTTACTAAAATACATTTAATAAATATTTCTGTATTTCCTTTAATTTACAATTTTCTATATTTCCATTCTTTTAATTTTAGAGAAATATTTGTATCGCAAGAGATAATCCTCATTACAATGTCTTTCCGGTAAGTTTTATTACGAAATTTTTCAGGTTCTAATTTAATGCTAGTCACTTTCTATTATAGTTAATGTAACGAATTTTTTTCATTTTAAATAACACTGAATTTAAAATAACTGTTGAATTATCTCGTCCTTTGCCACTCGTAAAGCACTGAAATCGGTTCCATTTTAAGCCCAACTGTGCCAGCGATTAGTTTTATCGTCCCTAAGCCCCCACCACCCTGCCATCGTTCAGAAAAGGGACACCGATGGTCTTAGAAAAGGTTTGTTCAGTCGGATACGACATAAGCCGTGGCATTGTGTGCCGGAGAGTCATACCCTGTGCACTCTAAAAAACATGCTGGATGGCCTCCCTTGCTTATTAAATATTTAATATGCTTATTTAAATTCCCCTGCCATCGTTCAGAAAAGGGACACCGATTGTCTTAGAAAATGTTTCTTCCGTCGGATACGACGTAAAGAATGGCCCCCTGTGCCAGATAGGCATACCCTGTGCACTTTAAAGAACATGCTGGATGGCCTTGAAAGGAAGCATCAGTCTCCTAACTGCTGTTCAGTGGTCCCCTTCCCCCAAACTTCTATGAGCCCTTGGGGTCTTTGTAACTGGTTCATTTAGCCCAATAATTCACAACCAGCGGGTCCCCTTGAATGAGATAAAAAAATTAAAATCAAAACAAAAGGATGAGTTAAGCTGCAATACAACATTTCTATGTCCATTAGCTAATTGTATAATATGAAAGTATGTGTTCATTTGCAAAACAACACCACAAATGGAATAAGTCCTGAGCAGTTTGCTATGAAAGAGCATCTGTTGTACAGTCGCTCAAAAAAGTATCCGAACAGTATGGTTGATTACAGAATTCAGAAAAAACATCTGGAGCGTGTACAGCAACTGTACACGCCCCAGTTACCGTTCATAGCAAACTGGAGCGTGTGCAGTAACTGCACACGCTCAATATTTCCGGTGTGCAAAAAAGTGCCGCTCAGAGGTAACCCAACCCAAGCTCAATATTTCCGTGAGTGAGCCCACACGATCTAGTATCAAAATAATATGACCACCTACAGTCGCTCAAAAAAGTATCCGAACATTATGGTTGATTAACTGGAGCGTGTACAGTTGTTGTACACGTTCCAGATGTTTTTCCTGAATTCTGTTAATCACGTGACACGAAGGTTGCCAGATCACTAATTTCTAAAAAAATCGTTGCCAGATATTTTTTCTGAATTCTGTAATCAACCGTAGTGTTCGGATACTTTTTTGAGCGACTGTACAGTGATGATAAAAGAATAAGAACACTATGACGTCTTACTCCCAAAAAATGGCTTAATGGCAGGAATAGGCTTAAAAAACAGTGATCTTGATTGAAGGTTTTAATATTCCGTGCGAAGCAGGGTACATCTTCTAGTTATGTTATAAAAATTAATGTTTTATAACATAACTATATTTCGTTTAATTTTTGTTATGAAAATTGATGGATATTGCATATTATTAGGATGTGTAAAATTATGCTAAAAATAATGTTATAAATAAGTATAGAATTTTAATATTCCGAAAATTATTCATGTTCTCATTTCCTCTATTATTAAAAACTCTAATTCTTGTTCCATGATAATAGAGCATAAAAGGAATGAAAAGATGAATAAGTCTTGTATTTCACAAAATTCCCCGCCCTGCCCACGGTTAGTAGGTGACACCGATGGGCTTGGAAAGGCCGCCGTCCGTCGGATGGGACGTTAAGCCGTGGCACCGTGTGCGGGAGAGCCTATATCCTGTGCACGTTAAAGAACACGCTGGATGGCCTTGACGGGAGGCTACCATCTGTTTCCCAACAGCTGTTCCAGTGGGTCCCTCCCCCAACCTTCTCTGAGCCTTCGGGGTCCAGGTGACCTGGCCATTTAGCCCATGGTGTGCAAAAAAGTGCCGCTCAGAGATAAAACAAATCCAACAAAATGTATTTCACATTATGCTTTTTGTTAATTGAAGACTTGACGATATAATAGGGCCCATTTATACATAAATTTGGGACCACTAATGCAATTCACATCTGTAACGGCGAAATTTTATTAGTACAGAAAAGCAAATCCTGTTTACGGCTTCTGAACTGCATCGGCATGATTTTTTGTTCTCATAACTGTGAGATAACAGATAAAGAATTCCACTCCGGTATACTTAATGAAAAAACACAAATCACATATTAGGCTTATGTAAAGAAAAGATATATGTGTGAGAAAAAATTTGTCTCATGTCTATTTTCATCTCCTGTTTGTAGAAACCTAATTGTAGTTTATTTGGGAGGTGATTGGAGTGGGAGATGCTCTATTATAGATTAGTGTCGTCACAAAAAGTTGCAACAGCTCTTAAAGAGAAAGTTTAAAAAAAAAGTTGCAATAGCTTTTAAATTGAAAGCTTAAAGAAAACAAAAAGTTGCAACAGCGCTTAAAGAGAATGCTTAAAGAAAACTTTTAATCTACATATACCAGTAATATTCTGACATTATGAATTCAGCCTTTTCTAATATTGTTTCACTTCTTTTTCCAGAATAACTCCGACATCGTGGATGCTGATCTCTATCAAGGTGTAAGTATTAATTTCTTAATGTCTATATTGTTTCCACGTTTCAAAGCTTTTTTTGTTATTGAGACCATTGGCCAAAGAAATCTTCGTGAATAAAAATGTGTTGAATGGGAACGTGTGCCCTGCATTGCGATGAAAAGAGGAACCTCTTGTAAAGAATTTGCCTTATAAGTAGTTTCAAATTAGTTCGTCGCAGACCATATACAATTTAGGGTACTGGGTTAGTTTATTCGGTAGCGCACCAGGCTCGTAATCTGCATTTCACGAGTTCGACTCCCAATTGGGTCAGCATGAAGAATTTTATCCCCTAACTTCTGGTCTGCCCTCGGCGAGAAAAGGGGACACAGTTCGGCTTGGAAAAGCCCATGTCGGTCGCAAGGGATGTTAATCCCTGTCTCCATGTACAGGAGAGCCATACCCTGTGCACGTTAAAGAACACACTGGACGGCCTTGACGGGAATAGGGGCGGGGGTGGCTCAGTCGGTAGCGCGCCAGGCTCGTAATCTGTAGTTCCCAGGTTCGAGTCCCAGCTGGGTCAGCGTTGAGATTTATCTCCGCAAAAATTTCCCGCCCTGCCCACGGTCAGTAGGGGACACCGATGGGCTTGGAAAGGCCGCCGTCCGTCGGATGGGACGTTAAGCCGTGGCCCCGTGTGCGGGAGAGCCATACCCTGTGCACGTTAAAGAACACGCTGGATGGCCTTGACGGGAGACTACCATCTGTCTCCCAACAGCTGTTCCAGTGGGTCCCCTCCCCCAACCTTCTCTGAGCCTTCGGGGTCCTTGTGGCCTGGCCATTTAGCCCATGGTGTGCAAAAAAGTGCCGCTCAGAGGTAAAACAACCCAACCCTTGACGGGAATTTTCCCTCTGTCTCCTAACAGCTGTCCAGTGGGTCTCCTCTAACCTTCTCTGAGCCCTTGGGGTCTTTGTGACATTGCCATTTAGCCGATTATGTGCAAAAAGAGTTCCCCTCAGAGGTAAAACCCAAAGTATAATTAAGCAATTCTAATACTCTCGATCAAATTTGTAACGTGGCTACGACGACCGATTTGCAGAATCGCATTACACCCTCCTTTTTGTTTTCAGTTGCAATCAATATCAGTGGAACGGGGCGGCTCAGTCAGCTCGTAATCTGTAGTTCCCAGGTTCGAGACCTAGCTGGGCTATCGTTGAGATTTATCTCTCCAAAACTTCCGCCCTACCCACGGTCAGTAGGGGACACCGATGGACTGGAAAGGCCACCGTCCGTCGGATGGGACATCAAGCCGTGGGCCCGTGTTCGAGAGAGCCATACCCTGTGCATGTTAAAGAACACGCTTAATGGCCTTGACGGGAGGCTACCATCTGTCTCCCAACAGATGTTCCAGTGGGTTCCCTCCCCCCCAACCTTTTCTGAGCCTTCGGGGTCCTTGTGACCTAGCCATTTAGCCCATTGTGGGCAAAAAAGTGCCGCTCAAAGGTAAAACAACCCAACCCAGTGGAACGATGCGCTTTAAAAGGAATTCCCCGCTAAACGGGAACTTTTGCAGGAGAATGTTTGTAAAATAAGAATTGGAATGGCGAAGCCGTAATAAAATGTGAGTCGTAGCAAATTTTGTTTCGGCAATTCAATATTCTAAGTAGCAAAAGTTGCAAGAAAATGAAGCTGAAAAATTTGTTAGATGAGGCTCATGGACTTCGCAAGCGCAATGGGCTAAACCGCTTCTTTGCCCTCCCCACTTCTAGTTACGGGCCTGCAATAACTATGACAATATCAATGAAAGTGAAATGAAGCATACTCTGCCATAATCCGCCATTTTGTTTGTATAAGTGCAATCGATCCTACAAATGAGCCATGTCCACCACAACAGGGAGATACCAAAGTAAGCCACGCGAGTACTTCATGCAGAATGCTGAACCTAAGATCTTTTTTGGAGGGATGCTAAACTTAAGTTTTTTTTACTAAATAGCCTTGAAAATAATCTTGGCGCACCACATACACTAGTGTACAAAAAATATTTGTGTTGCGGTAGTAAGGGGTTGCTCTTTCTTTTGTGTAAATTCATTTGAAGCAGCTGATGGAGAAGAAACATTCTCTTCTTTTAACTACAAAGGTACTTATGCCTCAGAAATCAAATATTTCATAAATTCACTGATAATTTCATCACTTCCTGATTAGTGTCTTATTTCACGTTTACTTTTTCGCAATGACAGACCAAAAATAAGAGGTAGGAAAACCTCATTTTTTTAATCAATTCAATTAACACGGCATTTTTTATCAAACCGTTGAACCACACCTGTGAATAGTTTTATCACTTCCAATTTTAGAGGGGCGGGGGTGGCTCAGTCGGTAGCGCGCCAGGCTCGTATTCTGTAGTTCCCAGGTTCGAGTCCCAGCTGGGTCAGCATTGAGATTTATCTCCGCAAAAATTCCCCGCCCTGCCCACGGTCAGTAGGGGACACCGATGGGCTTGGAAAGGCCGCCGTCCGTCTGATGGGACGTTAAGCCGTGACTCCGCGTGCGGGAGAGAGCCATACCCTGTGCACGTTAAAGAACACGCTGGATGGCCTTGACGGGAGGCTACCATCTGTCTCCCAACAGCTGTTCCAGTGGGTCCCCTCCCCCAACCTTCTCTGAGCCTTCGGGGTCCATGTGACCTGGCCATTTAGCCCATGGTGTGCAAAAAAGTGCCGCTCAGAGGTAAAACAACCCAACGTTAAAGAACACGCTGGATGGCCTTGACAGGAGGCTATCATCTGTCTCCCAACAGCTGTTCCAGTGGGTCCCCCCCCCCAACCTTCTCTGAGCCTTCGGGGTCCATGTGACCTGGCCATTTAGCCCATGGTGTGCAAAAAAGTGCCGCTCAGAGATAAAACAACCCAACCCAGATAGTAACAACCAGATTCGAAAGAAAATTGCTTAATATCAAAATACTTCTGGACCAGTGGAGTAGCTTCAGATGCAGATGTTAAGCTAGGCGGGACTATGCAAATGTGCATTGGGCGCTCTGTGGTCCTCCCCACTGCAGACAGGGGCTTTTCACCGAACAAGGGATATCGCATACGAAATTTGGGATCAATCGATTAAGTATCTGAGGAATTTCAAGGCGACGAAATTCGATCAGTTTCTTAATAGTTTGAATAAGCATGCGCTGACATCAGAATCACATAGAAGTAGCCCATGTATCGATGTCCGACAGTTTGGGATACGCCTATTACTGTATTATGATAATGGTTGATCTAGAGAAAAAAATGGTAACTGGCCCGTAACTCACTTGTAAATTTTGCCCCGTGGTATCAAACACGAAAATAACTAATTCTACTTATGTTAAGTCTACAGTTAATAATTCAAAGAAACTTATTGATAATTCCCAAAAAGCTTGTATAAGCCAATCAAGTAATGTACTAATGGGTGAGTGAAATAAAGAAAATATGTAATTTGCAATTTCGGAGATTCAATTGCATGGTTTCACTTTTTCAGGGTGTGTTCCTGGGATGCCAATTTGGAATGGTTGCCATGTACATTTGGGCTGTTGGTCTCTATGCCGCAGGTCAAAGTTCTACAATGACTGGCACTTACGCTGGACAATTCGTCATGGAGGTAGGTGAAACATCATTTGAGAATTTTCGCTTTACTACTTTAACTCGGATGAATATGACATATAAGATATTCCTGTGTAAAATCACATTAGCGAGCGCTAATGCTTCTGCTTTTAATAGGATAGTTAATTAAGAGTCTTTGAACTCTATGGGGCGGGGGTGGCTCAGTCGGTAGCGCGCCAGGCTCGTAATCTGTAGTTCCCAGGTTCGAGTCCCAGCTGGGTCAGCGTTGAGATTTATCTTCGCAAAATTCCCCGCCCTGCCCACGGTCAGTAGGGGACACCGATGGGCTTGGAAAGGCCGCCGTCCGTCGGATGGGACGTTAAGCCGTGGCCCCGTGTGCGGGAGAGCCATACCCTGTGCACGTTAAAGAACATGCTGGATGGCCTTGACGGGAGGCTACCATCTGTCTCCCAACAGCTGTTCCAGTGGGTCCCCTCCCCCAACCTTCTCTGAGCCTTCGGTCCATGTGACCTGGCCATTTAGCCTATAGTTTGCAAAAAAGTGCCGCTCAGAGGTAAAACAACCCAACCTTTGAACTCTAACAAAAAATGTCAAACCAGTAACGACCTGCAAGTCGCATTTAACTCACTATTTATGTGCTGCACATCACAGTCTACCTGATAAAAAATAAATGGTGGGGGGGAGGCTTAGACAGTAGTACGCTAGGCTCGTAAATAACTAGTTCCCAGGTTCGAGTACCACTTGTGATGGCGATGAAATATATTCCACTAAACCTCTGCCTTCAGTCAGAAAGGGACACCAATTGGCTTGGAAAGGCAACCATCGTTAAGCCGTGGGACTGTGCAGGAAAGTCATCCCCTATGAACAATAAAAAAAAACGCTGAATGGACGACGGGAGGTTAACATCTGTCTCCTAACAGGTGTGCAGTAAATCATTTTCCCCCAGCTTTATCTGAGCTCTTGGAGTCCTTGTGACCTGGCCATTTAGCCCATTGTGTGCAAAAACTGGAGTAAACCTAACCAAATAAAAAAAAAATCCTTTTGACCTCTAGCTATAAATTAGTGGGTCTTGGAACAACAGATCTTTTATTGTTTTATTTATGGAAATTCCCTTATACTCTTAGTAATTAAAATTTGAGGTCTATCAAGTGTTATCATTGCCTGACCAAGCAATCTATGGCAATATTCGTTAAAACTAGTGCGTGAAGAAAATGTGCCAGGAGCAGGGGGTGGCCTGAAGTCTATAGGAAGCCATTTTGGAGCATGTTATAATCAAAAAATGACACTTTTAACTTTACTAATATATTATTTAGTAATCGATTCGAGCCCCGGGTAAGGCATGGATGTTTGTGCTATTTTTCTGCTGAGGTCCTGCCATCTTCACAGACCTTTTACTATGGCATATAAACTGACAGACTCCTGTCAGACCTCTGTGGCAAGCAGCTACTTGAGGGGGTATTTATTTTTTTCATTAATTGATATCCTTTTTTTAATAGCTTGTCATTCAGTCTCTGATATGTGAGAGTATTAGGGGTTTTTCCTTCCTAAAAAATAAAATGACAACCAAACCTTGCACCTCTAATTACTTCAGGAATGAAAAATTATTAAAAAAAAAGTACTTGCTCGTCTCTTGCAGGGGCCATAAACCTCTCCTGCCATCACTGGCCAGAAGAAATGGCTGGCAAATTCATTATTACGTAGCAATGTCGCAAGAAGAGAATTTTTTAATAATTGTATTATACAGTTGTATACTAATATTACACAACAACGCTTTGATGAGAGCTATTATTTATGAAAAATTTTCCACATCATTAAAAAATCACATATGGATATCTATTTTTATGATATATTATCATTTTTATTATAATCCTTCAACTGAAATTTAAACTATATGAAATCCTAACATAAAAAATATTTATTGCAATCTAATTTTTGTGCAAAGGATAGACATAAATTTTTCAATGTGTGAGATTAATATAGAAAAGACAATCTGGAATACTCAAATTGCATTTGTTTACGATGACAGCAATTTCTTTGATCACTCTCAGCTGATTGTCGTTCTTACCTGTATTCCTAATAATAAGATTTAGCTAATCTTTAAACTTAGGGCGCATTTTTATGTCAAAAATTTATTAAAAAGTGATCCATGCAGTCGTTCCAGAGTTATTGAATAACCAAAAAACTTGAAATGTGAAAAGTCCGACAAAAATCGAAAATTTGCTCTCAATTACACAAAGATTTTAATTTTGAAGTGCTTTTACCATATAAAAGCAACCATTAACTCTACTCAGTAGGGGCGGGGGTTGCTCAATCGGTAGCGCGCCAGGCTCGTAATCTGCAATTCCCAGGTTCAAGTCCCAGCTGAGTTAGCGTTGAGATTTATCTCCGCAAAATTTCCCGCCCTGCCCACGGTCAGTAGGGGACGCCAATGTACTTGGAAAAATCGCCGTCCGTCGGATAAGACGTTAAACAGTGGCCCCGTGTGCCATACCCTGTGCACGTTGAAGAACACGTTGGATGGCCTTGACGGGAGGCTACCATCTGTCTCCCAACAGCTGTTCCAATTGGTCCCCTCCCCAACCTTCTCTGAGCCTTCGGAGTCCTTGTGACCTGGCCGTTTAGTCCACGGTGTGCAAAAAAGTGCCGCTTGGAAGTAAAACAACCCAACTCTGCTCAATATCTTCTGACATATTTCCATTTAATATTGATGCCAATTTTGGCCTATCTTAATAGCTTCAGTTTCCAAATACAACTTCACCCTATTATGACTCCACTGTAATTGGAACCACTAGATGACTTCGACTAGCAGCAGCATAATTTGATCACCTTTTCCGTTAACTCGATTCGATCTGTCTTTCCAGGGATTTCTGAAGATCAAGTGGGCCCGATGGAAGCGAGTTCTTCTCACCCGATCAATTGCCGTCTGCCCGACACTGTTGATCGCAATCTCCAGGGACATCACAGAACTAACTGGCATGAATGATATGTTGAATGCACTGATGTCGCTTCAACTTCCCTTTGCTCTCATTCCGACTATCACCTTCACCTCTGCTCTCGCAGTCATGCAGGAGTTCACCAATGGAATGTGAGTATCAAAATACATAGATATATCCCTTCTTACATTGGCTTGAAAAAGTTTTCATTATAAAAGCAGTGATGAATTTACTGCACAGGCGTAAAATTCCCCGCCCTGCCCACGGTCAGTAGGGGACACCGAAGGGCTTGGAAAGGCCGCCATCCGTCGGATGGGACGTTAAGCCGTGGTACCGTGTGGGAGAGCCATACCCTGTGCACGTTAAAGAACACGCTGGATGGCCTTGACGGGAGGCTACCATCTGTCTCCCAACAGCTATTCCAGTGGATCCACTCCCCCAACCTACTCTGAGCCTTCGGAGTCCATGTGACCTGGCCATTTAGTCCATGGTGTGCAAAAAAGTGCCGCTCAGAGGTAAAACAACCCAAACCAACTGCACAGGCGCATGAGGCGCTCGCTCGGGGCCTTGACACTCATGAGAGGCTCAAAGCAGTCAAAACTCCATTTATTTCGAAAAATTTATTGAGTAAAATATTTAACAATCTATTATTTACGTACACATCTAGTGTTTTTACTTGAGTTAATACGAAATATGATTGTTAAGTATACTACAAAGAACAGGTAAAAAGGCAGGTATCGTTTAATCTTTTTTTTTTTCTTGGCCTTAGCAGTTGATTTGGTCAAGTAATTATCTCCTGTTTTAAAAAAATATAAAAATAGATTTTATTTTCATTTGCACAAAATATTATTTCGATGCATTCTTTAATAAAAATACAGCTTTCACTTATAATAGTCATTTTCAATCTGAACATAGTAATTACAAGTCAGTTATTGTTTTAACATCGACTCCAGCTCATTGCCCTTGGGAAGGTGCTTCCTGATTGAAAATTGCTTTTTATGCGGCGTTTGCAGTATTTGTCCATCATTTACCCCAAGAATTGAAATCGGGGAGTCTTGATATTTTAAGAGAGGATGTTTATTTCTTCAGAAGTTGGAATATGAGAGGAATATGGCAAAATTGGCAATGCTTCATCTTACGAGTTGATAGTGGGGTATTAAGAGAAAGAAGTCTCAAGAGAATTTTAGGAGAGTGTGGAGAAATTCCTTCATTTCTCTGTGAATATAGTAATGACTCACTCATACTACTATTGATTCTTAAAGAGAAAAAAAATCGAAAATATGCCCTGTTTAAACTGATTTCTTAATTTCCTTCCAGACCGAACAAGATATTCGCCATATGTCTCTCCGTAGGAATCATTGGACTAAATCTTTACTTTGTGCAGGCTTTCACGGACCAGTATTTACCTCATCATTGGGCTATGTATCTGGGATTAGCCATTTTCTTTTTACTCTATTCTGTCTTCGTCATCTACCTGGTGAGTAAATATTTATTTATTAACCTTATAACCATTGCTTCTGATTAGTAAGGTGTTTTATAATTAAGTCAATGGTGTATCCTGGAAAATAGGTCAAATCACGGAAGCAAAAAAACTTGGTTGATAACACAGAAGGGTAAACTTTTATATGCTCCTAAACTCAACCCTCTTATTACTCTCCTGCGAACTCTTGCCCTACCCTCAGTTAAAAAAAAGGATGCTGATGGGATTGGAAATGGCCATCGTCTAACAAATGGGCTGTAATGCGGTGTCATCGTATGCAAGAATGACTGGAGAGCCATGCCCGTGTGCACATTAAAGAACACCCTGGATGTCCTAGACAGCAATCTTTCCTTCTGCCTATTAACAGCTGTACAATGTGTTCTCTTCCCCTACCAAACTCTCAGCCTTTGACAGTTTTTGTGATCTGATCATTTAGCCCATCGAGTTCTCAAAACTGCACTTAAAGATTAAGAAACCTAACTTCGCTCGTTCAATCTTTGCGAAGATCAAGGTAAAATAGAAAACAGTTTAAAAAGTAAGTTTTTAGCAATATTTTTAAGATTTCCATTTTGCAATTTTGTTTTTAAAAAGAAGACATTTGTTTTCCACACCCAAACCAATCATATGTGGCTCATGGATCAGATTATTACTCCCAAACTTCTACATTTGACATAATAGGAAATATTTCAATAAAGGCTGTTCTGATGAGATGTTTTAATGCTAGAAATCAAATGGTGCCGAAAGCATCTTTTGATTTCTAGACCATCACTCCGACTCCTATTTGACCTCTAACGAAACACCGGATCTGAAAATTACTGTTAATTCTGAGTTCTGCCATCTGAAAAGCCTCGTTCGCCAATTTCTAGCTCTCCGGCACCATGGCATCTAAAATTTACAATAATTTCTGAGATTTACGTCTCAAAATATCCCCAAACATCAATTTTAACTCTCTACCACCGGCAGATCTACGTTTGACCTCGAAAGACCATCCGAATCCGAAATTTTTTAACGTTTCCGACATCTACAGCCCGGGACACCAATTTTTCACGTTTTAGCACTCGTAGATCATGGTTTGACCTGTAGTGGCCTCTATTTGACCAGCGGACATGTAGGAGATCAAATTTCGGATTTTTTCCGAAATCTCTAAGACCCAATTACTTTTAGGAATTTTCCATCTCTGATATCGGGACTGGATTAAAAAGCCCTCCTGGAAATATCTCAAAGATCCCAGCTAGAGTAAATTAGATCTCGTTGCGGATATTTCAATACTTGGAATATTTTCTTAATAATTTAACGAAGTGATATGTTTGCCAAAACTGAAAGCGAACGTTGGTTTTGCAATTATATCAAGAGAAAGTTGTTAGTATAATAGTATAAGCCCCATTGTAATTCAGAGGTTTCCTTGAACATTTCTCTAATCAAGCTTTGTACAAATACCATAAAGCATAAGCAACGCATTAAGAGAACCTGCATGGAGCTTGGAACAAAAGTTCGCTTTTAGTTTTGGCAAACGTATACACTTCGCCAATTATTACAAAAAAAAATTCAAAGTAGGGGTAATCTGATTTGTGCGATTAATGCATTCTTTGAAACTACCACGTAAAATCTAATTCGCACAAAACAATTTTCCGATATAAATCCATTGAAATGGCCAGGAGTAGTGTAGTCCCACAATAGTCCCCCCTTTGCACAGTGCTTTCCCCTATGACGTCACCGCCTGTACTTTGACCCCTATGTCACAATCGTCCACGTTGCTCAGATTGAACTTTGGCCCCTATGTCGCAACTGTCATGGGATATGGCACCACCACCCAGTCGCGTGATATGTCGCAACCGTCCTGGACTTTGACCCCCTATGTCACAGCTGTCCACATTGCCTTCTCTGTTTGAACTTTACCCCCATGTTGCAACCGACCATATTTTAAGCCCTCCCCCTCTTCATAGACCCACCTATTTTTTAAGCCAACCTTCTCGAATCGTTTCGATTTTTCTTGATTTCACCTGGTTGACCCACCTATATTTAAAGCACCCCTTCTCGAATCGTCTCGATTTTTCTTGATTTCCCCTGGTTGACCTACCTATATTTTAAGCCCCCTCTTTAAAGACCCCCTGGTTGACTCATCGCAAATCAGTTTTTGCACATTTAATCGGTGTCATCCAACGTCCGTACTATTTTTAGTGCATCTCCTGTATTTTAAAAAAAATTGTTTCCGACGCCGTGATTTGAACCCGGTGCCGATAGCTGAAGCGTTATCGCACTCAACTATGCCTTGTTACTTTATGATGTGGCTTAGATGTGTCTCAAACAGGGTATAGTCCATCGTTATAAATCACGTATCCCTTTATTACAGTTTAAGGAGTTATTTCAGATATTTTTATTAACGTAGGTTTTTTTTATTATCCTACGTTTTTTAAAACCTTCGTGTTTATTTCGTTACAACTAGCTTTTTACTGCCTAACCTTTGTTTATTTTTATAACCTACGTATTTCTTATAATTAACTCCGTGACTAGAAGAAGGACTACCCCGCAGTAATTGTTTTAAAAGACTGTCCCACAGAAAATGCCGTTGAGTAAAACTTTAATAAAAGTAAAAAAAATTTGATTTAAAAACTTATTCGTCATTATGTAAAATATTGAGGGGTAATATGGTCTGGTGACCCATATGGATGGCATAAAAATCACACTTTAGAACACGCGTTCGGTACCGGACCACATTTTATTGATGGAGGGTTAAGTCCTGCATTATTAAAAAATATTAAATGGTGAATCACAAGGGGACCACGATTTATTGATGGATTACCTTTGACGATCCTCTTCCATAAACTCGTTTATCATCAAAAAGTCCTCCTTTCTTAAAAATCCTACATTAATTAAAAATCTTATCAAAAGTTCCATCCCTCTCATTAACAGTTCCGCCCCCCTTTTAAGGACTATCCCGCAGTAACTGTTTTAAAAGACTGTCCAGCAGAAAATAACAATGGGTAAAAAATTAATAAAAGGAGAAAAATCTGATTTAAAAATAAATTATTCGTAATTATGAAATGATATTGAGGTGTAATATGGTCTGTAGGGGTTACATATAAGACCCGCTTTAGAACACGCAACAGACGTTCGGTACCTCACCCTGGACCACGTTTTATTGACGGATGACTCTCTGCACTGAAAATTTTTCCAAGTCCGCTAATCTCTTTCGGTGGCAACGATCAGAATGGGTGTTGCAATTATTCATCAAAGTCTCATATTTTGCGAGCTCGACCTTTCATCAACTCGTGTGATGTGCATTTCGCAACAAGCGGGCTATGTACGATAGAACTGCTGCTATCTGCACCGCAATATTTCCATCTGCTACTGATAAACGATTTCCTTCATTAAAAATAGAAACTTGGTAAATAATTCACTGCATTCATTAAGAACACAAACTGATCTCGTGCTGAAACATAGTCTTCCAGAACTGATGAGAAGAAACACGCGACATTTATTCAAAAGATTCGTAAGGATGAAACTGTAAAAGGTACGAGAACTAAGGTCAAGGGATGCAAATTCAAAGTGACAAGCAGGGTGTGATTCTGCATAGTTCAATGAGTCCTTTGGTAGCCGTTAGGAAGGCGAGAAGTAGGAGATTAGCAGACTGAGAAAAATAACATATCGGTGGAATATGGGATGTTCGTTTCCAAAGAGAATGAATGTTTTCATTTTACACCTTCAGTGCCCTCAAAAAGTTACATATCTACGGTCTATTATTCTTTTGTACCACCGAAAACCAGTTGATCAGCCAAGAAAAATCAAGAGTTGATGTATATATTAATGTTTCGCTGAATTATTTATTGAAATGAATGCAGGAAATACAAAACATGAATATTGATGAAACAGTGCAAAACAAAATTTTTCAAAGAGTTACATTTAGTACACACAATTTTTGTTAGTTTGTTTTCTCTGCTTTACACATAGGACACATGGCCGTCTTGTGATTACTTCGACTGTCAAATGATCTCCTACCTTGAGCATGCTATTAGAAGCTTCTTCTGCACCAACCGGGAAAAGCACGGGATATTTTGCTACCAATGAACTAGGAATTAACTCTTTTTCCATTACCACTGGGACTACTTTCCACATATATAAATCCTGTATTAACTGTGAACGAGCCTGTAATAAATTGAACGCCTTAACAACTATATACAGTTAGAAGAAAAATATATCTAAATTCGTAAAAATGGACAACATTTCTATCTGTTTTTCGACACGAGAAAGAGGTGTTCCCTTTCACAACATTCAGATTTAAAGCGCACGCAAATCTCCTACTGTTATCAGATGATGAAAAGCAGCATTTATTGTTCCATTAAAAATTGATAAGAATCTATAAAATTCAAAGTTCCAAGGGAGAATGCCGTTTTCCATATTATTGGGAACACAATTAATCTTCTTATTTTTGCTCATTCCCTGTATAGTAAGACGGCTGTCCTTTAGGTTATGAAATATAACTGGAACATTATTAGGGAGCTTGAAAATTGGGATGACACGTATTATGAGCGCCTCCTCGGAGAAGTGCTAAAACTATGTGTCAGATACTATGAAATTGATTCCTGTCATGTTTACACAGCTCCTGCCTTCATACCTGAAGATGACAAATATAGTTGATAAACTACAATGTACCTTTTTGGGAGATATACGAGGGGGAATTTCAGTGAATCGTTTTAGCACGGCAAGCAACAAGCATTTAGAATGAAAGACAAACTGATTGTAAAGGGTGTTGGAATCTCTGTAAATGCGCACACATTGCTGTGGATAGGTGAATATTTCCACAATTCTTTGGAAGTGGAAGGTACAATAACTGTAAAACATACTGTGACGAGAGAGAAAGTATAAAAATGCAGTGGGATGGTTGTAAAAATCGCTTCAAAACAGCAAATTACAGCGCAAATACTGTAAGATAGAAAAAACGACTATTAACAAGCGCCATCTAGTGTGTAAGATACGTGAACCTAAGGAGTAACTGATAGAAGTCACTCTTTAGCGGAAGGAGTAATACAGGAAAAATCGTAAAATATTAAGGTCCCACGCTAGTAAATCACGGTCCATTGCGTACACACGGATGGATGAATATCACAAAATACTTTGCATATAGAACACATCAGTAAAGAACCACAGAAGTTTGGAAATTTAAAATCTGAAATCTCGCTGTTTATAAGAAAACAATATTTTCAGGATTTTCATGAAAGGTTGGGTCGCAGTATCGATCCGCTAGACCTAACTTTGCATTCTCTGACTTCAACCGCCGATAAAACGTAACGTAAGCTCTCTCGACGGTTTTTCCAAGCGCTCTCTCACGCTCTTTTCAGAGTTCCTGGTCCCCCGGTACGTTTGAATAAACGCATAAGTGTGTGGAGGTGGTTAGCTGCAAACACAAGTTTTTCGACAATGATATGGTGTTTTTCACTACACGAGGAAATCTAACACACACACATTTTCATGTCTAAGAATCGGTTTAGTTATTTTTCCTGCATGAGAATATTTCTGCTCTAGTGTGGAATTCTTAGAACAAGTGGTACCATGCTCGTGTGAAAGTGATTCTGGCAAGCACACGTTTTTGATAATGTTATGTATATTGTTTGGAAATCTAAAAGAACACTACCTATAGAAAGTAGCATTACCCCTGTAAGCTAATACTAATTACTTCTGGATTCTGAGGGAACCCATAACTGATAGACAATACTTTGCGTTTCAAACGTTTTCCGGACCTAACGCATAAAACGTCAAGTCTTTCAAAGGTTATTTCACACTTCAAACCAAGACAATCAATATTGCAGAAGTAAGATTGGAAAGGAGACGCGATAGGAAAACACCCTACCCATCATTCTCACATTAAAAGAAAACGTAACGTAAGACAGAGTGCGCCATGTGACAGCAAGAAGAATACAAGCAGTAACCATAGTTTAAACACAAGTATTACGTATTTCTTACAACAAAGTTCATTTCTAGTGAAGATGGAACATTCACTTTTTGTGCAAGCATGTGAATATTAAATTTCAGTTGTATGTGAAATTCACTTTTCCGAACATGGGTGAAATCGCTCCAATGGAGTGAACTAGAGTGAAATCCTCACACAAGACAAGGGAATTTAGTGGAAATAGGTGATAAATGTTCGAGATCAATAGCTGAAGGTTGGCTAGAAGGTTGAGGGGAGGAGACTGAGGTAGAGGAGTTGGACTGGTAGCGGGCAGCAGCGATGAGTTGGACCAGTATTTAAAGCGATGGGTTGGAGCAGTAGCGGGCAGCGATGCTGTTGATTGGTGAATTACCAGTACTAGCAGAGTTGTAAGAGCTGGTACAAGGTGAATGCAAACCGGTTCATACATATATTGTGTCTGCTTCTTCATATCTCTATTCTTTCCAACACAAATGTTAAAAGATTTCAGGCAACAGTTCAAAAGCAGTAAATAAGTGGTTTTCTATGTTTCGGGCATTTAACCAGCGCCATCTATCGGGTACAGGAATCCTCAAAACTAAGTAACAATACTAGAAAAATCACTGTCCATAACATTTATATTCATGTATTCCAAACCATTTTCTTGTTACGAGACATCTGACAGAAAACGTAAGACAGGTGTGCTCAATATTCAAACGTGTTGAAAAATACTTACTGAAATATGAGTATTCAAAATCAAGAGATGAATGACATTATACATATTCAACGGATGTCTTTCTAAGTGTAAATCTCTATGCATACATGAATGCGATTGACTAAGTTTTTCTTCATATTTTGTCACATACTTGTTCCGTCTCTGTAATTGTATGCTTGTTTGTTTGTGTGTGCGTTGCGTGTCCGTGTGTGCGTTGCATGTGTGCGTGTGCATATGTTTATGTGGTTAAACATGTTATGTGGTAAAAAGTTTAGTGCGCTAAACTTTTTGTGTAGGAGGCAGGAGATGAAGATAATTATTCCTACATGTTACACTTTCCTATATTACTAAACGAAGTGTACGACGAACTGGTACGTGCCTCTGAATATGTACTAAATAAATGTTAATAGTGCTACTAATTTCTGTTCTATATCTGATTGGTCCTCGTTGTAATTTCTTAGTGTATGAATAAAAGATTTTTTCCGCAATGCTGTTTCATTGTTCCACTTAACTGAATCGAGAAATGTAAAAGAATGACTATCTGAAAACTGTACGATATTAGAGTAATAATGTTGTAGATTTGATATTAGTGATGGCTATGAAAGAAATCATCTCGTTTTAAATTGTTAGCTTCTTCTGTAGCAAGCAACTGCCAGATAGATAACATGTTTATTCTTGAACACACGATTCACATTCACAGAAACAGACATGAAAACATAAACATACGCACACACGCAACCCACGCACACACAAACATACAATTATAGAGACGAAACAAGTATGTGACAAAATATGAAGAAAATTTAGTCAATCGCATTCATGTATGCATAGAGATTTACACTTAGAAAGACATCCGTTGAATATGTATAATGCCATTCATCTCTTGATTTTGAATACTCATATTTCAGTAAGTATTTTTCAACACGTTTGAATATTGAGCACACCTGTCTTACGTTTTCTGTCAGATGTCTCGTAACAAGAAAATGGTTTGGAATACATGAATATAAATGTTATGGACAGTGATTTTTCTAGTATTGTTACTTAGTTTTGAGGATTCCTGTACCCGACAGATGGCGCTGGTTAAATGCCCGAAACGTAGAAAATCACTTATTTACTGCTTTTGAACTGTTGCATGAAATCTTTTAAGATTTGTGTTGGAAAGAATAGAGATATGAAGAAGCAGACACGATGTATGTATGAACCGGTTTGCATTCACCTTGTACCAGCTCTTACAACTCTGCTAGTACTGGTAATTCACCAATCAATAGCATCGCTGCCCGCTACTGCTCCAACCCATCGCTTGAAATACTGGTCCAACTCATCGCTGCTGCCAGCTACCAGTCCAACTCCTCTACCTCAGTCTCCTCCCCCCAACCTTCTAGCCAACCTTCAGCTATTGATCTCGAAGATTTATCACCTATTTCCACTAAATTCCCTTGTCTTGTGTGTCACTCTAGTTCACTCCATTGGAGCGATTTCACCCATGTTCGGAAAAGTGAATTTCACATACAACTGAAATTTAATATTCACATGCTTGCACAAAAAGTGAATGTTCCATCTTCACTAGAAATGAACTTTGTTGTAAGAAATACGTAATACTTGTGTTTAAACTATGGTTACTGCTTGTATTCTTCTTGCTGTCACATGGCGCACTCTGTCTTACGTTACGTTTTCTTTTAATGTGAGAATGGTGGGTAGGGTGTTTTCCTATCGCGTCTCCTTTCCAATCTTACTTCTGCAATATTGATTGTCTTGGTTTGAAGTGTGAAATAACCTTTGAAAGACTTGACGTTTTATGCGTTAGGTCCGGAAAACGTTTGAAACGCAAAGTATTGTCTATCAGTTATGGGTTCCCTCAGAATCCAGAAGTAATTAGTATTAGCTTACAGGGGTAATGCTACTTTCTATAGGTAGTGTTCTTTTAGATTTCCAAACAATATACATAACATTATCAAAAACTTGTGCTTGCCAGAATCACTTTCACACGAGCATGGTACCACTTGTTCTAAGAATTCCACACTAGTGTAGAAATATTCTCATGCAGAAAAAATAACTAAACCGATTCTTAGACATGATAATGTGTGTGTGTGTTAGATTTCCTCGTGTAGTGAAAAACACCATATCATTGTCGAAAAACTTGTGTTTGCATCTAACCACCTCCACACACTTATGCGTTTATTCAAACGTACCGGAGGACCAGGAACTCTGAAAAGAACGTGAGAGAGCGCTTGGAAAAACCGTCGAGAGAGCTTACGTTACGTTTTATCGGCGGTTGAAGTCAGAGAATGCAAAGTTAGGTGTAGCGGATCGATACTGCTACCCAACTTTTTATGGAAATCCTAAAAATATTGTTGTTTTCTTATAAACAGCGAGATTTCAGATTTTAAATTTCCAAACTTCTGTGGTTCTTTCCTGATGTTTTCTATATGCAAAGTATTGTGTGATATTCATCCATCCGTGTGTACGCAATAGACCGTGATTTACTAGCGTGGGACCTTAATATTTCATGATTTTTCCTGTATTACTCCTTCCGCTAAAGAGTGACTTTTATCAGTTACTCCTTAGGTTCACTTATTTTACACACTAGATGGCGCTTGTTAATAGTCGTTTTTTTCTATCTTACAGTATTTGCGCTGTAATTTGTTGTTTTGAAGCGATTTTTACAACCATCCCACTGCATTTTTATACTTTCTCTCTCGTCACAGTATGTTTTACAGTTATTGTACATTCCACTTCCAAAGAATTGTGGAAATATTCACCTATCCACAGCAATGTGTGCGCATTTACAGAGATTCCAACACCCTTTACAATCAGTTTCTTTCATTCTAAATGCTTGTTGCTTGCCGTGCTAAAACGATTCACTGAAATTCCCCCTCGTATATCTCCCAAAAAGGTACATTGTAGTTTATCAACTATATTTGTCATCTACAGGTATGAAGGCAGGAGCTGTGTAAACATGACAGGAATCAATTTCATAGTATCTGACACATAATTTTAGCACTTCTCCGAGGAGGCGCTCATAATACGTGTCATCCCAATTTTCAAGCTCCCTAATAATGTTCCAGTTATATTTCATAACCTAAAGGACAGCCATCTTACTATACAAGGAATGATCAAAAACAAGAAGATTAATTGTGTTCCCAATAATATGGAAAACAGCATTCTCCCTTGGAACTTTGAATTTCATAGATTCTTATCAATTTTTAATGGAACAATAAATGCTGCTTTTCATCATCTGATAACAGTAGGAGATTTGCGTGAGCTTTAAATCTGACTGCTGTGATGTAGGGTGGGAACACCTCTTTCTCGTGACCAAAATCATTGACAGAAATGTTGTTCATTTTTACGAATTTAGATATATTTTTCTTCTAAATGTATATAGTTGTTAAGGCGTTCAATTTATTACAGGCTCATTCACAGTTAATACAGGATTTATATATGTGGAAAATAGTCCCAGTGGTAATGGAAAAAGAGTTAATTCCTAGTTCATTGGTAGCAAAATATCCCGTGCTTTTCCCGGTTGGTGCAGAAGAAGCTTCTAATAGCATGCTCAAGGTAGGAGATCATTTGACAGTCGAAGTAATCACAAGACGGCCATGTGTCCTATGTGTAAAGCAGAGAAAACAAACTAACAAAAATTGTGTGTACTAAATGTAACTCTTTGAAAAATTTTGTTTTGCACTGTTTCATCAATATTCATGTTTTGTATTTCTTGCATTCATTTCAATAAATAATTCAGCGAAACATTAATATATACATCAACTCTTGATTTTTCTTGGCTGATCAACTGGTTTTCGGTGGTACAAAATAATAATAGACCGTAGATATGTAACTTTTTGAGGGCACTGAAGGTGTAAAATGAAAACATTCATTCTCTTTGGAAACGAACATCCCATATTCCACCGATGTTATTTTTCTCAGTCTGCTAATCTCCTACTTCTCGCCTTCCTAACGCCTACCAAAGGACTCATTGAACTATGCAGAATCACACCCTGCTTGTCACTTTGAATTTGCATCCCTTGACCTTAGTTCTCGTACCTTTTACAGTTTCATCCTTACGAATCTTTTGAATAATGTCGCGTGTTTCTTCTCATCAGTTCTGGAAGACTATGTTTTAGCACGAAATCAGTTTGTGTTCTTAATGAATGCAGTGAATTATTTACCAAGTTTCTATTTTTAATGAAGGAAATCGTTTATCAGTAGCAGATGGAAATATTGCGGTGCAGATAGCAGCAGTTCTATCGTACATAGCCCGCTTGTTGCGAAATGCACATCACACGAGTTGATGAAAGGTCGAGCTCGCAAAATATGAGACTTTGATGAATAATTGCAACACCCATTCTGATCGTTGCCACCGAAAGAGATTAGCGGACTTGGAAAATTTTTCAGTGCGGAGAGTCATTCGCAATAAAACGTGGTCTGGGGTGAGGTACCAAATGTCTGTTGCGTGTTCTAAAGCGGGTCTTATATGTCACCCCTACAGACCATATTACACCTCATTATCATTTCATAATTACGAATAATTTATTTTTAAATCAGATTTTTCTCCTTTTATTAATTTTTTTACCCATTGGTATTTTCTGCTGGACAGTCTTTTAAAACAGTTACTGCGGGATAGTCCTTAAAAGGGGGCGGAACTGTTAATGAGGGGGACAGAACTTTTGATAAGAGTTTTAATTAATGTAGGGTTTTTAAGAAAGGAGGACTTTTTGATGATAAACGAGTTTATCGAAGAGGATCGTCAAAGGTAATCCATCAATAAATCGTGGCCCCCTTGTGATTCACCATTTAATATTTTTTAATAATGCAGGACTTAACCCTCCATCAATAAAACGTGGTCCGGTACCGAACGCGTGTTCTAAAGCGTGATTTTTATGCCATCCATATGGGTCACCAGACCATATTACCCCTCAATATTTTACATAATGACGAATAAATTTTTAAATCAAATTTTTTTTTTCCTTTTATTAAATTTTTATTTAACGGCATTTTCTGTGGGACAGTCTTTTAAAACAGTTACTAATTATAAGAAATACGTAGGTTATAAAAATAAACGAAGGTTAGGCAGAAAAAAGCTAGTTATAACGAAATAAACACGAAGGTTGTAAAAAACGTAGGATAATAAAAAAAAAAACTACGTTAATAAAAATATCTGAAATAACTCCTTAAACTGTAATAAAGAGATACATGATTTATAATGATGGGCTATACCCCGTTTGAGACACATCTAAGCCACATTAACAAGTAACAAGGTATAGTTGAGTGTGATAACGCTTCAGCTATCAGCACCGAGGTAGCGGGTTCAAATCACGGCGTCGGAAGCAATTTTTTTTAAAATACAGGAGACTCACTAAAAATAGTACGGACGTTGGATGACGCCGATTAAATGTGCAAAAACTGATTTGCGATGGGTCAACCAGGAGATCTTTAAAGAGGTCGCTTAAAATATAGGTAGGTCAACCAGGGGAAAACAAGAAAAATCGAGACGATTCGAGAAAGGGGACTTAAAAAATAGGTGGGTCTATGAAGAGGGGGGGGGGGCTTAAAATATGGTCGGTTGCAACATGGGGGTCAAAGTTCAATCTGAGAAGGCAACGTGGACAGTTGCGACATAGGGGGTCAAAGTCCAGGGCGTTTGCGACACGCGACTTGGGTGGTCAAAGCGACATAGGGGCGTCAAAGTCCAGGCGGTTGTATCACGCGACTGGGTGGTGGTGCCATATCCCATGACAGTTGCGACATAGGGGTCAAAGTTCAATCTGAGAAGGCAACGTGGACGAAGTCCAGGCGGTGACGTCATAGGGGGGAAAGCACTCTGCGAAAAGGGAGACTATTCTGGGACTACACTACTGCCAGGGTAGGGGGAGTATGTACCTGTATTAGCCTATCCAACATCGAAATTTCAAATTCTACTCTAGAATACAATAATTTAAGAAACTTATATTTAAATCTTAAAGATATATTAAGTGCTACTCTGTATAAACTTACTGGAGCCTAGTCGAGAGGCGAGTGGAGGATGTCATCCGGGATGGATAGAACTGAAGGGGACAGTAGGAAGAAGACAGTGGAAAAAAATGAAGCTAAATTAAATTGAACGAAATTTTGATTTCTGCTTTGCCAGAGTTTTGGCTGTCAGTGCAAGGTCTGACATAAGATCTTTGCATTTATGTTGAAGAATTACTTTTTAACTTTTAAAACAGCAGACAAAAACATTACTTCTTTTATTTAGCTTTTTAATTCGTTACCTAATTTTTCAAAAGGGAAAATAATATTAATAGGTTTTTAAAATTCATCTACGGTTAGCTTAACAATATTGAAAATGTTGAAATTATTTGATATTTCTTCTATTTATCCCAGTATACACTTAATCTTTCTCACGTTTTTACTATTATTGAAATAAGAAAAATTTATATAGTATAAAGTATTTTGATAACATGCGAGTTTATAATTCTTGTAGTTTGAAACTTACATTATATTTTGTGTTTTAGCCTTAGTTTTAACTAACACAATAACTAGTAGTAGTAGTATAAGCGTCGTTGTAGATCGTACTCATTCTTTCGTAATAGCTATTTCTGTATCCAATTGTGACACTTCTGGAAGCTTTAAAGTAGCCCAGAAATAGAAGCCTATCCTCCAGTCTATCTTCAAGATCTTTAGAGTTCTTTGACTACGCTCGTGCCCAAGATTGTCCTGACCTAAATACGCTCGTGCCCAAGATTGTCGTGACCTAAATTATGCTTTTATTCGTAAACTTAATTTCGGCTCTAAAAGCCCGAACAACTGCTATGATTTCAAAAACTGAGCTGCTAATAATTCATTTATATTCCATCAGAAATAGTTCAAAATTATCAAATATGTCCAAGTCTGAATTTCTGTATTTTCTTGTTGCAGACGTTAATATTCTGCGTTTCCCTTGGAGCAAAATGGCTTCTGCGCTTACCGGTAAGTAGTAGTATCTTTATTCTCTAATGAAACGTCCAAGGAAAGAATTTATTCATGTTTATATTACTATATGCTGATCAAAAGAATTTGAGTGTAATTGATCTTCGTTAATGAAAAACCACATTCAAGACTCCGTAACTTCAAAATAAGCTTTTAATAGAAAAATTCTTTTTGATGATACCATTCTTTTTGAATCGAAGTTAAATGTTTTAACTTTTTAAATACTGAACGAATATTGTTTAAAATCAAGATATTAAAGTACTAAAAGTTTTAATTTTTTTATGATAACAATATTCATTTAGCATTTAAAAAGTTAGAACATTTAACTTTGCCGATTATAAGAATTTGCTTCAGAAGCTAAGCATAAACAACTCTTTTTAAAATAATTGTAAATTTAGAATTATACTTAATTGAGTGGCACTCATAATTCTGAAAACGGCGTTTCAAATGGTATTGGCAATGGTGTAAATATAAACATGGTTTATTCATTAATCAATCACCTACATACATATTAAAGAACAGTTGCGCACAGGCTTTGGCTCAAAATTGCACTGACGACTTCGGTGTCAGATTAAATTTCAAATATGTCTTGTAATTTTCAAAAGAAAAGTAAAAACAAAATATTTTTATATACTTTCAATCATTCTTTAGTAATAGAAAATTAGCATATTCGGCTTTTGATTATTTTTTGCTTATTCTCTAATAAATGAATAGCTCTTTGTATTTAAAACGTTACCCACGAACTTTCAGTTTCTGCTAGTATTTCAAATATTTTTTGCTCTAAATAGCATTAACATTTTAATATCATAAAATTATTAAAATTAATAATGAAATAAATAATCAATTAAATAATTACCAGCATGCATTTATGCTTATTTGCCTAATGATACGTCAGAGAACGTTTTTCCCTAATCAAGCTCAACAATTGTTGAAATGATTCAGAATCGGGCTCAAAATATTGAGCCCGAATTCATCTCTAGTGTATATGCACCAGTTGCCAAATTAGGCTTTTTGTATCACCCATAGTTAAGAAATAAAATTGTCAGCAATGGAAGGTCTTCATATCACGTATGTTGCAAAAGACCTCAATGAAAGTTGATTTGCTAAAAGCTCTCTTCACCAGTAACGTGGTATTATACACAGTCGATCAGAATATGACCACCTATCTAATAATGGGTTGGGTTGGGTTTTTTACCTCTGAGCAGCACTTTTTTGCACACCATGGGCTAAATGGCCAGGTCACATGGACCCCGAAGGCTCAGAGAAGGTTGGGGGAGGGGACCCACTGGAACAGCTGTTGGGAGACAGATGGTAGCCTCCCGTCAAGACCATCCAGCGTGTTCTTTAACGTGCACAGGGTATGACTCTCCCGCACACGGGGCCACGGCTTAACGTACCATCCGACGGACGGCAGCCTTTCCAAGCCCAGCAGTGTCCCCTACTGACCGTGGGCAGGGAATTTTGCAGAGATAAATCTCAACGCTGACCCAGCTGGGACTCGAACCTGGGAACTACAGATTACGAGCCTGGCGCGCTACCGACTGAGCCACCCCCACCCCCTATCTAATAATGGGAATAACCACTCTTGGCCCCCTGATGACAGAAGCGAGATGGCGTGGCATGGACGCAATGAGGCCCTGGAAGGTTGCCAGAGGCACACGTGGCCATTCAGACTCCAGCAGAGCATGGAGGTTCCGGAGATTACGTGGTTGTGGATCCGCACGCCGAACCTGTCGATCCAAATGGTCCCACAAGTGCTCTATGGGATTGAAGTCGGGCGATCACCAGCCAAGGGAGAACGGAGACATCACTGTTGTGTTCCTGGAGCCAGTCACGCACCACCTTAGCGACATGGCAGGGCACATTGTCCTTTTGGTAGACACCATCACCACCAGAGTAAACGTCCAACATGACAGGATGCATGTCGTCAGCGAGGATGGCCATTTTACATTAAGTAATGGCAAGTCCCAGTTGTACCACAACATATGATTGCACACCAACTATGGGGAGAATGCCTAAATCTCCACTAACTACGCCGGGGCAAGACAGTGCGACAAGGACACAGCTCATCCACGACTACCTATGGTGAAAAATCCTATAGAAGGAAGGTTCATCCATCGGTCAAAAACTAAATTTAATCTGTTCCCCGGTTAGCCACAAAAATGGTATATAGAACCAAGTTGACTCGGCTCCCATGGTGGAGACTCTTGGTTTGGCTTCTCCATTGATAAGCCCATCCACCGGGGATCCCACTCCCAGTCGCGAGCCTTCAACTTCTCCATAAAGCCGACCCGCAGCCCTCCCAGCGCACAGGGTGCATCTATAGCAGGATTGCAGCGAACCGTCTCAGGTGCCAGGATGAGTCTGCCCAATCGGGCCCACCCAAACTCTTTCAACAGACCCTCCACTTCAAGGCACCTCCACCAAGCCACATGCACGCCAGCACGCCCAAAAAGTGTGCCACTCCTACTTCACAGAGGCATTGTAAGCCCCCCCCCCCCCACCACGTCAAGGTGGTCCCCTATCGAGGGGGAGCGAGGATGGACAGATAGCGATTGGTGTTCAGGGACCCATCCAGTTGTACCAGTGGCCCCAGGTCATACCAGGAAAACATCCCCCAAACGTGCACACTGCCACTGCTGACCTGTACTTGACCGACAAGCATGTCTGGGTGTTGGTCTTGTGTGTCTGATGTATCTGCCACCGCCCGTCACTTCTGTGGAGAAGAAACTTGGACTCGTTGGAAAAGGCAACCTTTTCCACTCTTCCACTGTAAATGACGGTAGTCCCGTGTGAACTGCAGGCGTCGTTGCCGATGGACCTTGGTTAACATGGGCGCTTTTACGCAGTGTTGACTCTGGAGACCCATACGCAACAAGGTTCGCTCTACTGCTATCGGAGACATGTACCTGGGTGCCCCAGCGTTCATTTGAGTGGTCAATTACTGCACTCTTGTGCGTTGATTGCCCTTTACCCTTCGACGGAGGCGACATTCTCCTCTGGGGTCGATGGCCTTTGGGTACAGTCGCTCAAAAAAGTATCCGAACACTCTGGTTGATTACAGAATTCAGAAAAAATATCTGGCAACGATTTTTTTTTTTAGAAATTAGTGATCTGGCAACCTTCGTGTCACGTGACACGAAGGTTGCCAGATCACTAATTTCTAAAAAAAACGTTGCCAGATATTTTTTCCGAATTCTGTAATCAACCAGAGTGTTCGGATACTTTTTTGAGCGACTGTACCACAGTTATGATGTCTGGAGGTACTCAGTGTTCTAGCGGTCCATTCTTGGTACACCCTTACTACATCACCTCTCGAACAGCCCACGAAGTCTATTTCCTAGATGCTTCCACCCTTGGCGTGGTATCCGATTATCCTTTCTTTTTTTGGGGCGGGAGTGGCTAAGTCGGTAGCGCGCCAGACTCGTAATCTGTAGTTCCCAGGTTCGAGTCCCAGCTGGGTCAGCGTTGAGATTTATCTCCGCAAAATTCCCCGCCCTGCCGACGGTCAGTAGGGGACACCGATGGGCTTGAAAAGGCCGCCGTCCGTCAGATGGGACGTTAAGCCGTGGTCCCGTGTGCGGGAGAGACATACCCTGTGCACGTTAAAGAACACGCTGGATGGCCTTGACGGGAGGCTACCATCTGTCTCCCAACAGCTGTTCCAGTGGGTCCCCTCCCCCAACCTTCTCTGAGCCTTTGGGGTCCATGTGACCTGGCCATTTAGCCCATGGTGTGAAAAAAAAGTACCGCTCAGAGGTAAAACAACCCAAATCCTTTCTTTTTGAACGTCTGCCATAATAACGTCTGCCAAATCAATATCTCTGCCCATGTGCTCACGTTACACACTATGGCTCATCTGTCCTGGCCGGCCGCTTATATCTCCGTGTAGTCGTCCTTGTCATGTGCACTCTGACATGCCTGGGCGGGTACACAGTGATTCCGTGGGTGGTCATATTCTGATACGACTGTGTATATACGATCAGGATATAATTTATGGGGGGAAAGCCATCCCCCCCTCCCATCGTTGAGATTGCTATAATCGGAACGGTGGCGAAAAAAAATTAAGCAATATTACTGGTATTTTTAAGAAATTTGTTAAAAAGCTCTAGAATGGAGGGAAAAATTTATAGTGGAACCGTGTTCTGGTTCAATCCGTCTACATCTTGTTTCCCCACCCCCTTTTTTTTCGAAATCCGGGCTTGTATTCTTTCAACTTGTGAAGAAAACTAGGCAATTTTTAAATCTGATTGTTTTAGAAATATATGGCATTTATAGAGGAGATTATTGGGTAATAATGGGGCTGGTTCTATACTCTTCCTATTATTGTGGTATTCATTGAAAGAAAAAGAATTCTTATTGAGCAATTTCAGATCAGACTCTAATTTGAATCTTATTAACGTATTTAGAAACATTATGAAGACAGTCAGACCCAGACATTGCACGTGTATTTATATAAATATTTCATTAGTGTTATTTAAATGAGAAATCGCTTTTTAAATATATGAAATCTTTGCATCAAAGCTAATTTTGTTTTATTTCACTTAGGTGATAGGAAAATACTTAACTGATGTGAAGATACGGCCTGATGGTTCAGCTCCGCCTCCTCTTTCAGAGAGAAATCTGCCAGTATCTGAAGTGCCCACGCTTTATGACACCTTGTGCAATTAAGTTATTTATTACGAATGATGCGAAATGTAAATAGAATTATATAAACAATGCAACGAAACAATTTATGTAAAACATGCATTTCAACGATTATGCATGTTTTATTGGAAAAGAAACTTTAATGTGATCACATAGGAATATTGAATTTAGTACATCTAGCTTACCACTTTTATATATACAACACCGAAGCGACCAAAGACTAGAAGTTCCAATCACCGGGCATCTCTTGATTCTCAATTTACATTTGTCGGAAACTAGACAGTCTTTGTCATCCTCAGTGAGTCTTCATTAGACTTGATATATTTAATCCACCGACTCCTCCAGCGCTTCAAGACCATTTTTATTAATTTCATAACTAACCAGTCATTCCTCATTCGAAAAAGCATTTCTCAAGACAAAATGCTGTTCGGATGTAAATGACTTTTCGGACCACGTGATGATTCTTAAAGTTCTACTCAAAAATACTTAAACTTATGGTTGCAAAAGAAAATCCTACTGAACTGTTTGTCTTCAAGTCTGTTGCACCACAATAGAAGAGATTTAACGGTCAGTTTTAAATAATTTCCAGTAGTAGCTGTTTTATTCACATTCACCAACTTTATTGAAATCTCCAGTTATTGATAAGTTGTCAGTAATAAAAATTGGTCATTTAAACATTTGGAAAGTTCATTTTACCACTCTTTGTCATCACCTTGGTTATGTCAAAATTTTTCCGAAACTTCATGTTAGATCACAATGTAATTTATTAACATAGCTTTGTTAGTGTCTTGACATTAGTTTCAAATGCAAAACCTTTTTACTGTCAGATATTTCATGTATATTTTAGATTATCTGTTTCCATATATCGTCATTTAAATACGGCAGAACATCATAAATATGGGACTTAGCACGAGCTGGATTTTAGAAAAATTCCTGTCTCTTGAAAGCGATGCATACCGTATCCAAAGGCAACTCGGATTATTTTTTGCAGGATAAAAGATTTTTGTAATCTACGAGGAATTTCAAAATTTAATCGGATATCACGCCGGAATATTTTTAAATATAGGTCAAAGCGAAGGCTTTTTGGTTCCAAATCGAACTTTGCTCAAAAACGAGTTACTTTCTATTATTTTGTACTGTGTTCCGTACCAGCATGAGTTGGTCAGCTGATAATTGAATCTCTCTTGATTGGCTGTTACTTATCTCCACAAAATCCCCGCCCTGCTCTCGGTCAGTAGGGGATACCGATACGCTTGGGAAGGCCGCCGTCCATCGAGCGGGACATTAAACCATACGCCTTTGTGAGGGAGAGAGCCATACGCCTTTGTAAGGGAGAGAGCCATATCCTTTGCACGTTAAGAACTCTCTGGATTGCCTTGACGGGAGGCTACCATATGTCTTCTAACAGCTGTCCAGTGGGTCCCCTCCCCCTTCTCTGAGCCCATGGGGTCCTTGTGTCCTGGACAATTGAACCATTATGCCCATTATGTGCAGGAAAGTGCCGCTCAGAGGTAAAACAACCCAACTTGATTGGCTGCCTGCAAATTGCTTCTAGAATTCTTGATTTTTTTTTTGTAAAGTGCTGCGTTTACCGTTTCAAAGTGTAATAGGGTACAGAAATCTTAAAAAGTGCCGGATTTTGGATAATTCCGGTTTTTCGAGAGTCTGATTTATGCTGTTCTACTGTAACTGTTTTATGCAATTATGTATATATAATATTTACTTCATGTATTTTGTAGAGGATTCGTGTTTTAAATTTCGAAGTGTAAACTAACAAATTGAAGCAAAAACTTCTAAAATATTAATATTCTCTGAGTTTGACTCCCTCGACTTTTAATCCCCCACCGACAAACCCACTCTCGTGAGCGCCGCCGGAGTGCCACCCCAAAATTTCGGCAGCAGTGAATTATTGTTCCGAAAAACTTAAATATAATCCTTGATTGAAATAATGAACATCTTAACTACCGCTGCTAAGATGGTGTTCAGAAATAATTTTGTTTTATAACTATTTTCTTCGAAGTTCATTCTGCGACAAATTAATAAATTTCTGGTTATAACACTGCATAAATGTTAAAGTATTTTAATGAATTTGTTTTAGGTTATTTACTATAAAATTTTAGTCTTGAAATTCTTCTAGTGTTATTGAAAATCGATTATATTAATCGATATATAACTGTAAAGGGCAATATTTGCTTTCTGTCAGTTTCTCATTGATATGTGTGTATAAAAGAAATTACCAGTTATTGAGAAAAAATATTGTGTAGTACTTAAAAAGGCAGCAAATTTTGTGAATAAAGAAATTGTCTTTGTTACGTTTATTTTTTCTTAGCAAAAAAAAAAAACTTTTTACACAGTAAAAAAATTCAAGATCACTTGGCACTTTTTCTAGCTGCGGACATGCTTAAATCTTACAGTATAAGTTATTAACATCTTGCTAAGCTGACAATCGTGCCATGCCACACAGACTTCCTTCAGATATGCTTTATGCGAGAAATTCGTTCAAAAGCGAATTGCAATTGTCGCTAGAATCACTGCCATACTAAAAAAAATAATCATAACCAGAAATGATTTTCAGTTTATCGCAAATTATTAAAATTCCTCGAGAGCAGTGGTTCTCAACCTTTTTTGCTTCACGTATCCCCTGGAAATGTGTATGTAACTGGCGTACCCCTTGTATAGATAGATAAAACTATAGTTATAGTACAACAATGGGAATAAAATAAAACACATATATCAGTGGTTCTCAAACTTTTATGCTTCACGTATCCCCTGGAAATGTGTATGTAACTGGCGTACCCCTTGTATAGATAGATAAAACTATAGTTATAGTATAACAATGGGAATAAAATAAAACATATATATCAGTGGTTCTCAACCTTTTATGCTTCACGTACCCCCTGGAAATGTGTATGTAACTGGCGTACCCCTTGTATAGATAGATAAAACTATAGTTATAGTATAACAATGGGAATAAAATAAAACATATATATCAGTGGTTCTCAACCTTTTATGCTTCACGTACCCCCTGGAAATGTGTATGTAACTGGCGTACCCCTTGTATAGATAGATAAAACTATAGTTATAGTATAACAATGGGAATAAAATAAAACATATATATCAGTGGTTCTCAACCTTTTATGCTTCACGTACCCCCTGGAAATGTGTATGTAACTGGCGTACCCCTTGTATAGATAGATAAAACTATAGTTATAGTATAACAATGGGAATATATATATACATTAAATTTTGTATTCAGAAATCACATATATCTATAAACACAAAAAAGACATTTTTGCACAGCAGTGTTGCCAACTTAGCGACTTTGTTACTTGATCAAGAGACTTTTGAGCTCTCACGGCGTACCCCAAAAACTTTTACCGCGTACCCCACGTTGAGAACCCCTTGCTCTAGAGAGACCTGGACCTCTACTCTTTGGGCTAATTTACATTGGCTCCAATAGGTTTGAATATTCCTACTCTAATTTTTCAAAGACGTTTACACTTGGACGTCAATAGATGTAAGAGGGACCCCCCCCCCCCCACTCCCGTAAAATTCGAAAAATTCATGATTTATAATAAAAGTCCACCAAAAAATGTTTTTTTTCCTTAACGAAATGTAATTTTGATTTTTTTCGGCAGAATATTATAAATATGAAATTGTATTTTTACGTGTATTTGCAATAAGGATGCCCGAAAGCAAAACTAAAGAGATACTTATGGGTGTAATAGTAATGATGTATGCATGATAGCAACTGTGCTCATTAATGAATCGCTCGATCTAAATGTATCTGTCTTGAATTTAATACCAATAAATGAACGGTAAATATTTACATTGACTACATTTCGAGAAATTAAGAAATATAGTATTACAATCATATGAATGATTATGTATAACATATACTGTATGAGAGATAGACTGCAGATAAATGAATCCTTTGATGATCATGAGAGTGATAGCATGTGGGATATTTTCATAAGTCCATGCTTTGTAAATTCTTTTTAAAAACTGCTGTGGTAGGAGAGATGACAACGTCCTAGGGAAGATCGTACTCTATAAAGAAAGAGTATCTGGAATGTCTTTGCTGGTAGATTTCGGGTTTTATGGCCAAACAAGGAGTAAAGGTCATGATGTGCCAGACAAGGTATCATCCTCAAGCAGCCTTGGGCTACGGAGGTCCAACCAGACCGCGCAGTTTAATTCTCCAAGCAAGTCTGTCCTGAGCTACATCTCCTGCATCTGGCCACTGCACACCAATTCTAAGAAGGTCCTGTTTGACATTGTCTGCCCACCGCATCCTAGGTCTCCCCTTCTTTCTGAGGCCTTTAGGCACTCTGTTCATAACCCTATTCGCCAATCTATAATTATTCATACGGACAACATGCCAAACCAACGGAGTCTCTCTCTGCACAATATGCTGCTTAAAGGAGGTTGCAAACTCCTTTGCCTAACCTCATCATTAGTTACAAAGTTGAACCACCTAATGCCCAAGATACTGCGTAAGCATCTAGAATCAAAAGCATCTAGTTTCCTGTTATCTTTTTACAAAGTGTCCAAGTTTCACTACCATAACTAACCCTAGAAAGAACCAAACTATTATACAGTCTAATTTTAGTCTTTAGGTGTATACGCCTATTTCTCCACACTCTCCATAGATTCTTAAAAGTCCCTGCAGCAATCCCTATCGTCTGTTAATCTTATGCCACACATCACCAGTATCTGTTACATAGCTCCCAAGATAATTAAACTGTGACACCTGCTCAAGACTGCAGCCATTCAGATTAACTGAATCACAGCTTGCCTGTTAAATTTTCATTACTTTAGTTTTCTCTCTGTTTATAACCAAACCTACTCTACTACCAGTCTTATCAACAGCTCGAATAAAAAAAGTTATCGGCATCATTTCCCAAAAGGGCAGAACCAAAAAGCATAATCTAAATCAGAAATTTTCAGATCTCCATACCATTTAAAGCCAAAATCTTTCCCTTGAAGTGAATTTCGCATAACATAATCAATAACCAAACTAAAGAGAAAAAGAAACAAAATATAGCGTTGTCGAACACTAAAAGTAATGCTAAACCAATTGCTACATGCCTTACCAATTCTCACACATGACTCAGTGTTATTATAAAGAGCTTTCATTATGTTAACTAACTTGTCTGGTATACCATATGATTACACACTCAACCACAAATTATGACGATCAACAGAGTCGAAAGCATTTTTGAAATCAACAAAGCTAGCAACCAAATGGTTTCTGAAACTCTAAACATTTCTCAAGAATCTGCCTAACTGAAAATATCTGATCCACACATCCCCACCACTTCTGAATCCACATTGCTCATCACGCAATTGAGTGTCAACCAGATTCTTAATTCTATTAAGCACAATCATGGAAGGAACTTTACCTGGAACAGAGAGTAGGCTGATACCCCTATATATCAAGAACTGTGATCACCTTTTTCGAAAATAGGGATAACAATAGCTCTGGTAAAATCCTTAGTAACCATGCCTTTATCATAAAAGATATTCAGAATTTCAGTCATCCAATCGAAGTCACTTGAATCTACAACCAAAGTTAACAATCACAATACAATATACGACACAAAGTTTAAACTCTAAAACACAGATAAAATACAAAAACCAACAAGTCAAAAATAGGTAAATTAGGAATGGGTATATAAGGCCCATAAAAAAACTGAAAACAAGTATAAAACTACAAGGCTGAAAGGTAAAAATATAGCAGCCGGATATCCTATAGAACGTAAAAAGGCAAATACAGGTGCTAAAAAGGAATCATAAAAGATGTCAGAGTGTAAGCGGCTCGGACGACGTAAAATCTTGAAAGAGATTAAAAGCTGTACAATGCAGTAAAATACTGTATGTTTAATGGATAAAACTAGCACCAAACTCGCACTTAGATTCGTCATCCGCCCGTAGAAGTAAAGGATGTGTTATAAACGAATGACCTAAGCGGATCCGAGGATATACAACTTTCTCCTTGCGATTCCTGCGAAAACAAGATTGCCACGGTTTGATAATAGGTTTGATCTCAGAATTATCGATCTGTTCCGACCAAGATCGTTGTCACTGTGTCCAGAGCTCGGTGGTAAAACTGATGGAAATTCACGTATGGAACAGGTGTCGGACAGGGACATTGGCGACACGACTATTACATCCTCCAAGTCATTGCCCTTAATCCCAACATGACCGGGCACCCAACAAAAGGATTTCTTCTTGCAAATGGGATGTCAAATGCACAGCGGATGTTGTTTAGTCCTGCTATTGTGTGAAAAAAAGTTTGTTCGGAATTAAAGTCCATGGGTAATTTTATAGCATATAATTAAAACGTATTCAAATCGTCTCGAGTGGAGACGAAAGCAAAATAGCTTTTTGGGGGGGACAAAACACTGATTTCCTTCCCCCCTCCACTTCCCCCAAAAATATTTCTGCCGACGCTCATAGCGTTTGCATTGAACCGGTAATTCTCCACTCCATTATTGGCCGCACTAATTCATCCAAATGCAACTAGCTTTTAAAGATCGTTCAGGGTTTAGGAATCTTCAAACTGGAATTCATGTTTAGGGTGACTAGATTTACAGAAGAAGATCCAGGGACAGATGTCTATTTGATGTACTTGGCTGCTGCATTTTATGAAAAGTGAAAAAAACAGAATATTTCCTATTCCACCATTAGTTATTTGAAGCTAGTGTATGGTTTTTCTTGCACATGTCTTAAGAAAACAAAAGAAACCATACACTAGTGCCAAAATACAAGGTAAATCTCCTTGACGAAACAAATAGGAAACATCCCGAATATTGCATAGTTAATTTAATATTTAAAATTATATCTAAAAATAAATTGTGGGGGCATATGGACGAGTGGTTAGCGCGCTTGGCTACTGATCTAAGGGACCTGGGTTCGAGCCCCAGGTAAGGCATGGCTGTTTGTGTCGGTTTTCTGCTGAGGGCCTGCCATCCTCTCAGATCTTCTACTTTGGCAAATAAACTGGCAGGCTCCTGTCAGACCTCTGTGGCAAGCAGCTGCTTGAGGGGGTACTATTTTATTCGTGAGGGACAGAGCTTTTCATCCAGGGATGAAATCTCTGTTCATGCTAAAGAACACGCTAGAGGCCTTGACGGGAAGCTACCATCTGTCTCTCAACAACTGTCCAGTAAGTGCCCCTCCCCCCTCCCCTACCTTCTCTAAGCCTTCTGGGTCCTTGTGACTTGGCCATTTAGCCCATTGTGTGCAAAAAGAGTGCCTCTGAGAGGTGAAACAACCCATCCTGGGAGCTAGAGGTATGATGCCAATGCCATTTGAAGATTTGTAAAAGACGATAAAATGCTATTTTTCGACTTTCAAAGCAGAGCACTGATATTTCACGACGGTAAACAGTAAACTGGAGGGTCAAAATATTAATGGGAATATTTTAATGCTGTGAATTTCCAGAGATGATAGGGTATTGTGAACATTCCTGCCTGCTTCCATAGCAATAAAGCTGAATATAATTAAAGACTTAGTCCGTTCGATTACAGGATTAAACATGGTGAATGCTGGAATGTTTCATATTTCAGTCGGTAGATGACAGAACCAGTAACTTCGAATTTCTAACCTGCTAAAGTGTTTTGGTTTCTTAACCTGGTAAAAGGAATTAAGATTCTGACGGGGAAAGAAGATAAAGCACTTTGGACCCCATCAGCTCTGGAAATTCACAGCATTAAAACATTCCCATTAATATTTCGGCTCTCCAGTTTACTGTTTACCCGTAAATAGCAGTGCTCTGCTTTGGCCAGTGGTCTAAAGTGCTTCACCTGAAGTTAACGATTTCTTTTACAGTTTAATGCTCTTTCAACCGAGCAGATAATTTGATCTTTGATATTTCACTTCGTTTCTCAGTTCTGCCTCTGCTGGTAATTTAGACAGATCCTAGAGAGCTATAGCGAAAGCCAACATGCATTGTCTTCCTTATGGAAATAATGATGAAGGAACGTACAAAAGTGTAAGATGAAAAAAAAATAGTTTCCTTTTCCTTCTTTGGAAAAAAATTCGTTTTTCATCTGTGTTTTTCGATTTCGAAGCATCACTTACTGTGGAGCTCGGAGAGAAGCAATCATTTAATCTTCCTTCTGAATGGCCTGCAGTAGCGGAGCAGTAGTGAGCACTCTTTCTAAAGCAGGAGATATTTACTAGGAAATTTAAAAATTAGGTTGTTCTCTCTAGCCATTTAAAGAAAAAAATTCGCCATCTCTTAAACTTCTGAGGGTTCTAAACATGGTGGTAGGAAAAGAGGGTTGGGTTGTTTTACCTCTGAGCGGCACTTTTTTGCACACCGTGGGTTAAATAGCCAGGTCACATGGACCCCGAAGGCTCAGAGAAGGTTGGGGGAGGGGACCCACTGGAACAGCTGTTGGGAAACAGATGGTAACCTCCCGTCAAGGCCATCAAGCGTGTTCTTTAACGTGCACAGGGTATGGCTCTCCCGCACAGGGGGCCACGGCTTAACGTCCCATCCGACGGACGGCGGCCTTTCCAAGTCCATCGGTGTCCCCTACTGACCGTGGGCAAGGCGGGGGAATTTTGCGGAGATAAATCTCAACGCTGACCCAGCTGGGACTCGAACCTGGGAACTACAGATTACGAGCCTGGCACGCTACCGACTGAGCCACCCCCGCCCCAGGAAAAGAGGGAGATGCCCTATTGCTTGAAAAGTGTAAACGACGTCGCCATAATCCCACTCATGGCATTTTTTTTTCAGCTCATCATTTCATGAGTTCCATGTCTACAGGACTTATCCTGTGATTATTTACTACTGATTTATTGCTCTTACTCGTAAGCGTGTGTTGTTTATGTTAATGAATGAGAGATTGTGCTGAAACGTTAGCTCCTATATAGTTAGCATAATCCTGCAGAAATTAACCTGCAAAATGGATAAAAGGAATGGCATTTTATTGATTAAGAAGTTGAAATAAAGTTTTTCTTCTGGAATTTTTAAACTTTTCGTTATTTTAATTATATTGGAAAGTAGCGTAAACAACTGCTACTACTGCTATATATTGCTAAAATTATTACTGGTAGGAAATGTCCTGTCATCCCTTTTTTGCCTGGAGGGTATTATCATTGAATTGCTTTTATTTGATATATAATTTATTACGATTGATCACGATGTTCAACTACAGTTTTTGCAAACACATTCAAACACAAAAAGGAATTGAAAAAGAGTAAATTCCAATGTACCTAATAATAATACTACTCTTATTAGGAAATATTACGATCTAATTGTGCCAGTATTCGTAGAAAACATTCACACATACGATGACAACTGATCTTTCAGCGTGACTCTCAGGGTAGGAGTAACATGGCAGTTTCGGCTACACTCGCTATCTATGCTAACTGAGAGTAAGAGCGCCCCCGCCTATTCCTACCTCCATGGTTCTAAACATAGATGTATTCAGAATACACACACAGAGAATACGTACAGTCCCAAATTCAAAAATTTTGTTGAAGGATATTTGTTGAAACGAATTAACTTTTTTAACTTATTTATTTATTATTAACAAAATTGAAACATGAAAGTAACTTTACATTGCCTTATCAAGAATGGCAATCGTACACAGCACCATTTCACTGTACACGTTACACAAAGGAGCGGGGGTGGCTCAGTCGGTAGAGCGCCAGGCTCGTAATCTGCAGTTCCCCGGTTCGAGTCCCAGCTGGGTCAGCGTTGATATTTATCTCCGTAAAACTCCCCATCCTGCCCATAGGCAGTAGGGGATACCGATGGGCTTGGAAAGGCCGCCGTTGGTCGGATGAGATGTTAAATCGTGACCCCGTGTGCGGGAGAGCCATACCCTGTACACGTTAAAGAACACACTTGATGGCCTTGACGGGAGGCTCAGAGGTAAAACAACCCAACCCATTTTATACAAAAGTACAATTATTGTACTTAATTAAATATACAGTAGTAATGCCTGCATACAGATACATTTATCCAATCCAATTTTATTATCCACAAGAGTAACTATGACTCGCATGTGGATATTATTTAGCATAACTAAATTCCTGTGAGACCAAGGCCACATTTGGGGCCATGCCATCCCTTCCCCACTTGAGAATGCTAGTAAAGGTAATAGAGGCAAAAATTTCTTAAACATATGTACATTTCATGCATTTTTCAATAATTTTTTTAAAGATTTCTTAAACGGAGGGGGAAACGTTATACTGCAAGGGAAATCTAATTTCTTGCCCCCCACCCCTTCATTTTTTTCTAGATCCAGGCCTGAATGTGACGTCAACTTTCCCGAATATTATTTGACTTGCTCAGGAGGCCATCTATGTCAGGTAATGGGCAACCAAGTTTCCTCACAAACAACTGCTGGTAGTTTAATGGTCGGAACACCTGGCATACAACTGGGAGGCATGGGTTCGAGTCCTACTCACGGCAAAATTCAATTTTTTCAGCTAACTATTCGTTAACCCATGTGTACAGGATATATCCTGTAATATTCTACTATTGAATTATTTATATAACCCCAATAGCGTGGGTAACTAAATATTAATTACCCCATATGAGGCATTTTGATTGTCCTTTTCACGATATAAATGGCGCCAAAAACAGTTACAAAATACCCCACTTATGAGCCATTATAGTCATGGATGCCAGTAGTTGGGGGGGGGGGAGGATCCCGCTTCGCTTCCCAGAAAAAAATCATCGAAAAAGCAATTTATGATAATGACATCAAAAAGTGTACTGTCGCTCAAAAAAGTATCCGAACACTACGGTTGATTACAAAATTCAGAAAAAAATATCTGGCAACGATTTTTTAGAAATTAGTGATCTGGCAACCTTCGTGTGACATTCAGAAAAAAATATCTGGTAATGATTTTTTAGAAATTAGTGATCTGGCAACCTTCGTGTCACGTGACACGAAGGTTGCCAGATCACTAATTTCTAAAAAATCGTTGCCAGATATTTTTTCTGAATTTTGTAATCAACCGTAGTGTTCGGATACTTTTTTGAGCGACAGTACCAAAAATCTTTTGTTTTGTTTTTTTCTTTAAAGAAATATAAATTATGGTGTTTTCTACGTTTTCTTTTGTTGTCGGAAGTAATTATTTTAATTTTTTATTATGAAATTTTTCGATAAGTTTTTTGTTGTTGTTGTTGTTTTTGGGTTACCTTAGTTGCATTATGGTTAGACATTATAATACCAATGTAAATCTTATGTAGAGCCAGACTTTGACCATCTGAGGCCCTGATAATTCATCCCCATAATACAATCACTAACCCTCTTCTCGAGGTGTTACGCAAAGTATGGACTCTGGCCTTTTCAAAATGAACAAAAAATTTGTCTTGAAATAATTTGCTTATATGCAGTGTCGGCTCGTAGCTAAAATTAGTGTGGGTGCTGCTCCAGAAAATTTTTACCCTTTGTTTTAAAATTGTGTAAAAGGAAACAAACATGTATAAAAAGAAAATTTATTCAGAAACTTGATAAAATCCTAAAAGAACAAAATCAAACATTTTTTACTTACTTTAACCTAAATTGTTACAGTTCAAGCTTAATCTATTCATTTAAAAATGAAATCCATTCTTCTTGTTTTAATTTGCGCGAAAAAAAAATGAATCAAATAGAATAGCTGGAAGCAGGATAATAATCTAATTCTACACTTTATCACATTCAAGAATATGGTACACGGTTTTTAAGCACAACACACGCGGAGTAAAAAAAACTACCTTCCACCAGCACGCCAGGGTCGGCACTGCGAGAACGACAGTGCTCTCTCTCCCTTGCAGCCTCGCGTGTAGCTTCCTATGTGCGCATGCGCACAACAGTCAAACACCTCGCCGCTAGTACTGTGAAGCGCACAGTTCCATACAAAGATTTTTGTATCTTTTTCATAAACTGGGGGATGGCTACTGACATTAAGCTTAAGGATTATATATTGTACAAGTATAAAGATATATAAAAATATATACATTGTTGAAGAAAACTTTCATTCTCTGATGGTCTAGCGCAGTGTTTCCCAAAGTGGGCGATACCGCCCCCTGGCGGCGCTTGAACGATTCAGGGGGTCGGTAGTAGCCTCGGGTGCAATTGGGAGGCGGTGGAAGTATAAAGGAAGAAGGGAAGATAAAATTTTGAAAAAACGTTCGTACCTGTTTCATCTGTTGTGTAACATAGAGTTAAAGTCGTAGTGATTACTTTATTTTCCAAATAAACACATAAAATGCAAGCTATAACCGATCAGTGGTCAAGTCTGCCGACAGGTCATAACAAGCAAGTGTTGGCAGACGAGCGTGTCGTATATTGTCGGGAAGTCCAGCATGGATCGGCAGGAATAAGTGCGTGCATCTTTCTGTTTGTTCGCTTAAAGAAGGTAGATTTCCAGGGGGGCGCTGAGTAATTTTTTTTTTCTGAAAAAGTTTGGTAACCTCTGGTCTAGCGGTTATGACACCTCATATGCATCTGAGAGACGTTGTTTCGAATCCCACTCAGGACGAATCCAATTTTTTTTCAGCAAATTATTTAAAGTGTTTCTTGTCTACAGGACATTTTTCCTAAGATACTTTATTATTACAATATATCTTAATTTTGCTACAAACCGTTTCATTACTATCCATAACTTTTAACTATGAGAGATAATGAGAGCATTGAAAAAACATTAGGAAGAGCATTAAAAAAATATTGGGAAGTTCAAAATGTTTCTCTATCATTTATGAAGAGGCCAACTTTGAAGAAAAAATTTTCTAAATGTTGGTGGTCAACGTTTAACTGATTAACAGAATTCTATTTTTCCATTTTTGCTCCTTAATTTCTTGGGAAAAATAAAACCAAAACACTAAATCTTTTTATATTAGTTAATCTGGGTGGTTTATTTTCTTCTGGGTGAAAACTTCATCTAGAATTTAGAAAAATATATAAAAGAGTCATTTTCAAATTTCATTTTCAGTAAAAGAGTTAAATTTCAAATATGAAAACTTGTTTGCTTAATCTCCTTTTGCTCTACTTTAACTAGAGTAAGTGTCGTTTAGATCAGGCCCGTTCAACCCAAACTTGGTGAAGAGCCACTAAGAAAAAAATTGTATTTATATATGAATAATAAAATTTCATTTATTTTCCAATGCTTTTTGTTATAAAATAAAATTTTATTTGCCAAGTCACCACAAGCGCATGTCACGTCTAATGCACACTTCGGATTCGATTTGACTGACCGTGTCTGGCAGGCATCATTAGCACTACACTTCGCCATTGAGTCAGGAAAGAACTCGCTGAAATTCACATAATTGTGTTGAAAGCCTATGTGGTAAACATGTAAACTTTACGATTTTGTTGGGCACATTATCAGCTTCCAGGGCGCATGTGGCCCGCAGGTTGAATATGCCTGAATTAGAGGAAGTGAAACTTTTGTTGTCTTGCTCATGATGACAAAAATAACCTTTTGCACATTTCCAGTGAAAGGTTATGAGAATAGTAGATATCTTCAATTGTGGGAATATAAATAGCAATGCAGAGTGGTCATTAAGTGGTTAATTATATCCAAGACCACATGTCAATACTTAAAGCAGTGGTGCCCAACCTTTAGTCTATCTCGAGCAAATTAAGAATTTAAAAATTTTAGGCAAGCCACACATAGGACGACGACCTTTTTTTTTGGAAAAAATCAGCAACAATAGGTCACTATTCTTTTATATATATAATATATATATTTATGTATAATTTTTAAAACTATTGGTCACTGTTCTTTTATATATATGATATATATATTTATGTATAATTTTTTAAACATAAATATATATATCATATATATTTATGTTTAAAATATATATTTAAACATAAATATATATGATATATTTTTAATAAACGTGATGAATCTGAATACACGAGCCACATTAAAACGGTATGCGAGCAACACGTTGCTCGCGAGCTACGGATTGGGCACCGCCGACTTAAAGGTTAATTATGTGGTATGAGCCGTCCCGTGGCCGAGTGGTTAGCGCGCTTGGCTACTGATCTACGGGACCTGGGTTCGAGCCCCGGGTAAGGCATGGATGTTCGTGTTGTTTTCTGCTGAGGTCCTGCCATCCTCTCAGATCTTATACTGTGGCATATAAACTGACAGGCTCCTGTCAGACCTCTGTGGCAAGCAGCTGCTTGAGGGGGTATTTATTTTATTTTATTTATTATGTGGTATGGATGAAGCCCTGAGATCTTGGGGCTTCATATGAAAACGACACACATATTGCTACAATCAGAACAGTGAATATGAATAGTATAACTGAAAATTAAGGTTTTTTATAATGATGTAATACAAACTAAGTTACAAGTGACTTCCAGCAGTTAAAATTTAAAAAGTCATAACTAAATGTTATAAATCATAATTTTAAGCTAATTTGCATCACTTTCTGCACTTTGTTGTCAGAGAAGAAAACATTTAATAGAAATATTCTCCAAATAAAACAGTAGAATTAATTAATCAATAAATAGTAAATCCAGAGCTACCTGTTGACTCTGAAGTCAATAAATCAAGAAAACGTTTTGTGTAAATGAATTTTGTGAAAATACAATAAATTTTTTCCAGTAAATATATGTTAACAGCAAGTTGTAGTTATTAATGTTACAGAAATATTTTCAATTTTCTAGATATTCTGCATCTACTTGCACAATTATAAACCCAGAAACCACCACTATCTTTGGCCATTACCAATTAACTATAATCTTATTATATTACAATATATTTCCTTGACTCTTATATATATATACATACATCTAGCATTTATGGTTTTAAACAAGAAATCTAGAAGTAGGGTGGGATAAGTGGGGTCATGAAATTTTATGGTGGACCACAGACAATGATTGACTGTGTATGTGGGGTCATAATTTTTGCCCCAGGTTTCAGAATTCATAGTTCCAAAACTATAGGAGTACAGGCAGGGCTGGACTTTGACCTGAGACCCTAAGCTATACACACCATCCTATATGAGTGGTTAGCGTGCTTGGCTACGGATCTAAAGGACCTAGGTTCAAACCCTGGGTAAGGTATGGATGTTTATGTTTTTTATTGAGGTCCTTCCATCCTCACAGACCTTCTACCATGGCATATAAACTGACAGGCTCCTGTCAGACCTCTGCGGCAAGCAGCTGTGTGAGGGGGGGGGGGGGGGGATTTATTATTTTTATTTAAGATATACCAATTTAAGAGGCCCGAAAAATTCAAAAGTTGAAATATATATTCATTTATTATGATTGAAGGGAGCAGTAAAAACTTAACAGGAAATTGATGTGAGAACATTATTCCTGCAGTGTTAAGTTATGGTGAAGAATGTTTGCACAATAAAGTAAATATATATTTAGTCTATTGTAGTAATATATATTTACTCTATTTTTTTCTAACAGTAAAACTTGAAATGTATTTCTTTGAGGCCCCTCATATTGCAAGACACTAAATTGTAGTTTGGCAAGCTTAAGCGTAAGTCCAGCCCTGAATACAAGAATGTAATAAGCTAAAGAAATCTTCATATTGCATTCACAGTTTCCAAATAACTCGGGATTAGACATAATGTTGCAAATCATATTGCTCATTTAAATTAAACAAGTGTACAATTGGAAAGAAATTTTATGAAGCTTGGAAAAGCCATTGTCTGTCAGATGGAGTTTAAAGCTGGCCATCCCATGTAGGAGACACATACCATGTGTATGTTGAGGAACATACTAGATGGCCTGATCAGGAGGCTATCATGTCTGCTAACAGCTGTCCAATGGAATGTAAAACAACCCAACTGTTCATTTTTAACCATTTTGAAATAAAAGTTTAAATTCTTGGAATTCTATATTTCACTTTTGGATTACTTTTGATTTATAAGAAAAAATGGAATTAGAAATATTTGCTAAAGTTTAGAATAATGTTTTTAGGGGAAGAAAGAAAAAATAAATTTAGAAATTAACAGTGGTTGCCAAAATATTAAGGGTATAACACTGTACTCCTTTCAGTTAGTATATAAATTAAAGCACCTCCTGGATTAAAGGTTAGGTGAATTTTGTATTTTCTATGAGATTAGCTGTTGAAATGCTCATTTGCTCATATAATAACAAAAACATGATATAGTATAATGAAGGCCTTCTGATAAACCCATATTTTATTTGCAGGTTAAAAAACATAGAAAACTTCCAGCAGATCGTAGTGAAAGTTCAACAACTGTAGATCTTAATTTAAGCACAGATAGCTGCAGTGAAGTAGCAAATTCATCTGTTTCCTCTGAAATAATATGCCAGTCACCTAGCAAAGAGGAACTTAAGAGGCGATTGGATGAATCTGAGGAAATGAATAAAAGATGTGTTAAAAAAAGCAGGCTACTTCAGCAAACAAAACGCAGAAACAAGAAGAAAATTAAAAACCTGAAGTTAGTTCTGAAAGATGTTGAGAAAAAAAACTTATGGAGGAAGACACATTAGAGATTTTAAGCAAAGCATCAGGTCCTAATCAAGAATTGTTGGCTCGTCAGCTTGCAAAATCTCAGGACAGAAAGCAACCCAAAAAATATTCTGCTGAATTAAGAGCATTTGCCCTCACACTTAACTTTTACTCACGAGGACTTATTGTTATGTGAGAAACACTTTTAATTTTTGCCTGCCTCATCCTAGAACCATTTCAAAATGGTACAAACATGTTGATACTGCACCAGGCTTCACTTCTGAAGCCTTTGCAGCTTTAACAAATGCAGTCATCAGTAATCAATATCCTCTGGTATTTTCTCTAATGATAGATGAAATAGCAATTCGTCAGCATGTTGAATAGGATGGTCATGTGTTTAATGGCTACTTTAGTGTAGGCTCAGAATTGGATGATGACTCTCTTCCAATAGCCAAGGAAGCATTGGTTTTCATGGTTGTTTGCATAAACAGCAGATGGAAAGTACCAGTAGGATATTTTCTTATTGATGGTGTGACATCAGTACAAAGAGCAAATCTTGTTAAGCAATGTCTGAATATGCTGCATGCAGCAAAGATAAAAATAGCTTCTCTCACCTTTAATGGATTAGCAGCTAATCTAAGCATGGTCAAATATTTAGGCTGCTCACTCGATCCAAAAGCATTAAATACAACCTTTACAAATTTGGATACTGGAGAAACATATAAATAATCAGTCTTCTTGGATCCTTGCCATATGCTTAAGTTGGTAAGGAATACTTTGGCAGAGAAAAAAGTAATATTTGATCCGGATAACAATTTTATCAAATGGAAGTATATATCAGCCCTTCATGAACTGCAAAAAGGTGAAGGCTTGAATCTAGGAAATAAGTTAAAAGCTGCTCACATACAATTTTGGAAACAAAAAATGAAAGTAAGTTTGGCTACTCAACTTTTAAGCAAATCTGTGGCAGATGCAATAGAATTCTTCAATGTAGAATTAAAATTACCACAATTTAGAGGATCTGAAGCCACTGTTGCATTCATCAGAATAATCAATAACTTGTTTGACATTCTAAACTCTAGGAATGTCAAACAATATGGCTTAAAAAAGGCATTGTGCAAAAGCAATTATGAAAGTGTATTTAATTTACTTAGTGTCATTGAAATATATATAACATCTCTGCAAGTGAGCAGAAATGATGATAAAATTTTATCATCCAATAGGAAAACTGGTTTCTTAGGATTTCTTGATTGTATTCAAAGTTTGAAAACCATGCTCCAGTCTCTATTATTAACAGAATATCCAGTCTTGGCTTACTTGCCTTTGTACAAGATAAGTCAAGATCACATTGATTATTTTTCCAAGCAGTTAGATTTCATGGTGGATGTAATAATAATCCAACAGCCAGACAATTTAGGACCAGACGTATAGGTCATACCTGGTCACTTCTACCAATCCAATGGGCAGGAGATTTACGATTGAGAGCACGAGGAGTGATTTGGTTTTTTCCAATATTTGAATACATTTACTATACCATCAGATATACAAATGATACAAATTTATCTAGAATCGTACCTTTTGACAGTTTACTTTAACCCTAAAAATGGGCTGTAAGCCAGAAGGGAAACATTTCAAGGCCAATATTCATAGCAGTTTTTTTTTTTTTTTCATCATTATGCGCAGTAGAACACTCCCAAAATTTGACTAGACCTTTTGAAAAGACTTGTATATAAAAGAAATGAAACTAATATATTAGGGAAAATAACTATGAAATTCTTTACCACAACATATAACAGAATAGAACTTTCAAATGTACATTGAACACAAGTAAGTTACACCTCCCTTCCCCCATTCTCCATAGGTGTTCCCTCGCCCACAGCTATTCCTCCTAAACGCTACACGAGAGCATTGCCAAGCGAAGATATGCGATTGGACAACATATATTAGCAAGATGGTGTTCCCTTTCCAGCTTGTGGCTGCTAAAAAACTGTAATAGTAATGGATTGAGATGTCCAAAGGCCTGAAGTGAACAAAGTCTACATGCTATGGATTTTTAAGAAACAAATGGGTAAAAATTCACAGAATGATTTGGGGGTCCCTTAGTAGCCGAGACCCTAAGCTGCTGCTTAGTACGTTTATCCGTTTCTGTACTGGAATGACAACCAGTGTCTTGCTCTCTCTCCAAAGCTGGGTTACCTCCTCCCTATTTTCCTTAAAATCAGACCTGTTATGCTGGTATTTCTTAAAGTAGGGATTCTCAACGTGGGGTAGGGGGTAAAATTTTTTGGGGTATGCCGTGAGAGCTCAAAAGTCGCAAGATCTAGTAGCAAAGTAAAAATAACCATTATACTATAACTATATTTTTATCTATCTATACAAGGAGTACGCCAGTTACATACACATTTCCAGGGGGGTGGGGAGGGTACGTGAAGTATAAAATGTTGAGAATCACTGTCTTGAAGCATTGGAGTTAACAATTAACTTCCGAAGGAAAAAAGGAAAACAATATTATCTTAAAGCTTAAAATCAATATAACCGGGGCGAATTGTTTAACCGCATGATCATGATAAATGTGTTTTGGTATTCAATGTTACAGTAATTTAAAGTGTTGAATAATACGCAAGCCAACGTGATTATATTTTGACACGCCGTAAAGGTAAGTACTAATAACCATTATGGGAACTGCAATTTTATACAGGTTTTCCTGGGGAAAAGTACAACATGGCGGCTGAGGACCCTATAGTGCAGCGTAGCCGTATTTATTTCACTGGATTAGCTTTATATTTTGGATCTCCACATAATGGAATTTTTTATGACTTACAAACTTGCCGAACAATCACATCATTGCACTTTTCACTCAAAATAAAAAAAAGTTAACTACTGATTAGTAATATAGTTCTTTATAACGGAAAGCATTGTGTTATTACTATTCATCAACATCATCCTCAAGCAGCCATGGGCTACGGAGGCCCAACCAGACCGTGCAATTTAGTTCTCCAAGCAAGTCTATCCTGAGCTACATCTACTGCATCTGGCCACTGCACACCAATTTTAAAAGGTCCTGTTTGACATTGCCCACTGCATCCTAGGTCTCCCCTTCTTTCTGAGGCCTTTAGGCGCACTGTTCATAACCCTATTCACCAATCTATAATTATTCATACGGGCAACATGGCCAAACCAACGGAGTCTCTCTCTGCACAATATGCTGCTTAAAGGAGGTTGCAAACTCCTTTGCCTAATCTCATCATTAGTTACAAAGTTGAACCACCTAATGCCCAAGATACTGCGTAAGCATCTGGAATCAAAAGCATCTAGTTTCCTGTTATCTTGTTTACAAAGTGTCCCAAGTTTCACTACCATAACTAACCCTAGAAAGAACCAAACTATTATACAGTCTAATTTTAGTCTTTAGGTGTATACGCCTATTTCTCCACACTCTCCATAGGTTCTTAAAAGTCCCGGCAGCAATCCCTATTCGTCTGTTAATCTCATGCCGCACATAACCATTATCTGTTACATAGCTCCCAAGATAATTAAACTGTGACACCTGCTCAAGACTGCAACCATTCAGATTAACTGAATCACAGCATGCCTGACCAATTTTCATCACTTTAGTTTTCTCTCTGTTTATAACCAAACCTACTCTACTACCAGTCTCATCAACAGCTCGAATGAAAGAGTTCATCTCATCAACATCATTTGCCAAAAGGGCTAAATCATCAGCATAATCTAAATCAGAAATTTTCGTATCTCCAGCTGATTTAAGGCCAAAATCTTTCCCTTGAAGTGAATTTCGCATAACATAATCAATAACCAAGCTAAAGAGAAAAGGAGACAAAATGCACCCTTGTCGAACACCAGAAGTAATGCTAAACCAATTGCTACAAGACTTATCAACTCTCGCACACGACTCAGTCTTATTATAGAGAGCTTTCATAATGTTAACTAACTTGTCTGGTATACCATATGATCTCACAATCAACCACAAATTATAACGATCAACAGAGTCGAAAGCCTTTTTGAAATCAACAAAGCTAGCAACCAAAGGTTTCTGAAACTCTAAACATTTCTCAAGAATCTGCCTAAGTGAAAATATCTGATCCATACATCCCCTACCACTTCTGAATCCACATTGCTCATCATGCAATTGACTGTCAACCAGATTCTTAATTCTGTTAAGCACAATCATGGAAAGAACTTTACCTGGAACAGAGAGTAGGCTGATACCCCTGTAGTTATCACAAGAACTGCGATCACCTTTTTTGAAAATAGGGATAACAATAGCTATGGTAAAATCCTTAGGAACCATGCCTTTATCATAAAAGATATTCAAAATTTCAGTCATCCAAGTGGTAACCGAAACATTCCCAGCTCTAAGCATTTCCGTAGTAATTTCATCTACCCCTGGGGATTTATGAAGTTTAAGTTTAGAAACAGCCAAAATAACTTCAGATTGTGTTATAGGGCCAACATTAAAGCCACCAATGCATCTATCATCATTGCAAACAATGGGAGTTGAACTAACTACATTGTTTAGAACATCACTGAAATGCTCAGCCCACCTAGCCATGACAGAATCCTCCCCTTCTATAACCTTACCTTGTTTATCCTTCAATCCTTGTGTGCCTGTCCGTTTTCTACCACACAAAACATTAACTATCTGGTACAGCTCTCTGCTGTTGTGCTGTCTAACTGCTTCCTCGGCTTTGTCAGCCAAACCATCAAGCCAAAGATTCTTATCAGCAGCTAACTGATCCTTTACAAGTTTATTAAGGTCTCTGTAATGCTTTCTATTAGGACTTGTAGGGTATTGATTAAGGGCATTCCTGCAGTTCTTTCTTTCCGAAATAAGCTCAAGTGCCTTATCACTCAGATAATTTTGCCTCTTCTGCTCCTTTTTTCCTGAAAGAGTACTGTTAGTGTCCAAAAAAGCCTGTTTAAAATGATCCCATTCTTCCTCAACTTCAGTAGTAAGCAAACCATGACTGTCATAATGACTAAGTAACCTATCATGGTAAGCTTTGGCTATAACTGGATATTTCAGAGCTTCAGTATTAAAAGTAAATTTTTTAACCCTAGCACAACACTTTTTAAGTTTAAGTTGCAACACACTTTTAACAAGGTAATGGTCAGATCCAATTTCAGCTCCCCTATATGCCCTGGTATTCCTAACAGAACTAGCCCATTTGCTGTTAATTAATATGTAATCAATCATATTCTTATGCAGCCCATCAGGTGAAACCCATGTGTACTTATGTATGTCGCGGTGTTTGTAATAAGTGTTAGTTATTCTGAATCCATTGAGTTTACTTACCTGTAGGAGACGTTGCCCATTGCCATTGCAGCTACCAATACCAAAAGGGCCTATTACTCCTCCCCAAAGGTCAGAGTCAGTACCACTTTGGCATTGAAGTCACCAAGAACAAGGGTAATATCTCCTTTCTTGACAGAATTCAAAATATCCTGAAGTTGTTCATAAAAGCTATCCTTCTCATCCTCATCCTCAGTGGGGGCATAACAGCAGATAACATTCAAGTCTTTAATGCTTGTCTGAAATTTTGCTGTAAGAAACCTTTCATTAATGCACTCATATCCTAGAAGAGCATCACTAGCGTGTCTGCTGAGAAGCAGACCCATGCCTTGGTGATGCTTATTGTCGTCCCTCCCTGAAAAAAGAAATTTAAGATTATTTTTAAGAATCTGACCTTTATCTGTCCATCTGGTCTCTTGCAAGCCGAGAATATCTAAATTATAACAGTGGAATTCTTGTGTGAGGACATCAAGAGAAAAAGCTCTGTGCAGAGTCCTCACATTCCAACTACCTATGGAGAGAAAATGGTTAGTAGGATGTTTAAAGAAACTATGTTTATTGAGAGAGGGAATGCCGACAATATCAAACAGCCCCCTAATCGCAGACATGGGGCAAAGACCCGTTCCCCCACTACTAAAGGCTGAAGCCATTAGTAGTGGGGAATTCCTCCAATGTAAAGAATTCCTCCAACTGGAAGGATTCCTCCAATGTAGAATTTGACGATGCCAATAGAAGCAAAGAGTTCAGGTGCCTGTGATGACTTCTGCTCAGGATTATCCACCAGCTGATAAACATATCCTGTGAATCTATTCACTTGGGGCTGTCAACCCACAAACAAACAGAAAACACAGCGGAAGATTTTCCCTCCACAGAAGCCCACCAGTGCAGCAAAATCAGGATCCATAATCAAGCTCAGAGCCATATATCTGTCCAGTCCAGTAGGTTTATATGGTCAGCACCAGGACCCTGTGTGGTTGACCACTGTCACCACAGGTAGAAAAAAAAGAAAAGTAGCCTATAGTTGTCCAGATCAGTAGGCCACACTAATCTGGCAGCCCTCCCCTTCCATTCACTTCCACAAGAGAGTATCTCTTTTGAAAGTTACTAACGGTCTGCACCACGAGAAGGCGGGGTCGGACATTAGGTGCTAGTCCTGGCCGGTTCTCTGCATCATCACAGGGGATTGGTGCATAGCTCTCCTTCCAGTGACTACCTAGCTACCATTTACAGACCACCATTACCTAATATTACCCCTGGACACCATTACCTATTAGCGTCTTTAAATCAATGGTTTCGAACTTTTTTCAAATGTTGACCCTAATGCACCCATTCCCGATTAACATGATGGGTGCGTTCATCAAAAAATTCGTACAAAATGAAATCGCATTAGACATGCACATTTCTTGTAAGAAATAATGTAAACTGGGAGAGATGTGTTCCCGGATCCTATCCTAATTGACATATTTTTTTAAATTATCCTTTTGTTACGATTATATTTTGTTTAATGGTCTGTGTTTTTTATTTACTTATGTATATTTCATAAATGTAACTCATTTTTAGAGAAGAGAAACAATGATAAAGGTCAAAAGAAAAATCTCAGTAGTTTTAATCTAGACTCAAGTTCCACAGCACCCCTCTGTGCAATTTGGTTAATATTTAGTGTCAGTGACTCAAATTTTTAAGGTATTTGGGAGGATTGGAATAGTGGTAAATAAGTGTAATTTTGAAATTAAAACTCAAATGAGAAAGCGCTATGAAATTTTGAATAGTTATGGGGTTGAAAACATTTGTTTAAGGGAATCTTGTTGCCAAGTTCAGCTCAAGTTCTTCAGACACTCTGCTGTGTGATTTTAGTGATTTTTCCAAAAACATGCTGGAGGGAAATTATGAGTGATGTTTTGATTCCCAGTCATGCACAACTTTTGGTGCTTTTTTTAAGCCTAAATATGAAAGTAATGTATAAAAATATAATAAAAATAAAAAATAAATAAATACCCCCTCAAGCAGCTGCTTGCCACAGAGGTCTGACAGGAGCCTGTCAGTTTATATGCCACAGTAGGAGATCTGAGAGGATGGCAGGACCTCAGCAGAAAAACGACACACACATCCATGCCTAATCCAGGGCTCGAACCCAGGTCCCTTAGATCAGTAGCCAAGTGTGCTAACCACTCGGCCACTGTCAAACATCCTATTTTGCATTGTCTTTTATTATTGCTCATCAATCAGAATGGGGATTCCAAAGTTCACTGATTCACTCCCCCTCTGACCTTATATTTTTTTTATGGCTGTTTTCATAGTACAGTCGATAGACTCATTTTTTTAATTAATTTTTGAATTACACAAAGGGTGGAGACAACCTAGAAACTATATTAAGCTTGTCCTAGTTTCTCATATGACATACAAGCACACAAGGACATGCCCCGCTGGTCTTAGAAATCAGGTACACTAACCCTAGAGTAGGGTCTGTATAATGATAATTAATGACTATAAGATTGGATACTTAAATTTAATATAAACTTATTAGTACAAATGATGCATATTCCATATCACTATTCAAAAAATACTGAGCAATGAAAATGGTGACCATTAATAGTCAGTGTGAGCAAGTAAAATAATGAATTCTATAAATCAATAAATATTTTGCGGAAAAAATTTTACCGATATACGGGATTTGAACCCGCATCTCTCCAGAAACATGCCAGAGTATTCTTCCATAAAACTAATGTTCTTCAGACACTCTGCTGCCAAACTTCAGCTCTGTCTTTTTTCTGCTAATTTAAGACTAAACTCTTCACCGAGATTATCGGGACAACTGTTTGGCGCCATCTAGGATCTCGGGTCATAGATGGTAGCATATCAAGCTTGTAATCTCGGTTCCCAGGTTTGAGTTCCATTTATCTCCAGTAAACCCCCACCCTACCATCAGTTAGAAAGGGGATATCAGTGAGCTTGGGGAGGCTGCTCTCTGTCAGAAAGGATTTAAAATCTTGTGTAGGACAGCCACACCTTATGCATATTAAAGAACACACTAATTGCCTTCTTGACAGGAGACTTCTGTCTCCTAATAGCTGTCCGGTGGGTCCTCTTCCCCCAACCTTCTCTGAGCCTTTGTAGTCCTTGTGACCTAGCTATTTATCTCATTCTATGCAAAAAGGAAGTGCTGTTCATAAATATATCTACCCAACCCAGTTTTTTTTTTTTGTGTGGGTGTTCAGTTTTAAATATTAACCCTAGAGTAGTGTTTTCCTAACTGTATTCCAAAGAGATATTAAAAGGTGTTCTGCAAAAAAAATTCATTCATTAAAAAGTAAAAAAACTAGGAGAAATGAAATTTTTTTCATTTTATGTAACAATTTGTTAGTGTAAAAGCATTTCCAAAATGGTCCATGTTCTGTCAATGTATTTCAAGTAAAGAACTGTTCCATGGTTAAATAAGTTTAGGAATCTCTGCCCTTGAATAAGTATGCCTGTTTTGGCCATATTAGTAACATATATCTAATATTTTAACCATCTCTGACTGAAAGTTAGCAGTCTTTAAAAGATACTGAATTATTTTCCTGAAATAGCTACTTGGATCATAAGAAATTCTTGCAGAAAATTGTATTTTGTATGTTGTGACAGACACAAACTACTGAAGAATAATAAATATATATGTAAGAAGTTATTAGGATAATATGGGGTGACCAGAATAATAGAGAATTGAACTAACTTATGGAATTTGTTAAGGAAATAAAAATTTTTTAGTTTATCAAAGTATACTATAATTCATTACTAGATGTGTTGAAAATGTCCAGCTACTAAATATGCTGAACCCTTTTTGCTTGGTTAGTTAATATTTGTTTTAAAACTGTTGTGGAATTTCCTTGAATAGCATTAGTTATGTTGATATTTTAAGTTTCAATGGTTTGAGGATGATTATTGTAGAGTTTCCTATCTGGGCAGCCACAGTCCTTTAGAGATCAATCTATCATCAAAATATTCATGTAAATAGCTCAATGACTCATTAGCTGTGTGAGCAGTTACTCCATCATTGAAAATAACATAGCATCAACCCTCATCATCCAGCTGCTGAATAAATATGAATAAACATGAAGTTGATTTAGTACTGAAAATGGATGGTTCCTTTAAAATAATTGGCCCTATAATGCATCTTTTCAAAATTTTAATCAATATTTTGATAAAATAAGGAAATTTTACGAATTGTGTTAGGTGTCTTAGCTAATCAGTATCAATTGTTCTGTATCACAGGGTCCACTGAGATGTGGCAGACCTTGCGCCATCTATACTCTCTGGTAGAGGCAATGTTTTCTAATTGTTGCTAATGATTTAGACATAGATGATAATCACAGTGTTACCTGCTGCTCTTTTGGCGTTGATAAATCAATAAATATTTTGCGGAAAAAAATTTTGCCGACATACATACCTGTATGACGGCAAAAACATTTTCTGCAAAATATTTATTAATGATTTAGATGTTAATGAGAATGAGGAGGTCAATCATGCTTAAGCATTTATTATTAAAAATCCATTCATAGTATATACACAGATTACCTGTAGAAATAGACTTCAACAATTATTAAAAGCACTGAAAAAAATTATTGCTGATGAGGCAGGAATTGAACCTGTAACTTTCTAGATACATGCCAGAGCACTCTACCATTAAACCCCCACATCAGATGCTAAAATCTTCCAGAATAAGACCTATAAATCTTTCACTGATATTCTTCAGGAGCCTTTCCTGAAGAGTATAGATGGTGCAAGTTCTGCCACATTTTAGTGAAAGATTTATAGATCTTATTCTGGATGATTTTAGCATTTGATGCATGGTTTAACGGTAGAATCCTCTGGTATATATCTAGAGAGTTGTGGATTCAATTCCTGCTGTGTCAGTGATAATTTTTTTCAGATGTTTTTAATAATTTTTGAAGTCTATTTCTACAGGTAATCTGTGTATTTACTATGGATGGACAGAGACTACCTGTACACACTTCTCTGTAAAATTGATAATTAGCATATCTATATGTGAGGTGTCTATATGCAAATTTTCAGATGAATCCATTCACATGTTCAGAGTGCAACACTATCAGTGATAAGCAGTGTAATTGTAGTGTAAGTTATCAAAAGTGTAAGTTATCAAAACACAACAGTAAAATATTTATGTTCATTTTAGAATGTAAATAAGGATTTAAAAGTCTTTGTCTCTTAAAGGAAACTGTTTTGGGTAAAGTGTAAAATTTATTAAAATTTGAAGAAAAATTTTTTTTTTCCAAATAGTGAAAAGTAGTTACTCATAATGCATAATATGCAATTATTTGGCAATTTATCCAGCTTTGCTCAGGTCTTTAACTTAAACTGTAAAATGTATTGTAAATGACATTCCCCATATCATAAGCTTTCATTGACATACAACTAGAGTTATACCACCACTTCAGGCTTCTTCCACCTCTTCAGGAGTATGCCATCTCTGAGGTCCAGGATTCATCTCAAATTCTCCAGGTGTTATATAGTTTCCACTTCTTCAGTTATTACCCAAAGTGTCTGTGTTTTGGAAAGACATTCCCAAGTTCTCAGTTGAGTTATTAATTTTCTGCATCAGTTAGTGCACTTCATAGGTATATAATTAATTTTTTTCACTAATTTTCCTTTTAAAAGTGCCCCAAGTTAACAGATGAGTAGAATATTTTATATCTGCTGGTGAAGTATTTTGAATAGAAGTCTTAAGTTATAAGAGGTAGCTGTATACCAAATTTGTGGTCCTAGCTCTTGCCATTTAGTTCTGATTTTTTTTTTTTTATGAAGGAAGTAAAATGTTTGGGGAGCTGATTAAACATGTACACAAACCTCCTTGATATCAAAAACCTCATTGCAAAATTTTGTTACATGCTCTTAAAAAGTCTCCAAATTGAATAGCAGTCAAACAATTTTCCGAAAAGTACAAGTATATAAGATAATTATAGTATTTCATATTTATACACTTCTGACAATCTAACTTTCAAACCAAAGAATATTCTTTATGTAATTTTCTCAGAATTTTAATTGTAAATTTTTATGTTTGCTCATTAAGAGTTCAGTTGCATCAGATTTTCTACTATAGAATATACATTACTTTTTTTAATTATTGCTTACAAAGCTTTTTTTTTTATGCAGATGAGTGATGTACTTGATATATTGGATGTGGAAAGGCCACAGACACCAGAGATGATCAGCAAAGAAAGCATTCTTGGGAGTGATTCAAAAAAGGCAAGTTGTAGAGTATCACAGGAGACATCCTATACACACAGGACTCATGAATAGTTAGCTGAAAATTGAGTTTCCCATTCTTAACAAAACTCGTTTTTTTTTTCCAGCTAACTCTTCATAAGGCAAGTTGTTGTACATCTCCTGATGATATGTATTAACTCTAGTTTTGATATATGTAGGACTCCTTTAATATTTAAGCAATACTCTTTTTGTATTATCAAAATATTTCTTACTGTATATATTTTTTTTCTCTAGCATTGATTAACCCTTATAATGGTTACATTATTTTTGAAGTGTTTCAAGTATTAAAGCAAAACTTTATCCCAAAGGAAGTAACTAACAAAAATAGGTTATGTTGAAAATGAATGTTTCATTCAGTGAGAATGAAATGTTTTTTCTTATAAATATAAAATTTTATAGTATTTTTTCATTTTAAGTTTGGTAAACAAGGAAGTTTGCATTTTATCAGTATTGTGCAAATGTTGTATATATGTATATCAAAAGAATATTTTTAGTTTAAATAGTACTAGTTAGTCAGATTCCTTCATATATTTTGGTGGTTCACTGACATGTAAGCTTATGTTAAATCAATTACTTTGATTTTATAGCAGAAGTATTTTTTTTTCTCATTATCAATTTATTTCTTTAACATTACACTCCTCTGGGGCAGTTAGTTTACACACTTCTGACCCAAAGCAATTAATAAAAGCAAAGCTTAGGATAATATATAAAACTACCATTGAACATTTTCATTAAGATATGTACAATACAGAAACTTCATATATGCACAGTTAACTTAAGAAAAGAACTTAAAACAATTCTCATTGACTGCGAAAGCAGAAAGCTCTCTCAGATGTTACAAATCAAAACCATAATCTTAACTTATACTCTTGGGTATAAGTCCAATTTTTAAGGAAATCAATTATATTCATACTTAAGAATTCAAGCAGACTAGATGCCATAATATTTTATCAGTAATTGCAGCAGAGGTAAATCATTATTTAAGTAATCTTTCATCTTCTATTATACTAATACAACTCACATTTAAAATGTAACAAAAGTCACTTCTGTACTTTTGATCTGATGTTTCCAAGTTCTTTTACTGGTGTTTCCAAGAGGGTTTTGGTAAGTTTTAATTGTGGTAAGTAGACATATTTCAGAGAGGTAAATGTGGATGAAAAAGATCCTCTATGGGTTATAATTAGTTATGGAATTCAGAAAATCTTTGTAACAGATTCATTATCATGGTAGAATACTGTTAATTTGATGCGTATTTTACAGATCTGTTTTGAAGTTATGTAGGTACATGGATATGATATAGTATTTAACACTGATACAATTCCTTGAGTTATAATAATGGTATATGGTAAATTTGTGTTTGATGTTTGTAATGACAAGAATGTTTATTCATTAACCCTTTCTCTACCATAGTGGCCTGAAATGGCCCAAACTTCAGGTAGGAGGTAGTAAAGAGAAAGGAATAGCATTGATTGGATGAGTCCATTTGAAATCTTGACTGTTTTGGGCTGATATGGTATTGAAAGGGTTAAAAGAGTTTATTCCACAATAACCATCCCATTGGCTGAGTGTTTAGCACACTTGGTTTCTGATCAAAGGGACCTGGGTTGGAACACCAGGTAAGGCATGGATGTTTGTGTTGCCTTTCTGCCTTCCTCGCAGATCTTCTGTGTGGTGTATTAAACTGACAGGTTTCTGTTAGGCCTGTGTGGCAAGCAGCTGCTTGAGGAGTAATTTTTTTTTATTTATTCCAAAAAAATCAGTAATGAGACTTAGTGATTGGATTATTTAGTCTCAGTAGTTTTCTTAACTGTGCAAAGAAAGTGTCTTGTTCACGTATTTGTGTCATTTGGATTAATTGTCTCTGATTGGATTATTCTGATATGTTGCAAGGCAGCTCTGTTCCACATGTGAAAACACTAAAACCAAATCAATCTTTAAAATACTAACAATTTTCTGAAATAAATTATAGCAATGTAAATGCTCTTTAAGTCATTATAGACAACCAGTGATAAATACAGATTTTCTTTCATAATAATCAGTATTGGAAATGGGATTTTTTAACTAGAGGTATGGCAAAATACATCAATTCTTTGAACCCCCCCCCCCCCCCCCCAAAAAAAAAAAAATACCTGAAATAACTCAAAGTGACAGGCCAAAGCAGAGAGTAGTGTGTCTGTTTCTTTCCTTTATTTTTTCAATAGCTACTTTTTTTCATCTTCAGAATTAGTGGGTTTCGTTTCCACCAGTCACCAGTAGTCACGTTTCCACCACTAGTAATAATTCTAACCCATCCATTCTACCATTTCCACCACTAGTAATAGACTAACTCACCCAATTGTAAAACTGTACAATCCTGTACAAATCATATTCATGCCCTTACACCAACTCAAATTCCAAGCAGCAGCAATGTTTGTGTTTGATTTCTTAAAATATCAGGTTATATTTAAAACAGGTTTATTTTCCGAACGATAAAAATCATTGTGACTGAAAACAAGCTGGTAGAAACACCAAATACCTTAACTGGAGGCCAGTCAAGATTAACTACCCCTCTTGTGCAGAAGTTCACTAGTTTAGTATTAATAGCAAATTACCATTTAAAGTATAATAGGTCCTGTGAATCCCCCCCCCCCCTGTAGCTAAGCAAGGGTAAAGATAACAATGTTTTTTTTAAATTCGAACCAGTTGTTAACTTACATTGGAAAGCTTGTGAAAATTTTTGGAGCAAGACAATATTTTGATAGTTTTACCTAATGTAAAATTTGGATACAATAGGTATGAGAAATTATGTTATAAATACAATGAATGAATAAATTATATATGTATGTATATATATACCAAAAAAAAATATTTGCAATGCAGTCCCTTCTGCTTCTGAACATAATCTGGTATAACCTAAGTCATAATATATGCATGAAAATTTTATTACATGTGTGTGTGTGTATACAGGGTGATTCAAAACTTATCGTTCAAATTTCGTGGGGAGGTAGGGAATACGTCAGGAAACCGATTTCACATAGGAAAGTATGTCCGCAAACGTCATCTACATGAACAAAATGGACAAGTAAAGTGAACACAAGGAAACAGTACAGTTAAGTGGTAACGAATGTGACTTTTATTCCAACTAGGTAAAGTACAGGTTCACAGTAGGTGCTCAAAATTGCTACCATTTACACGGACACAGGATTCACAGCGCCGTTGCATTGACTGCCGAACATTTTCAAAAACGCCTTGCATATCACGGACAATACCTGCGGCGGCCACTATTCGTGCAACAAGGTCCATTTCACTGTCGACGGGGGTCTTGTACACATGGTCTTTCATGGCCCCCCACAAAAAGAAATCCATGGGCAATAAATCAGGTGACCTGGGTGGCCAAGCGATCGGTCCACCTCTACCGATCCATCGAGCTCCAAATGTTCGGTTCAGGTAATCACGCGCAACAATTGTGCTATGGGCTGGAGTCCCATCATGTTGATACCACATATCTCGGCGGATATGCGCAGGAAGAGCGCCCAGAAAAGTTGGTAACACTGTCTCGAGAAATATTAGGTATTTCCGGCTGTCCAATTGGGGCGGTAGCAAGTAAGGTCCCAACAAACAGTCACCAATGATTCCAGCCCGCACATTTACGGCAAAACGATGTTGCGCAGTGTGACTTCTCGACCATGCGGGTTGTCGTAAGCCCACACATGTGAATTGTGTGTATTGAACACACCTTCACGAGTGAATGAAGCTTCATCTGTAAAAAGGACAGAAGCTGGAAAACTGGGGTCCACGGCACCTTTCTGCATGAACCATTGTGCAAATTCCACATGCTTCGGATAATCGTCAGGATGCAGTAACTGCACCCTTTGCAGATGGTAAGGATGCACATGTTCCTCGTGCAGTATCCGCCACACTGCTGACTGAGAGACCCCAAGCTGCTGAGCAATAGCTCATGTTGTGGTATTCGGATTATCTTCGATGGACTGTAGGACTTGTTCTGCGACGTTGACAGTCCACGTCAGTCGTCTTCTCCCCATATCCTGCATGTTGCTGCGCAGTGAACCACGTTTGCGCAGATTGCGATGCACACGTGCAAACATTTGATGCTGCGGTATTCTTCTGTTGGGGTATCGGTCTTCGTAAACTTGCCTAGCTCGGCGGCCGCTTTCGCCAGCTGCCCCATATGCGAGATGCATATCTGCTAGCTCTTGATACGTAAAACGATTCATCTTATCACTAGTAAGTCAGCTCGTACACTGATGACAGCGGGAGTGGTCGGGCGAGCTGTACACTGGTTGGGTACACACAGCGCCCTCTACATACACATGCGTACATTTGCGGACATTCTTTCCTATGTGAAATCGGTTTCCTGACGTATTCCCTACCTCCCCCCGAAATTTGAACGATAAGTTTTGAATCACCCTGTATATACTTTTTCAAATCAATTGATGTTCCTTTTATCACTGAGGACAGAGTTGGGGTTATCGTAAAACATCAGTCATGGCACATTACTATCTGAACCGTCTCACTGCCCAGCCTAGTTGGTTTCTCTATAGGCAAAAATTTACTGGCCCCATCTATTTAGAAACTAACAAGTCACCACTGCAAACACCATTACTAATATTTTCCCACAAACCATAGTTTGGGAATCACTGATCAATTGCATAGGGAGATCACATGTTTTGAAACCAAAAATAAAAGTTAACCTACTTTTTCTTTCCCTGTTATCACAAAATTTTGAAAAATCATTTTTGCTAAAAATTAGATAACTACATATATGTGCCTTTATAATAAAATGATTATGCATGTATTTCTTTAAACACTTGAATATTACCGATAATTGAATTGTAGTATATTACCTATACTACCGATTAAGTATGTACTTCTTTAAATATGGGAATTACAGCCAATAAGAAATGGCAATTTTTTCTATTAAACAGTTTTGAGAAGCAAAAAAAAATAGAAATTAAAGGATAGTAAAAGTTTAAAAAAACGTTCTCAATCAAAGATTTAATTTCAAAATTGCAAAAAAAAAATTATTTCTCAATCAGTTGCAGCCAAAGGTCTGACAAGAACTTGTTGGTATAGAAAATGTCTGTAAGGAAAGTGAGACCTCACCAAAAATACAACACACCAAAAGAAATATATGTGCCTTGTACAAAGCTCAAACTCAGGTATTTTGATCAACAATCAAATGCACTAACCATAAAGCCAACATCATGGTTCAAATTTTTAGAAGAAATAAAATAAATCAGCATAATTGCCAAATTTTTTTATGTATTAATCATCAGGTATATATTTAAATCTTCCACGGCCACCCCACTATGCAGCGTACCAAAGTTCTACACATTGGGAACATAGGCACCAGTCAGTGTTGCTAACACAAATAAAACTTTGATTTTTAAAAAAATAGAAATTCCTGTTTCAAAATTTTTTACATATATTTAATAAAAACTATGGTCAAAAAATATTTTTTACTTTTTCATTAGATGCAAATTTTGATATGCTATAAAATAAATTATCTGTTAATATCCAAATGCAACATTACCTTCTCTTTACTCCTTGAAACCCCGTGTTCAGGCAATCCTCAAATTTCAGCTCATGAGTTTGATCTGAACTGTTGGCAAATCATTTTTCCAGAAATTTTGAAAATATGCTCCTGGGAATTAACCTAAAAGTTTTTTGAAAAGAACTGAAGATTTGGAAGGTAATTATCAAATTAGTTTTTTTTTTTTTTACTTTTCTGGTTTACATCTATTTCACTCTTTGCGGAATTATTTTTATAATTTTTTCACATCATTCATCACTCTATTACCCAAGATTGAAACCATAACCACTGAGTTTCTTAATTCCATTAAGCTTTGGTACCATTTCAATTAAAGTGCAGACATGACTAATAGGAAAATATGGCTGCTTGTCTGCATTGTAGCACCAGCCTGCCTGCAATAAACACTAGATAAAATCTTCATTTGCTGAATTAGTATTTAAACAATTTTGGAACACTATTATACTGTATGTCAGTGTGGGTATAGGGCAAAATTGTCTGAAGAATATAGAGACAGTTTTCCTCTATTACCCACATTGACACACCACATAATAGGTTCAAAAAATGTTACTATGAAGTACTGTAATTTAAAATGTTACTACTGTAACTGATAATGAGTTTGTTTATTAAACTGTTGTTTTTATATCCAGAGATTTATATATCATTATCAGTCTTTTAGAGTTATATGGCTACATCTTCCCCTGGTTGTTTTTTTTTTACAATTTGGGAAAATGTGGCAATCCAGAGAAGCTCAAATATTTTTACCTATATTCCTGTTGCTTTTTGTTCATCCTTTGTCGGTTTGTAGATTTGTCAAAAATGTTGTCTATCTATGTACTCATCTTATAAGATTAGTTTGCCATCGTTCTCCCCATTGTGATGTCAAAACTCCTAGTCGTAGACCGTCAAGAAACACTCCCTCATGGTGTTGTACCGCCTTCATTCACCCTGATTCTAGTAGTCATACTTTGAGTGTCATATTAGCTCTAACTTGAAGTGATGATCAGGAAACTTAATCTTGGTCTTAGTAGGACATGTCCTTGTGTGAAAAGCTTGTACAAGCTAGTAGTTTCTAGAATATTTCTGTTTTACATGTAGCAAATATAAAAATATATTGAACAGTTCGCTGTTTAATAAGACTGTCATTGTTTTCCCTTTAATAACCTTTTTTTTCTTCTGCAGAAGAAAAAGAAAATAATGGAAGCTACTTTTAAAAGACCAGAAGGAATGCATCGTGAACTTTATGCCCTTTTGTATTCTGATAATAAGTAAGTAATGTAATTTTTAATTGAAAAGTCATGATTTGTGAGTAAAACATACATGCATTGTTTGATGAACTCAATTTGTAAGGTAAAACAAATATACAATGTTTGATAATTTCTTATTTTTATATAAAAATGGAAAATCAAAATTATTCCCAGTAGTAGAGAAGACAAAACAATGTTTTGATTCTCCTTGACTTTTTAGTCAAAGAATTGATAGTTTCATTTGTTCCTTAATGATTCAAAATGGATCACTTTCATTTTTATACATAAAATTCTTCATATAAAAGTTCATTTCAAGTTCTGACAATCATTTAGGGTCATTCCATACAAAATCATCACAAAAAAGTACCTTTTTTAACCGAGAACCCTCCTCTTTTTTTTAATATTTGAGGTGTATGTACTTCCCAGAAGTAAGTATTTATGCACAATTAATCTAGATCATTTTTTGAGAAGGGGGTTCAAAGTTTTTTTTAAAAATTGTAAGATCAATACTGTTTTAAAATTACCATAATCCCTGCCTTAATTGAATAACAGATCTCAAGTTAGATTTGTTAGAAAGCTCATAAAATGCTCTTCTTTATGATGTACACTTTACCTTAATTGGAGTCATTTAAATTTTCAATATGGCATGATTTAAACTTGGATTTCCCAAAATGTTCGGGGCTGGGGTATCTCAGTCAGTAGCGTGCCAGGCTCATAATCTGTAGTACCCAGGTTCGAGTCCTAGCTGGATCAGCATTGAGATTTATCTCTGCAAAATTCCCCGCCCTGTTCATTGTCAGTAGGGGACACTGACGGGCTTTGAAAGGCTGCCGTCTGTCGGGTGGGATGTTAAATTGTGGCCCCATGTGCGGGAGAGCCATACCCTGTGCACGTTAAAGAACATGCTGGATAGCCTTGACGGGAGGCTACCATCTGTCTCTCAACAGTTGTTCCAGTGGGTCCCCTCCCCCAACCTTCTCTGAGCCTTTGGGGCCATTTAGCCCATGGTGTGCAAAAAAGTGCTGATCAGAGGTAAAACAACCCAACCAAAAATGTTCTCTAATTTTTTCAAAAAATTATGTGCACATGCTCTTACATATCTATAAGTTTGAAGCTGGGATGGCCATGGAACCAGGATCCCATAAAATGCAAAGCACTATAAGCAAGAACTATTCCTCTGTGCCTCACAAGACACTATGAAAATAACTCAGCCAACTTTCTAAGATTTTCATAATTTTTCAAAAACAAATTTGAAAGAAATTCAGAAACCTCTTTCAAGTCAAAGCCATTTTTCTCTCCAACCCTCTCCTCCCCCATTGACCCAGCAAGCAGAGGAGGTTACAGAAATAGGCAAATAATTGAACTTTTCAAACATAGGATGGTCATTCTATTAGCTATCCTCCCATCTGCTAACAGAAATTGAAGGATTTATGATACATACATCACTAGTAGAAAATATTAGTGACATTATATACAGCAATAGTATTAATGGACATATATATATATATTGATGATTGGCATTTGCTTCATTATCTATAATAAACTAATCCATATGCTCAAAAATTTTCAGTAAGCCTATATGCTTAAAAGTCCTTTCCATGTCGCAGCCTGAAGAATCACTTTCATCATTCCCATTCTAGTAGTTGGAGACCGAAGCTTTGCTCCCGTAGTGTAAGGGGTTGTAAAAAAAAAAATTCCGAATAGAAATCTGATTTTTTTTTACTGTTTCTAATCAGATATTGAAAATAACATTTTAAATCTATGATATAAATTTTTTTGCCTGTTAATTCTGCTTGAAGAAATTATGACAAAGTTTAAAAATAAATCTATTTGAGTCGGATGTTAATGTTCAGTCATCATAAATAGCATCAAATAGTGTCGATTCAGTTTATGCCTTATTATTTATTTATTACTGCTCTACCATGCTTAGATTATCGATTATTCTGCTCTACCTTGCTTAAATTATCGATTATTCTGCTCTACCATGCTTAGATTATCGATTGGTTGCATTTCCCACTCTTTTGTGCTACTTATTAGAGTTATAATACTTTCTAGACTTTTAATGTAAGGGTATTGATTTTTTTTTACTACCAGAAATTGCGCCATCCAAGAATTATGCACATCAGCTTTCAATCACGTTAATGTTTCTAAAATTATTTTTTATTGCTTCTCAAATGGGTACTGCAATTATAAACAATAATTAATTAGAAAGAATTGAAAGTGAAACTGCTAGTGATCTATAATGGTAGCAATCAGAACAAGCATTAGTGTGATTTTTAAAAGGTAGGACTTTATTTCATTGAAATGTAATTAAAAGTATTGATAAATAAACTAATTACAGTCAGGAAATGCAATTTTTTGCCAAAATTTCTGCCCGAATTTTTGAATTAAACTTTTCTATAGCAGTTATACAGCTTCATAATAAAGCGACTCATTCACAAATTCATTGCTTCAGTTGAACTTTAATGCTTTAAGAACATTTTATTGAATATTTTTTTCATAATTCTTTATTAATTTTTTTATGTATTTTTCAATTTTTAAGTGATCTTGTTTCTAAAGCAAAATTATTTTTTATGACACTGCTTTACCTAGGCTTAGACTTTCGATCATCAAAAGTTTAAGAATGTGCATTATGCATTACATAAATAAATGAGTAAAAAGGTTAGAAAAAACTAAATAAATGAAAGATTTAAGCAATAATAGAAATAGTATGAACTTACTTATATTAGAATAATAAAATATAGAAAAAAATGGGAAAATATATAATATTTTGAAATTTTACTAAAGCTAAAGTGAGAAAACAGTCAAATTTTGCAGTGTTTTAAAAAAAAAAATAAAAAAATTTAACCTACCTTTTTTTTTAATTTCTGACATTTTATTAAGCACAATTAAATGCTCTTTCTTTTGGAATATAACATGACATATTTCCATTCATTAGTTACTACAGAATGTGGTTCTAAAGCTGTTTAATTTATTTTGTGAAAACGCTTTAAAAAATAAATCCGGCCACCACAGTGAGTTCCGTTTCAGAATCCCGATACTGTTAAGGGTTAATGATGTCTTGTGTTTCAAGAATGTATTTCTCCTTTCTTCACAGAATGACCAATATTAATTTTCGAGCTATTTGAGAGAAACCATAATTGTTACTTGGGATTATTATTTGAATCCCTATTTCCTGTATTTCAAAATATAATTTAGTTTCCACTCAGTCTAGTTTCAAGATTTGTAGCTTAGCTAGCAAGCATTCTACAGTTCTAAGCACTCACTACTGAATAGGTTATACAAATAGTGGAATCACATTTTAGTTAAAAACATTTTTAAAAATTTATCGCTGATGCAGCGTGAATCGAACCCACAACTCTCTAGATAAATGCCAGAGCACTCTAACCAATAAACCACGCATCAGACACTAAAATCTTCCAGAATAAGACCTATAAATCTTTCACTGAAAAAAGTTTTTGCTCATGCAGTGGGAAACGAACCTACCAATTCTGTAGCCTCAATTCTCTAACCCATTTGATGAAATTGCCATAGTGCTTTTTAGAATAACTTAAGAAGCATACCCCCATGGATGATTCATAGACTTTCTATTTTACAAAATGTCTATAAATTGTGTAAAATGTGCTAGGAAATTGTTCGTAACATGCCAGAGAAGTCAGTGGTCTTAATGCATGTGTCTTTTGTTTGTCTGTTGTAGCATGTAATGCTGGACTGATATGTGTTTTTTTTTTTATATAGAACTATTAGAATTAGATGTGATAATCTATCTGTGTATTCTAGGTTTCCTATTTTTCCAAACTTAAAATTCTCTTTTAAAAAAATCCTATCCTCACCTATTTAATTTTTCGGAATGCTAATACATAATAAAAAAAAGTTTCGAAGTTATTGAATGATACTTCATATCAGTGTCAAGTTTACAGGATCTCAAACATTTTTTGGTTTAAAGCTGTTATGTTTTATATCAGATGAAGTGCATGTAGATATTTTAAAATGATATCGGAATTGGTATCAAGCTTTAAGTATCAAAATGTGAACATTTAAGCATCTTTGAAAAAGATCTAGTTTTTAAAAATTTAAATTGTAATATCAGTATTTAAAAAATTTTAGGATATATGTGTTAAATTTTTACATTTGTGAGTTATTTCATGCACTTTACATGTCAAATTTCATCAAATTTAGGGTAGGTATTCAATTATAGAACTATTGTTTTAGAGTTTATGTTGCAAATTGTTATGTTAATGTTAAATTGAATGGAACCTGTTTGCAATCTTTACAGATGTTATCAAACATTTTTAGAAGTAGATGATATTAACCATTTATCATTTTTAGGGATGCTCCTCCTCTGTTACCTATTTACACTGGCCAGGGATACATTGGTAAAGTTACTTTTTAGAGATTAGAATAACATACAGGAAAATAACTAACACGAAAACCCCATTTTTGCCAAATTTCATTTTTCTGCTAAATATTCAATTGTTTTAGAGTTTGTGTTGCAAATTGTTCTGTTAATATTAAATTGAATGGAACCTGTTTGCAATCTTTCCAGGTGTTATCAAACAGTTTTAGAAGTAGAAGATATTAACCATTTATCATTTTTAGGGATGCTCCTCCTCTGTTACCTACTGACACTGGCCAGGGATACAAGCAGAATAAGGCAAAATTAGGTTTAAAAAAAGTTCGCCCATGGAGATGGATGCCGTTTTCTAATCCAGCAAGAAAAGTATGTAATTTGTTATTCTTTATGTGTGTGTTTTTTTTCATATAATGTTCTGTTCATTCAACTATGATAAATTAAAATAGCAAACTACAGAATGGTGTGACCAATAACTAATGAAATGAACAGAATAGGTCATGTCAGAAACAAATAAAGAGCATTTAATCATGAATATTATTAAAATATTTAACCAAAATGCAAGTATATTAATTTAAGACTTTTTTAGTGTCTTATAGTAAAAGGAAAAAATGTCAATGCAATTTGGGCTTTATTCTGAGAAACCTAAAGAGTTAAAATAGTTATATTACATAATAAAAGAAAGAAAATATCTTTCTAATATGAAAAATTTACCATAAATAGTAAAGTTAAAGTTTGTATATTTTCTTCATGATATACTTTAAAATTAAATCCACTTATGCACAAAGTTATTTCCCACTGTTCACATGGCTGCTTGAGGAGGATGACAACGATATTCACGCTTTTAGATATGTTTTTGTCCTGGTGTGGAGGATGCAATCCATTTACTGCATGGTTGGTATCTTTTGATATAACAGTATTCTTCTTGAAAAGTGATGATCATTTAAGTGAAAAATTGTTTGAAATGATCTGTGTGTGTTCTTTGCTGATACAGATTTGTACTTTCTTCAAACAGTTCTTTACCAGAGTAACTCTAGATTGATAGTGTCTTATTTTTGGATTTTTTTTTTTTGAAAAAGAAATATATATATATTGAGAACAGCCTTATTTACTATATGAAAAATAACTTTTCCACCATTTCAAGCATCTTAACATTATTGGGTAACACTGTAGCAGTTAATTAGAACATTCAAACTTCACATTTGGGCATGGTAATCCATAATATTTTGGCTTCAAAACAGTACATTCTTTAACATGCACAAGGTATGATTGCTCTAATACACATGGAGCCATGGCTTGATGTCCCATCCAGTGGACAACAGCCTTTCCAATCCCATTGGAATGGGATAAATCCTTCCTGACCAAGGGCAGGGTGGGGAGTTTAGCAGAGATAAATATCAAATCTGGCACAGATGGGACTCAAACTTGGGAACTACACATTACAGACCTGGTGCTCTACCAAATGTGCCAATCGCTTTTGGTGAGATGTAGCTGGTATATAATAGGTATAGTGGCATGGCACATAGACCAATATATATGAATGTGTATTTCTTCTTATGCAGCATGCAGGTAGTTTAAATATGCAAGCTATTGAGAAGCTTGCATTGACAGATTTTTGGCATCAAGTACATCTTCAGTTACTTGACTAGTTGATCTCAAATTTGCATGCTGGCTCCATCTGTATGGCCCCCATGTTGAATTTATAATTTATCCCTTTGCAAATTCTGGGGGGGTGGGGGGAGCTATCATTACCTCAGCTACACAATTTTGGCAGGAACAGTTACCAATGAAGAGGCAAAATAAGCTCCCAATCATGTTTGATTCTGTAAAGTGGTGTATAGCATGCTCTTCCCTGATTGCTGAGTATAAATAATGCAGACAAATGCATCATTTTTTATGATAACAACAATGTATTTATTTAGTATTTTAAATAATCTGCAAGGCAAAATATAATGACTATACTTTGAATTAATAAGAGTAAGTATATTATTTCAGAACCCAAATAATGCTAGGTAAACTGCTAGTTATAAATATGCTTTCTTAACAAAAGATTATTTTTTAAAGCATTTTAATATAGGTGCATTTTTTTAAAAGATTTATGTATTTGTTCATAAATAATCAACTCTAGCAACTTGCCTAATTGTGCCAGCATTGAGAATTATCTACACTAATCCCCACTCTGCCCTGGGTCAGAAAGAGGACACTGAGAGGCTTGGAAAGACCATCATCCATTGGATGGGATGTTATACCACCTCTCCATGTGCTGGAGAGCCATAACTTGTGCACATTGAAGAACACACTGAATGGCCTTAATTTTGGCAGGAACAGTTACCAGTGAAGATAAAATAAAGAAAAAAAGTAATCTCCCAATCACGTTTGACTCTGTAAAGTGGTGTATAGCATGCTCTTCTTTAATTGTTGAAAATGAGAGGAGACTACCATTTGTCTCGTAACAGTTGTCCAATGGATCCCTTTCATCTGACTTATGAGCCCTTGGATTCCTTGTAATCTAGCAATTTAGCCTTTTGTGGGCAAAAAAATGCTACTCAGACATAAAACGATCCAATACCAACATACTATATCAGTTATCATTCATGTGGCGTGAAATCTGCTGACACCCTCTGCCAGGACCATCAAGATACACCAGGCCAAGGCAGTCATTGAATACAAGGAAGGAAATTAAACATACATAAAGATTTAAGTGATTTCATTTTTCAGAAGTTTATCTACAAGGTATTAACTTTTGAATAGCATAAAATTAAATTATTTTATCAGCCATCCCGTGGCTAAGTGGTTAGCGTACTTGGCTGCTGATCCAAGGGATATGGGTTCGAGCCCCAGTTAAGGCATGGATGTTTGTATTGTTTTCCTCCTAAGGTACCACCATCCTCACAGACCTACTATGGCATATAAACTGACAGGCTCCTGTCACACCTCTGTGGCAAGCAGCTGCTTGAGGGGATATTTATTTTTTTATAGCTTAATAAAATATTTATAAATATTTTTAAATTTATTCCCAAATTTTAAAAAATAGCTACCAATTAATTTTTTTAAGTTGTAAAACATTAACTACAATACCTATATATTTAAAATTAATTCTTCTGTTAGTGCATTGTCCAGGCGCGGTGTTATATAAATTGCTCTGACCTCGGTGAAAAAAAGACATGGTGGACTCCTGTCTGTTTCCTAACTATATATGTATGGTGAATCTCCTTCCCTTACCCAACTCTGAGCTTTTGGGTTCTTTGTGACCTGGCCGTTAGCTCATTGTGTTGCAAAAAATGCCATTCAGAGATAAAACAGCCAACACCTAAGATGAGATGTTTTCCAATTTATTTTCACTGTCAATATTTTTCTGCACCTTAAAAAAATCACTGAAAATGACTATAGCATATTTTGTCTATTAATGCTATATATATATATGGTATATTAATAAAATGAACTGAACACTGTGTAAAATATTTTTCAAATACTATAGGATGGCATCCTTTTTTATCACTGGAGGCGAACAGCTGATGAAGGCAAGGACTATCCATTTGCAAGGTTTAATAAGGTTTGTATTATATATTTTAAATAAGTGAAAAATGTTCCCTTTATTTTCAATAATAAGAAAGTAAGATACATTTACAAAAGTTGATAAATTTAAAGTAACACTAAAAATAATGAATGTATATTTAAGATACCAATGATTATGATACCTGCAAATGCCACATTAAACTTTATTTTACCAACCCACATCACTCAACTTGTATACACTGAAAGCACAATTTATTATACACACTGCACCCATCCACAAACCTGTTGTTCTCCACTGCAATAATGCAGCCAGCTGAAACCCTTTGCTGGCTATAAATAGGTCATATGCCTATCTGCTGTATAGCTTACCTACAATTGTTATGATGGGTCAACACAATGACCTAAGCGAGTTTGATTGTGGGCAAATAGCTGGTGTTAGTTAGATGGAGTGCTCCATATCATCGATGCAAAATGTCTGGGATTTTCATGTGCGATCATTGCACATATGTACCAGGACTAAATCAAAACTGGCAAAATCCGCAGTCATTAGGTGAAATGTGACCTTAAGCAATTCTTTGATGTTCTAGGTGATCATGATCTGTCCCATATTGTAACATCAGAATGGAGGGCCATAGTGCAGATGATTAACATTGGCATGCAATGACAGGGGAGCTGTGAAGGTTGTGTGCAAAGACCCAAATATGAAATTGGGATGTTACGGGGGCTACCTTGGTACCCCTTGTAGATACTTATTGAGACCACCATTACCACACAAGGCTCTGTTGACATGCTCGCCGATCACCTGATCATCTACACCTATTTATGGTTAACCATTTCCCATAGCAGGATATCTTCTTTCAATAAGACAATACCCCATCTCATTGCTTCCATTTGGCAAAAGACTGATTTGAAGAGCATTCCACTGAGTTTACAACCTTTGAATGGCCCTCTCACTCTCCAAATTTGAACTGTATTGAGTATCTGGACAAAGTGGAGTGATGCATTTAAACCTGAAACCACCACCAGCAACTTGCAACGCTTTACAGACAGCTGTCGTGGAATCATGGATAGCAATACCACTGGAATGTTTCCAACACCTGGTAGAGGCCATGCCATGGTATGTTGCTGCTATTGTGAGGATGAAAGGTGGAGCCACACATTTAGGTGGGTGTGTATAATAAATTGTCCTTTCAGTGTATGTCATAGCAATGCAAAATCCATAGCAAATAGTATAGGGAAATACCAGACTATACTCTTTGCTTCTCTCTTCTTATGTATTAAAAGCTGCTCTATTCTGCTATCACAGTCCAGTTTTATATGACTTTGTTTGACATACTTAGTCTCTTATAATTAACAGCTTTTCCCATCTTCAGAAACATTTCATTGGTGAAAATATAATGAAAAAAAACGGAAATTAAAATATGTTTTTGCAATCAAAAGTGATCTAGGGCTTCTTTATACTTCAAACAATATAGGTATGCACCATTAACAGTCATGTGGAACATGGGCTTTATGATAGCCATTGCTATGGCTGACTCTCCAGTTTCCCTTCTTACAGAGACAAAATTGCCAGAAGTGATGGCATTTTTTTTTTGCATATATATAAATTTACTTATTTTAATAAGGATTCATGTGAATTTTTTTACATTTTGCATTCATAAATTCAATGATTAATCCCACATCAAACTGCTGAAAGGTCCATCTATCTTTGCAATATCAAGATCCATTCTGAATGTAGATTGGCATCCCAGCATGTTCCAGACTTGAATAGTGACAAATCCAAGGATACTGTTGGCCAGGGTATGATTTTCACATTAATGTACATTTCTGTAAGATACTCTAGTATGTGACCATGAATTTTCCTTCTGAAAGATGTCAGGTCTCATTGATATACCTATAAATGATCAAACCTCCTACGATGCAATATGGTGTAGTGTCAGGGGAAGTTGTGAAATGACCCCAGGGAAAATTAACTACAATAATTTAGTTAACAAATTTTATATTTATGAATAATAATGAATTTTAATATTAAAAAAATATTCAAGTATAACAAATTATGTTTGCATTTTCTCACTGAAATTGCATTTTATCATTTTATTTTTCATGGCATATTAATAAACTAATGGTAATGGAGCTGGCAACAGACTGAAGCTTTCGTGTTTCATAAAAAGTTCTGCAGTGTCATCATCTGATTCTGTTCTGAGGAACTAGTCTTTCCTGCCTGAAGTAGTTGTCAGCTGGCAATAAAACTTGCATCACAGTCATATTTTTAAAAGTTGTTTAACTATACTTAATATTCATATGTAACTTAATGTTAATGGTCTTGGATAATTTGATATGGCACCCAATATCACTTCGTTTTCATCATGGTACTTAGTCAGACATGGCTATGACAGTACCGAAGTTGACTGATGTTCCCAAAACAGCAGTACCTGCACAGGCTTAGACCAAGATTCCTTGTTCCAGTGGGTCCCCTCCCCTCCCAACCTTCTCTGAGCCTTTGGGGTCCTTATAACCTGGCCATTTAGCCCATTGTGTGCAAAAAGGTGCTGCTCAGAGGTAAACCAACCAGTTTAACTAGTTTCCAGATAAATATCTTTCAACATCATTATTGCATGGAATCTGCAGCATCAAGCAAGTAATTGCCAGAACTTAGCATCGCTAAGGTATGGAACTTGCAGTATTAAGCAAGCAACTATCATCATCACTATCTTGCTATAGTCAGAATGTGCCTTGAAATGAGATGTATCTGCTTTACAAAACTATGAATAAGGTATCGGAGAGAACACTTATATTAATAAAAGAAATTCTTATTGAAGTGCAAAATAATAGTAGCTTTCACATAATAAGCTCATATCTTTTTTGTAACCAGCACATATGTTTTTGTGTTAGCAAAGACATAAAAGAACTTAAAAACAGCAATCTGGCATATTTTGCCTTCCAAATGTCTAGTCCCATTCTACATCTTAATAATATTATATTTGTGAATTCTTTCAAGAAATAAAGTAAAAATGTTTTGAAAAAAATGTTTAAAGAACCTAGCTCTGTCAATATCCAAAAGATCGATGCATACAGACTAACATAACAATAAAAATTTCTGCCTCCTAAGTATGCCATCCCCAAATATCTGATGCATCAGACAAATTATCTGTACACATTGTTTTAGTGATTTTCCACACTCAAACTAAACCAGAACTTATTGTTGAAGATATGATGCCAGTCATCCCTTCAGACAGTTCTAATTGGGCACCATTGCAGTTGTTGTGTTTCACTCAATGTATCTTTATTTGAAACTTCACTGTTTTGCAGTATTATGTTCCATGTTTACAATTAGCATAACCATTGGCTCTTTGTCAGTGACTAAAATACTACATGGCTTCAGATCATCCTTCTTACTAGAATTTTCTTCAGCTCCAAAACCAGGATGACTGGTTTCAAGTAATTTTGGATTGCTTAAACTTTGTGTTATACATTTGCACAATCACTGCAGTATGGAAGTTACTGCTGCAAACATAATTGGTAGTGAAATACCATTCCTAAAATAATAGCAAAAAATTGGAATACTTCAGATACATATTCCATCATCTTTCCAATGACCTTTAGATCAATGAATATATCACAAGTGATAGATATGAAATATAATGTGCTCTAGCACATAGGGAGGGAGATAAGAGTTACAATCATTTATTCAGAAATAGTTATGATCTTATGCTATTCTCTATACTGTTAGGGAAAATGATATTTAGTTACCATAAGTTATATGTACTTTTATAACATTTCTCATATAGTTCTGTGAAAAAATGTTTAAACAGGCATGTACTTAAAATAGTAGTAGAAGTACAACTTCACTCAGTTTTGTGGCCTATAACATCAATAATAATTGCATCCATTATCATCATCTAGTGAAATCTCTTATTTCTCAATGTACTCTTATTGCACTTCAACTCTGGAACTTCTGACACATTCTTCCACTTTGCATGGGCAGATAGAATATGTCTGTCCATTTGAAAAGTGCAATTTTGATATCCATGTAGATATATTGTAACATTTGCTCTCTCTCATAGTTTCCTTCTTACCCTTTTACTGTTAACATATCAACATGGGTGTATATATATATCAGCACTTCAACAATAACAAAGTTAATCATGTACAGTGTATAATAGAAATTATATCTGTTTTTTAATATTTAAAGAGATCAAAACTTCAACATTCAGCAGTGACATTGCCATTCATAAGGATTTATCTCAAAAGTGAATAAAACATAAAGAAAGCCTTTATGAAATAGTTTACTATAGTGTACGTTTTTTTTTTTGTAGTGGTTTAATTTAGTTCACAAGATATTGTTTCAAATGAGAAGCTGCTGTTGATTGTTTCATCTGCCATACGTTTTAAATAGCACCAATATTGATGAAAATAAAATTCTGTGAGATTTGAATGAAATAATTAATGTTTCTCCAGGAACACTTTTTCAAAAAAAGCTTATTTTCAAGAACTTTGAATTTGACTTTTCAAATGCACATGTGTTTCATTGTCTACTAATTTTTTGAGTGGTTGTTACTTACATTTTGCAATAAAGCATTCTTCTCAATCTAAAAATTTTATTTGTTTCTTAATTTTTCAGGCTGTACAGATTCCTTTATATTCAGATGGTGACTATGTTCAGCATCTACACTGTGATACCTGGTCTCGTCAAGAAACTGATTACTTGTTTGACTTGTGTCGTAGATTTGATCTACGATTCATCATCATTCAAGATCGGTGGGATCGTAAGAAATATCCTAATCGCAGCATAGAAGATTTAAAAGAGCGCTACTATAGTGTATGCAATGTATTAGCAAAGGTAATTTTGTTAAAAAAAATATTTTTAATGTTTCCTTTCTAAAGTAATTTCTATTTCTTTGCTACAAATTACAAATGCAAAATGGCTTAAATTTTCCATAATAAAAATACTTTTAAGCAGCCATCATACCAAAAAATAATAATAATATCCAATTTGTCTGTGATAAGAAGGAAATATTTAGAAATATTTAATCACTTTCAACCAGTTGTAGTTAAATGCCAAACTGACACTTAAAAATTCATAATTTTTCTTCAAATATTTCAAATCAGCTCTTGGTAAAGTGGTTCTCTAGGTTGTACTCAGCCTCCAATAAGCAAACACTAGATGCAAAAGTATGACATGTGATCAGGGAATGGGCCATGAATCTCGTACATGTACAACTGCTTGCCTGCAAAAACATATGCTCATTAAATTCCATTCAGTAATAGTCCACTGAAAAGTACAACTAAAAATGTAAGAGTATGGCACCAGGCTGCAACAGCAGACTCTGAAATCTTGTATGTATGGCATCCATCTTGACAGGGTTAACCAGCATTCACTTTTTTCCTACCATATCTTAGAGCATTAGATATAGAATACTAGTGGGAGGTAACTGAAAATTTTAAATATAATGAAGAAAATTACATTAATGGTTTTACTGATTAGCATTTACCATCATCATGATATAATGTCAACCTGATCCCAATAACCGATTGTGTCAAGTTAATGAAATTATCAGTATAATAAAAATGTGCCCGTAATAACTGAAATGTCAGTAAAACTAAACTGAGAAGGTGACCGAAATATATTCATTATACTGAAATGCAATGAAAAACATATGATAATTACTTACTATGAAGTACATACTATAAAATATGAGAATATTACAAAAAACTTTACCATATATTAGAGTTTACTTCTTAAAAAAATAGGTAATTTTTTTAACTTCCTGTTCCAATAAGCATCTCTCCATGAATTCTTAAATGATTTTACAATTTTCCAACACATTGTACAGAATATCTTACCATCTCATTACAAATTTTACTTTGTTTTTTCTTATGATGATATCAGTGGGTGTACGAGTCTATTGTCCTGTGGTCAATAGTTCAGTCCAGATATAAGTTCACATATGTTCTTGTTCCTTGCAGGAATGCCGATGCTAGGTTGACATCAATTTAATGACAAAAATTATGAAGGAATTTAATCACACTCTGCCCATAAAAGTCCAAAGTACTATCTCAAAATTAATTAGAAATGACCGCAACCAACAAAGCCTTAAGGTGGCATTTATGTCATCCATATTGAGAACATCAGCAAAAACACACAAAGAACACCAGCAAAAATTTAATATATAGGAAAACCTTCAGATAATTCTCAACCTGACTGAAAGAACACCAGGGAGATTACAAAAAAGCCAACCAAAAGACAATCCTAACCCAGGCTGCCATCACTTATAACCTAACACCCAAATTCAATGATACAAGAATACTGTTCTCCCCACCACCATGAAATTTCAACTAAATTTTGCCAAAAACCTTATACTTAAACAGAAATGAAATATGTAAAAGTGACCTAACTTCAACACCTTCAGCATGGAAAATACTTTTCAATAATTACACAAACATTAACCTAAATTAACCTTTCCCACATTTCCTACATGCACACATAAACACAGCAGCACCACACAAAATTTCCCATAATTATGTACAAATAAAATCCCCAACGATAAAACAAAACTCTAAAACCCTATATCCCCAACCTTAAAATTCTACCCTCTCCAACTCCTCTACACAACATGCTCTGAGCCTAGCGTAAACAAACACCAAACCTAGCATGCTAACATCTGTGCCTGCTGCAAAACAACTATTTTGCCTAACAATGCAGAATGCATAGCAATTATGTATTGAAATATAGTATTCGCACTTCCGGAAAAGTTTGAACATAAGCTGGAAATCTAAAAATACACTAGTTAACATGTGGAGCAAATTGATGTCAACCTAGCACCTGCATTTCCACAAGGAACAGCAAGGACAAAAAAGCAAGAATGTATGTGAACTCGTATCTGGACTGAACTACCACCACAGGACAATAGACTCATCTACCCATCAGATATCATCACAAGAAAAAACAAAGGTAATTCCTAGATAATAATTTCCCCGCCCTGCCCACGGTCAGTAGGGGACACCGCTGGGCTTGGAAAGGCCGCCGTCCGTCGGATGGGACGTTAAGCCGTGGCCCCGTGTGCGGGAGAGCCATACCCTGTGCACGTTAAAGAACACGCTGGATGGCCTTGACGGGAGGCTACCATCTGTCTCCCAACAGCTGTTCCAGTGGGTCCCCTCCCCCAACCTTCTCTGAGCCTTCGGGGTCCATGTGACCTGGCCATTTAGCCCATGGTGTGCAAAAAAGTGCCGCTCAGAGGTAAAACAACCCAACCCAACCTAGATAATAATTCCATCTAATTGTCTCAGCTTTTTAAACAATTACAGTGATATAGAGAAAAACTAATAATTTTTATTCTGTAATATAGCCAGAGTAATAACTAAGTTTCTTAATTTTAAAGCAAAATTGACATTTTTTATGAAAAAACTTATTTGCCGATGAGTGGGATTTGAACCCATGCCTCCCAGTTACATGCCAGGTACACCTGGCATGTAACTGGGAGGCATAGGTTTGAATCCCACTCATCAGCAAACCATTTTTTCCACAAAATTATTTCTTGAATTGTATGTCAACAGGTAATATGTAAATGTATTATTAATATTTCCCTTTTTGTCCCATTGTAACTGTTGGTAATTTCTTTAAGAAATTATTGTAAAATATTTTATTGATATGCATGGAATCAATACAGAACTTACTCCTCTAGGTCAGAGCTGTAACAGGACAGGAGCCAAAGATTAGAGCATTTGATGCTGATCACGAAAGAAAACGAAAAGAACAGCTGAAGAAGTTGTATGATAGAACTCCAGAGCAGGTACGGAATTTGTGATGCTTAATTATTTCTTTACAATATCTTCAGACTTCATTAGTGAGTGCTTCATCAGTGGCAACCATTTGAAATACTGGTGAAGTGTCAAACACTTAGAGGTTTGTACACACTTCAAGTAATGTGACTGTAATTGTTATAATTTAAGATATGCTAGCATTCAGTAATGTATACTTTGATGTGATCATTGTTTTATAATCATAAAGTTTAGTTCAGTAAAACAGTATTTGCTTCTATCATTGTAAGATGCATAAATTTGGAATGGCCATCATGTAATGAACAACAGGATTGCTATTATCATCAGCAAACACTTCAACTTATTGCTCATGCATCTAGAGCATATTCTGCTTTTAAAGTTAGTCCATTATGCTAGCATCATCATAACAAAAAAATTGCATTTACCAACAACGTGGATATTGTTAACATTGTAGACTTTGCTTCAGAGCTGACTTGTAGTGTCTTTAATTCACAGAAGTTATGTCTAGCTTCTGCATGTAACCTGAAAGCACTTACCATCAAACATTCCTCCTGATACCTGATGTGTAACATTAATCAGTACGCTGCAGTTTTTATTCTCTAGTAAACAACCATCTTTAAGGTGGTAGTATGTTATTTTTGTGACTTTATTGCTTGGTACAATTAGAGTTTATATGATAAATATTGATACCATTGCTCTTTTGTTGAAGTGCATTTAATGCAGTTTCACAGTGATATAGACAACTAAGGTTTGTTAACTTGTTTATTTAATTCAGTCTGTGGCAGTGGCTTTTGGTGAATTTCTTACTAAATCATTATTTCATGGCTTTATATTAACAAAAATGTTAAGAAAATTTTTCAATTTTTTTGAAAAAAAATTTGTTTGAAATTTTGAAAAAATTTTGAAAAATTGAAAAATTTTGTTTGAAAAAAATTTTGTTTGAAAATTTTTTACTTTTTTTTACTGGTTATAGTTTTAAAAAAATTTAGTCCTAGTTGCCTATTGTGATTAAAAAAAATACCCCCTCAAGCAGCTGCTTGCCACAGAGGTCTGACAGGAGCCTGTCAGTTTATATGTCGTAGTAGTAGGTCTGAGAGGATGGCAAGACCTCAGCAGAAAAATGACACACACATCCATGCCTTACCCGGAGCTCGAACCCAGGTCCCTTAGATCAGTAGCCAAGCACGCTAACCACTCGGCCATGTGTTTAAAGAAGCTTAATTCAATGATTTTTACTTTTTTTAAATTCTCCAAAAAATTTATAATTTTTTGTGCAGTGTGGTAGAGCAGATATATATAATGCACTGTCAAATGAGTATGGGTAGAGAAATATACCCCCTATACTTTCATCACAGCATCCAGTGCTTGAGTTATTTATTTATTGAGGAATGGTGATTCTCATTCTTTCCATCCAAGAAGTACATTCTAAACACTGTAGCTTCTTCCTAATATCACTAATAGCTTCCTTTTGTTTTTATTTTCTGTTACAGCATATGATTTATATTCTTTCTCACTTTGTCAAGCATTTATATGGTATAATAATAAAAATCCCAACTGCAAGGTTCTGACCAAAACATTTTTTTTTTAGTTCTTCTTAGTTAAATGCAAACTATTTTAGTATGCTAATCTCCATAACACTGACAGTAATCTGATTCTAGTCTTATTCAACTTTCACTAAAATATTATACTTTACTTTCCAAGTGCCCTTGTCAAATCAAACTGCATCACTCGTCAAGCAACAACAATATAGAAATACCCACTCTTCTTGGTTCTTCAGTTAAATTACTTAAATTCACACATGGAAGAACGTGCTTTTCCACACAGCATTTGAAGGTGCATATTGGAGTTGACTTAATGAGAATAACTTTTACAACCCCACATGTTGACAAGAAATGAAATTGGTATTGCAGCATTTTTCTTTTCAGTCTCTAGGTTTCTATAAAAGAACACTAATTTTTGGACTATTTTCAAATAATATAAAAATATTAAATGAAATAAATTTAATATTTTTTATTCCCCTATAAGAATGTGATATCTTTACGATTAAAGGATTTTTTTATTTTTCTCTTAATGTTTTTTTGGGTGAAAAGAGATTTATTTGAGTCTGAATAGCAATAATATTGTGCTAAACAATTTTTCAGATTAGCAAGTTAATTTATGACAGACTTTCTAACTAATCGATTAAAATTTGTTTGTATTGCTTATCATGTAAGTCTTAAATTTCTTTGAATATATACTAAATCAAGTTTTAGGACAAAATCTACTACTGATTAGATATTTAAACAACTATGATTATCACTAATAAGCCAGGATAAATTAGTTTAACTGTATAGGCATATGTTTCTGTTTAATGATAAACAAGATTGTTGTAGTTAAACTTATGGTTATGGTAACTAACGACATCTTAAGCCAGAGCTTTTTCTAAACTAAATCCTTAAATTCAAAACAGTTTTAGGATGCTATCGTTAAATATTGCTTTCACTGTCTTTTCTGATTAGTGTTACATTCAACAACAATGAAATGTCAGTTTCCTAACATGATTTATTTTATATCAGTAATGCAAATTTACAAACTTTGTCATGGTTGCCAGATCTTAATAGAATTCCTTATTTTTGAAACTATTTTTCTATATTCCTGTGTTTCACTTATTTTGTCACTAGAAGGCAAGTTTTTGAAATTTTGGGTAAATGTTTTTGTTTCATCATTAGTGCATTGTTTATCTGTTTGCATATGAAAAGTGTGATAATGATAAAGAAAATGTGCAATAATTGTTTTAAGTTATTTAATTTTAAAATGAAATTTCTGAAATCGTGAATAAAATATCCAGCTTTCTTTTGGAATGCCTAAGGTAAAAATAATTTTATGTTAGTTTTAACTTTTGTCAGGTTCATGTTGTGTAATATGATCTTAACTGCCATTTACAAGAAAAATGTAAAAGTTAAATATTTTATTAAGGTGGAAGAAGAGCAAACGTTGTTAAGCGAATTGCGTAAAATTGAAATGAGGAAGAAAGAAAGAGAAAAGAAAACACAAGATCTTCAGAAACTCATTACAGCTGCAGACAGTAGTACTGAAACAAGACGGATGGAAAAGAAAGGACCAAAAAAGAAACTACTACCACTAAAAAATGCAAAGTCTGAAGGCACTGTAAGTATTTAAATTTTTATTTCCAGTTTTTGAAATTTTCAAGTACTAAATCTGAAAAATCAAATGTTTCTCATAGTAATTTCATTGTTTAGTACATGCTATAATGTAGTCAGGGGCATAGCGAAGGGACTATGGTTGGGGGGGGGGGGGGGAGAACGAAAATTTGCCAACTGAAAAAATAAGTACTTTGCATAACTAATTATGTATCTTCTGTCACGAAAATGTACTCTGAATTTTGTTCAGTGGGAGTGCTGATTTTGTCAAGTGCCTCGATTTTACAATCTTGCCATGGTTTTTACAAATAAATACTATTTAATCTCTTTCCTATATTTCTCCAAGTTCCCATCGAATTTTATCAACTCTACAAAATTTAGCCAAGTTTTCTCAATTGTACAAACTGCCCTTAATTTCACAAAATCAATCCCATTATTCACAACTCTCCTATATTTTACCAAGTGGCTTCAAATTTTGCCAACTGCCCTAGATTTTGCAAAAATTTCTCAATTGTGCCAACTGTACTAAATTTCATAAAACCAATCCCACTTTTATGTATCCAGATAGGTTGTAACTTGTTGGTTTGTGAGCACTGGCATTGTCATGAAGAAGGAGAACCCTTAACATGCCTATTGTTGGACACTGTTCCTTCATCTCCTTAACCATTTCTGGCAAAACAATGTTTGTGTAATATTGGCCATTTATAATCTTTTTTTTTTCAGGTAAGGTATCCATGGCTACAACTCCTTGGGAATCGAAAATAATTGTGAATATCCTCTTCCTTGAGCAAAAGTCTTGTCGGAGGATTTGGGGATGCAGTTCATCTGCAGCAGCCCAAACATAGTTGTTGATCTTTCTGGGAGTTGCATAGTAATAAAAGTACATCTCATCACCCGTGACAATGTCTGTTAACCATTTGGGGCCACTAGGGTCAAACATTGCCAGATCTCCTTGCACAAGTCGACTCTAACCCTTCTTTGCTGTTCTGTTAGTTTGTGGGGTACCCATTTGATACAGATCTTTTGGAACTTTAAATGTTGATAAATAATTGTTTCCACACTGACATCTAAACTTGTTATTTGAAAGATGATGTGTGGGTTTTCTTTAATGAATTCACAAACAGCAGCGATGGTTCTCTTGTTCACAGCCTCCTTCAGTCTTCCTGCGTCAGGGAGATCTTGCTAAGTTCTACCATCCTTCTCTGAATTTGCATATCTATCCCATAACAGTACCATATGACTTTCAACAAATTCTTCATTTAATCCACACATCCAGTGCCCAACCTGAAAAACACATAAGCCACAGGCCAGGGTAATTTTTTCATTGTGCTCAGCAGAAGGATAATTAACTGTAGAAATTTTTTGCCAAATAATTAATGAATGGAAATAAGTCGTGTCATATACCAAATTAAATAGCATTTAATTCTGTATTTTATTAAAATAAAATATTTAACAAAAATGGAAAATGTATTAATTATAAATAAGACATTTTCATAGTGATATAGTAAAACAAAGGATCTGGCTGTAGACAATAAAAATGTATTTAAAAAATAATGGGCAAAACATAAATGCATATGAATAGAAAGGAAATTTCTTATAACAGGAAAATAAATTTTTATTTGAAATAGGAAAATTATTCTTTTTTGATAAGTGTTTACTCAGGGGTATACTTTGATAAAGGTCCAGGCTTTTTGTGAACTGTTCTCAGTCAAAAAAATTAACTTTAGAATAATTTTTTGCCAAATAAGCAGCAACAGAAATAGGTCATGTTACATACCAAATTAAACAACATTTAATTCAGAATTTTATGAAAAAATATTTTTAATTTTCAAATATTTTAATCTTAAGACTTTTTCAGAGTGATGTAGTGAAAAAAAAAGGATGTGGCAAAGCAATGAAGGTTTAATTCTGGAAAATAAAGTCATCTCTCTCCCAACCATAGGAGAACTGGTTACATCTTTGCTTCTAGACCTCATTCATTCTCAGGAAATGATAAAATATCAACTTTTCTTAATTGGAAAACAAAGAAATGATAGAAATAATAACTAACTTAAAACAAAGTTTAAAAAATCTATAGCAACAAGTTGTAAGACTTCCTCATCAAAATAAAAAGATGTAGCCATAACTCTAAAAGATTGAAAATAAATAATAATAAATTAAACCCTCAAGCAGCTGCTTGCCACAGAGGTTTGACAGGAGTTTGTCAGTTTAGTAATGATATATAAATATATGGAAATAAAAATGGAAGTTTAATAAATATATATACTACTGGCCCAACAACAATTTTTTATTGCAGGGAGGGGTGCACAGAAGCAAACACACATATCCAGGGGCAGGGTGGCTCAGTTGATAGTGTGCTAGGCTCATCAACTGTAGCTCCCAGGTTTGAGTCCCAACTGTATCAGCATTGAGATTCATCTCCATTAACTCCCCCCCCCCCCTGCCCTCTATCAGAAAGGGGATACTGAGAGGCTTGGAAAGGCTATTGTCTGTTGGCCATAACTCTGTGTGCAGGAGAGCCATACCCTGTGCATGTTAAGAACATGCTGGACGACCTTGATGGAAGACTTCCATTTGTCTCCTAACAGCTGTCCAGTGGGTCCCCTTCCTGAACCTTCTCTAGTCTCTGAGTTTTCTTGTGACCTGTCCATTTAGCTCAATCAGTGCAAAAAAAGTGCCACTCAGTGGTAAAACAACCCTAAAAATATATGTATGTAATTAGATGTCTTGTGCTCACTACAATACAGTACATTCCCAGTATCCAAAAGTAAAAAACTTTTAGCAATTTTAGATTTCCTTTTGTGAAATTGTTTGAACATATCCAGGGGCAGGGTATAAGTAAGGACAGGGTAAATGATAGTATGAATTGACAAAAATAAATAATTTTAGAGAGATTGAAACAGGTTTAAGCCAGAAAAAAGAGAGTAAAATGGAACAACTAAGAATGTTTGCAGAAAACTATCTAACAAAAGCTTCTCAAAGTTTGAATTATCATGTCATTGGAAAAAACAGAATAGTTACTTTTCAGAAGATTTTAAAATTTTATAGATAAATGGGTTGGCAACCATTCAGATCAAACTTGTGGTGTGAAATCATCAGGTGTGTCATCAATGTTTCAGCATCAGGTGGGGATTCCAGATTCCAAGTCCAATGATCACGACTAAATAGCAGTCTGATCATTAGAAAGGATTTTTTATGTTGTAGCTTAATAAAATGTGCACAAAATTGAAAAGGTAAATATTATTATAAAGCCGGAATTATATATTTTTATGAAATATGTAAAAAATAGTTAAATGGGATTTTTTTTTTTGTAATTAAAGTTTCTTTTGTTGTATTTATCAACATTGACTGTGCCTAAGCTCCCAATCTGCAGAACTGTGACACATTGTATAGTGCTGATGGCAATGGAAGATTTAAAGGTATGTTTACTAATACAAAAAACTTAAAATAATTCTGACATTATTTTTCCTTTTTTAGTCTGTGGAGACAGCTGGTATTAAGTTTGCTGACTTTAAAGCAAGTGGAGTAACTTTGAGAAGCCAAAGAGTAAGTTATTTTTATGCTATTAGTGTTACTTATATTTATTCTCATTTCTGATACATATATACTTTTGAATCTATATTTCAGACCTACAAGTAGAAATTGGGAAAAATTATCAAAAGAAGATTTCACTCTTATTTTTGTCAATAACACAAAAAAACCAAAACTGAAATAAATTTAAATTTTACACTTGCTATGAAATTTTTGTTCTGCTGTATAAGAACAAAAAGTATATGTACTAATGTTTTAATGCCATATATTGCATTTTAAACATTTGATGCATCACTTCAATAATTTGGTTGGTGTATTGATTTAGTGTTTGCTATTAAGTAATTTATAATTTCAGCAATATAATTTAAACTGTTTTTGCTCTTAAGGTTGTAAACTCTGAAAGCTATTTTTATAAAGTAGAAAATTTCATATTATCACAATCAAATAAATTGCAAAGTGAAAATGAATTTATAATAAAATGAAAAATGTGTTAATTAAAATTAAATACAACTTTTAACAATATAATTTAGGGGTGTCTAATTATATTTTGAATTTTCACATGACATTTATATTCACAAATTGGAGCAAGGTCACTGCTTGATACAGTCAAGATGGTAAAATGACTAAATGCTTCTACTTAACTAGAGTGTATATAATCTGATAAAATACGAAAAAGAAAATTATAAATAAATTTTCTTAGCTTTCACTACAATTTGAATATTTTCCTTTCATTTTGACATCAAACTGTATCTAGCATGCAAGGTAATCACGAAAAGTGCTATGTAGTAAAGATAAATGCCTTAAAAATTTGAAGGCAATCAAGCATGCATTTCTTAAATTATGTAAAAAATTTATAATTTTTTGAAAAGTTTAAAAGCATGATGCTATCATTTCTTTCATAGATTAAAATTACCAAAGAATTGATTGCATTATGCTTTTCTACAATAAAAATTAAAAGAAAACTTAAATGCATAATTTATACTCTTAATTAGAATAAAAAATTGCAGCCATATCAACTTTCTGCAACTTCAAAATTTAGAGCAGAAACAAAATATGTAAGATCCATTGTCTGGTGTACTGAAGTTAATTTTAATTCTTTTAAAATTTGCGTTTTTGATGGCTTCATGTAGCAAGCAAAGCTTAGATTTCATTCAACATGAAATTAAAAGCAAGAAAATCTAAATATGACATTTGAAATCCAGTCCATTTTTATTATAGTTGTTTTAGCAATGAATTTACTAAGTTTGTCTCATTCTTTTGTATATAGTTAACCTGTTATAAATAATACAACCATTAAATAAGTTTCATTTTGTGCAAAAACAAAGGACAAAAAGGAACAAGCTTTTCCCCCTCAAGAATTTGTTTCATTAATAAACAAGATTAGCATGCCAATTAAACATGCACAATTTGTACTAGAGTGCTTTTCACTGCATTTTGACCAAGCACTTACTGAAATATCAAAATTGTGTTACTTCACTATATATTCTCTGAAAGGAAAATTTATATGAAGTGAAACATGAAAAAATGAGTTTTAGCAGGTTGCATATGCATAATACACTAAATGGACATATTATTTTATACACCCAGTATCAATATGTAAAGCATCCAAGTATTGCATCTAATCATGTGGGATGCTGAAACTGGCAGTGAACTGGCAGTTCTATAAATAGAGCAAGTCTCTACGCATTGGAAACCAGTCACGGAAAACTAATCATGGGTAAAGGCAGTGACGTGAATCAGTTTGACTGTTGCCAGTTAGTAGATGCGAGGAAGGCCAGTTGTTCAATCACTGCAACTTCTGAACCATTGGGATTTCCACATCAGACCATCGCATCAGACCATCGCATCAGACCATCGTGTATACCAAGATTGCGTGAAATGTGGCAAAACTTCCAACCAGCAGGAGAAATGTAAATGTGCAATTGACTCTTGAAATGAGCCAGACTGTCCTCTACATCATTACAAGGAATTGCACAGCTACTGTAGAGCAGATAATGTCGAAATTGAATGAGGGCACATCCTCAAGCTTAAGCACAAAGACACTCTCTCATACCATGGAAAAAATAAGCTATGATAGTCGACATACACATCGTGTTCCCTTTTTGACTGCAAGGTACTGAAAGATTAGGCTGCAGTTTGCAAAGGCCTGTCGCAACTAGAGTACAGAGGACTGGAAGTGTCATCTGGTTTGATGAATCATGGTTTCGAGTCTATCATGGCGATGGGAGGGTGTGTATCTGGCATAAATGTGAAACGATGGGCCCAGCAGCCAAGTTGGGTCATACATGCAGGTAGAGGTGGGTAACAGTTTGGGGTGCACTTATATAGATTTCCTTGGGCCTCTTACCCTTTGAGACCTCTTTCACCGTCACAAGGTATGTGATCATCCTTGCCTACCATCTACACCTATTCTTAATGATTCTTTTTCCACACCATGACAGCATCTTTCAACGGGACAATGCCACACCACTTCCGAGTACAACCGAGTACTTCCGAGTACTTCCCAAGTAGCAACCAATTGGCTCCAGGAGGATTCAAGTGAGTTTACCACACTCTAATGGCCCCCTCGATCGCCAGACCTCAACCCGATTGGAAAGATCTGTTTGAGCCTGCCAACCCCAATTGGCAACTGTGGAGCTCAACAACAGGTGAGATGGGGCGGAGGTGGCTCAATCAGTAGCGCACCAGACTCGTAATCTGCAGTTCCCAGGTTCGAGTCCCAGCTGGGTCAGCATTGAGATTTATCTCCACAAAACTCCCCGCCCTACCCACAGTCAGTAGGGAACACCGATAGGTTTGGAAAGGCCGCCGTCCTTCCGTCGGGTTCCAGTGGGTCCCCTCCCTCAACCTTCTCTGAGCCTTTGGGGTTCTTGTGACCTGGCCATTTAGCCCAAGGTGTGCAAAAAAGTGCCGCTCAGAGCTAAAACCAAACCAACACCAGGTGATCCTCACTTCATTGGTGGCGATACCACCTGTGATTTCAATACCTCATTGAGTCTTTTACCAAGATGTCTGGCTGCTGTTGTGAGGGTAAAAGGTGGAGCAATAGGTTATTAGGTAAGTGTATTTAATAATTTGTCCATTATGAGCAATACCATATTCGAATTTAAATCAACGTTTTTTCTAGATCAGAAAATAAAATTTTGAAAATGCTGTCACTGTTAATGATGATAGAAACCTTGTAAGATCAGTAGAATTTCTTCAGCAGGAAGAAAATTCCTTCTTTATAATGTGTTTCTTTAACTTATGCAATACACTTATATATGCAAATGCAAGTTCTTAAACACTTGCTGTCTGTTTTTTTTTATTATACTGCTCACAAAAATTAGGGGATATTTCAAAATGAATATGAAGCGAAGAAATATCCCCTAATTTTTGTGAGCAGTGTATTTAAAAACTACTCCGAACTGTATTACAGAAAGTGACTTTTCTTCAGAGAAGTAATTTACTCTGTATTTCTAGATGAAATTACCTTCATCAGTAGGACAGAAGAAAGCCAAAGCAATTGAACAACTGCTCCAAGAATTAGGCATTGGTAAGCAGTTTGTGTTTTTCTATATTGTGCATTCGTTTGAGTGCCATTGAAATACAAACAGCTGAGTGTTTTCTCTGTGGAATGCTTAATCTCTTACAGCTTTTTATGGAAAAATTACTTAAAAGTAAAGATATAATTAAAGCCATCTCAATCTTGATTTTCAATGATATTTTTTTCAATAATCAATGAGTTATTGAAGCTTGAATATTTATCATCATTTCCATTCATAAGAATTTATAGCTAAAGTTAAAACAAATAACACTGTTCTACAAGAGAAAATTTTCTTTGGTTAACTGATGTGTTCCTAAAGTATTTTGGTGTGGGAAATTGAAATCTGAGATCAGAATTGGCCTTTCAGAGCTAGTTTTAGAGTTATGGAGATATAACACATCAATTTCATACATATTACTTGAAGAATGGAAAATCAGGAAATGTTACATCAAAAAAGTTGGCAACACTGACTTGTTTGGAATAGTTTATACTCATGTGTTGGCAACAATGTTATTCTATTCATAGTTTAGATAACTACTAGTCTGCCTCTGTAAAGTTTATTTTAAAAACATATAAGTGACAAGATATTTGTGGAATTAACATCAGTTTTTTCAAACTGTATTTTAGGGTATGTAAAGATATTTTATGACAATATTTGTGTAGTTAACATGACAGGTTTGTGAAAACTTCTATTCTGTTATTTTTTTCTTTTGTATTCTAGAAAATGCCCCGTCAAAAATGTCAAAATAAGGCAGACAACTTCTGTTATATTTGTGGATAGTTCACCTTTGCAAGACACAAGAAAAAAAGTGTCACCTATAATAAAGAGAGCATACAAACATTACTTTGGATGTAAAATAGGAGATCAGGATAAGCAGTGTGCTCCTCACATATGTTGTGCAACTTGCCATGTTGCCCATATGGATAATTATAGGTTGGTGAATAGGATTATGAACAGTGTACCTAAAGGCTTCAGAAAGAGGGGGAGACCTAGGATGTGGTGGGCAGACAATATCAAACAGGACATGACCTTGTTAGAATTGGTGTGCAGTGGCCAGATGTAGCTCAGGACAGATATGCTTGGAGAACTAAATTGTGTGTTCTGGTTGGACCCTGTAGCCCATAGCTGCTTGAGGATAATGATGATGATACAACTGTGGAACAATTAAATTAATTCTATACACAGAAAAGTAAGCTGCTTTTAAAAAAAATTCATTAAAATATGAACAAAGGTAATGTGCATATTGGTGATGCAACTTCCATTAATGATAAAAAAAAACATTTTGTCCATTAAAGATTTTGAAAGCATTACTGGCTTGCTTCGCAAAAGAGAAAAGCGACAATTTAGAAATCAAAACTGGTCAACAATCTATTTTTGGAATAGTTGAGTTCTTCATTAATAATAGTATGGCCAACTAATGGTAATGGTGTGCGATCAATAAATAGAGGCATTAAGAGTTTTTTTTTTTTCTTACTGTCATCTTTCCATGCAGCAATTAACAGGTAAAAATTTATTTTTAGACTTCAATATGTATTTTTAGATTTCATTTTAAATTTTTTGAAATAAAACAGCAAATCACTCTACAGTATTTAATGAATAAATATTGGAAAACACTAAATTGTTTCTGTTTTCCTTTATTAGTAGATTAAGATGTATTATTAAGACAATGTTTCAAAAAAAATTAGAAAAAATAAGTGTAAATATTTATGCATGGAAATTCAGGAGGGCCATGATTCATATAGCAACTAGAATTATTAAAAAATATATCAACTTGCCAGAAAATGCTATATGGTTTACACGAGGGGGATACAGTTTCAATGTTACAGAAATGTATTCCACTTGTCAAAGCAAAGGTAATAATAAAGACTGATGAAAGCCCAAAAGTTGAAATGTATTGATCATATTTAACCGAAATGAAGAAATATGTCTATATCAAAAAAAATTGATATCTAGCGGCATTTTTATTGAACACCTAATTCATAATTCACTGACAATTTGAGCAGAACTTTGATAGTTATATTATGAAAGTTTTGCGGGATATTATTACATATAACACATTTTTTTTATGTTAGGCTTTGTTGTAAAAAGTACTAATTTTAACCTAACATAATTATATTTAATATGTTAAAATTATTTTGCTTACCATTTAGATTTGAATCCAGTACCAACAGAAGAAATATGTACCCATTTTAATGAGCTGAGAAGTGATATGGTGTTGTTATATGAATTGAAGCTTGCCTTAGCCAATTGTGAATTTGAACTACAGACATTACGACATCAATTCGAAGCTCTTGCACCTGGCAGGGTAAGGCATATTTCTGATGCCTTTTCAGAGAGCCTGATGGCTTATAAAACATAACTGTAAAAATGTGCAGAGTATATTCTTGTAAATAAGAAAATGATACTGTAACCAGTGCAGATTTGATAACATTAGGAGATAATAAAATTGTTTTACTGGACCAATATATCCAATTCTAAATGGATCTGCCTACTTTGCATCTGCATACCATTTCATTGAATTTTGACATTCATTTGCAAAACATCTTATACATTTCCTCATCAATGAAATTCTTTTAAACAATTTGAAGAACTAATAATTGTCAGCATTTGACTATTACCTCTAAGTTGCATATTGATTACTGTGCTAATTAAGTTTATAAAGATAAAATATTTCTGACTGATGTAGCCATTTCATTTGTAAAATAACCAGTATGAAGCATAAATTGACTTAATTTTTGCTCATTATGTAGAAGAAATTTAGGTCAGAATCTAAGGGGACAACCAGTTTTTTATTTTTCCCAACTAATTATTTCAAGTGTTTCTTGTCTACAGGGCATTTTCCTGTGATACTTTATTACTGAATTATTCATGCTGGTTGCTTTACCAGTTAAATGACCACTCCAGCCAAAGCTCTTACAAAACATCTGAAGGATAGCTGTTTGATTTAGGGAAATTTTAGACAAGCAAATAAACAATAACTAAATCTTTCAAGTGCTTGATTTTGTGTACTCATCTCCAATTATACATTTTGGTGCATAACTTTTTATTCTCAACAATTATGGAACTGTAGTTTAAAATAGTTTAGTGTGGATTTAATAAAGAAATGTAAACTAACTGCAGTAAAAGTTAAGACTTTTTGCAACTGCATTTTTATAAATGAAATGTGTGAAGAAAAACTGCATTTTGCCAAGTGAAATAATAGTCAATATTCAAATTAATAATTGAACTAAATTTAATTTCATTGACACTCTGGATGATAAACCCTTTTTTAACTGGGTATGCATTAGCTTGCAATTTATTCAAAATTTAAACCAATTATAAAAATGTTCTGCACCACTTTTTTTTTTTCTTTTTTCTTTTTTTTTCAAGTGTATAGATCTATATTTGCATTCAATTTTCTCCAAAAAAAAATTACTTCAATAACATGTCTAGAAAATTTCATTAGATTAAAAACTTTTAGATATAAAAGAATAAAATTCAGTACTTCAGAAAAAAACAGAATTAATTAGTATTGTCACAGTTATAAACTAACTTCCAGAAATGTTTTGTGGCTGTTTGTACATTTCAATGATTTAGTCAGGCATTGCTTTCAAATGACCAAGGAGTGGGATTTGGCTTCATCAGTAGCATCAAGGCTCATAATTTAATCTGTTCACAGGTTCAAGTCCCAACTGTGCCAGCATTGAGTTAATCTCCATTACCACCTTACCCTCTACGAAAAAAGGAGGACAACAGTGCAATAATAATGGGTGTGAAAAGGCTGCTTTCATTTGATTGGAACATTAAGCCATGGGCCTGTGTAAAGGAGATCCATATTATGTGTACATTAAAGATATGTACCAGATGGCCTTGATATGAGACTTCCATCACTTAATGGCTCTTCAATGGATCCTCTTCCTGCATCCAAATCCGAGCACTGCTCAGAAATAAAACAACAAAAAATTCAAAGATTAATCAGATGGATTGAATGTTCTGGATTCTTTACACATAAATCCTTTTTCTAGTTCAGCAGATACGTGGAAAAGAATGACTTCAAACACTTGGCATAAATTTAATGTTGGTTTTATTAAGGAAACTGAAATTAAAACATATTTCCAAATAATGTTCACTGCTCCTTTATATGGCATTTTTACCAGAAGACTGCTTAATGAGATGCAACCATTATATAAGAGTAAGGACAATGGATGATCGTAAAGAAATTGGTAATGTGTATTATTGAAAGTGTATCAGCATTCATAAAAAGTGACCAAACATCCCAGAATTCATTTCCTGTGTCACTTTGCAAGAAACATCTTTGTCTTCAGAATTGTGTTGTGAAGCACATATATTGTAGATGTTACCCTGTTTGTTGTGCACTACATGAACTATTACTTTCATGCATGTAAATACTTCATTGTAATTCACATCTTAAATTATTCATCTAATTCAGTATTTCAAATGTTTTCTCTCTCATTACTCATTCAACAAGTGCAAATATTTTCTAACTTCTATGTGCTCAGCTATGACTGCACGCAATTTGTAGATGAATATAGCAAAAATCTTAAATAATGGTAAAACAGAAAAGTTTCAAATTCTATGAAGTGAAAAGCACTTTGGTTATCACTAAATATTGTTGTAACAAAAATAGCAGGTGTTTGCACTTACATCACAATCAGTGAACACTAGTGTCTATATTTTAGTATATTAATTTGCTTCACTTTCTGAGCCATAATAAGAATTATAATTTTAATTTTTGCACATCAGTAATGAATTGCAAGTGATGATAAAAAAAATTATTTGAAAATGAGACTTCATAAGTTGGAAATGTAAAATGAAGATATTCTTAAGTTTAATGAAAACAGCTATATTACTTCAAATAATTCTTGCAGTTCGTTGTTTTAATTTAAACTTCCAAAACACTTAAATTTTAAGAATCGTTCGTTACTTTTTCGTTGTTTCATTAAAGACAGGATTACCTTATTTTGTTCTTTTTGAGGCAACATCAAAATGTAATATGTAAAATAGATTTATCCACTATATTTGGAGCTGATGGAAAAATCCTTGAGGATTGATCTGAATTGTAATAGTCTTTCTTAATTAAGTTGTGTTAAGGGGAATATACTATAAATATTCTTTAGTTTCATATTAAAAACCCCAATAATAGGTAAAATAAGAATAAATTATCCAATATCACTCAATCAAAATATGCTGGAAATGCCTCACCACTTCTGTAGCTCCAGGTTGCAGGAAAGCCATACCCTATGCACATGAAGAACATCCCAGATGGCCTTGATGAGAGGCATCCCTCTCCTAACAGTTGTCTAGTGGATCCCCTACCCAAAACAACTCTTAGGATGTGCTTGTGACTTGGCCACTTAGCTGTATTCAAAACAGTGGCATTCAGAAGTAAAACCCCACCTCCCCACTTCTACCATGTTTTCACATATAATGAATTTGTTTCCATTGTTGAAGTCAGATCTTGGAATATACTTTCACATATATTAACATATGTCATTATAATGAGTTTATATACAGAAAAGTAAATGGTGGTATATACAAATTTCCACAGAATATCAGATCTTAAGGATTCCACCCAATAATATATGTTAGCGAATGTCTTCATCATATGAGACCTATTTTCAAAATTTCATATATCTTTCACAATATGTACATGTTGGTGCATAACAGCTGAATTATATAGCACTCAATTCAGAATTTTAAATGATTAATTATTATCTATAATGTATTGAAATCGAATGTCAAGCGTTTGATCTTTTTAATCTATAATTTCTGCCAACCCTTAACATATTATTTTACATAAGTTTGAAGAATATCACCATAATAATCTGAGAATGCTTTTGTTGATAATTTTAAATCTACATTAAATCATTTTCACTCATTAAAAATCATTAGAAAGATATCAGTTAACCTTACATTTTAAAACTGGGATATCTGAAAGCTTACAACAGGAATTAGTGTAAAATATCAAAATTTTCTCCAATTACTGTGCACTTATCACATTAAATTTCCTGATGGACTGATTTATATGAAATAATGGCATAAGGTGTAGATATGAAGAATGGTATGTGATGCCTTAAACCTATGATGTCAAAAGTACCTTATGTCGAATGTCAAGCGTTTGATCTTTTTAATCTATAATTTCTGCCAACCCTTAACATATTATTTTACATAAGTTTGAAGAATATCACCATAATAATCTGAGAATGCTTTTGTTGATAATTTTAAATCTACATTAAATCATTTTCACTCATTAAAAATCATTAGAAAGATATCAGTTAACCTTACATTTTAAAACTGGGATATCTGAAAGCTTACAACAGGAATTAGTGTAAAATATCAAAATTTTCTCCAATTACTGTGCACTTATCACATTAAATTTCCTGATGGACTGATTTACATGAAATAATGGCATAAGGTGTAGATATGAAGAATGGTATGTGATGCCTTAAACCTATGATGTCAAAAGTACCTTATGCATTAGTGTATAAGGACCCATATATTGCAAAAAGAACCCATATCAAGAGAAAGCCAAACTTGTCATTGAATAACTTGAATATATGGGACAAAGATCTTAAATGAGCTTATGCCCCAATTTCCAAAAATATTTGTACAATATTGTTTTATGTTATCCGAAGAAATTTCTTGAAAATTAGGAAAAAAATCAAAGAAAAATGCATAAGCTTCTAAGACTGCATTGATATCTTTATATTTGAAGTGTGAAAATAAATTATAGAATACCTTTCAAATGTTAAGTTTTAATCTCTTTAAAAATTGAATCTGGGCTGCTTCATTGATATGTTCAGGGCATTAGCTTCAGGTATAAATGCAGTTTGTCTGCTACCAAAACGTGAAAGCATCAAGTTTGATTTCTTATGTAGTTAAGTAAAACACTTCTATAAGAATTTTGATTCTGGAATAAAATAGGGAAAGCAAACTTTCTGAGTATCAACACTCCATTTGTGATAAGAGAAATTTGACTTTTATGTTCAGTGTTCTTTTCTGTAGCCATTATAAACCACATTCCAAATATTTTTCCTACATTAAGTGCAATAATTACTACCATCACCAAATAGGGGGAATGCACCAATTGCAAAAGGGAGCCCAACATCGAAGCTTAGTGACACTGAAGGAATCAAAATTTGAAAGTATGACTCCAACTACATTAATTAAGAATTACTATTTTTCCTACATTAAGTGGAATAATTACTACCATACCAAATAGGGGGAATGCACCTATTGCAGAAGGGAGCCCAAAATCGAAGCTTAGTGACAATGAATCAAAATTTGAAAGTATGACTCCAACTACACTGGTTAAGGATTACTAAGATCCCATTTAACTCTGTTGAAAGGGTGAGATTTCATTGTGTATTTGCTTTAGCCAAGTTTTACATTCTCAGCATAAAATGATTTTCTATTAGAACATTTTTCTACTTCACATTGAGTTTTAATATAATAAAGCTGGGTGCAAAATGTAAAAAGGTATTTGAAATCACAAAGTCAGAAAATGTCAGATATCAAGAGTTGGGTTTAATTTACTTTAGAAAAATTTTAACTGTTTTTGAAACAAGGAAGAACTTATATGAATTTTGAAAAGTTAACGATACTGTGATTGATGAAACTGTTCAAGGTTTGTATTATGGTTGGGTATGCTTAGCATAGTTATTTGAAAGGAGAGAACAAGTACATTTTGCTTATATACTTCTGATTTTACATGGCCTTATAAGGTTACAACCTATGTTTAGATTAAAAAACATTTCTGGCCTTATGAAGAAGCACATACCCCAGTGTCCCATCCTCTACTAGGTGAAGTTATAGAGTATGAATTATGCACTGGAAAAAATTTTTTTTTGGTAAAGTTGTACTTTATGCATTTTAATTTCTATAACAAATTTTGTTTAATCTTTGAAATTATAAGCCTGGAGGAAATAGAAGCTGCTAAATATTGACCAATTCTTTAATATTATATAACTTATTTTGAAAAAATTACTGCAAAAATTGAGCACAAGAAATAAAAACAGACCATTTTAAACATCTTTATTATTCATTCTAAATACATAGTATTATCTTCATCACACCATATGCTATCAAATCTGATGCATAAAAACTAAAAAATGGTTAATACGCATTTACATTTCACACTTCTTTGGCCAAAAAAGTAAAACTGTTTTTTCTCCTTGATTCTTACTATTATATACTGTGTATGGAGTAATATGAATTTACCATTTTGTATATATTAAAATAGAATTTTAGTTACATTTACAGTCCTATACTATGGCATACAAACTGACATTGTCCATTTGGACTTCAGTGGCAAGTAGCTGCTTGAGGGGGTTTTATTGAAATATAGGCTAGATCACATTAAAATCTTTGTTTATAACCTCAGATGTATTTGCCATTGTGGATTTACTCTTCCTTAATATCTATAAAAGACCTCAGACAAAATGTAAAATATTCAAGAAATTGAATCTGTGCATAATTCAGACACTATATATATAAATAATAAAGATCCTAAAATTATGGCTGTTCATTACAAAATTATTTACCTGTCACTGTAAATAATTAAAAACTAATACTTTGTGGATATATCTGCTACTTGTGTATTGTCAGCTATTTCAAAATAGTTTAACCAGTGTAATGAAAGAATGCTATGATTAATCACAACTTTTACAAGTTTTCCATGCACTTTTTCCTTATCAGTTTACAAGAGAAATGCTAGAAGCTGGAGTTGATAATACCATTATGAAACCTGTTGACAAATGCAGTAATAAAGTTTTTCCTTAGTAAGTTAAGACACTTGTAATGATTCTGTTAATTTTCACCAAAATTTAAAAGTAAATTTATGTATATATTTTATATAGCTACTAAAATATAAAATATATTCACTATATTCTATTTTGTGCACATTAAAAAAAATCACCACAGAAATTTTTTCAGTCAGAATTACAACCAGATGTTAATAAATATTCTAAAGTTGAAATCCTGGATGATTAATGTTATCTTACGAAATTTAAATCACTCTATGAAAATCAGCAAAAAATATTACTATGCAGAAATTGATATCTTCATTCTAGTGAATGACACTCATTAAACTGCATAATTTACTGTTAATCATTATCCTTTATACTATTTGCCAATGTTTTCCATCAGAACACCTAATATATTTATATTATAAAAAAATTATACACAAAATATTATGCCTTTTTAAAACAACTGTCGAATTTTGCCATTTTTTTTCTTACAATAACAGATCGATTTTTGCAAATTCAAATGAAACAATTTTAAAGGTATTTAATGGTGATTAATGTTAAATGCAGCTTTAAAGAGCCTTGCAGAATAACTATTATCTCTGGAAAGCAGTAAAGTGGGATCAGATCATGAACTTAGCTGGACCATTATCATTTAGGAATTGAATATCATTAGGCCATAGACTCCAAAAATCTTTGTGAAGCAAAATACACCAACTTTTATAAATATCCAATTATTGGTAACTGGGTGCATAAAAGCTGCATAAATAATACCAATATTTATCATTTAATTACATTTTGCTACCAGTTTTAAAGCATTTATTAGTTAGAAATGAAATTTGGAATCTTTTTGCACACAGATGATAGACAATACTATCTGAAACAACAAAGGCCAGAATTGGTATAAATAAAAACAAAATGCATAATATTAGTTGAAGTCTACAAATCAATTTATGTATGTCCTTAACAAATTAACTCTTGTTACTGCTGAGTATATTGCTCTGAAATTATATTGCTGTTTCCCTCCAATATGTTTTTTTATTTGGTTCATACATTTAATGACAATGGATTAATTTATATATATATGGAGGTCTTTTGGGAGGGAGAGATACTTGAAAATATGGAGCATTTTATAGTCAAGTTAAATTTCTGAGTATACTGTTTGCATGTAACATGGCCTTTTCTTGTGGGTAGACACTGGAGATCCCCACTACTATAGCTGTGCCAAGTCCTATGCCTGTAGGTGACAAGACAGAATCACCATCCAAATTGAAAAACATCTCCGAGATCATTGACGTTGGTGGAAATCCAGGAACACCAAATGTAAGCTTTATTTTGGATTATGAATCTATCTAATAATAGTAATAATTTAGTAGTAATTGTACATCAATATCATACCAATGAGTAAGATGAAAATCTGTGTGCTTAGAGAAGGCCACTACTCTGCATGTATTGTGATTTAAAAATGTGGTGAGCTCACAATATTCTTGTGAAAAACTACCAAGACATTAGTTGCACCACTGCATTCAATGTTTTTATCTAGCACAATCAATAACTGTCACCTTCAGCAATTATTCAATATAAAGTCCATAGTATCATGTTAGATATTGATTTAAGTTCTTGTACACCACAACTGTTTAAGACTCAATCATTAGAGCAGGATAAATTTTCACACACGGCTTACCAACAGACTTCTGAGTAGTATGAATTTTTACACAGCTTACAAAATGTTTTATTTATTCTGTCATTTGTTATTTATTGCTATTGAGTGAGGAAAAAAACACTAGGTGCTGTAATAATGCAATTTCCACTTTTACCCTTTAATTATTAGAGCTTTGCTATAGAAAAATATTTCTATACATCACTATTGGCTGCAGTAGGGATTATATGCAGCCAACAGTAAATTTATGCAATATATTTTACTGGAGATATATCTACTTTTCAGCAATATGCAGCCCATGGCTAGGAATACTAGTTGAGGGACACTTACCTAAAGGATTTAACAGATCCTTAGTTTGGAAATTTTCTTGAATGTGAAAAGGTTAAATTTGGATAAAAAAAAATCCCAACTGAAGTTTACTTGCATAAAAGTTAGTCTGAATGAACAGTGTATGACCTCAACTAAAGGCACTGAATATTAAAGTACAACAAGAAGTAGATTACTTTATGGAAGTAATCAATTTTCCAAGTCTGGAACTTTTTGGATCAGCCATGGTCTGCTGTGATACTACTATCATTGCAGACCAGATCCCACAGCAGTGTTCCATCTACACTGCAGAGTTGCACACTATCGGCTTTGCCTTAGACACACAGTAGCTAAGCATCATCATTAGTGTGTTCTTTCCACGACTCTTGCTCACTATCTTGATCTTGGTTAGGCATTGGGCTCATATCTTGAGCTTAATTAGGTATTGGCTCATCCTATTCTCTTCAAGATCTGGCAGCCACAACCACCATTTTCTTATGTTGGGTACCCAGTCATGTTAGGATCAGAAGCAATGACTTGCCAAATGCTGCCATGCACCTGTCGAACTCTCCACTGTCGGTTCTAGATTTGGATTTCTCACAGTGTTTATACACTGAGCTCTGGACACAGTGTCAGAGATCTTGGTCAGAACACTGATAACATGCCCTTTGAGATCAAACTGTGGCAATCATGTATTTGCAGGAGTCGCAAGGAGGAAGTTGTACTTGCTTGGCTCCTCTTAGGTCATTCGTTTATAACACATTCTTTCTTCTACAGGCAGATGATGAACTTAAGTTAGAGTTCTGTGACATTTTTAACTGATTTTACTACTATTATATATATGGAACATTGTTTTTACGTCTTAGCCCCTTACACTCAGACATCTTTTACAATATACTGGGTATTTTAATTGACTCTAATTTTACATTGTTCTCATTCTTCAACTTTGCCCTGGATCGTTTTATTTTGTATTTCTATCATTATTTTACATGATATTTTGTGGGTTTTCTTATTGTTTATTTCATTTGGAGCATAATGGCCTCAGTTGCCACTGTGCCATAAAACCCCAGCCTTTACCTGAAAATGTGGGACACACAATCCCTCTAATATTGGAGGAAGGGACTAATAAAGAGGTAGTGGTTTGATGTTCTTAGCAGGCATCAAGAGCAATGGCCACACCAACCTCTGTATATTTGATAGAAATCCCTTACTGCCAGAAGTATTAGGATGAGATCCACAAATTTCATGTTCACCCATTTGCAGGTGCAGTGGGTTCATTTTGAGGAATAATTCACATGTTCATAGAGTTCACCTGGTGATCAATATCTTGAAGGTATGAAGTGGCCTACAAAATCCTCAGATCTCAATCCTATTGAGTATGTCTGGGATACCTTGGAGAGATGGATTACCAATCTTGCCTCTGTGACCATAATAACAGCCCACTTTACTAATTGAAGACATTGTGGGTTTCCTTTGGTACCTTCTTGCAAATATGATGATTGGTCATACAACATATTCATTATTATGCAAAATTTTAATCATACTACAGAAACTTGTTTTACTTATGTAAAAGTTACAACTACTTTACACTATCTAAAATATACAAGTCACCAATTTGAGTTCAATGATTTTAAAGCTGCTAAGTCAAAATTTAGATCATATACATAATTAATTTTTTTTTTTTCAAATACTAAAATAATGTCTTTGGAAAGAACACACAATTTTAAAGAATATGTAATAAAAATATTTTAATAATCTTCCTTTATATCGCCAAATAATTTGAGATTTATTATAAAAGGTATATGCTTTATTTTGGCAGAGAAAGAGACGTGCAGCTTTGGAACAGAGCAACATTTTGAAGAAAATTAAGAAAATATGACAAATCATATGTAGCTTAGTGTATTTCATTTGTTAGAATTAATATGGGTACTGAAATAGTACCCTACACTTGGTAACTGCATAAAACTATAGGGATCTTATCATCATTCATTTTGTAATTTTATTTAATATTTTGCATTTGTAATATACTGTCTAAATAAAGTCAATTTTGTTTAAAATAATTGTACATTTTTAAAACAGTTTAAATTTACAAATTATCAATGCTAAGTAGAAAGACTAAACAATAATTTAAAGAACTTCATCAAATAAAATTTGGTTACATTTTTTAGCAAACGTGTGGATAATAACTTGAATAATTTACCATATGCCGAAATAAAACAGAAAATGCCTTATCAGAGGATTAATCCTTCATGAATTATTATATGACCTGTAGTAATGTATCAAACAAAAATAAAAGAACCATAAAGAGTTAACTCTTTCACTACTACTATGATAAGCAAGCTGCTGTCCCCCAATGTTACATTGGTATTAACTATTATTAACGTGTTTATATTTGAACTCTGCAATGTGTCTAGAAACTGAAGTACTTCAATTCGCAGAAATTTTACATTTTTTACAAATGTAAGTTCACAAATCCGTTTTCATCTATTTTCACAAAACCTTTGTTATATGAGTTACTGTTGTGAATGATGGGTAGTAGGAAAGCAGGTGATATATAAATTTCCTGTGCTGCCATCAGAAGAGAAAAACAACGTAGTCAATAAATGGTTGAAGCATAGCAATAACTTCCAGACCAAATATATTCTACTGCATCAATGATGACACAAAGGTGAAACTACTTGTGCAATACCAAATAGATTTGAACGTAGCATATTAATAAATTTTTAAGAAAAAATTAACATTCTCTAATCACTAGAGTTCACCACTTTTTTTAATATTTAATATCAGCTGCACTACGTAAAAAATTTATTTCATAGTAGATTTGTGTAGCTGAAATTAAAACAGTGTAATTATAATTGCATTGTAAAGACAGATGAACATTGCATTCATTAATAATATTTAAAAAATAAAAATATGTTATGTTTATGAGCACTGGACATTAAAATTCGTCATATCAAATAGTTCACAAAAGATGCCATATGCAGAGAATTTACAAGATATGTACACTATATTACAAAGTGTAGCTGGACACTTCATGTTATCTGAATAGAAAGCCATATTTAAAGCTTCCTAACTTTGAAAATAAGTTTTTATGAAAATATTTTACTGGAGATAAATTGAAGATCTCATGCAAATCTTTCTAAAACTTCTTTTTTCTGCAATATTTGTTTAATATTCAAAGAGTTACAGAAGCTGAAACATATGTTCATCAAAAGATAAAATACAACTGTTAAACAAATTTTTCACTAACATAAATGTAATATTTGAAGTATCTGCAATGATTTTTCCAGTTTTTATCAATTTGGGAGGGTGGAGGGTAAGAAGAGTATGACAGCAGTGGTTGTGGGTTAAATGTTCTGCTGTTAAATGTTCCAGCTTCAATAGCTACAAATTCAGATTTAGAGAGAAATGTCAAATTTTATTCACTTTCTCTCGTGACATTTTTCTGTAAAAAGCTTATTTTCATAGGGAGTTTCAAATGTGGTGTTCTATTCACATAACTTTGAAGTGTCCAGTTATTTTTTGTAATATGGTGTAGAAATATAATTTACCAGAGATTTCTACATAATAATTGGTAAATTAATGCTTTACTCTCTGTGTGAGACATTTGAGACAAAACTTGTCATCCTTAAATTCACAAACAGATGGGGCTTTTTTGTTTCAACTTTGTACCAACTGAAACTGCATTCAGTGTCAACAGATGTGATCATCTTGAATTTCACCAAGTATGCACCAACTGCTTTTTCATAAATTTATATTTTTACAAATTGTGAATTGATCTTGTATAGTCTATCCATTGTATTTTTCAATAATTGAATGTATACTGAATTACTAAGTATATATAAGGATATTAGAGCATGATATGAATTGAATAAAAAGGGTGACCTTTGTTCACCTTCTCATATGCTTTGCTTGCAAGCAAAAAAAACTGGTCACTTATAACCTTTGGACTTTGACTAATGCTTAATGTGGAAATGCATTTCAACATATGAAATCATTGCAATATAACACTTCTCCATCTAATGAACACATTTCCTATTAGACTTCTTAAAGTAATATTTGTGTTTCATTGCTATCAATGTTTTTCTCTTTCAACATTTAAAACAGATCCCACACTGCTCTTAACTTTTTTACTTCACAAATGGGAAGCAGAATATGTGCAAATTTTTCTCATATGTTACATGCTTACATCAAGGATATAACCTAGATCAGAGTTTATATATCATCTTTTTACATAACTAACACTTAAGATATTCCAGTCAATATGAATGACATGAGAATGGTGAAAAAGTTCTGAGCTATAAGCATGCAACTAATTTTGCAGCTCCACTAATTGTTCATCTGTGATGGAATTGTTTTCACACTCTCATTAGCCATTCTGCTAACTCTGGAAACAACTGAACAGACATTAACAAGGTGGTAAATGCTCTTCAATAACATAGAGCAAGAGTGGGAAATCTGTGACATGTAAAAACAGTTTAAGGGACACTGCTTTTCTTCCAAATGAAATATAGTTAGCTATTCTAGTAGCCATAGTAGAGGAATCTGGGTTCAAATCCAAACTAAGGCCTGGGTGTTTTCTTTCTTCTGAGGTCTTCCTCATGGATCTCTATGACATACACAGTCGTATCAGAATAATATGACCACCTACCATACATATACTATGGTAGGTGGTCATATTATTCTGATACGACTGTGTATACTGACAGGCTACTTTATCCATGGGAAGTAATATAGAGGTTACTGACAGGCTACTATTTACCATGGGAAGTAAGCTGCATGAGGTAATAACACTTTGTTTCCTCAAGGTTAAAAAATTTGCCAATCCCAGGATCTTGTACCTTTTAGACACTTTTTAAATAGTCACATCTTAAAGATAAAAAGTTATATAAATTAAGAAACAAGCTATTTTAAATAAACTTCATAGAAACTTTTATATTTCATTTTTTTTTAAATCTATTTGAACTTCTACAGTATTATTATGGATCTGCAATTATGTTTATATGTAATGGTAGAAGGATTATCAATCTAACTCTTAAAAAGGGGATTTTCCGTAAATGTGTTTTGCATTGTACGTTACAAATAACGTAAAATAAAGAGTGAAATTGAAGAGAACCAGTTGCTAATAAATTGGGGTGACACCACTGATTATACTGTTAACATGTTCACTGCTCCCTTGATACCCGAATATGATACCGAATACCTTCCACACTTGGAAGGCCATTGTTATGAGGAAGATCCTCACACACAGATAACTTGAACCACAGTTTCAGGTTTCTGGAGTGATAGTAAGATGGTTAGTGCTGACTGGTTCATACAGAAGGATGTGCTGATACTTAATGATGCACATGCATCAACTTGTAGGGAATGTGTTAAACTTAGCAGTGTCTCATATAAGAATTTGAATTTCACATTGTGTATAAGATTTTACATTATTTGAAGTGGGAACAATTCTAGGAAGCAACAACATTGCAAAAGTATCACTACTAATTCAGTAATTAAGTATCACATGAAAATGTCCTGTAAACAATAAACACTTGAAATATTGAAATAACTTTAGTTGAAAAAAAATTGGTTGTTCGAGTGGGATTCAAATACACATCTCCCAGAAGCATGCCAGTCATCATAACCACTAGACCACCAGAAACTAACCATTTCTTCAATGATGTGACATTCGGGAATGCTTATTCACATTGTTGAAGAAACAGTTAGTTTGCATTGGTCTAGCAGTTATGGCACCTGGCATGCTTCTGGGAGATGTAAATTCGAATCCCAATCAGAACCATCAATATTTTTCAACTAATTATTTCAAAGCATCTATAACTAGTTTTAGGTCAATTTCTTCTTAGCATTTGTATTACAAAATGGTTTTGGTATACTATATTTTTTAATCATTGTTAAAAGTAAAACATAAAAAAGCATATAAACAAATATATATGAGCTGTCCCATGGCCGAGTGGTTAGCGCGCTTGGCTACTGATCTAAGGGACCTGGGTTCGAGCCCCGGGTAAGGCATGGCTGTTTGTGTTGTTTCTCTGCTGAGGTCCTGCCATCCTCACAGACCTTCTACTATGGCATATAAACTGACAGGCTCCTGTCAGACCTCTGTGGCAAGCAGCTGCTTGAGGGGGTATTTATTTTTTTATTTATTATATGAGCAATAAAAATGCATCAGTGCAAACGGTAATAAATTTTTTATGTATAACACAGAGAATCTAATTCCTGTATTTTGCATTGTATTAAACATATATTATTCTTCCCTCTATATTAACTAATTTTTCAATTATCTGATAGCAGTTAGTCCCATTTAGTGCTGATAACCATAACTACTGCATAAAAAAAAATACCCCCTCAAGCAGCTGCTTGCCACAGAGGTCTGACAGGAGCCTGTCAGTTTATATGCCATAGTAGGAGATCTGAGAGGATGGCAGGACCTCAGCAGAAAAACGACACACACATCCATGCCTAATCCGGGGCTCGAACCCAGGTCCCTTAGATCAGTAGCCAAGCGTGCTAACCACTCGACCACGGGACGGCAAATGAAAGCCAAATTATCTTTTTTTGTAAATGAATTATAGTATTGGTGGAAAAGTTTTTGTTTCAATGATTACTATTACTCTAACATTTTTATAGAAGAGATTAATTTTAGTACAACCTCATTTGGGAGTAAAAAGTTCCACGTTGATGAATTAGCATTTTAAATCAAAATAGGTTCTACACAAAAAGATTAAATTCATTCATGTTTATTTTCATTTACTTACGACTATAATTTATGTGAATGCAAAGAACTGTTGCAGTACAATTTCACTAATTAGTATTTAATGGTTCAGCTGGCATTTAACAAAAGCTCCAAACAAGGAAGGTCAAATAATTTGCACAGTAAAATATGCCACACAATGTAAAAAAAGATCTGATATTAATGCATCACTGGTTAATGCTACTGTAACCAAAATAATTAAAACACTGTCAACTCTGAATGGCTATGTTTGCAGTTTTGAAAACTATGTAAAGTATTAAAATCATGAGGGTTTGAGGCTGCGATGCCATAAAGAGTTAAATATAGTGTTGCTAAAAATTAAAGCCATTGAACCTTTCTTTTTTCGTTTAGTATCTGCAGCAAGTTAGAATGTAAACAATGTCAATGTGGAGTTTCCTTTTAGCCTTATTCATTTTGGAAACAGGTTTTGTGTTATGTCAGGCCCTATTATCCCACAGACCTTAATAACTTCATTTATTTACTCCAGTTTACTTTCTACTTAGTAGTAGCAAAGTTTACAGAAAGTCGTGTGCTTTATGATTATCTTACAATATTCAGTTGCTTTGAATGGTTGCATTCTTGAGCAAGTGTCTCAGTTTAATTATCTTATTGTCACTGGGACTTTTAAGAATCTGTGGAGTGTGTGTAAAAATAGACGTGTACCCTAAAGACTAAAATTAGGCTGTATAATAGTTTGGTTCTTTCTAAGGTTAGTTATGGTAGCAAAACATGGACCCTTTGTAAGCAGGATAACAAGAAACTTGATGCCTTTGATTCTAGATGCTTAAGTAATATCTTGGGCATTAGGTGGTTTGACTTTGTAAGTAATAATGAGGTTAGAAGAAGGAGTCATCAATCTCCTTTGTGCAGCATATTGTGCTGAGAGAGACTGCATTGGTTTGGCCATGTTGCTTGTATGCATAGCTGCAGATTAGCAAACAGGATTATGAACAGTGTACTTAAGGGTTTCAGAAAAAGGGGGAGACCTAGGAAGCAATGTGCTGACAATGTCAAACAGGACCTTGCTAGAATTGGCTGAGAGTGGCCAAATGCAGCAGCAGTACTCAGAACAAGCATGTTTGGAGAGGAAAATTACAGTCTGGTTGTACCTCCATAGCCCATGGCTGCATGAGGATTTTCTATGTATGCAATTACTATGCAAGTTGTCAAGTTTTCTCTCTTTTAAAAAATTTCGGCACCCTGTAGTTCCCCAAATACTTGACCGATAGATTCCAAATTTGGAATACGGGTTCCCCTATGTAACCCTCTTAAGTTAAAAAACTAAGTCCCAACCTGTAATGGGATTAAGAATCTCAAATGGCAACAGAGGACATCACTTTGCCACAACTTTCTCAGCTTGTGAACGAAGAAATCTGTCAGAGGAAAATTTCCTTTTCCATCCATTTAAAGAATTTTTTGAAACATGAATTTAACATGGACAGATGAGAAATCACACATAAAAGTAAACACTGTGCAAGTTTTGCTGCAAGTGAAAAATTTTTGTCTCTCTTATGAAATCTTAGAGTGCAAAACATGCCAAAAATGAAAATATTTTACAGAAAATCTTTTCATGTGAAAAATACACGCATTACAGTGATTTTTGTTCATTGGCATCTGTTGGTTGTTTGGGGTGTTTATGGTACAAAGGTAACCAAGACCATGTTGCATCAAACAAGATTTAAATAAAAATAAAGACATTTACACCCTCAACCAAAGTTAAAAATAAAACAGAAAAGATGACATGATCATCACAAACATTAATCTATATTATCCAAGTTTTATTTTGTGCTACTAGTAATTAAGGTTATTACTATATGCAATAATGTATAAAGTATGCTTTGTGAGAAAATATAACTGAAGATAAATTAAAGATTTCAATCAAGGCTATCTAAATCTCGATTTCCAACAATATTAAGTCCCCATACCTTTTTCTTTAAATGTGGTCACCCTAATAAAAAGATGATCCTTTATATAGAATTTTTGAAAGTCTCCGATTCTTTAAATCTGTCTTCCAAGCCAATATTCAATTAGACAGCATTGCAACTTTTTAATGTACTCATAAAATAGAAAGGCATAAAACAATATCTTGTTGGTATATAATCAAATTCCCAGTTAATTCGCCATCCATATAAAACATACATAAACTTCAAAATTTTTAGAAAATATCATAGCTCAGATTTACTTTATTCATTTAAAATAGGATAGCAAAGAAGTTTTCTCTTTATGCACCTTTTGGTAAATTGTGCTGTGCGAAACCTTTTACTATCACATTGTATTTAGTGGCCGTTTCCTCACTCGTATTATTTTCGAGTATACATATTTTTTTCAACATTCCTGTTAATTACTCTAGTTAATCGAGAATCTGCTGTATTAATAGAACTAGAACGAAATTAAAAAAACTTATTACTCAACACATTTGCTGCACTGAAGGTTGTTTGAAATTATCTTGTCACTGTGACGAAAACGAAAATATTTCTTTATCAGCTACAAAAGTTCTGGCTTATATTAAAATATACTATCATTAGTTTATACATACTGACAACTGTTTTTCTTCAAAGTAATATTCTTTTCAATTTTGCTGCACAAAAAGAAAATGGCATTATAAAATATTCTATGCAAAATTTATTTTGCGAAGATAATCTTAACATATCAGCAAATTTGTCCATAAAATACAAATAAAATTATCCCATGTAGCTATAAAAAGCATGCATTTCATTATTTATATAAATTCTAAATTTTAATATTCAAGTTTACACTTTACATCATTTTCTTGCCACTTATAGTTTAAGTAGGAAAGCTGAAAAAAATGTATATAAATTGTAAATTTATTAATACTTGCTTTGTTCAAACTGAATTTTCCAAAGTCCATATTTTAATATAAAAAAAGCATCACTGTCAATATTTCATATATGTGTGATACTTTACAAAACAAAGATCCCTGCATAATCCTACATTACACTGCTTGCACATGTATCTTGTCTCTCTTCTTTTCTTGTTATGTGCACATACTCTGCACTTTCTAGCTGCATACTTTTTTCCAGCAGTACTTGGCACATTAACTAGAGTGTGATCATCCAATTTTCCTGATAGCCTGGATGGGGGATCCTTTGTGGGTGGTCGTGAATTTGAAATTATATTATATGCATCTCCTGAAAATTAAAAAAAAATAAAGGAAGTTCAATTATCTGTGGTGGCGTTTATAAATAACCTGATCCATGCATCTCCTGAAAATTAAAAAAAAAGGACAATTATCTGTGGTGGTGTTTATAAATAACCTGATCCATTTATATGTTTATTTACTTTCAAGTTTGGATTTTCACTGTATAGGAGGCCCTCAAGTTATGAACAGGTTGATTTCCAAAAGTTCATAACTTTGTGGAACTCAATTTTTCAATAATCACAATGCTATAAATATTAGTAAGGTTCAATTAATTATAAGTTCACAGCAATATAGTTAAAACAATATTTAATACACGATTTATGCTGTTTTATGGGAGTGAGCGCAGGAGCAATCACAATTACACATTGACTATCTCATGAATAGTCATGGTACGAGTTGTTATCATTGAATGACAGAACTTAGACCAAACTTCAGGCAAAAGTAGCTGCAGAAGTCCCGCACGCGTCCGGGTACGAAACATGTAAATTTGATACGGGAATAGCAGACCATGTTTTTAACGTTTTAATCTAGTGCTTTGGCTTTGTTTTTAACCTGCACCGATATATGCTTGTTCATGGAGTGTGTGCGACGGAAACTTGGAAATAAACCTGAAGGCTGATTACACCGGACGATGACAAATTGGAGCTGCTTCCTGAGCTTAGGTATATCACAACAATGAGTCTGCTGAAATTTTCATGCATCAATACCATCGAAATATATCACCTCTAAGATCAACGTAGTTCTAAACTGGCATCTGGAGTATTATATATATACAACAAACGTTAATGCTTGTGAACCAACAGCATACATGCTACGTTTTATGATCACTTCTAGGATTACATCCATCTGTGCTTGCATCCAATAACGATGACGGCACCAAAAAAGGGATCATATCATGTCACTTTACCAGCTGTAACCAGCAGGACTTTCCATGAAAAATGGTAACGTTATTATTACTGTGAACCTTTATTGCTTTAAAGATAGCTCTAAGTTCTGTCATTCAATGGTAACAACTCGTACCATGACTATTCATGAGATAGTCAATGTGTAATTGTGATTGCTCCTGCGCTCACTCCCATAAAACAGTATAAATCGTGTATTAAATATTGTTTTTATTAGTAAGGTTGTCAAGCCAGCCCACAAAAGCCTATTTAACCAATGATCCAGCTAAAATATTGTACACACTGAATTAGAAACCTTCATTCAATACTGAGTTGGACCTCTTTTAGCCCGAATTACAGCATGCATGCGATTTGGCATAGATTCCACAAGGTGTTGGAATGCCTTTACATCTCCAGCATACCAGGAGTTCACCAGACAGTCCTTTAAGTGGCTCAGATTTGATGAAAGAGGACTTTGCTCCGGGATCCGTTTTTCTAACCTGTCCCATACATTCTCAATGGGGTTCATATCCAGGCTTTGTGGTGGCCAAGGAAGATGGTGGATAGTAGCACTGTCATCCATGAAACAGCCATTGCTTGATGGATAAAAAGTCAACATTGCAGGATGGACTTGATTGGCAACAATGTTCAAACATAGGTGACAATCACAGCGTTACCTGGGTAACATTTTAACGTCAATATACCAATAAATATTTTGTGGAAAAAATTCGCCAACATACGGGACTTGAACCCACATCTCTCCAGAAACATGCCAGAGTATTCTTACCAACTGAACTAATGCCAGCTCATCTTTTTTTCCCCTCATTTATGACTTTAAACTTTTTTTCACCGATGATTTTCAGTGCCAACCATTGGCACCATCTATGATCAACGGGTGGCAACTATTTCTTTTTATATTGCACTTAGTAAGATGGAAAAGTCTCTTCACGCTATTTAGCGTGGAGACTTTTCCATCTTACTAAGTGTTAAAATCATTACACATAATGTTTAAATCATTAATAAAGCTAAATAGTATGAAGAGACTTTATTATTTCCATCTTACTCAGCACAATATAAAAAGAAATAGTTGCCACCCGTTGATCATAGATGGCGCCGCAAATCATCAGTGAAAAAAGTTTGAAGTCAAATTTAGTGGAAAAAAGATTAGCTGGCACTAGTTTAATCGGTAAGAATATTCTGCCATGTTTCTGGAGAGATGCGGGTTCAAGTCACGTATATGTAAGCGAAATTTTTTCCACAAAATGTTTATTAACAATGTTCAAATAATCCTTGGAGGACACCCGACTTTCCAGCATTATCAAGAATATATTACCTTGAATGCTTGAGTTGCCATGCTTATTGGAAGTGATCCAGAAAGAAGCATCCTCAAGAGTTTAAAATACGAAAAAATTACATTAAATCAAAGAAACAGGTTCAATTAGGGAAAGATAAATAAGTAGGCTTTTCTGGATATGAAGGGGTTAGGCATTTTTCCTTGTAATGTGAGGATATTTAAGATAGTTTTGGAGACAAGTAAATCTTGAGCATTTGAGGTTGTTTCTCAAGCAGTATTAAGCCCACTGAATCATTATAAATGCCTCACTTATATCCTTCAGTATATCTTTCAGATAAGAGTGCTTGTGCAGCCTCTTCTACAACCTTTTGAGAACCAATTTACATAAGGTCATCATTAACCCTTTAGTGCCAGTTGAGATACATGTCTGTATATGGCCTTCATAATTGTTACTGAGGTTAGTAATAGTTTCAACTCTGGTATATCCATTCAACCCATCTTGATTTGAAACGAAATTACATATTAAATACAGATCAATCCTAGAAATTTATGCAAATTTACCTAGCATCAAACTAATCAATCCTGGCACTCTCTATTAAGGTGGCCATTCACGTAAACATATTCAAAAACGAAGTATTCTAGCACTGTTTAAAATCAGAGAACATGTTATTCTCATGTATTGGAATCTAGATTATTGTCCATCATACAAAATGTGTTGCTGCATGGTGGCATGCTGTAATAAGAAGCAATTGCCGGTTTTTCATTTGCAAGTTTTTGTGATAGGTAAAATCGTGACTTCCCCAAAAGAGATACAAGAATATTTTGTTTGTTTGTAGAGAGAGACGACACATTGCTATGGAAAGTAATGAGTGTAGAATACTCGGACAAAACAAAAAGTACCAAAGCCCTTGATAAATTTCTTTTGAAATTGTAGTTAGAATCAGATGGCACAAGGAAAAACAGCACTTCATCTCAGCAACTGAAAAGCTATGCTGTAGCTAGCGTTGTTTTACAGGATGGTGATGACAAGTGAGCTATCTTATTCATCAAATATGTTATAAAATATGTTAAGATTTCTTGAATAATGCAATCACACATAGCTAGCGTTGTTTTACAGGATGGTGATGACAAGTGAGCTATCTTATTCATCAAATATGTTATAAAATATGTTAAGATTTCTTGAATAATGCAATCACACATAATCACTAAATATGTCTGATCATGAATGGCCACTTTAACCCTTCCAGTTCCGTGTAAAAAACTGGAATGAAACTAGACAAAATTATTTTTTTTCATCACACAGCCCCCAAAAAATTCTGTCAAATAACTAATGAACAAAAATGTCATGGTATATACCAAATTGCCGTCCCAAGGCCGAGTGGTTAGTGCACTTGGGTACAGACCTAAGGGACATGGGTTCGAGCCCCGGGTAAGGCATGGATGTATGTGTCGTTTTTCTGCTGAGGCCCTGCCATCCTCTCAGAGTTGGGTTGTTTTACCTCTGAGCGGCATTTTTTGCACACCATGGGCTAAATGGCCAGGTCACATGGACCTCGAAGGCTCAGAGAAGGTTGGGGGAGGGGACCCACTGGAACAGCTGTTGGGAGACAGATGGTAGCCTCCCGTCAAGGCCATCCAGTGTGTTAACGTGCACAGGGTATAGCTCTCCCGCACACGGGTCCACGGCTTAACGTCCCATCCCACGGATGGCGGCCTTTCCAAGCCCATCGGTGTCCCCTACTGACCGAGGGCTGGGCGGGGAAATTTTGCCGAGATAAATCTCAACGCTGACCCAGCTGGGACTCGAACCTGGGAACTACAGATTACGAGCCTGGTGCGCTACCGACTAAGCCACCCCCATCCTCTCAGATCCTTCTACTATGGCATATAAACTGACAGGCTCCTCTCAGACCTCTGTGGCAAGCAGCTGCTTGAGGGGGGTATTTTTTTTATTTATATACCAAATTAAACAGCATTTAATACATTTTATGAAAATATTAGCAAATAAGAGGTATTTTTTACCCTTCCAGTGTCCAGCCTGAAAAACTGATTTACATCCAGAGGCCAACTATTTAATCCTTTTGCTTAGCCAAAAAAAAATTTAACTTTGCAACTTTTTGCCAAATAACTAATGAAAGGAATTATGCATGTTATGTGCCAAATTAATCAGCATTTCATTCTTAATTTTCTGAAAAATAAAATATTTAACAAAAAAGACAAATTTTGTTAATAGGGCTTTTTTTGTCATGTAGTAAAAAAAATGCATCTGGCAACACAAAGAATTTATTTAAAAAAAAAAACTAAGCAATAATTATAATGCATATAAATAGAAAGGGAATTTATTCCTGAATAACAAAAAAACTAATTTTCTTGTTTCAAGTAAATATTTCTCCCATTTCGTAATGTTTCTCGGTACCATACTTTGAAAACAATCCTGGTTTTTCGCCAATTGTGTTGAGTCAGATAAACACGTGAACTTTTGAATTTTTTTTTAATAACCAACCAATAGTCATGTTATATACCAAATTAAACAGAATTTAATTCCAAATTTTATGAAAATTAAACAAATTTACAAGCATATTAATTTTAATAAGACATTTTCACAGTAATATAGTGAAAAGAATAAATCAGTCTAAAGCTTAATTTTGTAAAAGATAATGAATAAAACAATTATATATTAATCGAAAATAAATTTATTCCAAAATAATATACTTACCTGACACATAATTTTTATTTTGTTTAATGATTGTTTTTAGTGTGGTATATTTTAAAACACGAGCCGGCATTATACAAGGTGATTTGGATTGCTCATATTAATGGAATTTTCTGTTCTGTTTATGAAATGGAGGAATACTTTCTTGGCTGCTTTTTTTTACTAAACATTAGGTAGTTTTTTCTTTGAGTGTTGAATTTTGGGAACCTTAGTTATGTACCGAAAAGTTAGTACATCAAAGCGAAAAAAGTCTATATCATCAGAGTGGCCTAGCAAAGGTGGGGAGTAAATGCTTTTAAAACTTTGCCAGGTGGGGGGAGTAAGATATCCTCAGTGAGTGTGGGGGGGGGGGGAATTCTATGCTGAAACTGCCCTCCCACAGAACTGATTTCTGCACCAAGGTTTTTTTTTTGCCTCCGTATCCAAGACCTCATTCATTTTCAGGAAACAATACAGTATCAAATTTTTTTTACTGGAAAATGAATAAATAAAAAAAGAAAAATTAATATATAATCTAAATGAATGTTCAATAAAATATCCATAGCAGCATATATATTGTATGTAAGCCAGCCATCCAATTTAGCATGACTGTGAAAAATCAAGCGACTGAAAGATTGATAATTTACGGAAATAAAGTAAATCTACTGAAATGAAAACTAAATTTAAATACAAAAAAGTAGATACTAACTTTACAAAGGGAGTATATCTGATATTTGAGAACACTGTAAACAATCTATTATGGAGCCATTTATAACACGTGGAACAGAGATCGCACATCAGCCACCTGCATCCTCAGCTGCAGTGAGCCATGACCTAGTTGCAGCTGCAGCCAGTCTTGAATCCTAAGAAGGCTTTGTTTTTAGTTATAGTTTCAATCTGAGGAGCAGGAACGATGCATAGAATGCTCGGATGAATGATGAAAATACTTCTAGAAATATTAAGATAGGTTTAAGGCAAGAAAGAATGTAAAACAAAAAAAAATGGAGGTAGGCAGGGCTGCATCTTTGACTAGGGCCCTGAAATGGGCTCAGAGAGCCTTGAAGCATTGTAGTAAGTTTCATTATTTTGTGGCAAGTGAAATTACGACTATAAACTTAAAAATGCACATGCAATTATCGAATTGTCCCAATCCGAAAAAAAAAATTGCAAATATCATACAACATAATACATTTAATGTTTCTCTCTACTCTCTAAATACTAAAGTGTACTGTAGCAGTTAAGCTAAGAACAAATGAAAATTTAGTTCACATGGGCATCTTCCTTATCTATAAAAAAAAGGGTAATTGCGTATCTTTGTTCGACATCACTTACCAATATATATATTTTTGTGACTTACAATCTTACTGTTGCCATAGAGGCAAAGTAATGTTCTCAAATTCACTTTGTAATCAAATTTATGTTTTATCGACTATAATTTTTTTACCTATTTTCACTTTTCATACAGATTTAGAAGTGAGTTGAATATCACCATATTCTTTCACTTCACCTAATTAAATTCTGTCAAATGAATCAACTAAAATATTCTGTGTATGTTCATTTTGCTTTAGAATTCTAGGTAGTAAGTGCAAAACTGCAAATTAATAGATGTTAAAATGATTTTCATCATTCCAGTAAAAATTCCTATATTAGATTTAGGTTTGCATGCATGGCATAACATACTTTGACCTTCTGGCATGAGAACATCTTCAATGACATTAGAAAAACACCAATACGGTTTTTCAAATACGGTAAAGTATGGAACTCATTTTTTTAAATGTATTTTTAATTTCATCTTAACCAAATAGGTACCTACTCTTAATTTAATAATTTAAATAATTTAACTTCTGACAATGAGGGAAGGTCTTTTATCAGGAAGCAAAGGAAAAATTCCAATCGAGATTTTCTGAAGTGGAATATACTATCAGATTTTAAATTTCAAACAAATCGGTTTGAGGGTTTTTATGCCATGTGAAAATGTGAATGTTCATTCCCTTGGTCAATTGGTCACACTTTTCATGAAGATGACTGCAATATTTTCCAAAACATCAACTAATATTGTCATTTAACAAAGTATAGCATCTCGCAAGCCTACTTACATATTCAAACTATTATTCTTTATTAATTATTTCTACATCATCAACACTATCTCTGCATAATCTGCCAACATATTAAATGAGCATAAAGAGTTGGGTCCAATCTGGTTATAAAATGTCTAATATACCTATTTTTATTTTTTACATTTATTTAACCATATTAAAATATGGCTTTTTATAAGCTCTTGAGTGGAAGTGAAAAAGAAAAAAGAACACAGAAAAAGAGCATTTAGAAAAGAAATTGGAAATACATTTTAAGTTCCAATAGAAAAAATGAATTTCCTGTACAGATTCAATCAGAATCCATCTTTGAAGTTCGTGAAGATGTCTCCTAAACTCAATCTAAACCACAGATGCAATTTAATGAAGGTATTCAATTTCAGTAGTCCAGTCTTATCTCAATCATGCAAATTAATGAAACTAATGATTCAGCCCTGTAACAATAACTTCAGCTATCCAAATGTTTTTTTACTTTAAAAATAGACCTAAATCAGTTTTTGGAGCTCTTGAATGCTGAAAAATAGAATTCAAGTTGGGACAATAAATATGTCTCTAAATGCAATTGCGTTCACAAGAATTAATAAACATAAATAGAAGTTGCAATGAGAATGATTGGTGTGTACTATAATTAAAAAAAAACGCAATTGCTATACATGTAAATTATTTTCCCAGAAAACTGTGGAGTTGAGTCAAGGGACCAGTGACTGGAGTAGAAACTGCAGGGCTATATAAAAGAATAAATTAGTTTATTTCATTAATATGTACTTGGAATAAATTTTGAAGCAAAATGATGTCAATATCTCTGCAATTGTCTACAGAAGAGGTTGTCACCTGTGGCATTTTCTTCAGGTTTTTTTTTTGTATAGGAATAGATTATACTAGCAGATTTACTGGGCGTTGCTCAGGTCTCAAACTGTCTAAAGTATATTGTAGATGGCATCTCATGTCACAAGTTTTCATTGGCATAAAACTCGTTACGATCTATTCTCATACCTGTTCACCTCCCCCCTCAGCAAGCATTTTCTCCCCCACTTTAGCGAGAGTCTGACACTCTCTAAAGTATATAGTAGCTGGCACTTGCCACATCAGAAGCTTTCATTTGGCATAAATATCATTATGATCATTACAACCCCCCTCCTCCTCAATATATACTTTTTTAGGGGAGGTCTGAAACTCACTAAAGAAATAGTAGATGGCACTCCCACTTCGCAAGCTTTCATTTGGCATCAAACTCAGATGTCCCCAACCTTGGTATAATTTTTCTCCTCCTCTTTAGGAGGTCTGAACTCTCTAGAGTTGTAGTAGATGGCACTCCCCAGGTGATTTTGAATAACTGCTAATGCTAAGTCTATGAGAGATACCATTTTTTAACTGCCAATGTTAAGTTTATGGGGATTTCGAGAAATTCACACCTGCCCACCCCAGTTTTGATTGACCCGAGAGGGTGCTTATATAGACTATATTCTTCTCCTGAATCAACAGAACGTTCACACAAAGTTTGGTGCCTCATTCTTCTCTTGGATCAAGAAAACATTCACACAAAGTTTGGTGACTAGCTTTTCTGGGGATCGAGTGCAGAACAGGACAGGCAAACAATCAAACACGTGTACAAACAAACTTTCTTCTTTATATATTAGAATATTGAATACTTGTTAGATTAACATCTCATTGAAGGGAGCTTTAGAAAAATAATTTTTGGTAAAATTGTGTGTTCGGCCCAAAACATTTAGAACCACAGCTCTACAGGATCATTATTAAGAGCTCTGTCACTGAATAAGAGTTTAATTGTGTTTATTCAAAATATCCGTGATAACTTTGACAACATTGAAAGCAAAGCTGGAAAAATTATGTTCAATAAGGCCTATAAAAATAAATCAGAGATGAATTACTAGAAAGCTATTTTTTGATACGCATTTGGTGAATGATGTAGAACTAAAAGGTAACGAAAGTTTCAAAGTAAATGTTTGTTTTTTTTCTTGGAGTAATAATTTTTTATGCAGCAGAAGAAGTGAAATTTATAAGGATGAAAACAAGAAATTTAATACAGTGTTTAATTACAGTAAAGTATAACAATTACATTAAAAATATTGCAGAATATTATAATAGTGATTTAAATGTCGAAGAATTGAAAGCAGAAATTGAAAATTTTTATATTTTGCCAAAATCAGATATAAAAATAGCTTCATAGAACTTATTCACGACATAAAACTTATTTCTTCATTCTCAACTGTTGAAATTAAGATTATTTTTATGACGCCAAAGGAGAGCATTCACTTTCTGAACCAAAAAATTGTTCAAAAATTATTTGTCAAGTATACTCATAGAGCAAAAATTAAATTCTCTGGCAATTTTGCATATAGAAATAGAAAATGCAAAAAAAATTAAATTTAAATATGATGAATTAATTAACTAGTTTAGAGAGTAGAAAATTCACAAGAAAATGTAATAGTGCAAAAAGGTTTTAAGTTTGATATATTTTGAGATAAAAAGTTTTTTTATTTTTGTTTTGAAATTTTTTGCAATTATCGAATCTACATTGTATATATATATATATTTTTTTATACATCTACATAATTTAAAAGTAGAAGGCCCATATATAACTTTTTGCCCAGGGCCCAAAAATGTCTAAACGTGGCCCTGGAGGTAGGTACTTCATAATTACTTCCAAAATCTTGTTTTTTTTTTATTAATTTTCAGAAGATTTTTGAAACATTAAGGAAAACATTTGTTGATAATAGTTCAAATCAAACTTGTGACCTTAAATCAGGGGGTTACTTCAGCACAGAGTAACGTTAACAAATAAATCGGCAATACCCTATACAAGGTCTAACGAATGGTGATCAATTGGCTTTAACAAATTTTTTATATCCTACTTTAGTAAAATATGCATCAAATACAAAAAAAGTATTTTTCAAACATAAATAATGTATTTTTATAAGATATATGTATATAAAATTTTCAAATGCAAATTTTATTTTTTTTTAATCGAATTTTTGAGTGGTTAGCGCGCTTGGCTGCAAATCTAAGGGACCTGGGTTCGAGCCCCGGGTAAGGCATGGATGTATGTGTCGTTTTTCTGCTGAGGTCCTGCCATCCTCACAGACCTTCTACTGTGGCATATAAACTGACAGGCTCCTGTCAGACCTCTGTGGCAAGCAGCTGCTTGAGGGGGTATTTATTTTTTTTTTATTGAAAACAGATATACATACGTGCTTAGCTATCATTTTGAAATTCTGTCAACGTATATATACGACCTGGACACTGGAAGGGTTAAGACTTTTTCATATCTATATAGCAAAAAAAAGATCTCACAAGGCAAGTAAATATTTTTTTAAATAATGGACTGAAATTATAATATATGAAATAGAAAGGAAATTTTTTTTCTGGATAACAAGAAAATAAATTTTTACTTCAAACAAGCGAATTATTCTTTTTCTCTAATTTTTTTTCTACGATATTTGAGAAATGTTCATGCATTTTTGTCAACTGCACTCAGTCAAATAAAAAAAGTACATTTTAGAATTTTTTTGCCAAATAACCAATCAACAGAAATAAGTTTTACTATGCACCAAAAATAAACAGCAATTCTGAATTTTATAAAAATAATATATTTAAATAAATATTAATAATAACACAAACATTAATAAGACTTTTTTTTACAGTGATATAGTGAAAAAAAAGATTTGGCAAGACAAAACTTAATTCTGGAACACCTAAAACACAAGTCCATTGTTCCTTTCTTTTTTTTTTCACTGTAATATTTTAAAATATAGGCCTAAATTGAAAGTGGTAACTTTACACTGTTCAGATTCATAGGATTTCCTCTATGTTTATGGCTGGTGTGTTTTTTTTTGCAATGAACACCACACATTTTCTGTTTTGATGTTGCACTTTGGGAATTTTGTCAAAGTACCTACAAATTAGGTCCATTAAAACAAAAATTTTAAATATCCTCAGAGCAGCATAGCAAAGACTTTTTGAAGAAGACTGAATTTTATTTAACCGTTAAATACTAATAATTTCTTTTAAATAAAATTCTGCCATAGAAGCAGTGAAACATCCTAAGCACTGTGGGGGGGGGGGGGGGGGGTAAATCCCTTTCACAAAATTTCATTGCAACCTTAAGGGGATTAATTTCTAAGTCAAGGAAATCCTCTCTTTCCATATCCGAGACCTCATTCTCAAGAAATATAAAATATCAAACTTCTCTTACTGGAAAACCAAAAAGTAATTTAAAAAAAAATAAAGAACTAACCTAAATCAAGTTAAAAAAAATTATCCACAGCAGCATGTTGTAGGACTTCCATATTAGAAAAAGCCAGCAAAAATGTAACCATAACTCTAAAAGATAAAAATTAATTTTTAAAAATGGATATAAAGTGTAATGAAATATAAAGTCATACTAACTGAGCAAATGTAAGTGTTATCCACAAATGTCCAATTAGTCATAGTTGAATCTTGTGCTTTGCTGAAATGAACATAGTATGTTCAAGGTAGGAGAAATCTTGACAGTTTCATTTTAAGGAAATTATGTGATGAATGTTTAAATTATTCTAGAACTGAATAACACGCAATCACGGGTATGCACCTGTAGACTATACAGAATGTCCCTGAATTCATGGCCCAAACATGAGGGGATGATAATACACACCGAACCCACCAATATTCTTCATAGAATATGCGGCGACAAATGCAGTGAGGAGTCGGAAATGAAGGACAGAGACAAAGGTTTCCAGAGTGACATTTATTGGAGATCATTACAACAAATGTTCAAACGTCGCCAACCAACGTTGATACAGGTAGCACAACAGCGAAGTAGTGATTGGTGTACCTGCTCGTAAACACCGGGCTTGTCGTGCACATTGGTGGCTGAGAATGCTGGGGTTTGGCCAATCCAGCGCTTTTAAGCCGTGCCGCCTCATCTGCGCCCCCTACCGGCATCGGGTTGCGTTTGTAGCCACATATTCTATGACGAATATTGGTGGGTCCGGTGTGTACTACCATCCCCTCATGTTTGGGCCATGAATTCAGGGACACTCTGTATACATTAAATGAGTACAGAGCAAAAATTGTCATTTGCTGGGTGGGATCTGAACCCACAATCTCCTGATGTGTCAGGTGCTCTGACTGCTGAGCTACCAGCAGTTGATCAAGATCTCTATTAGTGGCTTTAAGCATTACACCATAAAATGTCATTGGAGTCTACTTGACTTTAATTAAGGACTTGGTCTAGAAGATGCTCTTCATACCATGCTTCTTGGTGTTTGATGTTGCTGGGCACATATACTGGTCTGGAGAGTTCTTCTAGACCCGAGTCTTCAAATAACGTCAAGTAGATTCCAATGGCTGATTCTATGGTATAATGCTTAAAACCACCAATAGTGGAGATCTTGATTAGTAGCTGGTAGCTCAGCAGTCAGAGCACCTGACATATCATCAGGAGGTCATGCGTATGGATCCCACCTGACTAATGACAATTTTTTCCTCTGTACTCATTTAATTATTCTTGAAATTTTGAAATAGGTTTAAAATGGTCACAACAAAATGCACATCATTTAATAAAACATGTTTTTGTTTATCTTTTTTCGAGTTTTATATATAATTATTCCAATATATGTTTACTTGATTCAGTTCTTATGCAATTTATTACTTTGTTTAAATATATTTCATTATTTTTACTTTTTTTCCCTCATTCCACTTTGTTGTGTTCATTTTCTTCCCTTCCTAAATGATAATAATTCTTGTACCTTGGAAACTGAGATACAGGATTATTTTCACTCTTGGTAACCATTTTCTCAAGTTTCACAGAATAGAAAATCTAAATTATGAAAACACAATGAATCAAAGCTAAAATTAATTATTTCTACAAGGTGTTTACTTACCTTGAATATCTGGAAAAATTCCGGAATTTGGTATAGGAATGAAAAACCTTGAGAAGTCCTTGAATTCAGTGATTTGGTCTTGAAAATTATTAGGATCTAGTTAAAGTAATTTATAGTGTTATATAAATTACTCTTAGATTTTTATGAATTCCCTATAAATACAAGAATACATAGACAACAAATTGTTTTTCTACTATGAAAGAGTTAAGTTATAATCACAAAATTTTATATTATATTTACTCTGGGAAATTACACTCTTACACATATTTTTCTATCAGAATTACTGTTTCTCAATATTAAGTACTGATTTTCATGGTGATTTGTTCAGTTCTATATTAATTTTCTAACTTTTATATAACATATAAGAGTCACTTTTGGGGGGAGAGGGGGGGGCTTCTTTTACACACATTAATAAAATTTGCTAAAAGCTTGCCAATAAATTGTTAAGGTATTTTAAAAACTACTACAGGCACAAATTTATATATAAAATTTTCTGATTAAACCTCTAACATTTTAATGGTGATAACATTATTTAAATCGACCAATCAATGTAAAAGAGTTGTTCAAATAAAAAGTGGGAAAGTCAGAAATGAAGTATAAATCATCTACAGATCTGTTCAAATTCACCATCCCTTTGAGACATTGCTGCACAAGGAAGTCTGTGACACTGCACCTCTTCATCAACTTCCTTCTTTTCATGGCATTTTTTAGAGGTCAAGAAATGTGAAAATCAATAGGGGAAATACCACGATTACAGGGAGGAGAATGTTCCAGGCATTCCCAATCATACCTGTTATGTAATAAAACTTCCCACAGGATATAATTGCTCCTCCACCTTTTTTCCGAAATAAGTGCTATAAAGTATGAAAGTGAGGGTGCTTAATATATGAAGTGGTCTACAAGATTCCCCAAACTCAATCATATTAAACATATCTGAATACCTTGAATAAAAGGATCTTAGCCATCTTCCAAAAGCCCCCATGATCTTAGTAGCTCTTTTGCACCAGTGGACTTTACTGCCTTCAGAATTCATTGGAGACATCACTGACAGTAAAGGGAGACATTTTGAGTTCCCATGCTGTTAAGGGCGATCATACTCTTTATTAATGTGAGTTTACATTCACCTTCGACTTTAGGTAACATGATAATTAATCATATAAATATTCATCTTAGAATCTTTATTCTTATGCAGAACTGTACTCATACTACAACTTATATATAATATATATAAATTTTCCTCTAAATATGCTGAGCCCTGTTTAAGCAATCAATGCTTTTGTGTTTGCAACTTTTTTTTTTCACTTTTGAATGTAGTATGCTTGACAAGCCCATCTTCACAGAATTTCTTGTCTAGTAAGAGCTCTGAACTACTTTCTTTGTAAGTATATAGGCATGGAGTTTCATGAATTAGGTAAGCACAAAATAAATTGCAACAAAAGTGTTTTTTTTTATGTTTAAAAATGGTCTATAAGTGCACCATAGGTTAAAAAAGTTAAGGACATTCTATCTTCAATTCCTTGCAGTGCATTAATTTTCAATTGTTTCTTGGAAAGCACAATTGGTTCAGAACTTAATCTTAACCCTTGACTATATTTCATCAATAACAAACACTCAAAAATTAAAAGACTGATTATTTTATTGTATGCATTAATATTAAATTTTTGCTTCTTTAGAGATGTAATTATTAATTATCCGCATTATATAAACTGACAACAAGTCAGTTTGTCAATCAACTTATCGATTTGTTAACAATAAATACCATTTACATAAATAACATTTTCATCCTGAGATTTGCTATTAATAAAAAAATCTGTAAATATCTCTTTTTTTTGCTGCCCCACAATACACTGAATTGGCTTTGCATAGCAACACCTACCTATACCTTGTTGAGCCACCTTTTGCCTGTAATACAGCCCATACACATTGGAGTATGGACCCCACAAAATGCTGCACGATGTTCTGTGGTAATGCTACCCATGCATTCCACAATATGTCTTGTAATACCTGCACATTGCCAGGTGGAGGGTGGGAATATCAACACCTTTTCAGTAGGTCCCAAACATTCTTAATTGGAATGAAATCAGTGAGTTGGGAGGACAGAGATATGCTCCTGAAACCAGTTTGCATCCTGCAGGGCCATGTGGCATTGTTGATAGACACTGTAATTCTCTACATACACTGTCACCATGAAGAAACAGAAAAGTAGGTGGTCCCATTGAGTCACTATGATCAGTGGACCAAGAGCATGCCATGAAAAGTCTCCAAACCATACCACCTTTAGCCTGTCAAACAATGACAGTGCATTTTGGTGCCAAGCCTCATATTGCTTTCTCCATATACAAACACACCCAACAACATGATGGAGTTCAAAACTGGATTCATCTCACCAGGTGACAGATTTCTACATATCAGTGGTTCAGTGTTGGTGCTGACATGCCCATTCAAGGAGCAATTTCTTGTGTCTTGCAGCGAGCATGGATACCCATGATGGCCATAGACCATATGAGCTAATGTCCAGTGAATTATCCATGTGAATATTGGTCTTGTCATTCCAATATTGTACTGAGTAGTTAGCTGGGCCAATGTGATGCATTGCTGCTGTTACAAGATGAGACACACATGGCTCACCACAATCTTTGACCTTTGGAGGTCATAAATAAATTTTTAAAAATTTATTTATGTAAATGATTTGGCTGGTTGACTGCTGTTGAGCCAGTCATGGTAGACTCGTGACACCGCAGAACAGGAGCAGTTCCCCATGTTGGCTGTTGTCAAGATACTGGCATCTGAATGTCATGCCCCCACAATCATACCACATTCAGAGTCAGAAAGATCACGATGTCAACTCATTCTTCCATGAAGTAACACAAAAATTGATTGCCACATACTCTACAATCATATAATAGCTCTACAATCATATAACAGCCATTCCCAACCTTGAACCATCACTAGCACTACTGACTAGTCCATTCTTAAACAAGGGGTTGTTGTTAATGAAAAGCTAACTCATGTAGTAGGTGACAGTATACTTTTAGTCCCATTTTTATTTAAATTATATGAGCCATTGATAAAATAAACTAAATCAGTATAGGATAAATGTTTTGTACAGGGTTCATAGCAAATAAATGGTAGCAACGAACCACAAGCATTTTTGAATAAAAAATTAGTGAATTAATATCTCTAATACAAATTTTTTATATCACAGTTTCCTTCAGAAGTTGCATAGCATGAGGTATTTCAAAACGATCCAAATTATGTTTATGGGATAATTCTTGTCAATGTAAACACATAATTACATTCTATGCAAATGGCACTGTGTAGAGTGGAATTCTGAATAGATAACCTTTCCTAGAGTTCCTTGAAAAAAGGATGAGAAACCAAGATGTAAATAAGAAGTAACACATAGTTAATATTTATGTAGAAAAAATTAGTTATGCCAATAGTGCAAGACTTAAACCCACATCACTTCAGATTCATGCCAGTGTTGTAAACACTAAACTAGCTATCGACTCCATCATTCATTTCTGCACTGTGACATAACTTTTCCTAATGTGGCCAGGAATGCATCTATTATTGGGAGAGGCTCCCAATCATAGATGGCACCAGGATTGCACATTTGGAAAAGTATTAAGTTACGTTTTTTTCTGCTCACCCACATCATATCTTCAGCAAGAAAGAAGACATATTGGACTTTGATAGGATTATGTCCAGTGGATAAGACATGCCACATATTCATGAGAGCCATATTCCATGCATATGTTAAACATGCTGGATGGATTTGACAAGTGACTTCCATTGTCCTTAACTGTCCAATGAGTCCTTTATCTCAAACTTGCCCTGGCCCAGTAGACCATTGTGCAGAAAAACAAGAGTACTATTGAAAGGTAAAACAACCCAATTTAGAGTTATTTATATAATAGGGCAACTAATAACGTAGTGAATAAAATGTGGCATTTGTATTACAATTATAATTCACAATTTATTATATAAAATTAGCAGTCAACATCATTTTATTAACCTGCATTACATTGCTCACATTTTTTAGTCAAAAGAGTTGTGGATTTTATTTCAGACTTTTGCTTAATCGTTTATGAGTAGAATTATAATGAAGAGAATGGAAGCACACAAATAAATTTAAATTCTGTTGAAAAGGGCTGGGTTGTTTTACCTCTGAGCAACACTTTTTTTGCAAACAGTGGGTTAAATGACCAGGTCACAAGGGCCAAAATAAGGTTAGGAGACCAATTGGAGAGCTGTTGGGAGACATAAGGTAGCCTTCTATCAAGGTCATCCAATGTGTTCTTTAGCATGAATTGGATATGGTTATGGGATATGGTAGATTATATTTATGGATATTATAGGATATGACTCATATTGAAAAGAAATAAAAGTACATAAATAAATTGAAATTATATTGAAAACAGTGTAAATGGGCAAATAAATTAAAATTACTTTAAACAGAAATAGGTTGGCTCAAATAAATTGAAATTATACTGAAAAGGAATGAAAATGCATGTACAAATTTATTTTTATACAAAAAAAAGACTAGATCATTCAAATTTCCTTCTTAATTTTGAAATTTGTATGGCATTATTGTGTAGTGAACTGATATTAAACACTGTTTAAATGAAAATTCTTACCATCACATAAGAGCAAATGAGCTTAAACATTCACATGTTTCATTTCATGTTCTGATACATACTTTAATGCTGTAAATGTCTTGCCACAATATCGACACACATAAGGTTTTTCTTGAAAATGAGACCTTCTGTGCTTTCTTGCATGGCTTTCATTGGAAAATGTCATAGCACATAAATTACAGTGGTAAGGTCTTTCTCCTGTATGAGTAAATGTATGACTCTGAAGATGAACTTTTTGCCGGAATGTTTTCCCACAGATGCTGCATTCATAGGGTCGAATCCCAGTATGTATGGCTAAGTGGGTACGGTAGTTGGCATTGTTATCTGTAGAATATGGACATATATGACAGCTGAACCTTCTTCCTGGTCCTTCACCACGATGACGTCTCTTATGAAGTAGTAATGTTTTCTCTGAAGTGAACATATGCTGGCATTTGTTGCATTGGTAGTACTTCTGCCAGTCAGGGGAAGATAGTATGGGTAATTCATTTTGCATCAATGCTATTGCTGTGAAAAATACAAATAATCATTACTGTCATTTTAATTTATCATTTTAATTATTAATTTTTTTAATTTTTAAAAAAGGAAGAAGCTACTTCTCTAAACAAATAACAGAGATAACATAGAAGCTATATTATGCTTGTCCTGGTTTCTCATACAACATATAAACACTTACACAAGGACATATCCCACTGGTCTTAGTAGTCAGGTACACTAACCACTAGACCAGGTAGGGCTAAATTTTATTTTTTATAAAACAGACTACATCATTCTTAAAAACATAATTTTAGCAAGTATCCAAATAAAGCATGTAAAAGTCTGTAATTAATGTTACTCAATGAATTTTCAACAGATATTTAAAAGTTTTACCGATTTTTGATGCAGGTTAAATTTTCTCTAATCAGTGCAGAATGTTATCTAGCATCTATAAATATTATGTCATAAACAATTATAGAGTTAGATACCAATAACTTACCTTTGTGTGCATTTAAAAAAAACTGCTTCTTTCCAAAGTTTGTGTGTACCAACTTTGGTAGGATATATTTATCCAGTGATTCTAAAAATAAGTTTGTAATTTTTTATTATTAATTTCTTAAAATTCGTATAGTTAACTTTTAGCTGATACAAAATGGCTTCAACTGCCATTATAATTTTATCTCTGGTATTTGATATAAACAGCACAACTAATTACTTCATTTTTATTTTACCTCTGGCTTCTCTTTTTTTGCTGCCAAATGGGTTATACACATCCAGGAAAGTCTAGAGGTCAAGAACTACTGAACAGCTATAAAATGGGAGACTTTGTGCAGCAAAAATTTAAAGCCTCTCATTTTAAATCATTGCATAAATAATCATATTAATGACATTGTGACAAGGTTTACTAATTATAATTGAACCTACAATTATATTCACACACACACATAACCATAATCAACAAACTAAAGATGATGTTGGTCCAACCTGAATGTTCAATTTTATTCCTAACCATTTCTACCTTGAACAACAGTTGCTGCATTATGCAACTGAAGGATGGTTTTTTACTCTTAAAGTGTAAGGTTTCTTGCAATGCATGCAGTTGTGTCCTAAATAATTTTTAACTTCTTTCAGTAGAAAAGCAACTGAAGTTTATATATCCTGTAGTGACTAGCACACATATATAGGTCGTGTTGCATACAAAATGAAAGAGCATTTCATTTTGAATAACAAGAGAAATTGAAATTAAAATAGTTACTTATGCCTAATATTGAACAACGATAAACCCTCCTTTGGATCCTTTTGGCATTCCCAATCAATGTTTCTTTTATGCATCTTCAAAGGTTTAAGGACAATTCATAATTTTATTTGCCTAATTCTATTTTCTGCAGATGTTGCATTCTTCGTAGGGTCAAATCCCAGTATTTATGGTTAAGTGAGTCTGTACTCACTTAACCATACATACTGGGATTTGTAGACTTGGACAGTAGTTGCCATTATTATCTGCAGACACAGACATATTTGCTGTTGTTCAGAATATGAGCAACATATAATAAATAATAAAAAAAAAATAAATACCCCCTCAAGCAGCTGCTTGCCACAGAGGTCTGACAGGAGCCTGTCAGTTTATATGCCATAGTAGAAGGATCTGAGAGGATGGCAGGACCTCAGCAGAAAAACGACACACACATCCATGCCTTAACCCGGGGCTCGAACCCAGGTCCCTTGGATCAGTAGCCAAGCGTGCTAACCACTCGACCATGGGACGGCACATATAATATGATGATATATATATATGTTGTTCAGAATATGAGTAACATGATCAAATCAAATAACTGTAGTCTACAGAAGTATCTATAGGAAAACAAAATCAGAAAGTACTATTTACATGTGGTTGAGAATTTGTTCATAACATCATTTGAAAAATTTAACTATCTACTTAACACCCATATCTCATGATCATTTTGCAGATCATTATTATCAAAGTTCAGTTATGTTGCCATGTAAGTATTCTATCTTTTTACACTGGCATAGAACATGGCACAATCTTGTTAATTGTGCCATTATGGAAAAACACATGAATCAGCTGAAGAAGAGTTATAGTCCTTACAACATCTTCTGGAAGTAAAGACATTGAACCATATGTTATTTGCTTGCAAAAAAAGCAAGTTTCACCAAAACCTTTATACAATCTGCTTGAAAAACACTAAATTATCATTAAGCATCAGTTTATCTCTAAGCCCATGTCTACTTTTTTACTGAAAATTCAAAAAAATCCAGGCAAAATTTTGATTCTCTTCATTTTAACCCTTGCAGATTATACATATGCAAAATACATGTCAATATAAGTAGGTGCAATACAGTACAACCATATATATACACACACACTGAAAAGTACATCGATTATAAACAGACAATTCTTAAATAATACTTTTGGAACAAAGAGAATTATATTTAATTCTGAAAATTTGCATAGTGGTATTTATCATGGTGAAACTTGGCAGAAAATACCTACCTGATTCATGAGAATTTTTAAAATAGTTGCTAATTCAAACCAAAACTCCTTCCCAGAGAATGGCAGAAAATAAGAAAGATGACTTGTCGTAGGGTTAACAAGGCCCCATTGGTAGTTAGTGTTCCCATAAAAATGTTTATTTGGATTTCAATGTCCAAATATTTTACATTTTTAAACTTAAAATTAAACCTTTGGAAATAAATGAAGAGTAAATTGCCTAAACACCAAATATGACCTCTCTCATCATACATATCCTGCTGTCATATACCCAGAGATGATCTGCATATTTAAATCTGCAACCAATTATAATAAGTTTTAAATTCAATAAAACAGAAATTTAAGCCATTCCAAACTAAGTTATCCATATACACTCAGTGGCCATTGAACTATGACTACCCACCTACCCCTCGTTATCTCAGTGGAAGCCAACTTCAAAGCTCTTCTAAAATAACATTCAAAGAAACTTCTAAAATAAGCATTTTATGAAGATAAAGATCTCACTCAAATCTTATCTAAATCTCGATTTTTCACAGTATTCACTTTGTATTTAAAAAGTTATGAAACTTTGAATATTTAACAGCAATGTCAAACATCAGAATTTACCTCAGAATTATAATTTGAATAAGAAGCATTATTTTAAACCATTTAATACAAGAGATGTATATTTAAAAACTTTGTATAAATAATCTAAGGGACCTAGGTTCGAGCCCTGGGTAAGGCATGGATGTATGTGTTGTTTTTCTGCTGAGGTCCTGCCATCCTCTCAGATCTTCTACTATGGCATATAAACTGACAGGCTCCTGTCTGACCTCTGTGGCAAACAGCTGCTTGAGGGGGGTATTTATTATTTATTTTATAATTGTTTCGATATTGTTAAATTTTCTTAAGACTTGTTGCTGTTAAACATTCAAACTTCCATAACTCTTCAAAGTGAATATTGTTCAAAATCGAGATTTAACATAAATCTATCTAAAATAAGCATTTTATGAGATTTTCTGATAAAACGCATTCACATAACATGGAGGGGACTGGATGTAACTTAATGACACTGAGTGTATATTGTTATTTAATACACTCAGGAAAAAAATCTATATAAAAATGGAATGGAAACTTTCTTACACGGCATTTGAACAGTAATTTTAATACTATTTTCATAAATAATCAAAAATTGAATGGACAAATAACTGAATTCAGGACACAGTCTTGTATTATACAAAATACAAAATAAGTTTATTGGTAATCTGATTAGCATATACTTTAACACAATTTTAGAAAGTAATGAAATGCTGATCCTTAATGAAGGTGACTAGTCACAAAGCAATTTTCTTGAACTGTGAAGCTAAGTTGATCACAATTTTATAATAGTTACCTAAATTTGACATTGCTTTTCATGAATGTGTAAGCCTGTTACATATGCATAAGTCATTCCACAATATCTACACATATATGGTCTCTCATCTAAATGTACTGTCCTCATATGTTGTCGAAGATGATCTGAACGTCTAAATCTGTAACCACAGATATCACAAACATGAGGACGTTCCCCTGTGTGGGTCCTCAAATGCGAATTCAAAGCACTTTCCCCAGCAAATGCTTTCCCACAGATGTAACATTTATATGGTCGCTCTCCTGTATGGGTGGACATATGTCTTGGAAGATGGCTTCTGACATCAGTTGAATAAGGGCAGAGATGGCATGTATACCTTCTGTCTGGTCCCTCAAACCGATGATACCTCTTATGTCTGTTCCGTGCATCTGATGAAGTAAACATCAAATGACATCTATCACACTGATAGCCTTGAAGATCTAAATATATAAAGACATAAATAGTTCCTTTCCATTACTTCTTTTTCAAATATTTAAAATTTTTCACATATACAAATTTATAAGTGATTGGCAGCTGTATGCTAATATAAATGTCAAAATGTACATTTAGGAATGTTTTAGATTTAATATTATAACAGATTTTGTGAATCACAAGGAGTAATGCCATAATTTCATACAAGCAGATAATCAAGTGAAGCATTCTAACACATAGCAACAGAAAATAACAGTAATCATTTATTAATACAAGTATTCCTTATGTTGTATTACCATTTAGTGCCAAAGGTGTGTGCATATACTTATATACAGAAGGTGTTCCAAAAGTCCTTGACATATCTGTTGTTCCTCCAAAGTTAAAGAGCCACAACTTGTTTGCAAGCTTGTCTAAACTTGTCATTACATGTTAAAAACAAAGCTATATCATCATTTCTCTCTTTGCTGGCAGTATAAAGTTCAATCTGCGAAATCTGTGCCTTGTTGCTATGGAGTCTACTAAAGATGAAGAAAGATTTTACATTTTCACAAGGATACAGCTTGTGGATGACATGGAAAAAATTCATGCTGATTTATCGCAGGTATATGGGGATCATGCCTGTTCATATAACACTGCTATGGAATGGATGCACAGATTCAGAGAAGGACCGCAAAGCTTAGAAAACCTCCCTCATACAGAATGACCATAAGAGGCAGTTAAATGATAGAACCATCACTGCTATTCATCAGCTCATTAAGAAAAACCAACAAACCATCATTCAGGTAATAAGTTTAGATGTCAGTGTATCAATTGGCAATGCCAAAACAATTGTTCATCAACATTTAAGGTTCTGAAAGATCCGTGCCAAATGGATACCCTACAAAGTGAGAGAACAGCAAAAAAGAGCATGAGTCAACTCATGCAAGGAGATGCTGGCAATGTTTGAACCTAGTGGCCCCAAATAGTTAACAGACATTGTCACAGATGATGAGACATGGTTTTATTACTATACAACTCCCATAGAGATAGACAACTATGTTTGGGTTGAGGAAGATGAACTGCATCCCCAAATCCTCCTACAAAACTTTCGCTCAAGGAAGAGGATGTTCATAACTTTTTTCTTATTTCCCAAGGAGTGGCCATTGGACACCTTACCTGAAACAGAAATGTAGATTAATTCCTGTTTCAGGTAAGGTTTTCAATTCCCAGGAAGGTGGCCATTGGACACCTTACCTGAAAAAATGACTATAAATGACCAATACTACACCAACACTGTTTTGCCCAAAATGATTAAGGAGATGAAGGAGCAGCATCCAACAATAGGAGTGTCAAGGGTTCTCCTTCTTCATGACAATGCCAGTGCTCACAAAACCCGGCAAATTATGGCCTATCTGGAGAAGGAAACTACCAAACAGCTACCTCATTCTACATATTCACCCGATCTTGCACCGTGTAACTTTTGGTTGTTTCCAAAATTAAAAAGTAACTTGCTTGGAACCTATTTTAAAGGATGCAAAGACCTTGCAAAATGCATTCATTCAAAGTTTCAGAGTATTCCCCAACAGGCTACCACTAAACGTTTCAGAATTGACATAGATATCTGAAATTTTGCATAGATGCTAGAAGAGAGTACTTTAAAGGGCAGTACAAGTTTTGTTGAGGTATGTGCAGTGGTTTTTGTTCTGCAGATGCATGTCAAGAACTTTTTTGAAAGCTCCCTTGTATATGCAACTCTTACTACAACGTTTGTAGAGTTGTAAAATGAAAAGCAATTTTTAAAACTTGTTTTGTATTATGTGGGATTTAAAAAAAAATATATAAATTCTGAATGTTTTTGACTAAAAATTTTAAAGTTTGAATTTCTTTTAATGTTTCAGTTAAGATAAACCATAACATTATTAAAACATCAGCATGACAAATATATGCACACACTCCCCTTCCTCTCACAATTACCATGGGTTCCTCAATTTTGATACACAGACATTAATTGTGGTAATTACCCTCAAAGACACAGGGGCTCAAAAACAAATCAACCTACCTCGTCTTTTTTATTTATTTATTTTTTTTTTCTAAAAAGTCAGCTTTTTCTGACATTATGAGTACTGGCTCACATTTTTCAAAAACTTCTTCAAAAGGTTGACTTGAAATAAAAATCCCTCTTTGCCTAAACCTTTAACCCTTCCAGACTCTAAGAAACATATACATTGATAGAATTTGAAATGAGAGGCCCAAGCCATCTGTGTTCGTTTTTAATACAATAAAAAATAGAAATTGGCATTTTAAGATTTTCTTACATATATCTTTTAAGAATACATAATTCAGGTTGGAAGAATAATATATTCAGGTTGGAAGAATAATATTTTATTAAACTACATTATAAATAATTTGTTAAATAATTAATAAAGATAAATATTATATTATCTGATTGCCATTTCTTAGCAGTGTTATACAGTACCGATTTACTCCTGATTTAATCTCACAAGTTTGATTTGAACTATCATGAACAAAAAAATTCTGAAATCTCCTGAAAATTAACAAAAAAACTGCTATTTTTAAAAATAGAATATTTTGAAAGTAATTGCGAAGTATATACCTCTCATGTTTTTTTCCTGTTTTACACTCTTTTCTGCCTTAAACCTATTTCACTATTTCTAGAATTATTTATATCATTTATCCCAGCATTCTATGTCTTTTTCCCACTCTTCAAATCGAAATTATAATTAAAAAAAAAAGTCTTCATAGCAAACCTTCTTGAAGACTGGCTGCAATGCAGGTTGTCACAAAGAGGAAGTCACAGTGTTCCAATTGCTCGCTCACATGTGCGAGTGGGGAGAGACGTATGCTAAGTGGCTGCATGGCAAGTTGTTTACATGGATGGTTTAAGTCTAAATACTTCCTCTCAACAAATTGGATGTAAACTCCCTTCATAGAATTTTATTTCCTTCTTTTTTATTTCTGTAGATTTACTTTATTTCTGTGAATTATCAATTCAATTATTATTGATTTTTTGGAATTATCCTACATTGGATGGCTGGTTTACAACTTGTTGCTGTAGATATTTTATTTAATATCGCATTAGGTTATATGCTATTTTTTCTTTCATTATTTCTTCATTTTCCAATAAAAAACTATGATTTTGCATCGTTTTCTGAAAATGGCCTTGGATATAGAAGCAAAAGCATGACTTTCTTGACATGGAAATCAGTCCTCATGTGGGTGGGCAATTTCAGCAAAGGTTTTTACCTCCCACTACCTGAGTGAGGATGTTTTACTCCCCTTGGGAAAATTTTTATTTATTAAAAAAATTACTTGTTTTTTTAAGTTTATATTTTTATATTGAATGGTTTTTAAAAGCATTTACCCTACTCCAGTATCTTGGCTGAACCACTCTGACAATATTGACTTTTTTTTTGCTTTGGTGCACTAACTTTTCAGTGCTTAGCCAAGATCTTCAAAGTTCAACACCCAAAGAAAAAAATTCGTAATGTTTAGTAAAAAAAAACAGCCAAGAATGTGTTCCTTCATTTCATAAACAGGACAGAAAATTCTATTATTGTGAGCAATCCAAGTCACTTTGTATAATGCTGGCCCATGTGTTTTAAAATATACTACACTGAAAAAAATAAAAGAAAGAAAAATCATGTTTCAGATAAATATTATATTATTCGGGAAGAAATTTAATATATTTTCGATTAATATATAATTTAACTATTTTTATTCATTGAGTTTTCCACAATTAAACCTTAATTGAATAGTCTGATCTATTTTTTCACTGTATCACTGTAAAGAATGTCTTATTAAAATTAATGCCTGTAAATTTGTTTAAATTTATTTTCATAAAATTTGCAATTAAATTCTGTTTAATTTCATATATAACATGACTTATTTCAGTTGACTGGGTATATTTTTTAAATCCAAAGTTGACTTGTTTAATATGACTCAGCGCAGTTGGCAAAAAGCCTGTACTTTTCTCAAAAGTATGGTACCAAGAAAAAATTTACGAAATGCGAGTAATTTTTTTGTTTTCAGTAAATATTCTTTTTTTTTTGTTGTTGTTGTTATTCAGAAATAACCTTTCTATTCATATACATTATAATAATTTCTATTAGTTTCTTTTAAATAAATTTTCATTTACATTACCAGATCCATCTTTTTACTACATGTCTCTATAAAAGCCCTATTAAAATAAAATCATCTTTTTTTGTACATTTTATTTTCAGAAAATCTAAAATTAAATGCTGATTAATGTGGCATATAACAAGCCATAATTCCTTTCATTAGTTATATGGCAAAAAAAGTTTTAATTTTTTTTGGTTGATCAGAGTGAAAAAATACCTGGGTTTCTGGATGTAAACCGGTTTTTCAAGTGGGAGCCTGGAAGGATTAGGCACTCTGATGGACACTCTCCTAATTAAATTTATATTTAAACTCTCCTAAAATAGAGAAAGCTGTTATGGCCACATCAATCTACTAAAAGGGCATGTTGATGACAGAACAAGTGTATGTGTGGCCTTTGCTGACCTCTCTCTGCTAGCTCTCCTACAATAGAATTGTCATAGCTTCCAATAAATTCTGGATGACATCAAGTCCTTTTAGTCACATGAACCCATCTGCATTCATCTGCTGCCATTCACTGTTCCACTCTTTATCTCTCAGCACTACCCTCAAGGATGCAGCAGTTCATCTGTTCATAAAATTTTCATTCACTTCCTTTTTCTTCCCTCTCTAACCATAAATCAAGACAAGTCATTGAAAATGTCATCATGTAATGAACACAGTCCTTTTTTGGGCAGCACTCAAGCTAGTGGAAGGGATCAATATCTGGAGCATTGTCTTTAGGAAGTCCCTCCTTTACCCTCCTAACAACCAAATTAGTACACATTTTCATTCCCTAATCTGCATTTTCACTGCCATTGATCTTCCTATCTGTTCCTCCTCCTCTTCTACCCTTCCACTCTTTACATGGGAGATTGCAGATAGTAGTTTAATATATTTTATTATATGCATAATTATGTACCCAATAATGAAAAATTGTGTCTTGGCTAAACTATATAGCTATAATAAATTATTATAAGATTATTAAATATATTTCCATTTTCTTTCTTTAAAAGCAGCATTGCACTCACTAAATTTAACAGAAGTTACTAAAAGCATTTTGACCAAATATTTTTTGACCACACAGCAACATTTTTATCTGCTTAGTTATAAACCATCTAATTTTTTCCAGTGGCTATACTGAGCACAAATATAATATCAGTTGATCCTGTAAAATGTTTGTGTAAAGATGTTTCTAAATATTATTTCTTAGGTTGGCTCTTAATGGGTTAATACATTCTTAAAAGTGGCTAAAGGCCATGATAGGAGTCAGCATATTTCAAGGGAAAAGGTTTCTTTTTTTGGTTCTTTGCCCTTGACTTAAATATTTTGAATATTACATATTATTGTGTTGTAGCCTATATATGTGTGCAGTAGCATGAATATACCACTACACATACGTAGGGCCTAGTCCTAGTGAGTGTGATAGCAGTTGGCAAGTTAACCAAACTGCAAATAATAACCTGAAACTTTTGAAATTCACTGTTTGGCCAAATTATTATGAACACTGCATTGTGCATGAAGTATCATGAAACATACCAATGTATGTAAAAAAATTTACCGATATAAGTATTCTGTGTCACAATGAAGTCCTATAAAAGATATAAAGGCATGGTGGGAAGCAAAGTGTAACATGGGTAAAAAGGCTAATCTGACTGAAAGGGTTGGAGTGCACTCATCTTTGGAACATGATAGGCAGGAACATCCATTACCTCCATTTTGGAGATTACCAAAATGGAGGTAAATGGAACTTGAAGGAAAATCGTGTGGCCCAATATTCAAAGTATGTGGAGAATGACAAAGTTATCAAAAAAGGCTCAACAATTATGGCATATGTAGGAGGGAAAAGGCTGACAGACAGGGACAAGCATTCATTGGTATGAAATGTACAGCTAATCAGAGCTGCTACAGTCATCAGCCGAGATAGGCGACTGCTAGCAGTAATTCAAAACCCATTTCAATGAAAATTAAATCATGATATATATATGATGAAGTATTAGTAAGTTTTCAGAATAATTGAATAATTTTGCCAATTTGTTCAGAACTATCACGAAAGACTAACAAGACTGAATGCTAGGAAGGGAACTCGTTAAACACAAAAAAGTAACTTAACTATTATCTTTTAAATAACTTTGATGGTCTATATGTACAAAAATAGCAACACTCCATGCATAATGAAGCACTCTGACAATAACTTGTTATTGTCAGAGTGTAATTGTATTATTTTAATAAATAGGCAAGAGAACTGAGTTCTAATATCTGAATATATTTATCAACACAAATTTGATAATCCAGTGAACACTTGCTCCAGAAAATGGTGATAATTTTCCTATGGCGTTAGAAACAAGAGACGCTCCAAGAAAAGTTCAAGTCAATATCTTGAAATATAATTATTTGTCATCAACATTTATTATGACATATCACAGTCATCTATGTACATAAAATTTTAACTCAATGCTTGTTTTTACTAAAAATTAGTATAAAGAGTCATCTTTTTTGCTGTCCAACATTACATGACACTAGTGTAATTTTATTATTAACACTAGTGTAATTCCACTAGTATAAATTTCAGTAGTGTAAATACACTAGTATAATTCCAATAGTGTATTTTAGCCCTATTTTTAAATTATGCAATGATCAATGTGAGACAAATCAGTGCAACAAGCATTTCTCAATATAAAGTTAGTAATCTAATATACCTAATGTAAATGCGCCTTGGTTACTGATCAAAGGAACCTGGGTTCGAGCCCCAGGTAAGGCATGGATGTTCATGTTTTTTTGCTGAGGTCCTGCCATCCTCTCAGACCTTCTACTATGGCATATAAACTGACAGGCTTTTGTCAGACCTCTGTGGCAAGCAGCTGCTTGAGGGGGTATTTATTTATTTATTATTTAAATTCTGAGTATATTTAGTAGTCTTCTTCAGAAGTTGTAGACTGAGGTATTTCAAGTCACCCTAAATTATGCTACTGGAAATACAACATTTTGGATGGAAATACTATAAGAATATATAATAGAACTTGCTCAAGCAGTACTCAGTGGAGTAGAATTCTATATGACTTAGGGCAAGGGTTTCATTTGTTCCTTGGAAAAGGATGAGAAACTAAGATGTAAATCAAGTCACTAAAATAACAGTATTTTATCAATAATAAAGAAAACATCTATTTGTATAGTATTCGTTTATATTTTTGTTTTATATTAATACTAAAAAGATGACTTGAATAGCACTTTGAGAACCCATCTCATAAAAACTCCAGAAACTCATCATATGACACTCAAGTTCTTTCTATATATTGCAAAATCGAATGTGTCAGACTGACTTTTTCACACTTAAGGAATATACTTAATGGGTACATAAGATAAAACTATATAATTACCAAATTCACACTTTCATATTCTTGGTGTCTCAGGTTAAGGTGTTGAATGTGCCAATATTGTGATTTTTTTTTCCTCTCTCGCCCACATCATTCTATGAGCAAGAAGGAATTGATATGCTTAGAAAGGATGTTGTTCTTTGGAATAGAGGGTTGTTATGGCCTCTTGAATGTTAAACATGCTAGATGGCTTTGACAAATAATTCCCATCTTCTCTAATGTTCAGTAAGTCCAATTATCCAACCCCTTCCCCTTTGTGATCATTCCATAAAAGATCATTTCCCAGTAGATCATTGCATAGCAATAAAAAGGTGCCATTCAGGGGTAAAACAACACAACTTAACATAGTTACTTATATAATACATAGCACAACTAACAATGTAACCAGTAGACATTAACATTTCTAATAAGATTGTAATTAAAAAATTTCAATAACAATGAAATTAACAAGCAGTATGTTTATTGCATTTTGCTACAAAAAAAACTGCAATATTATATAATACATGTACCATACGAAAATATATTATCCCTTTTTTTTTTTTGGGGGGGGGGGGGTAATTTATTTAAAACATTTGGTGTCATTTATAACCACAATTATACAAGTCCCTGATTAACATGAATTCTACCAGGGCTGGAACATGGGCAGGCAACAACAGCTGCTACGTTAAGCCACTGAAGGATGGCTTTAATAAGATCCTTTTGACATTCCCATTCTGCCATATTTTTGGTTTACTGTTCTCGAAGGTTTTACAGATTTTTTGCAATTCTATTTGCTCTGCTTCTTACTGTGAATATCAGAAATTCTTTATTAGAAAAATGACCAAACCCAAAAAAAAACTATATTCTGTAAAAAGCTGTTTAGATACAACTGATAATTCCTTCATCTGATCTCACCATTTGCAGATTTAACCAGTACATATAATTTCCATACCTCCATGCCTGAATCTAGAAAAAAAAATAAAGTTTGGAGAGTAAAGCCAAGTGATTAAATTCAGTAAGAAGGAATTAGAATGCCATTCTGATACACTTTTCCCTCCATTTTAGTGGCCTGGAAAACATTTTCTAGCAAAACATGTGTAATACATAAGTTTAATGTATTTTTCACCTCCATTCCAGTTAAAAGCATCCTCAACAAATGGAGGTGGGGGGGAGGGGATGGCCCATTCCTAGATCTCAACCTGCATAACTCATAATTTCTTTTTTGCAGAGCATCATTATTGAAGTTGGGTATGCTCCCATGTTAGCATTTGTATTTTCGCATTGGCACAATCCTACCAGCTGTGCCATGTTATCTTTATTCAGAGAAATTCCATAATTCACCCTTATAACAAACTATATAAGAATTAATTAAAAACACTAAATTATCATAAAGCTTCAGTTTAGTCTCTACACTGATGTCTACTTTTATTTTGTCACCCTAAAAATTTTGCAAAACATTCAAAACAATTTAGATTACCCTTATTTTTAACCCTTTTCAGGGTACTCTTCTACAAATACAAGTTACAGTGGGTACAATAGAGTACAACCACACATATATTACTATATAATTTGACCTTGAAGAGTAACACTTATTATTTAAGAAATGTCTATTTATAATACTTTTGGAACAAAGAGAATTATGTTTAATTCTTACACTTCCCACAATGGTGTTTATGTGATGATGAAACTTGGAAGAAAATACATACCCAATTCATGATGATTTTCAAAACAACACCGATTCAAACCATAACTCACTCCCAAGAGCAAAGCAGACAATAGAAAAATAACTTGCCAAAAAATTAACAAAGTCTCAATGACATTTACTGTCTCCAGAAAAATTCTACATTTGGATTTCATATCAATACACTTAACATTAAACCACTGGAAACAAATGAAAAGAAATTGCCTAAGTTACTAAATATATTTTTTCTCCTCATACAGGGGTTTATTAAAATAATGGAAATACCAACAGCAACTGGACTACATGCAATGCACTGTATGCATATCATAGGACAATGTCACCAGTGATGTGAGGTATATAAAGAAGTATGATGTCAGCTATCACATAGCAGTGCCATAGGCAGAGGTGAAACAGCCGTTGTGGTGTAATTGTCAACAATGTCAGATCTCAGTGACCTCCAAAAAGGTATGATCATTGGTGCATTTCTTGCAGGAGCTACAGTAACCAGAAAGGCAGAAATAAGTAGGTGTAACACGAGGTATAAAGTATACACGAGTAAATAAGTAGGTGTAACTGTATTGAAGATCATGACTACCTATCGAAAAGGACAGGGCGTTGCCTCCAAACATGCAAATTGTGGACACCATACAAAATTGATATAGATAGGGATAGGCGAACATTGGCACAAATTGTACAACAGAAGCACAAGACCACAGCACCACAAATAGCAGCAGAGTTGAACACCAGTCGAAATGAGCCCATTTCCGTCATAACAGTTCGTTGGAAACTTCATCGTGCTGGTATTTATGGCCGTGCTTCAATCCACAAACCTCTGATTACCAACATCAATGCAACAAAATGTGTAAGGTTGTTCAAAGCATATAAAAACTGGGATGCTAAAAACTGGCAACATGTCATCTGGTCTGATAAATTGTGTTACACATTGTTTCCCACCACTGGTAGGGTGTATGTCTGGTGAAAACCTGCAGAAGCATACCACCTCGACTGTTTGGTTCTAACTGTGAAACATGGGGGTAGAACCCTGATTCTATGGAGTGCCATACCATGGCATACCTTACAGCCATTAGTTATTCTGCAGAGTCATGTCACATCCTCAACACACCAATCCATTCTCAGGGACTACCTCCACCCAATGTTGTGGGCATTGTTCCCTAATGACCTTCCCTGGTTTCAAGCAGATAATGCATCCATGCATTTTGCAAAATGTGTCAAGTTGAGTGTTGATGCTCAAGAACTGTTGTTTGTAGAGCATGAGGATGAGGTACAGCAGCTACACTGGCCACCTCAATTTCCAACCTCAATATTATTGAATATTTCTGGGAATATCTGGAGCACAAGGTCAAATCACACTTTCCACCTCCAGCATACTGGTACAGTTGGGCCACATTTTACAGGAAGAATGGTCCCACATTCCATTACCGTATGTGCATGACTTCTATAAGTCTATTCCACGTCGAATTGCATCTGTACGGAATGCCTGAGGTAGGCCTACAGCTTATTAACAAAATATTCTCCACAAACAATACGTGTTTCCATTATTTTGATAAACCCCTGTATATGTGCTGCTGTCATATTTATACTCAGAGATGATCTGCATATCTAAACCTGGATCCAAAGACATCAAGTTTTAAATTCAGCAACATGAAAGATTTCAGCTTTTCAAACAAAACTAAGATACCTGTATATATTATTATTTAAAATAAAAACATGATAGTAGCAAAGCTACTATGAATTTCTAAAGCAGTATTTTTGTTTATATTGCCTTCATAATAAATATCTCAAATTGAATATACAAAAAAAATTGAATTCAGAAAACACAAAATAGTATACCTTAATAACAATTCTAAACTATCTTTTTTCTTATCAAAGAAATGAGTTACTGTCCCATAATGAAGATATAGTCACAAAACAATTTTGTTGATGTATGAAACTTAGTGATCACAACTTTTATAATATAGTTCCCTAAATTTGGCATTGCTTTTCATGAATATGTAGGCTTGTTACATGTGCATAAGTCAATCCACAATATCTACACATATATGGTCTCTCATCTAAATGTACTGCTCTCATATGTTGTCGAAGATGATCTGCACGCCTAAATCTATAACCACAGATATCACAAACATGAGGGCGTTCCCCTGTGTGGGTCATCAAATGTGAATTCAAAGCACTTTCCCTTGCAAAAGCTTTCCCACAGATGTAACATTTATGTGGGCGCTCCCCTGTATGAGTGGACATGTGCCTTGGAAGATGGCTTCTGACATCAGTTGAATAAGGGCAAAGATGGCATCTATACCGTCTGCCTGGTCCCTCGAACCGATGATGCCTCTTATGTCTGTTCAATGCATCTACTGATGTAAACATCCACTGACACCTCTCACACTGATAGCCTTGAATATCTATAAGAGACAAAGGATAACAGAAATAGTTCTTTTCCATTATTTTCTCATATATATAAAATTTCACTTATATAATTATATAAGGGATTTGATGGTTCTATTTTTATTCTATATGCTTTGCAAAATACATATTTAATTTTTTTAAATTAAAACTTTTAGATTTCATATTGTGAGATGGTAAATTTAATATGGTTATATAGAATATTTTAAATTTTTTTTATATCCTAATAATTTCAATGAAATGCAAGAAGTGATGTCCTAATTTCTGACAAGCAGATGATCCAATATTTTGTACAAATACAGTAACAGAAAATGAACAATGGAATATGATATATATTAATTTATTAGCTCAGTTATTCCTTGAGTTAGCCTTAAATCAATGGTGGATATACACATTTTTAAGGGTTGCAATCAAAATATTCTCTCTAAAATATGAATTTATTACAGTAGTAAAAATTAAAAGCTTTTTTTTTTTGTTGTTGTTCTTGAGCATTAAAAACACCCAGCTTTCAACCTTTGAGTTCTATTAAGCTCAACAGGATGTTACTGTATTTTAGATTTTCTGTTAAAAAAACACAAAAATCCCAATTTGGGGCATTTTACATCCTGAACATTGTTTTTGAAATATAAAATATTTAAATTCAGGATAAGTGACAGTCCTAGTAATGATAATATTCATAAGAGATAAGTAATCATTCAACTTAAACTTCAAAACCTATGACACTCATTGTGTTTCACTTGATTACTGTCTATGTTGTAACCATCTTCAGAGGTTTCATAGTATATCATCCATTAAACAACATACAAGGATATATGTACAACTAACTGGTGCTCAAAATTAAAAGATAATGTATAAATTCGTACATAACTTGAAGTATTTTTTAGGGAATGCAATGAAATTTGGTAAAGAGGTTTATTCAAGCAGTACAAGAGGTAAATCAAGCAGTAGAAATTCATAATTGTATAATTTCCATTCATTAAAATCATAATCATGAAATTGACATGGAGTAGTCTATGGAACAATACTTAAAGTCTGTTACATACAAAATGCAGTATGTTAATATGGAGTATGATTTCCCTTCACAGCTATATAGCTCGAGAAAAGACTATTCATACTGTTTATGAGGGTATTGATGAGGTCTTGGATTAATGACCATTCCTCAACAAGTGCTGTTCTGAGTTCATGGAGTGTTGTGGGAGGGGGCTGGCGAATTCCAATGTGTCTCCCTAGAGCATTGGTTCTCAACCTTTTATGCTTCACGTACCCCCTGGAAATGTGTATGTAATTGGAGTACCCCTTGTATAGATAGAAAAAAACTGTAGTTATGGTATAACAATGGGAATAAAATAAAACACAACACATATATATAACATATATCTAGTAACTTGAGCTCTCACAGCGTACACCAAAATATTTTACCTCATACCCCACGTTGAGAACCCCTACCCTAGAGCATTCCATACATGCTCAACGGGATTGAGGTCAGATCTAGGTGGCCACTCCATTCGGCAAACATCTTCCTCTTTGAGAAAATCGTCAACCACACATATTCGATGAGGGCAGGCATTATCCATAAGAATAAAATCTGGACAGACGGCTCTCTGGAATGGCCTGACACATGGGTTCAGGAACTCATCTCTGTACTGCAGGGCAGTAACAAAGTCACTCAGAAAGATGTGCAAGTCTGTACACCCATTAGTCAAGATTCCTGCCCCAACCATCATGCCACAGCCACCAGAGTAGTCTCTTTCTCGGATGTTTCTGGGATTGTTGCAAGTCCCTGGTTCTCTCCAGATGTGAATACATTGCGAATCTACTTAAGCTGAATATCACGATTCATCTGTAAACATAGCATGCTATGTTTACAGATGCCATGGTCTGGACTCCCAAGTGTGATGTTAGCTACTCCATATTAAATGAGTTCACCAAGTGGCGGGAGTTAGAGGGACACAAAGAAAAGGTCTCCTGGCATAAAGGCATTGCTCACGAAGTCTCCTGTAAACAGTATGCCTTGAAATCTTCATTCCTGTAGCTGCTGCATGCTCCAAAGACAACAGTCATCACTCTGTTCCGTCTGGCAGTAAGACTCATGCAATGATGGTCTGCAGCAGTTGTGGCACTGGTATGGCCTTGTCCTGGTTGACAACAAACATCTCCTGTCAAAACTGTCTCCAGAGTCTTGATAGTCATTTTGAGGAACATTCAATGCTCTGAAAACTTCTGTCTGGGATTGGCCTGCTCCCATTCTTTCAATCACTGTCCACCGCTGAAAATCATCCATACAATGTCTTCAGGGCATAATCAGCTCTACTGGTCACTGAAGTGAAAGCAAGAGTTGCCGCTACCAGCTGCGAGTAGACTGGTGCATCTTTTTAATGCATTCCTAATTTGCATATTCCAGATTACATGCGGTAACTGTAAATGTGAGATTGTTTTCGCATAGCGTATTTTCCATGTTCACCCATTTTCAGTGCATTCTTTCGCATACATCAGAAGCTATATACTTTTTTGTCAATTATCCTTTAATTTTGAGCACCAATGGAGCTCAATTTTACATGATATATGCAGCAACTTCTAAGAATGATCTCAGCAAGTGAACAAAATATAATTACCTTTAATACAATTATAATTAATTAAGGACCTTAATAATAATCACAAATGAAAAAATAGAGCTATTAGGTTTTGGAACTTAAGTTGAATTCCAAGGATGTACCCAACAGAACAAAAACATTTCCTTAAATTTCTACAGTGTCATTATAAAAGAATTCCCATATTTTTAAGTGTTATATTTTATTTAATAAAACAGCAACAAAAATAATTGTATATCCAAAATGTCAAGAAACTCTTAAGTTTCCTTGTTATGACAGCATGGAGTTCGTATCAAGTGATGTCTTAAATGCCAAATTTCCAAATTATTGGATTGGTAGAGGTGGACCGATGATATGGGCACCAAGAAGTTCCAATTTGATACTAATGGACTTCTTTTTGGTGGAATAAATTAAAAGTACAGTGGACCCCCGATATAACGCGCATGTCGGGCGAGAAACAACACCCGCGTTATAAGGTGAACCGCGTTATACCGAGCGGCGCGGTGGCGACACAATAAATTTCACACTGTAAGCTTTTCTTTTACTCACCATGCATACAATAATTAAACACTATTCAAAATACATGCAGGAACTCAATACATACACAATTACTCAATACACAGTAACAATAAAATGCGATACTCACTAACGCCGCACGGATCTGTATAAACATGTTTGAACTTATCGCGAACATCGCCCACGCTATAACCGAGTGCGCGGTATAGCAAGCAGCGCTATAACAAAGGTCCACTGTATTTGTCCTGGAAAAAATTCATAATTTACAGTATTAAAGGAAATAATCACTGTAGCTGCTGCAAGTACATATGTCATTAGATAAGTTTTGAGGTATGTAAAAATGGGGACAGACTAGCTGGAAAGGAATGTTGTGTGGGATAGTTCCATCCATTGTGTGTAAACTGGAAGCAAGTAGGGGGCACACTCATTCCTCTCCCATCAGCAGTCAGTGTAGCAATATTCCAAGGTGTGCATCATTATGTTAGTGACCATGGAGCTGGAAAGAGAGCATTTTTATGCAATGATTCTGTACGAATTTAAAATCAGTATAAATGAATCTATCACTGGAATGCTTGACATGGGCTTTCGGTGACCTTACTCCTTCACATGCAACAGTTTTTTCATTCGCTTGCAGAAAAGAGAAGTCAGACATCATTGAAAGATAAAGAGCAAAGCAGAATATCTACGGCAGTGACTGAAGAACACATTGCAATGGTGGAGATACAATGATCAAAGACTGGCGACTGACCTACAAGGACATTGAAGCTTCTCTGCAGATCAGTTTGCCAAGTGCTTCAACCACCCTCCACAATCACCTTCGAGTGAGAAAAATTCATCCCCATGATACCTCACAATCTGACTGAAGCTCAAAAAGAGACACATATGGAATGGTTGCTGTGAAATGCTTCAACAATTCAATAATTGTGACTCTCATCGGGTTTCCAATATTGTTATGGAAGATGAGATATGGATCTACCAATTTGACCCAAAACAAAGAGTCAGTCATCGATTTGGGTCTTCTCAGATGATAATCCATTTGTCAAGAGACCAAAAAGTGTTGAAAAGAAAATGGTCGTAACATTCTTCAGAACCAGTGGTCATGTGACAACAATTTTGCTGGAAAATTAACATCCTGTCACTGTGCAGTTGTACACTACTGTTTGCCTTTCAAAAATGTTAAAAAAAGTCAACCAAAAACTGGCTTAAGGGGCATCTGCTTGCACCATGACAACACCAATCTGACCATCATTTTTCTGGAGGGCACATAGGTCAAGTTGCTTACCCATCCATTCACAGTCCATACCTGGCACCCTGTGACTTCGTTCTCTTCCCTATGGTGAAGGATAAACTTAGAGGACACTGATTTTCTAGCACAGATGAAGCTGTTGCAGTATAAGAGGAACATCTGAAAATAGTCCCAAATATTGAGTGGCATCAGTGCATGCAGAAATGGCTCCAGAGGTTGAGGCATTGCATAGAGTGTCATGGGGAGTATTTTGATAAAATATAATGGCTAAAATACAGTTTCATTAGTCAATGAGCTGTGTCTCAAAATTTTTCTAGTGACCCTCAAATTACATCAGACTTGCAGTAACTGTAAATGTGAGCTGTAAATGTGTGCAGAGTATGGACAGAAATTGAATATCACACCACCAATGATGCCCACATTAAAGTCTGTAGAATACAAAACAATACTTTGATAGTTTCTTATATTTTGTAAACAAAATTACTTTTGTTACTTAATTATTTAATAAAATATAGCATTCTACAATATGGGTATTCTCTTAAAATGACCCTGTATATTGTATATGAGCAATTCAACTTATTTTCATTTAAATACAGTTTGTGGCATCCCAACCTGTTATGACACTTTAAAATATGATTGATCATGAAAAACAAGATGGAATATTAAATGATGGTTGATATTAGCAAAAAAAGTCAATCAATAAATGGTTTTATTTCGTTAATGTGCAGGATTTGAACCATTCATAACACTTTATACAACTGAAAAATACAGTTCTTTTGTGAAACCTAGAAGTCAATTCACAGAAGTATATTCATCAAAAATAAAAAGGTAAACTACTTATTTACCTTTTCAAGAAATTTCATTGGCATATACTAAAGCTATGAAATTTCATGTATATTATTTTAATAAATAAATAGGAAGAGAACTGATTTCTAAAATCCACATATATTTATATGAATTTGGTGCTCCAGTAAACACTTATTTCCAGAAAGAAAATGCTGACCTTTCTTATGGCATCAGAAGCAACAGCAGCTCAAAAGAAAGGGTACGAAGATATCAATATATTCACTCTGTAGACCTCATCTAAACCTTCTGCAAATGATTAATAAAGAAAAAAGTCTAAAATGAGAATTTAAATATATTATCATTATGCTTCTAAAATGGTGTTAGCAATTACTATTTATGGTAGACAATTTCTTCACATAATCTATTCTTCTTTTGAGATTAGCATTTATTGGAAATCACAACTCATTTAACAATATTACCCTTAAGAACTCATTTCCAAGGATCCTAAACTGATCATTAAATAAGGCATGTCTTGTATATATAAAGTCTCCTTCCTCTGGCTTTTAATAATCTGCTCAAATTTATACAATTACAAAAGTGCAATTTCGTTTTATATCAAGTTTTGTGGAAAAATTAGTTTTGCCAAAGTACAGGATTCAAACCCATGTCTCTCCAGATTTACGCCAGAGAGTTTTAAGACCACTACACTAATGTATCCATCTTTTTTCCACTAATGTGAACTATAAATATCCCATCATTGTTGCGCTGGCACCATCTGTGATTGGGGAAGGCGTTTACTATTTAATGTTGCACTTTGTAATATGTAAATAAATAAGTCACTCACACTAAAGTGTTATTAATGGTTCAAATCCTGCACATTAAAAAAAATCATTTTTTCCACAAAACCATTTATTGATTGACTTTAAGGTCAACAGGTAACTCTGTAAATTTATATTTATTAATTTTCTTATATTTTTTTAAAAACACATGTATTTAATTATAAATCATGAATAAGTTTAATAATCATTAATATATATATGTAAAGCATTCCATAAGAACTCAACTATTGTTCTATTGGAATTGATGCATGCATCCATATTGCATGCTCTTTTCTGACCCAAATTTTATTTGATTGTTTCACTATAATATTTGAAAAATGAAAGATATATTAATGAATTATTAAAAATTATTTCTTTGCACACTCTTGAAAAGCAACTGGAATATCCTTTGAATATTGCTATACCAACTAATTCATCTTAATATTTTCAGTTGTATTGTTTGCTTTGTCCCGCAACTCCTAAAAAAGAAAAGATGTTAGGTTGCCCGTGAGCTCCGAGTTATATTTTAGAATACAGATACAAAATAATACAATACTCAGATTTTAAAATACAGTAGAATCTTGATTAGCCAGCCTTTATGGTAGAATGGATAAGCCAAATGTTGGATATTTGAGGAAAAATGCACAGTTATGAAACACCGGAGAAAAGCATTGGAAATAATCTAATTATGTATAAGCAATAAGGAAAATAGTAACAAAAACTGTTAATAAAGCATAATCATAAATAAAAAAGAAAAATAATTCATAATCAACAGCTGTGAAAGAAATTTAATATCACCTTAACATTGTAAAAAAGTAGCCCAAAGACAAGGTAATAAAATGCATTATTTTCAAAAAATCAAATGCTCTTTCAAATCACAATAGCTATTATTTCATATTATCAGTTTATATATCTTAAAATAGTAAAACACTATTACCACTCAGTTATATAACTCCTCCTTTACAAAATATTACATTAATTTTTTTTTACAAATTCATGGAATATCCATATTGTTGTCTTTGGTAGTTGCAAAAAGAATCATAAAGAAAGCAAAGCCTAAATGATACTAAGTTCAGTCTGATTGCAGAACTACACTTTTCTCTTTCTTATAAGTGGGAACTATCTTACCAAACAGAAGTGAGGATATGAAGGAGAAAGGTGTAATGCTGTAATCAGACCAAATTTAAGTGCTTTTTGCATCTTTTTGGCTTTGTTGTTTTGCTTTCCTTTTGTAGCTGCCAAAGATAAAAATATAAACCCTCCATGCATTTGTAAAAATAAATGCAATGCTGCACAAGAGAGCAGTGGTAAAGCATTTTAATACTGTCAGGTATAAAATGTTCTTGTTTCTCAAACCTATAATTTTACTCTGTGAAAAATATGCATAATATTCCCTACATGATAAAAACTTACAAAAAAAATATATTATCATCAAGAGAAAAAGAGGTGAAGACAAAATTTATGAGTATAAATATTATTTAAAATTCCACAGATATACACATATACATATAAAACTTAAAATAATACCTATCATTTAATGAATATTTATTCACTATCAAGCAGTTTTTAAGTAACAGGATGAAGATGGGCGTAGAGGAAAAATTATCTTGAGCCAGGGGGATCTGAACCCACAACCTCCTGATGGCATGTCACAGCACACGACATATCACTATGTCACAAGTTTATTTAGGTTGAAATTGACAGTTGGTGCAGTATTAAGATTCCAGTTCAAGAACATTGTGTTGTTAGGTTTGATGCCCATCTTTTGGTTTCTCTTTTACAAATGTCAATCCTCAGTTTAATTCCAAGTTTGGAAAGCAGAATTTTTTTTTATTCCTATAAGCTTACATTCTTAACATTATAGCAATGGTTACTCTTTCCAAGAATTATTTAGATTAACAGATATCCAAAATTTTTAAATACATAAGTTACTGCTGTATCATAAATGCTGTAATAAAAATTAGTTTCAGAGATAATTCTAGAGTTATATCAGTAAAGCCATCCTATGGCCAAGTAGATAGTGCATTTGGCTACTGATCAAAGGGGCCTGGGTTCAAGCCATGGGTAAGGCATGGTTGTTTGTCTTGTTTATCTGCTGAGGTCCGCCATCCTCACAGCCCTTCTACTGACAGTCAGACCTCTGTGGCAAGCAGCTGCTTCAGGGATATTTATTTTTGTATGTTAGTAAAATGCTTTACATGGAAAAAGGGGAATAAACTTGGTCTTCTGGAGAATAAGAGTAAAGAATCAGCCTATTTTTGCAATTGGGTACATGGTAAGTATGCCATAACTGTGTTTATCTCCTGTAATAACTGACTTTCACCTAACACTAAGTGCACAATACTCAATTTTTAGTCCCTACAGAAGCTGAATTTCACCCTGTATCTTCTTTGGTCATGAATAAGTTGATTGAGGTTTTACTGTAATAAGGTTTTCATAGAGTTTAATCCTTAAGTGGCATGGTAGTTTACAAGTGGAGTCATACAATTTTTTAGACCACTTGCTTATTTACATTGAAAAATGCAACTGGAAGAATGATATTTGAAATTATTTTATGTTTAGTTTGCCTATAAAAACTAGAAAGAGTGAGCTATTGAGCTTCAAAAATAATATAATAAACAGTTTTAGTTGCAATATAAAAATTTTACTTTTTAAAGCCATCTTTTGCTTTGGTTTTCAAAAAATATTATAAAGCATAATGCAGTTAGGAATTTAAATCTTTGTTTGTTTGTTTTTTTTAATTTGTAATGTGTAATAAAATTAACACCAATTTAGAAAATAATGAATGAAAATAAATTTTCAGTAGTGCATCCACTAACAATGTAATGCTTCAAAATTATGAGTATCTGACAAATCACTGCCTGGTTCCTTGAAAATTTCCAATACTTATTTTCATAGATTCAGGGTCTCCAGACATGATCAAAAAAAAATGTAGCATGACTTTTAATCAATCATTAGAATTAGTATAAAAATATGAACTTATAAAATCATAAACTTTACTTCAAGGAACGTTAATGGGATTATGCAATCTCACATATTGTGCACACATAAAATATCAAATACAGGTTAACAGAAGTGAAACCAGGAATCGGAGCCTGTGTTATCAACTAGAAGAGTCATGCAGACAAGCAATAGTGAAAGTACACTCTCTAAAATAGAATTTCTGTGGGGCTTACAGGTGTTTAAAGTAACTATCATAGAAATAAACAATTCAGATATGAGTACAGCAGACCAATGACTGTTGATTATATTGGTAATGAGGTTAATTATTCAAACACTTTTAGTCAATTACTCATGTAAACATTTAACATCACTCATTCCAATAAGTTTTTACACCCATTTAAACATATTAACACAACAGCAAACAATAAGCTATTATCTATTTCATAAATGAAAATCTGCAAAATAATGCTTCCTACAAGTAGAAATATTTATACTTCACAAATATTCAACTATATTTAGAAACAGTCACAAAATTTTAATTAAATGTTTACTTTTATTCAACAGCAGACAAGCTACTTTGTTTGTTGTATTTTACAATATTGCATTTTGTGCTAATTTTTGCTTTGTGAACAAGATATGTTTTTAATAAACTGCCACAAATCATGTTTGCCAGTTTTATCTGCAGAAAGTATTTTATGGAAATAAAAAAACAGTTTACAGTAAAGACCAAGAAACAAATTTTAGACAAATTTTAGCAAATAATCAGAAATATCCAATTCTTAATGGAAAAAAAACCGGTCATGTTTTTGTAATGATTTAACTTACTATTGATGGATATAAAAAAAAACTCTCCTGAGATTTGTGGCAGACAGAATTGACAGTGTAAATCACCATATGTTATTACGAAAAAGACTTTTTATATTCTTAGTTCAATTTCTGGCTAGCAGCTCGAATTGACTAGACATGTCAATGCAAAAAACTTGCCAGGTAACATTCTTAAATTCTTGGTATCTTCTCATTTTCCCCTTCAGTTGAACACACAAACTTCCTAATATTCCGGGCATCGAGATAAAAACTGCTTCTCACACAGCTTTCCTGATTATTTTGCACTTTAAGTATAAAATCAAAAACAACTAAAAACTCTGAAACATTGTAACAGTTATCTATCGTAAACACATCGAACTTGGCCAGGCAAGTAGTTATGAATGATAACGAACAGAATTTAAGATCACGCTCAAACACGTGCGATATCGTCATCACATGCTTTATCAGATTTACTAATAGGTTTAAACATGAAACACACTAACATCTAAAAATTTTATATATATAAAGCTACCATATGAAATAACATATTACGTAAATCGTCGAATTTAACACACTAACCCCCAAATAAAATAAACATTATACACGGTTAACGGTTTGCTTCCGGATATAGCACCTAGATTGTTCAGCCAATCACGGAGCCAATAACTTTCTGATTGCCAGCCTTCACTGTGCTGGCCAGTCTTTGCTGTTTTCATCCGCACCCACTGCCCTTTATGCGTATGGACCTGATGATAAGGGAGCCGAGGCCCCCTTTACAAATAGGTCCAGCTTAGAAAGAAGGATGTATAAGAAGAAGAAGTTCGGCAACACTACTCAATCCACATGTAATGGAGCACTCAACATTCTCACATCCATTACAAGAGCTAGCTGGGGTGCAAATGATAAAACTAAGATCACCCTCATCAAAGCTTTCATCAACAGCAGACTTGAGTATGGCCTGCTAGCTCTAAACACTGCCTCACCCACACATTTAAAAAAACTTGAGATCATACAAACTAGAGCCATTAGATTAGCCCTGGGTCTTAAAACTGGCTGCCCAAACCTGGCCACATGGGCAGAAGCCAACATGCCTACCCTCGACAACATCAGACACAAACTCACCTGCAAAAACTATGTCAAATTAAAACACCTTAACCCCTCCCACCCCACTATAAATAGAATAGTCTCCTATCAACACATCTCCCACTTCTCAAATCATAAAATAGCACCCACTATACCCAACCTGGAAAAATATTAAACCATTCAAACCAAGATACACACTCCCCTATTGGATTATCAAAAAACCCTCTATAAACCTCACATATTACACAAAAACACAAACATCATCAACAGGAATTAAAATTTGCTGCTGAACAACTTCTCTCCACCATTCCAACTACAGCCCTCACAATATTTACTGATGGCTCCCACAACCCAAACACAACAAATGGCTCTGCAGCCTTTCACTCACCTCATCCAAACTTTTCTCATATCATTAAAATGAGTCATGCAGTAAACAGCACTGCAACTGAGCTAGCTGCTATTCACATGGCCCTAGAATGGTCATTCACACAAAACACAGACAACATATACATCATTACTGACTCCAAATCTGCATTATATAGCATCAGCAAACACACATATAACCTCTCACAAAATTACTCCCTTTTCCACATCCACAGACTCTCACACAATATCATTGCTAAACACAAAACACTCACTTTCCACTGGATAACCTCCCATTGTAACATAACACATAATGATACTGCTGATCTCCTAGCTAAACAAGGACACACAATTCCAACACCTAATTATCACATTCCTGTGACCTATAACCATAACTCAAATGAAATAGACAAATTCTTTCACACCACATGGACACACAAATGGATTCAACAAGCTACTTTTAAAAACACTTTCAGAGCCACCATAGCTGTCATCCCACACACACTACACCTTAATTACCTACTTAGAAGAGCCCAAACTTCCATTCACCAATTAGCACTGGCAGATTAAACCTAAACAAAAACCTGTTTATGATAAATAAGGCACCTTCTGCACTCTGCGCTACATGCCAAGTAATAGAAGATATACCACACTACCTCCTACACTGCCCCAAATACACAATACACAGACTTACCCTTTTCCAGACACTCGCCACACTAGGAATCACCCATTTCACAGCACAAACTATCCTTAGTCCCACTCATAAAAATATCAAAGCCCACTATAGGGCCTTGGCCCTATACATGAACAGCACTGGGAGATTCCCTTAATACTTCTCTCCCTCCCCAGAGCACTACCTTTCCTCCCTCTCAAAAAAAAAAAAAAAAAAAAAGATCCTTGGGACACTAAAAGATCAAGATGCCAATAAAAGATCCATATAGGACAACAAAAAAAGCATTTTGGACATTATACTGGATACAAAAAAAAATTATATATATATATACCAAATACTCTACTCTCGCATACTGATGAACTATCCTCAAAAAAAATTATAATACAGAATTGCTACCAAAAAAAAAGAGAATATGACTCTCATTCAACTTTATCAAAAGAAAATTACAGTGAATATCAAAAATATATATATATATAACTAACTCTCAAACTATCAAATATATATACACTGTACTTTGTAAACAATTACTTTATTCTAATAATTCACATGGAATCTCTCCCAGTACTTGACACCCAAAACACATCTTACCCCCACATATCATATGTATTCTCACTATATCACCTGCTACCCACTGATGGGAACCTAACCAGCACTCCTGCCACACTTCACAAGCTTGAGGCTGGCTATCCATCTGCCACTACAAACATGCACCTGGATCTCCATTTAACTATCAAAATGAGTTAACTAGCCTGAAACAGGAGTAACCCATATACTTTATTTCGCTTTTCAAAAAAAAAATTACATTATTTGCTTCACTTCAACCCACACACTTGATAACATCGAGCTAAGCCTTTTCCTAGATCAACCCCTGCACATCATTTCACTGCAAGCCCAGTGCTAACCAATGGAGTTAACAAAAAAATTATATTAATTTAAATTTCATCACTCTTTTTTCTGTTCTTTGAGCACCACCTACCCCACCCCCTTAGCTACCCCACACAATTTTTCACCCCCTCCAAGCTCCCAACCCCCCCAGGGGCGACTTCGGAGAATAAAAAAATTCAACTTTCTCTCCCCCCCAAAGGGATCCGCCCTTGGCGCCTTATATACTTATCTATTCCATGGATAATCATACACACTCCCACCCACCCAAATTCCTTCTCCCAATTCCCACCCATTTTTGAAATGGAGCCACTTTCAGTTTTTGCCTCACTATCAATTTTCAATACAACCAATCATGCCACAATTCAAAAAAAAAAGGTGGCCTATTATTTAGACCCTCGGGGAAAGAAAAATAAAATATTATCTCTGCCCATCAGTTCTCTCCAACCCCACAACCATCTACACTTCATGACTTGCAACTGGAATATCCTCCCCTCCCCCTTCAACATCTTCCTTTCAGCCTCTGGGCGGCCTGCGGCCAATTGCCTAATTGCCAAAATGTACGGTTGCTGGCCTTTCACTGCGCTGGACCGTATTACTGTTGTACATCAGCTCCCACAGCCCACTATGCCTATGGACCTGATGATAAGAGCACCGAGGTCCCCTTTACAAATAGGTCCAGACAGGAAAGAAGGATGTAAAAGAAGAAGAAGAAAGGTCGGCATCGCAGAAAACCGAAACTCTGCAGTAAACTACCAGGCACTCAACACAGCATCACAAACACAGCTTAAAAAACTAGACACTATACAGTCTAGAGCCATCAGACTTGCCCTGGGTCTCAAAGCTGACTGCCCCAACCTGGCCACTTGGGCAGAAGCCAACATGCCACCCTCAACATTAAAAGACACTACCTCACCTGCAAACAATACATCAAACTTAAACACTTTAACCCTACTCACCCAGCTATATCCAGAATTAAAGCTGACACTAACTATACCATCAGAGCACAAATTATTAAACAACACTCTCTCTACCCTACCTAGAAACAAATTCAACCCTTCACACCTCAACATACACTCCATTACCCTTTGGAATTAAAAGCAGCTGCTGACCAAATCATCTCTAACCTTCCTGTCACTGATACTACAATCTACACAGATGGCTCTCACATACCACACACCACATCAGGCTCAGCTGCTTTCCACTGCACCTCCCCCAAACACTCCTACATAATGAAACTAAATCACTCAGAAAATATCACTTCAACTTAACTGGCTGCAATACATATGGCACTAGAATGGGCAACACACCTCAACACAAAAAACACAAACATTATCACAGACTCTAAATCTGCCTTACAACAAATTAATACACATGCTTATGACATTTCCCAGAATCATCCTCTATATCAGATACACAATGCAGCACACAACTTAATTGAAAGTGGAAAGACACTAACACCATATTGGACACCCTCACACTGTAATATAACACACAATGAGACTGCTGACTCATTTGCCAAACAAGGACACACACACTCCCTGACACAAATTACCACACCTTAATCAATTGTAAACATCACATAAGAACTTATGCTAAAAACTTCCATCACACATGGACACAAAACTGGGCCCAACTAACAGCAGACAAATACACATTTAGAGCCACTATATGTGATATATTAATAAATACACATTTAGAGCCACTATTGCACCCTCCCCACACACTCTACATCTGGACTTCCTACCCAGAAGAGCCGAAACTGCCATACATAGACTCCGCACTGGCAGAGCGAATATGAACAATGACCTTTTTATGATGAGTGGTTAGCACGCTTGGCTGCTGATCTAAGGGACCTGGGTTCGAGTCTGGGGTAAGGCATAGTTGTGTGTGTTGTTTTTCTGCTGAAGCCCTGCCATCCTCTCAGACCTTCTACTCTGGCATATGAACTGACAGGCTCTTGTCAGACCTCTGTGGCAAGCAGCTGCTTGAGGGGGTATTTTTTTTGTTATTTATTTAAAACACCTTCTGCCCTCTGCCCCACCTGCCAAGTGATAGAAGACATCCCACACTTTCTCCTAAACTGCACACTTTACAACACACAAAGACACACCGTCTATCACAAACTTGCTACTCTTGGAGTCATCACATTTACCCTGCAGACCATCCTAAATCATACTCACAAACAATCAAAATCTCACTACATCCAAAGCACTGGCAAATTCTTATGAACATCCAGCTTCTATACACTGTCTCCAACTACCTTCCTTTCTTGTACTAAAAAGATCCATAAGGACAAAAAAAAGATGCATTTTGGATACGCATTTGCACTAACACTTCAAATGTGAATTTACAGTTCAATTTTTAAAGGAAGTTTTAAACTGTGTCAATTCACGTTTGATTATTCACATTCACACTTATTGAGAGTTACATATCTGCTTGAACCTCCTATCCACACCCTAATAAATCAACTTTTCACATCTCTACATCAACATCAGCAAAATAACTCTACCCTGATAAATTTACACCTCCTTCATGCAAAATTGCTCATTGGAATTATTTTTAATCCTATTTTCACCTACCTAACTGTATTTTCTGTTTTGATATCATACCATATAATTTTGGCATTACACCCCACCCCCATATCTACTCTTTTTAGGAACCCCTTACTTACTTCACTCACCTAGAAAAGGAAAGAAAAACAAAAAATTTTTTTTAACTTTTTTAGGTACTCATACTTACCAAACTAAGGTATGAAGAAGTAAACTACCAAACTAAGGTATGAATGAAGTAAAGCAAAGGGACAGAGAATATTTTTATCTGTCCCTTTGCTTACTTTTCTGGCAAGGCTCCAACTAACTCAATGTTAACTTATGTGAGGACACAATCTCCTGTCATTCAAACAATTTTTACTCAGGACTTCCAGAATATTCTCAGATCATAAAACACCCCAACACCTTCTACCCCACATATTTCCTTCCCCCTCTGATGATTTCCTGCAAGGGGGGAACTCTTGAGGGAAAAAAATTATTTTCACTGCCCCCCCCCTGAGAATAATACCTACAGAAACCAAATTTTTCACCTATTTCATCCCCTTTCCCTTTCACCACCTTCCCAACCGCACCAACAGTTCGACTCTCTCCCCCCTCTCGAGATGGGACGAAATCCAGTTTTTACAATTGACCTTCACACTTAACTGGCTTTGCCACCCGACCGACATGTCTGACTACACAAATTCATTTAAAATTGCATTTTCAATCTAAAACCTTTCACTTTACTTTCTCTCCACACCACACTCTTAATTACGACTAGGCACTGATTGCTTTGCTTCTACCAATTCGAACACCTTCTATTTTCAGGTGGCCTGCGGAAAAATGCCTGGTTGCCAACTTGTAGGGTTGCTGGCACGTCACTGTGCTGGTTCCTACTCTCTGCCAAATACAGCATCCACAGCATATTTAGTTCATGGACCAGATGATAAAGAAGCTAAGGTCCCTTTTACAAAGTGGTCCAGTTGAAAGAAGATGAAAGATGTTAGACTCTGCACTAAACTAGGGTGACCCACATTGATCAGATTGAAAAGCTCTGTCCCCGGACGTGGGGATTGAAATGAAAATTGTCTATTGCGAGCTGTAAACTAAGTGACTAGATGTCCCCCAGAAAACTGGAAGGTCTGATCAAGCGGTCCTATATAATAGATTGGCAAACGGAGTGCAGTTTTTTTTTTGTTGTTGTTTTTTCAAGACTAGCAGGTATGAACAAATGAACGACGCTGAATTACACCGTGGCTTTCGGCTTCCCATCCGAAAAACAAATTCTTCAACGTTATTAAAGAACTCATCAAGGTATTAGAAATGGAAAATGTTTAAATACCTCAGACAATCAACCGGTCTCTCACAACCGTTCTGCCGGCTTCAGACGAAGTAGCAGACAAATTGCTCAAGTGCATGGAAACAGGATGGAAGATTAATGGGAAATAAGTGAACATTCAACAAGTTGGTATTTCTATTAAGCTAATCTCTAAGCTTCCCTTTATTAAAAAAAAATAAATAAATACCCCCTCAAGCAGCTGCTTGCCACAGAGGTCTGACAGGAGCCTGTCAATTTATATACCATAGTAGAAGGTCTGAGAGGATGGCAGGACCTCAGCAGAAAAACGACACAAACAGCCATGCCTTACCCGGGGCTCGAACCCAGGTCCCTTAGATCAGTAGCCAAGCGCGCTAACCACTCGGCCATGGGACGGCAAAAAATGTGGAACGCTTCACGATTTTGCGTGTCATTCTTGCGCAGGGGCCATGCTGATCTTCTCTGTATCGTTCCAATTTTAGTATATGTACTGCCGAAGCAAGTACACCCTTTATTACAAAGAAGGAAATCAAAAGTGCACTTCGGCCACATTAGGGAAGTCAAATCCCTGGAAGAACAATATTTCTAGCAAGAAAGTTTCAAACAAATCAAAACTGGCCCCTTTTGCGAATCAAAACTTCCAATGCTACAATCGACTATCGACTGGTCGTAAAACTTGCAGAAGATACCGCAAGACTTGGCATTTTGCAGCAAGCTGTCCTCTTAGTGAAAAAAGGAAAAACGGCACGAAAAGTGACACTACATCCAACTTCGTTGATGTCATCAAAGTCTTGGAAGAAGATAAAGAAACTACCGAAAAACAAATGAAACACTGATATTGAAAATAATTCAAATCACGAAATAGCTTCCCCAGACGCACCACCGCGAGAACTGCAAGTTGAATTGAAGACAGAAATTGGTGAGGAGGCACACTCCAGTTAAAATGAGGAAGAGATAGAATATAATGGTAAGACAGTCTATAAAGAAATCATCGGTTATACTATGCAAAATAAACTTATTCGTGCTGAATTTCTACACCAGATTGAGAAAGATTGTAAAACAGGTTCAGTGTACAATCATTTAGAGGATTTTCTCTTACATATCTGTGAAACGCCAAAATAGGAACCAAGATTTCGAAAGCACCATTACGAAAAATACAGAAAAACCATGCTGCTGGAAATGACAAATATGGAAAAATAAACCTCGATTCCGAAAATACTTCAACAAAGAAGAAAAAGACAGCTCTACACGGATGAACATTGGAAATGTGCTTTATTTTCTATGCGAACGTATTAAAAAGGACCTTGTTGCTGCTGAGTAATTTGTTGTCGTTTTGTGACTCCTGCATCACACTGATTCACGCATTCGTTGCGCTTACGATACTTTGTGTCAAAAAATCCATTTCTTTCATTTTTCATCAGTTGATCTTATGCCACACATAGCTCTTATCTTTTACCTTCGAACGGGAATAAGAGGTTTAATCGGCTCAAGTTTCCTTTAATACTGTTGATTCATTCAACGGAGTGCAGAGGCGCCGTGTTTGTGCTCTTTGATATCATAAATGTGTTCCTGGGTTCAAGTCCCGGGTAAGACATGTATGTATGTGTCGTTTTTCTGCTGAGGTTCTGTCATCCTCACAGATGGTAGCCTACCGTCAAATCATGCAGTGTGTTCTTTAACGTGCACAGGGTATGGCTCTCTCGCACACAGAGCCGCGGCTTAATGTCCAATCACGGACGAAGGCCTTTCCAAGCCCATCAGTGTTCCCTACTGACCATGGACAGGGTGGGGAATCTTGTGGATTCCTGCCATCCTCTCATACCTTCTACTCTGGCACATCAACTGACAGTCTTCTGTCAGATCTCTGTGGCAAGCTGCTGTTTGAGGGGGTATTTATTTATATTTATATAAGACGGATTGATTATCTTGCTTTTCTAATTCTCATATGGGAAGAAAGTAGCCTTAGTAGCATTCTTGGAGTAATATTTTGTTACCTTAAGAAATTAATTGAAATATGTCCCTTACCCTTACCGTGACTGAGACCAAACTTGAGGTCCATGGACGCTATTCACATTCTTCTCCCCATGCATCTCCCTATATAAGAGCAGTCTGATCAACCCACAGATAACGGATCTTCTCTGAATATGGTCACTCTACGGTAAAGGCGCTATTCTGGAATGAAAGAAAAGCCATGAAAACCCAAGAAAATGTATGTTATTCTCTTTTGTTTTCATTGTTATTTTTTACTGCATTTTACTTAGGTTAATCTAGGATTCTTGTCATTGAACTCACATTCAATGAAGATACGAGAGTCTATTGGATGATTGTAAAGTCAAGGAGAATGGAGCTTGAGGAGTGAAGTACAAATTCCATTATTTAACGACGTTGTAGGAATTTGAGAAATGTCAAGCAGAGTATAGTAAAGGGATCTTCAATGCAACGTTTACCTACAGCATAAGTGTCCAGAAAGTTGTTATTATGAAGTGCTGTGATTTAAAATGTTAATAATGTATACTAAAGGATCTTCACAAAGTCAAGAAGACAAATCAAGTAACAGTGATTATTATGTTGCTTACCCACGCCCCATGGCCGAGTGGTTAATGCGCTTGGCTACTGATCTAAGGGACTCTGGGTTCGAGCCCCGGATAACGCATGGGCGTTTGTGTTGTTCTTCTGCTGAGGTCCTGCCATCCTCACAGACCTTCTATTATGACATATAAACTGACAGGCTCCTGTCAGACCTCTGTGGCAACAGCTGCTTGAGAGGGTATTTATTTTTAATTATATTATTTGTTTACCCACGCCTATTTGATCCACAGGCAAGCACGGTTCGATATCCGAATTAAGAGCTAAATCCTCAGGCGTATTTGCCCGTATCCGCAATTTTCGCATCATGTGTTGAAATGTTTATGTTTATTCGGATTTGATAATTGTATATTAGCTGTGTGCTGCTTTCAGTTTCGAAAATTCAGACTGTTAAGTCAACTTTACTTGAACTTTGAATTATTTTGAACATTTGGATCAGCTGTAATGTGAACTGGAGCACTGACATAGTGGTTTGTAAATTAAAAGGTCTAAGTACAGAATTATCGGAAAGGATCTACGGCACAATGCTTTCTGAACTTATTTATAACATTTGATATTCCTTATATATTATTTTCTTCTATGAAAGAGAGCACTGTAATATTTGTAGTATAAATATATGAAGGTGAGATCCAAACAAAAATAAGACTAGCTGAAACTTTGAAGTGTATATGCATTTTATAAGTTATCACTCAAGCAGCTGCTTACTACGGAATTCTGACAGGAGTGTCAGTATAATATGCCATAGAGAAGGAAAGTTATAATTCAGCAGAAAGACAACACAAGAAAGGAAACAATTTAGCAGTGCTTTACATGCCTAAACTGAGTGAAATACATCACATGTTCATGCAAATTAGGCACTTAGCCATAAAATATCTGGTGGGGAGGGAGGGAATTTTCTCATTCTTAAAATGTGATGGAAAAATATATATAGGGGGGGGGGGGGGGGGTTGTTTTTTATATACTCTTGGTAAAGTATAAAATGATGCATAATACAATAATAAATGCGCTAGAATAATTAAATGCACAAAAAATTTCTTAATTTCTTTTTACCATTTTATATTTTGGGAGCATCTGGGGGCTTCAAGAATTACTCTTCTGGTTAAGGTCTCCTGGTCCATATGCCTGGTACCAGGACTGGCTTGGAAAGTCACAGGGCCTAATTCAAATTATGTGTGCAGGGCCTCAAGATTTCAAAGAGAAAAATTGTAGTTGAAATAATAGAATTTCTCAGATACAGCACCTGGTAGTAATTTGTTAGATAAATATAGAGGAAATTCGTCATTTGAACCCATGACCTCCTGATCAGATCAGATCCTAACAGGTCAGAGCACCTGACATGTTATCAGGTGGTTGTGGGTTCAATCACACCTGGCTAATGACAATTTTTCCTCTATACTTACCTAAAAAATTGTATTAATGCATTGACTACCACAATGTTAGGAATTTTAAGGTTCCCCCTCCCAGGCCACACTTTTTTTTTCTTGTATTGGCACAAAATACCATTACTCTGATGAATTTATGTCAAAAAAATTTGGCACCCTCTTTATCAGTGTGAATTGTGTGCACTTTGCAGACTATAGGACAAAATATTCATACTGGGCTGTGCAGTGAATACATGATTAATGGGTTTGCAAGCTTATACAGGTTTTTTCACAAGTTTATCTGCACAGTTTCCTAGCGTATAAATATGGGTACACTTTTATTGATTGTTCAGTGCTGTCTGTCCTAAACATGTTGAATTGTTCATGAGGGCTACACTTTCCTCTCTCATAATCAATTAATTATAGCATGAATCATGGGTGAGCTAAATGGCCTGAACTAAAAACCTAGATGCAAAGCAAATATGATTTGTGCAGCATAGTTGTCTAGATCAAATATGAATTGTATACGATTCATATGATAGTGAACACGTTTATGGGATAATTATCATAAATATTGGGACAATTATTAATAGAAAATTTTCTCTCACTATGACATTGATGAATTCCATATCCAAAAATTATATATTTCATAAGTACAGTAATGTTATTGCAATTCAGGGCCTCTCTGTGAGTGTGGAGCCTGGTGCAGTCTGACTGAATGCACTGCTAGCCCTTCCTGGTACAAGCTGTATCTGAAATATTAATAGTGCTTATTTGCTGACCTGTGTTGTAGTTCCTAAATCTCTCCAGCTGCTGACAGCTATTTTTTGTAGTTTTTTCCTAAGCTACTTGTAATTTGTATGAAACAATAATTATTTTATAGTTTTTTATTAACTATCCTATTACAAATTGCAGTCCACAGTATAAATAGCACTTCTATGGTGAAACTTTTTTTTTTCTAACTTTATCTGTTTAAATTTTTATGTTTTTAATGCTTTAATCTTCCTAATTTTGGATATAATGGATTTAAACACTCATATTTATTTTATCTGCAATATTAACAAATTCTAATTTTAAGTTTATAAACAATAAATATGAAAAAAAAATAAGCTCCTACATTTGTCTAGAAATCCAAAATATGTCTGTCTTATTAGCAGGATTCAGATATATATATATCAAAATATCAGTGTTTATGATATGTCAAACTGTCATATTAATAGATTCAAAAATTTATTTTATGCTATGTCATAAAATCTTTCTAAAATAAAATATGCTCTTTTTCCCTTTGCATAACAGTTTGAGTTGTGTTATTAATGAAAGTAACTTGTATTAGTAATCTACATTAGGGTATAATTTTAAATAAGTTATAAAAACTTTTAAACGAAATGTAGTGCAAAAGATTAACTATCAACCATATGCATTTACTAAGTGGAGAATATTTTTGACCCATTAAGTATCTCTCTTTTGTACTATATGTATTTATTATGCACTTTAAATAATTTGGATACTATATGTATTTTAATATTAAATATTTTAATTAGTACATGAAAATCTTATTAAAATAAAATCATTTTTTAACCCTTCCAGTGTCCACATCATATGTATACATTCACAGAATCCACAAATATAGACTGAGGACGATGTATATGTTTTTAGTACAACAAAAAAATTGATTTTTAAAAAATAAAAATTGCCATTTTAAATTTTTCTTATATATGTTTTATAAAAATATATAATTCAGGCTTGAAAAATAATATTTCCTTTTTCATTTAAACATAGATAACAATTTGATGCATATTTTATTAAAGTAAAATATAAATGATACCATTTCTTAGAAGTACTATACGATATTGCCGATTTGTTTATTAACATTACTTTGTGCTGAGCAACTCCCTTATTTAAATTCACAAGTTTGGTTTGAACTATTATCAACAAATTTTTCCTTAAAGTTTTAAAAATCTTAAAATTAGCAAAAAACATTCAATTTTTCAAAACGGAAATTTTTGGAAGTATATGCAAAGTACCTACCGCTGTTTTTTTTCCTGTTTCACACTCTTTTCTGCCATAAACCTATTTCAGCATTCCCTCAATTATTTTTATCATTTATATCATTTACCCCAGCATTCTATGCCTCTTTCCTGCTCTAGGTTCAAGTCCCAGCTGGGTCAGCGTTGAGATTTATCTCCGCAAAATTCCCCGCCCTTCCCACGGTCAGTAGGGGACACCGATGGGCTTGGAAAGGCCGCCGTCCGTCGGATGGGACGTTAAGCCGTGGCCCCGTGTGCGGGAGAGCCATACCCTGTGCACGTTAAAGAACACGCTGGATGGCCTTGACGGGAGGCTACCATCTGTCTCCCAACAGCTATTCCAGTGGGTCCCCTCCCCCAACCTTCTCTGAGCCTTTGGGGTCCATGTGACCTGGCCATTTAGCCCATTGTGTGCAAAAAAGTGCCGCTCAGAGGTAAAACAACCCAACCCTCTTTCCTGCTCTTAAAATCGAAAAACGTAAATAAAAACAGTCTTCTTAGGCTTTTCAAGACTTTCAGCAGCTGCAACTGGGTCACAGCTCACTACCTGCAGCCAAGGATGTAGGTGGCTCACACATGCTATCTCCATTCTGTGTGTTATAAGTGGCTCCATAAAAGATTGTTTCCAGTGCTTTTCCAATATATCAGATAACCTTTGTAAATTTAGTATTTTTTTTATGTTTAAACCTTAGTTTTCGTTTCAGTAGATTTATTTCCGTAAATTTATCTTTCGGTAAATTTATCTTTCGGTTGGCTGATCTATCGATCACCTTTTCGGAGTCATGCTATATCAGATGGCCAGCTTACAACTTGTTGTTATGGATATTTTATTTAACATTGTATTAGGTTTTATATTAATCTTTATTTTATTATTTCTTCATTTTTCAGTAAAAAAAATTGATCTTGTATCATTTCCTGAAAATGAATGAGGTCTTGGATACAGAAGAAAAAACTTCCTTTTTATTAGCATGGAAATTAGCCCTGTGGAAGGACAATTTTGGCATAAGTTTTTACATCCCCCTATTCTCCACCCATCCACCCCAGCTACATTCACTGAGGATGTTTCACTCCTCCCCACTAGCAAAATTTCATTAAAAAAGAAAATTATGACTTTTTAAGTTTATATTCAGCAGTTTTAAAAGATTTTGCCCCCATCCCACTCAGTAACTTGGCTGTGCCACCCCTGATGATTTATACGTTATTGGTGTTTTTTTTTTTTGCTTTGGTACATTAACATTTTGGCACTTAGCCAAGACCCCCAAAATTTAACACCCAAATTAAAAAAGCATAATGTTTAGTAAAAAAAAAAGCAGCCTAAGAAAGTGTTACTCCATTTCATAAATAGGACAAAAAATCTCATTAATATGAGCAATCCAAGTCACCTTATATAACAGTGCTTAAAATGCACCACACTGAAAAGAATCATTAAAAGAAATAAAATTATGTTTCAAGTAAATGTAATATTATTTGAAATGAATTTTATTTTTGATTAATATATGATTTAACTGTTTTTATTCAACATTTTTTCCAACATTAAGCCTTAAATTTATAGTTAGATCTATTTTTTTTTCACTATATCATTGTGCAAAAGTCTTATTAAAATTAATGTGCCTGTAATTTATTTTAAATTTTTTATTTTCGTAAGACTTGGGAGTTAAATTTTGTATAGTTTGATGTTTAACATGACCTATTTCTGTTGATTGGTTATTTTTTTTAAAAAACCCTAAAGTTGTTTTGTTTATCTGACTCAGCACAATTTGCTAAAAGCCTGGGCTTTCCTCAAAGTATGGTACCAAGAAAAATATTACAGAATGGGAGAAATATTTACTTGAAATAAGAAAATTATTTTTGTTATTCAGAAATAAATAGCTTTTCTATTCATATGCATTTTATAATCATTTCTATTAGTTTGTTTTTTAATAAATTTTTATTTGTGTTGCCAGATGCATTTTTACTGCATGACTTTAAAACAGTCTTATTAAAATAAAATAGTCATTTTTTTTGTAAAATTTTTATTTTCAGAAAATCCAGAATGAGATGCTGATTAATTTGGTATATAACATGTCATAATTCCTTTCATTAGTAATTTGGCAAAAAAAAGTTCTAAAGTTACCTGGATGTAAACCAGTGTTTCAGGCTGGACACGAAGGGTTAAGCAAATGCAAACTATCCATTTCTTTTAGAAATCACTTGAATTGCAATGTGCAGTCTTGTGCTACTGAGCAATCACTGACTGCTACCCCTGTTTTAACCTTTGCATGCCAAAATAGCTGAGGTACAGTTCACCAATCCTGCATAATAACAAATAAAATAAATACCCCCTGAAGCAGCTGCTTGCCACAGAGGTCTGACAGGAGCCTGTCAGTTTAATACGCCAGAGTAGAAGATCTGTGAGGATGGCGGGACCTCAGCAGAAAAACAGCACACACATCCATGCCTTACCCAGGGCTCGAACCCAGGTCCCATAGATCAGTAGCCAAGCATGCTAACCATTCGGCCATCTTGGCTGGAAATTCAATTAGTAATACTAAAGATACTTGAATTACAAAAGATAAAGAATACTAAAGATATTTGAAAAAAGGTTCACAAAGCTTGCATATATGACCATGAATGTGAAACTGTACTTAATCCAACAAGAGAAATTTTAATAGAATATGAATTATGAGCTAACATTTTTTTTTTATTATCTTCTTTTTAAAACAAAGTAAATGTAAGTAAATGCAAAGTAAATTATTTCCTTAGTCTTTGAGTTTGCCAATTGAAAAGAAAATAAATGACCTAAAAATATAGAAAATTTTTAAAAAATTAAAGATTTAAGTAATGATAGAAAAATTATGAATTATTTATTTTAAAATAAAAAATGCTTTAAAAATTGCAAAATATCTTAATTTTGAACGAAAAAAGTACATAAAATTTTACTTACCTGTTTTTTTCTTTAAATTTTTACCATTTTCTTAGCCACAATTAAATGCTCTTTCTTTTGGCATGTGATCTATCTAGTACATTTGATGACCTAAACTTGTGTGTCTGATTTTCTATGAATAGATTGCACCATGTTCCTTATTAAGGAATCTAAACTCATAAATTGCTGACACTTAACACACTACCAAAGTTAATATAATAAGGTTTTCCTGTACTTATGTTTATGAGGCATGTTTTGCTAGAAATAATGTTTTCCATCTTTATTTTTCTTTCAAAAAAATATTGTAACTGCAGTTCCTTAATTTTTATTATTTATTCATTTTACCCTCCTACAGGTGTGCATATGATAAATTCTGCCAAGTGTGTACTTCAAAAGACATATCTGAAGCCAAAGGGATAATAAGGACAAGAGGAGAGTTCTTGGTTGCCCCTAATAAGAAAAGCCATTTTATATGCCACATTTCACATAATTCTATCAATGCAGACAATAGTTATCTCTCTCTGAGGTACCTGGCAATTTATTCATTGTTACAAGATGCTTGTAGCTGGATGTTGATGTAGGAAATCCAAGATGCATGTACTCAAGGTGACCTCCCAAAGATCAGTATCTACTCATATCAGTGAGGATCTGAGTAGTCATATGATATTCAACACAAAGAGATGAAAGGATACAGCAATTAACCTCGTAGTTGTGGTATGGCCTTCCATGATGTGTGAGCCTGTTCTTGAGAGAGAGAGCTTTGCATAGAGGTTGCTAATACTGAAGGCCTGAGAGTTTTCTCTTATTGTTTCTTAATAGCTTGTTATAACTGCTGCTCGTAATATTTGTTAAAGCAGAACAGGAATGGTAAAACATGTATTTATCATTATTGGTCTGATAAAAACAGACCAAATCGCTGATATGTGTACTTGTAGATATTTTAAAGGTTGTTCAAATGAAACTTGGGCAAGTTACAATTGAAGCATAAACTATTTATTGGTCTATTCAAATTCACCATACCTATTAAGACATTTGGCCCAACATGATATTAGCAACATGTTATATTCTCCTACAACAACTTTAGCTAGTAATTCAGTAATAAAGTTGTAACGCTCCAATGATTATTAACTTTCTCAAGTTGGACCTTTCGTCTGATCCAAAATAGATTCAAACTCCGGATAGCCTATCAGGCGCCAGGCAATATTAATTTGCCAAATAAAGTTGAAATAGAGTTCATTATGTATATAGCGTTACTTATTGAGCAAGAATTCAAAAAAGATTGTCAAGTTTAATTACAGTTATATCTGAATCAAAATCACTAATCATTGCTCAAGATGAAAAAATAGCAAAGTCAAAATATTCATAAAATAAACAAAGTTTATTTCCAAAAACATTTAAAGACACCAATTCAGTTGATCACTTGAGCACATGCATGATCAATACAAAAGTTGGAGTAACTAACAGAAAAACTCCATCTCTAATGGTAAACTTCGACTCAAAAAAACACTACTGATGTCTTCCTTCACCACCTTCCTACTAACATCTCCATACTCTCTCTACTCTATTCTATTCCGTGGCTTCACATCACTTAGATACTTGTGCTGTACAATCTGGCATGTGTCTGTTGCATGCCAGGAAAATCATTTGCATAATATGACAATCGTGTGCTAGCTATGATGAAAGAGGGGGCGTGTCCTAAATGTGTGCATTAGTGGCTGGCAATCAAAAGGTTGGAGTTGTGCATGCACAACTCTTACGGTTCGGAAGAAAGAATTGTGATCTAGTCCAAATTGAATAATCCCCAAAATGATAAATATAATGTAAATAAAGTAAAACTGATTAAGGAAAAGTAAAAGTGAATTGGTGGACCATCACAAAGTATCGCAGGAAAAAGTCTGTAGACAAGAGACTTAAAATAATGTCACTTGTTGAAAAAATTGCAGCTTCTGATGATCCAGCAGTTAGGATGCCCAGCATGCTTCTGGGAGGTGTGGGTTTGAGTCCCACTCATGGCAACCAATTTTGTTTTCAACTAATTATTTAGCTAGTACATGAAGAAATCTGTGATGATGTAATGCGCCTCTTCATTTGACTTCAACTTCCTTCTTGAAATTTTTAGAGGTCCAGAAACGTGAAAAACTAATAGGAGAGATACCAGGACTATAAGAAAGATGTTTCGGGCATTTCCGACCATACCTGTTCAATGTTGTTACTGTTACTTGGGCAGTATGGGAACTGGCATTGCCATGCAACAAAACAACCGTTTTACTGAAAAGTCCTGGGTTTTCTACTTGTTGTCTACCTTCAAATGTTTTGCAATATTGTGAGCTGATTGTGTCATCATTGTCTACAAATTAAAGAGTGGGCCTTGATAATCAAATTAAAATATCAACATACTGCATATTGTTCAACTTTGTATGCTTCCTTGTGGGGTTTGTCTGAAATCAACACAATATCTATCATATTCAAGCCAATATTTACCATACAATATTACCCATTTCTCTGGAGAGGTCACAAAAATCACTTGGTCCATTACCAAGACATAGAAATTGTCCACTTCTCATTTTGAACAACCTTAGATATATATTGTATATGTTTAGTTTTGTAAAGAGATGTGAATATTGGTAAATACATTGAACATACTAATTTATTTTAGTTCCATGTCATCTACTCCCATCCATTGTACACTCAAATCTGGTAAGAATTGAGACAAGAATACTGCAACAAATACATAAACCAAGCTTTCAAAAATATTGGGACACATTGGGTAAAAAGTATCTGATATGTACGAGGGTGTGATGATGGGGTGTGACATTACATGCAACCTAAGGCATGGTAAAGAGGGACTACAAGAATCAATAATTATTTTTGTTTGAAATGCTTGTTTCTTATAACAAGGTGAAAAGAAACACGTTAATGAAAAAAATTAATAGCTTTTTCTTGCATTTGTACAGAAAATGGTAACATTTATTTCAAGTTTTTGCACAAGAAATGAGTGTTTATTATGTATGGGTCTGTGCAGGTAAAAGAGGGGGCCAGTGAGTGTTTATTATGTATGGGCCTGTACAGGTAAAAGAGGGGGCCAATAGACTGGATTTACATTGTAGTATACATTTCCCCCTCCCTTTTAGAGACTTTTAAAAAATATCTTGAAAAATGCATGAAAAAAATTCAGAAGTTTAATGCACTTTGTTCAACTTTCTATGCTTCTTTGTGGGGTTTGTCTGAAATCAACACAATATCTATCATATTCCATAAAAATGAAAAATTAATGTATATTTAAAACACTCAATTTCAGTAACATGCGTAAATTAAATTGATTATTTTTATATTTAAATAGTTTCTACCTTGTTTTTTTCTCGTGAATTAACAAATTTTTAAAACCCCTATCTTTTAAAAGTTCTTCAGTTAAGGGGGAGAGAGCACATAGTACTTGAAACATCTACTCGCAAGTAGTTTTTTAACTCTTCTAAAAGTAAAAAGGATGGAGGGGGGTCACTTGAATAAATAAGATAGAATTCTATCAGGATGGCACCCCTACTCAAGTGTGTAACATGCTTCATGGGAAATCCAACACTAATCAGATGTCAATATCAAATACAATGATTTGAGAAGCTAACTCAGAGCTTATAATGAAAGCAATTGATGTTATATTAAAAATAAAAAATACCACTCAAGCACCTGCTTTCCCCAGAGATCTGATAACAGTCTATCAGTTAGTTTAATACTTATAGATTTAGCCACAGAGAAGGTCTGTGAGGAAGGCAAGATCTCAGCAGAGTGACAACACAAGAAAGGAAAATCAGTGTCTTACTTGGGGCTTAAACTCAAGTCCCTTTCATCTACAGTCAAGGAAGTTAACCATTCAGCTACTGGAATTAAACTTCACTAGCATGTATATGCCTGTTTTTCATAGTTTATGTAAAGATAATTTTGAATTTTTTTTAAGAACTAGCTGAGTTGTTATGTTTCAACTGCTGTAACTCAATAATTGTGTAATGAATTTTTATTGAAAAATCAAGATTTTTTAGGTTTGAGATATCATATTTTTTACTTGTGAAACATATTTTAACACTTTCACTTCAAAGCCTTTATGTATATGGGTTTCATTTTTTGGGGCATTTGGATAAGCCCATAAATTTACTGGCTGAAAAAAGAAAATTATAGGTATTTTGCAGCATAGTATTTGGTTTGATATATGCTGTGTTGTAAGTAGGAGAATAAGAATTCTAGGTCTAAAATTTTTTAATGTACAACTGCATTTTATATTGTCAGAGTTTATAAAAAAAAATTGCTTCCCCTCTCCCCCAAAACTCCTGCCGTGATATTAAATCTCAAACTTGTCTACCTGCTTTGAAGTCCAAAACAGTTGTCTTTGTATAATTTTATTTTAACACTAAAAATAGATTTAAGAAAATCTCATTTTATAAAATCTCATTCCATATAGAAGAATAATCCTAATTAGATATTGAGCTTTAATAAATTCCACAGGCAAGTTATATACGCTTGTAGATTTCTGTAAGTTTCAATTTAAATATTTGTGCTCGCTGGGCTAGACCAATGTAATCGGGTGTATTATGTGTTAAGAAATAAATATTATGTTATTATGAAAAAATATATATTATTTTAACCTTTCCTGTTTGGTAGAATATTTTGGTAATTGGGAAACTACTCAAGAAGCCTCTCCCCCACCCCCACAAGCTAAATTCTGGAAGCTTTCCCGAAACTAGATTCTCAGTCCCCTCCCAAAACTAAATGCTGGGCAGCCCTGCACAGTATTATATTTCAGCTTTCATACAAAAAGTGCTGAGAAGTTGTAAGGTGCACCCAGATATATTTTAGAATTACATTTTTTGAAAGAATTTATTGCTAGTACTTTATTATATTTTGCAACATATGTTACATAAATTCTATGTTTAATTCATAGAGATATTGTTTTTTGTGTAGAAATTTTAAACCATGCCTATTTTTTTCCTTTTTTCTTACATTATTTTGTACAAATTTATATTTGTAGTTTTCATTTTTATTTCATTATATAATTTTTTTTCTTGTGTGTTATATTCTTTAAGATTGCATTATCTATGCAGTAAATATAGCAATGTACAATTTTTCATTCGTCAATAATCCATAATTGACAGGGGAAGTGGCCATGAATCGGAATTTTTGCTAAAAAAAACAATGTTTAAAGTTAGAAATATTCATATTGAGCCATTTATTAATGAGTGTTGTTGAAATTAAGGAATCATGCATTCTGGTTTAAAATCCGAATTTTCGGTTTTGGAGTTTTACCCTTACAAAACTCTGCCCTTAAATTTTGCAATATTTTTGACGTTTTCCCAAAAGGAGAATGTTAATGAAAGGAAAGACTTGTTCCCAATTTAGTTCTTTTACTGTACTAAACGTGCAACTATGTCATAGGAGGCTATGGCTGTGTCCCCACTCCCAAATCTGCACTTGCTTCTGCTCTCCTACACACCAATCAAAGGAAATTAGAGTCGGAAACTTCAGAATGAAAGAGATTATACAGATTAGAGAACTTCCCTAATCTGTGGACCATGATTGACATTGCAACTGTAAACTGTTTCATGTATGTCTTTTATTATCTGTGTTTGGCTAATGGGCTGATAAAGAATTTAAATTTTCACTATAGTTGAGGTAAGTTGGCAGCATTACTGCCCTGACCTTTTAATTGGTTGATCATACATAGCTCTTTAGTTTGGTTTCAGCACTGTAGCAGTACTCTCTCTCTCTATTCTTAGCTCTGCACTTTTTCATTTGCAGTTTTGTATAAAAATTTTCATTACTAATTTTGTATTAAAATTTTCCTTCTAAATGTTTGCATAATGAGAAATAATCCCGAGTTCGAATTTGTGAAATCAACATATTAAGTGGAATGGCTGTTAATTATAAAAGTGGTATATATTTGGATTGTTTTACATCCATGTTACATAAAAATACTGCTTGGAGGATATTAGGTCGATTATTAGCCAAATAATGATGTTTAAGTATTCTTTGTTAGTTATTAATTATTAGCTATTAAGTTAACTTTCGTTAATATCAAAAACATACGGGTGCCATTGACTTGGCTGCTGCAAACCATTACTTGTGCTGCTAAGCCCTCCAAAATAAATCAGGAGGGAGTGCAATATTGTTGCTATACTTTTTGCCGCTTTGTTTTGTAATGCTAACTTTTGCAATATATTGATTTATCTATTATTGAACAGTAGTTGATGCTTACATATTGATTATAAACCCTTAAAGTGTCAGGTTTCTGAAATTGTTCCGTAGTGGCCAAGTTAATTTTTAAGTTTTTCCTGAAAATAAAATACCTAACTTTAGAACCTCATACTGAAGTAAATAATGAAGGATAAGCGTCGTTATATACCAAAAAGAAAAAAAGCATTAATTTTGAATAATAAATAGATAAAATTTTGAAGAAAAAAAAGGTAAGTTAAATGCTTTTTAAAATATTGCAAAAATATAATGAATATTTTTCCATTTTAATTTCAATAAAGTTTTTAACGTTTTCCGCTTTTTTCTCCATTGGTTTATTTTAATAAGAATAGTTCATAATATTTCTATTAATATTTACATCTTTCATTGTTTTGTTGTTTTTTTTTGTAAAATTTTTAGTCGTGCATATGGTGGATTCCCAAACTCTTAAAGAAGAAGTGTCATAAAACATTTCATTTTGCTTTAAAAACAAGATAATTTAAATAAAGTAAAAATGTATCTAGAAACGGATAAAAAAATTAAATGAAACATTTCAAAGCACTTAACGTTGAACTGAGACATTGAAATTGAGAATAAGTTGTTTTAGTATGAAGCTACGTAACTGCTACAGAGAAGTTTTAAAATTTTTGGTAAAAAATCGCAATTTCCCAATATTAATGTATTTGGTTAAAATTTAATTTATCGCTGAACAAGTCCTTAAAAATATCCTACGAATATTCGCTATCCACCATTTGAGAACACTAGCGATTTCGTTAGGTCATTTATTATTATTATTTATAATTGCAGTAAACATTTGAAAAACGATCAGAAATAATTCCAAAAGCACCAGAGGGGGAAAAAAAAGTCTAAAATCGAAAGTCTACTAAAATATTAACCGAAAGCGATGTGCATAGTTCCCGGATGACGCAACTTCCTGTAGTAAAAAAATGCTTGGAAAGCATTACAACTCTGCTAGAGAAATAAGTAGATCAGAATATCGGAAATTGCAACCAATCAATAAAATACACTATTAGGTACAGAAGAGGCACAAACTAAATCGTTGGTACTTGATGCTATTTACGGTGACTTGCATCGGCATAAGATCGCTGCAGGTTTAAACGAATTTACTTTTAAACTGCATATATCATAATTTTTTCAAGCGGAATTAACAGGCGAAAATATATATTTTATACTGCAATGTTGTTTTCAACATTTGATTAGAAATAATTTTAAAAAATTTAGCATCTTGTGCTATGAAATGGTAAACATTCCACGCGCCAGTGAAATCGGAAAAGTAAAAACAGTAAACCCAGCTTAGACACTTAAAGGGTTAGCGATTAGGTTACTTTTCCGTAATATTAAAAAAGGATGGATGCTGTTGACTTCGAGTGATCACTGGAAAAAGGGTGCAATAATTGCTGCTATTCTCTGTATTGTAATGTTTGCAATATATGTATTATTAATCATTGAATGATGCCTACGTATTGTTCATTAGTAGCAGTTCAATTTCATTAATATAATCGCTAATGATTAGTAACAAATATCTATCGAAGCATTGATTAATAATCCATTACATAAATTCTTCAAAATGAAATCTTTATTTTTCATTCTTCCAAATTCTAATTTTCGTCGTACAAGGTTGCCAGCTCTGAATCATGCATACATTCTTTAAAGAAAAGAAGCATTAATTTTTGGTACACCTGATATTTAATATAATTTTTACCGGGGGAGGGATTTGCTCCCCCTTGCCAGTACCCATGATTGCCTTTCTGAATCGTGTTTCCATCGTTAAAAAGTGCAAAAGATAACTTTTCTTTTTCCTTGAAACTGAACATTCCATATTTGCCAGAGGCAATTGATCTTTTTAGTTTATAAGTTTCTGTATTCAAAAACATTGTCATGTAAACAAGTGAAATTTGATGGATTTTCTATCAAAAATTTATTTTACCTTAAAATGAGTGAAAAAAAAAATGAGATGTAATGTAAACTTGCATAATGCGTTACAACAAATTAGGAAGATCTGAACAAACAAATCCATGAAGTATAAATTCCTGGCCCATTTATACCCTTTAATTGTTTATTCTTGCCCACTTAGTTCCATTAAATATCAATTCTGGCCTGCTTTTACATTTCTGTTCACTTCTGGTCCAGAATGTTCGGTTCGCTTATTCATGCTGCTTTGTGAGTAATTGCTCGCATCAGAAAGCTTCAACCTTACTATATAGTGTTTTATTTTTCATTAAATGGGTAATATTCACTTGGATGGAGAGCTTGTGACAGCATTATGTATGGACTGCAGCTGAAGAGTCAAGTTTTTTGTAATGAGCACGAGAAAAGTTCACATTATATCGATTCAAAAGAAGCTCATGTAGCAGAGACTTTATGCATCATAATCTTTATCTCTTTCTTTTGGATGTAGTGCTTGTGTTTTTCTCTTCTTAAAGATATAATTTGTTTTACGTGAAATATAAATTTCATTCCTTTTGCAAAATTCCTTAAGTGCAACTCAGAGAAAGTTTTGCATCCACAACTTAATATATATACGTATTAAATGTAGGATTTTTTAAAAATTATGTATTTTTTTTAAGCTAACAATTTTTATTTTCCCTAATTTAGGTCGGCAAAGCTACAAATGTGATACATGCCAAAGAATGTTTACTTCTGTCAATGCTTTAGTCGGACACAGGAAACATGATTGTAATGTAGGAATTTACAGGCGGTATAACTGTCAACTCTGTTCATATTCAACTGATCATAAACCAAACCTTTTCAGGCATGGTCGTACGCACACAGGAGAACAGCCCTATAAATGTGATCAGTGCGGAAGACGATTTACTCAAAAATGGAATCTACAAAATCATCTTGTGACTCATACCAATGAACGTTTTTTCTGCTGCGATTATTGTAACAAGTCATTTCTTAATTCAACTGATCTTTTACGTCATAAGAAAATCCATGCATGTTCAATTGGACCAGTTGAAAACTTTTAATACCTTGCAACACTGCTAAAATGTTCCATTGCATATTGTAAAAATTACTTTTATAATAAAAGTCTGTTCTTCCGTGAAGCAAACGGTGATTATTACGAAACCGGAGAGCAAATGTAAATTATTTGGTGAATAACGATCGTCGTAATACTGAATAAATGTCGAAATGAATTTTTAAACTGTGTTGAAATTTTCAAAGAGCATTGACTATTTACCATTTGCTGCTCTGAACTATAGTGAAATAACATTAAAACCATAAGCTTCTTAATCTACTTGTTTACCTAGCATCCAACGTTACTGGCTCCACTGAGGTTCTAACATAAAATGTATAAATCGAACGTTACCTGCTGAATTAAAAATTCAGCAGCTAACGTAACTACATATAGTTAAAAATAAGAATTGAAATTTGATCTCGTGGAGAAAGTAATACTTTCGGATGTAAAAACTGATTTTTTATGCAAGACAAAGATTCATGCATTATTTTCACAAATGTCATGTTTGAAATTCAAATTTAAATAACGAAAATCTCTTAAATTAACTTTCGCCTCTTCTTAATAACGAAAGTTAACTCTGCCCCCCAAGTTCAAACTTAATAATATTAAATGTTATAATCATACAATTTTTTTTTATCCTATCTTTTTCTCTCATTTCTTTTCTACAGTAATTACCCTACAGAAACACATCAACCCGTCTCCTTATAGTTCTTAAAGACTTTAGGACTCTAACAGGATCAAGGTATAATTCTTTATTAATACAAACTAAAATTTATAGAGAATTCCATCTTAAAAATGGCATTAAATGAAAACTCCAATAGTTTGTACTTCCCTTTCCTTTTCTCAGCATCTCTTCGGGATGGAACTCTTAAATCTTTTTATTTTACCTTTTCTTTCTCCTTTAATTTTCACACATAAGTCCCCCCCCCCCCAAAAAAAAAAAAACATTTTTACATTCTGACCTTGCCTACCACTGGTCTTGTCGTGTGGTTCAGGGAGCCTCAAAGTCCACATTACTCTGCTTTCGATTGGCTTGCTCCCCCATCTTGGTGAGTTGTCGGTGGTGAAATCCCTGACCAGCATTACTCCTCGCAAGAAGACCTAGGGCTTCCGATGGCTTTTCCCTCTCCCAGGTTTGCAAGATGTGCAGTTTATTCCACACAGAACCTTAGCTAACCATCCCTGGTGAATGCTACTCTCTTCACGTACTTTCCTAAGATCTTTTCCTTCTCTAATTTTTAAGAATATTTTCAAAGTATGATAATCTATACTCAAGTTTGACACCCAAAATTAGAAAATTTTTCTTAATTTTCCAACAGATTGGTATATATGTCGCAGGGAAATGATGAAAATAGGGATTTGATAAAATCTCTAAGGTAGTGGTTAGCGCGCTTGGCTGCAAATCTAGGGGACCTGGGTTCGAGCCTCGGGTAAGGCATGGCTGTTTGTGTCGTTTTTCTGCTGAGGTCCTGCCATCCTCTCAGATCTCCTACTGTGGCATATAAACTGACAGGCTCCTGTCAGACCTCTGTGGCAAGCAGCTGCTTGAGGGGGTATTTATTATTTATTTATTATTTATATGATCAATTCACGGAAGATGTTAAAATAACAATTCTGTGGGGTGATTTCCCTGAAGAAAGTAAGTGATTTGATCAAATCCCTTAACTGTTTTAATGAAAAGATGAAATAATATTGTTTAGATATTAAAAGTATTTATTTAGTAAACCATGCATTATTAAATGTAGAATAGTTAATACAACAATAGTCATTGAAACACAAATTATTTATTCGAAACTAATTAACGAAAGAAATAGGTACTTAAGCTGATATTTTTAAAAACAAAAAGGATATTTTTAGTGAAATTTTAAACATTTTTCGTGAATGTAATTAATAAATAATGTTATTCATTTTTATTAAAACACGTTGTTGATTTGTGACATCTCGAGTTACAAAGTACGTTACTTTTTTTACAGGCACATTTTTTTGTTTTACATTGTAATTTGGATTGCTCACAGGAACACTTCTTAAATCCTTGACCTCCAAATACTGATAATTTTCCTGCAATCTCACGCAGACTTAGGTTAATCTGTGGAACTGTTTTGGTAAATGTTGTAGTAGCTATTTGAAGAACGTTTCTAGGTAGCCAATCTTTTATAATTCCAACTGAGGTACCAGTTTGGTATAAATTATTTTTTATATCTAATACGATCCCCACGATGTTATTTCCATCTAATGGGCCTCTATCTACCTTAGGTACATACACCAAAACTGTGGAATTCACTAACAGGTCTTTAAATTTCTTCAAAGAAACTTCTTTCATTTTTTCAGCTGATCTTTTCTGGTGTTTTGCAGCATTTTCCCTTTGATCTTTAATGCTGTCTTCTTTTTGGCATAAATAGCATAGAATTTTCGATCCATATCCTTCTTCTCCTACTGTATTCCCACATATTAAGTGCACCGGATTTTTACAAATGTCACATGAATGGGCTCCAGTAGATTCCATTCCACAAACAACACAACATTCTTTACTGTCGCTGACGGCTGCTTCCCCTTCTGATGCAAGTAACACTACAGATGTTTTAACTGTTGAAGCTGGAGTTGAAGTACAGATGTTAACTGGTTCGAGTTGTCTTATTGTCGATAAAGAAATTGATTCAATTTCTGCTAGATCCTCTAAATTTATAGCCTTTTTGGTGAGTAAATCAGCTGCCGGTAGATCGTGTGACATTGAAGTGTTATTGTTGGTTGATTTAACTATTAATAGATCATTTGAAGTTGAAGCATTGTAATCAATTAATTCAGATGCTGGTGGATCTTTTGATGTTGAAGCGTTGTTGTTCTCTAAGGAAGCTGCTGGTAAGTCTTCTGGTGTTAAAATAATGTCATGGTCCTGCTGATTAAGAAGTAGATCCAAGTCCTCTTCAGTAACAAGTTTTTCAAGCAACTCTTTCGAAATATGACTAGATTGGAGTCTTGTTTTTGGTTCTGTTCCAAATAAAGCTTTGTAAAGTGATCGTTTAATGGTTCGATGAAAAGAGGAATTCTTTTGGAATTGAACAAAGTAACAACCTATAGCCCAATTTTTTGTGTCATTGTCAATTAGCCAAGCACGTAACATAGCTTCAACATCTTGATTTGATCGCTCAACAGATCCTTGACTAGCTGGATGTCTAGGCCTACCATTTATAATTTTGCACATTGGTCACAGGCTTGTTAATTCTTGTATGACAGCAGCCGTAAACTCACGGCCGTTGTCGCTTTGTAGTATATGAGGACAACCTACTTCCAAAAATATTTTTAATAGCTCCATTGCTACTTCAGCAGCTCTTTTTGTAGTCAACGGTCGAAGAAAGCTGAATTTCGTCGCGTGGTCCTGGTAGTTTAATAGCCATTTGTAATTTCTATCTGGGGTCGACTGTAAGTCAACTAAATCGACTTGGCCACGATGATTGAAGTTGCTAGATACAATTGGGCAAACAACGATTCCTTTGCTTGGAAATTTTTTTTAAGACTGACATACCGTGCACAGCTTTAACCCTTTCGCTACCGTACCGGCCGAATCCCTTTCGCTACCGTACCGGCCCGTCGGCCGGGAGAAGGTAGGTTGAACGGGTGAACTCTTCCTCCCCTCTTTGTGCATCTCCTGCTCAGAGGGTTCAAACGACCATCAATTAACGTTTAAATGACAAACTGCCTGCATCCCTCCAGGCAACAGGGGGACTCTAAAGGCAACCAGGCAACAGGAGTCGACTGCAGAATGTGGTGTGTTTATTTCCTTTTTGAAACTTGTATTTCAGCAAAAAGCAAAGGAAACATGGAATAATTCTTTTGGATTTGAAGGGGAGATCAAAAAGTCTTAGGACTGAATAATAAATTCATGCATTAATAGTTTCTCAACAGAAAGTAGAAACAGTTGAAATATTAAATGTTTGATCAAGAGGGAATCAAATTCACAACTCTACAATTTCTTAAAAGCGCTTTTTATAGAAAAATGTGATTATTGGCAATCATATTTGAAGATCTGACTGCGGTCTGCCTAAATACCTGCTTTTGATATTTTTAATATTTAATGAGTTATAGAATCTGGAATATTTAACATTTGCTTACCTTGTTAACCAAAAAATCATTCAAAATTCATATACTGTTCAATCATTAGATATTCTACTGTGGCATATAAACTGACAGGCTCCTGTCAGACCTCTGTGGCAAGCAGCTGCTTGAGGGGGTGTTATTTTTTACAGAATGTTTCTTTTTCATTTTAATATGTTGCAATAATTTTTCAGGTTTTAATTGAGTACATTTTCCAGCTTACAAAATTATTTGGATACTGAACAATTATTTGTGAATAATTCTACATTTAAAGAGATTTGATAGAGACCTCAAGTATAACTATAGTCATATTTTGTCCATATTAATATTACTTAAGATGTTACTGATATCTGAATATGACTCCATATTCAAATAACATGAAACGTTTTTTCTGTTCAGTACCTACGTATAGATATAATGTTTAGACAACAATATAAAAGAATTTCCACATTTTATTAACAGAATGCTAACTTTTGAAGCTTTCTAACTTGAAATATTAAACTTTATGGTAAAATGCTACAACAAAACAAAAAAGATCTATATTTAGTGGATCTAATTCTTAAAATTCAATAATATTCTCTTATTATTTAAGGAGTTTCGTATGCTGGAATATTTAACAGAAACAATGCGTAAGGAACTTATACATATATACACTGCACGATATTGAAATTGTCCTAACCAGAAGGAGTGAGGGAATAGGGGTGAAATGTAGCACACACATAGCAATATATATTGGCATACCATGATCTAATTTGTAACCACTTACAGTGGTTAGAAGATGAGATCATGCAACACAATGTGACTGCCTCAGTAGGTGGTTGCACGCCGTGAACGGCAATACAGGCAGCAATACGGCGTGGCATGGAGTCATACAGTCGACGGATATGGTCCTGAGGAATTGCACACCAAGCAGCGTTGACTTGCTCCCATAATTCATCGAGATTTTGCGCCAGCCGCTGAGAGGTTTGCAAACGTCGTCCAATGTGGTCCCACAGATTTTCACTTGGGGATATATCTGGAGATCGTATTGGCCACGGTAATACTTGAACATGTTGTAAACATTGTCTGGAGATCGTAGCAGTGTACACAGGCTTTGTCATGCTGGAAAATGGGCTGCTGCCTGCCTCCCAAGAACGGTAACAAAACGGGCTGCTGCATGCTCCCAGGAATGATAACAAAACGGCCTGCAGAACCGTGATAACATATCGTGCAGCTGTCAGTGTTCCCGTGATGCGGATAAGAGGTGACCTGCTGTCATATCCAACAGCATCCCATGCCATTATGTCTGGCTGACGGGTGGTGTGCCAGTCACGAACAAAAGCTGGATCCATCCTCTTGCCATACATGGACCCATCGATAGTCAGCTCCCAGACAAAAATGGGATTCTTCACTAAACACAACAGTGTTCAATTCATGGCCCAGTTCGCACGACTTCGACACCAAGCCAGACGAGCGCTGCGATGGTTTACAGTCAATGACAGTGGACGTAATGGTTGCCCAGAGCACAGGTGTGCCTCATGTAACCTTCGGTTTACCATTCAGGTGGTTGTGGGGACATCCATGGTTGTTGACACAGTCCGTCGAATATCGCCTGCAGTGCTCTGGGGTGACGAACGAGCATGTCGAACAATGTGCTTATCAAGCAGAGCTGACGTCTATCAGATGGTACCACTCCCTCTGTGACACATGCTAGAACCTTCATTTCGCCACTGTTGCCAATGGCATTCAACAGTTCGTGCATCCCGATGAACATGGACAGCGACACAACCTGTAGTCCATCCAGCTTCACATAGGCTTATAATTCATCTCTCTCAAACGCATCTAAATGTTAATAAACATGATGATGGCATGTACCAGGCATTTTCGGCCTTCGCTGAACAATTTCTAAGCAGAATTCTAATCTCAACCGTTCCAGCACCGAATCTCAACCTTTCGCACAACTTCCACCTGCATAAACACAATACCATCCCTGTTTCTTCTTGCACCTTTTCTCTTGAGCCACACACGTCATTGGCTCTGGATTATCACCATTTGCACATCTCAACTGCTCACACCCACCCTTCTATTTGCATGTTTGTACATGTTCTTCTGGGTGGGACACTTTCAATGTCGAGCAGTGTATATGCATACGCATATCTAGAAATTAAAATAACTCCCAATCGATATATGCGATATTACAAAACGTTTTCCGACATTTGCATGTTATGCGAATGGAGAGTCATATTCAGAGATCCCTAAATGTAAAAATAATATTTTTTCTGGAAAATGTCACTGAGTATAAATTAAGGATCTCATTCAAATCTCTCTAAAGCTCAATTTTCAGCAATATTCTTTTGATATTTAAAGAGTTTTGGAGCCCAAAGCATTTAAAATCAGCGTCACCGAATATAACAATTTACTTCCAAAAGCCCATTAAAACACAAATTATATTTGTTACAACAAGCCGCTTACTGAAATAAATGCAAATTTAGATGTTGGTGTAATGATTCTTGCAGTTAATTAATTATCAGTCCAGTAATTAATATTCAGCGGATCCCCTTCCCTTGCCCCGAGAAGGTTAGAGGAGGGGACCCACTGGATAGTTCGGAGATAGGACGTAGTCTCCTGTCAAGGCCATCCAGCGTGTTCTTTAACGTGCAGAGGGTATGATTACCTTCATACGAAAATTTTTAGAACGAATTTAAGAGCAGAGTTTGCTGTTAAACGTATCCAACTTAATAACTGTAAAAATTTGAGGAAAATTGTTGAAATTATCGAGAATTAGAAAGATTTGAGGGAATCTTCAATTTATCTCGAGTAACGTTTTCCCGTAAAAAAAATCATTTTCAAATTTAGGGAGCTCTGAATGTTACTTTCTATTCACATAATAATATGGAAGTGTCAGGAAAACGTTTTGGAGCATAGAATACTTTTATTTTAGTTCGAGGGCCGGGGGGAGGGGGGGTGCTGAGTCGGTAGCGCACCAAGCTCCTAATCGTCAGTTCCCGGTTCGAGCTCTACCTTGGTCAAGCGTTGAGATTTACAGCCTCGAAACTCTCCTCCCTTTCCTGGTCAGTAGCGGACACCGATAGTCAAAGAAAGGCAGCCGTCCGTCGGATAGGACGTTAAGCCATGGCATCGCATGCGGGAGATCCATATCTTGTGAACGTGAAACAACACACTGGATGGTCATGACGGGAGGCTTCCACCTGCCTCCTAACAGCTGTTTAGTGCACGCCCTTCCCCCAAACTTTCCTGAGCCTTTAGGGTCCTTGTGACCTGGCTGTTTAGCTCATTGTGTGCAAAAAAGTGTAGATCAGAAATGGGTGCTCCATAATATGAGTTGAGTCCCGTGATTCCAGCGACAGGCATTGCCCTTCTGATATTAGTTAGTAAAACCCAGAGGTTAAAAGCTCTCACTAGTTGGAAGAAACGGTTGGTTTGATCTTATTACAACTGAGCGCCACTTTTTTTTTTGCACGCGATGGGCTAAATGGGGGGACCCATTGGAACAGCTGTTTTGGGAGACAGATGGTAGCCCCCGTCATGACCAGCCACAGATGGGGTAGACCCCGTGATGGCCACAGATGGTAGATGCCGTGAATGCCGTTAAGCCGTGATGGCCACAGATGGCCCCGTAGACCCAGCCACAGATGGTAGCCCCCGTCATGGCCAGCCACAGATCTCCCGCAGATGGGGCCACGGCTTAACGTCCTACCCGACGGATAGCTGAATTCCTTTCCAAGGCCATCGGTGTTCTCTACTGACCTTGGGCAGGGCGGGGGAATTTTGCGGAGATAAATATCAACGCTGACCCAGGTGGGAGTCGAACCTGCGAACTGCCGATTACGGCTCTCTACCCACTGAGCCAAGCCCTCCCTCACATTAGTTGGAATGTCCATTCGCTTTTGAAGAAAACTAAAATCGAACAATTACGAACTGCTTTCTCTTTGAAAACTATAGAAGGATAACATATCGCCTGTGGATATTTTTTTCCAGCTGCTACTTTTCCAAATCCTCACATCCATTTTTTTCCTTGTGCATTCTTATTTGCGCTCCTATTGTAACATTACATTAAACCATTTCTACTGCTTGTTTGCAGCCGCAAGTCATTGGAACACTGAAAAATCCCGGTAAGAATTGACTTAAAAATAGACTGCGCCAGAAGCGGAAATAACGTAGGTCTCTATTACGAGAAAGGAAATCAGATTGCCCTGCCCGAACTTGGCCAGATGCAATACGGCTGAAAGTGAACCAGAGGACCAACTTATTATTGGGTGTCATCTACTTCTGAAAGGATAGTGGGTTGGAAGATACGGTTGCGGTTTTTTGGTTTATTATATATATAAACCAAAAAAGCATTTGCTGCATTTTTGAAAGCGAACATGTGTAAGGGTAAAACGGGAACTAGGTCTTAGGATAAGAAGGGGTTTGTTTTTATTTGGGAAGTCCAGAGAAAATGAAGCAACCAATTCGGTGCAGTTTAATAAGGATATTATACTGCCCTATAAAAGAATTAAATATTAATTAAATCATTACGCAAACTTTTAAAAATGAAGATTTATTTTATTCCTTGGTTTGGAACAATATTTATTAGTTTAGTTTTTATTTATTACTGTTTTGAAATATTACATCTTCTATTTAAGTAATGAACTAATTGTGTTGAAAGTCGAGATTTAAATATGCAGATTTGATCATGTTCTTTATTTTATTCTCAGTCACATTTTTTCCATTAAATACACATTTTAGAAGTTACAGAACTTCGCAGTTAGATTCCCATTGACATAACCTGGAAATTCTTTGATATACACTGCCCTGCCAAAATAATATATATATATATGTAATAAAATATATTTTTATACATTTTTATATAATATTATTTTACTATTTTAATATATCTATAATAGAAATAAGGAGAAAATTGGGACTAGATTATTACAATAAGAATGGGAACTTATTTTTGTTGGGGGAGGGTGGGTTAATAAAAACTGAGATAATGAAATAGAAAATTCTACAATTCAGTAAAAATATTATTAAAAAAAATATTTCACAATTTTTTTTGTAGTTCTTTTAAAAAAACGAGCTCATGTCATCGTTTTGTTGTTTGTTTTCTCCGTCTGTAGACATTCAACTTTTTTGTTTTAAGAGATAAATTTAAAATTCTCTTTGAATTGGATAGGTAAATCATACGATTCGCCTTTCAGAATCTTCCAAAGGTGTTAATAGTGCCCGCGAACTGTGAAAAGTTTTTGAATTTTCGTAGTTTGAATTTCTATCGTTAGAGGCCGTTAAATAGGCCGCGCGAAAGTTCCGATCATAGGTAAAACAACCCAATCGACCCTTATGTGACCTTGAACACAAAACCGTAACGGAAATTTCTTAACCGTCCTGAGTTCTACGACCATAAATAACGACACACCAATTCACTTACTAGCAGATAGATACATAGACAAACTCGAGGTATTCGAAGGATCAGAAATACAGTGCCGTTTCCAAGATGTAGAAACCAGCAGACATCATTTGGAATTTCAAACTCCCACGTGGATCGAAATTCGACCTCTGGTCGACTTCAACGGATTGGTGTATCCAGAATTTCGCAACTCTTCAGAGATGCAGGACTCGAATACCCCTGTACATGATGTTCCACGTTTCTGTTAGGTGTAATTATTATTATTATTACAGTTTGACTGAAATATGACCTCTAAATGGAGACGTCGGATCCAATTTTTCATAAGCTTTCTAAGATCTACGACAAGAAATATCCTCGTAGGCAGGGGAGGTACAGTCGCTCAAAAAATATCCGAACACTCTGTTTGATTACAGAATTTAGAAAGAATATCTGGCAACGATTTTTTTCGAAATTAAAAATCTGGCAACCTTCGTGTACGTACACGAAAGTTGCCAGACCACTAATTTCTAAAAAAAATTGTTGCCAGATATTTTTTCTGAATTCTGTAATCAACCATAGCGTTCGGATACTTTTTTGAGCGACTGTACGTCCCTGCCTACGGGGTGTCATCAATACCCATCCAATTCAACAGGAATTTTAAATTAATCTGTTAAAACTAAAAAGATGAAAGTGTACAGACAGATAAAACAAATAAAATGATGACATTAGTTCGTTTGAAAAACAAACTACAAAAAAAAATTGCAAAAATATTTGTGAAATAATATTATTAATGAATTGTGTAGAATTTCCTTTTTCATTATCTCTGGGTTTTCATTAACCCACCCTCCCTCAATAAAAATAAGTCCGCTGAGAACCCTGTCGTCTTCTACTAAATATCGAACTCGTCTATCTGCTTTGAACTCCAAAACAATTGTCTTTATTTCGTTCAGTTTAAAAATATTAAAAAGAAATTGAACAATAACAGTTGGAAGTTTTATACAACTTTATCTTAGCCCCATATGTTATTCTGACACTAAAAATATATTAAAACAACAATTATAAAATCTCATATAGAATATCATTTTAATCTTTCCTGTTCGGTGGAATGTTTTAGTAACTGGGAAACCCTACTCAAGGCTTATTCTCAGACCGCCCCGAACTAAATTCTAGGTACGTCCTTGCCCGTAGGCATCAAATTAACTCTCTAAAAGTGGTAAATTGAAATTTAATTTTTGATCTCGAAGCCCCAACACACAAAGAATCTGAGATTTTTAAAGCTTCTGGGATCTGGGATCCGAAGTACTCCTATATACCAATATTCACATTTCTAGCACTTTTACGTCAAGCTTTGATCTCTGCTTCACCTCTCTCTGACTTTGAAGGACAGGTCGAAGATCGAATTTCGGATTTTTTCTCCCGAGAACTACGATCTGAATTACCCCTAAGTGCAGATTTTCAGAGCTTTACAACTTCTGCATTGATGGTCGTAATTAGCGTCATCCTTTGTCACGCATTAACTCACAATCAGCTAATTTTTAATTGTCAACTGAAATTCACGAAATAGATGTCTATAAGAAAATATATAGGTAAAAAACATATCCTATTAAAGTATTCCGATCGAGAATGATCGCTGAAAATAAGGCAAAATCTAGCGAATTTCTGCGATCCTTTTCTTATTTGGAAAGAAATTCCTGTGATCCTAATTAAACCAAAAAGAAAAATCCGTTTTAATGTCCCCTAAACAGCGTCATGGGCCTACTTTTCCACTGTTCAATTCTAAAAAACTGGTTTTTTGAGACCTAGAATTTCAGTTGTGAGCCAAAAAAAATAGTGCCACTCGGTGGTGGTGTTGATGGTGGATATCCTGCCTGGATCGTAATCTGCAGTTCCCAAATTGGAGTCCCAGCTGGGCGAATTGAGACTTATGTCCGCAAAACTTCCCACACTTCCCTCGGTCAGGAGGGGACACTGATGGGCTTGGAAAGGCAACTGTCCGTCGGATGGGACGTTAAGCCGTAGCCAAGTGAACCTGAGAGCCATAACCTGTGCACGTTAAAGAGCACGTTAGGTGAACTTTACGAGAAACGACCATCTGTCTCGTAACAACTGTCCAATGATTCCCCTCCCTCCAAACCTGCTCTGAACCCTCGGAGTCCTTGCGACCTGACCATTTGGACCATTGTGAGCAAAAAAAGTGCCGCTCAGAGATAAAACAATTCAACCCTTTCCTGTATCTACATCTGAGCCATTAAGTCCTAGTGACTTCATTTGGCCAGTGAAGGTAAAAAAAAAAAATCATGCTGACAATTAATACAACCCAACCAAAAAATAATAATTAAGACCTTTCATTTTGAAATCAATAGGATATGAATTATATGATAATAATTTAACAATTTGTTTCCATTTTGAAAGCTTTTAGAAAAAAATTTCGAAAAAATGTTTTTTTTATTTATTATTTTTATTCCAACGTTAATCTAAATATTTCAATTGATTTCTTCAAATCATACGGAAGCCCGAATAATTCAAAAACACGGATATTCTAATTCACGCAATTGACCAACAATATCAGTGTAGAACAATGTCACGTAACAGCCAACAGATCCATTATTAGAATGCGATCACACTCTGTCGTAACGCAAGAATTACAATCAGAATATCCGTTTTCAGAGTGGCGGCAATCATTCAGCCTAAGATGAGACTGCGCAGTTGACGCTTTCGAAAATTCTCGTAGATCATTGGTTCACTAATAGGAAAAGCGATCGTGCCGACCTATATGACCTATGAGAATTTTCAAGACGTTAACTGAGCAATCTTCGCCCCCCCCCCCCCCTCCCACTCTAACGTGACCCGAGCCGTTGGTCTACTTTGGTTGTTTTACCTGTCAACGGCACTTTAGTTCGCGTAATGAGCTAAATGATCAGGTCAGAAGACCCAGGGCTGGATCTGGGGGGACGGTGCCTTGACGTATCCTCTGACGTGCGACCGTGCCTTGACGTGTCCTCTGACGTGCGACCGTACCTTGACGTGTCCTCTGACGTGCAACCGTTCCTTGACGTGTCCTCTGACGTGCGACCATGCCTTGACGTATCCTCTGACGTGCGACCATGCCTTGACGTGTCCTCTGACGTGCGACCGTGCCTTGACGTGTCCTCTGACGTGCGACCGTGCCTTGACGTGTCCTCTGACGTGCGACCGTGCCTTGACGTGTCCTCTGACGTGCGACCGTGCCTTGACGTGTCCTCTGATGGTGCGACCGTGCCTTGACGTGTCCTCTGATGTGCGACCATGACCTGAAGTTCCTTCCGATGCTTATTACAGGTATGTAAATAAGTACAAACTGTTTTACCTAGGAGCTGTACCTTTTTTACATACAATGTACTTAGTGATCAGATCATAAGGACCGTAAAAGTTCAGAGAAGGTTGTACGAAGGGAAACCACCGGGTAGCTGTTAGGATACAGATGGTAGCTCCCGTCAAGGCCATCCAACATGGTCTATAACATTTGTTATGTCATTTGACGGACTGCGGCCTTTCCAAGCCGATCGGTCTCCCCCTGTTGACAGAGGGCAGGGTGAGGCGTTTTGGGGAGAAAAAATCTCAACACTGACCCAGGTAGGACTCGAACCTGAGACCATAAGATTATGAGCCTGGCACTTCACCGACTGAGCCACCACCAACCCAATACCTTTAACAACAAAACTCAGGTTGGTGCCCTCATAGCAGTGATGGCGATTTTATGACACGCGTGCCAAAGGTAACATGCACGATGATTTGTGTTCGCACTCCCTTGAGAGGTGAAGAGAAATAGTGAATACGGCTAGTATAGAGAATTAGAAACAATAACCACAGCAATTCGATATATGTTTATGGATTAATCATTGGTAGCAAGATGACGACTAGGTTGTTATAATTAGTTACTTATGCATTACGAATTTGAATTGTGCATCCATATGTTTAAAATATCTCGCCAAATAACTGGTTACACATTTCTCAAAAAGCTGCATCAAAAACAGACGTATTAAAGCTATCAACTGATAGCTTTAATACGTCTGTTTTTGATACAGCTTTTAGTTTAGTTGATTATTGATTTCCTTTAAAGCACTTCTGTAGAACTTAAAATTTATTTAAGGTTTCTGTTTTTGCTTGACTTATAAAAATTCACTTCATTCTAGTAAAGGCATCGAAATGTCAGCGATGCGTTGAGCACAAGAGTTGAAAGTAGTATGTGAGTTTGTGCGTGTGTAGGAATGGTTTTCATTTTCACTTGTGTAATGGCGAGCCTAAAACTTAGTGTTCCGTATCCTTATATTTGAACTGTTAAAATTTTGTACTATTTGATTTGCATTGTATGATGAACTGATAGGTTTGATCCATGCATAATATAGGAGTGAAATGTCCGCACATTATTTTTTTACTCTAAACTAAAAACATCACCAATAATAAAAGTGACCATGTATAGTCGCTCAAAAAAAATATCCGAACACTATGGTTGATTACAGAATTCAGAAAAAATATCTGGCAGCGATTTTTTTAGAATAGTGATCTGGCAACCGTCGTGGACACGACGGTTGCCAGATCACTATTCTAAAAAAATCGCTGCCAGATATTTTTTCTGAATTCTGTAATCAACCATAGTGTTCGGATATTTTTTTGAGCTATTGTACGCAAATAATTCATTTGGAGAGAGAATTTAAACAGGTTAAACGAAAGAAATAAGCGGTATAGAAACCTTACCTAGATATGTAGCTGTATTTTCAGTAGATCGAGTACTGATTAGTTAAATTTTCTCCAATTTAGAATTTTTTTTGCAGAATGAGATAACTTGCTAAACGTTTCAGTTTCAAGGACTCTTTAAATCTATAAAATCAAGATTTAAGTAGTTTATTACTGCAATTAAATCTTTAGCTAAACACATATTTTCCTATTAAAGCATGCATATTATATTAGTGAAATGTCTGCGCATTAGTTTTTTACTCTAAATTAAAAACATCACCAATAACAAAAGTGACCATGTACAGTCGCTCAAAAAAGTATCCGAACACTATGGTTCATTAGAGAATTCAGAAAAAATATCTGCAACGAGTTTTTTTAGAAATTAGTGATCTGGCAACCTTCGTGTACAGTTCACGAAGGTTGCCAGAATACTAATTTCTAAAAACTCGTTGTCAGATATTTTTTCTGAATTTTATACAAATCAGAATAATAAACATTTACTACTTATATTTGATAATATTATTCGAAATAGTGAGTTCAAAGTAATTAATTATGTATTTACGTAACCAGGCGTATTTACAAACACGTCCAGCGGATCTATTGGGTCTAAATTTTCAATTAATTCTAATTCTATTTTACATTTCAATCTATTCCTTTGCCTTTTAGGCCTACGTTTCAAAACATGATTGATTAAAATTTCAACATTTTATTGTAAAATATCAGGAAAACTCCAAAAGACGTATAGGGCGATCCAAGATGTAGCTCTACACACTGAGACAAGAAACACACTCAAATACAACGGATAACACACAATAATTCGGCACTGACACAAATATCACACTGCACCACTACGGCTGAGGGTCCAACCTAGAGAAGTGGAGGGAGAATATATTCAAGTACATATTCCGACCGTTTCAGCTTTCTAAATACACAACTTTTAACACTCTACACTCTGCACACACTAAACACAATAGATGACGTAATCGAAAGAAGCAGAGTAATTAATCCGCTCTGTGATCTAATGACTGAATGTGATCTATTGCTTCTGATGAGAGTGATTGCCATTTGCTGAAACGGCTGAATGCAGACAACTATTCAACCAGTGTCTCTCGAATAACAAATCCATTCACAGTCTCAAATAGGTATTTGACTCATTTCACTTTCCTATTAATAACCTCTCACACTTTGCACTATATGCAAAACAACACACTTCCGACGCTAATCCAAACGGACAAAATAACTACTCCTTTGTGCGCTCTTGTTACTGCACGTTTTCTATAAGATTTGCGGTAGGAGATTGCTGTTCGCCCAAAGGGCTGAACGCAGTCACCTATTCAACCAGTGATCCTCACCTATATATTAACAGTTTAAAATATGTATTTGTCTGTTTTCACCCTTTGATTAACAGATCTAACATTTTCCACTAGATACACAACAACACAGTTAAACGCCAATGAATAGGGATAACGTAATTATTCCGCTGTGCGCTATAATGGCTGCATGCGTTCTATATCTTCTGTTGAGAGAGATTGCTGTTCGTCCAAAGGGCTGAACGCAGTCACTTATTCAACCAGATACCCTCAGATACACAATGACAGATTAAAATACGTATTTGTCTGATTTCACATTTTGATTAACTGCTTTAACGCTTTCCACTAGGTACACAACAACACACTTAAACGCCAAAGAATAGGGAAAACTTAATTATTCCGCTGTGCGCGTAATGGCTGCACGCGTTCTATATCTTCTGTTGAGGGTGATTGCTGTTCGTCCACAGGGCTGAATGCAGTCACTTATTCAACCAGTGATCCTCAGACACATATTAACAGATTAAAATTCTTATTTGTCTGATTTCACACTTTGATTAACAGCCTTAACCCTTTCCACTAGGTACAGAACAACACACTTTATCGCCGATGAATAGAGATAACTTAATTATTCCGATATGCGCTATAATGGCTGCACGCGTCTTATATCTTCTGTTGAGGGTGATTGCTGTTCGTCCAAACGGCTGAACGCAGTCACTTATTCAACCAGAGACCCTCAGGCACACATTAGCAGATTAAAATACCTATTTGTCTGATTTCACATTTTGATTAACCGCTTTAACCCTTTTCACAAGGTACACATCAAACACTTAAACTCAAATGAATATGGATAAAGTAATAATTCCGCTGTGCTCTATGATGGCTGCACGCGTTCTATATCTTCTGTTGAGGGTGATTGCTGTTCGTCCAAAGGGCTGAACACAGTCACTTATTCAACCAGTGACCCCAGAAATATGTTAAGAGATTAAAATACGTATTTCTCTGATTTCACATTTTGATTAACAGTTTTATCCTTTTCCCCTAGGTGCACAACAACAGACTAAACCGCCAACTAATAGGGATAATTTAATTATTCCTCTGTGTGCTATAATGTCTGCACGCGTTCTATATATTCTGTTGAAGATGATTGCTGCTCGTCCAAAGGGCTGAACGCAGTCACTTATTCAAACATTGAACCCAAGATATATATTAACAGATTAAAATACGTATTTCTCTGATTTCACACATTGATTAACAGCTTTAACCTTCTCCACTAGGTACATAAAAACACACTAAACCGACAATTAATAGGGATAATTTAGTTATTCCGCTGTGCGTTTTAATGGCTGCACGCGTTCTATATCTTCTGTTGAGGGTGATTGCTGTTCGTCCAAAGGGCTGAACGCTGTCACTTATTCAACCAGTAACCCCTAGGTACATATTAACAGATTAAAATACGTATTTGTCTGGTTTCACACTTTGATTATCAGCTTTAACCTTTTCAACTACATACGTAACAACACACTAAAACGCCAATTAATAGGGATAACTTAATTATTCCGCTGTGCGCTGTAAAGGCTGCACGCGTTCTATATATTCACTTGAAGGTGATTATTGTTCGTCCAAAGGGCTGAACGCAGTCACTTTTTCAACCAGTGACCCCCAGGTACATATTAACAGAATAAAATACGTATTTGTCTGATTTCACACTTTGATTATCAGCTTTAACCTTTTGCATTAGGTACACAACAACACACTTGAACGCCAATTAATAGGGATAACTTAATTATTCTGCTGTGCGTTATAATGGCTGCACGCGTTCTATATCTTCTGTTGAGGGTGATTGCTGTTCGTCCAAAAGAGCTGAACTCAATCACTTATTCAAGCAGTGACCACCAGATATACGTTAACAGAATAAAATACGTATTTGTCTGATTTCACACTTTGATTAAAAGCTTTAACCTTTTCCACTAGGGACACAACAATACACTAAACCGCCAATTAATAGGGATAACTTAATTATTCCGCTGTGCGCTATAATGGCTCCACGCGTTCTATGTATTCTTTTGAAGGTTAGTGCTGTTCGTCCAAAAGGCTGAACGCAGTCACTTATTCAACCAGTGACCCCCAGATATATATTAACAGAACAAAATACGTATTTGTCTGATTTAAAATTTTGATTAACAGCTTTAACTTTTTCTATTAGTTACACAACAACACACTAAACCGCCAATTAATAGGGATAACTTAATCATTCAGTTGTGCGTTATAATGGCTACACGCGTTCTATATCTTCTGTTGATGGTGATTGCTGTTCGTCCAAAGGGCTGAACGCAGTCACTTATTCAACCAGTGACCCCCAGGTACATATTTAAAGATTAAAATAACTATTTGTCGGATTTCGCACTTTGATTAACAGCTTTAAACTTGTCCACTAGGTACATAACAACATACTAAAACGCCAATTAATAGAGTAATTTAATTATTCCGCTGTGCGATATAATGGCTGCACGCGTTCTATATCTTCTGTTGTGGGTGGTTGCTGTTCGTCCAAAAGGCTGAACGCAGTCACTTATTCAACCAGTAACCCCAGGTACATATTAACAGAATAAAATACGTATTTGTCTGATTTCACACTTTGATTAACAGCTTTAACCTTCTCCACTAGGTACATAACATCACACTAAAACGCCAATTAATAGGGATAACTTAATTATTCCGCTGTGCGCTCTAATGGCTGCACGCTTTCTATATTTTCTGTTGTGGGTGATTGCTGTTCGTCCAAAGCGCTGAACGCAGTCACCTTTTCAACCAGTGACCCCCAGGTACATATTAACAGATTAGAATACGTATTTGTCTGATTTCATTTTGATTAACAGCTTTAACCTTGTCCCCTAGGTACATAACAACACACTAAAACGCCAATTAATAGAGTAAATTAATTATTCTGCTGTGCGATATAATGGCTGCACGCGTTCTATATCTTCTGTTGAGGGTGATTGCTGTGTGTCCAAAAGGCTGAACGCAGTCACTTATTCAATCAGTGACCCCCAGGTACATATTAAAAGATTAAAATAGGTATTTGTCTGATTTCACACTTTGATTAAGAGCTTTAACCTTCTCCACTAGGTATATAACAACACATTAAAACGCCAATTAATAGGGATAACTTAATTATTCCGCTGTGCGCTCTAATGGCTGCACGCTTTCTATATCTTCTGTTGTGGGTGATTGCTGTTCGTCCAAAGCGCTGAACGCAGTCACCTTTTCAACCAGTGACCCCCAGGTACATATTAACAGATTAGAATACGTATTTGTCTGATTTCATTTTGATTAACAGCTTTAACCTTGTCCCCTAGGTACATAACAACACACTAAAACGCCAATTAATAGAGTAAATTAATTATTCTGCTGTGCGATATAATGGCTGCACGCGTTCTATATCTTCTGTTGAGGGTGATTGCTGTGTGTCCAAAAGGCTGAACGCAGTCACTTATTCAACCAGTGACCCCCAGGTACATATTAAAAGATTAAAATAGGTATTTGTCTGATTTCACACTTTGATTAAGAGCTTTAATCTTCTCCACTAGGTACATAACAACACATTAAAACGCCAATTAATTGGGATAATTCAATTATTCCGCTGTGCGCTATAATGGCTGCACGCGTTCTATATCTTCTGCTGAGGGTGATTGCTGTTCTTCCAAAAGGCTGAACGCAGTCACTTATTCAACCAGTGATTCAACCAGGTACATATTAACAGAATAAAATACGCATTTGTCCGATTTCACACTATGATTGTCAGCTTTAACTTTTTCCATTAGTTACACATCAACACACTTAAAGGCCAATCAATAGGGAATAATTAATTATTCCGCTGTGCGCTGTAATGGCTGCACGCGTTCTATATTTTCTGTTGAGGGTGATTGCTGTTCATCCAAAGGGTTGAACGCAGTCACTTATTTCACCAGTGAACCCCAGGTACATATTACCAGATTAAAATACGTATTTGTCTGATTTTACACTTTGATTAACAGTTTTAACCTTCTCCACTACGTACAAAACAAGACACTAAATCGCCAATTAATAGAGTAAATTAATTATTACGTTGTGCGCTATAATGGCTGCACGCATTCTATATCTTCTGTTGAGGGTGATTGGTGTTCGTCGAAAGGGCTGAACGCAGTCATTTATTCAACCAGTGACTCCACAGATATATGTTAACAGATTAAAATACGTATTAATCTGATTTCCCACTTTGATTCGGAGTCGTTCTCCGTGTATATCACTTTAGAAATAAAAGATAATGAATCGTCAGGTAGCACAGCATCTGGTTTAACAAGTTTCCTTTCGGACCTGTATTAGCGAGGTTCTATGGGTAACTGCTATTGCAATTAACATTGCTTAGATAGAATAAGGCACTCATTGTCTAAAATAAATGAGTGTAGGGTTTAAGTAGGTTAGTGCAGTCAAATGATGGCCAAAATCAGATGCCGTGACCACCGTTTCCTTTTTCCTATGATGTGACTATAGGTAGGTTAATTCGAACTACCACTCTTAATGTCTATATACGTTTTAGGTGAAGTTGATAAAAATATATATTCAGCTGTTTGCGATAACAAAATAATTGATTCGGAGTCGTTCTGTCACTTTAGAAATAAAAGATAATGAATCGTTAGGTAGCACAGCATCTGGTTTAACAAGTTTCGTTTCGGACCTGTATTAGCGAGGATCTATGGGTAACTGCTATTGCAATTAACATTGCTTAGATATAGATAATACATTCATTGTCTAAAATAAATGAGTGGAGGGTTTAGGTAGGTTAGTGTAGTCAAATGATGGCCAAAATCAGATTCCGTGACGACCGTTTCCTTTTCCCTATGATGTGACTATAGGTAGGTTAATTCGAACTAACACTCTTAATGTCTATATACGTTTTAGGTGAAGGTGATAAAAATATATATTCAGCTGTTTGCGATAACAAAATAATTGATTCGGAGTCGTTCTGTCACTTTAGAAATAAAAGATAATGAATCGTTAGGTAGCACAGCATCTGGTTTAACAAGTTTCGTTTCGGACCTGTATTAGCGAGGGTCTATGGGAAACTGCTATTGCAATTAACATTGTTTAGATAGGATAAGGCACTCATTGTCTAAAATAAATGAGTGGAGGGTTTAAGTAGGTTAGTGTAGTCAAATGATGGCCAAAATCAGATGCCGTGACGACCTTTTCCTTTTCCCTATGATTTGACTATAGGTAGGTTAATTCGAACTAACACTCTTAATGTCTATATACTTTTTAGGTGAAGGTGATAAAAATATATATTCAGCTGTTACGATAACAAAATAATTGATTGGGAGTCGTCTCCGTGTATGTCACTTTAGAAATAAAAGTTAATGAATCGTTAGGTACCACAGCATCTGGTTTAACAAGTTTCGTTTCGGACCTGCATTAGCGAGGTTCTACGGGTAACTGCTATTGCAATTAACATTGCCTTAGATAGAATAAGGCACTCACTGTCTAAAATAAATGAGTGTAGGGTTTAAGTAGGTTAGTGTAGTCAAATGATGGCCAAAATCAGATGCCGTGACCACCGTTTCCTTTTTCCTATGATGTGACTATAGGTAGGTTAATTCGAACTACCACTCTTAATGTCTATATAAGTTTTAGGTGAAGTTGATAAAAATATATCTTCAGCTGTTTCCGATAACAAAATAATTGATTCGGAGTCGTTCTCCGTGTATGTCACTTTAGAAATAAAAGGTGATGAATCGTTAGGTAGCACAGCATCTGGTTTAACAAGTTTCGTTTCGGACCTGTATTAGCGAGGGTCTATGGGTAACTGCTATTGCAATTAACATTGCTTAGATATAGATAAGGAACTCATTGTCTAAAATAAATGAGTGGAGGGTTTAGGTAGGTTAGTGTAGTCAAATGATGGCCAAAATCAGATGCTGTGACCACCGTTTCCTTTTCCCTATGATGTGACTATAGGTAGGTTAATTCGAACTAACACTCTTAATGTCTATATACCTTTTAGGTGAAGGAGATAAAAATATATATTCAGCTGTTACGATAACAAAATAATTGATTGGGGGTCGTTCTCCGTGTATGTCAATTTAGAAATAAAAGGTAATGAATCGTTAGGTAGCACAGCATCTGGTTTAACAAGTTTCGTTTCGGACCTGTATTAGCGAGGGTCTATGGGTAACTGCTATTGCAATTAACATTGCTTAGATATAGATAAGGAACTCATTGTCTAAAATAAATGAGTGGAGGGTTTAAGTAGGCTAGTGTAGTCAAATGATGGCCTAAATCAGATGCCATGACGACCGTTTCCTTTTCCCTATGATGTGACAATAGGTAGGTTAATTCGAACTAACAGTCTTCATTTCTATATACCTTTTAGGTGAAGGTGATAAAAATATATATTCAGCTGTTAGAATAACAAAATAATTGATTGAGAGTCGTTCTCCGTGTATGTCACTTTAGAAATAAAAGGTAATGAATCGTTAGGTAGCACAGCATCTGGTTTAACAAGTTTCGTTTCGGACCTGTATTAGCGAGGGTCTATGGGTAACTGCTATTGCAATTAACATTGTTTAGATAGGATAAGGCACTCATTGTCTAAAATAAATGAGTGTAGGGTTTAAGTAGGTTAGTGCAGTCAAATGATGGCCAAAATCAGATGCCGTGACCACCGTTTCCTTTTTCCTATGATGTGACTATAGGTAGGTTAATTCGAACTACCACTCTTAATGTCTATATACGTTTTAGGTGAAGTTGATAAAAAATATATATTCAGCTGTTTGCGATAACAAAATAATTGATTCGGAGTCGTTCTGTCACTTTAGAAATAAAAGATAATGAATCGTTAGGTAGCACAGCATCTGGTTTAACAAGTTTCGTTTCGGACCTGTATTAGCGAGGGTCTATGGGTAACTGCTATTGCAATTAACATTGCTTAGATAGAATAAGGCACTCATTGTCTAAAATAAATGAGTGGAGGGTTTAGGTAGGTTAGTGTAGTCAAATGATGGCCAAAATCAGATGCCGTGACCACCGTTTCCTTTTCCCTATGATATGACTATAGGTAGGTTAATTCGAACTACCACTCTTAATATCTATATAAGTTTTAGGTGAAGTTGATAAAAATATATATTCAGCTGTTTGCGATAAGAAAATAATTGATTCGGAGTCGTTCTCCGTGTATGTCACTTTAGAAATAAAAGGTGATGAATCGTTAGGTAGCACAGCATCTGGTTTAACAAGTTTCGTTTCGGACCTGTATTAGCGAGGGTCTATGGGTAACTGCTATTGCAATTAACATTGCTTAGATATAGATAAGGAACTCATTGTCTAAAATAAATGAGTGGAGGGTTTAGGTAGGTTAGTGTAGTCAAATTATGGCCAAAATCAGATGCTGTGACCACCGTTTCCTTTTCCCTATGATGTGACTATAGGTAGGTTAATTCGAACTAACACTCTTAATGTCTATATACCTTTAAGGTGAAGGAGATAAAAATATATATTCAGCTGTTACGATAACAAAATAATTGATTGGGGGTCGTTCTCCGTGTATGTCAATTTAGAAATAAAAGGTAATGAATCGTTAGGTAGCACATCATCTGGTTTAACAAGTTTCGTTTCGGACCTGTATTAGCGAGGGTCTATGGGTAACTGCTATTGCAATTAACATTGCTTAGATATAGATAAGGAATTCATTGTCTAAAATAAATGAGTGGAGGGTTTAAGTAGGCTAGTGTAGTCAAATGATGGCCTAAATCAGATGCCATGACGACCGTTTCCTTTTCCCTATGATGTGACTATAGGTAGGTTAATTCGAACTAACAGTCTTCATTTCTATATACCTTTTAGGTGAAGGTGATAAAAATATATATTCAGCTGTTAGAATAACAAAATAATTGATTGAGAGTCGTTCTCCGTGTATGTCACTTTAGAAATAAAAGGTAATGAATCGTTAGGTAGCACAGCATCTGGTTTAACAAGTTTCGTTTCGGACCTGTATTAGCGAGGGTCTATGGGTAACTGCTATTGCAATTAACATTGTTTAGATAGGATAAGGCACTCATTGTCTAAAATAAACGAGTGGAGGGTTTAAGTAGGTTAGTGTAGTCAAATGATGGCCAAAATCAGATGCCGTGACGACCGTTTCCTTTTCCCTATGATGTGACTATAGGTAGGTTAATTCGAATTAACACTTTTAATGTCTATATACCTTTTAGGTGAAGGTGATAAAAATATATATTCAGCTGTTACGATAACAAAATAATTGATTGGGAGTCGTTCTCCGTGTATGTCACTTTAGAAATAAAAGATAATGAATCGTTAGGTAGCACAGCATCTGGTTTAACAAGTTTCGTTTCGGACCTGTATTAGCGAGGGTCTATGGGTAACTGCTATTGCAATTAACATTGCTTAGATAGAATAAGGCACTCATTGTCTAAAATAAATGAGTGGAGGGTTTAGGTAGGTTAGTGTAGTCAAATGATGGCCAAAATCAGATGCCGTGACCACCGTTTCCTTTTCCCTGTGATGTGACTATAGGTAGGTTAATTCGAACTAACACTCTTAATGTCTATATACGTTTTAGGTGAAGGTGATAAAAATATATATTCAGCTGTTTGCGATAAGAAAATAATTGATTCGGAGTCGTTCTGTCACTTTAAAAATAAAAGATAATGAATCGTTAGGTAGCATAGCATCTGGTTTAACAAGTTTCGTTTCGGACCTGTATTAGCGAGGGTCTATGGGTAACTGCTATTGCAATTAACATTGCTTAGATAGAATAAGGCACTCATTGTCTAAAATAAATGAGTGGAGGGTTTAGGTAGGTTAGTGTAGTCAAATGATGGCCAAAATCAGATGCCGTGACCACCGTTTCCTTTTCCCTGTGATGTGACTATAGGTAGGTTAATTCGAACTAACACTCTTAATGTCTATATACCTTTTAGGTGAAGGTGATAAAAATATATATTCAGCTGTTACGATAACAAAATAATTGATTGGGAGTCGTTCTCCGTGTATGTCACTTTAGAAATAAAAGATAATGATTCGTCAGGTAGCACAGCATCTGGTTTAACAAGTTTCGTTTCGGACCTGTATTAGCGAGGGTCTATGGGTAACTGCTATTGCAATTAACATTGCTTAAATATAGATAAGGCACTCATTGTCTAAAATAAATGAGTGTAGGGTTTAAGTAGGTTAGTGTAGTCAAATGATGGCCAAAATCAGATGCCGTGACCACCGTTTCCTTTTTCCTATGATGTGACTATAGCTAGGTTAATTCGAACTACCACTCTTAATGTCTATATACGTTTTAGGTGAAGGTGATAAAAATATATATTCAGCTGTTTGCGATAACAAAATATTTGATTCGGAGTCGTTCTGTCACTATAGAAATAAAAGTTAATGAATCGTTAAGTAGCACAGCATCTGGTTTAACAAGTTTCGTTTCGGACCTGTATTAGCGAGGGTCTATGGGTAACTGCTATTGCAATTAACATTGCTTAGAAATAGATAAAGCACTCATTGTCTAAAATAAATGAGTGTAGGGTTTAAGTAGGTTAGTGTATTCAAATGATGGTCAAAATCAGATGCGGTGACCACCGTTTCCTTTTCCCTATGATGTGACTATAGGTAGGTTAATTCGAACTAACACTCTTAATGTCTATATACTTTTTAGGTGAAGGTTGGGTTGGGTTGTTTTACCTCTGAGCGGCACTTTTTTGCACACCATGGGCTAAATGGCCAGGTCACATGAACCCCGAAGGCTCAGAGAAGGTTGGGGGAGGGGACCCACTGGAACAGCTGTTGGGAGACAGATGGTAGCCTCCCGTCAAGGCCATCCAGCGTGTTCTTTAACGTGCACAGGGTATGGCTCTCCCACACACGGGACCACGGCTTAACGTCCCATCCGACGGACGGCGGCCTTTTCAAGCCCATCGGTGTCCCCTACTGACCGTGGGCAGGGCGGGGAAATTTTGCGGAGATAAATCTCAACGCTGACCCAGCTGGGACTCGAACCTGGGAACTACAGATTACGAGCCTGGCGCGCTACCGACTGAGCCACCCCCGCCCCTTAGGTGAAGGTGATAAAAATATATATTCAGTGTTTGAGATAACAAAATAATTGATTCGGAGAATATTATATATAATATGTGTTTGCAATGAATATAAAGGTTATCTCCGATTTAAACATCAAATTATTGATGTGTAAACACGAAAATAATATATTTCAAAAACAAAACCCATATACAATGGATTCTCTTTACGTCTTTGTAGTTAATTCGAACCCCGTTACAAAGCAATAACACGATGAAATGTCGTTTATCGTAGAGAAAATATTCTTTTTACACTAAAAGTACTATAATAGCTATGCATTGTCGCTTTTCATTCTTTTATACAAGTTTTTTAATTATAATTTCCTCGTTTGTAGTTTTCTCTATAACTATAAACTCGCTTTCAATTTTATTGATAACGTCTATTACGCTTCCACATCAAATCACTTAACGTGCTTCAACATACTCCAAAACTGAGGCATACGCGACATAATAGACTTTTCTTCGTTCCCACTGTTATCATAAAACTTTTCTCATTTTTTCTATCCAGGGATTTACGCTTAAACTGTAATAAGCAAAGTATTTCAATAGCCTTTGTTTTCATAACCATAATAATAACTAACATAGTTTAGTAAATTATAAGCATATAATTAATTTCAATGTAATTCTTCCATTTCCATATTCTTTTCTGAGCATTGGAGTCTTGTGACTTTGACCTTTATTCCATCGGCAACAATGAATTCGCAATGAAGCTAGAAAATAAAGCAGAGGAAGCCTTTTCTACATCTTTGAAGAGATCCTTTAGTGTCCTGATGCCAAAGAGATAATTCAACATTTCTGAATCCATCTCTCGACCTAACCCTGCGTACATTTGTTTCAACACTCAATTTCATGTGAATCTTCTGTATTTTCCACATTTGAAGCAAGCGGATACCTCAACGAACCGACACCGACAACTTAAATGTGTAATAGTGTTGTACAATACGATATTTTGAAATAAATGTATATTTCATTCATTAAAATGTAGCCTTTTCACTTCCTCAATGTATCTCAGGGTTGGATACATACTAGGATCTCTTCCGTTGAAGTACAGTCGCACAAAAAATATCCGAACACTATAGTTGATTACAGAATTCAGGAAAAGTATCTGGCAACTATTTTATTTAGAAATTAGTGATCTGGCAACCTTCGTGTACAATACACGAAGGTTGTCAGATCACTAATTTCTGAAAAAATCGTTGCTACATATTTTTCCTGAATTCTGTAATCAACCACAGTGTTCGGATATTTTTTTCAGCGACTGTACAACACATTCTTGAATTGCAGAACTATTAGCTGTCTTGAACTCGAGTTTTATGATAGAAGCACAATTGTTATAATGCAATATGGGATGGCAGAGAGGATATCATAGAAGGAATTTGGGGGAGGCACAGACAAGTCTCTGTGTAGCTACAAGGTTAGGAAAAGAACGAATTAAAAGGTTTAATCAAACAAATGTACAAAAGGGGTAAAAAAAAGTATTATTGAATCTAAATCGCATACTGCTACAGATAAAGACAAAGAATATTAATTCAACACGGGGTGGAAGAAGGAAAAAAAACTGCAAAATTGCGGACAAGAGATCAAGTATTTTAGGTATTGGAATTCTGTTTAAAAAAGGTAAATATATTTCGACAGTTTGTATAATTATTGACCTCTCACTGATAATATTCGAAGCTAGTGCACGTTGGAAAACTTCAAAAAGTTACATCACCATGTGGGAAAACCATGCACTGTTGGGCAACCTACTTCAGGCCGCTGCCCATGCGCCCAACCATGAACGAGGAAATAATATTACCTTAACGTCACCCGGAGCTACCCATGGCCAGCGGGGGACAGCTGAGCTAAAGGATTTACATTATCGTCTGTTCTTTCGTTCCTTTCTTTGTACTTCGCTTGGTTAACCTTTCTCCTTAATATATTTTAAACTAAAATAGTGTTTAGATTAAACTTTATGAGAAGTAAATAATCGTGTACTTTTTAAAAAGTAGCACTTTTACATTTAAATACATCGTGATTTTTTTAATGTACATTTGCACTTGCTACGAAAAACAGCATTAAAGCCAGTTTCCGAAATTATTAGTTTTTATAGATCCGAATGAAGCATAATGCACAAAGGACTAAATGGTAAAATGTTAGTTATTGCTCAGATAATGCATTTAGGAGTGCAGTGGCTAAGAAAGTTTATTAAACTTTCTTAGCCACTGCACTCCTAAATACTGATAATTACTTACTGATAATTGCAAAACTTCAAATAATAAATTTTAATACACAAGCGACCTGCGTCTTTGAATGACATTATGAAACAGTTCCCTTGCTAATCCCCATGCCTTCCACAAAAACTAATAAGGAGCAAAGATTACTGGAAAAGTAATAAATTTGGTACTTCGAATTAAAATGCAACTGAGGTAGAATTTCCAGTATTTGAACTTTGAACTTTTTAATACTCAAGTGCATCTTTCTCAAACAATTTGTTTTTACACATAATTTGGATTGCAACGTCTTGAAGATATTAAAAATTATGACTAAAATGGAAATTTGATTGCTTATATATAAAAGCAGTTTCGGTCATTGCTTACGAATATCCGTTCCATGTATAGCTTATCTGTTTGATATTCCAAATCGAGTTATGTCCTGCCTTGTGGTAGTAAAATATTGAACTGAAGGGTTTGGGGAAAACAACTGACATTGTGATCAATCAGGGTCGAGTGTAGGGGGCATGCCTCCCCCTTTAAAATGTAGTAAGTCTGATGGAAGCAAAATATTATTAAAATCGTGCATATTTCACATGTATTTCAAGAAAGTTTTTCAAATCCTCTAATCAAATGGGGATGGGAAAACTTTATATTGCAATGGAAATCAATTCTCTTGCTTGGACTCTGCCGCCCCTTTCTCCAGATCTCATCTTAGACATGAAAGTTTAATTTAATTTATTTTAATGTGATTTTTTAACAGACTGAAAATTTTCTCTAAAAAATAGGTCTTACTCATTCTGTTTAATCTTACTACAGCTATGGTCATTAATTTGCATGCAAATTTGCCGCCCCTAAAAAGTGCAACCCGTGGAACAACGCCGCCCCAGCTGACAAGCTGCAACTTCTTTGTTTTCTTTCATACGCACTTTCAAATAACACAGAGTTTTTCCCACAACAATGAACTGTGCCTATAAATAATTTTATCATTTTTCAATGAATTGAGCTTTCAATTAATTGAGCTTTTCAAATGAATTGAGCTTTCAAAGATTTTTTAGGGGAAATGCTTTAGCACCCTCCCCACGAATAGGCATCCATAACAGTCTGCCGAGTGGTAACAGTGCTTGGCTACTGATCTAAGGGACCTGGGTTCGAGCCCCGGGTAAGGCATGGCTGTTTGTGTTGTTTTTCTGCTGAGGTCCTGCCATCCTCTCAGACCATCTACTATGCAATATAAACTGACAAGCTTCTGTCAGATCTCTGTGGCAAGCAGCTGCTTGAGGGGGTATTTATATATTTATTTATTTGTTTTTTATGATAAAGGCATGTTTCCTTAGGATTTTTTCAGAGCTATCATTATCCCTATCTGCAAAAAAGGTGATCGTAGTTCTTGTGATAACTATAGAGGTATCAGCCTACTCTCTGTTCCAGGTAAAGTTCTCTGCATGATTTTATTTAATAGAACGAAGAATCTGGTTGACAGGCAATTGCATAAAGACCAATGTGGATTCAGAAGTGGTAAGGGATGTGCAGGTCAGATATTTTCACTTAGGCAGATTCTTGAGAAATGCTTAGAGTTTCAGAAACCTTTGGTTGCTAGCTTTGTTGACTTCAAAAAGGCTTTCGACTCTGTTGATCGTCATAATTTGTGGTTGATTGTGAGATCATATGGTAAGTTAGTTACCATAATGAAAGCTCTCTATAATAACACTGAGTCGTGTGTGAGAGTTGGTAAGGCTTGCAGCAATTGGTTTAGCATTACTTCTGGTGTTCGACAAGGGTGAATTTTGTCTCCTTTTCTCTTTAGCTTGGTTATTGATTATGTTATGTGAAATTCACTGCAAGGAAAAGATTTTGGCCTTAAATGGTCTAGAGATGCGAACGTTTCTGATTTAGATTATGCTGATGATTTAGCTCTTTTGGCAAATGATGTTGATGAGATGAACTCTTTCATTCGAGCTGTTGATGAAACTGGTAGTAGAGTAGGTTTGCTTATAAACAGAGGGAAAACTAAAGTGATGAAAATTGGTCAGGCAGGCTGTGATTTAGTTATTCTGAATGGTTGCAGTCTTGAGCAGGTATCACAGTTTAATTATCTTGGGAGCTAAGTAACAGATATTGGTGATGTGCGGCATGAGATAAACAGACGAATAGGGAATGTTGTCGCGACTTTTAAGAATCTATGGAGAGTGTGGAGAAATAGGCGTATACATCTAAAGACTAAAATTAGACTGTATAATAGTTTGGTTCTTTCTAGGGTTAATTATGGTAGTGACCGTGGACGCTTTGTAAACAAAATCACAAGAAACTAGATGCTTTCGCAGTATTTTGGGCATTAGGTGGTTCAACTTTGTAACTAATGATGAGGTTAGGCAAAGGAGTTTGCAATCTCCTTTAAGCAGCATATTGTGCAGCGAGAGACTCCGTTGGTTTGTCCATGTTGCCCGTATGAATAATTATAGATTGGTGAATAAGGTTATGAACAGTGTGACTAAAGGCCTCAGAAAGAGGGTGAGAGCTAGGATGCTGTGGGCAGACAATGTCAAACAGGACCTTATTAGGATTGTTGTGTTGTGGCCAGATGCAACAGCTGTAGCTCAGGACATATGCTTGGAGAACTAAATTGCACGTTCTGGTTGAACCTTCGTGCCCCATGGCTGATTGAGGATGATGAGGATTACAGTTTGTTACATATTTGTTGAAGATGGTGCAAATGGAGAGAAAGGGTTTTACGAAAATGCAATTTCTAAATCACATAATAATGGTTCACTGAAATATACTGCATATCTTAATCTATTATAGCATGAGTAACTAATATTCTGTTATACCTAGGGTGTCCAGATTTCACTTAATAAAAACCAGGATATTTAAGTAAGTAATAAAAGCCAGGATATTTAGGTAAGTAATAAAAGCCAGGATATTTAAGCATAATAATATTAACCAGGATATTTAAGTAAATATCCAAACATTAGAAAGCTTAAACTAGTACAGTTTAGTTATGATTCCTATTTAATTTAAATGAATTAGTATCATTTTCCCTTGGAAGTTGTAAACGCACAGAAAAAAATTAACAAAGGCAGTTGTACAATCAGCAATCGTAAAGTTTGGCATGGCCCCATGAAGGATTATTTTTAGGAGGTTGCTGAACCCAAATTTTTTTAGTGGGGTGTTGAATCAAAATTTTTTAGTGGGTTTCTGAACCTAAGTTCTTTTATGAGTGAGGGATGCTGAACCTAAGCTTTTTTATTGGTGAGGGATGCTGAACCTAAGTTCTTTTATGGGTGAGGGATGCTGAACCTAAGTTCTTTTATGGGTGGGGGATGCTGAACCTAAGTTCTATTATGGATGGGGGATGCTGAACCTAAGTTCTATTATGGGTGGGGGATTCTGAACCTAAGTTCTTTTATGGGTGGGGGATGCTGAACCTAAGTTCTTTTATGGGTGAGGGATGCTGAACCTAAGTTCTTTTATGGCTGAGGGATGCTGAACCTAAGTTCTTTTATGGCTGAGGGATGCTGAACCTAAGTTCTTTCATGGGTGAGGGATGCTGAACCTAAGTTCTTTTATGGGTGAGGGATGCTGAACCTAAGTTCTTTTATGGGTGGGGGATGCTGAACCTAAGTTCTATTACGGGTGAGGGATGCTGAACCTAAGTTCTATTATGGGTGAGGGACGCTGAACCTAAGTTCTATTATGGGTGGGGGATGCTGAACCTAAGTTCTTTTATGGGTGAGGGATGCTGAACCTAAGTTCTTTTATGGGTGAGGGATGCTGAACCTAAGTTCCATTATGGGTGGGGGATGCTGAACCTAAGTTCTTTTATGGGTGAGGGACGCTGAACCTAAGTTCTATTATGGGTGGGGGATGCTGAACCTAAGTTCTTTTATGGGTGAGGGATGCTGAACCTAAGTTCTTTTATGGTGAGGGATGCTGAACCTAAGTTCTTTTATGGGTGAGGGATGCTGAACCTAAGTTCTTTCATGGGTGAGGGATGCTGAACCTAAGTTCTTTCATGGGTGAGGGATGCTGAACCTAAGTTCTTTCATGGGTGAGGGATGCTGAACCTAAGTTCTTTTATGGGTGGGGGATGCTGAACCTAAGTTCTATTATGGGTGAGGGAGGCTGAACCTAAGTTCTATTATGGGTGGGGGATGCTGAACCTAAGTTCTTTTATGGGTGAGGGACGCTGAACCTAAGTTCTATTATGGGTGGGGGATGCTGAACCTAAGTTCTTTTATGGGTGAGGGACGCTGAACCTAAGTTCTATTATGGGTGGGGGATGCTGAACCTAAGTTCTTTTATGGGTGAGGGATGCTGAACCTAAGTTCTTTTATGGTGAGGGATGCTGAACCTAAGTTCTTTCATGGGTGAGGGATGCTGAACCTAAGTTCTTTTATGGGTGAGGGATGCTGAACCTAAGTTCTTTCATGGGTGAGGGATGCTGAACCTAAGTTCTTTTATGGGTGAGGGATGCTGAACCTAAGTTCTTTTATGGGTGGGGGATGCTGAACCTAAGTTCTATTATGGGTGAGGGAGGCTGAACCTAAGTTCTATTATGGGTGGGGGATGCTGAACCTAAGTTCTTTTATGGGTGAGGGACGCTGAACCTAAGTTCTATTATGGGTGGGGGATGCTGAACCTAAGTTCTTTTATGGGTGAGGGACGCTGAACCTAAGTTCTATTATGGGTGGGGGATGCTGAACCTAAGTTCTTTTATGGGTGAGGGACGCTGAACCTAAGTTCTATTATGGGTGGGTAATGCTGAACCTAAGTTCTTTTATGGGTGGGGGATGCTGAACCTAAGTTCTTTTATGGGTGAGGGATGCTGAACCTAAGTTCTTTTATGGTGAGGGATGCTGAACCTAAGTTCTTTTATGGGTGAGGAACGCTGAACCTAAGTTCTATTATGGGTGGGGGATGCTGAACCTAAGTTCTTTTATGGTGAGGGATGCTGAACCTAAGTTCTTTTATGGGTGAGGGATGCTGAACCTAAGTTCTTTTATGGGTGAGGGATGCTGAACCTAAATTCTTTCATGGGTGAGGGATGCTGAACCTAAGTTCTTTTATGGGTGGGGGATTCTGAACCTAAGTTCTTTTATGGGTGAGGGATGCTGAACCTAAGTTCTATTATGGGTGGGGGATGCTGAACCTAAGTTCTTTTATGGGTGAGGGATGCTGAACCTAAGTTCTTTTATGGGTGAGGGATGCTGAACCTAAATTCTTTCATGGGTGAGGGATGCTGAACCTAAGTTCTTTTATGGGTGAGGGATGCTGAACCTAAGTTCTATTATGGGTGGGGGATGCTGAACCTAAGTTCTTTTATGGGTGGGGGATGCTGAACCTAAGTTCTTTTATGGGTGAGGGATACTGAACCTAAGTTCTTTTATGGTGAGGGATGCTGAACCTAAGTTCTTTTGGTGAGGGATGCTGAACCTAAGTTCTTTCTTGGGTGAGGGATGCTGAACCTAAGTTCTTTTATGGGTGAGGGATGCTGAACCTAAGTTCTTTTATGGGTGAGGGATGCTGAACCTAAGGGGTTTATGCTTAAACAACGCTAGCTCCACAGGTGGCTCAGAAAACAAATATTGTAGAAAATAACTGATATTTTATTTGCTCTCTGATTAGTTTTTGCTTCATGTTTATCTTTTCTTACCATTCAGTAGAACTGGCATTCTACTGACTGGCAAGATGTTGGTTATATCCACCGTACAGATATTTTAAAATATCGATAGCTAAAGACCATGGGCTTGTTAATTAAGAAATCAAAAATGAAAGTAAGGGAAATTTTATTTCGAGAACCTTCAGTGAATGTGAATCTTTAAAATCAACGTATAATAGTAATGGTCACCTTTCTAAACAAGGAAGCTTATGGTTTCAATGGTTACGTGTTTTGTTTCGGTATTAGATATTATTTGTCTGTCTGAAAACAATGTGACTCTAAAATTTATGACTTTCTTATTTCATTAGACTAAAATCACGTAAGAAAATAAATTAAAATTCATTTGTTTCCAGCTGTGAATCCAAGGGGTCCAAGGGGTGTCATCCACCAACCATTTGAGAATGCTTTTAATGGTAATTGAGCGAAGAAATATTATTATTATTATTATTAATTTCTCGTGCATTTTTTCAGTAATATTTTAAAGATCTCTGTCAAGATTGATTTTATTTATTTGAGAGATCTGTTAGCCAAATGTCTTTTTTCGATCTTAATCACACAGTAGTTAAGGTACTCAATAAACCCATCAACTGGGTATCTCTTGGTTAAATAATACGTTTAATGAATAGCATTTTACGTTACCTACATACATATTTAATAAGGGCGCAGCTTTAATTCACTGCCCCACCAATAATATCCAGTGACACGCTCCAAGAGCGTTGACCCGACTTTATTGAAAAGTCTATCAAATGTTCTAGCTCCAAGAGCATAGTAAACCATTTTACTTCCGACTCTTTCAATGGTCAGGAAAGAAGTTGCTCCCCATTTACTTTCCGCTGTAAGCACGCAGCAAATCCCGCGTCACGGTGTTACACGATGCGCCGTCAGAGTTCCGCAGATCATCTGGGTCACACAACATTCTCGCCTAATAGAGCATACATCGGAGAGGCAACATGAAAGTACCGATGCAGAACAAAGTTTTCTAAAAAAATATTTCGAAAAGGTGTTCTGGTGATTTTTCTTTACATCTAGACGCATTCCTTTACAATTTCTATCCAGACACGATTTGGTAGTGGTCATAGAGAAACAAATATTATCTACTGAATTATTACAAATAGTTTCAAAATAATTTTCTAATGATTCTAAAGGTAGAAATGTCTTATAAAGCACTAATAAGGGAAACCCATGGAAATATTTCTTACTGTCTTGCAATTTGGTCTATTTTTACTCCCATATTTATTGTAGATTACTGTAAGAACTGGTATGGTTTAATGTAGCTCTAGAGAGTACTGATTTGCTACTTTGAATCACAAAAAAATTGCTTTACTAAGAATTTAAAGTAGACACAGATGCGTTACCTCACATGTGAAACCTTTTGAAACATCTCTAGTATCTTGGTCTTGTTAAACGAAAATTCAGAGGAAGAAATATGGGAAACCTCATTTCTGGAAAGCTTGTCCTTTGGATTTCTTTGTAGCCAAGCGGTTATCACGTTTGGCTCCTGATAGTAGTAGCATAAATGAGTGTTCTGAGCCAGTAAATGGGTCCAGAGAATTCTGTGAAAATCCATGGGAAAAGTTATGGGGGATGAGGAAAAAAGTATGTTTTTTGTGGGTTTTTGTGAAAATATGTGTGAAAATTAGAAAAAACGGGGGTATTTTTTAGCATGTGAAAAACTACTTTAAGTTTTTTTTAAAGATGAGGTTTAAATTAATTTGTGAATTAGTTTAAATGGATTAGTTTGAAATGAGGTGTGTGTATATGAGATAAAATTGATGTGGTTTGTTGAGTTATCATACACTTCAGTGGATTATTCGATTGTAAAAAGCCATGGAAATCGGTGTTGTTTTTTGTGAAAATATATGTGAAAATCAGAAAAAACCGGGATGTTTCATGTGAAAAAAAGGTAATTTAAGATTTTCGGGCAGACGAGATATTTACAAATTTTCACAAAAATGAGGTGGGTGTGTGAAAGAGATAAAAAATGATGTGGTTTGTTGAGTTATCATACACTTCACTGGATTATTCGGTTGTAGAAAGCCAGGTAAATCGGAGAATTTGACAAATCGAGACAGTTTTGAGAAATTTGTTTGAAACATATGACAAAATCAACCGGTAAAATGACATTTTCGGGGACGGGGTCTGATGAAAAGATAGACTTTGAATATCTGTGAATGTATGAAGAGAGGGTACTATATGGAAAAAAAATTTTTTTTGAAGTGAAAAGTAATTAGGTTAGTTTTTTTAAATAGTTGGAAAAAATTTGAAGTGAAAAGCGATGCCTTAACTGGCATAGTGGTTAGGCAGCTAGCGACTGTTCCAGCAAGGCAAGCTTTGTGTGTTGTGTTAGCTCTAACTAAGGCAGTGGTCAGCAGTGACTTCGGTCTTAGTAGGGCATGTCCTTGTATGAGAAGGCCTGTATTAAGCTAGGAGTAGCTTCCAGGATTCTTCTCTGTCCTATATGTCGCAAATCAAAAAAAAAAATGTAGGTTAGAATAAATTTGAACATGTATGAAGTTTGCAGAGAGAGAGAGAAGAGTTTTATGTTATCGTGCTAAACGGAAATCAGTCTCGATCTCTACAAAAGAACAACGGGGTCGAGATTTACTTTCATTGAACTAAATGGTTCGAGAAGTTGCACTTCGAACCAGTATTCATTCCGAATATCTTATTCGGTTCGATGCACGGCCCTTCTCCCTCTGTCCCCTCCTCCCCTATGCCCTCTCTTCCTCTCTCTGTCCCCTCCTCCCCTATGCCCTCTCTTCCTCTCTCTGTCCCCTCCTTCCCTATGCCCTCTCTTCCTCTCTCTCTCCCCTCCTCCCCTCTGCCCCCTTTTCTCTTTCTGTCCCCTCCTTCCTTCTGCCCTCTCTTCCTCTCTCTGTCCCCTCCTCCCCTATGTCCTCTCTTCCTCTCTCTCTCTCCTCCTTCCCTCTGCCCCTTTTCTCTCTCTGTCACCTCCTCCCCTCTGCCCCATCTTCCTCTCTCTGTCCCCTCCTCCCCTCTGCCCTCTCTTCCTCTCTCTGTTCCCTCCTCCCCTCTGCCCTCTCTTCCTCTCTCTGTCCCCTCCTCCCCTGTGCCCTCTCTTCCTCTCTGTCACCTCCTCCCCTCTGCCCCCTCTTCCTCTCTCTGTTCCCTCCTCCCCTCTGCCCTCTCTTCCTCCCTCTCTCCCCTCTGCCCTCTCTTCCTCTCTCTGTCCCCTCCTAACCTCTGCCCTCTCTTCCTCTCTCTGTCCCCTCCTAACCTCTGCCCTCTCTTCCTCTCTCTGTCCCCCCTCCCCTCTGCCCTCTCTTCCTCTCTCTGTCCCCCCTCCCCTCTGCCCTCTCTCTCCAATCCTCCCCTCTGTCCCCTCCTAACCTCTGCCCTCTCTTCCTCTCTCTGTCCCCCTCCCCTCTCTTCCTCTCTCTCCCCTCCTCCCCTCTGCCCTCTCTCTCCAATCCTCCCCTCTGCCCCCTCTTTCTCTCTGTCCCCTCCTAACCTCTGCCCTCTCTTCCTCTCTCTGTCCCCCTCCCCTCTCTTCCTCTCTCTCCCCTCCTCCCCTCTGCCCCCTTTTCTCTATTTGTCACCTCCTCCCCTCTGCTCTCTCTGTCCCCTCCTCCCCTCTGCCCTTTCTTCCTCTCTCTTTGTCACCTCCTCCCCTCTGCCCTCTCTCCCTCTCTCTGTCACCTCCTCCCCTCTCTCCCTCTCTCTGTCCCCTCCTCCCCTCTGCCCTCTCTTCCTCTCTCTGTCCCCTCCTCCCCTCTGCCCTCTCTTCCTGTCTCTGTCTCCTCCTCCCCTCTGCCCTCTCTTGCTGTCTCTGTCTCCTCCTCCCCTCTGCCCTCTCTTCCTATCTCTCTCCCCTCCTCCTCTCTGCCATCTCTTCCTCTCTCTACTCCCCCCAGATCCCCCCAAAGAGTTCTCATGTACTCAGATCCTCCCCTCAGATCCCCCAAAGAGTACTCATGTACTCAGATCCTCCCCCCAGATCCCCAAAGAGTTCTCATGTACTCAGATCCTCCCCAAGATCCCCCAAAGCGTTCTCGTGTACTCAGATCCTCCTCCCATATCCCCCCAAAGAGTTCTCATGTACTCAGATCCTACACCCCAGATCCCAATTGTCGTATCCCCCTAGTTGTCATTATCCATCCAATTGTCGTATCTTCCCAGTTGTCGTATCCATTGAATTGCAATCCACCCAATTGTCGTATCTTCCCAGTTGTCGTATCCATTGTATTGCAATCCACCCAATTGTCGTATCTTCCCAGTTGTCGTATCCATTGAATTGCAATCCACCCAATTGTCGCATCTTCCCAGTTGTCGTATCCATTGAATTGCAATCCACCCAATTGTCGTATCTTCCCAGTTGTCGTATCCATTGAATTGCAATCCACCTAATTGTAGTCCACTCAATTGTCATAAAATTGTTCATATGATCAGTGCAGTTGACTCCCACTCAATTATCGTTGACCCATTTCATTACGCTATCATGCGATGGATGAACCTTTCCGTATTCATTCGAAATTTCGAACTCAATTTTCTTCTTAAAGCATAAAACATTTTTATTTTTTCAGTGTATAGACAGGTAACAAGATCCCGGAAGGCTGAGAGAATGTTGTGGGAAGAGGACTTACTGGACAGCTGTTAGCGAAGAGATGATAGTTAACAGGACCGGATCCAGAAATAATAAAGGGGGAGATATCTTAAACACAATCAAATCGAAATAATGTAAAGGATGGGGGAATGCAAGAGACTGGATTTCCAATGCATCATAACATTCTCCCTCAATTTTTGAGATCTTCCTTAAATATTTCTCGAAAAATGCATGAAATATAAATATGTTTAATAATGTTTGCCTCTGTTATCATTACTATCATTCTGAAAGTGAGGGGGGGGGCATGCTTCCCCCTAGATCAGGCCCTGGTGATTTAAATCCTCATGCTCTTTAAGGCGCACAGGATATGGCTCTCTTGTACACTGAGTCAAGGCTTAAAGTCTGATTTATGGACTGCGGCTTTCCCAAGCTATTATTATTCATCCCTTGGTTGCCCAGCACACTTGGTTCATGCTCGGGATTGAAATAACATTTACAGTGTTCAGGTCAGTCTCAGTGGCAATTTAAATACTGAATTTGCTTATAACCGTGAAAAATGCAAAATATAATAGAAAAATGGGTTATGGTCGGTAAACAATTCATATCTTGAGCACGAAAGTATAGAATAATTCCCAAGTACTTCATTAAACGATTATGATATGATATATGCATATGGCCAAGTGGTTACAGTGCTTGTCTATGGATAAAAGTGACTGGGTTCAAACCACTACTGAAAATTTATTTTCCTGAGTTCTCGGCTTGCTCAGACTTCTATGGTGTATTAAATTAACTTACTATGATGTTATTATTTAACTATGATGTATTAATCCCTAAAGGCTCTTGTCGGAGTTCCGAGTCAAGGAACTGCTTAAGGTTAATTTGTTCTTTCCTTATCATTACAAGTTATGGTTTTCACAATGTTACGATAATCTATAACGCAACTCTTCATTACTCTCACACGCGAGAACTTCTCGAGTGGGAGTTAGGAAATTTTAGTGTTAACAATTTTGCTTCTTTTCCCATTTATTTCAAAACCTTATGAACTTTATTTGACATGTAATAGCAAATTCATTGTAAAAGTATATGTCGTTTTGTTGTTGAATAAACTTTAATATTATTATGAAAAATTTACTGGGGGATAGAATGTCCTAAACACACCTTTGTTTTCGAATGTTTATCTGTTCTGTGGATTTCAAGCCATGAATTAATTAAACATGTATTAATTTTAATATTCATTCTAAAGTATTTTTTAATCAGATTTCAAAAGTTTATTTTCTGTTATGAATTACCTGAAAGCATTCAACTAGAAATTGTATGAGAATATGGCATACTGATAAATTGAAAAAAACTAAATATTTGTGAATTATTTAATTATAATATTTTAATTACTATTTCAGCATTTGTTACACATCTTAACGAGAATATTTGATATTTTAAAATCAATATGTCACAACCAAGTTCTTCACCTTAATGATCATTTCACGTCTTTTTGGTATATGTTTTAATTATTTTCTTATTGTTTTTCCTTGTGATATGTCTGTTTGTTTATCGATTATGTGACAAACACACAAACCGACAAATGATGTTACTTTGCGTGGTAAAGTGTCACAAATTTCTTGTACATATGTAAAACAAAATAATAAGCTGAGAAATACTAGTTGTGCTATGAGTCGGATTCGAACCCACATCTTCCAATAACCGGCAAGGTATGCTAACAATTACACCATCAACTACTAACGTTTCTTCTTCAGCTAATATGATTTAGATTTCCCGCATTTTTATTTGATTCCAATAGTGGCGCCATCTATCGGTACGTGGTAACTATGTGTCTCTTAAAGCTGAATTTTAATATTTGTCATTCGTGACAATTTTTTTTCAGCTTATTATATCATGTGTCACTTTGTGTTCTTCTCAAGGCAATTGTTCCACCAAACGTACTACATTCTGCATTAAATGAATACTTGGGTATCAGAAGCGTTATGCAATGCAAAAATCCCCCCCCCCCAAATTTTCTACCCATAAAAAAGGAGATTTATGCAAATCGTTCTTCCATCTTCCGAATATGAGCATCCACAGTTAGGTTGTCAAATGAAAGCTTATCTTGTGGGGAGTGTCGTAATCGTATGCCTTTTGGATCCGGTTTCGCCATTTTTGTCTACATCCTCCAACTGGCCCCATTTCGAAATGAAATGCCTCCTTTTGCCTTTTCCCCTCTTTCGATCCTTTGTTTCTCCCTCCTGACCTGTTTCCATGAGAAAAAAAAGAAGAGGAGCTAGGCAGACTTCTCGAAAGTTCCATAGCACCGCTTCCGCTCTCCATTTCCATCTGCATACGAATGCTGTTCTTGCCACGTGCACGGCAAGTCACGCCACTAGGTCAAGATACCATCGGGTGATGTCCCTTTGGGCAAGTGTTTCACGAATAAGAGAACTGTAAAGTTCACAAACAAAGGGGAAGACATAGAAGTACCGAACTGAAATTGTAGTGCAGCGCCACCTAACGTAAGGTCCGAATTACTCATTTTCTCTCTGCTCTCGTCATTTTAAGACCGCCATTAATCTGTCTCCTTTCGTAGCTTTCAACAGAAGATAGAATTGATATGGCGTTTAATTTCTTTATTTAATCTAGTGATTTGACAAATTACGAATTATTAAAACAAATTGCAACCACAACAAATTACGAGTGAAGGACAATAAGAAAATAAGTTAAAAGGAGAAATGAAATTTGACAATTAACTACCACCTATTTTATAAAACTATTTGGTTAAATTAATTTTAGTTCCTTCAATCGCCAATGACAGGGTAGCAGACATGAAGCGGTATATCACGGATGTATTTCAACACTATGTCCATCCTTTATAAGAAACACAAATTTTGCTGAGATTAGTTGTCCACGAATATACAAAACATTTAGTTCTTGCAAAAAAAAAATATTGAGATATGCTGTTGATGTCGCTTGGTTTGTTACTAACAGACAACTTCATAAAGATTTGGACATCGACAACGTATATACCCATATTAAATGCATCACAAAATGGTTCCTTGAGGTCGTTAATCATTAGTTGACAAAGTTTCAAAGCATTTAAAAGTCCTATTCTGTCATTTTCGGTTCGCTGTAGAATTTCTGAAAGAAGCTTTCTCCTGTATCGCCTTTTTAAACTTACAAGCACGCCTTGATCCATTGGTTGCCCTAAAGACGTTACATTAGGTGGCAAAACATGGCTTTCATTTTTCAGAAATGAGTTCGCTTGGGTGTGTTGGGGCATTGTCGAGAATGAGTAGGGCCTTTACAGGCATTTTAAGACCTCTCAAGTGGTGTTTTACTTTTGGAACAAATTCTGCAAAGAATCATTCCTTAAAAAAATACGAGTCCATCGAAACAGATTTTTTAGCTTTGTAGTAAACTAGCTGATCAGCTAAATTTAAATGCTTGAATGCTCGAGGTTTTGCTGATTTCCCAATTACAAAAAGAGGAAGTTTGTGCGTACCTGCAGCATTTCTATACACAGCCACAATGATCCTTTCTTTGTTTGTTTCCTGATGATGAGGATGATGAGGTTTCTTGCGCTGTCAGAAACGTTTTCGTTAGAAGAAGTTTAAAATTTAACCGTCTCGTCTACATTGTAGATTTGTTCTGCTTCTTCTTTAATAAGCAGTAAAAGTTTCTCTGAAAATTCATTTGCTGCTAAAGGATCAGCTGACAATTTCTCACAACAAACGCCAAGGTAATGAACACCATGCCGTTTTTTCCAGCGAGAGAGCCGCCTCACGCTTGCTGAAAAATCTCCCCCATTAGCGATTTTAGAATGAAGGATTAATGTTTTTTCTTTCAAGATTGGCCCACTGATTGTCGTTCCTTTTCAAAGCTCTTGTATGAACCATAACCAAAGTGCATCACCGACAATTTCATTTTTCGGCTTTTTAAGAGTGCACCGAGAAGAAAGCGTTTTTTCAGACTCGACTTGAATGAAAATGACTTGAGTGTAAAGATTTTCCATCCCTTCTGCAGTCATTCACCGTGCTTTTACCAATACCTAGTTCATCACAAATATGCATTACTGGATCACCTTTGCATATATGTTCTAACGCTTTTAATTTCATCTCCATCGTAACGACATTACGCTTACGTTTGCACCCATTCATTTTGTACCACACAATAATTAATAGATCACAACACATACTCCTGTATACGCGCAGTACATTGTGCACTGCAATATTCACAACGAGGAACTGAAGAAAATATGAACTCTAAACAAAACACTCGGCGATTTGCTTCCGCTTCTTGCAACGACCGGTTAAAGCGCAGGCCTGTTGAGCCAAGACCGGATAAGAGAGAATCTACCGCAGTTTGTTTTAAGAACCCTTAATTATTATTATGCAATATCTACTAATATTTACAAAAACAAAGTAAAATAAAGTTTTCTCCCCACATTTCAAAAATATTCCTTGTACAATAGATTCGAACTTGATATCAACGGAAATAAAAAAGTAAAATGTAATTGTTTTCCTGCTAATTAAATATAATTAACACTTCACCACAACAGTGAATAGGGTATTCAAACGTGTTCCGTTTTTTAAAATCAATGAAAAATACAACGAAACTATTTTTCTTCAAATGAAAACATTTCTCAGAACATAGTACGCATCAGAAACCTCGGGATCATGAGGGAATTTTTTAGAAACAGGCACATTTCCTTGTTTCATCTTGCATGCGGAACACTTTCATGGAATTATTTTGTTTTTCGTTCCATACTTCACTTCTGCTTACATGAAACAACTTGCTTTGTAACAATGAGAAAAAGTTATTATTATTTAACATTAGATAAACAACATTAACTTTCTTTTCTTTGAATCCTAATCTAAATAACGAAAGCGATTGGCTAATACTTTGCCCTGACCACGGTCAGTAGGGGACACCGATGGGCTTGGGAAGACAGCCGTCCGTCGGATGGGACGTTAAGTGGGTGGCACCATGTGCGGAAGAGCCATACCCTGTGCACGTTAAAGAACACACTGGATGACCTTGACGGGAGGCTTTTATCTATTTCTCATAAGCAATTCCATTGGGTTCCCTCCTTAAATCTTCGGCTTCGGGGTCATTGTGACCTGGACATTTACCCATGGTGTGCAAAAAAAATGCCGCTCAGAGGAAAAACAAACCAACCCAATTTGGCTAGTACCTTGAATATTTTCTTTTGAACAATAAAAATTACTATTACATTGAGTTAACGGATATTTCTGAATGAGATTCTAAGCTTCAAACAAGAAAACTAAATTTCTAAAGAAAGCCAGCCAAACGCGTAATTCCAAAAATGTCACCACCTGATAAGAAGTTATAATCAAAATAATGCAACGCTTGTACAAGTGGGGTCTGTAAATGGTAGCTAGGTAGTCACTGGAAGGAGAGCTATGCACCAATCCCCTGTGATGATGCATAGAACCGACCAGACCCAGCACCTAATGTCTGACCCCGCCTTCTCGTGGTGCGGACCGTTAGTAACTTTCAAAAGAGATACTCTCTTGTGGAAGTGAACGGAAGGGGAGGGTTGCCAGATTAGTGTGGCCTACTGATCTGGACAACTATGACTACTTTTTTTTCTACCCTGCTGAGGAGTGGTCAACCACACAGGGTCCTGGTGCTGACCATATAAACCTACTGGACTGGACAGATATATGGCTCTGAGCTTGATTATGGATCCTGATTTTGCTGCACTGGTGGGCTTCTGTGGAGGGAAAATCTTCCGCTGTGTTTTCTGTTTGTTTGTGGGTTGACAGTCCCAAGTGAATAGATTCACAGGATATGTTTATCAGCTGGTGGATAATCCTGAGCAGAAGTCATCGCAGGCACCTGAACTCTTTGCTTCTATTGGCATCGTCAAATTCTACATTGGAGGAAGTCTTCCAGTGTAGATGGCTTCAGCCTTTAATAGTGGGGGAACGGGTCTTTGCCCCATGTCTGCGATTAGGGGGCTGTTTGATATTGTCGGCATTCCCTCTCTCAATAAACATAGTTTCTTTAAACATCCCACTAACCATTTTCTCTCCTTAGGTAGTTGGAATGTGAGGACTCTGCACAGAGCTTTTTCTCTTGATGTCCTCACAAAAGAATTCCACAGTTATAATTTAGATATTCTCGGCTTGCAAGAGACCAGATGGACAGATAAAGGTCAGATTCTTAAAAATAATCTTAAATTTCTCTTTTCAGGGAGGGACGACAATAAGCATCACCAAGGCGTGGGTTTGCTTCTCAGCAGACACGCTAGCGATGCTCTTCTAGGATATGAGTGCATTAACGAAAGGTTTCTTACAGCAAAATTTCAGACAAGCGTTAAAGACTTGAATGTTATCTGCTGTTATGCCCCCACTGAGGATGCCGATGAGGATGAGAAGGATAGGTTTTATGAACAACTTCAGGATATTTTGAATTCTGTCAAGAAAGGAGATATTACCCTTGTTCTTGGTGACTTCAATGCCAAAGTTGGTACTGACTCTGACCTTTGGGGAGGAGTAATAGGCCCTTTTGGTATTGGTAGCTGCAATGGCAATGGGCAACGTCTCCTACAGGTAAGTAAACTCAATGGATTCAGAATAACTAACACTTATACAAATGCCGTGACCCCCCCCACCCTTTCGTATTAGCGCGGTCCGACATCAATGTTTGACTCCTTTCCTGGTAATTGGCCGTGCTGCAATTGCGCTGATTACCGAAAAAGGCACTCTTTCATATTAACCCAAAAACTTTACTTACAATAATGAAAAATGGAGAGGAGTCATGTTTTCCCAGTTACACACAATTTATTAAAAACAGCATTACAAAAATACTCTCTAACACAACTTACTCCCTTCGTCGGGATACAGCTTCTTTTACTCAGCGTTTAGGCAATGTCAGCCTTTACAATGAGGAGCCAAGAAATTGATATGGCAAAGTCCATCCATTAAGTCCGAGCTACTAGCTCCAAAGTCATGTTCCGTAGTCTGTTTCCTGGAGCATGGTGGCGGTGGCAGACAGACAATAGTATTTAAGAGGAAAAATCCAGATTTACAAATGATGGTGACCCTTACCTGTCTCGGCATCCGCTGCAGAAGCCTTGGATGGGAAGTCCGGCACTGTCGACTGGGAGCCCACCTGCCTAATCTCGGCCAGACAAAGGAGGCTCGCGCTCATTCCTCGCAGGTACTAGCATTGTTCGTCGGGCGGAAGGGGAGAGACTGCTCGACCGGACTGCGCGACGAGAGGAGACAACTCATCAAGACGAGAGACACGAGGCAAAAGACACACTTTCCTCTCACTGTTCAACCTTGCCGCCTTTTCCCACCGCAACCTCTAGCGGTGGTCAGCGCGGAAGGCTGACGCAGGCCTCACTATTGGTTGTGGACGCTTGAGCCGAAAATCGCTCCGCCTACTCAGAACCTTTGATGTCGAGCGCGACTCTAGTCCAGAAATTTCTACACCCGGGGCGATGGTCGCCACCAGTGTTATCCGGTGTAATGGACAAGTTCGTGGAAGCTGGGTGACCAAAACAAGTCTTTGTACTCACATTAGAAAAGCATATCCTAGGACCCCCCGGCCCAAGTCATGTCGGCAGGATCAATTTCTGTGGGCACGACACACCTATCCCCCTTTAGGGAGAGGGGGGAATAGGCGGGGCAGGGAAAAGGTCTCTGACGGACTGAAGATGACGATATATGTCTTGGAAGTGGTGAGGGCGATCTCCTGGGTCACACATCAATATCTGGAATTTTTCCTTTTTTCTCCATGAGTCCAGTAACAGGTGCACTAAAAGTCCAACGGGTCACAGTTCGGGTCCGCCTGGACCGCTCTAGTGGGCGTCGGTTTGCAGGAGGCTCCACGGCACATGAAACAGAAAGAGAAACAGGGAAAAGGGTCACAAATCTGGTTTTCCACATGTACTTAATTCACAAGCACACAGTCTGTCTCCGTGCTTACCGCCACGTGACTCACTGTTACATAGAAACTTCAAAATCTCTGGGGCCATTTGGACCCAGCACAGGTTACATTTACAATTGGTACATACATTGCATTTATTTATTCTTACTTCCTATGTTTTTCATGGTAATAATTCAAAAGTTAAGTTTTTTTTTTTTAAATTAATTCAGTCCTGGCTATTTGCCAATACTCCGAACGACCTATTCCGCAATTAATCTCTTTCTACAAGTTCCACTAATTCATAAGACACTAGTTTGAACTATTCTCTTCCCACAATTAATCCTATGTCTACTCTTTGTCTATAACTCCGACAGATAATCCTTCAATTAACTCATCTAGATATCCTGAAAATTCACAAGACCACCTTGTGTCACAATGCTTCAAATAATCTTCTGACGTTAATTCATTTCCCTTTAAAAATAAAAAAATAAATAATAAATACCCCCTCAAGCAGCTGCTTGCCACAGAGGTCTGACAGTAGCCTGTCAGTTTAATATGCCACAGTAAAAGATCTGAGAGGATGGCAGGACCTCAGCAGAAAAACGAAACACACATCCATGCCTAATCTGGGGCTCGAACCCAGGTCCCTTAGATCAGTAGCCAAGCGTGCTAACCACTCGGCCATGGGACGGCTTTCCCTTTAACAATTCCAAAAAAAAAAAGAAATCCCTTCTCAATGGGTTCAACAATTCCAAAAAAAAAGAAATCCCTTCTCAATGGGTTCACTCTACAATGGCAACATCATTTTACTACGTCGTTCTACAATAATACTCTAGCAGTCACTTCTCAGTAAACTTGTCCAATAATGACAACCTCATTTTACTAGGTCATTCCATAATGACAATCAAAACACTTCTCAAAAACTCATTCTATACTAACAAAATCATCTTACTAAGTTACTCTTACAATGGTCATCTAAAATGACTTCTCGATAAATTCATTTAATAACGACAGAATCATTTTACTAGGTCATTCCCAAAATGACAATCAAAACTCTCCTCAAAACTCATTCTATAATAACAAAATCTTTTACTAAGTTACTCTTACAATGATCATCTATAATTACTTCTCGATAAATTCATTTAATAGCGACAGAATCATTTTACTAGGTCATTCCATAATGACAATAAAAACTCTTCTCGAAAACTCATTCTACAATAACAAAATCATCTTATTAAGTTACTCTTACAATGATCATCATAATTATTTCTCAAATCTCAAATCTCTACTATTCAAGTGAATGGCTTTGCATTAGGTCTACCATATTTCCAATAGCTGCTTTGTTTCTTCCGGCCGATTGATTGATTGTAGCGCGCGTGTGTGGGGGGGGGTGCAGAACTGCAGCCTCGTCAGAGTCTCCGCAAAACGTCACCATTTCCGCTTGCAACCGGCTCGGCCACCGCTCACGGGAGAAATTCTCGCGATTTCTCGCGTGAGCGTTCTATTACTCAGATTCCACTGCTCCGCTGCGCTTGATAGCCGGAGGGGGGGAGTGAGTGCGCTAGTGTACAGACGGAGATCGTTGGGTACTGACGGACCAGGGGAGGGGGATTTCGGCTGCCCAGGGGCGATGCATCTTGAAGGCGTCCCTTCGCAACGACATCAGCCCATGACGTGGAGTTCACTTCTTCGGGTTCGTCATATATCCCAGCATTCCGTGATTTCAAGCGTCGTCTGCTTCGCGGCGGCCGCTGAGGCAAGGGAGGAGGGGGTGCTGATCCACCGGATGTGTTTACGTTATAGCAAGCCACGGTTTGCGAGGGTGTGTCAGCAGCAGTGGTTGGAGATGGCGCGACTCTTCCGTCTTGTGCACGTGGTCGAAGGTCGTACCTGTGTGGCTGACTGGCAGCTGTAGCGTGTGGCGGCGGCTGGGAGCTTGTTGTGGCAGGGTGCGCTCGCGCGCCTGGCGCTGGACGGCCTGTGACATGATTCCCTGTGACTCGGGGGTTCGATTCCCAGTCGTCGTCCTCAGATTCCGGCTCAACAATGGGTCGTGATGGGGGCGTCAGGGGTTTTGGTGTGGGGTCGTCTGGGATGGAGGGCTCACCTATCAGGTACCGGTGGCGTTTCCGCAGTTTGGTGAGGTGATCGACATGCACTGTCTCCACTTTGTGAGGGTTGGTGACTAAGGCAATTTTATAGTTCACTTCGGTGAGGCGCTGCAGCACTCGCCATGGTCCAGTGGACAATTTTGATAACTTCCTGGTGTTCCGGCGAGGGACCCGTGGACTATATAAAAACACTAGGTCGCCGGGCCGAATACCTTTATCCACGGCCACTTTTTTTCTCTGCTCCTCCTGACTCGTAGCTGCTGCTTCAAGATTCGCCTTCACCAGCTCATATGCTTCATTCAACTTGTTGGCTAACTGTTCGCCATAGCTCTCAGTGTTAGCGTAGGTCGGGGGCTCCTTTGTCTGCCACAACTGGTAAGGAAGGGCCATGTCTCGGCCATACAGTAGAAAATAGGGGGTCTCATGGGTGGAACTGTGAGTGGTACTCCGATAAGCCATCAAAACAAAAGGCAGATGCTCGTCCCACACATCATTTTTGTCGGCCACCAGATGAGATAAAATGGATGCTATGGACTGGTTGAATTTCTCCACGAGGCCGTTGGAGCTCGGGTGATAGAAACTAGTGTTTTGTTTAGTAATGCCTAATCAGTTAAATACCTCGGTCATCACGCGACCGGTAAAGTTGCGCCCATTATCACTGATGACAGTAGTGGGAATTCCATGTTTGGGGATGAAATCTTCTACAAACGCTCTAGCAATCGACTCTGCTGACTGATCTGCCAGCGCGTAGACTTCTGGCCATTTGGTAAAATAGTCCATAATGACTAAGACGTACTTGTTTCCTCGCTGAGTGATGAGGAGAGGGCCTAAAATATCCATGCCTATACGCTGAAAGGGGCGGCTTGTGAGTGGGGCTCGAACCAGGTTTCCCTTCTTTTTCTCTTGGTAGCCTCTCCGTTTCAGACAAGATGTGCAGGTCTGGACATAATTGCGAATATCGGCATACATGCCGGGCCAGTAATACTCAGACCTTACCCTTTGCAAGGTTTTGTACTCTCCCAAGTGGCCTGAGCAGGGGTTGTCGTGGCATAATTCTAATATCTGTCCTCAAAGACTGACGGGGATCGCTAGCTGCTCCGTTGCTTCCATGCGGGGGCTATGGCTAGCCGGGGGGGCCAGATGGTATAGGATACCCTCTTTCAAGTAAAATGGTTCGGCAGCACTGGCGGGTGAATTGTGGGTCCTACTCTCTAAAATTTCGATGGTGTTCCTAAAGGTGGGGTCCTCCAGCTGTAGGTCTCTCAAATGGGCTAAATCGCCAAGGGGGCTCTGGGAAGGGGGGTTTCTCTCGACGGCCTGTATGTGATGGGACAGAGTATCGGTGGGGACATTGTGTTTCCCAGGCCGATAAATGATGTCAAAATCCTAGTCCTGCAGCGTCAGATTCCACTTGGCCAGTCTACTGGAGGGATCCTTGAGCTTCAGCAAATATGTGAGGGGGGCATGGTCGGACACAACCGTAAATTGTCGCCCATACAGGTATTGCTTGAAATGGGTAATGGCGAAACTGATTGCAAGGGCCTCCTTCTCAATCGTTGAGTAGCGTGTTTCCGGGGGCTTCAGTTTCCGACTGGCGTAGGCTACTGGATGACGAAAACCGTCGTCCGTCTCCTGCTCGAGTACGCCGGCTACCGCAATATCCGACGCATCGGTCGACAGGAAAAATTTCCGTCCAAAGTCGGGGTAGAGGAGAAGGGGCTCGGTCATTAATTTTCTCTTCAGTACTTCGAACGCTTCCTCCACTTCTGGGGACCATCTAAAAGGGGTGTCCTTCTTCACTAAATGGACCAAGGGGGCTGTAAGATCGGCGTAGCGATCGATAAAACGCCGGTAGTAGCCGGTTAGGCCTAGGAAGGCTCGAACGTTCCGGACACTACGGGGGCGAGGAAATTCTTCAATGGCCTGGACGTTCCGCGGGTCCGGCTGGACCCCTTCTGCGGAAATCAAATGTCCCAAGTAAGTGAGGGATTCCTTCATGAATTGGCACTTCGCTGGCTTCAACTTTAAATTGTAGGCCCTTAGGCGGTCAAATACCCTCTGTAACCGTTCAGCGTGTTGTTCAAATGTCTGGGAGGCCACCATTATGTCGTCGAGGTAGACGAGGACTTGCTCTTGTCGCATTCCCATTAATACGTGGTCCAGTAAATGCTGGAAAGTAGCGGGACTGTTCTTCAGTCCAAATGGTAAGTAGTTAAACTCAAATAGCCCTTTCCTGCTGATGAACGCAGTTTTCTCCACGTCACGTGGGTGAACGGGAACCTGCCAATAACCGGATACCATATCCAGCGAGCTGAAATATTTGGCATGAGCCAGTTGATCAATGATTTCGTTGATGAGGGGGAGAGGGTACGAATCTGGGACTGTTTTCGCATTTAGTGCCCTGTAGTCGACGCAGAATCTGTATGTGGAGTCTTTTTTCTTCACTAAAACGATGGGTGACGCAAAAGGAGAGGCGCTTTCTCTTATTATTCCTTGCTCTAACAACTCATCCACCTGTCAGTCCAATTCGCCCTGCAGCGCGAACGGCACCCTGTATGCCCGCTGCCTCACGGGGCAGTCGTCTGTGAGGTGGATTTCGTGGTACACGGTGTCTGTGCCGGTCAATTCGCTGACATCTCTCGCAAAAACATCTCTATTTTTCATGAATAATTTCCCCAGTTTACTCTTTTCTCGGGGCCCAAGATGGTCCAACTGGAAATCCACCAGGGACAGGGGCAATTTTCTTCTCTTCCGGGGGACGCTAGGGGGTTCTATTTGTTCAGCGTCGAGGGCTTCCAACGTGGTGATGCACATGCTTTTATTCAGCCAGATGGGGGCTGAGGAGGTATTGACGACCCGGATGTTGAGTCGGCCGCTACCGTCCACGCAGTTCACCGAGTGGGCCACGCGCATGGAACCGGTTTTTAGCTGCTCATGTGGCTGAGCCAAGATCGTGCATACTCGGAGCTGGGGGGCAGAACATTCGACAAGGGCTATGCACTCGGCTCGGGGAGGGAGCAGAGCTTCTGCACGATGCACCCAATGTATGTGGGTGTAGGGGAGGGGTGTGAAGGTTGTTCCTGGGCAGGGTAGGCGGGCAATGTGAAGGGGGTGCTCCTATGTTTCGATTCCTTGTCCTTTTTCCTTTGCAGTGTGCCTGAATGACAATCTATGATGAATCGGTGCTTTTTGAGGATATCGTGTCCCATTATCATGTCGTACCGTGGAGTGTCTATGTCAAGGGCCACTATGGGGTGCTCAAAACTAATCTCATCGAATGTGAGGGTCACCATGTATCTGCCTATCACTGAAAGGGGGTGGCCATCTACGGTTTTCAAATTATGTTGGGGGGGATCATTTTGTGCAGGATTCGGCTTCTCAAGTGCTGAAAACACTGGCTATTCATGACGGACACAGTGGCGCCGGTATCGACGAGGGCCAACACCTCCGTGTCCTCCACGCGACCAGACACAATGGGTGAATTTTCATCACTGCATAGTATGGCACACGGGGCAAAGCGGACGGCTGACGCTTCGAGGGGACTCTGGGAAGTGCATCCGGGGCTTCCCTCCCCGTCCACGCAGTTCACCGAGTAGTTCTAGTTTAAAGGAGCAGTAATGGTGGTTGGCTTGCCGTAACTCTTCTCTACCCTGATCTCGAGCTTGCTGACGGGGAGTGAAAGGGAATCCATTATCTCTCATCCAGCGGGTCCTCCGTGGAGTTGCTCGGTCTCGATTTTGCTGCCGGTTTCTCCCCATTTTGTTATTGCGGGTCACGTGGGCATAGGGTCGGGGGCGACGCACACTGATGGACGTAATGGCCCACTCCACCGCACGCAAAGCACGTGACACCCTGGCGATGAGCCCAGGGGTGTTGCCGTTGCTGGGGCTGACTGGTATGGCTTCTCTCTTGCTGTCCCTCAATCTGGTGGAGGTGCTCCCCCAAACGTACTAGATCTGCCTGGATCTGGCACAGAGGAAAGGATGCCAATAGATCCTGCAGCTGGGGCAGAGGGTTCGAATCCGTGTTTCTAGCAGGGGTTTCCTCGTCGAGTGCTCGTATGGCTGGCGTTCGTCCGGAGGCACGCTCGTTACTCTCCTCCAGTGTAGCTTTCACTAAAGCCTCCTCAAAAGTGCGGGGATTATGGGACAGTAGGAACCGCTTGAGCCACGGGACCAGGACCACCAAAAACTGGGCAAGGCGCATATGATCGCCGATTCCCTGATCCTCGCTGTCTATGCTCCTTCCTGCTGTTCCCAAAAACTGATAGGCCCGGGTCCGAATGCGGGCAGCATACTCCCGGACACTCTCGTTCGCGGCTTGCTGACAACTTGTGAATTCGTGCAGGCGGGTGGCTAATGGCGCCTCACTGTCGAACCTTTCCCACACCGTCCTTTTGAAAACGCCAAAATCCTCTCGTTCCTTAATTCCAGGGATTGGTTAACAAATTCCGCAGCGGCTCCTCGCAGCTTCGAGCGGGCAATGATTGCCATCTCGCTCGGCTGCCATCGTGCGATCCTCCCTACTCCCTCTACTTGCTCGAAAAACGCTGTGGCAGTGCGGCTACTATCTCCTTCATATGGGTTTACTAAATTCACGAACCCCGCCAGGAGAGGTCCCGTCGTTGGGGACGGCTTCTGGGTGGGTGGCGCACTCGCGTCCTGACTCTCCATTGCTTCGGGGTCTTCCTCACTACGCAAATAGTGTGCTGCGTGTTGTGCTGTGTGTTGGGTTTTTTTGTGCCTCCTAAGTGCAATGGGGCGCACACAGAAATGCAACTTAACGGTAAGACACAAAATCACTCCTATCTAGAATATAATAATGTAGCAGTCCCTAGTCGAATCTCTAGTACTCCCTTCATACACTCTACACCTGGGCCTAGCTATAGTCTTATACTTATCTTAGAACTAAATCATTTAATCCAATATTACTTCACTATGTTTTACAATAAAACTTGTTTCAACAGATGATCCTGAAATTCCTTACTCAAACATGATATACAATCCTCACTAAAAACACTATCTTACTTTCTAACATACACTTCATAACCTTCCACATATCACAATATTTCACTCTTATTTTAACATTCTTAACCTTCTTAACATTCTGCCACTGCCACATTTTAACACAATAATTATGTAATCTATATATATATGCTCTTCGATTTCTAGCCGCAATAACCCTCAGGTTCGAATATCCTGGTCACGGGAACCAATTTGCCGTTGAACCCCCTTTTCGTATTAGGGCGGTCCGACATTAATGTTTGACTCCTTTCCTGGTTATTGGCCGTGCTGCGATTGCGCTAATTACCGAAAAAGGCACTCTTTCATATTAACCCAAAAACTTTACTTACAATAATGAAAAATGGAGAGGAGTCATGTTCTCCCAGTTACACACAATTTATTAAAAACAGCATTACTAAAATACTCTCTAACACAACTTACGCCCTTCGTCGGGATACAGCTTCTTTTACTCAGCGTTTAGGCAATGTCAGCCTTTACAATGAGGAGCCAAGAAATTGTTATGGCAAAGTCCATCCATTAAGTCCGAGCTACTAGCTCCAAAGTCATGTTCCATAGTCCGTTTCCTGGAGCACGGTGGGGGTGGCAGAGTATTTAATACAGTATTTAAGAGGAAAAATCCAGATTTACAATGATGGTGACCCTTACCTGTCTCACATAGCCGCTGCAGAAGCCTTGGATGGGAAGTCCGGCACTCTCGACTGGGAGCCCATCTGCCTAATCTCGGCCAGACAAAGGAGGCTCGCGTTCATTCCTCGCAGGTACTAGCATTGTTCGTTGGGAGGAAGGGGAGAGACTGCTCGACTGGACTGCGCAACGAGAGGAGACAACTCATCAAGACGAGAGACACGAGGCAAAAGACACACTTTCCTCTCACTGTTCAACCTTGCCGCCTTTACCCACTGCGACCTCTAGTGGTGGTCAGCACGGAAGGCTGACGCAGGCACTTACTATTGGTTGTGGACACTTGAGCCGAAAATCGCTCCTCCTACTCGGAACCTTTGATGTCGTGCGCGACTCTAGTCCAGAAATTTCTACACCCGGGGCAATGGTCGCCACCGGTGTTATCCGGTGTAATGGACAAGTTCGTGAAGCTGGGTGACCAAAACAAGTCTTTGTACTCACATTAGAAAAGCATATCCTAGGACCCCCCCCCCCCCCCCCGGCCCAAGTCGTGTCCGCAGGATCCATTTCTGTGGGCACGACACAAACACCGCGACATACATAAGTACATATGGGTTTCACCTGATGGGCTGCATAAGAATATGATTGATTACATATTAATTAACAGCAAATGGGCTAGTTCTGTTAGGAATACCAGGGCATATAGGGGAGCTGAAATTGGATCTGACCATTACCTTGTTAAAAGTCTGTTGCAACTTAAACTTAAAAAGTGTTGTGCTAGGGTTAAAAAATTTACTTTTAACACTGAAGCTCTGAAAGATCCAGTTATAGCCAAAGCTTACCATGATAGGTACTTAGTCATTATGAACAGTCATGGTTTGCTTACTACCGAAGTTGAGGAAGAATGGGATCATTTTAAACAGGCTTTTTAGGACACTAACAGTACTCTTTTAGGAAAAAAGGAGCAGAAGAGGCAAAATTATCTGAGTGATAAGGCACTTGAGCTTATTTCGGAAAGAAAGAATTGCAGGAATGCCCTTAATCAATACCCTACTAGTCCTAATAGAAAGCATTACAGAGACCTTAATAAACTTGTAAAGGATCAGTTAGCTGCTGATAAGAATGTTTGGCTTGATGGTTTGGCTGACAAAGCCGAGGAAGCAGTTAGACAGCACAACAGCAGAGAGCTGTACTAGATAGTTAATGTTTTGTGTGGTAGAAAACGGACAGGCATACAAGGATTGAAGGATAAACAAGGTAAGGTTATAGAAGGGGAGGATTCTGTCATGGCTAGGTGGGCTGAGCATTTCAGTGATGTTCTAAACAATGTGGTTAGTTCTACTCCCATTGTTTGCAATGATGATAGATGCATTGGTGGCTTTAATGTTGACCCTATAACACAATCTTAAGTTATTTTGGCTGTTTCTAAACTTAAACGTCATAAATCCCCAGGGGTAGATGAAATTACTACGGAAATGCTTAGAGCTGGGATTGTTTCGGTTACCACTTGGATGACTGAAATTTTGAATATCTTTTATGATAAAGGCATGGTTCCTAAGGATTTTACCAGAGCTATTGTTATCCCTATTTTCAAAAAAGGTGATCGCAGTTCTTATGATAACTATAGGGGTATCAGCCTACTCTCTGTTCCAGGTAAAGTTCTTTCCATGATTGTGCTTAATAGAATTAAGAATCTGGTTGACAGTCAATTGCATGATGAGCAATGTGGATTCAGAAGTGGTAGGGGATGTGTGGATCAGATATTTTTACATAGGCAGATTCTTGAGAAATGTTTAGAGTTTCAGAAACCTTTGGTTGCTAGCTTTGTTGATTTCAAAAAGGCTTTCGACTCTGTTGATCGTCATAATTTGTGGTTGATTGTGAGATCATATGGTATACCAGACAAGTTAGTTAACATTATGAAAGTTCTCTATAATAACACTGAGTCGTGTGTGAGAGTTGGTAAGGCTTGTAGCAATTGGTTTAGCATTACTTCTGGTGTTCGACAAGGGTGCATTTTGTCTCCTTTTCTCTTTAGCTTGGTTATTGATTATGTTATGCGAAATTCACTTCAAGGGAAAGATTTTGGCCTTAAATGGACTGGAGATACGAAAATTTCTGATTTAGATTATGCTGATGATTTAGCCCTTTTGGCAAATGATGTTGATGAGATGAACTCTTTCATTCGAGCTGTTGATGAGACTGGTAGTAGAGTAGGTTTGGTTAAAAACAGAGAGAAAACTAAAGTGATGAAAATTAGTCAGGCAGGCTGTGATTCAGTTAATCTGAATGGTTGCAGTCTTGAGCAGGTGTCACAGTTTAATTATCTTGGGAGCTATGTAACAGATATTGGTGATGTGCGGCATGAGATTAACAGACGAATAGGGATTGCTGCTGGGACTTTTAAGAACCTATGGAGAATGTGGAGGAATAGGCGTATACACCTAAGACTAAAATCAGGCTGTATAATAGTTTGGTTCTTTCTAGGGTTAGTTATGGTAGTGAAACTTGGACACTTTGTAAACAAGATAACAGGAAACTAGATGTTTTTGATTTCAGATGCTTACGCAGTATCTTGGGCATTAGGTGGTTCAATTTTGTAACTAATGATGAGATTAGGCAAAGGAGTTTGCAACCTCCTTTAAGCAGCATATTGTGCAGAGAGAGACTCCGTTGGTTTGGCCATGTTGCCCGTATGAATAATTATAGATTGGCGAATAGGGTTATGAACAGTGTGCCTAAAGGCCTCAGAAAGAAGGGGAGACCTAGGATGCGGTGGGCAGAATGTCAAACAGGACCTTGTTAGAATTGGTGTGCAGTGGCCAGATGCAGTAGATGTAGCTCAGGATAGACTTGCTTGGAGAACTAAATTGCACGGTCTGGTTGGACCTCCATAGCCCATGGCTGCTTGAGGATGATGATGATGATGTACAAGTGGTAAAAGTTAATCGGTTCAATAATTCATGTCATTTGTATTTTTCTATCATTATGTCATTTGTTAAGGAAAAACCTTTCTTAAATTCATCTTTTATTACAGTTATTGCTGACATTGTTACATTAACACACTAATAGTGATAAAGATAAGATGATGTTACGATAGGTGCTAAATGGTTAGCTGACTATTTAATACCCATCGTAACACCGTCTTATCTTCATAATGTATATCTCCATTCAAGTACAGGATCCGAGATTTAAAAAAAAAGTGTGGTAGTTGAAGGCAGAAAGTTTTTCAAACGCTCTGGTATCTTCGACTACGAATTTCTGACCACCATAAAGAACCTATTAACTACTTTTGAACAGTTCCCATTTGGATAAAATTGACAAAATCTTGCGACTAATATTGCACAGGAAAAGCTCCTTTGCCTCCAAGTATATTGCAATACACACCACGCATTTTAGCCCATAGTTTAATACACTTCATGGATAATTTAAAACCTTCTTTGTTGTTTAAAAATAGGAATAGCCCTTCTGTAATCCGAGAACAGTTTAAGTTGCGGATAAACTTGATATGCAGGTTTCTGAGTAGATTGTGATTTCTGAGATCTCGAAGTTTGTTAACGCTATGAAGAGCAAAACGAGCGTAGACCATATCTTTCTCGACACCAGAAAATACAATAATCACAACTGGAACTTATGCATATCTGATGGTACGTAGACTTTACATTTCAGGACAAACTGAACAAATGTTGTGAAAAGTCCTTTCTCAGCACATTTCGAGATGTAATACACAGAAAGACGATGTCAGCTGTTCTAGAGATTACGCGCATTTCGTGAGACCAAACTTAAACATTTTCGCATGTTCTTTTTCCTATAAATGTTGGGGAAGAGCTGTTTTCTTATTTCTGTTATCTGTAATAATAATAAATACACCCTAAAGCAGCTGCTTGCGTTAGAGGTCTGACAGGAGCCTGTCAATTTATATGCCAGAGTAAAAGGTCAGAGGATGGCAGAAACTCAGCAGAAAAACGACACATCCATCCATGCCTTACCCGGTCATCGAACCCATCTCTAAGATCAGTAGCCAAGCGCGCTAACCAATCGGCCGTGAGACACACTCTACAGTTTGTGAATTTTTCACAGGACTTTCATTCGATGCACACCTTCTTTCGGGAACTCATAAAACAGGCATTCTTTCAAAGCCTCATTTAAAACTTCAGTTAATAAACGGTCTCTGTTTGTTGGATAATGCTCATCTACGGAAGATGTAACACCAAGATGATTCGCTTGTGGGTGTTGTCCAATGTCTTCCGCCATTTATCGTCCTTCAGTAGATCAATAACTCTGGAAACACAACGAAAGATAAGTGTTTGTATAATAACCACCATACACGCTACTACAATAACACAGTCAAAATAGCAATAATAACAACAACACAGTAATAATAATAATAACAACAACAAAATGGAGTAGTAGTAGCCCAATCAGATATTTATCGATATTTTTTAAATGATTAACATCTACAGGTAATGGACAAATACCGAAGACCAACGTAAAATCATTAACATCGTGTTGCACTAACTCTTGTTTTCTGTACAGCCTGTATACGTAGTTGCACAGAGTTTACCAGCTTCTGAAAATCAGCAGGAGGGATACAACACCGTTCGTCAATTTTCCTTTCTGAGAAAATATTTTTTTCATTTCGAAATGTTTCAAGTATATGATATTCTTCAAGAACTCTTAATTACTATTCTGCAAAATCTACTAAACTCTACAAAAACAAAGTAGAAAAAAACCTCTTTTCCAACATTTGAAATAAATTCCTAGTACAATAACTCAAAATTGACATTGTTCACCAATTGATCACGCTCGTAATCTGCAGTTCTCTGGTTGGGGTCCCAGCTGGGCCAACATTAAGAGTTATGTACGCAAATCTCCTTGCCTCAGTTATTACATGGCACAGATGAACTTGGAAAGGCCGCCGTCCACCGGATGGGTCGTTAAGCTGTAGTCCGCATGTGTGGGAGAGCCATACCCTGTACACGTTAACGAAAATGCTGGATGGCATTGACGGGAAGCTACCATCTGTCTCCCAACAGCTGTTCCAGTGGGTCCCCTTCCCCCACCTTCTCTGACACTTTGAGATCCTTATGGCCTGGCCATTTTCTCTATTGTGTGCAAAAAAAGTGCCGCTCAGAGGTAAAGCGACCCAACTACTACAACAACGTAATAATAATAACTACAACAAAATGGTAGTAATAATAGTAACAGCACTATCAGATGTTTTTCGATTTTTTTTAGATTAGTAACATCTACAGGTAATGGGGGAAAAAACGAAAGGGCAACGTAAAATCATTAACATCGTGTTGGACTAACACTTGTTTCCAGTACAGCCTGTATTCGTAGCTCCATAGAGTCTACGAGTGTCTGAAAATCAGCAGGAAGGATACAACACCAAAAAAGAAACATGATAAAATCCCGCTTGTTCAGTGGAGCTGGAAAACTGTCTGAGATGACGTTAAAGTAGTTCTCATTGATTTTCTAGATCAGGGGTGGGCAAATAGCGGCCCGCTAAGAGTTTTTTGTGGCCCGCCAAGACAGTCAGAAAAATCCGCCTTGAACCGAGATTTCCTTCCCGTGCGCGACCGAAGTTTCGTCTCGTATTTTCCACTAGGACGGCCACATCAGTACGCATGCGCAGTATAGATACGATACGCAGTGCTTTTCCGGTTGATCTTGGCAACAGTAAATATATAAATTTCCAACTTTAGTGAAACCATGAACCCTCCGAAAAAACGTAAAATCGGTGATGAATGTCGTGTGTTTAATGAAGAATGGACAAACAAATATTTCTTTGGTAATACAGGGAATAAAGCAGTGTGTTTATTGTGTCATGAAACGATAACCGTATTTAAGGAGTACAATCTGAAACGACATTACGAAACAAAACATAGCGAATTTGGCTGCAAACTTTCCAAGGAAGAACGCAAAATAAAAGTTGCGGAGTGTGTGAAAAGGCTGAAGAAGCAACAAACATTATTTACAAAGCAATCAACACTTCAAAATAGCGCTACGGAAGCAAGTTTCATGGTAGCCTACAACCTTGCTAAACAAAACAAGCCTTTTTCGGATGGCGAGTTTATTAAGCAGTGTATGGTAGAGTGTGCAAGCGTATTGTGTCCTGATGTTAGAAGCAAATTTGAAAGCATTTCATTGTCAAGAAGGACTATACTGTAGTGCGGTGCATTGACTCAATTAGTGACGAACTCACAGAACAGCTGAAGACTGCGAGCAAAGATTTTGTTTGGTTTTCTTTGGCACTGGATGAGAGCACAAATAACGAAGACACTGCACAATTACTCATCTTTATCCGTGGAATTAATGAAAATTTCGTTATCACAGAGGAATTACTTGGCCTAGAATCAATGAAAGATAGAACCACTGGTCAGGACTTGCTTGAGTGTGCTGTGAATTGTGTGGAGAAAAGTGGCTTGTCCTGGAACAAAATGGCAAGCATTACAACAGATGGGGCCAGAACTTTCAGTGAAAAAAATGTAGGTATGGTTAAGCTTTTAAAAAACAAGTTACAAGCACAAGACACAGACAGTGATATCTTGTCTTTTCATTGCATTTTGCATCAGGAGAGCCTTTGTAAAGCTGCACTGGACTTAAAGCATGTGGTAGATCCTATTGTTAGTGTGATGAACACAATCAGAGTAAGGGCACTCCACCATCGACAGTTCCAATCTTTTCTTGAGGATGTGGAGGCAGAGTATGAAGACGTAATTTACCACAACAGTGTGAGGTGGTTGAGCCTGGGCAAAGTGATAAAAAGAGTCTGGGCATTGCAGAATGAAATCCTCTTATTTCTGGACACGAAGCAGATATCTCATGATTTTGTTACAAAAATAGGATGTGAGGAGTGGAGATATGAGACGATGTTTGCAGCTGATGTATTTGAGAAATTGAATGAACTGAATGTGACATTGCAGGGAAAGGGGTTGTTTGCACATGAAATGTGGAAGCATGTAAAATCATTCAAAGCAAAATTAGGTCTATTTGCAAGGCAAGCAGGTGAAGGCAATTTTTGTCATTTCCCTTTATTAGGAAAACAGAAAGTGCCTGAAAGTGTTTTTGCTAAGATAAGGGATCATCTGCAGAGTTTGGAGGACGAGGTCACAAGCAGATTTCAGGACTTTAAGAAAATTGAGCGTAAATTCAATTTGCTCTCTTATCCCATCACTGCTGATCCATCACAGCACCTGAGGAGCTGCAGCTTGAACTTATTGACATGCAGTCAGATCACACTGTGAAAGAAATGTTTAATGCTGTAACATTAGTTGACTTTTACAAATCTTTGTCTGCTGAAATATTTCCATGTATGAAGAAATTTGCTGGAAAATGAAGCTGAAGAAAAATGTTCTCTATATTTGGGTCTACATATATTTGTGAGCAAAGTTTTTCTTGCTTGAAGATCATCAAGAGTAAATATAGATGCTCTTTGGCAGACATTAACTTGCAGGCTGTGATGAGAATCTCAACAAGCAATCTCAATCCTGATTTCAAAAAAATTGTAGAAAAGTGTGATAGGGTACATTTGTCTCATTAAACTGATTCTAAAATTAAATGTGTTTGCATCTACAGATGATATGAAATTAGCACAATAAATAAATTGAATAAAACTGCCACTATTTTATTTAATTTATATTTATTGATTTTTATGGTACAATTTATACCTTTTCTGAAATGCAAAGTTAACTAATGAATGCAATCATTTTAAAAAGTGCGGCCCTCCGCTAACCTCCGCTTCCACAAAGTGGCCCCCCGAGCCAAAACAATTGCCCACCCCTGCCCTAGAGGTATGACCCCGCTTACTGCTGCAGTACCCTGCAGGTTAGGATGGGTTACAGAGAATGGTAATATGCATGCTGCGGACCACTGCAAAGCACAGATATTCGCTCCATGCACAGTCCAGCCAAAGTCGCACCTCCATTGTTTCCCGCAGCTGAAGGTCACATTCTCATCAACTGGTTGCGTTCTAGTGACAATCTGAAGGATAGTTTCTAGAGATAAGATGCAGTCAGTAAAATGGCTTTTCGACTCTAAAATTTTTCACTGAGAACAAATATTTGTTTCAATTCACGAAACTGAATTCGGTTTCTTAGGAAAATAATCAGTTTATGCAATAAAATGAAAATAAAAATAAATTATCTCTCAAACATCTCCTTCTCAGAGAAGTCTGACAGGAACCTGTCAGTATAATACGCTACAGACAAAATTTGTGAGGAAGGTGAGACCGCAGCAGAAAGACACATCTATACATAGGGTACGACTTTTTTCAGGTTAAAAATAACTCCATTAGATGAATAATTATCAGGGAAAAAATCTTCTTTTTTTTCAATTTGTGTTGAAATAAAAATAATTGAAATATTCAGATATAAGGTAATAATTTTATTATTGACATACGATAACATATGCATATCCATTGTTTCTTCGGCGAGAGGGGCGGGTATGGCCTAGTCGATAGCCTGGCAGGCTCGTAATCTGTATCAGGGCGACTGCTTGAGGGAATATTTAATTTTTAGAAAAGAATTCATAGCGGAATATTTACCGGAAGAATGGTTTGCAAAACTTTTAAAATTTGGTGGAACTGAAAAAATATAGATATAGATGCATAAGTTTAATTCCCATAAAATATATAATTTCACGTAATATAATAATAAGTGGTTTGAAAACAAATTAATACACAGAACACTTAACTTTTATAAGTTCAATCTTTATCTGATATTATTACATAATCATCCTAAAATTTCGGGTGGGGGGAGAGGGGGGTCTTATTTTCCTAACAGCAAATTTGGGGTTGTTAGTTCCTATACTGCACGACTGGCATGTTAGGAGCTCTGCAATAAACAAATTATTAAATGAAAAATAATTGCTTTGTGACAAGATAGTAAGAAACTTCACGTCTTTTATTCTAGATCAAAGGCTCTGAAGTGAGGATACTGATAATTGAAATAACAAAAGAAATTAATGATACTTTTTATTTATGATACAAGTTCGCCATCAAAAGAACAATTTAAAATAAGCGCATTAATAAATAAAATAAAAATAAATACCTCCTCAAGCAGATGCTTGCCACAGAGGTCTGACAGGAGCCTGTTAGTTAAATTCGCCATAATAGAGGGATCTGTGAGGATGGCGGGCCCTCAGCAGATTTTTTCCCTACTGCACGCGGTGTTCACAAATGGTCACCCTCCCAGGTACCGAACGCGCCAAAAGCTGCTTAACTTCGGCGATCGGACGGTGTTTTCAGATTCAAATTTATAGCATTTGTTATTTAATTATGAAAACATTTACTTCAACCAAAGCCGTATTATTAAGTGTATTGGCCGACACAGTACGTAACTATTTGATGAGCGGATTGAATTATAGATCAGAAGAAAAAATAGAAGCTTTAGTTATCTGAATTTCTTTTTCTATTTGAGTTTACCATACAATTTTATTCGTTTTCCTCTTAATTTGCTGCAGCTCATTTGTTGTCGCGCTGTAATGCTACAACGAGAAAATATCTCCTGTTGACTACTACACCTATCCCTCGATTTACACTGAAGATAGGTTCCACACTAAACCGTGTAAATCGAAATCCGTGTAATCGAAAACAAAACCGTGTAAATCAAAACTGAATTATGCACATTTTAGAGTTTTTTTCGTTTTACACGGTTTTACATAGCAAAATCCAAGATTTCGATTTACACGGTTTTGTGCGGAACCTATATGCAGTGTAAATCGAGGGATAGGTGTATTCTACATGCTGAAGTGTCGGTGGTTTGACTAAGCAAATAATGATATGAGTAGTGTGGTGCCAACCTGGGGCGCCCCCACGCACTGTGCTTTCCCCCTATGACGTCACCGACCGCAAATTGACCCGTGTTGCAAATGTCCACGTTGCCTTCTCAGATTGAACTTTGACCCCTATGACGTCACCGACCGGAAATTGACCACTGTGTCGCAACTGTCCACGTTGCCTTCTCAGATTGAACTCTGACCCCTATGTCGCAATCGACCAGAAATTGACCTGTGTTGCAATCGTCCACGTTGCCTTCTCAGATTGAACTTTGACCATTATGTCTCAACCGACCATATTTTAAGCCCTCTTCATAGATCCCCTGTCGACCTATATTTTAAGCCCCCCTTCTCGAATAGTCTCGATTTTCCCCTGATTAACCCATATTTTAAGCCCACCCATCTTCATAGACCCCCTGGTTGACCCACCTATATTCTAAGCCCTCCCTTCTTTAAAGCAAATCAGTTTTCTCTATACACGTTTAATCGGTCTCATCCAGCGTTCATACTATTTTTAGTATGTCTCCTGTATTTAAAAAAAAAATTCCTTCCAACAGCGTGATTTGAACCCTCTACCTCAGTGCCGATAGCGTCATTGCTCTCGACTATGCCTTGTTACTTGATGGTGTGGTTTAGATGTGTCTCAAACGGGTATAGCCATATAAATCAGAGTATAGCCATATAAATCACGTATCTCTTTATTAAGCTTGAGTTTTATATTTCAGATATTAACCTAGGTTTTTTATTATCCTACGTTTTTTTACAACCTTCGTATTCTTTATAACTAACTTTTTTCAGCATATTTCTCATAATGAACTCCATGACTAGAAGAAGGACAAATCTACAGTTTTAAAAGACTGTCCCACAGAAAATACCAATGGGCAAAAAATTAATAAAAGGAAAAAAAACTTAAAAACTTATTCGTCATTATGTAAAAAGGGATAATATGGTGACCTATAACTTTAGTACGCCTCCTGTATTTTAAAAAAATTTGCTTCCAACGCAGTGATTTGAACCCTCTACCCCAGTGCTGATAGCGTCATCGCACTCGGCTATGCCTTGTTACTTGATGACGTGGCTTAGATGTGTCTCAAACGGGTATAAATCACGTATCTCTTTATTATAGCTTGAGTTTTATATTTCAGATATTAACCTAGGTTTTTTATTATCCTACGTTTTTTCACAACCTTCGTATTCTTTATAACTAGCTTTATTTTTGTGTAACCTTCGTTTATAACCTACGTATTTCTTTTAACTCCGTGACTAGAAGGACTATTCTACAGTAAGACTGTACCTCAGAAAATGTCATTGGGTAAAAAAATTTAATAAAAGGAAAAACTTATTCCTCATTATGTATGATATGGATTGACCTGTATGAGTGTCATAAAAGTCCCGCTTTAGAATACGTGTTCGGTACCGGACCACGTTTTTATTCACGGATGTCCTGTGAAATTAAAAGATATTAAATGGTGAATCACAATGGGACCACGATTTACTGATCCTTTGACGATCCTCTTCGATAAACTCGTTAATCATCAAAAAGTCCTCCTTTCTTAAAAACCCTACATTAATTAAAACTCTTATCAAAGTCCCCCTATTAACAGTTCCACCCCCCTTTCAAGGACTAGCCTGCAGTAACTGTTTTCCCACAGAAAATGCCATTGGGTAAAAAAATTTAATAAAAAAAAATCTGTTTTAAAAACTTATTCGTCATTATGTGTGATATGGTGACCGTAAATTGTTCCACACCACGGATCACGTTTTACTGACGGATGGTTAAGTCCTGCGCAATTAAAAAATTTTAACTTCCACTCTCATCTGAAATTTTTCCACTAAACTTTATTTTGAATGGCAACGAGGGTGTTGCAATTCTTTTATCCGTATTTTGCGAGTTCGACCTTTCATCATGCATTTCGCAACAAGCAGGATGTGTTCGTGACAAGGTCACTTTCTTAACGGGTGATTGCAGACAGATCTGTTGCTATCCACTCAACAATATTTGCATCTGCTACTGATAACACGATTTCCTTCATTAAAAATAGAAACTTGGTAAATAATTCCACAGCATTCATTAAGAACACAAACTGATTTCGTGCTAAAACATAGTCTTCCAGAACTGATGAGAAGAAACACATGACATTATTCAAAAGATTCGTAATGATGAAAACTGTAAAAGGTACGACAACTAAGGTCAAGGTAGGAAAATTCATTCAAAGTGACAAGCAGGGTGTGATTCTGCATAGTTCAATGAGTCCTTTAGTAGCCGTTAGGAAGGCGAGAAGTAGGAGATTTGCAGACTGAGAAAAATAACATATCGGTGGAATATGGGATGTCCGTTTCCAAAGAGAATGAATGTTTTCATTTTACATCTTCAGTACCCTCAAAAAGTTACATTTCTACGGTCTATTATTATTTTGTACCATGGAAAACCAGTTAATCAGACAAGAAAAATCAATAGTTGATGTATATATTAATGTTTCGCTGAATTATTTATTGGAATGAATGCAGTAACATGAATATTGATGAAACAGTGCAAAACAAATTTTTTTCAAAGAGTTACATTTAGTACACACAATTCTTGTTAGTTTTTTTTTTTCTCTGCTTTACACATGGCCGTCTTGTGTTTACTTCGACTGTCAAATGATCTCCTACCCTGAGCATGCTATTAGAAGCTTCTACGGCACCAACAGGGAAAAGCACGGGATATTTTTCTACCAATGAACTAGGAATTAACTCTTTTTTTTTCCATTACCACTGGGACTACTTTCCACATATGTAAATCCTGTATTAACTGTGAATGAGCCTGTAATAAATTGAATGCCTTAACAACTACATACATTTAGAAGAAAAATATATCTAAATTCGTAAAAATGAACAACATTTCTGTCAATGTTTTTGGACACGAGAAAGAGGTGTTCCCGCTCTACATCACACCATTCAGATTTAAAGCGCACGCAAATCTCCTACTGTTATCAGATGATGAAAAACAGCATTATTGTTCCATTAAAAATTGATAAGAATCTATGAAATTCAAAGTTCCAAGGGAGAATGCTGTTTTCCGTATTATTGGGAAAACAATTAATCTTCTTATTTTTGATCATTCCTTGCGTAATAAGATGGCTGTCCTTTAGGTTATGAAATATAACTGGAACATTATTAGGAGCTTGAAAATTGGGATGACACGTATTATGAGCGCCTCCTCGGAGAAGTGCTAAAACTATGTGTCAGATACTATGAAATTCATTCCTGTCATGTTTACACAACTCCTGCCTTCATACCTGAAGATGACAAATATGTACCTTTTGGGAGGCATATGAGGGGGAATTTCAGTGAATTGTTTTAGCACGGCAAGCAACAAGCATTTAGAATGAAAGACCGATTGCAAGTTTGTTTAAACTAATTCTTCAGATGCACGTTTCTCCATAGATTCGTAAAACTCATTATGTATTCTTTGCTTTCTCTCACACATCTCACAAGATAATTAAAGATCAAACACTAATACATCTTCCCTATGTGTATCTTTCTAATAAACCATACGACCAAAGTAGATAAATCGCAAGCATCATCTGCGTCAGATCTGATTCCATATATCTGCTAATTCATTACGACGAAAATCTCACAATAGCCTGAAATGGACAGTACTTTACCTACGACACAGCATGTGACTAGGTCTTTAATCAAATTACATGCATAAACGAAAATTAGAAAAACAACGAAATGGTTGGTATTTTCAATGAGAATCACTAAAATGTAAAGGGCGTTGGAATATCTGTAAATGCACACACATTTCAGTGGATAGGTGAATATTTTCACAATTGTTTGGAAGTGGAAGACACAATAACTGTAAAACATACAGTGACGAGAGAGAAAGTATAAAAATGCAGTGGGATGGTTGTAAAAATCGCTTCAAAACAGCAAATTACAGCGCAAATACTGTAAGATAGAAAAAACGACTATTAACAAGCGCCATCTAGTGTGTAAAATAAGTGAACCTAAGGAGTACCTGATAAAAGTCACTCTTTAGCGGAAGGAGTAATACAGGAAAATCATAAAATATTAAGGTCCCACTCTAGTAAATCACGGTCCACTGCGTACACACGGATGGATGAATATCACAAAATACTTTGCATATAGAAAACATCAGTAAAGAACCACAGAAGTTTGGAAATTTAAAATCTGAAAACTCGTTGTTTATAAGAAAACAACAATATTTTCAGTTTTTCCATGAAAAGTTGGGTCCCAGAATTGATCCACTAGACCTAACTTTGCATTCTCTGACTTCAACCACCGATAAAACGTAACGTAAGCTCTCTCGGCGGTTATTCCAAAGCGCTTTCACACGCTCTTTTCAGAGTTCCTGGTCCCCCTACTACGTTTCAATAAGCGCATAAGTGTGTGAAGGTGACTATTTTTTGCTCACAAGTTTTTCGACAAAGATAGGATGTTTCACTACAATCTAACACACGCATTTTCACGTCTAAGAATCGGTTTAGTTATTTTTCCCTGCATATTTCTATACTAGGTGAAATTCTTAGAACAAGTGGTACTATGTTCGTGTGAAAGTGGTTCTGGCAAGCACACGTTTTTTGATAATGTTATGCACCCTGTTTGGAAAGAACACTGTCTATGGAGCATTACTCCTGTAAATTCCATAAGCATAATGCCTCGCGATTCCGAGGCCCCCATAACTGATAGACAATACTTTGCATTTACAGGACCTAACGCATAAAGTCTTTCACACTTCAAACTCAATCATCACATTTCAGAAAGAAAGAGGATTGAAAATGAAAGGAGAAGTGATAGAGAAGCATAAGAAAAGTGCCCTACCCAGCATTCTCACATTAAAGGAAAACGTAAGCATTCATCGCCTCAAAACAACTAAGACAGAGGACGCCATGTGCCAGCTTGAAAGGCAGCAAGAAGGTTGGTAACAATGGTTTAACCATCCATTTTTAAGTATTAGGGCGTTCATGTTACAATTTCTTACAACAACGTTCATATCTAGTGAAGATGGAATAGTAAATCAGTAAATCGTGGTCCCATTGTGATTCACCGTTTAATATCTTTTAATTTCACAGGACATCCGTGAATAAAAACGTGGTCCGGTACCGAACACGTATTCTAAAGCGGGACTTTTATGACACCCATACAGGTCAATCCATATCATACATAATGAGGAATAAGTTTTTCCTTTTATTAAATTTTTTTACCCAATGACATTTTCTGAGGTACAGTCTTACTGTAGAATAGTCCTTCTAGTCACGGAGTTAAAAGAAATACGTAGGTTATAAACGAAGGATACACAAAAATAAAGCTAGTTATAAAGAATACGAAGGTTGTGAAAAAACGTAGGATAATAAAAAACCTAGGTTAATATCTGAAATATAAAACTCAAGCTATAATAAAGAGATACGTGATTTATACCTCGCTTGAGACACATCTAAGCCACGTCATCAAGTAACAAGGCATAGCCGAGTGCGATGACGCTATCAGCACTGGGGTAGAGGGTTCAAATCACTGCATTGGAAGCAAATTTTTTTAAAATACAGGAGACGTACTAAAGTTATAGGTCACCATATTATCCCTTTTTACATAATGACGAATAAGTTTTTAAGTTTTTTTTCCTTTTATTAATTTTTTGCCCATTGGTATTTTCTGTGGGACAGTCTTTTAAAATTGTAGATTTGTCCTTCTTCTAGTCATGGAGTTCATTATAAGAAATACGCTGAAAAAAGTTAGTTATAAAGAATACGAAGGTTGTAAAAAAACGTAGGATAATAAAAAACCTAGGTTAATATCTGAAATATAAAACTCAAGCTTAATAAAGAGATACGTGATTTATATGGCTTACCCTGATTTATATGGCTATACCCGTTTGAGACACATCTAAACCACACCATCAAGTAACAAGGCATAGTCGAGAGCAATGACGCTATCGGCACTGAGTTAGAGGGTTCAAATCACGCTGTTGGAAGGAATTTTTTTTTTAAATACAGGAGACATACTAAAAATAGTATGAACGCTGGATGAGACCGATTAAACGTGTATAGAGAAAACTGATTTGCTTTAAAGAAGGGAGGGCTTAGAATATAGGTGGGTCAACCAGGGGGTCTATGAAGATGGGTGGGCTTAAAATATGGGTTAATCAGGGGAAAATCGAGACTATTCGAGAAGGGGGGCTTAAAATATAGGTCGACAGGGGATCTATGAAGAGGGCTTAAAATATGGTCGGTTGAGACATAATGGTCAAAGTTCAATCTGAGAAGGCAACGTGGACGATTGCAACACAGGTCAATTTCAGGTCGATTGCGACATAGGGGTCAGAGTTCAATCTGAGAAGGCAACGTGGACAGTTGCGACACAGGGGTCAATTTGCGGTCGGTGACGTCATAGGGGTCAAAGTTCAATCTGAGAAAGCAATGTGGACAGTTGCAACACGGGTCAATTTCCGGTCGATTGCGACATAGGAGTCAAAGTTCAATCTGAGAAGGCAACGCAGACGATTGAAACACGGGTCAATTTCCCGTCGGTGACGTCATAGGGGGGGGGGAAGCACAGTGAGTGGTGGTGCCCCAGGTTGGCACTACACTACTGATGTGGTTAGCAGATGGAGGCATCAACAACTTTTGACTAGCTTCTTGTGCAACGAGAGAGACAGGACGCACCCAGGGGGCCCGGAATATTGTATTGTTTTGTGCGCACAAATTTGTATTGTTATCCACCCATTCTGTTTACCATGGTCCCTGGTCTTAGGTTGGTACACGCTGACTCTCCCCCCCACACACACACACACACACTCTGCCATGGTTACCGGCTTTAGGCATGGGCCATGCTCTTGTCCTTTTCCATCCTCTCTGCTTGTTTTAGTCATTTGCTTAATTGAATCACTTACTGAATTACTTTCCAATGTAATTCATAAGTAATGATACACAATTTCATTCTTTTCACCCTCCCAAGTTCAGGCTGTGTGGTACAGATGAACTCTCTCTCTCTCTCCACTTATATTTATCTTTGCAATCTTGGTCTTGTCTTATTCATATCTCAGACTTCTCTACCTGCTTTGAAATCCAAAACATTTGTATTTGGAACTAAAAATAGACAGAGTTACATTTGGAACACTAAAAGTAGATTAAAAAAAACTAAAAACATTTATTATTATTTATTAGCATGTTTGTCTACTGATCAAAGGGACCTAGGTTTAGAGCCCCGGATAAGGCATGGATGTTTGTGTTGTTCTTCTGCTGAGGACCAGTCATCCTCACAAATCCCTTCTACTATGGCATATTAAACTGAAAGATTCCTGTCAGACTTCTGTGACAAGCAGCTGTTTGACGAGGGTATATATATATATAATATCTACCCTGTCCTCGTGGAGAAAATATGACACTGAGGGGATTGGGAAGGCTGATGTCAGTTAAATGGGAAGTAAAATTTTAGCCTTGTGTGCAGGATAACTATAGCCTGTGCCATTAAAACAGTAAGATTGAGGCAGGCTTCCATCTTTCTCCTAACAGCTATACAGTGGGTCTTTGCTGTAACCAGGACATTTAGCCCATTGTGCAGAAAACAGAGCCGCTCAGACGAAATGTGTTAACTCAAGCATCATTCCATCCTCCTCACCCCAATAGACACGAGCAAGCCCGGATCTGAAAAAAAAAAAGAGAGGGAAACAAGAAACACAATCGAGCCGAAAAAACGTAAGGGGGGGGGGGGGCAAAAGGCTGTATTTCCAATGCAATATATCATTTTCCCCTCGTTTTATAAATTTTTTTATATTTCTTGAAAAATCCATGAAACAAAATAAGTTTAGTAATATTTATTTCTATTACCCTTACTAGGACTCTGAAAAGGAATAGGAGATGCCCCCCCCCCTCCCTAGATCTTGTCCTTGGACTCGAGTATGTAACCCTCCACCCATAAGACTTTTTTAGTCACATTACTGATGATCTGAAATGTAAAATAGAACAGACTACTTTTGATTTAATCATTTACCGAATAGAATCACTTACTCAATTACTTAACAATATATTCTATAAAACTTAGATACAAAATTTTATTCTTTTCACCCTCCAAAGTTTAAGTTGTGTGGTCCCAGTCAGCTCTCTCTATCCACTTATTTTCAACTTTGCAATCTTGCTCTTGAAGTCCTCTTTTTGGCATTCTGTTTTTCATACCATTTTTCGATCTCTTTCACCATCTTCTTCCAGCGGGTTCTCATTTCCATATTAAATTTATCCATCTTCCTTTATCCATCATATTCATAAGTCTTTCTCATTTTGATAATATTTTTTACACCTCCAATATTTTTATGTAATCTCTGATTGCTTTAGTTTCTTTATTTCTCATTTTATCTAGTCTGTGCTTCCTCGGATATCTTTTGCAATATCCACTTCAATTACTTTTATCTCAGATGCAAACCTTTCTCACAAAATCATTTTTGATTCTTATGTTAGAGTACTCTCTACAATTGTATTAAAATCTATTCTTTAAAAATCAATTCAGCACTCTTACTGCTTTCTATTTTTGGTCCTCTTATTTTAATAATCTTTCTTTAATTTTTTTTCATCATACATTCCACTATTAATAACAGCTTTCTCTTTGTTGGGTGTTAAAAAACCGACATCAGAATCCAAACAATGGAAACAATGGAAACTTTTTGCTTTGAAAAATTTCTAATTATGACATCTTTTTATGTAAAAAGATATAATCCAAGTAATTACAATCTTATGCCAGTTTTTAAGTAGAAAAACAAATTTAAATAGCTTTTAAAAGTTGTTATTAAAAAATAATAATGAAAAAACTTTTCAAAAATTGACACATGCATGCGTTTTAAAAACTGCTTTGGGAAAGGAATTAAGAGCAAAAGTCACAGGAGTCTGATATCTCATGTTCAATGGGTTTATGTAGCTCATGACCATATGGGTTTCGAGGTGAAGGGAGGCTCAGCTTAATGAGAGTCAATTTACGGAGTGGAGGGGAGCTCTGCCTGGCTCGGCTGCGGTTAACTCCGTTCTCAGTTCGGGTGAAGGACGGGGGGGGGGGGGTGGACGACAAACCAGGAAGAGTCCATTTCAAAACTCGGCCGGTTTGGTATTCTGAGGTACTTCGTTTTCCAAGGCCCGTGGTAGTTAAAGGGTTAATGTACATATATACAATATAATCATACTATGTCAATCAGTTTTTGAGCACAGTATCAAACAAAAATGCCCACCGACCTTATAAAAAAGTTGCTCGATTTGCGACGGTAGTACTACGTGCGCAGGAAGCACTGTAGATCCACCGGATGTGACGTCAATTTAGACTTCAAAGGCCTTGAGTCTGGAAGGTTACGGCTGAGGCCCCTTTTACAAAGTGGTCCAGGAAAGGATGAAGGTTTGTTAAACGTTGTTACCATCCCGTGCTGAATGCCACAGCATTTTATTATTGTTAAGTACTGGAACATAGGTCATGGAGTTGACAGGAACCAATAACAACTTTATCGTACCCACAATGCATATTAGACTTGAATGTTCTTAAACGTAAAAACGAAACCTCAGTAATTTATTTATATTTGAGTAGAATCTAAAATTCTAAATATTACTCTTAAAAATTCTCGTCTTAACTGCACTGTGCAAAAAAAGTTCTTATACTGAGAAAAATACTTTTAAAACTGCTCGTTGCAATCGTGAGGCTAGCGGTTCCTATCGCTTCAAGATGCTGCATGCAAAGCACACCTTACTACATTAAAAGTACAATGGACGCGATCATGCCTTGCCGCTTATATTTTAGCCAGGACGAGCTGAATTTCTTATAGCGACACTATTCAGCAAGTTGTCTTGAAATTGTATTAAATGTCACTTAAATACGAGCAAATATAAACTATATAATTTTCTCCTTTTCATAACGTTAAACATAGCAACACTGAAATTTACAACTGCCTTGAAACTTCTATAAACGATCAATTATGCTAAATAAATCAAACAAATTAAAGGTTTGTTCACTTTATACTTACCAAATTAAAATGGATGCACAAATGGGATTTGTGCGGATGCCACCCCAATTAAACATTTTTTTATTCTGTAAGCTAATTATTAATATTTAAATTTCTGGAGGAAACTAACGAAACATTTTAGCTGCTTAGAGAGTATCATGTTTTTTCATGTCCATAATGTTTCGCGATATCATTTTTTACGTAGAATTACTTGTGGCGGAGTAATTTGGCGTAAAACGGTACTATACCAATATCTTTTCACTGCGCATGTACGAAGTTATGATGCGACTCTAGTCCCCCTGTCGCTAGGGGACCATTATTTGAACCACTTTTTAATGGCTATGCTATTGACAATTGTCACACTATTACTTATAAGCACTATAGTACTATCTTCTAGAAGTCTTTTTGAAATATACTATCATTGAAAGGAATACATTCTAGGGCTACAGGGCTATGGGTGCAAGGTGGCCTGCATCCATAGCCTGTAGCACTAGAGGGCGTGGTCGATTCTGCGTATCATCACAGGGGACACAGAGCTTTCTTCCCAGCTACCATCATTTACAGATCAAGGAGACTACGATATTGAAGAAAGAAAGCAGCATTGTTTCTACTGTGAAAGACAACAACAGTAGCAGCCGAGCCTCTGTGCTGGTGCACCAAATCACAGTGGCGCACCCCAAATCACGTGACAACAATTTTCTCTTCAGACGGCTTTGATATAGCTCAGTGATGCGCCCACATTCTTGAGGGTTCAAGTAGCTGTGCAGGAAAACCCTCTCTAACAGAACATATAGTCAAGAAATGTATCGACTTAGTGCCGTTATTGGGAAAGAATCGCATGCATCCCTTATCAGCCTCAAGAACCTGGCCACAGGGAAATGACAGGAGCCTGTCAATATCTGGTCAGTATATAGTACATCATAGCGAAGATCTGTGAGGAAGGTGAGATCTCAGCAGTTTTAAAGATTTCTTGAAAATGCCTTTGGAAAACTTCTGTGAAAATAAGATTTATCATTCCGATCTTGTACTCCTTTAAACAGGTTGTTCAGTTATAATACTGTACAAGAGGGATCATTCTTGCTAAACTTATTCTTCCATAATTCTATGCGTCTATCTAAAGGTTTCTACTGTGAAAGACAACAAGTCTGACCAAATTACGAAAATGCAGGAGCTAGCTAACTATAACCGTAACTGGTTAATAAAAATGTTTGACGGGTGGAAAAGAGTTACCGATTTTATACTTCCTCTGTAACAACTGTATCGACTGTTATTCATAATGTTTTTTTTTCCCATTTCGTTCATTTCAACGTTAGGTTTAATTAAAATGATGTGGCACATAGATAACTCTTTGTGTTACGAAATTCCAAGACCATGTGTTCAGGAATAGAAAAGTTTTAATTCAAGAGATTCACTGTATGACTAGTACTACCATCAATGAAAGAAGTGACTACTGAACAAATCTCTGCTCCTCTTTGCAAAGATAAGGGCTTATAATCTAATGATACAAAAAATAAGTATGTTTTGAAAACTATAGTTAATTTTTAAAGCAAAATAAGCATTGGTTTTATCCCTCCCTCTATTCATGTCAGCAAACAAGCTTCCACATAACCTCTGCCAAATGAGTGTATATAATTTTGAAATACCCCCACCTCCATATACATAAATTTTGCTTTTTAAGAATTTTAATATACTCACTGTATAAAAATTCTGTATCTCTGCTGTTCCAAGAAGATAAACTAGAAACAATGTATGCAGGCCTGAATCTAGAAAAAAGGGAATGGGGGTAGCAAGAGACAATTTCCATTGCAGTATAACATTTCCCCATCCGTTTAAGGGGTCTTTAAAAATTTTATTGGAAAATGCATGAAATAACGTAAGTTTAATAATTTTGCTTCTTCCCCCCCCCCTTATTAACATTCTAGGGGAGGGGGGGCATGCACCTCCCAGGTCCAGCTAATATATATATATAAATTTTCAGTTGATCTCTTAAATAAGTAGTTTGCCAGCATTATTTTTTAGAGTTTTTTTTTTATTCTCCCACCTACAAAAATACAAATAATTGTGTTCATGCTTGCTAAATTTCTTACCTGATTTCTAACAAGAAAGGGGTGCAATATAGCTTGACCAATTGTATGCTAATGTGCCAGACCTGCTATATACCTTGTGGTGTTTTTACAACAGTATTTGGCCATGATGTCAAGAAAATCAACTGATACTGACCTCAGTTGTTGCAGCTAAGCATCTACAATTATCTGGCAGTCTCTGAAGTGACCTGAGGATTATTGATCTGAAGGCAAACTGTAGATTTCTCTTCAACTTTAAACAGGATTAAGTGTACCATAATGACGGTAATGCGATAACCAATATTCAGGAAATTCATTGCGTGATGATTTGCAGAAGTTTTCTTCTGTTGATTTATTTCTACAATTATGACCCACTTTTTTTATTCTCCCACCTACAAAAATGCATTGTTACTCTGGACTACAATTACTGGAGTGGTGGATAGTATTTTTGTTTCAGTAATAATAGATTTGTATATGGAGATATCGTTACAGAATTCATTATTACAGGAAGTGTAATTGCTTATAGATGTATCGGTCGCATCATACTGGTTGTAATGCCATTTTTGAGTAGTATGCTAGTTGTCATCCTTCAGCAAAACATTTGGCCACATATATAAAAAAAACCTGCTGTCCCTGGCCAAGTGATTAGTGTGTTTGGCTACTGATCTAAGGGACCTGGGTTTGAGCCCTGGATAAGGAATGAACGTTAGTGTCATTTTTCTGCTGAGGTCCTGCCATCCTCACAGACCTACTATGGCATATAAACTGACAGGCTCCTGTCAGAGCTCTGTGGCAAGCAGCTGCTTGAAAGGGTATTTTTTTTATAAAACACTCCAGAAAGCATTTATGTGATGTAAAAATCATTTCTATACCCACAAAGTTCCCTGACTTATCACCAATAGAGTATTTGTGGAATGCTAATTGAACACACACATCAATATTTGCCCATGTTTTCATAACCCTTAAAGTGCAAAGTTTCTATAACTGAACTAGCTCTTGTTAATTTTGGATGTTTCCAGAAAATAAATAACTTTAGAACTTGATCCTGAAGTAACCGCAATATGTCATATAGCAAAAGAAAGAGCCTTTAATTATGATTAACAAAATAGAAAAGTTTGTAAAATGTGTCAATAAAATTAGCATTTTTTAAAAAAAATTTTTACTCTATTTTTCCCATTTTGACGACTAAAGTATTGAAACAAGACTTTTCCTTTTATTTTTCATCTAAATCATTTACTTATTCTGATATCATAGTTTATAATATATCTGTTAGTACTTATTTAGTTCTTGCCAGTACTTCTTATTTTAGGAAAAAAGGTGGGAATACTCTGGTCTTCCAGCAATTTTGTATTGAGAGTTGGGTAGAAAAGGACCAAGCACATAAAAAAATGTTAAATATACACTTATGTACTAGAAAGTTAGAACAAAAGCACAAATTAATATTATAAAAAAGTTAACTCCAACTCAGTCGTGCAATTAACGCTTCCCAGGTCCAGCTATTTTTTCACTCTGATCAAGCAAAAAAATATTAACTTTAGTTATTTGGCAAAAAAAAAGTTCTAATGAAAAGAATTATGGCATGTTATATGCAAAATTAATCAGCATTTCTGGATTCTCTGAAAATAACAAAAAAGATGACAAGTTTTAATAGGACTTTTTTAGAGTCATGTATTAAAAATGCATCTGGCAACACAAAAATTTGTTTAAAAAAGCACTAATAGACAGAAATTATTATAATGCACGTGAATAGAAAGACTATTTTTGAATAACAAAAAAAATTATTTTCTTGTTTGAAGTAAACATTTCTTTGGTTTTATAACCTTTTTCTCTGTACCATACTTTGAGAAAAGTCCAAGCTTGTTGCAGAGTCCAATAAACAAATCAACTTTAAAATATTTTTAATAAATAACTAATCAACAGAAATAGGTCATATTATATACCGTATTAAAAAGAATCCTGAATTTTACTAAAATTAAAAATTTGAACATTATAGTAACATTAATTTTAATAACACTTTTTATAATGGTACACCAAAAAGGTACATGCAGTGAGTCACAAAAGTATTCGGCCACCTTACATTTCTCATAATTTTGTATACTTAGAAGTACTAAATGTAGTCAACCCCCCCCCCCCCCCCCAAAAAAAAAAAAAACATTTATATGACATTTTATGTTTGTGCTCTGATGTTATATACAAAAATGAAAAATAAATAAACACAAAATACTAGAACATAATGACTTTAAAAAACAAAAAGCATTAAACTAGCCACACATAAGTATTCAGCCACCTGGTGTAAAAATATAAAACAAACATAAAAAAACAATATCTCTAATATTTTGTTGCGTGTCTTCTTGCACATATGACTGCTTTAAGTCTAGAAGGAATTGATTTGACCAGTTTTTTGGTCAAACTGGAACCAATTTTGCCCCACTCTGAAGATGCATTTTCAGTGATGTCTTCAGCTCTCCCCATAAATGTTCTATAGGGTTCAAATCTGGCATCTGAGGTGGGGTTTCAAGATGTTTTGGCACATTATATAACAATCACAGCTTTGTATTCGAAGCTGTATGTTTAGGATCATCTTTTTGGAACATGAATCCATCCTGTAATCAATTTATCAGCACTCTTTTTCAAATTTCCATTTAAAATATCAATATATACATATTGATCCATAGTACTATCAATAAATTCTAGTGTACCTACCCCAGTTGCTCTGAAAAGCTTCTGAGTTTTCTCCTAAAAGTTTTTAACATGCAAATAGTTTGAAGGATAAACTTAAAATTTTATTGCTCAATGACAGAGAACTATAAGTTATTTTAATTCTAACTCAAGTTGCATTAAACTTTTCTGTAGCAGTATAAATTTTTTTTCAATATTTCAGCATGTTTAATCTCCTTTTTCAAACAAAATTAACTTTTATTGTTCATGATTAGGATTATTTTATTCAACTATCACTCAAATCATTAGTTGCATACTGATTGTCTCGCACTTCTCTTACTCATGTCGTGGTACATACATGTGTTGGTTCAAGCTGATGGCTAGTGCCCTGCTCCTTGACTTCTACAGTGTTGAGTAGCAATGTTGTCTGATTACTCACAAGCGAGAAATGCTACAAAACTTTTAAATTATAAATTGCTGAAACAATATATAAAACATCAAAAGACCAACAAATCCCTATGATGTAGACAAATATTGGTCTGGGAGCTGATAAAATAGCTGCTTTGACAAATTCAGTAAGAAAAAGCAACCAAAAGTGCTAGAAATATGCATTAAAAAAAGCTTTTTATTATTAAATAAATTTCTGCACTATGAATAGTAATTACATTGATAACTTTGGGTTTTATATACCAAAAACAATTTATCCATATAATGCCTTCGTAATGTGTAGGGACCTAAACAGATGCATGTACTTGCACTATGATTCTGGTGTTTTGCCCAATAACACTAGTTCCTTGTTCAGTGGTACGGCCATATGAGTTCTCCCTCTAGTATATATATATATACAGAACTGTAGAATGGGTTATGAATAGTGTGTCTAAAGGTTTTAGAAAAAGAGGAGACCTAGGATGAGGTGAGCAGACATTGTCAAACAGTATCTTCTTAGAATTGGCTTAAACCAAATTCTGCAGCTGTAGCTCAGCACAGATATTTTTGGAGGACTAAATTACTCTGGTTGGACTCTGTAGCCTATGACTTCTTGAGGATTGTGTGTAGATATGTACCCACCCTGTTGCAAGCTGCCACATTAAGAGCTGATTTTCTATTATGTTCTTTTGGTTCTTGCCAAAAGTGTTGTATTTAAAAAAAAAAACTTCTTATTTTAGGTTTTCATTATAAAATTTAATGGAATGCAAAATTCCAGGATTCTGATTCCAGAAACAGAAATGCAATAGTAGCTACGATCAATCTCATATTTTCTGTTCACATGCTAAATGATATGTTATGAGTAAGAGAAAAAATTCTACATAAATAAAATGTAAATTAAAGTAATTAATGAAGCTTTTCTGTGAACACAGTGCTCCTTCAATCTTCAAGTCATGAACTGTTCTTAATGGTATCTCCAGCACCAGAGAAATGTTTCAAGAAAAAAAGAAATGTGTAAAGCTGTGATAACAAAAAAAAAATTCATTTTATATATTTATTTAAAATAGTTCATTGATTTAATAAAGTATATTATAATATATTATGATTTTGTGCATACCTGGTTCATTTTTTTGTTCACTTGTCTTTCTATGGCAGTAGCTAAATCAAGCTACCTATGTGTATATCAGTAATGGAGGAGAAATATCACTGTTTACAATGTATCTCTGTATCAAGTATATATAGAGAGAACTCTGTGGAATAGGGTTACGAATAGTGTGCCTAAAGGTCTTATAAAAAGAGGAGACCTAGGATGTGGTGAGCAGACATTGTCAAACAGTATCTTCTTAGAATTGGCTTAAATCAAATCTATTTTAGTATTATAATGACTGCTGAAAGCTCTCTTCTCGAGGAATGCACCCCACTTTCAACAGAGTATTATTTCTGCTGGTCTCCTCTGAGACAAACCTTTATCTTCTACTTCCAAGCTCGTCATGCCACTTGTATAGTGTCGTAAGACGGAATACGAGTTTTCCCCATGGGGGGCGGGTCCTTCGGAACCCGCCCCCCACCCCAATTATTGAAAGGTACATCTGAAGCACAGTGTAATTATGTGCATGGAGAAAGAAAGGTTAATTTTTCTATCTTAAAATGGGATGCAAACATTGTATGAGTAAAAAAGGTAACTAAATCAGTCGTTAATCAATATTTGAAGAACTGAAGCAAGTAATACAGGGTCATTAAAAAAAAAAAACATAAAGTGCTATATATTAAATAATTATGTAAGAAAAATGCATGGCCCTAACCTATCTTATGACATCCAAAATGTCAAGAAATTTAGGTTCCTTGTCATGAAATTGTCATTTTTTACTTCCATTACAACATAGAGTTGTGTCGCATGGTGGTAATGTATCTAGATGTTGCAGTGAAGCATGCACAAATAGCCCAAAGATGAATGTTAATGTGAACTTATAATATTGTATTATTGGACCTTTTTTGTGTGTGGAAAAAACAATGTCCAAATTTAAAGCAAAAAATCACTGCAGCTCTTGCCATCTAGACATGTTGAGCCTATAAATGGAAGTTGAATATCACATGGATATTTTTGACAACACTGATAGCAACCATGTTATGTCTGTCTAACAGAAAACAAAATTTGGTGATTGCATTATATTTAATTTACTGTTGCTATATTGTATTATATTTAATTTTTTAATGGCACTTTAAAATATGGTTATATTTATTTATAATGACTCTACATAATAAAAGAAGGATGATATATCCAACAACCAAAGAGATCCAGATCTGTCGGAGAAGGTAGAAAATGAAAATACAAAAGAATGATATTACCATTTTTATCAAATGGTGATTTGAATATACAGCTCAATCAATTGGGTAAATCATCATCTTACCACCATCCCAATGTAGTGATCATACTAGAGATAATTCCCATTATTTCTTTTATTTTAATCTTTCTCAATATAAACCTATAAGTTCTGAATGTTAAAAACATTAATTAAACAGCCTAATTTTCTTTTTTATGTAACACTGGAAAACATAAATTTTGAATGACTAAATCTGTGACATTTTCATCACAAAAATTAATGCAATCATGAGATTTCCGTATTTTTATAATTTTCTATTATTAAAATATTACATTTGAAATAAAGAAGAAATAATTATTTTGAATTACAACAACCTTTTGGGTCTGCTACTACTATGGTATGTTTTAGGTTAAACAATGATATTATTTTAAAATGTACTTTGACCCATTACAAGTATTAAAAAATTTTGGATCGAGTTCAAATATTCCCATCTTTTAGACATTTAGTTTGTAAAGTTATAAAATTTCAATAACTACTATTTCTATTATGACTAGTAATCAATGGAGTATTTCATTCTAGGTTCTAGGGATGCAACAGAGAAGAAATGTAAAAGTGACAATATTTTTATTCCTATTGAAAAAGAAGATTGGACTCCACTTAAATAGTAGAAATAATTCCAAGTAACGAAATTCGAGAGTAACATCATTATGAGGGTAGCTAATGAGAAAAGCACGAGAATGCCTGAAAAAAAATAATTAGAAACTGAATATTGTATATTTAATTTTAATTGCTGAACTCGCATCAAAAGCAATACATAACTCATCAAAAACGTAGGCAACTTTTTTTTTTTTTCAGAATTTAGGTGAAATTGGGAATCTAAATTATAGACCCAAAGCTCTGTACGAATTCAGTCCTGGGACTCTTCTGTAATGCTCAGTAAAAAATCCAACTGCCCAAACTAAAATTAGCAGAATGCATGGCATCAATGGCATATTATAAAGTTTAGAATCAGAAAATAGTATCACAGAAGTAGGCAGATAGAGCCTAAACATGAATACTGATGCCAGAACACAAATGTGCTGAACAGCCGTATTATTGATATGTCATCTCTAATTTGTATGGTCATTATGTCCTTTCCGTTTTTTTTTTATCTCTTCGGTATATATCCTGAAAAAAAGATGTTTGCATTTTTGATTTTAGGTAGGGGAAGTGGGCAGATATGGCCAGAAAGTGGCCCTAAACTGCTGATGTATATTGCACAAAATTTTAAACAATCATGATACATACTGTTTATTTATATCTTGTTTTATAGCATCATTATTTTGATATATGCACTTGATGGTAAAGCATGGTAACTTGATTAATAGTTTTAATGAACTCAATTAGATGAATGCTTAACCTGGAGTGCCTTAATAGATGTGCCATCATTGCGCACAAACACGATCGAAAATGCCAATTTCTATTTGAAAAAAAAAAATTTTTTTGATGGTGTCGACATCGCTGTGCCTATTGCTCTACCCTTTTACAAATTCTAAACAAACTTGAGTGTATTTTAAAATTGAAAATTAAGACAATTGTCATTTGTTTATTTTTGTTTCTGTTTTTTGGTTATATGTTATAAATGGGACCATTCCTAAATGCTCTTACCACCAGCTTTAAAACTTAATGGTATCACTAAAAAAAGGAAGTTTTATCCTGTTTCTAAAATTATGGCTGAAAGGATAGAGCGTCGAACATGTTCGCACCAATTGCAAAAAATTCTGCAGTCTTATTTCCCAGATTAAAGAGCAATAAATAATTCGTGGGAAAAATGATTAGCAGATGAGTAGAATTTGAACCCATGTCACCCAGTTACATGTCAGGCACTCTAACCACTAAGCTGTCACCAATTCTGTCATTCATTCACTTAGCTGTGACTTTTAAACTTCACTTGTTCATGATACCATCTATCAACAGGAAAGGCAATTTATCCACTATTACTCAAAATATAGACCTTAAGTAAGGACGTCACTCACGGTGAAGCGTTATTAATGCAAGAATTAATAAATTCACAGATTATCTGTTTACCTATAATTCAAGATATAATTTGCTGAAGAGTGGGATCCGAACCTATGCCTACCAGTTGCATGTCAGTAATTTAAACCACTAAGTTATTACCAGCTCTGTCATTTATCCACGTAGTTGGGACTTGAAACTCTCACTGGCATTATGGCACCATCATCATCAGGAAAGGTAACTTATCCAATATTGCTCATTATATAGATGTTAAATAAGACCTATTTCTGATCATAGGTGGCGCCATGAGCAACAAGGTCAGTAAGTTTAAAAGTCATAATTAAGTGAATAAATGACAGCTGGTGATAGCTTAGTGGTTAGAGCACCTGGCATGTACCTTAAGAGGTGTGGGTTTGAATCCCACTAATCAGCAAATCGTTTTTTCCATAAAATTATTTCTTGAAATATAGGTCAACTATATATTCTATGATTTTATTATTGATTAATTATTGCATTAATAACGAATGCTTCGATGTGAATGACTTCTTTAACATCTGTATATTGAGAAGGTGCCATTCCTGATCATAGATGGCACCATGAGTGACAAGGTCAGTGAGTTTTAAAAGTCACAGCTAAGTGGATAAATGACAGAACTGGGAGATGGAAGTTCGAATCCCACTCATCAGCGAATCATTTTTTCCACAAATCTGTTAATTTATTATTGATTAATTCTTGAAGAACAACTTTATTAAATCTGTTTTAATAAAATATAACGGAATAAATTACTGTTCCACTTGTTACAACAATTCACACCTTATACGATGTGTAATTAAGAATAACTTTTAAATAATCTTTATTAGTTGCCAAAAAGACTAAAAACTATCGTATTAAAATATGTGCTAAAGACAATGCGAGTATTATTCGTTGTTCATAAAAGATTAAATCACTTTACTGCTTTTACAGAAGCTCCTTCAAAAATATTAACTTTGGGGATGGGTGTACCAGTGTCATTAGTTAATATATCATTTAAGTTATTGTTTTTATTATGTTAATGTTAAAATTTCATGATCATTTTGCTATTTTCATGTTTTATCATTTTTGATTCATAGATTTCAGAGATCACGAATGTGAGAGATGCAAAACGGCATTTACATCAGCAAAAGCCTTGGCAGGACACGTAAAGAATCAACGCTGCTGTGGAGCAACCCTGAGGCACAGTTGCCACTTGTGCCCTTATTCTACATACAATAAAGGCTCTCTTATCCGTCACGTTGCTACACATACAGGTGAACGTCCATATAAGTGTCCTCAGTGTGGTAAAGGTTTTATACAAAAAAGTAATCTGCAGAGGCATCAGCTCACTCATTCGAGAGTACGACTTTTTATTTAGAATTATGAAAATTCCAGTTTGTTTAGCATGGTATTGAATGCTGTCTTCGTGAGTGCCTTATGATAGAGATAATTTGAAAGTAAAAATTGGAGCAGTCTGCCGCTCCGCTCCAGAACCTTCAAAATGGTTTAACTCTGTGTAAATAATATCACTTGACATTCATCACTAGACGAATAAGCTATTGTAATTAGCCAATGTACAAATATGCTAATCTACAGGTTTAATAAATGCATTTTAATCGTATTTGTTTCACTGCAAAAAGTAATGTATCTTAATGTGATTAATTACAACAATTTCAAATTGCACAATGTTAGAAATCGGGCATTAGTAGCGACCTGTTCCAGCTTTTAGATTTTTCTACTCAAACCCTAGGGGTAACTCATCCATTAGACCCCACTAAGAATAATTATAAAAAATGAATTTTAATATTCATGATTTGTCCTATCTAAATCAACATATTTTTTCATATTCATTTTGTGATCATTACCTGCTGTGTTACGAAGGCAGTCGCAACATTTACTTTGCGAATCGGGGTTACGTCGGCTGCTTTAGTATTCTCAATTCAAATTTAACATTACTGCTACCATCCGGAATCTTAGTATTAGCTATTATAGCAATGAAACAAATGCACTGAACTTTAGCAGATAGTCCATTTTGTAGTGGTCAGTGATACTTGATTGGCTGATTCTACCAATTGTCGAAGACCAACTTTCCTGACAAAATGAGTTTGAACTGAGTTGACAACTTTTTATTTTGCCAGTGAAGAATTTAAGAACAACATTAGATATAAAATGTGTTGAACATTTGGTCTACAAGAGAATGCTAATATAGTTTAACAAAGTTTCTCTTCAGCAATGCAGAGTCGAGTTAGCTAAACGTATTTTTTTTTTAAATTTGTAACTTGAAGGTCTTCGGTTCGTCCCAGCCACTGTCATTATTACCATACCACTTTAAAATTCTTTGTAAAATAATAAAATATATGCGTAATAAATTAATATTGTAAATTAAATATAACCATCCCAGGTTTGAGCCCCAGTTGTCCAGCGTTAAGATTTATTTGCGGAAAACAATCGCCCTACTGTCTGTCAATAATAGACAACAATGGGCTGGAAAGGCTGCCGTCCGTTGGAACGTGTGTGGAGAGCCGTACGCTGTGCACGTTAAAGAATATGCTGGACAAGAGCTACTATATATCTCCCAACAGCTGTCCAGCGAGTTTCTCCCCCAAACCTCTGAGCCCTTGAGGTCTTTGTGACCTGGCCGTTTAACCCATTATGTGCAAAAAGGTGCAGCTCAGAATTAACCACCAACCTAAATATACCAGAAATAGACAACTTTTCGTGTGATAATTTACGAGTTGACGGCTTATAAATTTTAATGGAGTCAAAAAAAAAATAGTAAACCTATAAGATAATTTTCAAGAGTATTGTTTTAACTTACTACTAGAAGAGAAAGGGAAAATACATACATATATGTTATTATTACAATGGTGGGCAAAATACTGAATTGAAGTAGAATGAATAAGAACCCTTTTTCGACGGTTTTTTGGGGAGTTTTATTTCCCCGAAAATTTTTGATACATTTTGAGAAGAGCTGAAAAAAAAATATGAGCATTGCGAAATTTCTTTTTATTCCTATGAGGTTCAATAACGGACATTTAACCAATTTTTTTTCCCTACATCCAGTCTCTGCATGTAGTAGTCAAAGTGCCCTATCAAAAATTTTAGTCGCATGCTGCTACTATTAAAGGTTATTCTGCTGCCCTCTGGATTGTACGCCCCGGGGCGAATGCTTCCCCCTAGTTACGCCACTGGATATTATGAGTCTGAAACATTCCCAGCAAGCATGCCTCTCTCTGTAACAGTTGGTTTTACTGTATTAATACTGGGCCGTATCATTTTAGAAGCTCGTGTATTAGCTCTTCCATTATCTTCCCCTTTATTAAGTTTTTAAGATCCCCCCAGAATGCTATGCGAGTTAAAAGTCGTCACACAACAGATTATGCTGAATATATTCTCTTCAGATGAACACCATGGAGGAGGTGAACACAAATCGGTCACTCCTGTACGCAATGGGTTGAAACCAACGAAATGATCGAAATACGTGTTTGCTGACAGCTCGCGAGAGTTACCTAGCTGCTATTATGTCATCTTACTGTTAAAAACATATCAGTGTTCCTAAGCAGTGGTGGCCCTTGGATGACCTTGTCATGGTCTGCGACTAAACTCTTCTATAAAAATTTTCTCCAAACTCTTCAGAGGGCATTTGTGGTATATTGAAGCAGTGCTGGATTAAGCAGTAAGCAAAACATGCAAGTACGTAAGGCACAAAGAAAAGGGAGCCCACAGTGGATAGACTTCCATCATTCAATGCACCTTTAGAACTACTGTGTTCCTTTTGCTCCTTGAACGAAGCCACTTTAGAAATTGAATCTTACAAGGTTGCAAGAAAATTAGTTCCATGCTCAACACAATGTTCCATTATTGACTATGTTCCATGAATTATATATTGCATTAAATGAAAGCGTAATATTATTTAATTGCTTATATTACCGTAATTTTTACTTTCATTTCAAGCATGTGTTTGGTCTTGCATATGTCGGGACTATGGATCTCTTAATCCAGCTCTGTATTTAAAGCCGTGGATATTTCATCTGGGAAAGTTTTCACTTTGTCGACTCTCTGACCATCCTTCTATAGACATTCAACTGTTGTTTTCGGAGATAAATAAAAATTTCCTTTTGGGTTAAATACACACCAAAACATTACGATCTCACCAAACTTGTTCATGTAACCAGTAAAGTAATGCCGAATGAGAATATATGCAAATTAGTCGGTTGTGTCAATTTGCGTAATCGAATAAAAAAATAAATACCCCTCAAGCAGCTGCTTGCCACAGAGGTCTGACAGTAGCCTGTCAGTTTATATGCCATAGTAGAAGGTCTGTGAGGATGGTAGGACCTCAGCAGAAAAAACCATTTTTACCAGTTGCATGTCATTTTTACCAGATACATCCATGCCTTATCTGGGGCTCGAACCCAGGTCCCTTAGTAGCCAGGCACGCAACCACTCGGCAGCGGCATAAAAACAGGTGTTTTAGAGTGAATCGTTATGTTATAAATGCGAGTAAAGAAATTCGAAATATCCATTTTGTAGGAATGACCTTGAGATATCATTTGCCAAATGAACTGTTGTGGAGAACTATTGGCCGGCTCGAAGGGGGCCAAAGTCAGTTAGTCTTGGCACGATGGCTGAATGTGAGTCCTCCTGTGGTCCATAGACGAATCAATTTTTTAGCAAGGATTCCGTATTTCGGAGGTTTAGCCGAGGAAAGGCTAGAGTTACAACCGCTATACAAGACTGATATCTGTAATTAACAGCACGAAGGAGCAGGACGTCTACTCCCTCTCAACTACGATCCTCTCGCAGCGGCCACTGGGAGGGTTACATCAGCTTCTACTGTACTTAGAAGGCTTCATGAGGGAGGTCTTTACGCTAGGCCAGTGATTTGTATATCCATCACGTTACAGGAGAGAGTGGTTGAATTGGGCTCGCACGCATGTTAACTTGACAGAAGAGCGATGGAGGTCCGTACTCTTCACAGATGAGTCCAGATATTAGTTGCAGAGTGATTCCGAATATTGTTTGATATGGAGAGAACGAGGTACCCGCTATCATCCCAGTAACATCCGTCAAAGAGACATTACTGTGGAGGTAGCGTGTGTGTTTGAGGTGTCATTTCTTTAGGTAGACTCGCAGACCTCTATGTGTTGACGAGTGGAAACCTCAATGCTCAAAGATATAGAGATGACATCCTAGGGCCTTATGTACGCTGGTGTAATAGGTGAAACATTCATCTTGCAAGACGACAATGCCTGTCCACAGAGTTCGACTAGTGGAACAATACCTTCAAGAGGAGACCATTTTGCGCATGGAGTGGCCAGCTCGATGTCTCGATCTAAATCCGATTGAGCATGTGTGGGATGCTCTAGGGCAGGGGTTCTCAACGTGGAGTACATGCTAAAATTTTTTGGGGTACGCCTTGAGAGCTCAAAGGTGGCTAGATCTAGTAACAAAGTCGCTAAGTTGGCATTATTATATCTACTACAACTATAGTTTTATCTATCTATATAAGGGGTACACCACTTACACATTTCCAGGGGGTACGTGAAGCATAAAATGTTGAGAACCACTGCTCTAGATCATTTAAATCCACAATACTCTTGCAGTGAATTCCACATAGCATAATAACAAAACTAAAGAAAAGAGAGAAAATGCACCCTTGTTGAACACCAGGAGCAATGGTAAACCAATTGCTACAAGCCTTACTATTACACATGACTCAGTGCTATTATAGAGAGCTTGCATTATGTTAACTGCCTGGTACGATCTCAGGATCGATCACAAATTATGGCGATCAACAGAATCAAAAGCGTTTTTGAAATCTGCTTAGCTAGTAACCACGGGTTTTTGAAACTAAATATTTCTCAAGAATCTGCCTAAATGAAAAATTCCGATCAATAAATCTCTGCCACTTCAGAATCCACACTGCACATCACGCAATTGTCCATCAACCAGATTCTTAATTCTATTAAGCACAATCATGCAGAGAACTTTACCTGGAACAGAAAGTAGGCAGATATCCCTATAGTTGTCACTAGAACTGTAATTACCTTTTTAAAGTAGAATAATAGTTATAGTAAAATCCTTAAGAGCAATGCCTTTATCATAAAAGATAGTTACCCTACCTGGTCCAATGATTACGGTCCTGATTACTAAAAAGAGCAAGGCATGTCATGTGTAAATGTTTTTATGTTGTATGAGAAAGCAGGACAAGACTAATACAGCTTCTAGGCTATCTCCGTCCTTTGTGTAGGGAAGCACCTTCTTCCTTTTAAAAAAATTATTTACAGAAAATTATATTTAGTCAGCCATGTGATAACAGAAACATTTCCAGCTCTAAGCATTTCAGTAGTAATTTCATCTAGCCCTTGAAATATATGTAGTTTAAGTTTAAAAATAACTTCGGACTGGGATATTTCACAACATTAAGGCCTGTAATGTATCTATCATCATTAAAAACGATGGGAGTAGAACTACATTGTTTAGAACATCACTGAAATGCTCAGCCCATCTTGCTATGACAGAATTCTCACATTCAATAACTTTACCATGTTTAGCCTTCATTCCCTATATACCTGTCCGTTTCTTCCCACACAAAACATTAATTATTTGGTACAACTCTCTGCTGTTAACTGGTCCTGTGCTTTATCAGCCAAGCTATCAAGCTAAAGAATCTCATCAGCTGTTAACTGATCCTGTTTTACACATTTATTAAGCTCTTTGCAACGCTTTCTATTAAGACTAGTAATGTTGATTAAGGATAGTCCTGTAGTTCTTTATTTCAAAAATAAACTCCAGTACATTATCACTCAAATAATTTTACTTTCTCTGCTCCTTTTTATCTAAAAGAGTACTGTTAGTTTCAAGAAAAGCCTGTTCAAAACGGTTCCATTCTTTCTCAACTTCAGAAGTAAGCAAGCCATGACTGTCATAATGACTAAGTAAGTTATCATGGTAAGCTTTGGCTATAACTGGGTCTTTCAGAGCTACAATGTTAAAGATAACCTTTTTAATCTTAGCACAACACTTCTTTAAGTTACAAAACACTTTTAACAAGATAATGTCGGATCCAATTCCAGATCTCCTATATGACTGATATTCCTAATAGACTTAGCCCATCTGCTGTTCATTTAGTATTTTGCCTTTCCCTGTAATAATTACTTATATATACAGGGCCGGATCTAGGGTGCAAGGGAGATAAGGGAATCCTTTAAAAATACTAGTAAGAATGATAGAGAAAAAAATATTAAACTTATTTTATTTTCATGCATTTTTCAAGGAATTTTTCTTTTACTGCCCTGTAAAACGGAAAAGGAAATGTTATACTGCATTGGAAATCCAGTCTCCTACCCCGCCTCCTTTTATTTTTTTCAGGCTCCATTGTCTTCCTCTCCCTCCACTCGATATTTTTCCAGATCAGGTCCTACATATATATATATGTAGATATATCATAATAAAATGAATTATAAAAAAAAAGACAAGAAAAAAAACTATAATAACCGCTGCTGGGATTGAACCAGATACCTTTAAGTTGCAAGTCAGAAAGAAACAATTCATTTACAATAATTCGAAGAGACATCTTATCTGACCTAAAGTATCTAGACATCCCTTCTAAGTAATGGATTTGCCCATATACGCCACAGCCATGGCCCAAACAGCTATAAAAGGAAGCACGTGGCCTGGCAAACCTCGTGGACAAGCATGAATAAGAGAATGGGCTGTACAGCAGAGCTCAGTGACTTTCAACGTGGCACTGTCATAGGATGCTACCTTAACAATAAGTCAGTTCTGGATATTTCAGACCTGCTGCAGAGGTAAATGCAGCAGGGCAACTGTGAAGTGTTATTGTGAAGTGGAAACGCCTAGAAGCAACAACAGCTCAATCACGACCTGGCAGGCTTTGTAAAATGACAGAGCGGGGCCGCAGAGTGCTGAAGTGGCTGGTGCGATAAAAATCGCCTGTTCTTGGTTGCAACATTCACCCTGAGTTCCGAAATGCCTCTGGAAGCAATGTATGCACCATAACAGTTTTTTGCGAGCTTGCATGTAATAGGTTTCCATGGTCGAGCAGGAGCACACAAGCTTAACATCAACAAGATCAATGCCAGGTATCGGTTAGAGTGGTGTAAAACACAGCGCCAGGGGGCTCCTGAGCAATGGAATTACGTTCTCTGGAGTAATGAATCACGCTTCGCCATCTGGCAGTCTGACGAACGAGTCGGTGTGGAGGATGTCAGGTGAATCTACCTGTCTGACTGTTGTGCCAAATGTGAAGTTTGGTGGAGGAGGCATTCATGGTGTGGATTGGCCCCTTAGTTCCACTGCATGGGACTCTGAATGCTGTGGCCTATAATGACATTCTCGATAATTTTGTGCTTTACTTTATGGCAACAGTTCAGTGAAGACCCTCTCCTGTACCAAGATAACAATGCCCACGTTCACAAAGAAAGGACCATGCAGGAATGGTTTGATGAGATGGGTGTGGAAGAACTTGACTGTCCTACTCAGAGCTCTGATCTCAACACCATGGAACACTTTTGGGATAAACTAGAATGCTGACTGCAAGCCAGGAGAAACCACTCAGCATCGGTGACTGGCCTCACTAATGATTTTGTGGCAGAATGGCAGGCAATTCTTGCAGTAACGTACCAAAATCTAGTGTAAGCCTTCCCCGCAGAATGGAGGCTGTAATAGCAGCAAAGGGTAGACCAAAGCGATATTAATTCCTTTCCTATTAGCTGGAGATTGTCTGGATACTTTTCATCATACAGTGATATTATATATTTGATCATATTTTGATTATATAGTGATATTATATATTTGATTATATTTTGATCATGCCATTCTCTCAGACCTTCTACTATGAATATAAACTGACAGGCTCCTGTCAGACCTCTGTGGTAGCAGCTGCTTGAGGGGGTATTTATTTTTTTTTTATTTAGTGATACAGATCGTAGAGTGTATTTAAATATAGCAATCAAGAGAGAAATCAGCAGAAATCAAGAGGTGCCTTCAGTACCTCTAGATTTCTATCCCATCACCGCAACACTTACTTCATCTTGAATGTGACACCAGATCTGAAAATTCCTCTTATTTCTGAATTTTACTGCCTGAAACTGTTCTATTGCCAATTTTTAGCTCTCCAACACTGGTGTCAAATATTATCTTTCACTTCGAAGACCCCATTGCATCCAAATATTCGCATAATGTCTGAGATCTATAACTCACAATACGCCCAGGCACCAATTTTTTAGCCCCCTAACACTTGTACAATTATATTTGATCTTTGGCCTCAAAGTCGCATTGCATCCAAAATTTATCAACATTTCTGAGATCGACTCAAAATACCCTCAAGAACCAATTTTTAGCTCTCTAACACTGATAGATCTAAATCTGACCTTTGATATTGAAGGACCCTCGGAATCTTAAATTTCATAGCAGTTCCAACATCTACAAACCATAACACTCCCAGACACCAATTTTCACATTTCTAGCACTCGTAGGTTAATGTTTTACCTCAGTTTGACCTTGAAGGACATATTGGAGGTCAAATTTCTTATTTTTCCCTAGATGTACGACCCAGATTACCCGCATTTGCAAATTTTCAGAGTTCTACTATTTCTGCATCATAGTTAGAATTAGTGTTATCCTCTGTCAGTCAGTCAGCCATCAATCACTCACAATCGTCCATATAGTATACTAAAAATCAATTGGTGCCTTCGGCACCTCTTGATTTCTAGCTGGTCACTCCGACTCCTATTTGACCTGAAACGTGACACCAGATGCGAAAATTCCTCTCATTTCTGAGTTGCATTGTCCGAAATAGCCCTCTTCACCGATTTCTAGCTCTTCAGCACCAGTATATCAAATTTGACCTTTGACTTTGAAGGATCCATCACATCCAAAATATCGCAACATTTCCGAGATCTATGACTCAAAATACCCCCAGGAGCCAATATTTAGCTCTCTAGCACTAATAGATCTCAATTTGATCTTTGACCTCAGAGAACCTTCCGGATCCGAAGTCCCGGAATGTAACGTTTTCGAGATTTAAAACCCAAAACACCCCCAGACACCAATTTTCACTTTTCTAGCACTTGTACATCACGGTTTGACCTCGATCTGACATCCATTTGATCTCGATGGACACATCAGAGGTCAAACTTCGAACTTTTCCTGAGATCTACATCCTGGATTACACCTAGGTGCAAATTTTCAGAGCTCTACCATTTCTGCATCATAGAGTTAGCGTGATCCCCTGTCAGTCAACCGTCAGCCACTCACATTGGTCTATATACTAGAAATGAAACAGTGCCTTTGGTACTTGTTGATTTCTAGACAGTTACTCAGACACCTATTTGACCTTGAATGCAACACCTGATCTGAAAATCCATCTTATTTCAGAGTTCTACTTCCCGAAATAGCCCTATTCACCAAGTTTCACCTTTCTGCATAGATTTCTATATAGATTCGATATCTGTAATATCGAATTTGACCTTTCATATCGAAGGATTCATTGCATCAAAAAATGGCATAATATCTGAGATCTATAATTGAAAATACCACCAGGCACCAATTTTTAGACTTCTAACACTGTTAGATCTATATTTAACCTTTGATCTCAGAAGGACCCATCGCATCCAAAGTTTCGCAATATTTCTGAGATCTACGACTCGAAATACCCCAGGGAACCAATTTTTAGCTCTCTAGAACTGACAGATCTGAAGGTGACCTTTGACCTCGAAGGACCATCCGGATCCGAAATTTCGTAACATTCCCGACATCTACAACCCAAAATACCCCCAGATGTCAATTTTCACGTTTCCAGCACTCGTAGATCATGGTTTGACACTATGTGACGTCTATTTCACTTGAAAGGTACATCGGAGGTCAAATTTCGGATCTTTTCCGAGATCTACTAACCGAATTACCCTTAGATGAGCTCTACCATTCCTCCTTCATAGTTAGAATTAGGTGAATCCCTGTCAGCCGTCAGTCAGTCAATCGCAGGGCCAGCGGCCTTAAGTCAATTGAGCCCAATCGGGCCCAGCGCAGGGGGGCCCCGAGATGGGATTATAACCTTCGCGAAGAAAGAAAATTTTTCTTCTAAAGAGAAAATTGTCTAGTTTGCGAAAACTAGAGTTTTTAGAATTAGCAACATGTGTGCAGTGTAAATTTTTATACAGTTTACTTTTTGTTTAATTGTTGTTTGCTTTCAAACATATGGGCTCCGCATTCGCCAAGGCCATCACTACTCAATCGTCTATATATACAGGGTGTCCGAAAATTATCTTTACAACTTTTATCCAATATAAAAAGTCAACCAGGAAGTGTAGAAATACTGTGGTTGTCCCATTTTAGAGGGAAACTCGTCAAAACTTGGTATTCAGAAAAACTTAACAAGTTTTCTCATCTCCGTTTTTTTCCCAGATCTTAATTCCTCCACTCAGTTACAATGTATCCACAGGAGAAAGCAAATGTGTTGAGTAGTTACACCACTCATTAGCTTTTGGACTGTCTCTAATGTGCTCTGCCGTACAATGTGGATTTTCTGCTCCCCCCCCCCCCCCCCCAGATGCGCACATTTTGTTTGTTAACCTTCCCTCTGAAAAATGAAAAGTTACCCCATCAGAAAACATGATTCTTGCCAGAAAATTATTGTCCTGGTCGAATATCGTAAATAAATTATATATATATATAAAGTCAAAAAATTTGATATGTTCAGTCCCTTCCGCTACTGAACATAAACAAATATTTATAAAGAAACCCATAAAACGGAAGGCTGTAAATGGAAACTACTATGAAGCAAGCGAAACTCAACGCTTTTACCAGATTAATATAGCAGACGGCAGTGAAAGCGAAAATTCATACTATTTTTATCAGAAATAGTTAATACATTCAAAGCATTGTTAAATCTACATACATAGATATAAAGCTTCATTTCTATATATCCCTGTAGGAACCGGGAGGCAATAAGTTTTTTAATATGGCGAACAGGAACGTATAAAAACTTTATGGCGAGACGAAATTATTGATGCATATGACAAACCGAACGCCGTTCCGGTCCATTTCGAGCCTGGTATAATATAAGCCATAATTTATATATATTTGTAAAAATTATTTACGTATATATGTATATGTTTGTATGTTAACTTTCCCAAACCAACTGATGTTTCTTTTCTCATCGAGGAAAGAGTGGGGTTAGCGGAGAAAATCACCATTTAGGCTCGGTTGGGACTCGAACCTGGAACATCAGATTGCAGTCCTGGCCTTACTATTCAAATATGAAAACGAACCAAATAATGAATGGATCATATAAATAAATCTTTCTTAATTACAGTGGCTGCTCGTGAGCCATCACCACCCTTTCATAGTTGGTTCATTGTAGATATACAATATATATATATTGATTCCCCTGTTTAGAAGCTCACGAGCAGCCACTGTAAGTAAGCAAGATTTATTTATCTGATCCATTCATTATTTGGATCATTTTCATATTTGAACAGTAAGTTCAATAAAGTTTTCATGTTAGCGAAACTATAAACTGAATCAGCTGTAAAAATGCAAAAAAAAAAAGTAAATCAATACCAATCTAGTTAAAAACATCTGAAAAACGTTTATCGCTGACGCGGGGGGAATCGAACCAGCAACTCTCTAGATACATACCAAAGCGCTCTAACCATTAAACCATACAGCGAATCTAAAATCTTTCTGCATAAGACCTATAAATCTTTCACTGAGAGGTGGCGGTCTTTGCGCCATCTATATACTTCAGGAGAGGCAACTTTTCCAATTCTTGCTACTGATTTAGATGTTAATAAGTAGGTCTACCACGCTTAGGCGTTTATTATTAAAAATTCATCCGTAGCAAATACACAGATTACCTGTAGAAATACACTTCAACAATTGTTAAAAACATCGTATATTATCTTGTTTCACTTCTTGACGGTAATTCTCCCAAATGCATAATTACCAATTTACAAACTTAAAAAGTAAAGAGGAAACAATATAAAAGCTACTTTTACACAGCGATTATAAGCTCTGAAATTGGTACCGACTTCTTAAGTATTTTTTTTTCGACAATAAACACAGAGATGATTGTGCCAAAAAAATTTACAGTTTTATGTTAATAAAAGCTATTTTGTTTACGCATGATTTATAAATGAAAAAGACTATGTTCATTTTTATTTCTACAGGTAACTATGATGTATTTACTATGAAAAGAGTAGATTTTGTATTAATCAAAAACTAAGACAAGTGTGAAATGCTCAAATATATTCAGTTATAAATCAGTGTTATTTTCTTATTATTCAAACACTGACACAAAGAAAGCTTTTCAAAACATTAATTTTGCTTCAGTGGCAACATATGTAAATTCGAAACGTAAAGCGAAGTAGTGGATGGTTCGTGCCGTGCAGAATAAAGCCGTACGTTTGAAGAGGTAAGTTAATTCTGCACGTTAAGTGCTTAAAAATTACAATACAACTTCTTTCAGTATTGTGAATGTTAAAACATAATTTTTAATAATTTATTTCAGTTTCTTGAATATATCTTTCTGGCTTTTCTTTTTTTATATTCTTTTTATACATCAGGTATTCGAGCAGTTCTGCACGAATACCTAATATATAAAGCGTATAAAAAAATGGATAGTTTCAAAGATTAATGCATTCTTTACTAGTTGTTGATTCTAAAGCTGTTGGTGTTTAAATTTTCATAAATACTTGCTTATATTTAAGCTTAAGAAAACTGCTTCCTTTATATACTTTCAAGGGAGTTTTTAGTCTCGACAACATGGCAGATAAACGGCTTACTTCTAAACGGAAGTGACTTTAGTTTAATTAATCAATATAATAATGAAGCCTAAGCGATATCTTGTGTATAACGAATCAATGTCATGTCGCGTTCAGTATAAATAGAATGTTACACATACATAAGCAAAATTCTATTTGTGTATAGTGACAGATTCATTATTTGTAGATATTGTTTGCTTTTGCTGTTCTTTTGGCGACAGTGCAGGGCAGACATTCTTTGATATTTGGCATTCCCAGATCTAGAAAAAAATTGTGGAGCGAGTAACTGAAGCTACATGTTAACGAACTATAATAATTTTAAAGCTTATTATTTAAGTATGCCTATTACGATTCTTTTTTGTCGAAGTGTATAATTGATTTTGGCCTCATAATTTTTTAATGGTGGAAGGCTTTGTGATGGCTTTTATACGAACGATGCAACAAGACGTATTCGTCGTATATGCCATTGGTTCAGAGTGCAACTCAAGGAAAATGGATCATTTTAAAATAAAACAAGAACATCACTGTGAAAGATTTGAAAATTTGAGCACTGTTTGCTGGAAATCATAATATTAAGGACCGTGCATAAAGGAGGTGATCACACCATACCCAACGACAAATGGGAGGGGGGGATGAGTTTTTTTTTTTTTGTTAGAAATATTTTCCTGATGACGCTGTGAACGTCATTTTGCTATACAGTGTGTTATACCCCCTCCCATCCTACTCCTCTGTGAGGGGCTGCAGTTCCCAAGTTCGAGTCCCAGATTGGTCAGGGTTGATATTTATCTCCACAAAACTCCCCGCCCACGGTCAGTAGGGTACACCGATGGGGCTTCGTAAGACCGCCGTCCGTCGGATGGGACGTTAAGCCGTGGCCCCGTGTGCGGGATAAATATTTTATATATAATATATATTATATAATATATATATATTTATAAAATATATATATATATTTATATATATTATATAATATAATTATATATTATATAATTTTTTATTATACCCTGTACACGTTAAAGAACACGCTGGAGGCGACCATCTGTCTCCAAACAGCTGTTCCAGTGGGTCCCCTCCCCCAACCTTCTCTGACCCTTCGGGGTCCTTGTGACCTGGCCATTTAGCCCATTGTGTGCAAAAAAGTGCAGCTCTATGTTAAAACAACCAACCAACCTCTGAGGCCTTGCTTGAATAGTGCATATTTCCTAAATTCCTGAAAATCGGAGACAACTCGAGCACTTCGGGGGCGGGGTTAGCTCGCCAATCTGTAGTTGGCGAGCTGATAATCTGTAGTTCCGAAGTTCGAGTCCCAGCGTCTAGATTTTTCTCGCAAAACTTACCCGCCTTCGGTCAGTAGGGGTCACCGATGGGCTTGGAAATGCCGCCGTCCGTCGGATGGGACGCTAAGCAGTGGCTCCCTATGATGGAGAGCCGTACCCTGTGCACGTTAAAGAAACGTTGTATAGCCATAACGGGAGGCTACGGTATTTTCCAACAGTTGTCCAGTGGGTCCCCTTCCCCCAGTCTTCTCTGAGCTTTCGGTGTCACTGCGACTTGTCCATTTAGCCCATGGTGTGCAAAAAAAGTTCCGCGCAGAGGTAAAACAACACATCTCGAGCACGTCGTATCAAACCCTCCCCAAGTTTAAAAGACTGGCATGCCAATTCTTTCCCCACTCTCTTCCCTCATTAGAAGTTTCTGTTCCTTTCCAATGCTTCTCCGGCCTGTTTTTTTTAATGTGTTTTCTGTGTGAAATATTAATAAGGAATGGACAAAATCATGAGATTTAAAAATATCCATAGTTTTGTTGTTAAGCACAGAAAATATTGATCGATTTTCCGAAAACAAGCTACTACGAGATTATGAGCGATTTTTTCGTTCCATACTTTACTGATTCACTCCGTCTGTGGCCTCATATTTTTTTTTGTGGATATAATGCGGCCGACGGATTCATATGGAACGGAAATTCATGGGTTTAAGATTAAATATTTATCATAAGGTAATTTTAAAATATTAATATATACTTCACATGAATTCGGCAGAAATTCGTTATTCTCCTTGCTTGTGTTGTCTAGTGACGCTCGCCATTTTAATCGATTTTCCAACCACGCTGTATGGAATACGAATCATCGTTTGTACAAGGATGTTAAATCAGTAAAATATATGAACACTTGGTCATGAATTCTCGTTTCATATTATGATCGGCCTTATTATAAAAAAAGTCAAAAATACAAGGTCACAGGGAGAAAATCAGTAAAGTGTGGAATCCTTAGAGTTATCAGATACCAACGTTTTAAAAGGAACCGTCCCCCCTCCCCCATTACAGAGGGCTTGCCCCTTGTATAAGAAGGCCTGTACAAACCGAGGGAGGAGGGGGACTGAATAAATTGATATTAGTTTTCGTAAAACAATTCAATCATTTGAATCAAGTATTAACGAATTACCTTTGCTGTCTACAGCCGTAAAGACAGTTCTCACTTTCAAAGAATGTAAATGTATAACAATGCTTGATACAACCAACCAACGTTTGGTACTTTTTACGTATCTTCCTATTGCTTTTGGATTTGACATTTGCGCCTCTCAGAAGCCAAACTGATCAACTCCATAAAATAAAAAGTGCAGAAAAATTGATGATTCACTAAGATTTAATTTTAAAACTTTGCTTGAAATATACGAACAAAGAAATATTATGTAGCGTAATATTATAGATATAGGTTCTATATTACAAGATGTAAAAATACGTAAAAACAACGTGCTTGGGTACTAAAATTGCGAAATTTACAAAAAGTGCAGTTGATCAGTTTGGCTTCTGAGAGGCTCATTTGTCGGTTTGTGGATTTGACAAAACCTTGTTCCACCACATCTTTCGAACGGAGTGGTGAAACTTAATATGTCCCAAAGGAAAGCTTATGACATGGGGAGTGTCATAGCCTATAAAAAATTGACCCCCGTGCTTCCTTTCCCCCCAAAAAAGGGGAAATGTGAAAAAAATAAAAAAAAAATATACCCCCTCAAGCAGCTGCTTGCCACAGAGGTCTGACAGGAGCCTGTCAGTTTATATGCCACAGTAGAAGAATTCTTAAACTCTAGAACGCGAAAGCCGAAAGTAACAAGCTATACGTAGAAGGAAAACTTCTGACGCGGGGAATGCCCTAGGTCAGTGGTTCTCAATCTTTTATGCTTCACGTACTCTCTGGAAATGTGTATGTAACTGGCGTACCCCTTGTATAGATAAAACTATAGAGTGGTTAGCGCGCTTGGCTACTGATCTAAGGGACCTGGGTTCGAGCCCCGGGTAAGGCATGGCTGTTTGTGTCGTTTTTCTGCTGAGGCCCTGCCATCCTCTCAGATCTTCTACTTTGGCATATAAACTGACAGGCTCCTGTCAGACCTCTGTGGCAAGCAGCTGCTTGAGGGGGTATTTATTTATTTATTGTTATAGTAAAAAAAATGGTTATTTTTGCTTTATTACTAGATTTAGCGATTTTTGAACTCTCACGGCATATCCCCAAAGGGTACCGCGTACCTTCAAGGGTTACGCGGTACACTTTTTTTATACCAAGGGGTACGCGGTACCCTTGGAGGTACGCCGTGAGAGCTCAAAAGTCGCTAAATCTAGTAACAAAGTAAAAATAACCATTGTTTTACTATAATTAAAGATAAAACTATCTGTACAAGGGGTACGCCAGTTACATACACATTTCCAGGGGGTACGTGAAGCATAAAAGGTTGAGAACCACTGCCCTAGGCTATGAAAAATTAACCCCCCATGCTTTCTTCCGCCCTTGAAAAAGGAGGAAAATATGAAAATGATTGTTCTCCTATCCTGAACTCGAATGCGTAAAGTAGCGAGCTCTGTGTCGAATGAAAGCGTGTGATGCGGGAGTGTCTTAGGCTATAAAAAATGACCACCTCCAGGGGCTTTCTTCCCGCCTAAAAATACTGGAAATGTAAAAGTCGTTCTGCTATATCTTCCGAACGCTAGGGCTTACAGTTATGAATTAGGTGTCAAATGAAAGTTCGTGTAATGACTGACGTATACTATTTCGAATTACCCCCTAATGAAATGGGGGGATTTTCGTGGGGTTCGATTTTAACGAGTTGTATCTCAAAGCTTGTGACGTCTCCAATGTCGTGGGCTAGTTTAAACATGACTCCAAAAGGGGGATAAATGTGCTCGATATTTATGAGTCTTATATGAAATATTTTGAAAGTGGTGTTTTTAGTGACAAAAAATATAAATTAAAAAATTAAAAAAAATACACATTTCCCTATAAGGGCCCTAAAAAAGTAGAAGATACACCAAAGCATATCGATGGTGCAATCAATCACTGAGTTCGTACTCACTTCAAAGGAATATAGGGAATCTTGTTCAGCAGGTAAATCGGCGCTCTCTCTTCCTTTGAAGTGAATACGAATTCTGACTGATTGTACCATCAATATTCTTTAAGTCTGTGTTCTACTTTTTAGGGCACTATAAGAAAATGCATTTTTTTTTTTATTTGTTTTACGACTTTAGTACTATTTCGGAATTTTGAGGTCTTCAGCTGCGGTTGAATGCAATGGGTGTTTGTACCATTGTTCAAGATGGCGTATAAAAATCAAAAAGTTATTGTGAAATATTTATTAATCTAAATTTTATCGTGAACTTCAGAAGGGAAAAAGCCACCTTATTATATGTCGTTCGTAACGCTCGAATGACGTTTGGAATCTCTCTAACAGCTGATCAAAGAAATTGATCCTTTCAGTGGCGTATCCTGAGAGGGGAGTGGGATATACCCTCTCCTTCAGGGCTGAATAATGTATGTTTTCTGTGGAAGCTCCGAAATTCAGAAACTCAATACTTCACCCCCCCCCCCCCCTTCCTCTCAGTCGGTAGTGCGCCAGGCTCGTAATCTGCAGTTCCCAGGTTCTAGTCCCAGCTGGGTCAGCGTTGAGATTTATTTCCGCAAAACTCCTCGCCCTGCCCACGGTCAGTAGGGGACACCGATGGGATTGGAAGACCGCCGTCCGTCGGATGGAACGTTAAGCCGTGGCCCCATGTGCGGGAGTGTCATACCCTGTGCACGTTAAAGAACATGCTGGATGGCCTTGACGGGAGGTTACCAGCTGTCTCCCGACAGCTGTTCCGGTGGGTCCCTTCCCCCAACTTTCTGAGCTTTCGGGGTCCTTGTGACTGGCCATTTAGATCATGGTGTGCAAAAAAAGTGCCGCTCAGAGGTAAAACAATCCAATCCTCTTGGGCTGGCCACTGTTTGTTTGGAGTTGTAACTAAGTAAATATCAGAGTTTCTACATAATATTTGACATTGATTTCAAAATGAAAAGAAAATTAGAAGAAAATCTCTATAATGCGGAAATAAATTATTTAGTGAAATGAAGAGTAGAACATATAACCATAGCTCAGCAATCTAAAAATTTTGCAATATTAGGGATATTTTCCATATGAGAGGCACTACACTTGAGGTAATTTATTTTGATTTTTCTGTTTTTTGTTATAATTAGAAACATGAATACAATCTATAATATGTCTGTCTATAATCATAGTAATGTTAATAATAAATCCATAACCCATGACGAGATTATTATTTACCATTGGTCAGTCTTTTCCCTGTGCTAACATCTTGTGAGCACACCTGATCTCAAATGCAAGTGTTACCTAATGTGTTTTCGTTTTATTGTCTTACAGGCATCAAATGTAATATGGAAACTGCAAAATGACTTTGAGCGATGGTGAATGGCCTCTATTAGGAAAAAAATCCTTGTATACTATGCAACGTTTTCGGGAAAACGATGTCAGTATCTGCATAGCAACAATCCTCATACAAGTACACTTGTTCCTGGTTCTCCTGTGAAGAAGCTGCTATAATCAAGAGACTAGTAATAAGTGTCCGTCTCCTAACTCTCAAATTGTGAAAGTTGGCTTTCCATTAAAAATCAACTTATGTGGCATAACTAAATTGGTAGCCTTCATCGTTATAATGACATCATATAATGTTTAGTTTTAAAGTTAATTTTGTTTTTATTCTAGGTATTTTACTATGGTTTATACCAGTGTTGTAGCAGGGCAGACAAATGCCCTTGCTAGGTTACAAACTTGTTAGATTATTGTTATATATATATATGAGTGTCTTTTTTAAGAACATACCCCCTCACCGTCTCTCAGTTGTATAAAAAATAAACTAAATGAGAATTTAAATTATATAGGCCGAGAAAATAATTTAGTGCTCAATATTCATAAAATTTGTTTATATCGGATGTTGTTAAACAGACTAAAAAATTTTATTTGAAAAATTTTACCAGTATAAAAATAAGAGCTAGGCGCGCTACCAATGGGCTCCCTCTCTTCTCTCCATTGTACGATTAATCGATATTCAATATCCACAGTTATCTATGGCAATGTATAAAGTCTACGTATGGAGAAAGAATTTAGTATTTGTTTATTGCAAAGTACGAATTTTTTCTCGTGCATTTTCTAAATTAAGATTAGAACACTTCTCTATTTTAAAGGAGCATATTTTTGGTAAATTAAAGCAATGTCATCCCTTTTATTCATGAAAGCTCTTGAAGCTTTTTCTCTCAAGGACTTTTGCTTTTTTTTTTTGTAAACTTTTGTAAATGTTTTATTTAATCAATTCAAAGGAGACGTAACATTGATAAAAAAGACAACATTAATATAATAGAAAAACTGTCGATTGTCATTCAACAAATTATTATGAAATATATTACATGGGAAGCAACAAAAATGATTTTCGGTAACTTAAAATGCTTTCTAAAATAGCCATCTGGCGAGTAGTTGTATTCACTGGATTAAGGCAGCCATTCTTAATATGATATTTAAATTTCATCGGGTCGTATATTTACGTCGTAAATTAATTGGGAATCAACTTTTTTTTTTCACTAAAATTTTTTTCAGAGAGAGAACTTAAAGTGTTCATGGGGCAGTTCGTAATTTTGTACTTGAGTTTCCGTTACGTGCATGTGCTATCGGCCAGTTTGGGGATGAATGGAAGATTTCGTACTCCAGAAATGATAGTCTTAACTTTACTAATGAATTATTTAGCAATCGATATCCTTTTAAACAGCTTGTCATTTGGTCTCTGGGATAGTGACGGTGTTAAGGATTTTTCTTCCTGGAAAAAAAAATGGCGGCCGAACCTTGCACCTCAAATGCCTTCAGGAATGAAAAATGGCTGAAAAGAAAATATTCGTAGGTCTCTTACAGGGGGTCCTGGCGTCCCTCCTTATGACCGCCACTGGTTATGTGGAGGATAATTTTCCCTGAAGAGAGGTTTTGCAATCGCATAGAGCAACTCCCACTCCGAAAATGCGAATGGCATCAACAATCGAATAGTAACTCTTTGCATGAAGTGCTATACCCATTACTATTCATTAAGACAGGATCTAGTAAAATCTAAAAACATCTGTGGGGGGGGGGGAAGAGACTTTATTGCAGTATAACACTTCCCCTCCGTTTTAAAAGCATTTCAAAATGCTTTTAAAGACTTAAAACGGAGGGTTAAAACGGAGGGGAAATGTTATACTGCAATAGAATTAAGTCTCTTGCCCACCCCCCCAATTTTTTTCTAGGTACTGCTCTTGATCATATCTGGCTCTAATTCGTTATAAAAGCGCTTTGTTAGCTAATTTTGTCCTGTCATTCTGCAAACATTTAGCTTTTTTGTTTTTAGCGATAAACAAAAAATTATGTTTGTATTGAATAGTTACTAAAAAAAAGTGGATAAATGGGTAAAATACAAATTTTAATTAGTTAGAATTTTCATCGTTAGAGGATGTTTAATGCGGAAAATTAAAAATTCATTACGGCCATTTAGGGCAGACGTCACAAGGGCATCCCATATTCGCTAGAAACGACATCTTTTCCTAGTTGTTTCTGTAGTTGGTTAAATTGGATTATAATGCAGTATCACCCAATTATTTTTGTGTCATGTACCCATAATCAAATTATTTTTTTAGCTCCCGTAACCCTTTTGGAATGAATGGTTATATTTCAATATTACAATATTTCTAAGCAGCCAATATAGAGAATTCCATACCCCTTGACGTAAGAAAATAATCGTAGCGAAATAATGTATCTAATTTGAAAGACCTATATTATCCTCTATTTTCCGATTTTTCGCATAGACTACCTGTTGAGAATTCACACAGTATCGCCCACGGCCGGATTTGGGGGGATGCCCCCCCACCCTCTTTATTCTTCTGCATCCCTGCTGGTAACACCGAATGTTTGCGTTAAAAGACAACCACACTAGAACTACGGTTCTAGTGTGGTTGTCTTTTAACTTCTTTCTTGCAGTGTTTTTATTTTACTTTATGCGTATAATTAAAATCGTTATTTTTGTTTCTCTTCACTAGTGGCTAATCAGTGTGAGCAAAAAAGGAACACCAGGCACGGTGCGAAATGATTTAATGGAAGAAATGGCGTTCTGGGTGAAGATTTAAATGATGTACTTCAAAAACGACGACACAGTCTGGAAATTATTCTTGATTCGTGAATGTAAACTGATGAAACTTCTACATGGTTTCTTTCATAAAATTATGAACTCGTGCTCTTTGTACTTAACTATAATGGAAAAACATTATTTTTTTTAACATTTTCTTGTTTAAAATTGCTATATATATCATGTATGTGAGTGTACGTTTGAATCCGGTAGAAGCAATTGTATTTTAACTGTTAATGACTTACTTTGTTTATTATTTAAATCGCATGAAACATTTGGTTGTCATAAAATATTTGTTTTACGGCTTCAAATTTATTTTTCATAAATTTGAAATTGATATAAAAAGTCGTATTTTGTAAATAATTAAGCGTAAAATATTTCGTTAAATTTTTCTATAAAAAGTTATTTTCTCCATCCTATAGGAATTGTTGCGGACAGTCGAACATTCAAGTGCTCCACATGCAGAAGAAATTTTCGAAGTTCGCGTGCATTGAGCACACATTGGAGGAGCCATCGGGATCACGACAGTGCCTACCGCTACCCTTGCACAGTTTGTCCATTTTCTACGGAATATGCTTCTAGCCTTCGCCAGCACATGCTTACCCACACTAAGGAGCAACCTCATAAGTGTCCTGAGTGCGGAGTTGGCTTCACTCACAAAACCACGCTCCACAAGCACTTCCTCGTCCATTCCGTTGATCGAAACTTCGTCTGCGATTTCTGTCAACAACGGTTCCGTATCTTCTCGGAGCGCGAAGAGCACCTGAAAGTTCATCTGAAGTGGATGGATCAGTAGAGTTACGCGAATCTTTTTCATATATATATAGTGTAAATAGGTAACACACCTACTGGTAGGTAATTATTAATAGGTAACACACTTGGAGTTGCCAAGTGAAACTGACATATTTTTAAATATAATTAAGGCCATTCAATGCAATATAACATTTTCCCCCTGAGTTTTACAGATCTTTAAAAAATTTCAATTTCTTGAAAAATGCGTGAAATATAAATAATAAAAAAATAAATACCCCCTCAAGCAGCTGCTTGCCACAGAGGTCTGGCAGGAGCCTGTCAGTTTATATGCCATAGTAGGTCTGGGAGGATGGCAGGACAGCAGAAAAACACAACCATGCCTTACCTGGGGATCGAACCCAGGTCCCTTCGTTCAATAGTCAAGGGTGCTAACCACTCGGCCACGGGATGGTAAATAAGTTTAATAATTTCAGAAAGTAATGCATGAAATGGAAATAAGTTTAATAATTTTTTTTGTTTCTATTATGTCCCATGGCCGCGTGGTTAGCGCTCTTGGCTACTGACCTAAGGGACCTGGGTTCGAGCCCCGGGTAAGGCATGGATGTATGTGTCGTTTTTCTGCTGAGGTCCTGCCATCCTCTCAGATCTTCTACTGTGGCATATAAACTGACAGGCTCCTGTCAGACCTCTGTGGCAAGCAGCTGCTTGAGGGGGTATTTATTTTTTTATCACCCCTCCGGCCCTGCCTATATGGACTGCAGATTACAAGTTTTTCATCTCCGTTCTTGTTTTATATCAAAAACTGTTCGTGAAAATTATGTCTAATATATAGGTGTACTATTTTTTGACTCCGTTCCGATTATAAATTTATTATTTTAAACTGATTTACTTGTCATAAATTATCCTTAAAAAGTTGGCTATTTTGATTTCATTTCATTTATAAAATATTTAGCTGAAAAAAAAATTGGTTTTGCCGTGACTGGGAGCTTGTAATCTGCAGTTCCCAGGTTCCAGTCCCAGCTGGGTCAGCGATGAGATTTATCTCCAAAAAACTTCCTGTCCTCAGTCAGTCAACACTGATGGGCTTGGGAAGGCCATCTGTAAAATGAGACATTAAGCCGTGGCTCCATGTGTGGGAGAGCCATACCGTGTCACAGCAAAACCAATTTTTTTAAGCTGAATATTTCAGGAGTCCCATATCTACAAGATATGTCCTGTGATAATTTACTACTTTCATTTATAATATAATTTATTGTATATATATTTTATTACATATAGTAATTTATTTTACAACGAATTGTAAAAAAAAAAGTGATATAGTTTTAAAATGAATTTAAACAAAATTACTGAAAAAAAGACCCCGTGTGCGGAAGAGCCATACCATGTGCACGTTAAAGAACAAGATTGATGGCCTTGACGGGAGACTACCATCTGTCTCCCAACAGCTGTTCCAGTGGGTCTCCTCCCCCAAACTTCTCTGAGCCTTCGGGGTCCTTGTGACCTGGCCATTTAGCCCATTGTGTGCAAAAAATGCCGCTCAGAGATAAAACAACCCAACTGATAAAAGAAAAAACTATATTGATAGTAGTTAAGATAAAACGAGACCTTTAAGTTGAAAGTTTGCAAAACAAATACCTTCAGGCGACTGAGCTAAGGTTTACTGATGAGATGTTATTTTAAATTATGTTATCAGCAATTTCGTATAGACCAAATGTTCAATACACTTTATAGTTTCATATTTAATGTTCTTAAATTCTTCATACAAACCCTGGGTTAGGGTAACTCAGTCGGTAGCGCACCAGGCTCTTAATCTGTAGTTCCCAGGTTCGAGTCCCAGCTGGGCCAGCGTTTGGATTTATCTTCATAAAACTCCCCACCTTGCTCTTGGGTTGGATTGGGTTGTTTTACCTCTGAGCAGCACTTTATTTTTGCACACCATGGGCTAAATGGCCAGGTCACATGGACCTTGAAGTCTCAGAGAAGGTTGGGGGAGGGGGCCCACTGGAACAGCTGTTGGGAGACAGATGGTGTGTTAACATGCACAGGGTATGATTCTCCCGCACGCGGCATCAGGACTTAACGCCCCCATCCGACGGACGGCAGGCTTTCCAAGCCCATCGGTGTCCCCTACCCATGCTCTTGGTCAGTAGGGGACATCAATGGGCTTGGGAAGGCTATCATCCATATGATATAATATTAGGCCCTGTGTATGGGAGAGCCATATCCTGTGCATAGTAAAGAACACACTGGATGGCCTCGATGGGAGATTACCATCTGTCCTCTAACCTATCTAGTGTGCCTCTTCCTTCAACCTTCTCTGAGCCGTTGGGGTCCATGTGACTTGGCCATTTAGCCCATTGTGTGCAAAACAAAGTGATGCTTAGAGGTCACTACAATAATAATAAAGTGCTGGTTCCTCGGGTTTATATACCAGGCTCTTAATCTGTAGTTCCCAGGTTCGAGTCCCAGCTGGGTCAGCGTTGAGATTTATCTCCGCAAAATTCCCCGCCCTGCCCACGGTCAGTAGGGGACACCGATGGGCTTGGAAAGGCCGCCGTCCGTCGGATGGGACGTTAAGCCGTGGCCCCGTGTGTGCGAGAGCCATACCCTGTGCACGTTAAAGAACACGCTGGATGGCCTTGACGGGAGGCTACCATCTGTCTCCCAACAGCTGTTCCAGTGGGTCCCCTCCCCCAACCTTCTCTGAGCCTTCGGGGTCCATGTGACCTGGCCATTTAGCCCATGGTGTGCAAAAAAGTGCCGCTCAGAGGTAAAACAATCCAACCCAAGCCGTTGGGGTCCATGTGACTTGGCCATTTAGCCCATTGTGTGCAAAACAAAGTGATGTTTACAGGTCACTACAATAATAATAAAGTGCTGGTTCCTCGGGTTTATATACCAGGCTCTTAATCTGTACTTCCCAGGTTCGAGTCCCAGCTATATCTGGCAAAATCATTTTCAGCCAACAAACCCATCCTCACAGAGATTTTAAAGATGTAATTTTTTGGGGGGAAGAAAAAAAAAGAGATAAAAGTTAGAGAGTATAAGGAATGGCGGAGCAAACAATCCGGAGATCACGATGGCGTGCAGCAAAGGAGATCCATAGGGAGTGAAGTGGCTAGATCTGATGGCCAAAGCAAGCGGTCAATAATTTTTTTTTAAGTCGAAAATACTTGAGGATAAAAAGAAAACAAATTGAATTCTTTGGTATATACCATTTTTTTTCTGTAGATTGAATTCAATTTTTTATCTTAGTGAAAAAATATTTCAAAGTGAGGGTTCTTGTATGTTCCATTTCTTCTTAATGTCATCAAAGAATATTTTTCTTTCATGTTATTTTTCATACAGTTTATTAAAATGTGGGAAACATCTTTTACCTTGCATAGGCTGCAGTTAGGGGATTTTATAATCTGATACAGATGCAATTTATCATTAAGGAGACAGTGGGCTGTTCTAATTCTGGTTGTTTTCATCTGTTATCTTGTTAAGTCTGATTTTAATTTTGCTAATTTTCTCATCAATATTTCATCTCAGGGTCGACTTATGGTTAGTTACCATTATGAATTTGTCTTGCTTCTGCTAGAAATAGTTTTTAATTAGGTTAAGTTTCGGGTGAGCAGGAATATCAATATAATTATGAATGTTCCCAATGCCCCCAGCCAGCATGTCGGCAATCTCATTACCTAAGATCTGACAATACATAGGGACCCATTGTAGAAAGAATGTATTATTATTGAAAAAGGAGATGTGATCATTTTATCTGTTATTTCATTCAACAAGTGTGGATGTATTGAGCATTCTGAATAGTTAGTAAATCAGCTCTCGGCTCTATGAACAATCTGTTAGAATCACAATGTTCTTATTTTTTTTACACTTGGTATAGATAATAGCTTCTCGGATTGCTGCTGTTCTGCAATTATGATGGTAGTTTCTATATTGATTTAATTTTTTTTTACATTGTCTTCTGGGATAAATTGGCTCCTGATGCAATTTTAAGTTCTTTGTTAACTTGGACCATCTGTGTATATGTGCTTATGAATGGGATATCTGGTTTAGGCAGGAATGGATGAGTGCGTGGATTTCAGCTATAACTTGATCTGAGATGTTTTCCTAATTCTCTCAATATCTGTTTTTATTTTAGGTTTTATATAAGTCCTGGGCGTTTTTTTACTGTAGAATGATTATTGTTTTGTTGCTGCACAATAGATTCATAAAGTGGATGAATTCTTATTTCTTTTGCAATTTGTGCTTTATTTTATTTATGTTTAGAATTTTGTTCTTAATTTACTTTTTGGGACGATTTGAATTGATTTGAGCATTTTGAATTGTGTCCAATTTCATCATATTTTGTTTGGTTAGATTTGAAACAGCAAATAATCCGTAATCAATTTTAGATTTAAGTATATTGTTATATAATGCGAGGTAGATTAGCAGGATAGCTTCCCCATATTGTGTTGCCCATACATTTTAGTAGTTGAAGATGTTTCTTCAGTTTCTCCATCAGATTTTTAATGTGAGAATGAATGGTCAGATCAAAGAATTTCACTTTCTGCACTTGTTTGGTAATTTGGTTATCGGGCCATTATTCCAGCGCATGCGTATTTGCGTCATCGCTATAATAAAATGCCAAGGTTCCGGGTGGTGGCTGTAATGTTAAAATTAGTATTGACAATACGAAAACAGTCAACGTAGCCCTGATTTAAAGCAAATGCTGCGATTGTGTAAGTATTACGGCAAAAAATGATTGCAAACAAATACAAAAATATGTTTAGCCTATGACAAATATTGAATATTAAATTTGAAATTCGTTTAGTTTTTTTTTTTATTATTTTTGGTGGGGCAGTGTCCCATATGGCCTAATGGACGATAGTAATAATAGCTCATAATAAATTAGCATTACTTCTGACTTGTAATAGCATCGACGTGCTTTGACTTTTTAAACAATGCAGTTTTTCCCTCCCAATAGGTTTGGAAGATCGGAGACATCGAATGCAGGGATGCAGTTAAACAGCCAACGACTCCACCACTTTTAAAAGATGGCATTTTGTAGTGGTTAAAAACAGGCTACATATGGCCACTTCTGAGAAACTTCTAATTCTGTTCCTTGTCGATTTTTCATTGTGGAAAATAGTTCCACCATAAAATTTCACATGCAGGAAAAAAATCAACAAATTATTGTCAATTAGAACTACGAGTTCTTAAATTCTCTATTTTGTTGTTGTTCATGCATATATTAAGCTATGTTATTAATCGGTAAAAGTTTTTCCGAATATTAATTTTTCTTTGAGCTACTGTTTGCTTAAAGTGATTGTAGGAAATGAAAGTTCGTTTTAATACATATCTTGTTAGATTATGTTTAAATTTTTTTTTCGAATCGAGTACTTGGTTCGATTCAGTACCACTATGTAAGAAACTAGATAACTATTATCTACACTGGTATCCAAATTCTGGAGATCTCTAAAACTAAACAATGAAATGCTATAAGGTTTTGAGTGATAATATGTTATTATGACACAATAAACAATGATGCATATAGCAAACAATTCGCATGATTTCCACGGGTATGTCTCTAAATATTTACATAACACAGTGATTTCTCTTACAGTTTACCAGGCGGCTGGCCGTAAAATCTGATAATATATTACATTCTTCCCAGAGAGCCGATCAGAGACCATCGAGAGGGTTGACGATCTCCAAAATGTCTCCCCAGTGCATCCTACTTATGCTCTACAGTAGGGGTTCTCAACGTTGTATGCGGTAAAATTTTTTGGGGTACGCCGTGAGAGCTCAAAAATCGCTAGATACATGTTATATATATGTTTTCTTTTATTCGCATTGTTATACTATAACTATAAGTTTTATTTATCTATACAAGGGGTACACCAGTTACATACACATTTCCAGGGGGTCGTGAAGCATAAAAGGTTGAGAACCACTGGTCTACAGGGTTCTGGTCCAGAGAATAGGCTGGCCTTTCTATTTGCTGAATATTTTCGAGGAAGTCATCACTGCCTGAGCCCTATGAGGAGGTGGATATTATCGTCCATCAGAATAAACTGTGCCAACAGTACCCTAAAATGTTTCAAATGGGGCTGAAGGATATTCTCCCTATATCTTCAACCGGTCAAAGTGCCTCCAGCAAAGACGAGTAGTATTCATCCATTCAACATAATGCCTCCCTAGACCATCAAACAACCATAGGGGTTATCTGAAGTAATAGAGTACCTTGCTCAAAATACAAATCAAAGCACATGAACAGGCTTACTCTCAATTCATCAGTCAAGAGCACATGCACACACTGGTCTGGGATCCAGTCACAACATGATAGAAGTTTTCTGTGATAGAGATTGAAGGTGAACGGAAACCTTCGGTAGACTGTCTCTATTGAAGAAGCCTTCATGAAAAAGAAAATAAACAGTCCTCCTAATGGCTGTAGAAAGCTATAGAGAGAGTTGCCTGGCTGACATCGTGCTATGATGTTGGATTATTAATGCAAGATAGAGTAAGATAGTTTACCACCTTTCACATATTCTATTCCACTGACACACAAAATGTAATTTCTCGTTTGTGTGATTTAACAGTTTGTGAATTATACTTAACAGTTTGTGAATTATACTTAACAGTTGGACACCAGTGTATGATGAATTATTATTCTGCCACTGAAGAGAAAGTAAGTTGGTTACGAGAACGTACCCAAAAGTGATATCACAGAATGTTTTTAAGTATGATCTAAAACGTGTCTACAACAGGGGTTATCAAAGTGGGGTACGCGGTAAAATTTTTTGGGGTACACAGAGTTCAAAAGTCACTAGACCTAGTAACAAAGTCGCTAAATTGGCATTATTGTACTATAACTATGGTTTTATCTATCTATATAAGAGGTACGCCAGTTACATACACATTTCCAGGGGGGTACATGAAGCATAAAAGGTTGAGAACCATTGGTCTAGAATATAGCTGTAATGTTTTTAACACATGGTACTGCACCTAAGGCATCAGTAAATTTTATGCTTGGTGACAAATCTTATCGTTTAATGGAAAAAATATATCAGCATAAAGTTGAATAAACAAGATATGTATTTTCTCTCAACTAATTTGATTTAAAAAAATTGTCTACGATTTATCATTGCATTTAGCATTGATTTTAAGTTGTTAAAAACTGCACTGTTACAATAAAATAGTGCAATAACTTTCTCATCGCCTCTTAAATGCTTCAGCAACATTGTGTTACAGCTTAAAAGGAAAATCAAACTAAACTACATTGAATATCTAAAATACCGAAGGAGCAAAGCCTTAGTTTTTGGTGAAAACGTCTGCCCCTTCACAGTTCAAATCTTTCCGCTGTTGTTCGGTAACATTAATGACAAAAGCGTATTTTGTCTGGCTCTCACCTGAAATACAGGTTTTCAGATTTAGACGATTTCAAAAAGTAGCTTTCTTTTCTCACGACGTTTTAAAAGTTTACCGATTTGTAGACAGGAGCAATAAAATTTTGTAATTTTGACTGATTTTAGATCAGCTTCAGTTTATTTGAAAAGCAAGGGTATCTTAAAAGTGGCCTTATCTGTAGGTTTTTCTGTGTTGTCTTCTTGAAGGCATCTTTAATAATTAATTTCTACCCATATTAAATTGTTTTAGATAAGCTTTTGAAAGTTATTCCTCCTAGTTTGATGCAGTTGTTTTCCATATATGCGGAATAAATAGAATGTAGTTGCTACTGCATTAACGTAGATTGCATTCATTTCGATTGCTGTGTATTCAATAGCTGAAGAAATAAAAGAACGAAAATGATATTAATCCATATCTTAGATATTTATTAATATATCATGCATAGTTCATAAATATAACGGATATTTAAAAAATATGAATAATACATAACCATAATTTCATTAATTGTTTGAGTGTAGTATAAGCAACATTTATCGCAAGTCTGGGAGTCAATACAAAATATATTTTCATCCCTATTACACGTTTAAAAGATAAAATCACTGAATGTAAAATCCAAAATCTGCACATATATATCTTCTGGCACACACACTGCTCGACATAGAACCTTGCCACACCATGAAGGAATGCACGAAATGAGACTGAACTTGCCACACGTGTAAACAAATAGGTGGGAACTTATTAATATCCGAGTAATTACATAATGCGATGGGCGAGAAGACTGTATAATCTGGCCTGAGTCAGTAGGTCGTATGACCATCATGCTGGGCTATACATTTAGTAACACAGCGTGGCATAGAGTGGAAAAGTCCTCAGATGGGGTACTGAGGTGTTGCAGACCATGCATTGTCCTGTGTCCATAATTCATCGACAATTCAAGGGGTCGTGCAGAGGTATGAAGTTGTGTGCCAATGACGTCCCATATGTTCTCTATTAGGGAGAAGTCTAGGGATCTCGCTGGCCAATGCAGCACCTTGTAGGCACTGTCGGCTGATGTTAAGAGTGGGTATCAGGGATGCCATGAAAATACGGCAACAAAACGGACTGCAGTACGTAATCGTAGTGTCGTACCCACAGTGCATAGAAGCAGTAATGTTTATACCTCATAGGGCTCAGGCAGTGATCATTGTACCTACTGTGCATAGGGCTCAGGCAGCTGTTGAAACTGATAGCACCCAAGCTGAGGAGCCGTATGATGCTCAAGAATGGCAGCAAGATTAGCCTGGTGACCACGTCATCTCCTGCTCTCAATCGGCATTGAGACAGAAGTAAGACTTTTCCCCGAATATGGCATGGCTCCATTCATCCAACCATACAGCTGGTACAGCACCACTGCAATCTTGTGTGACGATGTGCTGTGGTGAGTGGCAGTCGCAATGGCTGGTGAGAGTGAAAACCTGCCTTAGCCAATCTGTGATTCACGGTCTGTATCGACATGGGGATGTCTGTATCTGCCTGTATGCTGTATCAAATGTTGATTGTCACTGTGGTCATCCACCTATATGCACCAGCCCCATTACAGTGACGCGCATTGCCTTCCTCCAAACACTTGCCAAATTCGGCAAAAAGTTTCATCCCGATGCTTTTCTGCTGCAATGCTTGTGCAGGGACCAATCAGCCATATTTAGCCCTACGATAAAGCCTCTGGTAAAGGTATCCATGCGATTGTAGGATTCCCAATGACGTCGCCCTGGCATTCTCATTCAATTTGTATACAAGTGCTTTTACCACCGAGATCACTCTGATGCAGTGGTCCACACACCCAGGTGAGGACAACCAAACTTAGCTATGCCAAGCCATTTTGCCGTGTTATCTCTCTCACATAATTGGTTTGCAACTGCACTCATGCACATAACCCTACTGTTGACACATATTGATCTATTTGCATGGTGCTCCGATGAATACTTCGTGGTGTGGCATTTTTTATATCAAGTAGTGTAATTCAATTATTAGTTACATAATTGTACACAAAATATTGTAAGTTATATATATAACTGTAGCATTCTCTCCCTCTTAATGCCCCCCTTCCTGCCACTCCAGTAAAAGGTAATTTTTTTAATAAGCATTCTATACAAAGAATGGAAATGGCCTAGCTCTATCAGGTTTGTCGTGCAAAATACAAACACAAGGACACGTACGCCAGCTTAACAATCAGGTAGCCGATACCAAGTAGTGTTTACAAATGTTAAAAAATTATGTATTACTAGCAAAATTGCTCGGCCGAGTAACAGGCGCATTCCTAACGGTTGCCAACTCGTTCACGTTTGGGGTGATGTTATAAGTGGCAGAAGTTTCGGTTCCTCATAATTCTGCAGGTACTCGACAATCCGTCCTGAATTTGGTGTGATGGTCCCACTTAGTTCTGGCTACATATGGTTTAGAGATTGGGTTCCTAGCTGCTGTGGGTCAGGGATTAACTTGTCGCAAGTGTCCAAAATCTGGGGATGCTGTCGTTGCCTACCTTATGATTAGACTTCAAAGTTATGACAGGAGTATAGTACGTTATCAGTTCGCAAAATTAGCAAAGGATAGAGGTTTCGCCGCAAATTTGGGGGTGAGGGGGTGGAACCAAATTTTGTGGAGTCGAAACTTTCACCTGCACTAAGTTACGGTGAGATGAAATCGTAAATAAAGTGGTGGAGAGGTCAAATAGAAACAAACTATTTTCCGCATTTGACGAATACAAATTCGCATTCTTTTCACACATTCCCCCTCCCCACCAAATATAGAACAGATAAAGCAAAATATATCTACATTCATTGTGATGATTCTTACCTTAACTCCCCCCTCCCTCACACACACATCTGCAGAAAATAATTGATTTCATACCAAAATATAGATGATGATAGATGACCAAAATATAGAAATGTAGTCTTAAGTCATTCATTTTTCCTTCCGTCTTCCAATAAAAAACGAGATCTTTCCAATTATGTTGAATAATCATCAGATTAAGGATTTTAAAATCCTTAATCTAAGTCTGCAGACGTCAGCGTTTTGGGAAGAAAATGCAATATTTGCACTTTTTAGAAAGTAGAGTTGAACACAACGTTCAACGAAGAGGTTTTGAGTGCATCATCATGATGGAGGCTATGTAAGAACTGTCGCATCACATTTAGGAGCTTGTGGGGTCTTATCTATCTTGCATTTAGCTCGTCATTTATCAGTTTGTCAAAACAGTTGTTCCACCATATCGAACGTGATGAACAATTAAGGGTAAGGGCGTTTTCCTTCTGAGTGCGTGGTGGCTCAGTCGGTAGTGCGGCAGGCTTATAATCCACAGTTCCCAATTTTAAGTCCCAGCATCCAGATTTATCTCTGCAAAACACCCTGCCCACAGTCAATAGGGGACACCAATCGGCTTGTGCTGTGTGCAGGAGAGCCATACCCTATGCACGTTAAAGAACATGCTCATCTGTCTTCCAATAGCTGTCCAGTGGGTTCCCAACCTTCTCTGAGGCTTCAGGGTCCTTGTGACCTGGCTTTTTAGCCCATTTTGTGCAAAAAAAAAGTGCTCTTAGGTAAAGCAACTCAATCCCCTAAGCGGCACTTTTGCACACAATGGGCTAAATGGCCAAGTCACAAGGGCTCGGGGAAGGTTGGAGGAGGGAACCCTCTGCACAGGTGTTAAGATGGTAACTACCCATTAACCATAATACCCTGTGCATGTTTAACATGCACAGGGTATTGCTTTCCTGCACACGGTTTAACGCCCCATTCGACGGCATTCTCTTTCTCACCGAGAACAGAACGCTGATTAGCGGAGATAAATCTCGACGCTGGCCAGTGTCGAGATTATAAAATGGACCAATAATATAACCATATGGACCATATAAATGGACCAATAAAACTTTGAACTCTGCAAACTCATCCAATTTTTTTTTTGTTTTACACTTTAATAGAAAAGTTTGAGAAAGTACTGGGATACTCTTATGATATAAACCAAACAGCCAAAACATTATGACCACCTTCCTAATAAGATGTTGGTCTTCCATGTACCGCCAAAACAGCTGTTACCTGGTGGGGCGGGGGTGGCTCAGTCGGTAGCGTGCCTGACTCTCGTAATCTGTAGTTCACAGGTTCGAGTCCCAGTGGATCAGCGTCGAGATTTATTTCCGCAAAATTCCCTGCTCTGTCCACAGTCAGTAGGAGACACCAATGGGCTTCGAAAGTCCGCCGGATGGGACATTAAGTCGTGGTCCTGTGTGCGGGAGAGCCATACCCTCTGCATGTTAAAGAACACGCTGGATGGCCTTGACGGGAGGCTACCATCTGTCTCCCAACAGCTGTTCCAGTGGGTCCCCTTCTCTGAGGCTTCGAGGTCCATGTGACTGCCATTTTCCCATGTTGTGCAAAACAGTGCCGCACAGAGGTAAAACAGCCCAACCTGTCGAGACATGGACACTATAACTGTTTTTCAATAATAAAGTATCATACGAAAACAACGTCCTGTAGACAAGAAACACTTGAAATAATTAGTTAAAAAAGTTCTGGCTGGGATTCGAACCGAGCTTGACCAGAAGCATGCTGGGCCATTAAAAGCTAACCATTTTGCCAACAAAGTGACATAAATTTGTTGATTCGCCCGTGGCGATCATAGTCTTTGTGTTGTTATGTCACTTTGTTGGGAAAATATTTAGCTCTTGATGGTCTAGTTGTTAAGATGCCCGGCGGCATTCTTTTGGGATACCTAGATTCGATTCCCTGTGAGGACATTGTTATTTTTCCCACTAATTATTTCAATGTTCTTGTCCACAGGACGTTTTCTTGGGATGCTTTATTATTATAATATATTTACTTATATTATTATGTTCATATAACACTGTGAGCGACAAATATTACTACCGGTGCCTACGTAATGGGAATGACTGCCGATTTCAAGACGGCTGATTAAATAAACTGATTGTTTAAAATAAAAAATGAAACATATTTAACTGATTAAATGAATAAAAGTAGCGATCTCATCTCTCACCAACTTTTTTTTTTCTGTCTGAAATTTATAACAGTTTGCCAATGCTTTGAACTGCAGAAATATATATATGAACCAGAGCGGATTAAGCAATTGGGAGGCCTGGAGCAATAGCACCTAGCCTGGAGCCAGGTTCTAAATAGGTTCCCTGGAATAAAGTTCTAAATGGAGCTTCTTTATATTTCTAAATTGAAAAATAAAGAAAATTGAACAACTTTATGCAAAATCGTCGATTAAACTGATGAAAAATAACATTAAACAAGTAAAAAACAGGAAGGGCCCTATAGGCGGGGAGAAGTAACATTGAAATAAAATAAAAAAAGCTAACATATAAAGAGTCAATTCTGTGCTGCAGCATAAACTTTGCGCCTATTGCATTTAAAAACTATTTTAATTATTCATTTTTTAGCAAATTTTCCCTTTCATGTTTTATAAAAAAAATTGGGTTTTAATATCAAAATTTATCTTACTTTAATTTATTGCTTATGCATTTCCCTTAACAATAACATTTGAAATTATTAAATTAGATAAAGAATTGCTCTGTATAAAATTTTAATTTTCTTCTTTAAAGAATTACCTTAAATAATAATAATGAGTAAACACTTGAAAATTTCGTATCTTAATGGATAATAATTTTCAATTGTAACACAAATATTTTAAACATATTTTTTGTTATTGAGTTTAAATCATTATTTCCGTTGTAACTCTAAGAAAGATTCTAGTTTACTGTATTAGATTCCCTTCGAACAGATTGCTACATAGTTACCGTGACATGGTACTGCCCTCATGTGGCAAGTTCTGAAGTTTCCTATACGCGCATGTTAACACGGAGATTCGCGGAAGTCTGCAGTTATTACAATTTACTACCATCAAAATGTGGCTTGTTGGACAAGGCTTGGCCAAAGAAGTAGAGGGAGAAGAAGTTAAGCTTCCATAGAGATTAATGTAAAATCGAGTATCGTGCATTTGGCGTAGAGGTGAAACGAACATTACAGGGGACGAACGCTTTTGTAATTACATGTTGCTGTCAACTTCCATTCTCTTCGCTTTTCCTATGTAATAATTTCCCATTGATATCCTTGCAGAGTATATTAATATCAATTCTGTTTCCTGTTTCTATGCAACCAAGAAAGCTTCTAATTGTAATAATTTATTCTATAAATTAACTTCAGGCTAATTTCAAATCTTCTCTATCCGTTCAATTTATAATTGTTGGTTCAACGAAAAATAATTCCAATGGAGAAAATAAACCTTTATTAAAATCAAGATATTATTTTTTTCAAATACAAAGTGCAGTTACTTTTTTTCCTTTTTTAAAATATAAATTTTTTTTATGCATAATTCCTTTGCCCCTTATTGTTTGCTTCTCAAATTAAACAAATGCACGATACGAATCGAAACACCACTTGAGGTCGCCACTTACGCTTTGTCAAAACAAAACTTCTTTTCCTTATACTTTCTTTGTCTTGGCTGCCCGATTCTTGATAATAGATGGCGCCACAGGCGAATCAACAAAATAGCATGAATGTTATGTCACTTTGCTGGGAAAGTGGTTAGCTTTAGATATCCGACATGCTCTTGGTGAGACCTGCATTCGAACCCCAGTCAAGACAACCAATTTGTTGAACTATTTATTTTAATTATATTTTCTTTGGTCATGGCTGCGCACATTGCGATACTGGCACTTACTATTAACGATTTTCAAAACGACTATCAGTGCGATACTAACAGGGGAAGGAAGTAAAAAAACTGTTAATATATAAAATATGTAATAAAGTTTATAAGTTATGTATTCTTAATATTTCAGGATTAGAAATAGAGAAATTTTTATGTTAATATTTCATGTTTTTCTTTAATAAATTCGGGCATTATTTTCAGCCCTTAAAGGTGAAATAGAAAACCATCAATGTGCGAGTTTTAAAAGCTTCGGAAGAGTGGAAAAATTTAATTCAGAGTAGTTTTAGTTTTACCTTTTTCCTATCCAAATGGTTTAACGTGTGCATCATTATGTCTAATTATTGCACAACGTGTAATATCTTTTTTTTCTCAATACGTTTAAGGTGGAAAAATATTAAATCTTGGCTTTGTTTTACATTGAGCACTGAAAACGAAGATACTCTGAAGAGTAAAATATTGAAATGCAAAAAAAAATTACATTGGTAATATTTACTGACAGCATTTTTGTATTTATATTTTAATATGTCACTAAAAAGAAATATGTAACCAAATTTTAAATTTCTTTCCTGTTTTACTCATTTATTGACAACCTTTTTAGTGTTGGGTACCATAGAAGGTATAATAATAATACTGAATCATTAATATTTTTTGTGGTCTTAAAAATGGTTATAAAATCTTACCATGGGGCACTGAAGAAGTATTCTTCCATAGCAATCTTGCTTGTTCCTCTCTCATAAATAGAGCTTCCCTTGTTTTTTTTCCACAAAATATTTAATGAAAGTGTTCAGAACCTTTCTCTTTTTCTTATGCCAGCTCATTTGGACTTGGCCAAAAGAAAACTTTTTCTCAGCACTGGAACAAAATAATTTATTCATAATAATGATCTGCTTTCATATCTGTACCAAAACTCAAAATTAAGATCTTGTGCCCTTTTTTGTCACATTATATTTTCTCTTTATTTGAAGTATTTGTTGCAAGACTTTTCATCGTTAGTATAGCTGGCACATATTTGTAAAAATTAATATATATACTGTAAGAACTTCATAACATATAACCAGTTTGCATTCTTCAAAACTTTGATTTCAGCAACAATATAAGTCAGATAAAAAAATTTCAAGTTGAATTTATATGCCTCAGTACCAGCTAACTTCAATAATTTGTACTTCATGGCATAGACTTTTAAGATTTTTATATTCAGTGAAGCTTGGTTCCTTATGTATAAGACTGAATTGGAATATGGATTTTGATTGTTTTGTGCCTGATTACAATGGGGAAATTCAATTATGTATAGGAATAATTTATATTGTATAAAAATTAACAGATAGGAATGGTTCTTGAACTCACCATTTCAGCTACATTAGCAATAATATTTTTTAATACTATAAAAACCAAAAAAATTAATGAATATTTATATCAGGATCAGGTTTCAAACTGCAGAAAGAGACAACAGCTTAAAAGTTTTTCAGACTGCAGACAAAAAGTAAATTTTGCTTATTTTCTAAAGAAAGGAAACATCTCATTGTAATCAGCTATTAGCAAGCTTGCAAAAGGAACAGATGAGATTTCATCTGATTTAGTCTTAGTTGTGCATTAATTAAAAAATAGCATTTTTATAATTGAAAACTTCAAAATGTCACATATTTCTAATAATATGGATGCACTAATAAAATTTTTACATAATTTAGTAAATGTAATTAGTTTAAATTTCATTAAAAAATTTTGTGCTGATATATTATGTAGTGTAATTTTTTAGTTACATGTGAGTTGATAATGACCAATATCACTTTATTGCCTTTTGTAAGTATTACAAATGCAAGTTTCAGATTTCAATCAAGTTTTCAAACTGCAGAAAGAGGCAACAGGTCGTACATTTTTCAGTCTGCTGAAAAAAGTAAATTTGGTTTATTTTGTAAAGAAAGGAACATCATTTTACTTTGCATTATATTTCAAACATAACTGTACTCACTTATAAACGCAAGCATATTTTAAGCAGAAAATGCTTAAGTGTGAGTGACTCCCTCATTAACATCTAATCCATTAGCAACAATTGCAAAATAAGTTGCCTTTCCTTTCCTTTCCAACGTCTGCCACATTCAATGAATGATATAAAGGTCACATTGTGGAAAAAAATTATTGTCCATTGGTTGGTTTAATGGTAGAGTGGTCTGGCATGTATCTAGAGAGTCATGGGTTGGAATCCCACATTGTTGGCAATAACTTTTTCCACATAATTATTTATTGAATTTTATATCTATAAGTATTCTGTATATTTACTATGAATTGAAAACATACTTGTTTAGCTCTGTAAAAATCCTCCTATTATATATATGAGGATTTTTTAATCAACTCTAACTTTTTTATTAACTTTAATTCTTTGGATGAAGTGAATTATCCTTATTTATGGAAACTTTTTATATTATATATCTTCCTCTATGTACACTGTTTTGTATTAAGATTTAGCTATATATATATATTTCAGCACTGAAACAAAGCATTTTTCACCCCAAGTAAACTTATTTTTTGCCACTTCCAACTTATTATTTATTATAAGTTGGATTATTTATTTATTTACTTACCACCTAAAGCAATCTTACTGTTTTTATCATCCCAATGATCTTATCATTCCTACTTTTTGCAGCTGTAAACAAGTATAGTTTTCTGCTAAAAATATAATGCCTGCAGTTCCAAGTGAGTATATTTTTCTTTTTGAAATATAATGCCAAGCAAATCATAAGCAGTTAATTGGATCTGAAAATTATTATTCAAACAAAATTCATATGATAGCATTTTTATATTGGGGTGAGTTTGCAGCAACCTTATCAAATCATCTATCATGCTGCCATAAGTAGCTACTTAGAATGCTTGTGTTTTCAGGCTGAAGGATTTCAGGAAATATAGAAGTATAATTTTTACCCAAGATTACATTTCAATGACTAATGAAGATTTATGCATTTCTGTAATGAAATACTTCCTTCTCAAGACTTGAGTGCAAGTTTAACATTATAATCACTGTGTAAAGCTTCTGTGGTGTACTTACATTACAGAATTAACTACGTGGAAATGCTATAACTTTAAAAAAAAAAGAGCAACTACAGTATGACCAATAATCATAAGCAGAGTTTGTATAGGGCCAAGATGGGTAATTGTTTCTCATCAGTAGGCAAGATGAGGATTTTTTTTTCCCCAGAGTGCAGTGGGTCAGAACTTTAGTTGTTGCATAAAATACTGTAGTTTTAAAACAAATGGCATGGGATCCTGAAAATTTTCAATCCTTACAGATTTAACTGAGAAATTTTGAAAAAAAATGTTTGTTTCATAAGTGTTTTGCTCTATAAATTTTGTTTTATTTTTCTATTTTCATTCTTGGCATACATTAAATATATATATATAAAGGTAAGAAGTGAAGAATCACCAGAAAGTTCATGGAAACAAATTGAAATACAGTAAATTTTATGATTCAGCAAATTAAAGAAAAAAATAATAAAATAAACAACATTTTATGATTCAGAAATATTAAGAAAGCAATCTGGTATTCTAATGAATAATTGCACTCTTCAAGAATTTTTTTTTACTTTTATCATTGGGCATTACAAAGTACTGTGCTATTTTATTCAAAATCTGTATCTATCCTTCCACTATTGCAAGTAAAAATTAAGACGGAGAGGATAGAAGAGAAAACATGTTACACTTGATTTAGCTAAAAGACTGAAAATTATAAACAGACTAGAAAATGAAGATGGAAGCAGCAAGCTTATGCAGGAATACAATATTAAATTGTTTACATAATGTGACATAAAGGCATGGAAAGAACAGCTACTGAATATATTAATACATTTGAATGTTTTTTTAACTGCCCTCCTGCTTTTCTACAGTCAACTAGATGAATCCAACTAGTGAGTACTAGGTATGCTTTTAAAATTGATATTACAAAGCATAGCAGCATTTGCTGTGGCTTTATTTATTGTCATTATTACATTGCAAAAGGATAGATATCAAAAAAGTTACTAACAGTACAATTTATATTCATATACATTTTATTTAAATTAGTATAGAATAAAATTTGACTGGTTTTATTTTATATTTAAAAAGTTAGCACTTAATTTTAAAATTTTCAATAATATTTTGATATAGTAATAAATTATTCTCTATAAACTAATTATTTGCCCTTAACCATAGGGGATGAAGAAACAACTTTTTTATTTTAAAGGATAAATGTTTTTATTCATTGTTTAGGGATAATAATACATTACTATTTACATTTTCCAATCATAGACTAGTATGAATTACTACTATTAAAGTGTGCAAAATTCAGAAAATGCAAAACTTCATTTTCTTTGAAAATGAGCATCCCATATCTGCCAGAGGTGATAAGTTATTGTTTTAGTTTCCAATTCATTATTCATTAGAAATATGTTTTTTCAAGTACAGAATATTTTCCTTTTTCATTGCTCTTTAAGAATAAAGTTTCCCTCCAAACATTGTGGCTCTTTCAATTCATTATCTAAAGAAGAGCCACTACAAGAGAAACTCTTGTTTCTATGTTTGAGTAATGAGGATTAGTCCAGTTTGGATTGGATGCGCTTGCACTAGCAATATCTTTTGATGATTATTAAATGCTTACAGACATAAATAAGTTGAATTCTTAGTGTAAATATTCATTGAAGTGTGCTTCTCCAAAAAAATAAATACCCCCTTAGGCAACCTTGCAATACCCAAGAGTGCTGTATATTAAGAATTTACTGTATATTAGCTAATGTTTGATGATTTTTTATATATATGTATATAAAGTGTATGCATATATGTTACTCACATGTAATGTCTAATGTTTTGCATACCTCTTCTGTTTCTATATTTTTTAATTGTTTCTTCCAAATTCATATAAATCAATTCAAACCTCTCGATCCCCATGAGTGGTGGATTTCAGAGTTTACTATATATTAGCTAATGTTTAATGATTCTTTTTTGGCCTTAATGTATAGTTTATGCTTATATATTACTCACATGTAATGTCTAGTGTAATATTTTGCATAGCTCCTCTGTTTTTCCCCCCCTCTAAATTCATATAAATCAGTTTATTTTGTTTTCACATTTTACAGCAATAATGAAGATAGGTTTACAAAAGCAAGTCTTTATCTTCACAAGATTTCAGAAGTGGAAGCAAATGAGGAATGTTTCTTAAATAATTTCATCAGCCAGTAGCATTCTCATTCCTATATCATATTTTGGAGGTGATGTTTGTGGTAAAAGATAAACAGGCCAATTGGAGTATTATATTCCTGTTATTTTTATTATAATTGTATAAATATGATTCATGTAAAGAATATTCTTAAGGTATAGTTTTACTAGTTGGTAAATGGGATGTCAACTGATTTTCCCTGTGCATGTTAATGAATATAAAGGAAGGTTTTAATGGAAGATACTTATCAGAGTTCTCTGGTGGGTCTCTTTACCCACAATTTGTGCCAGACCCTTGGAAATCTATGATCTGTCCCTTGTACAGCAACTAATTACCTGAAATCCAATGTTTCCATTATGATATCTGTAGTAGAAATGCAATTTGTACAAGTTGGAGCTTCTGTATGTTTGAAACAATGATTCAGCTATAAGAAGGGTGGTGGGGGAATATTCAATCTCCTAAGAGCCAGTTGATTAAAAATATCCCTCAGAGAACCTAATTGCTAAAAATATACCAAAACAGGATCGTAAATATACAAAAAAGGGAAACTTGATTATTTGGTTAGCATATAACCCATGCATACAGAAATAATTTTAGATTAATGAAACTCTATCCTGAACCTTTGAGAATCTTGAGATAAATATTTCTAACTATTTCATTGCCAAAATAAAAATTCTGCTGGAATGGTAATTAGTGCTTTTAATATATAGGAGTTTATCAAAATAATGGAAACACTGACTGGAGTATACCACAATGTGCTGTATGCATATCACAGGGGTAAATGTCAGAGTGACTTCCAAAAAGGCATGATCATTGGTGTGCAACTTGCAGTAGCTTCAGTAACCAGAACGGTGGAAACAGTATTTGTAACAAGAGGAAATGTACTGAAGATTATGACTATCTATCAAAAAGGACAGCGTTGCCTCCAGATGTGCAAATTGCGGATGCCATACAAAGTTGTCAATAGGGATAGGCGAAGATTGGCATGGATTGTACAATGGAAGCACAAATACAAGACCATGGCACCACAAATAGCAGCAGAGTTGAACACCAGTCAGAATGATCCTGTTTCCATCATAACAGTTCGTCAGGAACTTCATCATGCTGGTATTTATGGCCATGTTGCAATCCACAAACCTCTGATTACCAACATCAATGCAACAAAATGTGTAAGGTGGTGCAAAGCGCATAAAAACTGGGATGCTAAAGACTGGCAACTCATCTGGTCTAATGAATCGTGCTACACATTGTTTCCCATCACAAGTGTGTAGAGTGTACTTCTGGCAAAAACCTGCAGAAGCATACCACCCCAACTATTTGGTTCCGACTATGAAGCATAGAGGTGGATCCCTGATGCTGTAGGATGCCATATTATCATATTCCTTATGGCCATTAGTTATTTTGCAGAGTCTTATCACATCCACAATGTATGAATCCATTCTTGGGGACCACCTGCGCCCAATGTTGCGACCCTAATGACTGTTCCTGGTTTCAAAAGGATAATGCACCCATGCATTGTGCGAAATCTGTCAAATTGTGGTTTGCAGAGCATGAGGTACAGCAGCTACCCTTGCCACTTCAATCTCCAGACCTCAATATTATTGAACATTTGTGAGAATATCTGGAGCACAAGGTCAGATCACACTTTTCACCTTCAGCATCACTGGCACAGTTGGACCATATTTTACAGGAAGAAAGGTCTCACATTCCATTACTATAGGTGCATGACTTGTATAAGTCTATTCCACATCGAATTGCATCTGTTCTGAATGCCTAAGGTGGGCTTACAGCTTATTAATAAAATGCTCTCCACAAACAGCACGAGTTTCCATTATTTTGATTAACCCCTGTATATGAATGTTGAAAAATTGGTAATTTCAAAGTGTTCTTATAAACTCTAATATAAAGTTGGAAAAAAATCATAAATACTCTTCATTTTACTGTTTTCACCCATGTCTTTTTTTTTATTGTTTATCCTTGACAAATTATATTCATTCATATTTATAAATAGATTTATAAGTTATTATTGTGTAGAATTAACAAGACATATTTATGAGTTCACTATCACTTATATGAAATTTACTATTTTGGCATCAAATAAATTATTGAAAGATATGATATACATATATTCTTAATCTGTGTATTTTAAACAGTGATGCACATATATTAAGAAACTTAATTATCCTTGTTACAATTTGAGAAGAAGCGAGCATGATGTTCTTTACAAAATACATATTGACAGTGGTTGCAAAACCTGTTTCTCTTTATATCAGTGAACTCTCATTATTAGATATGAACAGATTGACAAGCAAATTTTGAAATCAAAAGATGTAAATTTTCTTGTTTTCTCTTAACTCTTTGAATATTACTAACAACAAAATTTTCATTGTTGCTAATGTGTAGAAATTCTTTGCTATACTAGATGAAACCATGTGAGAAAGTTCATACCCCATATACTATTGCACAATTACATAAATTAATAAAATTAAAGAAGGATAAATCAAAAGAAAATTTGTAATTTTAGTATCTGACCCTTGATGACAGCAATAGTTTTTGCACAAATAGATTATAGCTTTAGTGTTCATCTTGGTGGTTCATCCTTATGTTGCTTGCATATAGCAATCCTGTCTCTGAGTGACTGATGCATGTTACGGAGAATGGACAGCATATCTTATGACACTCACTGTGTATGGTATCCTTTAATTCATCCAGTGTTTGAGGGAAATTTTGGTAAATATGAGATTTTGGGTGGCCCCTTTGAAAATAATAGCTGTATTGAATTACTGTTCCAACAAAACAGGAGAGCAGCAGCAGCATTTCTGTGTTCATACCTCATTACAGCCACAGGAAAGCAGATATCTGTCTCAGTTGTGACTAGAAGGCTTCGCAGTATTAGATGCTATGCCTATTGACCCATTGCACAGGGTGTCCCATAAGACCTTATACATAGGCAAAGTTGGGTTGTTTTACCTCTGAGCGACACTTTTTTTGCACACAATGGGCTAAATGGCCAGGTCACAAAGACCCTGAGGGTGAGAGAAGTTTGGGGGAGGGGACCCACTGGACAGCTGTTGGGAGACAGATGGTAGCCTCCCATGAGTGCCATCCAGTATGTTCTTTAACATGCACAAGGTATGGCTCCCCAACACATGGGACCATGACTTAATGTCGCATCCGACGGATAGTGGCCTTTTCAAGACCATCGATGCCCCCTACTGACTGAGGACAGGGTAGGAAGTTTTGCAGAAATAAATCTCAATGCTGACCAAGACAGTACTCAAACCTGGGAACTGCAGAATACGAACCTGGCATGTTATCGACTGATATGGCCCACCTCCACCCCTACCCCCACATAGGCAAAGTAATAAAATTCAAATGTACTGAATTCATAATGAGACATCAAATGCTCAAACTGAGACCTCTGTGTTGCTTTCACATGGCAATCCTGTCTCTGAATGACTGATGTACATTATGGTGGATATGGCTGGATTGGTTATTTTACAACGTTCACTGTGGATAGTCCTTAATTCATCCAGTGTTTGAGGACAATTTTAGTACATGTAAGAAAAAAATCTAAGGGAGTCAATTCTGAACAAGGTGGCCATTTCACCAATCCACGTCGATCTAACCATTTGTTGGGAAGTGTTTCATCCAACCAAGTTCGAACAGTTATGGCATAGTGGGGTAGTGCCCCATCCTGCTGAAAGAAAACACTGCAGTAACATGCTAAGGGTATGTCCTCTAAGTAGGGTAGTAAATGACATTTAACATTGCAAATAAGATTCGCCAGTGACTGTATCAGTATAAAAGTAAGGTCCTATTATGTCCCCATGAATTGTGCACCAATCATACCGTGGGATCATTCTGTACATGTGCATCTTCCACCCAGTGTGGTTGTGTTTCAGCACAGTAACAACAATTGTGGCATTTAACTGTCCCATTCAAGTGGTAGTTTGCTTCATTGCTGAAGGATGGTTGTTCCTGAAGTTTTTCTAGTACACAATCATAGAATTACTTTCTGGTGTCCATGTCATGTAAATAGTACAAGAGTCCCCATGCAACTCTTGTACCATTTACATTTTGTATGGGTGGAATCTGTTTCTTCTCAGGATTCTGGATACAGATGATTTTCCAATTCCTACCTCCTGTGCAATTTTTCTTACACATCGGTAGGGCTAACTTTAACTTTGGCCAGAACATCCATTGTGTGGTCTTCTTCATCTGTGATACTACTTGGATATTTTGGTCTAGATTTACCTATCGCTGAACCAGTCTCCTTCAGTCTCTTCAGAATATTACTAACATACATTTAACATGGCTTTGACTTATCAGGATGTAGCCTGTGAAATTCCTTGCATGCTTCTCATTGACATTTTTGAGCAACATGAATAAGTACCAATTCTACTTTCTCCTGGGGTGTGAGACAATACTTGTTGCTCTGTCATTCATCAATGTGTTGATTCATCTGAAACAACAAAGAAGAAAAACACATTATGGTTATTTTTATTTGTGACCATGTATACGAACATAATGAATACCAATGCCTATGTATAAGGACTTATGGAACACCTTGTATAAGTATCTTTAATCTCCAGATACAGACAGGCTTGCTTGATATGATGTCATGATAATGTAGCCTGGACTCAAGTACAATGGAATTGTATCTTGTTCGTGAATTAGTTTAGAATTTCTCTTCAAACTGACATCAGGTTTTATTTATCTAAAGAAAGGTTGGAACCTGCAACATGCCTCATAGCATCATTGAGAGAATTTAAAATAATTTAAGAACAGAAAATAATTTAATGGTGGCAGTTGTTGTGTGGGTTTTCATTGCCTGGACCTCCATTTATTTGATGGAGGTTCTGTGAATGCTCTGAGATATCAAGATGAGATACTTGATCCCTGTGTAAAATTCTATGCTGGTTCAATTGGTGATGATTTCCATCTAATAGATGACAATTCCCCCTCCACACAGAGCAAGAGTGGCCAACCAATACACTGAAGAAAAATGTGTTCACTGAATGGAATGGCCTTCATTCCCTCCAAATCTTAACCATGATGGGGGTTGGCACAATTGGCAGAATTCCAGGCCCATAATCTGTAGTTCCTAAGTTTGAGTCACACCTATGCTAGTGCTGAGATATATCTCTACTAAACCCCCACCCTGTCCTTGGTCAGAAACTTTTAAAGAAAGAGGACAATGAATGGAAAGCTGCCATTCGTCTGATGGGACATAAAGCTGTGGCCCTGTGTTCACGAGAGCCATCATACATAAATCTAAAATAGAAATTTATCCTACCACATCCTGGTAATTCACCTCATTGGGGCAGCGATGGCTCAGTCAGTAGTGTGCCAGGCTCGTAATCTGCAGTTCTGATGTTGGAGTCCCAGCTGGGCCAGCGTCTTTTTTTATTATGACTAAGGACAGGGTGTGGAGTCAGTAAGGAACACTGATGTGCTAAGAAAGGCTGCCATCTGTCAGATGGGACATAAAGCTGTGGCCCCATGTACAGGAGAGCCATACCCTACACACATTAAAGAACATGATGGATGTCCTTGACAGGGGCTACCATCTGTCTCTTAACAGCTGTCCAGTGGGTCCCCTCTCCCAATCTTCCCTGAGCCCTCAGAGTCTTTGTGACCAGTCTATATAGCCAACTGTGTGCAAAAAAGTGCGACTCAGAGATAAAACAACCCAACACATCCTTGTTAGGGTCCGGGTTGACTTATTCAGCAGTGTGCCAAGCTTAAAATCTGTAGTTCCTAGATTTTTTTCAGTTTCCAGGTTTGAGTCCCCACCTGAACCACCAATCAGGTTTATATCCTCTAAACCTCCAGTCTGCCCTCAGCCAAAAAGGGGACAGCAATGGGCTTGGAAAGGTTGCCATCCATCAGATAGGATGTAGAACCATGTGCAGGAAGTCATACATTATACACATTGTAGAACACAATGGATGGCCTTGACAGGAGGCTTCCATCTGTCTCCTACAACTGTCCAGTGAACTCTTCTGAACCCGTCCTTGTGATCTGGCAATTTATCTCATTATTTTGCAAAAAAGTGCCACTCAGAGATAAAACAACCCAACCTAATCTTAATCCTACAGGAAATCTGTGCAATGCTCTAAGGAGGCATATTTCTGCCCTTCAAGACCTAGGGTTGCTCTCATTTTCTCCAGATTATCTTTCTGAGAGAATGAATTCACATCAGGCCTGCATTAGTACTAGAAGCCACCTCACCCCCTATTGACCATATTTTGCCTGACCTCAATCCTACCATGTAAAAAAAAATTATTAACCCTTTGCACTCGAAGGTTTTTTCGCTATAGGGAAGTAGCAACTCTAATTTGTTTTGCCAAAATATTTATGAAATTTTTTACAATTAATAAAAATGAATCATACATGCACAACATAAAATCAAATTCATCTTCACTGCTACTAATTTCATTTGGTTCCATTTTTATAACCACTAAAAACAGATTAAGTTTAAAATAATAATTTTAATTAACACAATGCTGTACTATGAAGTTCATATTATAAATATTATATTCAATAGATTTACACATCTAAAATGTAAAGGGGAAAGATATCTGTTTCTAAAACAATTATTGTCGCCTCTCAGTTGCCATTTGAGTTGTTGCATCAAACCAAGTAGTGACTGAGGGTCGCCTCTCAAGTGTAAAGGGTTAAATATATCCAATTATATTTTTAGATATGTACATTTTATTGGTCTGTGTTTAACTTTTGATGACTAGTGTATTTTATCACAAGATTCATATTTTCTGAGTTACTAGATCTGATGAAACTAATGCATAAGTATAAAATTTAGGCTCAACAGACTGAACTTCTTAGATGCTACAAATTCACACAAGGCACTCCAGAAATGTGCTTCTACTGAAAAATCTAAAGAGTAATTCTTTCATGATCATAAAATTTTCTACATACTTAATATTCTAAAGTATTAAATTAGAATACTTAATTCTTTCTTTGGTAAATACACAGATTAACTGTAGATATATAATACAATGAATGTTTTTTTTTTCCAAATAATTTTTAATTCTTTATTTACTGTTTGTAAATTTTATGAATATTTTGTTTCAAGATTAAGTAATCCAGTTGTCAGGTCTTGTAAACTTAATTATCTGTGTGTTAAAATGCAGGAATTTAAACAGTAATTTACACTGTACTCCATGGTAGTAAACTACAATATTTCCATTTAGCTAATACAAATGGTTTAACTTAAGGTATAACAAGCAATATAAAGTGATAATTTTTATGCTTAATATAAGGTAATACACCTCACTGTTAACTCTATTAAAAATATTTTGTTTCATTGCATATATGATTATTACTCAGTCTGTAATATACATAGACCATAAATTTAGTGACTGAATAACATACAAGATGAAAGTATATATAGAAGTTTCTTAATATCTCTCATTGTTGGTAAAATTGCCATATATATATTGATTTTTGCTCTGGAAAAGCTGCTGTTGCATCCAAATATGTGAAAAATGAAATGGATATTTGTGACAGAGGGCTCTTTTTAGTTTTTTTTTCCCTATTGAATTTATGATTTAAGCATAGTTTGTTCCTATTTCACTATCCTATCATATGTGAACAACTGCATTCCAAGAGTTTAGCCAAAATAAAGGTGTAAAATTTAATTTGTGTTAAATAAATATAGCAATAGTACAGTTTGAACAATTAATTTCATGATAAAGTCAGTAAATAAATCATGTAGTTTTTATAATAGTACTGATATACCCTTTTTTATGCAGGTCATCAGCCCACCTTACCTTCTATTTTAGCAGCATATGAATGTATTCAGTGTAAACGTTTGTTCACTTCAGCTGATGCATTGGCTGGCCATAAAAGAAGCCATCGTGGGGAAGGACCAGGTCGGCGACACTGTTGCACCATGTGTCCTTACTCTACAGATTCCACAACAGCTCTCCGCAAACATATGCATATACATACTGGTGAGCGTCCTCATAAGTGTTCTTTGTGTGGGAGAGGGTTCATACAAAAGAATGAATTGAAGAGGCATTTGGTAATACACACAGGGGAACGACCCTTTGTCTGTCAAGTGTGTAATCATGGTTTCCCTCAAATGAAAGAACTTAAAAAACACTGGAAAATTCAACATTTACAAGAACGTCCTTACATGTGTAGATATTGTGGTGAGACATTTTCTATTTTATGGGAATTGAATAAACATGAAAAAACACATGTAAAAGATTATAATAATGTATTATGATTTATTTAATATCTGTAGTAAAATGTATCTGCAACAAACTGCTGCAAAGATCTGATAAGGTATTGCTATTTTATTTGCTATTACAATTTAAATATAATGCCTTTAAACCCTTAATCTTCAAAACGTATGATCTTTTAAAATAGGTATTGGTTCCCATTAGTAAATATATGGAAGTAGCAACTGTGGGCCTCTAAGTGCTAGGACCAAGGTTTCAGAGATTATTAATGAAGCAGTGAGAAAGTATTTGCATCAGAAAAGCTATATAAATGCATAATTATTTCATATTTCAAGCAAACTAAAATTCAACATGTTGATACATCTACAAATATTTTATTAGTTTAAAGAATTCATTGTGCTTATTTTTAAGATTTCTGTTTTTTATGTCTGCATCATAACTGAAAGTTTTCAAAATGGTAGAAATTTTGTAATGCATTTTAAACAATATTTCATCTGTAATGCTTCATTTTTCACTCAATAATCTACCCATTTTTCTAAGAGAGGTGTAGAAAATGCAGCTTTTTAAATTTAAGAATAATTAATTACTAATAATATACTATTTACATATCCCCATCATCTGCTAGCTCAAATTAAAACTGTTAAGAAGTGAAAAAATAGGGAAAGGAAAAACTTCATTCTCTATGGAAATAAGCTTCTCATATGAGCCAAAGGTGACATTCATTCTTCTAGTTTAATATGCACAGGTTGTGGTTAATCTGGATTTGGTCCATAGCTTAACATATCTTATGGTCAGTGGCCTTTCCAAGCTTATTATTATCCTCTTTCTCACCATGGATAGAGTGTCAGTTAGTGAAGAAATTCGATAAAGTTGCAGTGAGCCCCAAACCTGTGAACATTTGGTTGCAAGCTAAGTATCCTATCAACAGTAACCACTCCTCCCAACCTGGGGTTTGTAATATATATATACCCCCTCAAGCAGCTGCTTGCCACAGAGGTCTGACAGGAGCCTGTCAGATGCCACAGTAGGAGATCTGAGAGGATGGCAGGACCTCAGCAGAAAAACGACACACACATCCATGCCTAATTCCGGGGCTCGAACCCAGGTCCCTTAGATCAGTAAATAAAATAAATACCCCCCTCAAGAGGCTGCTTGCCATAGAGGTCTTACAGGAGCCTGTCAGTTTATATGCCATAACATAAGGTCTGAGAGGCTGGCAGGACAGCAGAAAACCAACACAAACATCCATGCCTTATTCGGGGCTAAAACCCAGGTTGTACTAGGTGTATATGAAATAGAAGCTTTTGACTTTGGGAGTGTCATAGGTTATGTCAAAAAATTGTGATCTATTCTTCCTCTCCATAATGAAAACTTTTATTGTTCCATTTTACCTCCCACCCAGGAAATTATAATAAATTTTGATCCAAAATGACTTTAGGACTGTCAGAGGTCATGAAAAAATTCACATCTTTTTAGTCCTGGTTTATATTTTCTTGGGAAAGTTGAAGTCTTTAGAATTGCATTATTAAAACTAGACAAGTTATTGGTGTCCTATTCCTCTATGATGATGCACAATGCTTAAAGTCTGACCTTCTTGTGGTGCAGGCCTTTAGTATCTTTCAGAAAGATATTCTCTCTTGAAGGCAAACAGAATTTTTAATTTAAAAAAATATTGCCCTTTGAAAATTTTCTTACATATCTTTTAAAAATACGTAATTTAAGCTTGAAAAATAATATTTTCTTTTTTTCATTTGATGCTTATTTTATTAAACTACAATATAAGTAATTCAATAAAGCCATCTGATTGCCATGTTTTAGAAGATTGCTGATTTGTTTGGTAACGTTACTCTGTATTAAAGCAAACGCCTGATTTAAGCTCACAAGTTTGATTTGAACTGTTATTAACATATTTTTCCTTAAACTCGAAAATCTAAAAATTAACAAAAAACTGCTATTTTTAAAAATGGAAGATTTTAGAAGTAATTATGAAATATGTATCTATTTTTTTGATATACCACTGTATATCCTCATGAATTTGGTATATAACACGACCTATTTCTGTTATTTAGTTATTTATTAAAAATATTTTAAAGTTGATTTGTTTATTGGATCTGCAACAACCCTAGACTTTTCTCAAAATATGGTACACAGAAAAAAATTGCGAAACGGATAAAATGTTTAAACAAAATTTTTTTTTGTTATTCAGAAATAAATTGCCTTTCTATTCAAGTGTATTATAATAATTTCTGTCTATTAGTGATTTTTAAATAAATTTTTATTTGTGTTGCCAGATGTATTTTTACTACCTGACTAAAAAAGTCCTATTAAAATAAAATTTTTCTTTTTTTGTTAAATATTTTATTTTCAGAAAATACAAAATTAAATGCTGATTAATTTTGCATATAACATGCCATAATTCCTTTCATTAGTTATTTGGCAAAAAATCTTCTAAAATCATTTTTTTTGCCTGATCAGAGTCAAAAAATAGCTGAACCTGGGAAAGGGGGAGGGTACCTGACGACGCATTGATAGAATTAAAGTCGGTAAATTCTATATTTCCAAAAGTCATCATAGATGCTCTGAAATTATAATTTATGTTGACTATTCACTCAAATGTGGCAATGGTGAAAGAATTTTTAAATAACTGTCCCTTTGCCGAGTGGTTAGCACGCTTGGCTACTGATCTAAGGGACCTGGGTTCGAGCCCCGGGTAAGGCATGGATGTTCATGTTGTTTTTCTGCTGAGGTCCTGCCATCTTCTCAGATCTGTGGCATATAAACACATTATAACCTCTGGCAAGCAGCCGCTTCAGGGGGTATTTATTTATTTTTTTATTTAAACCTGAACAAAACCTACTTTCGTTTCACTAGCACAATTATGATCAATTGCATTAGCTATTTTGTGAATAGAAAATGAACTAGTTCACAATACGGATATGTTGAATGCAGTAGAGAAATTTGCAATCTTAAATCGGAAAAAAATACCTTTAAAATTTTCATATTTTTCACTTTACTTTCCTACTGACTTTAGTAATGGTAGAATATCCTGAAAATAGACTTCATCCCGGGCGTCGTAGTACCTCGAGACAAGTCTGTACTTTTGAGTTTTATTACACCATTATGTGAGTTTTAAAAAGGATAGATTGTCCTTGTTTTAACCTTGACCTATTTTAGTTTTCATTGTATCTCCAAACATCTTGCACCCAGACATCATTTATTTCATCACTCGTTTTTATCACTTGTATTTGAATTTTTGTGGTTTATCAGATATTGTATTTAAACTTTTAACTTCTTTGCGAAATTTAGACTTGTGCTTTTGTTTTTATACAGCTCTGTAAAAAAAATAAATAACATCTCAAGCAGCTGCTTGCCACAAAGGTCTGACAGAAGCCGGTCAGTTTAATACGTCATGTAGAAGGTCTATGAGAAAAGCGAGATCTCAGCAGAAAGACAAACCGAGCAAACATCCATGCCTTACCCAGGTCCTGTTGATCAGTAGGCGAGTGTAGTCAGTACCATAGAGCAGTTTATTTCTCTATTGCACTGTTATCTTGTCTTTTAGTGTTTTGATTTTAACTTTGAACGTTTGCCTGACTTTTATATTTTTATTTTACTTCGTATCGTGTTATTCTTATATTTGCAAATTTTTTTAAAATTATTATTATTTGTTTTGCCCATTGCTATGCTCTTTTTTATTTTCATATATTTTTTGTTTTTGATTTTAATTTCGTACCTATGTCTGACTTTTATATTTTTATTTTACTCCATATCTTGTTTGACATAGCATGACTTACAGTCCTTTGCGCCATAAATCTACAATCAACTAACATTGGAATGCTGTGCTGGCGCCAGCTAATTAGCTGAAAACGAGCCAATATAGCTATCGTGCTAAGCAATGCAATTTAAACTATTCATTCCTTTGTATGATTATCAGAAGGAATCCATATAATCCACTCACTTGATATCCAGAAGCACTGAAAATTTTCATACATAAAAAATGGATTTACACGCTAGATAGCTTCCTGGAAATCGCCGTATCAATCGACACTGTGCAAATCGAAACCAACAACCTGTGGAAAAAAGGATAGGTTCCGAAAAAAAATCATTGTTATGCATCAAACATACATTGAAGTTTTATTTATACACCGGAGAGCCAAAAAAACAACCGGTGCGTCTTTATGCAAATTGAAGCAACTGCAGGTAAACAACGGCGCATTGAAGGTCATGAAACGATATAAACAACATCTGATACTGAGCTCTGTTAGTGTTCTTCAGATGGAAAAGGCAGTGGATTTAAATGAATTTGACAAAGGCAAAATTGTAATGGCTAGACGACTGGATCAGAGCTTTTCCAAAACTGAAAGATTTGTGGGTTGCTCATGGTCAGTCTGTGGTTAGTACCTTCAAAAAGTAGTCTGAGGAGGGAAAACCCATGAACTGCTGGCAAAGTGTGGGCCAACCATGGCTCATCGATGCTAGAGGTGAACGAAAGCTATCCCGTTTAATACGAACCAACATTGATTTCTGATTTGCTGTGACAACCACAGCAAAACATGACAAACCCTGATTCCGCCTTTCGACACTACCAGTATGGAATGCCGTGTACTATCTAATGTCAGGGGCAAGGAGACTGACCAGCACAGTACATATTGGCTCTCATCCCTGACGGTCCTATGGCGAGCAGTCCTATAGAAGGAAAACTCATCCATCGGTCAAAACCTAAATATATTCTGTTCCCCGGTTAGCCATGAACAAAGATATATAGATCCAAGTTCGCTCGGCTCCCAGGGTGGAGACTCTTAGTTGGACCCAGACTTTGAAAAAAGCCCTAGCCTACTAGAGAAACCACTTCTTTCAGCAGGGCCCTGTACTTGCTCCACTGAGCCCTGAGTTGAGGTCTTGAGCACTGTCCAACCAGGCCACTAAACCGGTCAGCAATGCCTTCAACCATGGGGTGGTCTTAGCTCTGTCCAACCAGGGCCCAAACCGGTCAGCAGAGCCTTCGACCATTGCTGGGCCACAAGCCCCCCACCACGTCAAGGTGGTCCCCTGTTGGGGGGGCTTGGAAAGACTGCCGTCCGTCGGATGGGACGATAAGCCGTGGCCCCGTGTGCGGGAGAGACATACCCTGTGCACGTTAAAGAACACGCTGGATGGCCTTGACGGGAGGCTACCATCTGTCTCCCAACAGCTGTTCCAGTGGGTCCCCTCCCCCAACCTTCTCTGAGCCTTCGGGGTCCATGTGACCTGGCCATTTAGCCCATGGTGTGAAAAAAAGTGCCGCTCAGAGGTAAAACAACCCCTGTTGGGGGGTTACTGTGATGGGGCAACTCGCCTGTAATTTCAATGCTGGTGATGGGAGTAATGTGTCACAGCAGGAAGTACATTGAACCCTGCTGAAAACGGCTGCGTAGCCGCAGGGTGCTCTGAGTGCCCATGCTAACCTCAGTTCTTCGAAAGCACCTATAATGCGCATGTGAGTATCAAAACGACCTTGTGTATGGCCAGGTCAGTATGCGTCGTTTACCTCTGGAAGTGTTGACACCAGGATGCACCGTAGGACGAAAGCAAGCTGGTGGAGGAAGTGTAATGCTTTGGGCAGTGTTCTGCTGGGAAACCCTGGGTCCCGGCAGTCATGTGCAGGAAAGGTCCTGTATAGTTAGAGGCTGGACTTCTTATACATCCTTTCTAAGCTGGACCTATTTGTAAAGGGGGCCTTGGCCCCCTTATCATTAGGTCCATAGGCATAAAGGGCAGTGGGTGCGGATGAAACGGCAAAGACTGACCAGCACAGTGAAGGCTGGCAATCGTACATATTGGCAATTGGGTTTTAGGCTGCAGGCCGCCCAGTGGTGGAGAGGCTGATGTTGAAGGGTGAAGGAGAATAAATACCAGTTGCATGTCATGTGAAGGGGGGAAGGGGGAGTGGAGAGAGATGGAGGAAGAAGGAGTGTGTATATATATATTTTTATAATTTTCCGAGTGGCGAATGTTATGTTATTTTTTGAAGTTGTGGCCATGGTTGGTTATCAGTATGGTAGATTTGAGTCAATCAAAATTGACCCCTACTCATGGGGGGGAGGTAATTGGGGGGTGGTCATGTCCATGGAATAGATGAGAATTGGGGTGCTAGGGAGAAATCCCTTTGGGGGGGCGAAGAGAAAATATTTTTTTTTCTTCTTTAAAGTCATCCCAAGATGAGTTGCAGAGCATGGAGGGGGATTAAATTTTTGGTGGGTGGAGTTGAGACGGTGGGATAGGTAATACTCCTGTGTCAGGAAGATGGAGGAGGAAATATTTATGGTTGCTTATCTAACTCCAGAGGTTAGCATTGGGTTGCCCTGCCATGCAGTGAAATGTTGCGCATGGGTGGATCTGGGAAAAGTCTTAGCTCAGTGACAGCCTTATATATGGGAAGGAGTATGATAAAGATAATTTTTTTTTTTGGAGGAGAAGGGAGGAAAATTATATAGCTACGTTATATGAGTTGGAAATCAACTTTATGTGTTCAGTGTATGGTGGTCAGTGTTTATTTTTGTAGAGCCAATGGAAGGTCAGCCATGAGCTTGGGGTGTGTTGCAGGAGTGCAGTTTAAGGTTCCCATCAAAGGATAGTGGAAGATGTGGTGAGATTCCATATGCATATTAGGTATGATAATGTGTATAGAGATGTTATGCTCTGGGAGAGATTCCATATAAGTTATTGGGTTAAAGAGAAATATAAAAATTTCCAATATAGAAATAAAGTTATCCTTTATGTGACTTTTTTTTTTTGATGATTTTATACTATATATTTTTATTTTGAGTTAGTTTCTATCGAATAAGATGTCCAAAATGCTTCTATCGATGTTCTATGGGGATCTTTTATTGGCATCTGGATCTTTTAGTGTCCCAAGGATCTTTTAAAAGTGAGGTAGAGGCCTTTGGAGAGGCAGAGAGGCTTTAGGGAAATCTCCCAGTGCTGTTGATATATAGGGCCAAGGCCCTATAGTGGCTTTTTATATTATTATGAGTAGGACCAAGAATTGTTTGGGCTGAGAAATAAGTGGTTCCCAGTGTGGTGAGTGTCTGGAAGAGGGTAATTCTATGTATTGTGTATTTGGTGCAGTGTAGAAGGTAGTGTGGAATGTCTTCTATCACTTGGCATGTAGTTGAAAGAGCAGATGGTACCTTTTGTATCATGAAAAGGTCCTTGTTGAGATTTGTTCTGCCAGTGCATAGTTGATGAATTGCTGTTTGGGCTCTTCTTGATAGGTAATTGAGATGTAGTGTGTCTGGGATGGCAGCAATGGTGGCTCTGAATGTATTTTTAATTGTGGCCTGTTGGATCCAGTTTTGTGTCCATGTGGAGTGGAAGAATTTGTTGATTTCTATTAGGTGATGATTATATGTCTCAGGGGTGTGATAATTAGGTGTAGGGATATTGTGTCCTTGTTTAGCAAGGTGGTCAGCAGTGTCATTATGGGTTATGTTACAATGAGAGGGTATCCAGTGGAATGTTAGTGTTTTGTGAGTGGCAATTATATTGTGTGAAATTCTGTGAATATGGAAAAGAGAGTAATTTTGTGATAGGTTGTATGTATGTTTGTTGATGCTGTGTAAGGCAGATTTTGAGTCAGTGATAATATGTATGCTGTGTGTATTTTGTGTGGAGGACCATTCCAAAGCCACATGTATTGCAGCTAGCTCTGTAGCAGTACTGTTTTCTGCATAGTTCATTTTGATTATATGTGAGAAAATTGGTTGGGTAGAGTGGAAGGCAGCAGAGCCATTTGTTGTGTGTGGGATGTGGGAGCCATCTGTGAATATAATGAGGTCTGTGGTAGGAATGTTTGTGATGAGTTGTTCCGCTGCAAATTTTAGTTCTTGTGGGAGATGTTTATATTTTTGGGTGATGTGTGGTAGTTGAGATTTATGGAGGGTTTTTTAATAGTCCAATAGGGGATTGTGTATCTAGGGTTGAAAGGTTTGATTTTTCGCCATGTTGAATATAGTGGGTGCTGCTTTATGATTTGTGCAGTGGGGGATGTGTTGGTAGGAGACTCAATTCTATTTATAGTGGGGTGGTTGGGGGTTAGACGTAGTGTTTGCAGGTGAGTTTGTGTCTGATGTTGTCGAGGGGAGGCATGTTGGCTTCTGCCCATGTGGCCAAGTTTGGGCAGCCAGTTTTAAGACGAAGTGCAAGTCTGATGACTCTGGTTTGTATGGTTTCAAGTTTGTTACAAAATGTGGCTGAGGTAGTGTTTAGAGCTAGCAGGCCATACTCCTGTCTGCTGTTGATAAATGTTTTAATAAGGGTGATCATAGATCTGTCACTTGCACCCCAGCTAACTCGTGATTGATTTGAGAATGTTGAGAGCACCATTACATGTGGATTGTGTATTTGTGATGTGTTGTTTCAAGTTAAGCTGTCGGTCTATAGTTAGCCCTAATAGAAGCTGGCCATCTCGGTGATTCATTGCCATTGGTTGATTGAGTCACGTGGTTTATGGACGCCATGCTTTGTCGTACTGTGAGACGAAAGCCTATGAGTTAGCGTGTGTACCAAGTTAAAACTTCTCAGTTGTTATAGTTTTATATGTTTCTATCACTTTTTTTGTGTATGAAAGCTGTCATATTTTATGAATGCCTCACTGCGCTGCATTTGGGTGTAAAAATTTCACTCAAAGAAATAATGAATATTTTTTTCCCCCGAGAAACTCCATCAGAAGACGCAAACGGCTGGAACAGTGAAATGGGCTAACTGAAAAACAAATAATTTCTTTTAAGGTTCGTTTGAAAAATGAGCCAATATTTCCACTTTATTGTCTGTCTATGCCAGTATTTGTTTGTCTGTCCGTCTCTCTGTTAACTGTTGTCTGTCAGTCTATAAATAATCAACTTTTTTACTTTTAGAGATAAATGAAAAATTCTTAATGTGTTAGATAGGTGTCGAACAAATATCGCGATTCGCAATTTTGAAAATGTTCAATAGGTTTAATAGCGCCCTCTAGCGATGGGAAATGCTAAACTTTTAAACGAATATTGCAAACAAACTATTTACACTGGAAATCTGAAATTTTGGTAGTGGAGTGTTATGGTCAGAAGGTTTACAATGGCAACAAGGCTTTGCCATCAGCCAAAAGGGGGTGGGAAATAAAAATTTTTAACACAAACAAAACTATGTATATTTTTTTTGCTTTACAGGCACTAGCAAAATATTAATGATTTAAACAATATTCGATAATCTCAGCGTTACCTATAGCGTCTATAAATCAATAAATATTTTTGTGAAAAAAATTTCGCCGACATACGGGATTCGAACCCGCATCTCTCCGGAAACATGCCAGTGTATTCTAACCTGTTGAACTAATGCCGTCTCAGTCTTTTTCCACTAATAATGACTATCACTCTTCCCGTGAATCGTTATGGCACCACCTATGATCTCGGGTGGCAACTATTTCTTTTTTAGTGCTTTGAGTAAGATGGAAATAAAAAATGAAGTCGCATCACGCTGTTTAGCGTTTTTTAATGATTCAAACACTATTTGATAATCTCATCGTTACTTGTTGACGTTTAAACGTTTATAGATCAATAAATGTTTTTTTGTGAAAAAAGCCAGCATTAGTTCAACAGGTTAGAATACTCTGGCATGTTTCTGGAGAGATGGGGGTTCGAATCTCCTATGTCGGCGAATTTTTTCTCCACAAAAATATTAATATTTACATTTTTTGAATCCCCATCAGATGGAATTTCCAGTGTTAAAGAGTGCTAAAGGTGGTAAATGAAAACTCGAAAGGCGACCTCTAGCAGAGGAAAAAAGCTGAAAAATAAATCTTTAAATAAATATGGCAAACGATCCATTTTTTGCTAGAAAGTTAAATTTTTGGTCATAGAGTGTAATGATCAAGTGATTTACACTAATAGTAATGATTTGCCCCTTTGGTAAAAATGCAACTTTTCTGCTTGAAGAGAAATGAAAAACTTTTTTTTGCACATTACAGGTACTAATACAATATTAATAGTTTATTTTCTCAATTATACAGTAGTTTGAGTTTCCACTGTCAGAGGTACTGAAAGTGTAAAATAACTAGAATGCATATCGCCTCTGGCACATATGGGAATCTCATTTTCAAAGAGTAGGAAGTTCTTCCTTTGCCTACTTTTTCACTCCTTAAAAGTTTTAATTATGGATGTTCTTGTTTTTCTGCTGAGGTCCCACCATCCATATGGACCTTCTACTATGGCGTATAAACTCACAGGCTCCTGTCAGACCTCTGTACAAGCAGCTGCTTGAGGGATTATTTATTTTTTAATGTATGATGGGAGAAATGCACTTAATAGTATTTTATTAGTAATTATAAAACAAAAAGTATTTGTCTTCTAATTCTTAAATGTAAAAAGTTGCTTTTTTCTCGTTCATATGAAAATAGTGGGCAGATCATTGCTGTCAGTGGAATTTCTACCATAACAGAACTCTACACGCCGAAGTTTCAACCATAAACAGATCACATGAAACATTCGTTAAAAGTTTTGCAGTTTCGATATTTAGTGATCTCTAATGATATAAATTAAAACTACCTTTGAAAATAGGAATTACATTTCATTAGTAACCAACTAGAAAAGATTTCCAATTATCTCTTAAAACCGTTCCGTTTCTTATCTACCTTGGGCTTAAGGTCAACTCACTGTTGTCAATGGAATTTTCGGTGACCAAAATTTAAATTTTTTAGCATAACTACATCGTTTGCAATATTCGTTTTAAAATTTTGGGATTTTTTGATTTTTTCCACCATTAGAGGGCGCAATTATAGCTTTTGGGAAATTCGCAATATGCAATATTTCATCAATATCTGTCCAACCCAAAAATTTTTATCTCTAAAAACATTTTTCTGTTAAAACAAAAAAAAAAGCTGCATTCACCTCCCCCCTGGGTCTAAGTGGTCAAGTGATTGTTGCCAATGGTAACTTCGTAGCCTTCACATTTCAACACCAAAATTTCAAACTTCTAACATAATTACATTGAAATATTCGTTTGATATTTTCCAATTTTCCACCGTTAGAGAACGCAGTTATAACTTTTGGGAGATTCGAAAAATGCAAATTGTAATCTATCATTAATACCTATCTAACACCAAAAGAATTTTTTTACTTATCTGTATAAACAAAAAAGTTCGATGTCTACAGACGGACAGACAACAAAGGGAAATTATATCTTTTAAAAAAAAGCCTAAAAATTTATTTTTCCTTTTTTAGTCGTTTTCTAAAGTGCTTCCAATCATGAACACTGAAATCTGTATCCAATATTACCCTACCCTTTTCCGGAATCCATACCGTGCAATACCATTCAGCTATGCAAGCTAAACAATCGGAGCGACGACAAAACATGGTGTCCAATTTTGAGATGGCGAACCTCTACCTATATAGGACCTCTAATATCTACCACCTCCCTAAACATCATTGCAGACCAGGTGCAATCTTTCGTGGCAACGTTATTCCCCTCTAGTAGTGCCTTTCAGCTGGATAATGCGCCATGTCACACTGCCTGGATTGTTCGAGAATGGTTCATGGAACATGATGAAGACTTCCAGGTATTGCCCTGGCCTCCAAATTCCCCAGACATCAGTCCAATCGAGCATTTGTGGTTTGTGTTGGAACAGCATATCCAATCTGCGACTGCTCAACCTTACAAGAGTTAAAGGATCCGCTGGTAACGTGTTGGTGTCATATATAGCACAAGACACCTTTAAAAAACTTGGAAGTGTTCATGTCTCACTGGGTAAGAGCTGTTTTGGTGGCATGTGGAGTACCAACATCATATTAGAGCAGATGGTCATAATGTTTTGGCTCTTCGGTGTATATATTTATCTCAAATGTCTATTCAGCATTATTATAACATTATATTGTACTTTACTTGCGGAATTTCAGATTAGCTTAATTTTTCATACATTTCTTTGGTAACGAAAATTATTCATCGTTAATGTAGGACGTACAGTATCGAACTTGAAAGAAAGATATTTATGAGCTGAATGGAAATTAAGCATATGTATCTAGTGCTTTATTTTCTAAAATTACTATTTATATGATATTCAGTGAAATAGTTACTTAGGAATCAGCTGTATTTAGCCATATAATAGTCTGGAAAATTAAGCTTGTTACTAAAAATGAGGTAAAACACGGTTTTATTTGTCTGAAAAATTTAGTTTAGAAAAGTCTGCTCTCAGCCGATTCAAAACTGACTTCATTTCCTTAAGATTTCGCCAGACAGTTTGCATTAGAATGGCAAGAATATATATAACTTATTACAAGATTACGATTTTATTAGTTGGAAATTTACTATTGTCTCTTTATTCTTGAAAATAAATGATATCAATTAAAACTATTTAGTTCGTGTACTTTGGGATGACAGTCTAATATCTCTTGATACTATAAACCACTGCTACTTCACAATATGTATTATATCTAAATGAAAAAAAATCTCAATCCGTACTGTGTAAACCCCAGTTTACAATCGTTTAAAACGAAACCGTTTGCATTTTCTTGCCGAAAAATTTTCGACGAGAAGCGATAGTGCAGAGAAGGGAAAGAATAAATTTTCCCTTGCTGGTTAGAAACGTATTAAGAAATAAAATTTCATGGGCATTAATTTGTTTTCAACCAGTTCAATATTCTAATGCAAATATAAACAGGGGAAAAAAATATTTCACTGCATTTTATTTTCCTATTATTACTTTTACTATTCCTACTCCACTACCCCAGGGGGGGGGCTCAGTCGGTAGCACGCCAGGCTCGTAATTTGCAGTTCCCTGGTTCGAGTCTCAACTGGGTCAGCGTTGAGATTTATCTTGGCAAAATTCCCCGTTATGCCCACGGTCAGTAGGGGACATCGATGGGCTTCGAAAAGCCACTGTCCGTCTGATGGGACGTTAAGCCGTGGCCCCGGATGCGGGAGAGTCACCCTGTGCACATTAAAGAACATGCTGGATGACCGTGACAGGACGCTACCATCTGTCTCCCAACAGCTGTTCCAGTGGGGCCCCTCCCCCAACCTTCTCTGAGCCTTCGGGGTCCTTGTGACCTGGCCATTTAGCCCATGGTGGGCAAAAAAGTGCTGCTCAGAGGTAAAACAACCCAACCCACTACCCCAGCCTCTGCAGTATATTTTGCTGGTACTGTCACTAGGGACATAGGAAAGGTTCGGTGGGTAGAGAAAGAAAGTTTTCCAACTCGGAAATCAAATATTGTCAACTAAACAAATCGGCACTCTTATATATACACGCAAGGGTGTATCAAAATATGGAATCGGTGACTGGGGTACATGCAATGCGCCGTATGTATGCATATATATATATATCATAAGGACGACGCCACCCGCGATGTGTGATATAGGGGGAGAAGTACGACGTCGGCTATCACGTAGTACTGTCGCAGGTGAAATGGCTGTTGTGGTCTGTCGACAATATCGGATCTCGGTGATACACAAAGGCATGATCATTGGTACATTCCTTGCAGGAGCTTCAGTAACCGAACGACAGAAATTAGTACGTGTAGCACGAGGAACTGTATCGAAGATTACACTACCTAATAAAAAGGTCAGTGCATTGCCCCCAAACGTGCAAATTGTGGACCCCATACGAAGTTGTCAGATAGGGATAGGCGAAAGTTGACATTGACTGTACAACGGAAACACAAGACATCACATAATGACACTGCAACCCACACAACACAGTTACATTAAGAGGACATCTACAAAATATCCGCCAAATGTTCCTGGATATCCCACTTTTTTTCGGTTTACCTTTTATGCACGTACAGAAGTAATTGATTACTCGTTTATTTTGCATGCCAGAAGACATCCATTGTCTAACTGCTTTAGATATTAATAATTTGTTAAGGACGTTTATAGATATCTAATATGTCTTATGGACATATCAGTGACATATTGATTATTTTGGAATGTTTGTTGGACGTTGCTGATAACTCAGTCAACACACCTTCAATAGAGATGCAGAAGATATTCCCAAAATGTTTATGGATATACAGGAAATATCCAAATTTTAGAAGTTGACGTTTTACAGACATATATAAGAGAGTTCCAAGTTTCGACCTCCTAAATATATCCCTGGCATGTATATTGGTTATTTTTGATGTGATATTTACATCCATGGATATCCTATACACCTAGAAGATATTTTGTGGCTATTTGAGAGACATTCTGCTTTTGCCCCAAACGTCTTATAGATGTTACTGCCAAATTTTTTACCATCTTATAGATATCTCACGAATGTTTTATTTTTTTCATTTTATTCGTTAAAGACGTAAAAACAATTTTATACTGCATTTTAACCAACCCGTTTGTTTCGGCTGATTGTTTCTACCCCCCCCCCCCCCAATTTCCTAGTTCCGAGTCTGAACCAAATTAAAATTTATTCTGAAGGTACTAAGGCAACTAACCGGGAGATATTTGTTTTGTTAATCTTTAAATCATACTTCAAAATATGATATGTATTTTGAATTCTAACTCATGGTATGTTTAACCTATTGCGAGATTTGTGTCGCGTTATATTCAAGTATGAAAACGAACCATACTTGTTTTTACACTTTACTTTTTTTAAAGCAAATTACTTCCATATATATCAAAATACTATATACATTTTACTGTATAGACTTTGTTATTCTTCAGTTAACCCAAATGCTGCCTTCTGGCATCAACGAATATGAACTGCGGATGGAGCTTTTCTCATCAAAATTTATCAGCACAGTAACATACTTGAACTTTTCCTCAAATGTTAAATAGTAATGAAAACGTTCGCCAGGTGTTCATTTTTTAACATTTCTTTAAAATGTTTCATGTTGATGGTTAAGGTTTTAAATTTGAAACATATAACCTTTTATGTACAAAATCCCTACCCCCCCCTACCCCCATGGTAGGCTAAGAACAGGTATAAAGCAAATATAACTTGTAATATTCAGCACTTAGTAAAAAGAAAATACTTCATATATATATATACAATTTAGCCACCAATTACCTTTTGATTTCATCCTTAGAAATTGGTTACTTCATACTTGCACATTGGTGAACTACTAATCCAATCAAAAATTAATTTTATTCCATCACTCTGTCTAATATTAATTACTCACTTCTAAAAATATCTGACAACAATTATAAGAAAAAAATTGCTTTGCATTGGAATTTTGGATTAGATTTTACATTGGATATGACGTAAAATTCAAATTTTCAGCTGTGTTACGTACACTTTGCCTTGCCTCAGCCACTTTTCTACAGCAGATTTTATTTCACTGACTTATTCTGGCAGCAAAGGTTTTCTCTTGTACCAGCTACAAAATATATTTAAACCATTACTTAATTTCTAATATTTCATGATATATCTAAACTATAACACTAAACAATTAACCAAATTACAAGATATATTTTCACATATGAAAAAATTAATGAAACTTAGTTTCAGATATAAACATTTTAAACTAAATTTAACTAAAAAAAAATTAACTAATAAAAAAAAGTAAAAAATTAAAAAAAGTAAACAAAAATTAACTAATTTACATATCAAAAAACGAAAAAAAAAGGACCTATTCTTCAATCAGAAATATTGTATTTTCAGAGGTGGAAGAGAAATCAGTTCATATTGCTGTTGAAATGATACTCAAAATATTATAAAAGGTACTTTTCAAACTTGTTCTGTGCTCAAAAAATTTACCAAATGTTGCTTTTGTCACCCTGGAACTCACAAACGGCCCTTTTCCCTTATTTCCTAGCCAGCTGAACTAAGTAGCTAGATCGTCTGTCAGCAATTTTTTTCCGTATAATATTCCCAATTCTCCATATAACATTCCCAAAAACTTATCGGTTCTTCATTATCAGTACTATGTAAACTTTTGCTATCATATGAACTATCTGTATCATCTACTGTATTTAATACACACATTTTGCTCTTAACTGAACTTTCAATATTTTTGTTGCTTCATTATTTTTCCTACCTTATACAGTTATACATATTGTGATGAAGAGCAGTGAATATTACTTACTGAATCTTGTACCGTTTACACATTTCTCGACAGAGCTAACAGGAACAAAATACGCAGTTTCTCGATCAAACACGAGAATAATGTGTCCGCACTCAAGCAGAATAAAAAAATGTTTTGGGTAAGCACTGAAAGTGTTTGTTTTCCAATGAAAATAAATTTTATTTTCCTAGGGATGTAGCGTTTTGCTTCATTCTTATTCTTTTTCAGATTTTACATAATTTCGAAATACGTACGAGATATTTATAAATGTGCACGAGATATTGAATCATTAAATGCCCACAACGCATCTCTGAAGGTTTCCTGCGCGATATCTTCTCAATGTTATTCTAATTGACGTCTACTATACATCACAAATATCTTCAGGATTCTGCATATTTTGAGGATATCCATAAGTTATCGGTGGCTGTGTGGGTGGTCACCAATGTGTAGTGTAAAAACAAAATTCCCTTTCATTGCATCAAAATGTCAATTATTTTATGAATTGCTGAAAATTTCGCGAGATAATACAGAATTCTCTAAAACTTGTCATCTAAAAAAGCAACAATGATTAAAAATTATTTAAAAATATTGTTATTTTATATATGAATTGCATTACAAATCACTGAAACTTTAAAATGAAACACTATTCTCGCCTGTTTTATGGAATAGACCGAAAGTAATTATTAGAATGGTCAAAATTTAGATGACAAGTTTTTAATTTCCGAATTAAAAGTAGGCGTATTTTTTACATCTCTAAAGAGAAGTAAAGTTTATTTAATAAGGAAATAAAAGAAGAATGTTCCCAGCATGCACTGAAATGATGGCCTCGCTTTCATTTCAGTGACCGAAGACCTTTTGCGTCGCATTTCCTATAATATAGCAAACTAGTTTGTTGTGAGATCAGCTGGAAACAGAGCACATGTAAACGTTTTGAACATGTGGTTTTTTGCTTTTTAGTGGAATGTATATGATTCATATTAATTGAAGAAAGGTAATGAGATGCTTTTATTCATGTATTGGTGTAGAAAGTATATTCTAACAATTAATTTGGTTTTTAGTGTACATTGATTAATTTTTATTTAATTTAACTACTTAGTGTTTTGAATTTTTGTTCTGCTGAGAGTTTGGTTAGGGATTCTACGGACGCAAGAACCGCGGCTATTTTGCGCTAAGTTGCTTAGAACAGCTAGCTTGTAAAAGAGTCCGATTATATATAATATAAAGGATCTTGGCTACTGATCTACGGGACCTGGGTTCGAGCCCTGGGTAAGGCATGGATGTATGTGTCGTTTTTCTGCTTAGGTCCTGCCATCCTCTCAAACCTTCTACTCTGGCATATAAACTGACAGGTTCCTGTCAGACCTCTGTGGCAAGCAGCTGCTTGAGGGGGTATTTATTTTTATTTTTTTTTATATATAAAAGAAATATGCAACGCTGCATAGAAGAAAATCATGTTTCTGCACTTAGAATAATTGCCGAGAATAATCTCATCAAAACAAGATTTTATTAACTCTTATCGCTACAAAATAAACCCTCATTTCGCACTTAAAAAAAACCCGAAAATTTACCAATTCCATCAAAATTAGATTTTATTAACAACTATCGCTAAAGAATAAATCTTCGTTCTGTACTTTCATTAACAACGCTTATCACTAAATAATGAAGCCTCGTTTCGCACTTAAAAAAAGTCCTTAATATAAATATCAAAAGTAAATTTCCTTAATAACACTTAATGCTAAAGAATCAACTTAGGAAAAACCCCGAAAACAAATAATCTCATTAGAGACAACTATTCTAAACAGCATATATCAGTCATAAACATTGGAACATGCGAATGGATATATTTCAACTCATCGTTACTGGTTTTCTGCGGAAAAGTACAACATACGGCTGAGGACCCTATAATGCACCAAACCACAGTATTGTTATGGGCTAGGTATTCCAAGAATTATGGTGGGGAAAAAATATGGGCCCGTGTAGTGATTACGGTCCTCAGCCGATAGATGGCATTGCTCAAGTGGCGTGTGACGTCGAAGTGTAAAGTATGATGTTGATTTGTAAAGTATGACGTAAAAACGTAACTGTTGGTTATTGGTGGCCTATGGCTCTTTGATTTGTTTCTTTTGGGTAGGTAATATAGAATCACGTGTTATGTGTGTGATTTGACGAGAGTGTGAAGTTACGTTTGGTTTTTTTCGCTTGATGACTTCTTTGGATAACATACCTATATGGTAAGAGGTAAGTTCGTGTGTATTATATATTTAATATATGTGGGGGGGAGGGGGGGTTCAGTGATAGGTAGGATAGGAATAATTAATATGTTCTAGCTTTTTTTTTAAAATTGGTTTGGATATGGTTTGTAATTAGTTATTAAAGATATTTAGGGGCCCATGTAGTGGGGGAGTATGCAAGTTTTTGCGTGTGGGATTGAAAATGGCGATAGTAAAGAACACATGTATTTTGTTAGAATAGTTTGGGGGTGAATTGAATGTTTTTTTAGTAGTTACGTGTAGTATGGTAATTATTAATGTATTATAGTGATTTATTAATTTTGTTGTATATTTAGGAGTCTTTTAAAAATAGTTATATGATTTATCGTTAACATGTGGAAGCGTCTGGCGACTTTTTTGATGTAGTAATTCTGGGTATTGTAGAATTGTCAGTGTGTGAAAAAACGGCAGTTTTTTGATGGAGTCGGGAAAGAATGAAAAATTTAGAGGTGGGGTGAGAGTGGCGGAGTCGGTAGCGCGCCAGGCTTGTATTCTGTAGTTCCAAAGTTCGAGTCCGAGCTATGTCAGCGTTTAGATTTGTATCGGCAAATTTTCGAACTCGTTCATAGTTAGTAGGGGACACCGATGGGCTTGGAAAGGCCGCCGTCCGTCGGTTAGGATATTAAGCCGTGGTCCTGTGTATGGGAGAGTTTCTGTGTACGTTAAAGAACACGCTGGATGGCCTTGACAGGAAGTTTCTGTCTGCCAACAGCTGTTCTAGTGGGTTCCGTACCTTCTGTGAGCCTTCGGGGTTCATGTGATCTCGACATTTAGCCCATGGTGTGGGAAAAACATGGAGGCTCAGAGGTAAAATGACAATGTAATTTAGGGAAGGGTTATTTGAGCGGTAAGATGTTTTTTTTGTCAGATTTTGTTTTGGGGCTTTTTTTTTATAATTCGGTCGGGGGTGTACTGTTTCCGATTTTCACGTTTTTTGGTTTGTGTTGTCTTGGAGGACATTATTTAGTTTTGGGGCTTTTTTATAATTCGGTCGGTGGTGCACTGTTTCCGATTTTCATGGTTTTCCGTTGTGTGTTGACTTGGAGGACATTATTTAGTTTTGGGGCTTTTTTATAATTCGGTCGGTGGTGCACTGTTTCCGATTTTCATGGTTTTCCGTTGTGTGTTGACTTGGAGGACATTATTTAGTTTTGGGGCTTTTTTATAATTCGGTCGGTGGTGCACTGTTTCCGATTTTCATGGTTTTCCGTTGTGTGTTGACTTGGAGGACATTATTTAGTTTTGGGGCTTTTTTATAATCGGTCGCCGGTGCACTGTTTCCGATTTTCATGGTTTTCCGTTGTGTGTTGCCTTTAAGGACATTATTTAGTTTTGGGGCTTTTTTATAATGCGGTCGGCGGTGCACTGTTTCCGATTTTCATGTTTTTTGGTTTGTGTTGTCTTGGAGGACATTATTTAGTTTTGGGGCTTTTTTATAATGCGGTCGGCGGTGCACTGTTCCCGATTTTCATGTTTTTTGGTTTGTGTTGTCTTGGAGGACATTATTTAGTTTTGGGGCTTTTTTATAATTCGGTCGGCGGTGCACTGTTTCCGATTTTCATGTTTTTTGGTTTGTGTTGTCTTGGAGGACATTATTTAGTTTTGGGGCTTTTTTATAATTCGGTCGGCGGTGTATTGTGTTTTGAAAAGAGGGGAGGGGTAATGGTGGAAGTGGTTTACTGTATGTAGAAAGGCAATCGTTTCATTTTTTGTTGGATTTGGCACTTTTATGAGCTTTTATTCTGTAATTGACAGTTACGAGGTTTTTTTTGCGGTAATTTAATTTTTTTTACGTTTGTTTGTGTTTGTTACTATGGTTACGGTGCGTTGCGTTTGACGTAAACTCGGGTTTTTCGTTACTATGGTAACGAAAAAAACAATCTTTTTTCTAGAAACCCCTGTTTGGGTTAGGGTCTCGGGAGTTGGGGGAATCGACTAAAAGGGCCGTGTTGTTACGTTGCGTCAAAAACAAAATGGCGGCTGAGGACCGTGAACTGTACTACTGCCCTATGTGTTTTATCACAAGTCGATTCCTATGAATTTACCACTCCCAAACAGGCATATAGCCAGGGAATGATTATTTCCTTCTGTCTGAAATTCTAAAATGATAAAAAGAATTTAAGAAATAGTTTTTTTGTGTCTATTCAGTTCATATTAATCCACTATTCTGCATCATATACACAGTGGTAAATAAAAAAAAATTGTATCTATAACTGCCTTGAGACTCTCCTGCACTTGAGACCACGACTTAAATGTCCCATTTGATGAGCAGCAGCCTTTCCAAGCCCATTGGTGTTTTCTTTCTGATTGAGGGTAAGGTCATCTCCCCAGAAACATGCCAAAGTATTCTAACATTGAACTAATGTCCGTCTTTTTTCCGCTAATTTAAGACTAAGCTCAGCAGTAATATTTTTGGGCCAACTGTTAGCACTATCTATGATCTTGGGTGGCAACTATTGCTTTTTATATTGCACCGACTAAAATTAAAATAAATAATAAAGTCTCATCACTTTATTTAGCGTTATTAATGATTTAAACATAGGTGACGATCACAGTGTTACCTGCTGACTTTTTGACGTTGATAAATCAATAAATATGTTGCGGAAAAAATTCCACCAACATACAAGACTTGAACCCGCATATCTCCAGAAACATGCCAGGGTATTTCAGAGTTTCTGGAAAGATGTGGGTTTAAGTCCCATTTGTCGGCAAAATACTTATTGATTTATCATGGTTTGAGGAACATAATCTACCTGGGTGTTATATATAGTGTCTACATATAGTTTACCATGCAACATCAAATGTTTTTTTTTAATTTGGATTTTAGGACAAATTTCATTAGCTTCTAAAAATTCTGCTGTAGATAGTGATATATCTATAGGCATAAAACAGGATGGTTTATTAAACACTGACATTTTCCTACCTACTTTATGCATCTTGGTAAATGATGTCTGAACATTAACTAGCTCGACAAAAAAATCTGTGAATTGTGACTACCTGTTGTCCTATTATCTCCTTAGTTAAAAATTAATTATTAAATTACTAGTAGTTTTATTTTATTCTGTTTAAAGAAATATATTACAATGTAAACTGGCAAAGTTATATCATAAACTTCCAAGTACAATGATTTCTAAGTGTTATTATGTCTATGGCACCATACTACTATGATTTAAATTTTATAAAATATTTTATATCACCATTTTTGATAGGAATTAAATATACTAATTTTATTTGTTTCATTTTCAGTATTTCTTAAGTATGAGAAGCTGAAACTACTGAAAGACAAGAATACTGCTTCAAAGAAGATGAATTTAAAATTAAATTTAAAACCTCAAAATATGGGTTATAAGTTTAACTATATATTAGAGTTTATTAATTGTATGTATGTATTTTAAAATATGTAGAACAGTTTTATTAATAAAGACATGTTTTAAATATTGAGGAAAAATTGTGTTGAACCAGGTTGAAAAACTTATGTTAATGTCACCTATTCTGCCACTAAGTTACTGGTCACTGAGTAAGATTTCTATTCATGGCTATAAGCAGTAGACCATAAAATCAGTCAGAAGTAGTTTTGACTGTGAGGGTCCAGTTAGCAAGTATTTGTGGTTATATGTATCAATCAGTCAGATGTTTTAAGTATCATGACCATCCATAGTTCATGCCTAAACATTTTTAAGTGTTGCATTTGGTTTGTGCAAGGATGTACAATTCAAATCTATTGGTTGTGTATTTTCTCCTTGCTGACATATTTTAACAAATCTGAAGATGCATTTTTTTTTAATTTCTATAAATAAAACTTTACATAATGATGTTTAATTACAATTTTAAACTTTGTGGTACTGTTTTAAGAAAAGTGAATTCCATCAGATTTAATGAAAATTCTACCAAAAACTAGTTTAGACCATTGTAAATTGTAAAAACAGAATATAAAAATATTTCTGCATCTTGAAGGCTACATTACATCATTTTTCTGTGAAATCTGGCAATTAGTATGCCATGGGAATATTTTGAAAAATATACATGGAAATAGAGTGCTGATTTGCTATGATTGTTAATATTAGAAATGTCCAGAAGTGCTTTAAGGATTCCTGCTGCTGTATACAAACAACCATTTAACACCCCCCTAACTTCACTGCTGGCTTAATTTTTCATTTGTCTGATGGGACATTAGACTGTGGTCCCATGTAGAGTAGATCCATACCTTGTGCATATTCAAGAACATGCTTAATGACTAGTACAGGAAACTTCCATCTGTCACCTAACAGTGGGTCCCTTCCCCCCAACCTACTCTGAGTTCTTGGATTTTTGTTACTTGTCCATTTAGCCATACCCGTGCATATTAAAGAACATACTGGATGACCTTGACAGGAAACTCACACCTGTCTCCTAACAGCTATCCAGTGGACCTTTCCTGCTTCCCTCCAACTTCCTCTGAGCTCTTGGGTTTTTGTAACATTGCTATTTAGCCCATTGTGTGAAAAAAAATTAGACTCGGGTAAAACAACAACCTATATAGATGTTAAAAAAACTTTCATTTATATTTTAAAAAATATATATATTCTGAATATTTGCAAACAGAGGGAAAGACAAAAATGAAAAAACATTTTTTTTAATAAGCTAAAAAGTTAAGTAATTTCTTTGGATTAACATTTCTACTTTCTATTGAATTGGATGTCCAAAATTTCAATGACTATGCCACCCACAATTAACAAATGTACTTCCTTTGTATTGTTATGACCACTGGCCTTTGTATTTTAGTTGGGGCCCGACAGTAATATTTATTATTGCTCCTCATTTTCCCACCACTGGCCACCTAAATTTTTTTTAGGCGGCCACTTAAAACATTTTCCACCACTGGCCACCTAAAAACATGACCACTGGCCATGTTTTTAGCTGGGGCCTGACAGTAATATTTATTATTGTTCCTCATTTTTCCACCACACATTCCCACTGCTACAAGTTCTTTTAACTAAGGTGATGAGAATGTGTGAGATGCAGAGAAATCAGTGATATAGCCAACTCATAATGCAACATCAGAGATACAGTGAAGGGTTATCTACTGGGAATATCAGATAATTATATTCTTACTAATAAAATCCTAACACTTATGAATAGAAAATCAGGATTATCTTTCTCTTGGGCCAGTGAAGAAATTAATGCTGCTCAGTTATCCTATCAGATTCTCCTTAGAATAAACAAAACCCTTTTGTCTGTTTCTCTTGACTGAAAGGCAACCTATGCCTTCTAAGAGGCTTCTCTACCTTGTGACTAGAAGTGGTAGAGTTGCAACCACTTCTTGGGTTCTCTTGACCTGTTGCAATGATGAATTTCACTACCCTGTCTCTTGAATCCAGACCTACATTCTTTGATTCTAGTACAGCATTCTCTTATGCAAAAGTATCTTCTTTCTCATCGTCTTCCCACCTAGTTCCAGAAAGAAAGGTGTTGCTGACATCTGAAAACAGTCTGATTTTCTCCTTCCAAGGGTTGCTAGTCTTCAGCTCACCATTGGAGACAATCTGAAGATAATTCAGGAATGAAATTAATAATAATCTCTTATTCTCAAATAACTCCTTAATCACCTCAAATTCCTTAGCCTGTAAAATCAGTGAACAGGATGCTTCTCAGCAATTAATACAATGATATCAAACACTCATAATCGTATCAAAATTGAAGTTTGTAGCTGGAATCTCAAACTTTCATAAATTTGCACAAATATTCCTTAAGTTAGTTAATGTGGCTCATTGAGAGATATGAGGGGAACATTGCAATATTTTGGGGAAAAGAAATGGATAGGTAAAAAAAAATGCATCCTCAGATTGTGATTCAAACAGTATTGAAAAAATATGCAAAAAGATTATACTACTGAATCAGCAAAGTCATAAAGATTTGCCCTTTATTTATAAAATAATAAAATTATTTGTCATTTTTTTTAGAATTAGTTTAGAACTTTAAAATTAGTAAATTAAAATATTCAGTAATTTTGTAAAATAGGCAAATAAATTGTTATTTCATCATATATATAGTACTTTTAAAACTCATTATGTAGTGTAAGTGGTGGATGTACTCTATGAGATTTAGTGTCAAATGTCACATTAAATGCACTTTGGATTTACTTCTTTCATACACTCTGAAAATGTTTTTTAGCACAAAAAATTCATTGTGCTTATAAATTTCCTATTGGAATTAATGTTGACCAATTTGTACTGAAGATTCAACCATAAATAAATGGGGTATTTGTTTTCTGAAGATTAATGCGATAGTAATTAATAGTTAAACTGCTAATTAATTGCAGTAATCATGCTGCAAAGGGTCACCATAAACAGTGTCCCAAGCCATACAATAGAAACGAACTAGGAGAATTTAGTAGAATAATCCAAGTAATCATCATAAGCATAAAGTTACATTATTTAATTTTCCAGAGGTAATCATAGTTGAACAAACAAGAAAACACAGATTCCCAAATTCAGTAGTATGATTGGTAGTTCACACAACAAGAAAAAATAATTAATATAATTTTTATATTTGTTATGTAAATCATTAATTATTTTTTAGACAAGACAAATGATAAATATTAAACTTTAAAATTGTTTGCTAATTTTATTTTGGTGGATCCTTGCCTTAGGTGCTCTAATAAAAAGCTGCCTATGATCACAACATATTTTTTCAAGGTATCTGACTGATCAATGTACATAGCCAAGAGGACTTCATCAATCAGATTCTTCAGTTACAGTCAAAACTACTACCAATGATATATTCCATGGTATTATGTTCATAGCAAACAGTAGAGGAGATCATGCTCAGTAGTCAGTAGCTTAAATTGTTAGCAAATTGGTTCATATCATACCCAGCTCAAGACATTTTCCCACTCACTACTAAAGATTATTCATAACCTACACTTTGACTGTTTGATACTAAAGGTTCTGTTTAGCCTATATATACACACACATACACACACTGATGCTCAAAACTAACAGATATATTACCAAAAGTGTATATAACTCTAAATGGTTTTTCAGTTAATGCAATTGTGTAGGCTGGCAGACTGTGATCAGATCTCTGTGGTAAGCAACTGCATGAGAGGATTTTATATATATATACATAAAATATTTATGGAAAATACTGTGACTGACTGAAAAATATAAGTGATATAATGAAAAATTTGTGTAATATGCATGACTGCTAGATGTGACAGCATGAGTTTCTTTAATGGAAGTGCAGGAATTATGGAACAGGAGATGATAATGTGTAAAACCACCCCTGACATATTCCTGCAATGCATTCTCATGCTATTCAATGAATCTTCAATGAGTCTTCAATGAAGAGATACTATGTGGTGACATTAGGGCAGTTTATAACTTCTTTCCACATCGCATGAAGAGTGATTCCTGTCCCTCAGTTCTTAATTCTATTAAACAAAATAATGGAAAGAACTTTACCTGGCACAAAAAGTAAACTAATTCTCCTATTTATTTTTTTTATTTAAATTTTTTTTTAAAGGAAGAAGATACTTCCCTACACAAAGGACAGATGTAACCATGAAGCTATATTAGGCTTGTCCTGGTTTTTCATACAACATACAAACACATAAGGACATCCCCTGCTGGCCTTAGCAGTCAGGTACACTTACCACTGGACCAAGTAGGGTCTAGAGTAGGAATTTTGTAAATTCTTAGGAAAAACACTTTTATCATAAAAAATATTCAAAATTTCACTCAGCCACATGATATTAGAGACATTTCCAGCTCTAAGCATTTCAATAGTAATTTTATCAACCCCTGGACATTTATTTAGTTTTAATTTAGAGATAGCCACAGTAACTCCAAATTGTAATGCATATGCAAAAAATAACCTTTTCATTACCATACCAGTCCAAAATGGCTGGAATTTTAAATTAACTAATTCAATCAATGCTATTTCTTCCTCTTCACTCTCTTCTATCTGCAGTTTTGGCTGCTATGGTAGTGAAAGGGTTAAAGTAAGTAATGCAATTAACCACACTGTAATACATCACTGAAATGCTCAGCTCACCTAACCATGGTAGAATCCTAACTTTCGGTAATCTAATCATGTGCCAGTCTGTTTCTTTCCACACAAAATATAACTATCTGGTACACCTCTCTGCTGTTGTGCTGCCTAGCTGCCTCGTCTGTTTTGTCGGCCAAGCTGTTTAACCAAAGATTCTTATCAGCATTCAGCTGATCATATACATATTATTAAGTTTTATCTTGCTGTTTGTTAAAACTAGCAGGTTATTGATTCAGGTTATTGCAATTTTTTCTTTCAGAGATATTCTGCAGTCACTGCTTGTCACTCAATAACTTAGTCTTTTCTTCTCCATTTTACCCAAAAGAGTTGTCACAATGACTTTGTAACCTATTATAGTAAGCTTTGGCTATACCTGGGTCTTTCAGAGCTTCAATGTTAAAAGTAATTTTCTTAACTTTAGTATAACACTTCTTAAGTTTAAGTTTCAAAACACTTTTAACAAGGTAATGGAAAGACCCAATTTCAGCTCTTATGCATGACTTGGTATTCCTAACAGAACTAACGTATTTGCTGTTGATTAATATATACTCAACTATGTTTCTGTGCAACCCATCTGGTTAAACCAATGTATATTTGTAAATGTTGTGGTTAGTTATCATCAAACCATTAAGTTTACTTACCTGTAGGAGATGTTCCCTGTAGAACATCACTGTAGAACTTACCTGTAGAAGATGTTATTGCAACTATCAATGCCAAAAGATCTCCTAACCCCCCTTCCCCAAAGTTCAGTCAGTACCAACTTCAGTATTGAAGTCACCTAGCATAAGTGTAATATGTCGAGGTAATTCAAAATATCCTGAAGTTATCCATAAATCCTAATTTTCTCATCCTCATCAGAGTCCTCAATGGAGCATAACAGCAGATAACATAAAGTGTGTAATAATAATTACATTCACCATGTAATAAGGATAAAATTATCACTAGTTCAAAACATTTTAATGTGAGTGTGTGTTTGTTAAAGAAGGTAACTCTAACCTTAACATTTGCCTTTAAAGTAACTGCTTGATATCACAGAGTCTATTTTTCTTGAAATCAGAGATCATTGGTGTCACCTCGAATGTGGAATTTTGATATCTTCATATTGAGTTTTTACCATGATGAATTGTTTGAATATGTAAATAATATAAACTCAGCTCTACTAATGGTACAATTCTTTTATCTAACTCTATTTCTCTCATTAAACATATTAACGATTTAATAAATAAAGCAATATGTATGTTAAAAATCATTCAGCTTTGTCAACAATTATTAGAGTTAATTCTTTAATGATATGGTAAAAATAGCTACAACCATTAAATTTTAGCATGATTTCCATTCAATATTTCATTGCACATATGCATGAAGAATTGAATTTCTTTTATTTATAAACTGTAATTATTACAAATTACTGAGAAAGAAATGCTAGCCTAGAATATTATATATATTTGATATTAGGCTTTTCACATCTGCTACTCTATGAATTTCAAATTGAAATAAATTTTCTAAATTTTGATCAGTTCACTGTATATTGTTGTAAATAAATACAGAGCATCTATAAATGTATGTTAAACATAGGCATTGATAGTATTTATTGTTAAATTATGCACATTCAGATATTTACTAGAAATGCTAATCTGATTATTGGACAATTTTGTATCTCACCATAGGATTTAACTGAAATATGTCTAAATGATTTGCCTTTGTTTCAACCTTGATCTGTGGAATGACTGCAGGAAGCGAGGAAGAAATCTGTGACCTGCTTTGTTTGAGTCAACTACAAGAAATCAAAATAGTGTTTCACCAACACATTTTTAAAGAACAAAGATAGATATTTCTCAAGTGACTTATTAATTGATTGCTTTAATATGGTAGAATCTAAAAATGGAAGATTTGCAGCATTTATGAAACACTTATACATTTGGTTTATATCTTTTAGGTTTAAACAATGTTTGAATGACAATATTTGATTTTGAAAGGTGTCATGCAGTTGTAATTTTGCCAACTTCTATTGGTATACACAGGGTCAGATCTAGAGGGGGGGGGCAAGGGATTGTGTTCCTCTTCTCCCTTCAGAATGCTAGTAAGGATAATGGGGGGGGGGATATTAAATTTTTCAAAAAAAATTTAAAGACCCATAAAAAGGAGGGGGAAATGTTATATTGCATTGGAAATCCAGTCTCTTGACCCCTTATCATCCAAACCCCTACATATTTCCAGTTCCATTGTGTTTCTTGCCACCCCCTCAATTTATTTCAAGATCTGGGCCTGGTGTATGTAATTTTTTTTATACTGATTAAAGCAAGTTTTTGTGGAATGAATATCTGTGAAAGCATGAGCAGATTTCTGTACATTATATGAAGTTTTAGGTATTGCTGAAATTAATATTTTTGTATTGGTGTTCATTTAAATTAATGTTATATAGCCATAATTTACTTTCTTTGATTTTTGAGGCTAATGCATTATTTTTTAAATATCCATGATATTTTATTAATTGTTGAAAGTAATGCAATATCTTAACATTTAAGTTATACCACCATTATTATACCTGTGTGCACAAAGTATTATGGTTATATTGAGAAAACAATCTTAATAAGGCTTAGTTATAACGAGATAAAAAGTGTGAAATGTGACTTTATGATATTACAAGTTTGTAGTAAAGTTTTTTTTACATAAAAATAATATTATTTTGCTATCTAAGTGCACAAGAACTACGTACATTAATATCTTGTAGAAGTGAACAGAAAATTTTGATTTTATTATTAATAACAGTAGAAAATGTGTTGTCGTGTTTAAAAAAGAGGAAAACTGGAACATAGTACAATATATTTATAGTTGAATTGGTAAAACTCAGAGAAAATAAATGACTTTATAAGAGTGGTATGTTACCTTGGGAAGTCATACAGTCAAAGTGTTATAAAAAAAAATTGGTTAATGAGTTCCATGTCTACAGGACATATCCTGTGATTCTTTACTACTGAAAGTGTTATAATTTCAATTTTTTACTGAAAACATTGTAAATGCAAGAACTTTTGCTTTCACTACTGTGTTAATGAGATCTTTCCATCGATTATTTTATAGAAGTTAAATGGGATCATTTGATCACTTTGAACTCTTAATGAGATGCCAAATTCACTGAGAATTGATATGTTTAGCAACTGTTAGTAATTAAAATATGTATTGATAATAATCTCATAAAGATAAAATGAGTTTAGGGACTTTTGGAGGTAAAGAGAAATATGAGCACAAAGGGAAAAGGCATATATTGCAACTGTATGCAAATGTGTCAGACGTTCATGTTATATATCAAAAGTTAAATGTCAGCCTAATAACCTTTGTAAGTTTCTGGCAATGAATTGTGCCTGGTGGTAGTGTTTTCAGTAGGAAAAAAATACAAATATTTGACTTTTAACCTGAAGTAATTAACAACCAGAAATGGATCATGATATGCCTAGAAAAAAGCATTTAATTTAAACAATAATTGATAATCTCAATGTTGCCTGTAGACATTTAAATGTCTATAAATCAATAAATATTTTTGTCGAAAAAATTTTGACGACATACGTGATTTGAACCTGCATCTCCCCAGAAATATGCCAGAGTATTCTAACCTGTTGAAGTAATGCTGGCTTAGTCATTTGTGGAGCATTTAATTATTGGGAAGGAGAACATATGTAGTTTTTGTGTTGTTATCCTGCTGGTGCTCTGCCATCCTAATACAGTTTCCAGGTCATATAATGAGTGCAAGAGTCAACAAGAACATCCAAAAATGACAGTTGACTGAGTGTTAAATTTTGCAAAACATTTTTACCATGATGCCATTGTTTAATATTCCAAGTTCCATAACACTTAAATGCTGAATGAATACCAAAAATCAAGATATAGAGATTTTGTTGGGCTCTTTCCAATTGCATTTTTTCCATAGAAAGTATTAATTACACAGGTTTGAATGATGTTTTATATAAATACATGCATTGTTCCCCAATTATTTTTCAGAATACAGGTATGGGTCATCCTTCCTCCCTGTGTGTTTGAGTACTTTTACTGCTAACTTATTTTGTCAGAATGGCACTACTTGTTTGCTTAAATAACTGGACTCTACTAATATATATGCACAGTCGTATCAGAATAATGACCCCCCCCCCCCGCCCCGGAATCACAATGTACATGCCCAGGCACGTCACAGAGTTCACATGGCAAGGTTGACCACACGGAGTTATAAGTAGCTGGCCAGGATAGATAAACCATAGTTCATAACGTGAGCACAATGGGCAGAGGTATTGATTTGACAGACGTTCAAAAAAAGGAATGATCAACAGCTACCACGCCAAGGGTGGAAGCATCTCAGAAACAGTAGACTTTGTGGACTGTTTGCAAGGTGCGTAAAGGTGTACCAAGAATGAACTGCTGGCATACCAAGTACTTCCAGACATCAGAAGTTCCCAGGTTCGAGTCCTAGCTGGGTCAGCGTTGAGATTTATCTCCGCAAAATTCCCCGCCCTGCCTACGGTCAGTAGGGGACACCGATGGGCTTGAAAAGGCCGCCGTCCGTCTGATGGGACGTTAAGCTGTGGCCCCGTGTGTGGGAGAGCCATACCCTGTGCACGTTAAAGAATACGCTGGATGGCCTTGACGGGAGGCTACCATCTGTCTCCCAACAGCTGTTCCAGTGGGTCCCCTCCCCCAACCTTCTCTGAGCCTTCGGGGTCCATGTGACCTGGCCATTTAGCCCATGGTGTGCAAAAAAGTGCCGCTCAGAGGTAAAACAACCCAACCCAAAGGCCATCGACCACAGAGGAGAATGTCTCTGTTGACTGGTAAAGGGCAATAGTGCAGCAATTGACCACTTGAATAAATGCTGGGCACCCAGATACGTGTCCCCGATAACAGTAAAGCGATCCCTGTTACACATGGGTCTTCAGAGTCGATGCTGCGTAAAGGCGCCTGTGTTAACCAAGGTCCATCGGCAACGACGCCTGCAGTTTGCACAGGACTACTGTCATTGGACAGTGGAAAAAGGTTATCTTCGATGAATTGAGGTTTCTATTCTACAGAAGTGGCGAATATGGCATCAGACCATGAGAACCATCACCCGGACATGCTTGTCGGTCAAGTACAGGCCAGTGGTGGGAGTGTGCATGTCTGGGAGATGTTTTCCTGGTATGCCTGGAACTGTTGATACCACTGGATAAGTCCCTGAATGCCAATGTCTACCTTTCCATCCTCGCTTTGGCGTCACAGGCACCCCATCAGCTTGGATTCTCAATATCCTTGTTTGTGGTGACCCAGGACGAAGATTATAGTTAGGTTTTGGCGAGTGCTGGACTTCTAGAGTACTGTTCAGCCCCGACAGTGGATAGTGGTAAAATGTGGCATTATGCCAATAGATGTAGTAGTGCAGTCTCTGAATTGCGGAGCATCTGGGTATTGTCACTAATCATATTACCTGTCCATCCTCATTGACAACATGCATGTATATGTTGGATGTTTACCCTGGTGGCGATTGTCTACCAACAGGACAATGCATCCTGCCATATCACTAAGATGGTGCATGATTGGTTCCAGGAACATGAGAGCGATGTCTCCGTTTTCCCTTGGCCAGCGAAATTACCTGACCTCAATCCCATAGGGCACTTGTGGGACCATTTGGGTCGACAGGTTCAGCCTGCAAACCCACAACCATGTCATCTTCGGAACCTCCATGCTCTGCTGGAGTCTGAATGGGAATGTGTGCCTCTGGCAACCTTCCAGGCCTCATTGCATCCATGCCACGCTGTCTCGCCACTGTCATCTGGGCCAAGGATGGTTATTCCCATCATTAGGTAGGTGGTCATATTATTTTGATAATGACTGTGTACATATATATATACACTTATCCTGATTTTATGCTTTTTTGCTAACTATAAGTTGGGTTACTGATTTTTGTACTCTGCATATAAAAATAATGCATCTGGACAGAGTTGTACATGATTTTGAAATCGTTGAGTGTTCTGCAGTTTCTTTGTGTATGTTCTGAAAGCTTGTAATTTCTGTCATCATTTTTCGATGGGGTGATTTTGTCAGGAAATTAGCATATTATAACATTATGTACATAAAATATAGGTTGTATGTGATATATATATATACATTTAAATATATAAAGGTTACAAAATTGGATGTAAATTATTGTATGATTACCTGTATAAAACATACTTGCTATCAGTAGAGAAATTTGTTAATAATTTACGACTAATTAATTTTTCCCCTGGTGAAATATTACAGTGGAATTTTTTTTATTCATGTGTGCTTTATTTTTTGTTACTAATATTATATTAATGTTTTGTTTATCTACTTAGGCCAATATGAATGGGATAGCTGTGAACTTACTACATTTGAAGTTCTACCTCATCGGAAGATTCATCATGGTAAAGAACGAAGACATAAGTGTCACTTGTGTTCATATTCAACAGATTTTACAACTAGCCTTCGCAAACATATTTTTGTACATACAGGGGAGAGACCTTATAAATGTGCAATTTGTGGTAAAGGGTTTACTCGACAAAGCAAGATCAAAAATCATATTATGATACCATACTGGAGAGCGCCCTTTCAGCTGTAAACTGTGCACCCAAGCATTCAGACTGGTGAAAGATTTTAAAAGGCATATGATAAACTGCCATCTATAGCAGTAATTATATAGAGTATCATAACTTGATTTGTGTGAAAACTGAAGAAAAAACATGCAATATTAAATTTTAAAAGGTAATGAAACAATTTAAATATATATATAAGTAAAAGCAGTTATTTTCTAGTGGGTGTACTAAAATTTTATGTGACTGATAGGATTTTAAGCAATGATGGTAATAAAAATTAAAGTTTTTAATTCTCTATGACACTGTTAAATGTTTTTAAGTACTTCAACACATGGACTATGCTATCAAGTATCAAAAGTTATTAAGGAGAGATTTACGTACCGTAACAAAGCATCCTGGAAGTTATTGTTACTACCTATCCTGTGTGGTACGTAAATCTCTCCTTAATAACTTTTGATACTTGATAACATAGTCCATGTGTTGAAGTGCTTAAAAACATTTAACAGTGTCATAGAGAATTAAAAACTTTAATTTTACTAATGGTAATCCAAAATTTTATAACTTTGTTTTATACATACGAATTCCATCATCTGTTGGGCAGTGTAACACCTTTACATGAAGTAAATGATAAGTATCATTGAAATTAAAAGTGGACAAGTCTAGAAATTAAGAATTTGTTTATCTATAGATATTGTCCTTGCCTGTAAGTTTTACAATTTATTGTTGCAGTTTGATGGTGTCACCATGGTCCATAGATTTAACAGCAAAGCTTGATAGAAGAAAACAGCATAACTTTTTCACTGGACATTAATGACTTACTAGCTGGTGGGAGGTGGAGATTGGCTCAGTCAGTAGTACACCATGCTCATAATCTGAAGTTGCCAGGTTTGAGTCCTATCTGTTTGTGTTGAGATTTATCTGCAGAACCCTACTCCTTCCCTCAGTAAGAAAGGGGAATACTATTAATTCCCACATGCTTAAATTCTTTCACTGTTACAAGGACATTTTGTTAGCAACATCTTACATTCTTAGCTCCTTACTGTATAATTTTAAAATATTTTCTCTCACTATGAATTATAATATAACATTCCCTTAGCTTATTCCCCGATAAGTAATTTAGTTTGAAAATTAATAAACCATGTGCCAAAAACAGCTTCCACCAAATATAAACTGAAAAATGGCCATTTCCCCTTAGTCTGCATTCAGCTGAATTCAGAAGCCAAGATCTTTAAGATTCAGCAAATTACTTTTAGAAAATTAACTCCTTTCAATACAGTGGTCTACAAAGGCATTAAAAAAGGGCAAACTTAATTCTGCTGATTAAACCAAGAAAAAACAGCAAAAATGCAAGCTTAGAACAAATCAATTTGTAAACATTTTTTTTTTTTCAAATTACAAAATATCTATTCTTATCACAGAAAACATGTCAAAATCCATAGCTTGTAATAAAAAGAATATACATAATACCTGAATTGCACATAGAAATAATTTAGATGATTATTTATATTTAACACGAAACATCAAAATTGCAACAAATTATCATTTACTTAAAACTTGAATAATTCAATTTCTAGAATTTATGATTTCTTACATTTTGGTGTTGCTACAAAATTGCATTTTATAGTTCTTTGCGTAGCAAATTTTTAGTTAACATTTGATTAGTATGGGAACAGCAGATACACAAGATTATGTTAAATAAGTATGGAAAAAAATTGTCATTAGCTAGGTGCAATCCAAACCCACACAGCTAATCGCAATTTTTTCCTCTATACCTATTTAATGTATATCACTTAGAAAGTATCTGTTTTATCTATTATTAAACATAAGATTACTTACTGTTACTACGTACAATTAGAATATTTCAAAATGAAATTAAACAAATTAAATCTTGCAGTACCATTTGAATTTACCACCTTAAATATTTCAATGTGGCTTTTGTGTTGGAATCTCATTTTGCACATTTATCAACCACGTTGCCAAAATATTTCGGGCATCAGAGAGTATATTCACTTCAGTTATACATACAAGGTGTCCCTGAATTCCTGACCCAAACGTGAGGGGATGGCAGTACACACCAAACTCGCCAATATTTGTCATGGAATATGCGGCTGCAAACGAAGACTGGTGCCGGTAGGGGCATAACCATCGAGACTCAAGGCCATTTCACTTATGACGTCATATGTTCTGACGTCAGCATTCGTGGATCTAACATCTTGATACCCCGTAGCTGCTAGTGTTGGCGGGATTTTCTAATGTTGTGTTATATTCAAAGTGACGCTTTATTTTTCTGTGATTAAGTTTTTACTTGTGAATCAGTTTTTGAAGAAATGCCTCATCCTTGTTCTGTTCCTGGCTGTAGAGGAAACTATGAAAGTTCAAATAATGTGCGCGTTTGCAGCTTTCCCCAGGATGAAGAGTTGTGCAGAAAATGGCTTCTAGCAATAAGAAGAGAAAACTTCACAGTAACAAAATTTAGCAAGGTGTGTCAATTTTGTTTTTCGCCTTTTTATAATAGCAAGTATATTTGTGATAAAATTTTGAGATTGCTGAAATCCTAGCAAAATTGCAATATTTGGCAAGAGTATATAAAATCATTTGAATGATAATTGTGAAGAGTATATTGTGCCATACATTCATATAACTTAACTGCTATACGTTTTGTCACAATTAGTTGTTTGTTTATCCTTTTCTATTTGCATCGTGGTTGTTTTTGCTGAAGGAGGGTATTGAATATGAGATTTTTATACAGTTATGTGAAATATAGGTTTAAGAAATAGTGATCACTAAACAACATATATATATAGAGAGAGAGTACAGAGCATTAGTCACTCGTTAATAGTTTGGATGACATGTAAATTTAAGGTTTATTTTCATAATACCCTTGGGAAATATCAGGAATGAACTATGCATCTAGAAACCCATATCTCTTTTACTTGAAAGTGTCTCAGGTTTGTGCAAATCTGATTTTCACAGTTTCCTCAGAGTTTTAATGTGTTAGTTAGTTTTAATCATTTTCAAGAGAACAGGTTATATACCATTCAGTACTTAATGTTTGAATGCCATTAGTCGTCGGGTAAAATTTGTGTAAATTTTACCCGCGACTAATGGCATTCAATTCAAATTCATTTTACAGATAAGATTTTTTTTTTTTAAATTTAGCGTATATGTCAGTAAATTCAATAATTCAAACAAGCAAAATAGCAGATCACTGTATGATTTTAACACTGATTAGCAACACCAATAACAATTTGAATAATACTAATTATACTGAAACAGACCAGGAAAATAAACATAACAATATAAACAATCATAAAAATATAACAATGAATCATTTGACCATAACAGTATAAACAAAGCTATTTCTGAAATGAATTGGAATTTAGAAAATTATGGAGACAACTCAATGGATGAATTAAGCCTATATAAAGTATTTAAAGACAATGGAATTTTAGGAAAAAATAGAATATATATGAGTAGTGTTGGAAAGGTAAAAAGAAACCATAGCAAAAACTGGATAACACCGAACTTGATAGAATTAATTGAAGAAAGAGATAAAGCTTGGAATAAATTTAAAAACAATGATAAAAGTGATGCTTATAAAAATAACTATAAAAAATTAAGAAATATGGTTAATATTCAGATTAGAAACCAGAAACAACTTTATTATAGAAATAAACATATAATGAAAAAAAAAATGATATGAAGGCTACCTGGCAATTAAAATATGAAACATTAGAAGGAAAACAGAAAAAATCAGCGGACGATGTAATAATTGACAATTTGTTCAATAAGAAATTATCTGTGAAAGAAATAGCAAATAATTACAATGACATTTATAATGTACTGATTTTACAGATAAGAAATACAAATCACCAAGACGATATAAATTATGTTGCAACCATGATGCAAAGAGTTTTGAAATCTATCTATATACATGAAATCGCTGAAAAAAAAACATGAAATAATTGCTTCATTAGACACCAATAAATCACCTGGTTAGATAATGTTTGCATTAAACACATAAAATTTAATAAAGAGACACTACTTGAGATTATATCGAAAATTATAAATCAGATATTTACTGGGAACATACCTACTGAACTCAAAACAAGTATTTTAAGACCTATTTTTAAAGGTGGTATTAAGGAGGATTTTCCTAACTATCGACCAATAACAATTCTGCCTATTTTTTCGAAAATAATGGAAAAATATATTTATAATACTGTTTTTAACTTTTTACTTAAACACAACATAATTAATGAAAATCAATTTGGCTTTCAAAAAGGAAAAAACACAATTCAACTAATTTCCAAAATTGCAAATAATATTAATAAATCATTGAATAATAGAGAAAAAATTGTAACTATGTTCTTAGATTTAAAGAAAGCCTTCGATACAATAGATCATAGCATTTTACTAAATAAATTGGAAAATTACGGTATTCGCGGTATATTAGATTGGTTTAGAAATTATTTATCAGACAGATACACAATTACTAAAATAAAAAAACTGCTACAGCAGAAAAGTAATTACATGATATGGAATTCCCCAAGGCTCAATTTTAGGTCCTTTATTGTTCCTAGTATACATAAATATTTGTTCAATACAAAATTAAATAGTGTTATTTATCTATATGCTGACGACATTGTTTTAATAAACAGTCAGAAATATTTAAATGATAGCATTTCAGAGGTTCAAACAGATTACAATAATATTATTAGATGGTTAAATCATAATAAAATGTAAATGAGAAAAAAATAAAATTGATGATCCTACAGATAAGCTAGCTATTCACCAGGATTTCATATTCATCAAAACCTCTTTATCAAAACTCAAAATAAATTGCAGAAAAAAGGATGCTTTAAATTATGGATCATTATATAGTTGCCCACTTGTTGAGCAAGTAAATAAAATAAATTACTTAGGAATCACTTTTGATGAATATTTTAGGTGGAATGCCTAATATATATATCCCACATATGTGAAAGCTTGAGAATATCAGTGATAAAAATTCAAAAATTGAAATACGTATTAAATATGGAAACCTGTGTAATATTTTACAAAGCAATATGCGAATCTATTTTAAATTATGGAATAATTGTGCATGGAACAACTAACTTAACTAACATAAATCAAATAGAAAAACTGCAGTCTATAATAGCTAAAAATATTATTCCATTTCATTTGCAAAAAAATTATAAAACTTCCACTGATAGATTGAAATTTTTAAACCTTTTATCCTACAGCAATTTATATAAATATAATGTAATAATTGAAAATTTTTTTGACGAAACTTACAAACTAAAAATTCAACACAACAAAAATACAAAACGAAATAATTACGGGAAACATACCTCCGAATATCAAGTACCAGTTATATTTAATGCTATTCCAAAAGAATTACTAAATATAGATTCTTTTAGAAGATTTAAATGGAACTAAAAATTATTTGGCATTTTCTAGTTAGCTGATTATTATGTGTTGTGTGGATTTATTTGATGTACACCATTTTTGTGGCTGAATGACCTATTTTTAATATAATTTATACATTTTCCTGCAGATAAGCTATTTAGCTTTGCGGGTCAAATTGTAAACTTATTTGCATTCTTTACTCATGAATAAAAATTATATTCTTAAAAAAAGACATCTCAGTGCCTGACTCCTCAGTCTCTCATACCTCCCTTTATGTTCGTCTAACCTACCCCTCAACCAAAGTAAAAATAAAATAACTACAAGCAATACACTGGCTCTATTTAAAATCCATACAGAATTAAATAAATTCAGTATTCAGCTTAAAAGGGAAAATTAGAACCCTATCAAAAGAATTAACGAAAAGGAGAAAAACATTACACTCTCCTCTTTTAACTAAAATTATTTAAACAATTTGAAAAATTTTCACCCTAACTAATGATCGCTGTCATTCACCTATGACAATTTACACCAGACATATTAAGTTAATCTAAGAAATTCAGAAACACTCCAATCCAAAAAAAAGGGGGGCATTTAAACAAAACCCTTAAATGCTACCCAAATTAAAAAAAAGAAAGATTATGTTTCTCACCTTATGAAAATACTTTATTGTAATTTACTTTTTACACTGAACTTGTTAAATCTGGAAGAGAGAGGAATTTAAACACTGAAACATTTAAACAAAATAATATCTAATACTTCCACCTAAAACAAAATAAAAAAAAAAACTCCCTGATATTTTAATCGCCTTTTTAAAAGTATGTAAATTCATCATCCATTAAATAGAATGCACACTAATATTCAATTACAGCCAACAATAATTTTTAACAGAAAGCCTGCAGAAGGAATTATCAAATAAGCGTAACGTAAAATCAATCAATATAAGAAGTACATCTTGACATTTATCACTGAGTACATTCCTAAGAAAATAAAACTGTTTCAGAATCGAGGTTCGTAACTCCAAAATAAGTGATTTCATAGCGGCTTAATTAGAACACAAAGATACTTATATCATTATATAATTAATTAAACTTTATAAAAATGACAAACTGACCGATGAAAGGCAATTCCTGGTATCTTTTTTGAAGGACGATTCGTGCATCCAAAACGCTGACTAAATTAACACAAATATCGTATAAAATAAATTTTTTATAGCGCAAGACATTGTATTCCAACACTACTGATCAATGTTTTGAATAGAACAACATGGCAGTCGCCGTAGCATCATCTTCAAGTGCTTAGGGCCCCTCCTCTTTTCTTCCTACCTCCATGGCCTCAAGTGACTACAGGCACCTCAGGCTTCTGTTCCCCCTTACCAAAGCAATAAAAATGTTGCCACAGAGCTGACCCACCTTCCACCCACTCCTGATGTAGCTTGGACACTAGTGAGATGCATGTCCAGGGACTCTCGACAAGGTCGCTTGGACTGGAGGCCTCTGCTGCAAGATTCTAACAATCGGTGGTGGGAGCTCACGAGTTTTATGTCATCATCCCGGTTTATCCATCGAATTGTTTTCAAAACCAAATAACGTAACCTATTCCTTTGCATGAATCTTGATGGGTTGATTGGTGACGATGATTTGGTAGAGGTTATGTCCGTCGTCTGCAGTAATGTAAAAATATTCTATTGGTTTTTGAACCCACACTATGAGTATAAAATAGTGATCATCTGGTTTCCTCTCCACAAAGAATAAATATTATTTTCGAATTCAGGTCAACCATCAGAAATAGGAAATGGTTTGTTTGTTTTTTTCTTTTAGTGTGAGGCTGATTCGAAAAATAATATGAATTGAGAGAAATATAACTTTCTCGGAAAATATTTAATCCAAATTGCATAACTTTTGCATGTAATGTGATCCTAGAGAATTTTGTCCCCAAAATCTACAAGAAATATGCCACTAAGAGAGTCACGGTATATTCCTGATGCTATTAAAAAATGAAAATAATTAAACTGAAAAAATTTTAAGTACTAATAAGTAAGCAGTAAGAAAATATCTCAGATTTTAGCTGCTGACGATGTTAAACCAAAAAATCTGCGAAATATTCTATAAGCTTCGTACACATTGAAGAAACTGCCAAAGTTAAAAAAAAAAAACCGAAAGCATTTTGCTATTTGTAAACAACAAATGTTTATGGAATGGAAATGAATATGATCTCATGTTAAAAAATAACCTTATGGTTTCTTGTTTGGTTGAGATATATATATTGTGCTTTTTTCTTTCTGAAAAATAAGGTTCCCAAAGTAATAGGTTAGCCAGTGACAAACCATGCTGAAACTGTGCTCCAGGAGAAATTTTTCTTAGTACTGAAGTACATATGATCTAAGTTCAGATAATCTTCATTTGTGCACTAGTTTTTAGAGGTTTCTTGATTTTATATCTATTATGCATGAAAACAACTTCCGGCTGAAAAGAAAAATTTTTTTCGTTTTTTTTTTTTAGAAAAATTAAAAAGAAATTGATTTCTATAAAAAAATTTTGAAATATTTTATATAGTATCACCAACAGCAATAAAATTATATTTCTTATTTACAAAATTTAAGTTAGTGGATCTGAAAAGTGTCATGTAAATCTAAAACATTATTTGATACTAAAGAATGCTTTCTTATTAAATTCTTTTTTACAATGTAAAACATAATAGAAATTCTTACAGCATCTTTTATAAAATTGATATAAATTAATTTGGTCATTTTATTTGTTACGACAGAAACAAAAGTGTCTATCTTTTTATATAACTTTTTAAAATTTCTTTATTTCCTTTTTAGTTATATGGGGAATAAATTGTTATCAAGAACACTTATCTTACTCGTGCTTTCAATGAGGATTGCTAGATTTTTCCTATTGAACTAGACAAGCTTTAACCACACATCGCGGGGATGGCTCAGTCGGTAGCGCGCCAGGCTCGTAATCTGTAGTTCCCAGGTTCGAGTCCCAGCTGGGTCAGCGTTGAGATTTCTCCGCAAAATTCCCCGCCCTGCCCACGGTCAGTAGGGGATACCGATGGGCTTGGAAAGGCCGCCGTCCGTCGGATGGGACGTTAAGCCGTGGCCCCGTGTGCGGGAGAGCCATACCCTGTGCACGTTAAAGAACACGCTGGATGGCCTTGACGGGAGGCTACCATCTGTCTCCCAACAGCTGTTCCAGTGGGTCCCCTCCCCCAACCTTCTCTGAGCCTTCGGGGTTCATGTGACCTGGCCATTTAGCCCATTGTGTGCAAAAAAGTGCCGCTCAGAGGTAAAACAACCCAACCCAACCACACATCGCTGCCAATTGACCCTACAGGAGCTGCGTTATATCGCAACAAGTGCTACGGCACCGGGCGGCATTTTTACCTATCTTCCTATTGTTTATCGCTTGACATTTGTAGGTTTGTGTGTGTGTCAAAACCAACTTCCACCATAACTTTCGAACGCGATGAAAAAGCTTAATGATTTATATGTCAAATGAAAGCTTGTAACTCGGGAAGAGTTAGAGGCCTATTTAAAAACTTTACCACCCGCAAGCTTTCCTCCTAAAAAGGAAAAATATGAAAATATTGTCCCACTTTTTCTTTAGAACGTGAATGCCGAAACTAACAAGCTTATGACAAGGAAAGTGTCGTAGGCTATTAAAAAAAAGTTCCACTTTAAAACGAAGGAAGAAATATGAAATTAAAAATCAATAGTAAACGATTGTTCCTCTACATCTCCAGAACGCGAGTGTTGAAAGTAACAAGCCATGCATCAAACGAAAGCGTGTGATGAGAGAGTATCATAAACTATACAAAATTGACCACCTATGGTTTCTTCCCCCCTAAAAAAAGGTTTTTTGTAGCCTACGACATTCCCCGCATCAGAAGCTTTCGACGTAAAGCTAAGATGAACAGTGAGTTTCACAATTATTATAACTGAGTGTAAAAAATTAACACGAAGTAAAACTTTGATTTTCAGAAATTTTGGGGAAGTGGGTATTATTAATAATGATAGATTTAGTCATTTTATTTCGGAATAAATAGATATCTATGAGTCAGAATTAAATTTATCGAATGGGATTTGAATAAAAATGTCATGTAGTACATAACATTTTATTGCATTGGAAAAAAAACTGGGAAGATGAGCGTTCGATACAGGGCCGGACTTCGACCCTCTGAGGCCCTAAGCTACAACATCTTTACGAGGCCCCAAAAATTTTGAAACAGAAATATATGAATCACTCAATAGTAAATACACAAATTGCCTGTTGACATAGAATTCAACCTGGCAAGTGACTGAAGAGCTTGAGTTCGAGTTGCATTCATCGGCGAAACACAAGTTTGTCGAATTGTATTTATTTTTCTGATTGAAGGGAACATTAAAAAATTATGCGAAACTAATGTGATGAAACCATTATACTAACATTGGTATACAATAATGACTGTACAGCTAAGATGAACAGTGTTTGCATAACAGATTAAATTAAAAATATTCGTCACACAGTAAATTTCAAACTCAATATTTGAGGCCCTCATAATCGTGAGGCCCTAAGCTGTAGCTTAGTTAGCTTAAGCATAAGTTTGGCCCTGATTCGATATGGATTTCTAAATGTGCTTTTCAATAGCTAAAGAAGTTTGCTCACAATTTAAAATTATTTTAATATTACGCATTAAAAACTGAAACACTGTTTTTATAAGCAGCTATCCTAAATTAGGATTGGCAATTATTAAATAAATTTTCTGTTAAAAATTAATTATTGCAATCCCACTGAAATAATTAGCGAACATGATTCCTCACTTATGTATCGTTTCAATTACTAGGATTAGTGTAACATAGTGGCAACTGATAGATGAGGCATTTGCAAATGCACTCAGCAGGGTAGTTTAGGGAGTACAATATTAAAAAAAATATATGTACTCTAATTCAGTAATAAAGTATGACAGGAATATATTCTGTAGATGAGAAATACTTCAAATAATTAGCTGAAAAAATTGATTGCCCTGGATGGAATACTGGGAGACGGGTTCCAATCCCATTTGGGGCAACCAATTTTTTTTCAGCTAATTATTTCAAATGTACTCCAAATTTTTGAAAATACAAAAGTTCTGAGAAAATCAGAGACTAAAAGGTATAAGAAATTTAGGGTTAATCTGTTTAGATTCTGGCAAGCTTTTATAAAAAAAAAAAGTTCATCAGTCAGCTGCTTGCCATATCGGTCTGACAATAGCCTGTGGGTATAACTATATCACAGATATCGTTGTGTGGAAGGCGAAACAACACAAGAAACGAAATATCATTTCCTTATCAGAGGGTAGAACCCAGGTACTTTTCATTATAGTCAAGTAAGTTTATCCCTTGGCAATCGGAATTAAATCTTTTTATCACAATACAAAATTCATACATATATATATATTTATATATTAAATATAGACCATGTGGAATATTTCGATATGGTCTAATTTCTTTCAATTTTTTTGGAAGAATGAAACTTTAATATATATAAAAATATAAATAAAATGAAACTACAAATATAAGTAAAGAATTATTCATCTGAAAAAAATTGCTACTGACTCGGTGGGCAATAATTTTTTTCAGATGAATAATTGTTGAATTCTATATCTACAGATTATCTGTGTATTTACTATGGATATGTAAAGAAGTTTCGCCTATATTATTACGTCAAAAGAATTACTCAATGAAACTAAAAACATTCAAGAGTAAAATCATGTAAGAACTATTTCAGCTATGAAAAGCAAAGGAAATCGGAAGCTCAAGGAAGTAGTGACTTGGATACTTAGATTCTCTTTGGGCTTCTCCTCTTGAGGCTATTTTTAGAAATCAGTTCCGGACACCTCTTTAGCACAAACAATACGGAAGCCTCCTGTGGTCAATTCCACCCCCTCGGAATCGGGCGATATTCAGCGCCATCTGTTGAGCAAGAATCAACGTAGAATTGCCTATCGCTTCACCTTAAAGACATTCTACTTAATTATAAAAAAATTGATTATTTTACAAGCACTTTAGGAACTCGTGAATGAATCTTTTCATAATTAACCGAGAGTAATTTCTACAGTATTATAAATTTTCAATGTGCACAAAAAACATTTATCGCCCATAGAAAAAAAAATGCATGTCACCAGAAGCATTTTATACATTTCACTCTTCTAGTAACTCATACAATATAATAGCTTCCCACTTTTAAATATGATTGATATGCATACCTTGAAAGAAAGCAGTAAAAACATGATATCTAATGCTTCTCCATGTTGTTGCACTGCCTTTAATCACTTTTGTAGTTTTCTTTGTACCACTTTCTGAAATTTCTTCATATTGTCATTAAAGGCAAAAACTAATATATTGGTTACATGGTGTGTTAGTAAAGGAGGAAAAACTCAAAATTCAAAACATACATTTTTACATCTTTAACAAAGGCAAAATATACCAATTAGCAGCACAGTAAAACATCACTAAATCAGACTATTAAGATGGAAAGTCTAAGATAATGAAAATAAAACTGATGCATGTCGTTTCATATTAATCTTTTTAGGATTAAATACTTATACAAAAACTCGTGGAATATGGATAAAAAAACATTGGCTATTATCAATCATCATCAACATATGAGTACAATCAAACACAGAATTTACACTTGCAGTGTGCATTGTTAATAACATTAAGATAAACCTATATATTTAACAATTTTATTATTAACATTTAAATGTTAAAGAATTTTGCATATTACATTTGTCAAAGGCTCATACAATTTCGACTGATATGAAATGCATTTATTTTTAGTATATATTATATTATAGTATGATAATCAACCCTTATTAATGTCCAATGCGTTTCAGAAAGTAATGTATCAGTTATAAACAGTGAAGTCCCAAATGTACCCATGTCAAGATTTTTCTTTGCTAACCTCCTTTTTTAACTTGGTGAGATAGGGAAAACTGAACAGCTTGAAAGCCACCACCCACTTGGCTAGCAGATTAAACTGCAGAACGGAGAGCCTAATTTGTGAACCAACTGTATGGCCTGCATGTGAAATTTCCAATAATTTTCTACTAGTTGGACAACCCAGGATTTTCCAGTTCCTTTTTGGGTGGAATTCTCTCCCCATTTTCGAATGGATTGTTAAATTTTTTGCTGATAAATTTTTATTTCCTATTATAGATACAATAAATATCCATTTAAAACTTCTACTTTTATATTATTCATATTTTGTAAAAAATATCTTAAGTCATATCAAAATAAATCGAGCCGCAGAAATATTGTTTGAAAAACCATAATATATCACTGTAATTTAAAATAAACCCTTTTTCGAACCACTGGTCTCTGTGACCTGAATGTTTAGCTCATTATGTGTCCAAACCTAATGCCACTCAGCAGTAAAACAACCTAGGTTAAATTTTTAGATGTATAGTAAATTTTACACATGTATGTATGAAATACCATAGGTTGAGTTGTTTTACCTCTGAGCGGCACTTTTTTGCACACTGTGGGCTAAATGACCAGATCACAAGGAATGAGTGCTCAGAGAAGGTTGAGGGAGGGGCCCACTGGAACAGCTGTGGGGAGACAGATGGTTGCCTCCCATCAAGGTCATCCAGCGTGTTCTTTAAAGTGCACAGGGCATTGCTCTCCCGTACTAGGGACCACAACTTAACGTCTCATCTGTTGGATGATGGTCTTCCCAAGTTCATTGGTGTTCCATACTGACTGTGGACAGGGCATGGAATTTTGTGGAGAGAGATCTCAATGCTGGAACAGCAGATTACAAGCCTGGTGTGCTCCCAACTGAGCCACCCCAGCCCCCCAAGTTATTCAGAATTACATATGATATATGCTTGTTGAAGCTTAGAAAAAAGTTTTAACTTTCTCTTTTTTTACTATTAGTAATTTTATGCTTTAAAGAGAAAACTTTAGAATGATATATATAGATTTTACATGCACAGACTAAAAATACTATTTAGTGTATTGTGTATCTCACGAGTTTAATAATTGATCATTGAATTCACTTATGGATTTTGCATAAAATATCACAGTTGAATAAGTATTTATAGCACTCTTTTGTGTTATTTTACTATGCCTTATGGTCTGCATTTTACTATTCACAGCAGAGGAGCTGTGCCTTTGCACTTTTCTCGTGCAACTGCTGTGGAGCCACACAATATCCATTATGCCATTCTTCAACGTCTTGCTCCATCGAGTAAGAATCAGATGCTCTGACTTTTCAACCGTATTTATGTGGAGCAGCAGTTTCTGGACTCCTAGCATGAGCAAATCGTCTGGCCTTCCCCAAACCAGGAAATTACCCGAAGTTCCTTCAAATTATCAATCAATCACATTGATGAGCTGTGTGACAGAATGGTAAATGCCAGACTCATCTGGTATTTTGAATATCATAGTGACTTTCACAGTCAACGTTATACCTTAGACTAGGGATTCTCAATGTGGGGTACACGGTAAAATTTTTTAGGGTATGTCGTGAGAGTTCAAAAGTCGCTAGATCTAGTAACAAAGTTTTATTCCCATTGTTATACTATAAATATAGTTTTATCTATCTACAGGGTGATTCAAAACTTATCGTTCAAATTTCGTGGGGAGGTAGGGAATACGTCAGGAAACCGATTTCACATAGGAAAGTATGTCCGCAAACATCATCTACATGAACAAAATGGACAAGTAAAGTGAACACAAGGAAACAGTACAGTTAAGTGGTAACGAATGTGACTTTTATTCCAACAAGGTAAAGTACATTTCACAGTAGGTGCTAAAAATTGCGACCATTTACACGGACACAGGATTCACAGCGCCTTTGCATTGACCGCCGAACATTTCCAAAAACACCTGGCATATCACGGACAATGCCTGCGGCAACCACTATTCGTGCAACAAGGTCCATTTCACCGTCGACGGGGGTCTCGTACACATGGTCTTTCATGGCCCCCCACAAAAAGAAATCCATGGGCGATAAATCAGGTGACCTGGGTGGCCAAGCGATCGGTCCACCTCTACCGATCCATCGAGCTCCGAATGTTCGGTTCAGGTAATCACGCGCAACAATTGTGCTATGGGCTGGAGCCCCGTCATGTTGATACCACATATCTCGGCGGATATGAGCAGGAACAGCGCCCAGAAAAGTCGGTAACACTGTCTCGAGAAATATTAGGTATTTCCGGCCGTCCAATCAGGGCGGTAGCAAGTAAGGTCCCAACAAACAGTCACCAATGATTCCAGCCCACACATTTACGGCAAAACGATGTTGCACAGCATGACTTCTCGTACCATGCGGGTTGTCGTAAGCCCACACATGTGAATTGCGTGTATTGAACACACCTTCACGAGTGAATGAAGCTTCATCTGTAAAAGGGACAGAAGCTGGAAAACTGGGGTCCATGGCACCTTTCTGCATGAACCATTGTGCAAATTCCACACACTTCGGATAATCGTCAGGATGCAGTAACTGCACCCTTTGCAGATGGTAAGGATGCACACGTTCCTCGTGCAGTATCCGCCAGACTGCTGACTGAGAGACCCCAAGCTGCTGAGCAATAGCTCGTGTGCTGGTATTCGGATTATCTTCGATGGACTGTAGGACTTGTTCTGCGACGTTGACAGTCCGCGTCAGTCGTCTTCTCCCCGTATCCTGCACGTTGCTGCACAGTGAACCACGTTCGCGCAGATTGCGATGCACACGTGCAAACATTTGATGCTGCGGTATTCTTCTGTTGGGGTATCGGTCTTCATAAACTTGCCTAGCTCGGCGGCCGCTTTCGGCAGCTGCCCCATATGCGAGATGCATATCCGCTAGCTCTTGATGCGTAAAACGATTCATCTTATCACTAGTAAGTCAGCTCGTACACTGATGACAGCGGGAGTGGTCGGGCGAGCTCTACACTGGTTGGGTACACACAGCGCCCTCTACATACGCATGCGTACATTTGCCGACATTCTTTCCTATGTGAAATCGGTTTCCTGACGTATTCCCTACCTCCCCACGAAATTTGAACGATAAGTTTTGAATCACCCTGTATATAAGAGGTACGCCAGTTACAAACACATTTCCAAGGTGTACGTGAAGCATAAAAGATTGAGAACCACTGCCTTAGACCACCTGATCACATCGGATCAGTGTCAGGAATTCTTTTTTACACAGAGAGCACCTGGCGTCAGTATTTTTCGAGAGTGAAAAAGTGTGCAACACGGCTTGAAATTTCAGCATTCTTCGTGACCTCCATGATTTCGGCTTGCGAGGTCACTTGCCGATCTTTATCTCCAACTTCACATTCTTTTCATGTCCATGTCGGTAAAACTCATGGCCTTTCTCCAAGAACGGTGTGCCACAAGACTGCGTTTTGAGCGTTACGTTTTTTGCTGTCAAGATAAATTCCATTACAACTTCCGACTGCAGGCAGTGCTCTCTTTGTGGACGATTTTAGCATTATTTGCTCTTCATCCACCATGATGAGGTTCATTGAACAACAGCTGCAAACTTCCCTGAAGAATCTCAGTTTCGGCAAGAGCCAATGGATTTCGGTTCTCCCCCTTTGAAGACCACTTGTGTGCACTTTTGTTATCAACATATTCTTCATACGGACTCTGTCTCAGTGGTTCCATCATTCCATTTGTGGGGCAGACCAAGTTTCTCGGACCCATCTTGGACTGAAAATTTGCCTTTTAACCCTACATACGTCATCTTGGGTCAAAGTGCACATGGGCATTGAACATCCTCAGGTCCTCTCGTGGGGACCAGAGCAATGTTCTTTGCTCCCCTTCTATCATGCACATGTCTGTTATCTGTCTACTAACAGGCATGGAGTCCTTCTGTTGCATGTAAATGCCCACCCACAAGTCTCACAAAGAACCTTTCAACAAATCCACCAGTTATACTATAAAACAGTATCACACCCTGCATATTCCCCAGACCTTGCTCTGATGGATTATTACCACTTCCAGCTTTTACACCATTTCCTGGCAGACCTTTCTAATGACCGAAATGTGTCTAGTTTCTAGCTATTACCACTTTCTTTGCCTCACAGTCATCAGAGTTTTATCACCGTGAGATCAACAGCCTCATAACCTATTGTCTGAAATGTGTCGTTGTGGGGTGGGGGGAATACTTTGACTAGCCAGGTAACTGCTTCCTACTTTTATGAGGGTTTGCAGGTGGCATTCTCATTTCGGACATTTCATATGCACCAACACAATATATAGAGTCAGGGGTGACTTGTCACTATGGGCCAGGCCCCACCAACATTTCTATTCGTATTATTCGATATTCGTAATTTAAATTTTAGTTTTACTTTTTTTTATCTTAATTTAAATTATTTTTCCACAATTTGAATTTAAATTAAAAACCACATATTTTTTTCAAAACCTTTTCGCTGGTTTTCCATTTAGTACATAATGAGTGAATTCTTTGCGTTCAAAACTGTAGATGTGTTACAATCGTGGAATTCAACAAGACTGCTGAAAATGTGCCGGAGTTCAGCAGCATTCTTCGTGTTAAAGTAAGAGTTGCGGTTATTCGCTTATTTACGTTTTTCTTCTATTGCAGCAGTTTACTGGTTGAAGTTCGATTTGGGCAGTGTCCATGGCTGTCCTATGCTTGCTAATCAATTAACTATACTTAATTCCATCTATGGAACCAAGTCCTCATTTATTGGTTGAAAGCCTAATTACTGCGTACCCAAGGAGGACTCCTTGCAACACTTACGCACAGCTAATGCTATCCTACCTACTTACCTATATTGGCCTATCTCCATTTCTCACCCATTCATCCCTAAATTTGGAGCATACCTGCTCCTACCATCCACCACCCCCTACCCCCTACCCCCAATTTGCTAAGCCCTATCTTAATTTCCCTGGCTGGAGGGTGGGGCTTTGGAGAAGATATTTGTTTCAGGCCCCCTCTAGGAAAGGATGACTAGGAAAACTGTACCCTTCCGTTCACACCCCCTACACCCTCTCCAATTTTCGTTCCCCTCCCTGAGGCAGGGGATCAAAACTGTTTTTGTCTCCTCATCTTCTAATGCCACTCCCCATCTTCTAATCACATACTGTAATGTTTCTCCCCCCCCCCCCCAAGCTACCTCAACCAACTATCTCACTTCACTCACACATGGACATCAACCTTGGAACCTCCAGACAGAATCTTAGGCAATCATCTTTACCTCCATAGGGCCTTTATGCCTTTTTGCGGCCTTTATGCCATTCCCACACCTCTCTGCAGCCTTTATACCCTTTCGCAATCTGTTTGGTCCACTTGCATCATTATTGCGCGATTTTGGATTTTGACTGACATACAGCACCCACTGGAACCAACTGCTCATGGATTAGATGATAGGAGGACATTCTGCCCCCATTACCAAGTGGTCCAGTAAACAGAAGAGGATGTTTACACAAGGAGGGCACTCAATACGCGTCTAGTTTTCTTTACTACTACAAATATTAATGGAACGATATTTTGAAACTACTAAGTCATCTTTGCTTTATAGGTATTATTTGATTTCAGAAACTATAAAACTTCTTGGTGATATTAGTAATCACCACACTTGTAAATTTCAGCATTGAATACGAAACTACGGCAGCTTCATGCCAAAATATTTCTTGCATCGAACGATTTCGTTAGAAACAAAGCTTTTGTTGCACTTCATACGGAGCTATGGAGACGCCAAAATAAGTTTTACGCAATATAGCATTATAAAATATAGATTATTTATTCAATACCAGCAGATTTACCCATCGTTGCTCGGGTTTGAAACTCTCTACGTAGCATTCCCCACATCCTGTGGCATAAAACATAAACTTCGGTGTTGCAAGTATGCAATTGTTAAATAACAAAAATTAACACTTTTTTAAGTTACATTATTTTTATTCGTTTTCAAAGAAAACCAGATATTAATTTCGCTTTGTTGTCTGTCTGTCCGTCTGTAGACATCGAACTTTTTTGTTTACAGAGATAAATTTTTTGTGTTCAATAAGTATTAATGAAATATTACTATATGCACTTTCCGAATCTCTCTAAAGCAAAAAATTACGCCCTCCAGCGGTGGAAAAGTTGAACATTTCAAACGAATAGTGCAAAAGATGAATTAAATGCTAGAAATTTAAAATTTTGGTAGTGGAATGTGAAGGTCACGAAGTTTCTATTGCCAACAATGAGTTGACCACTTACACCCCAAAGGGGGTGGGAAAAAATACCTTTTCCGTTTCGGCAGATAATTGTTTGTTTTTTAGAGATAATGATTTCTTTTTGGATTAGATAGGAAACGATAAAATGTGATTCACACTTTTTAAATCTTCCGAAAACTATAGTTGCGCCCCCTAACGGCGGAAAATTTGCAAATTCCAAACTTTCAAACAAATATTGCAAACGATGTATTTAAGCTAGAAATTTTAAATTTTGGTGGTGGAATGTGAACGCCATGATGTTTCCATTGGCGACAATGAATTGACCTCTTAGACTCAGAGGTGGGGGGGAAACAATTTTTGTTTTAGCAGATAATTGTTTACAGTGAAAAAGATTGAAAATTCCAAAATTTCAAATGAATATTGCAACGAGATATTAATGATAGAAATATGCAATTTCGGTTGTGGAATGTGAACATCATGAACTTTCCATTGGAAACAATGAAATGATAATTAGAAAACTCTTTTTTTAATTTGAATAGCACTAATGAAATATAATACGCAGTTTTAAAATATTTAGTAATTTTAATAAATATATATATCTTTACAGATTACTGAAGTGATGAAACTGTCATCGAGTTTTACAAACATTATGTATAGAATAGAGATTTGAAAAATTAGTGGTAGTTTTGAACAAAAATTCCACTAACAGCTGGAACATTTTTTTTTCTGAGAGAGGTGTGGGAATGAAACTTTTTCAATTTAAGAATTAAAATATGAATACATTTATGTTGTATAATTACTAACAAAATACTATTTGCCTCTTTCCCATCAACCACTAGCTCAAATTAAAACTTTTAAGGAATGAAACAGTAGGTAAGAGAAAAACTTCTTTCTCTTTGAAAACGAGATTCTCATATGCGCCAGAGGCATATGCGTCCTTCTAGTTTTAGAGATATTCTATATAAAATATTTTTCGTTTTCCAGCATTTGCAAGGTCATACAAATTTTTGATATAATTACTCTAAAAGAAAGATAGATAACCCAGGTAGCCCCCAGATAACGCGAATGGTGGATTCCTTTATTCCTGTCAGGGTCTGATCTTGGACCCTAAAATCGACGACACGTAGGACACAGGGATCGATGAATCACTCTACCAAATATTAAAAGGTATACGATATAGTACACAAGAACTTGAACTTTTTGGTTTTATTTTGAAATAAATGTACATTATTACAATGTAAATAACCCAAGAGCATATGCTCATCCAAGTTATTGTACTATTTAACACAGCAATAAGGTAATAACTTATTTTAACATATAAATAATATTAAAAAAATTTCAACGATAGTTGAATTTGCATTAAAAAAAAGTATACATATCCTTTTCTCAAACAACAGTGGCTAAATATATATAAGTGATTTCATTTTTCTATACAGGTTATTTTTATTTTTGTGTACGTGTAAACAGAAAAGTGAAATTTTTAGGAGCTAGCTTAAATTATTAAGCTAATGCTCCATATCAGTTATATTTTGGAGGAACTGTTTCATTTTTTCTTTTTCTTTATATGTGAAATATCCCCAAATGTAATTTCTGAGATCAGGTAGTAAAGAATTAAATAACTTAGGTGCAAGATATAAATAGTGTTTGTGAAGTATTTCTTTTTGCCTTGGGAATCATATGTCATTTTTTCATTTTAGAAACAATATTTATAAATTTTCATTTCACTCTCAGAATTAGGTCAAAGAATAGGGTCAAATGTATAAAATCTCTCTATATCTCTATTTTGTGAGATGACGATGATGATGAATAAATATATTACTATTGTTAAAAAAAGATAAAGCGAAATTTGCACGTATGCGTCTTAGACGAAATATATTTCATTCCTTAGTTTCAATAAAATATATTTTCTGATACGATTGCGATGATGAATGAACAATATATAACCGGAGTTTTAATAATAAATTGTTAACCTATAATAAAAGAATTTAAAAAATACACTCGGTTTCAGTGGTAGTCATAAGGGGAGTCATAACAAGAGACTTCAAAATTTTTTTTTTATCAGTCAGTGACTTGCATTCCTGAAGGATGTAGCTGCCTAAGGTTTCGTCACTATTTCCTTTTCCAGGAAGGAAAATAACGCCATAAGTACCCCAGAGTCCAATCGACAAGCTGCTAAAAGGATCTCTATTATTAAGTAATCGAGTATTAAAGTTAAGAGTGTCATTTCTACACCACAAAATCCTTCATACGTTCCTAAATGGCCCTGCAGATTTGAGACATATTACATCCCCTGCTCAGTTTCAATTATATATGAACTTAACTTGATAAAAATCCGAACTACACACATGCCAAATACAGAAGTTTGAAATACTACAACTTGAAAGTAAACAACTGTAAAATTAATAAGCAACAGAAAATAAGTAAGCATCATATCGCATCACTTTCACGATGACACACCACAGAAAAAAGGCACTCGGAGTGTCGTGTCACGTTCACGTAATTTAATCAATTCTTGAACAATGGCTTTATCATGCGAAATAGACAGAAATAAACTGAATTATTTCCCCCTTCAAACGCAACAATTATTATTGCTAGTTTTATTTCCAACAATAGCTAACTATTGAGAAATTCAACTCTCCACCATCTGTGATTAGGCTACACTGATCCACTTATTTGTACGCTTCCACAAGAGTTCTGCACCACGAGAAGGCGGGTCGGATTAGGTGCTAGGCTTGGCCGGTTCTATGCATCATCACAGGGGATAGGTGTATAGCATTGAGGGTGAAATGAATGACTTCGAAGAAGTCTGTAAATAGTAGCTTCGGAAATTCGTGAATTCCAATGACTTCGAAGCTACTATTTACAGACTTTAAACTCGGTGACGTAAACATTTAAGACCATTTCTGATCATTTTCACCATTAAATTTGGAAAATATATTAATCTGTGGAATGGCAGCAGTGTTGTGTTTGTTTTGAGTTCAGCTGGAAACACAGCAGGTGTAAACGTTTTGAATATGCGATCATATTGTTATTGCTTTTTAGCGGAATGTATATGATTCATATTAATTGAAGAAAGGTAATCAGACGCTTTCATTCATGTATCGGTGTAGAAATTATTTTCCAACAATTTAGTTTAAGTGTTTTTAGTGTACGTTGATTAATTTTTAATTCTTTAGCTATTTAGTGTTTTGAATTTTTGTTCTGCTTAGAGTTTGGTTAGAGTTTGATTAACAAGAACAACCAGAGCTATTTTGCACTAAGTTGCTTAGAATAACAGCTAGCTTGTAAAGAGCTCAAGTCCAGGTTTATCCTGTTTTCGTAAGAAGTCTCGGTTGGGTTGTTTTACCTCTGAGTGGCACTTTTTTGCACACCATGGGCTAAATGCCAGGTCACATGGACTCCGAAGGCTCAGAGAAGGTTGGGGGAGGGGACCCACTGGAATAGCTGTTGGGAGACAGATGGTAGCCTCCCATCAAGGCCATCCAGCGTGTTAACATGCACAGGGTATGGCTCTCCCACACACGGGCCACTGCTTAACATCCCATCTGATGGACGTCGACCTTTCCAAGCCCATTGTCTGTAGCTTCTAGGATACTTCTCTGTCCTAAATGTTGCAAATCAATCAAAACTTGAGTTTCAGCAGGAGTAGTAACCAAACATGCAATCTCCTGAAAATTTCCAAGGTGCTCTTCCTGTTGAGCTTATAAGCTTAGTTCAACTGTAGGTAACAGGTAAGTATGAACTTTGATTCTATGAGCACCTTCCGATTATGTAATCAATCTGTGTATGTCCCCTACTGACTGTGGGCAGGGCAGGGAATTTTGCGGAGATAAATCTCAATGCTGCCCCAGCTAGGACTCAAACCTGGGAACTACAGATTACAAGACTGGCGTGCTACCGACTGAGACACCCCTGCCCCAGAAGTCTCAATATTGTTATGGGCTAGGTATTCTAAGAATTATTGTGGAAAAAATATGAAAAAAAGAGAACCTTGGAACATTGTATTTTTGTGATAATGCTATGTTTTTTTTTTATCACATGGATTCCTATAAATTTACCACTCCCAAACAGGCATATAGCCAGGGGATGATTATTTCCTTTTGTCTGAAATTCTAAAATGATAAAAATAATCTAAGAAATATTTTTTTGTGCCTGTTCAGTTCATATTAATCCACTATTATGCATATATACACCAGTGGTAAATAAAAAATATTGCCTTGAGACTCTCCTGCACTTGACACCATGACTTAATGTCCCATTTGATGAGCAGCAGCCTTTCCAAGTCCATTGGTGTTTCCTTTCTGACTGAGGGTAGGGTGGCAGTTTAGCATAGATAAATCTCAATGCTGACACAGGTAGGTCTGGTAACTTGATCACTAGGTATTTCCTGTGCTTTATTTTTATTGAATCTGTAATCCCTGCATATTATTCAATGATAATGAATATTCTCTTTCCTGTAGAATTTATATTTGAAATTATCGTGGATATATTCAGGAGTTTGCTCCAAAATTATACGTAAGGAAATATGGAGTACATAGTATTATTTTGTCCTCATGCAGAACAGGTGAGAGAGATTAGAGTCTCAAACAAGTTATTGTGTATTATTTTCCTTTTTAGATAACTTCTCTGGAACCACTACAGAGTTTGGAATGCAGCAGTTAGAGCCATTTTCCAAGAATAGACTAATGATATGCACTGCAATGAAAGGACACCAGCAGACCAATGAGCAAGCAACAGAAAATATAACCTGAGAATATCAAAGGAAAGCATAAAAGTGTGAAGCTAACAAAGGGACTCACTCACAGACTTCAAATGCAGATGGATATATAGGTTGTGGAAAAGTATAGGAAAGGTTAGTCATCAAATGCATAGGGCTATCAGAGCTCAAGGTGAATGAGTCCTACTTAGTAAGAAATTGTAAGAGATACAGGGAATCCTCATTAATGATGGCTTAACATGTCATATTGCAATTGAGGTATTAATTGGCATAGTAGTTAGAAAGCTAACCACTGTTCCAGCAAGGCAAACTTTCTGTGCTGTGTTAGCTCTTACTGAGGGAGTGGTTAGTAATGACTTGTCTTAGTAGGGCATGTCTTTGTATGAGAATGCCTGTAAAAGCTAGGAGTAGCTTCTAGGATACTTCTCTGTCCTAAATGTTGCAAATCAATCAAATAAAAACTTGTGTTTCAGCAGGAGTAGTAACCAAACATGCAATCTCCTGAAAATTTGCCAGGTGCTCTTCCTGTTGAGCTTATAAGCTTAGTTCAACTGTAGGTAACAGGTAAGTATGAACTTTGATTCTATGAGCACCTTCCGAATGTGTAATCAATCTGTGTGTATCCCCATAATATAGTCGACTATTAGCTGGAGTCAAACAAGACAGGATAACTTGGTAAGGAACAACACATGACATGTTTCCAGGAGGCTGTGGATTCAGTTTCTCCTCCTGCCAAACTCAGTTTTTTTCAGCTAATTCTTCAGTTGTTATTAGGACAGAATATTTTCTGTGAGTTATATTATTATTGAATTTCTCATTGATAATGCTCTTTCTGAGTGCTTACCAGGAAATTGGTAATATCTCTGTGAATAGTTAGTCTGTCGCATTTACAGTCAATAGATAACCATTAGCATCTTCCAGTCATGAAGTCCAAATTTACAATACTTTAGAACCCCCATCCTGAAGTAAGTAATGATGGGAAATACTCGTGTTGTATACCAAAAATAAGAGCATTTAATTGTAATTAATAAAATAGCAAAAATTCAAAGAAAAATAAAATACTAGTTCAAGTTTTTCAACAGTTTTCAAAATATTGCAAAATTTTACTGGAATTTTGTTTTAATTTTTACTTCAGTAAAAATAAAAAGTATTCTTTCTGTTTTTTCTGAATTATTTTATTATTCTAATATGAATAATTCATAATATATATATTAAGCTTAAATCTTTCATTTTTTTATATTTGCTTAGATTTTTTGGTGTGATCAGCAAACTAAGCCTAAGGAAAGTAGTGTCATGCAAAAACATTTTGGTTTAAAAGCATGATAATTTAAATAAAAACTGAGAAATATATCTAAAGAAAGGTAATTGTGAAAAACTAAATAAAAATATTTGAAACCATTTAAATTTTAACTGAAATGCAGAAATCGAGAATGAATCATTTTAATGTGAAGCTGCAGAACTGCTATGACAAAGTTTATTTTTAAAATTGCAGCACACATTTTGGTTAAAAATTGCAATTTCCTAATGTTAGTGTATTTCGTTAAAATTATCGCTATGATAAGTTCTACCTTTTAAAATCATGCTTTTAGGCTAATCACATAAACCTACGATTCTTCCAATATCAGCCATTAGAGATAACTCGTCTTCATCATCCATCAATTAATTATCATTTATAATCACAGTATACATTTGAAATGCAGTAAAAATATTTCCAAAAGCACCAGAGTAAAAAAAGAATCTTTGAAATTGAAAGTCTGCTAAAATATTGACCAAAAGCATTCTGCAAAGTTCCAGGATGATGCAAATTCTAGTAGTAATAAAATCAATAACTTACATTAAAAGTATAGAAAGTGTTACAACTCTACTATCAACATGGAAATCAGAAACATATCGATAATCTACTCTGATAAGGCAGAATAAAGCATAAACTTAAGGGCACCAGGCTTGTAATCTGCAGTTCCCAGGTTCGAATCCCAGCTGGGTCAGCTTTGAGATTTATCTCTGCAAAACTCCCCACCCTGCCTGCGGTCAGTAATATCAGTGTGATGGGCTTGGAAAAGCTGCCATCCGTCGGATGGGACATTAACCCTTGGTCCTGTGCATGTTAAAGAACATGCTGGATGGCCTTGACGGGAGGCTACCATCTGTCTCCCAACAGCTGTTCCAGTGGATCCCCTTCCCCACCCTTCTCTGAACCTTCGGGGTCCTTGTGACCTGGTCATTGAGTCCACAGTGTGCAAAAAAGTGCCGCTCAGAGATAAAACAACCCAACCCTGCATAAACTTAATCGTTGCTTCTTGATGCCATTTATGATGATTCAACGTGTGCATACAATCACTACAGGCTCAAATAGATTTTTTTTTACTTCATATTTTTTTCAAGCAGAATCAACAGGCAAAAAATATATGTCATAGACTGAAATGTAACTTTCAAGATTCAATTAGAAATAGCTTAAAAAATGGCGATTTTTCTTTGAAAATTTTTTTTATGATCTTGCATTACGGAACAGTAGACTAACTCTGAGCTGCTAAAATTGGAAATGGGAAAATTATATACCTAGCTTGGATACACAAATGGTTAAAGAACATACTTCATGGGAGACTACTATCTATCTCCTAACAGCTGTACAGTGGATCCCCATCTTGCAACCTTTTCTGAGCTCTTGAGGTCCTTTTGACCTGGCTATTTAGTCTATTTGCAAAAAAAGAGGTAAAACAACCCAACCCACTTTCTGCAGTCCTTACTAAATCCCCATTATAAACAATAATAAAATTTCCTGCCTTCACTATTTTATTCTTCCATATTTACCATACACGATTCTTGTCTTCATCCCAAACATTTCCTCTTCAGAAATATTAACTAGAGATTAGTGTGGGAAATGAATTATAAATAGGCCAGTAACAAATTGTGTGTGAATTTTTGCATCTTTGGTGGGATGCCAGTTGTGTGGACAAGTTTCATGAATAAAAGTGTGTGATAATAGAACCTTTCCTATCTTCTGATTTTTACCCATGTCCCCTAAATACAAATTGTACAAGAAAAAATGTGCAAATAACAAAGATTAAGCTTTCAGTGTTAGGTACTTAGATGAGAAAACAATTGTTGTCTTCATTCAGTGGTGAGTTGTATGGTTCAGCATTAATTTGTTATTTTTTTTTTGGTTCATTGGTGGAGAGACGAAATATTTCGCAACATTTGCCCAAGTACATTCTGCTTTTAAAACAAAGTTTTTTTTATCCAATTACTATTGGAGACTGAGAAGAAAACACAATATGGAAATATTGGTTTAAAATTTGAAACACTGGTGCAAAGAAGTTGCTGATAATCATGGATGTTTTAGTAAAAAATTCAAAATTATGTTTTATCTGAAGAAATTATTTGTTTATAAGAGATGCATTACTTAAAAATGAAATTCTTTATCGGTGATTTGTGTGTGTGTGTGTGTGTGTAATGTTTTTATATTGTTTTCTTAGTGTATATAGTGTCATAGTCTTTTGGTAAATTTTTTGTTTCATGTTTCCTACAACTGTTATTCTCATATCTTTTTTTTTACCATCTGTGTCCAACAGGTGTTTCTTTGGTCCCCTTCCTCCAACCTTCTCTGAACCTTTTTGAGGTCCTTTGACCTGGGCATTAGCCCACTGTATGCAAAAAAAATGTAAATCAATTCACAATTTTTTCTATAGGAATAACTGTTTTTACTGTAAATGAAAGCAAGTGGATTGAAATATGTTGAAGATAGTTGAAAAGCAGTTTGATTTGCAGTTTGAAATTCATTTAGCTATTAAAGTTTTTTAATGTCAATCAGTTTATGTATTAATAACAAATGTGATATTTTGTATGGTATTTGTCGTGAAGCTTTCTTGTCCGTCCATCTTAGCTTCTGCAAGTTTTAATATTGTTTGCTTAAAGTTTTATGTTATACCATCATGAATTGAGAAACATGATCTACCTGGGTGCTATATATAGTATATATATAGTATCTACATATGTTTTACCATGCAGCATCGAATGGTATTCAGGTGGATTTTAGGACAAGTTTCATTGGTTTCTGAAAATTCTGCTGTAGATATTGATATATCTACAGGCATAAAACAGGACTGTTTATTAAACACTGACATTTTCCTACCTACTTCATGCATCTTGATAGATGATGTCTGAACATTAACCAGGTCAACAAAAAGAAATATGTGAATTGAGACTACCTGTTGTCTTTTTATCTCCTTAAAAATTAATTATTGAATTGCTAATCATTTTATTTTATTCTGTTTAAAGAAATGTCATATTACAACATAAACTGGCAAAGTTATATCATAAACTCCCAAGTACAATGATTTTTAAGTGTTATTAAGTCTATTGACCATACTACTATGATTTAAATTTTATAAAATATTTTATATCACCATTTTTGTTAGGAATTAAATATACTAATTTTATTTGTTTCATTTTCAGTATTTCTTAAGTATGAGAAGCTGAAACTACTGAAACGGAGACAAGAATACTGATTCAAAGAAGATGAATTTAAAATTAAATTTAAAAACTCAAAATATGGGTTATAAGTTTATTTTAGAGTTTATTAATTGCATGTATGTATTTTAAAATATGTAGAACAGTTTTATTAATTATGACATGTTTTAAATATTGAGGAAAATTGTGTTGAACCAGGTTGAACACAAACTCATGATAATAAATTAATTTTCTATAAATTAATTCTAATAAAATTAATAGAGATTGTAGTGTAATAGAAATTAAGATGGGTTTGAATTGAAGAGCTGCAATGTCACCTATTCTATCACTAAGTTACTGGTCACTGAGTAAGATTTCTATTCATGGCTATAAGCAGTAGACCATAAAATCGGTCAGAAGTAGTTTTGACTGTGAGAGTCCAGTTAGCAAGTATTTGTGCTTATATGTATCAATCAGTCGGATGTTTTAAGTATCATGATCAACCATAGTTCATGCCTAAATATTTTTAAGTGTTGCATTTGGTTGTGCAAGGATGTACAATTCAAATCTATTGGTTGTGTATTTTCTCCTTGCTGACATATTTTAACAAATCTGAAGATGCATATTTTTTTTTAATTTCTATAAATAAAACTTTGCATAATGATGTTTAATTACAATTTTAAACTTTGTGGTACTGTTTTAAGAAAAGTAAATTCCATCAGATTTAATGAAAATTCTACCAAAAACTAGTTTAGACCATTGTAAATTGTAAAAACAGAATATAAAAATATTTCTGCATCTTGAAGGCTACATTGCATCATTTTTCTGTGAAATCTGGCAATTAGTATACCATGGGAATATTTTGAAAAATATACATGGAAATAGAGTGCTGATTTGCTATGATTGTTAATATTAGAAATGTCCAGAAGTGCTTTAAGGATTCCTGCTGCTGTATACAAGCAACCATTTAACACCCCCCTAACTTCACTGCTGGCTTAATTTTTCATTTGTCTGATGGGACATTAGACTATGGTCCCAAGTAGAGTAGATCCATACCTTGTGCATATTCAAGAACATGCTTAATGACTAGTACAGGAAACTTCCATCTGTCACCTAACTGTGGGTCCCTTCCCCCAACCGTACTTTGAGTTCTTGGATTTTTGTTACTTGTCCATTTAGCCATATCCATGCATATTAAAGAACATACTGGATGACCTTGACAGGAAACTCACACCTGTCTCCTAACAGCTATCCAGTGGACCTCTCCTGCTTCCCTCCAACTTCCTCTGAGCTCGTGGGGTTTTGTAACATTGCTATTTAGCCCATTGTGTGAAAAAAATTAGACTCGGGGGTAAAACAACAACCTATATGGGTGTTAAAAAACTTTCATTTATATTTTAAAAAACATATATTCTGAATATTTGCAAACAGAGGGAAAGACAAAAATGAAAAAACATTTTTTTTAATAAGCTAAAAAGTTAAGTAATTTCTGTGGATTAACATTTCTACTTTCTATTGAATTGGATGCACAAAACTTCAATGACAATGCCACCCACAATTAACAAATGTAATAACTTCCTTTGTATTGTTATGACCACTGGCCATGATTTTAGCTGGGGCCCGACAGTAATATTTATTATTGCTCCTCATTTTTCCACCACACTTTCCCAGTGTTACAAGTTCTTTTAACTAAGGTGATGAGAACTTTATGTGTGATTCAGAGAAACCAGTGATATAGCTAACTCAGAAGGCAACATCATAGATGCAGTGAAGGGTTGTCTACTGGGAATATCAGGTAATTATATTCTTACAAATAAAACCCTACCATTTATGAATAGAAAATCGGGATTATCTTTCTCTTGGGGTACCTGTCAGTGAAGAAATTAATGCTGCTCAGTTATCCAATCAGATTCTCCTTAGAATAAACAAAACCCTTTTGTCTGTTTCTCTTGACTCAAAGGCAACCTATGCCTTTTAAGAGGCTTCTCTGCCTTGTGACTAGGAATAGTAGAGTAACAACCACTTCTTGGGTTCTCTTGACCTGTTGCAAGGACAAGCTTCACTACCCTGTCTCTTGAATCTAGACCTACATTCTTTGATTCTAGTACTGCATTATCTTGTGCAAAAGTAACTTCTTTCTCATCTTCTTCTCATCTAGTTCCAGGAAGAAAGGTGTTGCTGACATCTGAAAACAATCTGATTTTCCCCTCTTGTTGCTAGTCTTCAGCTCACCATGGGAGACAATCATGAAGATGATTCAGGGATGAAATAAATAACTCCTAAATCAAAATTATTTAGCCTGTAAAATCATTGAACAGGATGCTTCTCAAGAATTAATACAATGATATCAAACACTTCATAATCCTATCAAAATTGAAGTTTGTAGCTGGAATCTTGAACTTGCATAAATTTTCACAGATATTCCTTAATTAAGTTAGTTAATATTATGGCTCATTGAGTGATATAGGTGGGGGGGGGGGTTACGTTGCAATATTTTGGGAAAAAAGAAATGGATAAGTAAAAAAAAATGCAGCCTCAGATTGTGATTCAAACTGGGTATTGAAAAAACTTAATATGCACAAAGATTATGCTACTGCATCAGCAAAGTCATAAAGATTTGCTCTTTATTTAAAAAACAATAATAAAATTATATATATGTCGTTTTTTTAGATTTAGTTTAGAACTTTAAAATATTCAGTAATTTTGTAAAATGTGCAATTAAATTCTTATTTCGTCATATATAGTACTTTTAAAACTCATTATGCAGTGTGGCACATTATAGCCTCAGTAGCTCATGTGCCAAAAAAAACCCAACCAACCAACCAACCAACCAACCAACATTATGCAGTGTAAGTGGTGGATGTACTCTATGAGATTTAGTGGCAAATGCCACATTAAATGCACTTTGGATTTACTTCTTTTTTGCACTCTGAAAATGTTTTTTAGCACATAAAAATAAAATTTATTGAATAACTTATGAATTTCCTATTGGAATTAATGTTGACTAATTTGTACTGAAGATTCAACCATGAATAAATGGCATAATTGTTTTCTGAAGATTAATGAAATAGCAACTTTATTAAGAAAGTAACTGATAGTTAAACTGCTAATTAATTGCAGTAACCATGCTGTAAAGGATCACCATAAACAGTCCCCCAAACCATACAATAGAAACGAACTAGGAGAATTTAGTAGATGTTAAATAAAAATTGTATTACATGTTTTTTAGACAAGACAAATGTTAATATTAAACTTTAAAATTGATTGATAATTTCGTTTCAGTGGATCCTTGCCTCAGGTGTTCTAATAAAAAGCTGCTTATGATCACAACATATTTTTCCAAGGTATCTGACTGATCAATGCACATAGCCAAGAGGGCTTTATCAATCAGATTCTTCAGTTACAGTCAAAACTACTACCAGTGATAGCCATGGTATAATTTTCATAGTAAGCAGTAGAGGAGATCATGCTCAGCAGTCAGTAGCTTAAATTGTTAGCAAATTGTGGGTTCATATCGTAACCAGCTCAAGATATTTTTCCACTCACTACTACTCAAGATTATTCATAACCTACACTTTGACTGTTTGATACTAAAGGTTTCGTTTAGTCCAGGGGTGGGCAAATAGCGGCCTGCGGGCCACATTCGGCCTGCTAAGAGTTTTTTGTGGCCCGCCAAGACAGTCAGAAAAAATCCGCCTTGAACCGAGATTTCCTTCCCGTGCAAGACCGAAGATTCATCTCATATTTTCCACTAGGACGGCCACGTCAATACGCATGCGCAGTGTAGATACGAAAACAATTGCCCACCCCTGGTTTAGTCTATACAGGGTGAATCTGAAAAAGTGGGCAAAACTTTACGGGGTGGTAGAACGCAGCTATACGAGCAATATTCGTCATAGAATGTATGGTCGGAATGCAAACGGCGAGCCGCTAGGTAGCGTTGGAAATGGTATAAAAGGGTCAGTCCTCACTTGCATTCCCGTCTGCCACACCGTACACAAAGTGCATATCCGCCATTTCGTGGTTAGTATAGCCAGCCATCCTCTCGGCAATCCATGGTAGAAATGCCGTTGGGTGCGAGGACCGACCCTTTTATAATATTTCCAACGCCACCTAGCGGCTCGCCGTTTGCATTCCAACCATACATTCTATGACGAATATTGCTTGTATAGCTGCGTTCTACCACCCCGTAAAGTTTTGCCCACTTTTTCAGATTCACCCTGTATATATATACACACACGTATCGTGTCGTATCGTAAAATGTAACAGCTCACTGAGATGTCCATTTCCGGCTTTCTCAAAGCTCCAATCGAGAAACAGGAATATTTTTAAGTTGTTTCGAAGATTGATGAAAGGTTGTGAAAATAAAGTAAATATTGGAATGTAGTTAATCTTTAGAATTTTATATTTTTTTCCATAATTCAGCTTCTTGTAGAAATTGTCCAACTAGAATAAAACTTTTTTCCTTATATTTAAATTTGAATAATTTAAAATATTAAAAATTGTAAATTCATTAATGCCAAGTGATTCTAGTTCTTTAAAAAAAGTTTGACGTGCCAAAGTATATTTTGGACAGTTTAATATTACATGGTTAATAGTTTCAAGAACATGACAAACATTGCAATTTGGATTCGCAGTCTTTTTAATTGAATATAAGTACTGATTAAACGTGGTAGCTCCGGTTCTTAGTTAAAAAATTTTATTAATAATGGTCTAGGTAAATCAAATTTGCAGGTAAATTGAATGTTAGAAGAAAGGCCATACCTAAAATTATTATTTAAATTACCATTAATTTTAAAATAATTATTTGTTAAGTAAAATTCATGAAAATTAATAATTTTTTTGAAATGAGAATAATATATATATACACACACTAATGGATAAATTACCATAAGCGTATATAACTCTAAATGGTTTTTCACTTAATGCAATTAAATATGTTATGGAAAGTGCTGTGACTGACTGAATAATACAAGTGATATATTGAAAAAATTGTGTAATATGCATAAATGCTAGATATGAGAGCATGAGTTTCTTTAATGGAAGTGCAGGAATTATGGAACAGGAGATGATAATGTGTAAAACCATCCCTGACATATTCCTGCAATGCATTCTCATGCTATTCAATGAATCTTCAATGAGTCTTCAATGAAGTAATACTATGTGGTGACATTAGGGCAGTTTATAACTTCTTTCCACATGGCATGAAGAGTGATTCCTGTCTCTCAGTTCTTAATTCTATTAAACAAAATAATGGAAAGAACTTTACCTGGCACAAAAAGTAAACTAATTCTCCTATTGTTTATTTTTTTATTTAAAATTTTTTTTAAAGGAAGAAGATACTTCCCTTCACAAAGGACAGATGTAACCATGAAGCTATATTAGGCTTGTCCTGGTTTTTCATACAACATACAAACCATAAGGACATCCCCTGCTGGCCTTAGCAGTCAGGTACACTTACCACTGGACCAGGTAGGGTCTAGAGTAGGAATTTTGTAAATTCTTAGGAAAAACACTTTTATCATAAAAAATATTCAAAATTTCACTCAGCCACATAATATTAGGGACATTTCCAGCTCTAAGCATTTCAATAGTAATTTTATCAACCTGTGGACATTTATTTAGTTTTAATTTAGAGATAGCCACAGTAACTCCAAATTGTAATGCATATGCAAAAAATAACCTTTTCATTACCATACCAGGAATCATGGAACAGGAGCAGTCCAAAATGGCTGGAATTTTAAATTAACTAATTCAATCAATGCTATTTCTTCCTCTTCACTCTCTTCTACCTGCAGTTTTGGCTGCTATGGTAGTGAAAGGGTTAAAGTAAGTAATGCAATTAACCACACTGTAATACATCACTGAAATGCTCAGCTCACCTAACCATGGCAGAATCCTAACTTTCGGTAATCTAATCATGTGTTCCAGTTGGTTTCTTTCCACACAAAATATAACTATCTGGTACTCTCTGCTGTTGTGCTGCCTAGCTGCCTTGTCTGTTTTGTCAGCCAAGCTGTTTAACCAAAGATTCTTATTAGCATTCAGCTGATCATATACATATTATTAAGTTTTCTCTTGCTGTTTGTTAAGACTAGCAGGTTATTGCGATTTTTTCTTTCAGAAATATGCTGCAGTCACTGCTTGTCACTCAAATAACTTAGTCTTTTCTTCTCCATTTTACCCAAAAGAGTTGTCACAATGACTTTGTAAACTATTATAGTAAGCTTTGGCTATACCTGGGTCTTTCAGACCTTCAATGTTAAAAGTAATTTTCTTAACTTTAGTATAACACTTCTTAAGTTTAAGTTTCAAAACACTTTTAAGAAGGTAATGGAAAGACCCAATTTCAGCTCTTATGTAAGGCTTGGTATTCCTAACAGAACTAACGTATTTGCTGTTGATTAATATATATTCAACTATGTTTCTGTGCAACCCATTTGGTTAAACCAATGTATATTTGTAAATGTTGTGATTAGTTATCTTCAAATCATTAAGTTTACTTACCTGTAGGAGATGTTCCCTGTAGAACATCACTGTAGAACTTACCTGTAAGAGATGTTGCAACTACCAATGCCTAAAGGATCTCCTAACCCCCCCCCCCCCCCTCCCTAAAGGTCAGTCAGTACCAACTTTAGTATTGAAGTCACCTAACATAAGTGTAATATATCTTGAGATAATTCAAAATATCCTGAAGTTTTCCAAAAAACCTAACTTTCTCATCCTTATCAGAGACCTCAATGGGGCATAACAGCAGATAACATAAAGTGTGTAATAATAATTACATTCACCCTGTAATAAGTATAAATTTATCACTAATTCACGACATTTTTACATGTGTGTGTGTGTGTGTATGTTAAAGAAGGTAACTCTAACCTTAACATTTGCCTTTAAAGTAACTGCTTGATATCTTAATATTGAGTTTTTACCATGGCGAATTGTTTGAATATGTAAATAATATAAACTCAGCTATACTAATGGTACAGTTCTTTTACCTAACTCTATTTCTCTCATTAAACATATTAACAATTTAATAAATAAAGCAATATGTATGTTAAAAATCATTCAGCTTTGTCAACAATTATTAGAGTTAATTCTTTAATGATATGGTAAAAATAGCTACAACCATTAAATTTTAGCATGATTTCCATTCAATATTTCATTGCACATATGCATGAAGAATTGAATTTCTTTTATTTATAAACTGTAATTATTACAAATTACTGAGAAAGAAATGCTAGCCTAGAATATTATATATATTTGATATTAGGCTTTTCACATCTGCTACTCTATGAATTTCAAATTGAAATAAATTTTCTAAATTTTGATCAGTTCACTGTATATTGTTATAAATAAATACAGAGCATCTATAAATGTATGTTAAACATAGGCATTGATAGTATTTATTGTTAAATTATGCACATTCAGATATTTACTAGAAATGCTAATCTGATTATTGGACAATTTTGTATCTCACCACAGGATTTAACTGAAATATGTCTAAATGATTTGCCTTTGCTTCAACCTTGATCTGTGGAATGACTGCAGGAAGCGAGGAAGAAATCTGTGACCTGCTTTGTTTGAGTCAACTACAAGAAATCAAAATAGTGTTTCACCAACACATTTTTAAAGAACAAAGATAGATATTTCTCAAGTGACTTATTAATTGATTGCTTTAATATGGTAGAATCTAAAAATGGAAGATTTGCAGCATTTATGAAACACTTATACATTTGGTTTATATCTTTTAGGTTTAAACAATGTTTGAATGACAATATTTGATTTTGAAAGGTGTCATGCAGTTGTAATTTTGCCAACTTCTATTGGTATATACAGGGTCAGATCTAGAGGGGGGCAAGGGGTTGTGTTCCCCTTCTCCTTTCAGAATGCTAGTAAGGATAATGGGGGGGGGGGGGATATTAAATTTTTTTTTTTAAATTTAAAGACCCATAAAAAAAGGGGGGAAATGTTATATTGCATTGGAAATCCAGTCTCTTGACCCCATATCATCCAAACCCCTACATATTTCCAGTTCCATTGTGTTTCTTGCCATCCCCTCAATTTATTTCAAGATCTGGGCCTGGTGTATGTAATTTTTTATACTGATTAAAGCAAGTTTTTGTGGAATGAATATCTGTGAAAGCATGAGCAGATTTCTGTACATTATATGAAGTTTTAGGTATTGCTGAAATTAATATTTTTGTATTGGTGTTCATTTAAATTAATGTTATATAGCCATAATTTACTTTCTTTGATTTTTGAGGCTAATGCATTATTTTTTAAATATCCATGATATTTTATTAATTGTTGAAAGTAATGCAATATCTTAACATTTAAGTTATACCACCATTATTATACCTGTGTGCACAAAGTATTATGGTTATATTGAGAAAACAATCTTAATAAGCCTTAGTTATAACGAGATAAAAAGTGTGAAATGTGACTTTATGATATTACTATAGTTGTTTATTATGCTTATGGATGTACATAGTGAGAGTCAAAAACAATTGACACTACAGACGAAGTTATGCATACAAGTTTGTAGTAAAGTTTGTATTTTGCTGTCTAAGTGCACAAGAACTACATACATTAATGTCTCGTAGAAGTGCACAAAAAATTTTGATTTTATTGTTAATAATAGTAGAAAATGTGTTGTGTTTGAAAAAGAGGAAAACTGGAGCATAGTACAATATATTTATAGTTGAATTGGTAAAACTCAAAGAAAATAAATGAGTTTGTAAGAGTGGTATGTTACATTGGGAAGTCATACAGTCAAAGTGTTATAATTTCAATTTTTTATTGGAAACATCGTAAGTGCGAGAACTTTTGCTTTCACCACTGTGTTAATGAGATCTTTCCATCGATTATTTTATAGAAGTTGGATGGGATCATTTGATCACTTTGAAAAACTTAATGAGATGTTAAATTCACTGAGAATTTATATGTTTAGCAACTGTTAGTAATTAAAATAAGTATAGATAATAATCTCATAAAGATAAAATGAGTTTAGGGACTTTTGGAGGTAAAGAGAAATATGAGCACAAAGGAAAATGGCATATATTGCAACTTATGCAAATGTGTCAGAAGTTCACGTTATATGTCAAAAGTTAAATGTCAGCTTAATAACCTTTGATGTGAGTTTCTGGCAATGAATTTTGCCTGATTGTAGTGTTTTCAGTAGGAAAAAAATACGAATATTTGACTTTTAACCTAGAGTAATTAACAACCAGAAATGTGTCATGATATACCAAAAAAAAGGAGCATTTAATTTAAACAATACTTGATAATCTCAAAGTTACCTGTAAACGTTTAAATATGTATAAATCAATAAAGGTTTTTGTAGAAAAAATTTCGAAGATATACGCGATTCGAACCCGCATCTCTCCAGAAATATGCCAAAATATTCTAACCTGTTGAACTAATGCCAGCTCAGTCATTTATGGAGCATTTAATTATTGGAAAGGAGAGTGTATGTAGTTTTTCTGTTATCCTGCTGGTGCTCTGCCATCCTAATAGTTGGCAGCTCGTACAACCATAATTTTAAGAGTTATTGGTTTCCTCCCATTTTGGTAAGGATATTGGTTGGGGTTTGGTGCAGACAGTGGTGTTTGATAAATTTCTCCTGTATGTATTCTCTTGTCATAATCATTTCTGATTTAACTCAGGACAGTGTTGCAGACTTTGAATTGTACAATTTGACTCTATTTACATATTACTAGCTACATCCCACCATAAGATTGGAGGGAAATGTATTTCTCCATTTACAACTTTAAAAACTGCTGACAAACGTTTGGCATATATTTTTTCATTCATAACTTTTCCCCACAAAAATCTGAGCACGTATCTCCACTGATAAATTTCACAAATAGTCAAGATGACACCTGCACCACCAGATCCCTGACATTCACAAAGGGATTAATCCTGTCCCACAGCAGGCAGTGATCTGACCTTTCTATCTAACATGTGGCCACACAAGGTGCACCTGTGTGCGAAATTTCAGAACAATGGGTCAAGTATCTGGGTAATTACAATGCTCCAAAATCTGTCAATAAAAGTTTCTTAACAGTTTAAAACAGGTGCAGGCACTGACATCACCACACTGTAAGAAAAGCACATATATCATCTTCTGTATGGTCAGTTGCCACCTGTTCAGAATACACTTATTACTTATGATGTGTTATCATGGGGTTCAGTTTTTCTACATAAGTCATGGCTATACTATATGCATCAGATGTGTGGATTTGTACAGTTTGACATGTATTCTGGCATAATTTTATTTGGATAATATGTTGCAGAAGCATACCCAGGATGAAGGGAGGTTATAGCACCCCACCACATACACCATCAAGACTTCACTAACATATTTTCTAAATGTTGTCCATAAAAATAAAACTCAAGCATGTCAACCTCCCCATTAAAATTTACTGATATGCTGTACACACTTAATGTTTTTGATAACCAATTGCCATGTTTATTTTATATTAAAAAGTACAGTTCATAATATAAATCCAAAGAACATGAACAATAATGAAATATAAAATGTAGTTGAAAAAAAAAGAAATTCAACCTGTTTAGCAGATCTTGTTTTTTTTTTATAGACACCGATATTGAGTGCAAGAGTCAGCAAGAACATCCAAAAATCACAGTTGGCTGAGTGTTAAATTTTACAAAACATTTTTACCATAATGCCATTGTTTAATATTCCAACTTCCATAACACTTGAAATGCTGAATGAATACCAAAAATCAAGATATAAAGATTTTGTTGAGCTCCTTCCAATAGCATTTTTTCCATAAAAAGTATTAATTACACAGCTTTGAATGATGCTTTATACAGATACATGCATTGTTCCCCAATTATTTTTGAGAATACATATATAGGGGGGGAGGGGGGTCTTTCTCCCTGAGTGTGTGAGCTTTTAACTCTGAGTACTTTTACTGCTAGCTTATGTCAGAATGGCACTACTAGTTGCTTAAATAACTAGACTCTACTAATATATATATGTGCTATATACATATATATGTCACCGGCAAAGTTTGAAATCCGGCATTCTATAGAATGCCTAGGCATTGTATATAATGCCTAAAACTAGCCGGCAATGTATGAAACGATTCATATTTCACACATTTCCTAGGCATTCTATAGAATGCCAAAAGGCAAATCAGCAAAGTATAAAATACTCCCGGCAGTGATGTTTAATGTCGCAATGCGAGTCACGTGACTCTCGACGCTCGCCTCAAACAGAGAGCCAGAGCACTCGGTCAAATTCGAATTGACCAGTAAATGTTCCCCTGGGTCCCCTATAGGCTCACCCTGATTGCCAGATCCACCAGTCCCTAGTTTCGGTAAAAAAGAGCGCCGTAGTTGGTCACTTTGGACACCAAAAAGACACTCTTCCATTCGGAAAAGCGCCCCCTAGCGTTGTAAGAGTGTAAAAGAGGGTTGCCTCAATAGGGATCCCAAGGTTTGAGAACCCTAGATTCCGTAGAAAGAGAGTTAAGGTCAAAAAACAGATTAAAAAAAGTCATCAAAAAACAGATTAAAAAAAGTCATCAAAAAACGGCATATCACAAGCATCTCGGAACTCCACTGAAATAGATTTGACAAGTAGTAAAGTGAAATACGAGTATCCTAACTGGAATTGCAAACTTCGAATATTCAACACTTTACTGATTCGTTCTCGCTTGGCTTTACCTCATTTGGCGCGTTTTTTATAATGCGAACGACAGATTCATTACAGGTTATGATGTTAATATTTCTGGCGGTAGTTCATCAATGGTATTTTTCTCTTTTTGTAGAAAAATCCCGTATCTTATATTTTGTACTTCTTACATTTTTACATGCATCTTTTCAATAAAAGACTTTTTCATACTTTGCCGAAATAGTATTTGTCATTCTATATAATGCCTAGGTATTCTATACAATGCCTAGGGAAAGTATGTAATAATTCTCATATTTCATACATTGCTAAAAACGCCGGGTATTCTATAGAATGCCGGCTTTTCATACATTGCCGGTAACATATATACACTTATCCTGATGTTGTGCATTTTGCTAACTATAAGTTGGGGCTACTGATTTTTGTACTCTGCATATAAAAATAACACCTCTGTGCAGAGTTGTAGTACATGATTTTGAAATCTTTGGGTGTTCTGCAGTTTCTTTGTGTATGTTCTGAAAGCAAGTTCACTGCTATTTGTATTGGAAATGAGGGTTCCCATGCTTTGCTCTCGCAGTTATCTTTATATGTATATCACTTTTTAGTATGTTGGTTAATTTTGTAATGCGTTTTGAGAAATTGATTGTTTATGTTGGAATGCTTGCTTGTAATTTCTGTCATCATTCTTTGATGGGGTAGCTTTTTTTGTCAGGAAATTAGCATATTATGTATATAAAATATAGGTTTTGTGATATATATATATATACATTTAAATATATAAAGGCTACAAAATTGGATTAAATAATTGAATGATTATCGTATAAAACATTATACTTGTTAAGAGTAGAGAAATTTTTTAATAGTTTACAGCTAATAATTAATCTTTCCCCTGGGGAAATATTACAATGAAATTTTTTTTATTCATGTGTGCTTTATTTTTTGTTACTAATATTATATTAATGTTTTGTTTATCTACTTAGGCCAATATGAATGGGATAGCTGTGAACTTACTACATTTGAAGTCCTATCTCATCGGAAGATTCATCATGGTAAAGAACGAAGACATAAGTGTCACTTGTGTCCATATTCAACAGATTTTACAACAAGCCTTCGCAAACATATTTTTGTACACACAGGGGAGAGACCTTATAAATGTGCAGTTTGTGGTAAAGGGTTTACTCAACAAAGCAAGCTCAAAAATCATGTTATGATACATACTGGAGAGCGCCCTTTTAGCTGTAAACTGTGCACCCAAGCATTCAGACTGGTGAAAGATTTTAAAAGACATATGAGAAACTGCCATCTACAGCAGTAATTATATAGAGTATCATAATTTTGAGGAACTTGATTTGTGTGAAAAACAAGAAAAAACATGCAATAATAAATTTTAAAAGGTACTGAAGCATTATAAATATATATAAGTAAAAGCAGTTATTTTCTAGATGGGTGTACTAAAATTTCATGTAACTGATACGATTTTAAGCACTATTGATAATCCAAAATTATATAACTTTGCTATATACATATTGATTACCATCATCTGTTGTGTAGTGTAACACCTTTACATGAAGTAAATGATAATATAAGTATCTTGAAATTAAAAGTGGAAAAGTCTAGAAATATAAAGGATTTATTTATCTATAGATATCTATAGCCCTTGCTATTGCCCTTGCCTGTAAGTTTTACAATTTATTGTTGCAGGTTGATGGTGTAACCATGGTCCAGAGATTTAACAGCAAACCTTGATAGAAAAAAGCATAACTTTTCCACTGGGCATTGATGACTTACTAGCTGGTGGGAGGTTGAGATTGGCGCAGTTAGTAGTACACCATGCTCGTAATCTGAAGTTGTCAGGTTCAAGTCATATCTGTTTCAGTGCTGAGATTTATCTGCTAAACCCTACCCCTACCCTCAGTAAGAAAGGGGAATACTATTAAGGCTTTAGAAGAACACTATCAGAATAAAGCTGTGGCCCTGGGTGCAGGAGAACCACATTGTGCATCTTAAAGAACATGCTAGATGATTTTGATGGGAGTCTTCCATCTGTCTCCTAACTAAGATTAGGGGAAGGGGATCCAGTGGATTTGTCATTTTGTGCAAAAAAATAGTCCTGCTCAGAGGTAAAACAACCCAATTTTGGGTGGTAGAGAGGATGTGTGCTCTCCATAGCATGTTCATTTGCCTTATTTCTGGACTGAAATGGTGACACCATGACTCATTGCCTGCAACAATATGGTGGAGAAAATCGTTGCCTTCCTGTTCATATCTGATAATATGTTGCAAATTCAACCCATCCTCATTGTCATTTGCTTGCTAGACACTGCAGAGGTTGAGGGGCTAATGCAAAATTGTGTAGGTAATTCCAGTGCTGATATTCATTAATGCTGATACATGCCATACAGTTGTATGTCTGTCATTGTTTGAAGTAATGATAAACACTAATCTGTAATGATGTGGTACTCCTGACCTGTTCAGAAATAATATTCAAATGATTGGAATCTTCTGCTGAATTTTGCTTATCAAATATGCACTGCTCTTTCACCCAAAAAAGTACTCACCCAATATCAGATGGTGTCATTTCTTTTGCCATTTAAAAAATAGTCTTCAATCTTGGATACTTGCACGAAGGGGTTTTATTGATATACACATAATGTCTATCATATTCATGCCACTACTCTTGACTGTTTCTGGTGGTGTTGAGTTTTTTTTATATCTGTTAGTTCGTAGTATGAGGGCATTGTGTTTGCTCAGTCGATTACCCAGATATAGGGGTGACCCTTACATATCAGAGACTGACTGGGTGCTCAAGCAAGAATTATTAATAAACCATTTTGTCATCTGTAACAAATGCATCTGTTAGCATATGTTGGAATTAATAAAGCAACAAGTTTATTACTGCATGCATTTTTATGATTTGTGGCTATGCAGATATACTTATTTCTTTATTTTCACAATTCTTATTTCTTAGCAAATTATTTTTCACCATTCCTTATTTCTTAGCAAAACTGCATGTAATATTCCTGTTAGTGCTTTTATGGATGTAGTATAGCCCAGAAGTGCAAAAAATCGGCAATTTTTTGCATTGTGAACAAGAAAATCATCAAGTTATGGTGATTCCCACAGCAACTAGTTCTTAATATTCCACATTTTTGGATGGATCCTAGGATTTGCAAATATTTTTCTTCTGTTATATCCTTATTATCAAAACTGCATTTACATTTTCTGATAATGAAACATTTCATGTCAGTAATTTTAAATAATGTTATGTAATATCTATACTAAACAAAAACGAATTTTATGATGAAACGTTAAAGATGTGTGTGAAATAGTTATTGTTTTTTTTTAATTTCCAAACAGATGATGTAAGTTAAGTATTAAGATATACTTTCAATCTTATGCAATATATCTGTCTTGTTAATAAGATTTGTTTTCAGTTTTACCTTTATATGCATGCAATATAAGGTTATTATATTTCTTTTTAGTAATATTTTTTTTCTGCCCCTACCCCAGAACTCCACGAATGTGACAAGTGTAATAGAGTGTTTACATCATTGGAAGTAATGTCAAAACATAAACAACGTCACCATAGAGAAGGACCAGATAAAAGACATAGCTGTTCCATGTGTCCGTACTCAACAAATTATTCAAGCCACCTTCGTCAACACATGTTCACCCATAGTGGAGAGCGACCCTACAAATGTTTGGAATGTGAAATGGGGTTTACACAAAAGCATTCGTTACGCAAGCACCAGTTAATCCATTCAGGAGATCTTCCTTTTCGTTGTGAATCCTGCAAGAAAAGCTTTAAAAACTCTAAAGATCTCATTCAGCACAAGAAATCGTATCACAAAGAGGAACGCCCATATATTTGTAAACTTTGTGGTAAAACGTTTTCAAAGTCATCAAATTTTCACAAGCACGAGAAAAAACATTCAAAGTAATAGTGCTGTAACTATGCACATATCAACATTATTAAAAGTCAAATTTGTATTCATTGCTATGAATGTGAGAAAGTTATCCACAGCAATATTAAACATATAACTACTATGTTGTTGATTAAATGTAAATTAATGTACAATCTACCCTGTGGAAAGGGGATTTTGAAAATTTAATATATTTTTAATTATTAGAAATATTTAAATGCATCAATTTTTTAATTTTATATTGCATGTAAAAAAATGTTATTCAAAGCTGTATTAAATTCTGTATCAAAAGTTCCAGGACTGATTTCTTTTTTCAGAAAAGAATAATTTCAACTGAAAACATTAAATGACATTTATTCCCTCACTCATAATACATGTTTTTACCAGATCAAATATGATAATCGGGGCAGTCGTTCCATTTGTCTGCTTGAATGGCACACTGTGCCAGAATGGGAATGCAATTAGTGACCATTAAATTTCGCTTCAATATGAATAAAGTGTGACCAAGATTTTTAAACGTTTCCATAAAGCTTATAGTGAGGCAACCTTATGACATTCTTATATTTGAATGGTATGTACCCATTCTCCGATTTACACGGTAGAGAGGTTCCGGGAAATAGCCGTACAAATCGAAACCAACAACTCTTAGAAAAAGGCATATATTTCGAAAAAAATCCTTATTATGAATGAAATATTGAAAGTTTTATTTCTATATATTTTAGTTCAGTAATAAGTATTATTTTGTATTTGATGTGATTTAATTCATATAAGTTTAGATTAATTTCTCATACATTTCTTTTTGGTCACGGGAAAAACGTTAATGACGTGCACCATCGAATTTGAAAGGATGGTTACGAACTGAATAGAAATTAAGTATATATACTAACACAGTACTTTATTTTGTAAAATTAGTATTTTATGAACCTTGTACTTACGAATCAGCTGTCTTCATCATGTACAATAGTGTACAAATTTCAACTTGTTAAAAAAGATAAAACACGGTTTTTATTAGTCTGAAATATTCAGTTTAGAAAAGTTGGAGCTCGCTGCCAATTCAAATGGGCTTCGTTTAAGATGTCGCAAGATTGCATTACAATGGAAAGATATAATTTAAGCGAAAGAATATAACGTTAAAGATGTTTTTATTGCCAGAGGAATTTACTATTATCTATTTATTCTTGAAAATAAAAATCAAAAGTTGATTTTTTTCTTTGGAATGAAAAGTTTCCCTTAATCACTGCTACTTTGTAATATTTATATCTCCATAAGTATAAAAACAATCCGTACCGTGTAAAACAGTCTACAATCGTGTAAAACGAAAGTAGTTGCATTTTCTTGACCGTTTAAAACCGAAACTGTAAATCGAGGGATAGATGTAATCATTTCCATGATAAAAGCGGATAATTAAAAATGTTCCCAGACTGAACCACCCATTCTAATTACACAGCTACCCCCTCTTTCAGAAGGATAATAATTGGGACGAAGGCGGAAAGAATAGTAAACTTATTTAAGCCGCGTTTTTGAAGAATTTGTTTAAAAAAAATGAATTGATTCTGGTATGTTCCATTTCTGCTCGATCTTGCCCGCTCGCGAGCAATCCATGTCAATGTAAATTGGCTTTATGAATTTTTAAGCGAACTAGTAAAACTCCGAGAAAGCTGAACCACCGCATCCTCCAGGATACTTCCTGTTGCACCATGTGGACTGCTGGATATGTGTGCGTCATTTAACTGGGGAAGTGTTAGCACTAGGATGCACCATGGGATGAAAACAAGCCAGTGGAGGAAGTGTAATGCTTTGGGCAATGTTCTGCTGGGAAATCCTGAGTCCAGTCATTCACGTGCAGGAAACTATGACGTCTACTATCTACCTAAACATCAATGAAGACCAGGTAGAACCTTTCGTGGCAAACGGTATTCCCCTCTAGTAATGCTTTCTAACGAAATTTATTGATTTAGCCTACATGGCATTAAATAGAGGTGACAAGGCGGTTAGTGTTTCTAAACTTGCAGAAAGCCTTTGACTTTGGATCATGAAATTCTTTTACAGAAATTAGAAAACTATAGAATAAGAGGCACTGCATTACATTGGTTTCAAAGCGACTTATCAAATGGATTTACAGTAACCATCGTTGACAGTAACTAAAATTAACAACACTTACAGTGAAGAGTGTGAAATTCGGTGTTCTTCAAGGATCTATTTTAGGCCCGCTTTTATTTCTGATTAACGTAAACGACTTAACAAAATTGAAACTAAATAGGACAATGTTTTTATATGCCGATGATATAGTTTTAGTTAATATAAACAAATTGGGAGAATATGGGTTAAACATATACAAAAATATTATAATGTTATTAAACGATGGTTAAACTCTAATAAACTTTATCCCACAAATTAAACTGCACAAAAAAGGGAAACCATTTCTGAGCTAGAAAACTGTAACTGCATCAAAATTGATAACACACATAAAATTAAACTCAAACATGATAAAAACACAAGATTCGAAGAAAGAAATTATTTCAACTGCTAAATTGTACAAATAATGGGAAGTGCACAAGCGACTACAAAATTCCACATATTTTCAATCTCTTACCAAGGAAGCTGCTAACCGTAAATTCTTTTAGATAATTAAAACAGAATTTTTTTAATAAAAATAATTAGAAAATTTTAATTAACCTACTAACAAATTATGTAGTTCTGAATGTGAATATAAAAATCCCAATGTTATTTTGAAATATTCGAAGTGAGAAAACGCCATAAAATTTAGTAAAGAGAGCAAATTATTTAAAGTCAAAATTTTCAACTGAAATAGTATAGCAAATGCAATAAGATGGAACTGTATTAAGATTAGCGGATGAAGATAGAACGAAGGTGTAAAATACTATAATATCAATGTATCATTTTCTCCTGCAGATAAGCTCTTAGGTTTGCGGGACATCTGTAAACAGAAGTGATTTATTTGTAATTGTTTGAATAAATAAATGATTTAAAAAAAATTTAGAAAGCTGAGTATAGATCCGTGGCCGCATCAGTTTCGGCCACGTTAGTTATGCAATGGAAGGTAAAGTGTGACAACATGTTCAATTTTTACGCATTGCAATAAATTATTTGATATATGTTTGTTTCTCTAATACATCCTTCTCTAGTAACGTTATCTTCGCTCCGACTATTAAATGTTTGATTTAGTATTTGGATAACGGAAGGTTCTGTATCGTAATAAAATTATTTAATCTCAAGTGAAGTCACAAAACTCATTTTTGCTGAAAGTTTTTGAACTGCACCATTATTAAACATTGCCATAAGAATGTGGAGGTATATTCCATACATATATACATCCAATACATCCAATGCATTGCTCATCAATGCTAAATTGCCGAGAAACGTTGAGACAGTTGGAATCTCGTACACGTGGCATTGCCATTTCACTGTTTACATTGATTTTGTATCCTCACACGTGAGTGCCATTTTAACTGTGGAGCAACTGAATTTCTGGTGACAATTTTGAGAGTATCACTAAAAGTTTTTCGATATGCTTTGAAATTTCGTTATTATATTAACCATACTTGCATCTGTTTTTTCCCACATTGATCAGTGTAATACGTTTTCTCGTTTACGGAAAAATGCTCACCCTTGTAATTTTGTGAAGTTATATATATGTGCATTCCACCTTCTTATATAAACAAAATCCACACTTAAAATGTATTTAAAGCTGTCACAACATTCAGAAGGTGTAACAAATATATTGATTTGAATATTTTAAAACATTCAACAGTTAATAAGAGATGCTACGGAAGTAATGGGAATATTATTTACTTTTGCATCTTAATGCTATGTCATTAAAATATATCTTTTGTAACTTTTATTGCATTCCATTTAACTTTTCATCAAAGATTTCATTCTTTGCATTTCATGACATAGGTGTTAATGAGCAAAACAGTTTAAACAAGATTCAGGTTAAAGGTTTTTCGTTGTTCGAACAATAGATTTGGGTAAAATAAAAAAATCAGCATCTGTAGATTAATTGTACAGATCAGGTATGTATGTATTCAGACTTTATTTTCTTTTTAAAGTGGGGGGGGGGGAGGAGATAGTTCTGGACCCAATTTTTTTTCCATTTCCTCAAGAAAAATCTTGTCACCCCATATAGAGTAACATGGCCATTTGTGTTGGTAATGGAGTGATTACCTTATTTCTTGTATATATATATATGCATTTGAAGCAGTTTATGTAGAAGAAACATGTTCTCTTAATCACAAAACCTGTGGCTAGTGCCTCAGAAAACCCAAATTTTACAAATTTACTGATAAATTTATTGCTTCCTGATTAGTATGATTTCATGGAATAGATTTTTATTTTCCAATTTCACACTTTCAAATATTTAAGATGAGTGCTCTAGCACCTCTCCCCCAATGCACAGTTGATGCAGATATTAAAAATAAAGACACTTTGTATTGTGGACTATTTATGGTAATACAACTAAATTAATAATTTCCCCCAAATAAATGGCAAAATCAATTGTTTTTCAGTTTATTATTGCAGGAGTTCCATGTGTACAGAACACATCATGTAATTATTTATTACTGAATAAAATCACTAACTGGTGCATTTCTTTTGTGTTCTTATTTAAAATTTTTAGAAACATTTTTGAATAGCTCTTTAAGCAGCTGCTTGCCAGAGAAGTCAATAAGATAATACTATGTTTTTATTTTTTTGCTTGTTTTTAAAGCCAAATATTTATAAGTCAAGTATTTTTAATTTATAAACTAAATACTTTTATTAACTTCTTAGTCTTTATTAACTGTTAAATATTTTCTGATTTATTATTTGCTTCTCAATTTAATCTTTCAAGTTATTAAGCATTTAAACATTAAATTTATTCATATTATACTGGTTTCCATAAATTAAGGAAAATCCTGTGTTAAGTCAATGGGATGGTTCTAAAATAAGTTTTTGTTTTGTGAAATGTGATTGCAGATAAAGATCTCAATCAAATAAATCAATAACTCAATTTTCAACAATATTCATTCAGTATTTAATGAGTTATGGAAGTTTGAACATGTAGTGATAACAATGCCAACCACAAAAATTGACTTCAGAAGTTAATTAAAATTTAGTAATAAGTATTGTATCAAAGTGTTCAATAAAATAATTTTTATTTTAGAAGTTCGCGTAAAGAATTCTTCCACTATTCTTCAGTTTTGTATAAGTTTTTAAGACTGGCATTGCTGTTGTTAAATATTCAAACTTCCATAACTTGTTAAATACTGAACAAATATTGTTGAAAATTGAGATATTGATTTATTTGATTGAGATCTGTATGTGCAATCACATTTTTCGAAACAAAAAATCTCATTTTAGAAGTTATAGAGCTTTGACATTAGCTCCCCATTAACTTAACATAGGGATTTTCCTTAATTTATGGAAACCGGTGTATTTCTAAACAGATGTAAAAAAAATCAATTTTTCTCTTGATATTAGCAAAAAAACAAACTTTAAGTATTATAAAGTATATCAGAAATAATATTGTAAAAAAGTAATATATATAGTTTGTATTAATTGTCACAATTCATTTCTTTTAGATTTGCAAGGTATCAGTAAAACCAGTGTTATCACTTTGGTGGCCTACAGCAATTATATGGAGAAAGCTTAACTAGTGATTCAGTTTTATCACTCCCTTTCATAAGATCTACATGTGGCTTCTAGTTATGAACTTTGTGCAGTGCAAGGCACTTGAACCAGTGGCAAAATTAGTTTTGATGTGTGAAGATGAATTTAGAGACTTGCAGTATAATATATTAAAAAATCTCTTAATTCTAATATTGCCAATATTTTATAATTTTACATGAAAGTATATTTATCAAGTCTTTTCATTATTAATAATGTCTGGATTGAAGTCAGATGATAGAGCACTATAGTCATATATTGTTAGTACTTTTGAACTGTACATATCTCAAAAAGCAGTTTAACCAGAAGGATGTGAAGTCAAATTTATATTAAAAATGTTATTTTAGTACAGAAAAATGTGCAGGTTCAGTTAAATTTATGAGAATTCTTTTTGGCATCATACTTGCATTTATTCTGCAGAACTTTCAAAACAATTAACATAACTTTGAATGTATTTTAGCTATTAAAGGTATCCAAATAGTCATCTCTTGATCTTAAATGTAAAAATGCATTAATAGTATATAAGCTGTTACCTCTTCTTACGAAATATTTTGCATAATAAAATATGATGCAGTTATTAGCTGACAGATGGTAACTTTTCACTTTTGTTATTTGACAATGGGTATCCACTTTGTATTGCTCCTTTTCCAGTGATAGTAAAATGCTATTGACATTTATAAATAAGAATAGTTTTTTTTTATTTGATTATGTAATTTATGCTCTAAATTGAGCATTTTGTTTTGTTGATGCGAATGACAAAAGGTTTGCAAAGAATCCATTGAGAAAATTGTAACTTTGGTTTTAATATCTTAGAATATATATATATACTAATTGCTATTAAGATAAAATATTTTGAGTCTATATTCATAGTAGTAAACACAATTTTGTGGTAGTGATCATTAAGCTTTAAGATTGCTTCATTTGTTCATCAGATGTTTATTCACATTACAATTTTTCCTTGCTAATATAATTTAGTAGATATTGTCAACACTGTGCTTCATTTGTTGATATTTTTATATGTGCATGATTTTTAATTTTTGTAATAATCTGAATACAGTTTGTGTTTAGATTTATATGTATTTTTTTCAATGAAAAATGGGGGGAAATGTGTTGTTGATATCAGTTTTTAATTGAGAAATTTATCATCGAAACTAAAAACTGTGCTATCTATCAATGTCTTGGTTGGGAATAAATTGTTTCTCAATGTAATGATCACATGCTAAACATTCAAATATAAGGTAGTATTCAGTTATCCTTATTTTGTTAACTGATTTATAGAAGAGATCTAAAGAAACTTTAAGCATTTAGGATTTTGATTTGAAATGTATATACATTTTATCATAGGTTTGTGAGGTGCTGCAGTAAGTAACATGCCAGACATGTAATCTGAGGATTAGATTAAATCCCAAATGTACCAATATCAAGATTTTCTTCATGCCAATATTGTTTTGCAAAGGTCACTGTCTATCTGGTATGATTTTAAGCTGTGTTTTATATTCATGTATGCATACTCTTTACTGGGGGTGGGTTGGTTACTGGGCTCAGATGGTAGTGCACCAGGCTCATAATCTGCAGTTTCAAGGTTCGAGTCCCAGCTGGGCAGCATTGAGATTTATCTCTGCAAAACTCACAACCCCTCCTTTGGTTAGTAGGGGACACTGATGGGCTTGGAAAGGCCACCATCTGTCAGATAAGATGTTATGCTGTGACTGTACAGGAGAGTCATACCCTGTACACATTAAAGAACATGCTGGATGGCCTTCATGGGAGACTACCATCTGTCTTTAAACAGCTGTCCAGTGGGTCCCTTTGACCCAATCTTCTCTGATCCCTCAGTGTCCTTATGACCTGGCTCAATGGACATTGGGCCCATTGTGTGCAAAAAAAAGTTCTGCTAAGAGGTAAAACAACCCAACCCAAGCCTACTCTTTACATGTTTAAAGATGATGTGCACAATATTATTGTACACATCGTCATTCATAGGACCATGTGTACAATATTATTGTATATATCGTCATTCATAAGACCATATGTACAATATTATCCCAGTTGAAATTAAATACCCTTGAATTGCTGACTACCTAGCAGTAATTTACAACACCATTTATCCATCACAACAGTTATTAGGAAACAAAATCTGTTGGGCTATCATGCCACACCCTGTACAAAGATATGCTCCACTAAGACTGAAGTCAAGTTTGTTGAACACTTCGTATGTTAACTTAATACACAAAAAAAATTGTCTTCTGGAACAGTAACCATATACCATTAAGGTTAGTTTCAGAGTTTTCAGGAAAACACATCAAAAATTGTTTTTTATAAGTACAATTTTCAGTGGTAGCAGCAGTTAAGGGTTTCAATGAATATTGCTGTCAGATGACACAGCAGGAAAGGAAGCTAAACTAGAGAATTTTCAGAATCACATACCCACTTATTTAGATATTTTGAGAGAAATATACTGTGCTTTGAAATTTATTATGCAAATGGTAACAATTTTAAGCAGAATTCAGCCATTCTCTTTATCATGTTGAGTGTATTTTTGCTTATTTGGTTAGACCTTTATCGCATAATGCATAATTTACAAGATTGACTGAAAAACAGAAGAGATAAACTGTTGAGTGTTTGGGACACCAAGGGAGATAGTGGTCATATTTTGCTTACATGTGAAGTTATGAAGCATTGCTATGAGTTATGCAAGAAAGAAAGAAATCATAATTGCTGTGAGGTAGAAGCATTATGCCTTACCACATTTCCCATCATAATTTCAGTTTTGGGTGGTGACTAGAATAGAAATCAATATATTTACGTGATAAAACATCACACAATTTTGTTCTATTTGTGCCTTACTGAAAAAACTGTTTACATTCTTGTATTTTTGTTTATAAGCATGGAATATTTCTTTATACATTTGATCAAAAGACTTAATGAGAAATGACTTAGCATACCTTATCTACTTTTACAGTGATCATTTTTGCCATTTCATCAATAGTAGGTTCATAATAGTGTTAATTTTACAGGCCTTGTCAAACCATAAATAATTCTTCTTCATCATACCTAAACAAAACTTGACCACTCATTTCTCTTTGTGCAATGAACACTAAACTGTTGCATCTCCTTTGTTTTTCACTCATACTTTCATGGACTTATGCATCATATGTCAAAGATCTAATCAGATAAATCAAAAATATATTCAGTACCACAAAGAGAATGGCTGAACTGATTATCATTTTTGTAATAGATTCAAAATGCTGGATAAATGCTCTTCATGTATATCTCTAAACAAGAGAGTTCGATGTATTGAATTCTTCTGACCCACTTCCTTTTCTGTTGTGCTTCTGACAGCAAGCACCATCCTTTGACAAGATCTTGAACTGCTAATAGTACTAAACTGTTCACATAAAAAAACTGTGCCATGTTTTACTGACAACTGAAACTAGCCTTAATGGTGTAATGGCTAGGACTACTGTTCCAGCAGGCATAATTTTCTTGTAACTTGACTTCTGTTTTAGTGCAGCATGGCTTGTATAAAAAACTGTACAAATGAGGTGTAGCTTCTAGGATCTTTCTGTCTCCTATGTATTAATTAACCAAAAAGAAAAAAAAAAGCAAAGAGTTGCATCAAGAACCTCAAAAATCCAAACTTTTTTAGTAGTGTGTTGGACTATGTAAAAGTTCTGTCCAGTGTGTAAAAAAAATTTTTTTTTTATACTTGAACATTAACATGAGTGCATTGAAACACATTGAAGAAAAGAATCCATTATCTAAATATATTTCTAGTCTTATTAGTACCTAGGTTTGAACTCCATGATCAGATATTGCTATCACTGTCCTCATCATTATAGAGTGGTCATCAAATAGTGAAATGTAGGCTTCAGAAGCTTAACCCTTTCAGGACCATAAGGTTTCTAAGAGTAAATATTAGTATGTAACTGTTTATTTTAGTTTGTTTAGACGTAAAATAAATAAAAATCATAAGAAAAATACATAACAATGTGTAGTTTTTTTGGAATTTTATGGGAAATATTTTTCCCAATGGACTATAAAGGTAACACAAATTATAGTTAGGCTTATTATGCAATGTCTTTTATTTATTGGTTGATTATAACAAAATGTTAACTAAAATAATACAAAATTATGAAATAAAATTACTATACAAAATGATGTGCTAATTATGATATTCTGCGAAGCAATTTCTTTTGGTTGTGAAGCAAAGATGGACATTGCACAGATACAACATTATTGCAAAGATAAACATGGACTAAACGTTCCCGTTTACATAATTGCGTTTGGCATACGTTCTATTTTGACATTCTGTATAAAAAATGCAGATAAGGTTATAATTAAATACGACAATCACCAATTTTAACATGGGGAAAAATGTTTCCCTTGGTCGTGAAAGGGTTAAGAAACATAAGGAATGAATCTCACTACAGTGATAATAATTTTGTATAAATTTGACAAATGTGAAAAACTACATTTGCCTCCTAAACTTGAATTTGTGATCTCCTGGTTATGCACCAGTTGAGCTAAGGCTGCAGCAATTCACCAGAGTAAAGCTTCATTACTCAACCATTGTAACCTTCCTTAAACAGGTGTGAATTGCCTCTGCCTTAGCTCAACTGGTCTCAACTGGTAGAGCAACACATGTAATCAGGAGATCCCACATTTGAGTCTAAGAGGTGGGCAGGTTATTTTTTTTCACACTTGCCTAATTTCTCAAGAAACATAAGCTTCCTTTCATGAACACTGATTGATCCCAAGGAAAATATTGTATACCTTTAAAAAAAAAAAGGACCAATGTTATTGTCTTGTTTTACAATAATAATAATATGTTACAGTACATGTATACATGAGAAAGTGACCTGCAAAAGTTAATGATTAAAAATGCAAAAGCACTGCTATCAAGTGTCTCAATATCATTATTCTCATAAAACTAATAATGTTTCTGCCATTTTGATTTAATCTCTCATTCTAAAAGTAATGCAAAATATGTTGGATGTTATAGAAATACAAATTAAAAAAAACTTTGCTATTACTTGGAGAGCTTTGAACAGTATCAGAAATGGAACAGGCAGAAATATGATTTACAGTGGTAAGCCATGAAGAGAAATTAGAAATTGACAGATATAACAATAATAAAATGTAGAAAAAGATGAATGTCCAGTGCTGAAGAAACAAGAATTTTTTCTGTGATAATAATATATAGTACTAAAAATATTTCCTATAATTTTGAATATTTTAAAAATATAGTAGTACTTGTACATTGCTGTTGTGTATTTTTAAGTGCTACCTTTCATCCTGAATATGTTCTTTAATATGGTTTTCTCAGTTTTATTCTGCATATTAATTTTGTGTTGTTAATGTCATTTCATACATTTCTCTTATTTAACTAATATTTTTATTTCAAATATAAATTAATGTTGTTATACTATTACTATCTAGGTTTTGTGAACCAAGGAACCAACTTTTGTGTTGAATTTTCTACTGCTGAATTTGCATCTGAATACCATGGGGAAACTTTGGGTCGACGATACAGCTGTCAGCTTTGTCATTTTACCACAAACTGGATAACTAATCTTCGTGTCCATGAGCGCACTCATACTGGTGAACGACCTCATCAATGTCCTCACTGTCATAAAGCATTTATCAAAAAGTTTAATCTTGTACGGCATATCAGAACTCATAGGTTATAGTGTTGTTTCACACATAAATTAAGATAAAATTGTCGTTTGCTCAAGCATTCTTTCTTAATATAAATGACTTTCAGATGAATACAACGAAAAATTCAGCAGTCAGTTATGTTATTTTTTTCTAACACATGAAAAGTGTGGACATGTGTTTGCAGCTTTACAAAAATGACGGTTCAAGAATTTTGATGTAAAGTTTGCTACAACCTAAAGCTTATTATGCATAACTAATGTTTCAGTTTGAAAATAAAAATTGTATTTTTTCTGTTACTATGATACATGTTGATTATTTTATGACATTTCTATGGTTTCTTGTGTGGCATGATATTTGCAACACATTTTTTTTAATGAGTTTGAATAATATTTTTTTAGATGCCTGATATATATATATTTCAAATCACATTTAAAACTGCATATTTTATCAGTACGTCGTGAAAAGCAAAATGAATAAATTGTATTTAAAAATTGCCATTTTTCCTTTCTGAACTTTCAAAAAGTGTATAAAATCAAAACATACATAATAGTTGCAAATTTAATATAAAAAAAACTAATTTTATTAAACAAGTGCAAAAGGCAATTTACATTAACTAAATAGAAATGGCATCTGGAATGTAAATCAAATGAAGAGTAAACTGAAAAAGTAATTTTAGTGAATGTGATCTCTGCCTACTGCTCTTAATAATAGGTTTGGTGCTTTTCTTTCTGAGCTTCTCCCCCCCCCCCCCTCACCCTGACACAGACATTTTCTATTTCTCAGCTAACAGCGATTACAAAGAGATTTACATGATCAGATGGTACCTGCAGTACCATCTATTGATCAGAAATTGATCACATGTAGTACATCCAGGAAAATGTTATTTTTATAATCAAGCATACAAATTCACTGTAATCTGATTGGTTATGCTGAATTCATGTGCTTCACTATAAAAATAAGTTATATTTATCACTGATTACACTAATATATGTTTATAAAAATGACATATTTCTGTGTAATACTAGATGTGTTCCATTTTTTGGTCAACAGATTGAATAGGCACCACTTTATCACTGAAATTTCATATTCATTGTTAGCCAAAGGAATAATAAGCATTAAGAGATCACTCATAAGAAACATTACTTCACTCATTATCATTTTGGTTCATTCTAACCAAAACCCAGCTTCTTTCTCTTTTGATTTCTACTGTCTATTCTTGAAGGAAAAAGTTTTCAATTTTAGTTGAAAAATCACAGTGGGTGCAATGATAAAATGAGTATTGAAAAAATTTAATTTTCTAATCTGTACAGAAAACAACTTGAAATATACATATCAGGACTATTTTCAAGCATATTATACTGTATGTAACAGTAGTATAAGAAATATTTAATGTGATACTAAATTAAGTATTTTTATTTTTAAAATTGCCAAATTAAATGATGTCTACCTTTTCAGCTAGAAAGTCAGTATTCACTTTCCAAACTTTAAGATCTTAAGTACACAATTAAAAAGGACCTTCTTGCTTAGAAATTAATTAAAAATAACTTAAAAATTAGTTCAGCAATAAAGTTTTAAAGTTTATTCTTCAAACTATTTGGATGTTAAAAGTTTTCTCCTAAAAACTTTTAACATGCAAATAGATTGAAGGATAAACTATAAAATTTTATTGCTCAATGACAGAGAATTGTAAGTTATTTTTAAAGATCTTAAATTTTTATTTGTACAAGTTTTATATTTGAGTGAACAAAATATGCTTTTATTGAATTAGAAATCAATATCCAGCATGATGTAGACATTTACTAATGGCTGCAGATCTAGAATTAACTGTTATTTTTTTCTTGGTTGCAGTGCTTACCTGTTCTATTGCCTTGTGAGCAACAGTATTTAATTGCAACTAAGATATATGAATTTATTATTTATAAATAAATGCTTTCTATATCCAGCTTTTTTGAAAATGTTTAACAATACCTTTACAAATAATCTAGTTAGAGTATTAGAGCTCTGTGAGGTATGCAAAGTCCATTCTAATATGCAAAACTTTATTTAGTAGTGAAAATTTAAACATGAATTCAAATCTGTTCATATTCCTGATATAACGAGGAAAAAAAATACACATTTTCATTTCTTTTTGCATTTGATTGTTTCAGACTTCATATATTTCATTTTGTATCTTTGAACTAATCAGTCTTCAATTTTGAATTCCTTATAAAATATCCTTTTATCCTATAAGGTATGACTTATTTTTGATAATTTTCACAAAATTACACTAAGTACTTTAGGAAAAGTTTCTTTTCTCTCCTACCTTGAAGTACACTCATGAATACAAAAATTGAAACACTTGTAAATGATGAATGCAGTGACACCAAATCATTACCATGTGTAGTCCTATGCAAATAATTCCAGTGATGTAGCATGACATCACATGGAACCAGAAATGGAGGTGGTGCTGTTGGTCCCAAGACTAATAAAAGCCACCGTAACAGACAGCAGGTAAATCAGTGAAAGTGAAACAGTGCATGTGTATTTCAGTTATGCCAAGGCAAAGAACATGAGTGCATTAGCAGCTAAATCTGTTCAAATGGGGCCATATTGTGAGGATGCATGAGGTAGGTTAGTCTGCCCATTGTATAGCCAACCTGCAGATGCCGCCTCATCAGAGGTACCTGCATATGCCACCTCATCATCTGACAAGCAACCTCTGACTCACGTGCGACACCTACAGCAAATCAGCACAATGTGATTACCTCAATGCATGCACCAATGTCCACACAGACCATCCGATGGTGTTTCAATGAAGCTGAATTACAGACATGGCCTTCCCTTTGCAGGTTACCTCTGACTGATAATCATTGTCAGGCACCACATCATCATCTCAGATGAGTAATACATCTGTTTGGGTGCAGGTGATGGTCACATCAGAGTTTGGTGTTGCTGCAGCCAGCACACATCCAGGAGCACCACAGTGCCTGCATAGCCAGTGTTATGGTGTGGGGTGCCATTAGTTATGACTCCAGAACACTTGTAGTGTTTGTCCAGAGAACTTTGAGAGCTTAATAATATGTTGTTGATATTTTGATGCTCCATTGTCTACCTTTTCTGCAAAGCTTTCCTGGTGCCATTTTCAGCAGGATAACACACGTCTCCACACTGTCCAACAATGTCTGGGTTGTCAACACTCTAACGGCCTGCTATATCCCTGGAATTCTCTCCTATAGAACGTATATGGGATGTGTTGGTCATCTTCAATAGTGTTCACAGCCAGCACACATGCTGGCCACCTTGCATCTCTATTTGGAGGAAGAATGGTAGAAAGTTCCTCAGGACACTCTTAGGGACTTGTATGCATCGATGCTGCAACATTTGGGTGCATGCATTGTGACCAACAGGGGTAATACCCCATACTGAGAGCCTTTATTGGAGGCCCCCTAAACACACCCTTAATATAAATGTAGGTGATTGTGCAATTAATTATTACTACCTTATAGCATGTATCACCACTCTGCTCAGTTTCATAGAGGTTCTTCATTGTGTAAATTTTTGTATCTTTGAGTTAATAATGTTCATTATCTATAAAATAGTATGATAATGAATGCTGTTAACTCATAAATGAGAGAATAAAATTATCAAGTAATCTATAAAATCATATATAGCAATGAATGCTATTAATTGGTAAATATTTCCAAACAGTGAAAACTTCTTCCCAAAAGTAACAAGCTTTTATAATCTACTGTAATTTTGCAAAACTTATTAAAAACAAACTGTAGCCTATAAGATGATGAAAGAAAACACTGGAAGAAAATTTTATAAAGAATTCTAAAGTGAAAACTGTTTGTAAATCACATGCATAATTCATAAGTTAAAAATTGAATATTAGTCCAAAGCAACCAAACATTTTTAAGAAAATGAGAAGACATAACCACATTTTTTTTATTGTATACAAAAACGTATTACAGATTTCCAATATTATCAGATAATATTGGAAATCTGTAATAAGTTTTTAATTTAGCACTAAATTTTCATTTAGAATACATGTATAATTTCAGTGCATACTCAAGAAGTGGTTATAACTGCCTCTCTCTCAGTAGGGGCAGGGGTGGCTCAGTCAGTAGCGCACCAGGCTCATAATCAGCAGTTCCCAGGTTTGAGTCCTAGCTGGGCCAGCATTGAGATGTATCTCTGCAAAACTCCCTGCACTTGGTCAGTAGGGAACACCGATTGGTTTGGAAAGTCAATTATTCATCAGATGGAACATTAAGCTGTGGTCCCATGTGTGGGAGAGCCATAACCTGTGCACATTAAAGAGTACATTGGATGGCAGGCTACCATCTGTCTCCCAACAACTATCCAGTGGGTTCTCTCCCCCAACCTTCTCAGCCTTCAGGGTCCTTGTGACCTGGCCATTTAGTCCATTGTGTGCAAAAAAAGTGCTGCTCAGAGGTAAAACAACCCAACTCTCCCTCGGTGGTTTAAATGATGTATATTCTTGAAGAAATTCTCACACATCAATCTTAAGCAATCCCCCCCCCCCCCCCCATTGGAAGTTTCTGTTATGTCACTGTATAGTTATATATATATTAATATAGATTTATTTTTTTTAAATTTGTAACTCTTTATTTGTAACTTTTTGTTTTGAAACTTATTTTTTTAGAGCCCTAAAGGATTATATTAAAATATAAGCAATTATATTTTTAAAAGCCCTAAGAAAAGGGGCTGCTAAAGAAAATAACTTTATTTGTAAAGGTGTTGCCAGACTTTTCAGTATAGCAATAAATATTATTTATACAATCATAAAAATGAATTTCTGCAGAGGGAAATGATATTACATGAATATTTCCTAGAAGGGTTTTTTTGCATATAAATATTAATTTATGATGGTTGAGTGCTTACTTATTTATATTTGTGATGTGCATATAGTCATCTTTTCATGTTTTTTTTTTTTTAATATATGTTTCTTTCATGATCTCTTTAAAAATAATTTTCTGATCTCTTTAAAAATAATTTTCTTATGAAAAAGTATAGGCAAATTTATGAGTTGGAAATCCAAATCCTCATTTTTATGTTATATCTGTGGGAGAAAAATTAATCTCACACTCATGGTCATTTTAAGGAACACATCTGTGCAAAGTGATGGATATTGTACTTTATTGCAACTGAAATTTATGGCACTTTAGAATATAACGATATTCCCAACTTGGGATAGCAATTTCAGACATATACTTTATATTGATGATTACTTTTGCAGTCTTGTGTATGGTCAATGATTGTTATGTGTAATGTTCAGTATGTTTGATCTTTCATTTGGTTTGTACTGATATGCATATTGTTCTGTCCTAATTTCAAATCATATTCACAATGCCTTTAGTAGCAAATATATATCTATTTGTAATTTCCAAATATTTTTGTAGCTTTCCATCAGATATAACAGACTTGGGAAATATATTTTGAGTTAAAAAGAAACTGCAGAGGTTCGAACCCAGGTCCCTTAGATCAGTAGCCACTCGGCCACGGGACGGCTATCTGAATATTACAAGTATAATATTACAGCTCAAGTTTTGAGTGTGTTGTGAGGAATTAAGTTCAGGAGTATGTAAACTCTTTTAATTAGAGAGGGTGAGGGTTAGGTGCAAAAGAAATTTCTTTTGGAAAAACGTACAAAATTGCGGAAAATAGATCACTGCCATTTTTCATATTTCTTCGCTGCAATACATCTATTATCGAATAAAAATATATCTAAATTTTACAATAAGTTTTCATTAATTCAAAAACTCATTTAATAATTATTGATATTAAAAGGCATTAATAATGTATGTAATAATCAAGCTACTGTAAAAGTTTTCACACCATACTTCTACTATTAACGTTAACTAAGAATTTAGAACGAAGGTATTGGATAATCTGTAATTCAATACAATTTGTTTTTAAAGGAATTTAATGTGTAACTTATATTGAGCAAGATCTTCATGATTGAAGAGTGCATATCATCCCTGATAAACTATAATCTATTCAAGGTAAAGCAAAACTTAAGTGGTCACATGCAAGGCAGATATTAAGGATGGGGCATGGCAACTCGTTTAAGAATGCTAGTAAGTGTAATTGAAGCCAAAATATTATTAAACTTGTGCATATTTAAAACATTTTTCCAGAAATTTTTTAACGACCCCTAGAACAGACCTGGAAATCCAGTCTCTTTGCTCTCCCTCATTTACTTCTTTCCTGCTCGATTGTGTATCTTGAATCCCCCCCCACACACTTAGTTTTTTCTAGACCTGGGCTTGGTCACAATTTTTGCTTAAAAAAACACTGTATTTTTGTTACATTGTAGTACAAATATGTTTTGCCACAGCTGGACATGGGAAATTCCGAGGGTATGATTTATGGGGGAAGGCATGCCCTCACCACCCCTTCAAAATGCTAGTAAGGGTAATAGAGGTAAAAAAAATTAAGCTTATTTATATTTCATGCATTTTTTTTAAGAATATTTTTTTTAGATCGGACCGTGCATTAGAAATCCAGTCTCTTGGTCTCTCCGTTTCCATTTTTCTGGCTCGTTTTTTAATTGCCCCACCACCGCCATCACATTAGATTTTTTTTATAGATCCGGGCTTGAAAAATAACTTAATGTTTGTAAATGCAGAGTTACTGCCATCTAGTTCTTTAAAATCGATTATCATCAAACTGATAATGGATTTACCTCTCAAATTAAACTACTGGAACCATGATTCAAAAACTAACGTATAATTCAGTTGCTGTTATAAAGATAAATATTTTTAAATATTTGCTCAATGCTGTGAGTACTATGGCTATAAAATAAGTGATTTTGTTTCTGGCAGAGTTTATCTGTACATCTGTTTGCTCTGTCATTGCTTCAGATATACAAGTAGAACAAACAATGTAAAGGAGATTCTCTTTGTTACTTCATAGTGCTATTATATATAGTCTTATTATAAAACCTAATAGAGAAATAGGAGAAAACGTGTCATAGGTATAACCAGCCAATTAAAACTCAAAGGGTTATTAAATTTATATATATTCAATTTTTTCAGTTATTTATATTATGTTCAAAGGATTATTACTATTTAATAAAAAAAAACTTATTTCTCGTATCATTGATACAAGATAAAAATGAACAAATATTCATTGCTAAAGAGGTAAGAACATTTTATGTAATATTAAAATATCACAGATAATATATTTATACTTATCAATTATGAATATATTTATATATTTAAATATGCATGTATATACAGAGCACTAGGGGAAGTCCATAACCAGAATTGTGTAGGAAACCAGTAGTAGCAGTAAAATGAGTATGATTGCGGTGTCTTTGGTAACATGTTCAAGAAATTATCTCTAAAAGTCAAAACTGTGACGGTGAAACGTCTGCAGTGTTGTAGAGCTCATTGAATTAATATGATTTACTGACACTATCTTTTCCCTATTGCACTGTTCATTAATATTTCTGTAGCATTATGCAATTATAGATATTTCCCTGGTTATTGACTTATCACCCTGCATATGTTGTTTATAGTACTTATGTGTTGCAATGCTCAGTTTGCGTATATTTAATATATATACTATAATTTATTTAATTTACTTTTGTAAAATCTCGTAAATCAACTGCTCTGGTGATGATCAAAACGACTCCACACACTTTTTCCTCTCACAGTCAATAGCTAACCTGTATCATGCCATGTATATTTTTTACACTTTATGTATATTAATTCCACTTTTTAATTTATGTATAGGAGGAATTCTTTGAAAAATGCATGAAATACAGATAAGCTTAATATTTTTTTTTTTTTTTTTGCCTTTATTCTCTTACTAGCATTCTAGGTGGAGAAAATAACCATAGAAAAAATCCTTACAAAATCTATGGTTACTTTACACTACGTTGAAAAAAGTATCCGGACACTTCCATGTTATGTGAATGGAAAGCCACTTTCGAAGCTCCCTAACGTTGAAAATAAACCTTTACGCAAAAACTGTTATTCGTGATAAATTGTAGATGTCACTCAAATCTCTCTAAATATATTTCCCGCAATATTCGTTTAATATTTAAAGGATTAATGGAAGCTGAAGCATTTATCTTCAACTTTCGATACTTGTAAAAAAATACTTCAATAGATAAAACACAACTTTTGTAACAATTTATTCACTAACATAAATATCTGAAGTTTATATGACGATTTTTTTAAGATTTCATCAATTTGGAGATAATATGACAGTGTCAATTTTTAACAATCTTCGATTAACATTTAAAGAGTCATTGAAGCGGGACCATTTAACAACAGACGACACTGTCACATTGCCTCCAAATTGATGAAATCTTAAAAAATCGTCATACAAACTTCAGGTATTTAATTAATGTCAGTTAACAAATTGTTACAAGAGTTGTGTTTTATCTATTGAAGTATTTTTTTCACAAGTGTCAAAAGCTGAAGATAAATGCTTCCATTTATTCTTTAAATATTAAACGAATAGAGAGATTCAGTGGCGCACTCAGGATTTAATCTTGGGGGGGGGGGGGGAGCCGAGGGGCTCGCTGGCCCTGCTTGGGCAAACGAAGTAGCGCTCGGTGCCCCGAGCACTGCTTCATTCAGCTCGTGTTCACAGCGGCCGTGATTCCCGAGAGTTATAGGATATTCCCACCTTATGTGACCGCTAATTCAGAAGTAGGATAGAAGACACGACACAACATAAATATAAAAAATCTTAATTAGGAAAATATTTTTGGAAAATTTTCTAGTGTATTTTCTTTGGGGGGTGCCAGGTCCCCTTGCCCCCCTGGGAGCGCCACTGGAGAGATTTCAGTGACATCTACAATTTATTGCTAATAGTTTTTGCATCAAAGGTTTATTTTCAACGTTGGGGATCTTTGAAAGTGGATTTCCATTTACAAACATGGTAGTGTCCGAACACTTTTTTCAACATAGTGCATATAAACAGGCTCTTGGCAACTCCCCCCGAACACTTTTTTCAACATAGTGCATATAAACAGGCTCTTGGCAACTCCCCCCGAACACTTTTTCCAACGTAGTGCATATAAACAGGCTCTTGTCAACTCCCCCCGAACACTTTTTTCAACATAGTGCATATAAACAGGCTCTTGTCAACTCCCCCGAACACTTTTTTCAACATAGTGCATATAAACAGGCTCGTGTCAACTCCCCCCGAACACTTTTTTCAACATAGTGCATATAAACAGGCTCTTGGCAACTCCCCCCGAACACTTTTTCCAACATAGTGCATATAAACAGGCTCTTGTCAACTCCCCCCGAACACTTTTTTCAACATAGTGCATATAAACAGGCTCTTGGCAACTCCCCCCGAACACTTTTTCCAACATAGTGCATATAAACAGGCTCTTGTCAACTCCCCCCGAACACTTTTTTCAACATAGTGCATATAAACAGGCTCTTGGCAACTCCCCCCGAACACTTTTTCCAACATAGTGCATATAAACAGGCTCTTGTCAACTCCCCCGAACACTTTTTCCAACATAGTGCATATAAACAGGCTCTTGTCAACTCCCCCCGAACACTTTTTTCAACATAGTGCATATAAACAGGCTCTTGTCAACTCCCCCGAACACTTTTTTCAACATAGTGCATATAAACAGGCTCTTGTCAACTCCCCCGAACACTTTTTTCAACATAGTGCATATAAACAGGCTCTTGTCAACTCCCCCCGAACACTTTTTCAAACATAGTGCATATAAACAGGCTCTTGTCAACTCCCCCCGAACACTTTTTTCAACATAGTGCATATAAACAGGCTCTTGTCAACTCCCCCCGAACACTTTTTCAAACATAGTGCATATAAACAGGCTCTTGTCAACTCCCCCCGAACACTTTTTTCAACATAGTGCATATAAACAGGCTCTTGTCAACTCCCCCAACACTTTTTTTCAACATAGTGCATATAAACAGGCTCTTGTCAACCCCCCCCCCCCCCACGAACACTTTTTCCAACATAGTGCATATAAACAGGCTCTTGGCAACTCCCCCCGAACACTTTTTTCAACATAGTGCATATAAACAGGCTCTTGGCAACTCCCCCCGAACACTTTTTCCAACATAGTGCATATAAACAGGCTCTTGTCAACTCCCCCCGAACACTTTTTTCAACATAGTGCATATAAACAGGCTCTTGTCAACTCCCCCCGAACACTTTTTCCAACATAGTGCATATAAACAGGCTCTTGTCAACTCCCCCCGAACACTTTTTTCAACATAGTGCATATAAACAGGCTCTTGTCAACTCCCCCAACACTTTTTTTCAACATAGTGCATATAAACAGGCTCTTGTCAACCCCCCCCCCCCCACGAACACTTTTTTCAACATAGTGCATATAAACAGGCTCTTGTCAAACCCCCCCCCCCCCAAGCGATAGAAGTTTTATTCGTTAAAATACGTTACTTGATATCTACCTGAACAAAATCGTTAAAAACCTCCACTTTGCCTTAGGAAAATTGTTTCCAAATCCTCGCTATGCCTCTGGAATTTTTCATTAATTTTTTTAGTAACACAAAAGAACGTATGCACTTCTAAAAAATAATTTTCATTAAAAAAACAAGCAATGTAATCCTAATTTAGAAGCACACCATGTTTTTAAGAGTTAACTGTTAACCAGTTTACAGATGGCACTGAAAAACTAATATCTAGTGTGAAAGCTTTGCAAACTACAGTTATTTTCGTGAACTTCAAAATGACTAGCCCAGGGTGTTGAGTATAACTAGTTCCTTTGATCATGAGTAAGTTCATTCATGGCCCCAAAAGCTCTTGTGTATAATTGTCTTAGAACCTTTCAAATATTTATTATACTTTTATTTCGTGTGTAAAATTAATTTATGTTACCATTTCACAGGTCTTTTAAACCAAGGAGGTAACTTTTGTGATACATTTGCTTTAAGTGAAATTTTACCAGATCAACGGGCAGAATATTCAGGACGACGATACAGCTGTCAACTTTGTCACTATTCCACAGACTGGATAACTAATCTCCGCGTTCATGTGCGAACCCATACTGGTGAACGACCTCATAAATGCCCACACTGTGATAAAGCATTTATCAAAAAGTTTAATCTTGAGAGGCACAAAAGAACTCATACAACATAGTATTATTTCACAAATAAATTATGATAAAATTCCTATTGCCTAGGCAATCTTTGTAAATATCTGATAAATATAAAGAGGAATTTAGGGAATATGTTGGGATACTATTTCTCATGAATGAAAAATTTGTATTTTCAGCATTACAAAGAATAACATTGTCGCAAGGATTTTCTTGTAAAGTTTGCTACAATTTAAAGCTCATTTATGCATAATTTCAGATTCTATGCATATTGATGTTTCTATTTGAAAATAAAATTTTTTTCGCTACCACGAATATTTCGATTTTACACCATTTTTATGAATTCTTGTGTGACATTATATTCCTTACCCATTTTTCCTCAATAAGTTTATTTTTTAAATGACAAAGCACATGTGAAACTATTTTAATAATAATAAGTATTAGTAAAGGCTGGGATTTGCAGCCGGTAGTGCGCGAAGATCATAATCTTAAGATTTAATACCCAAATGTGCAACATTTACATTTTTCACGCCTATAGCCAGTGGTGAAAGTAGGCCGATACGCCGTACTGGCAAAATATTTTTCAGTGGTGTAATTAACGATTGCTTTTACACTAATGCCCTTTTAACTGAGCACGGACATACATTGCCAACCCTCTGCATTGTTTTCAATGTCAAAAGATTCATGTATAAACCCACATGCACTTGCGACAGTGTGGATCATCTGATTAAGGCTGCATAGGAAGCTGTGTCGACTGCAGAGGTGACCTATCAACGTCTCACCTGTTGCGAAGTACCTCTTACAGTAGGTGAAACAACACTCGGTGGCCATCTCCATATTAACTCCAGTTTCTATTCTTCCTTTGGCATTTATGACTTTCACCATTGGAAGCCCCTCCATACCGACTGCAGACAACTAGCTCTTCCAAACCGGGGGCGGGGGTGGCTCAGTCGGTAGTGCACCAGGCTTGTAATCTGTAGTTCCCAGGTTCGAGTCCCAGCTGGGTCAGCGTTGAGATTTATCTCCGTAAAATTCCCCGCCCTGCCCACGGTCAGTAGGGGACACCGATGGGCTAGGAAAGGCCGCCGTCCGTCGGATGGGACGTTAAGCCATGGCCCCTTGTGCGGGAGAGCCATACCCTGTGCACGTTAAAGAACACGCTGGATGGCCTTGAGGGGAGGCTATCATCTGTCTTCCAACAGCTGTTCCAGTGGGTCCCCTCCCCCAACCTTCTCTGAGCCATCGGGGTCCATGTGACCTGGCCATTTAGCCCATGGTGTGCAAAAAAGTGCCGCTCAGAGGTAAAACAACCCAAGCCCTTCCAAACCAAAGCGTATGCCTGCAGGAGACATACTTGGAAACAGCAAATTATCCGATCAGGCACTTCTTCCTCATTCACTACGATGGAGATGGACCAGCTCACGGGGGTGTCGCTTTCCTCATGCGCAACCATTCTCCATTCGAAATCTCCCCCCACCAATCTAGAGGCAATAGCTATCCGCCTCTTCATGGTATTTCCGTTGACTGTCTACTTAGTGAGGGTTGGTTGGTTTAGGGTTTTATGGCGCATTGGCAGCTAAGGCCATAATGCGTGAAACGAGACAGAAACCCACAACCAAAGTTAAAAGGTAATATAGTAAAGGACAAAACATATTAAAAATGTAAAAACGATAAATATGCATAAAGCATTAAATGATACAAAATTAAAACCAACCCAGGTTGAATAAAGTAAAATTACCATCTAGTAAAATAACCTGTATAACGTAAAAAATCTAACACAGGAGTTAAAAGCGAGGCATCAGATAAAAGATGTCCGAATGTAAGGGGCTCGGACGTAAAATCAACATGGCTAAAATAAAAAACTACGTTCAAGATTAAAAGCGGGATAATCGATAAAAATGCGTTGTTTTAAAATTTTGTCACAAAACTCACACTTGGGTCTGTCGTTCGTGTGCAAATTTTGAGTAGCCATAAGCGTTTTTGTTAGTTCTGTTTGTCTGTTCTGGTATTCCCGTTTGTTTCAAATTAAATCATATATTTCCGAAAAAAAATCGACAGATTTTCTTAAATTCTTTACTTCATTTTTTAAATCTCCGATTTCTGATTCCCATGTCTAAAATCGCTTTTGTTTTGTTTATCTTACATTCGCAACACAACCACAGATTCTTCTTTTCAAATGACAGCTTTTTGTAATTTTTTCTGTTGTGCCTGAACAAACAAAATGCAGTTTGCCTAAGCATCCGCTGCAAACTATGCATTCAGAGTTAGATGTTACTGATTCTCCACATATGTTACAGATTGGAGTCATTGTTGTGAGCAGAAGCGATATGCCTCTGGCAAAAGATCCACTAGCGGAAAAAGCAATGAGAGCCACCTGTGACAACAGGGAAAGTGCAGCAATTAGACCAAAAGTTTGGTCTCATTGATCTTTGTTTTGGTCTCATTGACAGAAGGCACTGTACACGGAGACTGCCGTCGGGGAGGAGCAGAACCAATAAATGTTAATAGCACTTACAGGCCCAGATGGTCAACCGATGGTGGTCAGGGTAGTGAAAGATGTCTGAACACAGTGAGCTCTGCTGGCCCACTGTGTTCAGACATCAACATCCAAGAGAGTATGTCCAATCACGACTAGCCGTGGCACTCAGTCCCGTTCCTGGAACTAGGAGGCCAAGCTCTGATCATGAAAAACAGCCCCAGAGTGTGATGCCTCCATCACCAAACTTCACAGTTGGCACAACACAATCAGGCAGGTAGCGTTGACATCCAGACTCGTCCATTAGACTGCCAGATAGTGAAGCATGATTCATCACTCCAGAGAACGCAGTTCCACTGCTTAAGCGTCCATTGGTGCCGTGCTTTACACCAGTCCAACTGATACTTGACGTTGATCTTGTTGATATTAGATTTGTGTGTGGGTGCTCAGCTGCGGAAATCCATTTCCTGCAGTTCGTGACGAACATTTATGTGCTGGTGCTTTCCAGAGGCATTTTGGAACTCGGTGGTGAGTGATGCAACCGAAGACAGACGATTTTTATCCGACCACTCACTTCAGCACTTGGCGGTTCTGTTCTGTCATTTTACATGGCCTATCAGGTCGAGAGTGTACTGTTGTTGCTCCTAGGCGTTTCCACTTCACAATAATATCACTCACAATTGATCAGAGCAGCTGCAGCAGGGCCGAAATGTCCTGAACTGACTTGTTGCTAAAGTAGCATCCTATGACTGTGCCACGTTGAAAGTCACTGAGCTCTGCCTACAGCCCATTCTCCTGTTTATGCATATCTGTGAGGTTTTCCAGGCCACTTGCATCCTTTTATACCTCTTTGGGCCATGGCTGTAGCCTATGTAGGTGAATGAACTGCTCAGAAGGGGTGTACGGATACTTTTGATCAGATAGTGTATCTTGACCACACTACTTTATGTGCTGTGCCAAAAAATCTTAGCTTAGCTGAATATGTACCTAAATATATTTGTACCCTTATCCTGAATATGTACCTAAACTGGCCATTATTATCGATTAACACTTTCACTACCATACCAGTCCAAACTACAGATAGGAAATATTGAAAAGGAAGGAAGAGCATTGGTTGGATAAGTAAGTTTAAAATCTTGGCCATTTTTGGCTGGTATGGTGTCCACACAGATTAAATAATATGACCTAGTCTCAGCCCCTACTACCTTATTCTAATGGACAAAATTTTAGCCGGAAAATTTTACAACCAATACAATTGTAAATTTTTTTAAATTCTTATGGAGCACTAGCACACATAGTTTGAAACTAATATACAGGGTGATTCAAAACTCTTGGGCCAAACTTCAAGGGATGATAGAACACACCTAAACAAACACTTTTCATCATACAATGCAAGGTCGGAACTCAAGCGGTGAAGCACTAGAGGGCGCTTTCCAGTGAACACTTATAAGCAATGGTCTTCCCACTCATCATTTCTACCGTGGATTTCAGAATGGATGTATTGTTTCACGAATCAGGAGAAGGCGGACATGATTTCACATACGGAGCTGCAGACGGGGTTGCAAGGGAACCCCAAAGACTGTACTGGGAGCGCTTTCCAACCAGACGCGTGCCTGATCATAAAACCTTTCAGCGATTGCACTGGTACCTGTGCGAAACGGTCTCCTTTGTCAGCGGCTTGCAGGATACAGAGCGTGCAAGGAGTGTGAGGACTCCACGTGTTGCAGAGGAAATTCTATTTAGGGTTGGAGATTGTCCCAAATGTATCACGCAAGCAATTTCCCATGCCTTAAGTGTGCCCCAATCGATGGTGTGGGGAGTTCTATGAGACGAACGATTACACCCCTACCATTCACAGAGGGTGCACGCCTTGATACCTGCAGATTATCGGCCTCATGTGGATTTTGCACAGTGATTCCTGCAGCAGACTGCAGCACAACCAGACTTTGATGCACGTCTTATTCACTGACGAATGCACTTTTACACGTGAGGGCATTTTTAATACCCACAATTCACATATGCGGGTCATCAGTAATCTGCACGCCATACATACACATTCGTACCAGTGGCGTTTCTCCATAAATATTTGGACTGGAATCCTCCATGACCATTTGATTGGCCCATACCTTCTGCCAGCCCGACTGAAAGGGAGAGCATACCTCATATTTTTACAAGAAGTCGCCAGAATTACTGAACCCTGTTCCAGCAAACATTCAAACACATGTGGTTCCAACACGACAGAGCGGCACCCCGTTTCAGAGTGGATGTGCAGAACACCTTGGATGCAACATTTCCAGGATGATGGATTGGTCGGGGTTGTCCGACCGAAGTATGTTAGAAGTTGGCCACCACGATCGCCCGATCTCTCATCTCTGGAATTTTTGTTATGGGGCCATGTGAAAAGCCTGATGTACGAAAGCCCCATCGATTCCAATGAGGACCTTGTTGCCAGGATTTCTATTGCCGCTGTACAAGAAATACCTGGTGTTTTCACCCATGTACGCCGATCACTATGTCGAAGGTGTGAAACCTGAATTAAAGTTGGCGGTCGCTCTTTTGAACAGTTTCTGTAAATTGTTCAATAAAATTCTGTACTTTCTGTTCTGTAATTTCTGCAATTGTTCCAAATCTCTTCTGTCATTCTTGTGTTTCTTCATTTCCTGACATAGTAACTGCTAACCCCTAGTGCTTCACTGCTTGAGTTCCGACCATGTATTGTATGATGAAAAGTGATTGTTTAGGTATGTTCTATCACCCCTTAAAGTTTAGCCCAAGATTTTTGAATCACCCTGTATATAGCTCAAAGTGTTTGCAGGGGTAATGCAGCAAACCCGGTGTTGGTAGTCAAGGATTGAATTTTCTCTGCACATGTCTGATCTCACTTTTCAATGTGTTGCTTCAATACAAAAGTGGATATTCCATAGAATTTCAGGTACATGGAATTTTTTTCTCCTTCAGCACTTTGATTTATTTGCTACTCCTCAAATGGAAATATTAGTAGAAGATTGATTTGTAACTAGATGTACATGGGTTTATCAGAATGGAAACTCGTACTGTTTAGGAAAACGTTTATTAATAAGCTGTAGAGCCACCTAGGGCATTCAGAACAGACGCAATTCGAAGTGGAACAGACATACAGTCTTGCATATACGGTAATGGAATGTTGGACCATTCTTCCTGTAAAATATGGCCCAACTGTGCCAATGATGCTAGAGGTGGAAAATGTGATCTGACCTTGCACTCCAAATATTCCCACAAATGTTAAATAATATTGAGGTCTGGAGATTGAGGTGGCCAGGGTAGCTGCTGTACCTCATGCTCTGCAAACCACAACTTGAGACATTTTGCACGGGTGCATTATCTGCTTGAAACCAGGGACGATCATTAGGGAAAAATATCTGCAACATTGGGTGCAGGTGGCCCCCGAGAATGAATTCATATATTGCGGATATGACACAACCTTCCAGAATAACTAATTGCCCTAAGAAGTGCCTGACATGGCACCCCACAGCATCAGGGATTCACCTCCATGCTTCTACAGTCGGAACCAAAACTGTCTGGGTGGTATACTTCTGCAGGTTTTTGGGGGCGGGGGTGGATCAGTCAGTAGTTCCCAGGTTCGAGTCCCAGTTGGGTCAGCGTTGAGATTTATCTCCGCAAAATTCCCCACCCTGCCCACGGTCAGTAGGGGACACCGATGGGCTTGGAAAGGCTGCCGTCCGTCGGATGCGACGTTAAGCCGTGGCCCCGTGTGCGGGAGAGCCATACCCTCTGCACGTTAAAGAACACGCTGGATGGCCTTGACGGGAGACTACCATCTGTCTCCCAACAGCTGTTCCAGTGGGTCCCCTCCTCCAACCTTCTGAGCATTCAGGGTCCATGTGACCTGGCCATTTAGCCCATGGTGTGCAAAAAAGTGCCACTCAGAGGTAAAACAACCCAACCTAACTCTGCAGGTTTTTGCCAGACGTACCATCTACCAGTGGTGGGAAACAATGTGTAGCACAATTCATCAGTCCAGATGATACGTTGTTGCGTCTTAGCATCCCAGTTTTGATGTGTTGGTAGAGTTTTTTGGATTGCAGCACGGCCATAAACACCGCACAATGAAGTTCCCAACGAACTGTTATGATGGAAACGTGATTATTCCGACTGGTGTTCAACTCAGCTGCTATTTGCAGTGCCGTGGTCTTGTGCTTCTGTTGTACACTCCATGCCAACGTTCGTTTATTCCTATCTGACAATTTCGTATAGCGTCCACAATTTGAGTGTTTGGAAGTAACGCCCTGTCCTTTTCGATAGTTAGTCATAATATTTGATAGAGTTCCTCCTGTTACGTCTCCTGTTTCCGCCGTTTTGGTTACTAAAGCTCCTGCAAAACGTGCACCAATGATGGTGCGTTGTTGGTCATCGAGATCTGATGTTGTCGACAATCACACCACAACAGCTGTTTCACCTGTGTCTGTCGCACTACTACACAATAGCCTACATTGTACTTCTCCCGTTTATATACCTCACATCACGGGTAACGTCCTCTCTGTGATATGCACACGGCACATTTCCTGTACTCCAGTCGTCATCGGTGTTTGCATTATTTTGATAAACCCCTGTAGTTTTCCAAATGAAATCTTCCTTACCAGCTTTATGTTCTTTACGTTGGTTTACCTTAGACCATCCCACACAACCGCAAGATTATCGAAAAAATATCAACAGTCTCCAAGGTATATCCACGGAATATTTTAGATATCCTATGGATATTGTGGTTGGGTGGGATGTTGGTAATCAAGGTAGGTGATGCCCTTTAATGTGACAGGAAGTACTTTTTGCTATTCTCTCTATATTGTAGGGTTAATTTCCGAAATATATACAGGGTGAATCTGAAAAAGTGGGCAAAACTTTACGGGATGGTAGAACGCAGCTATACGAGCAATATTCGTCATAAAAAGTATGGGCGGAACGCAAAAGGCGAGCCGCTAGGTGCCATTGGAAATGGTATAAAAGGGTCAGTCCTTGCACCCAACGGCATTTCTACCGTGGATTGCCGAGAGGATGGCTGGTTATACTAACCACGAAATGGCAGTTATGCACTTTGTGTACGGTGTGGCGGACGGGAATGCAAGTGAGGCACAGAGATGTTACTGCGACCGGTTTCCGATGAGATGCACTCCAGATCGGAAAACGTCCGATTCCAACCCCCCGCAGGTCGAGAATGTGGTTCCAGCATGACGGTGCGCCTGCACACTTCAGCTTAGATGTGTGGAACACTTTACATGCAACATTCCCAGGGCGATGGATTGGTCAAGGTGGTCCTATAGCTTGACCACCAAGATCACCGGATCTCTCGTGTTTGGAAATTTTTTCTGTGGGGCCATATGAAAAGCCTAATCTACGAGTGCCCCATTGAAACCGATATGGATCTAGTCGCCAGGATCGCCGTTGTTGCCGGCGATATTCGGGAAATGCCTGGTGTCTTCGCAAATGTGCGTCGGTCCCTATCCCGCAGGTGGGAAGCCTGCATTACAGCTGGCGGCAGCTCTTTTGAGCAATTTCTTTGAGAATGTACCTCAATTACATTCCTGTTAATAAAATGTTTTCTGAAGTATCTCCTCTCCTTCTTGTGTTCATTCTTTAAATGTGACAGTGGAAAACTACCTTTTAACTTCTCACCGCTTGCGTTCCGACCATACATTTTATGACGAATATTGCTCGTATAGCTGCGTTCTACCACCCCGTAAAGTTTTGCCCACTTTTTCAGATTCACGCTGTATAGTATTAATCATTGAATGATACTTAAAGATAATTAATTTTTCGTAATTTGCGATTAAGTAAATTTTTGTTATGATAAAAAGTATGCTAATTGTGGGCTCCAGACGTGTTGCTGCCACAAGAGACTGCTTTCCGTGCCTCATAGTAAGAGCTCAGGCATTCATAGTTCCTCGCAGCTTTGCGCGTCTCAATTGCAAAGCAGCGAGGAATTATGAATTATATTTTCAGCATATTTGTAATTCATGTAAAAAGTGAATGATTTTACTATCTTATCATTTATTTATAATTACAAAATTTGCAAGAAAGATCTGATATTTTGCAAACAATACAAATAAAATTGATATTCATGGCATATTCTGTTGTAGACAACTTACAATGATATGACCCCAGTTTAAATGAATATATGATATGAAATAAATTTTTTGTGTTCACTTCTTTAATTATCTATGCATTTTTTAATTACATTCATTGGGGATGTAAACAATTTGAAAAAACTCGGTGATGTAAAATTCTAAATAAAAAATAATAAATACCCCCTCAAGCAGCTGCTTGCCACAGAGGTCTAACAGGAGCTTGTCAGTTTATATGCCAAAGTAGGAGATCTGAGAGGATGGCAGGGCCTCAGCAGAAAAACGACACACACATCCATGCCTAAATCCGGGGCTCGAACCCAGGTCCCTTAGATCAGTAGCCAAGCGTGCTAACCACTCGGCCACGGGACGGCTAAATTCTAAATAGGGGAAAGATTTACATAGACATTATATAGTAATCGGCTGGTTATATGGACTGATGACATACTTAATAAATCTAAAACAACATCGGGAAGGAGCTTATGAAACAACAAAAAATTAAATAATCATCACGCCAAAAAATGTTTTTCAAAATAAATTTGTTCGAGTTCCAGCTGGGGCAACGTTGAGATTTATCTATTCAAAACTCGCCACTATGCTCATGGTCAGTAGGGGACACCAATGGGTTTGGAAACGTTACTGGTATCCCAATCTGTCAGATGGGATGTTAAGCCATAGCCCCATATGCAAGAGGGCCATACCCTGTGCATATTAAAGTACATGCTGGATGGCCTTGACGGGAGGCTACTATCTGTCTTCCAACAGTCGGTCCCCTCCCTCATCTTTGTCTGAGCCTATGGGGTCCTTGTGGCCTGGTCATTTATCCCATTGTGTGCAAAAATGTGCTGCTCAGAGGAAAAACAGCCAGCCAATCAACCCTATAAATTTCTTGAGCACAGCAAAAAAAGTGGCGGGAGTTCGTGGGATTAGTAAGGAATGCGGTGCATTTGAAAACTATATACACAGTCAAATCAGAATAATATGACCACCTACCTAATAATGGGAATAACCACCCTTGGCCTGGATGAGAGTTGCGAGACATGGACACAATGAGGCCCTGGAAGGTTGTCGGAGGCACATGTGTCCATTCGGACTCCAGCAGAGCATGGAGGTTCTGGAGATGACATAGTTGTGGGTCTGCACGCCGAACCTCTCTACCGAAATGGTCCCCCAAGTGCCCTATGGGGTTGAGGTCGGGCAATTTCGCCGGCCAAGGGATAACGGAGACATCGCTGTTGTGTTCCTGGAACCAGTCACGCACCACCTTAGCGACATGGCAGGGCGCGTTGTCCTGTTGGTAAACACCTTCACCACCAGGATAAACATCCCACATGAAGGGATGTATGTGGTCAGCGAGGATGGACACGAAATATAATTCCATGACACCTCCCAAACGTTCCACCATTCAAGATAGCACTACATTATACAGAGGGTGCCACGTTATGACCCATCCACTGTCTAAGCATGCCTTCACTTTTAAAAATAAGATAACTGCAGAGAATGGACCTGTTATAATGAGCAAGACATATAAGCTGATTGAATCGGATTCGTCTGGTTGTCTAATCATTGAGGTGTAGCGCGAGACTTTTGAATTTTGCGCATTACCAAAATATAATAGAAGGAAATTTTACTGAAATGTTTGTCTAATAAAATGCCAAACATATACAACACCAAAACTTTGTTGGTTAAATTTAGAATGCCAATCATTGAATAAGCCTGCCTAACTTTTTGGACTGGAGGGAGCTAATATGGTAGAGACTCCCAGAGGCTTTTCCATCAACAAGCCAGCTTAACAGGGGATCCCACTCCCATTCAGCGTGGCCCTTAACTCGTCCTTTCCATCAGGTCTGCCATCCTTTGGGCCCCAGCAGTACCAGCTAGCTGGGATCCCAACTTCTCACAGGTTGCAGCAGAGAGACTGCAAGACTGGGGACCCATACCTGCAGAACCCTCATACAGTCTCTCCATTGGGTCTGCGACCTACTGTGGCACACTTACTGAGTAGGGACCCCAACTTCTCAAAGGCACCCTAGGCTCCTCCACCACCTTTATTATTCATTGCCTTCTGAACCGGGATGCCTAAAGTTCTCGTGTGGAGACTTAGTTTGGCCGTTCGATCGATAAGTCCGTCGACCAGGGATCTCACTCCCGAGCCTTCAACTTCTACCTCTCCATAAGAGCCGACTCGCAGCACCCAGCGTACAGACCTGCCACCCACATCGGAGCTGCAACCGAAAACTTCTATGCCAGGATGAGTCCGCCTAATCAGGTGCACTACGCCCTTGCCCTTTCAATGGACTCTCCACTTTACACATCTCCATAGGGTTGCTGGCCCGCATGCGCGCCAAGAGGACTCCCAGTGTACAGACATGCCACCCACTTTGGGGCTGCAACCGAAAACTTCTCTGATGTGTGGCATCTCCATCGGGTTGCTGGCCTCGGTGCACGCCAGTGGACCACCAGCCAACCCTACTTCTCAGAAGCACTGTAGGCCTCCCACCACCACAACAAAGTGGTTCCCACTCGGGGGGGGGGGGAGCGAGGAAGATGGACAGGTAGCCATTGGGGTTCAGGGACCCATCCAATGGTACCAGCGGTTTCAGGTCATACCAGGAAAACATCCCCCAGACATGCACACTGCCAGCCTGTACTTGACCAACAAGCAACTCCAGGTGTTGGTTCTTGTGCCCGATGCTGTATCCGCCACCGCCCATCACTTCTGTGGGGTAGAAACCTTGATTCATCAGAGAAGGCAAACTTTTTCCACTGTCTAATGATCGTAGTACCATGCGAATTGCAGGCATTGACGATGGACCTTGGTTAACATGGGCGCCTTTACACAGCGTCGACTTTGGAGACCCATGCATAACAGTTTTTGCTTTACTCGTATTGGAAACACGTATTGGAAAAATTCTTTGATAGGTCAACTTATACATAAATGGAAATTTGTGGCTTGGGTTGTTTTACCTCTGAGCAGCACTTTTTACACACAATGGGCTAAATGGCCAGGTCGCAAGGACAGAGTACTCGAAAAAGTTGGGGGAAGGGGATCCACTGGACAGCTGTTAGGAAACAGATGGTTGTCTCACATGAAGGCCATCCAGCATGTTCTTTAGCGTTTGTAGGGTAAGGCTCTTGTGTACACAGGGCCATGGCTTAGCATTCCATTTGACAGATGGTAGCCTATCCAAGCCCATCAGTGCCCCTACTGACCGAGGGCAAAGTAGGGTTTGCATAGAGGAATCTAAAATGTTGGTCCAGGTGGGCATTAATCGGGGAACTGCAGCTTACACTGATCAGGTGCACTACCGACTGACCCACCTCAGGAAATTTGTGGACCATTAAACAGAAAGTTTCTACAAATTGACCTATGAAAATACCATGATTTTTATGTGTTTGTTTATATAACATGCAGTGGACCCCAACGTAAGAAATTTACTTCATTCGAAGTAAATTTTTGCAATACGAAAAATTCTTTGTCAGTGTGGGAAATACATGTTAAAGGCCTCATTCGTTCGAAGACCATCGCAGGTTAACATTTCTTTACCTTAAAAACATATTTTACAAAACTTAAACAATAGTTCTGGATAGAAATATTAAATATAGTGAAAAGTTAAAACTAATATAAACGTAGTAAAGAATCAATAGAACATAAAAAAAATTACAGTAAAGGCATCACTCAGTTTGTAGCTTTTATTTTGTATTTATTTGGCAGGAGTGTAGAAATGGTTGGTTGAGTCAAGCTATACTCTTCAGCAAGCAGACTCGCTTGTTTCAATCCCTTTTCAGATTTTTAACAATTTACTTGTTTCAAGGGCTACGACATTTTCCCTCTTTTTATCCTTTGGGCACAATTTACAATCGAACTTAATTTTCTTTTAAACAAAAAAAATTAGTAAAAGCAGTCTTTAAGAGAACTACTTCCACAAAAGAAAAAATCAGCAAACCAAGGCGATTCCAAACTCTTGTAAATAAGCGTCACTAAATAGTTGAGGCTGCTTAAGACGTTCCGATTGGCCGCAATTGGTGGCTGCACGACCTTTTAAGCAATTTGTTATACGAGTCAACAGAGGCATACGCCAAACAATTCGTTAAGCGTAATTTCGTTATCTGACTTGACCATGCGGAGGGCCACTATATATGTAAAGAAATTTCTTGTTTAATTATAAAGAAGGCATTACTTCTTAGACACTAGGCAACTGAATAAAATTTGTTAACCTAAGCCTAAGGAAAATGAGCCATTCTGTATATAAATTGAGTACAATAAAATCACAATGAAAATTAGTCTGTAAGAAATAATGTAACATTTTTATTCCAAATATTGCTCTGATAAACATTAATCAAACTATAAAATTTAGTACATGAACTATTTACCAAAGCTGCTGTTGTATTCACACTGTCTGGAATGAACGAGTAGGTGTGACTTTAGATGATGTTTCAGTACAAATTTCTTTCCACAGAGAAAACATTCATGTATTCTCTGTCCGGTGTGGGTAAGTATATGATTTTCAACATTACTTTTTTTATTAGTGGAGTATGGACATTTAAGGCAGGTGTATCTCCGTTGCACATTTCTTCTATTATAATTCTTACAATTCCCTGTTACTGATATCGATGATGTGTAAATTTTTTCAGATTCATAGCAACTCCTTACATATCCTAAATGGAAATATAAAAAAAAAAACATCTAGTTGTTGAAATCATTAGTTTTGAATAATTATATATTTCAAAATGAGAAAACGGGAAAAAATATATATCACTTATTCATTGTTTTATCCAAGCGAACTTTATAATTTTTTATTTTGTATTATACACAGGGGGATTGATGGTCAATGATAGAAATTAGGTTTATAAAGATTTGATATTTAATAAAGTCTATACTTTATATATTATAAATTCCACAGCCCTAATCACCATTTACAACAATGCAGTATTATGCCTATCCCCCTGTAATTTTAAATTTTATTTCAAATAGAAATGTATTTATCGTTTTTCTTCCACTTCTAAAAATGCAAACATTTTAGCTTCTAAAGCGTGTTACTATATCCTGAAATAAAGTTCTTCTCATATATTGTACTGTTTTTATGACTATGGCATTATTCTTAGACTCTATCAAATGTTAACTCCATCTATGCTTTGTCACTGCTGAAACTGTTACAGTGAATCACTTGGTAATTCTGCCTTTCAGGTCAGATAAAAGTTGGATCCCGAATGTTCACTACTAAAATTTTGTGTCTTTATTTCATAAACAGTGAGATGTGCCCTATGCCTTTATAACCATTGAAAATCCTGTTCTGAGTAGCTTGTATCCAAATAGGGGAGAACAAAATTTAATGGAGGGTTCATTAACTGATAAAATTCTGGAAAATCTGGAAAGCAGAACATACAGAACATAATCCTGAATTTTTTCGACACTTGGCTTTAAATTTTTCATAGCAAAGAAGCTTTACTGTATTCATATTTAGTGTTAATAAGAAGTAGTAAACAAAGTTACCAAACTAAAACAAAATGTCATAATGCAATAAAAAAATTTTGCTCTAAAATTAGGGCCTTTTTCAAATTTGGGATCATACACAATCCCAGCACCCGAACTATTTTGTAGTTTATGCCTAAACAAACTATAATGCCATCATCCCTGGGCTCGAACCAGTAGTTGCAATGTGACCACAAACCAGAGTGATTGCAGAGTTGATTATCTCTGAGCTTCACTTTCTTTGCACACAATGGGCTAAATGACAAGTATTCTAAATGTTCAGAGTTGGGGACCCATTGTTAAGAGACAGGTGTAGGCCTACCGATCCCATCCAGCTTGTTCTTAAGGTGTACAGGGTATGGCTCTCCTCAGTGATGTATCCACAATTCCTTGTTAGCAGAGTGGAAAATTTAGTTTGTGTTGGGAGCGAGAAATGCTGCTGTACCAAATACTAGATCATTATAACAGACACCCATATTTTAAATAATTAACAATAATTAGTACAAAATGCCAGTAATACTCAAATTATATTTGTGCTCAATAGATTTCAACGTGGGAACCACTGGTGACGAGATAATTTCTATCCATATAGGCTCAACATGTTTGGTGTAAGTCTTCCAACAGCTACATGTTTTCAAAATAAACAGTTTTTAATATATCCCCTAAAAACGAAGTCCAATGGTGTCAAATTGGCATTTCTCAAGGGCCACAATATCGATTTCCATCCAGTGATTTGACATTCAAGATAATGTTATAAATTTAATGAATGGAAACTGAGTGAGAGTTCAAAAGAATATTTAGCAACAATAATTCTAAAATAAGGTAATTTATTACAAGAGTATGAATAAAAGCATTTATATAAACTAAATTCAACTAACACAAATCTATATCTTCATCAGTATGAAAATAAACCATCAGAAGAATATATCACCTTATCACTATTCCTAACAGTTGTTTCTGTATAATTCTTATAGTCTGTACTCAAAGTATAAGACGTTTTACAAGAGTAAATAAGTGGCACAATCATATTTACGAATAAAACTGTAATCTACCAGTTTCTTAAACAAACTAAATATAACCATACACCAAATGACTTTCTTGTAGAACTTTAGTCATCAAGTATTCCAACATTTCAGCTAGGTATACTCTGGTCTCTCACAACCCAATGCGCCATAAAACCCCAAACAACCAACTTTCTCTCAGAACAAATTCTTTTCAGACGTTGATCACCCCACATCAGACAATGAATTCTCCCTACCGAAAAGTTAAAGTCAGCTCTACTTGTTCGACTAACTTCACATCCTTGCCTAATCAATTAGTGTCTTCAGAAACTTTCCTAACAATTTTTACGCTAATTCACTTAGTGCAAACACACACATTCCTGCAGTACCTTTTTCATTCCCCTTACAAACGTTAGATTTCGAGTTCTGTCCTAATCTTCTGGTGACATAATTCTCATGCTGAAGTACACGCTAGCATCAAAATGATACAGCACATCATGGTTTCTTTGTTGCAGGTTCATCTGTATAACAATATTATTTGGATATGATACTAATGCCACATCACAGCAAAGAAATTTCGATTGTTTCTCAACATCTTGGACCCTGTATATTTCGAGATTTAGCAGAAGCTGGATGTATTACGCAGATTACTCAGAAAAGATGCTTTCCTTTTGTTTGCATTTTGAAACGAGCATTTCCACCTTATTTTTATTAATGTGCAATCTGTACTCAAATGGCATCCTATAATGCACAGAATTGTCTAGAATGCGCGTCCAGACACCTGATTGGCAAAGGAAAAATGTAATTTCCCCTCACGTGATCGATACTAGCAGGGAGGGGTGGGGGGGGGGGGTGTACAAGAGGAACGTTGGCACAGAACAGGCTTCAGTGGAGACGTTGATACGAAACATGAGTGAACATGAGTGAACGTGCTGAGTTAACGGAGTTACAGAGACGGTTCATTATAGGATGCCATTTGAGTAACTTATCGGTGTGTGCGACTGCGGCCAAATCAGAGCATCCTAGGTCAACTGTGCAGGATACGATTACTAAATGGAAACGTGAAGATGTCATGACAGTCAAGAAACGTTCGGGCAGACCACAAAAACTGATGGAAAGGGATCGAAGTGCTCTAAAATCTGTGGTACATTCTTCTTGTCATTCATCTGCTACCATTACTAAAACGGTTCAAGAGTCAACAGGTGTTAGACGGTTTGTATGGAGCTGCATGCATTAAATTTCCATGGCCGAGCAGCTGCATATAAACCACTGATAAATCCTAAACATGCACAATGTCTAGCCTGGTGCAAAGCTTGTCAGAATCCGTCGCTGGACCAATGGAAACAAATTTTATGGAGCGTTGAATCGTTTAACGCTGTTCCGATCCAATGGTCCCCGCTGGGTATGGCAAACATTACCTGCCACAGTGTATTGTCCCATCTGTGAAGTTCGGTGATGGTAGCACGATAGTTTGGAGCTGTCTATCTGGGCATGGATTTGGACAGTTGGTTCCTATAGCCAGTAGCACGAATGTCGAGATGTACGTGAACATTCTAGACAATTCTGTGCTGCCTACATTGTTCCAGTACTACGGAGGACCATACATCTAACATGACAACACACCATGTCATACTCATGGTATGCTCAGCCATGGTTTCATGATTCAGGTGTATACATGCCCTGGCCTGCTCAGAGCCCCGAACTGAATCCAATAGAGGCTGTTTGGAATGAACTCGAACATCGGTTGCGAGTTTTACCAACACCTAACTACCATGTTGAAGGACGAATGACACAAAATAGCCACAAGTTATCAAAAACTGATTGATGGTATGCCCAAAAACGTGGAGTGTAACTGCAGCCAAAGGTGGGCTGACACCCTACTGAAATTTCAATAAATGCCATACTTTGTCAAACATTTTGGTGTCCAGTGACTTCTTTCGGCATAGTGTGTATATATATATACACTGAATGACAAATTATTATATACACCTACCTAATAATCTGTTGCTCCATCTTTTGCCCTCACAACAGCAGCCAGACATCTTGGTAAGGACTCAATGAAGTATTGAAAACACAGAGGTGGTATTGCCACCATAAAGCGAGGATCACTTCTCGTAGTTCATCCACAGTTGCCAGTGAGGTTGAATAGTTTGAACAAATCTTTCAAATTTGTCCACAAATTCTGAATGGGGTTGAGGTCCAGCGATCAAGGGGAGTCATTCGAGTGTGGTAAACTCACTTGCTCTTGAAGCCAATGGTGCCAGTAGAGAAGTAAGTGGTGTGGAATTGTCCTGTTGAAAGATGGGAGTCATGGTGCAGAAAGAGAATAGTTACAAATGGGTGTAAATGGTTGGCGAGATTGCTCACTTACCTTGTGCCAGCAACGGTCTCTATGGGTACGAGGGGCCCCAAATAAGCCCGTATAAACGACCACAAACTGTTCACCGCCTCCACCTACCTGTATGACCTCAACTTGGAAAGCTGGATCCATCATTTCCTGTGGTTTATGCCACACACACACACCCTCCCATCGACGTGACAGAGTTGAAACCATGATTTGTCAGAGCAGATGAAGTGTTTTCCAGTTGCTATAGGCCTTCGCAAACTGCATTTTAATCTTTCGGTGCCTTGCAGCCAACAAGGGAACACGATGTGGACATAGACTGCCTTAGCCTATTTTTTACATGGTATGATGGATAGTCTTTGCGCATAAACTTGTGGACACGATCTCGTTCAATTCCGACGTTATCTGCTCCATGGGTTAGCGCATTTTAAAATACTATTTTTACGGCTTTCTAAACACCAGAATAACTCGTTACACTATTCTATTAAAAAATAATAAATATCTTTAGGGTTAAAACATTTTTGTGAGAAGAAAAAACATTTATATTTTCTTGCTTTCACTAGCAGTTAACCACGATTTTCGCCGATACAATTCACTCCATATTAAAAGGTCTAGACTGGTACCTCTGAATTATATATTTAAGTGGCCTGATCATAAAGTTCCTCTTAATCACTTGCTAAATGAATATTTCAAGAAAAAACTTTATTCAAATTATATATGTAGAAGAAAAAATTAGCTATTCATGAAGGAAACTATAGAATAATTTACCAAAACATAATGGAACTGCAAACTATAACACAATTTACCAAAACATAATGGAACTGCAAACTATAACACAACCGTGCACCTCACTTCTCCACAGGTGACCCCTCGCCCACTGTTTTAGCTCCTGAAAGGTAGGTGTGCCCTGGTTAGCAAAGGCTGCATGGCACGCACTGCAATCGTTAGACCCACTGAACATACTCTCCAATGCATTCTCTATGAGTCAACACACGCTGGCAAGCAATGGACACATTGGCTCCAGAAATGTCACCCACGGTTTGAAGAGAGAATCCCAGACAGCATTTTCCCTGCTTGTTAATGCCAAGCCCTAACCCCATCAATATCACGACCTGCACCACCCTTCTTTAGTTTAAGGGAGTTGTGATTGTTTTATCGGAACTGATCACCGCTTTTGATGAACCCACAGCTACATAAGTTAAAGGTTCTGAAAGCAAATCATCACAAGTGAGCGATATGGCAGAAGGAACAGTAATTTGCCATGAATCCATTGCTGACCAGCGAGTTCCTACCTTAAAGCTACAGAAGAGTATTGCGAAGCGATTCAATTGGAGAACAGTTGACATCAATTCGTCATAAATGAACTTCTCCACCGACATTGCTGAGCAAAAAGGGAATTGACAATAGACACTGCTGAGTTTTACCATTCCTAAAACAATAGCCCAGACATTAAATTTTCAACACAATTTGTACTTCCTCACTTAAAATGGGAAACGAGAAATTCCATGTAGTAATGAGTCCCAGCTGGACTAAAGGACGTGACACCACTGGTATTTACTACAACTTTGATGGAAAAGTTTTAGTGAGCATATTAATACATGTTTTTTACAACGTTTTTTTTTTGAGTGGGAAAAATCAATATTGTTATATTTAATATTCAGATGGTTCAAGAAGCTTCACAAGTACTCATGATATATAACACTACAAAACGCAAATACTAAACTATCATATGTACATATATTTAGCCCCCCACACATACACTGTCGTAAACTGGTATGAAAGAACGACACAATTTCTCAAACTTAGAAAATATCTTGACATTTTTCTTTGCATAATTAACAAGCATAGGTTGCATAATCATCTTTATCAATACATTTAGTAGACACACTATTTTGCAACGGCTTTTTGTTTCATTAGGTTGGGTTGTTTTACCTTCGAACAGCACTTTTTTGCACACCATGGGCTAAATGGCCAGGTCACAAGGACCCCAAAGGCTCAGAGGGTTGGGAGAGGGGACCCACTGGAACAGCTGTTGGGAGACAGATGGTAGCCTCCTATCAAGGCCATCCAACGTGTTCTTTAACGTGCACAGGGTATGGCTCTCCTGCACACGGGCCACTGCTTAACGTCCCATCTGACAGACGGCGGCCTTTCCAAGCCATCGGTGTCCCCCTACTGATCTTGGGCAGGGCGGGGAGTTTTGTGATGCCTCAACGCTGACCTAGCTGGGACTCGAACCTGGGAACTGCAGATTACGAGCCTGGTGCACTACCGACTGAGCCACCCCCACCCCGATGTTTCATTAGCATTTGGGCGAAAAATAAAGTTATATACATTACCAATGATTATGATGAAAACTTGTATTTGACTTGAAGTGTTATTTGATGCTCTAAATGAAAATGGAAAAAAAAAACTAGATTTTATTGTAAATATTGCACAGTGCGATATCGTGTTTCAAAATGCACAATACCAATTAGTTGAGGCAGTACACTTATTTTTCATATGCAAGATACAGGACAGAGATGGATCTTAGAAACTTCTGCTAGTAGTGCACCAGGGACGTAATCTGCAGTTTCCCCCGAAAGCCAACTGGACCATTGTTAAGATTTATCTCCACAAAACTTCTTACCCTGTGTTGGTCAGTAGGGGACACCAAGACTTTGAAAAGCTGCCATTTTTCAGATGGAACGTAAAGCCATGGCACTGTTTGTGGGATAGCCATACCCTCTACGCAGGAGGCGATCATCTGTCTCCTAACAGCTGTCTGGTTGGTCCTCCTTTTTTGAGCCCTTAGGATCTTTGCAACCTGGCCATTTAGTCCATTGTGGGCAAAAAAGTATGGATCAGAGGTAAAACTACTCAACACAACATAGTACTTCTAAGACAGAAGTCAATGCTACCACTGTCTGCAATTGAACTATTAAGTTTTTATATAATTTAAAATATTAGTTTATATCACCATATGTTCATTTTGTAGATATGAACTTGGCACTTTATTTTCTACCTTTTTCATTAAAATCACGAATGTTACCTTTTTTTCATTACCAAACAAAAATGGGAATCCGAAAATTTTCTAGTCAATGAGCATTTAACGATATATTTAGATGTCAATAAAAAAATGGAAAACTTTTTTGGAACAAAAATTTGAAAAACTCAAGATACAAAACTGGAGTGAAAAAAAGTATTGTAATTTTTAGTAAATTATATATCATTGTATTTATTGTGAAAAACAAACAGAATGATACAACTGTTTACAAACAGAATGATACAACTGTTTACAAACAGAAATATTCTTATGTAAACTTGTTCTGGGAAAGTTCACTACATATACGAATCTTTGAGAAACATGTCACTATCGCAGCCCCTTTCACAATGTACTGATTATGGTGGCTACACAAGAATGGTGCTGAAAATGTCATCTTGATTTTTCAGTGGTGTAGCGTGAGTGACAAGTGGGGAGACTAGGCGACATTAATAATCTGCACATATGCCATTTCACACACACCATTTACAGGTGATTTATGGATCATCTATCTTCACACTCACTTCCCCTGTTGCTATTAAAGTTTATGCAATCTACTGAAATTCTTCAGAAATGTATCGCTAATAGGCAAAAGCTTATATTTAGGAATGATAACTGCAGAGAAGTGGGCTAAGCTATCCTAGTTGTTCCAAATTTTACACATATCTCTAAATGCAGAATTCAGAGTACGTGTAAGAAGTGCATGGGACTCAGTCTTACGTTCACCTGAAACAGAGCTTTAGAAATACGATTATCCACAAATTTTATTTAAAATTATATTCCATTTGTTAACAAACTTTTATTTATTCATACCTACCTTACACATCAACTTAATTGGTATAGATAAATAACTGGAATACAAAATATTTGCATATTTAGTTTTAACTTTTAGAAGCCCAACAACCATTTTAATTGTTCACAGTGTAGATAAGTGGTTTGCTATATATTAAACGAAATATTCACTTAAAATACTTTTTCTAACAATACTTCTTTTGCAAAGTTATGGGCATGTTTAAATTTTAATTGTTTTAAAATTAAACACTGAAATATTTGTTGGGGTGTTAATAATTAACAAACAATTGCTCGAGGGCCTCAAGAAAAATGAATCTATCATCTCGGAATAATTTCTTCCTTTCTGAGTATCACTTCCACCGAAATGTTCTCACATTACGAAAATTTATTTTTTTTTTGTCAGCAGGTAGTTAAGATATTCATACAAAAATATTTTTAAATGAAATTTATATTGAAATTTTATTGATATAGGCTGAAAACTAAATATCCATATCATTTGTTCGACTGAAAGCTTCAATATATTTACCAAATTTTTCAATTGTAATAAGTGCAGCAGCAATGAAGCCACTACAAATTCTGCAATATTTAGATTAGTTTGAAATTTGAAAAGTTATGCTAAAAATATATGTATTAAAAATATATGATGACATTGATAGATCTTCAGATTTTGCAAATAACCATATATTAACCTATCAAAAAAGGTTGTCGATCACTGGTGCAGTCTGAAAATTTTCTAATTGTTTGAATCAAGGTATCAATATTTCTTTTAATATTACTAGTGCATAGGGCCAGAATTGAAAAAAAAATATGCGGTGGGGCCAAGATTAAATCAGAATGAACCAGAATGCCATTTTGGTATAAACGTTTTCCCTTTCACGTTTACTGGTCATTAAAAAATTTCCTGAAAAGTACCGGTATTATATAACTGCAGGAACATTAAATTAGAAGCATGGCATTAACATCTGAATTAACCCCTGCCCATTTTTAGAGGCATTAAATCAGGTTCTATTACAGATAGGAACTTAAATATTTCAGGCAATAGTGATGGCAAAAAGGAAACTATGTATGAAATTTGGAACCAGGTGGCTGAGTATTTGGGAAATTATGGGGTATCCACACATGGAAGACTTTAACTACTGCACTCGAGGTGTAACATAAAAAAATAACTAACTAAAATTTAGCATCAAACTTTAAAACCAGTGTTGAATGCAACACATTGGACAGAGAGACATGCTGCAAAATGTGTCGCACAGATATTCAATTGCCTCCGGAACTACAATACATATGAACGCAAAACATTTGCTGAGTCACCAAGATATCACCTAGTGCTGATGTCTTCCTTTACTGTGTTATGCAAGGAAAACCATTTCAACAGTGTCCATAAGTTATGAAGGTATCTTTAATCGACTCATCTTAATGAACAGTGCTATCCTGCAACATATTAGCTGGTATGTAAACTATATGCAACCACATTTTTAGAACTTTAACTATATAACTTTGGTTGGTTCATAATTTTTATGGTATCATGTTGATTACATTTTTATGAATAACAACACTGACCAGAAGTTTGTTAATATACATATTAATCTTACTCTTCATTACATATAAATAATATTACTGTTTACCATGCAAGAACACCCAATGGCCTTAGTACTTACATTATGAATATGCAAACTAACCCAAACTTACAAAACATTTCTAATGTACAGTCTCATCCTACAGCTCAAAGTGTATAGGGATTACTAGACATGCTGTATATATTTTAAATATACTTTTCCTAATTAGAATTAGTATGATTTAGATTAAAATTCTATCTATACTATAGAAATAAATTTAGCATTAAAATTTAATTTCACTACAATTTTTATATCAATATCAGATATCTGAAATATTTAATATTTTAGCAAAAGCAATATTTTAATAAATTGCATACATATAGGCTTAAGATTTATGTGCTCTGACAATAATGTGACCAAATTTATTCTGTAGCCAAAATTATCACTACATGAATTATTGTCTTCAAAGTAATCCTCTTCTGACTTTATACAAACATCCCATCTCTGCAATGCATGAAAATTGTGTTCTGAAAGTTGAATAGTTTTCATAATATTGCTTTAAAATGTTAACCACGGTGCAGTCTTTCATTGGTATTTTAACCTACTCATGTGCATTTTTAATAGCCACAAATAAATTCTACAGTATCTACAAGGCTATTCATCTAGTCAGCCTTGAACATGCTTGCTATATAGACATAACAGATTTTGTCATTTCAATAATGCATTTCTCTGTGGGAGTGTGAAAAACTCGTGGATAATTCAAATGATAAAATCATTAAATCACTTAGTCAAACATTTCATCATTCTGTACATTCAGTCAGTCATTAGTTAACAGAAATGAAAAAAATTCTTTTTGTGGAGAATAGATACTAATAAAATATCACTATTGGCACTTTCCCGACCATCCATTAGTTTGAATTTCCAGTGTTAAGACACCTGCAAGACCAATAAAATATTACAATTACAATAAATTTATATAAACTTGTTAAAAATAATGGCTTATCATTGAAATAACTTATAAAAATTTATATCATATCATTTGATAGATGAAGGCATTTTTTTAAAAAGTGCATTCACCTATAAAATCTGGTTGAATCACTCAAGCTAACATGAGTATCTACCACAAAAATTTATTCTGTTACCCAAGTTTATACTACTAATATTTCGTTTTAAGTCTAATTAAGAAAAATAAGTCTCTAACCTAAAGCCTTCAATAATATATTTATAGATCGTTGATACTTGCTACTTTTCCCATATTTTGGTTTACCTTTTTTCCCATTGCATCCTGTTATATTTTTGCAGATGAACATCCGAAGTACATTTTGATGTTAAATGATAGATGCAAAAGCCAAATTAACCCTTTCTACTTCTATGTCATGCTAGATATGACATTTCAATTTCTAGCTGGAGTCAACATATCTTTTAGTTGCTGAAGAAGCACCTTGAGACTGATTATAACAAGTAAAATGTGGAGTTTTAATAAATTATTTGATGTAATTAGTTCTATTGTCTTATGAAACCAATATGTTGAGAAATAGATTAAAAAGGGTCAAGTACTGAAAATGTATATAATAGTGGAAAAAAACAAAGAACACAAAAATAAAAGTTAATTGCTTAATACTCTATATACTTTTGCTTAAATATACAGCATATATTTCTATAGTTTCATAAAATATAGAATTATGAAAAAATGAGCTAGAACAACATATCACCTTTGGTGAATACGGAATCCTTGTTTTCAAACAGAATAATGTTTATTTTTTTGCCTGTACCACTTTCCAACAGTGAAAATTTGAACTAATGGAAGATTGGAAAAATAAAAATTGTAATATTTTATTGGTCTCCCAAGTAATAAATTTATTGTAGTATTTTATATATTATCAGAAATTAGATTATGCAGATGATTTGGCCCTGTTGGCTACTGATGTTGATAAGATTAATTTGTTCATTACGGCTGTTGACGAGATTGGTAATAGAGTAGGTTTGGTGATAAACAGAGAAAAAACTAAAGTGATGAAAATTGGTCAGGCAGATGGTGCTTCAGTTGCTTTGAATGGCTGTACTCTTAAGCAAGTGTCTCAGTTTAATTATCTTGGGAGCTATTTAACAGATACTGGTGATGTGAGGCATGAGATAAATAGAAGAATAGGGATTGCCGCTGGGAATTTGAAGAATCTACGGAGAGAGTGGAAAAATAGGCATGTACACCTAAAGACTAAAATTAGGTTGCTTAATAGCTTGGTTCTTTTTAAGGTTAGTTATGGTACCGAAACCTGGACCCTTTGTAAGCAGGATAACAAGAAACTTGATTCCTTTGATTCTAGATGCTTACACAGTATCTTGGGCATTAGGTGGTTTGACTTTGTAAGTAATGATGAGGTTAGAAGGAGTCAACCTCCTTTGAGCAGCATATTGTGCAGAGAGAGACTGCATTGGTGTGGTCATGTTGCCTGTATGCATAACTGCAGATTGGCAAAGAGGATTATGAACAGTGTACCTAAGGGTATCAGAAAAAGGGGAAGGCCTAGGATGCAATGGGCAGACAATGTCAAACAGGACCTTGCTAGAATTGGCCTAGAGTGGCCAAATGCATCAGCTGTAGCTAAAAAGAGACATGTCTGAAAAGGAAAATTACAGTGTGGTTGGACCTCTGTAACCCATGGCTGCATGAGGATTCTGTATTATATACGTATATATTATAAATATAAATAATACATATTTTTTATTTATATAAATTTATTATAATTAATTGTAATATTTTATTGGTCTCACAGGTGGAAATAAAAATAGTGGAAATGTGAACTAATGGATGGGCAGGAAAGTGCAAAAATTTTATTAGCACTTTGCACAATATAGATACTAATATTACTATTTGCATTTTACTGACCAGTACTTATGAAAAAAGTTATTTTTGTACTCTTATTTCTACTTTAAAAAATTTCACATTTCCACACCCATACCAGCGATAAGATGCAAATCATGCTGCCAATATAAAGCCTTTGACACTTGCCCTCACCACTAAATTTCAAATTTCTTTTAATAAATCGTTTGCAATATTTAAAGTTTTATCATTTTCCACCTTTTTCCAAAGTTATGGGGTGCTAATAATAGTTATTGGGAGATTCCAAAAATGCATATTGTAATATTTCAATATCTATTCAACCCAAAATTAACAGTTTTGTGGAAAAAAATATAAAAATTTACCAACACACAAGATGCTAATGTGACCTATCAATCTGCTGTCACCATCTAGGTCAGAAAAGGTAACTTTACATTTTAGTTTTGCACTTTGTAAGATGTAAATAAATAAGTAAATCACTCACACTAAAAGCATTACTAATGAATTAATTAATAGTAAATCCACAGAGTTACTTGTTGACTTTGAAATCAATAGTTTTGTGGAAATATTGATTTATTGACTATGCTTTAGCATGAGGAACTTATTTTTTTCACAAAACTATTTATTGATTTATTGACTTCACAGTCATTAGGTAACTAGAGATTTAATATATATTGATCAACACAAAATTAATTTTTCTATTTAAAAACAAAAGAAGTTGAATATTTTTACAGGTGGATAGACAACAGAATAAAAATATTTGCTCTTTTTTTAAACTGCGCTAAAAAAAATGCTTAGAGCAATATATTTTGAATACACAGGGCAAAATTATGATAGATGCTCTAGAACTGCCATTTGCTTTTTGATAAAAAAAATTTCTGTGTGGAAAGGACTACATGGAAGGAATTACCAAGTGTTGAAATTAGGAATGACACTGATGAGGCTTAGAAAAATAGTTAATTACATCCAATTGCAGAAATATTCATAACTAAAAAATTTTTTTATAAAAAACATGTTAATAATGAAATGTATACCATTTTGTAAAGTATTTTAGTATATATATATATTTAAGCATTTTATACTTTTACAATACATTTATTTTAGAAATTAAATATAATTGAGTATCCACTAGGACACCAGCATTAACATATCAAATCTGGTTGAACCACTAGAGTTAACATACGAGTATCTACCACAAAAATTTACTCTGTTACCTAGGTTTTTATTGCTAAATTTTAAGTCTAATTAAGTAAAATTGCCTTTAAGCTAAAGCCTTCAATTACATATTTATAAATGTAATAGTTTCAAATAAGACATTTAAAATCCCGTCACACCACAATAATACAGAGAAAAATACTCTAATCAATTTGAAAAACTGAAAATGCATTACAAGACAAAATTTCTTAATCTTGTAATACATTTCCTGTTTTGATTAATACACTTAAATGATAATTAGAAACCACTGAATCGGGCTTTATAAATTGCATAATATAGTGTATGATATTTCATGAGACAAAGATGGGTTTTCTTTTCTCTTTCCATTTACAATAAAATTAGCAAGTACTTGTATTTTCTTGGTTCTTATAAGTGCAACTTCTTATGTATGTTAAGAGTTCGCTCACTCCTAAATATTCTGCTACAGCGATCACAATTGTATCTTTGCTTTTTAGTGTGAATTACTAAATGTTTATGGAGATCATGCTGATTCTTAAACTGTTCTCCACACACTAAACATTCATGCTTGTTAGTGTGAGTGATAATATGTTTTTTTAGGTCCATTTCCTGTGCAAAACCTTTTCCACAATGCTGGCACTTATTGCATTGTTCTCTTGTGTGCATGAGGATGTGCTTGTGGATATCAGTAGACTTATCTGTAAAGTATGGACAAAGGTGACAACTGTATTGCCATCCTGAGCCTTTCTTCTGACGTGTTCTCTTGTTCCTAATCCCAGATACAGTTGAAGTATATTTCTTGCACAGATCATTTTCATAATTTTGTGAACCTAGAGTATTGAATAAAAAAGTGAATTACAATAAGATCTGATACTGACTGATATTTTTATCTAAATGAATTTCAGCAATGAAGCAAATTTTATTTCAAAGTTACTATTATTTTATTACTTACATGTCACTATTACTTATTATGAGAAACATAGTAATCAATTTAAAATAATTTAAAATTCTCTGTCATTGAGCAATAAAATTTTAGAGTTTATCCTTCAAACTATTTGCATGTTGTAAGTTCTTAGGAGAAAACTCTCAGAAGCTTTTCGAATCAAAGACAGCGCTCCGTCTTCAGTGAAGTGATGCTATGTACTGACGTTAGGTCCGTTTAGACAAAGAGCTTCTTTCCATATGTGTGTAGGGTGATTCCAGTGTCTCGGTTGCAGGTGGAGACGGACGAGGTCATTATTTCAATAGCCTCGCGGTCTATGGTTCCATAGAAAATGGATGCGCGCGCAAGAAGTGTGGCGTGCTCCCAGTCTATTGTTGCTGTGTGTTGCACTGCTAGCTCAGAGGCGGCCGTCGTTAGCTTCTTTTGGCTGACATCAGTTTGGTGCTCCGCGAACCTTTCTTGTAAAGAGCGAATGGTTTTGCCGATGTAGTACACAACGGAATTATCCGTCAACTGTAGGGGAAATCGGTATACGCCTGTTTTTTGAAGTAGGCTATATTTGTCCCTGTCCCTTTTGACTAATTTCTTCAAATCTGGAGCTGGGCTGAAAACAATTTTGATATTATGGGCACTGAGTAATTTGTGGACCGATTCACATAGGACAGGAACGTAAGAAATGGGTCCGCCAAAAGTAGTACGTTCGGGGTCGGTGATTGGGAGGAGAGCCGAATCTCTTCTGTTTCTGTTTCTATATTTGCTGATGACTTTGTCTATTGCTGTTGAGTTGTAGCCATGGGAAGCAGCGATGGAATGGATGTTTAAAATTTCTTCTTCAAGCAGTTGCTCATTTGAAGACACGGTGAAAGCCCTATGAGTGAGGGAATGGAAGACTGCAATTTTGTACGCCCATAGGGCGCATGAGTCTGCACGTATGACAGAAGGGACTTAGGTAGGCTTCCGGTATACTGACGTCATCAAGGCTCCTGTGTCATCTTTTTGGAAGCAAACATCTAAATAGGGGACGGCACTTCTATTTTCCTCCTCCTTCGTAAAGCGTATCGTGGGATATATATTGTTGGTAGAGTCAATGAGGCTTTTAATTGCTCATTGCTGACGTTCCAAATTAAAAATATATCGTTGACGTAGCAACACCAGTAGAAGGGTAAAATTGCTGCTGAGTTGAATAATTTTGTTTCAAGATCTTGAAGGACAATTTCGGATAGGATACCGGAAAGGGGTGAGCCCATGGGGGCCCCTGAGTCCTGCCTGTAGATTTTGTTGCCAAACTGGAAATAGTTGTTTTCAGTGACGAGTTTTAGAGCCTCATGAATGGCGTTGATTTTGGGAAGGGAAAATTTTTGCGTTTCAATAATTTTTGTCCGAAACAACATGACTGCATCTAAAACTGGAGTGGAAGGGAATAAAGAGACTATGTCAAGTGTGACAAATTTGCTGTCGGGAGGAATGGACAGATCCTTGAGTCTGTTGAGAAATTCCGCTGTCGACTTTACAGAAAATGGGTGATCAGAAATGAAGTTGGATAGAAATTTCGACAAACTGTTGTCAAGAAAGAAAGTTGGAGAAGTTCTTTTGCACACGAGCGGCCAGATGGGATAATTTTCTTTGTGCACTTTGCACTGGGCAAATATTCGCGGTGCTTAGCAGTTGGATGACACTGAGCTCTTCTTGAGGTCCTTGGGGAACCACCTGTTGTTTTTAGCCTGAAGACTTTGTTTTTGATGCTACTGGTGGGGTCAATATTTAAACGAGTGCAATGGGAGCTATTTATGAAGTCCAAAACTTTGGCATCGTAGTCACTTTGGCATCATAGTCACATAGGGCTTTCACCGTGTCTTCAAATGAGCAACTGCTTGAAGAAGAAATTTTAAACATCCATTCCATCGCTGCTTCCCATGGCTACAATTCAACAGCAATAGACAAAGTCATCAGCAAATATAGAGACAGAAGAGATTCGGCTCTCCTCCCAATCACCGATCCCGAACGTATTACTTTTGCGGGACCCATTTCTTACGTTCCTGTCCTATGTGAATCGGTCCACAAATTACTCAGTGCCCATAATATCAAAATTGTTTTCAGCCCAGCTCCAGATTTGAAGAAATTAGTCAAAAGGGACAGGGACAAATATAGCCTACTTCAAAAATCAGGCGTATACCGATTTCCCCTACAGTTGACGGATGTACTACATCGGCAAAATTGTAGTACATCCGTCAACTGTAGTACATCCGTTGTGTACTACATCGGCAAAACCATTCGCTCTTTACAAGAAAGGTTCGCGGAGCACAAAACTGATGTCAGCCAAAAGAAGCTAACGACAGCCGCCTCTGAGCTAGCAGTGCAACACATGGCAACAATAGACTGGGAGCACGCCACACTTCTTGTGCGCGCATCCACTTTCTACGGAACCATAGTCCGCGAGGCTATTGAAATAATGACCTCGTCCGTCCCCACCTGCAACCGAGACACTGGAATCATTCTACACGACATGTGGAAAGAAGCTCTTTGTCTAAACGGACCTAACGTCAGTAAATAGCATCACTTCACTGAAGACGGAGCGCTGTCTTTGCTCCGAAAAGCTTCTGAGAGTTTTCTCCTAAGAACTTACAACATGCAAATAGTTTGAAGGATAAACTCTAAAATTTTATTGCTCAATGACAGAGAATTTTAAATTAATTTTTGAGCAAGAAGGTCTTTTTAATTGTATAGTAATAAAATACATTATATACATACTTTCAGCTATCTTAAAATCAAGAAGTCTAATTTAGTAAGTGAAACACTAAAAATGGAGAATAAGATCTTGCAACATTATGTGCAAATAATATACTATTAGGTATTAAAATATTTTAAAACCAACTGCAACTGGAAATGAAGAAATTAGTATGTATAACCATAGCTCAAAGAAGTTAACAGTTTATTTTTCTAATATGCAATCAACACATGTAAAAACAGTGTCCAGCAACTTTCTTATCATGGTTCTTTAGTCTCTTCGACATGTTGAAGGCTGTAATTACAAAATATCATTTGACATTAATAATCTTGTTCTTAAACATGAATTTTGATATAAAATGCATTCAAATATCAAAAACAAAAATAATCTATATAAGATGTAGACAGATGTAAAGATAACCTCATAACAAAATAATATTAGTTTTCTCAACCAAAAACAAAGTTAAAACTTCCGCTAAGCACATGGTAAATACAAAAAATGTCTTTTAAAGTTTCTATCAGCAGCTGTTAATATTCACTATAAAATGGTGCAATCAGCAGAATGTCCAATAAGAGAATATGTTATTACTCAGTTTAATGAAAGATGCACTTAACATCAACCATTCTTAGTACATAATGACACCAACTCAGTATATAATGACAATGTACAAAAAACATTTTTTCTCTTCTAATTCAAATAATCCACATCTGCCAATGATAACATGGATTTATTAAGTTAATCAAAGTTCTCAAAATCTATAAACTTTTTCACTCTATTCAAGCAATTGGAATTAAAACCTAAAAGTACAACACTGGTGCTGAAGTCATTCCCACTTCTGTAGTTTAGAAATACAATAACCACCCAAATATTTCAGTGTCTTGAAATCATCAAGGGAATACCTGAACTTCTAAAGTTTTTGGAGCTTAATGTTGATAAACTACTAATAGGTTGATGCAAATGAAATGGCTGAATTGTTAGTAAACCATTCAACAGCTATAACTTTGTTAAAAATAACTTTACTTAATCAAAATATGCACTAACAGATTCAATAAGCTTCTGCCACCGAAAAACAAGTGCATTTATTTCATTGGTAAAAAAATGAGTTCCTGGAAGTGATGAATTCTTTGAAGGCATTTGTCTCATTGCTGAATGTTTTCCCCACTAAGAAGTAATCCAGAAGCTTGAAGAAGTGGTAGAGTTGGAAATAGGTCTGTTGAATATATTGGGTGAGCTAGAGTCTCATACTGTAACTAATGGAGTTGACACACCATTATATTTGAGATGTGAGGTCGAGTGTCATCATGGAGCAGAATGACACCATCTATTGACCAATGTCCCTTCTTGCATGATTTGTCACACATTTTTGGGAGTTCTACACAATATTTCTCAGCATTTATTGTTCACCCGAGTTTTAGGAATGAATAATTAATAACATCAGCTGCAGACCACCAAATGGTCACCATAACCTTCTTCGGGTGAAGATTATGCTTGGACGTGTTTAGGTGCTTCTGTGATGTCCAGCCATTGAGCAGAACGTTGATTGTATAAGATCCATTTTTCATCACACGTTACAACTCTGCGTAAAAGCAGTTTCCTCTGGTTTTGTGTGAGAAGGGAAGTGCACATTTCACATCGATGTGCCTCATGTCTGTTAACTCAGGCAGAGCCCATTTATCAAATTCTTCACTTTCCCAATGGCTTCCAGGTGATGGGAAACTGCTGAATAATGCACACCTAATTTGCCTGCAATGTCTCGTACATTTTGGCATGTCAGGTTCAATTAAAGCTTTCAATCAATCATTAACAGTTGTTTCTTCGGGTGGTCAACCACGTGGTTTATTTTGAAGGCTGATGTTGCCTTATCAAATTTTTTCAAACAAACATCATGTCTGTTCACTAGCTGTGCCTTCCCCAAATGCATTGATGTTGCAAGTTGCTGCAGTTGCAAGTTGCATATGCAGCATTGTGTTCAAGTGTAAACTCGTATAAGAGCATGAATTTGACTCTAATCCGTTATTCTTTTAAGGTTCTTACAATCCATTTGCCACAAAATCTACTGGCGAAATCGTTTAATATAACCACAGGCTTCATTTAATATGTATCACAAGTGCCATCTGATGACATTTTTCAGTCCTCAAAACATTGAAAACTTCATGCACCTGCAAAATTGGCCATTTGATATGCAACAACCTAATATAATTTATGTTTCGGATTATATTTTTGCTTGATGAAAATAATGAACAACCATGGATCGCAATTTAAATATATTTAAAGAATCACAATTTCACATTTCTTTCTTGTTGAGAAATGACTTGTTTAGAAGCACATCCCATTTTTATCTTCAGTTCTCCACTCTGTACAACTCCCATTATTTTATTATTCAAACAAAGGCAGTCACTCAATGTCTTGCATATATTATTTTTCTTTTTTACCTGCAATGAAAATGCATTGTTTGTTGCATTAATACAATAAAAGCTTTTTAATACAAAATAAAATAAAAACAATTACTCCTCAAGCAGATAATTTGGCATGGAATGCTGACAGTAACCTGTCAGTACATTACACCATAAAAAAGGTAAGTGAGGAAGGTGAGATCACAATAAAAAGACATTATACAACAAAAATATAACATTGATGCCATATTGGGAATTTGAACCAAGTTCTTTATAGTCAAAAATGTTAATCATTCAGTCACTTGGACAGTATTCCATTTTATTTATTAATCTTGGTTTTGATGATTTGCATATCTTTTCTTCAAAAAAAAAATATAAAACTATTTAGATGCAAATGAAAATATTTTTAAATTGATGGTAAACTCTAAAATAGTGTATCACTTTCTACACTCTATCTTCCTATAGTACAGTTTCCCACTGCTTAACTACAGAGAAATAACTAACTAGTTTTTAAGGCATTGATAAAAGTAATTAAAGTTAAACTATAGACCACTTTACAATATACAGCTCGTTATATTTCAAATTTGCATGTTTATTTTCAACAACTGATGTAACAAATTAGATAATATGAAAAAATAACCTTATCTCTCATACATGTACTCAAACTGGAAATTTGTGCCTGAAAGACTTATACTGTTTATTTCACAGTTGCTAATTGCATCCTGGTGCTTTAACAAATATCCAAAAAAGAGACTTGGAAATACTTTGTGTTCTATATTGACATTTAAGATGAACAATTAAATCAAAATAAACACATACAAGAAAATTAATCATGTCTAAACAATAAATACATTACATAAAATTAACAGAATAATACAAACCATTCTAGCCAATGTCAGCCATCTAACAAAGGTGTTGGAAAAAGTATACAATGCTTTCTCTTATACATTGTTATTGTAGAAGATCTCTTGACTGCATAACAAAAAATAACTTCATTCCAAAAGAACAATAAATATTTTAATTGACAATAAATTCACAGATTACCTATTCATACATAATTCAAGAAATAATTTTGTGGAAAAAATGATTTGCCAGCGAGTGGGATTTGAACGCAAGCCTTCCCGGCACCTGGCATGTAAGTGGGAGATGTGTGTTTGAATCCCACTCACTGGTAAATTATTTTTTTCACAAAATTATTTCTTGAATACTTTGCACAAAATTAAAATATAATACAACCACATTGCAACAATCAAATAAAAGTACACAATATGTGGATACTTTATATACGTCACATATGATCTCTTACCTAGACCACCAAATTTTCTACTGCACAATAATAAGAAAATGCTATTTCTCACCTTGTTTTAAATCTTTCCTTCTTTAACTTGGGTTGGGAATTTTACCTGAGTAGCACTTTTTTGCACACAATGTGCTAAATGGCTAAGTCACAAGGTCAAGAGAGCTCAGAGAAGGTTCAGGGGAGGGGACCCACTGGACAGCTGTTAGTGTTGAGTTGTTTAACCTCTGAGAGGCCCTTTTTGACCCATTGGGCTAAATGGCCAAGTCACAAGGACCCCGAAGGCTCAGAGAAGGTTGGGGGAGGAGACCCACAGGAACAGCTGTTGGGAGACAGATGGTAGCTTCCCATCAAGGCCATCCAGCGTGTTCTTTAACATGCACAGGGTAGGGCTCTCCTGCACATGGAGCTTAGAGTTCCATTATATGGCCTTTCCAAACCCATCAGTGTCCTCCTACTCACCGTGGGCAGGGTGGTGAGTTTTGCGGAGATAAATCTCAATGCTGGCTCAGCTGGGACTCGAAACTGAGAACTACAGATTACGAGCCTGGCATGTTACCAACTGAGCCACCCCAACCACTCATTTAACAAAGGATATGAGCTGCATATGCATTTTTATTTTGCAGTACCATTTTCTTTGCAAATAAGTACTTTTCAAGCATTTCATAATGCATTTTTTAAAGAGGTAACAGCAGATGATCATTTCAGTTGTGCTATAAAAAAAATCATAGTGCAGTATATTACACATTAGAAGAATTTAGTACTTTATGACATTGTAAAAAAAAGTAAATAGCACTTAAAACATTGGCAAAATATGCAAAACAAATTGTAGAAAATCCTAAAATTCACTATACTATATATCACTAGCATAAAATCTAAATTAATCTGTTTAATGCGAGATTATTTTTAGGCAGTTTTATCAAAACAAATAGTAAGTTCTGGCCAGTATATGATCTTGATTTTACAATTGTCATCAACTATAAATAATAAAAATAAATACCCCCTAAAGCAGCTGCTGATTCATACCCTAAGGCATTCTATCTGATTTATTTAAGCTGTATTTAATGACTATAGTAGTAATAATCTAATATTAAGATGGTGAAGAAAGTTCTCTAATCAGAATATAGTTAAAATACTGTTAGAATCGGAGATAGAATTTAGTAGTTAGAATCATAATAGAAGAGGTCATACATGGATGACAAAACTATACATCACCTCAACTATCCAACATGCACCTCTTCTGATATGAAACCTTATGGCAATTATTTTTCCCCACTTAGAATTTTCCAATGAAATTATCATGTCAACCATCTTCTATGAACCAGAACTATCATACCATCTGTTGGAAGAAGCTTCATGACTAAAAGATTATTACTAGCTTGGCAGTCTTTGTGGATAAATGTTGATGGAAATAGTAAAGCTGTTAATGAACAATCACACTGAAGAAAAAATCTGCCCAATTGAGCACTGGCATCAAAGTGACAAGTTGTGAATGGCATTCTTGGATGGGTTAATGATGGCTGAGATATGGCTAAACAAGTTTCTGACTATCAGCAATAATTATATAACCTCAACTATTTTTTTTAGATATAAAAAATAAACATTTGACACTGCTTCCCATCAGACCTTATTATATAAATTGGAATGTATTGGAGTCAGAGGCGTTGCTCTCAAATGGCTTTTGATTTTTTTTTTTTCATATCTATTTCATCAAATAGAACACAAACTATGAAGGTTATTGGAACTTTTAGTTCCAAGTTGGAAATGACATACTGGAGTGCCTCAGGGCTCCTCTTAGGGGAAATTTTCTTCTTAATTTTTATCAATGATTTCTGCTCTTTAAAAATTATTAGTTGTAGATGATACTGCATTACATTTATAGCAGAAATCTTGCTGAACTACAAAGTATAATAAATAATAATTTAATAGATATTGTAAAATGATTTATCAAAGTATAATAAATGATGATTTAATAGGTATTGTAAAATGGTAATTTAAAATAAAAGCTTACTCTAAATTTATCTAAAACAAAATATATATATTGTACACTCTAAAAAATAAATTTCATATTGTAGATAATTTAATGATAAAAATTCATGAAACTAATTGTGATATTAATGAAGGTTGTTGCTGTGTATCTATTGAGAGAGTGGATGAAATAAAGTATTTAGGAATAACAGATGATCAAAATCTGAATTGGAGGCCACATTTTCAAAAGTTAATCTAAAAACTTAGTATACTTTACACAACATTGCTCTATTTAAGAAAAAAATAATGAGTCCCCAAATGTTGGTTACAACTTATTATTCTTGGATTCATTCTGCAGTGTATTATGGATTACTATGCTATGGTGATACTTATAGGTCAACACTGAAACCACAGACTTCCCTCCAAAATAAAATTATTAAAAACAGATATCTGATGGAATTATTTATCAAAATTGAAATAACACATCAAAATTTAAAACTGCTGCCCTTTACTTACCTGTTTATTTATTAATTGATGATTTATATTTATAAGCATATTTATTTTTAATTCAAAGATATGACTAATTTTAATTTTCATTCAGATGGCAGAAAATTTGTAGTTCCACTTGAAAAAAGGAAATATTGCATACTTATTACATATTTAGCATCCAAAATTTTTAATTTTTACCTAGTGAGCTTTGAAATTATATTGGTGGAATATTAATCTTTAATTTTTTTCTTAATGTTATATCTTTCACATAAATCAACTTGGATTTTATGTTTATAGTTCTACGATAAAAATTTGAATTCAAATTTATATTGTCTGTACACTTCTCACACTGTGTAGTCAATATGTTTCTTTTTTCTTTGCATTTAAATAAAAATATTCATTTTTAATGCAAGAATTTCAATAGTTTGTCACTATCAACCAATGTATTGATTTTTATATTGTAATGAATTTGTGAGAAATAAGTTAAACTTTCTTTTTTTATTATTTCATGTAATGCTAACTATAACAACCTAGAGAAGTTTTTGGTTGTTTATATTGTACTAAATGTATTCAAAATAAAGTATTTTGATTGACTGATTGATGTCAGCTGGTGTCCAAATTCAAATTCCTTTCAATGCTTCAAGGACATGTTCTGAAGAATGCGTGTGATACCATTCAAGCATGAACCTTTTCTAGCAGACATAATATGCCACTTGCCACACACCAGGCTGTTGAAGCATCAACAATAATTAGTTTCAGATGTCTTTCAGTTATGGTTCTCAGCCACCATTAATTGGATTTCACTGGTGACAAAAATGTATTTGTACATAATCAGTGCGATATATAATTCCACAACAGGAATTTGGTGCTCTCTGCAATACTTTCAAAGTTAAAGTTGCTACGTTCTACAATTTGCCATCAGAGGTGCTATAACCATGCTCATCAGATAGAGCACTCCCACTTTTTGCAGGTAATTTGTAAAAAGAAAATGGTTACCTACTTCTCATATTTATACAGAGATATGGAACTCACTCTACAGTTTTCAATGTATTATATGCACTCTGTAAATTATTTACAGTTAATTAAAATAAATAACTACCTTAAATAATACAGAAGCACATGAAATCTCTTGTAAATATAGAACATATAAAGAGTAGGTGAAAAATTAAGTTTTATCACAAGTGGCATATGAATTTTACAACTCTTGGTAATGTCATGTGCTCTGACAGCTAAGGCATGTTGATATATAAATTTTTTCAACATCATAACAGCTTGGCTGTTCTTTCTTGATCACAAATGGCACCACAACTGCAAATGACAATTTTATAGTCACATGAAAATATCTGCTAGCTGCCATAGATCAGTAGTCAGTGCACATGATAGCTTGGCTGTCCCTTATTGATCATTAATGGCACCATGAGTAACTGCAAATGGCAAGTTTATAGGTGGAAAAATCAATTACCTCTCACATCTCTATGGTCAGAGCACCTGCATATTATCACAAAATCACGAGTTCATATCCCACTCACAGAGAAACTATTTTTTCGGCTAAAGTATATAAATAGCTACTTCTTTCACATATACATAAATTATGCATAAATACATATCTACACAGCTACAAATTTTGATGAACATAAAAATATTAGAATTTCTACATGCATTTTACTCCATTAACATCACTACCACTAACTCATACAAACAGCAAAAAGTAACCTGTGATCAAAGCTGTATAAGATTTAACACTTTATTAACCAAATTTTCAAAATATTACCTTTCTTTACTATAAAATGTTCAGAAACAAAATCACATTTAGGAAAAGATATTGTAAATGGGAAAATGGACCCCGGATCGGCACTTTTGCCGTAATGATATTTATGCAATTTAAACGATTGTACTTCTGGGTACCATTGGTACATAAAGTTTAGTTATACACCTGGATACTTTTTTTTTACATTAGATGATTTGGCAAAATAAAACTACCTGAAACCTAATTCTGATATCTTAATTGCACTTCATAACATGAAAAGACTGCGCTGATCCTATTCAAAATCCTATTTATGTTTCCATAGTCCAACAATTCCAAAGCATAGCACCCTTTCGCTCAGATTCGGCCATACATATTCTTTTGGTCAGATAGCCCACAGCTGTGTAGAAACAGTACCGTGGTTATTGTTTTGTCATTTTACGGTTGGAATGGTAGTGTCTGCAGCCGTATTTTGATCATTATTACAAATTTTTATTCTGGTGACAAAGTATTCCTTCGGGAACGTCCATACATATACATGACCTGTCTAATTTGTAAAACTAATTGTTCGTCCATATTTTTATTCATCTGCCAAGGCTGATAACATGTGATTCCCCCCCACACACACAGCTGGTGAAAAAGTTGCCATGCTAGATGGATACGTCTGGTATTCGCCACTCGGAAAATTATAAAAAAATATATATACACTACTTCTTCCTCTATCTCTCTCCACCCCCCTTCCCCCCTTTCACATAACATGCAACTGGTATTTATTCTCCTTCACCCTTCAACATCTGCCTCTCCACCACTGGGCGGCCTGCGGCCTAAAGCCCAATTGCCAATGTGTACGATTGCCAGCCTTCACTGTGCTGGTCAGTCTTTGCCGTTTTCATCCGCACCCACTGCCCTTTATGCGTACGGACCTGACGATAAGGGGGCCGAGGCCCCCTTTACAAATAGGTCCAGCTTAGAAAGAAGGATGTATAAGAAGAAGAAGAAAAAGCTCGTTATGGAGTTATGCAGTTTTCCCCTCCTTTCTATTTGGCACTATAATAATATCAGGAAATCAGATAATAATACCAGGAATATCTTCAACCCACTCTTCAACCATACATAGCATAGACTGTGTATAGTAACACTTTGTTGAATAATTCGTGAATGGTAACGCGTGATGGGAGTCAAGAAAAGAGTTTATCCATGGTTTATCTTATTTCTATCCTATAGTGATCACTATTGTACTACCACCTCATACATAAGGCACATTTTCTCAGCCACCTCTTCCTAACTCAAAAGCTTTGTCTTTATGTTTACAAATAATTTTCTTCTGGAGGTTAATATTTGTTTACAAGAAGGATATTAATATGATATAATAATGTAATAATAATCATCATCACCCTCAAGAAGCCATGGGCTACGGAGCTCCAACAAGACCGTGCAATTTAGTTCTCCAAGCAAGTCTGTCCTGAGCTACATCTGCTGTATCTGGCCACTGCACACCAATTCTAATAATTAATATTACTGTGCTGAAGCCTTTCGGCACACTGTTCATAACCCTATTTGCCAATCTATAATTATCCACACGGGCAACATGGCCAAACCAACGGAGTCTCTCTCTGCACCATTGAGGTAATATTACAAGAACATGAACTCTGCACCATTGAGGTAATATTACAAGAACATGAACTCTGCACCATTGAGTGTTACATGAACATGTACAAAATGTAATGTTACATGAACATGTACAAAATCTTAAGCCTACTCCTCAGTGAGGCAGAGAGAGGCGTGTTTGATTAGCGTAAACAAACCTTTCACCACGCTCTTAGATTTATATGAAATGTGTACCAACTACTGAAAAATACTATAAAAGCAGCAATTCGACATTTCATAGGTTAGTAATTTACGAATATTGTGAAATTCTTTTAAATTTAAATTGTTAAAGCAGAGAGGCTTGAAAATAAATAAAGCATTTTAAAATACCGTTCTGTCCTAGTATAATATCAAATGTAGTTCACGATTTTTTTCATAAATGAAACTAATAATATTTATATATGAAAAGAAAGCGATTTACAGATTGAAACAGCATGGGAATTTATTGAATATTTTCGAGAATTTTGTTTCTAAGAGAAATATTGAACTTAGACATTAATTTTATGAGACTTCTGCTTTGCATTTCTGTTTTGCCAAAATAGCACAAATTGTTTTTGTTTTCCTCAAACGAAATGCTTGAAATAAGGATTTTATGATTTTGCATGTGATAAATGAAGTCTAAAAATTTTCTCTTCATATTTGATAAAAAATTTTATGAGTTGAAATGCTAAGGCTTGTCAATTGTTGTTGAAGATCCACTGTCTCTCTTTAAACAGTAGCTAGTACTATCTGTTCCCAGAACTTTACTGTTTTAAAAATAAAGCTCCAGAAAATGGCACAGTAGGATTAATTAATGATGCTGTGCCAACTTTATTCATATTTATAACAAATGCCTGTATTGAAAGACACTTGTAGAAGATATGATAGAAATTGCAGTGAGAACAGATATTGCCTATAAAAATGATCACTCATGCTGTGTAAGAGAGAAGAGTACTAGAAAATTTAAGAGAAAGTTGATGTCAGTGCAAAATGAAATCCAGAGCTTAAAGAAAATGCTACGGCGAAATTATTACCAGCTGAGAGCCAAGCAATCAGACTCTTCTCTTTTAAAAGAAATATTATATTTGTTTAAGGCTCAAAAGCTCATGAAGATGACATTGAGACACCAAAGCCTGTGTTTCTAGATATAACTTTAAACCTGTTCAGAAATTCACAGCAAAAATGCTGAAAGAAGCAATGGGATATTTTATTGCCAGGAGGTAAATAAGTTCATTCTCCAAAGGCTCATTAAAAATTGAGATCCTATTTTTTTATTTTTAAAAAGGCTTATGAATGTGTAAAAGAAAATCTTTCCCAATAGCTCCACAATTTTAACTTCGTGCAGATCTGTAGATGGCCTTCCTCGATTTATCATTATTATCTTCAACTAATTAATTCACAGCAAAATGCTGAAAGAAACAATGGCATATTTTATTGCCAAGAGGTAAATAGGTTTACCATGATATTTTCATTCTCCAAAGGTTTATTAAAAATTGAGGTTTTTTTTTTATTTTTAAAAAGCTTATGAATTTGTAAGAGAAAATCTTTTTTTCCAATAGCTCCACGATTTCAACTTGGTGCAGATCTGTAGATGGCCTTGGATTTTATTGAAGTTTTCTGCATGGAACATTCCACTGATAGGAAGCAGAAGCATATGATATTCACTTTATTTTTTGAGGAGAAGTCAATTAGGAAACAAACACTGTTCTATGGCAAATACTATTGTGGATATGAAGATTATGGTAATAATGCTAATGATAAAAATTCAGATATAGCTTCTGAAACTCTAATTTTTATGTTTGTTTCAGTTTTATATAGCTGGAAAATTCCCATAGGTTATTTTTTTAACAGTTGGTTTGTCTGGCTCAAAATGTATTTTTACTTCCAATTCAGCCAGGACCATATTTTATTTTTTTTAAGCTATAAGAGCAAAAGAGGAAAACTATAAAAACCTAATGATCTTTAGTTCCAAAGTGCACACATGCAATTAATAATTAACCAGCTGATAATTAATAAGAAAAACGGCAATTGTTTAACTTTCAATGAAATTAAAATCATTGGGAGCAATAATGAAATCTCCAGTGATATTTTAGGTGTTTCTCACATGTGGATAATGTCAAGCAATCACAGTAAAGCAATGTAGGTCATTGTGCCTCTTTTCTCTGAAATTGAAAAATGTTTTTATAAGCTGTCTTTATAACAAAAAATTATGAAAAATTTCTTGCATAGAATGTAAATTAGCATTAATTGACTCTGACCTAATGCAGTGTTCTGTATCTGCACTTATTAACCCTTACAAAGAAAAAAAATTTCTTTAAGAAACAACTTTTGAGCCTTATTATGAAAAACTAATGAATTAAATAGTCCATATTACATATCAAAAGAAAAGCATTTAATTCGAAAAAAATGGTAGGGGAGCATAAAAAAGCATGTTGCATGTTCTTTTGTAGAGATTTTTAGAAACTGATTAATCAGCTTCTGTCACTTTAAAGGTTAATATTAAAAAATTGAGGTTTTCTCGCTCTTCTCACAGTATGTGTGTGCAATTGCAAAAATTACTGAACAGTGTTTTCCAGGAGAAAACTTTATATTCTCAACAACAAACTATTTCATACCTAATTAAAAAAATTCAGGTTAATGTCCTACATAGGCTTCAATGCATGTTGGTGCTCACATCACTAGATAGTCATATCACTAATAGGGAACTGTATGTGGAAGTTAACAATCATGCTTATAATACGGAAAAGAAACATTACAAAAGAATATGCTAAAATTAGAGTTCACCATTTAGAGACAAATGACAGAAAAATTAAAAGACATCGTATTAAAGCAACCATCTAAATTTGCACAAAACATACTGACAAAAATATACCTTGCAGTAACTTCATTTCTTATATTATGTGTGTGTGATATGAATTTCCTACTACCTCAGCTGAAATGAAAATGGTTTGAATTTTTTTTATAGCATGAAATTTCAATTACGTCATTTGTGTGTGTGTGACCTTGGATTTCCTTCTACCTTAGCTGATATGAAACTTTAAAATATTTGTATTTTGTTGCATGAAATTTTAATCGTGTCATTTACATGTTTGTGGCAGAGGTGGGGGGGGGGGCTTGTCTTTCCTTCTGCCTTAGTTGAAATGAGAGAAAGTGTAAATTATTGTTTTTTATATATAAACCATGCAATTTCAATTTTGTCATTTGTGTGTATGTGTGTCTATGACCTTGGATTTCTTTCTGCTTCAGCTGATATAAAATTTAGAATATTTGGTTTTTGTTGCATGAAATTTCAATCATGTCATTTGCGTGTGTGTGTGGGAGGGGGTGGGTTTTGAAATGAGAGAAAGTGTAAATTACTGTTTTTTATATGTACAGCATGCAATTTCAATTATGTCATTCATGTGTGTGACCTTGGATTTCCTTCTGTCTAAGCTAATATAAAAGTTTACAATGTGTGGTTTTTGTTGCATGAAATTTCAATCTTATCATTCGTGTGGGGGGATGAGGGGGGGGGGCTTGTCTTTCCTTCTGCCTTAGTTGAAATGAGAGAAAGTGTAAATTATTGTTTTTCATATACAGGGTGATTCAAAACTTATCGTTCAAATTTCGTGGGGAGGTAGGGAATACGTCAGGAAACCGATTTCACATAGGAAAGTATGTCCGCAAATGTACGCATGCGTATGTACAGGGCGCTGTGTGTACCCAACCAGTGTACAGCTCGCCCGACCACTCCCGCTGTCATCAGTATACGAGCTGACTTACTAGTGATAAGATTAACCGTTTTACGCATCAAGAGCTAGCGGATATGCATCTCGCATATGGGCAGCTGGCGAAAGCGGTCGCCGAGCTAGGCAAGTTTATGAAGACAACAGAAGAATACCGCAGCATCAAATGTTTGCACGTGTGCATCGCAATCTGCGCGAACATGGTTCACTGCGCAGCAACATGCAGGACACGGGGAGAAGATGACTGACGCGGACTGTTAACATCGCAGAACAAGTCCTGCAGTTCATCGAAGAGAATCCGAATAACAGCACACGAGCTATTGCTCAGTAGCTTGGGGTCTCTCAGTCAGCAGTGTGCCGGATACTGCACGAGGAACGTGTGCATTTTTACCATCTGCAAAGGGTGCAGTTACTGCATCCTGACGATTATCCGAAGCATCTGGAATTTGCACAATGGTTCATGCAGAAAGGTGCCGTGGACACCAGTTTTCCAGCTTCTGTCCTTTTTACAGATGAAGCTTCATTCAGCCGTGAAGGTGTGTTCAATACACACAATTCACATGTGTGGGCTTACGACAACCCGCATGGTACGAGAAGTCACGCTGCGCAACATCGTTTTGCCGTAAATGTGTGGGCTGGAATCATTGGTGACTGTTTGTTGGGACCTTACTTGCTACTGTCCCGATTGGACGGCCGGAAATACCTAATATTTCTCGAGACAGTGTTACCGACTTTTCTGGGCGCTGTTCCTGCGCATATCCGCCGAGATATGTGGTATCAACATGACGGGGCTCCAGCCCATAGCACAATTGTTGCGCGTGATTACCTGAAACGAACATTCGGAGCTCGATGGATCGGTAGAGGTGGACCGATCGCTTGGCCACCCAGGTCACCTGATTTATTGCCCATGGATGTCTTTTTGTGGGGGGCCATGAAATACCATGTGTACGAGACCCCCGTCGACAGTGAAATTGACCTTGTTGAACGAATAGTGGCCGCCGCAGGCATTGTCCGTGATATGCCAGGCGTTTTTGAAAATGTTCGGCGGTCAATGCAACGGCGCTGTGAATCCTGTGTCCGTGTAAATGGTCGCAATTTTGAGCACCTACTGTGAACCTGTACTTCACCTTGTTGGAATAAAAGTCACATTCGTTACCACTTAACTGTACTGTTTCCTTGTGTTCACTTTACTTGTCCATTTTGTTCATGTAGATGATGTTTGCGGACATACTTTCCTATGTGAAATCGGTTTCCTGACGTATTCCCTACCTCCCCACGAAATTTGAACGATAAGTTTTGAATCACCCTGTATATTGCATGCAATTTCAATTTGTGTGTGTGTCAATGTCATTTGTGTTTGTGTGTGTGACCTTAGATTTTTTTCTGCCTTAGCAGATATAAAAGTTTACAATATTTGGTTTTTGTTCCATTAAATTTCAATCATGTCATTTGTGTGTGTGAGGGGAGGGGGGTTGCCTTTCCCTGTGCTTTAGTTGAAATGAGAGAAAGTGTAAATTATTTATATATATATATATTGCATGCATTTTAATTATGTCATTTGTGTGTGTGTGTGACCTTGGATTTCCTTCTGCCTTAGCTGATGACACAATTTAATTTCATGCTATAAAAATAAATACCCCCTCTAGCAGCTGCTTGCCATAGTGGTCTGACAGGAGCCTGTCAGTTTATATGCCAGAAAAAAACCCAAATATTATAAGCTTGTTATTCAGCTGAAACATAGAGAAATTCAGGCCCCCCTCTCACAACAATCACACAAGTGGCATAATTGAACTTTGATGTTATGAAAAAACAAGTATTTTAAACTTTTATATCAGCTAAGGCAGAAGGAAATCCAAGGTCACACACACACACACAAATGACATAATTAAAATTGCATGCAATATATATATATAAAAATAATTTACACTTTCTCTCATTTCAATTAAAGCAGAAGGAAAGGCAACCCCCCTCACACACACAAATGACATGATTAGCTGAATTAAAAAAAGTTTACACTCTGATTATTTCTTTCAATTTTTAATAAAAATTAATATTTTAATGAAAGAAGAAAATAAATGTGGCTTTTCATGTTTTTTTTAATGAGGCGCGGATTTGCACTATTGAGATCTCTAAATTTTGAGAGCTTTTGCTGAAAGATTTGATCATGTATTAGATTTAAAATCATGTTTACCATTGTTCCTCTTTTAAACGGGCTAAAATTAAAGTCTGCTAAGTTTAGAGTTAATTTATTTCAGCTTTAATCACATATTAAGAGCATATCAATTTTTTTCAATTTTCATACAAAACCTCGATTTGAAAGAGAAGCAGTTTCCAGCGTCTTCGCTTTTCATCCGATATAAATCAATGTGTGTATTAATTAAATCTAATTTGCTTTAATTACTACACCGGAATAACCTCATCGAAATAAAAAACAAAAAACAGCAAAGTTCTGCCTCATTTAAATCATTTGTTAAGCATTTTTAAATAGCCTTCATCGTTGTTCGCGGCCAATTCGCAAGAAATCATGGGTATTTTTGCCTCACTAAGCAGTCGGCAGACAGCCGTCTGTGATCATGGCGGTCAATGCTACGGGAATCGGAGTGCTGTCTCTAGTATTACTACCTCAATGCTCTGCACAATATGCTGCTTAAAGGAGGTTGTCGACTCCTTTGCCTAACCTCATCATTAATTACAAAGTTGAACCACCTAATGCCCAAGATATTGCATAAGCATCTGGAATCAAAAGCATCTATATTAAAGTTGGATTGTGTTGGGTTGTTTTACCTCTGAGCGGCACTTTTTTTTTGCACACCATGGGCTAAATGGCCAGGTCCCATGGACCCCGAAGGCTCAGAGAAGGTTGGGGGAGGGGACCCAATGGAACAGCTGTTGGGAGACAGATGGTAGCCTCCCGTCAAGGCCATCCAGTGTGTTCTTTAACGTGCACAGGGTATGGCTCTCACACACACGGGGCCACGGCTTAACGTCCCATCCGACGGACGGCGGCCTTTCCAAGCCCATCGGTGTCCCCTACTGACCGTGGGCAGGGCGGGAAATTTTTGCGGAGATAAATCTCAACGCTGACCCAGCTGGGACTCGAACCTGGGAACTACAGATTACGAGCCTGGCGCGCTACCGACTGAGCCACCCCTGACCCATCTATATTAAAGAATATGTCTAATCATTTAACTGTACTCAATACCCACAAAATGTTTTGTGGTGAAATGACGCCTTAAAATATTCCAGTTTTTATAACTCAAATACTGAATGCTGTTAAAATTGAAGATTTTGTCCTGATTTGCATCTTAACATACCTTTAAATTTGTTCTCTTCCTTCAGCAAAAAAAAATACTTAAACATATCGAGTTTCTAACTTGGCTTTATGTAGTAATAGCATAAGAATTCGGTAGAGATATGTAGATTTTTATCTATATGATTATACTTTTTTTAATGATGGTTTATTCTTGGGTATTCATTAACCTTCTTCCCCAGTGGCCAAATGATTTGAGGTTCCTATAAGGCTTCTTTTGTTTCTTTCTGCTTACTTCTTCACTGGTTTTTTCTGTGGTATACTAATAGGCTTTTATGTGAATTCTATGGTTAATAACCGTTTGAGGGGTAGTTTTGTTATTCATGAGTTCTATGATTTTTCAGACGTAACATACATTAGAGACGACTCAAAAATAATACTTTAATGTACCCTAATTTAATGGGTATGTCACCAATCCTGGTTAATCTTGAGGTTCATTGCTCTTAATGAAATAGCAGAATAACAAATGGGTATGGTTTATTCATGCAGAATCTGCAAGATGACAACATCAAAGAACCGTTTGTCAGCACAAGCTGAGTAATAAAGTTCTGCAGTTGTATTTTATGAAGAATTCTAATGTGTGGTAATATGAAAAAATTAGTTTTGAAAACTGAGTGGTAAACTTGAACGATGATATAAGAGAATGTCCAGAATGAGTGATTTAAATGAATAATACTTAGGTTATGGTTTGCATTTTTCGGTATACACACAATTATCTTTTGCATGGAAATCATTTTGATATTACACTGTTACACAGTATTATAGAACTAGAGTTTTTGAAAAGATATTTATATTCTAAATGCAGTTTTCAGTAATGCATGAAATTAACTTTCAATGTACATGAAGGCTCATAATTTCATAAATCTGCAATTGTTGGTTTATCCTATTTCTACGTGTGTTGTCTCTAAATTGTATTTGTCTAATTTTTGCTTCTCCTAGACTTGAATGATTCAATCCACCATTTTTTTTTTTAAATGAATTTTACTTCGTTAATGAAGAAAGAAAACAATTTTTTAAAACACGCGAGGAAATATTTGTGGTAATGGTGGGCGTTTGAAGTATTTTATTACTCTTGGCTCAGTTTAACATTTGTTTAAAAATAGTATTCAACTTTAAGTAACCATCCCAGCAGTGTTGATTATTTCAAAAGAAGACCTTACCCTTTGAAATTTTCAAACAATGATATCGAAGCAAATAAATTATTTGATACTGACATTAGCCGAGGTTGTTCAAAGTGAAACATCCGGTTGTTATAATACACTGATAAACATTTCAACTGATTTGTGGAATGACGAGACCATTAGATCTTTGTAGACACTACATCTGAATTTATTTGAAATTAACAGCTTTTACTTTTCGCAATGTAGAATAGGGATAGCCGAAGATTATTGCCTCAAAGCATTGCAAATTCAATGACGAATACTCCCCGAAACGAAGTAACTAGTGTAGTGAAATCCCAACATAGAAGGCCTCGTGGATGTGCGTAATATTTGAAACACTGGCAAAAAGTTGAGAATCTGTTAACCATAAACTCTTCACTTTAAAACTGTGGGTATGCTACTTAAAATGTAAATATGAATTTGTGAAACCTATCGGATATGTGATCCATTTCACTGGCACAATTTTTTTTTATTTTATGTAATTGTTCATATTCCCAACTCAAGGAGCCTTCTGAATGTGTAAATTTACTACATATATTAATTTACAACATTTTTTTTTTGAAAAAAATTGCTATATAAATTTTCTACGGTGCATTGTAGGGCTCTCAGCTGCCATCATGGACTTTTCATCCTGAAAACCTGTAACATTGAGTTGCAATATGACATCCATCTGCATTTTCCAATGTTTATGACTTATATGCTGTTTAAAATTGTATCTAATGAGATTATTTGTTTTTGGAGCTTAAGTTGATTCTTTAGTGATGAGCATTATTAATGAAATTTGCTTTGATTACATTTGTTTTAGAGGCTTTTTTTAAGTGCGAAAGGAGGTTTCATTGTTCAGCGATAAGTGTTGTTAATGAAATCTTTTGATGAGATTATTCAAGGTGTAAGTTCATGGGTGAAATTAGCTTCCAATGAGGTTTTCCTTCAGTGAAGAACAATGATGATTTCCTTAGCGATAAGAACTGTTAATGAAATCTAATTTTGATGAGATTGTTTATTTCTGGGGCTTTTTCAAAGTGTGAAATGAGGGTTTATTCCTTAGCAATAAGAATTGTTAATGAAATCTAATTTTGAGAAGATTATTTTTAGGGTATTTTTTAAGTGTGAAACAAGGGAGCAATAAATGTTAAGAAAATCTTTTGATGAGATTATTTTCAGCAATTTTTTTTAGTGCAGAAACATTTTCTTCTATATAAATAAAAAAATAAAATAAATACCCCCTCAAGCAGCTGCTTGCCACAGAGGTCTGACAGGAGCCTGTCGGTTTATATGCCAGAGTAGAAGGTCTGAGAGGATGGCAGGACCTCAGCAGAAAAACAACACGAACATCCATGCCTTACCTGGGGCTCGAACCCATGTCCCGTAGATCAGTAGCCAAGCGCGCTAACCACTCTACCACGGGATGCATATAGCACTGCATATTTCTTTTATACTTATCCTCTAAACATGTTTCAGTGTGGATGAGGAATGGACTACTTTTACCATTTGAACTTTTCTTTTCACTGCAGTGAAATTAAAACAAGATTGTGGCTGAGGGCCCTACACTGCACTTCTATGCATAAATTTAAGGTGCACTGAAATATGTAAGTGGAATGTATCACTTAGTAAATTATATGTGGAACCACATGTGCAATTCATTATGAAAACTACTCGGTTGTAATTAGTATATAATGGTATTCCTAGGATCAAGAGGAGCAGTCAAAAATTTGTATAAATATTAAATACATTAACATCAACAGTGCTTAAATTTCATTTAAAAAGTAAAATTCTGGTATGTTGCTTGACTTAGTGTAACCATTAAGGACTAAAAAATTCAGTTGTGAAAATAAGTAGTAAATACTAACAATAATGTACTTATGTAAATTGGTTTTACATCTTTCTTGATGCCATACACAACTTTTTTCTTATATAATAATACAGCAATTGTCAGATTATTTTGCATTATGAATTTGCTGAAAACAGAAACCAGCTTGACAAGTTAGTTAAAATGTCTGAACCTTAATTATAATAAATGTCAGTTTATAGTTTAACTTGCAAAAATCAGCCTTTAAACCAGTTGTAAACAAATGATGCCTTAACATTTTTATGTGAAAAGAGAAATGAATTTCTTCAAGATACACTCTGGCCACTCTATTAGCTGCAGTTCCATGTTGCATCAATACTAATTCAAATACAAAACTCTGTAACTTAAATAAACTTTTTATGGAGGGGGGGGGGTGTAAAGATCTCATAGCTATTTAAATCTTGTTTTTGAACACTATGCATTCAGTATTTAGAGTTATTGGAACTAGAATATTTAGCAAGTTAGCTTGTTCTTCAAAAAAATCATTAACAATTGGGAAAAATTAACATAATTATGTGAACTGCTAAAAATAATCTTGTACATGTTAGTAAAGTTTGGTATAATGGTTATTGCTTTTATTAACTCTTCAGAGCAATTATTTCATCTGCCATTGTTGCTCTTAAAATTCCAATTTCTGTAACTCTAAACACCAAGCAAATATTTGAAAACTGAGATTGAAATAGATTTGATTGATATTTTAAAATTATCTTCAGTTATATTTTTAATAAAAAATATATAAAATATTTAAGTTACTGGGTTGTTTCTGAGTTACTACTGATATAACACAGAAGTGTATCTAATAAAGGGACTACTAAGTATGTACATTTACCATATCAAATATATATTACAAAGATACATAAATTAGAGTGGGGGGGGAGGATTTAAAGTGCCTAACATGGGCAAACACTTTGAAATATATTTTAAAATTTCATTCTTTATAAGTGAGAAAGGGTAGTAGAACACTGTTTTGTCCCAAGACCTAACTATCTACTTTAACCTATTCAGGATGTCACTGATGCTTGGTAACCACAAAAAAAATATTTTATGCCTCCAAATTTTAAAACAGTTCATTGTTCACAGTCCTCAGCAACAGATGGCACTATTCAGAAAATGAATAACATTAAAGTGTAAAGTATGACATAGAAACATACTGGAGTAATTGTGGTTTGTAGGTGGCCTATGATTTGTTTCTTTTGGGTAGGTAATGTGAAGACAAGTATAGTGTGTGATTTGACATGAACGTGACATTTATGTTTTGATATTTTGCCATTCTTGCTTGGATAATTTTCAGGAATAGTCAGGTAAGTGGATATGTATAATATATATTTTATTAGGAATTTCATGATAGGCAGAAAAGGAGTAATCCCTCCCTCTTGTTGTTTCAAAATTTGGTTAAAATATGGTAAATAATGTTAAGATATTTTTTAGAATTTGAAATTATTTATTTTTTGGAGTATTGTTGAAAGTGTTAGTCAACTGTTTTGTAATGTTATGGCCAGCTCATTTGAAAATAGGAGTTAGGTAGCTTTTGTGGCTATGTGTTGGGGAATATTTTACATACCGTATATTTCTGCAGATAAGATGATAGCTGAATCATAAAAAAAGTCACCCAAAATCCGGGTCGTCTTATAGGACAGATACAAAAAAAAAATTAGATTGAAATTTATATAAATTGAAACCATTATAAAATAAAACAAATCACTCACCACTGACTGCTCTTGAAAATTACTACAACTTATCGAAAAATCTATCATATTATTTAAATACGCTATATGATAATACATTACATTGTAATGGTAAATAATACATTACATTGTAATGGTAAATAATACATTACATTGTAATAGTAAAATAATACTAAAACAAAATAAATATTAAAAGTTATGTTTATTGAGCTACTGAGGAAAAAACGGACAAACCGTAATTATTTACTAGTACAGAGTAGGGTATGTCCACCAAATAGAATAGCCCATACGACGCTTTTGTGAATAGTCAAGGTCATTACCCAAATGCCCGAATCAGTGCAAATGTTTGCGAATAGGACATAATTCCATATACACTTATACAGTATTATTATCCAGATGATGATCGCCGATCTAAACTAAATTCATAGGCCATTGATAGTTTGGGGTCGTCTTATAGGACAGATATATGCTAAAACTATAAAACTTTGAAAAATATTATACCTCGTCTTATCTGAAGGTCGTCTTATCTGCGGAAATATACGGTAAGTTCTTTGGAGTGAGGTGTGTGTCAGGTTTTTAATTGTATATTTGTTTTTAGTAGGATGTAGTAGTTGCAAGTATGGAAAACAAATGACAAAAGTTTTGAAAGAGGAAATGAAGTGGAAATTAAAAGTATTTTTTATGGGTAGGGTTTTAGGAGAATGGTTTTTGGAGAAATGTGTACAATGGGTTTTCAAATGAGTATGATGGGTTTCATAAGAGAGTTGTGATATAATAATAGGTGTGTATGGATAAGTGTTTGGTGAAAGAATGTTGGAAGTTTTTGCATGTGGGAATGTGCATGGTGGTTGTAGCAAGCACACGTATTTCGTTACAGTAATTTGAGATGATGAATTGAGTGGTTGTTACTAGTTTTGTATAATAATTATTAGTGCATTATTGTTAATTAATTATCTAAAAAATAAATATATATTTTTAGTGTCAATATATGTGAAAGCATTTGGTAGCTTTATATAATAAAAATTTTATATGTTGTAGAATTATTGGCATGGAAAAATGGCAGTTTTTAATAGAGGCAGGAAGATTAAAGAGTAATTCAAGGGAGTTTTTTTTTTTCCTGAGAAATATGAAGTGTTTTTAGTGGATGGAAGGCAGTCTGTAATTTTTTCAGTAGCTTAATTCAGTGTGCTTATTTATGTTTGGTGATATGCAGAAATGCTTTCTTGCATATCACTAAAATGTACATGTTAAAGAATGTGCTTTGATGGAAGGCTTCCATCCATCCAGCTCTTCTATAATCTGATGCCTGGGCCAGCATTCATATTTATCTCCACAAAACTCCTCATCCTTCCCTCAGTCAGTAGGGGACACTGATGGACTTGGAAAGGCTACTGTCCATGAGATGGGATGTTAGGTCGTGGTCCCATGTGTGAGAGAGCCATACCCTGTGCACTTTAAAGAACATGCTGGATGGCCTTGTCTGGAGGCTAACATGTCTCTTAACAGCTATCCAATGGTTTCCTTATCTGACCTTTATTAGCCCTTGTGACCTGGCCATTTACCCCATTGTGTGCAAAATAAAAAATGCAGCTCAGAGGTAGAACAAACCAACCTATACTTTGATCCCTTGGAATCCTTGTGACCTGGACACTTAGCTTGTGTGCACAGTGATGGGCCACTCAGATACAAAATTCAACATTTGACTTTTCTTCTTGGGGTTGTGAATCAACTGATAGCTTACTAAACAAATCTAATAGATTATATAAATAATTCTATATATTATATATATTTTATTTAAATAATTCTATATATATTCTAATAGACATTATAACAAACTTACACTATGTTAAAAAAGTGTAACACAAACAATGAAGAGACCATTCCTGAAGGGTATTTAAATAACCCTGATGTTCGTGATATATCTGTTTTTTTTTAATAAATTACAAACTTATATTCCAAAGAGCAAATTTATAATTACAAACTCTCAAGAATTATACCTAGTAGAGTTTGATAATTCTAAAATCTTAAAAATTGATTTTTTTCAATTTTCTACTTTTTTTGTAATTGTTTTACATTTGAATTATCAATATTTTTTTTTCTTTTATTCTCTTTCCAGCAAGACTTCCTTACAGTTTCCAAATATTAGCAATGATTTAGTTGTGTCTAATAGTATAACTTAAGATTTCACCAAGTTATCTATTTCTCTAATGTTTCTTAAGAGCAGTGCTATTCCTGACTCATTTTGGTTCTCATTCAGTTATGTAAATGTGAGGACTACTTCATTTGTCAATTGCATCTTTTTGATTTGGTTTATATCATTGTTATAAGGCTTAACTCTTCCAGTGTCCAGCCTGAAAAACTGGTTTATATTCAGAGGCCAAATTTAACTTTAGAACTTTTTTGCCAAATAATTAGTGAAAGGAATTATGGCATGTTATATGTCAAATTAATCATTTAATCTGGATTTTCTGAAAATAAAATATTTAAGAAAAAAGACCATATGTTTCATTTTAATAGGACTTTTTTTAGAGTCATGTAGTAAAAAAATGCATCTGACAACACAAATAAAAATTTATATAAAAAAAAAGCTAATAGACAGAAATGATTATAGTGCACATGAATAGAAAGGCTATTTATTTCTAAATAACAAAAAAAAAAATCTTGTTTAAAGTAAACATTTCTTCCATTTTGAATTTTTTTTCACCATACTATAAAACAAATAAAAAATAAATACCCCCTCAAGCAGCTGCTTGCCACAGAGGTCTGACAGGAGCCTGTCAGTTTATATGCCACAGTAGGAAATCAGAGGATGGCAGGACCTCAGCAGAAAAACGACACACATATCCATGCCTAATCCGGGGCTCGAACCCAGGTCCCGTAAAAAGTCCAGGCTTGTTGCAGTCCAATAAACAAGTCACATTTAGAATATTTTTAATAAATAACTAATCAACAGAAATAGCTCATGTTATATACAAAATTAAAAAGAATTTAATTCTGAATTTTATTGAAGTAAAAAATTTGATCAATGTAGTAATATATTAATTTTAATAACAATTTTTACAGTGATATACAAAAAAAAAGGTACACATTTCATAATTGCTTCCAAAATCTTCCATTTTTAATAAGTAGTAGTTCTTTGTTAATTATCAGGAGATTTTAAAAACTTTAAGGAAAAATTTGTTGATAATAGTTCAAATCAAACTTCTGAGCTTAAATTAGGGATTGCTTCAGCACAGAGTAATGTTAACAAATTGGCAATACCTTATATAACTTCTAGGAAATGGCAAACGGATGGCTTTAACAAATTATTTATGTCACATTTTAATAAAAAAAAAAATATTATTTATCAAGCTTAAATTACATATTTTTATAAAATATCCATTAAAAATTTTAAAATGGCAATTTTTATTTTTTTTTTAATTGTTTTCTTTTATTGTGCTAAAAACGGATATATACGTTCTGGACACTGGAAGGGTTAAAGCCATACTTAAATTAAAAGAGATGTTAGGTGTTGACATAATTTTTGGGTGGGGGTGGCTAAGCCAGTAGTGTGCCAGGCCTGTAATCTTCAGTTCCCAGGTTTGAGTCCTAGCTGGGACAGTGTTAAGATTTATCTCTGCAAAACTCCCCGCCTTGCCCTCAGGGGGGACACCCATGTAGTCAGTAAGGGCAAAGCCCTCTCTACGGAGGCCAGATGTCACGTGACTGTAACGTTCAAAAAAGAGGCTCAGTAGTCTCATGAGCCTTTCGTCTCACTTGTTCTCGCTGGCCACGGTGTAGTACTGTGGTGGTATTTTTTTTAACTTTTGTACTAGATATATATATATTACATGTTTTTGAGTGAGTTGAACAACATGAATTGTTATTTATTAGAGTGTGTAACATCCTCAAGTGTAATCAGTGAAGTGATTTATACAAAGTTTGTGCACATAATTTTTGTGTGAGTTTTTTTGTATTTGTATAGCTGATCATGTGTATCATATGCCTTGTTACTCTGTGAATAAAAATACATTTTACTAGGATATAAAACCCTAATCCATTTTAAATTAATTACACTCTTCTATTGTAAGATATGCATAATATGATAAGTAAATACAACAGCTAAATAGAGTATTACTGAATCTTAAAGTTAAGGATTAACATTGTAGTACAGATCTAAGGAAATAGTTCCCACATTCCATTAGGGCAAACAATCATAAAATATGCTAAGAAAACATATTCTCCTTAAAAGATGACTATTGCACTCTAAAAAATATTACTGATGTCTAAATTTTATCAAATTTTGTATTGTACAAAAAATTGTTTAAGGCAGATTTGAAAAGGATGTAATAATAATATGTGAATAATTTAGGTTGCAATAAGGACAGAATGTCTTTCAAGAGAAAGTTTCAATTTAATGTCCCTTTTTAATTAAATGATCCTGAATCATTAATTGCTTCAAAAGATTTCGATTATACATACTCTTTAACGATTCATGAGAATAATGAAATCACATATTTTCAAATACTGCTCCATGCGCTAATTATGTAATTGGGGAAAAATGATTGATATATCATTTTATAAATGACCCTTTTGGGAATTTAGTAAAAGATCACAATGGGAAGAAATATTTTTACCCATTATCTTTTATTCTTTTTTTATCCTCGATTTGATATAAAAAAATGCTGGAGAATGTTTTATACGAAGCAGAGTATGAATGCCTAATTTCTTTGTTGTAGACTACTAAAGTGGTAGTGAATTTTCATGAATAAAAATATACAGGTTTGATTATTCAATAATTAATCATTCTGTAAAAAATAAAAAATAATTAAATTTTTGAATTGATATAAATAAAGAAACGATAAATGATATATTGCTTTTGGCATGTCAGTAAATAACCTTATGCTTATAACATTAGATTGGCTTTGAATATTAAAGTATTTAACAAAATATAAGGGTGAAAGATGCTAATATACAGCATTATTCAGTTCTGATCAGTCCATGTATTTTGAAAATTATATGCAATAATTAACTTTAACACTATTGTAAATTTAAAAAAAAAAATTTGCAATCGCAGTGTTTTGTTCCCGAAACCGAGAGCTTCTTTTCACTACATCGCACACTGTTGTTGTCACATGGTCTTCTCCATAGAGAGGGCTTTGGTAGGGCACACTGATGTGCTTGGAAAAGCCATCATCCATCAGATGGGATGTAAAGCTTATGGCCCTCTGTGTGGGAAAACCATACACTGTGCATTTTAAAGAACATGCTGGATGGCCTTGACAAGAGGCTACCATCTCTACTCTAACAGCTGTGCAGTGGACCCCCTCCCCACAACCTTCTTTGGGTCCTCATGACCTGGCCATTTAGTCCGTTGTGAGCAAAAAAGTGCTGCTCAGAAGTAAAACAACCCAACTCTGACATAATGTCAATAACTTTGTGCTTTCAATAATGGTGTTATTATTATTATAAATTGAATATAACAATGTTCTCTATAAAAATTTAGCATAAAATAGATAAATTATGTTTCATAGGTCACCGTCACCAGAGGGAATTGGTGATGAAGTCATCAAGTTGCCTCAAGATAAATCACATTTTCTTGATATTACTCCCAAGTATCTCCAGAGTTGCAGTCTGTGCTGTTTGCAGAATGAAGATAGCAAAGAAATGAAAAGAATTTAAATGTTGAATATTGAATAGTCAGTAAATAGTATTTGAAAAAAAAAATCTACATTTTTGGTTATCACTTAAAAAATAATCATTTAGCTATTTGTCTTTCACATGCTCATTGAATACTATTATCTGCAGAAGAATCACTACCTTACTTAGGTTTATAAATTTAATTGGTAACCATATTCAGAAAAATTCTTTTCTATCTCATGTTGATTAATTGTCCTCATGTATATCAATAGTATCACATGATCACAACAATTCAAAATGACAACTTTAGGGAAAACAGTGTTTTAGAAAACAAGAATCTTTAAATTAATAATTCAAAAAATTTTACATAAGTACTGATATCAAAAATAGTTGACAGGAGAAAAATGTTCAATTTTCTTCCCATATAACTGCACTGTTTTTCTACCAAAATGATTCCAAGAGAATCGAAATATATTTACTTATATTTTAAAATTATTACTAAGGAAAGAATTGACTCATGGAATCATCAGCAGGATAAGAGCTGTTTAGAGGAAGTTACTGATCTAAAATATGTAGCAGATTAGTAGATTTCCTTAATTAGATAAGGAAATCAATGACAAACCTTTAGTGGTAAGTCAATCAACTAAAGTTTCACAGTTTTTTAGTTTAATCAACTTGGAATATATTCTTCTGTAGACTTCGTGAAAAAATCAAAAATGGTTTCATGATATTATTTTCCAAGAGGTGTTACTTTAATAAGGTATGATTATCTCTTCCCATGTCTAACCAAAAAACAAATGAATCAGGCAAAATATTTTTAGAATGTTTTTGATAAATTAATGAGCAGAAATAGATCATGTTATATACCAAATTAAACAGCATTTAATTCTGAATTTTTGTAAAAGTTGCAACTGAGAAATATATTCAAATAAGACATTTTTGGGGTGATATAGTGAAAAAAAAAATTCTAGCAAAGTAATCAAAACTTAATTCTGGAAAAATTAAATAACAAAAGTAGTAATATTGTACACCAATGGGGGAAAAAAGATTTCTGTGGGAAAAAAATATATATATGCATTAAAAAGATTGAAATAGAAAACCATTTTTTTTTCTCCATAATATTATGTGGTATAGCTTGAAACAATAGTATGCACAAGGTGACTGCAGTTTTCACATTTGCTGCTTGTTTTTTTTGCATGGCATATGTCACACATTTTTTGTTTGGGGATCTTAATAGCAAAGTGTTTACAATTTAGGTGCACAAAAACCTAAATATTTTTTATATCCTCAGGTGGTAGGAGTTGGCTCAATCAGTAGCACATCAAACTTGTGATCTGATATCCCTAGGTCAGAGTGCCTTGTATTTGTGTTGAGATTTATCTCTGCTAACTCCCTACTCTTCATGCAGTAAGAAAACAAACACTGTTGGGTTGGAGAGGCCTCCAATTTTCAGAATATTAAGCCTGTACACATTGAAGCCCTGTACACATTGAAGGACATGCTAGATAGTCTTAACAAGAGGCCTCCATACCCCCAACAACTGTCAAGTGAGTTCCTTCCCTAATACTTATCTGAGCCCTTGTGACCTGGCTATTTAGACCATTCTGTGCACAAAAGTGCTCCTCAGAGGTAATACCACCAACTCGAATATCTTCACAGGGTATAGCCAAAATGTTTTGAAAAGTGGTAAAACCTGTGAATTAATAATTTGAAATTTTGTGGGGGTGGAAGTTAAACCTTAGTGTAGCAACAGAGGGGGGGATAGTTTGTTAAACTTCCCTCAGTGTGTGTGTAGCAGTGGAGAGAGTCGGGGTTAGAAAAGTGCACATTTCCTATTCTCCTTGATGTTTACCAATTAAGTATGGTGTTATATCAACTTTACGAAAATGTAATTAGTAACACTGTAATTTTTGTTTTCTAATTTGCTAATGACTATGAAAAGGAAATTGCATTGTTTACATATTAAATATTGAGATCAGCTACGTCCAAAGTTAACTCTTAGCCCATTTCTTTAAATGTAAATATGGTTAAAGTGCAAGTTATATACATATAAAATGAAAATCTTATGCAAAATACATATTTTTGTGGACACAAAATTTTGTACTTAATACTGCAGAGTTATATAATGCTTGTATTGTACGTAGTAAAATTTTAAATGCCATTTTTTAGTTAAGAGATTTATTTTTTTATATGAAATACTGGGTTTATTTTTTATATGGACAACTGATTTATTTCTGAACACATATAGATTTACAAAGCTATGAAAGTAGCTTTTGCCAAACTACATTTCCATCTACCATATTCTTGAGAAGACAGAGGAGAATACATCGTGGTGAAGGTCCAGGCCGTCGGTATTGCTGTTATTTGTGTGCTTACTCAACAAATCATAAAGCAAATCATCGTAAACACCTATTGACCCACACTGGAGAACGGCCCCATATCTGCATACATTGTGGGAAAAGGTTTAGACAGCCAAGTCATTTACAAACCCATATGCTCATCCATACTGGAAAGCAACTTTTTCCATGTGATATCTGTAGCCAGTCATTCAGTACTCAAAATGGCCAAGCTGTACACAGGAAATCTCACTTTCAGGAGTAAATGATGTTATTAAAAGGTATCGTAATAAGCAAGCTGAATAAAGATTAATATATAAATATCAGTTGTATAGATATAAGATTATTATATCTGAATGTTCTTACAAAGTATTGCTTTTTAATACTGTGAAAATATATTCCATACTAACCTATATCATGTCAGGTTAGCTTTTCCAGCTGTTCACATTGCAAAAATCATAAAATTCTAAAATTCTTTTTCAATATTGATGTATTTTACATACATCTCTTGAAGTATATGAAATATACATATAAAATACAGGGTTTCTCTATATAATGAAGGTTTCATCAATTCTATGGATATTTCAAAACAAAATTTTTACCCTTACTCATTGATTAAAATCAGGTATTCTAAATCTTATCTATACATTTTAACATCAAATTCAATTCAGCAACAAAAAATAATTAAAAAAGTAATGTAATCTATATACACTGCTGGCCATTAAAAGTGCAACGCCAGGAAGAACTCATCAGATTGTCCCGAAATATGCAAGATGGGTAACCCTTGGGAGAACATGTAAATGTTTCATAGTGCAGCACATATTAAAAAGTAACACCCCTGGAAGTGGTATAAGAGGAGATTACAAAGAGCTAGTGTAAAGCATTGGAATTGTGTTTGCTCACAGTTCTTGCACACTAAAGGATCAAGTATGCCCCATTGAAGAACATGGCATCCATACGGCCAGGTTTCCGACTTTGATTGAGGGAGAATTGTGGGATTATGAGAAGGTGGATTATCGTAATGAGACATTGGTGCTCATGTTAGACGGAATGCTGCCACAGTGATCAGAATAAGGCATCAGTGGGTAGAGGAGGAATTAACTCACTGATGTGAGGGATCTCAATGGCCCTGCCACACAAACAAATGAGAGGACAGACATCTTGCGGTGCATGGCTATGAATGATCATACAGCCACATCAAATACCTTAGCTCAACAGTTAGGGTGTGTCAACCAGTGTCTGCACGTATGGTTCAACGTCATCTAAACATCAGGGCATCTTTTCTAGGCAGCTATTTCTTGGCTACCATTGACTCTACAACTCAGGCATATGTGACTGCAATGGTACCAAGAACATCATGCGTGGATGTGCAAATGGCATTGCATCGTCTTTTCAGACGAATCTTGCTTCAGTATGCAGCACTATGATAGACGATCCATATCTGGCGATACTGCTGCAACAGGCTCAGTGAGACATGCACGATGCAGCACCATATAGGTCAGGCCCACGGTGTTATGGTATGGGGTGCCATTGGACTCCACTCGTGCATGCGCCTCGTACGCATTACCACTACTTTGAACAGCCAGCGTTACATCACAGGTGGAGCCTATGGTCATACCTTATCTTCAGGGACTCTGGTGCCATTTACCAATAGGACAATGCCTGACAACATGTGTCATGCATCGTCCAACAATTCCTGGATAGCCACCATGTGACACTTCAGCCTTGGCCTGTGTGTTCACCGGATCTGTCCCAATTGAGCATGTCTGGTCCATGATCTCATGACGACTAGCACACCAGATACCAGCAGCTGCTACAACAGATGAACTTTGGCTACATATTGAAACTACATGGATTGTCATTCCCCAAACACACATCTGACATCTCATCCTCTCAATGTCGGACTGTGTAGCAGTGGTTATTGCCACACATGGTGGCTACACAAGATGCTGATTGCCCGTATGAATAATTATAGATTGGCTAATAGGGTTATGAACAGTGTGCCTAAAGGCCTCCGAAAGAAGGGGAGACCTAGGATGCGGTGGGCAGACAATGTCAAACACGACCTTGTTAGAATTGGTGTGCAGTGGCCAGATGCAGTTGATGTAGCTCAGGATAGACTTGCTTGGAGAACTAAATTGCACGGTCTGTTTGGACCTCTGTAGCCCATGGCTGCTTGAGGATGATGATGAGTGTATTGCTATTTAATTTTTTAGAATAATAACTTCTAAAAACTTAATGTGGATATAGGCATGCCAGTTTTGGCAACATTAGTTGGTGATTAGATCATTAAGTAGCTTCTTGCTAAGAAACTCCCATTAAAAAATTTTACTCTAAACCAGGCATGTCCAACCTGCGGCCCTGGACAGCTAGTCATGTGGCCCACAAAATCTTAAAGTTTACAACATAAGCTTTCAACATGATTATGTGATTTTCAGTGAGTTTTTGATATCTCACTAGTTTTATGTTGCCCTTTTTTAATTTTATAATAAAAAACATAAGAAAATAAATGAAGTTTTATTATTCATATACATTAACTATATTATATATTTTATGTGCGGCCCAAAACAATTCATGGTGGCCCAGGGAAGTCAAAAGGTTGGACACGCCTGCTCTAAACCAAGAGTGATCAATCCAAACTTGTGAAGAGCCACTAGAGAAAAAAATTCAAGAGCCACAGGAAAAAAATACTTGAAAATTAAAACATACATTTCTAATGAGTAATAGATAATAATAATAATAAACTACATTTTTAAGTAATTAAGAAAATACCTTGATTAAAAAATATACATTTTCTTTTTTTTTAATGATTATTATGAATTGGCAAAATTGTTATGTACCCAAAAATGTCTAATGAAGCATTGGAAATAAGCAAAATTCAGTATATTGAATTTCTTTTATGAGCCATGGATTGGCTATACCTGTTCTAAACTTCTTTTTTTTTTTCATTTATCTTTAATTTCTTATGTATTTACAATACTTATGGCTGTTCTATATGTATAATTTACCAAAGCATTTTGATATTGAATAGTTATTTAACAGGATGCAGTGGAAAAAAAAGTAGAACAAAAATTGGTAAAAATGATTAGCATTATAGTACTTGCACTATGGTCTGAAGTATCATCCATGATTTTCTCACACTGCTTCATTTTATATGTGCATATATGCATTGTCCAAATGGTGAAATAGTTTTGCCTTTGTGTCTGAAATCTTCAATGGCTAGCTAGATGAGTGAGCAGTGCTGAGGAGTGCATTTGTGACAGTCCAAAAAATGTACAAGAGTAGGCTAAAATTATAAGCCTACCACTCTGCATTTTTTTGTAGTGGATATTTTGTATTATTTCAAAGCAAATACCATTTTATGTCATATGTAAATTATCTAAATATAGATTAATATATATTTAGATATCATTTGAGGGGAGAGACAAAAATGAAATAAAAAATGGCTGCATATATTGCGTAGCTGATTTAATATTAGTATAGTAATTTACTCATATAACCAGGATTCATGGCTTTTTTTTTTAATCTGAAAATTCCACTTTTGCTCTCCCAAGGAAACATGCTAAATGAAAATTAGGGGGGAAAAAACAGAAGGAAGAATACATTAAAAGGAATGCTAACAAAAGTAGTAAATATGGAACATTAACTAGATTTAAAAAAAATTAGTTCCATTATAATATTTTAATGAAAGAACAATTTTTAATGATCAAAAATGAAAGGAAGAAATATTTCATCTGTATGTATGATACATTCAATAGTTATAAGTTATTTTGTAGTTTAAATTTCATATAAATATTAGAAATTTTATTTCCTAATAGTATTAATATGTAATGCATTAATATGCATTTCCTAATATGTAATGTATGTCACAGTTCAAAGTTTTTACAGTAAATCATTTAATGAACTACTACTATATCTTTGACAACTCAGGACTACAAGGCCATGAATGTTTCCAATGTAAAAGAAGGTTTACGTCATCTAATGCCTTAATGAGACAGAAAATGTCACCGCTGGGAAGGGCCAAGCCGAAGATATAGTTGATATAGTTGTCGTGTATGTACAATACAAATCGAAAATCTGACTTACAGCGATACAAGCTTACACAGAGCTTACACATACTAGAGAACGGCCATACAAGTGCTCCCATTGTTGTAAGGGGTTTGTTCAGAAAGTAAACTTGGAAACTCGTATACTTAATTGTTCTGCACAGCATCCATCCATTTGTATGTGATCTTTGTCATGAATCCTTCAGAAACAGGAGTCATCTTACTGTGCACAGAAGATTATTACACTTTCAGGAAAAGCCATATATATATAATCAATGTGACAAGACATTTAACTCTGTATCTAATTTAAATCATCATGAAAAGACACACTTACTTTGGCTGTTATAGTTCTATATAAAGTATATATTTTTTATTGTAAATATGTCCAAATCAATTGCAAAGGAAAAGTACATTTGTTTCAAAACTTAATCTCTACACTGTTTTTAATAGTACCAACTTTTAAAAGCAGAGGACTGATTAATTTTATCATTTTGAGCAAATGAATGTGAAAGAAAATCATTTGGCAGCTTTTATATTACAGGTCAAAACATGGCTGGCTTAACAATTCTGGGGGCCAAGATACCTGAAGATTGCCCCCTCCCTCATATGCTATCAAAAAAGAAATATAAATGAGTAACTAAATGCATCAGTCTTGTATCACCTTTGAGTATGTTCTTACCAGTTTAAATTTTTTGCACATTAAAAATTACATCACTTTTATTTATTAGAATAATTCTAGTTATTAATAGAGCCATTCCATCTCAAATCAGGCAAAGAATATCAGGTGGCAGCAGATCCTTATTAGAAAAAAATATCTGTGAGATGGGTGGGGGGGGGGGACTGTATTTAAAATGCATTATAATATTTCACCCTTCATTTTACAGGTCTTTAAAAAATGCATGAAATAAATGTATATTTAATAAATTTTTTGCCTCAATTACATTCACTAACATTCTGGGGGGGCACTCCCCCCCTAAAAAAAAAACCTATGAGACAACTTTTAGTAAGAACATTGTAATGGTATCTGTTTTCATGAAATAATTTTTTTAAAAGTTATGGCCACTGTGTAACACTCCAAAGATTAATAACTTTTAAAGTTGGACATTTTGTCTGTTTCAAATTTAATCAAATTTTGGATAGCTGTATCGGGCACCTTATTTTCATCTAACAGTTCTTTAACATTATTTTCCTCTAAAACTTCTAATTCACAACTTTTCTCATCAACAATTTCAACACTATTTTCCTTTAAAACTTCTACTTCAAAAACTTTTTCGTCAACTAATTTTGTACTATTTTCCTTTAAAAATTCTACTTCCAAAACCTTTTCATCAACTAATTTTGTACTATTTTCCTCTACAACTATATCAACAGATTTCTCTATCAGTTTGCATCATCAACCTGTTTCTCTAAATTTACATTAATTACACTAATGGGACATTTTATAGGTTCTTAAACATTCTGCTTTGGACTACAAGATAACTCAAAGTCCACTGAACCGCGGCTGCAATTTCAATTGTCATAAATATAATCTAAAACTTGCTCATTTGAACATGAAAGATCGGCTTCTGTATCGTTGCGATCTATTCAGTTTCTTCGTGACAAGCCTTAACAAAAGGTAAAACAACAATGGCAAAACTTAACTCATGAGAAGGCTTTTCATAAGGAACTTTGGCCTCTCGCTTCAAAGATCCTAATTTAACTTTCCCGAATTGTCATTCCTTCTATAGCAGTATTGCTCCGTGTGTGCACCGTGTGTTCGCCACAAAAATTATATCTCGAAGTTTATTATTCATAGCAAAAGTTTTAGGACTAGTGTCATTGTTCGAAGATTGACGCTTAACAAATTCTCTGCTTCGTTCGTTCTGCCGATGCGCCATTAAACCCCAAACAACCAACCAACCAACGTTCGTTCTGCATTGTTGTAGGCGCGTTCGGCGCAAATTGTCGGGACTGTGTAACTTCCTGTCGTGCGGGAGTCATTTTGGGAGACTCGATCTGATAGCGCTGCTTTGGCGAGGATTGCATCCATTGTTGGTGTAATGCAGTTTCTGCAAATTGTCTTACAGTGTATTGCCGAGCCAATTTGACTAAGGTTGAAACTGAATTTACGTTTCATACTTCTAAGATTTACCTAATGGGCAAAATTAATTGGGCCAATATGCAGTTTATAAAGTCAATTTCAGCGGCATTAGCATCGTACAGCTGGTATAACTCTACTGTACCCCAGATTAATTTTTCGATATCATCTTCCCTTTGTCTTCGTGAAAACAGTTCTGTAGCTAACTGTGTAAAATCATAAAAGGATAAATTTCTAAAAGTTCGCTTTTCAAACTACCCAATTTTCCATTCTATGAAGACATCGTACTTTATCCCCCGTTGCTTAGCAAAATATTGGAATGCAACACATTACATCTACTACCTGCTTATCTTTGAAGAGCTTAGCTTTGTGCTTTCCTGGTCCAATTAGACAAGATACTGCTAAAACCACCTTTTTGTTGCTGGGCACTTCATATAAACAGAAATGCTCCTCCATGGACTTGACAAATGTTCACGATGACGGACGTGTCGAACCTTATCTCACGTAAAGGGCAATTAACATAAGGACTAAAGTTAATAATTGGATTGACAGCTCGTTGTGGCGGTTGATAATACTCTTCTATCACTTGCTTCTGACGGAACAAACAATGGAACCTTATGTTCAAAGTTTATGCGTTCGTGAACTGACGTAGCATTGTCAGCAAATTTAGGGGTTGTTCCCCTTTTCTCCCGAGACGTAATAAGCAGATTTATTAACACTTCTGCTTCTTTCATCACATCCTGTAACCTATCTTTTACTTTTTCTAAGTTGGGAGTCATTATGGCAGGCAGAATCGGCCATATTACTAGCAGACATGTTTAGCGGTCTCGAAAAATTTTGAATTTTGGAAATTTTTGCACTTTTTTTTTTCTTGAGCAGCACTCAAAGGTACTGCTATAAAATACTAAAGCTATACTAAGCTTGCAAAAATAAACTTGCTTATCGAAAAATTTATCTATCGTGTGTCCGTACACTTCTAATCTTTACCTACATACAATAAAGATCTTAACCATCAGCAATAACTGTGCTGAGACTTCAGTACCTTTGACTAATACACCAAAAGTTAAGCTTCTTGCTCACAAAAATTTTGGCTTAAGTTGCCGTTAAATTTATGAATAGTACGTGTAACTAATGAGCTAAAATATTGTTATCTTTGACAATCACGTTAAATAATATACAATTTATACATATATACAATACCTGTTCGGGTGCCACTTTCTACACTCTGTAACTCACCAAAGATTAATAACTTTTAAAGTTGGACTTTTTTGTCTGATCCAAATTTATTCAAATTCCAGATAGCTGTATCGGGTGCCAGCCAATAACTTGCCAAATAAAGTTGAAATAGGGTTCATTATGTATTTGTTTAGCTTTACTTATGGAGTAAGAAGTCAAAAAAGATTGTCAAGTTTAATTAAAATATAATTAACGTTGCTCAAGAGAAAACCAGGAAACATCCAAAAGTTTCTAAAACAAAGTTCATTTCCAAAAAATTCAGACGCCCAATTCATACAAAAGTTGGTGTACTAACAACTCCTATCTAAAATAACATCATCTCAACTTCCACTAACAGCACTCCTCGTGGCCCAACGCCAGTATTCAAAATACATTAACTCTGTGACATAACGTCAGTTTTAACATGGCGCACAAATCCGACACGTGTCTATTGCATGCTGGAAAAGACATTTTCATAATATGACGATCGCGCTAGCTATGACACAAGAGGGATCATGTCCTACATCTGCTTTAGTGGTTAACAATCAAAAGGTTGGAATCGCAACTCCAGCTTGGAAACGAAAATTGCGATCAGTTCAAAAAAATGAAATAATCCCTAAAATGGTGAATATAACGTAAATAAAGCAAAACTGGTTAAGTAAAAGTGAATGGGTGGACCATTACAACTGGAAAAATAATGAATTTAAAATGGTATATGTGCATTCCTAATATTTCAGTAATTACTTAAATTTTTTCATTTATTTAAAGATCTCATCATCCTCAAGCAGCCATGGGCTATGGAGGTCCAACCAGACTGCAATTTAGTTCAAGCATATCTGTCCTGAGCTATATCTGGCCACTGCACACCAATTCTAAAAAGGTCCTGTTTGAAATTGCCCACCGCATCCAACGTCTCTTTCTGAGGCTGGGGCGGAGGTGGCTCAGTCGGTAGCATGCCAGGCTCGTAATCTGTAGTTCCCAGGTTCGAGTCCCAGCGGGTCAGCGTTGAGATTTATCTCCGCAAAATTCTCCGCCCTGCTCACGGTCAGTAGGAGACACCGATGGGCTTGGAAAGGCCGCCGTTCGTCGGATGGGACGTTAAGCCGTGGCCCCGTGTGCGGGAGAGCCATACCCTGTGCACATTAAAGAACACGCTGGATGGCCTTGACGGGAGGCTACCATCTGTCTCCCAATAGCTGTTCCAGTGGGTCCCCTCCCCCAACCTTCTCTGAGCCTTCGGGGTCCATGTGACCTGGCCATTTAGCCCATGGTGTGCAAAAAAATGCCGCTCAGAGGTAAAACAACCCAACCCTTTCTGAGGCCTTGACGCACACTGTTCATAACCCTATTCACTAATCTACAATTATCCATATGGGCAACATGACCAAACCAAGAGCCCCTCTGCACAATATGCTGCTTAAAGGAGGTTGCAGACTCCTTTGCCTAACCTCATCATTACTAACAAATTTGAACCACCTAATGCCGAAGATACTGCGTAAGTATCTCGAATCAAAGCATCAGGTTTCCTATTATCTTGTTTACAAAGCACCAAGTTTCCTACCATGACTAACCCTAGAAAGAACCAAACTATTATACAGTCCAATTTTAGTCTTTAGGTGTAAACGCCTATTTCTCTACACTCCATAGATTCTTAAAAGTCCCGGCAACAATCCCTTTGTTAAAACTCATGCCGTACATCACTAGTATCTGTTACATAGCTCCCAAGATAATTAAATTGAGACCCTTGATCATAGTACAGCCATTCAAAGCAACTGAAACACCATCTGCCTGACATTTTCATCACTTTAGTTTTTCTGTTTATCACGAAACATACTCTAATACAAGTCTCATCAACAGCTTGAATGAAAAAGTTCATCTCATCAACATCATTTGCCAAAAGGGCTAAATCATCAGCATATTATAAATCACAAATTTTCGTATTTCCAGGCCATTTAAGGCCAAAATCTTTTCCTTGCAGTGAATTTTGCATAACATAATCAATAGCCAACCTAGTGAGAAAAGGAGAAAATTCTTTGTTGAACACCAGAAGCAATGCTAAATCAATTGCTACAAGCTTTACCAACTCTCACACACGACTCGGTGTTGTTATAGAGAACTTTCATTATGTTAATTAACTTGTCTGGTATGCCATACTATATCATTATCAAAAGCAAATTATGACGATCAACAGAGTCAAAAGCGTTTTTGATATCAACAAAGCTAGTAACTAAAGGTTTCTGAAACTCTGCACATTTCTCAAGAATCTGCCTAAGTGAAAATATCTGATCCACATATCCTCTATCACTTCTGAATCTACATTGCTCATCACGCAATTGCCTGTCAACCACATTCTTAATTCGTTAAGTACAATCATGCAAAGAACTTTACCCGGAACAGAAAGTAGGCTGATACCCCTATAGTTATGGCAAGAACTGCGATCATTTTTTTTAAAAATCGGGATAACAATAGCTCTGGTGAATTCATTAGGAACCATGCCTTTATCATAAAAGATATTCAAAATTTCAGTGATCCATGTGGTAACCAAAACTTTTTCCATAGTAATTTCATCTATCCCTAGGGATTTATGTAGTTTAGAAACAGCTAAAATAACTTCGGACTGTGTTATAGGGCCAACATTAAAGCCAGTAATACATGTCATCATTGCAAACAATGGGAGTAGAACTAAGCACATTGTTTAGAACATCACTGTAATGCTCAGCCCACCTAGCCATGACAGATTCCTCACCCTCTATAAACTTACCTTGTTTATCCTTCAATTCCTGTATACCTGTCCGTGTTCTACCACAAAAAAAAAAACATTAAATGTGGTACAACTCTCTGCTGTTGTGCTGTCTAACTGCTTCTTCGACTTTGTCAGGTAAGCCATCAATCCAAAGATTCTTATCAGCAGCTAACTGATTACACATTTATTAATCTCTATAACGCTTTCTATTAGGACTATAGAGTATTGATTAAGGACATTCCTGCAGTTCTTACTGAAATAAGCTCAAGTGCCTTATCACTCAAATAATTTTGCTGTCTCTGCACCTTTTTACCTAAAAGAGTACTGTTAGTTTCAAGAAAAGCCTGTTTAAAACGGTCCCATTTTTCCTCAACTTCAGTAGTAAGCAAACCATGACTGTCATAATGACTAAGTAACCTATCTTGGTAAGCTTTAGCTATAACCGAGTCTTTCAGCTTCAATATTAAAGGTAAATTTTTCAAACTTAACGCACCACTTGTCTAAGTTGCAAGACATTTTTAACAAGGTAATGGTCAGATCCAATTTCAGCTCCCCTATATGACCTGTTATTCCTAACAGAACTAGCCCATTTGGTGTTAATATGAAATCGGTCATATTCGTAGGCAGCCCATCTGGTGAAACCTATGTGTACTTGTGTATGTCGCAGTGTTTGTAATAAGCTTTAATTATTCTGAAACCATTAAGTTTACTTACCTGTAGGAGATGTTGCTCATTGTCATTGGAGTTACCAATACCAAACGGGCCTATCAACCCTCCGCAAATGTCGGAGTCTGTACCAACTTTGGCATTGAAGTCACCTAGAAAAAGTTATCTCCTTAACGAAATTCAAAATATCCTGAAGTCTGTAAAACGTATCCTCATCGGCATCTTCAGTGATTGCATAACAGCTGATAACATTCAATCAAGTCTTTAATGCTTTTTTGAAAATTTTCTGTATGAAACCTTTCGTTAAAGCACCCTTATCCTAGAAGAGCATTCTAGCGTGTCTTCTGTGAGAAGCAGACCTACACCTTGGAGATGCTTATTATCTTCCCTCCATGAAAAGAGAAATTTAAGATTTTTTAAAGAATTTGATCTTTATCTGTCCATCTGGTCTCTTAAAAGCTGAGAATATCTAAATTATGATTCTGAATTTCCAAAGCATTATTACATTTTTGCCTCCATTTTACAGAACTTTAAAAAATTTCTTGCGGAAATGCATAACAAGTTTAATAACTTGTTAACATCTGTATTACTAGAATTCTGAAGGGGAGGGAAAGGCCTGCCCTGGTTACTCCTAGCTATTCTGCCAGTCCAGATTAATGAAACCTATTGTTTTACACAATTCTATGATATTGGGTGCAGTTCAAAGACCAAATTTTAGTATTCAAAAAATTATTATTTCTGGTAATAGATACTAACAAAATCTTGTGTTAACTGCTTATTAATACATTACTGTGAAAGAGAAATGGAGCCCAAACTAGTATTAGCTGTTGATGTACACCTACCTAATTTAATGTCTACGAGAGATATACATTTAGTGAATTTGCTGTTCAGGAAACAACCGCTGAAAACTGCCTTAAGTAATAGAGTCAAAACATTTAAATTAGGCATCTAATGTTGTTTACATATTTATATACACCGATCAGCCAAAACATTAAAACCACCTACCTAATATGATGTAGGTCCTCCTCTCGATTCCAAAAGCGCTCACTCGATAAGGCATAGATTCAATGAGATGTTGGTAGGTGTTGCTTGATATTTCGTACCATGACTGCAACAGAAGCTCCCACAGTTCCTGTAAATTACGTTGTTGGAGCGATGCTGATCGCACCATTTCTCAAACCACAAATGCTTGATAGGATTAATGTACAGCGAATTTGGTAGCTACAATAAATGGAATTCCTCATGTTCTAGGAACCATTCCTGAACCTTTTTTGCTGTGTGACATGGGCATTGTCTTGTTGAAAAACGCCATCTCCGCCAGGGAATACAGTCGTCATAAAGAGGTGTACTTGGTCAGCCACGATGTTCAGGTAGGCGACAGGTAAATATACTTAATGACAAGACCCACTGGTTCTGCTTAAAGCACTACCAGTATTGGGATAATGTCATGTTGACCACTATCTAAAGGTCAGGGACATACAGTACCACATAGGTAAAGCACAGCCCACAACAATCTAGGATGAACAGTACTATAAGAGTAAAGCTCAACCCACTGCAAAACCTGGATTTTAATATAGGTCCTGGGCCATCACAAACAAGGATGTAAAGATCCAAGTTGCCTTGTCTCCCGGATGGAAACTTAGTCCAACCCTTCCATCTTTGCCTGTCTGATATTGAACATTAGTCAGCAGGCCTTCAACCTTATTAAGGCCCCTGACCTCGACAAGGTGTTTCGTATTGGTGACAGAGTCATGACAGCTGTCAGAGTTTGCTTTACAGTGATAATTGGTCCAAGTGTTCCCCTAGAAAATATTGCCCCAGACCATCACATTCCTTCCAGCCACCTCGATCTGTCCCACAGTGCTTCCGTGGGTAAATGTGGCACACGAACTCGTCCGTCCACATGGTGTAACAGAATTCATCTGACCATAGATCATATACGATGTACCAGGTAATAATTTACCGCTAACCGTCTCCATCATAAAGATATGCCTATTTGGCATGAGTAAGAACAAAATATATAAGTAAACCACCCTTAGGTGGGTCCCTAAGGGCAAATATAAGAAAAGCTAAAAATAGCTGTAAAATTGTATAAGAAACCTGAAACGGGTAGGTCTCCTCAGAGAACGCTACCGTTTTAGGCCTTTTGTACTTTTTCAAAACTGTATGATCTTAAAGAATCAAGAGAAATAATCTCATTGGGATTATTGCTTACAGCCTCAAAAAATCTTTTTGAGGTGCGTTTTGCGTGTGTATATATGGTCGATGCCCAGATCTTTATGGAGTTGTCTGTTAGTGACAAACCACATTGACCACAGTTCTCAAAATCTTGTTCTGAAAGACCTGAATCTTACGAATATTGGTGTGTGTAGCATTTGCCCATACCGGTGAAGCATAGAGAATCACTGATCTGATGATCATATCAGAGTAAAGGCTTATGATCAATCATTAAAATGGAATTTCTCCTAATTAGCGGGCCAAGCTGGCCCCTCAATGAATTGACTAGGAGATTATATTATTTATGTGATAGTCCCACTTTAACCTATGTATAACAACCCTAAGATATTTGACTGAATCACTCCAGTCAATGGGAATATCTTGTAAATGGAGGCAAGTGGGATTCATAATACGCTTTCCAGTAAAAAAGATGGCAGAACTCTTGTCAGAGTTAATCTTTATCTTCCATTTTCGTACCATGTGCCCAGCTCGGTCAAGCTATGCTGCAGCCTCTTCACAGCAATAGCAGGACAGGGTGGGAGATAATAAGGCAAGGTCATCTGCATAAAGTGCAAGATGAATACGATCAAAGGAAGGTAAATCGTATAAGTATAAAGAGTGTAGGACCCAAAAGGGAGCCTTGAGGCACACCTGCAGAGATGACTCTTCTTGTAGACATGGCAGATTTAATTTGGACTTGAAATGTCCTATTGGAGAAATATGATTTGATCAAACAAATGGCACTTTGGCTTGTGTAAAAGGCTGTCGAACCAGATGCAGTCAAAGGATTTGGCCATGTCCAGGAAGACGGCTGCAACCGACCCTCTTCATCTTCTAGGATCCAATGTCAATGATTACGTGTCGACAACAGTGAATAACTGTGAGCACAGGCACACGAATGTCTGCAGAGACCCACATCCAAGAGCTTATGATGAATTGTGTTCGGACATTGGGCCCTTTACCACCATTGAAATTTTGGGTAATGTCAACCACAATAGCTCTCCTGTTGATGCAGACAAGACGAGATAGCCTGCACTGACCTCTGGCATCGAGGTGTGCTGGCCCACGCCGTGTCTACAGCTGGAAGAGACCTGCCTCGGACCATCTTTGATAGGCACTAACTACTGCATAGCGTGAGCAGCCTACCAGCATCGCTGTTTCAAAGATGCTCTTACCAAAGCGTCTTGCCAAAACGATCTGGCCTTTGTCAAGATCAGATAAATCCTATGCTTTTCCCATGTTGAGATGAAATACTGCCTGAGCTCCGATCCACGATTATATACAGTATATCATTCACGACCTTGGCATGTGATACTGATCGACTGCATGTGCGCTTCTTTGCATAACGCAGAGGTGGTTTTAACCTATTGGCTCATCAGTGTATATCGATGTAATACGAAGGACAAAGAACCTGAAGTTGCCACAAAAAATGTGGCCATAATGGGAACATTGATGTTCGAGATGAAGTGCCGCATCTTGTAACATTGGGCCATAGTGCACATAACATCTGCATTCAACAATGCGAAGCAGCAGCTATAAAAGTTTGTGCAAATTACCGTTCTATGTACAATGGAACCACCAGCCAACATTGAGTACCATTGTTAACAGCACATCATCAGGCTTCGAAGCCATAGCTGGCAAAGCAACAATCTTCAATGGAAGACTGGAAACAAGTTGGGTTATTTTACCTCTGCGAACCACTTTTTCTTCGCGCACAATGGGTCAAATGGTCAGGTCACACCTTGAAGGCTCAATAAGGTTGGGTGAGGGAACCCACAGGCACAGCCCGTTGGGAGATATATCTTAGCCTCCAAGCAAAACCATCTAGTGTGTTCTTTAACATGCACAGGTTATGGCTCTCCTACACATAGGGACACTGCTTAATGTCCCATCTGAGAGCTTTCCAAGCCCATTGGTGTCCCTTGCTGATAGTGGGGAGTTTTGTGGAAATAAATCTCAACGGTGACCCAACTGCAACTCGAACCTGGAAATGGGCAGATTACTAACCTGGTGCACTACATACTAAGCCACCCCCTGGAAATGGGTATAAGAGGTTGCATGTGGCCTACACCAATTGTCAAGTTTGAGTGTTACAGACTGGTGGAGACAGTGTCATATTCTAGGGCGTTTACATGTGCCCCTTGTACCTCACTAGGAATAACACACAAGGTTTTGCTGACATATTTGCTAACTATGTACACTGGTTCATGCCTTCTTTGAATGGAACAATGCCCTCATCTCATCGTTCCCATTTAATGGACTTGGAGCATTCCAGTGAGTTCACAACCTTCAATGATCCTCCGACTCTGGGTTTGAATCCTATTAAACACTTACGGGATGAAGTGTAGTAATGCATTCAAGCATGAAACACCACCAGCAACTCTCTGCACTTTACATACAATTGTCCTGAAATCACGAGCTGCAATATCACTTAAAGTTTCCACCTGGTATAGTTGAACACGTGTTGCTGCTGTTGTGAAGGTGGGTCTCTATAATAAAATGTCTTCTCATGTAAGCTTATATTAAATCAGTTTTTGTTTTGTTATGGAAAGAATTTTTTTCACCTCATAAATGTATATGAATTCAAACAGGGTACATGCTCCAATATTTTCAACAGGGGTAAACAATGCATTGTTTAAATCATTATTTAAACCTTTCAATTTCTATTATAAGAATAAAACTCGCTTATTTGAGATATCATAACCAATGACAATTTGGAAATTATTCAGAATAGCTTCCTTTCAAATCTTTAATTTTGAAAAAGGCACTTTTTAACCCTCATTAGAATCATATTAATAATTTATCTTAAATATATACACTGAACTATAAAGCTAACAAATTTATTATGTTTTCTTACAAATGTTTCCTTGTAGCGGCTACCAACATAACACTGTCTCTGAGATGGGATCTTTTGTGTCGAGCAAGACTGCTTCCATGCCGAAATGTTCTACCACATACTTTGCAAATGAAATGACGTTGTGCATCATGAGTAAAGAGATGGCTCTGGAGATTTCCTTTCTCTCTAAATGTCATGGAGCACAAATGACACTTGTAGGGCCGTTCTTCAGTGTGGGTCAACTGATGATGTCGAAAACGATGTCTGTTATCTGTTGAATAGGAACATAAGAGACAGCTGTATTTGATGTGATCGCTATCACCTTTGTGGTGACTTAAATGTTTTGATAGTGCTCTGACAGATGTAAACACTCTTTGGCATATACTGCATTCGTTATCTTTCATATCTAAGGAAAAGCAATGAAATATTAAGAAGACTAATTAGTACAACAAAAATAAACAAACTTTATGAAGTAATTCAAGAACTACCAGAATAATTCAACTTATGTAATATGAAATAATACCACTGATTTTATACAAAGTTTAATTTTTTTCGTCACTACTTTGATTTGTTTTATTTCATCCTATATTAGTCAATGATTTCTCACTATATTTAGAGCAGTGGTGGCTCATTATTAAAAATGCTTGACCTGCAATAGGGGTAGGCATCAGCTGAGCTCATATGTAGGAAAAACTTTTAGGGATATGCCAGACATTAAACTGAAAATGTATCATAATATAATACACATATTATGATACATAAATGTTCAGTAATGCATATTTTTTTTTTAATTTTCAAATGCACTTATGAAATTTTTTTGGGAAAAACGTTTTTACAACTACTTGCTAAACACAATGACATTAAAAGTTCTGCTCACTATACTTAAAACAGCATTTTAAAAAACGTTAGTCCCGGAAAAATCTCAGGTCATCCACCATATTCCATTATAAACTAAATATTCAATACATTATCTTTTCGCATCTAAATGTCCTTAGTTGTTGAAATATGCTGACAACCCAGTTCATACACTCCTACCAAGACGATTTAGGCATGTTAAGCCTGGCACAGTCGAATGAACATTTTTGCTAAGTAACAAATCTGTGACCTATCTTCTGCAGCTCATTACTATTGCATTTCAGCGCAAGTAATATCAAAATTACTATGGTTTACTTCCTGTCACTGAGAGCAATAAATGTTTCTGCTATTCCTTAAATTATCTAGGTAAAAGTATAATGTCCTTTGAGCTAAATATGCATTTTTAAACAATCGTAAATGTACCCTTTTCTTAATATCTAACATGATTTCAAAATTTACTTTCTGCTGCATCAGTTGGCAGATTAACGACTTTTGGCAATGGTCTGCTTGGCTTTTTTTTCAAACTACTATTTATTTTGAATAAAGTTAATGACATTCAAGAAATAATTTGCTAAATTTTCCTTTTCATAAGCATTTGCTGGAATAAAAATCATTTGGGTGACATGCAAATTGTAAAAAGTTTTGCTTTTCGTAACAGATGTAGAATTTGGCAGAAAACTTTTATCAGTCCAAATTAATCATATTCTAAGAAAAAGATCCAGGGATTTTAAAATATTAAATTTAAAGCCAGTATTGTAACCAGCTGTTCTTACACCTGTGCAAGTTTCTCCCCCACCTAGACAATTTCGCGAAGGCAACGACGATTCAGATATGAAATCGTTTTATTAATATTGCAAATCCAAAAAAAAAAAATTAAATCTATTTTACTTTTAATACATGTAATTTTGTTCACATTCATGATCAAGCATGTCATGACACACTGACGACTGCCCCTATAGTAAATATTGGCATTAATTTTGCTAGAATAAAAACATTCCTAAATTTTGTTTCCCTTGTGGTTGCCTGTGCTCGCAGTAATATTATCAAAAAATTATATTGCCATTTGCGTTCTATTAGTAAAAGAACTGCTTGTGCTGTACAGTTAATTGAATATTCAAAATAATATCTAAAAATAACTTCTCTAAGCATTTGTCACGGAGATTTTTTCATTCAGTGATTGCCCCCTAGAGCGGAGGTATCTGGTTACCCAAGTTAAAATGGTTCTGCCGAAACAGACTTTCCTATACTTAATGGAGACAATGCAAGTAAGATATAAAATTTTCTTAAACCCACCACATACATTTCTCACTTCTATATCACAGCCGTCCTTGGCTGTGACATAGAAGTGGGAATGGTAGTTGTTAATATCACATTGTTCACTTTAATTGCCAAACCTGTGAAAACTAATTGGTATTCCATTTTCACTTATTTCCATTGGCAGCCGTCCCGTGGCCGAGTGGTTAGCGCGCTTGGCTACTGATCTAAGGGACCTGGGTTCGAGCCCCGGGTAAGGCATGGTTGTGTGTGTTGTTTTTCTGCTGAGGTCCTGCCATCCTCTGAGACCTATTCTGGCATATAAACTGACAGGCTCCTGTCAGACCTCTGTGGCAAGCAGCTGCTTGAGGGGGTATTTATTATTTATTTTTTATCCATTGGCAACCCTCAACCTCATTGGCATCCTAGGCAATCCTCAAGGCTATGGAATGTGGTTGAAATTCTAACAGATACAGAACTCCTGATTTCCAAAATGCAGCATGCCATTCAGTCCAAAGTACATCAGAGCAGATTAGGATTGGTCTGAGCCATTTAACGAATGGCGCAGAAGGAAAATCTGTGTTAGACTTGGATTCCTATAGTTGAAGGAAATGGTGTTGAATCGTAACAAATAATGGTTCCTATGCTATTTGCAGAAAGGCCAAATGTTATTACCATAGTTAATAATATGGTAATTCAGTATACACATAGATTGTAATTATATCTATCATTACTAAACTAATCACAAGCAATTTTTTATACATAAGTTAATATTTTTAAAATTCTATCATAAGTTTTGAAACAATTTCTTAAGTGCATTTATAATAGGGCAAAAAAAAATGTTAGCTTTGTTGCATATACATTATGCAGACATTTTGTATAAGTTGCATGTCCATTCAGAAGTAATCTTTTAAATGAGTTCATTGCAAACAAAATTAACGAACAATGGAAGCATCATGTATTACTTCTAATCACAGATTACTTACATTATGGGGGCGGGGGTGGCTCAGTCGGTAGCGTGCCAGTCTCGTAATCTGTAGTTCCCAGATTCGAGTCCCAGCTGAGTCAGCGTTGAGATTTATCTCTGCAATACTGCCCGCCCTGCCCACGGTCAGTAGGGGACACCGATGGGCTTGGAAAGGCCACCGTCCATCGGATGGGACGTTAAGCCGTGGCCCCGTGTGTGGGAGAGCCATACCCTGTGCACGTTAAAGAACACGCTGGATGGCCTTGACGGGAGGCTACCATCTGTCTCCCAACAGCTGTTCCAGTGGGTCCCCTCCCCCAACCTTCTCTGAGCCTTCGGGGTTCATGTGACCTGGCCATTTAGCCCATGGTGTGCAAAAAAGTGCCGCTCAGAGGTAAAACAACCCAAACAACTTACATTATGGTATGTGCAATCGTGCAATTTATGAATTCCTCCCCCCCTCAAAAAAAAATATATATATATAATAGGCATTACTTGAACTATTCTACACCTCTCGAGGTCCAGACCTAGAAAAAAAAATCAAAGGGATGGTTAGAGGGGTAAAGCAACACAATCTAGCCAAGAAAATGCAAAAGTGGGGAAGAGCAAGAGACATGACTTTCAATGCAATATAGCATTACCCCCTCCGTTTTACAGGTCTTTAAAAAATTATTTGAAAAATGCATGAAATAGGAATGTTCTCTCATATCAAGCTGTCTGACAACCCTATTATGTACAAGTTCCCTCTTTTCTGACTTGGGAATTGGCACGTGTTGGTCTTTTCCCTTAAACATCCTTTTTTTTTTGGATCGGAAAAATTCGTAGGCATCTGCACACCTAATTGCTCTTTCTTCTCAGTAAGTAGACAAACTATCCATTTTAATTTCACAGTGACGGTTGGTTGGTTGTTCGGGGTTTAATGGCACAAAGGCCATGATGCACCATACGAAGTGTAAAGGGTAAAAAGAAAGATCTAAAAGACAAGTAGACCCACAACCAATGTTAAAAGTAAAAAGACAATAAATGTAAACACTAAAACAACAAAAAACATCTATCTAAAAGACAAAAAACAATAACAAATATGTAAAAATAACAAGTGTGTATAGGACCCAAGTAAAAAAAATATCAAAAGGTAAAAATCAGAGATGGTTAAAATAGCCAGTAAAAAGGCAAAGAGAGTGGATAAAACAGTCACTGGATAACAGATGTCCAAGTGTAAGGGACTCGGATGTAGAATCATGAAAGTTAAAATACAAGTGGTGTTGAAGGTAAAAGCTGGACATGAAATTAAAATATGCTTAACAGTTAAAATAGTGTCACAAAACTCGCATTTAGGTTCATCGTCAGCCTGAAGAACAAATGAATACGTGATAAACAAATTACCTAAGCGGAGTCGAGCAAGTACAACTTCCTCCTTGCGATTCCTCACACAGTGGCAGTATTGGAAAGTTTGTGTGATAAAGCACAGAAATATTAAGTTTTTTTTTGCCATATTTTAGTATGCTTTTTTTTTCTACTGCATTCCCTAAACTTTTCTGCGAATGAGCATTTAAAGTATATTCTGGTAAATTATGAGTGCTAAGGCCATATTAAATATTGCAATACGAAGATCTGACAACAGCCTGTAGGTTTAATACGCCATAGAAAAGATCTATGAGGAAGGAGACCTCGGTAGAAGGGCAACACAAATATCCATTCCTTGCGTGGGGCTCGAATTCAGATCCCTTGGTTCAGTAGCCAAGTGTGCTACCACCCAACCACCAGGATGGCAATATAAAATACATATACAAAGAAAAATATGCGTTAATTTCTTTATATTTTTGTCAAAAAGGAGAAGCATATAACATATGTGTATTTTGTTTTGAAATAAATACACTTTTGGGAAATACAGTGAAACATTTTAGAAAATGTTCAGCTATAACAGCAAGTCAGATGTGGGGGAAAACATGATCACAATCTTCAAGGTAAAAAAAATTGTGAAAAGCAATCCTGTAGATGAATTTTCCCCCTTCTTTTACAACATTGAGATGGTTAAAATTATACAGAATTCCTTGCATTCATTTTAGTAGTAAAATTTGTCACATAACTATTAAAATTTCTCAGTGGAATAAACACCAACACCCTAGGCAATTAGATCAAGAACCACCACTCTGAATCAATTTTCTCTTTTTTAATTCTGCAACTAATAAGAATCAACATGCAGGATAAAGACAAATAAACATCACTGTGTACTAATATATTTGCATATTCTTTGCAGTTAAGAAAATAATTGGTCTTATAAGGTTATTTTTGCAACGTTTTCAGAATATGCAAAAAAAAAATAGTTTCAGAGCAAGTTCTTTTTTTAACTTGATATCAGAAGTTCTACAAATTCTAGTAATAAATCAGTTGTTCTTTTTAGCAAAAATCTGTTGTAAACTTCTGATTTACATTTTTCTTTTTTACACTGTAACAAAAATTCAAATACAATTTATGAAGTACAAAAAGAGGGAAAAACATATTCATTAATACATGTACAAAACAAATATATAAAACAAAATTATTTTTGGAACTAAAAAAACATATCTTTGGAAAATTCTTATGCACTACTCAGCATTAGCCGATTATTTACAGAATGCATATATATATATACCTATAGTTAGTTATAGTAATAAAACTTGGACCCTATGTAAACAACATAATAGAAAACTTGATGTTTTTGATTCTAGACACTTATGCAGTATCTTGGGCATTACGTGTTTCAATTTTGTAATTTTTGAGTGGGTTGTTTTACCTCTGAGCAGCACTTTTTTGCACACTATGGGCTAAATGGATACCATAAATAAATACAAGGACCCTGAAAGCTCCGAGGTCAGGGGAGGGGACCCACTGGAACAGCTGTTGGAAGACAGATGGTAGCCTCCCGTCAAGGCCACCCAGTGTGTTCTATAATGGGAACAGGATATGGCTCTCCTGCACACGGGGCCACAGTTTAACGTCCCATCCGATGGACGGCAGCCTATCCAAACCCATCGGTGTCCCCTACTGACTATGGGCAGGGTGCGGAATTTTGCAGAGGTAAATCTCAACGCTGACCCAGCTGGTACTTGAACCTGGGAACTACCGACTGAGCCATCTCCACCCCACAATTTTGTAATGATAAGGTTAGGCAAAAGAGTTGGCAACCTCCTTTCAGCAGCATATTGTGCAGAGAGATTCCGTTGATTTGGCTATGTTGTCATATGCATAATTATAGATTAGCAAATACAGTTATGAACAGTGTGCCTAAAGGCCTCAGAAAGATAGGACCTAGGATGCAGTGGGAAGACAATGTCAAACAAGACCTTGTTAGAATTGGTCTACAGTGGCCAAATGCAGCTAAGGGCAGACGTGTTTGGAAACTAAATTGCACAATCTGCTCAGACTTCCATAGCCTATGGCTGCTTGAGGATCAGGGTGGATTATGGTTGGGGGGGGGGGAAATAAAAGATTAGATTTTCCAACTCGAAAAACAAATTTTGCCAACTGAGCAAATAATGTCTACATTTTCTCTCCGTGTGTGTGTGGAGGGGCAATTTTTCACAAGTCTCTTGCATTTTGCAATTTCACTTCCAATTTTGCCAACTAGCCATAATTTCACAGAATTTTCACAATATTTACATCTTCTGTGAATTGCAGCAAGTCCGTATGAATTTTCCCTTGATTTGGCCTTTCATAAAACCAATCCCAATCTTTACATCTCTCCTTATTCGTCAAGTCACTTCAAAGTTTTCAAACTCCACAATATTTTGCCGAGTTTTCTCGATTTTGTCAAGTTTCCTTAATTTTACAAACCCAATCCCAATTATCACACCTCGCCTATATTTCACCAAGTGGATTCGAATTTTATCAACTCTCCTTAATTGCACAAAAAAGACAATTTTCACAACTCCCCTTTATTTTACCAAGTGGCTTTGAATTTTTCAAACTGCCCTACATTTTGTTAAGTTTTCTCAATTTGTCCAACACTCCTTAATTTCACAAAACCAATCCCAATTTTTGCAACTCACCTGTACTTTACCAAGTGGTTTCCAGTTTTGCCAACTTCCTTAGATTTTGACAGTTGCCTCGATTTTACCTCTCCTTAATTTCGCAAAACAATCCCAATTTTTACATCTCTCCTGAATTTGCCAAGTCACTTCAAATTTTTCAAACTCCCCAATATTTTGCCAAGTTTTCTCGATTTTGTCAATTCTCCTTAATTTCACAAAAACAATCCCAATTATTACAACTCGTCCGTATTTTAGCAAGTGGATTCGAATTTTGTCAACTGCCCTAGATTTTGACAAGTTTCCTCGATTTTGCCATCTCGCCACAATTTTACAGAAAAAAAATCGAAATTTTTACATCTCATCTGATTTTTGCATCACTCTGAATTTTGCCAGCTCTCCTAAATATTGCAAATTGCCTCGATTTTGCCAACACCATTATTTTACAGAAAAAAAATCCAAATTTTTACATCTCGCCTGAATTTTGCCAACTTCCCCTAGATTTTGCCAACTCGCCATAATTTTACAGAAAGAAATCCCAATTTTTACATCTAACCTGAATTTTGCCAGCTCCCCACGATTTTGCCAAGTCACTCCGAATTTTGCCAACTCACCTGTATTTTACTAAGTGGCTTCGAATTTTGCCAACTGCCCGAGATTTTGCCGTCTCTCCATTTTCCAAATTGCCCTAGATTTGCCAAGTTGCCTCGATTTTGACAACTCCCCTCAATTTTGCAAAAAAATATTGCAAATTTTCACAACTCATCTAGATTTTACGAAGTCGCTTCGAATTTTGCCAACTCCGAGTTACTTTCGTGGGGGAGCTTCCCCCCCATGGCTACGCCCCTCTTGAAGATAATATATATATATACACACACACATTTCCATGTTTGCAAACTTTTCATAATAAAAAGAAACAGTTTTTGTTTTAAAAGTGTAACTGAATTCTATTATGTTTGAATTACATTTAATTTTATAATTATTTATATTATTAAGAATATATTTAATTGCATGAATTACATTATGTTTACTATTTTTCTCCGGTAATAAATGCAATTTGCTCAATAATATATATCATTGAAAAAATGGCTCATATCATTCAAAACATAGGGCACTTGGCCTTTGATAGGCAAATGCTAGACATAAAAGCACACCAGGTATCATGTATACCTGTGGAAATTTATATTCTTTAAAATTTCTACAGCAATAAGTACAACTAAAAATGTAACAGTACAGCACCAGTAGCTCCCTGAAATTGTATATGTATGGCACCCATTCTCAAAGGGTTAATGCCAAAGGATTATCAGAAAAGGGTAATAAAAATAAAAGAATTGCACTATTTTAAGCAGTCCATTCCACATTTTGGACCATTAAAGAGTTAATAATAATTTGAAAATATTTAAAGGAACTGTTTTTGATTATTTCAAAATAACTTATCCATCTCCATATATGAAAAGTAATGTTATAAACAGTAAATATTTTACAAAAAAATTCATACTTTTTCCTTTGGGGAAGGGAAAGTAATTCTGTTTGTAATATTAATCACCATAATATCAAAAAAACAATTAAAAAGCAATGTACTTTTAACATATTTAAATGCTACTACATTTACATATGCAAATAATTATCATCTTTAAAATGAAACTTAATAAAGAATAAAGTATATATTAGTATTCAAGAATTTTCAACAAACAACTTAAAAGGTCACAAATAAAATTTGACTGCAAACAGAATAACAATTTTCTTAAGTTGATTAATACGAAAAACAATTAGCATAACCATAATGATTGCAAATCCTCACTATACTGAATTGCTTGCATGACCACAAATATTTGAGTTTACAATTTTTTCATTTTCAATGTTAATTACACTCCTATTTTGAAAATCAGAGTGAAATATTTAGACGTGGTAGTATTTTCTTGAAATAAATGATAAATCTGTAACATCTTTGTTATAATGTGTGTTTACAGAGTTCACTATTTTACAGTATTACTATTCATTTTGTTACTCACTGTTTCTTTTGCTGAAAAATACTTCATACCTAAAAAATAGCACATTAAGATTCAATGACAAACTCAATTCAACTATTATTTTACAAAAATTCTTTCATTATTGCATTTTACTATGCACTTAAAAAAAAGTTCAACACAGAGAAATTAAGGTATTAAACTCTGAAGTATTACTGAATTCTCTGCAGTTTTTCATTATTCCTGAATTTTAAACACAGCAAGAACTTGGAGATCTTTTACAAATTCTGATAAAACTAACAGAAATAACCTTGTCAATATAGTCAGCAGAAAATACCACATCTGTCAATAGTTTCAGTTTTGACTTCTCTCTAGAATTTCTTCACTGGCACTTATTGATTTTATTACATTATATCTGAAAAAAAATTTATGAATCATAAAAATAACAAAATTATTATGCAATGATAAGGCTATAAAATGAATAACATTTGGAACAATATCTAATATTTTCAGCTTTTACCCTTAGCCATTTTGGTGGTAAAGTGAGTTGGCTTGTTTTACCTCTGAGTGGCAATTTTTTTGCACACATTGGGCTAAATGGGCAGGTCACAAGGACCCAACAGCTCAGAGAAGGGTAGGAGAGGGGACCAACTAGACAGCAGCTAGGAGACAGATGGTAGCCTCTTATCAAGGCCATCCAGCGTGCTCTTTAATGTGCATAATGTATGGCTCTCCTGTACATGGAAACACAGCTTTACATCCCATCCGTTAGCCTTTTCAAGCCCATCAGTGTCACCTATTGACCAAGGGCAGGGAGTTTTGCAGAGATAAATCTCAACAGTGTCTTAGCTGAGACTCGAACCTGTGAACTGTAAATTATGAGCCTGGTGCACTAACCGAGATCTCTGCCCCTAGGTGGTTTAGTGGTTACTGCATTGATTTACAGTGACACTAACTGCCAGGGTTCAAGTCACAAGCTGGCAAGGTTGTTTGTGTGCTGTTAGTTCAAGCTGAGGTGTGATTCCATTCTTAGTGGAACATGTCCTTGTAGAGGAGACCTGTACAAACTAGCAGTAATCCCTTCTGTCCTATATGTTGCTGCAAATTAAAAAAAAATAAATAGCACCTTGAAGGGAAGCTACCAGATCATTTCAATTAGCCCTGATAAAATGAAAAAGATCATTAATAAACTTGCAATCTATTGTTATCAGATTTGAGTCCACCACTGAATCTACAATGACTTCTTCTTAACCCCACTCTACCCATGAGATAGCCTGTATAACATTAGGGATATTATCTTGTACCATTTGTCAAAATCACTCTATTTTAAAATAAAACTTTTTTTGTACATATATATAGATTTAATTTTTAACCTTCTATATTTTATGATAACAATGAAGCTCCTATAATGGCAAACTGCTCCTGGCCCACAATTTCCTGGCCCACAATCATTTCTGGTTATGTGTATTAATATCACAGTACTGATCATATGTGAGACACCAACAGAAAAAAAAAACCCCAATTTTTCATCAATTGTGGCGTGAAAATCAAATTTTTTGTATATTCCCTATATACGGTGCTAGGTCAAGTTACAAAAATTTAAAGCAGCCATGAATTTTAATTTTTCATCTCTCTCAATATTTAATCATTTGTTTTTATAACATCAAAACAAAATATTTTTAACCACCTGAGTATCATTCAACTTCAATAACTATCAGTTGGTTAATGCTCTAGCAGACTAAGTATGTGCAGTTATGAGTCAGCAATACTGTTTAAGTTCCCTAATAATATCAGATTGGATAAACCTTTCCTGTAAGGTCTTTCTTATGCCAAGATTGTTCGTGAAATTGCAGATCTGGCAGTTGTATTAGTTTGTATATGCCTTATCATTTAATATCAATTGGGACAGACTGCTGCTAGCAATGGACTGGCTCCATTATTCAGCTGCAAATATGGATAAATATTAACAGAAAAAACTGATTTTCAACTTGCTCAGTCACTGATTTGTATAGAAATGCCAATGGACTAAAAAGGTTATTATATATTCAGTGTGAAACTGATTGTCTTTTGGTATTTAAGTCTTTGTAACTTAATCTAATACTGTATACAGAGAACATATTTATGATTAAGTTCACACTGTTTAATTTTATGTTAACTTCTTTCCCCTTTATTCCTATCAAACAAAATTCTGACAAAATTATTGGGGATCATTGCTTTCTATCTCCCAATTCAAATTTTTAGGAAGTATACCCTTTGATCCACATGTGGAAACATTGGTGGTAACTTCATGAAACAGTAGAATATGCAATGATATGCTGGAGCTAGTTAAAATTTTTGAAGATCATCAAACTACTGGAAACAAAAACCATAGTTTGACAAAGAGCAGAGAAAAACACATTTATTAATATGTCACATGGAATTTGTACTAATTATATTGTTACCTTATTGTATTACTTATATATTTTTAATAAAAAAATGCAATATTTTGCATTTACATTTTTACATCATTCAGAATTTCTCAATAAAGTCAGTTGGGTTGTTTTACCTCTGAGCGGCACTTTTTTGCACACCATGGGCTAAATGGCGAGGTAACATGGACCCCGAAGGCTCAGAGAAGGTTAGGGGAGGGGACTCACTGGAACAGCTGTTGGGAGACAGATGGTAGCCTCCCGTCAAGGCCATCCAGCGTGTTCTTTAACGTGCACAGGGTATGGCTCTCCCGCACACGGGGCCACAGCTTAACGTCCCATCCGACGGACAGCGGCCTTTCCAAGCCCATCAGTGTCCCCTACTGACCGTGAGCAGGGCGGGGAATTGAATAAAGTCAGTTGTTAAACATTTGGCAGTACACTCTTGAAAACATGCCCTATTTTTTAAAATGAGTAGCAAAATGCAATAATTAAAAGTGCTCCAACACAAATTTGAAAAACTGCTTCATATGCATGCAAATGTTAACTAATCTGGAATATTACTTTCATATGCTCTTGCCTCAGTAGCATATTAGGGGGTGGGGAAATTTAAAAATCCTCTCTTGGGAAATTTCCTTTGTTCATGGATTCCCATTAGCAAAATTTTTAATCTACATTTTTTTAACATAAAGAGCTTCTGCTCTGCAGCTAAGTACGCTAATCACTTGACCACTTTGTTACTTTTGCTTGTACAGTGATTGAGATGCAACTATATTCTCAAAAGTAATAAATGACTTCAAAATTGCTTCAGTGAAATACAAAATTTGAAGTTACTTAATGGCAGTCTCATGTTCTAAATATTTTCTTCAAAAATTGATAAAACCTAAATTGTGTCATTTATTTATTCAGCTCCAGTATGTTACAAAGAAAAACTACAACTTCAGGAACTGTAAAAAGTCCATTAGCGAGTAACATAATGCAGTTGGTCTGGAATGTACAAAAAAATATGCAATTGCAAATGTAACATTATTCTAAGCATATAAAGAGTTTCAATTTACAGATATGTGTTTTGCATGTTAAATGTCGGAATAAAAAAACACAATGGCAAATTGTACCAGATATAGTACACTCCCAATTTTCTGAGATGTTTGTGAAATTAATTCCCCCAGATAATCCATAACATGATGAAAACCAGAACATTAAGAACAGATTTTATTCTGAAAATACTTTTTTAATGCATTAATCATTTACATTTAACTTTGATGGCATAAATTCTCACCTTGAACTGCAATCTCTCTGACCCCATCTCTGCTTAAAGCTCACTAACCAATTAGATACTGTATTACATTCATCTTACCTTTAGCTGGAATAAAACACTCAATTGCACATATTATACCACAAACAGGAATTCTGTGATTTTTTTTTTGGCTAAACTACAGAACCATGATCTTATCTAAATTCACCTTACAATGGTTTCATTTAGATATTACATCAACACTATTAAAACTTCAGCAAGTGTTAATAATTTATATTTGTTTTTCATTATATCATGTTGTTTGTTCACCTATATTTGTAGTCTGTCATAATTTAGTATCTTCTTCATATCTATTAATAAGTTCATGATTTTTCTTAATAGAATTACTCTTTTCCATTAATGTATCGTGGATAAATCTGAAAAAAAAAGTCATAAAATTAAACATGAAGTAGTATAAATTTACCAAAACTAATATTATAATAACTTGTATGTAAATTGCCATAGAATTTAAACAAGATATGTTATGATTTTTTAATGTTAACTATTGTAAAGTTACCAAATATATAAGCAAGAACTCGTGAAGTTCTTAAAATGTTCAAAAATAATACTTCAAAAAAAAGAGTTGTCTTAAAAATCATAAAATAATTTTACAAATTTTGATGATGATTAAATTTCAATACCACCCACACCCACCCTGTTAATCTAGAGTCTATTGTAATAGTATTCCTGTGTGCTTCAAAGTAGATTAGTATTTCCAGTGATAAAAATATTGTAAAAAAAATTTACTGTTCGAACTACTTATTCAAACTCTGTTACTGGTTTTGTAAAATGCTAATTTTTTTTACTACACATAAAAGCCAATTTGCCAAACACAATACTTGTAATTCTTTTCCTATGCAATCTTTCAAATGCATAAAATGATGAATTAGGCTCAGATGTTTCACCACTTAGATGACAGTTTACACTTTGTTGAAATGTTAATGTAATGATTAGTACATTTTTTGGGAGATGTCAAGAAGTTTACAAACTTATACTGCAAATATCTACAAAATACCTGATGGATTATCCTCATGGGGTCAGAGCCACCACAATATTGACAAGTTCACATTATTGCATCTTTGTACTATTTAAAACACAAGCATTCAAATGTGAATTAGCAATTTCAGGTATGGGTTGAGAGACATTTATCAGATACCTTAAAATTATTCATATAAAAAAATACTTATTTGAAATGGTAGTCACCATTTTGGAACACATGCATAGTCCTAAATCAAATGAGCACTATGGGACAGAAGTATTTTTCACTGCCCCCAATTTCTTTCATGCTATTCATTTATCATTTCAATACCATTGGTGATACAAGATTTACATGGATAGCTTTGCCAGATGCACCATAACAAGCTGTCCTAAATATAAAACCTGACCTTATATGTGTGTGCAGCCATCCTATGGCTCAGTAGTTAGCGTGCTTGGCTACTGATCTAAGGGACCTGGGTTCAAGTCCAGGGTAAGGCATGAATATTGTTTTTCTGCTGAGGTTCTGCCATTCTCACAGATCTACTATAGCATATAAACTGACAGGCTCCAGTCAGACACATGTGGCAAGCAATTGCTTGAGGGGGTATTTTTTTTTTCATTTATATGTGTGTACTACCTGAAACTACCAAGTTGTTACATTGGTAAATAGTCATTGTATTTGGTTGCAATTAAGTTTTAAATTTTATATTAGAAAGCATTCACTTTATGGAGCCTTTTGACTAAACTCCTATTTTCCCTACAGCATTGTTGGCAACAATGTTCTTTAAATATTTATTGAACTTGAAAGATTTTGATAGATTGCTACGGCTACCTGAGAAAGAACTGTCATAAGTTCAGTTTTCTCCCTCATTAAGAACTATTTACTTCTCCCTGTAACATTTAGCTACTAATGAATTCTTAACTATTCAATGCTTCTTAACTTCTAATGCTATTCTAACTGCAGCATTAGAAAGAATAACAAAAATACAATTAAAATGCAAAGCAGCTGCTTAATATATATAATTGGAGCTAGGGTTACCAGACACTACTGTCCTAAAAGGAGGACAATAAAGTAAAAAATGGAGGACAAAAGAGGACATGCTTTCAATTGGCAAAATATGTTTTTTCCTGCCAAGTTTTGTGTCAAATACAAGTTGAGTCTGAAAAAGGTGCGATACTTATTAATATATACTTCAAAATACATAATGTGCCAATGTTTGTTCATACTTGATAATGAGTCGTTATATTGCCCTAAGTGGCATAATGGTTAGTAGCTATCTGATGTTGCACAAGGCCATTGAAATAAGTATTTTTTCAACCATTTCAAATAAGTATTTTTTAGTTTACCATTTCAAATAAGTATTTTTTTATATGAGCAATTTTAAGGTATCTGATAAATGTCTGTCAACCCATACCTGCAATTGCTAATTCACATTTGAATGCTTGTTTTAAACAGTACAAAGATGCAAAAATGTGAACTTGTCAATATTGTGGTGGCTCTGACCCCATGAGGATAATCCATCAGATATTTTGTAGATGTCTGCAGTATAAGTTTGTAAGTCTGTATACCTTCTTGACATCTCCCAAAAAATGGACTAATCATTACATTAACATTTCAACAAAGTGTAAACTGTCATCAAGTGGTGAAACATCTGAGCCGAATTCATCATTTTATGCATTTGAAAGATTGCATAGGAAAAGAATTACAAGTATTGTGTTTGGCAAATTCAAAGAAGCTTTCTGTTTCTATGAACTCTGACTGTAAGGCATGCACTTGCAATGAGAAGGTTCATACAAACTAGTAGTCTTTAACCCCTTCACTGTGCTTTATGTTGCGAAAAAAAAATTGCTCTCAACTTTCAAAGTGCCATCTATCTTAAACAGAAGCAAATTTATTTTTGCAGTTTTCTAAAGTGTATACTTTTTTCAGTCTGACATGTAAATTGCACATATTGAGATTAGAGAAAATAGTAATTTTTTACATCACTAACAGAGTTAATTTAGCATTCACAATTTTCATTTATAGTAAATTATTTTGCAGTTAACAGTAAATTATATTATAGTTGTGGGTTCAAGAAATTTGTAAAAGTTGCTTTAATTTTAGTTTGAAGCATATTAAGTTTATACAAAAAGGACATTTCATGTTTTTTCAAAATTCTGGGAGGTCACGAGATAAAAAGAAAATGACATATAGTAACCCTAATTATAACACAACAAATACGACAATAAGAACTGAAACTGCAGCAGCCCATATTTTAACATACTGCTTTTATTTCTGCTTGATTCAGGCAAAGCTTGTGTATCTTTATAAATTCACCCATATGATTTAATTAAGTTATTTCTAGCCACATGGAGTAACTTAGCCCTACATATATACAAACCATAACTTTGCAGACTTTGCTGTAGCATATTTTCACCATTAATCAAATGGTAAATATAAAGCACGGGAAAGGGGTAGCACTAATTATTGCTGAATGATTATTGGCTCTCTATATTCGCAATTATATACAACACAGTATGTTTACATCTGGAATATAGTGCTTTAAATTTTACAACAGGAAGCCAAATTACAAATTGGCAAAGAGTATAAAACATTCCAGCTTTGTTTGGCATTAAAATAAATGCATAACATCATTAACCACCAATCATTATATTTGAGATAATCCACAATCAGTCACTAAAATACCACTCAAATCGGATAACATTAAACCACAATAACATCAACTGGCGCCCAATTCAAATTTCGATAATCCGTGGCTTATAACAATACTCATCAACAGAAAGTATTGCTACACAGCTGATATTTTGAACAGTTGTTGCTTGCAAAAAACTAAAAACATTTATCTCTTCGACAGTCAACCAACATTTACCGCTTAAATTTTCGACAGTGCCAGACTTTGGTGCCACGCAAACAGAAATTTTTCGAATTTTTTTTTGTCCAATTGTCGACCAGCACTTCGGAATAATTTCTTATTATACTTCTATGCTCCTTAATTTTTTAGATTTTTTCAGTGTAACAAGTCAATCACGGATAAGTTGTTGCACAGATAACCAGGCCCGGATCTAGTAAAAAAAAAGCGTGGCGGGGGGTGGGGGCTAGTAACGCATTCGATCCGAAGGGGCCAAAAGCCTGGATTTCCATTGTAGTATAACATTTTCCTCTCCGTTTTAGAGGTCCTTTAAAAAAATTCTTAAAAAATGCGTGAAATATGCACAGCATTAATAAATGTTTACCTCCATTATCTTACTAGGATTCCAAAAGGCGGAACATCCCCCCCCCCCCACAACTCCCATCTCCTCCTAGACCCGGCCCTGATTACTATGTAAAAAGTACGAACACATCAAATAATCATATTTGTTAAATGCCGAACAGATTATGCTGAGTAACTATTACATTTTTATTGCCTTATTCATTTCCAGCATCTACATATGGCACACTGAAAAAAAAGTACATTTAATATCGAATATTGTACAGAGACAATCCCAGGAAACACTTTTATGTTTATGGAGGGGGCGCAGTTATCAACTCTCAAAAAATAATGAAATGCACAATGGTTCTCTCTAAGCGCTTCTCTTACCTTTTGATGGGTGAGCGATCTGCCATTTTTAAGACCACCACTGACATAGCGTTTTTCAGATAACTGAGTTTAACCAGTCATACTCAATGAGGCAAGGAGCATTGAGGTAGTAATATATCTCTAGTATTACCAGTATTATCAAGGAGTGGTCCTTGATAATACTGGTAATACTAGAGACAGGACTCTGTTTCCCATACCCTTGGCAGCCATCATCACAGGAAGATGTGCTTGCAGACTGTTTAAGAAGACAGAATACCCATGACACCTTGCGAATAGCTGGTAAACGACTATGAATAAACGACGACCAAATGATTGAAATGAAGCAGAAATTTGCTGTTTTTTGTTTTTTATTTCAATGAGGATATTCCAGTGTAGTAATTAAAATAACAAAATCGATTTAATTAATACACACTTATTGATTTATATCGTATGAAAAGCGAAGACGTTGGAAACTATTCTCTTTCAAATTGAGGTTTTGTATGAAAATTTAGAAAAAAAAACCGATATGCTCTTAATATGTGATTAAAGCTGAACTAAATAGACTGTAAACTTAGCAGACTTTAATTTGAGCCCGTTTGAAAAAGGGACAATGGTAAACCTATTTTAAAATTTAATACATGAACAAATCTTTTAGCTTAAGAAAAGCCCATAAAATTTATAGATCTTAATTGTGCAAATCCACGCCTCATTTTAAAAAAACAACATGAAAAGTCAAATTTATTTTCTTCTTTCATCAAATCCATACCTCTGCCCATTCTGCTCATGTCCTGGACGGCCGGCCGCTTATATCTTCATGTGGTTGACCTTGTCATGTGCACTCTGTGACTTGCCTGGGTAGGTAGTCTGTGATTCCATGGGTGGTCATATTATTCTGATACGACTGTGTATATACTCATATAAAAGGTATTGTGATTTTTCATTTTTCAGGAATCGCAGAGAGCTATTAGATATCAACCTCAAAAATATAACTTAAGAGAATTTCGATTAGATTCGACTATTAGTTACTTAACAGAACAAATAATTGTAATGAATAGATCTCACACAACTAGCTTGCCATCGGTGTAACTATTTAGGTACACAAACATTACCTGTGCCGAAATAAAGCTATCCCCCCCCCCCCCCAAATAAAAAAAAATCCTATCTTCTTATACGCAATCTCAAGATCTCCTTGCTTTAAAATCCAAAACAGTTGTTTTCGTATAATTTTGTTTTATACCCATATTTTTTGTCTGACACTAAAAATAGATTAAAAAAAACTACAAAAGCTTATTACGTATAGAATATTATTTAACTTTTCCTCTTCAGTGGAATATTTTAGCATATGAGAAACCCTGCTGCAGTCTTGTTCTCAGGACGCACGACTTATTCTTAAATACGTAACGTTTAATAATATTCCTTTTGAAAATAAATTCTCAGAGCCTCCCCGAAACTGAGCGTACATCTACCCCGAAAAAAAAAAGTATATATATAAATAAATAAATAAATAAATAAATAATAACAATAATGATTCTCGGATCATTCCCCCTACCAAAACTAAATCTTGGGTAAATTTGGGATATCTGATACATTTCAATATCTCCCATTTTTGCTTATTATTACAAAAATAATTGATTTTTTTAAGTAAAAAAATATGAAAAATATTGATATCAAATGAATAAAATACATCAATAGGTTTATGGAAGAACCTCATTTTTGGGACACTCGTTTGTTTAATAACAAACATTTAGTGTCAACGCTTTTCTTTTTAGTGATAAATAAAAAAAAATTTAATGCGTTGGATGAAATATTACTTTACTCATTTCTCGAATATCTCAAAAGCTTAACCCATTTCTTCCCAGTGTTGCGTGTACGAAATGGGTTAATACAGTTTCTAAGAGTGGAAAAAGGCAAACGTTTCAACAAATATTTCAAGCGATCTATTTGTGATACAAATTTGAAATTTTTGTGATAGAGTGCAGGTCCGGATCTAGAAAAAAAAAAAAAAAATCGAGGAAGCCTCAAAAATCACAATCGAGTCGGGAAAATGCAAAAAAAATGGAGGCGGGGGGGGGGGGGGGGGTTGCAATAGACTGAATTTTCCCTTCCATTTTACAGGTTTTAAAAAGAATTCTTGAAAAATGATGAAAATATAAAAAATGAATATGACATGAAATATAAATAAGTTTAATAATTTTTTTCCTCTGTTGACATTATTAGAATTTTAAAGGGTGGTGTGGCATGGTCCACTTCCCCCCTCCCAGATCATGTCTTAGAGCCATGATGAGAGGAAGCATCTGCAAGATATGAATATTATTTCAATAATGGTAATCACTGTAAAAAATGTTTTTTAACTTACACCAAACACCAGTTTTGAAAAAAGTTACAAAAGTATTTCTGCAAGAAATGTACTGAAATATATATGCAAAATGCATATAGTGCTGTTGCTTTACAAAAATCAAAGTTGGTAATAATTTTAATATATCCTACATAATAAATTATATTCATTGATGGAAGGCAAGCAACCACTTAAACTCTGGATCAAAATTGTTTCCTTTTGGCTTCCACCAGATGGCGCTAGGTGCGGCGGCATGTAAAGGGTGGTCACAAAACGAATTTCTGTCAAAACCTACTCAAACTGGTGGCGCCGGAATGGCTGGAATGGAAGTAGGAAAGAACAGGAGGGAACCCTCAATGGAGAGAACCTGTAGCTCTTACATTAATACCACACTGCACAGTGCCTTCTGGGAAAAAATACTTTTATTACAATTGTACCTGTTACTTTTCTGCTGAGGTCCTGCCTCTTCACAGACCTTTGGAATATAAATGACAGGCTCATCAGACATCTGTGGTAAACAGCTACTTCAGGGACGTATTTTATATTTATTTATACTATCATTCCTACCTTCATGAATAGTAGAGGGATGTCAAACAGATAATGACTATGAGATAGTTTGTTTTGTGAAAAATCTATTTTTTTGTTGCTTTCATAAAATTTTCAATACAAATATAAAAATTAATGCATTATTTAAATTGCTTTCATCTTTTATTAGAGAATAGGTACCTTTTTATAAGTGAAATATCTAAAAATGTAGTATAAAAACTTATGTTAAAAAAAACAATATAGAAGAAAACATTTTTCTGCATCTGAATGAAACATTTTTATTCCCAATTCTTGGTTAACATATCTTGGGAGATATATTATCCATATTTAAAAAAAATTTCCTGCTTACATAAAATAGTTTTATTAGTGTGGCTCACCAAAAAACAGTTTGCAAGATTGACGGGCAGGGATAGCAGTCAGCTTGTAATCTGCAGTTCCTAGGTTCGAGTCCCAGTTAGGTCACCGAGATTTCTTTCCACAAAACTCCTGTCCTGCCCACAGTCAGTAGGGGACACCGATGGGCTTGAAAATTGAAAAGGCTGCTGTCCATTGGAAGGGATGTTAAGTACTTGTACGGGAGAATCATATCTTGTACAAGTTATATAGATGAAGTTATATGGAAAAGATTACACTGGATGGCCTTGACAGGTTATCATCTGTCTCCCAAGATCTGTTCCAACACTCTCTGAGCCTATGGGACCCTTGTGATCTAGTCATTTGGCCCTTTGTGTGCAAAAAGTGTCACTCAGAAGTAAAACAACCCAACACGCATTTCTATGAAATGAATCCTAATTCTTAACTCTTGACATAATAATTACTATCAGTGATGTACTGTTCAAAAATTTTGTTGATGTACTTTTATGAATATACAGGGTGTCTCAAAAATATAGGTACAAACGTTTAGGGGAGGTATATTACATCTAAAGGAATGAGAATTGCATAGGAACCCATAACCGGAAACGTTATCATAAGTCAATAGGCGGCGCTGTTCATCATTGCGCTAGGGTGGAAATTTCGGATTTCCTCATTTGAGCGGTAGTCAGCTGACGAAGAGCATGCAAAGGTATTCGAACAGGGAGCTGGCAGACATGCACTTAGTGTATGGAAGAGCTGAGGGCAATGGACCAGCCGCTCAACGAATGTATCAAAAACGCTTCCCACACAGGCATGTACCGGGTCACAGTTTGTTTGCATGTGCGCATCAAACTTTGTGTGATTGTGGGTCATTAAGAGGTAGCAGAAGTGAGAGCAGGCCAAGATCAACATGTACTCCCACCATGGAAGAAAGTGTGTTGGATGCTGTGGACACTAATCCTAGTACCAGCACATGTGCCGTTGCCTCTGCCTTAGGAGTGTCTCATTGCAGTGTACAACGTGTTTTGCACAGCGAGTCTTTACAACCCTTTCATCTCCAAAGTGTTCAGTTACTTTTCCCCGCAGATCAAACTGCACATGTGCGTTTTGCGCAGTGGTATCTCCAAGAAAGTGCCCAAGATGTGAATTTCCCAGCTTATGTTTTGTTTACTGATGAGGCCAGTTTCACTTGGGATGGCATATTCAATCAGCACAATGCACATTTGTTGGCTCACGAGAACCCCCATGGTGTGCACACCCAATGCGGCACAACATCGTTTCTCATTAAATGTGTGGGCAGCTTTGGTCGGCGACTGCTTAGTCAAGTCATACCTTTTACCATCCCGCATGACAGCAAAGTATCTGATCTTTCTGGAACAGGTTCTACCAGGCTTACTTGCCCATGTTGCAGCAAATGTGAGATGCAACATGTGGTTTCAACATGATGGGGCACCTCCCCATTATGGAAGGTGTGTTCGTGCGCATTTGAACATGTCTTTTGGGCAACGATGGATTGGGCATGCTGGACCAGTTGCCTGGCCCCCACGCTTACCTGATTTAATGAGCGTTGATTTCTTTCTGTGGGGGGCCATCAAAGCTACCATGTATGAATCGCCTGTGGAGTCTGACATGGATCTCGTGGCAAGGTTCATCTGCGCTGCTGCTACTATCAAAGAAACTCCAGGTGTGTTCGACCATGTCTGGCAATCAATGCTTTGTCTTTGTCACACATGCATCGTGTCTCATGGTGGAAACTTCGAGCATCTGCTGTAACATTATGAAATGTATCATCTAGTACGCCATTTGTAATAATTATGTCCAATAAATGTTTTCCCATTAATTACTGTTTTGTGTCCTTTCAGATCTTGTACCTCTGCTACCATTTTCCCATGACGTTTCCGGTTATGGGTTCCTATGCAATTATCATTCCTTTAAATGTTATCTACCTCCCCTAAAAGTTTGTACCTATATTTTTGAGACACCCTGTATAATGAAATGATGTAAATTGTAAAAGGTTTGCGATATCAGAAAGTGACTTTCTGGAATTTCAATTGGCAATGTAAATAAAATGTTTCCAAGATATACATTTTGATTTGTGAAATTGATTACGTTAGCAAAAAACGTTTTCTGAATATGTTCTATCAACCTTTGATATCACACCTAAAATATTAAACACTCTAATGAGGGTGCTCAGAGTTTAAATATTGAACATCAGCATTTTATCATTAAAAAATTTCAAATGTTAATAAAAAGCATCTTGTAGTAAACCATTTACATCAATAAAAATATTTTCTGAAAAAACAACGAAGTACTTGGAAAAATTATATTTTTCTAGGTTCAAGTATTATTTTTCTTAAATAGTTTAGCAGAAGAAAATAATCTAAATAAAATCTAATAAAACTAAATACATAACAAACGTTCGAAAATATGAAAAATAAAAAATTAATAAAATTTGTCCTCATTTCTTTTCCATTGCCCACATTAATTCGAAACAAAATAGCACCACTATCATATACGTAAAAAAGTAATTTTGCAAGCAGCTCGATGAAAATATCAAAAAGTAATGTATTTTTATAAGTAAATTGATTTTATTTACAGCAGCTGTGAGGTATGTATACGCTACTATAAAGAATGAAATGCAATTTTGTATTCAATAAGCGACATATGTGATTTATAATTGAAATACAGAACAGCTCTAGTGAACGAAATGCAATCGTTGTCAATTTTTTCTTGGATACCAAAGGGGGAGTGGCACGTCTGCAGTTGGAATCAGGTTTAGTACGGGAAATGGCTCATATGCTTCCTCCTGTTCTTTCTACCTCCATGTTCAATCTCGTTGTTGTAAACACTCTGCCAAGTATGTGAGGGATATAAAATTTGTTTATTTACTTTACATGATGAAAAAATACTCTAATTGAAATATTATTAACTGATTATGATAATGGTCAAATTAAATAATGAAATGTTGGATAAATAGATTGGTAAGAACTTATTTAACAAAGTTATTTTCTTATTTAATTGACACTATTTTAGAATGATTCTTTGCTTATTGCTTGGCGAAATATGAAATATCCCGTAGCCTTCAGTTATGCTGCCGCAACTCTTGCTGCACATGCATACTACCGGTGAACGTAGGAAACTGCACCGCCGGCTACTACTACCAGTGAACGTCGGTATCGATCACGGACGTGGATAACGGAGTTCACAAGAGCCAATATCGGCCTCGCCGCATCCAGAGTGCATATTAAGCTTGAATGTTTTTAAATATAAATATAAAATTAGACTATTTATGTTTGAGTCGAATGTAAAATTCTAATATTACTCTTACAAATTCTCGTCATAACTGCAAAAAAAAGAAGAAAATTGTTCTAATGAAGGAAAAAAAAACTTTTATAACTGACGCAGTGCCGCTTCAACACGATATTTTGCCGCACGGTGGGATAAATTTCGTACAGTGACACGGAGACATCCGTAATTCAAACTTAGAATTGTCTAAGCTTCGTTTAATGAAACATCATGTTAGATTGAAATGCGGACAAATTTGACTATATGATTCTTTACTTTTCATAATGTGAAACCTACCAACACTGAAAATCGCCTTTAAATTTCCGAAACTGATTTCAAGTAATGCGTTAACTTGTAAAAATGAATGATTATTTCGAATAAATTAAACAGATTAAACGTTTATTCACATGTTGCACGATATTCCTTGTATCTTTCTGGGCGATCTGCAGATGGATTTGTTAGACATACGATTATCTATTCTCAGAAAATCTAATTTCTTTACTGCACAAATTCCATACAGACTCGTTGGAGATGCTCTGGTAACGGGCACAAATGGCAGTCGACCATACACAAATGTTTCACGAATTCGTTCAAAACACGCCTGCTGTTTTCTGTACTAAACTGTTACGCTCATAAAAAGGTATTTGCCAAAGCCCCTACGAAACAGAACTGCCAAGGACCTAGAAGAACTTTAAGCGGACTTTGTGGGGAATCAATACTTAATAACTTTCTTGGGATCAATGACGCAAAGAATATGCTATGTATAGCATATGGATCTTTTGCGTCATATCTGTGCATGCTAATAACTGCAATATGAATGACTCCAAGATTGGATCTAGTGGGGTGGCAAGGGTGCCATGTCCCCACTTATTTGACATGTTATCCACAGAATTGGGGGAAATTATTTTAAGGTTCACGTACGAACTCTCAAAAGAAGAAGTATTAAAATCTCGGAAAACAACCGAATTTTTTGGAACACCCTCTAAATAAATCCTCATCCTTAATCATCATCATCCTCAAGCAGCCATTGGCTACGGAGGTCCAACCAGACCATGCAATTTAGTTCTCCATGCATGTCTGTCCTGAGCTACATCTGCAGCATCTGGCCACTGCACACCAATTCTAATAAGGTCCTGTTTGAAATTGTCTGCCCACCACATCCTAGGTCTCCCCCTCTTTCTAAGGCCTTTAGGCACACTGTTCATAACTCTATTCGCCAATCTATAATTATCCATACGGGCAATATGGCCAAACCAACGAAGTCTCTCTCTGCAGAATATGCTGCTTAAAGTAGGTTGCCGACTCCTTTGCCTAATCTCATCATTAGTTACAAAGTTAAACCATGTAATGCCCAAGACACTGCCCAAGATACTGCGTAAGCATCTAGTTTCCTGTTATCATGTTTACAAAGTGTCCAAGTTTCACTACCATAACTAATCCTAGAAAGAACCAAATTATTATACAGTCTAATTTTAGTCTTTAGGTGTATATGCCTATTTCTCCACACTCTCCCTAGATTCTTAAAAGTCCCTGCAGCAATCCCTATCCGTCTGTTAATCTCATGCTGCACATCACCAGTATCTGTTACATAGCTCCCAAGATAATTAAACTGTGACACCTGCTCAAGACTGCAACCATTCAGATTAACTGAATCACAGCCTGCCTGACCAATTTTCATCACTTTAGTTTTTCTCTGTTTATAACCAAACCTATTCTACTACCAGTTTCATCAACAGCACTAATGAAAGAGTTCATCTCATCAATATTATTTGGCAAAAGGGCTAAATCATTAGCATAATCTTAGTCAGAAATTTTCATATCTGCAGACCATTTAAGGCCAAAATCTTTCCGTTGAAGTGAATTTCACATAACATAATCAATAACCAAACTAAAGAGAATAGGACACAAAATGCACCCTTGTCGAACACCAGAAGTAATGCTAAAACAATTGCTACAAGCCTTACCAACTCTCACACACGACTCAGTGTTATTATAGAGAGTTTTCATTATGTACATATGATCTCACATAAAATCAACACACATTATACCATATGATCTCACAATCAACCACAAATTATGACGATCAACAGAGTCGAAAGCCTTTTTGAAATCAACAAAGCTAGGAACCAAAGTTTTCTGAAATTCTAAACATTTCTCAAGAATTTGCCTAAGTGAAAATATCTGATCCACACATCCCCTACCACTTCTGAATTCACATTGCTCATCACGCAATTGCTTGTCAACCAGATTCTTAATTGTATTAAACACAATCATGGAAAGAACTTTACCTGGAACAGAGAGTAGGCTGTTACGCCTATAGTTATCACAAGAACTGCGATCATCTTTCTTGAAAATAGGGATAACAATAGCTCTGGTAAAATCCTTAGGAACATGCCTTTATCACAAGAGATATTCAAAATTTTAGTCATCAAAGTGGTAACTGAAACATTCCCAGCTCTAAGCATTTCCATTTCTTTCCACAATTCAGCAAGATGGGATGGAATTTTTTTTCTGATTTTGGCCTAAGACATTAATTTCTATAGTATTTTTACGAGTTACCCATGTAACAGGTTCACAAATTGCTTGTTCTTCATCTCTTTTCGACATTCTACTGGTTTTGTCACATTCATCATTTAAACTTAACTCGTTAACTTTTGTGCATTTAACTTTTAACTTAAGTCGTTTAAATTTTTAACTTTTCAACTTAAAGTGTTAATTTTTGGATTAACGTTAATGATTTTTTAGATGTTAATCATTAATTTTCCAATATTTACCATTTTTCAAATGCAAAATTTTGGCGTTTTCCAAAGCGTTGTTAACCGTAAAATCAAATGAGGTGGGACATGTAATATGATTGAAATGAACTGTTTAAAATCAGTAAGACCAGTTAAGATCTCATAGCTGCAGTCGCTCTTTGTCTGACGATGTCCTGGTCGCTCCATATGAAGCTCAAGGTGTGGAACAGAGATAGCCTCAGAAGCAAAAGTATTTCTTTCAATTTGAAGAACAGGAGATCCCGATTTCTGAAAACTCGGTGAATCAATATTTGACATCCTCAACTGGGGAGATGACAGGTGCTATTAAAACACTTTTTGTCACCTACAATACTACCATTCTTTCTTGCATAATTGCATAAATTATTATCTAAAGAGGGATTAAAATTGGTCTCTCTCTTTATATATATATAGCCATCCTGTGGCAGTGGTTAGCAGGCTTGACTACAAAACAAAGTGGCTTGGGTTTGAGCTCGAGCAAAAGGATGAATGTTTGTGTTCTTTCTGCTGTGATCCTGCTATCCTTACAGACCTTCTACTGTGGCACATTAAAATGACAGGCTCCTATTAGACCTCTGTGGGAAGCAGCTGCTTGAAGAGGTATTTGTTTATTTTGATTTTACTTCTTTGAGCTGTTATTTTGGCTTTTAAATCATGATTTTGAGCCGTTAGTTCGGCTTTCATATTAGTGATAAGTTTTACGAAATATTCCATACTTCTAGTTAAATGCGTTAAATTATCCCACTCCTAACATCAGTTGTTAGAGATTTTTGTGATACTTTTATATTTGGCAACCTTGCGTGAATATGTAATAAACAAACAGACTGTAAATTAACTTATTTCATAACTGAGGCAAGTGATTTACATCAATAACGTGAAAAATTGAGTATTAGTTATTTGAAATAGCAATCGACTTACTTAAGGGTTCTCAATATGTGGTATGCAGTGAGAGTTTAAAAGTCACTATATATGTGTTATATATATATATGTTTTATTTTATTACTATTGTTATAATATAACTATAGTTTTATCTATCTATACAAGGGGTACGCCAGTTACATACACATTTCCAGGGGACACATGAAGCATAAAGTGTTGAGAACAAGTGGACTAACTAACTAATGACCTTTTAGTTTTGACATTCATCAAATAAAAAACAATAAATGAATACAACATTCGAAAATCGAATCATAAAACAATTCATAGGTACGATTCTTACAAATCACCTTTTTCTACTATCTATGAAAAATGTATACAGGAAATGACACACCCTACAATAATTAAAAATGCACTATTGTTAATAAGAACCTCTGTTACACAAACATCGACAATTTAAGTGTCACCGAGCACAACGCAAAAGGTTCAAAGTTCAAGGTGTAAGTTTTGATGAAATTAGCCTCCAATAAGGAGCTCCCTATACCAGTAACACAAAACAAAACCTTTTCGCAACTACTCGAATGTGGGTTACAGTCTCCACTCACGTACATTTCTGGCAATTAATAGCGTCACATTCGTCGGATTAAAGAACTCTTTTTACTCGTCATACATCGCGACTGGTGCGTTGCGTTTCAAGTTTCGTAGAGCCTCCATCTTGCATTCCAGCTTACATGTATTCAACTCAACTAAGCAGAAATTGCACTGTTTTCCTTACGATCTTTCAATGTAAGTAATAATTCTTTAAAAGTTACTTTTGGTACCATTAGTAAGAGTTTGCACTTTTCCAATTATAAAAAATTTTAATATTTAATTGCTTTTGACATGATTTTTGACCATGTGCTTTGGGAACCAAAGTTTATATTGCGTACATAATGGCTTATGTTGACATATGCTGTGCTAAAGATATGGATTATCTTGCTGATCCAGCATAGCACTTTATCATTAAGGCAGAGTTCTACTCATTATTCTATTTGTAATGATGGCAGAAATTTCAGAAAAAAATTGCATCGTGTATAATTTCGACAACAATTATAAGTTTGATCTTGCTTTATTCTTTGCTTATATTTTGATGATACCTTCAAAACCAGTATTTCCTACATAATGCCGAAATTAGGACGGAGCAAGTGATTGCTGCCTTTGGACACAGAACTCTATAAGGTAAACAGACGACTTTTTAGAATTACTTAAAAAAAGATTTTTTATACGTTTTATTACAATTTACAACGCATGTTAACTTCTGTATTTAAATCAGACACACACACATATATATATTGTTTTTTATATATGAAAGTTTCAAAATGTACTATTTTTTCTATTTTCTTTTGTCGTTGTACAAACTGATTTTTTATTTTCTTTTTGGTCACTGATTAAATTTTATGTCATTTTTTATATATATATTATAATCTTTGCAGTTATGCTATTTCCGTGATAAATATAGTCATCAGTATAAAATTTCCTTAATAAATCAAAAATTCATAACTTTTTTTTTTTGGGGGGGGGGGGGTGTAATTGCAAGTAGTTCTCCATCACATGCAAGTCTTCCCTTACGCAGTAGTTCATTTCGGCCTTATGTCTAGTCTTCTAATATTTTTTTTTTCTTAATAATATATTTTTATTGGAAATCATGCTACTGTCTTACTTATATTTAACTTGCAATTATGTATGCAATAGTTAAGGTTTTCAAAACATGGTTAAAATTAGAATAGTGCACTTTTACTAACTGTAAGAAAATAACTTTTTAAAAAAATTATTAATTACCTTGAAATATCGGTAGAATTATTAATGCTGCCATGTAAACCGCCAAAAAATACACTCTAACATAAAAATTTCAGTTTTTTAGAATAAATAGATCGTTTGTAATATTCGCTTAAACTTTAATAAATTTCCAAACTTTTATAAGGTGCTATTCCAGCTTCTGAATGTAAATTTTGATCAATACCTAAAAAGAATTTTCAATTCTAAAAAATTCAATTTCATTTAAAATTTTCATCTCTAAAAAAAAATGAAATATCTACAGATAGATGATAGCTGATGCCAGGTGGCTGACACTTTTAGGCACACTGTTGCTATGGTAACCAACGCTCGGAAGGTAGATCTCTTGTCCGATACTGGAGCGCTGTTCTATGAGAGTTTAACATTGGGAGAATGTTGCCATTAGCGGTATAGGGTTGGGTTGTTTTACTTTTGAGCGGCACTTATTTGCACACCATGAGCTAAATGGCCAGGTCACAGGGACCCCCGATGGTATAGTGCCTATAAGTATAGTGTGTCAATCGCCTATTAAAATCTGGCAGAAAAAGTGTCCCATAGCAGTAGAGGGTGCTGGGAACGATATTCTTGCCTTGTTAGCATTACCCTCTATGGACGTTTCGCTTTTCAATGACTTTTAAACATAGAAGCATTTACGCAATGATTTTACCATTCAAATGCACATTATTCCTAAGTATTTTAACTGAACTAATAAAACTTAGAGAACGCTTGAGGAAGTATATTTTTTTAAAACTAAAAAAAAAGAAAATTGATGGCCGTTCGATCAAAACAAACCGCATTCCTCTTTATGTATCAGAGCGCTGAAGTGATCGTTTTGATTGGCTCTTTGGTAAACTCTTCGAATGACACGTGATGTAACATATGTTCTAACATGTGACGTTTGGACTCGCCAATTGTAATAGAAGTCTTATGGCGTAGATATCCTTGTAAATTGCAATAGCAATTTAAAACGTTGTAATGGCTAAATAAGAAGGCAAGTTATTAGTGTCATGATTATTCTTTCTTGTTTAGCCAATTAGAACGTTTTAAATTGCCTTTGCAATTTACAAGGATATCTACACCAGGACTTCTACTACAATTGGCGAGACCAAACGTCACATATTAGTACATATGTTATTTGTCACATCTTCAAATTATAAAATATACTTCAAGTAATAAAAATTTGAATTAACCGATAGGTTAGATCATTTTAATACGGCAAATTATTAGTATCATGATTATTCTGTATTAAAATGCTCTAACCTATCGATTAATTCAAATTTTTATTACCCCCCGTCAACCCACAACCCCCACTTCACCACTCTGAATGCACCAATTGGTCATAAATAGACCCCCATAACCCCCTTACCCCTCGCTATAAGGAAAAAAAATATGGTATCAAATATCCTTTAATTCACAAGGAATACAGTTTGCACTGGACCCCTTCGAGTCTACTTCACTGCATTCCACTTCATTATTATTGCTAATCTAACTGGCTAACAACCATCTCCTTACCCCCATATACCTCAATTCACATCCCCATTAAATTAATGGCACATTTTAAAATTTTTAAGGGCAGTTAATTACCTTTCCCCCTCACCCCTAAAAATTCCATTTCGCTAGTTAACTCCCTCCAATGGAAGAGGATTTAAAGAATATAGAATTTCTATCTTAGCCCTCTAGGGCAAAAGTTTCCACCTCTATTCAAGACCCCATATCTCTCTTCCCCCACACCATTAAAAATTTATAACTATCTCAATCCCATACCTTTAACTACAGTCCATCCCATTTCCTAGGTAGTTACGCTACGTTGTGTAACGCAACGCAAGCGCTAAAATCTACCCTATTGACACCAACTCACAGCATGTCCCACAAAAAGCATTATACATTTCACCCTCCATCATGGAAGATATTTTAACTACTCCCCACCACACTCTAACACTTTTTACGACGTAGCAGCTTCCCTTTGCTTCTACTTCTTTTCATTTTTCAACGAATCTAGGCAGCTTGCGAGCCATTAAGCCTAATCGCCGAAATGTGGGATACACAGCACTTTATGGTCCTGGTCCTGCTAGTCGTTGCTTACAACGCCCAAAATTGAATTTTGCCATTTGACCAGATGATAAAGGGGCTGAGGCCCCTTTTACAAAGTAGTCCAGGAAAGGATGAAGGATTGTTAAACGCTGTTACCATCCCGTGCTGAATGCCACAGCATTTTATTACCGTTAAATACTGGAACATAGGTCATGGCGTTGACAGGAACCAATAACAGCTTTACCGTACCCACAATGAATATTAAACTTGAATGTTCTTAAACGTAAAAACAAAACCTCAGTTATTTATTTATGTTTGAGTAGAATCTAAAATTCTAAATATTACTCTTAAAAATTCTCGTCTTAAGTGCACTGTGCAAAAGAAAGTTGTTATACCTAGAAAAATACTTTTAAAACTGTTCGTTGCAATCGTGAGTCTAGCAGTTCCTATCGCTTCAAGATGCTGCATGCAAAGCACACCTTACTACGTTAAAAGTACAACGGACGCGATCATGCCTTGCCGCTTTATATTTTAGCCACGGCGAGCTGAATTTCTTACGGCAACACAGTATTCAGCAAGTTGTACTTGAAATTTTATTAAATGTCACGTGAGGTTAAATACGAGCAAATATAAACTATATAATTCTCTCCTTTTCATAACGTTAAACATAGCAACACTAAAATTTACAACTGCCCTGAAACTTCTATAAACGATCAATTACGCTAAATAAATCAAACAAATTAAAGGTTTATTCACTTATTGAATGCTATTTCTTGCTTCCGGTGATCTGTATATGGATTTGTTGGCCATACAAATAACTATTTTCAGGAAATCAAATTTGCTTACTGCACAACTTACTCCAATCCTAGCTGTGGAACTAGTAAAAATAAAAACAGCCATTTACGAAACCACTCTGATAACAGCAGGATATGTTAGACAGCTTAACAATGGATTAATTCTATCGTATATTATACCTTAATCATCTTTTCAGAAAGATTTATGGATTAATTTGCTAAATGACTTTTTACTTACCAAATTAAAACGTCCTACAGGTGTACAAATGGGATTTGTGAGGATGCCACCCCAATTAAACAATTTTTTATTATGTAAGCTAATTCTTAATATTTAAATTTCTGGATGAAACTAACGAAACATTTTAGCTGCTTATAGAAATCAGTTAGCTGCTGATAAGAATCTTTGACTTGATGGTTTGGCTGACAAAGCCGAGGAAGCAGTTAGACAGCACAACAGCAGAGAGCTGTACCAGATAGTTAATGTTTTGTGTGGTAGAAAACGGACAGGTATACAGGAATTGAAGGATAAACAAGGTAAGGTTATAGAAGGTGAGGATTCTGTCATGGCTAGGTGGGCTGAGCATTTCAGTGATATTCTAACAATGCGGTTAGTTCTATTCCCATTGTTTGCAATGATGATAGATGCATTGGTGGCTTTAATGTTGGCCCTATAATGCAATCTGAAGTTATTTTGGCTGTTTCTAAACTTAAACTTCATAAATCCCCAGGGGTAGATGAAATTATTGCAGAAATGCTTAGAGCTGGAAATGTTTCGGTTACCACTTGGATGACTGAAATTCTGAATATCTTTTATGATAAAGACATGGTTCCTAAGGATTTTACCAGAGCTATTGTTATCCCTATTTTCAAAAAAGGTGATCTCAGTTCTTGTGATAACTATAGGGGTATTAGCCTACTCTCTGTTCCAGGTAAAGTTCTTTCCATGATTGTGCTTAATAGAATTAAGAATCTGGTTGACAGTCAATTGCGTGATGAGCAAGTGGATTCAGAAGTGGTAGGGAATGTGTGGATCAGATATTTTCACTTAGGCAGATTCTTGAGAAATGTTTAGAGTTTCAGAAACCTTTGGTTGCTAGCTTTGTTGATTTCAAAAAGGCTTTCGACTCTGTTGATCGTCATAATTTGTGGTTGATTGTGAAATCATATGGTATACCAGACTAGTTTGTTAACATAATGAAAACTCTCTATAATAACACTGAGTCGTGTATTAGAGTTGGTAAGGCTTGTAGCAATTGGTTTAGCATTACTTCTGGTGTTCGACAAGGGTGCATTTTGTCCCCCTATTCTCTTTAGTTTGGTCATTGATTATGTTATGCGAAATTCACTTCAAGGGAAAGATTTTGGCCTTAAATGGCCTGGAGATACGAAAATTTCTGATTTAGATTATGCTGATGATTTAGCCCTTTTGGCAAATCATGTTGATGAGATGAACTCTTTCATTCGAGCTGTTGATGAGACTGATAGTAGAATAGGTTTGGTTATAAACAGAGAGAAAACTAAAGTGATGAAAATTGGTCAGGCAGGCTGTGATTCAGTTAATCTGAATGGTTGCAGTCTTGAGCAGGTGTCACAGTTTAATTATCTTGGGAGCTATGTAACAGATAATGGTGATGTGCGGCATGAGATTAACAGACAAATAGGGATTGCTGCCGGGACTTTTAAGAATCTATGGAGAGTGTGGAGAAATAGGCGTATACACCTAAAGACTAAAATTAGATTGTATAATAGTTTGGTTCTTTCTTGGGTTAGTTATGGTAGTGAAACTTGGACGTTGTGTAAACAAGATAACAGGAAACTAGATGCTTTTGATTCTAGATGTTTACGCAGTATCTTGGGTATTAGGTGGTTTAACTTTGTAACTAATGATGAGGTTAGGCAAAGGAGTCTGCAACCTCCTTTAAGCAGCGTGTTGTGCAGAGAGACACTCCGCTGGTTTGGCCATGTTGCCCGTATGGATAATTATAGATTGGCGAATAGGGTTATGAAGAGTGTGCCTAAAGGCCTCAGAAAGAGGGGGAGTCCTATGATGAGGTGGGCAGACAATGTGAAACAGGACCTTGTTAGAATTGGTGTGCAGTGGCCAGATGCGGTAGATGTAGTTCAGGATAGACTTGCTTGGAGAACTAAATTGCACGGTCTGGTTGGACCTCCGTAGCCCATGGCTGCTTGAGGATGATGATGATAGAGTATCATGTTTTTTCATGCCCATGATATTTCGCGATATCATTTTTTATGTAGACTTAATTTTTTCCTAACTAGAACTACTTGTGGCGGAGAAATTTGGCGTAAAACGGTACTATATCAATATCTTTTCACTGCGCATGTACGAAATTATGATGCGACTCTAGACCCCTGTCGGTAAGGGACCATTATTTGGACCACTTTTTAATGGCTGGGCTATTGACGATTGCCACACTATATACTTATAGGCACTATACCGAAGGCTTAGAAGGTTGGGGGAGGGGACCCACTGGAACAGTTGTTGGGAGACAGATGGTAGCCTCCCGTCAAAGCCATCCAGCGTGATCTTTAACGTTCACAGGGTATGGCTCTCCCGCACATGGGGCCACGGCTTAACGTCTCATCCAACGAACGGCGGCCTTTCCAAGCCCATTGGTGTCCTCTACTGACCATGGGCAGGGCAGGGAGTTTTACGGAGATATCGGTATAGGGAGTGGCGACTCTGTAACCTCCCTGCTCTGTGACTCGAACTGTCTTACTCTATTCTTCTGTCTTTTTTTTTACATTAAGTGTGTTTCGTTCTTTATATGATGTATTCCACACTTCGTTTTGTATATCGGGCATCACGTATAAAACAGTCACACTTTCATTGTAGGTGAACACTTCGCTTCAGTACTACGGTACGATTCAGCATCAGTGTATATAATAAACAGAAAAACTGATTTGGCAGGATAGTTTTGCTACTATTTCAAAACTTCACGGGACTCAACACTGAGTGTCTTTTTTCTGGTATGCTATGTGATTCGTATATTCATTTCTACATTCCTTAATTAACTAAATTGAAACTCTTTCCTTTCCTCTTGTTTTACAGCATCTCACACATTTCCATCTCCTGAGAGCCACGAAATGAGGCAGCGTAGGTTGGGTTGGGTTGTTTTACCTCTGAGCGGCACTTTTTTGCACACCATGGGCTAAATGGCCAGGTCACATGGACCCCGAAGGCTCAGAGAAGGTTGAGGGAGGGGACCCACTGGAACAGCTGTTGGGAGACAGATGGTAGTCTCCCGTCAAGGCCATCCAGCGTGTTCTTTAATGTGCACAGTGTATGGCTCTCCCGCACACGGGGCCACGGCTTAACGTCCCATCCGACGGACGGCGGCCTTTCCAAGCCCATCGGTGTCCCCTACTGACCGTGGGCAGGGCGGGGAATTTTGCGGAGATAAATCTCAACGCTGACCCAGCTGGGACTCGAACCTGGGAACTACAGATTACGAGCCTGGCACGCTACCGACTGAGCCACCCCCGCCCCAATGAGGCAGCGTAATGGCGATCTTGATAAGATGAGATTGTGGGTTGTTCTATCTTTGAGTTGTACTTTTTTGCACACAATGGGCTAAATGACCAGACCACAAGAACCAGGAAGGTTCAGAAAAGGTTGGGAGGAGGGGACCCATTCGGCAGCTGTTGGGAGACAGAAGGCAGCCTTTCGTCAGGCCATCCAGAATGTTTTTTAACGTGCATAGTGTATGGTTCTCTTGCACATTAGGCCACGGCTTAACATCTCATATGATGGACGGCGGCCTTTCCAAGCCCATTGTTGTCCCCCTACTGACCAAGGTCAGGGCGGGGAGTTTTGCGGTTTGAGTTTCCTGCCTAGGAACAGCGTTGTTCAAAATCAATATTTTTTTTTCAGATTTTTAAACCTGGGAACTGCACATTAAGAGCCTGGCGCGCCCGAAGACGAGAATTCAGAGAAAACGAGTAATTCAAGATCTACGTTAGGTGGCACGGCAGCACAATTTTAAATATAAGTTTATTATTCAGTAATAAAGTATCACAAGAAAATGTCCTGTGCACAAGAAACACTTGAAATAGTTAGCTGAAAATGATTTGGTTATGAAAAAAGGTTTAATTTACGTTTTTTTTAATCTGAGTTATAATTTGGCTGCAGTAAAATGGCAACTATTTATATTTGAAACACGATGTAGTCACGTGACATTGTTTTAAAGTTGACTTTGATATTGAAATGCTGGGTGTTTTTTCAGTCATAGAACTATGGTTGAACGTATGTTCAATTTTGTATGTGCTAAGTGTTTTTGCTGAAAGTACCAAATACAAAGTATTGGAACTAGTCGAAACTAAAGAACTTGGAAGAGTGGGGTGTAAACAATTGATGAATAATCTACAAAATGGTCATAGCTTCACGTTAATATGTGTGCAATGTTCAAGTAACTAGTAGAAATTGATATATATACGGCGTAATCTTTTTCATTCTGTTATATATTGTGTTAAGCCTCGATATGGCTACAGTAAATTTTCACATCTTTTGATTCGTTTCAAGTAATATTAGCATTAATACAGTAAATCTTATAAATACATTTCAAAAGTTGTTTCGTATTAAATGCAATAAAAATATGGCTAAAAATCTTTACTAGTCAAGAATATTCGAGTGCTATGTCTTACTGGAAAATTTCAAATAACACCACAGCGTTACCTCAAAATTATTAATATTAAAACAATATTAAAAAAAAAACCATTTTAACTCTGTATGGATGACATGAAATTTTAAAGAAAATTTTTTCACTAGCTGCTGAACTAGAATTCGATATATTATTTTAAACATTTAATATTTTTGCCATTCATTTTAGTAAAGCATTATAAATTTTTAATATTGGGCACTTGTGTCTATTTGGGTATAAAAATTCAATCTTCTGAAGTCTTTCTGTTTAAAAAACTGATTTAATATGATCTCATATGTAATGCACAAGATATTAAAGTCCTAGAAATGAGGGGTACATTAAACATGAACATTTATAATTGACATTTTAGAATTTATTTGTGAAATCAATGAAATATGCAGGCCTAAATAGAGAAATAGAGATTATCGATACTTTTGGGGCAGGGGTTAGCTCAGTGTTGACAGCATTTAAGGCTTATATTGTGCAGTTCCTAGGTTCCAGTCTTATCCTGGTAAAGTTTCTAAATGAGAGTGAACTAGCAACATTGAGCTTTATCTCCACTAAATCCCCATCTTGTCCTTAGAAAGGGAACACCAATGGGCTTGGAAAGTTCACTATATGTTGGATGGAAAATTAAGCTTTTGGGTTGGGTTGTCTTATCTCTGAGCATCATTTTTTTGCCCACAGTGGGCTAAATGGCCAGGTTGCAAGGACTCTGAAGGCTCAGTGAAGGGGGAGGGTACCCACTGTAATAGCTGTTGGGAGACAAATGGTAGACTCCTGTCAAGGCCATCCAGCATGTTGTTTAATGTGTGCAGGGTGTGACTCTCCCTCACATGGGGCCATGGCTTAACTTCCTATCCAATGTACAGCGGCCTTTCAAAGCCCATCAGTGTCTATTGACTGTGGATAGGGCAGAGATAAATCTGAATGTTGACCCAGTTGGGACTCAAACCTGGGAGCTGCAGATTATGAGCCTGGTGTTACCAACTGAGCCACCCCCACCCCAGGAATGTTAAGCTGTGGCCCTTTGTGCATGAGAGCAGTACCCTCTGCCTGTTAACATGCTGGATGGCCTTGACAGATAGCTTCTATCTGTTTCCTAAGGTCTGTACAGTGGATTTTAATCCCCCAAATTTCTCTGAGCCCTTGGGATCTTTGTGACCAGGACATTTACTCCATTGTGTGCAAAAATACTGTGCCGAGGTAACAATAACAATTTTGCCCATTACCCTTTATTGTGCCATTTAGTGAGCAGAGCACTGTAAACTGTAGATGAAGCTTTTTAGTTTGATATTCAGCTAGAGCTCAGTTTGTGCCTCTGTTTAGGTAAAATTATTTTCAAAACGGAAGGTTTCGATCTTTGAAGTTTAGGAGAGCTGGTTTTTCTGTCACACCAAAAGAACCACACTCTCTCTGTTGAATCTGTGCAGTCACTAATAGGATAATGGAAGAATAATTAAAAAAATAACACCATTAGAACACATCAAAGTGTGAAGTATTATGTAGAAATATAACGTTACAGGAATGGAATTATTATAATCCATTTTGTAATTATTATGCTGCTCTTTGAATGTGTGTTCCAATAATTATATATGAATTATGAAATATCTGTTGCTGACATTTCTGTTTGTAGGGGTTTTTTGTTTTACCCCTTTGAGGGTTTTGTTAGGGGGGGGGAGTTATTGGTGTTTAACCCCTTTGAGGGCTTCAGTAGCATATGTTTTTCAGGACAGTCCTAGAAAATTAGAGATTAAAGTATGTTACATGAAACTCGTATGTCAGCCCCAATCCATTGACCCGACACACACATCAGAAGTTTCTAGATATTCAACTGGTTGCTGATGTTGGAAAATTTAAACAGACTGTCCTTAAAAGGTGAAATGCCCAGAACAGGATTACCAACTCATAATTTTTAACTTAAAAGTATGAATCGTTAAATGTTTATTTAATGGATGAATCATTTAATGGAGATTTCAGGTTAGACATAATCTTTGAGAACATCATTTGTTTCTGTGATAAAATTTTGTCTTTGAAATTTAATCTTTTCTGTAAAAATGTTCTTAAATCAAAATCACATTCAAAATTTTCTAATAAGAATGTAACTTGAAGTTAACCTTACAAATATTAAAACAAAAACAAACAATATTAAAACAGTTATTTGTTTTGAGTAATATTTTTTTGCATTTCTAATGTAATTTTAGATTTTTTTTCCTGACACAGTTAGTGATTAAGTTAGGAAGATTAAAATTAATTTATCAATTTGAATTGCTTGATAAATGCTGACCTATGAAGATGTGTATCATGAAAATAGTATAAAATTTTAACTTAATCACTAATAGTTTTTAATTGAAATAAGTTGAATAATTTTAATTCATAAAATTAGATAATGAATTTAAAGTCATGTTATTAAGAATTCTTACTATGCTTGTATATTTCACAGATGTGCAGGCAGACTGACATTTTTAGGTGGCATCTCAAACAGTTTTATCAGAGAGTTATTATGGTTAGCAATATTGTGCAAGATGGAAACTGCTTTTTTGGAATATTAAACATTACACTGGAAAGAAGTGATGAACTATGGTGATCTAAGAAAAGGACTGTTGGGAATTTTCAAATAATTTATTTTTGATATTAGTATGGATTTCAGTGAATTCTGTATTCCTGAACAGCATATCATATATATGTATGGGGCACTCAGCTTGTGGGATGGGCAATTAAGAGGTAATAGCCATCATTGTGTTGAATTCACAATGCAAATATTACAGTTCAAAATATGCTCATTTTGTGTAACTTCATCTTGTGCTGATATTTAACGTATGTATATTTCTTTGCAGACTGGAACACACCTAGAGTTATCACAGTAATTGCATAAGTTGTATGTCTAATGCTTTTAGTGGACTCCAACTTAGAAATTGTTACTGTTATATGTAATGTTGTATAAGTGGAAACTGTGTTTTTAGATTTTTATACTTTTTTGCTGAACAAGGATATAAAATGTAGAAATGAAGGGGAGAAGGAGAATCTTTCAAATGGCAAAAAAAAAGTGTCCAAAGCTAATGTAACAAATATTCATTGTTTCACAGTTTTTGCATCTATCTGAACACCAAAGACTATGATATTGACAATAAGTCCCAGAATTCCCTATAGGATTGTTAAATATCTGAATTTTTTATGTCATATATGAGGCCTCCATCTACAAGTTAGAAGTAACAACTCTGTTTTCAACTCAAAATGTAAAAATTGAACATTCACTTCTTGTTGGTGTGAATTTGACCAAATTTCGAAGTTGATAATCAGGTGTCAAATCTGACTGCAGAGTATGTCCTTATGTGTTTGCGTGTTGTATGAGAAAGCAAAAAGAAGCAAAAGGATTACATGTATTATCCCCATTAAAAACAGGCAGTTATTTAGGGAATGATAAATAATAGTAGTAGAGTATATCTATGTATTACGACACTATGTTTTGCCTATGGCAGATAATAGAAGAATAAAATCTAGATGTGTAAAAATTAAGTTGTGTAATGGAAGTAATGTAGATATTATTCTTACCCTTAATGTACTATGTTCCAAAAAATGAGCACATTTGGGGCCAAATTAATCCTTAACTACACATGAAAAATCTGTGAGACTTGTTGAATTTCACAGACATTAGATGAAGATGACACATAGCTTATAGACATGGCTCTAAGTAGTAAGGAAAGCACTTAGCATCAGGTCAGTGTAGATTTTCTGTCTCTCAGTAATTATTCTGTATGCATTAAATACCTGTTAAATTCAGTGAGTCTCGTATACTCCTCATCTGTATTTATGGGTTAATTTTTAGTTATTTTAGCAGAAAAAGAGTTGAACTTTAAAATTTATCCTGAAATAACAAACATATGGACAGAAGTCATGGTATACACCAAATTAAATAGAATTGAATTCTCAGTAATAACATAAATTTATAAAGAAGGCTATATAAGCTTAATTTTGAAAATATTTTCACACATTCACCACTTGAAGAGTTAAGTTTGGTTGAATTGTTAAATAAGATCAAGTGGTTATCATTATTGGCTACTAATCTAAGGGACCTGGGTTCAATCCCTGGGTAAGGCATGGATGTTTGTGTTGTTTTTCTGCTGAGGTCCCCCCATCCTCACAGACCTACTATGGCATAGAAACTGACAGGCTCTTCTCAGTCCTCTGTGGCAAACAGCTTGTTGAGGGGGTATTTATTTTTTTAAATATTTTCTTTTCCATCCACTTGCTGCTTCCCTATAGATCAAGAGATCTTAAAATATGGTTCATGAAGCTAAAGCTAAAAATTTAGCAGTGGTTTTTATTTTTAAGTTACAACATTCACTGTACAATATGAATTATTTTTAACAGTATCACATAGACATGATTTTTACTGTCATCACTTATAGTATTTAAGATATACAGTTGAAGAAGGATGAATAAAAATCATTTTTGTGATTCCTAATTATTAAATACTAGCAGATTTACCCAGCATTACTCAGGTTCTGAAATAATTATTTTTATCATTTTTTTTAAGTAAAAATATGTATGGTTTATTAAAACGATTTTATCTTCTGAAAATTTTGAGGATTAAACAAAATTATGTTTGGAAAGTAAATAAATTGATTCAAAAATCACATATAGCCTATTTAGACAATACTTTTGAATTCATGCAGATCAAATAATCTTTTTATAGGCCTTGAGAACAATGTGAAGTAAAATTAAAAAAGATACTTAATCATATTGATAACTTATTAATAATAATTCATAGTCATATAATTTGCTTATTGTATTTTTTATTATTTAACCAATGATGCATGTATCTACATTATTTATATCTGTAATCGGAGAACACATTCTACACCTCTTATAGGGTTAAACATGATTATGAACTTTTTTCTCCTCTCCATTGCCCTAACTTTCCCTGCCAAATTCACAATGTAGCTGAGGTCCCCCCCCCCCCCCCCCACAGACACATGCATTGTTGCCAGATCTCAGCATTCACAAAGGGATTATTCCTGTCCCACAGCAGATAGGGATCTGATTTTTTTTACTCAACACAGGGCCATACAGGGGAACCAGCATGCCAAATTTTTAACCAATAGGTCAAGTATCTGGATATTTACAATATGCTGAAATCTCAAAGTTACCTAGTAATTTGCATATTTTAGTTAGTGCACACACACACTGATGTCAGTAACTACAGAAGAAGAAGTGCACCAATTTTATGATTAATCTGTTTTTTGGCGTGGGAGGAAAGCTAAATTTTGTGAGTCCAAACCTTTATGTTGCATTAAGTTAAAATGAGATGAAGCTGTATACCAAATTTGGTGGTCCTAGCTCTTACTGTTTAGGAGGAGTTCTTGAACAGACAAACAGAAAAACTCTAAATTATATAATAGATTATGGATTCAAGTGTTATGCAGTAAAAAAAAAAAAGTTTAAGAACCCCAGTTATAGATAGGAAGGAGTCATAACTGTTAGACTAATTCTCACTGATTATTGAAAGTTCACAGAGAACACTTAGTATATTTAATATTTCAAGTAGCAATTTTTATTAGATTTAGTTAATATTTCAGTATGTCTTTTACTCTTTTGTAGTTGTTGTTCTACGGATGTAAACTGTTTGTCTATGGGTAGTTTATTATGTACTTTTGTATTGTAAGAAATCTCATATCCTCGTAGTACCAATAAATTTAAGATTTGCATATAGTTGTGTGAAACTATTCTTATCTGTTATTCTGTATGTTAACTATGTTAAATATAAAATGAAATCTATTAAGTTTGTTTCTATGTAAAATGTTTCCATTTATTGTATATCATTGAATCATTTCTTTAGCTTTGCTGTTAAGTTGATTAAATATAAGTAAATTCACTGTTTAAAAATTTCTATTAATTTAAATGTTAGCAAGTTCTAATATTTAAAATTTCTTGTCTGGCTCTTCCCAAGTGACTATTGACTGCTGCACACTAAATTAAAAAAAGCATTTTTTTTTTTTGTTGTTGGTAAAACTATTCTTGAATCTTTTTTAGTGAAAATTTTTTTTTCTCCTTATTATTTATTTATTTGTTATATATATATATTTTTCTTATTTCATGTAATTTATAGTGTCAGAACTATTGCTGTTCAGAAAAATAGCATTATGTATAAAAATGGAGACCATCCAATTCAAAATTTATATTTTCAAAGACACCAGTTTTGTCATTTGAGAAGTATGAGTCAAGAAATTATGAACATTAGAAGAGTATGTTTAAATTCAAACTAATAAAACTGTATAAAATATATTTTGCATTTAAGGTTTATAGTTGATGAGTAAGAAATTCATGCATATGCTACAAGCTATTATAAAAGCTTAGATTGCAACAGCTAATTAAAGTTTTTTTTATTCCCCACTAGATCAACTGATTGATGATTGGTCCAGGTGTGAAACTTTGTTCACATCAGATAAATCTTGTACCAAAAATGCAAGTTTATATGCCAGAGGAACAAGTTCTAGGCACAGGTGTTTGGTGTGTAATTATTCAACTGACAGAATAGCCAATATCCGACGTCATGTACTTGTGCATACTGAGGTACGGCCTCACCAGTGTTCTTTCTGTGGGAAAGGATTTATACAAAAGCATCATCTTCAAAGTCATTTATTAACACATACAACAGTCTGTTTATTCAACAATAACCAGTTACTGCATTAAGAAGTGAAAAAAAGACTTTCGTAGTGGCAAAAAGCTTTTTTTCATGTTTTCCATTTGTATCATCTTTTGATATTCTTGTTTTCACAATTCTTCATTTTCTTGAAATAATGTATTTTTCAGTTTATAATTATTGTGTTCAGATTTGATGCCATATATTATTCAAATTTGTTATGTATATATTGTCAAAATATCAGTGATAAAAATGCATAAACAATTTATTTTTGATATGGGGAAAAAGACATTGTGTAGTAATTCGAGTGTGTACATAAATGTATATTAATAAATGCTAAGAAAGGGAATTGGGAAAATAGCCTGTGTTACTTAAATTCAGAGATGATTTGAATGTCCTTTTTTTTGCAATTATTAACCATATATTTCAACTGGATAAGAAGGGATAAATCTCAATGACAGTCAATCTGTAGTAATTAGACAAGTGTGAACAAGCCCACCTATCAGTACCCTGACCCTAATAATGAGATGTGTGTGTTTTTGGGTCACCCGTGGTTAGATGGATGGTTGGATTTTTTCTCACCTGTTGAATACTACATGTATATTAGCTCTGTTAACAGTTTTAAAATCACATAGCAGAAATTTTACGATTTTGCTCTTTCAGAAGTTTTAGTGTCTTAAAAGCCAGCCTCACTGAAATATTTCTAGCAGACCAGCAAATATTGTACTTCTCAGTTTTCACTGCTACAATTTATAATTATTTACTTTAGGTTAAAGAATGTATAAATGTATATTGTTTGCAACAAAGTAGAAACACGCAGTGTCTCTAATAAGATTTTAACATTATATATTATGTTCAAAAGCAATGTTTAGTATTGTATAATATAAATTATTTTTATTATTAATTTACACTTGGTCTATAATAATGCTGTATTTGCATATCTATTCAAAAATTAAAATATTTCAATTGTAAAAGTCATTTAGCCTTTTCCAAGTTAAGTGACAACTGTTTACCTCTCTCAAGCAACAATTAATTGTATCTAGACTTTGTAAGTTCTGTGCATTGTATTGCTATGTGGTAAATGCTAGTAACTTTTGGCATTTCATAGAGATCATCTGAAGCTTTAGCTTTCCTTATATGTAAGTAGGTATCACGTGAGGCTTGAAAATTTTGAGATGTGAACTAAGAACCTGATCTTTAAAGGGTTAACTAAGGTTTCTGAATTTTAGCTTAATAATTTATTACATTGCTCTGTTGATCAAAACTTTAAAAGAAACTGTTTTTAAACAATTGTTCTGAAAATACACTTATAATTAAAATTACAGTAATTCTTTGAAAAAACATATTTCAAATATTTTAAGCCTATGAATATTTACACAGAGCTGAACAAAGTACTACAATAAATGGCCACCATATTTCCATAGTTCACAGGTGTGAACTCAGTAATACTGCAGATCACCGTCTACCAGTAGTATTTATGTGGGCTTAAATATCCAGTTTTTCTTATCATTTAATTTAATTTTGTGTTACATTTATATTTCATAACAAATATATATATATATTTTAAATGTTCACATTAAATTTATTTGAACGTTTCAATCAAATTTTAAAATAATACAACTTGAAATTTAAGTACTTTAATTTGTGCCTGACCACCCCATGCTAATGCTTAATACGCTTGGCTGTAGATCAAAGAGACTGAGTTCTTGCCCTGTGCAAAGGCATGGATATCTCTTTTTATTGCGTATATTTCTAAGGTTTTGCATACCTTCCTCACATTTTTTCTCTATGATGTATAATACTCATAGTCTCTCAGCTACCAGACAGACATCTGGCAGCAAACTCATTCATAACAATAGGGGCGGGGGTGGCTCAGTCGGTAGCGCGCCAGGCTCGTAATCTGTAGTTCCCAGGTTCGAGTCCCAGCTGGGTCAGCGTTGAGATTTATCTCCGCAAAAATTCCCCGCCCTGCCCACGGTCAGTAGGGGACACCGATGGGCTTCGAAAGGCCGCCGTCCGTCGGATGGGACGTTAAGCCGTGGCCCCGTGTGCGGGAGAGCCATACCCTGTGCACGTTAAAGAACACGCTGGATGGCCTTGACGGGAGGCTACCATCTGTCTCCCAACAGCTGTTCCAGTGGGTCCCCTCCCCCAACCTTCTCTGAGCCTTCGGGGTCCATGTGACCTGGTCATTTAGCCCATGGTGTGCAAAAAAGTGCCGCTCAGAGGTAAAACAACCAACCAACCAACCATAGTCTCTCAGGGGAGATCTCTGTGGCAAGTGGCTGATTGAGGAATTTATTTTTCATTATTTAGTGTCTAGCAGCTGGTAACATATGTCTATAGGGTTCTGTCATTGGAAGAAGTCAAAAGCACAATTTTTAAGCGGTGCCTATGTAATGGGAATGCCTCCCGAATTCAAGACATGAAGCGACAGCAGCACAATTACATTTTTGTCTGCTGTGGCACTGACAATCTGTTTTGTTTGCAACTTGTTTTGTAGCAGTGTATATTATTATGTTGTTTACTGGTTTCAAAATTGCATTCTGATACAGATTTGTTCATACGTGAGTTACATCGAAGAGCCAAAATATTATGACCAGCGCATCTTTATGCAAATCGAAGCAACTGCAGGTAAATGACAGCACTTGTGAAAGTCATGAAATGGTATAAATAACACCTGATACTGAGCTCTGTTAATCAGTGTTATTCTTGTTCTTAAGATGGGAAAGGCAACAGACTTAAGTGAGTGTGACAAAGACCAAATTGTAATGGCCAGATGATTGGGTCAGAGCATTTCTGAGTCGATAAGGCTCAGGAGTAATGTGTCACAACATGTACATTGAATCCTGCTCAAAATGGGGCTGCGTAGCCAAAGGCTGCTCTGAATGCTCATGCTAACCTCAGTTCACTGTCGAAAGTGCCTATGATGGGTATGCGAGCATCAGAACTGGACCTTGAATGATTGGAAGAAGGTCATCTGGTTCGATGAATCTTATTTCCTGTTCCTGAGTTCTTGCCCTGTGCAAGTGCCCTGGGTCCAGTCATTCATGTGCAGGAAACTATGACATCTACCTAAACATCATTGCAGATCAGGTACATCCTTTCATGGCAGCAGTATTTCCCTGTAATAGTGCCTTTTTTTTTTCAGGAACACTGGTGAGGCCTTACCTCAGTGTGGATGGCAGGGTACGTGTGCATCATTTACTTGTGGAAGTGATGGCACCAGGATGCACTGTGTGAAAAAAACAAGTTGTTGGAGGAAGTATAATGCTTTGAGCATGCTGGGAAACCCTGTTTCCAGTCATTCATGTGCAGGAAACTATGACATCTACCTAAACATCATTGCAGATCAGGTACATCCTTCCATGGCAACGGTATTCCCCTCTAATAGTGCCTTTTTTCAGTAGGGTAATTTGCCATGCCACTACCTGGATTGTTCGAGAATGGTTCATGGAACATGAGGACGATTTCCAGGTATTGCCCTGGCCTCCAAATTCCCCAGACATCAATCGAGCATCTCTGGTTTGTTGGAACAGCATATCCAATCAGCTGCGGCTCAACCACATAACTTACAAGAGTTAAAGGATCTGCTGGTAACATGTTGGTACCAGATACCATACACACCTTTAGAAATCTTGTCGCATCCATGCCTCACTGGGTAAGAGCTGTTTTGGCAGCACGTGGAGGACCAACATCATATTAGGGCAGGTGATCATAATGTTTTGGCTCTTCGGTGTATTACTGTTCTATTTGCTGCCGTTTTTAATTAGAAGTGTAAATGATGGTATAGTGCTGTGTGATGTTCTGTAGAAGCGAAATTTATGAAACAAAACTTGGTTTCTATCAAATCCCTTCCAAAAACTCGACCTGTGAGACAAGTGGTAAATCAGGCCCCTTTGGAATGTAAGGGTAAAAGAGGCAAAAAATTATTAAACTTATTCATATTTGATGCATTTTTAAAAATTCTTTAAAACCCATAAAACAGAAGGGGATATGTTATACTGCATTGGAAATGAAAGTCTTGCCTCCCCCCCCCCCCATTTACATTTTTTTGGCTCGACTGTGTTTCTTGCCTTCCTCCCCCCCCCCTTGATATTTTTCTAGATCCAGACCAGTCTCTACCAAAATTATTTTTAAACAATTTCCTTTAGAGAATTTAATATTCCCTTTGTATCTAAGAAAGATTCTAGTTTATTTCATTAAATAACCATCTGTCTGATTGTTTACTACCAACTTCGAACAGATTCAGTTTAAGTCTCTGGGTCACAGCACTTTCAAGGGATGATGTAGATAGTGATGTTTCTTGAGAGAACATGTTTAATTAGGAAGAATGAAGAATTAGGAGAGAGAGTGCTCTTTACCAGAGCTGTTGAAAGGTACTTCTGGGCATTTTCAAGAGATGAGGTGAAAAGCAGTAATTGCTTTTAGACATCTTTCTTTAACTATAATAGTAGGAAAGTTTCAACAGTTGTCTCTTTCTCACAAGCAAATTTTCTTGTAAGAACTTATATGGTGACTGGTTCATAAATTTAGGTTAACATTCATATGGCTTAATTATTAAAATGTTAATATCTCATGACACTTCATTCATAAATATGGATGTTTGTGCATTAGACATGAATAACTTGGTAACCTCCTGTATTGTGACTATGTGAAACCATTTGATTTAAATTTTTAATAAGACAAGCCATGGGTATTAGTAGTAAATCAGGCAGCTGTTGGAGCACCCAAAAGAATATAGTATCAAAGACTTGAGTAAGAAAAGAAAAAAAATATTTAGTGGAAATTTATTATTTTGCCCAAGACCTCTGCCATGCACCAATTCTGGTTGTTGTGCCTCTCAATAATGTATTTTTCTTATACAGTTCAGACTTCATAGTTATTTGGGCAGAGGGAAGGCTCTTATTAAGGTCATTTGCCTGTTCTTTAGGGTACATGTTTATTTATTATGACTTTTCTCCACATTAGCATTAATATCCCATTCAACTAATAAATCAGCACTTTAGCATCGATTTAAATTTTAGAGGAAAAATTGTCTTGAGCCGGGTGGGTTACGAATCCATGACCTCCTGATAACATGTCAGATTAGAGGAATTAGAGATCTTGATCGGTGGCCGGTAGCTCAGTGGTTCAGAGCACCTGACATGTTATCAGGAGGTCGTGGGTTCATATCCCACCCGGCTCAAGACAATTTTTCCTCTAAAATTTAAATCATCACTAAAGTGCTGATTTATTAGTTGATATGGAATACATCGAGTTTATTTCATTATTTAACATCCCATTCAAGAGAAGGTAGCCATTTTACAGCTCGCTTTTTTTTTTCATTTTCTCACCTAAGATTAGACAAGCAGATAAAATTGAGAATGGGATGAAAGGATTTATATTTTCCTCTTCTTGGTTAATCTGAGAGATAGAATCTGAACTTACAAATATATATGGTCACTAGCCTAATTACTCAAATTGGGCTGTTTGCATCCTAATGAATTTCAGATCCATAGTTTGATTTATGGTAAGGTTGAAATTTCTCAGTTTTCTCTATATGAAGTACTGTAACCAAAGACTTCATTGGTATAAAAAGAAATCTCTTTATCACGAATAATATTTTAAATATTGTTACTTCATTTCTATTTTGTAGATTATTTGTATGAGGATAGTTGAAGGTTGACCTGGACTTTTTATTGTAACTCTCAATGTTCTGTACTAATTGCAACAGAATCCATACGGTAAATATGTGTGAACAGTTATATACATAGTAGTGGTTTGTTTATGCGGCATATGCAAAGTACATTGTGGGAAGCATGGAGTCTGTAGAGGTATCAGTGAGTCTGGAACAGCGTTGTATTATTAAATTTCTTGTGGAGAAGGTGAAACCGGCTGAAATTTTGCAAAGATTGCAAACACAGTATGGGGATAAAACACTGTCAAAGGCAAGTGTCTACGATTGGTGCAACAAGTTTTATGACGGCCAAGAAGGAGTAGCAAATGAACCCCATGGACATGTATCAGCTACTGCTGTGACCAAAGTGAACATTGATCATGTGCAACAGGTTATTTTGGAAAACAGGAGGGTAAGGGTATGTAACATAGCTGCAATAATCAACATCTATATTAGTAGTGTGGAAAAAATCATCAATGTTTACCTGTTGTTCAGAAAAGTGTGTGCACATTCAGTGCCAAAGATGTTGACATTTGATCAGAAGTCGTTTTATGTCACCATTTGCACAGAGCTTTTCTATCACTTTAAATCTGAGGGAGATGCATTTTTGCAGCAGATCATGACCAATGATGAGACTTGGGTTCATTATTTTACTCCAGGGAACCAAGCGAAGCAGCTGTGAATGGCACCCTAAAGCTGAAGGAGTGTGTCCTACATTGGCTACAACAGCAATCCAAATCCTTCTACATGACTGGAATACAGAGTCTTCCATGGAAATAGGACAAGTGTGTTAATGTTATGGGAGAGTACCTAGAGAAGGACCCATAGTTTGGTAAGTGTATTCCTATTTGTTTCTTTTGTAAAAAAACAAGTCCAGGCCAACCTTGAACCACCTACATATATATATATATATAAAATCTCATATGATATTAGATATACATGTTTGGTTCAACTTATGTGAACAATTAGTAAATTATGGGTAAAAAGTTAAAAAAAAAAAAAACGAAACAAATGCAGTGAAAATGTCAATATAATGAAACTCAGTAGGTGACCAAAATATATTTGTTATACTGAAATTTCGTTATAATGAAATGCAATAAAAAAAAAGTGCTATGATAGTTATATATTATAAAATAATCATGAAAGGAATTTACAGTCTGAGTTTATTTCTAAAGAAAGTTTTTTTTTTTTTAAAACTGTCTTTACAACAAACATCTGTCAGTGAATTCTTAAATGCTGTCACAACTCTCCAAAACATCTGGACTACCTTTCCCTATCATTACAAAATGGTAAAGACTTTGCATCATATTGGCTGCTAATAACAAAATCAAACTAATTAACAAATTTAACTAGAACAATAATAATAATTAACAAATATAACAATAACTTAATTTTAACAAACGGTGAAATGGGTGGATTAGAACTGCTTTGAAAGAACTTTTTGCAGATGCTACTATTACAATGCAGTAAATCAGAAACACATAGATCTCCCAAGTTTCAAAATCCCCTTTCATGCTAGGATAATGTGACAATGCCACTTTAAAGCATTGTGTCTGTACACGTAGAGAGCATCTATGCCATGTAGTGAGATCAGCAAAAATGCATGCAGGGGAAATAGCATGTGATTCATAACACTGATTAGTTAGATATTTTGCATTATTTCCAGGTGCTAAAAAACAAAGCATTTGAAAATAGAAAAATGTATGTTGTATACATTGATTAAGAATTCTCTTTTTGAAATTTTCGTTATACTACTTTTTTTGATAATGCTTTTTTTTTTTGTATCAGAATAAATTTTTATTACATTAAATTGACATTTTTATTGAAATATTTGTTAAAATGAAACTTTTTTATATAGAAATACATAGTAAATTTCCATGGTTGAAAAAAAATTGTCATATTGAATATTTTGTTATTCTGGCATTCATTATGTTGATATTTTACTGTTCCTGTTTTATGAATTATAATTTTGTTGTAATAGTTAAATATTAATATTGCACTCTATAAATACTATATAGTAACAAAACTTGGTGATGTTTATTGCCTTGCACCAGTCATAATAATATGGAAATGGTTTCTGAAATTAAAACCACACCACATATAGGCTAGACTTGTTCTTAAAATGAACCTATCAGTAAGGGGAAGTGAAAGCTAATAAGGGAGGATTAGTTTATGTTATTCTCAGTTAGTCATCTTGTTTGTATTCTGTTTTTACAATACACACAGAACTATCTTGAACTTTGTATTGAGACCAAGAAAATCTAACACTCAAATTTTGCACATGTTTAGCAACTAAAGTGTTCATATATTTTTCATACAAGATAAGAAATTTTCATTGCACCAACTCATAATGGAGGAGGCTTTACTGTATATTTATTTTATTTTGGTAATTTTTGATATTTTGCTGCATATACAATGATATTGAAATGTATTAGATATATATATATAGTGGAGTGCCAGTTAACTGGATGTCTAATAATCAGGAGAAATTAAAACATTTTTGTTTTCCATGTTCAGCAGAAATATGGATTGTTTCATAATAGGTGCTAGGATATGCTTGATTTACTAGCATCTGAGAGGAAAGTTATTGATTGTAAAGGCTGAAAGAGTACAACTCTGTTCATATGCTTTGTTTTAAAACTTTCACAATCTAGCTGCAAGTAAAAATGGTTGCTTCTTTAAAGCAGAAATCAAAATTGAATCTCCTGGCTACACTTTGTTCAGTTTAGAACTAAGTTTTCATAAATCTATCTATTTTTTTGCTGTGCACACCTAGTTGCACTTGTTTTGCTTTATTACCAAACGTTCTTCGTTTAAATGTAAATTACAAATGAACCCTTGCTGTTCTTGCGCTATAAATGCCCAAGCAACCAACCAATAAGTTACAAATGTGTATCATATATGACATTTTAAATGCCAGGGCCTAAATAGTAGTTTGTGCTTGACTTGTGTCCAGGTAATAGCACAGAATCTGAAAATAGTGGCCAGGTCTCCAATGGTGAACTTAGATGTTTGGATGAATTCCCTTTTTGGGAAAATAATTGCACAGTTACTTTAGGAAGGTTGTTTCATTTGGCATGGAAAGAATTCTAAAAATTTTACATAAGAAATTGGAACAGTTTTTTAAAGTTTTATTAATAAAAATATTTTTTATGTAATGTCATATTCATAAATTAATTGAAACATCTCTCACAATAATTGTTTGGGTCTCAGAGTGTTAATTTAATTTGTAGCCTGGGCTCGAATTGGAGCTGAATATTCATTTACAGTATGTTACAAATGTTTTGCAAACAGAACTTGTTTTTAGAATTAATGTTCAGTTAACTGCCTTTGCCCCCATTCTTGGATAACTAGCACTCCACTCTGTGTGGTGTGAATCTTCATTTAACTTCTCTTATTTAAACAAAAAAACACATGCACATTTCACAATTTGTTAAAAATGAAAAATGTATCACTGTGCACTATTGTTGAAAATACTTAAATATGTGTTTATGCCAGCAGTAAAGTTTTTTTTATTACTTTTAGGGCTCCAGGGAAATAGATGTAGCATTTGCCAAATAGTGTTTAAATCACTGATAGCATTCAGGAGACATGTAAGAAGTCATGGTTGCAAAGTTCAAGAGCGGCGGCACCATTGTAGTTACTGTTCTTACAAAACCGACTTTTCAACAAATATTAGGAGGCATTTGCGTACTCACACCGGGGAACGACCTTATAAATGTTCACAGTGTGATAAAAGATTTACACAAAAAACTGTTCTGCAAAGGCATTTATTAACGCACACAAATGAAAAACTTTTTAATTGTAATATATGTAACATATCATTTCAAGAGGTTAGTCATCTGCTTGAACATAAAACAATGCATATATTGCAACAAGATACATAGTATTTTTTCCTCTCCACATTGTGTATATATAATATATATACATTGCCTATATCAAAATATAAATCTTCACCTAATTTGTATTCACATGTCAAATCAGTTTCTGGAAATTCAAGTTGTAGTATCTGATTACATGTTCATTCTAGTGCAGAATAACATTATGTGTCATAACCAGATCTAGGGGTGTCAAAGGAAGAAATCTAAAGGAAGCAAAGAAAATATATTTCTCATATTTTTTTAAGAAATTTGTTAAAGAACACTAAATGGAAAATATTGATGCTGGAATAGCATTTTGATGGTCTTGCCCACCAACCACCATTACCTTTATTTTTTTTTTCTAGAAAACAATTCTAGATCTGGGTCTGGTGAGTAAGATGTTGGCATTACTGAAAATGCCTGATATTGGTATTAACTCTTCTGTAATATTCATCAGAAAAATCATGGAAGTCACAGGGTTATCAAAAGCATCAACTTCAAAAATTTATTGATCACTTTTGCAAGATGGAAACTCCATTCAAACAGAATAGCTGTAGTAGATATAAATTGCTTCAGTAGATGAACCACAGATTTTCCGTTATGAATCAGATTGACATTTACTTGTAGAGCAAGTAACAGATGGTTTTAAATTGGGACATAACCAATCTATACCTACATGAACCAGGCAGATATCAAGATCTAATGTTTGAGTCTTTTATCTCTGGAAAATTGTTAAGAAATACTCCAGTAATGTCAGCACCAAAACTGAAATGTATGTGATTGACCACATTATACTCTGAAATGAAATCTGTTGTAGAGAACAAAACAAGAGTATTTCATCAGCTTCTAAGGCAGGGATTCCCAACCTTTTTTGGTCCTTCTACTCCCCTCCCCTGGCTTAAAGAAAATCTTTCTGTACTCTGTATTCAAGAAGGATTGAAAAGAAATATATTCTAGAGTTTACCATTCATATGCACATAAGAAATTAAACAGATTTTTTTAGTATCATAAAGTTGTTAAATGTTTATCAGAACACAGTCAAATAAATTAGTGAGACTCTTGATTTTGTTTCTTGTCAACCGACAGGTTTGTTCTTGGTGTAGTTTTTGAAAGAAATACCAGCATGTCATGTTTAATCTCCAGTTTGTTTCTTCTGAATTTATTAGAGCAGGAATCCTTTCTCTAAGGCAAGGACTTCTGCTTTACAAGCTGCTGTAATGAAATTATGCTTTACAGAATGTTTACTTGGCATGGATTTGTTCCACTGATTAGGCTAGCAAGTTGGCAGTTATACCATTGTATATACAAACAACGTAGCCTGTTTATGTGGTGGGGGTGGCTCATTGTCTGCAGTTCATAGGTGTGACTTCCACTTGGACCAGCATCAAGATTTATCTCCACAAACCCCTCGCCGTGGCCTCAATCAGTAGAGAACACCCATGGGCTTGGAAAAGCTGCCTTCCATCAGATGTGGTGTTAAGCTCCGGGTCCATGTGTGAGAGAGAGACCCTGTGCTCATTAAAAAACACTGGATGTTCTTGACAGGAGGCTACCATCTGTTTTCTAACAGTTGTCCAATGAGCCCCCTTTCACCAACATACTCTGAGCCTTCAGAGTTCTTGTGATATATGGCCATTTGCCCATTGTATGCAAAAAAAGGGTCGCTCAGAGGTAGAAACCTGACCAAATATATATATATACTTCACAATTCTTAAATTCTACTCCAATGGTAATTATTGCTTTCAAGATATAACAAAACTGTAAGTTATGTTAACTCTGTAATAGTAGTTTAATAAAAATAGAGATGACTTAGTCATTGAACAGATATGAATCCGATTGAAAATTTGTGTATTATATTGGAACATGTAAAGATTCCTCATCCCTGACATCATCACTGAAGGAATTGGAGAGTATATTGCCATGAAATAAAGTGAAATCACACTGGTTATTATATAGAAAATTGTACAATTCATGACATAATGAATTCAGGTTATCAGACAGCATATGAATGTTTAACAAAATATTTAAGTATTTCTATTATTTTGACCAGGCAATGTATATCTTTTCTAAAATATTTTACTCCTCAAATGTTACCAAAATGTCACATTTGGATTTATCACAGGTCATTGTGAAATTTCGAAATATATTTATCCATTGTGAAATAGCAGATAATTTTGTGCATATTTATTTTGTGTGTAAAAGTTATCCATTTCCTTGGAGACAATTAGAAAACGTTTTGCACATGAAGAAACTACGTTTCTTCTTTAAAAAAAAATCAATGTTTTATAATTACATAAATGCACTATGCTTGATTTGAATAATGAATTCACAAAAGGTTTTGTTATGTGCAGATTAATATACATTGTTAACCACTTTATTCAAAACAGACCCATATAACAGAGAGCATCCAATGTTCAGTTAACATAAGCATATATTGGAAAAGAGCATAAAATCCTCTGCAGCCATGGGTTATGGAGGTCCAACCAGACTGTGCAGTTTTATTCTCCAAACGTCTGCCCTTGAGCTGCAGCATTTGACCACTGTAGGCTAATTCTAGCAAGGTCCTGTTTGACACTGCCCATCACATCCTAGGTCTACTTTTCTTGAGGCCTTTAGTCATGCTGTTCATAATCTTATTTGCCAATCTAAAGTTATACATACAGGCAACATGGTCAAACCAAAGGAGTCGCACTTTACATTATAATTTGCTCAAAGGAGGTTGCCTACTCTTTTGCCTAAACTAATTATTATTTATAAAGTGAAACCATCTAATATACTGGGCTATATTAGATGACTGGGCTATATTAGAATATACTGGGCAAGATACTGGGCTAGTATCTAGAATCAAAGGCATCAAATTTCCTGTTATTTTGCTTACAAAGGGTCCAAATTTCCCTAACATTAACCCTAGAAAGAACCAAACTATTATACAGCCTAATTTTAGTCAATAATTCACAATTTCGGAGTTACCTATTGACTTTTAAACGTCTATAAATCAATAAATGCTTTTGTGGAAAAAATTTCATCAACATGCGAGACTCGAACCCACATCTCTCCAGAAACATGCCAGAGTATTCTAACTGTTGAACTAATGCCAACTTTTTTTTTTTCACTACTTATGGCTTTCACTCTTCCCATGAAAAGTAGTAGTTAGTAGGGTGTTGATTCAAATTATTCCTGTGACTGGAAAAGTGTGACAGAAGCTAAATTAAAGATCTTAGCCGTCTATTTTCATTTTGATTTTCAATAATATTCCTTTGGTAGTTAAAGAGTTGTGAAGCTCAGACATTTAAGTTGTCAAGTTTCTGAAACTGGTGGCTGGATTTTAAAGTGTTTGGAGAAAATAAACAGCTTTAGCACCTATCTTGAAGTTACCAATGAACAGAAATGTGTTATATACCAAAAGAAAGAGCATTTAATTGTGATTAATAAAATGGCAAAAATTCAAACAAAAAGTAGTAAATTGAAGTTTTTTAAAATATTGCAAAATTTTACTGCTTCTTTTTTTCATTTTAACAATAAAATTTAAAAAACTGTTTTCTAAAATTTTTTATTATTTTAATGTAAATTGTTCATAATATTTCTATTAACGCTTTAATCTTTATTTAATTTTTCTGAATTTTTTTTGTCATTTATGCAAACAATACATATGCTTAGAATTCTGGCGAACAGCAATAGGTTGGGTTGGGTTGTTTTACCTCTGAGCGGCACTTTTTTGCACACCATGGGCTAAATGGCCAGGTCACATGGACCCCGAAGGCTCAGAGAAGGTTGGGGGAGGGGACCCACTGGAACAGCTGTTGGGAGACAGATGGTAGCCTCCCGTCAAGACCATCCAGCGTGTTCTTTAACGTGCACAGGGTATGGCTCTCCCGCACACGGGGCCACGGCTTAACGTCCCATCCGACGGACGGCGGCCTTTCCAAGCCCATCGGTGTCCCCTGCTGACCGTGGGCAGGGCGGGGAATTTTGCGGAGATAAATCTCAACGCTGACCCAGCTGGGACTCGAACCTGGGAACTACAGATTACGAGCCTGGCGCGCTACCGACTGAGCCACCCCCGCCCCACAGCAATAGGTAATTAGTGTAATAAAAATTCATTGTGCTTGTAAAACAAGCGAAAATTGAAAAATATATCTAAAGACATAAGAAGAAGAGTAAAAGAGATGAATAAAAATATTTCAAGCATTTAAAGTTTAGCTGAAACATTGAAATTGAGAATGAATCCTTTTAGTATGAAGCTACATAACTGCTACGGAAAAATTTCATTTTAATATTGGAGCAAAATTTTTTTTTCTAAGCCTATTTCCTAATGTTAGTGCATTTGGTTAAAATATAATTAAAAGCGTTAAAATCAGTCCTACCTTTTAAAAAACGCGCTTTTAGGCTAATTGCTTTTCCTACGATTCTTCTCATGTTCGTCTTTAGAGATCACGAGCGGTTTCATTTTCAATCACTTCAAATTATTCTTTATAATTGCAGTATATATTGGAGAAGCAATAAAGAAGCATAATTACTTGAAATATTAGAGTGAAAATTAAGGTCTTTCAAATCGAAAGTGTGCTAAAATATTGACCGAAAGCGATGTGCATAGTTCCCGGATGATGCAACTTCTGGTAGTAGTAAAATCATTATCTTAGGTTAAAAGTTTAGAAGGCATTACAGTTCTGGTAGAGCGATAAGTAGATCAGAAATCGCAACTGATTGAGACTCTACGGTACAGCAGAATAAAGGCTTAAACTAAAGCGTCACTACTTGAGGCTATGGTGACTGAACATGTGCAGGCTCAAATAGGTTTATTTTTAAGCTTTATCACAACTTTATTAGGAACAGAAAAAAAAATATGATTAAATGTTATTTTTGATATTCCATTAGAAACAGTTAAAAAAAACTCATTTCTATTCAGGAAATTTTTTTATTACAACCTACAGTGGGAACAACATTTACTTCCCATATCACTAGAATTGGAAATATGAAAATGGATCAATTATTTTAATTGGTGTTACTGCTGTGAAGTATTAAGCTTCCATAACTCTTCAAACATTGAATGAATAACATTGCAAATCACGATTTTCATAGCTTTTATGGAGATCTTCAGTCACATTTTATCATTGTTTTAAGAAGTTTATTCAGCTTTAGAATCTTGCTCTCTATTGACACTGAGTGGATCTTCAGTCATTAATGGAGTGGTCGCTAAGTTTATATAAATTGTGTGATCAGTTATGTGCTTCGTACAAGATCAAATATTTACAAAAAATTTGCTAAGAGCTGTTTTTTTTTATTGTAGAATTTTTATTTACTGAATGCAACACAAACAATCGTAGTTTTCTGCTAGTTTCATTTTAACCTTTAATGTCTATGCAGGCACGGACTAGTAAGAGGCTAGAGTGCTCACGGCTGAGCACTCTAGCTTCCCATACCCTTAGCTTTGTGGGCCCCGAGGCAGAATTACCCCCTCCTAAAGCTCCGTTCCTGAAAAAAAAGTATCGGTCCGCTCTATGATTCTCCTATGTCTATGATTCTTATTGTGAGATTTAGCAGTCATTTTCCTTTAATTTTTGTATTTATATTTTAGAATGTGGGAAGAAAATTTTTTCATTAAATAAGCATTTTAGGGTGTGCAGTGCTAATTGTCAGTATGGTTATAAATATATTTGCTAATCATTTTCTATCAAAATTTTATTGTTGTATAATTAGCACTAAAATATTAAATATCACTTGACTTCAGCTAGTTCTTACATGTCCACGTTCATATCAAAAATATATGCATGTATACATATTAAAATATTTGAAAATTGCATAAAATATTTCGGAAATAGGGATATTTTTCATTCATTGCTATTTGATTTTATTACTTTTTTTTCCCTGCTATCTGTTATTTAATTCTGTTCTTTCATTATGGGGTGGTAAACGTGCCACTTATTTTTGTAAGACATCCTGAAATGTTATTTTGTGATAGAGTATTTTAAATAATAATCTTTTGGCAATATTGGATATCAGGGCTGGAATAAAAATTGTTTGCCCTCCCTCCCCGTGCATGAGCAATTACCCGCAAAAAATAATAAAAATTAATATTACAGTTTTTGTTATGAAAGGAACAGATTTGAGCGATTTACTAAGTAATAATTTTCTTATTTATTTCTAAAAGTTACAAGTACAATTTTACTCAAGAATTACAAAAGCCAAGTCAGTTTTTTTATCTGGTTAAGAAATATCAAATTTTATAAAGAATTGGAAATGTTTCTAAGCTATTCTTATTTACGGTTGCACGAATATTAAAGTAACAGATAAGAGAGATTCATGGGGGGGGGGGAGTAAGCTTTATTTCTTTCAAATTTGTCATTCTCTCAATTATTGGGATCTTAAAAATTTTAAATATTTCCCTCGTTAAAAGTTAGACTGTCAGACATGGTCATGTAGGCCATTATGTTAATCCGCATAGTGGAATATTGTTTTCTAAACATCACCAATAACTTCTTACACAGTTTTTCTGCTTTTATTTGTGGTAAGTTGTGTTTTGGTGGATCACATACATACTACATTTATAGTAGGTTTATTAACTAATAGTGCATTGTCTGTCGAGACTTCTTTATTTTTGTTTCTTTTTTAATATGTGCTAAAGTTTAGCTTCATACATGTAATCTTGTACTTATATAGTTTAGTTTCAATGTTGTAAACTTTACAAAATGTTCATTCTTCTATATATATATTTTCCCCTTTTACTTGAGTCAACTGTTTTGGGTCATTATTACAATGTTTGTATTATATGATTAATCAAAATATATATATACTAGTAATACCCACGCCAAACTTTTGGCGCGAAACGGATCGATAACTCTGATAAGTTCATTCACAGGCAGGGGCGTACCGAAGGACTATGGTTCGAGGGGGGGAGGAGAGAAATCAAAAATTTTCCAAGTCTAAATTCAAATTTTGACAACTGAGCAAACTTACTTAGTTTTCGCTCTGTTGGGGGGGGGGGGCAATTTGCACAACTCTCCTCCATTTTGACTTACAATTTTGCCAACTAACCGTAATTTGCCATGCCATTCTAATTCCAGTTATGCCAACTAGCCATAATTTCACAGATATAATTCCAATATTTACATCTCGTCTGAATTGTAGCAAGTCACTGTGAATTTTCCCTTGATTTGGCCAACTCTCCTGCATCAATCACTACAAACTTTTCAAACTAACCAAGATTATGCCAAGTTTTTTCGATTTTAGTCAACTATCCGGAATTTCGCAAACCCAATCCCAATTATCACAACTCGCTCGTATTTTCCAAATGGATTCGAATTTTACCAACTGCCCTACATTTTGTTCAGTTTCCTCGATTTGTCCAACACTCCTTAATTTCACAAAACATCTCAATTTTCACAACTCGCCTATATTTTACCAAGTGGATTCGAATTTTGCCAAATAGTCGTAATTTTACAGAAAAAAACGCAATTTCTGCATCTTCCCTGAATTTGCCAGGTCACTTCGAATTTTATCAACTCTCCTTATTTGCACAAGAAAAGCACAATTTTCACAACTCGCCTATATTTTACCAAGTGGATTCGAATTTTGCCAACTGTCCTAGATTTTGCCAAGTTTCCTCGATTTTGACATCTCGCCACAATTTTACATCACACCTAATTTTTGCAAAGCCACTCTGAATTTTGCCAACTCCCCTAGATATTGCGAAGTTGTCTCGATAATTTTACAGAAAAAAGATTGCAATTTTTACATCTCACCTGAATTTTGTCAACTCTCCACGATTTTGCCAACTCGCCATAATTTTTCAGACAAAAATCCAAATTTTCCCATCTTACCTGAATTTTGCTGTCACTCCGAATTTTGCCAACTGCTCTAAATTTTGCCGTCTCTCCATTTACCAAACCGCCTTAGATTTGCCAAATTGCCTCGATTTTGACAACTCTCCTTAATTTTCCAAAAAAAAAATAATTACAAATTTTCACAACTCACCTAAATTTCACGAAGTCGCTACGAATTTTGCCAACTCCGAGTTACTTTGGGGGGGGGGGGACCTCCCCCCATGGCTATGCCTCTGTTCACAGGTTTCCACCAACCACAGTTCCCACCAAATGTTTGGCGCCAAACTTATCTCGATTTCATTCGCATACTCAAAAGGATACACATATTACTCCATAAGGTAGACGACGGCAACGCCCCAGAAATCTCGGATGCTTTTCAAAAGAACGTTCCAGACCCACGGCAGTTAGGAACCCCAACTGTCATACCAAGAGGGTTAGAATAAAGTGGTACCACCCCATGAAAAAGGGGTGGGGTGGCTCAGTCGGTAGCGCGCCAGGCTCGTAATCTGTAGTTCCCAGGTTCGAGTCCCAGCTGGGTCAGCGTTGAGATTTATCTCCGCAAAATTCCCCGCCCTGCCCACGGTCAGTAGGGGACACTGATGGGCTTGGAAAGGCCGCCGTCCGTCGAATGGGACGTTAAGCCGTGGCCCCGTGTGCGGGAGAGCCATACCCTGTGCACGTTAAAGAACACGCTGGATGGCCTTGACGGGAGGCTACCATCTGTCTCCCAACAGCTGTTCCAGTGGGTCCCCTCCCCCAACCTTCTCTGAGCCTTCGGGGTCCTTGTGACCTGGCCATTTAGCCCATGGTGTGCAAAAAAGTGCCGCTCAGAGGTAAAACAATCCAACCCCATGAAATCTGATACCGATCGCTCAAGTAGCCGCGAAATCATGGAAAAACTGCTATTTCTTCCACCGATGATGTCAGAAATGTCCGTTTGTTCGCCCGGAATTACGCCTATTAGGTATAATAATAACAACCATATTTCTTATGAAGTTAGTTATTGAAATGATTATCATTAAAAATGATACTTTGATTGCACACCTATCCTTCGATTTAGACGGTAAAAAAATTAACATGTTTCGGTTTACACGGTGATAGAATCGGTTTTACCATCGCCGTCGTTTTACACGGTCAAGAAAACGTAACCAGTTAGTTGTTTAAGGTAGGGATTGAGATTCCCCCCTCCCTCGCATCTTAGAATGCTAGTAAGGGTAATGGAGGCTGAAAATTATTAAATACTTCACATTTTTCTTGAGATTTTTTTTTTAAACCTGTAAAACGAAGGAGAAAATGTTGCACTTCAAGAGAAATAAAGTCTTGCCCATTTTTCTTTTTTTACAGTTCGACTGCATCGATCCCCCGCCCTTTCTCTGTTTTTCCTCAGTCAGCATTACCTAGAGGTAAATCCAGTATTATTTTCATCACTGCCCTCAGTTTTAACAATTCATTCTAAAACAAATGAGACACATTATATATTAAGGTTCAGAAAAAAAATACATGGTTGGAAAGGCCGCTATTAGAAAAAGCTAACAGGATAAACAAGGTACTGAATATAATATCAATGAAATTTACATAGTAGAGAGAGCTCTACCAACTTACTAGAGAATAATCACTTACCAATTTATAAAATTTACCAACTATTATAGAATTTCAAGTCTTGTTAATGGGAATTCATTATTTTTTTCCGATGTTATATCAATGGAATGAATTAGAACTTCTAAAATAGCTTTTATATTGGAAACTTGCTAAGGATAAAGATGTCTACCAGATCTGTGTAAATCACAGTTTGAATATTTCTGAAAAAATAGAGATTTAGATAAATTTTATTGAGATGTTTAATTTATTTTCAGAAATATTTTTCTATACAAAGTGTATTTAAGAAGTTATAAAGGTTCGAAATTAGTTTCCCGTTGACATAACCTGAAAATTCCCTAATCGGTAGGGGTCTCTGTATATACAAAAGCTGAAAAGATGCCAATTTCTTAAGTGAAAAGAAAATGTAAAAACTTTTTCTTGTGAATAAATAACTGCATATTGTAATATTTCTTCACCTGATTAATAGTCAAAATCATAAGTAATTGTTAAGAATTCACAATATTTTTATGCCTATTTTATGTGAAAGATGTTTACTTGAGTGTTGAAAAAAATTGGGACATGCTTTAAGTTAGCTCATATATAGAGACATGTTAGTAGATCTGTAAATATAATAACGATATCAGCTGAATATTTGAAAGTACTACAATGTAGTACATTTAAAAATAATATATGTATTTCCTTTCGGCAATTTCTATTAATCAACGTATGCGTAAGATTAACTGATAAAGTAGTAGAGTGGTTTAAAATGGGCCCTGAATATTTTACTGTGTTTTGTCAGCATCCACAATTTCTTTGTCTTTCTGTAAATGTTTCATGTTTATTACCCATTCCTCTAATTATGGTAGTTTAATAAGGAAATCTATAAGCATAATCATCAATATATTTTACGATTATTTGTGACATATGATTTGGAAATGTGAACAAAACTTGTTATGAGTAGCATAACCCCAATCATGAACTATAAAATTATAAGAGTTAAAAGAGGAGATTAAATAAACTTACCTGAAATTAAGAGATTTATCCTTATTATAGTGATTTCGGCATCCTACAGCTGAATATGACTGAATCATGTTTTGCAATCAGTATAAAATATATACTCTCAATACGTTGAAAAGTATACTATAATCATTCCGCTCAACTTGCTCTGCTCTTTTGTGGCCCATGGTATGGTTGTCAGATCTATTTACAGAACTCTGTGGTTGGCTCACTTGGTAGCATGCCTGGCACATAACCTGCAGTTCCCAGTTCGAAGCTGCGCCAAAGTTGATATTTTTCTCAGCTAAAACTGCTCTCTGTCAAGGGACATCAATGGACTTGGATAGGCTGCTATCACTCTAATGATGCGTCAAGTTATGGCCCCATCATGGAGCCATCATAAGCCTTACCTGGGTCCCTAGGCAAAAGTTAAAATATCACACTCTACGCAGGAATTTTTCCTCTCAGCATATGTGGTAATGAAAATGGGCCCCAGCATTAGGCTATGCCAAAAGATGGCCCTGGCCCTATGTGTGAGAGAGCCATACACTGTGCACATTAAAACATGCTCGATGGCCTGATAGGAGGCAGCGGTCTCCTAACGTTTCTAGTATGTCCCCTTCCCTCACTCAATCAACTCGGAGTTGTTGGTTTTTATACCCTGGTCATTTAGCTCATTGTGGGCAAAAAAAGTGATCAGAGTTGAAACAACTCAACCTTTGGTCTTGCCACCTTGTAGCAGATAACTCATTAATGAATAAGCCATTAAGAAGTAACATTTTGCATTACACGATAATATTTTGTGTAAAATGCATAACTTTCAGAACATTTTTTCTGTAAACAATTAATTGTATATTTTAAATTGTTTGTGAGACTTTTTTTTATATCCTGTAAATGCCTCGTTAAAGTTTTTATACGACATAAATATGTTGATTCAGCTTTTTATCCATATAACACTCTTGTAAAAAAAAATTTATTCTTTGTTATCATACTTCAACCTACTTCAGCTTATACAGATAGTGGCTCCATGGTTTAGTTGCGACATTAATTAAGAAACAACATGAAATATGTGGATTTTGGCTTTTAATCTAAATATGAACTTATGTTTCGTATTACAGTATCTTTTTACCTAACTTCATCTTAAAGCTGTTTCAAGTCAGGCTCCTAATCTGTATTTCCAGGTTGGAGCCCTAACTATAGGTGTTCATTGAAATATTCTCTGTTAACCCATTCTGACCCTAGTGACAAAGGGGATCTGAAAGGCTGCTATCCATCAATGGGACATTAATCTGTGGCTCCGTGTGCAATTTTAAGAACTCACTGGGTCCTTAATGGCAGGCTTTCAACAGTCTCCTAAATAACAGGTAATCTGAGTCCTTGTGACCAGTAGCAGCCATAAAGAGGGGGCCATGGCAATGTACAAGAAAACGAGTTTTTTTTTTTAAATCAGACAGCCAATTTTTGTATTGCTGAAGTGATTACTGGTGCAGTGTTTGGTCGCCATTTTATTTTCCAGAAAAGAAAGCGACTGATGCCCTCTGTACCCACAGAGGTACGATTACTAATAATTCATTAGTAAAGAGTTCATTTCTGGACTAAAATGGGGCGGGGGTGGCTCAGTCGGTAGCGCGCCAGGCTCATAATCTGTAGTTCCCAGGTTCGAGTCCCAGCTGGGTCAGCGTTGAGATTTATCTCCGCAAAATTCCCCGCCCTGCCCACGGTCAGTAGGGGACACCGATGGGCTTGGAAAGGCCGTCGGATGGGACGTTAAGCCGTGGCTCCGTGTGCGGGAGAGCCATACCCTGTGCACGTTAAAGAACACGCTGGATGGCCTTGACGGGAGGCTACCATCTGTCTCCCAACAGCTGTTCCAGTGGGTCCCCTCCCCCAACCTTCTCTGAGCCTTCGGGGTCCATGTGACCTGGCCATTTAGCCCATGGTGTGCAAAAAAGTGCCGCTCAGAGGTAAAACAACCCAACCCATCATCATCATCCTCAAGCAGCCATGGGCTACGGAGGTCCAACCAGACCATGCAGTTTAATTCTCCAAGCATATCTGTCCTGAGCTACATCTGCTGCATCTGGCCACTGCACACCAATTTTAACAAGGTCATGTTTGACATTGTCTGCCCACCGCATCCTAGGTCTCCCCCTCTTTCTGAGGCCTTTAGGCACACTCTTCATAACCCTCTTTGCCAATCTATAATTATCCATACGGGCAACATGGCCAAACCAGCGGAGTCTCTGCACAATACGCTGCTTAAAGGAGGTTGCAGACTCCTTTGCCTAACCTCATCATTAGCTACAAAGTTAAACCACCTAATGCCCAAGATACTGCGTAAACATTTAGAATCAAAAGCATCTAGTTTCCTGTTGTTTACACAACGTCCAAGTTTCACTACCATAACTAACCGTAGAAAGAACCAAACTATTATATAGTCTAATTTTAGTCTTTAGGTGCGTACGCCTATTTCTCCACACTCTTCATAGATTCTTAAAAGTCCCGGTAGCAATCCCTATTCGTCTGTTAATCTCATGCCGTACGTCACCAGTATCTGTTACATAGCTCCCAAGATAATTAAACTGTGACACCTGCTGAAGACTGCAACCATTCAGATTAACTGAACCACAGCCTGCCTGACCAATTTTCATCACTTTAGTTTTCTCTCTGTTTATAACCAAACCTATTCTACTACCAGTTTCATCAACAGCACTAATGAAAGAGTTCATCTCATCAATATTATTTGGCGAAAGGGCTAAATCATTAGCATAATCTTAGTCAGAAAGTTTCATATCTGCAGCCCATTTAATGCCAAAATCTTTCCGTTGAAGTGAATTTCGCATAACTAATCAATAACCAAACTAAAGAGAATAGGGGGACAAAATGCACCCTTGTCGAACACCAGAAGTAATGTTAAAACAATTGCTACAAGCCTTACCAACTCTCACACACGACTCAGTGTTATTATAGAGAGTTTTCATTATGTTAACTAACTTGTCTGGTATACCATATGATCTCACAATTAGCCACAAATTATGACGATCAACAGAGTCGAAAGCCTTTTTGAAATCAACGAAGCTAGCAACCAAAGGTTTCTGAAATTCTAAACATTTCTCAAGAATCTGCCTAAATGAAAATATCTGATCCACACATCCCCTGCCACTTCTGAATCCACATTGCTCATCACGCAATTGACTGTCAACCAGATTCTTAAAACTTTACCTGGAACAGAAAGTAAGCTGATACCCCTATAGTTATCACAAGAACTGCGATCACCTTTTTTGAAAATAGGGATAATAATAGCTCTGGTAAAATTCTTAGGAATCATGCCTTTATCATAAAAGATATTCAAAATTTCACTCATCCAAGTGGTAACTGAAACATTCACAGCTCTAAGCATTTCTGTAGTAATTTCATCTACCCCTGGGGATTTATGAAGTTTAAGTTTAGAAATAGCCAAAATAACGCTGTTATGGAAAAACGGTCATGTTACCGGTAAAATTAGATTTTCTCTGTGAATCGAAAGCATTTGTGACAATAGAAATATTACCTTTGTGTTATTGCGAATATAAATAAAAATTCACGTAACTTCTGTAGACTGTTAAATAATGAAATTTTGTACTCTTTAGCGCACTTGGCTACTGATCTAAGTGACCTGGGTTCGAGCCCCGGCTAAGGCATGGCTGTTTGTGTTCTTGAGGGGGTATTTATTTATTTTTATAAGGTCCTTCAAAATGTTTTCACCAGAATGGAGGCAAAAAAGCTGTAAATGTCTATATTACATATATTGTGGAATAATACTTTGTTAAAAGACACGAAAACACAAGTGGAAAATTATATGTGTAGCTATGTAGTACCATTCATTATTTTGCAGAATTTAGTTTTTAAGCAAGAAAAAATAAATTCTAATCAGCACTGTAGAAATTAGAATTAATTTAAATTATAAATAATAAAGTATTCCATATAGTTGTTAATCTGCAGTTCCCAGGTTCGAGCTTCATCTGAGCCAGCAGCATTGAGATTTATCTCTTCAAAATTCCCTGCTCCGCCCACAGTCAATAAGGGACACCAATGTGCTTGGAATAGACCGCCATCGGGGGAGTTGGGAGGATGGAATGTTAAGCCGGGGATCCTTGTGCGGGAGAGCCCATACCTGTGCACGTTAAAGAACACGCTGGATGGCCTTGACGTTACCATCTATCTCCCAACATCTGTTCAGTGGATCCCTTCCCCCCAACCTTTTCTGATCCCTCAGCGTCCTTATGATCTGGCCATTTAGCCCATTGTGTGCAAAAAAGTTCCGGTCAGAGGTAAAACAGCCCAACCCATATAATTGGCATATAAAAAAAGTTGATATATTAAATACACTTTAATTAACCCTTTTTCTACTATACCGACCCAAACTGCAGAGGTAGTGGCGATGAAGACATAGCATTAATTGGACAAGTCCATTTAAAATCTCTGCGTTTTGGGCCTGATGGTACTAAAAGGGTTAAATATGGTAAAATAAATGTCCAGTTCCAGTAAAAAAAAATTCAAATTTTCGCTGCATCTTAGGATCAACTAATTTATCAAGAAAGGGCTATTTTGAAAAACACGATTATTACTTCGAATTGTTTAACGTAAGTTGATTTAGTAGCTGAGAAGTTGCAAACTGACTACTGATTTAAAAACTTGTACTACTGATTTAGTAGCTAATGTAAGTTGATTTAGTATCAAAGAGTTAATTTTGTAAAACAACCCAACGATTATTTTATAATTTAAACTACACATCTCGATTTTATCGTGTTTTTTATTCTTTGTTTTTAAACTACAAATTACTGACATCCAGAACATAACGTTTAGTAGCAAAAAATTCAAAATATAAGTGATGAATCCCACATCTATATAGATTGTTCTTCAAATAGAAGACGAGCTGAAATAAAGGATTAGTTGTTTCTTCTGGAAATTAACATTTGTATCATAATGCAAGGTGTTCAAAAAGTTGGGTTTGGTTGTTTTACCTTTAAGTGGCAATAACAATGGGCTAAGTGACTAGGTCACAAGAATACATATGGTAACCTCCCGTCAGGGCAAGCCAACATGCTCTTTAATGCTGTATACTGGAACTGGACATTTATTATTAATGTTAATATGGACGGGTTATGGCAGTAGTTTCATCACAACCGGCAAGTCCCCCGGAAGTGCTTTCCCCCCCCTATGTCGCAATCGTCCACGTTGCCTTCTTGACTTGGACCCCCTATGTCGCAATCGACCGGAAATTGACCTGTGCTGGGCCACGCTGCCTTCTGAACTTTGACCCCTATGTTGCAATCAACAGGAAATTGACCTGGCGTAGCAACTGTCGTGGCGCTCCTTATTAATAATTCATAATTAAAAATTCCTCCCCCTTTTAACCCCTTGTGCTATCTAGTTTTTAACTCTAATTTTAAGCTCCCCTTCTCGAATAGTCTCGATTTTTCTTTATTTCAGACTCACCTATATTTTAAACCCTCGATTTTGCAAACCCCCTGGTTGACCTATATTTTAAGCCCTACCTATATTTTAACCCCCCTTCTCGAATAGTCTGGATTTTTCTTTATTTCAGACTCGCCTTTTATTTTAAAACCTCGATTTTGCAAACCCCCTGGTTGAGCTATATTTTAAGCTCCCCTTCTCGAATAGTCTCGATTTTCTTGATTAGACCCCTACACATATTTTAAGCCCTCTTCATAGACCCCCTGGTTGACCAATATTTTAAGCTCTACCTATATTTTAAGGCCCCTCCTTCCCTCGGACCGGCTGATGCACGCCTCAGAATAATTGCACAGAAAAGGATGATACAAGTCTCAATTGTAAAATCAACTCCCAAAGTTGTATTCTTATTAAACCTCCCTCCCCTTAAAAAACTAATCGGTGGTGTCCAATACGTATTTTAGTACATCTCCTGTATTTAAAAACTCTCTAGGTATTCATCTGAAATTTTACAAGACCACTCAACTCTTTCTGAATGACAACGGTCAGAATGCCTAATGCAGCTCTCTAAATAAAACTTTCTTTAACAGAAAATCAGCTCTCAAAGTTGTATTCTTATTAATTAAACACTCACCAAAACCACACATCCCTTCTATTAAAAGTTACCTCTATTAAAACTTCACAAACTCACGTCCTTTTACAAGTTCTCTAAACATGTTGTATATTCTCTGTATTTATTCCTTATAATTAAACACTCATCAAAAATTCTCTCACCTTTATTAAAAAATCACTCCACGGTCGTAATAAAAAAGTTTTCTGTAGATGGGTTTCATCCAAAAAAAAAAAAATCCTCCACCTGCAGTGAGATTCGAACCGACTATCTTGGGCTCGATAGCCGGACGCACTCGACTATGGTTTGTACTTAATGTGGCCTAGAAAGGTGTCGAACGGATCAGACATTTCAAATATTAACCTAATACGTTTTTTACAACCTTCGTATTCTTTATAACTAGTTTTTTCTACGTATTTCTTATAATGAACCCGATAGTCCTTTCACATTAACATATGTATTTTTTATAACTCACGTATTTTAAGTCCGTTTCAGTAACACTTATTTCTTTTAACTCCGTGACTGTTGGCTGTCGCTTACTAGGACTATCCACAGTAACTATTTTTAAAAGACTGGCCCGCAGAAAATGCCGATGGGTTAAAAATTAATAAAAACTGATTATACTCGTCATGATGAAAAATATTGAGGGGTAATAGGGCCGACCTAAAAGACTCAGTGTTCGGATCCTCACCCTGGACTACGTTTCACTGACGGATGGTTAAGTCCTGTGAAATTATTCCAAACGGGGAATCACAAGGGTTTTATTAACGAATGAATCATGGATCTGTGCTGCTTCCGTGTCAGGAGCACTGCCTTACATCGTGAAAACCCACTAGCACTCTTTATCGTGGTTTTCGGACTCGATATTTTTCCAAGTCCCGAGACGGTTCTCCCAATTGTAATCCTTTACGATACAAGGGCGTTTCAATGTACCCAATGTAGACAAACCCTTTTGAAATGACGCGTCCTAAACCTCCAAGTGCTGGGCTTATTAAAATTAGTCTCCATCGGGTTGGTCCCGTCAGATATCTGTGTTTCCACGTAGTAATGCTACACTGAAGAAAAGTCGGCTAAAAAACCGTCTTTAACATCGTTTGCGTGCGAACGTATGCCGCATCACGCTGTTGAAATCGGGTAAAAAAAAATAACTTTTTTTTTTTTGTACGCAGTAGAATGTTCAAAGTACGTTGCAGTTACTGTTGCGTAAAAACTTTAGTTCCATCACGAATGCACGTTAACGGTGTAGGGGAACATTAGTTTTAGCAAATACTTCAACTATAAAAAAAATAATACAATGTCTCACGCACCCTTTCAACTTACCTGCACTAATCCACTGATATTTTATTTGCAGCTGGACTGATAGTCAAAATTTAGCAAATATTACAAAGAATCTCTCAATTGTAAAAATCAACTCTCAAAGTTGTATTCTTATTAATTAAAACCCTTTCTATTAAAAGTTACCTCTATTAAAAATCTTTTGCTATTCATTTTGCCAGGACTGCTAAACGATTCCCTTTTATTAAATTTCAATTCTTTGGGATTCATTTTTTCCAACCCCGTTAATCGATCCCCTAGTAAATAAAAACTCTCACTCACCTTTATTAAAATCATCCAGCGCTCGTAATAAATCAGTTTAATCGGGAAAAAAAAAAAAAAAATCATTCCCTCGCTAGCGTACCTCCACGTTAATTTCGGGAAAAAGTCTCATCGGATCCAAGGTTCACGTATTTTACTAGAAGAATGACACAGTAATTGTTCCACAGAAAAATTAATAAAATTTGGTTTAAATTATTCGTAGGACTTGTATATAAGATCTACCTTGCAATAGACGTTCAACAGGCTAAAAGTTTTCCAAGTCCGTTATCAGTGTATCGGAAATAGTACATTTCCTGTTGACTTCCTTCAGATCGTTTATCCGTGGGTAACAACAGCACTTTCGCCACATCACACGATATGGTGCAATCCTTTCTCAGCTGGAAGATCAAAAGGTCAAATGTCCAGCGCTTCACTGTGTCTGCATTTGACACTGATAAGGTTTAAAAATAGATGTTTCCTAGAATCCACATTGCCTTCTCAGATTGGACTTTGAACCCTATGTCGCAACCGACCATATTTTAAGTCCTCTTCATAGAACCCCTGGTTGACTTATATTTTAAGTCCCTTTCTCGAATTTTCTTGTTTTTCCCCTGTTTAACCCATATTTTAAGCCCTCCCCTCTTCATAGACCAACCTATTGATCCACCTATATTTTAAGCCCTCCCCTCTTTAAACCAAATCAGTTTTTGCGCATTTAATCGGTGTCATCCAACGTCCATACTATTTTTAGTACGTCTCCTGTATTTAAAAAAAAAAAAATTATTGGCTTTCGTCGCCGTATTTGAACGCGCTACCTCAGTGCCGATAGCTGAAGTGTCATCGCCAGGGCGCGGATTTTTGCGGAGCTAAATCTCAACTCTGGCCCTGCTATCCGCTCGACAATATTTGCTACTGATAAAACGATTTCCTTCATTAAAAATAAAAACTAATTAAATAATGGGGTATCACTGGGAAAATACTGGGAAGAACCCAAACTGATTTCGTGCTAAAACATCTCCAGATTTCAGCTTACTTGAAAAACTATTGTTAGAAATGAACCAGTGACTTGAATCACTCAACTTCCATAAGAATACACAATTATGGTACAGTGTCGGGAAGAAATATGTTTCAACGAAATTCAATTGCATGTATTACGATCAGAAAAATAATTTAGTGGACAAAGTTTAAAATAGTTATTAAATGGTACCTTACAGTGCAAGTGCGCTTCAGGCGAAAAGCCTCCCCTTCGAACACTGCACCCCGTTTTTCCGAAGTAACTGTGTCACAAGTCTTCCTACATCATCCCTAAACAGAGAATCGGATTCAATGTGCAAGAAGATCAAGACCTCATTTGAAGGAGCACATAGTGGATACTGTACTCCATAGTGAAATGAACATTGGCCTCTTGCGGGACCTAGTTATATCCCTACTCCAAGAGAATTACTAATGAAAACGTGCTATTGTTAATGTATGTAATTCCGACAAAAAATGTTTTGTCTGTTTTAGCCACTTTGTATCCTGCAATAGGAAACACTGAACACTTTAACAACTATATACATTTAGAAGAAAACACATCAGGTCTAATTTTCCCTTTAACAATAAATCAAATATCTAAATTCGAAAAAATTAACATTTCTGTCTGGATACGAGAAAGAGATGTTCCCACTCTACATCACACCATTCAGATTTAAAGCGCACGCAAATCTCCTACTGTTATCAGACGATGAAAAGCAGCATTATTGTTCCATTAAGAATTTGTTTCTATGAAATTCAAAGGGAGAATGCTGTTTTCCATATTATAGGGAATGCAATTAATAATTCCTTGCAGAAGGTTGTCCTTTAGGTTATGAAATAATCTTATTAGAATGCTTAAAATTGAGATGACACACATTAGCTCCTCGGAGAAGCGCTAGCGGGTAGAAGACTATACCCGTGTAATGAAAATATTCATTCGACATAAAAAAAACCTACGCCAATATCGCGTACACTGACGTGCTCCTCTTAGCTGATGTGTTTGGTGGCAGATACTGACCCCTGCTATGTTTACACAACTCCTGCCTTCATACCTGAAGATGACAAATACTAGAGTTGATAACCTACAATGTATCTTTTTGGAAGGCATACGAGGAGGAATTTCGGTGATATGCAGACAACAAGCATTTAGAATGAAAAACTGATTGCAAGTTTGCTTTACTGTCATACAAACCTGAAAAGAGATGAAATGGGTAGTACTTTACCCATGATATACCATGTGACTAGGTCGTTAAATCAAATTACATGCATAAACGAAAATTAGAAAAACAACGAAATGCTTGGTAAATTCAATGAGAATCACTAAAATGTAAAGAGTGTTGGAATATCTGTAAATGCACACACATTTCAGTGGATAGGTGAATATTTTCACAATTCTTTAGAAGTGGAAGGCACAATAACTGTAAAACATACTGTGACGAGAGAGAAAGTATAAAAATGTAGTGGGATGGTTGTAAAAAATCGCTTCAAAACAGAAAATTACAACGCAAATACTGAAAGATAGAAAAAAAAAACGACTATTCGACGGTTATTCCAAACTGCTATCTCACGCTCTTTTCAGATTTCCTGGTTCTATAGTTCCCTGGTACGTAGCGCATAAGTGTGGGTGTAGTTGGCTATTTTTCGTTGCAAACACAAGTTGTTTTTACTATTAGTTATTTTTCCTGCATGAGAATACACATTTCTATACTACATTGCGTACACACGGATGGACGAATATCACAAAATACTTTGCATATAGAAAACATCAGCAAAGAACCACAGAAGTTTGGAAATTTAAAATCTGAAAACTCAGTGTTTATAAGAAAACAACAATATTTTCAGTACTTCCATGAAAAGTTGAGTCCCAGAATCGATCCGCTAGACATGACTTTGCATTCTCTGACTTCAACCACCAATAAAACGTAATGTAAGCTCTCTCGTCAGTTATCCCAAGCCGCTATCTCTTTTCAGAGTTTCTGCCCCCCTCGGTACGTTTGAATAAGCGCATAAGTGTGGGTGAAAATGGCTATTTTTCGCTGCAAACACAAGTTTTTCGACAAAGATAGGGTGTTTCACTACAATCTAACACGGGATTTCATGTGTGTTTAGTTATTTTTCCTGCATGAGAATATTTCTAAGCCTTCTCATAGACAGCAGGTTAGTTACTTCGGATCTAACAAAGCCAAGGTTTGAGATCCATAGTAAGACATGAACGTTTGTGTTGTTTTCCTACCAAGATCCCGACATCCTCTCACCCCCTTCTACTGGGTCGTATGAAAAAATCCAGTAACTGTTACGACAATTAGCTGCGTGAAGGCGTATTTATTTTTAAAGCAAAGACACACTAATTTCGGACTCGCTAGCTAGAGAATGATATATTAACTTGCTAAAGTTTGATTTTAATGATCAGATAGTGTATACATCACCACTTTTTTAGTTCATACTAATATCTTCTAACTTTCAAAGGAAATATTGTCTCATTATAAGCGATTTCATACAAAGAGATGCGCACTCTATGCTTCATCTATAGAGATAACGATCACTGCCCATGGAACACATCTGTGAAAAACACGCTATGATAGGGTTTGAGGAAGATTTTTAGTCCATGGGGGTGCTGTACTGCAGGAAAGCACATTATCTTTGAGATCAGAACCTACATGAAAATTATACTGTTTGGGTTTGAGAAAGATTCTTTAGTTCACGGGACACCGCATGAATAAGTGCATAAGTGTGGGTGAAGACGGCTATTTTTCGCTGCAAACACAAGTTTTTCGACAAAGATAGGGTGTTTCACTACAGTCTAACACGGGATTTCATGTGTGTTTAGTTATTTTTCCTGCATGAGAATATTTCTAATCTATCTCATAGACAGCAGGTTAGTTACTTCGGATCTAACAAAGCCAAGGTCTGAGATCCATAGTAAGACACGAACGTTTGTGTTGTTTTCCTACCAAGGTCCCGACATCCTCTCACATGAAATATTACTGTACTAGGATCTAGAAAAATCACTATCCATTACATTAAGTTTTTTATTACATTCATGTATTTCACCCCATTTTCTTGTCAAGAGCTAAAATTATTTGATGAATGAACGACAAAATATCTTCAAATGCAGTGGACGCATGACAGAATAACTTCAAAATAAGTTCCAATAGCTGAAAAAAAACAACTGTAAAAAATTAGATAAATACAGGGATAGGGAAAGACAGAATTGCTTTCAAAACATTAAAATACCTTAAATGTGTGGTTGAATCACCACCAAATATCTCCAGCACACTTTTAAAGGAAATATTTTCTCATTATAAGCGATTTCATACAAAGAGATACGCACTCTATGCTTCACATTTAAATCTATAGAGATAACGATCACTGCCCATGGAACACATCTGTGAAAAAACACGCTACGATTGGGTTTGAGAAAGATTTTTAGCCCATGGGGGTGCTGCACTGCAAGAAGGCACATTATCTTTGATATCAGAACGTGCGTGAAAGTTATACTGTTTGGGTTTGAGAAAGATTCTTTAGTTCACAGGGCACCGCATTACACTAAAGCACACTGTCTTGTACGTATGTCTGTCTGTATGTTTGTTTCTCTCTCTGTGTGTGTGTGTGTGTGTGTTTGTGTCTATGTGTAAATATGTATGTTACTACGAAATGTGTGTATGTGTAGATGTGTGCATATATGTCAAGATGTAACTGTGTCTGCATGTTTGTTTCTCTCTAGGTGTGTGTGTGTGTGTGTTTCAGTGAATCGTGTATGTGTGCGTATGTGAGTGTGTGTATGTTCATGTATGTTAATATGTTTCTTTATATGTATATGTTTTCGTGCGTATGTGTTAAGATGTCTGTGTGCACATAGTCGTTTCTTTGTATGTGTATACGTCTTCATGTTTGTCTCTGTGTGTGTGTGTGTGTGTGTTAAAGTGTCTGTATGTGTTTCATCTTTATGTGCACATGTTATCGTATGTGTGTGTGTGTGTTCACATGCAAGAATAAACATATTGTCTTACGGACACTTGCTTGCTACAGAACAAGCTAGCAATTTAAAACGAGACTTGTGGTTATGCAAAATATTTCATGTGTGCGTATGTGAGTGTGTGTATGTTCATGTATGTTAATATGTTTCTTTATATGTATATGTTTTCGTGCGTATGTGTTAAGATGTCTGTGTGCACATAGTCGTTTCTCTGTATGTGTATACGTCTTCATGTTTGTCTCTCTCTGTGCGTGTGTTAAAGTGTCTGTATGTGTTTCATCTTTATGTGCATATGTTATCGTGTGTGTGTGTGTGTGTTTGTTCACATGCAAGAATAAACATATTATCTTACGGACACTTGCTTGTTATAGAAGAAGCTAACAATTTAAAACGAGAGTTGTGGCTATGCCAAATATTTCATCACAGATCTTAACTTGAATACTCATATTTCAGGAGATGTAAGGATTTTTCTTCAGCACGTTCGAATATTTTTTGAACACGACTGTCTTATGTTACGTTTCCTGTCAGATGTCTCGTAACGAACAAAGCGTGTGTGTGTGTGTGTTCTGCTAATACAGAAGAGGACATTCAACCGAGAATATTTCAAACTTAGAATAATACGACATCCTGATGCGTTAAGAACGAAGTGGAGGGATACTAACAGCTGAAACACGACCTGAAGCGATCGAAATCCTGTTGTTTCGCGCAAGGCCTCTTTTTTGAAACAAGGATTTTTTACGTTTTATCACCCTTCGTCCCCTTGCGCGAAACAACAGGATTTCGATCGCTTCAGGTCGTGTTTCAGCTGTTAGTATCCCTCCACTTCGTTCTTAACGCATCAGGATGTCGTATTATTCTAAGTTTGAAATATTCTCGGTTGAATGTCCTCTTCTGTATTAGCAGAACACACACACACACACGCTTTGTTCGTTACGAGACATCTGACAGGAAACGTAACATAAGACAGTCGTGTTCAAAAAATATTCGAACGTGCTGAAGAAAAATCCTTACATCTCCTGAAATATGAGTATTCAAGTTAAGATCTGTGATGAAATATTTGGCATAGCCACAACTCTCGTTTTAAATTGTTAGCTTCTTCTATAACAAGCAAGTGTCCGTAAGATAATATGTTTATTCTTGCATGTGAACAAACACACACACACACACACGATAACATATGCACATAAAGATGAAACACATACAGACACTTTAACACACGCACAGAGAGAGACAAACATGAAGACGTATACACATACAGAGAAACGACTATGTGCACACAGACATCTTAACACATACGCACGAAAACATATACATATAAAGAAACATATTAACATACATGAACATACACACACTCACATACGCACACATGAAATATTTTGCATAACCACAAGTCTCGTTTTAAATTGCTAGCTTGTTCTGTAGCAAGCAAGTGTCCGTAAGACAATATGTTTATTCTTGCATGTGAACACACACACACACATACGATAACATGTGCACATAAAGATGAAACACATACAGACACTTTAACACACACACACACACACACAGAGACAAACATGAAGACGTATACACATACAAAGAAACGACTATGTGCACACAGACATCTTAACACATACGCACGAAAACATATACATATAAAGAAACATATTAACATACATGAACATACACACACTCACATACGCACACATACACGATTCACTGAAACACACACACACACACACCTAGAGAGAAACAAACATGCAGACACAGTTACATCTTGACATATATGCACACATCTACACATACACACATTTCGTAGTAACATACATATTTACACATAGACACAAACACACACACACACACACACAGAGAGAGAAACAAACATACAGACAGACATACGTACAAGACAGTGTGCTTTAGTGTAATGCGGTGCCCTGTGAACTAAAGAATCTTTCTCAAACCCAAACAGTATAACTTTCACGCACGTTCTGATATCAAAGATAATGTGCCTTCTTGCAGTGCAGCACCCCCATGGGCTAAAAATCTTTCTCAAACCCAATCGTAGCGTGTTTTTTCACAGATGTGTTCCATGGGCAGTGATCGTTATCTCTATAGATTTAAATGTGAAGCATAGAGTGCGTATCTCTTTGTATGAAATCGCTTATAATGAGAAAATATTTCCTTTAAAAGTGTGCTGGAGATATTTGGTGGTGATTCAACCACACATTTAAGGTATTTTAATGTTTTGAAAGCAATTCTGTCTTTCCCTATCCCTGTATTTATCTAATTTTTTACAGTTGTTTTTTTTCAGCTATTGGAACTTATTTTGAAGTTATTCTGTCATGCGTCCACTGCATTTGAAGATATTTTGTCGTTCATTCATCAAATAATTTTAGCTCTTGACAAGAAAATGGGGTGAAATACATGAATGTAATAAAAAACTTAATGTAATGGATAGTGATTTTTCTAGATCCTAGTACAGTAATATTTCATGTGAGAGGATGTCGGGACCTTGGTAGGAAAACAACACAAACGTTCGTGTCTTACTATGGATCTCAGACCTTGGCTTTGTTAGATCCGAAGTAACTAACCTGCTGTCTATGAGATAGATTAGAAATATTCTCATGCAGGAAAAATAACTAAACACACATGAAATCCCGTGTTAGACTGTAGTGAAACACCCTATCTTTGTCGAAAAACTTGTGTTTGCAGCGAAAAATAGCCGTCTTCACCCACACTTATGCACTTATTCATGCGGTGTCCCGTGAACTAAAGAATCTTTCTCAAACCCAAACAGTATAATTTTCATGTAGGTTCTGATCTCAAAGATAATGTGCTTTCCTGCAGTACAGCACCCCCATGGACTAAAAATCTTCCTCAAACCCTATCATAGCGTGTTTTTCACAGATGTGTTCCATGGGCAGTGATCGTTATCTCTATAGATGAAGCATAGAGTGCGCATCTCTTTGTATGAAATCGCTTATAATGAGACAATATTTCCTTTGAAAGTTAGAAGATATTAGTATGAACTAAAAAAGTGGTGATGTATACACTATCTGATCATTAAAATCAAACTTTAGCAAGTTAATATATCATTCTCTAGCTAGCGAGTCCGAAATTAGTGTGTCTTTGCTTTAAAAATAAATACGCCTTCACGCAGCTAATTGTCGTAACAGTTACTGGATTTTTTCATACGACCCAGTAGAAGGGGGTGAGAGGATGTCGGGATCTTGGTAGGAAAACAACACAAACGTTCATGTCTTACTATGGATCTCAAACCTTGGCTTTGTTAGATCCGAAGTAACTAACCTGCTGTCTATGAGAAGGCTTAGAAATATTCTCATGCAGGAAAAATAACTAAACACACATGAAATCCCGTGTTAGATTGTAGTGAAACACCCTATCTTTGTCGAAAAACTTGTGTTTGCAGCGAAAAATAGCCATTTTCACCCACACTTATGCGCTTATTCAAACGTACCGAGGGGGGCAGAAACTCTGAAAAGAGATAGCGGCTTGGGATAACTGACGAGAGAGCTTACATTACGTTTTATTGGTGGTTGAAGTCAGAGAATGCAAAGTCATGTCTAGCGGATCGATTCTGGGACTCAACTTTTCATGGAAGTACTGAAAATATTGTTGTTTTCTTATAAACACTGAGTTTTCAGATTTTAAATTTCCAAACTTCTGTGGTTCTTTGCTGATGTTTTCTATATGCAAAGTATTTTGTGATATTCGTCCATCCGTGTGTACGCAATGTAGTATAGAAATGTGTATTCTCATGCAGGAAAAATAACTAATAGTAAAAACAACTTGTGTTTGCAACGAAAAATAGCCAACTACACCCACACTTATGCGCTACGTACCAGGGAACTATAGAACCAGGAAATCTGAAAAGAGCGTGAGATAGCAGTTTGGAATAACCGTCGAATAGTCGTTTTTTTTTTTCTATCTTTCAGTATTTGCGTTGTAATTTTCTGTTTTGAAGCGATTTTTTACAACCATCCCACTACATTTTTATACTTTCTCTCTCGTCACAGTATGTTTTACAGTTATTGTGCCTTCCACTTCTAAAGAATTGTGAAAATATTCACCTATCCACTGAAATGTGTGTGCATTTACAGATATTCCAACACTCTTTACATTTTAGTGATTCTCATTGAATTTACCAAGCATTTCGTTGTTTTTCTAATTTTCGTTTATGCATGTAATTTGATTTAACGACCTAGTCACATGGTATATCATGGGTAAAGTACTACCCATTTCATCTCTTTTCAGGTTTGTATGACAGTAAAGCAAACTTGCAATCAGTTTTTCATTCTAAATGCTTGTTGTCTGCATATCACCGAAATTCCTCCTCGTATGCCTTCCAAAAAGATACATTGTAGGTTATCAACTCTAGTATTTGTCATCTTCAGGTATGAAGGCAGGAGTTGTGTAAACATAGCAGGGGTCAGTATCTGCCACCAAACACATCAGCTAAGAGGAGCACGTCAGTGTACGCGATATTGGCGTAGGTTTTTTTTATGTCGAATGAATATTTTCATTACACGGGTATAGTCTTCTACCCGCTAGCGCTTCTCCGAGGAGCTAATGTGTGTCATCTCAATTTTAAGCATTCTAATAAGATTATTTCATAACCTAAAGGACAACCTTCTGCAAGGAATTATTAATTGCATTCCCTATAATATGGAAAACAGCATTCTCCCTTTGAATTTCATAGAAACAAATTCTTAATGGAACAATAATGCTGCTTTTCATCGTCTGATAACAGTAGGAGATTTGCGTGCGCTTTAAATCTGAATGGTGTGATGTAGAGTGGGAACATCTCTTTCTCGTATCCAGACAGAAATGTTAATTTTTTCGAATTTAGATATTTGATTTATTGTTAAAGGGAAAATTAGACCTGATGTGTTTTCTTCTAAATGTATATAGTTGTTAAAGTGTTCAGTGTTTCCTATTGCAGGATACAAAGTGGCTAAAACAGACAAAACATTTTTTGTCGGAATTACATACATTAACAATAGCACGTTTTCATTAGTAATTCTCTTGGAGTAGGGATATAACTAGGTCCCGCAAGAGGCCAATGTTCATTTCACTATGGAGTACAGTATCCACTATGTGCTCCTTCAAATGAGGTCTTGATCTTCTTGCACATTGAATCCGATTCTCTGTTTAGGGATGATGTAGGAAGACTTGTGACACAGTTACTTCGGAAAAACGGGGTGCAGTGTTCGAAGGGGAGGCTTTTCGCCTGAAGCGCACTTGCACTGTAAGGTACCATTTAATAACTATTTTAAACTTTGTCCACTAAATTATTTTTCTGATCGTAATACATGCAATTGAATTTCGTTGAAACATATTTCTTCCCGACACTGTACCATAATTGTGTATTCTTATGGAAGTTGAGTGATTCAAGTCACTGGTTCATTTCTAACAATAGTTTTTCAAGTAAGCTGAAATCTGGAGATGTTTTAGCACGAAATCAGTTTGGGTTCTTCCCAGTATTTTCCCAGTGATACCCCATTATTTAATTAGTTTTTATTTTTAATGAAGGAAATCGTTTTATCAGTAGCAAATATTGTCGAGCGGATAGCAGGGCCAGAGTTGAGATTTAGCTCCGCAAAAATCCGCGCCCTGGCGATGACACTTCAGCTATCGGCACTGAGGTAGCGCGTTCAAATACGGCGACGAAAGCCAATAATTTTTTTTTTTTTAAATACAGGAGACGTACTAAAAATAGTATGGACGTTGGATGACACCGATTAAATGCGCAAAAACTGATTTGGTTTAAAGAGGGGAGGGCTTAAAATATAGGTGGATCAATAGGTTGGTCTATGAAGAGGGGAGGGCTTAAAATATGGGTTAAACAGGGGAAAAACAAGAAAATTCGAGAAAGGGACTTAAAATATAAGTCAACCAGGGGTTCTATGAAGAGGACTTAAAATATGGTCGGTTGCGACATAGGGTTCAAAGTCCAATCTGAGAAGGCAATGTGGATTCTAGGAAACATCTATTTTTAAACCTTATCAGTGTCAAATGCAGACACAGTGAAGCGCTGGACATTTGACCTTTTGATCTTCCAGCTGAGAAAGGATTGCACCATATCGTGTGATGTGGCGAAAGTGCTGTTGTTACCCACGGATAAACGATCTGAAGGAAGTCAACAGGAAATGTACTATTTCCGATACACTGATAACGGACTTGGAAAACTTTTAGCCTGTTGAACGTCTATTGCAAGGTAGATCTTATATACAAGTCCTACGAATAATTTAAACCAAATTTTATTAATTTTTCTGTGGAACAATTACTGTGTCATTCTTCTAGTAAAATACGTGAACCTTGGATCCGATGAGACTTTTTCCCGAAATTAACGTGGAGGTACGCTAGCGAGGGAATGATTTTTTTTTTTTTTTTCCCGATTAAACTGATTTATTACGAGCGCTGGATGATTTTAATAAAGGTGAGTGAGAGTTTTTATTTACTAGGGGATCGATTAACGGGGTTGGAAAAAATGAATCCCAAAGAATTGAAATTTAATAAAAGGGAATCGTTTAGCAGTCCTGGCAAAATGAATAGCAAAAGATTTTTAATAGAGGTAACTTTTAATAGAAAGGGTTTTAATTAATAAGAATACAACTTTGAGAGTTGATTTTTACAATTGAGAGATTCTTTGTAATATTTGCTAAATTTTGACTATCAGTCCAGCTGCAAATAAAATATCAGTGGATTAGTGCAGGTAAGTTGAAAGGGTGCGTGAGACATTGTATTATTTTTTTTATAGTTGAAGTATTTGCTAAAACTAATGTTCCCCTACACCGTTAACGTGCATTCGTGATGGAACTAAAGTTTTTACGCAACAGTAACTGCAACGTACTTTGAACATTCTACTGCGTACAAAAAAAAAAAAGTTATTTTTTTTTACCCGATTTCAACAGCGTGATGCGGCATACGTTCGCACGCAAACGATGTTAAAGACGGTTTTTTAGCCGACTTTTCTTCAGTGTAGCATTACTACGTGGAAACACAGATATCTGACGGGACCAACCCGATGGAGACTAATTTTAATAAGCCCAGCACTTGGAGGTTTAGGACGCGTCATTTCAAAAGGGTTTGTCTACATTGGGTACATTGAAACGCCCTTGTATCGTAAAGGATTACAATTGGGAGAACCGTCTCGGGACTTGGAAAAATATCGAGTCCGAAAACCACGATAAAGAGTGCTAGTGGGTTTTCACGATGTAAGGCAGTGCTCCTGACACGGAAGCAGCACAGATCCATGATTCATTCGTTAATAAAACCCTTGTGATTCCCCGTTTGGAATAATTTCACAGGACTTAACCATCCGTCAGTGAAACGTAGTCCAGGGTGAGGATCCGAACACTGAGTCTTTTAGGTCGGCCCTATTACCCCTCAATATTTTTCATCATGACGAGTATAATCAGTTTTTATTAATTTTTAACCCATCGGCATTTTCTGCGGGCCAGTCTTTTAAAAATAGTTACTGTGGATAGTCCTAGTAAGCGACAGCCAACAGTCACGGAGTTAAAAGAAATAAGTGTTACTGAAACGGACTTAAAATACGTGAGTTATAAAAAATACATATGTTAATGTGAAAGGACTATCGGGTTCATTATAAGAAATACGTAGAAAAAACTAGTTATAAAGAATACGAAGGTTGTAAAAAACGTATTAGGTTAATATTTGAAATGTCTGATCCGTTCGACACCTTTCTAGGCCACATTAAGTACAAACCATAGTCGAGTGCGTCCGGCTATCGAGCCCAAGATAGTCGGTTCGAATCTCACTGCAGGTGGAGGATTTTTTTTTTTTTGGATGAAACCCATCTACAGAAAACTTTTTTATTACGACCGTGGAGTGATTTTTTAATAAAGGTGAGAGAATTTTTGATGAGTGTTTAATTATAAGGAATAAATACAGAGAATATACAACATGTTTAGAGAACTTGTAAAAGGACGTGAGTTTGTGAAGTTTTAATAGAGGTAACTTTTAATAGAAGGGATGTGTGGTTTTGGTGAGTGTTTAATTAATAAGAATACAACTTTGAGAGCTGATTTTCTGTTAAAGAAAGTTTTATTTAGAGAGCTGCATTAGGCATTCTGACCGTTGTCATTCAGAAAGAGTTGAGTGGTCTTGTAAAATTTCAGATGAATACCTAGAGAGTTTTTAAATACAGGAGATGTACTAAAATACGTATTGGACACCACCGATTAGTTTTTTAAGGGGAGGGAGGTTTAATAAGAATACAACTTTGGGAGTTGATTTTACAATTGAGACTTGTATCATCCTTTTCTGTGCAATTATTCTGAGGCGTGCATCAGCCGGTCCGAGGGAAGGAGGGGCCTTAAAATATAGGTAGAGCTTAAAATATTGGTCAACCAGGGGGTCTATGAAGAGGGCTTAAAATATGTGTAGGGGTCTAATCAAGAAAATCGAGACTATTCGAGAAGGGGAGCTTAAAATATAGCTCAACCAGGGGGTTTGCAAAATCGAGGTTTTAAAATAAAAGGCGAGTCTGAAATAAAGAAAAATCCAGACTATTCGAGAAGGGGGGTTAAAATATAGGTAGGGCTTAAAATATAGGTCAACCAGGGGGTTTGCAAAATCGAGGGTTTAAAATATAGGTGAGTCTGAAATAAAGAAAAATCGAGACTATTCGAGAAGGGGAGCTTAAAATTAGAGTTAAAAACTAGATAGCACAAGGGGTTAAAAGGGGGAGGAATTTTTAATTATGAATTATTAATAAGGAGCGCCACGACAGTTGCTACGCCAGGTCAATTTCCTGTTGATTGCAACATAGGGGTCAAAGTTCAGAAGGCAGCGTGGCCCAGCACAGGTCAATTTCCGGTCGATTGCGACATAGGGGGTCCAAGTCAAGAAGGCAACGTGGACGATTGCGACATAGGGGGGGGAAAGCACTTCCGGGGGACTTGCCGGTTGTGATGAAACTACTTATGGCTCTCTCGCACATGGGACTACAGCTTAACGTTCCATCTGACGAATAATTGCCTTTCCAAGCCGGTCGGTGTCCCGTACTGACTGATGGGCAGGGCGGGGAGTTTTGCAATGAAAAATCTCAATAGTGGCCCAGGCTGGAATCGAACATGGGAGCTGCAGATTACAAGACTGGTACACTACTGGCTGAACCACTCCCGCCTAGGGCACTAGTATATTTCTGTTTAAACTCCCGCGACATGTTCGAAAAGAAAAGCAACCTTAGAGAATGTATGTTTATTATTAAATTGCAGAAATCGTTGAATGTGCTGGCCATTATGGTTTGTGCATAGGTGTAAACGACGAATCATGTTGACAAACGCTTGTTTCAGTGTTTCTTTTGATAGGCTGTGTACCGTATGCTGAATGTTAGTGTGAAGGTGATTTCAAGACACGGTGTTCTTGAAAAAAAAAAACATAAAAAGAAAAGTGGGCTAAGGTTGTGGTGACTATAATCTTTTTGAAATCAACTGCCCATAAAAGAGATTCTAAATAGTGCAAAATGGTGTGGCCAGCCACATTGTACTCTTCGAATCATTTTTTAGGCAGTTCGCCTGTTGATGAGTTTTCCACGAATTTTTTAACGTTCGCAACAGAACTCTCACTGCTGATCGTTTCATTAAAGAAAATAATGAAGATTTTTGCGAAATCGCATACCAGATTCCAAAGTGAAATAATCACTCATAAAATCAGGATTTTCAGACAACCTTATTCGAGAATTATAAGAATTGATGTAGCTATCAAATGAAATCAATCTTCATCTGTTTAAAACCGATCACTTAGTTCCTCACCATCGGGATTCGCATATTCCAGAAACCTCTGACAATACCGGAGACTGAAGTGGTGCGGCAATTCGTGTACCTCCTTTGGGAACAATTAGAATTTCCTCAGTGCCTTTTGAGCAGAACCTATGAATACACAACCTACAAAGAACGCCACTTTGCCGACTTCTTTGGACTATTGATTACTGCAGCATGCTTCAATAAGTACTTCCACTTTTCAATGCATCCTCAACACATTCATTTTTTTAAATTTGTCGTAGTGATGTTTGACTTGTTAGCGGGAGTATTCTGTATTTCTGTTTAAATTCCTATTTGTTGGTTTTATAACTTCGATTCCTGATATAATTTTCAACAATGAATGTTCTTCCTTGACGTGTGAACACTTTTACCTAAGGTTCATTAACCCTTCCAGGGCCCACGTTAACAGAATCCGAAATGAGAGGCCGAAAACTTTTTTGAAAATAGAAATCCAGCTTCAAAAATTTCTTGTATATTTTCTAAAAATACATGATTCAAACTTCGAAAATAATATTTCTTCCATTGGAAGAATATTTCTTAAGTGAAAAAAGTATTATAGTCAAAAAATAGCTTGACCTCTGTATGTAAACCAGTTTTTTAGGCTTCTCCCTAGAACGGCCAAAACAGAAAAAAAGCAATGCGTTATAATAATATATACACCAAAGAGCCAAAACATTATGACCACCTTCCTAATATGATGATGGTCCTCCATGTGCCACCAAAACAGCTCTTACCCAGCAAGGCATGGACGCTACAAGACTGCTAAATTGTCTTGTAATATCTAGTACCAACACGTTACTAGCAAGTTACGTGGTTGAGCCACAGCAGATCGGATATGTGGTTTCACACAAAACACATATGCTCGATTGGATTGATGTCTGGGGAATTTAGAGGCCAGGGCAATACCTGGAAATCTTCCTCATGTTCCGTGAACCATTCTCGAACAATCCAGGTAGTGTGGCATGGCGCATTACCCTGCTGAAAGAAGGCACTCTAAGAGAAGAATACTGTTGCCATGAAAGGATTTACCTGGTCTGAAATGATGTTAGATAGACGTCATAGTTTCCTGCACGTGACTGACGACCCAGGGTTTCTCAGCAGAACATTGCCCAAAGCATTACACTTCCTCCACCAGCTTTTCATCCCACAGTGCATCCTGGTGCCAACACTTCTCCAGGTAAACAACGCACATGTAACTAGTTGTCCACATGATGCAACAATAAGCGAGATTCATTGGACCAGATGACATAATTCCAATAATTCAAGGTCCAATTTGCTCATTGCAGGTGCTTTCAACGGTGAACCAAGATTAGCATGGGCACTCGGAGTAGCCTGCAGCTATACAGTCCCATTTTCAGCAGGGTTCGATGTACTGTGTGTTGTGACACAATACTCCCATCATCTGCATTCAAGTTACGGGCGAGTTGCACCACAATATCCCTTTTGTTGGCTTGTACCATATAATATAGCCTTTGCTCACCTCTAGCATTGATGAGCCATGGTTGGCCCATCCCTTGCCTGTGGTTCATGGTTTTTCCCTCGGACCACTTTTTGAAGGTGCTTACCATGAGCACCGCACAAGCCTTGCCATCTTGGAAATGCTCTGACCCATTTGTCTGACCATTACAATTTTTCCTTTGTGAAACACGGTTCCACTGCTTTTCCCATCTGAAGAACAACAATAACACTAACAGAGCTCAGTACCAGGTGTACCGTTTCATGACCTTCACATGTACCGTCGTTTACCTGGAGTTGCTTCGATTTGCATAAAGATGCACTGGTCATAATGTTTTTGCTCTTCAGTGTATATTCCCCATGAGTTGCATCTCCTTTTAAACACTCTGTATTAAAAGGTGATATATTGAACATTTTTGAATCGAGATGTTTATGTAATAGATTATGATAATGTTTATGTAGTCTTTGTAAAAGATAATTATCATTTGTAAGAAATAAAATGAGATTGCTTCTAGCCTAAAGTTGTTACATAATGCTCAACAGAGTTTGTAGAATCAAATGGATAGGAAACAAAAGGTAAGATATGAAGTTCATTATAAATTTCGTATAGTATAGGGTATAATGTATGTAAAGACTTTACTAAATGTATTTTGAACTCTTAAATAATTTGCTAAGTTCCTTTTGTAAGAAATTTCGTATATTATTGACTTCGAATTTTTAAGCTTATTTTTATTTTTCTAATATTTCTTTCAGTATTATTGAAATTTAGGATTTTTTTTAACAAATTTTCTCATTTTAATTCTTTTAAATACTAAGAAATTTCTAAAATGGGTTGTATTATAATATGAAAATAAATTATAAATGGCCAATTTTTAATATATTAAGATTTATTGTGTTTGAATTGTATAGGTAACTAAATCTTGATTGGCTAATTGTAAATGAAATAGAATTCATTTTCTGACTAATTTTCAGTCTTCACAATAAATTTTAATCATTTCCGTCTTTTCAGGTTAGTGTTCTTTCTGTATCTCTGATTCGTTATGCCTTTACAACTCTATCGCTTGTATACAAGCTTGGCTGAGAGATTTATATCGTTTAGGCTAGATTTGGTTTTGATGCCGAAATTTGTAGGAAAAAATCGTATACTATGTATGTTAATTACAATTTATCTTCTGAAGAATATTTTAAATAAATAGAAATAATACATAAGGATATAAACAAAATTGGAGACCACTGTTATTGCTCTAACGTATTATTTGTTATTGTGTTTTGCACATTCATAAGTAAGTGTCTTTTTCAAAGTTTTGATGAAAATACCGCTCTTTTTGGGAGGGGGGGAGAGTGATTAAGGGTCCTCGACCCAATCAGGCACGCCAATGTTCCAATCTACTGGGGACCTTTCTACAATGCAACTCCGATTGCGGCATTTTATTAAACATATGTTGTTTCTCACCTGGCCAGGAGTTGCCTTTCTTGTTGCTAGGCAAAGCTCCGCAGGAAATTGAGCTCCTGCCTTGCCCTAGCCGATCGAGTCCTTTCAAAGAGAATCTTTGTTGAAATGAAAGCTTCGAAAACTTAGAATTTCTATTGGAAGTTAAAATCATTAACTTAATTTGAAAAATGTGAAAAATTAATAAACATATATCTCATATGATATGTTAATAAGTTTTTTAATAATTTTTTCGTAGTACCTATACTTTTTTTGTTCAACTCGGGTATTTAGTTTTCTTTAGCTATTAAGTTACATGTGCCTGGCAAACTATCTGAGGAGCTATTATTGGTAGGAAATTATTTGAAAAGTTCGATTGTCTGAGGAAGGCAATACCGTTTTTTGGTTTAGAAACTTCTGCGCAGAGAGGATCATATGGTACCACAAAATATGTTCATTTCTTTCCTCCTAAAAGAGGGAGAAATTTTTCACCAGAGGGGGAGAAGATCGATCGTAATGAATTTTAGGCCAAATGAAAGTTTACGACTTGGGGGAGTGCCATCTACTCTATATTTTAAAGAGTTTCAGACCCAAGCAACTTAATAAATTATAAAGTAAAATATAAAAAAAATTTAATAGCGACCTAGTATTTAATAAAAATATAATAGTTCATCATGATGTAATATTGACTTGAGCTTCATTTTTTTTTGGCACTAAAACATTATTCTCAAGTAAGTGTATGCATCTTATTTTTTTAAAATTATCTGCATTTTTGCCAAAACAGCTTCTATTACCATGTTTTGTTTTTTAAACTAGGATTTCCACATAATATAACAATACACTTATATAATGTAAAATAACAATCCAAAACGATACTAATTATGCTTACAGAACTTCTTAGGGATAGTAAACAGATGACTGCCTATGTCTCATTCATGTCCATAAGATGTAAAAAAAAAAGGTTTATCGCAATGTTTTCTACAGATTCCACTTGTGAAGGAATTCAGTGACCTAAAGTAGTTTATTGTTATATCTAATGTATGCTAACTTTATATTTTACAGCTTAGTGTCAAGAAGAATTTCATCTGTAATTCTAAAAGTTATTCCCAACTAAACATTATTTTTCAATTCATTATTTTAGGTCATCAGAGTTTTGAATATCAGCAGTATCAAGATTTATATTCATCAACCGGTGGTTTAGGAAGGCAGAACAGAAGTAGAGATGGCCGAAAACAGCGATATCATTGTAGTCATTGTCCTTACACGTCAGATTTCTCAAATAATCTCAGGAAACATGTACGCACACATACCGGAGAAAGACCTTACAAGTGTTCTCATTGTGGAAAGAAGTTTACACAGAAGGCTGTTTTGCAACGGCATTTTCGAATCCATACTGGTGAGAAGCCTTTTACCTGTACTGTGTGCAGTAGGACATTTAGACAAGCTAATCATTTAAATGAGCACAAATGGTGCCACATTTAGGATGAAATAAATATTGGTACCCTTTCAAAATGCATTTCCTTACTTGCTGAATGGAGTAGCAATGTAAACACTTGCCTGTTCTTTTAAAATACTAAATTGATCAAAGTAGTTGCATTAAAATTACCGAAATTATATGTCATTTTGATGCAGGAAGAAAATATTGATTAAAAAGAAAAGGCATAATAGGATACGTAAATCGGAATTCTTAAGATAAGTACAATGTTTCAGTGATGGTAGTTAAACCGTAAAAAATATTAATGGGTACCAAGAGGGTGGAAATAGTCAAATTCGATATTCTCCAATTGTAATCTCCAAAACTGAATTATTGTACGAAGTTATTGAAAATAGAAAACAGGAAAGTTAGTAATTTTAAACGTTTGTAATTAAATAGTGATATAACAGGAATTTTGCACCAAAGTAGTGAAATGCGTTTCTTTTCCTATATTAAATTTAACTGTGATTTTGATCTTTTGGATTATTTAATGTAAGTGTCATATACATGCTCTGTGCTTAGCCGAGAGGGGTGTGCAATGGGGAAAATATACTTTAATAGAGAGCATTATGGATTTGGGACAATACACAACGGATGCTTCATTATCTCATTATAAACATTATATTTATAACTATATATAACATTATAAACATTCTTATTTAGTTCTTCGGCAAACATTATTTTTCTTAGTTCTGTTTACGGCATAGATTTTTTTCCCTTTCAGTTTTCAGTACTATTGAGTATTATTTTCACTTTTATATTCATATTATGGATGAATACAATGTAGATATTTCTAGTACATTGGGTTGTTTTACCTGAGGCATTTTTTGCACACAATGCGCTAAATGCCTAGGTCACAAGGACCCCCGAAGGTGTAGAGAAATTTGGGGGAAGGGACCCACTAGACAGCTATTGGGAGACATAGTCTATCGTCAAGGCCATCCAGTATGTTCTTTAACGTGCACAGGATATGGTTCTCCCACTCAGGGCCACTGCTTTATGCCCCATCCAATGGATGGCAGTCTTTCTGGCCCCCTACTGGCCGTGATGCAGGGTTGTAAGTTTTGTGGAGATAAATCTCAATGCTAGCCCAGCTGGGACTCTAACCTTAGAACAGATTACAAGCCTGGTACGCTACCAACTGAGCCATCTCCACCCCTCTTCTAGCAAGTAACAATCTGTAGCTGTTATGGTCACTTTTCCCAAAAATTATTAGAAGCAGAGCGTTGAAATTGTCTTTTAATGAAAATTTAAGAACATCATTTTGTGCAACAGCTAAAGCATGTGACAACCACAAATTTTAGTATTATATCTTTTCATTCTCGGTAAATGTTTCCAAAAACATTAACATTTTTAATCACACTTAAATTGTTTAAATAATGCGAAAAATTTTTAAAAATACAACGTCTCTACATATACATTTTTTCACTCTTTTATTATAATTGATAATACTTTACAAAAAAAAAGTGAAGAAATCTTGATATAGAACGTTATAAGCAAGGTTAACAGGGTACAAACTTCAATTTTATTTAATTTGGTACTTGACTATTAATATAAAGAAATAAATACCCTCTCAAGCAACTGCCTACCACAGAGGTCTGACAGGATCCTGTCAGTTTAAATGCCACAGTATGAGATCTGAGAGGATGGTAGGGCCCCAGCAGAAAACAACACGAATATTCATGCCTTACCCGGGGCTCGAACCCAGGTCCCATTAGATCAGTAGCCAAGCGCGCTAACCACTTGGCCACGGGATGGCGGTATATATAGCTTTCAATATTAAGACAGTGCTTTCTTATTATTATAAAGAATCGTAAAAGAATTTAACGAATTGTATTGCTTACTACGGAATGTATAATGCCCTGTATGCATCAAAATTACAGTAAAATATCTGCTGATGAATTCTAATTATGTAAGGAAACAACGAGTTTTTCATATTCGAAAACATTACATCCAACAACACTTCAAACTCGATGATAAATACGATATTCGCAGAAGAGATCTTGTATGTGTTTGGGGGAACTGTTGAATGGACACAATACAATATTCCAAGATTACTGCAGTTGCAAATTTTTTCTATACCCCATTTTCTAAACATTCTGATTAATTAGATATTTCTAAAATTATGTATTACATTTTTCAAGTTAAATTTCAGAAAAATAATGCATATCTGAAAACACATGAAAGAAATTGAAAAGGTTGACCAGTTGGGTATTAGTCAACTGATTAATGATAATATTAATAATTATTATTTAATAATCTCTTGTGAAATAAAAACGCTTTAAGAAATGTTCTAAAGAAAAATTTTTTGATAAGTAATAAAGTTTAAAATGTAATAAAGAAAAAGATTAAATATTGCAATATTTTTATTATTGCAACTTCATTCAGTCAGTGGAAAAATGTAAAATTATCTTTAGATTTGAAACAAAGTAAAACGCAATCTGTCTGGTTTGTTAACAGACTGCAGAATTTTAATTTATATACTGCTTAAATGTAATTCCAATACGTGAAGCCTTTTCTTAATCATGTGTCGTTTAAATCTAACTTCCATAATAAGATAAATTTAAGCATTAATAACAGAAAGTAAGCACAAATAATTTCAGAAGGAATCGTAAATCTCGGATTTGCACCCAAATGTTTACTGATAAAGCAAGATAGTATGTGAGGAGGAACTAATCAAAACTTGCCAACTCAATACTTTTTTTATGGAATATGACCGTAGAATTCTATAATTTCGATTGTTTCGTGATAACAACTGGTACTCTTTTCTGTTATTTAGCAAAAGTAAATTCAGTATGTTTATTGACAACCCCTGCAATTATATTTTGTGTAATACCTATCCTAGGAGTAAATAAAGTAGAGACTAAATTTTCATTTTCTCTTTCTGGTAACTATAGTATCACACTGAGAGTTTCTGCTACATTAGTATAGGTTGTTTATATTTTCAATATATTTTCATTTATAAATATTAAGAATAATATAAGATTGATTCTCTTTATGATAATTATCATATCATATATTACATATATTAAGAAAGTTTTTAATAACTTTAATTTGCTCAGCGTATCTCCAAATTGTTATGTAGAAATAAAAACTATACAGTATTGTAGTTACTGAAAAGTTGATTCTCTTCATAATAATTATCATACTTCTCAGTAATTACAATACTGTGTAGTTTTTATTTCTATATAACAATTAGGAATGATACGCTGAGCAAATTAAAGTTATTAAAAACTTTCTTTTGACAGTAAGAAATGAGGATTCTTACTGCCAAAGTAAGAATCAGAGAATTTTGATACAGAAAATTTACTCATGAAGAACTTCAAAGATTCACTGTAATATCACGCTGAAGTTTACTGCTGCGCTAGTATAGATTATGGTTTCAATACGAAATTTAATTTACAATTATATATAATTTTTACAGTGTCATGATATTAATCATGAAGAGAATCAACCTTTCAAAGTAGCTAAAATAAGTTAGTCTCATACTATTAGGAATGAAATATATTAAATATTGAATAAACTCGACTTTTTGGTATACACTAAGTAATTACAACTTTTTGAGTCGATTAGAAATTTTAGAGAAAAAATTGTCTTGAGCCGGGTGGGATACGAACCCCGACCTCCCAATAACATGTCACGTGCTCTGGACCACTGAACTACCGGCGGCCGATCAAGATCTCTAATTGATGATATGAACATTTTCTACTTACAGTACTTATTCCATTATGTCACATGCAGGCGCTGTTCAAGCAATCTAGCCACAAGCGGCAGATAAATGCGATATAGATGGAAAGTATATATTACAAGTATAAAATAAATAAAAAATAAATACCCCCTCAAGCAGCTGCTTGCCACAGAGGTCTGACAGGAGCCTGTCAGTTTATATGCCATAGTAGAAGGTCTGAGAGGATTGCAGGACCTCAGCAGAAAACAACACGAACATCCATGCCTTACCCGGTGCTCAGAACCCAGGTCCCGTAGATCAGTAGCCAAGCGCGCTAACCACTCGGCCACGGAACAGTTGATTAAATATTGAATAAACTCGACTTTTTTGGTATACACTAAGTAATTACCACTTTTTGAGTTGATTCTTCTGAAATTTGAATCAAACTTTTGGAAAAGTATATACAAAAATTTTTCGGAATAAGCAGATATCGAATGTTGAACTTTCAAACTACAATTCAGCAACATATTCTCTACGCTAATATTTGCTTCGTTAAAGCATTGATTAAAAAGAACTCTTATAAATGTACAATAGTTTGTTATATTTCATATTTTTTTTATAATAGAATAGAATTTGTTTTACATTAAGAACTCGACTGTGTTACTAATTGATTAATAAAGTAAATATAGCAGGATTTTTCTCACTATTTCACAAATTCATCACACACAACATACGATAGCTTTTCCGGTCTTTTTCATGATATACTGAGATTCAAATATTTATTCATATAGATTCATCAAATAAATGGATACTTTTTTTCCTTGCATTTTAACACATAGTAACTTTTTTATTTTCTAATTCAATAGTAGAATATCATAAGAGATATTATGTAAAAAAAAAAGCATCGAATCTATGGAGCCGAGACTGGTTAAACGACTCGTTAAAGTCGAACCCCGCTAAAATCTACTCCTCCCTCCTCCCCTTTTATCAGGGGGGAATAGTGAAGGGAAAATTGAAGTAATATATGACAGTCATTTTACGAGGTTTTTTTTGATACCTAAATCGTAACTGTATGCTGTCGAGTTCGGAGAGATATTTTCACGTTTTTTAGAAGGAAGAAGAGGGGGAGGTCATTTTTTATAGCCTACGACACTCCCCGCGTCACAAGCTTTCATTAGACACGTAGCTCGTTAATTTCGGCAGTCGCGTTCAAGAGATATAGGGGAACAATTATTTTTACATTCTCCCCACCTTTTTAAGGAGGAGGCACAGGAGTAGTAGGTGCCCCACTTTGGCGGCAAACGACCTTTGACTTCTGAGCCGCAGAAAGTCCCTCCGATATCGCGCTTTCGACTACGCCCCCTTTTCAAAAAGACGCGATATTGTCGTTCGTCCGCCATTTTGAATTCTGACGTCACACGCCTCCCTCTAAGACCCCTGGTTGACCCAAACGTAAACAACCCTAAAAGTCCCAAATATTTCCAAGTCCGGCTAACTGCAGCGTCCTTTAGTATCAGTTTTATACGATTCGCACCTTGATGAGTCTACGCATCGGGAATTAAATGTTTTTATTCCTTGTAAATCACATTTAACTTGGAAATAAATTTTTATTTCTGGTATATTAGGAACATATATATATTTTGCTTGCAAAAGAATTTTTTTTTTTATTCCTTGTAAACCGCATTGGGAAGTAATTTTTTCCTTGTAAACCACATTGGAATTAATTTTATAATTTATTGTAAACCACATTAGGAATTAATTTTATTATTCCTTGTAAACCACATTGGGAAGTAATTTTTTATTCCTTGCAAATCACATTTAATTTGGGAATTAATTTTTATTTCTTGTAAATTAGGAATATTATTTTTACCGTTTACAAACGAATTTTTTTTTTATTCCTTGTTAACCACATCGGGAATTAATTTTATTATTTCTTGTAAACCACATTGGGAATTAATTATTTTATTTCTTGTCTACGAATATTTTTTTTATATCTTGTGAATCACATTGAAAATTAATTTTTTATTCCTTGTAAATGACACTTAGAAATCAATTTATAAGTACTTCCTCTTCTATGGACCACGTTTAAGTGACGGATGGATTTACAAACTGAAAAGTCCTGCGTAACAGACGTTTAAAATGCGTAGTTTAAAAAAACTTTGTATGTTTGCAGATGATTCAGACGTTAATCATGATTCTGCGCGTTTATTCAAGGCACGGAGGACGACGTTGATGAGTCATCTCGTTTATCAAAGGTCCTTACATGTCAAAACGTGAGATAACGATGATTCACAGGAACACGTTCCAACACGTTTGCAGCCTACGTCTCGAATTATGTTGGATTTCAAACTGAAAAGTCCCGTGAAACACCATAAATCCTTATACGTTTGCGGAGAGCGCATGACACGAAAGGGGTTGGTGGAAACAAATATTTTTTCATTTTAACAAAAATGGATTTTGGAGTTCAAGAAAATTAATTTGCATTTTTAATTGTTCACTATTATTTCTACCTACTGTATAAATCAGTCTCTTGGTTTTTAAAGATTTTTTTCTTACAAATTTAAAAATCTTGTACTACATAATGATTTTTTTCAGTTGTAAGTTTGAAAATTATTCACTTTTCTTATTTTTACATTTTTAAAATACTTTTTACAACATATTAGTTTTTTCTGTTTTAAAATATTTTACGTTTTTCAAAGAATTTTGTAGTATATAATAATTTTTTCAATTTTATACGTTTTTGAAATTTACGTACGTCTGAAAACTTTTGCTTCTTTTTTTATTTTAAATACGTAATGAATTTGTACTATATATTTTTTCATTTCAATTTTACATTTTAATATTTTGAACCATGAAATTATTCCTCCATTATTATATGTTTTCAATTCTTAAGTTTCCCATGACAAGAAGGATGATATTGGACCCTTAAAGATAGAGATCAAAGCGTTCTATGCTTGCAGAGAGAATGATTCACACACTTCGATGAGTCAATGCGTTTAGCAATGACGCTAAGGGTGATATTGGACTTTATTCTTAAAGATGGTATACAATCCTAGAAGTTTTGCTTTCCTCTCTGAATACTTAATAAAACGACTCATAATATTACAAAAAAAAAAATTCTTCCATACGCTGGAATTATCACGATCTTAATTTATCCCATTGATTTTAATGATTAATTCTTAAACTCGCTAGTATTTCGCAAATGTACGGACATTGTTTTTTCTTCATTTTCTCTCGTTCATCTGTGTTTATCAAACCATTTTGGGCTACAACCCTGGAGAAATAAATGTTTCATATCGGTAAACATTTTTTTACACTACGAGTCGTACTTCTTGAATTTCAAAAAAAAAATCCTAATAGTGTAAATACTTTTATTCCACTAGTAAAACTATAAGCCGAACAGATTTTAGGTTCCTATTCAACAGCATAAGAATTTCCTTTGGAGTAAAAACCGTTTACATAATCGTATCATACACACCGAACCCGGGATACGTCTTACTTATTGACAGACTACCAGCGCCGCCGAGAGAATTTAAGGGCCCCTATGTAATATTATGCTCGGGCCCCCCTTGAAAACTTTTTATCTTTACAAATCATTAATAGCAATTATTCTGGACACAATGATGATGTACAGAGGAAAAAAGCCTGTTGCGCAGTCAGGCATGCAAAAACATAAGCCTACACAGTTTGTGTCGCATAAAACTTTTTAGCATAGGATCGATATATAGCCTAACTAAGAATAATTTTTGTAAGAAAAAGTAGAGTCACAATCTGACGGGCCCCTATGCTCTAGTCCCCCTTGCCCCCCCCCTGTCAGCGGCCATGCAGACTACTTCATTCATTCACTTATTCTGTAAAACAATGACTGACTTACATTCTAAACCGCCTACTGACTGCCTTACTTTCTTACTCACTCACTAAATCGTTTACTGCCTTATTCAGTCACATTTTGTTATTTACTTACGCACTTCCTTAGTGACTTCCACATTTTCTTACTCACTCACTTACCACCTTACATTCTTACCTATTTACTTACACCCTGAATGATTGCCTCACATTCTTACTTACTCACTCACTAAACCACACACTTATTGAATTATTTACACACACTCGCACAAACATACACACTTACCGACTAACCTCGCACTCTTAATCGCACATATACTGACTTACTTACTCACACACTTATGGAATTATTTACTGACACATATACTGATTTACACATTATTTACTGAATTACTTACTCACACACTTACTTTCCTCACTCATATATCGATATAAATTATTAAAAAACACCAACTTTCAAAGATTACTTAATAAACAAAATATACAAACGCTTCTTAATCCACAAAAAATACTTTTAAGACGAGTTATCAAAATTCTTAATGCTAGTTTCTTCCTTACGATAGATTTCTGTTATGGATCGTACACTTTTCCTAATCAGACTCATGTAGTTTATAATGAAGAAATCCTCACAGAGGGAAGAAAATGCAATAGCATGAGGAACAGACACAAGAGAAATGTTGGCTATCATCATACTCTCGGTAAAAAAAATAATCGAGTAAATACTAGTAAAACGCAAGATCCTTTAAATAATTTCAAGAAAACTAACTTTTTAATAATTCTTTTATGGAAGTCGTGTCCAACGAAGATGTGAGAAATTTTAAGACAGATGAAACGCTTACGATAGTGAATCACCTCGCTTGCTGGAAGAGTCTACTATAGGAACTTCGCAAACATTTATCTGCCTAACCTCTCACCTAGAACAGCTTCAATGGGATCATTTTTTTTTTTAAAAAGCTGATGGACTGCAATAACGACGATTACTTGGTACATCGAAATATATTGGGCACTTGTACAGAAAATTTGAGTTAGCATTTTTAATGAAAAAGCATCAACGAAAAGAATAGAAAAACATCACACTCAGACGTTTACAAATCATTTCCTAACATTGAAATAAAACTCATCTGCTGTGAATGGTAGATTTTATCCGCTTTTAGACATTCTCGACACACACATGAAGGTTTGTTAGACTCTGTATAAACGTTGTCTCTCCTCTCTCTGTATAAACGTTGTCCTAAGTGATGCATTCATTCACATGAATGCATCACTTAGGAATTACTTCAATATTTATTTCAAAAATTTTGATCTATTTATCGAACAGCATCTGTCTTACGAATATTTATTACTAATCGATCAATAAGTTTTTTCTTTTACGATAGAGAAGAGCCATACTGCTAACTTTTGCACGTCTTCTAATACATGCTCTACTAAACCCAAATTCATTGCTGACCAATATCTCAATTACAGCTAACACACAACGTTTTCCCTCTGGACAAGTGGTCTTAACCAATACGTCAAGTGTCAATCAGATGTAGAAACTCAATATTTTTTTAAAAAGTATGAATTACACTTAGAATATGATTCGTGTTTGCACAGGAATATCTGTATTTTAACTTGACATCAGTAAACATCTTCTTTCACTCAAAACTCGACGATGCTAAAGTACAGTATATACTGTCATAGCATTCACTAGTTGTACGAAAAGAGTGTATTAGAGTGAAGCAGCAATTTTAAGAATTTAAACTAATCGATTTTCTCTGAATACCTCTCTTGACAAAAATACCTTTAGGATAAGAATGGTTAGATAAAACAGGACAATCGAGAATGGTCATCGGAAATCGAGTGTTTGTTCCTGAGGGAGGAGCTCTCCGGGACCAAGTCCACGACCCAACCGCATGCAGCTCAATCCCTGTGCTTAGGCTATTGAACAAATATAATTAACATTCTTCAAAAACGGAATTATTACATTTGACTTTCTACGGACTATGCATATATTTAATCTTCGGTTTCAAATCAATACATTGATTTATTTCTAAATTTATTTTCACGTGTAAAACTCTAACTGAGAAACACTATACAGAGCAGTACTGAAACATAAAAACAGTCAGGATAATTATATCGTTTAAATTAAGCATTGTGGGAAAGAAAAAAAAAACGTAGGTGATTAAAAGTTTAACAAATCCATAAAAACCATCACTAATGGAAGGTATCAAAACGAACTTCTGTGTGTGAATGAATTCAGTAAAGAGCTACGTACGAAACGCAGTGTGTAAAACTTTAAGATTGGAAATTACTGCCTAATAGTTTTTTTTTTAACTTTAAATCTTTCTGGCTGCTTTTTGTAGGAAATATCAAACAATCCTGAAACCTAGAATTCAAGACGTTTTTTAAATCGATAAACTGAAAAAAAATTTTTTGGAAATTAAAATTGTTTTATTTATTGAAAAATTAAAAGGTTCAACAACAGAAAAAAATCATACTTAGAAATTAAAAAAGAAAAAAAGTTTTTGAAAACCCAAATATTAATAGAGTTAAAGGCTCAGTTAAAAGTTTCAAATCTTAGCTAAGTGTAATATTAAAAATGATGTAAAGTGCAAAAGTGAAAAATAAAACTGGGATTTTTGTAGTCTTATATTAATTGAAGCCAAATATCTGAAACTGAAATTGAAACTTAGAAATAAAAGGAAGAATGAGAAACATTTTTTTTAAAGCTATTTGAAAACAAATCATGTGAGAAAAATCAAAAAGTGAAAAATTGAATAATGCTATTAAAGGTTGAAAAAATATTACAAATACTTAATACAAAAAAGTTTTAAGGGAAAAAAAAGACGTCAAATTTTGGGGAAGGTATTTTTTGAAAGAGAAATGCTTTTTTGAAAATCAAAAGTATGAAGAAAAAGCAAAATCTCACAAATAAAGTTTTCCGAAGAGGGAATGTGAAAGACCGTATTGTTTATATTTTCCAATACTCGAGAAAAGTGTACACATCGTTTCGTTATTATAGGGTGAATCTGTATAAGCAGGAATGTATTATGTTTTCTAACAGACGTCTCGTAACTAGCAAAACATAGGATTCCTGTGTACGTGTTAAGAATTGTAAGAATTTTTCCTGTAAATAGAGACGACGGCACTATAGAGGGTGGGTTTGTGAACTTAAAAAAAAACCCGAAAATAGACTTTGGTCATTACACGAAATGCTGAAGAAACGGAATACACAGCGAGATTTACGAACTTGAATCTAAAACTGGAATCGTGGAATATAAGGGATTCACTAGACACGCAATAAATAAAATTCACTGCTGTAAAACGATTAATAGCCTGAAATGGGAAATCCAGTTGTGTGGATCCCTTATACTCCGAATTCAGTTTTAGATTCAAGTTCGTAAATCTCGCTGTGTATTCCGTTTCTTCCGCATTTCGTGTAATGACCAAAGTCTATTTTCGTGTTTTTTTTAAGTTCACAAACCTCCCTCTATAGTGCCGTCGTCTCTATTTACAGGAAAAATTCTTACAATTCTTATCACTTACACAGGAATCCTATGCTTTGCTAGTTACGAGGCGTCTGTTAGAAAACATAATACATTCCGGCTTATACAGATTCACCCTATAATAACGAAACGATGTGTACACTTTTCTGGAGTATTGGAAAATGTAGACAATACGGTCTTTCACATTCCCTCTTCGGAAAACTTTATTTGTGAGATTTTGCTTCTTCTTCATACTTTTGATTTTCAAAAAAGCATTTCTTTTTCAAAAAATACCTTTCTCAAAATTTGACGTCTTTTTTTTTTCCTTAAAACTTTTTGGCATTAAGTATTTGTAATATTTTTTCAATCTTTAATAGCATTATTAATTTTTTCACTTTTTGATTTTTCTCCCATGTTTTGTTTTCAAATAATAGCTTTAAAAAAATGTTTTTCATTCTTCCTTTTATTTCTAAGTTTCAATTTCAGTTTCAGATATTTGGCTACAATTAATAAAAGACTTTAAAAAAATCCCAGTTTTATTTTTCACTTTTCCACTTTACATCATTTTTAATATTACACTTAGCTAAGATTTGAAAACTTTTAACTAAGCCTTTAATTCTATTAATATTTGGGTTTTCAAAAACTGTTTTTTTTTTCTTTTTCAATTTCTAAGTATGATTTTTTTTCTGTTGTTGATCCTTTTAATTTTTCGATAAATAAAACAATTTTAATTTCTAAAAATTTTTTCTCAGTTTATCGATTTAAAAAATGTCTCGAATTCTAGGTTTCAGGATTGTTTGATATTTCCTGCAAAAAGCAGCCAGAAAGATTTAAAGTTAAAAAAAAAACCTATTAGGCAGTAATTTCCAATCTTAAAGTTTTACACACTGCGTTTCGTACGTAGCTCTTTACTGAATTCATTCACACACAGAGGTTCGTTTTGATACCTTCCATTAGTGATGGTTTTTATGGATTTGTTAAACTTTTAATCACCTACGGGTTTTTTTTCTTTCCCACAATGCTTAATGTAAACGATATAATTATCCTGACTGTTTTCATGTTTCAGTACTGCTCTGTATAGTGTTTCTCAGCTAGAGTTTTACACGTGAAAATAAATTTAGAAATAAATCAGTGTATTGCATTTGAAACCGAAGATTAAATATATGTATATTCCGTAGAAAGTGAAATGTAATAATTCCGTTTTTGAAGAATGTTAATTATATGTGTTCAATAGCCTAAGCACAGGGATTGAGCTGCATGCGGTTGGGTCGTGGACTTTGTCCCGGAGAGCTCCTCCCTCAGGAACAAACACTCGATTTCCGATGACCGTTCTCGATTGTCTTGTTTTATCTAACCATTCTTATCCTAAAGGTATTTTTGTCAAGAGAGGTATTCAGAGAAAATCGATTAGTTTAAATTCTTAAAATTGCATGCGGTTGGGTCGTGGACTTTGTCCCGGCGAGCTCCTCCCTCAGGAACAAACACTCGATTTCCGATGACCATTCTCGATTGTCCTGTTTTATCTAACCATTCTTATCCTAAAGGTATTTTTGTCAAGAGAGGTATTCAGAGAAAATCGATTACTTTAAATTCTTAAAATTGCTGCTTCACTCTAATACACTCTTTTCGTGCAACTGGTGAATGCTATGACAGTATATACTGTACTTTAGCATCGTCCAGTTTTGAGTGAAAGAAGATGTTTACTGATGTCAAGTTCAAATACAGATATTCCTGTGAAAACACGAATCATATTCTAAGTGTAATTCATACTTTTAAAAAAAATATTGAGTTTCTACATCTGATTGACACTTGACGTATTGGTTAAGACCACTGGTCCAGAGGGAAAACGTTGTGTGTTAGCTGTAATTGAGATATTGGTCAGCAATGAATTTGGGTTTAGTAGAGCATGTATTAGAAGACGTGCAAAAGTTAGCAGTATGGCTCTTCTCTATCGTAAAACAAAAAACTTATTGATCGATTAGTAATAAATATTCGTAAGACAGATGCTGTTCGATAAATAGATCAAAATTTTTGAAATAAATATTGAAGTAATTCCTAAGTGATGCATTCATGTGAATAAATGCGTCACTTAGGACAACGTTTATACAGAGAGAGGAGAGACAACGTTTATACAGAGTCTAACAAACCTTCATGTGCATGTCGAGAATGTCTAAAAGCGGATAAAATCTACCATTCACAGCAGATGAGTTTTATTTCAATGTTAGGAAATGATTTGTAAACGTCTGAGTGTGATGTTTTTCTATTCTTTTCGTTGATGCTTTTTCATTAAAAATGCTAACTCAAATTTTCTGTACAAGTGCCCAATATATTTCGATGTACCAAGTAATCGTCGTTATTGCAGTCCATCAGCTTTAAAAAAAAAAAATGATCCCATTGAAGCTGTTCTAGGTGAGAGGTTAGGCAGATAAATGTTTGCGAAGTTCCTATAGTAGACTCTTCCAGCAAGCGAGGTGATTCACTATCGTAAGCGTTTCATCTGTCTTAAAATTTCTCACATCTTTGTTGGACACGACTTCCATAAAAGAATTATTAAAAAGTTAGTTTTCTTGAAATTATTTAAAGGATCTTGCGTTTTACTAGTATTTAGTCGATTATTTTTTTTACCGAGAGTATGATGATAGCCAACATTTCTCTTGTGTCTGTTCTTCATGCTATTGCATTTTCTTCCTTCTGTGAGGATTTCTTCGTTATAAACTACATGAGTCTGATTAGGAAAAGTGTACGATCCATAACAGAAATCTATCGTAAGGAAGAAACTAGCATTAAGAATTTTGATAACTCGTCTTAAAAGTATTTTTTGTGGATTAAGAAGCGTTGTATATTAAGTTTTGTTTATTAAGTAATCTTTGAAAGTTAGCACTTTTTTAATAATTTATATCGATATAAAAATTTCAGCTCATGATTTCACAGTAAGTTGAAAATATTTTATCTTTACAAGAGGGTTGGGTTGGGATGTTTTACCTCTGAGCGGCATTTTTTCCACACCATGGGCTAAATGGCCAGGTCACATGGACCCCGAAGGCTCAGAGAAGGTTGGGGGAGGGGACCCACTGGAACAGCTGTTGGGAGACAGATGGTGGCCTCCCGTCAAGGCCATCCAGCGTGTTCTTTAACGTGCACAGGGTATGGCTCTCTCGCACACGGGGCCACGACTTAACGTCCCATCCGACGGACGGCGACATTTTCAAGCCCATCGGTGTCCCCTACTGATCGTGGGCAGGGCGGGGAGTTTTGCGGAGATAAATCTCAACGCTGACCCAGCTGGGACTCGAACCTGGGAACTACAGATTACGAGCCTGGCGCGCTACCGACTGAGCCATCCCCACCCCAAAAGTTATCGCTGAAGCGGCAGGAATCGAACTCTCCAGATACATGCCACTTTACAAGAGGAGCGATTTCTGTTCTCTATGCAAAAAGACCATGAAGTAGATTTTCAAATATTCCAAAAAATATATGATTTTAGTCCCTGAGTACTTGCTATTCTTTTGCCATAATGGTTACATAATTATTGGTCACATAGCCTACTCTATTTCGTATGCTATTTGATTTTCTCCCTTCTCTAAGTAAGACAGTGTGTATGTCAGTCAGTAATTTAGTGAGTGATAATTCCGTTTTCGAAGTCAGTAAGTACTGAGCGAGTAAGAAAGTCAGTAAGTGTGTGAGTAAATACTCTATAAGTCAGTAAGTGTATTAGTAAGTCGGTAAATGTGTAAGGCAGTAAGAATGTGAGTAAATAATTCAGTAACAGTTTGAGCAAATAATTCAGTAGGTGTTTAGTGAGTAAGTAAGCGTATGTCAGTCGGTAAGTATGTGAGTTAGTCAGTCAGTAAGTAATTTAGTGAGTGATAATTCCGTTTTCTAAGTCAGTAAGTGTATTACTGAGCGATTGAGGAAGTAAGTAAGAAAGTAAATAAAGTGAGTGAATAAGGCAGTAGTTGATTTAGTGCGTGAAAATTATTTCGTTTTCAAAGTGTGTAAGTGTTTTTTTTACTGAGTGAGTGTGGAAAGAAGTAAGATAGTAAGTAAGCGTGTGAGTAAATAATTCAGTAAATATTGTGTAAGTCAGTATATGTGTCAGTAAAAAATTCAATAGGTGTGTGAATAAGTCAGTAAGAGTGTGAGTAAATAATTCAATAAGTGTGTGGTTTAGTGAATAAGAATGTAAGTAAGAAAGTGTGTGAGTAAGTAATTCAGTAAGTGTACGAGGATATATTTCAGTAAGAGTGCAGGTAAGTAAATAAGAAAGTAAGTGAATATGGTAGTAGGTGATTTGCTGAGAGATAATTATTCCTTTTCCGAAGTCTGTAAGTGTTTTCTGAGTGAGTGAGGAAAGAGGTAAGTAAGAAAGTAAGTGTGTGAGTAAGTAATTCAGTAAATAATGTGTAAATCAGTATATGTGTCAGTAAATAATTCCATAAGTGTGTGAGTAAGTAAGTCAGTATATGTGCGATTAAGAGTGCGAGGTTAGTCGGTAAGTGTGTATGTTTGTGCGAGTGTGTGTAAATAATTCAATAAGTGTGTGGTTTAGTGAGTAAGTAAGTAAGTAAGAATGTGAGGCAATCATTCAGGGTGTAAGTAAATAGGTAAGAATGTAAGGTGGTAAGTGAGTGAGTAAGAAAATGTGGAAGTCACTAAGGAAGTGCGTAAGTAAATAAAAAAATGTCACTGAATAAGGCAGTAAACGATTTAGTGAGTGAGTAAGAAAGTAAGGCAGTCAGTAGGCGGTTTAGAATGTAAGTAAGTAAGTCAGTAGGCGGTTTAGAATGTAAGTAAGTAAGTCAGTCATTGTTTTACAGAATAAGTGAATGAATGAAGTAGTCTGTCAATAAGTAAGACATCCCGGGTTCGGTGTGTATGATACGATTATGTAAACGTTTTTTACTCCAAAGGAAATTCTTATGCTGTTGAATAGGAGCCTAAAATATGTTCGGCTTATAGTTTAACTAGTGGAATAAAAGTATTTACACTATTAGGATTTTTTTTTGAAATTCAAGAAGTACGACTCGTAGTGTAAAAAAATGTTTACCGATATGAAACATTTATTTCTCCAGGGTTGTAGCCCAAAATGGTTTGATAAACACAGATGAACGAGAGAACATGAAGAAAAAACAATGTCCGTACATTTGCGAAATACTAGCGAGTTTAAGAATTAATCATTAAAATCAATGGGATAAATTAAGATCGTGATAATTCCAGCGTATGAAAGAAATTTTTTTCTGTAATATTATGAGTCGTTTTATTAAGTATTCAGAGAGGAAAGCAAAACTTCTAGGATTGTATACCATCTTTAAGAATAAAGTCCAATATCACCCTTAGCGTCATTGCTAAACGCATTGACTCATCGAAGTGTGTGAATCATTCTCTCTGCAAGCATAGAACGCTTTGATCTCTATCTTTAAGGGTCCAATATCATCCTTCTTGTCATGGGAAACTTAAGAATTGAAAACATATAATAATGGAGGAATAATTTCATGGTTCAAAATATTAAAATGTAAAATTGAAATGAAAAAATATATAGTACAAATTTATTACGTATTTAAAATAAAAAAAGAAGCAAAAGTTTTCAGACGTACATAAATTTCAAAAACGTATAAAATTGAAAAAATTATTATATACTACAAAATTCTTTGAAAAACGTAAAATACTTTAAAACGGAAAAAAACTGATATGTAGTAAAAAGTATTTTAAAAATGTAAAAATAAGAAAAGTGAATAATTTTCAAACTTACAACTGAAAAAAATCATTATGTAGTACAAGATTTTTAAATTTGTAAAAAAAAAATCTTTAAAAACCAAGAGACTGATTTATACAGTATGTAGAAATAATAGTGAACAATTAAAAATGCAAATTAATTTTCTTGAACTCCAAAATCCATTTTTGTTAAAATAAAAAAATATTTGTTTCCACCAACCTCTTTCGTGTCATGCGCTCTCCGCAAACGTATAAGGATTTATGGTGTTTCACGGGACTTTTCAGTTTGAAATCCAACATAATTCGAGACGTAGGCTGCAGACGTGTTGGAACGTGTTCCTGTGAATCATCGTTATCTCACGTTTTGACATGTAAGGACCTTTGATAAACGAGATGACTCATCAACGTCGTCCTCCGTGCCTTGAATAAACGCGCAGAATCATGATTAACGTCTGAATCATCTGCAAACATACAAAGTTTTTTTAAACTACGCATTTTAAACGTCTGTTACGCAGGACTTTTCAGTTTGTAAATCCATCCGTCACTTAAACGTGGTCCATAGAAGAGGAAGTACTTATAAATTGATTTCTAAGTGTCATTTACAAGGAATAAAAAATTAATTTTCAATGTGATTCACAAGATATAAAAAAAAAATATTCGTAGACAAGAAATAAAATAATTAATTCCCAATGTGGTTTACAAGAAATAATAAAATTAATTCCCGATGTGGTTAACAAGGAATAAAAAAAAAATTCATTTGTAAACGGTAAAAATAATATTCCTAATTTACAAGAAATAAAAATTAATTCCCAAATTAAATGTGATTTGCAAGGAATAAAAAATTACTTCCCAATGTGGTTTACAAGGAATAATAAAATTAATTCCTAATGTGGTTTACAAGAAATTATAAAATTAATTCCAATGTGGTTTACAAGGAAAAAATTACTTCCCAATGCGGTTTACATCATCATCATCATCCTCAAGCAGCCATGGGCTACGGAGGTCCAACCAGACCGTGCAATTTAGTTCTCCAAGCAAGTCTATCCTGAGCTACATCTACTGCATCTGGCCACTGCACACCAATTCTAACAAGGTCCTGTTTGACATTGTCTGCCCACCGCATCCTAGGTCTCCCCTTCCTTCTGAGGCCTTTAGGCACACTGTTCATAACCCTATTCGCCAATCTATAATTATTCATACGGGCAACATGGCCAAACCAACGGAGTCTCTCTCTGCACAATATGCTGCTTAAAGGAGGTTGCAAACTCCTTTGCCTAACCTCATCATTAGTTACAAAGTTGGACCACCTAATGCCCAAGATACTGCGTAAGCATCTGAAATCAAAAGCATCTAGTTTCCTGTTATCTTGTTTACAAAGTGTCCAAGTTTCACTACCATAACTAACCCTAGAAAGAACCAAACTATTATACAGTCTAATTTTAGTCTTTAGGTGTATACGCCTATTTCTCCACACTCTCCATAGGTTCTTAAAAGTAACGGCAGCAATCCCTATTCGTCTGTTAATCTCATGCCGCACATCACCATTATCTGTTACATAGCTCCCAAGATAATTAAACTGTGACACCTGCTCAAGACTGCAACCATTCAGATTAACTGAATCACAGCCTGCCTGACCAATTTTCATCACTTTAGTTTTCTCTCTGTTTATAACCAAACCTACTCTATTACCAGTCTCATCAACAGCTCGAATGAAAGAGTTCATCTCATCAACATCATTTTGCCAAAAGGGCTAAATCATCAGCATAATCTAAATCAGACATTTTCGTATCTCCAGCCCATTTAAGGCCAAAATCTTTCCCTTGAAGTGAATTTCGCATAACATAATCAATAACCAAGCTAAAGAGAAAAGGAGACAAAATGCACCCTTGTCGAACACCAGAAGTAATGCTAAACCAATTGCTACAAGCCTTACCAACTCTCAAAGTCTATAATAAAAACTTACAAAGCTCTGTTATTATAGAGAGCTTTCATAATGTTAACTAACTTGTCTGGTATACCATATGATTTCACAATCAACCACAAATTATGACGATCAACAGAGTCGAAAGCCTTTTTGAAATCAACAAAGCTAGCAACCAAAGGTTTCTGAAACTCTGAACATTTCTCAAGAATCTGCCTCAGTGAAAATATCTGATCCACACATCCCCTACCACTTCTGAATCCACATTGCTCATTACGCAATTGCCTGTCAACCAGATTCTTAATTCTATTAAGCACAATCGTGGAAAGAACTTTACCTGGAACAGAGAGTAGGCTGATACCCCTATAGTTATCACAAGAACTGCGATCACCTTTTTTGAAAATAGGGATAACAATAGCTCTGGTAAAATCCTTAGGAACCATGCCTTTATCATAAAAGATATTCAGAATTTCAGTCATCCAAGTGGTAACCGAAACATTCCCAGCTCTGAGCATTTCTGTAGTAATTTCATCTACCCCTGGGGATTTATGAAGTTTAAGTTTAGAAACAGCCAAAATAACTTCAGATTGTGTTATAGGGCCAACATTAAAGCCACCAATGCATCTATCATCATTGCAAAAAATGGGAGTAGAACTAACTACATTTTTAGAACATCACTGAAAGGCTCAGCCCACCTAGCCATGACAGAATCCTCCCTTTCTATAACCTTACCTTGTTTATCCTTCAATCCTTGTATGCCTGTCCGTTTTCTACCACACAAAACATTAACTATCTGGTACAGCTGTCTGCTGTTGTGCTGTCTAACTGCTTCCTCGGCTTTGTCAGCCAAACCATCAAGCCAAAGATTCTTATCAGCAGCTAACTGATCCTTTACAAGTTTATTAAGGTCTCTGTAATGCTTTCTATTAGTACTAGTAGGGTATTGATTAATGGCATTCCTGCAGTTCTTTCTTTCCGAAATAAGCTCCAGTGTTCAGATAATTTTGCCTCTTCTGCTCCTTTTTTCCTAAAAGAGTACTGTTAGTGTCCAAAAAAGTCTGTTTAAAATGATCCCATTCTTCCTCAACTTCAGTAGTTAGCAAACCATGACTGTCATAATGACTAAGTAACCTATCATGGTAAGCTTTGGCTATAACTGGATCTTTCAGAGCTTCAGTATTAAAAGTAAATTTTTTAACCCTAGCACAACACTTTTTACGTTTAAGTTACAACACACTTTTAACAAGGTAATGGTCAGATCCAATTTCAGCTCCTTTATATGCCCTGGTATTCCTAACAGAACTAGCCCATTTGCTGTTAATTAATATGTAATCAATCATATTCTTATGCAGCCCATCAGGTGAAACCCATGTGTACTTATGTATGTCGCGGTGTTTGTAATAAGTGTTAGTTATTCTGAATCCACTGAGTTTACTTACCTGTAGGAGACGTTGCCCATTGCCATTGCAGCTACCAATACCAAAAGGGCCTATTACTCCTCCCCAAAGGTCAGAGTCAGTACCAACTTTGGCATTGAAGTCACCAAGAACAAGGGTAATATCTCCTTTCTTGACACAATTCAAAATATCCTGAAGTTGTCCATAAAACCTATCCTTCTCATCCTCATCGGCATCCTCAGTGGGGGCATAACAGCAGATAACATTCAAGTCTTTAACGCTTGTCTGAAATTTTGCTGTAAGAAACCTTTCATTAATGCACTCATATCCTAGAAGAGCATCGCTAGCGTGTCTGCTGAGAAGCAGACCCACGCCTTGGTGATGCTTATTTTCGTCCTTCCCTGAAAAGAGAAATTTAAGATCATTTTTAAGAATCTGACCTTTATCTGTCCATCTGGTCTCTTCCAAGCCGAGAATATCTAAATTATAACGGTGGAATTCTTGTGTGAGGACATCAAGAGAAAAAGCTCTGTGCAGAGTCCTCACATTCCAACTACCTATGGAGAGAAAATGGTTAGTGGGATGTTTAAAGAAACTATGTTTATTGATAGAGGGAATGCCGACAATATCAAACAGCCCCCTAATCGCAGATATGGGTCAAAGACCCGTTTCCCCACTACTAAAGGCTGAAGCCATCTACACTGGAAGACTTCCTCCAATGTAGAATTTGACGATGCCAATAGAAGCAAAGAGTTCAGGTGCCTGCGATGACTTCTGCTCAGGATTATCCACCAGCTGATAAACATATCCTGTGAATCTATTCACTTGGGGCTGTCAACCCACAAACAAACAGAAAACACAGCGGAAGATTTTCCCTCCACAGAAGCCCACCAGTGCAGCAAAATCAGGATCCATAATCAAGCTCAGAGCCATATATCTGTCCAGTCCAGTAGGTTTATATGGTCAGCACCAGGACCCTGTGTGGTTGACCACTCCTCAGCAGGGTAGAAAAAAAAGAAAAGTAGCCAGAGTTGTCCAGATCAGTAGGCCACACTAATCTGGCAGCCCTCCCCTTCCGTTCACTTCCACAAGAGAGTATCTAAGGAATAAAAAAAAAATTCTTTTGCAAGCAAAAAATATACATATGTTCCTAATATACCAGAAATATAAATTTATTTCCAAGTTAAATGTGATTTACAAGGAATAAAAACATTTAATTCCCGATGCGTAGACTCATCAAGGTGCGAATCGTATAAAACTGATACTAAAGGACGCTGCAGTTAGCTGGACTTGGAAATATTTGGGACTTTTAGGGTTGTTTACTTTACGAGGGGTCAACCAGGGGTCTTAGAGGGAGGTGTGTGACGTCAGAATTCAAAATGGCGGACGAATGACAATATTGCGTGACTTTTTGAAAAGGGGGTGTAGTTGAAAGCGCGATATCGGAGGGTACTTTCTGCGGCTCAGGAGTCAAAGGTCATTTGCCGCCAAAGTGGGGCACCTACTACTCATAGTGGTCAATTTTTCATATGACATTCCCTGTGTTAGAAGCTTTCATTCGATGTATATCTCGTTACTTTCGGCATTCGCGTTCCGGACATAGAGCAGAACAATAATTTTTACATTTTCCCTTTTTAGGGGGAAAGAATATATGGGGGGTCAATTTTTTATAGCCTACGGAAACTGTTCCCCACATCACAAGCTTTCATTTGACACAAAACACGTTACTTTCTGCATCGCATTCAGGAATTTTAGGGGAACAATGATTTCCATCCCCTTTTTTAAGGGAGTTGAGCTAGAGAGGTCAATTTTTAGTAGCGTCAGAAGCATTTATTTCACGTATCGCTTGTTACTCTCGGCCTTCGCATTCTGGAGATATAGCTTAAGAATATTTTCCCCGTTTCACCTCTTTTAGGGGGGAAGAAAGCAGGACATTAATTTTTGATAGCCTGTGACGCTCCCAGCGTCACAGGCGCATAAATCTTTTTTTTTAGCGCATAAATCATTAAGTTTCTCCATCGCGTTAAGGTTCGAGACCCAGATGGGTCAGCGTTGAGATTTATTCTCCGCAAAATTCCCCGCCCTGCCCACGGTCAGTAGGGGACACCGATGGGCTTGTAAAGGCCGCCGTCCGTTGGATGGGACGTTAAGCCGTGGCCCCGTGTGCGGGAGAGACATACCCTGTGCACGTTAAAGAACACGCTGGATGGCCTTGACGGGAGGCTACCATCTGTTTCCTAACAGCTGTTCCAGTGGGTCCTCTCCCACAACCTTCTCTGAGCCTTCGGGGTCCATGTGACCTGTCCATTTAGCCCATTGTGTGCAAAAAAGTGCCGCTCAGAGGTAAAACAACCCAACCCAAATCTATCGCGTTAGAAAGATATGGTGGAACGTTTTGTCAAATCAACAAACTGACAAATGTCGAAGCCAAAAGTAATAGGTAGATAGGTAAAAACAGTTACACACCAGATTTCGATTATTTGTCCGCATGATATTTGGAAGATATAAATGAGAAAAAATATTTATAAAATACCTATTTTCCTACAGGGCCTTAAAAAGTAAAAAATAAACCTAAAGCATACCGAAGGTGCAATCAGTCACTGAGTTCGTATTCACTTCAAAGGAAGATAGATCACCGATAGTTTTATCGAGTAGGTAAATCTGCGCCCTATCTTCCTTCGAAGTGAATACGAACTCAGTGACTGATTGCACGATGTGCTCGAGCAGGAAAATTGTAAAAGGAGGTGGGATGGGAGCCAAAATATTCGATTTCCCATGCATTATAACATTTCTTTCTCTGTTTTGCAATTTTTAAAAAGTTTCTTGAAAAATGCATGAAATATAAATAAACAAGTAACTGCATAAAAAATGTTCTCCTACATCTTGTCCAATGTTTTAAGCAGATTATAAAAATAAATAAATACCCCCTCAAGCAGCTGCTTGCCACAGAGGTCTGACAGGAGCCTGTCAGTTTATATGCCATAGTAGAAGGTCTGAGAGGATGGCAGGTCCTCAGCACAGATTTAAAATCGAGGAATTATAAATATTGATTACAAATGTGAAATATAAACAGCTGAATTTTTAATTATACATAGTTATTACGAAAACTAAGATGAGGATTTAATATATAAGAAATAAACTCGGAATATACAGCAAAAACACCAGAGCAAAATGACGTCATTCCAACATTTTCTGTGAAATGGTGAATGCTCATGATCGTTTGGTTTCTCTCTCAAATTCGAGTCCTGGTTGGAATGAAATAATGAAAATAGCGAGGTAAAAATTAAATAAGTAATATTAATAATGCTGTAGAATGGAAAAGTGATAATAATAAGGCCAATAATAAGGGCCAGACTTACGCATAAGCAAACTAAAGCTACATCTTATGGCCTCACGATAATAGGGACTAAAAAAGAAGCATTTCAAATTTTACTGTGTAGCAGTTGTGAATGTGTATTAGTATTTATAAACAATGATAGTAGGCGGCAGCCTCTCATCTCCCTAAATCGTGGACTGAATCAGAAGTACAGAACCAACAAACTCTTCACGCGTTTCACTCTAGGTCAAAATCAGAGTTCCGGAACCCGCGACTCTGAGCACTGTAAAACAAGCTCTTGACACTTTTTGGTTCAACATTCGACAGTGAAATGTTTTCTTAAAGATTTTCGTTAAGAGCAAGCACCAGAGCAGATTGGCAGATAATAGTTTTTTAAAAGCACTAATGCAATTCAGATGCTCTAAATACACTCCAAATTTGAATCAGTTTGACGAAAATATTCAGTCTAATACAATTTGCCAGGCATATATCACTTTATAAAAATAAAAAAATAAATATCTCCTCAAGCAGCTGCTTGCCACAGAGGTCTGACAAGAGTTTGTCAGTTTAATACGCCACAGTAGATGGATATGCGAGAATGGCTAGGTCCTCAGCAGTTTTTTTGACAACTAGCAGCGGTGTTCCCAGGTAGTCACCCTCCAAGGGTGAGCACCGACCGCACCCAAAGCTGCTTAACTTCAGTGATCGGACGAAAACCCGTGTTTTCAGCTTGGTATTAAAGCTGCTTAACTTAGATGATCGGACGAAAACCCATGTTTTCAGCTTGGTACTAAAGCTGCTTAACTTCGGTGATCGGACGAAAACCTATGTTTTCAGCTTGGTACTGCCGTTGGCTTTTTCCTTTTATATACACTAGATTATACCCATTTAAAGTTTACATTATAGTTTATTTTTGTTAATAAAATAAAATAACCCTTTTTGCCTTTTATGGCTGTTGATTGAATAAAAATTAAAATTTGCGGTTCTTAAATTTTGGTGTGCCTGTTTTGGTGCTTTGGCTCTTGATCCAAAAAAGGTTCTCAAACTCTGGTCAAGACGGTGTACAAGTGGGCCGGTGTCGCCATAAATCTCACATCCATTACACTGAAAGTTATGACATGAACCCCTCTGTTGAAAGGAGAAAATTGTTTTCCTCATCTGGACTTTATTGCACCCTTGAAGGTCAGAAAGAAGGGAAGGATGAGAATGCTGTGGTCAGGAGAAGGGAAGTAACAGGAGTTGAGAAAGTAGTTTCTAATTATACAGATAACGTAATAAAATCAAATTCCACCCAACGACTTATAATACATAGTCGATATATATAATGCATCGTCTTATAATACATACAATAGACTGCTTATATGGCGGCCATTGCGAGACAATTTGAACGCTTCGGCGGCCATGTACATTTAGGGCAAGACGCCAGCGCCATCTAGCGTTGGTAGAAGATGCTACCTTGGCAATATCGTATTCGAGTGGTTTTAAACGATTACTTTAAATATATTTATTACTCATTTACAATGTAAAAAACAATGATGTATGTGTCAAAATAGATATACATATTTGATAATAATCCTACCGAGAAGCCGCAATTTTAGCATGGTATTTTCTATACATTCAAATTTTGAAAGCCTAAATAGCATATTTGAGAATGGGTTGTAAATGAATTCAGGCTAAAACCAACCCACCGGAGAATTTTAACATCTGGAATGATAGCGTGGGAAAAAAGTAAATACCTGGAAATTAATATAAATTAATACCTGAAAATTTTAGATCACCTGGAAAAGAAAATGAGTCATTTAGCACTGTATTCTCCTTACCTTCCCTCCCCTCAGGATGATCCTATTACTGACAAATTCATGTTTAATTTTTTCATAATACCTACCTGACAATGACAATATAAAATAACGTTCCTTAGCTTTCACTACTTGAAAATTTTGGCCACTGTGAACATTTTTATTTATATTCCATTTAAAGATTCTGTAAGAAAAAAAAGGGGGAGGGTTAAGTTGAACAATGTATATCATTGAGTCAATTCATCCAAAAAAAAAGTTTTTTTTATTGTCATTGTTTTTAAATGCCTGTATTGTTTTACAAAATATTTCTCTCGTTATCACACCACAATATAAAAGTATTTGGGTTGAAATTTTTCTAACTAGATATCTGTGCAATATGGGTTTTGTTACTCCAAAATCCTGTAGCCTCAAAGGGTTAAAAACGTTTCTTAACCAGTTTCTTCCATTTAGACTTATTGCTTCTGTTAATTAAAATTGCATTCTATATAAAGAATTAGTGACCAGGGGGTGGGGTAGATGGCCACATTGAATATGGAGAGACAGACTTTGTCATTAAACTTGATTAACCCCAAAAATTATTTTTATTTTACTATTTAAATGAATGATAACATTCTATTTGCGAATTCTTTTAGCAAATGTTATGGTAATTTATCATGATTATAAGAGTTTCTGAGTTAAAATTTATCAAAACAGATTTCTGTGGACCATGGGTTTTACCGTAAGGTCACGGTTTTACCCCACAATTCTGTGGCTTCAAGGGTTATGAGGACCTTTATACATATTGCTTCTGTTAATTAAAATGACATTGGTTAAAGACTGCAATCAAAGGAGAAATCAACATTGTATATAATATTGATTAAACCAACATTATTTCATTTTCATTTGTTTCATTTCATACTGAATGTTCAAACTATACTAAAAATTATGAATTTTACATTTTTAATTCCCTCCTCAAATTATCTACAGATCTCTTATGTGATTTTATGGTTATTAATCTTACCTAAAACGGTCTGGTATAAAATGCACAAAACAAATTTTTGTGTTTTCTTTCGGTGTCCAATTTAACTTCTTGATGTATCCATTTGTTACACAGCTCTCAATTTCGCAACGGTAATCCAAAAAAAAAATGTAAACAAAGTGCTAAGAATATTTTCTTAAAGTAGCGAACTTTGAACAATTATTCATCTGGGAAAAAAACTATTGCTGACGCGATGGGACAGTAATAATTTTTATCAGATGAATTCTATATTTACCACAGGTAATCTGTGTATTTACTACGGAGCGAACGTTGATTCTCACATGTATAATATTAGTAACTATAAATTGGGTTTGCATACCCATGAAATGTAATCCCATTATCTTTTCTGTACCTATTGGTGCAATTGCACAGCATGAATTCGGCATTTTTCTCACCGTTTAATGTATTTTATAAACCTAAATACTTGTAAAATTACAGTCACAGAAACAAGTGTTATGCTACGGAGCTGAAGCACGACTATCAGCGAGTTGTCCTAAAGTGTCATGGATGCGAAGTTTCTCGAATTCACGTGTTGGTGGCGCTGAAAGCAGTGATACGAGCAGTCTATGTATTCTAGGTCGTTGATTCCACACCTCATGCTGGCACCGTGGGATCACGTTCATGGAGGAGCCAATTGCCATTACGTTGGTCGCAGTTTTCAGTATTGGCAAATAATTTGTTCACTTCTCTTAGTAGAAATTAAACAAAGAATACGTTGTAAAATTTTGTTTCAGCTTTAAAATGGTGTTTTCGGATATACTGTAAAAAATAATTGTTTAGAAAACCAACATTAGTCAGCTCTTGAAGGAAAAAAGTTAATTTTTTTTTAATTATTGTTGTATTATATCAAGCCTATTTTGTCAAAATACACATTTTCCATATTGAAGATTCATGTTTCAGGTAAATTATAAAGGTTTATTCATATATTGATACATACAGGGACATAAGTAGAGGAGGAGAGCAAATCCTCCCCTTCTGCAAAAATCTTTTACTAAATATAAAACTTGTATACTTGCTTTGAAATCCAAAACAGTTGTCATTGTATAATTTTATTGTAGTCCTATAATTTATGCCAAATACTAAAAATAGATTAAAAGAAAACTGTAAAATCTTATTCCGTAAATACTATCATTTTAACCTTTTTTGTTCGGTTGAATATTTTAGTGATATTCAAGTCTTATTCTCAGACCTCCCCTCCTCCTCCGGAAGATAAATTCTCCTCCACGAAACTGAATAATCGATCTCTTCCCCTCCCACTACAAAACATTTATCAAAGTGAAACGCATTATAATGAAAATCAAGTATTAAATATAGAAGTTATCTAAAAATTAAATATTTAGAGCCAAAACATTATGACCACCTGCCTAATATGATGTTGGCCCTCCACGTGCCACCAAAACAGCTCTTACCCAGGGAGGCATGGATGCTACAAGATTTCTAAAGGTGATATGCGGCTCCAACACAAAGCACAGATGCTCGATATCTGGGGAATTTGGAGGCCAGGGCAATACCTGGAATCATTCCTCATGTTCCGTGAACCATTCTCGAATAATCCAGGTAGTGTGACATGGCACATTATCCTGCTGAAAGAAGGCACTCTTAGAAAAGAATACTATTGCCATGAAAGGATGTACCTGGTCTGAAATGATGTTAGATAGACGTCATAGTTTCCTGCAGGTGACTGACTGGACCCAGGGTTTCCCAGCAGAACATTGCCCAAAACATTACACTTCTTCCACCAGCTTCTTTTCATCCCACAGTGCATCCTGGTGCCAACACTTCCCCAGGTAAACAACACACACCTACCTGACTGTCCACATGGTGCAACAGGAAACGAGACTCATAGGACCAGACGACCTTCTTCCAATCATTCAAGGTCCAGTTTTGATGCTCACGTGCCCATTGTAGGCACTTTCGACAGTGAACCGAGATTAGCATGGGCACTTGGAACAGCCTGCGGCTACGCAGCACCATTTTCAGCAGGATTTGATGTACTATGTGTTGTGACACATTACCCAGTCACCAGCATTCAAATTACGGGCAAGTTGTTGCCACAGTATTCCTTCTGTTGGCTCCTACCATATGGGATAGCCTTCACTCACCTCTAGCATCGACGAGCTGTGGCCACCCCACACCTTGCCAGCGTTCATGTTTTTTCCCTCCTCAGACCACTTTTTGAAGGTACTAATCACGGCTGACCATGAGCACCTCACAAGCCTTGCAGTTTCGGAAATGCTCTGACCCAGTCGTCTGGCCATTACAATTTGGTCTTTGTCAAACTGACTTAAATCCACTGCCTTTCCCATCTGAAAAACAAAACTATCAGGTGTTGTTTATATCGTTTCATGACGCACCGTTTTTTACCTGCAGTTGCTTCAACTTACATAAAGACGCGCTGGTCGTTTTTTTGGCTCTTCAGTGTAAAATAAATTGTGTGTTGTGGTTCTTCCCTCCATGTCCACTGTGTTTTTCAAAAATTAGCGGATCTGTTGTTCGAAAATTAGCATTTCACCACTGACCTATTCATCCCTGATAACTTCTTACTGGCCCCTGTCATACAGTGGTGAAGATATAGATTTTTCTCTCTAATATATATAGATCTTTGTAGGCTTAACAAAATAAGGGCCGGTGTTGGTAGCTAATTTTTTTTTCTATATTACACCTAGAAATGTCCAAAATATATCCATGCTAAATTTTAAGTGGGTAAAACTTGGCATTTTTTAAGTCAGAAAATATTTTCAGTTTTTTAAAAAAAAATTCCTTAATAGGATCAAACGATCCTAACCAAATAATTTTAATATAACGAAAAGTGGTGAAACGTCTATTAATAACTTATATTTACTTTCTCTGACTGAATTCAGATAGTATATTTTGGAAACAAATTTTTCTTTCTCTGCATATCAGAAAAAGAGAGAAGGAAAAAAAATGCAATTTTTGCTTAATTTCGTACTATTCTAACAAATACAAGAAAATTTTGAAACTTGATATAGGTTTTATTTTTTAATTAGTTCACTTATGTGCCTTTGCATTTATTGAGACTGAATTACTATATTTAATAGTTACTAAATTATTATCTGTAAATGGTAGCTAGGTAGTCACTGGAAGGAGAGCTATGCACCAATCCCCTGCGATGATGCATAGAACCGACCAGGCCTAGAACCTAATGTCCGACCCCGCCTTTTCGTGGTGCGGACCGTTAGTAACTTTCAAAAGAGATACTCTCTTATGGAAGTGAACGGAAGGGGAAGGGCTGCCAGATTAGTGTGGCCTACTGATCTGGACAACTATGGCTACTTTTCTTTTTTTTCTACCGTGCTGAGGAGTGGTCAACCACACAGGGTCCTGGTGCTGACCATATAAACCTACTGGACTGGACAGATATATGGCTCTGAGCTTGATTATGGATCCTGATTTTGCTGCACTGGTGGGCTTCTCTGGAGGGAAAATCTTCTGCTGTGTTTTCTGTTTGTTTGTGGGTTGACAGCCCCAAGTGAATAGATTCACAGGATATGTTTATCAGCTGGTGGATAATCCTGAGCAGAAGTCATCGCAGGCACCTGAACTCTTTGCTTCTATTGGCATCGTCAAATTCTACATTGGAGGAAGTCTTCCAGTGTAGATGGCTTCAGCCTTTAGTAGTGGGGGAACGGGTCTTTGCCCCATGTCTGCGATTAGGGGGCTGTTTGATATTGTCGGCATTCCCTCTCTCAATAAACATAGTTTCTTTAAACATCCCACTAACCATTTTCTCTCCATAGGTAGTTGGAATGTGAGGACTCTGCACAGAGCTTTTTCTCTTGATGTCCTCACACAAGAATTCCACCGTTATAATTTAGATATTCTCGGCTTGGAAGAGACCAGATGGACAGATAAAGGTCAGATTCTTAAAAATGATCTTAAATTTCTCTTTTCAGGGAGGGACGACAATAAGCATCACCAAGGCGTGGGTCTGCTTCTCAGCAGACACGCTAGCGATGCTCTTCTAGGATATGAGTGCATTAATGAAAGGTTTCTTACAGCAAAATTTCAGACAAGCGTTAAAGACTTGAATGTTATCTGCTGTTATGCCCCCACTGAGGATGCCGATGAGGATGAGAAGGATAGGTTTTATGAACAATTTCAGGAGATTTTGAATTCTGTCAAGAAAGGAGATATTACCCTTGTTCTTGGTGACTTCAATGCCAAAGTTGGTACTGACTCTGACCTTTGGGGAGGAGTTATAGGCCCTTTTGGTATTGGTAGCTGCAATGGCAATGGGCAATGTCTCCTACAGGTAAGTAAACTCAATGGATTCAGAATAACTAACATTTATTACAAACACCGCAACGTACATAAGTACACATGGGTTTCACCTGATGGGCTGCATAAGAATATGATTGATTACATATTAATTAACAGCAAATGGGCTAGTTCTGTTAGGAATACCAGGGCATATAGGGGAGCTGAAATTGGATCAGACCATTACCTTGTTAAAAGTGTGTTGCAACTTAAACTTAAAAAGTGTTGTGCTAGGGTTAAAAAATTTACTTTTAATACTGAAGCTCTGAAAGATCCAGTTATAGCCAAAGCTTACCATAATAGGTTACTTAGTCATTATGACAGTCATGGTTTGCTTACTACTAAAGTTGAGGAAGAGTGGGATCATTTTAAACAGGCTTTTTTGGACACTAACAGTACTCTTTTAGGAAAAAAGGAGCAAAAGAGGCAAAATTATCTGAGTGATAAGGCACTTGAGCTTATTTCGGAAAGAAAGAACTGCAGGAATGCCCTTAATCAATACCCTACTAGTCCTAATAGAAAGCATTACAGAGACCTTAATAAACTTGTAAAGGATCAGTTAGCTGCTGATAAGAATCTTTGGCTTGATGGTTTGGCTGACAAAGTCGAGGAAGCAGTTAGACAGCACAACAGCAGAGAGATGTACCAGATAGTTAATGTTTTGTGTGGTAGAAAACGGACAGGCATACAAGGATTGAAGGATAAACAAGGTAAGGTTATAGAAGGGGAGGATTCTGTCGACTAGGTGGGCTGAGCATTTCAGTGATGTTCTAAACAATGTAGTTAGTTCTACTCCCATTGTTTGCAATGATGATAGATGCATTGGTGGCTTTAATGTTGGCCATATAACACAATCTGAAGTTATTTTGGCTGTTTCTAAACTTAAACTTCATAAATCCCCAGGGAAAGATGAAATTACTACGGAAATGCTTAGAGCTGGGAATGTGTCGGTTACCACTTGGATGACTGAAATTCTGAATATCGTTTATGATAAAGGCATGGTTCCTAAGGATTTTACCAGAGCTATTGTTATCCCTATTTTCAAAAAAGGTGATCGCAGTTCTTGTGATAACTATAGGGGTATCAGCCTACTCTCTGTTCCAGGTAAAGTTCTTTCATGATTGTGCTTAATAGAATTAAGAATCTGGTTGACAGTCAATTGCGTGATGAGCAATGTGGATTCAGAAGTGGTAGGGGATATGTGGATCAGATATTTTCACTTAGGCAGATTCTTGAGAAATGTTTAGAGTTTCAGAAACCTTTGGTTGCTAGCTTTGTTGATTTCAAAAAGGCTTTCGACTCTGTTGATTGTCATAATTTGTGGTTGATTGTAAAATCATATGGTATACCAGACAAGTTAGTTAACATTATGAAAGCTCTCTATAATAACACTGAGTCGTGTGTGAGAGTTGTTAAGGCTTGTAGCAATTGGTTTAGCATTACTTCTGGTGTTCGACAAGGGTGCATTTTGTCTCCTTTTCTCTCTAGTTTGGTTATTGATTATGTTATGCGAAATTCACTTCAAGGGAAAAATTTTTGCCTTAAATGGGCTGGAGATACGAAAATTTCTGATTTAGATTATGCTGATGATTTAGCCCTTTTGGCAGATGATGTTGATGTGATGAACTCTTTCATTCCAGCTATTGATGAAACTGGTACTAGAGTAGGTTTGGTTATAAACAGAGAGAAAACTAAAGTGATGAAAATTGGTCAGGCAGGCTGTGATTCAGTTAATCTGAAGGGTTGCAATCTTTAACAGGTGTCACAGTTTAATCATCTTGGGAGATATGTAACAGATACTGGTGATGTGCGGCATGAGATTAACAGACGAATAGGGATTGCTGCCGGGTCTGTTAAGAACCTATGGAGAGTGTGGAGAAATAGGCGTATACACCTAAAAACTAAAATTAGACTGTATAATAGTTTGGTTCTTTCTAGGGTTAGTTATGGTAGTGAAACTTGGACACTTTGTAAACAAGATAACAGGAAACTAGATGCTTTTGATTCCAGATGCTTACGCAGTATCTTGGGCATTAGGTGGTTCAACTTTGTAACTAATGATGAGATTAGGCAAAGGAGTTTGCAACCTCCTTTAAGCAGCATATTGTGCAGAGAGAGACTCCGTTGGTTTGCCATGTTGCCCGTATGAATAATTATAGATTGGCGAATAGGGTTATGAACAGTGTGCCTAAAGGCCTCAGAAAGAAGGGGAGACCTAGGATGCGGTGGGCAGACAATGTCAAACAGGACCTTGTTAGAATTGGTGTGCAGTGGCCAGATGCAGTAGATGTAGCTCAGGATAGACTTGCTTGGAGTACTAAATTGCACGGTCTGGTTGGATCTCCGTAGCCCATGGCTGCTTGAGGATGATGATGATGATTTACTAAATTATTATACTATTTACATTTAATAGTTGGAAAATTGAATTTAACCAGTTTTTGCTTTTTCTCATTATGAAACACTACTGTGGATGTAATGATCCTTAAAGCACTTAAAAACCAGATATATATTAAAATTTTCATTAGCTAAGAAGGAAATGCACAAAATGCTTATTTGTTAACTAGAGCCATTTGCTATATATGACCACTTGGTGTGATAATACCGATTAACATATCTCATTATCAATGCTTCATAGTTGTAGTAGTCTCCAGACACCAACTGAAACGTCTTTCATATGCAAGAATCTTCAAATCAATCGACAAAATAATGATCTATAGTCTACCATCATTTTGGAAGATCTTAATTTTTTCTTCAGAGTGGTATTCTTCAAAACTTGCTCCACACCATTAAGGGTAGATTTAGAATCATGGTTTAGCTGCTTGTATTTCCAGAGTTTTAAGTCCCTGAACCATTTGTTAATTTTGATCCCTAAAGAAATTTTCATTTTTTATTATTATATGAAGAAACGCAGATTTAAATAATCCAGAGAAAGTATATTTTAAATGCCCGGTTGTTTCACTTTTAATACTTTTACATAGCTTAAAAGTATATTTAGGAAAACCAGTTGCAACTTCTTACTCTACTACACAAGCTACTAATCATCATGGTAATCAAAGACATAATTTTACACATTGTAATCTTAGCCAGACGAAAGTGGGGGCTAGGATTTAGTAGGATTTTAAATAGGTATAGATTCCAACTTTATGTAGCCTTTAGAATTAATAGCAATAAATTTATGGAATTGTTATCTGAACTAACTGTCAAGTTTATGAACTATGTAGTTTTCTCTGTTTGCCATTAAGAGTCTTAGGATGCTACATTAAAAAAATCAAAGTTAAAGTAAATCAATATTATTAACATTTATTCTTTATTTATGTTAGCAGGTCTCCTAGGCCCCAGAATCACTTTATCTAGGCCTAATAACACTCCTATAAATTATTTCTCACATGGAAAAGCTCGTGATTTTTAAGGCTAGTCTTGTCTTTAAAATCCTTATTACATGAAATGCACTTGTGTGGACGTTCACCAGTGTGAGTTAAAAGATGTCGGCGTAAGTGAGTTGTAAAATCCGTTGAATAGGGGCAATAACTGCAGCAATGCCTCCGAATAGATTGTTCATTTTGGGCTTTCCTTTTATCTGTGTTCAACACTTGAGCAGTCATAAGAAATCCTTTAGAAGTGTCATAGAGGTAGCGCCAATCAGCTATGATTAAATACAAAAATATTTCATTAGTTCGAGGGGAAAATACACAAGGCCAGAGTATTTCTATTTTTGTTATATAAAATTATAAATGTATCAACCAAAGACATAAAAACTGCATTTACTGCTGTGAAGCCAAGACACTAATCAAAAAAAGAGACAAGCATGAAGAAATCACACGACCCATCTCTCGAACTTTGGTTCTTCAGGTTATATGCCAGTTGATCTATGATTAAGCTAAGGAAGCGATACTTTCACACTTGCTTAGGTAGAGTTATGAAGGAAATAGGAGTTGGGCTCTTTTGTTAGTTCGAATGGTTAGGGTGCAACCTTTTCACACTTGTCTATTGCTGAGTATACCAAACAAATATTCAAATAATTTGGAACTATATTTTTAAAGTGCACAAATGCATTTTTTTGAATGTACTCTGAAGGTAAAAAAAAAAGCAATCGACACTCCATTTAGATTTTCTATTGATATGCAAATGGGTGGGGGAGACTAAGGTATTATTCAATAATGGATGTCCCTATCAATAAAAGTTCATAGGTTAAAAACTGTACACTATAATAATTTGAATGATTCTATTCACTCAGAGTAGTGTGCAAGCAAATGCCCCCCCCCGTCACGTTCGGAGTTTTCATAATTTGGAATGAATTATGAAATGACGTTCATATGTTAAAGCTCACAGCATTTATAAGAGGACAAGGCTGGCCGGATCTTCCCATCCTGAAAATCCGGTCGTCTTATATGATCTCTCAAAATTCTCCATATGCTTTGAAATCAAAAACAATTGTCTTTGCGCAATTTTATCCCCATAGTATATAACCGACACTAAAGACAATTATAAATTATTATTCTATATAGGATATCTTTTTAACCTTTCGTGTCTAGTGGAAAATTTTAATACACTCGACTCTCCATGTACGCGAGGGTTGTTCCCCAAAAACTTAGCACAAAGCTCAAGAAACAATAGGAAATCGGGTTATAATTGCAAGCTGTCGTGGAATCTATATACACTTTTTAATAAAATATTGATTCATGCAAATTACGTAAAATAATGCAAATAAAAAGGTGTCGAAATGAGTTTACTGGATTTTCATAAAAGGTACATAAAATAGAAATTGAAAAAAAAATACAATCGCACAGATGCTTTTATCGCCTCTTTGTGCACCTTGGATTCGTTAATTCGAAATGCACTCCCTATGACCCACATACCTTTACCGGCTTCAATCCTTGAAAAAATCTGGTTTCTTCTCTAAGCTCATCTTCTTCTTCATAGCTCCAGTCATAATTGAACTTTTGTAAGTTCACAAGTTGCAAATAATTCAGCATAAAGAGTAATATTAACGTATGTTTATGGCTGTCTAGACAGTCTTTTCTATTCTCGTTATTAATAATAGCAGCAGTAGTTAACCGAATTTCATTGAATTAATGACAGCTGTAACTAAATGTTTACCGCGAGATTTAATTTTTATAATGAGTGGTAGCTAAATGTTGGGGTTTACTCTCTTATATTTGAATTTCGGTTGATGTACGAAGATATTAAAAATAGTTCGCGGATATTCGAATTTGCACAAATGGAACTGGCGCACACGGTCCTGTCCACATCCAGCATTTTTAAACTTGGGGTAACATCTGAGTGGGACTTTTTTTTGCTCACAATGGCCTAAACTGCTACATCACAAGGACCACAGGGGCTCAGAGAATGGGATGCACTAGACTGCTGTTAGTATCTCCCGTCAAGGTCATCCATGTTCTTTAGTATGTAAAGCATGTTTCTCCTGCACACATGGTCATAGTTGGTTGTTTATGGCGTACAAGCAGCTCAGCAGTCCATAGAAAGAGTCATGGCTTAACATTCCATCTGAGACAGTAGCATTCCAACCGGACCAACTCAAGTTGGGTTTTACCTCTGAGCGTCACTTTTTTGCACACCATGGGCTAAATGGCCAGGTCACATGGATCCCGAAGGCTCAGAGAAGGTTGGGGGAGGGGACCCACTGGAACAGCTGTTAGCCTCCCGTCAAGGCCATCCAGCGTGTTCTTTAACGTGCACAGGATATGTCTCTCCCGCACACGGGGCCACGGCTTAACGTCCCCTCCGACGGACGGCGGCCTTTACAAGCCCATCGGTGTCCCCTGCTGACCGTGGGCAGGGCGGGGAATTTTGCGGAGATAAATCTCAACGCTGACCCAGCTGGGACTCTAACCTGGGAACTACAGATTACGAGCCTGGCGTGCTACCGACTGAGCCACCCCCGCCCAAACCAACTCAAGTACGGACCAAATACAAACGTGCGTCCCTTTATATTTTCAGGACGTTCTTATTTTCAAACGCCCATATAAATTCCTAATTTTTATTATAATTTTTTTCAGTTCGCTACCGATCATCTGCAGAATGTCTTTTTCCCCAACTGTTTTTGCACATGGTTTCGAATCCTGAGTCAATTGGCAGGCCACAGGGATCGTATTTAGGAGGGTGCTGCTAAAGCGATCTCCCCACTTAATTCTTTGAAAACCCTAAATTTGAAAACTATTCATAACTGCAGTTCAAGGTTTGAGGTAAAAGCCGGGTTAACTGAAATTGAGCTAATAGATACTGAAGCAATTGCAGCTTGTCAGTGTAGAAATTGGGGATTTCCTACCTCTATTTTTAATCTGCAACCGCGAAAGAATAAAAATGAACACACTAATCAGTAAGCGATCTAATCATCAGCGATTTTTTGGAGCCACAAACTTTTATGGTTAAAAGAGAACAGGTTTCTTCTATATAAATTGTTCTGAATTTTTTTATACATACATTTCTTTTACTCGAGTTTTCTTTAAGTACCACAATTTACACTTTCTCCCTGAACAAAAATGGCCCAATCCAACATTGGATCAACGGGTTCGCCGAACCCATGATTTTTTTATCAACGGATTCTCTCTACCCCCTGCAGCTCAGCTCTGGTGTAAATAGAAATGTTTCAAAGTGTAATTTTATCTTAGTGTTCAATCGAAAAGTATATTACGTTGCATAGAAAAATGACGGCAGGACCGTAAAGTGCACTTCTATCGAAACAATGTTTTGTACATTATAACAGTGATTATACCTTTACAAAATAGCTATTAGTGTTTAATGGATAGCCATTTCAACTGAAGAAAAATGCAGCAAATAAGGCATAAAAGTACCAAATTACCTCAAATTTAATAAACTAGAGCATTTAAATATATGTTAGAATGGCAGCTATACGAGATTTCCTACCAGTAGATGTAATTGCAATGTGTTAAATTACTGAATCGCCTGACCAAGTGCAAAATCAAAGTATTAAGATAAATAACATTCTTCAAATTAAGGTAACAGGCAAAGTGGCAACGTTGGTGATTTTGCATTTGCAACAGAAAGGCTCAACTTTGATTGGTATTTCTTATCTAGAAGAAAAATCGTTTTGAAATGTTGAAACTATAAAGAACCCACTTAAATGATATATCCAATATAAGGAAAGTCAATACCGTGAATAATCACTAAAGACTACAACCAACAATTCCTAAGGATTATGTAGTCTAGTTTAAAACATTAGCCCTCGATAGTGACGTCACGGTTATAATACGTCATGCCTTCGGTCCGTACTTAATGTCCTCTTTCCCAATGAGAGCAGGATTGGAATAGAGGACCTCACAAGTCCAAATTTTCTTTATCAAATTGGATAATAGATGCGAGCTGGGTGGTGGTGATGGTGGGGGTTGTGGAGATAAATCTCGATGCTGACACAATTGGGACTCAAACCTGAGCACTGCAGATTACAAGACTGGATTACTACCGAATGAACCAATCTCCACCCTTTAGTTTAAAAAAAATGTAAAATAATTTTTTGGTTAGATAGGTACAAATATTACTATTCACATTTTCTGAATTTCCCATTAGCATCAATTTTTACAATTAAACAGCACTATATTGGGAAATGATTCATATTTGTTTAAAGTTTTGTCAACAGTCCATCTATGCAAGAAATGATTTTAGGGGTAGGGTATGGACAAGAAGTTTACACTGAAAGTCGCACTTGCTTCTTTCTCTCACGGAGGAAAGAGAAAAGTCATATTTTTTGAAAACAAACATTTCATATTTACCAGTGGTAAATCAGCTTCCTAGTTAACCACAAATTTGCCAAAAAACATATTTCAAAATGAAATATGTTTTAAATAGGGTTCTGTGCTTTAGATCTTGGGTTCTTTTTATCTTTAGAAAGTCGCTGTTAAACATTAAGGAATGAAATATTGCTCCAGAACACTTAGTACGGAACTGGGGCATAATTGTGAGATATATAAATGCAAACTACTTTAGACTTTAAAATTAAAAGTTAAAATTTGTGGAAGACAAATCCTCACCAAGTTTCTTTTGGGAGAACAGTATTTTATAATTGCTATCTGAAGTTTTACATTTAACAAATTTCATTTACAGAAAGGAATGGTCTTACAGTTAGAAGATAGTATACTTTGATTCATGGGAGGGTGGTGGTTCCCAAAAGATTTGATAATGACAGATTGACTGCCATATATAAGAAGGCAGGGGAAAAATCTTCTCTATGATAATTTGAACAGCTTCGACTATGAAGATAAAGCTTTTGGAATAAGAATTTGACACAATATCTTTCGGCTAACCCATTTGAGGGCAGAATATGTTCAAAAGGCAAATACAGAAATTTGTAAAAAAAAATCTGACTATCCAGCAATGTTTAGCACAATTCATAGCAAAGACATATACCAGGGGTCGAGAACCAGCGGCTCTGAACATTCTAAAAAACATGGCCCTTGACACTTTTTGGTTTATCATTAAACAATGAAAAACTCGATTTTCATTAGAAACAAGCAACAAAGCAGTTTGGTAGATAGTTTGAGAACCCCCAATTCAAATGCTCTAAATACGCACGAAATTTGATTTAGTCGAAAAGACTCAAACTAAAAAGTCACCCTGATAAATAGCATATATTTTAATAATTCTTTTCAAGTTTTATTATACTTGAATATATCCATTTTTAAGTTATACTTATGGTTTTATTTTTATTAGTAAAATAATCTGAAGTGAAGGTATTTTTTTCCTGTTATGGCTCTTGACCCAATAAAGATAATAATTTGCGGCTTTCGAAATTTGTTGATTTAGCTTTATTTTGCTATTTTAACTCTTAACCCAAAAAAGGTTCCTGAGCCCTGACATATATATAATCACTGATCTAATATTTTATAATGCACATGAAAAAAGAAAATAGATTTTCTTCTTTCATGTGCATTATAAAATATTAGATAAGCGATTTAAAAGGAAAGTACACTATTGCGATATTAATCAATAATTAAAGTTGATACTGTTTCCCATGGAAATATTCTACCATTGTAATTTTTCCTAGCTTTGAAACTAACATGCTGGAAAAAGTACACCAGAAAAATTCACTCGCTATTGGCAAGTAATCTGAATGGGTTTTCATCAACCTTGTCAGTAAGTGAAAATGTTACATAATTGTCTCAAATGGCTACAACAGATCTTATGATAGAATCTCAGAGAAGGTTTGTGGCAAAAGTTATTGAAGTGGAACATGGCAGAGCTTGTTAAAATTATCAAGAATCAGAGCATTGTGGATTATTTGATGGGAGGATGGGTGGGCCGCATAACTGTTCTGTCTCTCTATTTTTTTTAATTTCCAAAACTTGGGAAGTTTATTAGGAGAAAATTTGGAAAATGTTTCAGAACATCTACATCCCTGCCTTGATTTTGCCATATTACAAAATGATTTCAGACAACAAATCTTTTGACTTTGATACAGTTTGAAACATGTTACTGCGTAGAGTGAATGCCAAGGGAAAAAACAGCAATGGTCCAATAACGGCACAATCAGTTCTCAACTAATATGAATTCTATTGTGATTTTGGTTTAAATGGTTTTCGTGTAACATGATTTGACTTTTTGATTTAACGTGATTTCTCCACTACTTCTCTGACTGTTTATACTATTTTATTTACCACATACGAAGGCACCTTGGATACTTTCCTTATCCGACTATCCTTGGTCATAAGTTCAGGGATTCAAAAAATTTATTTCACATTTTCCTAGACAAATTAGTGCTTAAAAAGTCATAGCAATAAACATATTAATTGCCACTGACCGATGACAATGTATGCATATACAAATTCACTATTAATTGATTGCTAGGTTGTTTATACTTTTGAGCAATACTTTTTTTTTGCAGACATGCTAATTGGCCCGGTATCAAGGTCAGAGAAAGTTGGGGGAAGCAGCACTCTGGACTGCTGTTAGACAGATGGAAGCCTCCTATCAAGGTCATTCTGCCTATTCTTTAACAGGCACATGGGGCAGGAGGCATGGCTTTATGTCCATCCAATGGACGGCTGAATTTCCAAGTCCATCTGTGTCTGCTTTCTGAGGGCAAAATAGGGGTTTAAAAATAAAATAGCTGCTTGTGGGGAGGGGATACTTCCCACAAAGGTCTGATAGGAGCCTGACAGTTTATACGGCAAAGATGATCTATGAGGAAGGCACAACCTCAGAAGAAATACAACACATATAGCCATGCTTTACCTGGGGTTTGAACCCAGGTATCTTTCATCAATAGCCAAGTGAGCTAACCGCTAGGCAACAGGAACTGCATATAAATCTCAATGCTGGCACATGTGTGACTAAAACCTGGGAACTAGATTGTGAGCCTGGCATGCTACCAACTGAGCCAACCTCCACCCCATCAATTTATTAGACTCATTTGTCACGTGTAGAGCAGAAATGCTTGTAAACATACAGTTAGTGATCTTCATTACTCAATAATTTTTAAGTAAAAAGCAATTTCTCATTCATAATCTTCATTATTCAACAATCATCTATACATACCATGCATTAAAATAAAACTGCATTTAGTTATTATTAGTTACCTTTATCGGTTTCTTTTCAGTAAAAGCTACATTTATTGCATGCAGTGCATTATGGGAAGATTTGATTTTATTAAATCAAATCTATTAAACATATACAATATACTCTTTTTCCAAATAGGAATTATCAGTAATTTTCATGATCATACCATAAAAAGCAATTAGAATTGTTATCAGCACTACTGTAAATGCATCCTGTTTATAATTTACATTACCATAAACTCATCCTAAATATTCCAGTATACAATTTTTTTTGTGCACTTTATTACATTATTACTCACATGAGAGGTGCATTAAATCTAACTATCATAATCAGATTGTATTTACAAATTGCAGGAAATGAGAGTTTTAAAAGTCCCTCTCACATCTATCTTTTATGTATGTAGTCTATGGATGGTAAATACGTAGCACACTAAAAAATGTTGACAGGTGAAGAAATATTGACATAAAAAACAGTAGCATATTTTTGATGATTAAAACATTGCAAAAGACACGAATAAAAGTAGTTTGTTAAAATTAAAATATAATTTTAAATACCACACAAATATCCCTGGATTATAAATTTTTATCAGATTACACCAAAAAATTCCCTCATGCATAAAGCTAATTTTCCAGGCCTGTATCTTAACCATTTTGATAATTGTAGAGCAAATTTGGGGGGGGGGGGGGGAATTTCTGACATATATATATAATAAGGCATATACAGAACTACATATCATTAATCATTTATTTAATTATAATCAGTTATAAAATTAATATGCTAATGCTATTTGTAATGAAAAAATATTAGAAATAATAGCAGAAACTGAAAGATTCATGGGAAACATGATTAAAAATTCAAAGAGCCATTCATTTATTAAAGAAAGAGAATAAAAAAAAAAATCAACAAAATCTTCATGGTCATACACAATCATAATTTTTTTAATAAAATGTTATTAATGATCATTCACTTATTGCTACTATTACAGTGCTATCATGTTAAATAAGTCACTGAGAGTACATAATATCAATTGTTCACGATACAGATGCAAAATGCAGGATCATAAATATCCCTTTAAAGATTAAGTCTAATATTAACTATTCTTTAGGGAAATAATACCGATTAAAAATATTACTGAAACAACCCATTTATAGGTTAAATCATTCAAAATTTGTTAATTTATAATGTGCAAAGTTGCAAGTTTTTAATTGAATGAAATCAAACATTTTGCAATGCAAGAACATTTATGATCCTGCATAAATTAAATTTTTGTGACAACACTATTAATGTTGATGCACTTTAAATAGATACTATAGATGAATCTCATTAAATTATATTTTAATACCTTATTAATGCCCAAAAAGCAAATTTTTTAGCACTTTATACTGTTTTATTTTATGCTTTAATGTATATTACAGGGTGTCCAACAAATAGTGGTGGGGTTTCAGGAAGCACTGCCCAAATATGTAAAAAGTCATCATCACATGGAATGCTATACCTGTGCATTTCCCAACTCAATGCCCAAAAAGTAAATTTTTGGCAATTTGTACTGTTTTAACTTATTTTAATGTGCTTTAAATGTATAATACAGAATGCCAACAAATAACAGTGGGGCTTCAGGAAGCACTGTCGAAACATGTAAAAGTCATCAGATGAAATGTTATACCTGTGCATTCCCCCACTGTTTCCCAGATGGACATTGGCAAGATGACACTGCCACATTTCTCAAGAGATATTACAGAAGCTTTTAGTAAACATTTCCTAACAGATGGATTGGTAGTGGTGGTTGAATTCTATGGATACCAAGGAGCCATAATTTGACACCTGATTTTTTTTCTTGTGAGGTTTTGTAAAATTATGTTTACATAGATAAAATTCAAGATCTTAATCATTTGAAAGCAGGTATAAGAGAAACAACTGAGCAAGTAACAAGAGATATGCTGTAGTGTGTATGGCAAGAAGTGGAATATCAATTGGACATATGAAAGGTCATGAATGGTGAACACACGGACATTACATTCAAAAACTGTTTGAGGCATGCTTTCAGTTAAAATATTACTTTCTTCAATATGTATATTATTTTCAGACACATTGGTTCTCAAAACACCACCACTATTTTTGGACACCCTATATTAAATACCACATTTGCTTCAAATCATAATTTGATTGACATTTTAAATGCAGCAAAAACTTCTCTGAAAACCACATGTACTAAAATTATGTGAAAATTAAAGCAATATAATTGACAGTTTATTTGATTTGATTCTTCAGCTTTATTTCTTTTCAAGAAATGAAGTAGTTGTTTTCAAGCTTTCTCATTCTATTACACACCTACTGTAAACAAATAAAAAAAGATTACAACAATGAAAATATAGGGAAATTATCTGATACAGATAGAGCAACTTAAGTAAACAATTTTATTTTATAATGTAATAATTTAATATAAATTTATTTACATCATATATAAAAAGTCACAGTACTGCAATAACTAGGGTGACCAATTGTACATATATATATTTTCAACCTGTTGCCCCAGTGTCCTGAAAAAGGTCTTTGAGATATTGATTTCTCATGGTTTTTTCAAAATTGAAAGGTTTGCCTAAAATATATAAAAAGCAATGCCTAAACTACATAACTAGTAATTGCATAAATGGAATATAATAAACAATATAAAAAAAATGCATTTAAATCACGAAATCATTTATTGATATAAATTAAATGGCAGTGGACCATGGGTGGCATGATTATATTAATGACATACTTGAGTAATAAGCATTTTTTACTAACCACACCAACTATGGATCAATATATCCCTTAAGTGGGTTGGATCATTTTAACTAAACAACCCAAACTTGAGAACAATGGAAACTATTGGTTTATACTGAGATAGTGATAATTACTGGAGTTTTCCAAAAATCAATTTCTAGTTTTCTTTATTCCAAATTTTTGGTTAATAAAGATTGGATAATATGTAGGAGTGTGCTCAAGTAAGTCCACTGTGAAATGTTTTTCTGGTCCACTAAGCACACTGTTAGAAAAAGAATATTTATAAATATTTTAAACATAATATAATAAACAGATGTGTATGGTTGCTATAGTTCTTCACACAAAAAGGACAGAACATGAAATTTTAATAGATGCTTATGAGTAGAATGAGGATGTGCAGTGCAAAATATTAATGTAATAGATTCAATAGGTAGTTAGAAATGATATTTTAGATAAATATTAATAAATCTTTAGGCCATCCGTATTCCTTGTTGACCTGATTCTACTCAACTTGCATGATTGTTTAACACTAAGTATAAAATTATTAAGACCTCTTAATGATACCATTTGATTCAACTATTTAATAATAAATGTGGTTTCAGAATTTTCTAAGTGTTAGTATGTATAGTTTGCCATAAAAAAAAACTTAAAAGAATGCCATTGCATGAAGTTATGTTGCACTGCTTTAATCTAACAGATAATAAAAATAAAAGATTAAAAAAAAAATGAGTTTTTACATTTGTTTGTTCTTCATATCACTGATGGCATCAAAATGAATGTTATTTGCAAACAGTATAGCCTATTATTTAAATACATTTTCAGTTAACTGTTCTATTTTTATGCCAAATTGCTTTTTCAAGGAATAACTCTTAAATTCAAATTACTGTTCAACTGGTATCTAGGTGAAATACATGCCTGCTATATTTTATGAAAAAATGGAAACCAACTATTTCTTATTTATTCCACCAAGGGTTTGTGCTTATATTTTGGTGCTGGTATATGGTTTTTCTGGCACCTTAGAAAAACTATGGAAATTCATTCACTAGGGCCAAAATATAGGGTAAAGCTACCAGGCAGAACAAATAGGAAATATTCCAAATGCTGTCATCAGTTCCATAAACTTTTGCTGAAATCAGCAGGGATGTATACCATGTAGGCACTGGTTTAACACACAAAATTCTGTGTCAGTTTTTAAAAAATTCCTTTTTTATTGGGCAACACAGGTACTTTGATTAGGATTATTTTATGTTATGAATATTATAAATATATATATAATATTTTGGCAGATTTCCTCTTACATCTTACTGAGTTAATAATTTTATTATAGGTGATTTTATAATCACCTATAATAAAATCTGAATTGAAACCTAAAGTCACTGCTATGAATATATTTGAAAAGTAATTTTCAATATAGAGAGAGACAGAAGATAGCTATAACTTAATAAATAAATAAATAAATAAATAAATACCCCCTCAAGCAGCTGCTTGCCACAGAGGTCTGACAGGAGCCTGTCAGTTTATATGCCATAGTAGAAGTTCTGAGAGGATGGCAGGACCTCAGCAGAAAAACGACACACACACATCCATGCCTTACCCGGGGCTCGAACCCAGGTCCCTTAGATCAGTAGCCAAGCGCGCTAACCACTCGGCTATAACTTAGAAATTAAAAAATATTTCTGCTGAAAAAATTTTTTTTTACCATGAGTGGGATATATATTCATATCTCCTAATTACATGCCATCAGATGTGGCTTTGTATGCTACTTCTGGCAAAACCAATTTTTGCAGCAAAATATTTCTTAAGAAGTAATTTAACTTTTATTATGTCAAATAAAATATATTATTATATAATTATGTTACTATGGACTGTTTTCTTAAGGTTTGAAAAAATATTTAAATTAAACATATATTTTATTTTCAAAAAACATTTTAGACCAGAGAAACGCCAGAAAAATTTGCTAATAACACTAATAAAAATTAAAGAAAAAAGTGATTCCCCCCTCCCCTTATATATAAATAAAATTAAAACTAAGATATGTTTGTACATTATACTCCATAGAAACATTGTACAATATTTGGAGTAGTCATTTCTTTGATAACGAGAAAAAAAAAATATTGAATTTGTACCAATGATCAGGGGACCATACTAACACTCTTGCACATGCGCACAAGGAGGCTACCGATGTGTTTACTGCTTCGAGGCCATTGCTGTTTGCAGTCAAATGCAACTTTGTAACTCCAACCAGGACATGTTATTAAATGTTCTGACTTCAGTTTGTATAATTTGAAAAAAGTAAATTATGCCTTATTTTTGATAAACTGTTCTATAATCATTAATGAAGTGCTTAATGGGCTAATGTAGTCCAAATAAGCAAAGATGCTCCTTCGAATTTAACGAGCAGAAAAAATTGCTCATACGCAAGTTTGAGCAATTTTCTTAACAGACAAATTCATTGCTAATGAAATAAATGTTATCATAAAATACATTGATAATAAAGAATTGAGTTATAAATAATTGGAATATATAATCATTTAAACTGAAAAGGGCTAAGTTACTGACATAGTGATCAAGAGAATTGATTTTATATTTTAATATATTTTAGAAGTACCAAGTGTATTAATTTTGTGAAGTCTAGTAAATTAAAACAAGGCAGAAGTGCAGTGTAGGGCCCTCAGCTGCCATCTTGTTTTTGTCTCGCCGCGATGAAAACAAGTCCAAATGGTAAAAGTAGTCCGTTCGGTATCTACGTTGAAATGTGTTTAGAGAATATATATAAAATATGCAATGCTATTTAAAAGAAAATCATGTTTCTGCACTAAAAAAATCACTGAAAATAATCTTATCGAAACAAGATTTTATTAACAACTTATCATTATAGAATGACCCCTTGTTTCGCACTTAAAAAAGAGCCCTAAAAATAAATAATATCAAAATTAGATTTCCTAACAGCTCTTATCACTAAGGAATGAATCCTTGTTCCTCATTGAAGCCCCAAAAATAATCTCGTCAAAAGATTTCATTAACAATGAAACCTCATTTCCCAATTTAAAGAAAAAACCTTAATAACGGTTCATCGCTAAAGAATCAACTTAAGACCCAAAAACAAATAATCTCATTAGAGAGAACTATTTTAAATAGCATATATCACTCATAATCATTGGAACTAGCAGATGGATATCTTATTGCAACTCAACGCTACAGGTTTTCTGGCACTCCTGGAAAAAGTCCAACATTGTAGGGTCCTCAGCTGCCATGGCCGAGGAACCTACAATGCACCGTAGCCTAGGGTGAACAGATTGCGATAGGTAAAAAACGGGACGTTATTAAATATTCCGTCTTCAGTTGGTATAACTAGAAAACTGAAAATTATGCTTTATTTTTGTCAACTATTCTATAATAATTAAAGAAAAAAATTTATTCTGAAACATGAAAACTGATGGTGTAATCATGACTACCTCCATTTTTTAATCTTTGAGAAAAATTTTGTTTTTGCTGATATTATATGAAGAACTGTGCAAGGCATAAGCAGGCGCCAGATGATTTAATCCAATAATAGAAACTAATTGTTTTTGGCTACAGTGCATTTGTAGGATCCTCAGCTGCCATTTTGGACTTTTCCCAGGAAAGCTTGTAATGTTGTGTTGCAATAAGATATTTATCCGCTTATTCCAATGTTTATGAGTGATATATGCTGTTTAAAATAGTTCTCTCTAATGAGATTGTTTTTGGGCGTTTTTCTTACGTTGATTCTTTAGTGATGTGTTATTAACCTTTCCTGTGTCCACGTCGTCTGTACACGTTCGGAGAATCCGTAAAAATATGCGGAGGACATATACACACGTTTTTAGTACAAAAATATAGTTTTTTTTTTTAAATAAAAATTGCCGTTGTAATTTTTTTATATATATCTATAAAAATATATAATTCAGGCTTCAAAAATAATATTTTGTTTTTTAATTTGATGCATATTTTACTAAACTACAATTTAAATAATTTTATAAAGCCATCTGATTGCCATTTTTTAGAAGCACTAAACGGTATTGCCGATTTGCTCGTTAGCGTTCCTATTTGCTGAAGCAACCTTCTGATTTAAGCTCACAGGTTTGATTTGAGCTATTATCAACAAATTTTCCCCTAAATTTTCGAAAAATCTTCTAAAAATTAACAAAAAAATGCTATTTTTAAAAATGATAGATTTTGGAATTACAAAATACGTACCGCCATTTTATTTTTCCGTTTCACACTCTTTTCTGTCAAAAACCTAGTCAGTATTTCCAAGTTATTTTTATCATTTTTCCCAGCATTCTATGCATCTTTCCTGCCTTCAAATCGAAACTAAAAGTAAACACGTCCTTCTTAGAAATTCTGGTTGCACCTGCATTTAATTAGTTATGCTTCACTGAGGCAAACAAGCCACAGATGGCTGATGCAATCTCCGTTGCTTGTGCTATGTGTTGTTTAGTTTTGGTCCAGCATATTGGATATTTTTGTGGTTTTTTTTTATTTAAACTTTAATTAGTTTTCGTTTCAGTAGATTTTCGGAATTTAGCAATCTTTTGGCCGATCAATAAGTATCGATTTTTTCATAGTTATATCGTATGGCCGGCCTACAACTTGTGGGTAACATTGCATTAGGCTATATGTTAATTTTTAATTTATTACTTTTCCAGTAAAACTTTGAACTAGTATCATTTTCTGAAAATAAATGAGTTTTTGGATACGAAAGCATATTCATTTCTATAGATTTACTTCCGTTAATTAGATTACGATCGGCTGATTTATCAATTTTTCCGAGTTATGCTATATCGGAGGCTGGTTAAAAGTTGTTGCAGATATTTTATTTAACATTCCATTAAATTATATGTAATTTTTATTTTATCATTTCTTGTTTTTTTAATAAAAAAACTGAGCTTCTACCGTTTTCTGAAAGTGAATGTCTTGCATACGAAAGCAAAATAGACTTCCGTTGCTACGGAAATCGTCCACCATTTGGGAGGGCAATTTCGGGAAGGGCTGGTCCTTGTTGCACAAACTTTTCTGCATTTAGCCAAGATCGCCCAACTTCAACACCCAAAGAAAAAATTCATAATATTTAGTAAAAAAAAAGCAACCAAGGAAGTTTTCTTCTATTTCATAATCAGTTCAGAAAATTCCGTAAATGTGAGAAGGCCAAATCACATTGCATAACACTGGCCGTGTTTCAAATATATGATACTAAAAAGAATCATTAAAAGAAATAAAAATCATATTTCTGGTTGAATATTATATTATTCGGGAGGAAATTTCCTTTCGATAAATATATAATTTATTTTTATTCAGCAGGTTTTCCAAAATAAAGCCTTAATTGTATAGTGCGATCATGTTTTTTACCATATCAATTGAAAAAGCCTTATTAAAATCAATATGCTTGCACATTTGTTAATATTATTTATTTTCAAAAAATTCGTAATTAAATTCTATTTAATTTGGTATATAACATGACCTATTTTCGTTGATTGGTTATTTTTTTTTTAAATTCTAAAGTTGACTTGTTTATCTGACTCAGCACAGTTGGCTCAAAGCCTGGAATTTTCTCAAATATGTACCGGTATATTCTCGGTACCAAAGTATGGTACCGAGAAAAAAATTACAAAATGAGAAAAATATTTACTTAAAACCAAAAAAGTAATTTTTTTTTGTTATTCAGAAATGTATAGTCATTCTATTCATGCGCTTTGCAATCATTTCTATTAGTTTCTTTTTTTTAAATAAATTTTTGTGTTGCCAGATGCATTTTTTTACTACATTACTCTAAAAAAGTCCTATTAAAATAAAACATATCGTGTTTTTTGTTAAATACTTGATTTTCAGAAAATCTAGAATTAAATGCTGATTAATTTGGTATGCAACATGCCATAATTCCTTTCATTAGTTATTTGGCAAAAAAATTCTAAAGTCAAAGTTTTTTTGGCTGAGCATAGGCAGAAAATTGCTTAGCCCCTGGATAGAAACCTGTTTTTCAGGCTGGACAATGGAAGGGTTAAAGAAATTTACTTTTGATATTTTGGGGGCTTTTTTTTCAAGTGGGAAACGAGGTTTTATTGTTTAACCGTTGTTAATGAAATCTTATTTATTTTTGGGGCTTTAAAGAGGAACAAAGATTCATTCTTTAATGATATGAGCTATTTCTTTAGTGATATAATCTAATTTTGATGAGATTATTCTTAGGGTTCTTTTTTAAGTGCGAAACAAGGTCATTCTATAGCGATAAATGTTAATAAAATCTTGTTTTGATGAGATTATTTTCAGCGTTTTTTTAGTGCAGAAAAGTGATTTTCTTCTATATAATTTTGCATATTTTTTTTATATCCTCTAAACACGTTTCAATGTAGATGTGGAACAGACTACTTTTACCATTCGGACATTTTTCACCGCAGCAAAACACAAACAAGATGGCAGCTGAGGACCCTACACTGCACTTCTGCCGTCACCCTATATATCACTCAACATTTGTATTGTTAATTTGTTCCCTCCAAATATTAGGCTTCTTCGTTTGCTTGTCTGTAAAAAGGGATATAAACATTTATCAATAGCAGCATTATGGCTGTAAATAGCAGCTGAATGATACACTGCTCACAAAAATTAAGGGATATTTCAAAATGAATATGAAGCGATAAAAAAACCATTTGAATTTTTTTTATTAAACAAGAACATCAGAAAAGAAAACGACAAGTCAAAGAAAGTTGTTCGATTATGCAAATGAGATGCAAACTCAATTGTTGTGATTGAGTAGCAAGTCACATATTGGTGGGGGTGAACAGAAGCATGTCAAACTGGACGAGGGATGAACATTGACTGTTCACTAGGGTATATGGTCACCCAAGACTGCCAAAACACACTGACAGCGATGGGGCATGGACAGGATTCAATGTCCAGCAGTTCATCCTCTGCCACTCTTGCTCCAGGGCAACTTCCAGCTCAAGAAGTGTTGTGGGAAGCATTGGACGGTTTGCCAGAAGTCTTCCCAGTGCATCCCAAGCATGTTCAATGGGATTCAGGTCTGGAGAACGTGAAGGCCAGTCCATGCGTTCGATTCCTGCCTTCTGAAGCATGTTGTTGACGAGATGCGCACGGTGGGGCCTTGCATTATGTCCATGAAAAGAAAGTTGTTTCCAACTGCTCCAGCATAGGGTACCACTATAGGGTGCAGGACCTCATCTCGATATCTGACAGAAGTCAGTGATCCGTTTCTGATGACACGGAGGTCGGTACGACCACCAATGCTGATGTCAGCCCACACCATGATTCCACCACCACTGAAGGAGTCCCTTTCTCGCATGAAAACGTGGATTTTCCCGTGTTCCTCGTTCATGCCAGATCAGGACACGATGATTGTCAGGCTGCAGACTGAACCATGACTCATCAGAGAAGAGGACAGTTGACCACTCATCACGGGTCCAACAACGATGCTCATCAGCCCACTTTCTATGGTGTTCAGCAGATAACGGAATGCATACCACTGGTCGCCGGGCTTGCAGTCCAACACGATGGAGCCGATTTCGTATGGTCTGGGTGCATATCCATCGTCTAGTGGCAGCAAGTAACTGTCCCCACAGTTCTGTTGCATTACTGCGCCTATTCCTTCTTGCCAATAAGGTCAATTAGTGGTCATCTCTTGTTGTTGTGGCAGATGGGCGACCCTGCCCTCATCTTCTTCGTACTGTGCCAGTCTATTGAAAGCGATTCGACAGTCTGCTAATCATACTTTGGGATGTTCCAAGTGCTGTTGCCTGTGTTTGACCAGCTTTAAGACGTCCTATGGCTCTCCAGGCTTCGCATTCAGGCAAATTATGTTACAGGGGCATTGCAAGGGCTGGGAAATTGCAGATGTGCACTTTCAAGATCAGGGAACATGCTGATACTCCAGTACTTTCAGCCTTTTGTATAGTGCATTTTCACCAATGAAATAAAAGTTGGTTTTGCATCTCATTTGCATAATCAAACAACTTTCTTTGTTTGCTTTTTTGATGTTCTTGTTTAATAAAAAAAATCAAATGCTTTTTTATTGCTTCATATTCATTTTGAAATATCCCCTAATTTTTGTGAGCAGTGTAGTTGGAGATTGGAGTTACAGTGTCACACTTTAATGCAAGTAGCAAAACACATTGGTAGCCTCTCTGCGGATCAGTGAGGTTCCCTGAAGTGCATCATTAGCAATAACATTGATAATGAGAAAAAAAAATGTTGCATTTGTACCAAAGAAATGACCGCACTCCACATTTCGTACAACATTTCTATGGCGTATAATGTACAACATGTCAGTTTTAAATTTTTTATATATGGGACCATATCACTTTTTTTCACATTTTACAATTTTTTTAATTTATTTTCAAAACTGTATTAAATTTTTTAAATGAAATATTAATAAGGCAAATCTACATCAGTACCCCTAGTTTGGTCTTCTGATCTACCTTAAAAGCAAAGAAAAAATAAAGAAAAACCTTTAGTCACAATCAAAATTTGTATATTTTCCCCTTAGGTTAAACAATTATAACTCCTTAAGAAAATATTTTGACTCAAAATATTTCGGAATCTTGTGTACTAACATTTATGCCAAAGATGATTGAAATCTGTGATGGGCGGTGAACTGACCTGGTTGAATTGACATGGAATGACTCAAAAGTATATAATTTACTCTCACTTGGTGCAATAAAACCTACTATGAAGAGCTAATTTTCATACAATAGTTTCATGGGGAATAAATGAGTGTTGCAGATCTGTAGGATGATTGAACTGGAGAGTAGTTCTGAGTCTTGCAGATTAGCAAAACTAATTTTTTCCACAAAACTATTTATCGATTTCTCAAGAGGTAACTCTTGTTGTCAACAGTGTATTTACTATTGATTATTTCATTAATAATGCTTTGAGCCTGAGTGACTTACTTATTTACATTGTATTTAGAACAATTCAAATAACTTAAAGTTCTCAGTCATTGAGCAATAAAATTAAGTTTATCCTTCAAACTTAAACTTAAAACTAACCTTCAAACTTTTTTTATCCTTCAAACTTGCATATTACAAGTTTTTAGGAGCTAACTCAGAAGCTTTCTGGAGCAAGGACAGTGCTGTCTTTAGCGATAGTTTCACTTCAAAGACTGAACGCTGTCCTTGCCACCAGAAAGCTTCAAGTTAGCTCTTAAAAACTTTTAATATGTAAATAGTTTGCAGGATATTATTAATAATTTTATTGCTCAATGACAGAAAACTTTATTATAATTATTTGCTGAGCAAGAAGGACTTTTTAGTTTCTATTCAGGTGGTTTTTGGTTTCTAACGCTTGGCTACTGATCTACGGGACCTGGGTTCGAGCCCCGGGTAAGGCATGGATGTGTGTGTCGTTTTTCTGCTGAGGTCCTGCCATCCTCTCAGACCTACTATGGCATATAAACTGGCAGGCTCTCTGTCAGACCTTTGTGGCAAGCAGCTGCTTGAGGGGGTATTTATTTTTTTTTTTTATTCAGAGCAACATTGAAAAAAGAAGTTGCCTTCCCCCAATCATACATGGTGCCATGGGTGAAAAGTTTGGGTAGATTTAGGTCACATTAGAAGATAAATGATGCAGCTGAACTTAGTTTAATGGTTAGAACACTCTGACTTGAATCTAGAGAGATGTGGGTGCAAGTCACAAGGATCAGCAAACTAATTTTTTTCTTACACAAAACTATTCATTGATAAGTTTTTGAAATATTGAAGGCTATTTCTGTTTCTTGTCATCAATATGATTTATGGCTAATATATGGAAAATGCTAGGCAGCTTTTACATTTCAAAATTTTGTATGTTGTAGCATAATCAAGGTGGAAAATGATATTTGTCTATAAGGCAGCCACGAAGAGTAATTATCAGGAGTGGGTTTTGTGAGGAATGTTGAAATGTCTTCTAATGGATGGAGGGCAGCCTGCAGTGTTATAGGTAGTTTAATTCAGAGCAGTAGTGCAAGTTACAGTCCTCAGCCACCACTTTTTTTTTATGCAACATAACAAAACAGTCATTTACGATGATTTCCACAATCCCCCAGACCCTAACATGGGTTTCTAGAAAAAAGTTTCTTTGTTACCATGGTAATGATAATTTGAATTTATGCCAGATGCAATGTACTGTTACCATACTAACAGTTGTGTTCTAAACAAACATGCAATGAACAAAAAAATACACAATTCCTCCACCCCCTCTAAAAAAAACTTCACAACTGCAAATTACTAAAAGAATAAAATTATCAAAAAAATAAACCTCATAAACACACAAACCAAATAAAGACAACACATAAATTGCCTTCCCACATACTAAAAATTACTCCAATCCCCCCCACCCCTTTTCCCAATATTTAAAACAAAATACATTTCTAAAAATTAAATTCCTTAAATAAGTCACACATAAAAAAATTAACCTTAATAAATCATTAGAATTAACTAACCGAAGACAAATCTTAAAAACAAGAAACTTGAAAATAGTGTACCACTGATCCAAATTACAAACAAGCCTCCAAAACTAAATAATCTCATCAGAGACAACACATATAAAAAAAAATAAGAATATTGGAAACAGCGCACTGCCAATCTGAATTATAAAAAAGTCCCTGAAACTAAATAATCTTATCCATGACAACAAAGAAACCATATATCCAATATCATTCCAACCTGTAATATTTATAACACTACTTACATTTCTACACCCATTAATATATTACCCATCATTTTTCAGCAATTAAATATCCCTATTAAACTTATCAACTATAAATACTAATAAACAACAAAACTACAAACAAATATTTAATTCCATAAGTAAACATATTAATAACTATCACTATTAATGTACATAACCATAAATATTAATAAAAATAAGGAAAATGCACAATCAGTTAGGCTATTTAAAATGCAGACCTCCATCCATTAAAAAACACTTCATATTGCTAAAAAAAACCTCACCTAAATTACTCATCAATATTCCTGACTCCGTTGGGAATCACGATTTTTCCCCCATCGATAATTCTACAACATCCAAAATTTCTATATAAAAAAGTGCCAAATATTTCCAAATATTCCTAATGAATAATATTAATAACATTAAAAATGTAATAAATATCTAACAAAATTAATATATCACTATAATACACTAATAATTATTATTATTATTATACTATACATAACTACTAACCACTCATTCATCTCAAACTACTATAATGATATATACGTGTTCATTACAATGGCCATGTTCACTTCCACATACAAAAACTTCAAGAATTCTTTCACCAAACATACTATAGCCCTACCCTCTACTATATTAGAATTCTCTCAAAGCCCACTTGATACATTTCCCCCAAAACTCGAACAGCCCATAATAAAACTTCTTAAATTTTTACATTTCCTAACATTTGAAAGTTTTGCCATTTTCTTCAAATCCTGCAACAAAACACCTACTACATTCTATTAAATACAAATATAGGATTAAAAAAAGTTCTGATCACACCCCCCTCTAACAAATGCTCACTCCAAAGAACTTTTGTAAAATATTCTCCCAACGCATAGCCACAAAAAACTATCAAACTCCCACTTTCGAATGACCTGGCCATAACATTACAAAACAGTTGACTAACACTTTCAACAGCAACCCTCCTAATATTAAATAAGTTGTTTAAGATATTTAGGAATTGAAATTATCATATTTTAACCACATTTCAAAAAACTGGGGGGATGGATTAATTATCCCTTTTCTGCCCATCATTAAAACCCCTCATTAAATATATATTATACAATCCATTTACTTGTGACCATATCAGGCAGGTAATCCAAGCAAGAATAACAAAATATCCAACAATAACATAATATTTAAGTCAAATCACACACAACACATAACTTCATGTACCTACTCAAAAGGAACAAATCATAGAACCTTGGCCACCAACAACCCACAGTTACTCTGTTACATTTCTATGTCAAACTTTATGCATCCTGAACAATGCCATCTGTTGGCTAAGGATTGTGAAAAACACTCTGGTGTTAATAATAGCTATCACTATTAATATTCATAACCACAAATGTGCACACTGAATTAAGCTATCAAAAACACTACAGAATGGTATTAATCCTTTAAAAAAACATTTTTCAAAATAACAGCACTAGTAAATTAAATAATTTCAATATCTAAATACTATAAATACATTTTACCATATTTTAATCACATTTCAGAACAGGGAGGGAAGTTTAATTATCCCTTTTCTGCCTATCATTGAAATTTCTAAAATATTATATACATATACTAAATATTAACTACTTTGTAAGTTGATTTAATTTTAGAGGAAAAATTGTCTTGAGCCGAGTGGGATATGAACCCACGACCTCCTGATAACATGTCAGGTAGTTTAGAGCACCTGACATGTTATCAGGAGGTCGTGGGTTCATATCCCACCCGGCTCAAGACAAATTTTCCTCTAAAATTAAATCGACTTACAAAGTGGTTAATATTTAGTATATACCAAGAAAGTCGAGTTTAGTCAATATTTAATTAATTGTATACTTGTAAGATATATTTTCCATCTTTAAGGCATGTATTTGCCGTATCGTGGATAAGATCGCCCGAACAACGCCTATATGTGACATAATGGAATATGTACTATAGGTTCAGAATGTTCATATCAATTAGAGGAAATCATATCCCACCCGGCTCAAGACAATTTTTCCTCTAAAATTAAATTGACTTACAAAGTGGTTAATATTTAGTATACACCACGAAAGTTGCATTTATTAAGATTTAATTTAATATTATATACATCTTATGTAAATACACAGCTGTGACTGTTTGCAAGAATAACAAAATAGTCATTCACATCAAATCCCACATCACGTGATTTCATGGTATCTACTTAAAACACACAAATCATAGGTCATCAAAACCCAGTTAAAGTTATATTTCAATGTCAAACTTTACACTTTGACATACATTTCCCTGAGCAGCACCATGTTGCAAAGATCACATGCAAGTTAATAACTGGCATTTTAATTTGAAGCATTTGTACAATTCATGCTAAAAATCAATGGGATTAAAGTTACTCCCATTCATATTATATCCTAAAATAAATAAATAATAAATACCCCCTCAAGCAGCTGCTTGCCACAGAGGTCTGACAGGAGCCTGTCAGTTTATATGCCGCAGTAGGAGATCTGAGAGGATGGCAAGATCCTACTTTTTATAAACTAAAAAAATTTCAAAATGCAATATTCACAAGCCAGCGCAAATGTTAGGATATATGGTTTAATTCTGTACAAACCTTGTATTATAACTTATGTTACGCTCCCATTCTACTTACGTTGTTCTTATTCACGTATTCATTAGTTGCGTTGCAATTATTCACTCCACTTACGTTTCTTCACATAGCATCATATTGTATCGTTAACTGCAGGCTAACCGTCTCCCATCAAGGCCATCCAACATGCACATGGTATGGCCCTCCTACACACAGGACTACTACAGCATCCCCTATTATGTGCCTCTACTGACCGAAGGCAGGGTGAGGGGTTAGCAGAGAGAAATCGTGTTAATACAGGTGAGACTTGAACATCTTTAGCAATGAAAGTCCCTTTGAAATATTGAACCTGTCTACACTTGAAAACATTATACAATGAATACACCATCACAACCAGAAATTCATGATTATTTAAACTAGAACATAAAATGCGGAACATCGACGATTTTAACATTGACACCTTATTCGCCATCGAACATTATTACACTGTTGCTATAATTGCGCCTTTCACCGTCTTCGTAACATTCAGCCATCAGAGTTAATACTATATACGGATACGGATAACAACTAATTTAAGAGCTTTATGACAGTTAGTTTCGAGTGTCACGAGTGACGCCATCTAGTGAGATGAGCGATTTAAACTGTAGAAGTATCAATTTTAACGAATTGCAGCGAACTTAGTTTAAAAAAATAAGGTGCTTATACTTACTTAAGAATATAATAATCTAGTGGTATGTAAAAACTAAATAATAAAGTTTTGATTTATAGTAATTCATTATGAGCTAATATTTTTAAAATAAGTATTTTTTTTTTATCTCTCACAAGGTTCAAAGTGTTGCAAGTTCAGGGTGAAATTTGACTCCAATGAGTGGTTTCCTACACCAATCACAACAGGAGGACAAGATAGGAGAGGCAGATGAAACTGCCTCTCCGCTATCTCTCGCAACTATTAAGTGTACAAATGTCGTAAAAGAAAAAAGAGAAGACTAGACTTTGCAGAAGAGGCCAATGTTTTGAAAATATTCAATGACCAGTACGAGCGCGTTGCCTGCAGCTTCAGATTGTGGTTGTACCAATTACGGAGGTGATGGAGTAGTCAGTGGTTCCGATGGCATGAATCTCACGGAACAAAGCTTCTCTTTCAGCATTATAGCTAGAATAGTTGAGCAGTACGTGAGATAGTCTCAGGTGTGCTGCAGGTGGCACAGTTAGACTATACGCTCTGCCGAGTGTGTGAAGCGTAGAGTTGCTGTAGATGACACCAACTCGAGACGATGAAGGTGGGTCTCCTCAGATCTGCAGAGGTTACCGAGGTTTGCAGCAGTGACAGAAGGGTCAACCAGGTACCTGAATAAAGAACAACTGGAGTCCTGCCACTTAGCAAGATGATACTGGCTCATCAGTTGTGAGACAAACGACGTGCAGTCGCTGAGAGAGGGTAATTAGATACATACTTCTGATTCTCAAGCGCATCCTTCGCGGTGCGATCAAGCTCAGTGCCAGGTATCCCTACATGGGAGGGGATCCACTAAAAATAAACCGTGATTCCGACAGAAGTGACCTTGAGAATGTCTCCATGATCTTCTGGATGAGGAATGGATTGCAGCTCTTGTTGTCTCGCTTCTGGAGAACTTCCAAGACTGACTTGAATCGTAATGGATGGAAAATTTGCCACTCTCGAGGCTGAGGATGAAAAGTACAGCCTCAAGGATAGCATGAAGCCGCATAGGTGGAGGAAGCGAGATGCGGCAGACGGAAACCTCTGGCGATGCTAGTATTGGCGATGGCAAAGGCAGAGGCAGCAAGTAGACTCTCACAGTCAACAGATCCGTCAGTATCGACCTCAGTACATCTCTCATGTCGTGCAATGACATAGGTGGAGAGAAGCCTGATGGCCATTGGATCTGAGTCGCTCTTTTGACCTTGAGAATGAATAGTGACATTGATCATAAGATCACTACTCCTCCAGGGTGCAAGGTTAGGGAAGAGCGTATTGCCAGTAGTGGAGCTCGCAGGGACGACTTGATTGTAGAAGTCACTGGCAGACAAGGCGACAGCAGAGACTGCCCTATCTTGCAACTTCCTGAGAAGCTCGTGGTTAAAGTGGAGAGAATGGAGCCTCGAAAGATGACACAGTATATCTCTCTTCCGGTGTAAGCGGAAAGGCATGTCATCAACTTCTGCAATGACAGACGCATTTAGTGTGTTAGGGCAGAATCCAAGATAGAGTCGCAGAGGTGTGGAATCTGGCCAACTTGCTCAGCAGTGATGAAGAGCCATTGCTCAGAAGGGGACCACTGTAGTTGACGCTGGAGAGGATTAAGTGCCGGTACAAGAACAGGAGAGTCTTGCAGGAACTTCCCCAGTGGGAGCAGCAAGGAACGACAGTATATTTTCTATGCAGTGGCAACTGTCTGAAAATGCTGGATGTGAGGTCCGCAGGTCGGCATGTTGTCCAGGACAACACCAAGGAACTTATGCTGTTAAAAAAATAAATAAATACCACCTCAAGCAGCTGCTTGCCACAGAGGTCTGACAGGAGCCTGTCAGTTTATGTGCCATAGTAGGTCTGAGACGATGGCAGGCCCTCAGCAGAAAAACTATACAAACAGCCACGCCTTACCCGGGGCTAGACGACCTTAATATCTCTTCATGAGAACCATGGCCACAGTTTTATCAGTGGAAAGAGTGAGTCTTAGGTTGTCGAAGAACTTGACGACCATGGCCACAGCTCGTTTCATCTTGAGCTGAGCATAGGAGGGGCCTTGGTTAGGGAACTAGACGCAGATATCATCCATAGATGGAAATAGCACTTTATTCTCTAGTCGAGAGGGCAGGCCTGACAGCAAGATGCTCAGTAGCATCAGGGTGAGGACACCCCCTTGAGGTACTCCGTGATTGCATAGATTGTGATGATTGATAGTGTGGGAGGCACTGAGTGTGTTGCCCAGCTCACACGAACGTCCTGTTGGAGAGGTACTCCATGATCCAGTGGATATTGCCTCTGAGGACAAGATCATGGAGTCTGAAGAGAATATCAGAGTGGAATAGAAAGTCGAAGAAGATAGGGGGCGGGGGTGGCTCAGTCGGTAGCGCGCCACGCTCGTAATCTGTAGTTCCCAGTTCGAGTCCCAGCTGTGTCAGTGTTGAGATTTATCTCTGCAAAATTCCCCGCCCTGCCCACGGTCAGTAGGGGACACCGATGGGCTTGGAAAGGACACCGTCCGTCGGATGGGACGCTAAGCCGTGGTCCCATGTGCAGGAGAGCCATACCCTGTGCACGTTAAAGAACACGCTGGTTGGCCTTGACGGGTGGCTACCATCAGTCACCCAAGAGCTGTTCCAGTGGGTCCCCTCCACCAACCTTCGGGGTCCATGTGACCTGGCCATTCAGCCCATGGTGTGCAAAAAAGTGCCGCTCAGAGGTAAAACAACCCAACCCGAAGAAGATAGCAACTGTAGTCTGTCCCTTGGACAGAACCTAAACAGCAGCGGAGGTGAAATCGATAAGATTAGTGGACATGCACCTCCCTTTGCGGAAACTCGAGGAGCTCTCTAGGAGGAAGCCCTTGACTCTAGATACCATTCTAGGCGTCCAAGAACCAGTCTCTCAAGGATCTTGCAGAAGCAAGATGATAGAGCAATGGGTCTGTATGAGGACAGCTCAGTAGTGGCATTCCCTGCATTAAGATAGGCACGATGTGTGTTGCCTTCCAAGAATCGAGTACTGTGCATATGTCCAAGAGCACAGAAAGAGGTACAGATGCGCAACTCCCATAGGGCATATGGTAACCGCGAGGCGATGGCAGCGCCATCACTGGTGGATTTCCGAACTACAATGCAGTTACAATCACTCTTCTTATGTTTGCAATTATTTTGAGTTAATATGTACAAATGGGTGTGAACTAATTTGGTCTTTAGTGTATACTTTTATAAAATATAATTTTAAGTGTTGGATATATTTCATGCTTGGTTTTGTCCAGAGTTTATACGATATAAGTTTGTTATTGCTACTCAGTGGTCTAAAGGAAATTTCACAGGTGTAAATTTTTTTTCTATTGAGAATTTTTTAAATATTCGCGTATATTACCCAAATGTTGCAAACCTAACAGTTTCATATCTGTGTATTCTTCATTCATATATATATATGGTATTTTAGCAAAACCTTAAATTTTCCGACTTTACCCTTTTGCTATAAGACATATTGCAAGATCAATTTTCCCGTTTCTAAATAAAAAGTATTTCAATATAAATCGAAAATCAATTTTTCCCAGAGGTCGGACCAAAAGAACATGCCCCCCCCCACCACCACAAAAAATGTTATTAAAGGTAATAGATGCATATATTAAACATTTATATTTCTTATTTTTCAAAATTTTAAGTGCAGTAAAACGGGGCTGGGGGGAATTTATATTGAATTGTAAGTCTAGTTTCTTGCTCTCACATTTTTATCAGCTCGACTGTTTCGTAGGCTCCTATCAATTCGTCCCCCCCCCCAGATCCACGCTTGCATTTTCCTATAAACATTATAATTCTGTTTTACTAAGTATTATGAAGTTATTAGAGAAATTAAAATCTCAGTACTCTGAAATCGTTTTATTTAAAGTAAATGCATTTGAATTTTTTAATACTTAAATTTTGCAGAAATAAAATAGGAATTGAAATGACATTCACAATTAATAGAACTTATTTCTTACTCAAAAAACAAACAACATCCAATGTACAGAAATACAGGTACTGGACAAAAAGATGGAAGCAGATCTATGTTGCAATAAATACACCCTCAAGCAGCTGCTTGACACAGAGGTTTAACTGGAGCCTATCAGTTTAATACACCAGAGCAGAAGGTCTGCGAGTATAGCAGGACCTCAGCAGAACATCATCACAAACATCCATGCATTACCCAGGGTTCGAACCCAGAGCTCAATAACTTCTATACTATGATTTTTTAGTGAAAAAATGCCTAAAGATAAATTAAAGATCTCAATCTCAAACAATATTTGTTTAGTTTTCAAAGAGTAATTAACACAGGAATCTCAACAAGCTACAAAAAAATTAACCTCAAAACTTAAGACAACACAACCATGTTTTAATTACCTCTAAATAATGGGCTACATGACCATGTTACAAGGATCCCCACACAGCAAGGGGACTCACTGGACAACATCAAGCATGTTCTTTGATGTGCACATAGTATGAATCTCCCATAGACAGATCAATGGTTTAATGTTCCATTTGATGGACGGTGGCATTAAAGCAGATTAATTTATCATAGTTGACTCCAGTACACTGTATTACACCCTGTGTTGATCTCTTAGGCTATTTCAATGTATTACATAAATTTTGAGGTTAATTTTTTCAGTCTTTTAATATTCAGCATATATTTTCCTGAATGCTAAATAAATATTGATCAAAATTGAGATATAGAAAGATTTCACTGCATCTATATCTTTAGATATATTTTTTGTTAAAAATCATATTGTAATTATTCACTCAAAATGTGATTTTCATTGAGATAACAAGAAACTGTTTCCATGTTTCTGCCCAAAGCCTATATAATATATATTTTCTTACAAATGTGATATTAAATTAATCAATGGCAACACACATATATACTTTCTTATATGAGATAATAGGATATTAAATTCATGAAAATACAGTGTTTGATATAAATATAGCAAAGAAATATGGCATCCATCTATACTCCTACAAACCTTTTAGTGAATTTACATGTTATATCAATGAGAAACTTTGAATCTGTAAAACTTAAGTTTTTTTGTGGAAAAAAATGTTGCATATAATGTCTTTCTTATATTTCCCTATAACTTAGAAATTAAATAAGAAATCATTCATATACATTTTCCTTTAAGAAAAAAAATATATAAACATTGCAAAATAGTCTGTTTAATGATAAATTATCCCAGAAGCACACTATATCTATTTGCATATCATGAAATAAACAACTATCCAATGGACGGTGGCTTTCCAAGCTCATCAGTGTCCACGACTCACCATGGGTAGCAAGTTAGCAATACAAAACAAACAACTTTACAATATTTTCAAATATATCTTTTCCCCAATTTTATAGTTTTATTCAAACAATTTTATGCTAACTGGATGATTAATGTAAAATATATATAAATTACAAGCCATTATAAAACCTGAAAGAAATATTAAGACATTTAAGTTGTGCTGTCTCTTCACTCCAAATAACATCCAGCATACTCTGAAGGGTAAATACTACTTTGTATTAAAAATTAGCGAGAAAACATCTTGAAAAATAATACCTTGATGCATTCATGGGAAATCTGAAAAATATCCTTTCTGGTTATTGCTGCTTTGTAGCTCCACACATCGCATATTTCATTCCAAGTCTCATGGCTGCCACACTGAAAATATAATTATTAAACCATTAATCTTCAAATAACAGTTCACAAATATTAAAACAAATCCTTGAAATCGTAAAATTAAACACTAAAGGTATTATATACACATTACGTGATATCCCAAATATTTGTTTATTGAAATATTACTAATAGATTTGCCAATGGTCACATTTAGTTTATGCAAAAGTTCAAACTACTATTTTAAAAAGCCATAAAAGATGAATATTTGCCTAGGCACTATTTTATTCACTGCAATTACATATAAGGGGCTACTACTGAATAATAAGTGTACCCACATCACTGCTTGTGTCCTATTTCTAACAACAAAATAGTTCGCGACATTACATAATTAACATGAAAGAGTACTTGCAATTCATATTCAATAATGCTCATCCATTTAAAAAAAAGCGAAATTTGCCAAAAAACAGCAGCAGCAGTTTAAATAATTTGAAATGATTGGTTCATGTGCCAGTTATGGCATTTGAAAGAATTCGTGTTGAAGATTAGCCTCTTATCAGCAACACAGACAGAACTTATGGTGTACCGAGTACATATAAAACTTAGTGCAAAACATTTAATAACCCTCAATTTCATGATAGCCACTGAATATTTTTTTGGGAGGCTATTAATGATAGGCTTGCTTATCAACAAAGCATGCTTGGTTTCTGATAAAAGGGACCTGGGTTCAAGCCCAGGAAAGGCATAGATGTCTGTGTTTTTTTTTACTGAGGTTCAGCCATAACCTTAAACCTCAGAGACCTTGTATTATAGCATATAAACAGACAGGCTACTGTTAGATCTCTATGACAAGCAGCTGCTTGAAGGGATTTTTTTTATAACTAGCTAACGTTTGGACAGAATTTACTCCCTTAGGGGCTTATGAGATATATATTATTGAATAGAAACTTTAGGGGAACTTAATTGAGGTTTAACTTGAAAAAATTTTTAAAATTGAAGATAGGTTAACCTATAATCAACATCTTGTGGTTTAATATGAAATTAAAATTATGTGGCCATAATCACTACGTTTAACTCATTATACGTTTCTAAGCCTAAAACATACAGTAATAGTACTGAAACCAAATATTTAAAATATAATAAAGTACACTCACCTGGAAACTGAAGCGATGTCGAAATCCATATTTGAAGTATCCATACTGACAACGGCCGGGGTTCAAATGGGCAGTTACTGTTACCGCGAGTGAGGGCGCAACTTTCACCCTTCGAGAGTCTCGCATCTGTTCTAACTAATCTGTGGTCCAAGAGTAACTGGGGCTCACGGTTATGTATATTTTGGTCCCACTCTCTGCCAACATAAATTTGCTGGAGTGAGCTATGTACACTGGTTTCCATAAATTAAGGAAAATCCCTATGTTAAGTAAATGGGAAGCTAATGTCAAAGCTCTATAACTATAACTTTTAAAATAAGTTTTTTTTTTGTTTTGAAAAATGTGATTGCAGATAAAGATCACAATCATATAAAACAATATCTCGATTTTCAACGATATTCGTTCAGTATTTAATGAGTTATGGAAGTTTGAATATTTAACAACAACAATGAAAGTCTTAAGAAACTAATAAAAACTGAAGAATAGTGAAAGAATTCTTTACACAAAGTTCTAAAATACACACTAATTTTATTAAACAACAATACAATACTTATTACTAAGTTTTAATTAACTTCTGAAATCAATTTTTGTCGCTGGCATTGTTATCGCTAAATATTCAAACTTCCATATCTCATTAAATACTAAACGAATATTGTTGAAAATTGAGATATTGATTTTTTTTTATTGTGATTTTTTTCTGCAAATCAGATTTTTCAAAACAAAAAAAATTATTTTCGAAGTTATAATGCTTTGATCTTAGCTTCCCATTGACTTAACATAGGGATTTCCTTAATTTATGGAAACCAGTGTAGTTCCCTTTATTATATCTATGGTTTAAGGATAATTCATACAAAAAAGGGATTAATTTCCTTATTCGTAAAGCAAACTGATTGTTGGCGGTTCCTGTGGAGAGAATCAACGATTGCAACTAGTTACGCATAATGATTCTATCCACTCTATCATATTCTATCTCGTTGGAGGTAGAGGCCGTATATAGGTAGAGATTGCCCAGCTCAAAATTGGACGCCATGTTCTGTCATCGCTCAGATTGTTTGGTGTGCATAGCTGAATGGTATTCCACGGATTAATGGATTTCGGAAAAGGGTAGGGTAATATTTGATACAAATTTCAGTGTTCACGATTGGAAGCACTTTAGAAAATGACTTAAAAGGAAAAGAAATTTTTAGGACTTCTTTTAAAAAACAAAAGAGATATAATTTCGTTTTGTTGTCTGTCGGTCCGTAGACATCGAACTTTTTTGTTTCATCAACATCATCATCATCATCCTGAAGCAGCCATGGGCTACAGAGGTCCAACCAGACCGCGCAGTTTAATTCTCCAAGCATATCTGTCCTGAGCTACATCTGCTGCATCCGGCCACTGTATATCAATTCTAACAAGGTCCTGTTTGACATTGTCTGCCCACCGCATCCTAGGTCTCCCCCTCCTTCTGAGGCCTCTAGGCACACTGTTCATAACCCTATTCGCCAATCTATAATTATCCATATGGGCAACATGGCCAAACCAGCGGAGTCTCTGCACAATACGCTGCTTAAAGGAGGTTGCAGACTCCTTTGCCTAACCTCATCATTAGTTACAAAGTTAAACCACCTAATACCCAAGACACTGCGTAAGCATCTAGAATCAAAAGCATCTAGTTTCCTGTTATCTTGTTTACACAGCGTCCAAGTTTCACTATCATAACTAACCCTAGAAAGAACCAAACTATTATACAGTCTAATTTTAGTCTTTAGGTGTATACGCCTATTTCTCCACAATCTCCATAGATTCTTAAAAGTCCCGGCAGCAATACCTATTCGTCTGTTAATCTCATGCCGCACATCACCAGTATCAGTTACGTAGCTCCCAAGGTAATTAAACTGTGACACCTGCTCAAGACTGCAACCATTCAGATTAACCGAATCACAACCTGCCTGAACAATTTTCATCACTTTAGTTTTCTCTCTGTTTATAACCAAACCTACTGTACTACCAGTCTCATCAACAGCTCGAATGAAAGGGTTCATCTCATCAACATCATTTGCCAAAAGGGCTAAATCATCAGCATAATTTAAATCAGAAATTTTCGTATCTCCAGCCCATTTAAGGCCAAAAGCTTTCTTTTGAAGTGAATTTCGCATAACATAATCAACAACCAATCTAAAGAGAAAAGGAGACAAAATGCACCCTTGTCGAACACCAGAAGTAATGCTAAACCAATTGCTACAAGACTTACCAACTCTCACACATGACTCAGTGTTATTATAGAGAGGTTTCATTATGTTAACTAACTTGTCTGGTATACCATATGATCTCACAATCAACCACAAATTATGACGATCAACAGAGTCGAAAGCCTTTTTGAAATCAACAAAGCTAGCAACGAAAGGTTTCTGAAACTCTAAACATTTCTCAAGAATCTGCCTAAGTGAAAATATCTGATCTACACATCCCCTACTACTTCTGAATCCATATTGCTCATCACGCAATTGCCTGTCAACCAGAGTCTTAATTCTATTAAGCACAATCATGGAAAGAACTTTACCTGGAACAGAGAGTATGCTGATACCCCTATAGTTATCACAAGAACTGCGATCACCTTTTTTGAAAATAGGGATAATAATAGCTCTGGTAAAATCTTTAGGAACCATGCCTTTATCATAAAAGTTATTCAAAATTTCAGTCATCCAAATGGTAACTGAAACATTCCCAGCTCTTAGCATTTCCGTAGTAATTTCATCCACCCCTGAGGATTTATGAAGTTTAAGTTTAGAAATAGCCAAACTAACTTCAGATTGTGTTATAGGGCCAACATTAAAGCCAACAATGCATCTATCATCATTACAAACAATGGGAGTAGAATTAACCACATTGTTTAGGACATCACTGAAATGCTCAGCCCACCTAGCCATGACAGAATCCTCACCTTCTATAACCTTACCTTGTTTATCCTTCAATCCCTGTATACCTGTTCGTTTTCTACCACACAAAACATTAACTATCTGGTACAGCTCTCTGCTGTTGTGCTGTCTAACTGCTTCCTCAGCTTTGTCAACCAGGCCATCAAGCCAAAGATTCTTATTAGTAGCTGACTGATCCTTTACACGTTTATTAAGTTCTTTGTAATGCTTTCTATTAGGACTAGTAGGGTACTGATTAAGGACATTCCTGCAGTTCCTTTTTTCTGAAATAAGCTCAAGTGCCTTATCACTTAAATAATTCTGCCTCCTCTGCTCTTTTTTCCCTAAAAGAGTACTGTTAGTTTCCAAAAAAGCCTGTTTAAAATGGCCCCATTCTTCCTCAACTTCAGTATTAAGCAAACCATGACTGTCATAATGACTAAGTAACCTATCATGGTAAGCTTTAGCTATAACTGGGTCTTTCAGAGCTTCGGTATTAAAGGTAAATTTTTTAACCCTAGCACAGCACTTTTTAAGTTTAAGTTGCAAGACACTTTTAACAAGGTAATGGTCAGATCCAATTTCAGCTCCCCTATATGCCCTGGTATTTCTAACAGAACTAGCCCATTTGCTGTTAATTAATATATATTTTAACAGAACTAGCCCATTTGCTGTTAATTAATATATAATCAATCATATTCCTATGCAGCCCATCAGGTGAAACCCATGTGTATTTATGTATGTCGCGGTGTTTGTAATATGTGTTAGTTATTCTGAAACCATTGAGTTTACTTACCTGTAGGAGACGTTGCCCATTGCCATTGCAGCTACCAATACCAAAAGGGCCTATTACTCCTCCCCAAAGGTCAGAGTCGGTACCAACTTTGGCATTGAAGTCACCAAGAACAAGGGTAATATCTCCTTTCTTGACAGAATTCAAAATATCCTGAAGTTGTCCATAAAACCTATCCTTCTCATCCTCATCAGAATCCTCAGTGGGGGCATAACAGCAGATAACATTCAAGTCTTTAATGCTTGTCTGAAATTTTGCTGTAAGAAACCTTTCATTAATGCACTCATATCCTAGAAGAGCATCACTAGCATGTCTGCTGAGCAGCAGACCCACGCCTTGGTGATGCTTTCCATCCTCCCTCCCTGTAAAGAGAAATTTAAAGTTATTTTTAAGTATCTCACCTTTACCTGTCCATCTGGTCTCTTGCAAGCCTAGAATATCTAGGTTATAGCGCTGGAATTCCTGCATGAGGACATCAAGAGAATAATCTCTATATAATGTCCTCACGTTCCACGTTCCTGCAGAGAGAAAATGATTAGTAGGATTTTTAAAGAAATTAGGTTTATTGAGATTGGTAGGGCCAACAATATCAAACAGCCCCCTGATCGCAGGCATGGGGCGAAGACCTGTTCCTCCTCCGCTAAAGGCTAAAGTCACCGATGCTGGTAGGAACTTCATAACTACGCTCTCTAACGGTGAATAATTCTAAAAAGTTCAAAATATCAAATGAATATTCCAAACGATGTAGTTATGTTAAAAGTTTGAAATTTTGGTGTTCAAATGCGAAGGTTACGAAATTACCATTGGCCACAATCACTTGACCCTTTAGACCTGGGGAGGGGGCGAAATGCAGCTTTATTTAGCAGAAAATTATATTTTTTAGAGATAAATTAAAAATTCTTTTTCGGTTAGAAAGACATTTATGAATATTACAATTTGCATTTCCCGAACCTCCCAAAAGCCATAATTGCACCCTCTAACGGTGGAAAAAATCGAGAAATCAGAAAATTTAAAACAAAATTTGCAATGATGTATTTATGCTAGAAATTTAAAATTTTTGTTGTGGAATGTGATAATCTTGAAAATTTCATTGACAACAAAGAGTTGACCTCTACGCCCAAGGTAGGTAAGAAACAGAATGGTTTGTTTTAAGAGAAAATTGGGAATATTTTTTTAGTTGATACTAATGAAATATAATTCGAATTTTCAAAGGTAGTTTTAATTTATATCATAGGGATCACTAAATTTACAAATGTCAAAACTCTTAACGAATGTTCCAAACGATATGTTTACGTAGAAATTTCGGCGGTAGCGTTCCGTTTTGGTAGAAATTCAACTAACAGTAATGATCTGCCCACTATTTTCAGAGGAGTGGGAGAAAAGCAATTTTTTTAATTTGAGAACTAAAAGACAAATACTTTTTATGTTGTATAATTATTAATAAAATACTACTATGTGCATTTTTCCTCATCCAAAATTAAATAACCCCTCAAGCAGCTGCTTGCCATAGACGTCAGAAGCCTTCCAGTTTATATGCCATAGTAGAAGGTCCATGAGGATGGTGGAAAAAAACATGAACATCCATAATTAAAGCTTTTAAGGAATGAAAAAGTAGCAAAGGAAGAACTTCATTCTCGTTGAAAACGGTATTCCCATATACTCAGAGGCGATAAGCATTCTTCTAGTTATTTTAGACATTCAGCACCCTCTGGCAGTGGAATTCGAACTGCTGCATAATTGGTAAAATAAACTATTAATATTTTATTAGTACCTGTAAAGCACAAAAAATGCTTTTCATTTATACCTTAAGGCAGAAAACCTGCATTTTACCAACACTCCCTTGCTATAACAAGACAAATCATTACTATTAGTGTAAACCACTTCACCATTATACTCTGTGACCGAAAATTTAAGTTTCTATCATAAATAGATCGTTTGCTATATTCGTTTTACGATCTGGTATTTCTAGCTTTTTTCAGTATCTAGATGCTGCCTTTCCAGTTTTTATTTACTGCCTTTAGTTACTTTCTAACAATGGAAATTCCGACTGATGGGGATTCGAAAAATGTAAATATTAATATTCTGTTAGTACGTGTAAAACCTCCCCCCCCCCAAAAAAAAAAGAGATTGTTTCGTTTATCTCTTAAAATAAAAAAGTTTCATTTTTGCACCCCCTTTTGGCTAAGAGGGTTGTTGCCGTTGTAAGCCTTCTACCATAACATTCTACTACCAAAATATCAGCTTTGAAATATTCTTTTGAAATTTTAGGCATTTTCCATCGCTAGAAGGCGCAATTAAAGCTATTGGAAGATTTCAAAATTATGAATCGCAATATTTCTTTGAAATCTATCCAACCCAAAAAGAATTTTTCATTTATCTCTAAAAGTAAAAAAGTTGATTGTCTATAGATGGACAGATGGACAGACAACAGTTAACAGAGAGATGGACAGACAGACGAAAAAATATTGGAATAAACAGACGACAAAGTAAAAACATTAGCTCGTTTTTCAAACGAACCTTAAAAGAAATTATTTGTTAGTTTTCAGTTAGCTCATTTCACTTTTGCAGCCGACTGCCGTCTTCTGTTGGAGTTTCTTGGAAAACATATTCATTAATTTGTTTCTATGAGTGGAATGTTTACACCCAAATGCAGCGCAGTGAGGCATTCATAAAATATGACAGCTTTTATAGACAAAAAGGTGGTAGAAATGTATAAAACTATAACAACTGAGAAGTTTTAACTTGGTACACACACTAACTCATAAGCTTTCGGCTCACGGTACGACAAAACATGGCGCCCATAAACCACGTGACTCAATCAACCAATGGCAGTGAATCACCGGGATGGCCAGCCATAACCTATATCTTTAACCTAATAACCTATATGGAATCTCTCCCAGAGCATAACATCTCTATACACATTATCATACCTAATATACATACGGAATCTCACCACATCTCCCACTACCCTTTGATGCGAACCTTAAACTGCACTCCTGCCACACACCCCAAGCTCATGACTGACCTTCCACTGGCTCTACAAAAATAAACACTGACCACCACACACTAAACACATAAATTTGATTTCCAACTCATATAACGTAGCTATATCATTTTCCTTCCTTCTCCTCCAAAAAAAAAAAATTATCTTTATCATACTCCTTCCCATAAATAAGGCTGTCACTGAGCTAAGACTTTTTCCAGATCCACCCCTGCGCAACATTTCACTGGATGGCAGGGCAACCCAATGCTAACCTCTGGAGTTAGATAAGCAACCATAAATATTTCCTCCTCCATCTTCCTGACACAGGAGTATTACCGATGCCACCGTCTCAGCTCTCCCCACCAAAAATTTCATCCCCCTCCATGCTCTGCAACCCATCTTGGGATAACTTTAAAGAAGAAAAAAAATTATTTTCTCTTTGCCCCCCCCCCAAAGGGATTTCTCCCTAGCACCCCAATTCTCATCTATTCCATGGACAAGACCACCCTCGCCCACCCGCATTTACCTCCCCCCATGAGTAGGTATCAATTTTGATTGACTCAAATCTACCATACTGGCAACCAACCATGGCCACAACTTCAAATAATAACACATAACATTCGCCACTCGGAAAATTATAACAAAATATATATATACATTACTTCTTTCTCCATCTCTCTCCACCCCCTTCCCCCCTTCACATGACATGCAACTGGTATTTATTCTCCATCATCCTTCAACATCAGCCTCTCCACCACTGGACGGCCTGCGGCCTAAAGCCCAATTGCCAAAATGTACGATTGCCAGCCTTCACTGTGCTGGCCAGTCATTGTCGTTTTCATCCGCACCCACTGTCCTTTATGCCTATGGACCTGATGATAAAGGGGCCAAGGCCCCCTTTACAAATAGGTCCAGCTTAGAAAGAAGGATGTATAAAAAGAAGGCCAGCCATAGGTAGAGTTTGGCCATTTCAAAACTGGACGTCATGTTTTGTCGCAGCTTGGATTGTTCAGCGTGCATAGCTGAATGATATTGCAGGGTACTTATGGATTCTGGAAAAGGGTAGGGTAATATTTCATACAGATTTCAATGTTCATGACTGGAAGCACTTTATAAAACATCTAAAAAGGAAAAGGAAATTTTAGGGATTTTTTTTAAAAAAAGATATAATTTCGCTTTGTTGTCTCTCCTTCTGTAGACATCGAACTTTTTTATTTATACAGATAAATAAAAAATTATTGTTGTGTTAGATAGATATTAATGATGTATTGCGATGTGCATTTTTCGATCCTGAAATTTATAACTGCGCCCTCTAACGGTGGAAAAAGTTGAAGATTCTAAAATATCAAACGAATATTCTAAACGATGCAGTAATATTAGAAGTTTGAAATTTTGGTGTTGAAAAGTGAAGGTTACGAAGTTATCATTGGCAACAATCACATGACCCTTTAGACCCAGGGGGGAGGTGAATGCAACTTTATTTTTTTTAACAGAAAAGTGTACGTTTTTAGAGATAAATTAAAAATTCCTTTTGTGTTGGACAGGTATTGATGAAATATTACAATTTGCATTTTGCGAATTTCCCAAAAGATAAATTGCGCCCTCTAACGGTGGAAAAAAATGAAAAATCTCAAAATTTAGAACGAATATTGTAAACGATGTAGTTATGGTAAAAATTTGATATTTTGGTGGGTAGCTAGGCGTAAACTGGAAGGAGAGCTGTGTACCAATCCCTAGTGATGATGCACAGAACCGGCCAGGTCTAGCACCTAATGTCCGACCCCGCCTTCTCGTGGTGCAGGCCGTTAGTACCTTTCAAAAGAGATACTCTCTTTTGGAAGGGAACGGAAGGGGAGGGCTGCCAGTTCAGTATGGCCTGCTGATCTGGTCATCTACGGCCACTTTTTTCTTTTTTTTCAACCCTGCTGAGGAGTGGTCAACTTCACAGGGTCCTGGTGCTGACCATTTATACCTACTAGACTGGACTTGTTTATGGATTTGAGCTTGATTATGGATCCTGGACTTGCTGCACTGGTGGGCCTCTGTTGAGGGAGAGTCTGCCGCTGTGTTTTCTGTTTACTTCTGGGTTGCCAGCTCTAAGTGAACAGAGGCATGGGATACCTTATATCAGCTGGTGGATAATCCTAATCAGAGGCCATCGCAGGTACCTGAACCTTACTTAGCTAGTTGGGCATCGTCAAGCCTAAACTGGAGTAATGCGTCTCAGGCAGGCCATGTGGCTCTTGAAAAAGTCCACTTGAAAAGGTGGTGCCTGAAGTTCCTACCAGCATCGGTGACTTCAGCCTTTAGCGGAGGAGGAATGGGTCTTTGCCCCATGCCTGCGATCAGGGGGCTGTTTGATATTGTTGGCCCTACCAATCTCAATAAACCTAATTTCTTTAAAAATCCTACTAATCATTTTCTTTCTGCAGGAACGTGGAACGTGAGGACATTACATAGAGATTATTCTCTTGATGTCCTCATGCAGGAATTCCAGCGCTATAACCTAGATATTCTAGGCTTGCAAGAGTCCAGATGGACAGGTAAAGGTGAGATACTTAAAAATAACTTTAAATTTCTCTTTACAGGGAGGGAGGATGGAAAGCATCACCAAGGCGTGGGTCTGCTGCTCAGCAGACATGCTAGTGATGCTCTTCTAGGATATGAGTGCATTAATGAAAGGTTTCTTACAGCAAAATTTCAGACAAGCATTAAAGACTTGAATGTTATCTGCTGTTATGCCCCCACTGAGGATGCTGATGAGGATGAGAAGGATAGGTTTTACGAACAACTCCAGGACATTTTGAATTCTGTCAAGAAAGGAGATATTACCCTTGTTCTTGGTGACTTCAATGCCAAAGTTGGTACCGACTCTGACCTTTGGGGAGGAGTAATAGGTCCTTTTGGTATTGGTAGCTGCAATGGCAATGGGCAACGTCTCCTACAGGTAAGTAAACTCAATGGTTTCAGAATAACTAACACATATTACAAACACCGCGACATACATAAATACACATGGGTTTCACCTGATGGGCTGCATAGGAATATGATTGATTATATATTAATTAATAGCAAATGGGCTAGTTCTGTTAGAAATACCAGGGCATATTGGGGAGCTGAAATTGGATCTGACCATTACCTTGTTAAAAGTGTCTTGCAACTTAAACTTAAAAAGTGTTGTGCTAGGGTTAAAAAATTTACCTTTAATACTGAAGCTCTGAATGACCCAGTTATAGCAAAAGCTTACCATGATAGGTTACTTAGTCATTATGACGGTCATGGTTTGCTTAATACTGAAGTTGAGGAAGAATGGGGCCATTTTAAACAGGCTTTTTTGGAAACTAACAGTACTCTTTTAGGAAAAAAGGAGCGAGGAGGCAGAATTATTTAAGTGACAAGGAAATTGAGCTTATTTCTGAAAGAAGGAATTGCAGGAATGTCCTTAATCAGTACCCTACTAGTCCTAATAGAAAAGATTACAGAGAGCTTAATAAACGTGTAAAGGATCAGTTAGCTACTGATAAAAATCTTTGGCTTGATAGCTTGGCTGACAAAGCTGAGGAAGCGGTTAGGCAGCACAATAGCAGAGAGCTGTACCAGATAGTTAATGTTTTATGTGGTAGAAAACGGACAGGCATACAGGGATTGAAGGATAAACAAGGTAAGGTTATAGATGGTGAGGATTCTCTCATGGCTAGGTGGGCTGAGCATTTCAGTGATGTTCTAAACAATGTGGTTAGTTCTACTCCCATTGTTTGTAATGATGATAGATGCATTGGCAGCTTTAATGTTGGCCCTATAACACAATCTGAAGTTAGTTTGGCTATCTCTAAACTGAAACTTCATAAATCCCCAGGGGTAGATGAAATTACTACAGAAATGCTCAGAGCTGGGAATGTTTTGGTTATCACTTGGATGACTGAAATTTTGAATAACTTTTATGATAAAGGCATGGTTCCTAAAGATTTTACCAGAGCTATTATTATCCCTATTTTCAAAAAAGGTGATCGCAGTTCTTGTGATAACTATAGGGGTATCAGCCTACTCTCTGTTTCAGGTAAAGTTCTTTCCATGATTGTGCTTAATAGAATTAAGAATCTGGTTGACAGGCAATTGCGTGATGAGCAATGTGGATTCAGAAGTGGTAGGGGATGTGTAGATCAGATATTTTCACTTAGGCAGATTCTTGAGAAATGTTTAGAGTTTCAGAAACCTTTGGTTGCTAGCTTTGTTGATTTCAAAAAGGCTTTCGACTCTGTTGATCGTCATAATTTGTGGTTGATTGTGAGATCATATGGTATACCAGACAAGTTAGTTAACATAATGAAAGCTCTCTATAATAACACTGAGTCATGTGTGAGAGTTGGTAAGTCTTGTAGCAATTGGTTTAGCATTACTTCTGGTGTTCGACAAGGGTGCATTTTGTCTCCTTTTCTCTTTAGTTTGGTTGTTGATTATGTTATGCGAAATTCACTTCAAGGGAAAGCTTTTGGCCTTAAATGGGCTGGAGATACGAAAATTTCTGATTTAGATTATGCTGATGATTTAGCCCTTTTGGCAAATGATGTTGATGAGATGAACTCTTTCATTCGAACTGTTGATCAGACTGGGAGTACAGTAGGTTTGGTTATAAACAGAGAGAAAACTAAAGTGATGAAAATTGGTCAGGCAGGTTGTGATTCAGTTAATCTGAATGGTTGCAGTCTTGAGCAGGTGTCACAGTTTAATTATCTTGGGAGCTATGTAACTGATACTGGTGATGTGCGGCATGAGATTAACAGACGAATAGGTATTGCTGCCGGGACTTTTAAGAATTTATGGAGATTGTGGAGAAATAGGCGTATACACCTAAAGACTAAAATTAGACTGTATAATAGTTTGGTTCTTTCTAGGGTTAGTTATGGTAGTGAAACTTGGACGCTGTGTAAACATGATAACAGGAAACTAGATGCTTTTGATTCTAGATGCTTACGCAGTATCTTGGGTATTAAGTGGTTTAACTTTGTAACTAATGATGAGGTTAGGCAAAGGAGTCTGCAACCTCCTTTAAGCAGCATATTGTGCAGAGAGAGACCCCGCTGGTTTGGCCATGTTGCCCGTATGGATAATTATAGATTGGCGAATAGGGTTATGAACAGTGTGCCTAGAGGCTTCAGAAGGAGGGGGAGACCTAGGATGCGGTGGGCAGACAATGTCAAACAGGACCTTGTTAGAATTGGTGTGCAGTGGCCGGATGCAGCAGATGTAGCTCAGGACAGATATGCTTGGAGAAGTAAACTGCGTGGTCTGGTTGGACCTCCGTAGCCCATGGCTGCTTGAGGATGATGATGATGATGATGGAATGTGACAGTCTTGAAAATATCGTTGACAATAATGAGTTGACCGTAAGCCGAAGGTAGGCAAGAAAAGGAACGGTTTTGTTTTAAGAGATAATTGGAAATCTCTTTTTAGTTGTTTACTAATGAAATGTAATTCGCATTTTCAAAGGTAGCTTTAATTTATATCATTAGAGATCACTAAATATCGAAACTGCAAAAGTTTTAACATTTGCAGTTTCGATAAAAAAAAATTTGCTTTTTCTGCAAAAGTTAAAATTTTAATTGCTTTTTCTGCAAAAGTTATCATTAGAGATCACTAAATATCGAAACTGCAAAAGTTTTAAGTGATCTGTTCATCATAGAAATTTCGTCGTGTACAGTTCTGTTATGGTATAAATTCTACTGACAGCAATGATCTGCCCACTATTTTCAGAGGAGCGAGAGAAAAGCAACTTTTAAAATTTAAGAACTAAAAGGCAAATACTTTTTGTTTTATACTAATAAAATACTGCTATGTGCATTTCCCCATCGTATATTAAAAAATAAATAAATAACCCCTCAAGCAGCTGCTTGTGCAGAGGTTTGACAGGAGCCCATCAATTTATACGCCATAGTAGAAGGTCGATGAGGATGGCAGGACCTCATCAGAAAAACAACACGAACATCCATAATTAAAACTTTTAAGGAGTGAAAAAGCTGGCAAAGGAAGAACTTCATTCTGTTTGAAAATGAGATTCACATATGCGCCAGAGGAGATATTCTTCTAGTTATTTTACACTTTTAGTACCCTTTGACAGTGGAAATTCGAACTACTGTATAATTGAGAAAATAAACTATTAATATTTTATTAGTACCTGTAATGTGCGAAAAATGTTTTTCATTTATCTCTTAAAGGAGAAAAGTTGTATTTTACCAATGGGACAAATCATTAATATTAGGATAAACCATTTGACCATTACACTCTATGACTAAAAATTTAAGTTTGAAGCAAAAATAGATCGTTCAGCAATATTTATTTAAAGATTTGGCATTTTACAGCTTTTTCCGCCGCTATAGGTCGCCTTTCGAATTTTATATACCGCCTTTAGCACCCTCTAACACTGGAAATTCCACTGACGGGGATTCGAAAAACGTAAATATTAATATTTTTGTGGAAAGAAATTTCGCTACGGGATTCGAAACCGCATCTCTCCAGAAACATGTCAGAATATTCTACCTGTTGAACTAACGCTGGCATTTTTCACAAAAAACATTTATTGATTTATAGACGTTTAAACGTCTACAGGTAACGCTGAAATTATCAAATATTGTTTAAATCATTACTAATTTTTTAGTGCCTCTAAAACAAAATATATATATATTTTGCTTCGTTTATCTCTTAAAAAACAAAGTTTTATTTTCACACCCCTTTTGGCTAAGACGGCAAAGCCTTGTTACCATTGTAAAGCTTCTGACCGTAACACTCTACTACCAAAATTTCAGATATCCAGTATAAATTTGTTTGCAATATTCGTTTGAAATTTTAGCATTTTCCATCTTTTCCCATCGCTAGAGGGCGCTATTAAAGCCATTGAATTTTTTTAAAATTGCGAATCACAATATTTGTTCGACACCTATCCAACCCAAAAACAATTTTTCATTTAGCACTAAAAGTAAAAAAAATGTTGTCTATAGACGGAGAGACAGGTGGAAAGAGAGATGGACAGACAATAGTAAACAGAGAGACAGACAGACAGACAGAAGAACAAATATTAGCATAGGCAGACGACAAAGTGAAAACATTAGCTAGTTTTTCAAACGAACCTTAAAAGAAATTATATGTTTGTTTTCAGTTAGCTCATTTCACTTTTGCAGTCGATTGCCGTCTTCTGATGGAGTTTCTCGGACAAAAATATTCATTAATTTTCTTTGAGTGAAATTGTTACACCCAAATGCATCGCAGTGAGGCATTCATAAAATATTACAGCTCTCATAGACAAAATAAAGTGGTAGAAATATATAAAACTATAACAACTGAGAAGTTTTAACTTGATACACACACTAACTCATAGGCTTTCGTCTCACGGTTTGACAAAACATGGCGCCCATAAACCACCTGACTCAATCAACCAATGACAGTGAATCACCGGGATGATAGAAGAAGAAGGCCATCCGTGACCATCCTAAATCCCACCCATAAATAATAAATACCCACCCAAGCAGCTGCTTGCCACAGAGGTCTGACAGGAGCCTATCAGTTTATATGCCACAGTAGGAGATCTGAGAGGATGGCAAGACCTCAGCAGAAAAACGACACACACATCCATGCCTAATCCGGGGCTCGAACCCAGGTCCCTGAGATCAGTAGCCAAGCGTGCTAACCACTCGGCCACGGGACGGCAAAACCCCACCCATACAAAGGCAAAATCACATTTCAGGACCCTGGCCCATTTCATACAAAGTACTGGCAAAATCCTTGAACCTTCCAACTTCCTGCAGACTCTCCATCTCAATATGTGAAATATGACTTTCCTCTCTGCAGACACCTCCTATTCAAAAGGTCCATTGCACATCAACAGATACAGATGACAAAAAGATCCAAGGGACAAAAAAGAAGCATTTTGGACACATTACTGCAACCACCTTATTCCCTAGTGCAATTGTATTGATGTTTTCAAAATATATATATATACATAATTATACTCTGTAACAATAGACTACAACTCCCAAAGTACCCTTTTTCAAAAATGATTACTAGTGGTGGCAAACCATCTGCCTGACCAATTTTCATCACTTTAGTTTTCTCTCTGTTCATAACCAAACCTACTATACTAACAGTCTCATCAACAGCTCGAATGAAAGAGTTCATCTCATGAACATTATTTGCCAAAAGAGCTAAATCATCAGCATACTCTAAATCAGACATTTTATGATCTTTCGACCATTTTTGGTCATCCTTAATTGCAAGATTTTCGGGGCGATTTTGAATATTCACCTTGCCACCTTCTTACCAACTTCCGGCCAACATGGGCCACACAGTGATAACACACGCTACAATTTTCACTCCCAGAAGAATTTTACTCCAAACCTCTCCCCTCCCCAGCCCCTTGCCACAAAACTACGACGCAGCACTTCCTTGGCACGGAACTTCAACCACCGCCTTCATTATTAGGCTGCCTGCGGCCAAAAGCCTATCACCAACATGTACGGTCGCTAGCACTTCACTGTATTGGTCCCTACTTTTTGACGCACACAAAAAAACTTTTTCTCGTGGACCAGATGATAAAGGGACCAAGGTCCCTTTTACAAAATGGTCCAGTTTTTAAAGAAGGATGTTAGACTCTAACTATACAGGACCTCTTAATCAGACATAATTTATATACCAATGGCAGTCAATCACCGAGATGGCCCAAGGTGGCAAGCCTCTAATTTTACAGGACCTCTAGTTGGAGGGAATAGCATTAAATTTGCGATAACCGTAACTGTATTGTGAATAACTGTTTTGACAAAGATAGAAATATCAGTTTTTATAAGATTATATTTAAGGAAAGAATTTATTTATTAAGCTGAAAATTATTAATTTATAATTATTGTTACTAATATTCTAAGAATAAGTACAAATGTTAACTGTAGGAAGCGTTGGTTTTAACGCTGAAAAGGCAATTTCAATGTTAATCGTTCCAGTAATTGAGATTAAATGCTACTTTATTTTTCGCACATATAATACTTGATCGTTACGTAGTAAATAACGTAGACTATATGCCTGATGAAATAAGGTTTTCTGTAGTGTAAAATAAAAATCTTAACTTTTACAGCCATTGTACTATCGTTTCTTCAAAATGGTAAGATTTACATCTCTGCTATAAATGTGCTGATCCTAATGTGATATTCCTATTTAGAGTGTTTTAAATAACTGTCCAAAAACAGACTAAAGTTTTGATGTGCATAATATCCATCTTATGTACATAATACGTTAATAACGGCCATAGATCTTTTATACTCTGTGCAAAGTAATGTCTCTTTCCCTTTCGAAAAATATTGATCAATACTTTGTAACCTTTATATGCAAAAAGATTGCTATAAAATCTTCGTAAGATGAGTCCCTGTGCATTCACTAGTATGTTAAGCAGGCCCTATATATGATAAAGCAAAGTAAATAAACAAAAATATAAGTAACTTTTTACAAGTGTTCAGTTTAAATGAAGCAGCTGTCAAAATATTAGCAGTACTGCAGTTCACAGTTACAATACTGCCATTTTTTTTATGCAATATAAATATATGTTGTATTTTGACTAAATGACCAACCTCCCACCCCAGTGGTGGGGATGGTTCAGTCGATAGAGCACCAGACTCGTAATCTGCAGTTCCCAGGTTTGAGTCCCAGCTGGGCCAGTGTTGAGATTTATCTCTGCAAAACTCCCTGACCATGGTCAGTAAGGGACACTGATGGGCTTGGAAAAGCTGCCTTCCTTTGGATGGGATGTTAAGCTGTTGCCCTGTGTGCAGGAGAATCATACTTTGTGCACTTTAAAGCACATGGCCATCTATCTCCCAACAGCTATTCCAATGGGTTCCCTCCCCCAACCTTCTCTGAGCCCTTGCAGTCCTTGTGACCTGGCTATTTATCCCATGTGTGCAAAAAGTGATGCTCACAGGTAAAACAACCCAATCCATCTCACCCCACCAGACCTTCAGTTTTGATTTATCGGGTGCGATATTGTTTTTGACACAATGATATGTGGTATTATGACACTGGACTTTTGGACTCTTAATGGTGACTGATGGCAGAAAAAATGAATTTTCTTTTCCCAAAAGAATTGTATGAAAATCAATGGCACAGTGCACTTTATAGTCCTCAGCTGCCAGGGGCGGGGGTGGCTTAGTCGGTAGCGCGCCAGGCTCGTAATCTGTAGTTCCCAGGTTCGAGTCCCAGCTGGGTCAGCGTTGAGATTTATCTCCGCAAAATTCCCCGCCCTGCCCACGGTCAGTAGGGGACACCGATGGGCTTGGAAAGGCCGCCATCCGTCGGATGGGACGTTAAGCCGTGGCCCCGTGTGCGGGAGAGCCATACCCTGTGCACGTTAAAGAACACGCTGGATGGCCTTGACGGGAAACTACCATCTGTCTCCCAACAGCTGTTCCAGTGGGTCCCCTCCCCCAACCTCCGCAAAATTCCCCGCCCTGCCCACGGTCAGTAGGGGACACCGATGGGCTTGGAAAGGCCGCCGTCCGTCGGATGGGACGTTAAGCCGTGGCCCCGTGTGTGGGAGAGCCATACCCTGTGCACGTTAAAGAACACGCTGGATGGCCTTGACGGGAGGCTACCATCTGTCTCCCAACAGCTGTTCCAGTGGGTCCCCTCCCCCAACCTTCTCTGAGCCTTCGGGGTCTTTGTGACCTGGCCATTTAGCCATGGTGTGCAAAAAAAGTGCCGCTCAGAGGTAAAACAACCCAACCCCTCCCCCAACCTTCTCTGAGCCTTCGGGGTCCTTGTGACCTGGCCATTTAGCCCATGGTGTGCAAAAAAGTGCCGCTCAGAGGTAAAACAACCCAACCCTCAGCTGCCACTTTTTTTATACAAGGTAACAAAACTGTCCTTTTTGGTGATTCCCACAACCCCCCTAAGAAAAAAATTTTTTTTCATTACCATGGTAATAATATTCATGTTTATGTCAAATGCAATGTACCATTATAATGGTAAAGATAATTTGCATTCTAAACAAACAACTTAAAAAACAAATCCTTCACAACCACAAATTACTAAAATAATCTCCCCCAATAAGCATGCAAACCAATACAATATTGCAACTACCTTACTACATTGCAAATTCCTCCAGTCTCCCCCACCTCCCCTCATTTCCCAGTACTTGAAACATTTTCCACCACTGGTCCAAATTATAAAAAATGCCTCTGAAACTAAATAATTTTGCCAAAGACGACACATACCAAAACACATGAAAATCGAAAACATTGCACCATTTATCTGAATTGTAAAAAAGCCTCTGGAAATAAATAATACTATCAAAGACAACAAAAAACCATATTCCCAACATTATTCGAAGTTGCACTATCACAATGCTAATTACAGATAGATTATGTTAACTCTATAAACACTGTAGATGCTGGACTAGTCATACGTTATTGCAACAAACAATGTTGTGATAACACGACTAGTCCAGCACCCATTATAATTATTACCTATCATTTTCAGAAATTAAATATCCGTATAAATTTCTTAACCACAAAGAGTAGCAAAAAATATTAAAAATAATTATTTAATTCCATAACCAATTATATCAATACTATCACTATTAATATTCATAACCAGAAATATTAATAAAAACATGCATAAATGTACTGAATTAAACTATGGAAAAAACTACAGACCATCATCTATCCATTGAAAAATAATTCATATTTCTCATAAAGAAACACCCTCCCTTGAATAATTCTTTAATCTTCCTGCCTCCATTATGAACTGTAATTTTTTTACACTGACAATTCTATATACATAATTTCTATGTAAAAAAAATTGCCACCACAGCTTTTCAAATATTCCCAATAAAACATATTAATAAATTAAAAATGTAATAAATATTTAACAAAATTAATCACTATAATACAATAATAATAATTATTTTACATAAATACTAATACTCACTCAATTTACCTCAAACTACTATAACAAGATATACATGCTTGTTACAACCATCATGTTCACTTCCACACCCATGAAATTCATTCTTTTGCTCAACTTACTCCACTCCCACTACATTAGGATTCTCTGTAAACCCACTGTACGTATTTCCCCGAAAACTATTCTCCTAAAAGAAAATAAGCAATTCACCTCTGATCCACATTATTAAAAAGCCCCAGAAATAAATTATTTCATCAAAGAAGACAAGTGCAAAAAAAAAAATTTACATTATAAAAATGCCCCTGGAACTAAATAATCCCATCAGAAACAACCAACCTAAAAAACATCAATATTGTAAGCAATGCACTACTGATCTACATTGTAAAAAAAAAAAAAAAAAATTATACAGGACAAATTAATTTTGACAATGCAAGGGCCAAAACAAACAACTCCCAGCGAAAAAATACGGTAATATCATCAAAATAGCCCCCTAAAATAAGGCTGATTAAAGGATGATAAAACCAAAGCAAAGGTGTGAAAATAATAAATCCCCTTGTGTCACATTTCCCACTTAACATGTTAACGATAACCATATTTAAAAGAAATCATCTGCAATTTGCTAGCCTACCTAAGACACAGAATTTAAACCTTTATACTACATATAAAAAAATCTAAATCTCAGGAAAAACAAAGGGTGGGGTGGGGTGGCGCATTTGGTAGCGCACCAGGCTCGTAATCTGTAGTTCCCAGGTTCGAGTCCCAGCTGGGTCAGCGTTGAGATTTATTTCCGCAAAATTCCACGCCCTTTCCACGGTCAGTAGGGGACACCAATGGGCTTGGAAAGGCTGTCATCTGTCGGATGGGATGTTAAGCCGTGGCCCCGTATGTGGGAGAGCCATACCTGTGCATGTTAAAGAACATGCTGGATGGCATTGACGAGAGGCTGCCATCTGTCTCCCAACAGCTGTTCCGATGGGTCCCCTCCCCCAAACTTCTCCGAGCCTTCGGGGTCTATGTGACCTGGCCATTTAGCCCATGGTATGCAGAAAAGTGCCGCTCAGAGGTAAAACAACCCAGGAAACAATACAAATTTCTGTCAGTTTATACCCCTAAAAACTTACTTTTAGAGCTAAAAATAAATAAAAAACCAGGACTTGTAAAACAATCTAGTAATCCATCTATACTGTGAAAACACAATATGGTGCTGACATACTAATACTTTTCACTTTACATATCTTAATTACGTTCCATTAACTTATGGTGCCACCTAATGAGCTAAGCAATTTAAACTGCAGAAGTACCCCACCTCTTAATGGCCACTAATAAAAAAAAAAACAATTTTTTTTTTCTTCAGTGAGCAAAAATTTTCCTAAATTATTGCTGTAAAGAAAATTAATATGCTAAATACACAACAAAATGGAAGAAAGTGTAACAGTTGCATTTTCAAAGAATATTCAATTATGTTGTACTTATAATGGCCTAAAATTTGCATTATGAGCTAGTGATGGCACCACAATGCAAGAATTTCCTCATCATCAAGCAGCCATGGGCTACGGAGGTCCAACCAGACAGTGCAGTTTAATTCTCCAAGCATATCTTTCCTGAGCTACATCTGCTGTATCCGGCCACTGCACACCAATTCTAACAAGGTCCTGTTTGACATTGTCTGCCCACCGCATCCTAGGTCTCCCCCTCCTTCTGAGGCCTCTAGGCACACTGTTCATAACCCTATTCGACAATCTATAATTATCCATACGGGCAACATGGCCAAACCAGTGGAGTCTCTCTCTGCACAATATGCTGCTTAAAGGAGGTTGCAGACTCCTTTGCCTAACCTCATCATTAGTTACAAAGTTAAACCACCTAATACCCAAGATACTGAGTAAGCATCTAGAATCAAAAGCATCTAGTTTCCTGTTATCTTGTTTACACAGCGTCCAAGTTTCACTACCATAACTAACCCTAGAAAGAACCAAACTATTATACAGTCTAATTTTAGTCTTTAGGTGTATACGCCTATTTCTCCACAATCTCCATAGAATCTTAAAAGTCCCGGCAGCAATACCTATTCGTCTGTTAATCTCATGCCGCACATCACCAGTATCAGTTACATAGCTCCCAAGGTAATTAAACTGTGACACCTGCTCAAGACTGCAATTATTCAGATTAACTGAATCACAACCTGCCTGACCAATTTTCATCACTTTAGTTTTCTCTCAGTTTATAACCAAACCTACTGGACTACCAGTCTCATCAACAGCTCGAATGAAAGAGTTCATCTCATCAACATCATTTGCCAAAAGGGCTAAATCATCAGCATAATCTAAATCAGAAATTTTCGTATCTCCAGCCCAATTAAGGCCAAAATCTTTCCCTTGAAGTGAATTTTGCATAACATAATCAACAACCAAACTAAAGAGATAAGGAGACAAGATGCACCCTTGTCGAACACCAGACATAATGCTAAACGAATTGCTACAAGACTTACCAACTCTCACACATGACTCAGTGTTATTATAGAGAGGTTTCATTATGTTAACTAACTTGTCTGGTATACCATATGATCTCACAATCAACCACAAATTATGACGATCAACAGAGTTGAAAGCCTTTTTGAAATCAACAAAGCTAGCAACCAAAGGTTTCTGAAACTCTAAACATTTCTCAAGAATCTGCCTAAGTGAAAATATCTGATCTACACATGCCCTACCACTTCTGAATCCATTGCTCATCACGCAATTGCCTGTCAACCAGATTCTTAATTCTATTAAGCACAATCATGGAAAGAACTTTACCTGGAACAGAGAGTAGGCTGATACCCCTATAGTTATCACAAGAACTGTGATCACCTTTTTGAAAATAGGGATAATAATAGCTCTGGTAAAATCTTTAGGAACCATGCCTTTATCATAAAAGTTATTCAAAATTTCAGTCATCCAAATGGTAACCGAAACATTCCCAGCTCTGAGCATTTCTGTAGTAATTTCATCTACCCCTGGGGATTTATGAAGTTTAAGTTTAGAGATAGCCAAAATAACTTCAGATTGTGTTATAGGGCCAACATTAAAGCTGCCAATGCATCTATCATCATTACAAACAATGGGAGTAGAACTAACCACTTTGTTTAGAACATCACTGAAATGCTCAGCCCACCTAGTCATGACAGAATCCTACCCTTCTATAACTTTACCTTTTTTATCCTTCAATCCTTGTATACCTGTCCTTTTTCTACCACACAAAACATTAACTATCTGGTACAGCTCTCTGCTGTTGTGCTGTCTAACTGCTTCCTTGGCTTTGTCAGCCAAACCATCAAGCCAAAGATTCTTATCAGTAGCTAACTGATCCTTTACACATTTATTAATCTCTCTGTAATCCTTTCTATTAGGACCAGTAGGGTACTGATTAAGGACATTCCTGCAGTTCCTTCTTTCTGAAATAAGCTCAAGTGCCTTATCACTTAAATAATTCTGCCTCCTCTGCTCCTTTTTTCCTAAAAGAGTACTGTTAGTTTCCAAAAAAGCCTGTTTAAAATGGCCCCATTCTTCCTCAACTTCAGTATTAAGCAAACCATGACTGTCATAATGACTAAGTAACCTATCATGGTAAGCTTTAGCTATAACTGGGTCTTTCAGAGCTTCGGTATTAAAGGTAAATTTTTTAACCCTAGCACAACACTTTTTAAGTTTAAGTTGCAAGACACTTTTAACAAGGTAATGGTCAGATCCAATTTCAGCTCCTCTCTATGCCCTAGTATTTCTAACAGAACTAGCCCATTTGCTGTTAATTAATATATAATCAATCGTATTCCTATCAGCCCATCAGGTGAAACCCATGTGTATTTGTGTATGTCGCGGTGTTTGTAATATGTGTTAGTTATTCTGAAACCATTGAGTTTACTTACCTGTAGGAGACGTTGCCCATTGCCATTGCAGCTACCAATACCAAAAGGGCCTATCACCCCTCCCCAAAGATCAGAGTCAGTACTAACTTTGGCATTGAAGTCACCTAGAACAAGGGTAATATCTCCTTTCTTGACAGAATTCAAAATATCCTGAAGTTGTCTGTAAAACCTATCCTTCTCATCCTCATCAGCATCTTCAGTGGGGGCATAACAGCAGATAACATTCAAGTCTGTAATGCTTGTCTGAAATTTTGCTGTAAGAAACCTTTCATTAATGCACTCATATCCTAGAAGAGCATCACTAGCATGTCTGCTGAGCAGCAGACCCACGCCTTGGTGATGCTTTCCATCCTCCCTCCCTGTAAAGAGAAATTTAAAGTTATTTTTAAGTATCTCACCTTTATCTGGTCTCTTGCAAACCTAGAATATCTAGGTTATAGCGCTGGAATTCCTGCATGAGGACATCAAGAGAATAATCTCTATGTAATTTCCTCACGTTCCATGTTCCTGCAGAGAGAAAGTGATTAGTAGGATTTTTAAAGAAATTAGGTTTATTGAGATTGGTAGGGCCAACAATATCAAACAGCCCCCTGATCACAGGCATGGGGCAAAGACCTGTTCCTCCTCTGCTAAAGGCTGAAGTCACCGATGCTGGTAGGAACTTCAGGCACCACCTTTTCAAGTGGATTTTTTCAAGAACCACATGGCCTGCCTGAGACACATTACTGCAGTTTAGGCAAGAATACACCAAACAGAATATAATGATAAATGCTTATTTTTAAATATAAAATACTGCCAAAAATGACTGCATCTGATGCATTTTCTCAGTTGAGCGTATTGCTAAACAATTGACATCAAGTAAGCACTTTAACAATGCCAAACAAAGCCACTTCTTTCAGTAGCATGTTGTACTAACCATTGGACAAATGTACTTTCTGCACTTGCAAAAGTTCCAAAAAATATATAAATCTCATCGAACGTAACTCGAGCATATTGCTAAATAACAATTTTCATTCTACACAAAAAAAAAATCCCCAAAAAATATATAATTTCGGACACTGTTTTGACTTGAGCATATCGCTAAACAACAATTTTTCATTCCACACTCAAAAGAAAGAACCAAATTTGGTTTTGCACCTGAAATCCCAAAAAATACTTTCTAAACAAGCAAAAGTAGAGAAAAAAAAAGCGATAAAAATCAAGATAAACACACAAAAAAAAAACTTACCTGTAAATGCCTAAAAATCCACGAATTTTGGCTGCTAAGGGTCTGGGTACATAATCTGCATTATTAAAAACTTTTTTAATTTGCAGTATGCATAAATTTTGCATGGTTCAAGTTCCCCCACATATAGTTTAAAGAAATTCATAATATTCATTCAAACCTGACTTTTTAGGAACCTAAAAAGTATCAAAATGCAGGATTCAGAAGCCACTGCAAATCTCAGTAGCAGACATGTTTGCTGTTCAATTCTGCAAAAACCTACAACTGTTATGTTATACATTATATCCTTACTTTGCATTTATTCATGTATTCTCAATGTACATTCTGCTTATCCACTTACCTTCTACTTACATTATGATTCTCCATGAGGCCCCACATTGTAACTGCACTGCAAGCTAACAAAAATATGTAAATTTTTACTTTGATAATGTGGAAAAAATGTAGGTGAGGAAATTACCATTATTCATAAACATTTCACTTCAGTCAGTTCAGAGTGATATAAAGTAAGGGCAGTTGTGGCTCCAGAGCTAGCAAAGTCCTAAGCAAAAATCATACACAAAGCCCCTTATCATAGTACATGATAGTTTTTATTTATTCTAAGTAAATAGTGTGAGGCCCTTGCATATGTAAAACCCAAGATAGTTTGCCTTATTAGAGCTATCTTTGGATAATGGTTATTAAAAATAATGCTTGGTTACAGTTTTCATAAAATTTTTTGTAAGCAGAAACTTTAATATTTGCACTTTAGAAGTAGGATCAAGCTCTCATGCATCCTTGTCTAGATTTTAATAGCCTTGTAACAATGTGCCAAAATTTTAGAAAAAAAAATCATATTTTAATATTAAGAAAGCTAGATGTGACTGCATTTTCCCACTTACATCAAATTTGTACTGCCATCCTCACAGACCTTCTACTATGTTGCCTGACAGGCTCCTTTCAGATCTCTGTGACAAGCAGCTGCTTGAGGGGGTAATTATTTTATTATTTATTATATACATTTTAAAGTAAATTTCGTATAATAAGGCAAAAGGTATTTTCCATTTTTTAAAAATACAAATCAGATGAGTTCAATTATTTTTCTTGGGGTGGCAACTGCATATTTGTTGCACATTCAGTTTAGTAACATCATAATGCCTAGGGTTGAACATGTTTACATGTGGGTTGGGTCCTACAGAATTTGCTGTTTCCAATCAATTTGGGGCAAAAGTCATAGAACTCTTCATATAGCAGCTACAGTTTAGTAAAGCGTGGATAGTTTTTGACCCTTTATATACTGTAGTAATGAAACTTAGCTGATTCAGAATCTGTGTTTCATGACATAATCTTATAATAGTTTGTAAAGCAGACCATTTCTGTTGTGAAAAAAATAATAGACTAAGGAAAGAATAGCATATTAAATGAATGAATTTTTCAATTAAAATAACTTAAAGTAAAGTTCTCTATTGTTGAGCAGTAAAATTTTGAAGTTTATCCTTCAAACTATTGGTTTTACATTTAGGGAAAAAAATACTCTGGTTAAAATAATTTTCTCTGATATCACTAAACAACACATTTTTCTTCTGTGTTTAATCTTTCCAGTGTCAGGACGTATATATACCTGTTTTCAGTAGAACAGAAAAAAAAGTCTTTAAAAAAAATAAAAATTGCCATTTTAAATTTTTTATAGATATCTTATAAATTTCAGCCTTGATAAATAATATTTTCTTTTTTCATTTGATGCATATTTTGTTAAAGCCATCTGATTGCCATTTCTCAGAAGCGATATAAAGTATTGCCAATTTGTTTTTTTAACTAAATATTGAAGAAACTCGACATCCTCAGTATATACAAATATTAACAACTCTGGAAATTGATTTAATTTTTAGAGGAAAAATTGTCTTGAGCCAGGTGGGATATGAACCCACAACCTCCTGATAACATGTCAGGTGCTCTAAACCACTGAGCTACCGGCCGCCGATCAAGATTTCCTCTAATTGATGATATGAACATTCTCAACCTATAGTACATATTCCATTATGTCTCATATAGGCGCTGTTCGGGCGATCTTAGCCACAATACGGCAAATAAATGCCTTAAAAATGGAAAGTATATCTTACGAGTATACAATTAATTAAATATTGAAGAAACTCGACATTCTCGGTATATACAAATATTAACCACTCTGGAAGTCGATTTAACATTACTCTCTGCTGAAGCAATCCCTTAATTTAAGCTCAGAAGTTTGATTTGAACTATTATCTTCTGATAAATAACAAAAAAAAAAATAACTGCTATTTTTAAAAATGGAAGATTTTGGAAACAATATGAAATATGTACCTTTGTTTTGGTATACCACTGTAAAAAGTGTTATTAAAATTAATATGTTACATTGCTCAAATTTTGTACTTCAATGAAATTCAGTATTAAATTAACTTTAATTTGGTATATAACATGACCTATTTCTGTTGATTAGATTTATTAAAAATATTCTAAAGTTGACTTGTTTGTTGGACTCTGCAACATTACTTTTTTCAAAGTATGGCACGGAGAAAAAAATTACAAAACGGAAGAAATGTTTACTTTAAACAAGAAAATTTTTTTGTTTCAGAAATAAATGTCTTTCTATTCATTTGCATTATATAATCATTTCTTTCTATTTAGTGTTTTTTAAATAAAATTTTATTTGTGTTGCCAGACTCATTTTTTTCTACATGACTCTAAAAAAGTCCTATTAAAATAAAACTTGTCATCTTTTTTTGTTAAATATTTTATTTTTGGAAAAATCTAAAATTAAATACTGATTAATTTGGCATATAATATGCATAATTCCTTTCATTAGTTATTTGGCAAAAAAAGTTCTAAAGTTAGATTTGGCCTCTGGATGTAAACTAGTTTTTCAGGCTGGACACTGGAAGGGTTAAAGCCTTTCAAAATGAGTAATCTCATTGGAAACAATTTTTTGAACAGAGAATTTCTACACAAATAACAGGTAGGAAAAAAAAAGACAGCATCAAAGGTCAAAGCATAAACACATGAAATTACTTGCATAGTAAAGACTTTGAAAATCCAAAAAAAAACTTGGTTGGTAAGGATCTGGATACACAGATCACATTACTATAAACGTAATTTTTAATTTGCATTCATCATAAAATGCATGCTTTTTTCCACTGAATAAAATTCCTCCATGATATTTTGAAGAAAACCACAAATATTCTCTTCAGATGATGCCTGACATTTTATAAACCTAGAAAAAAAGGCAATAATCAGAGGCCATGCTAATGAAAGCAGCAGACAATATGTTAACCGTTCAATTCTATAAAAACTTTCATTGTATGTTATATTCTCTCCAGGGCTTGCTTGAGGTACCTGCTTGAAGGGGCCTGAACCAAAGAGTGCCAGATACTTGAAGAAACATAAAAATAGTTTTGCTTTTTTTGTATATATGTTAATGAACTTAAATGCATTTAGAAACAAAATTTGAATATTTCAATGTGATATAAATCTTTTTAGCCATGCTGTGGCTGAGTGGTTAGCATACTTCTCTACTGATCAAAGGGACCTGGTTCAAGACCTGAATAAGACATGGATGTTTGTGTCGTCTAGAAGTGACACTGATGACTATGGCTGGGGAAATTGATTCACCCACTTGGTTTGTCAAGTGAATTTTCTGTCTTGTCAGCTATGTTGTATGCTTTTACTCTGGCTTTGGGTGAGTAGTAAAAACTGCTGGCTGGTAAAATTTTTGTGAAATTTCCAACCTTTGCTGATGATTATACGAGAAATTATTTCATGTTGCACATGTATACCTCAAGGGCTTTCAAATGAGTAAACACTTATTAAAATCAGATAAAACACAAGATTTACATAATCCGAGCCATACTATTTAGCAAGATAGTCTCTAAGAGACAAGAGCTATGGAGGTCCAACCAGACCATGTAATTTTGTTCTTGAAACATGTCTGCCCTGAGCTACGGCTGTTGCATTTGGCCATTGTAGGCCAATTCTAGCAAGATCCTATTTGACATTGCCTGCCCACCATATCCTAGATCTCCCCCTTTTCCTGAGGCCTTTAAGCTCACTCTTTATAACCTTACTTGCTAATCTGTTCTTATGCATACAAGGCAACATTGCCAAACCAATGCAGTATCTCACCACACAATATGTTGCTCAAAGGTGGTTGCTGACTTCTTTGCCTAATCTCATCATTACTTACAAAGCCAAACCATCTAATGTCCACGATAAGCATTTACAATCAAAAGCATAAACTTTCCTTCTATTTTATCTAATTATCATATCATTATAAATAATTAGCCTAGCTAGGCAGGCAAACAGGGGAGGACACACACACACACACAAGACGTTGGACTGGTTGAGAATACACGTGTTTTCTATGCCATGTTGCCATCAGATCTCCAGTTTCTTCTTGATCCGGTTTTTATTGATGTGAGTTTAATTACTATACAAACTGTTTAAAGAGTTTTTCTCTTTTAACTCATTTTGTCACCCAAGTTCCCCAGATACTTGGCCCACAGGTCCCAAATTTGGTAAGTAGGGTCTCCTGTGTCAACCTCTGTTGTAATTAATTGACTTATCAGAAATGCCATATGATCTCACAGTCAAACACAAATAATGGTGATCAGCAGAATCAAAAGCATTTTTGAAATGAACAAAGCAAGTAACCATAGGTTTTGGAACTCTATACATTTCTCAAGAATCTATCTTAAGTGTTAGGATTTGATCTGTGCAGCCCCTACTACCTCTGAACACACACTGTTCATCCTGAAGTTGTCCATCAAACAAATTTTTAATTCTGTTAAGAATAGCAATGGACAGAACTTTACCTGCAACAAAGAGTAGAATGCCCATAAAATTATCACAAAAACTGCAATCCCCTTTTTTGAAAATAGGGGCTATACCTGTAGTAAAATCCTTAGGAACCTTTATCATAGAAAATATATAGTACTACTATCAGCCATTTGACAACAGAATCACTAGTATCTCTAATCATTTCAGTTGTGATTTCATTAACTCCTGGAGACTTGTATAGTTCAGATCATGAAATAGGGCCATTATTAAAGTCAGTAATGGAGCCATCATCTACATCAGCTAGCAACAATGTTCAGTACATCTCTGAAATGCTCAGCCCAATATCTCCATGACAGAAACCTCACCTTCAATAACCTTTCCACTCTTATCCCTTTATACTTGTATGCCATTCTGTTTCCTCATGTACAAAGTATTAACTATCTGATACAATTTTCTATTGTTGTGTTCTCTAGCAGCTTCCTCTGCTCTATCAGCTAGCCAAATCACAAGCCAAAGATTCTTATCAGCCTTCAACTGATCATTTACATGATTATTAACCCTTAAAGTGCCAGATTATTTACCACTTCAGTTCAACATGAAAATTTAAAGAGCTGTATAATTTTATGCTGAGGTAAGTAACTGATAGAACTTGGTCACGATGTAATTCATTAATTTAAATTTTTAATTAAAAAATCTTTTAAAAGGAAATTTTTTTAGCTAAAATATAAAAACTTGCAGTAAAGTTCTCTGGGAACTATACTGTCTTCCAGCACTTTAAGGGTTATAATAAAGGGTTCTATAATGCCATCTGTTAATATTAGTAGGGTGAGATATACAGTCCCTTCTTTCATAAATAAATTGCATAGCTTTATCACTCAAATTGCTCTATCTCCTATGGTTCCATTATACCCAAAACAGTACTACTGATTTCAAGAATAGCCTGTTTAAAATGGTCCTATTCATCTTCAACCACAATAGTAAATGAACAATGATTGTTATAATGACTGAGTAACCTATTATGGCAAGCTTTGTCTATCTGAGTGTTTTTCAAAACTCCAAAGAGTAATTCTGTGATCAGTGTGGCCATCTCTTGCCATTTTTTTTTCTGCCCTACTGAGGAGTGATCAACTTTACAGTGCCCTTGACCTTAGCAAAACATTAAAAAACAGATATACTTAACATGATCTATTAATGTCTTATTTTACTTCTGCATATGTAACTTGAATTACAAATTGAATTAAAAACAAAAACTATAAAGGAGATGAGATATATTTCAACAAAATCTATGTAAATATCCTATAATTTATAAGAACAAGGAAATAAGTTATCCTGAAATATTGCTCTGATTATAAATATGAACTTTGAAGGACATATCCACTTTATTTTTGTAACTGAAAAAGCACTGAGTTACAGATATACTGATGAAGAGAATTAAATGTCTCTCAAGCAGCTGTTTGCCACATAGATCTGACAGGAACCTGCCAATTTATATGCCATAGAGAAGTCTATGGGGAAGGTGAGACCTCATCCGAAAGGCAACACAAAACACCCATGCCTTACCCGGGGCTTAAACCCAGATCCCTTTGATCAGTAGACAAGCATGCTAACCACTCTGCCACATGACTGCTCAATCAAGATAATTATGATTTTTTATTTTTTAATGTAATTTAAAACTTTCCAGTATAAGTTCTATACAATTTGAATTATTGTGAGGTCTAGTAAATAAAAGACAAAAACTATAGTGTTTATATTTGATAATCCTGTTTCCTTGGTGATAACCCTGGGTGACTGCCTCATCCACCCCTGCCTTGGAATGACCTTCTTATGACTATAAAGTAACAGTAAAATTTACACAACTGGCTCTTAGCAGATTCAAAAATATTTTCATCCCTGGTAGTAGCAGCTGTTCCCATCCATCCTTATTTAGGTTGAGTTGGGGAATCATAGATTGGTAATTCGTCTATGGAGTAACAGGTACAAAAGTAATTAATTGGCATCAGTAAAGTAACTAATTAGCATCAGTGTGAGTTGGGGAAGCAGCTCTTCCAGTCCTTTATGTCTCTCAATCCATCCCCTTGGTCTCTTTCCACCTCTTCCACCCTCTTCCACTTGGGACAATATGTGGCAGTCTCTATGCTTCCATTCTTATTGTATGGCCTAGCCATTGCATATGTTTCTTCCAGATCTTATTTATTATAGTAATTGTCATCTTTAACTCTTCTCTGACTGTCTTACTTGATTTAAATCCAGTTTATTCTTTCTAAATGTTTCATTTCTAAAACTAGCAGTTTGACATTTTCTTTTTAGTTATATTTTCATGACTGATTCATGGATGATTGAAAGGAGCACTATGCAAAATTTTGTTTTCATATTTTTGTAATTTTGCTATATTTTTATTATTTCTCCTAGCAAAAAGCATTAAATTGTTCTATTTTTCAATTATTTAATCTCAAGGTTATCAGTTTGTTCTTCCTTCCAATATTCATTAGTTTTGTTTTTGTGCATTGATTTCAATGTGGTATTTTTAATTTTCTGGGTTTACATTTCCATCATCTTTAGATTCAGAAATCAATATTTTACCATCTGCATATTTTAGATGATATATATTTGTTACATTTATTACAATTCAATTCATATCACTTTTCGAATTCTTGGTTATTTCTTCAAGTAATAGATTGAAGAGATTAGGGGACAAATGACATCTCTTCATCACTCAATTCTTGGGTGGTAGCAATTTTTTTCTGTGTGTTTTTTTCAAAGCTTTTCTGTGGTGGTGGTTAATTTTTCCCTGTTTTTTTTTGCCATCCTTGGACATAATAATAATATTTTTTTTAACAGCACTTTAGGATCTAAAAAAAAAAGCAAGAATATACCAAAGTAAAAAAAACTACTACTATTTGTTATTTGTCTCTCACCTCCTTTTTTTATGTATTGAAATTATCTTTTCAGTTTTCCATTCTGTTGATACTTTACCTAAATGCAATATTTTATTAAATGAATTTGTTAGATAGGTTATTATAAGTTCTTTTCCTGATAGTGCACCTGATACCTATTACATGTTTTAGAGAGGTTGTCTGTTTCTTTATGAAATCCTCGTAAACAGTAAGTGCTAAAATTCATACACAACTTCATCTCAGTATAACTTACTGCAATGTAAGGCTTTGGACTCAAAACATTTAGACCCTCTTCCCCTCCCTCTCCCCCAACAAAAAAAGTGGATTATAGATATATTGGCATGGGGGCACAGACACCATGTTTTTTTCTACTGAAATCAGCATATGCAAAATTTTGTAAACTAATGTAAATATGCAAATTATTGAGAAATGTTTATCAGATTTTGGCATTCTTTAAATCTTTAGGTACTTGAATTGTAAGAAGGACCAGTTGGCTCCAGATTTGGTGTGCTGGTTCCTTTGTATGGCTTCATGATGGGTAAAAAACAAAACAAAGATCCCCTACCTGCTTTCGAATGAGATTAACCCCACTGGAGATAGTGGAGGGTCTAGAAAAATTGGGGGATGTTGCTGTTGCCTTGGCTATATTATGATTTTGGCAGGAAAAGTTATCAATGAAGAGGAGAAATAAGCTGCCAATCATGTTTTATAATATCAGTGTTTAATTTAATTAAAAAAGGAATAAAGCCGAAAAGGACTTTGACATAAAACTGAAGTTAGCTTGTTGAAGTGGTATGTGAAGGATGGGACAAGCTCCCAGAAATGAGCTTGTGAACATTCAATTGATATTAGCACAGAAGTTATGAAATGTTCATATGAAAATGATGTTCTTAAGATAAATATAATACATCACGAAAGTCAGAATATCCTTAGGAGCATAAGATTAATTTATTTCATGATGTCACAAAGGTTACAGAAGAAAACACTCCCTGAACATACAAAAAGATGGCACAAGCTAACTACTACCATAAAAAAAAACTTACTGAAGTACATACTAACTTATACTACCCATTCAAACATATTAAATCATTTTATTGACAACAATGACATAACAACAATCGGCATTAAATGTATGCATCTGCTAAATAATATATCACATTTGCCATGGGATATATTTATTACTTCAAATCTTGCTTGCAGAATATTGTTCTTATGCAATCTAAATGATATAATTTGTTGTTTAGCCTTCTAAACATCTACTTAAATCTGATGATGGATATAAATATATCTGAAATCGCAATAATTAGTTGAATGTTAGGAATATTTGCAGTAAGGTGTGTTCTGTTAGTTTCTACTATCCTTTGTATGTTCAGGAAGTGATGTTTTCTTCTGCAACCTTTGTGACATCTTGAAATAAATTCATCTTACTATACTCCTAAGAACATTCTGACTTACATGATGTATTGAGTTTATCTTAAGGACATCATTTTCATAATAACATTTAACAACTTCTTTGCTGATATCAGTGGAAAAAGTGTATATATTGTTACGACAGATGAATGAGCAACAGTGACTTCATGACTTAACGTGACTGGAGCCCTCGTGTGTGCTTCTACGTGAGAGATTTAATTAGCCAACGAATTGGAACTGAGAACGATTTGGAAGAATGAAAAATAGAGCAGTGCAGTGTGTAAAAGTTGTGAGATCAAAAAGGACGTTCAGATGGTCTGATTCAGTGCGCGATAAGTAAAAGACAAGAAGTATCTTTTATGTGATGTGTGTGCGGGCGGTTGTTTTGTTTTGCTAGTTTGATAAGTCTAGTGATTTAATCAAAGATGAAGGAGTATTTACGCCTGAAGTGAATGTATTCAAGAGATATGACAGACAAAGTGAAGAGGTAGTATTTTAGTACAACAGACAGCTGATATTGTATGCTCTATACAAAAAGGCTAATGACTTATGTATGATAGTAGTTAATTTATTTATAAAATACTTCATCTATATTTTGTAACAATTTGCATTGTATTGTAATTGGTTTGAAAATATAGTTATTAGTACTCACGCTCAGTGCCTATCCATTTTAAATTTGCAACAATATACAGTATATATACATAGAACATTTGACTTCAGTGGTATTCAAATTTTCGTCTTTTGTCTTATTAAAACACCATTCACTTCAGTAGAGAGATTAAAAAACTTCAAATTAAATTTTTTCCAATTTTCACACAAGTGATAATTAGTTCACTACTGAATTAAACCATTCAGTATGAAGTCACTGTTACTTGTACCTCCAGTGGCATAACTAGGTAATTTGCTACCCCGGGCGAGTGACTGTTACAGTTGCCCCATAGTCCAGTGCCTCAGTTTTGCTTTTTGCCTTGTTCACAAGGCAGTAAATGGGAAAAATCACAAAATCTCCAAAATGGGCAAAACGGAAACAAAGGTTCTGAAATTTTGCTTCTTAAAGTCTATTTTGCAGCCTTATGGATTGTGGCGTGCCAGGGCAACTGCCCTCCCCTCTCCCAATAACTTATGCCACTGTGTACCTCTTATTTTTTATTGATGCTTCACTAACTGTTATTAACTTTTAAATATCAGTTGATCTCAAACTTCTGAAGTATATATTTAACTAGAATAGATTTAGTGTATATTTATTCACTTTGGAGCTGAAAGAAATGATTAACTTGAGTGTGATGGCAACAAATGAGGAGAGCTAAAAGTAAATGACATTTTAAAGTGGGTCAAACAGTAAAAATGTGAATTGATAGAATGATGCCACAAAACTCACAAATAGCTTTGTCATCTGCCCAAATTGAATTTTGATAGAGTAAGACCAGAATCCATAACCTGATAATTGAAGTAGCCTGGCCAATAGCAGTGTTTGTTATATACAGCAGAGTTCATTACAACTGGTGAAATAAAATATCTTCTACAATGGAATCTGAATAGTGGCATAACTAGTATTTACCTTCTTTCAACTCAAATCCCACCTATAATTATTGACTCACTGTTTTGCAATATTTCAGAATTATGGTTGTTGTTTATGTACCTCTTGCCATAGGTTTTTTTTTTCCCAAATAATTATGACATGTTATTACTTATGATTTGATATTAGTGTAAATTATAATGCAGTATTCTTTTAACTAAATGAACTTTTTCATATTTTTTCCCTAGGTGTGGGAAGCCATGAAATATCAATAATGGAAAATTTTAATATGATCTAGATGTGTATAAGGATCAGAAACCATAAAACCAAGCCTGACATCTGCCATAAAACCAAGCCTGACATTTGTGACAAAACTACCTAGAGGACACTGCATCATCATCATAGAGGCATCATCATCATGAAAAATTTCCAAATGCTGTGGCATAGCAATTTGTGTCAAAACTTTAATATTTTAGATGATAGTGTGTGCATTCTTTTATAATGTATTATGGATTAAAATATTTTAGTTTATTCCAGTTCATTGATACATTTTGTGGATACATGTCTTTCATGAAATAAAGAACAAAACATACAAATAAAGTAAAATTGCAAAATAAAATATGCTTCCCTCAGTTGTATGTTATTCAACACAAATATTTTTGCTATCAAAGGTTTACTTAATATTTTATAGTAGTTCAGATTTTTCTTGGCTGAAATTTATTTTGACTCTAATGTTTACTACTCTTTCAAACTTTGTTATAATACTACCATACGTAAATTATATATGAAGGTAAATATTAAAATTCAAGCATACATGCATAAATAGAAATACTATAATTCCTAGGTATCATTTTAAAAGAATGCTTTATTTAGACAGTATTTTATGCACTTTTAAATTCAAAAAGGTTTTAATTTTGATTGATATGCTTTTGCAACCTCAGTCAGCTTTCTGAACTATGTGTGATGATGAAGGGTTCAGCACCAAGAATGACTAACCCACATTCAATTCATTTTGTGTAAAATGATGACATTATAAGATCCCTATTTGAAAGGTGTTTTTAATGTCTGACTAAGAATGTGATGATAAAATATAAGAAAACATAAAACTTTTAATAGGAATAATACAATATAAAAGAAAGTAAGATACAACAAAAATAGTAGTCTTGTGTTTGGCACTAAAGGAAATAACAGTAGAAACTTCATTAACTTAGTCATTGGTTCATAAATGAAGAACATGAAAATGTTGGTAATAATAACTTTGAACAACACAATAGGATTTTCTCATTATTTTATAAGTACTGCAAACTTCCAATTATCTGTGTCAATAGGAATTAATGAGCACACAGATAAAAAGGGATAATCAAAACAACATAATTTTACAAAACATTTATTAGATTAAAAGCAGGGGAAAACATCAAAATAAAATATAAACTGTGAAATACCTTTAAAAATGTCTCTTTTTTTTCTTTTTGTGAATGTTTTTATTTTTGTTAAAGCAAAACAATTTCTCATATTCAGGCAAGGTATCTGTACATTGGGATGCAGTGAATGTTTCACACTATTCTCAAGTACTGTTTTCACAGTTTCATTTTAGAGTTACTTGTTTTTCACTTTAATATTACTAAAGATTGAGGTAGTAAAGTTAGAGCTATGAATTGATTTAAAATCTTAAATTGAGTTAATAAACATTTTTATTGAGCAGAAAGTACATGCATATATTATTGAATATTTAAAATTTTGAATATAATTTTATATATAAGTTTTTTAATCTCTGTTCCAAAATTTTTGTGTTTATTTTAAGCTACAAGGGCATGACCAATCTGTCAAATAATCTGCCAACAGTTAATTGAGAATTTGCTGTACTATGATATTTAAGCAGTAAAGGGAGTTCAAAACTAATAAATCGTTTCCTCTGATGAATATGAAATGTCTTCTCAGGAGGAAGGGATGCTAAGCCACAATTGTCAGTATAAACCCTTAAACTACTAGAGGAAGATTTTATAAAAAAAAAGAAAAAAAAATGGCTTGAAATGTAAATTTTAAAAAAAAGATAACTTAGTGTTATAGCTTAGTATATTTGGTGTAGTATTGGGAATGCAATACAAGGACCAAAAATGTATACTGGTATTTCAGTATTTGGTTTCATCATTTCCAGCTTAAAAATGTTTAAAATTAGAATAGCTTAGGTTAAAAAATATAAGATTAATTCAAAATATATTTGTATCAATTACTATTTAATGTAATTATGTATAATGTAAGGTGAAAGACAAGCTAAAAAAACACTGAACTTAAAATGAGTAAAATTGCTAAATTGTTAAAAATTAAATAGAATTCAGTAGTAAACTATCACAGGAGATGCCCTGTAGACATGGGACTCACAAAATAATTACCTGAAAAATTTTAGTCTGTATGTCACATTAGTTGAAGAAACTTAGCTGTTGATGGTGTGTAGTGGTCATCAAGCCTGGTAACTGAGAAGTATGGGTTCAGATCACATTCACAGTGAAATACAATTTTTTCAGCATATTATTTCCTGAAATAGGTTTAATGTTAAATCACGAAAAATTATTGCTATTAATTGAATTAAATGGGACACAGAAAGATGAACTTTTTTATTACTCAATACTGAAATACCAGTATTGAGTGGAGTGATACTAGAGTATTTCAGCATTGAAAAATGGCTGATTTATTAGTATTGCATTTCCTATTATAGCACTACATCTTTAGTTTGGAAATTACCTGGCCTTTGTGTTGAGCTCGAAAACTCTTCTCAGCCTATGGAAAAAATAAAAGAGTTGGACCACGTTGCATCAAGTAATAAATAATATGTAATATTACTTCGCCTTCCCTTGGCCGAGTGGTTAGCGCGCTTGGCTACTAATCTAAGGGGACTGGGTTCGAGCCCCGGGTAAGGCATGGATGTATGTATCATTTTTCTGCTGAGGTCCTGCCATCCTCTCAGTCCTTCTACTCTGGCATGTAAACTGACAGGCTCCTGTCAGACTGTGGCAAGCAGCTGCTTGAGGGGGTATTTATTTTATTATTATTACTTCACAGCACATACAGTTTAGAACAGAATTAGTACTAAACTGTATGTGCTGTGAAGCATTTTGTGCAATGCTTGTAGGTATAAATAATTCATTTTGCACAGGGCTTCAGATTAGAAGACATAAGGAAATATACTTAGCAATGAGACCTGATGTTTATAAACACATTGTCCTGTTATTTCAGTTTGATGGTAATAATTTAAGTAGGTTTGTATTTCATTTTGGTCAGAATCAAATTATTTAATCTATCGAATTACTTGTTCTCTGAAAACATATACACTACTTGACAAAATTAAGATAACACTAACAAACTGTGGCATAACCTTTATACTGTATGATGTAATTAAATGAAAATTTGCCCAGAAATGCATTTTGGTATAACAAGAAAATGTGTAGAAAGCAAGAACCCTCAGACTGTAAATGAACTCTGATGTCATTAAAACAAAAAAAAAATTGTGCATCGCAAAAGTTGACTGCAGATGCTCCAAAATATGCAAATATGATGTAAATACAGAGTATGATCACCTCTGATGGCTAAACAGGTCTGTAAGAGTGATCCATATTTAACATAAGGTTTTTCAGAAGGGTCTGAGGCAACAAATCTCATTCTTCCACAAGAGTTAACTTACCTCATAGAATGACACGGGGGGTAGGTAATGCACTCCCTAAGTTGGGTGGGTTGTTTTACCTCTGAACAGCACTTTTTTTGCACACAATGTACTAAATGGCTAGGTCATGAGGACTCTGAGAAGGTTGGGGGGAGGGGACCTACTGAACAGCTGTTAGAAGGCAAATGGTACCTTCCCATCGAGGCCATCCAGGATGTTCTTTAACGTGCACAGGGTATGGCTCTCCTACACATGGGGCCAAGGCTTTATGTCCCAACAGACTGGTCTTCCTGAGCATATCAGAAATTACTGACTGAGGGCAGCATGGAGTTTTGCAGAAATAAATCTCAATGCTGGCCCAGGTGGGACTTGAACTTTGGAATTGCAGATTATGAGCCTGGTGCACTACCAGCTGAGCCACTTCCTAAGGCATTTGTGACTTTGCTGGATAGATCATTCATTAGAAATCTTCCATTTCTAAGTGGAACTGAGATTAGCTCATTCAGTAGCATGCCAGGCTTGTAATCTGCAGTTTCGAGTCCCATCAATGTCAGGATTGAGATTTGTCTCACCCTGTCCTCGTTTAGAAAGAAGACACTGATGGGCTTAGAAAGGCCGCTGTCCATCGGACATGATGTTAAGCCCTGGCCCATTGGTTACTTCGAAAATAAAAATAACTAATAGAACAAACACCATGATTTACACACTTTTTAAGCATAGGTTATATTCCCTGTGGAAAGCCTTATTGGGCTTCGTGGAGATGTACAAATATTTGTTCTCTTCACTGTTCTCACATGTGAGTCCTTTCTCGAGTGGAAGTTTTGTATTATTAGTGCTCATAATTTTGCTTCTTTTTTCATTTACTTCAATATCTTATAAACTTCATTGATATGTAGTAGCAAATGCAATGTAAATGTATGTCTTTTTGTTGTTGAATAAACTTATTTGATTTGATGTGCAGGAGAGCCATACCCTCAACACAATAAAGATCCTGCTAGATTGTCTTGATGGGAAGTTTCTATCTTCTAAAAGCTGTCTGGTGGGTCTCCTTACCCCAACCTCCTCTGAGGTTTTTGGGTCCTTGAGACCTGGCCGTTTAGCCCATTGTGTTCAAAAACATGCTGTTGAGAGGTAAGGCAGCCCAATCCATTTCACCTGCAACATGTTAGCTCTATGTAAATGACACTGTTGTCCATAAACAGGAAATAAGTGTGAACTGGACCCATAAAAAGCCATTCATAGGATTCAAGGATCTCTTTATACCTCTAAGCAGTTGTGGAGCCTCCATCAAACACATGAAAAGTAGTATGGTTGTTGATATCCGTGTGGGGGCGGGGGTGGCTCAGTCGGTAGCGCACCAGGCTCGTAATCTGTAGTTCCCAGGTTCGAGTCCCAGCTGGGTCAGCGTTGAGATTTATCTCCTCAAAATTTCCCCGCCCTGCCCACGGTCAGTAGGGGACACCTATGGGCTTGAAAAGGCCGCCGTCCGTCGGATGGGACGTTAAGCCATGGCCCCGTGTGCGGGACAGCCATACCCTGTTTATGATAAAGAACACGCTGGATGGCCTTGACGGGAGGCTACCATCTGTCTCCCAACAGCCGTTCCAGTGGGTCCCCTCCCCCAACCTTCTCTGAGCCTTCGGGGTCCATGTAACCTGGCCATTTAGCCCATGGTGTGCAAAAAAGTGCTGCTCAGAGGTAAAACAATCCAATCCATGTCATCCTAGACCAGCACACCATAAATAGAGCAATATCGATAAAATGATTGCCAGAGTAATGAAATATTCAGTATAGTGAAATTTTTTTTCAACCCCTGGCAATATGTCGTATATCTCTATATAAAAATGTTTCATTTTATAAATAATGATTTTAATATAAATATCAATTTAATAAAAACTTATCCTGATACAAAAAATTATGATCAGTGTAACAAAATTTGTAAAATGAAAATTCTTAAACAATATACACAATGTACATTTTTTTCCTTTTTTTTATGTGTTTTGGTTTTTAGCATCCAGCAGTGCTGCAATGATCTAAATGCTGTAAAACAGATAACTGATCATGGCACATTGAGCCATCTTACTGCCTGCCATCTGGTAGCAACCCATGTTTCTATAAGCATCAGTAATTTCATGTTGCATGCAGCTGTGCGGTCATGGATCAGTTTAGATTGGATATCTGCATTGTTTAATCTGCATGTAATGTTACCTATAATAGCATATTTTTACCTCCAAGGATGTTAAAGTTAAAACATTGATGGAAAATGCTGTGTTACCTTAACTTTGCCAACCATTCTAGAACAAAAGTCTAATGAAAATATCGATGTATTTGAGGGGGGGGGATCACATTTTGTATAAATTAGATTGCCATTTTCCATAAGTCACTGTCAATGTTATCTACTCGAAGAATATCTATTGTATAAATAATTTTTGAACCAATTATAAATCCTTCCTCTCATTCCAGTATAATTTTTTGAGTAAAATATTGTCCAGCACATCAAAAGCTTTACTCAAGTCCATAAATACAGAAAAGCTAACTTGCCCTCATTTAGATTACAACACATTTCATCAGAAAAGTCTTCTAATAGTATTGTAGTGCTCTTATTTACACTGATATATGACCCAAGAAAGTTTGAAACAGATTTCAAAACCTTCATGGGATCTGAAAATTTTTGCACGGCACTTACAACACATGGCACTGCAAGACACATTTGTTACCATTTTTGCCTTGCTGAGTAAGTTCGACAAATGATATTCTTGGAGTTTCTCTCTGTAGTGAAGTTACTGGAATAGGTTTCCCTGCATATTGATTTAAACTATTATTATTGTAACAAAATCCAACAATCCTATAAGAGTACTCATCTTTTTCATCTTCAATAAATATAGTGTGGAGAATTTTGGTAGTCTTTTCAAATTTTGATCAATGCTGTGGCTTACTAGTGAGAAGCTTGATTCAAGTGCTATAATGTATTTTTCTATTGCTTCCTCATTGATTACTTTGGGTATCTTTTTTACTTAGTCTGTCCACTTGGTCTTCAGCCACCCAATTTTTAGTGCATCAGTAGGGATTTTGCATTTTACAACTTCTTTTTCCAAATTTCTAATGCTGAAGGAGGTTTACATTCAATCTGGCAACTTCAAATAGTGGTGTTTTTTTTTTTGTACTTTTCCAAGCAGATCAATCCAATCATGGATTATATATATTTATATTATATCGCTTTAATTTTTTGACTACTTCTGAATCTTAATTGCAACTTGAAAGTATGTGACCCAAGGACAAAGAATTTCCTACCAGTTCTATTACAGTTGCCCTAGTTATGGAAAAGTAGACTTGAAATTTTGTACCATCTGACAGCAACAGCTGTCAAAAATCATACTCTTTGAGACTAAGATCTCATTTTCTATAAACCATCTGATATTGTGTCTTTACTCCATATATGAATGAAACTTGGTTAGGGATATTATAAACTGAAAAATTTAGACATCTACATTATTTACTAATAAAATTAAAAGGAATGCTATAGTGCCTCACAAAAATGACTGTGTTACCTTAATTTTGCTTAATTTTTTTTTTTAAAAGGATAATTATTTATGGCACCTACGAACCTTTATGAAGTGAAGAACTGATTAACTCATTTTTTATAATCTTATTGGGTGAATCACCCATGAAAAAGCCCTTCATATAGAGGGAGTTTGTTTGTTTTTTTCTCAACTTTGAAAATGTTAGAGAGGAAAATCTGATTTTAAGAATCGCACTGGTATGGTATGTTTGCACATAATGCATCATTTAAATATCTCTTACTTTGCTGTTTTATGATGCATCAAGCATAATATTTAAGGTGATAAATTTTAATGTTTATATGGGGGAAAATTAAGTAAGTACTATGATACAGTTAACTGAATTGAAAGTACTGATATTTTAATGACTGTTAAAGTCTAAAAATTGTCTTTTTATGTCATACATGAAATAATGTGACTGAATTCTTTAGCTGCCATGTTTGATTGTAGTTGAATTCCTCATTTTTTTTCTTTAATTGTTACATGAATTTCATTTCGTATTATCAGAATTTCAATGCCTATCACTGCCATATATAATGAAGCAGATAATTTGTGTTTTCGAGTGCATTGGCTTTAGAAACAGTTCTCTGCACTTTAGTATGAAATAAATATGGAGGCTTTATTAATCTAGCAGTAAAAAAAGGATAATTCTCAAAGCTTAACTTATATCTGTAATTGTGCAAGTTTATTTCTTCTAACTAATGTTGCAAGGAAGTAATATTTTATACAAAAATGTTTTTGCAGTCCTTTTATTTTGCTAAAAAATGCTCAATTACCTTTCCAGGCAGATAACTAAGGCCTTATGACAGTAACTTCAAAGCATAATCACAGTTTCAGAATGCATCAGATATCTTGAATAAGTTAATTTAGAATAGTGAATTTAACTTTTATGAAAGAATGTTCAAGTTTGAGGTCTTTAGTTTTGTTGAGTGACAACAAATTAATGTATTTTTTTGTTGTTTTGTGTTGAAGGAAATGTATAAAAATTGTGTTGAATAAGTGCTATTTTATTTATTTATTGTTCTTAAAAACTATATTAGCTATTTGTTCTTTTTTAGTGTAGTAAACTATTTCAATATTTAGGTAATTTTAGTAAATGTATTGTAGTAATGGCATTTTTAACTGTAGCTACTCTGTGAACTTGAGATTTAATGACATCATTGCTCTCAAGTTGTAATGGAAACAGGCATTTGCAGTTTTCATATTTGTTGTTTATGATTCTCAATTATCATATTTGTTATGTTCTCAATTTTCAGTAGTCATATTTGTTGGAATTCATGTAAGAGACCATTGTTAGCATGATAAGACAAAGGCACCTAGTTGCTTAAGTACTTGTCTACAGATTTGGCTCTTATTTTATAAATTGTTCATTAGTTGTTTCTTGTTTTGAATGAGCAGCAGATGATGAAGATAAATGCAGCAGATATCTTTTTTTCTATGAAATTTAGAAAAGAACCAAAAGCATAACAACCAAAGTTACAAATCTTTTATCAGCTTTATGAAAGAAAAGTCTGCTTTCTGTCTGTTAATTTTCAAATAAAAATGTTGCTGAAATAAGTAATTAAATTTTTGTTTCTCTGTTTTCATAGCATAGGCTGGTATTTCAAAGAATTAACAATAAAGAAATTATTTGTCATTTAATATATTAGCTAGAAATTACTTTTTCTGTTATATATTTATATATCTTTTTAGCCACAAGATGTTGATTATTCAATATCAGCATTTCATGAATAAAGAAATTAAATTTTTATGTCAGTTACCATGAACTGAAATAACTGATTCTTTCATTTGAAGTTACAGCATTAATTAAATCCTATAATTCTAGTATGCTAAACTCTAAGAACTATAGGTAAAAGTAATGTGAAAGCCAAACTTTTTTCTGTATTGCAACAAGTTTCTATAAGTAGTTCACTATCTGATTTTCAATCTTACCATTCTTTTAGGTATTTATGGATTTGAATGTGATAAGTGCCAGCAGATGTTTACCTCAGCAGTAGTTTTGGCTAGACATAAACGACATCATCGTGGTGAAGGTCCTGGTCGACGATACTGTTGCCATTTGTGCTTGTACTCAACAGATAGAGTTGAGCATTTCCATATCCATAAATTAACTCACTCTGGAGAGCGGCCCCACAAGTGTCTTGAATGTGGAAAAGGATTTACACAAAAGAACAACCTTCACAGACATCAGTTAATCCATACTGGAGAACGTCCTTTTGCATGCAATTTCTGTCCCAGCAGGTTTCGTCACTCAAGTCAACTTACTCTTCACAGCCGAGGCCACCTTCAGGAAAAGCCATACATGTGCCGACAATGTGGAAAGACTTTTCTAGGATACTCAGCTTTGTATCGTCATGAAAAAAAACATCTATAAAAGATCAAACAGAATCTAAGACATTGTAAAATTTGAGAATTCTTGTGATGGGCTTGTGAGCTACTTCACAAGTTCAAGTATGGATTTAGTATTTGTGATCTGCTTCAAAAACATTTGAGAAAGGATCCATAAGGGTTAGAATGACATTTATTTTTGCCTTTTCTCTTAATAGCTGTTTCTTAAACTTGTGACTACTTTTTTGAGTAGACAATAATTGCGAGTTCATTTTATGAAACTTAGCCAACAGCTATTATTATTTGTAATTTGAGAAAGCATTACTGATTCTTATGAATCTGCTACTGATGCTACATTAAAATGCTACTGATTCTAACAATTGTTTTTTTATTGTACTCAACAGCAGAATATTCTTCAATACTAAAGAGGCTAATTTTTGGATGTATTTGTAATTTTAGTTAGTCATTTCTTAATTCTTCAAACTCCTTAAGATTGAAATCTATAGAAATTCCTTGAAGATGACTGCCAAAGCTGTTGATGATTGATTTTACAACTATACCAAGTACTTTGGAAGTGGGGTTGTAGTGTGGTATTTCAGTGCTTCATGAGGCAAAGTTGAAGTTTTTTAATGAAAATGGTGTTTTGTATGTACTTTTTAGAAATTTCAGTGAAAGAGAAAAGGTTTATTCATAGTTAAGGTTCCTCTTCAAAATCCCAGATATATTTTGGATGGTGGACAATATACTGATTACTGAAAAGGGTTCTAATTAACCCAGAAATTTCTTTGCAATGGCATTTTTTTAGCTCTAGTGATTGACTAACAATGTGATACTAGCAGAATTGACCAGCATCACTCAGGCCTAGACATAATGACTCAGAGTAGCAGGTTATTCATAACTGGTGCATGGGCACTCATTATTGTCTGGGGTGACATCACTGGTGGCAGAAGTTTTCAGTTCCCATAATTCCCCACATACTTGACCGATTGTTACCGAATTTAGTATGGTGGTCCCACTTAGTCCTGGCTATGTAGGGTTTAGAGATTGGGTCTCCAGCTACAATAGGCCAAAATCCAACTTGTCACAAGTATGTAAAATCTCTGGGGGTACTACCATCACTTATGAATGGTGAGTTGAAAGTTATGAATGGAGTAGTTTATTATTGTTGCAGCATGTTATCAATGGACAGATATTCCATGCCCAACTTTTGAGGGTGGACCAAATTTTGCTGGGTCGAAACCTTGACAGTGCAATAAGTTACAGTGCAATGAAGCTATAGATTAAGTTAGTGGTCCTAGCTCTGACCATCTAGGAGCAGATGTTGAACAAACAGACAAACTCTCTATTATACATTATATAGACTATTACTAAGTATACTTACTGCTTAAGAAATATTCTAAAAAAGAAATTCAATATAATAAAAATAGTGTGTTTTGACTTGCTAACAAATTACATCACAATGCTGATACCAGCTGGATACAAAATGTGCAAGAAAACACAGCACTAGCTCTTCACAATATTCACTTTTCTAACTATCACTGAATCTACTATCTCAATTCTGGTGCTCTACTATCTGGCTACTTGACTAAACCACCCATTACATATCAGGTGATGTGATGCGAGTGTCTGCTGGGAGAGGCACATGAGCATATTGCTGTGGGTGTTTGATGATGTGGGCATTTATGATAGCATGCATAACAGTGCACCTGTTACATTACTGGGAACAATTAATTAGATTGTGAGCTACACTTTTGTAACTTGAAACTAGGAAAAAAGAATTGCAGCTGGTCAAAGCATAAAGTTAAGAACCAATTAAATCCAAATAAATTAAGGCAAACGAAGTAAATGGTTATATGAAATAAATTTAATCAGTCCTTTGAGGCAAGCAGCTGCTTGATGGATAATTCATTATTATATCTGATTGGTTATATAAATAACAATGGGTATACTGTTAGAAATATAGTAATAATTGAGGTGTTTGAACTAAAAATTATTAGCTGAAAAAAGATTGGTTTTGCTTTAAGTGGGATACTTGATTACTGAAGTATTTAAACTAATAATTACTGTTGCGATATCTAAAAGTTTAGCAACCTGTATTTTATAATGTATAAAAAATGTTATTTGAGAACTGAATAAAAATGTTAAATTCTTATGATTTTTTGCTATTCCAAAATTATATCACCTCACACTATGCAATAGCTATGGTTAGAAGCATTTTCTGGACTATAAGATGCTCTCTTTCCATCGAAACTGCTGCCAAAAATTGCCCTTCATCTATGGTTCAAAGGTATGAAATATATGCAAAATAATTTTTTTTTTTAAATATTTGCCCTTTAAAATTCTAAGCATGTCTTAGGGTCCAGAAAATACAGTAAATAAAACATTTTTTAACTGTCAATAGAATCTTTGCTTCAGATATTAATTTTGAATAATAGCTTAAGCTTGTTCATGGAGCACATTGTCTTGCTCATCTGATTGTTCTTGATCTAAATAGGACTGGGTTGTTTTACCTCAGAGCAGCACTTTTCTGTACACAATGGGCTAAATGGCCTGGTCACAAGGACCCTGAGGGCTCAGAGAAGGTTGGGGGAGGCAGTGGCTATCATGAGGGGGCCACGAGAGCCATGGCCTCCTCCAATAGACTTGCAGGGGCATATAATGAATTGTTTAGTCCAGAAATGACACTTTTAACCACAGAATCCTTCATATGCTCCTAAATGGCCCCCTCCAGACTGAGACTTATGATTGCCCCTGGGGGGGAGGGGATCCACTGGACAGCTGTGAGACATGGTACCCTCCCATTAAGGTCATCCAGTGTGTTCTTTAAAGTGCACAGGGGCACAGCTTAACATCCCATCCAACAGACGGTGACCTTTCCAAGCCCATTAGTGTCCCCTACTGACTGAGAGCAGATAGGAAATTTTGCAGTGATAAATCTGAACGGTCTGTAAATGGTAGCTAGGTAGTTACTGGAAGGAGAGCTCTTCACCAATCCCCTGTGATGATGCATTAAACAGGCCAGGCCTAGCACCTAATGTCCGACCCCGCCTTCTCATGGTGCAGATCGTTAGTACCTTTCAAAAGAGATACTCTCTTGTGGAAGTGAATGGAAGGGGAGGGCTGCCAGATTAGTGTGGCCTACTGATCTGGACAACTCTGGCTACTTTTCATTTTTGTCTACCCTGCTGAGGAGTGGTCAACCACACAGGGTCCTGGTGCTAACCATATAAACCCACTGGACTGAATTATGGCTCTGAGCTTGATTAGGGATCTTGAATTTGCTGCACTGGTGGGCTTCTGTGGAGGGAAAATCTTCCGCTGTGTTTTCTGTTTGTTTATGGGTTGACAGCAGCAAGTGAAAAGATTCACGGGATATGTTTATCAGCTGGTGAATAATCCTGAGCAGAGGTCATCACAGGCACCTGAATTCTGCTTCTACTGGCATCATAAAATTCTACTTTGGGGGAAGTCTTCCAGTGTAGATGGCTTCAGCCTTTAGTGGTGGGGGAACAGGTCTTTGCCCCATGTCTGCGATTAGGGAGCTGTTTGATATTGTCGGCATTCCCTCTCTCAATAAACATAGTTTCTTTAAACATCCTACTAACCATTTTCTCTCCATAGGTAGTTGGAATGTGAGGACTCTGCACAGAACTTTTTCTCTTGATGTCCTCACACAAGAATTCCACCATTATAATTTAGATATTCTCGGCTTGCAAGAGACCAGATGGACAGATAAAGGTCAGATTTTAAAAATAATCTTAAATTTCTCTTTTCAGGGAGGAACGATAATAAACATCACCAAGGTGTGGGTCTGCTTCTCGGCAGACACGCTAGCGATGCTCTTCAAGGATATGAGTGCATTAATGAAAGGTTTCTTACAGCAAGATTTCAGACAAGCATTAAAGACTTGAATGTTATCTGCTGTTATGCCCCCACTGAGGATGCCGATGAGGATGAAAATGATAGGTTTTACGGAAAACTTCAGGATATTTTGAATTCTGTCAAGAAAGGAGATATTACCCTTGTTCTAGGTGACTTCAATGCCAAAGTTGGTACTGACTGAACTTTGGGGAGGCGTGATAGGCCCTTTTTGGTATTGGTAGCTGCAATGGCAATGGGCAATATCTCCTACAGGTAAGTAAACTCAATGGTTTCATAATAACTAACACTTATTACAAACATCGCGACATACATAAGTAAACATGGGTTTCACCTGATGGGCTGCATAAGAATATGATTGATTATATATTAATTAACAGCAAATGGGCTAGTTCTGTTAGGAATACCAGGTCATATAGGGGAGCTGAAATTGGATCTGATCATTATCTTCTTAAAAGTGTCTTTCAAATTAAACTTAAAAAGTGTTGTGCTAGGGTTAAAATTTTTACCTTTAATACTGAAGCTCTGAAAGACCCAGTTATAGCTAAAGCTTACCATGATAGGTTACTTAATCATTATGACAGTCATGGTTTGCTTACTACTGAAGTTGAGGAAGAAAGGAACCATTTTAAACAGGCTTTTTTGGAAACTAACAGTACTCTTTTAGGGAAAAAGGAGCAGAGGAAGCAGAATCATTTGAGTGATAAAGCACTTGAGCTTATTTCAGAAAGAAAGAACTGCAGGAATGTTCTTAATCATTTCCCTACTAGTCCTAATAGAAAGCATTAAATAAAAAAAAATAAATACCCCCTCAAGCAGCTGCTTGCCACAGAGGTCTGACAGGAGCCTGTCAATTTATATGCCATAGTAGAAGGATCTGAGAGGATGGCAGGACCTCAGCAGAAAAACGACACACACATCCATGCCTTAACCCGGGGCTCGAACCCAGGTCCCTTGGATCAGTATCCAAGCGCACTAACCACTCGGCCATGGGATTTACAGAGAGCTTAATAAACGTGTAAAGGATCAGTTAGCTGCTGATAAGAATCTTTGGCTTGATGGCTTGGCTGACAAGCCAAAGAAGCAGTTAGACAGCACAACAGCAGAGAGCTGTACCAGATAGTTAATGTTTTGTGTGGTAGAAAACGGACAGGCATACAAGGATTGAAGGATAAACAAGGTAAGGTTATAGAAGGGGAGGATTCTGTCATGGCTAGGTGGGTTGAGCATTTCAGTGATGTTCTAAACAATATGGGTAGTTCTACTCCCATTGTTTGTAATGATAATAGATGCATTGGTGGCTTTAATGTTGGCCCTATAACACAATCTGAAGTTATTTTGGCTGTTTCTAAACTTAAACTACATAAATCCCCAGGGGTAGATGAAATTACTACGGAAATGCTTAGAGCTGGGAATGTTTCGGTTACCACTTGGATGACTGAAATTATGAATATCTTTTATGATAAAGGCATGGTTCCTAAGGATTTTACCAGAGCTATCGTTATCTCTATTTTCAAAAAAGGTGATCACAGTTCTTGTGATAACTATAGAGATATTAGCTTACTCTCTGTTCCAGGGAAAGTTCTTTGCATGATTGTGCTTAATAGAATTAAGAATCTGGTTGATAGTCAATTGCATGATGAGCAATGTGGATTCAGAAGTGGTAGGAAATGTGTGGATCAGATATTTTCACTTACGCAGATTCTTGAAAAATGTTTAGAGTTTCAGAAACGTTTGGTTGCTAGCTTTGTTGATTTCAAAAAGGCTTTCGACTCTGTTGATTGTCATAATTTGTGGTTGTGAGATCATATGGTATACCTGACAAGTTAGTTAACATAATGAAAGCTCTGTATAATAACACTGAGTCGTGTGTGAGAGTTGTTAAGGCTTGTAGCAATTGGTTTAGCATTACTTCTGGTGTTCGACAAGGGTGCATTTTGTCTCCTTTTCTGTTTAGTTTGGTTATTGATTATGTTATGCGAAATTCACTTCAAGGGAAAAATTTTTGCCTTGAATGAGCTGGAGATACGAAAATTTCTGATTTAGATTATGCTGATGATTTAGCCCTTTTGGCAGATGATGTTGATGTGATGAACTCTTTCATTCAAGCTATTGATGAAACTGGTAGTAGAGTAGGTTTGGTTATAAACAGAGAGAAAACTAAAGTGATGAAAATTGGTCAGGCAGGCTGTGATTCAGTTAATCTGAAGGGTTGCAATCTTTAACAGGTGTCACAGTTTAATCATCTTGGGAGATATATAACAGATACTGGTGATGTGCGGCATGAGATTAACAGACGGATAGGGATTGCTGCAGGGACTTCTAAGAATCTATGGAGAGTGTGGAGAAATAGGCGTATATACCTAAAGACTAAAATTAGACTGTATAATAGTTTGGTTCTTTCTAGGGTTAGTTATGGCAGTGAAACTTGGACACTTTGTAAACATGATAACAGAAAACTAGATGCTTTTAATTCTGGATGCTTATGCAGTATCTTAGGCATTAGTTGGTTCAACTTTGTAACTAATGATGAGGTTAGGCAAAGGAGTCTGCAACCTCCTTTAAGCAGCATATTGTGCAGAGAGAGATACAGGCAACATGGCTGGTTTGGCCATGTTGCCCATATGGATAATTATAGATTGGCGAATAGGGTTATGAACAGTGTGCCTAAAGGCTTCAGAAAGAGGGGGAGACCAAGGATGAGGTGGGCAGACAGTGTCAAACAGGACCTTATTAGAATTGGTGTGCAGTTGCCAGATGCAGCAGATGTAGCTCAGGACAGATTGCTTGGAGAACTAAATTGCACAGTCTGGTTGGATCTCCATAGCTCATGGCTGCTTGAGGATGATGATGATGATGAAATATGAACGTTAGCCTAGGTTGGACTCAAACCTGGGAACTGCAGATTAAGAGCCTGGTGGACTAGTTGGTGAACTGAGCCCCCCTCCCCCTCTCTCCTGATTTAAATAACATAAAACTGCAAGTTGATGATGCTTTGTTCATTCACTACTGGCAGTGGTGGCTTATCTTAAAAAACACACCTCATGGAAAAATTTAAACAGTAGATTTTGGCAATAATAGTTATTTTCCACGATTATTTAGTTATGTGACACAAGAGAGCCTTCTTTTAGATCCAGAGCCCTGGATATTATGTGTATCTTGTTATGTAACTGAATGTAACATAGTCTGGCAACCTATGTTAAGTCTCTATAGACTTTTGCACTGTTGATCAGATTAGACTTTAAATGGATTTTCTTTATGTATCAGGGGCAAGTATTCACAGTATTTGAGTATTCTATGTTACTCTAATAATTTCATGAGTGGCTCAATTGGTAGCATGCAATCTGCATTTCCCAGGTTCGAATTCTGTCTGGCCAGTGTTGAGACTTATTTCCACGAAACTCAACACCCTACCTCAGTCAGTGGGGGACACCAATGGGCTTGGAAAGACCATCGTCTGTCAGATGGGACATTAAACCATGGCCCCCTGTGGGGGAGAGCCATACCCTTTGCACATTAAAGAACACGCTAGATATCTTTGATGGGAGGCTGCCATCTGGCTCTTAACAGCTGTCCAGTGGGTCCCCTCCCCCAAACTTCTCTGAACCCTAGGGGTCCTTGTGGCCTGACCATTTAGCCCATTGTGTGCAAAAAAATGTGCTTCTCAGAGGTGAAACAACCCAAACATTACATTCCACATTTTAGATTTGAGAATTCTAAGTTTATATATTTAGAAATTATGTTGTTGCATTGAAATAAGATGAATATTTCATATCTGAAAATGTGATATATTAAGTGTCATGTTCTTTTATGATATTGGCCTTTGCATTAGATGCCTTTCACATAGAAAATTAATACATTTCTAGAACACAGTGGACTGTTAAAAGATTTGTGTTCACTGAGAATTTCAGCTGGTTTGAAATGTCACACTCATCATTGTCCCAGTTTTGTCCCTGTTATTAACCTGTTATTTTTTCATTCCTATATTTCACCAGGAAAAGTATCCTGGAAGTTATTGATATTAATTCTTTTTAGTATTTTTTTTTTCCAGAAAGAGATTAGTTTTACATTAATTCATTGAATGAAGTGAAATGAAAGAAATTTGTCAGCTGATATATCTGTCCATGAATGCAAGTAGAAAAGGTAAACGAAGTAAAAAGGTAGGTAGTTATAGGGATACACACCCATTAATGTATCATTTATAAATTCTTTTACTGAATTAGGGATTATTGCATATGCATCCATTAATCACAAATATTTAGGCATCAATCTTAGCAGTTGATATGATTATATACTAGATGTAGTTTAATTCTTAAATTTTGTTATTTTAAACTAACATCTTAATAAAAATTATTAAAAGCAGTCATTTGACATCCACATTTTTTATTTCCTCTCTGACTTGAAAAGTAATGACACATCTCAACATCAAGAATTTATTTCTAAAATTTATATCAGTAGGCATTCCTTGAGGGTTAATATATTAAAATAACATTTTTTCCATAGATTTATTTTTATAAGACTGTGAATACAATCTAGTAATATCTTCCACCACACATTAGTTTTGCTGACAGACAGTTTTTTGCTGCCTGATTCAAAATGGTATTATAGAGAACCTTAGAAAATCATTAAAAAATTCCCATATTATGCTATTGGAAGTTCACTATAGTAAATGAGCTTTTTATGGATTAAGACTGAAAACTTATTTCACTTAAATTTAAATTATTAACTTGATTAACTTGAATTTCAGTAATATTTGTTGAGTATTTAAAGAGCTATGAAAGCTGGAATATTTAACAGAAAAAGTTGCCAGTCCATAAATATTTATCTTGAAAGCCAATCAGAACAAAGGTTATCAAACCATTTATTAAAATATTTTAATGTTCAGAAAATTGTCTAATAAGTCTAAATTTTTGTAAATTTTCACAAAACTTTTTAAATGTTACTGACACTGCTGAAATATTTCAACTACCATAACTCTAAATACCAAATGAATATTGCAGAAATTTGAGATTTAGAGACGCTTGATTTTGATCTTTAATTTAGTTTCTATCCCATTCCCTGGGGCGGGGGTAGCTCAGTCGGTAGCGCGTCAGGCTCGTAATCTGTAGTTCCCAGGTTCGAGTCCCAGCTGGGTCAGCATTGAGATTTATCTCCGCAAAATTCCCCGCCCTGCCCACGGTCAGTAGGGGACACCGATGGGCTTGGAAAGGCCGCCATCCGTCGGATGGGACGTTAAGCCGTGGCCCCGTGTGCGGGAGAGCCATACCCTGTGCACGTTAAGAACACGCTGGATGGCCTTGACGGGAGGCTACCATCTGTCTCCCAACAGCTGTTCCAGTGGGTCCCCTCCCCCAACCTTCTCTGAGCCTTCGGGGTCCATGTGACCTGGCCATTTAGCCCATGGTGTGCAAAAAAGTGTCGCTCAGAGGTAAAACAACCCAACCTATCCCATTCCCATAAAGAGTTTATTCTTCAGGTTATTGAGTTTCAAATTTGGCTCCCCATTGGCATAACATGGAATACTCCAATGACTTAGTAGGTCTATGTACACAAGAGTAACAATTACAGTATAGCCTAGAATAAAGAATGCTGAAAACGAGAACAGAAAGCTTGAAGATTATATATATCTTTAATATATCCTTTGTTAAACAGAGCATGAAAGCACACTAGAGTAGGGGAAATTAAAACATAATACTGTATTACACAAACACATGCTTCAAATATTAACCAAAACATTCCATACAGTTTTCATATCTGAGATGGGAATTGTTAAACATTCCTTGGATGTATTGAAGTGGTATAGAGTGCAATATGTGTCAGATACTAATACCGTCTTTCCCCGAAAATAAGACCAGGTCTTATATTACTTTTTCTCCAAAAGATGCATTAGAGCTTATTTTCAGAGGATGTCTTATTTTTTCATGTACAACAATCTACATTTATTCATGTACAAAAAAATCTACATTTATTCAAATACAATCATGTCATCTTCTTCTGGAACATCATCATCAGCCCAGTTAAGATCGTCAGCCAGATGGACGAATTAAGTATGTCCATTACAACACGCGATGTATTGAATTTTGAAGATTCATATTAGACACAACCACGTCTGTTCGTTATCAAGTGCGTACGTTATTTGTGCATTGTGTCTGTACTCCGATTGGTCATTTGGCAATAAGTCTTGAGTTCATCTGTTTACATAGGCTACCTCTTGTCCAAAGGCACCCACTTTGGTATTTACAAATACTTAATTATAATTTATATTATCATTTATTTTAAGTATTAATGTCAATAATATTATTTATTTATAATTAATTATATATTAATATTATTATTTTATAATTCAATACATCCTTTGTGTGTTGCAATGGATGTTCTAAATGCGTCCGTCTGGCTCACGATCTTAACTGGGGTTTATTTTTGCGGTAGGGCTTATATTACGAGCATCCTGAAAAATCATCCTAGGGCTTATTTTCCGGTTAGGTATTATTTTCGGGGAAATACAGTATTCAGTTGATCAGTGTCAAATTTACCGGATTGCAATACACTTTTTCTTTAAGTATTTTACTCAGACAAGCATCAAGTAGGATGAGGTCTGATGAATCCAAAGGGATTGGGTAATCTGTCCCCCCTGGAAATGAGATGATTCAGAAAGTGCTGCTGGAGAGCTTACAACATATTCCTTGCTGTGTGTGCTGTAGCTCCATCTTATTGGAACTTCTGGGTACCCAATTCTTCTGGGTTCTTGCTCAGCAGAAGCATTTCAGATTGTGCAGCAAGGGCTCAATAATCTGCTGTCATGTGACATCTGATTTGCAATGACATATTTACCTGACTATCTTCAGTAAAATAAGGTTCAATAAGACCATGCCCCGAAATGATACACCAGACTGACTTTCTTGCTGTGATGAGTACGTTCCACAGTTCACACTAATCAACAAGCCGACATGGTTCCTGGAAACCCAGGAACCATGTCTGCTTGTTGATTAGGCAACAATGTGGCATTCTTCAGAGAAGTAGACATTGCAGAGAAAACCTCATCTTTATAAACATTAGCAAGATTCCAAGCACAAAACAAACATCTTTGTAACATATCTGGTTCTCACAGCTTCTGTTTAATTTGCAAATAGTATAAGAAGCTCCGAACAATAATTATTCTTTGCACAGATGTCTCTTCTTAGCCAATTCTTTTGTTATTTATCATTGACTTTTCTTTGGTGATCTAATCACCTCCCCAATATGCTTGCTGGCTGGTGGTTCCTTTCCTTCCCAACACTGTTTCCATTGAGATATCACTGTTCTGGTCTCCTCAAAATGCTCATGCACCATTTTTGCACTTGGTTCCCCTGCATGCCCTTTACAAAAATAATGTTTCACCAATGGTTTGTTCTCAAATAATGAGTGCCATTGTGATAGTTTTGTTCACAAACCCTTCCTGTTCAGAGTCCAAGGATACACTATGTCATCAATAGAATGTCTTCTTGCCCACACGTGTGATGTGCAGTGTTCCAAACTATGGTATACTTTTTTCTGGGTCATAATGTATTACAATTGTTCTTCTATTGAGGATATTAGAGCAAAACAATGCAAATTGAAAGGACATAAATAAGAGAATGTTTGTAAATAAATATATAGTTATGATTATCTAATATTGATAACAAAAACTTCTATTTTTCTCTTTTTATATTTGTGTCATAAATGCAAGAGACCCTAAAATCTGGCCCCTTTGAGGATTGAGAAATGCCTGATTTTAGAGATATATATCTATTGGTTGAGCAGTTTTGGAGAAGCATATTTCAATTAATATTAAGCACTACTAATGGAACTTGTTTGCTATATATATTTAATACTAATGACTAAAATGTAATGCTAGTGGTAACAAATGTAAATAGTTCAATTTGTTAAATGTAAAGGGACAGTAGACACCATATAGTATATGTAATATAATTCTTAAAAGCATGCCCTAGTATTCGCTAAGTGGAAAATTCTTAAAGACAAATGCAATCAGATTGCTTTCATGATATTTCTGGGTTGTAAAATGATTTTTAAAAAATGTGCTGGTTTTTTAAGAATTTTCAGTGTAAGATGCTGAACCAAGATTTGCCCCAACCAAGCGAACCAAAATTTTATCAACTACAGTTTTAAGGTTTTGAGTATCTACAGTTCTCTGCAAAACCATATCTAATTTTAGAACATTGAAACACGATGTGCTTTGGAATATACAGGTGAGTGTTTATATTACCAGCAAGTTCAGAAGGCCCCCTTTAGTAAGCTTTTGAATTTTAGAAACTTTTGCCACTTTACAAGGATTCCTTTACATTAAGGATGCCAATGCAAAAATATAGCTATGGCTCACATTTTGTCACAGGCTTGTATATCCAATTTCTATTTTTGCAAAAATTTTTGATCAGCCCACATACAAATGCCAAAGTGCTCCCTTTCTCTGTATAAATGCTAAAGCCCTTCCTGCTGCTTTAAGCTGGTTATAACCTGCATACAGGTATTTTTAAATATCCTTTTAATGGTTGAAATCTTGGCCTCCCAGGAACATATCTCCCATTTAATAATATTGTTCTTATGGAACTCTACTGAATGACATTTTAAGGAGGCCAGATTTATAATCGTATTAAAAATCAAGTTTATTGTGCCAGAAACAAACACAAATATATATGAGCAAGTGATGAGTGCAAAACCACAACTTATATTTATATATTGCTTTTCACACATTCTTTATGAATTAAAACACTTCTTTCACAGACAATACTGCTTGAGGACTGCTGTTTGAATGACTTGCCTAATGAGCTATATCTTGTTATTATGGTAATAAATATTGTTTACCAGCCTGAGCTTAATGACTAATAAGTCTCTCTTAAATTGATTATGAGGCTTTTATGTTTGAATGTTAAAACTCTAAGGCTTTTTATCCCCCATTAGGGGGAACACTAGCTGTGAAACTATTTCCATTAATATAAAATTGTTCCTCATATGAGAATATGTAGTGGTATATTTGAAATAAAAAAAAAATGTTTTTTTTTTTTTCACAAAAAGACATATTTGAGCCCAAGTAACAATAATAGCATGCTCCAAACATCGTTAAACTAACCAAATAATTAAAACTGAAAAGGTTAAAGTACCAATTAATTTCCAAGGGTTTTTAACATGAAAACTGAAATTGCTGTAGAACTTTATCCTGTAGTAATTAACAGAGCTATATCATCATACTAATGTAATTTGTAACATATAAAATGTAATTTCTTAATTTTAATAATTAAATTGGAAAACTTTTAAATGGGAATGGCTTAAAAAATTTACTATGATTTGAAAGAAACATTCTCAAGAACTAAATGAAGTTGGGATGAAAAACAACAGCAGCAAATTCCTTGAGAACTACAATGTGTTTCAGCACTTTAAGGGTTAATTCAAAACATAAATAATGCATTTTATTGTAATTATGTGCAATATATGTATATACTAAAAAATGCAGTTTGAAATGCTATCGAAATTTGAATAGTTGATATTGACACATTTAATAGTAAGACTATTTATAGTAACCTTTTCACCTTAATTATATATTTTTTAAATATTCAGTAACATATTTTAGGTTGATTATTTAGGAGAAATTCAGAACTGTACTTCTTTGAGTTCATCTAAAACTTCTCATTGACTGTGTAATATTGAAGGTTTGTACACTATTAAAATTTCATAGTATATCAGACATCTAAATTTTCTAAATGCTCAAACTCATTAGAATGAATTTCAAAAATTAAAGTTTCATAAAAGCATTCTAAAACAATATTCAAAAGCACCCATTCGATTTTATTATGAATTTTTAATGTTCACACCTGACATTTTTATTGTTGTAAATCTTTGATTCATACAGAAGTGTTAAATTGAAATTTCATCTTGTTTTGTAATGATGCAATGGTAGAATTGCCATAGCATTATTCAAAAGCATAGCTGGGATAGTAGTATTACATTAGTAAGAAAAGCAGCAGCCTCAGAAATAAATTTATTTAATACAGTGTTTACACGTAGATGATCGTTCCTTCATACAATAGTGACTGTTAGTAGTTAACTTAATCTTTACTGTTAATTTACATTTTAATTATTTCCTCTTCCAAATATGTAGAAATCAACAAGTGGATCTTATTATAAAATGAAGATTCTGTCTGAACCTTGTGCCATTTCTGCTCCAGCAATATGTAGTACATCAACAGAGCTGCATGTTTGATACAAGATCATTGCAAGTATCATATGAAGAAGATCTTCAACAAAGTGTTTATTTTTGTAGCGACTACAATTGTGAACATTGTTTCATCTGTAAGAAGCAGATGTTTAGAAATTTCCTTCCTTCATTACAAAAGAGCTTGCAGTTAAAAGAAAGCTGAAGGCAATGTGAAAAAACATTCTGAGGGTCATTTGATATATACAACATTTTGGTAGACATTTTCCTTTGTTACTTATAGTGCGATTAATTTGTGTAAGCAGCTAATGGCTTGAGAAATTTTCTCTGATTTAAAGAAATTGGTGCTGAAGAACTAAATAAATTTTCGTTTTTATAAGAATGCTTGTGCTATATAAGCAGTTTAGAATTTTTTCATTTCCTTTACCAATTCTTACTTGGGTTTTACTTTTTTTATAAAGTTACTGTAATATTTTTTTATTGTAGTTCAAGTGAAAATATATTGAGATTCTGTTATTAAAACTTGCAGATATATCTTATATTTAAGATTGCCATAAAACCTCAAAAAACCAACTTATTTTTAAGATAAAGTTTGACTTTATTTTTGCACAAGTTTTAATTGCAAGCAAAGTTATAGTGGAATTTTTTTTTACTTCTTTACAACATGTGTACATATATACATACAACCACAAGTTTTGCATTTCAAAATATACATTTTATAATTTCCTTATGATATTTTACAAGCTGTCCTGTGGCTGAGTAGTTAGTGTGCTGGGCTACAGATCCAATAGATCTGGGTTGGAGCTGCTGCTAAGGCAGAGATATTTGTGTTGTCTTTCTGCTGAGGTCCCACCTTCCTCACAAACCTCTGTGGTCAGACTTATGTGGCACACAGCTGCTTAAGGAGTTATTTTTATTATACTTATATGTTGCTGAATAAGAATATAATAAAAGCAGTTCTCGAAACACTAAGGACAATCCAATTGTTTCTTGATTAAGGAAATAATATATACTTGTATCGGTTTCTTTTGTAAAGTCACAACAATTATCCTGTTGACAGTATTTTTTTTTAATAAATAAATAAAAATAAATACTCCCTCAAGCAGCTGCTTGCCACAGAGGTCTGACAGGAGCCTGCCAGTTTAATACGCCAAAGTAGGTCTGAGAGGATGGCAGGACCTCAGCAGAAAAACAATACAAACATCCATACCTTACGCGGGGCTTGAACCCAGGTCCCTTTGATCACTAGCCAAGCGTGCTAACCACTCGGCCATATGAACACAACTTTCTCTTCATGCAACATGTTATTTCACTATAAAGCTCTCAGCTAAATTTTAAAACTAAATTTTTGCATTCTGATACAACATAGTAATTTTGTAATAGCTAGGAGTTATTGTTACACGGAGTATCTTTTTTTGTATGCGTGATCATTCACTATTCCCCAATCAACATTATGGCATTGGTGAGAGACTCCCAGTGACCCTATTGCTTGCCCAAATAGTTTCCCTCTTACAGCACTCTGCCTTGGAGTTGGCATTGATGTCAATGATTCATTTTACAACAAAAAATCTGAAAAAAGCTAAAATATATAATATCAGTTCATTTACACTGTAAACATTCTATCACAGCAGTTTACAACCTGCACACTTTTTTGGAATAGATTTTAAAAAAGCATTAGCTTTTCAAATGGCTGAACAAATTAAAAGGAAATTAATCAGTTTGATAAATTTAAAAGATAGCTAATAAATCATTGCATTATTAAATAAATATAAGATATATCTGCTAAATGACCTTTTTTGCATAGGTTTTTCCTATTGTAGATGTAATGTTGTTATATATTGCTTTCCAAATTACTTTTCTAAACTTTTAAATATAAATTTATAGATACAGAAATTTTGTGTTGCAAAGATTTGCATATTATGATTTTTCATTTGTCTGCACTGGTCATGTGAACTGTTTTCCATGTAGTATTTTTTAAATGATCATATACTATGGATAAGCATGCATCAATAACTTGAGTGCATTTTTAAAAATTGAATAATAACTGATTTATTTTGAAATTTTATTAGGTGGGTCACATGAAACAGATATATGCCATCATATGTTTTCAACTTCCCCAGTCATGTCTACGCTTGAAGACAGTTTCAAGGGCAAAGTCCAGCGCTATAGTTGTCAGATATGCCCTTATTCAACACCAGTGACAAATTATTTCCACAAACACATGGAGAATCACTCTGCAAAGCATTCCCAAGAGTGCCCTGAGTGTGGTAAAGTGTTTGGAAATTTAAGAAGAGTTCAAGCACACATGGTGACGCATGCTGATGAACGTCCATTCACTTGTGTCTACTGTGAAAAGAAATTCAAGTGGAGTAATAGCCTCAATCGTCATTTACGGATGCATCTTAATGTGCGAAATTATGCGTGTGTCCATTGCAACAAATCTTTCATGACAAATTCTGAATTGAAAAGGCACTTGAATACTCATCAGAGTGCACATAATTAAAATTTCTTGCAACTTGTATCAAATGTAATTCTGCGAATGTCAAGATTTGTCATAGTCATTTGTAAAGCAGTTTTTTATGGTTTTACTTGAATAACATTTGTAGTAATATATCGTGTGAGTTCTTTGTTTGATATAAATCATTTAAAAAAAACGTATATATATATTTGGGTTTATTGGTAATGTCCATATTTTTCAAATTTCATCAATTGTAGTTTGCACCCTTATTCAGTGTAAAAATTGTGTGAAAAAACACCTATTAGCACTAAAACAGTGAGAAATTTTTATGATGAATTTATCTCTTGGTAAATCTTAATAATATGATGCATATATTGTAAAGGTTTTAAAAGTCTTTATATTTCTTCCTTTTTGACACATAGTTTAAATCGGTAGAAAAATATTGTGACCTTCAGTATATATCCAATCATGAGGAATAGGGCTAGATCAAAGGAGCAAAACCGCTAGACAAAATTAATAGCTCTTCTAAAAATTGTGAGAATGTTCTGAAATTTGGAACAGCAATTGGTGTTGTAAAGGTACTTATGTTTAAAAATGATGGGAATATACATAGCATTTGCCAAATTCTGTTCAGTGGGTAACTTTTGAGAATCCAAATGGAATAAATGAAACAGAAAAAATCCAATTATATTGATAATTTAGAAAATCAATTGTTATTCTTAATGTCTGTAAATACACTGGATATTTCCCAAATAATTATTGTATTAACTGCAAGTGTTAGTGCTATGCAGTATGAAAATTTTCAGGAAATTTTTTCCAAATGGAATTAGAAACTTGATTATCCTGTTATTTGGAATAATGATTCTTTGTATATCAATTTGTTACATATTTTAAAATGGAGGGAATGACAAGTATTTTTCTGAAAATGTTACTTTAATTTCACACAGTAATATCAAAAGAAAGTTTGGCGTTCAATAGTGTCAAAACTATGAACTTTAAAAAAAATTCTATCATATCTAGCTGCAAAAAAAAATCCTTATTGCCTAGTAGTTCTTAATTTTAAAAAGCAAACACAATGGTTATTATAGAATTATGATTCAATTATGAACAGTAAATGATATCTTATTTGAGTTAATGGCACATTGCTTTAAGATGAAATAATGAGTATGAATCTGATTTACTTTGAAAACTATATTACACAAATTGAAATAGATAACACTTAAAAGTTTCAGCGAACCCCATGTACATAAAGAATATTTGAAATATTCACAAAACAGTGTTTAGTCCATGAATCCTGCTGAAAAACCAAGAATTTACGCTGATTTTTATATTTAACTTATATGATATTGTTTTGCAAAAACGTTTATTGCAGAAGTTAGGGAGGGCATTAAGAAACTTCTTGACTCATGTTTATAGATTTGCACTCTTTCCTCCGAAGTTAATGAGCAATGACTTGTTTGGAAACTTATCATTATGTGTTAAAAACAAAAGTGGTATCATCATTTCTCTCTTTGCTTGTAAAACCCCCACCCTGTCAGTCAGCAGGGGACACTGCTGGGTTTGGAAATGCTGCCATCCAGTGGATGGAACCTAAGTCATGTCCCTGTGTGCAGGAGAGCCATACTCTGTGCACATTAAAGAATATGTTGGATGACCTTGACAGGAATTCTAATTTTTTCATTTTCTTAATTTTCCATGGCCCGGTTCGTAACTCTGGGCTACCAGTTAATGTATCGATTGGCAGTGTGGAAACAATTATTCATCAACATTTAAAGTTCCAAAAGATCTTTGCCAAATGGGTACCCCATAAACTTATAAAACAGCAAAAAATAGAGTTGACTTGTTCAAGGAGATTCTGACAATGTTTGAACCTAGTGGACCCAAATGCTAAACAGACATTGTTACAGGTGATGAGACATGGTTTTATTAGTGTACAACTTCAAGAAAGATCAACAACCATGTTTGGGTTGCAGAAGATGAACTACGTCCCCAAATCCTACGACAAGACTTTTACTCAAGGAAGAAATTTACAATTTTTTTCAATTTCCAAATACTGATAGCCATAGATACCTGAAAAAAAAATGATTATAAATGACCAATAATATCGCACTTTTTTCCACATAATGGGCCAAATGGTGCAGTCACAAGGACCCTGAGAATGCTTGGGGAGGGGACCCACTGGAAAGCTGTTAGCCTCCCCTCAAGGCCATCCAGTATGTTCTTTAAAATGCATAGGGCTCTCCTGCACATGGAGCCACAGCATAACTCCCATCCGACAGATGGAAGCATTTCCAATATTGTTTTGCCTAAAATGGTTAAGGAGATGGAGCAGCATCTAGGGTTCTATCAATGCTAGTGTGTAGGGACAGTGTTCACAAAACCTGGCAAGTTAGTCTGTCTGGAGCAGGAAAAAAACAGCTATACCATCCTGCATATTCATCCGATCTTGCACCATGCGATTTTTGGTTGTTTCCAAAAATTAAAGAAGAACTTGATAGGGACCATTTTTCAGGGGTGCAAGGGATTGCAAAATGCATTCGTTTAATCTTGTGGAGTATTCCCCCAACAGGAGTTCCACCAGACGTTCCAAATTTTCCACAGACGTCTGCAACTTTGCATAGATGCTGGAGGGGAGTACTTTGAAGATAGCAAAAGTTTTGTTGAGGTAAGTGCGATGGTTTTTGTTCTGCAGATGCATGTCAAGAACTTCTTAAATGCCTCTCGTATACCCATAACAGTGGCGTATCTCTGTACTTCCCCCTTGCAAAAAATGTTGGGAGGAGGGAGGGAATTCGTGAAAATCCATTAGTTTTCAATGATTGAACTTTTGTAATCAGATTTCATATTAATATCTTTGTTTAAATATTTTCTGTTGCTTTTAATAATTTAAATGTTTAGAATTCAAAGATATTTTGCGTAAAACCAAAATTATTGCTTTGGTGCATAAAATACAAATGTGTGTCTTTTGATTCAAACGATTATCTTAATTTTATACCTATACAAAGTGCATATCCAAAAGTTTATCATATCGTGTAAATTTTATTCCTTAGTAAACTAAATAAAGGCTGAGAAAAGGTGTTCTGGCTAATAGGTGGCAAGGAATTTCTAGTGAGGAAATCGAAGCTGATCATGATCCGTATTTTTCGTTCAAAACTGTAGAAAAAGAATTCTGAGCTATACCTTTAAATAGTTACGTACCAAATATCAGCATAATTTTTGTAAAAAATGTTTTACAGAGACAACCCCCCCCCCCCCTTCCCTAACCCTGGGCCTTCCCAGCAGTGCACTGGATGCGGGGGCCTATCGCTGTCTCTGAACTATAATGTAACATAGGACTGTCTGCTTATAGGCAGTTTCTCTATTATAACATAGAGATCATTTTTTCCCTCAAGGTAGAATATAAATTTTTTGCAGATTTCAATTATACATCATGACATGTAGCCTGGTATGAAATTTAGAACTTCTTTTCTCTTTACATTTTTATGAACTGTTATCTTTTTATTTTAAAAAAATAAATAAATAAATACCTCCTCAAGCAGTTTACTATATTAAAAAACAATCCGAAGAAAATTTTGACCCCACAAAACGTTATTTTACACTATAAAGAAAATGAAAAAATTAGAAACAAAACTGCTAATTTTAGAAATTAAATTTAATTAAAATTTAAATTACTTTTTATATCTTTTAGATTTTAAAAATATATTTTCAAATTTTAAGGAGTTAAGGTATATTTAGTTTCAGATAATGATATTTAGCTTAAATATGACAATTTGTGTGATTCATGAAAAAAAGTATTTTTGATAGAATTGTAATGATATAGAAAAAATAGTAAATGTAGAACACATGTTTTCGAGCATTATTTTGTTAAAAAAAATATGCTAGAACTATAGTTTGTTCTGAATTTAATCCAGTCCCTTGACCTCCTCCCCTGCCCCTTTGCTCTAATTTTTTTCCTCCGAAAAATAATGCACACTGTTGTCAATCCAACCAAAACCTCACTGAGAAGGTACCTAATGATGTAATCTACCCTAAAGTAGCTACAGTTCTCTTTCTTGGCTTGTATGAGTGAGCGCAGAACTCCAATTGATTTTGCTTCGAACCGGTGCATGCCATTTCAAACTTGTAACCGTTTTAAGCTACACTTGATATGTGTGGTTCGTTAGAGACGTTCGTAACTCTATGACCCCAGTAACCCCCTCCCACAGATAAACACTTGTTACAACCAGGGGCGTAGCTATGGGGGAAACTCCCCCCAAAGGTAATCAAAGTTGGCAAAATTCGAAGCAACTTTGTAAAATACAGGGGAGATGTGAAAAAAAAATTTTTTTCCTGTAAAATTAAGGAGAGTTGGCAAAATCGAGAAAACAGCAAAATCTTGGGTAGTTTGAAAATTTTGCATTTACTCTGGAAATTCAATTTTTCATCAGTACGTTACACTTTTCCGACAAGAAGCTCATAGGAGTTTCCAGCGAAACTATTTTGTCCTTCATATACCTCCGTTACTATTCTCATTCCTCTGCCTGAAAGATCAGAAAGATAGATACTGTATTGTCCTGAGAAGTCTGTTTTATTGCAGACCTTCAGCATATTCATGTCCTCAGTGTAATATTTTACTTAACGTAACTTAAAGGGTTTCCTAATTATTAAAATATTCCACATGACAGGAAAGGTTAAAATGATATATGGAACAAATTTTTATAGTTTTCTAAATTTATGGTATTTGACATATAGGGTTAAAATAAATTATACATAGGCACCTGTTTTGAATTTCCAAGCAGGTAGACAGGATTGAGATTTCGCATAAGGCTACCAGATTTTGGGGGGTTAGGGGTGTCCGTGAAGTTTATGGGTCTACGGCCCATAAACCTTGTACTCCTACCATTGCTCCACACCACTTAGTAAAACATTTCTGAAACTATTTTAAATCAACAACAGACAATCTGTCGTGTTGAATTTGATTCTTTCAGTATTTTCAAATTGCTTTCTAATTCATCTCGATTACGGGAACAGCCCGAAATCCCATGGTTAAAAGTCGGGCAAATATTATGGTTGAGATATCTTGATCTGCTTAAAATTGCAGGATTGAAAGTGACATTTTCGATGGGGGGGATCAGCTGGTAGTGTGCCAAGCTCGTACTCTGCAATATCAGGTTTGAGTTCTGCCTGAGCCAGCATTGAGATTTATCTCCACATGATTTATGCCCTCAGTCAGTAGGGGACACCATTAGGCTTGAAAAGGCTGCCACCCGTCAGATGGGACATTAAGCTATGGCGCGGTGTGTGGGAGAGCCATACTCTGTGCACATTAAAGAACACACTGGATAGCCTTGATAGGAGGCTACCATCTATCTCCTAATAGCCGTTCAGTGGGTCGTGTGACCTGGCCATTTAGCCAATTGTGTTTAAAAAATAATGCCACTCGGAGGTAAAGCAATCCAAGCATTTTCGATGAGCTTGGTACAAAAGTACCGACCAGAAAAGTTTGGTTTTTATGTGATGTCATTTCTGTAATCTGACTACGTTAAAATGAGAGTATGTACCCTTTCAACAAGAGATTCTGAGAAGGTAACCAAGCATTAAAACAGGATTATACTTCAAAAATAAATTTCATACGAGAGGAACTCTTGCTATTGGAAAAGTGGAGAGCTGTTAAATATTTAATGAAAACATTTGTTAAATGATTCACTAATTTTGAAGATATAATTCAGTCGAATAAAGCATCTGCTGCGTGCTATGAATTCATGGAAAATACGCAGCAACTGATAACAGGCCGAGTGGTTAGCACGCTTGGCTACTGATCTACGGGACCTGGGTTCGAGCCCCGGGTTAAGGTATGGATGTATGTGTCGTTTGTCTGCTGAGGTCCTGCCATCTTCTCAGTCCTACGGCATATAAACTGACAGGCTCCTGTCAGACCTCTGTTGCAAGCAGCTGCTTGAGGGGGTATTTTTACGATTGAACACTTGAAATGCTTAATGTTTTTCATTCCACATCTATTTCAAGAATTTTATTCCAAAAATATTTGCGTTTCTCCATAGGATCGATTACTTGTGAAAATAACGGTAGAGTTTTCATCCCACACAAAACCATCGGCCATTTAATTAAAGTTTGCGTTTCACAGGAATAAGATTGAATCTGTTGAAAAATATAAACTTTTGCATGGAAATATTGCCTATGGGATCCACTTAAACACGTCATGCTCCTCTTTCATTAGAACTTTATGGATAATAGTATGTCCATGTAATAAATATATGGAATATATATTTAGGGGTATACTTTGGACAAGCCACAGGATATCTCGTATAAGAACAGTAGTTCCCCATTATAGGTTCGGTTGTTTTACCTCTGAGCGGCACTTTTTTTGTATATAGTGGGCTAAATGGCCAGATCACAAGGACCCCGAAAGCTGAGAGAAGGTTGTGGGGAGGGTACTTATTGGAACAACTGTTGGGAGACATGGTAGCCTCCTGTCAAGGCCATTCAGCATATTATTTAATGAGCACATGGTATGGTTCTACTGCACACGGGGTCATGGCTTAACGTCCCATCTGATGGACAGTGGCCTTTTGAAGTCCATTAGTGTCCCCTACTGGCCGTAGGGAGTTTTGCGGAGATAAATCTCAATTCTGGGGCTCGAACCTGGGAACTGCTGATTACAAGCCTGGCAGGCTACTGACTGAGCACCCCCCCTCCCCCCCAAATTATGGGAGAAAAGGATAGAACCACAAGGGACCTTGACCCCCAGAGGGTCGTACATCCCTAGGCAGACAGGAAACGGGCTATTGTGGAACCCAGTTACAATATATTTTGATGCCACTGAAAAAGTTTGAAAATTGTTATGAGACGTGTTTTCTCTGAGTACTTTCATTTCTTTGAGCTTTTTAATGTAGAGTATTATTATACTGACAAGATGCCAGACAGTAGCAAGTGGGTTGCTTGAAGACCTATTTAAATTTTATGATACCCTCTCATCTGCTGCCCCACTCTATAAAGGCATAATTTGCAACCCTCATAAAATATATACCTAACTTTTGGGTGTTTTGCTTTCAAAAGCTGTTGAACTGAACAGGTGGTGGTAGTTCATGAGGTACCAAACGTGCTGTCAGTATATACATGCAATGAAACCAATTGTGCAGAGGTGAGGGATGGTTTAGTTGGTAGTTCACTAGACTCATAACCTGATGTTTCTGGGTTGAGTCCCAACAGCATCTTCATTCATTGGGAATATAGGCGGACTTTTAAGATATAACTTTTTATATAAATGTAATTTAATGAAATACGGGTTATTTATAAATATGTTCAAAAGTGGTAGGGACTGAATAAAACTACTATTTTCTTTTGGGATATATATATATACTCATTTTGTAATGTATGATATACGTGCTGCTCAATATTAAAATTGTGTCACCCAGCAGCAGTCGGATTTACATACAAATCAGCATGTGGGTAGAGGACTAATATATGCAAATTATTACGTTTCCATGACAAGCATCGTATCTGCGGAAAATCAGGACGAATATTGAGAGGCTAAGCCAAATGTTTCAGGTGCTGCTGTACTGCAACAAGCTATGAAAGAGTTGATGGATGTTGAGAGCAGAAAATGCCACAACCGTTTTTCCAAGTGTAGCAGCTGGATCAGCATGGTCAGATTGTAGGGCTAAGTGTATTTATTACCTGGATTGGTAACCTGTTCTATTCAGTGATGAAAACCGATTTAGCCTGACGATTATGCATCCATTCAGTGGCGTAGCTATGGGGGAGGGAGCTCTCCCCGAAGTAAATCGGAGTTGGCAAAATTTCAACTGATTTGGTAAAATTCAGGATAGATGTAAATACTGGGATTTTTGTTTCTTTTTCGAAAATTATGGTCCTGGCAAAATCTTGGGGAGCTGCCACCACTGAGTTTTCTTCAAAATATATAATCTTTCCTGAATTTTTCCAAGTGGCTTCGAATTTTGCTAACTCCCCTAGATTTCGCCAATTCCCCCTTAATTTTACAAAATCAATCCCAATTTCCGCAACGCCTGAATTTTACCAAGTCTCTTCGAATTTTGCTAATTCCCAATATTTTGTGAACTGTTCTTAATTTCACAAAAACAATCCCAATTTTCACTTCTCTCCTGTATTTTACCAAGCAGCTTCGAATTTTGTCTACTTCCCTAGATTTTGTCAAGTTAGCTCGATTTTGCCAACTTGCATAGATTTTGCCAACTTTAAAGAGTTGATTTGAACTAGGGGAGTTGGTAAAATTCAGGTGAGATGTAAAATTTTCGATTTTTTTTTTTGGTAAAATTAAGGATATTCGAGCAAAATCTAGGGTAGTTTGCAAAATTGAGACAATTTGTTAAAATCTTGGGGAGTTGGCAAAATTCAAATGAGATGTAAATATTGGGATTTTTTTGTAAAATTATGCCAAATTTCATTCAGATCTAGTTTGTCTTTTGCAACATCTTTTGGCAAAAATTAACGCTGCATTTAAACGATGACGCCCCTCGGTTAGTGCCTAATGAGAACCAGACCTGGTCGGATAGTCCTTAAAAAAATGGAAGCAATTTTCCTTAGGAGATTTTATTTAACAGAAAGGTAACCCTCTCCTTCCCGATGTTAATGCCATTCACACACGTGCCTATCCAAACAAAATATTTTTTTACCCCTTATCTAGAGCGAGATTCGATTTATTTACTTTATCTTCAGTCACATTTTGCCAGCAAGACTTATTTTCCAAGTTAAGGAGTTTGAATCTGACTTTGACATAACATGCGCATTATACCCTAGATGTTTTGACCACTGCAGTTTCTTATTCCAGATGACATCTCCTCCTTTACGGTTGCAACTTGTGTGCTGTTTTCGCTTTATTGTTTACCAAAACGAGCAATAGGGAACTTATGTTTTCTACAATAATGTAATGTTTAAAAACTATAGTCAAAATCATTTCGAAGTAGCGGTAGGAGACTACAGTGGACAAGGTAGTGTGATGTGAAGAGTTTCAAAGAAATTGCCATTACTATTTGGAAAGCTATTATACTATCTAAGCTCAGGCCCGGATCTAGAAAAAAAATCGAGGAGGGAAGGGGGAGCAAGAAACAAAAGCGAGTAGGGGGAAGAGTAAGAGACTAAATTTCCAATGCAGTATAATATTCCCTCTTCCGTTTTACAGGTACAAAAAATTTCTTTAAAATTGCATGAAATATAAATAAATAAATTTTTTGCCTCTATTACCCTTACTAGCATTCTGGAAAAAAAAGGGAGGTCATCTCCCCCTTGCTACCCTAGACCCGCCCTTGTTTAAGCTGTTTTTCTCGTAAGAAGAGGCTATTGGGGTAACAAAACTGGTAAACCTATACGGTATCATGTAAGGTTACTTGGAAATATGGCAGTGATCTCATGCGATACATCCCATCTACAGGAACTGGCATTTGTGTTTGCTCCTGTTGCTAAGAAATTGCTTCACATGGCAGGAATAGAGAATTGGTACATTTCTGCAAGAGGCTCAACATCAAGTTCAGTAATTTTGAAAATATATTTGGCTACTCAGAAGACTTAATTGTTTGATATCAGGCTTATGGAAGGGTAATCCTTTGCTGTAATCCTTTATCATGGGTATTCAGATTATTCAATGACAGCACACAGATCTGTGAATGCAGCTCAAAGACAAGAACAGGAAGCTGCTTGAGATTGAAAGCAATTTTAACTTCGGTTTTTGAACTGACAAGTGAAATAATGTTTTTCGTAAGATCATTGATTTCTGACTTTTATTGAAAATCAGAATGTCCTATTGAATAGTTTTTCTAATTAACTATTTGTTTGTTTCCAGCACTTCAACTCGACGTATGTGAACAACTTTTTTCTTCGACTTCCTTCTTTCCCGTGAGCAATAGAAGACGAAATGATGCAGATTCTCCTCGACGCTATAGTTGCCATCAATGTTCCTACTCCACAGACCATGCCTCTGTCCTCCGTAGACATGAACTCACACACACTGGAGAACGGCCATACAAATGCTCTGTCTGTGGAAAAGGATTTATCCAGAAGGTAAATCTGCAAAGACATTTCCGAATTCATACTGGTGAAATGCCTTACATCTGCAACATGTGCCCTAGAAGTTTTCGGAATTCAAGTAATCTCGCAACACATAAAAAGAAACATCTGCAGCGGCGATAATAAAGAACGAATATAAAAACACGTTGTATGGGTTAGTAATTAAGAACAATTCAGAATTTCGCACATTACGTTTTTACACAACTATGTAATTTGCACTAAGTAAACGTTAGAAAGGTGAGATGAAAGCGATATCTCTACCAATTCACAGTAAATTTTACTGACTTCGAAGTGACCTCAGTGCATTCAAACCATGGATGTACTCGTAGATGTAGAATAACGTACCAGCAACAAAACAGCATACCACCTGCCCCCTGTTGTACAATCATTCGACTCTCTTTACGGAACATGTTTGAGTGACCTATTCTATGCTGTCAGTAATAAATTATTTCGTTCTTCCAAAACTGTACTTTAATTTTAAACAATAGTACACTGATACTAGAGGTTCTGTATAGTTAGAATCTCGGTGATTCACTACCATTGGTTGATTGAGTCACATGGTTTATGGGCGCCATGTTTTGTCGTACCGTACGTAGTCTATGAGTTACTGTGTGTATCAAGTTAAAGCTTCTCAGTTGTTATGGTTTAAATATTGCCACTTTTTTTTGTCTATTAAATCTTCCACATTTTATCAATGCCTCATTGCGCTACATTTGGGCGTAAAAATTCCATTCATAGAAGTAAATTAATGAATAATTTTTCGAAGAAACTCCGTCAGAAGACGGCAATCGGCTGCAAAAGTGAAACGAGCTAACTGAAAACCAACAAATAATTTCTTTTAAGCTTGTTTGAAAAACGAGCTAATGTTTTCACTTTGTCGTCTGCCTATGCCAATGTTTGTTCGCCTGTCTGTCTATCTCTCTTTCCACCTGTCAGTCTGTCTATAGACAGTCAACTATTTTACATTTAGAGAAAATGATTTTTTTTGGGGGGGTTGGATAGGTGTCGAAGAAATATTGCGATTCGCCATTTTTAAATCTTCCAATAGCTTTAATAGCGCCCTCTGACGGTGGAAAAAGATGGAAAATGCTAAAATTACAAACGAATATTGCAAGCAATCTATTTACACTGGAAATCTGACCTTTTGGTAGTATATTGTTATAGTCAGATGGTTTACAATGGCAACAAATCTTTGCTGTCTTGCCCCCGAGAGGGTGGGAAAATGAAACTTTTTTATTTTAAGTAATAAACGAAAAAAAATTTGTTTTACATGCACTAACAAAATATTTATATTTCTCGAATCCCCATCAACTAGAATTTCCACTGTTAGAAAGTGTTAAAGATGGTAAATAAAAACTGGGAAGGCGGCTTCTAACGGCAGAAAAAGCTGGAAAATACAAAATCTTTAAACAAATATTGCAAACTATTTATGCTAGAAATTTAATATTTTGGTGAAAGAATGCAATGGTTAAGTGGTTTACACTAATAGTAATGATTTGCCCCCTTATACCAAGGGGGTGTTGGTAAAATGCAACTTTTCTCCTTTAAGAGATAAAAACTTTTTTTGTATGGGTACTAATAAAATATTAATAGTTTATTTTCCCAGTTAGGCAATAGCTCGAATTTCCACTGTCAGAGGGTGCTGAATGTGTGAAATAATTAGAAGCATGCATATCGCCTCTACCACATATGGGAATTTCGGTTTAAAAGAGAATGACGTTTTTCCTTTGCCTACTTTTTTATTCTTTAAAAGTTTTAATTATGGATGTTTATTCTTTTAAAAGATTCACTTATGTTGTTTTTCTGCTGAAGTCCCACCATTCTCGAGGACCTTCTACTATGGCATATAAACTGACAGGCTCTTGTCAGACCTCTGTGGCAAGTAGCTGCTTGAGGAAATATTTATATTTATTTTTTTAATGTATGATGGGGTAAAATGCACATAGTAGTATTTTATTAGTAATTATAAACATAAAAAGTATTTGTCTTTTAGTTCTTAAATTTAAAAAGTTGCTTTTCTCCCTCCCCTCTGAAAATAGTAAGCAGATCATTGCTGTCAGAGGAATCTGTACCATAACTCTACTGTCGAAATTTCTACCACAAACAGATCAATTAAAACATCCGTTAAAAGTTTTGCCGTTTAAATATTTAGGGATCTCTAATAATATAAATTAAAACTACCTTTGAAAATGCCAATTACATTTCATCAGTACCAACTAAAAAAGAGATTTCCAATTATCTCTAAAACAAAACCGCTTCATTTCCTACCTACCTTGGGCATAAGGGTTCAACTCTTTGTTGTCAATGAATCTTCAAGACTGTCACATTCCACAACCAAAATTTCAAATTTCTACCATAACTACAATCGTGTTCAATATTCGTTTTAAATTTGGAATTTTTCGTGTTTTTTTTTTTTCGTTAGATGGCGCAGTTATAGCTTTTGGGAGATTCGGAAAATAAAAATTGTAATATATATATACCTGTCCAACTAAAAAAAAATTTTAATTAATCTTTAATAACAACATACAATTTTCTGTTAAAAAAAAGTTGCATCCATCTCCCTCTCCTGGTTCTAATAGGTCAAGTGATTGTTGCCAATGGTGACTTCGTAACCTTCACATTTCAACACCAAATTTCAAGTTTCTAACATAACTACATCGTTTGGAATATTCGTTTGAAATTTTGGAAATTTAAACTTTTTCCACCGTTAGAGGGTGCAGTTATAACTTTTGGGAGATTCGAAAAATTCAAATCATAATACATCATTAATGCCTATCCAATACAAAAAGAATTTTTTATTTTTCTGTATAAACGAAAAAGTCCGATATCTACAGACGGGGGAAAAAAATTATTAACTCTTTTAAAAAAAGTCCTAAAATTTACTTTTCCTTCTTACCCGTTTTCTAAAGTACTTCCAATCGTTAGAACTGAAATCTGTACCAAATATTACCCTACTCTTTTCCGGAATCCATAAGTATTCGTGCAATACCATTGTGCTTTGCACGCAAAACAATCCGAGCGACAACAAACATGGCGTCCAATTTTGAGATGGCCAACCTCTACCTAAACAGGGCCTCTAACTGATACAATTTTCCATTGCTAACATTTAACCATTATTTTCTTCACTTAATGTATAATTTAAGGTTATAATCCTCAAAATTTTATGGATTACAACGAAAGAGATGGAGTTATAATTGAAGTTGGTGAAGTAGAAATTTATTTAAAGTTACGGTAATTGTATTGTCTTATAAATCAGTAGTAAATAATCACAGGATAAGTCCTGTATACATGGAACTCATGAAATGATGAGCTGAAAAAAACTACCTCACTAATTCAATCAACTTTTTTTTTCTCATTTATTTCAAAAATAACTGATCAAATTTCTGAATTCATTTCATAATCAGAACATATAATAGAATATGAAGGTTATCCGGTCTCTAACAAGCCATTCTTAATCTCTGTGCAAGTCGCTTCCCCGTTTCCTCTTCGAAACACATTAAAATATTTGTGAATTTCGAAAATAAAATTAAACACTGTTCCTTTATTATGCATTAGAATTCTAAGGTTATATTTTTTAAAAATAAAACAATATAGTAAATGATCTGATCACAAGGACAAGAGATATTTGGAGAAGGGGATCCACTGTATATTTGTTAGGAAATAGATGGCATTCTTTGATTTTTTTTTGGGGGGGGGGGGTTGGTTGTTTTACCTCTGAGCAGCACTTTTTTGCACACCATGGGCTAAATGGCCAGGTTAGATGGACCCCAAAGGCTCAGAGAAGGTTAGGGGACCCACTGGAACAGTTGTTGGGAGACAGATGGTAGCCTCCCACCAAGGCTATTCAGTGTTTTAACATGCACAGGGTATGGTTCTCCCGCACATGGGGCTATGGCTTAACGTCCCATCCGACGGACAGCAGCCTTTCCAAGCCCATCAGTGTCCCCTACTGACCGTGGACAGGGCAGGGGATATTTTGCGGAGATAAATCTCAACGCTGACCCAGCTGGGACTCGAACCTGGGAACTTCAGATTACGAGCCTGGCGCGCTGCCGACTGGCCACCCCCCTCGCTCCATTCCTTAATGACATTAGATGTGTTCTTTGATATGTATAGGGAATAATTTTCTTGACCACAAGTTGTTTTACCTCTGAGTGACACTTTTTTTGCACATGAAGGACTAAATGGCCATGTTACAAGGATTTCAGGAGTATAAAGTAATATAAAATTGGGTATAGGAGACCATCGAATATAGCTGTAAGGAGACAGGCTGAAACCTCATGTCATGGCCATCCAACCTGTTTCACATGCATAGGATCTAGTTCTCATGTACATAATGCCGCTGTTTAACATCCCATCCAATGGACGGCAGCCTTTCCAAACCCATTAGTATCTTCTTTCTAATAAAAGCAGGGTGGGGGGATTGTGAGCAGGGCTAGATCTAGAGGGGAGTTCATGCCCCGCCGAAAATGCTATTAGGGTAATAGAAGAAAAAATAATTTATAGTTAATGCGTTTCTCAAGAAATTTTTAGACTTTTAAAACGAAAGGGTGAATGTTATACTACATTGGACATCCAATCTGTTTCCCCCCTCCCCCCGAGATTTCCTTTTCTCTGAGATCCAGGCCTGTTTTATGAGAGAAATCTCAATTCTGGCACAGTTAGCACTCGAAAAAAAATTGCAAATTAGAGTGACATATTACTAACTGGAACCCTCCTCCTACCCGAACACTGGTCCATGACTTAATGTCTCATCTGAAGGAGCGGTGCCTTTCAAAGCCCATTACTGTTCTCTTTCTCAATGATAGTATACTGAAGGCAGAAACGTACCAGAGGCATCCTCCCTTTCCACCATAAAAAAAATCCGGTCGTCTTATATAAAATCTCAAACTTTTATACCTCTTTTGAAATCCAAAATAGTTTGCATAATTTTATTTAGCTTCACAGTATACAGTAAGTCCGACACTAAAAGATTTTAAAACCAACTATAAAATTTTATTCCGCCTAAAATATTATTTTAGCCTTTCTTGTCTGGTGGAATATTTTAGTAATTAGGAAACCCTACTCATCTTATTCTTTGCTCCCCCCCCCCCCCGGATTAAATCCTGGATACGTGCCTGACTGAAGGTTAGCAGAGAAAAATTACAATGCTACCACAGGTGGGACTCGAACACGATAAAATGATTCCAAGCTTGGTGGAGTATTGACTGATACAATTACAATCATTAAAACCAATGAGTAGAATGAAAATTTCCTTTTATCTAGCTTAAAACGTTTTTGAAAACGAATATGATTGATAACAATTTTTTCTGGGTCGTGAAATTGAACTAGTAGTCGCAAATCATCATCATCCTCAAGCAGCCCTGGGCTACGAAGGTCCAACTGGACTGTGCAATTTAGTTCTCCAAGCAAATCTGTCCTGAGCTACATCTGGCCACTGCACACCAACTCTAATAAGGTCCTGTTTGACATTGTCTGCCCACCGCATCCTTTGTTTCCTCCTCTTTCTGAGGCCATGTCATAACCCTATTCGCCAATCTATCATTCCTACGGGCAACATGGTCAAACCAACGGAGTCACTCTCTGCACAATATGCTGTTTAAAGAAGGTTGCAAACTCCTTTGCCTAACCTCATCATTAGTTACAAAGTTGAACCACCTAATGCCCAAGATACTGCGTAAGCATCTAGAATCAAAAGCATCTAGCTTCCTGTTATCTTGTTTACAAAGTGTCCAAGTTTTACTACCATAACTAACCCTAGAAAGAACCAAACGATTTATTCAGTCTAATTTTAGTCTTTAGGTGTATACGCCTATTTCTCCACACTCTCCATAGATTCTTAAAAATCCCGGCAGCAATCCCTATTCGTCTGTAATCTCATGCTGCACATCACCAGTATCTGTTACATAGCTCCCAAGGTAATTAAACTGTGACACCTGCTCAAGACTGCAACCATTCAGAGGAACTGAACAACCTGCCTGATCAATTTTCATCACTTTAGTTTTCTCTCTGTTTATAACCAAACCTACTCTACTACCAGTCTCATCAACAGCTCGAATGAAAGAGTTCATCTCATCATCATTTACCAAAAGGGCTAAATCATCAGCATAATCTAAATCAGAAAACTTTCGTATCTCCAGCCCATTTAATGCCAAAATCTTTCCATTGAAGTGAATTTCGCATAACATAATCAATAACCAAACTAAACAGAAAAGGAGACAAAAATGCACCCGTGTCGAACACCAGAAGTAATGTTAAACCAATTGCTACAAGCCTTACCAACTCTCACACACGACTCACTGTTATTATAGAGCGCTTTCATTATGTTAACTAACTTGTCTGGTATACCATATGATCTCACAATCAACCACAAATTATGACGATCAACAGAGTCGAAAGCCTTTTTGAAATCAACAAAGCTAGCAACCAAAGGTTTCTGAAACTCTAAACATTTCTCAAGAATCTGCCCAAGTGAAAATATCTGATCCACACATCCCCTACCACTTCTGAATCCACATTGCTCATCACGCAATTGACTGTCAACTATTAAGCACAATCATGGAAAGAACTTTCCCTGGAACAGAGAGTAGGCTGATACCCCTATAGTTATCACAAGAACTGCGATGACCTTTTTTGAAAATAGGGATAACAATTGCTCTGGTAAAATCCTTAGGAACCATTCCTTTATCATAAAAGATATTTAAAATTTCAGTCATCCAAGTGGTAAAAGAAACATTCCCAGCTCTAAGCATTTCAGTAGTAATTCCATCTACTCCTGGGGATTTATGAAGTTTACGTTTAGAAACAACCAAACTAACTTCAGAATGTGTTATAGGGCCAACATTAAAGCCACCAATGCATATATCATTGCAAACACAAGAACTACCCACATTGTTTCAAACATCATTGAAATGCTCAGCCCACATTGCCATGACAGAATCTTCCTCTTCTATAACCTTACCTTGTTTATCCTTCAATCCTTGTATGCCTGTCCGTTTTCTACCACATAAAACATTATCTGGTACAGCTCTCTGCTGTTGTGCTGCCTAACTGCTTTGTCAGCCAAGCCAAAGATTCTTATCAGCAGCTATCTGATCTTTTACACGTTAAGTTTTCTGTAATGCTTTCTGTTAGGACTAGTAGGGTATTGATTAAGGACATTCCTGCAGTTCTTCCTTTCTGAAATAAGCCCAAGTGCCTTATCACTCAAATAATTCTGCCTCCTCTGCTCCTTTTTTCGTAAAAGAGTACTGTTAGTTTCCAAAAAAGCCTGTTTAAAACGGCCCTATTCTTCCTCAACTTCAGTAGTAAGCAAACCATGACTGTCATAATGACTAAGTAACCTATCATGGTAAGCTTTAGCTATAACAGGGTCTTTCAGAGCTTCAGTATTAAAGGTAAATTTTTTAACTTTAGTACCCACTTTTTAAGTTTAAGTTGCAAGACACTTTTAATAAGGTAATGTTTAGATCCAATTTCAGTTCCCTATATGCCCTGGTATTCCTAACATAACTATCCCATTTGCTGTTAATTAATATGTAATCAATCATATTGTTATGCAGCCCATCAGGTGAAACCCATGTGTACTTATGTATGTAGCGGTGTTTGTAATAAGTGTTAGTTATTCTGAATCCATTGAGTTTACTTACCTCTAGGAGACGTTGCCCATTGCCATTGCAGCTACCAATACCAAAAGGGCCTATTACTCCTGCCCAAAGGTCAGAGTCAGTACCAACTTTGGCATTGAAGTCACCAAGAACAAGGGTAATATCTCCTTTCTTGACAGAATTCAAAATATCCTGAAGTTTTTAAGTTGTTCATAAAATCTACCCTTCTCATCCTCAGTGGGGGCATAACAGCAGATAACATTCAGGTCTTTAACGCTTGTCTGAAATTTTGCTGTAAGAAACCTCATATCCTAGAAGAGCATCACTAGCGTCTGCTGAGAAGCAGACCCACGCCTTGGTGATGCTTATTGTCGTCCCTCCCTGAAAAGAGAAATTTAAGATTATTTTTAAGAATCTGACCTTTATCTGTCCATCTGGTCTCTTGAAAGCCGAGAATATCTAAATTATAATGGAGGAATTCTTGTGCGAGGACATCAAGAGAAAAAGCTCTGTGCAGAGTCCTCACATTCCAACTACCTATGGAGAGAAAATGGTTAGTGGGATATTTAAAGAAACTATGTTTATTGAGAGAGGGAATGCCGACAATATCAAACAGCCCCCTAATCGCAGACGTGGGGCAAAGAACCCGTTCCCCCACCACTAAAAGCTGAAGCCATCTACATTGGAAAGACTTCCTCCAATGTAGAATTTCACGATGCCAGTAGAAGCAGAGTTCAGGTGCCTGTGATGACCTCTGCTCAGGATTATCCACCAGCTGATAAGCATATCCTGTGAAAATGTTCAGTTGGGGCTGTCAACCCACAAAGTGAAAACAGAGTGGAAGATTTTTCCTCCACAGAAGCCCACTAGTACAGCAAAATCAGGATCCATAATTAAGCTCAGAGCCATAATTCCGTTCAGGTTGGTATATATGGTCAGCACCAGGACTCTGTGTGATTAACCACTCAGCAGGGTAGAAAAAAAAAAGTAGCCATAGTTGTCCAGATTAGTAGGCCACACTAATATGGACAATTTACCTGGAATACCCATCTCTTTTGAAAGGTACTAACGGTCTGCACCACGAAAAGGCGGGGTCGGATATTAGGTGGTAGGCCTGGCTGGTTCTATGCATCATCACAGTGGATTGTTGCACAGCTATCCTTCCAATGACTACCTAGCTACCATTTACAGACCAGTCACCAATAGTGTATCCATAAAAATCTAATTGGAGTGAGTGAATGCTTGAATCTCTGATTTTTCAGTCTGCTTTAGAAAATATGTTATTAAATCATGTAGCTCAGTATTGTAGACATAATTTACAAATGGAATGACCAGACCTCCTCGATTTTTAATCGTTTTTTTCTCCTTTGTCACTTCCAGCCTTATAATTTTGCCGGCTCTACGCAAAAGTTATTTTCACGACTCTAAATAAATTTTTGAATTTTTACATGGCGAATGCTAGTGTAAGCACACTGATTTCCATGAATTAAGGAACAACCTGAGAAATTTTTCTAGAAAACCCGTTGGGTCTGCTGCATGTGAATCGGAAGATAGGTATGAAATAAGTCGCTAGATCACACGAATGTCATCATCCTCAAGCAGCCATGGGCTACGGACGTCGAACCAGATCGTGCATTTAGTTCTCCAAACATATCTGTCCTGAGCAACATCTACTGCATCCGGCCACTGCACACCATTTCTAACAAGGTGCTGTTTGACATTAGTTCACAAAAAATTTAACCCTTCTAGGAAATGTTACTATTGGCACTTGGTATAGTCACTTTAATAAGTAAGAAATAAGCCCAAAAACTAATAGAAACGTACGAAATCATAGTTGTAGATATTGCAAATAACATCTCTCAACTTGATTGTGTACTGGTCAAATTGGTAAACTTTTTAAACATAAAAAAATTACCGCCTCATCTAATAGCTTTTATCCATTTTGATAGAAGTGCCTCGTTCGATGTAAACTGAAGATGTACATTTTTTTTTATATCACCCGTGCCTATTCTGTAGCGACACATCTGTCAGCAACTTATTTTAATACCATGCTTAAAATCGGCAAAATTTCAAAAATTATACCTTAAAAATCACAAATATTGAAAAGATTGCTGTTTCAATTCCGAACGCAGAAAGCACTCAATCAAAATCCATACAGACAACATGGATCTGGTTTTGTCCTAGATGCCTTATATAGGTTGACCATCTCAATATTGGACGCCATGTTTTGTCGTCGCTCGAATGGTTTACGGTGCAAAGTTGAATGGTATTACACGAATACTTATGGATTCCGGAAAAGAGTAGGTAATCTCAACCTGTTTTCATCCGTACAGAAACATATTCACAACTAAAATTTTAATAACTATTTTTAATGTACAGTTGGCAATATTTTTTACCGCATTTTTGACTGAAAAATTCCACACTACAATTCCAAAAGCAAAATCGATATTCCTCAGAAGGCACGACTCAGATTTGGAATTTGTTACACACATTTTCTGAAGGTGATTTTGTTAATTTTTTTTTGCAATATTAATATGTATTTTCATTCTAACTTCCTAGCAAATAAAATTATATTAAAAAATTTTTTTTCATGCATTTGGGTCATTTTCTGTCACCCACCTCACAATAAAATTTTTGCAAGGCCACAGTATCCTCACATATTTTCCAAGAAAAGAAAGTATAATACTAATTTCCAATAATATTTTATTTAAAAAGTACAGAACTATTTTTTCACTGAAAGATTAGGAACGATCAAGTATCGGATCGGCGATCCCGTTCAGTGATTCGGAAACATGAAGTGCGGAACGGCATTCCGATTTACTTGTAGCACTTTTGGTAACTGCATCCCCTACTCAAAAAGTCACGCTTCGCCCATGATTTCCAGAACTCTTTAAACAGTAAACAAATATTGCTTATAATTTAGATTTGTTGCGATATTTTTGCTACAAAGTGCTTAATTCACGGTTATGGAGATTTTAATAGTTTTCCATTCCCATAGTATGGAAATGTCCCAATATTTTTGATAATTTATTGCAATTTTTATTTTTGACATTTATTTTAATTCGCAGAGCAAAAAACGAGGAAGAATGTTTATATTTCGAATGAATAATTTGATTTTTAAATATTACTGCATATTGAATATTTAAGATATATGCTTTACAATATTTCATTAGGTTAATTTTTTATTAAAAAACCATATTAATTATTAAATTTCCTACATTTTCCATTTTTTCTTTGTAGTTATGAGAATCATTGCTTTATACGAAATTCAAGAATTACTGTACACAAGAGTACACCTACCACTTCGTGTGCCTAGAGGTGCAAATCCGGCCCTGCATAGTATTAAAATAACGGAACTTTGGGAGGTGCCATTCATTCAATAGAGTTATATATATGCATTTTACATATAAACATCTACTTCCTTCAGATGATTAACTTTTTTTTACCTTTAAAACAGTTTTTTATCACAATATTACTACTAGGATCGCCGCTGTAGATGTCCCTTTCTGTGTACTGCAAGATTACTTGAATTCCGAAAACTTTTCGGACACATGTCACAAATGTATGGCATTTCACCTGTATGAGTTCGGAAATGGCTTTGCAAATTTACTTTCTGAATAAATCCTTTTCCACAGACGGAACATTTGTATGGCCGTTCTCCAGTGTGTGTGAGTTTATGTCTACGGAGGTCACCCGCATAATCCGTGGAGTAGAGACATTGATGACAACTGTAGCGACGGCGAATATCTGCAACTTTCCTTCTTCTGCTGCTTAGAAAGAGCGAAGTGGAGGAAAAGATTTGTTCACAAACGTCAAGTTGATGTACTATAAAAAAAAAAGTACTTGATTATAGAAATGTACAAATACATATTTTGATTTCACACTTCAGAAAACACTATTTAATAAATAGCAACATTTAAAAATGATTATGATTAAACATTTTAAATTTACATCTTTGTAAGGTGACATAAATTCATCATTGTACGATTTTGCGTTTCGTGAAACATGAAGGGAAAATAGCACTCAAGTAGCAGCAGGAGTAAAGTGGTGTTTTCACCTGCAAAAATAAAGAAATAAGCAATATAAACTTCAGTGAAATGCTTCAAAATATTTTACACAAATAATTTTATTAATATTTTCACAAAGATTTAGATACAGATAGAGCTCAGGGACGGAAATGTGGAGAAATGCAGGTCCCAGTAGATGTTTTTGCTACGTGATTGTTGTTCAGTGCTATTTAGAACTTAACATTTTTGTATATTAAAAGGTAAATCCCTTTCTAATCTGATAAAAAAACATAGGCCTTTTTCCCAACCCTATTTTCTTTCTCACTAAGTGATAACAACAAATTCTCTGTTGTTGATCAATAAAACTTGTTATCTTTCAAAGAATTGAACTTTGAAGTGTATTAGCTTTGCGAATAATTTTATCATTTGCGTACTAAGGTTTTTAAGAGCAAACTCAAAACCTTTTTGGGGCAAAAATAGCACTTGTCTTTAGCGAAGTGACATTATGTGGTGACGTTTCCTAATATCTATTACATCAGTTTTCACGAAGCATTTTGTTAGCCACACTTCATACTACAGTTCTTTACTTTCACTATTTCCCCTAGACAATCAGCTAAAGCAGTGGTTTTCAACGTGGGGTAACTAAAGTTTTATCCATCTATATAAGGGTTCCGCCAATTAAATACACATTTCCAGGGAGTACGTGAAGCATAAAAGGTTGAGAACCACTGGGCTAAAGCATAGTTTCGGTCAGTTTAACTTCTACAATTTCTACGGTAGAATATTTTTTAGCTTTTTTTTTTGGTTGGCAAATGTACTTCGTAATATTCGAACTATGCTTTTCACTGCTTTGTTTCATTTTAATTTGCATTTCCATATCAAAAATTTGCATTTTATACCATTCCATGATTTGAAAGAATATGGGTGCCAGACCTGCACAGAAAAGGTATCAGGGAAAAAACCACTGAATATTACTGGAATACACTATATTTATTGACAAATACCAATTCCTTTTTCTCCCCATTGTAATGGTTTTAAAAAACGCTATCAAAGTAGAAGGCAAACTTCTACAGAGCGTGATCTCAATAAGACTCAGAATCCCTGAGGGGATAGCATTATGTTCTTAATCCTATGGTATTGCTCCTTTACACAAATAATAGCACAACATTAACTTTACCTAAATTAATCATTATAAGCTAAGAGTAAACATAGAGAAGAGGCAGCAGATATCAGTTCGTTCGGATGGCAAAATAGCTATGTGATAGTGACCGTCTCTCAGATATTCATGGGAAGTGGCTATGTGCTGCCTTGGGAGTAGCCACAGTCAGATAAAAAAAAAAAGGGGGGGGGTGCAAGCTATCCAAGTGAGGGGGAGGAGCAAGATTAAGCTGAAACAGTATTCCAATATAAACGTTTTCTCTCTGTTTTAGTGCTTTTTTTTTTCCCAATTAAAAATACACGCATTCAAGGTGATTGGGGTGGGGGTGGGGTGCTTACCCCTACCTTTTTTTTTGATATGGAAATTGCATTTTAGGTATGAGAATGCCAGTGACCATAATGAAATATATATTACCCATTTTTTTAATTTCCCAAAAACCATTAAAACAGAGAGAAAATATTTATATTTGAATGGTGTTCGGGTTTATTTTGGCCCGATCTTGCTCCCCCCGCTACTTCTTTCTATATTGGGTGGTGGGTGGGTGAAACCATTTACCTGAAACAATACCTGAAGGTGTCCAAAAGACTAGTATTCCAACTTCAGGGTTATATCTATACTAGACAGATCAATTAGCATTGTTTTCATTTATGTACTATGCAAATTTTCTCAAACACCAGGGCAAAACAACTACTATACTGTAATGAGAAAACATGAAAAAATTCGTTTAAAAATTTTTTATGTATGAAAGGTTATTGCAAAATCTTATATAAAATGATGGGATGGGAAGTAACTGACACGGAGAGAAGAGAGTTGATGTGAGTTGCTGATGTAATATTTCAGTGTCCTACTTGAGGTGTAAAAGAAATTTCAGAAATTACTATTGAATTACTAAAATGCACTAGTAAGAATTATTAAAGCAAAAATAGTCTATATTTGTCTACAGTAAAAATCCGATACATTCTACTAATATGAATTACACTTTTAATACCAGTATTCCTTTAATACAAGAAACTGAAGAAAATTTCGGGCCCGAAAGATAAATAACATTTCCAAAAACCAGTATCCTTTTTTTTCCTTTCCATACACAATTTTTACCCTTAACATCAAAATAAATCAACGTGGGTCAATTTTATTTCTCTAAAAGCCAAATATACAGCTAGTTAGATAATCTGATAGTTATTTTTATATCATCTGTAATTTTCTTTTGCCCTTGCTTGCCAATTTTGGGAAATTACTGTACAAACCCTTAGTGCTTTTTTTTTTCTTCTGGTGTTTACCTCAGTGTTGTTTCTCAAATGTACAGGAAACCCTTGCTAATTGTGGGGGCTATAGTCCATCAAAAGGGCACATTCATTAAAATTGTGATCCACAAAACCAATACCTTATGGAAAATATTAAATAGAGATACGTGATTAGGGATTATACACTCCTCATAAAAAAATTCCCACAGGAATAGAGCTATGTTTATGCAAATTAATATGGGAGTGTGGTGCAGTGATATATGCAAATGAAGGAAAAATTATGGGTCTGGCTACATTTAAAATGTGGTAAATGACACAGATTCTGCTAGTTGTATGGAAGGTTGATTAGGAAAAGTGAGCAGTGTAAATTAAAGAAACCGAATCTGATCTATAAATCTGGTTGCTATCAAAGGGAAATGCTGTTTATGTTTAATCAACTGAGCAAGGTCACATCATAGGTTTATGCGAAACAGGATGGTGTATGTGACGAACTGCAGTGCATTTGGATGTGATGCATGAACAGTTGGACGTTGCTGGCAGCAAAGGACATGGGAAGGTGTTTCATGTCATTGTTCAGGATCAACTCGCCCTCAGGTGACTATGGATTGGGAGATTTGTGGACAATCATAAACGTGCTGTCCGACAGATATATGGTGACAGAACAGATGGGGCACCACAGTATCCGTCAGTATCATTCAGCAATGCCTGCACAAAGCTAGCATATGAGGGAGGCACCCTTTCCTCTACTCTCTGCATACAACTCGCTTGAAACCACATTCGTTCCAGTGATGCAATGAACAAGCTGAGTGGCATGACGAATGATGATATATCATCTTCAGCAATGTCTGTTTGGGACAAAACAATGGCTACACTCATGTCTTGTTACACACCAGAGAAAGAGCTACCATGTGTATATCACTGAGTGCCATACAGCACCCACTGCTGAGATCTGGTGTGAGGCACCATCTCTTTTGAAAGTTGGACATCTCTCATAGTTATCGAAGGTAATTTAATTTGCCCAGTGGTATGTGGATATTATACTCCACCTTGTGGTCTTACCACTCCTGTAAAGGATGCCAAATGACACATTCCAGCATATACTGTATGCACTGCTCAAGAGGGTCTGCAAGCTGTTTCTGTATTACCACCGCCAGAGCAGTCACTGGATCTATTGCAGATGAGCACATCAGGATGTCTCGAAGAATCTGAGAATATAACGTGATGGATCATCAGGTGAAAGGCAGTAAATCTGGAGAACCATAAAACAGGACATTATTAAGAACTATTCCACTCACTTCCAAACCATATTAATGCTTGTATTGCCACAAAAGGCAGCCACACCTCATACTGATGTTACTCTAATATCCATGTATCTTATCTGCCTCACTCAACAGACTGCAAATGTGGTCATTTGTTATTCACTACTACCTTTTAGCACATTGCTTTGTATTGTATATATGACATTCCTTCTGGATGGGGGGGAAATTATTTTGATGAGGAGTGTATTTAGTCCTCTGAAAAGTTTTCTTCTTTTGTGAAATGCAACTTCAAATCATTCTTAAACAGGCTTAAATTTTATTCATCAAAATATTCTCCACTCGATTACTTTCTCCCAATGAGAAACAAGCTTATATATACCTCATTCTTACCTTTACAGAGAAAAAAAATGGAGAACTCCTCTTGTAAGTCCCATCAAGTATTGAATTGCCTGTTATGAATGTTATTATCCAGTGACCAAAAAGAAGGAAATCGGATGCTGAAATATCTGAGAGGGTGGATGAGATAAGATTTCCAAGTTGAGGACATTTTTTTTACTTGAGTAACTTTTGCCATATGTGGATTTGCATTATCCTATAATAAAAGGGTACCCTTTCAATTGACCAGCAATATCTTATTTTCTTGTTATTCATGTGAATCCACTGAAATTGATTTAAATATATTTCTATTGGAATAGTTTTGCCACTTTCCAACATTTCAAAATGGATAATTCCTGCAGTTGTCCTGAAAGCATTTCCTTGCAGAGATGATGATCTTCAAAGTATTTTTGCCAGAAATTTTGGCAACAACCATTGATATAAGCATTTATTATTGCAGTATATAACCCATTTCTTGTTGCAAGTTGAAATTTAATCCAAAAATGGAGTGCAGTTATGTTGAGAAATAAGCCATTGCTGTTTACCATTAGCAGACAATTCATGAAGTACCCACATACTTAGCTTCCACAATATTCCAAAGGAATGTAAGTGAACTTTTTCTGTTTCTTCAATAACAACCAATCTTTGCAAAAGCTTGAGGCAAATTTGACTTCATTAATGCTTTCAAATTATTGTCATTAATTACAGATAGTTTTTCTTTCCATGATTCATCTTAAGTGTCTCACGGAAAGGCATGAATTTCAGAAACCAATTTTCTGCTGTGTTCCTTTATATACAAGGGTTTATCAAAATAATGGAAACACTGAAAATGACTGGAGTACACACAATGCACTGTATTGCATATCACAGGATGATGTCACTTGCAATGTGAGGTATAGAAAGGGGAGAAGTATAATGTCAGCTATCACATAGCAGTACCACAGGCACAAATGAAACAGCTGTTGTGGTGTAATTGTCAACAATGTCAGATCTCAGTGACCTCCAAAATGGCATGATCATTGGTGTGCATCTTGCAGGAGCTTCAGTAACCGGAATGGCAGAAATAGTAAGTGTAACAGGAGGAACTGTATCGAATATTATGACTACCTATCAAAAAGGATAGGGCATTGCCTCCACACATGCAAATTGTGAATATCATACAAAGTTGTCAGATAGGGATAGGCGAACGTTGGCACAGATTGTACAACAGAAGCAGAAGACCACGGCACTAAAAATAGCAACAGAGTTGAACACCAGTCGGTATGATCCCATTTATGTCATAACAGTTTGTAGGGAACTTAATCGTGCTGGTATTTATGACCGTTCTGCAATCCACAAACCTCTGATAACCAACATCAGTGCAACAAAACATGTAAGGTGGTGCAAAGCACATAAAAACTTGAATGCTAAAGACATGTCATCTGGTTTGATGAATCATGCTACACATTGTTTCCCACCACTGGTAGAGTGTACATCTGGAAAAAACCTGCAGGAGTGTACCACCCAGACTGTTTGGTTCCGACTGTGAAGCATGGAGGTGGATCCCTGATGCTGTGGGGTACCATATTATGACATCCCTTAGGGCCATTAGTTATTCTGCAGGGTTGTGTCACATCCGTAACTTACGAATCCATTCTCAGGGACTACCTGTACTCAATGTTGTGGGCATTATTTCCTAATGACTGTCCCTGGTTTCAAGTGGATAATGCACCCATGCATGTGCAAAACATGTCAAGTTGTGGTTTGCAGAGCATAAGGATGAGGTACATCAACTACCCTGGCAACCTAAATCTCCAGACCTCAATATTATTGAACAGTTGTGGGACTATCTGGAGTGCAATATCAGATAATACTTTCCATCTCCTGCATCACTAGCAAGTTGGGCCATATTTTACAGGAAGAATGATCCCACATTCCACTACTGTATGTGTATGACTTGTATAAGTCTATTCCACATCGAATTGTGTCTGTTCTGAATGCCTGAGATAGGCCTACAGCTTATTAATAAAATGTTCTCCACAAACAGTATGTGTTTCCATTATTTTGATAAACCACTGTACTTGATATGAGTCCTCACATAACACTAGTTGTGCCTAACATGATTTTGCTGACATAAAATGATTACTAATGGTACTTTGATTAGGCAAAGTTTAGCAGCTGATAGCTAATAGAACTTTTTAAATGGTATCTATGAACAAACCATCATCTATCAGATCTAAATGTACAACACCAAAGCAGCAAACATGGAAAAACTTTCTGGGTATCTGATAACATTTAGAAACAGAAGTAGATGTTCTTTCACAATAAACACATGAGATATGTACTTGTACATATGTTTGAGATAAACAAATCTAAAAACAAGAAATAATCAAAATTGATTGATGTACCATATAATAAATTTTGTACTAAAACTAAGAATGTAACCATTTTATTACACATTTTACTAACCAATGGATACATTAATACATTTGCACTTAGAGGTGCAGACAGCACTCATACTGCCATATAATTTATCAACAATGTCTCTCCTTTCAGACGAAAATCATGAAATTAATTGTTCTTATAAAGATCATAACCATGGGCGATTCCTTTTCTGCACTCCTACTAAGAGGTCTTATATTTGGAAACCATAGTTCAATTCGAAAGAAACAAAATATAAATAAAACAGTAATTTCACAGGGACAACAAACTTAATGAAATACAATAACTGAGCATACAAAAACAGCTGAGTGTTGATTTAAAGAAATTTCTGTTTGCTTGTGATGTTACACACTTAGTACTATTTGGTATAGTATTAGGTGTAGTATTAGGTGCATGTCCAATTCACAGTTCCCACTGATGCCACAAAACACGACATGCAAAAGCATCAGCCATGAGACCATAGCCAACATTCATAAGATTGCAGTTCACTTTGTACATTTTATCAATAATCGAGTTAGGTTATTTTATCATTTGAGTGGCACTTTTTCGCACACAATGGGCTAAATAATAATCACAATGACCCTAAGAGCTCAGAGAAGATTGGGGAAGGGGCTCAGTGGACAGTTGTTAGGAGATAGATGCAAGCCTCTTGCCACAACCATCCAATGTGTTCTTTAACCATGACATAGTGTTCAGTGTTTTTCTTTAAAAAAGCAACTCAACTTCTGGGCCCTCCATAAAATCTAATGAATGAAATAGTTTACATTATATACCAAAGAAAAAGCAATTCTGAACAAAAAAATGTATTAATTCATACAGCAAAAAATGATAGGTAAGCATAAAAATTATGTTGCAAATTTATGTGTAGTGATTTTTGAAAATTGATTAATCAGATTCATGAAACCTGCATATATGGCCATGAGCCATTAAAATCAGTCTTTAGTACCATAAAAATTTTTAAAATTTTTATGAATATTAAAGTTTGAACTGTCTTTTATATATATGTGTGTGTGCGTAAAATAGACATTTCACAGCATCTAAAAAGTGCTAATTTTTTCAATTTATTCATCAACTTGATGTTTCAGAAAATAAAAGCCTATTCTCTTGCTCAAACTGTTATTAGTACAGCCCAAATGATGCCTTTGCTGTAGATGCTATTCTATCTTCAGAACAGCCCCCCACTAGCTGGCTGAGAGCTCCAGTGAGTTGAGTTATTTTGAAAACATTCTACCATCTGTTTCTCAATAAAATGAAGTCAGATGCTAAGGAAACATTTTTTTTATTGGAGGTTTTTTGCATCATTTTAGTATATTTTGCAATTAAAAAATATTTTAGTGTTACCTATCTTTTTTTTAAATTTTTGTAATTCTCTTAATCCTATTTTAATGTTCTTTCTTTTGATATATAATATGGCCTATTTCTGTTCATTTGTTATTTAAAAAAAAATTCTGAAGTTTATTTGACACGACAAGTTGGTGAAAAGCCTGGACTTTTCTCAAAGTATGATACCAAGAAAAAATTATAAAAAATAAGAGTATTTTTTTTTGTTATTCAGAAATAGCCTTTCTATTCATATGCATTACTTCTATTAATTGTTTTTTAAATAAATTTTTATTTGCATTGCCAGATACATTTTTTTACTACAAGCCTCTATAAATGCCCTATTAAAACAAAAGTAGTATTTTTTGTTAAACATTTTATTTTCAGAAAATCCAGAAATGCTGATTAATTTGGCATACAACCTGCCATAATTGCTTTCAGTAGTTATTTTGCAAAAAAAGCTCTAAAGTTAACTTTTTTTTGCCCTGAATACAGTAGAAAAAAAGACTGGCCACATAGTACAGTTGTTTTTCAGCCCTGGCATGGTAAAGGTTAAATGTACACAAGGTACTCCAGCACAAGGAGTCAAAGCTTAATGTCCCATCCAATGGATGATGGCCTTTCCAAGCCAATCAGTGACCCCTTCCTGACCAAGGGTGGGGTGGTGGTTTAGCAGAGATAAATCTTCATGTTGGCCCTGGTGGGGTTTGAATCTAGAACCTAAAGTAATCTGGCTTGCTATCATCTGAGCCAATACCTGCCCCTATGAATACTCAAATGTAAAGTATTATTTTTTATGGGTCCATATTGGATGGTATATTATTGACTGCACATAATCAAATTTTCATCATGTTTGGCAAAATCTATCACATTTACTAAAGAGCATATTGAAATCAACAGTTGGTAAACCTACAATTACCATGGGTTTCCTATAGTAGGTCTGGGTGAAAGAGTAACATCTGGGACCTTTTCTGTCTGACATTCCGAAAACATAGTATAGTAAGATTTAAATTTTATAGCACATTTTATTTTTAAATGAATATAAAATAATCAATAAAAATGCATTTTCAAATGATCACTTTAGAGGGTTTTTTTCCTATATTTTTATTCACAAATATATCAGTTGCTGCAGATACTTCCATGGAAATTAGTTGAGCATTAAACTTGCTTCTGGTGGAAAATAAAAAATTGCCTTGGGTAGGTGCTGCTTATTTGATATTGGTCAGAATGATAATAATATTTCCTTTTTGGCATCGCAGCACTCGTTTCCAAGTTTCTAGGAGTTGCGCATGCGCCGCAACTCCGATCTTCCGACTGTACCGTTAAAGCGCGTGCAAAGGACACGCCCCCTCTTGCGTCATAGCTTGCGTCGTTCGTCATAGTATGCAAATGTCTTTCCCGGCATGCGCCGGCTCATTGTCAAAAACCGGTGGCCTGTGAGTCACTAAGGTAGAGGAGTAGTAGCATAAGCGGTAGAGTAAGCAGAGCAGAGGTAGAAGTAGATAAGCACATGTGAGTGCACGAGCACAAGGCGCGTAGCACCAAGCACAGTGCGTGTGCACAGTGCGCGTAGCACTGTTAATTTACGTTACTGTGCTTGTGCACAGTGCTACGCGCACTGTGCACAAGCACAGTGCGCGTAACACAGGAGTTGGAGTTATGTGTTCTTCATTGATGTCTTGGTGAGTTGAATTATTTTGGAAATAAATCTGTTTTGTTATAAACCTTTTGAGTCTGTACAGTTTTTTCTCTTGAGCAACACGAATTAAGGATTTTTGAATTATAAAGTTTACTTGACAATCATTTTGATTCTTACTCATTAACGCTCGCTGGTATTTGAACCCTAAATCAACTTATTATCAACTTATTCTACTTTTGGCAATTTGTTAATTATTGCCTGGCGCCCGTCTAAGCTATCTGGAGCATAAAAACTTCAAGTATTTTGCATTTGTTTGGAGCGTTACAAAATCATTGAAATATATGTCATATTATGAGAAATCACATATAATTTATCATCCACGCATAAATTTCAAACAAAAATAAAAATACATTTGTAACTCAGATATTATGTTTCATTGAACAATCTTATATCTCAGACTAACACAAAAGTACCTTGGCATAATTATGAAACTATTTTTAAAGTTACATTTATAATCTTTCTTTTCTTGTACATTAGGTACATGGGGAAAAATTTCACCATTTCTCCTTTACAAAAATTAACTTTCCACAGAATAATAAAAATAAAACCTACTATTTAGTATATGCTTACATAATGGAAAATGCATGTTAAAAAAATAGATTTGCTTAGAAAAATATTAGAAATAGATTGTTATATACATAATGAACTAATTTCACATCATTAACCACAATCTGAAGAGTAGTATCACAGACAGTTGATAACATCTCCAATTATGTTATTTAAAATAACACTTATTTGCAGGGATATGTTGCAGTAGGCTACATCAGGATTGTGCACAACAGTTGTTAAACTTTGGTTAGTTTGTCAAGCCATTGTTAAAACCAATGCAATTAAAAAAAATATTTTGACACAATTTTTTTTAACAACTGAAGAAAAAAAAATATAAGTAATGGACTTTCATTCAATGCAATAAAAACCTATGTGAATTCATTTTTATCACCATCCTTTTCAGCTTAAATCTGGCAAACCTGTTATAAACAAATGGTGAGCCTGTTATTAATTGATTAGCAATGCATGCCTGCTTATTTTAGTTTTGTAGAAAGAACTGTATATATAAGAATATTTTTTTATGAAAGGAGAAATTTACATGAGTTTTCAAAAGCAATTCAAATATTATTAAATATAAACATGAAAAAAACTCTAATCTCATATGCTTCTAAAGAAAAGCTAAAATTTGTACTAACTTTAATAATAGCAATTAATTTTGAAATGAAGCGGATGATAAATATGCATGCAGGCTAAAGTGGTATTTGTGAAAATTGTCATGAGTAAACTTGATTACATAATAAACGTTTCAACTTTATTGAAAAACCATTATCAACACTTTTCTTACTAATATAGTATACTACAGACAATAACCATCACTACAGAATTATTTTAATAACAATGTTAAAACATTCTGATACCTTGGTTAAAATTAGACCTTACTATACAACTAACTACTTCTTTTTATGTTACTAATGTTTTATTTAGTACTAAAATATTTAACAGGATTAAAAATTAAGTAGTCCAAGTTGGATGGTTTTTCTTTCGCAAAGAGAAAACACTTCATTGCATAGGATTTTTTCCAAATGGTTGTCATGGGCTTCTTTCTACACACCATAACTTAGATGGATTCTTCTTTATCAGGTCTTCCAATACAACAATAACTTGTGTTTGATCTACGAAATATATTCATACTGACTACAGTCTTAGGTGAAGACAAAATATTACCTCTCTACTTTGGTTTATAGTTCTTTCCATATACGATATGCATATATTTAAAGTCATAAATAATAAGGGGTCTAAAACAGGGAAACATGAAGCACAACTGTACTTCTCACTTCTGGTGTCTGTCTCTGCTTAGTCTTGAGGATACAAACTATCAAGATGAATCAGAGTCAAATTAATGGTTTGTTAAAAAAAAAGAAACAGCATTGATACAATAATATAAAATCTACACATAGTATAAGTTGAAAGATCTAAATAAATATAGCAAATTTGACATATGCAAAGATGAGCTATTTTGTCTGGAATTTTGTTAAATGTCACTTTGTTATTTTTCATTTGCAAGAGATGAAATCTGGGTGTAAATTAATAAATTAGTAACTGTTATGTATTGTCCCTTGGGGAGAGGGAATGGGGATAATAGCATATCTTATATAGTAACATCATTCTACTATTAGGAGTATAATCAATGAGGGTCTGGGTATACCCATATTTCTCAAATAAAATTTTAATTTCAACATTAAGATTGTTGATGTCTATATTAATCAATAATAAAAGCCATTCCAAAGATCATGATCCCCCTTATACACAAAAAATAGTTATATAATTGTCTATCCTCTGGATGCATATTTTTCATATTCTAGACATTATAAAAATAATACAATGAAAATTAGTGATTTGAAGAATCACTAATATAGCAAGCTACAATTATACTTCCAATCCATTAACTACCCTCTGAGACAGTCACTGCCACAGAGGTCTGATATGAATTTATCAATGTAAATTGCCAAATAGCTGACTTGAAATGGTCGCCACACCCAAAGGGCTGACTTGTAATGCTCCTTTGCTTTGCAATCAAATGCACTAAATTCTTAATCCAATCTCCTGGGTTAGAGAGAATAAAAAATTATTCCTCAAGCAGCTGCTTTCATACAAATCTGACAGTAGCCTGCCAATATGTCATAGAACCACTCCAATCTGTGAAGAAGGCAAGACATTAGCAGAAAGACAACTAAAAAAAGGGAAACATCCATGCCTTATCTGGGACTTGAATATAGGCCCCTTTAATTAATAGCCAAGCATGCAAGCCATTCAGAGGGGGAGAACTCTACATAAATTGGTTGAATGTGTTGCAACCATTAGCAGTTTTATACTTTCAATCCATATCTAGTTTTCTATATTATCATAATCCAAAATCATTGCTATTAATGTAACCTTAAAATTGATTGAATGTGATAATCATATAAAACTTGAAAGAAAATATATATATGCATAGTCAAGTTAAAATCATCTTTTTAGCTAAGTCAAAGTATTAAAATTTAATCATCAGAATATTCTGGGCAATTTTTATTACTAACCTCATAATTCATGGGTAGGAATGATAGTACAACATTAATAAAACATACATTTCACACTGGAATATTACTAAAAGTCAAATAAAAGTATTTGTCCTCAAATACAAAGTTTATAGATTTGGGTTTTTTTTACCTCTGAGCAGAACTTTTCTGCACAGAATGGGCTAAATGGCCAGATCACAAGGACCCTGAAGGCTCAGAGAAGATTGCAGGAGGGGACCCACTGGAACAGCTGTTGGGAGACAGATGGCAGCCTCCTGTAAAGGCCATCCAGCATGTTCTTTAACATGCACTTGATATGGCACTCCTGCACACAGGGCCACAGCTTAATGTCCCATCCAAAGGACTGCAGCTTTTCCAAGCCCATTGGTGGGCGGGGAGTTTTGAGGATACTAATCTCAAAGCTGACCAAGTTGGGACTTGAACCTGGAAACTGCAGATTATGAGACTGGCATGCTACTGACTGCACCACCCCACAAAGTTCTTTGCCACCCATTGCCCTACTTTAACAGCAGTATTGTTTAGGTGTTGTAGCCTCTTTTAGAGTTGTGGAATTTCAAAATTAGATTAAATGTACAAAGGCAACCAATTTTGCTTAAAAAAAGTTAAATTTAAAAAAGCTAAAATTATCTCTGAATGCCTCAAAGAAGGTATATTTAACCAGAATAAATTTTGGATAGATCATAAAAGAATTGAAATTCAGTTTAATTACTGATTAATATATAATTCAAGAAAAATATAGTTTTATTAATTTTGCGGAAAAAAGGAGTTTCGTTGATGCAGGCATGTACACAAAATTTTGTTGGGGGAGAAAATAAGACTTGAGTAGGGTTTCTCAATTCCTAAATGATTCCACTGGACAGAGCAATTACAATGATATTCGATATAGAATAGTTTTATAAATAAAAAAAATCTAAAACAGTTATTATGGTTGTTCTTTAAATTTGTTTTGACTATTGGACAAGGGGGCTAAAATAAAATTATACTGTTCTGGATTTCAAAGCAGGTATATGTTTGATTTCTTATAATGCTGGATTTTGGGGTGGGGGCTATGGGTTCCAAACCTCTGGTCTCCCTCCTGGGACGACGAGTGGGTTAGCAGGTAACTGATCGAGCCAGTGCTAGTTTAATAGTTAGAATACCCAGCATGTAACTGGGACATGTGGATCTGCATCCTTCATATTAGCAAAACTAATTTTTCCATAAAACTATTTCTTGACTTCTATGTCCCAGCAGGTAATCTGTGTATTTGCTATATAAATTTTTGTGTATTAAACTGACAGGCTCCTGTCAGACCTCTGTGACAAGCACAGTATTAGGTAGTAGGAGGTATTTATTTTATTTTTTTTATTATCATCAAACAAGTGGAAGGGTTCTATGAAATATTTCCAGCAACCTGCCCAAGATGTTTTTCAACCAAAATGCCTGCCAAATTTTTTACCATTACCTAATTTGGGTAATATTTTGCTTTAAATATGCAAAGTTGGCATTAGTTAGTACGCAAATACCTATAAGCAAATATTTTGGGAGTGGCATTACACAACAAAAATGTTTTTTCAATAACACATTTAAAAAGACCTTGCTCAGAAAACATTAAAATAACCGAAAGTTCTCTGTTGTTGAGCAACAGAATTTTGAAGTTTATCCTTCAAACTATTTGCATTGATGCCAAAATTAAATTTCTGTGAAAATCTGAAGTATACGGCGTTTCCAAACTTTTGCAATATCGTAATTCAAAGCGTGAACACATAAAGTTAGGATTCATACCTCATGTATTTTATTCTATTTCTTACCTAAAAATGCAACAAGGTCGATCAATTATTTACGCCTACATGCTTCTATTTCTAAACGCTTACAGACATCACTATTCATAACCAGTTGATTAATGTTTATTGCATTTTGATATTTAAATTCTGCATATGAGGTAAAAATTTCAGTCAGCAAGTTTCTACAAGAACCAATATCTAACCGTATATTAAAAACACATGTTGCATCCAATTGCGAAAATATTCTGATCAAAAATTTTTATTTAATTTTCTGAAACCAGTAATGCATATAAGATGTTTAAGATATTTTCATCAAGCGTTATCTGATCAGAAATTTAAGGAAATCCGTAGGTTGAATATAACAATTATTACTTGTTTAACTTTTTCATGAGAAATGGAACACAATTCAAACACCAATCGACGTGGTTTTGACAATTTTAAATCTCGTTTTTTTCCTCCTTTGTACCCTGCAATTTCGCTCTGTTTGCTTTCATAATTCTTCCAGGTCTCTGATAAATCATTTAAGTAAAGTTAATTAATTTGGGACAAGTAATCACAGTGCACTTTTTGAATTCCTAGACATAATTTTTTTAGACCTTAATACTCACACTGACCTTCAAATCCGTTCTGCACAATAATAGTCCTAACAGAAAGTTAGCAGTCATTTGCACGAGTTCCAAAACAGCGTACGTTACGTACAAAAACTGAGCTCTCGTTGGAGTCTTCCCAAAAATTTAGGCTTTAAGTCTAATTTTAAATTTTAAGGATTTATAACTGATTTTAGCATTTGCAATTCAATTTTATCAATACAAACTCAATTTTCCAATTTCAATTACGAACTACTCCCTTTTTTCACCTTTTTCGCATTCATTTATTTCTATCTGGCCTACTCATTTAATTTCCTTACATTCAGATTGCATACAGAGATGAGGATCAATGGCAATAAAATTGCATAATAATCAGGGTTGGGAGGAACGGGGAGGAGGAGCCCAAGGGATCCGGTCTCTCTCCTCCACTCCGAAAATCCGGTCGCTTTATATGAAATCCTAAACTGGTCTACGTGCTTTGAAATCCAAAACAGTTGTGTTTCTATATTTTATCTCTATATGTCCGACACTAAAAATGACATAAAAATCTACTTGTAATTTTATTCCACATAGAATATTATTTTAACCATTGAAGTTTTAATCTTTGCTGTCGGATGGCATATTTCAATAATTGGAAAACCATACTCAAATCGTATTCACAGACCCTCCCTCCCCTTAAATTAAATTCTCAAATCCTCTCCAAAACTCAATTCTCTGATTCCCCCCCCCCCCCCAAGAAAAGAGTAAAACCTGAATACGTATCTGAATTCACAGATGATACCTGTCCACGAAGAAGATTAATTCTAAAAGTAGATTATTGGCACATCTATCATGAGGGATGGAATTTGCAACTTAAAAAGCCTTTTCGTTTTTGCATTTTCTTGCTATCCCGTATTCTGTTGGCCCATCTTCGCTATAAAGATTATGGGTACGTACCACAGATAAAAAAATAGAACTAGTTGCAGCATCGATAGCAAAACTATTATACCAAATTGCCTTTCAAGTAGCTATCGTTTCGGTAGCAGAAGTTCGTTTTTGTAAGAAATTATTTTGCTGGACTGGTTTAGAAGTTATAAAATTGCTTGCAAGTAAATTATTTCTTATGCTGGGTAGATATGGATAATGTTGGAAGAAAAGTAGTTTTTTCTTAATTTTTTTTACTCTTTCCTGTGTCTACAGATTTATAGTTTTACCCATGGATTTTGACTATATCTGTGGGTGAATGGCTGAATTTTACAAAATAGCTCTTTCGTCATATTGTTGGATCGTAACCGTGACCGAGTGGTTAGCACGCTTGGCTACTGATCTAAGGGACCAGGGTTCGAGCCCCGGGTAAGGTATGGATGTTTGTGGTGTTTTTCTGATGAGATCCTGCCATCCTAACAGACCGTCTACTGTGGCATATAAACTGTCAGACCTCTGTGGCAAGTAGCTGCTTGAGGGGTATTTTTTTCTTTATAAAATAATAATAATCTTGATTGACATAAAAAACAGTACATTTCATAGGTGCAGTATATCCGCCTAAGAAAACTTGTTTGCGGATATAAAAATTATAAATAAATAACAGAAATTATGAATGACAACATGGTTTAATTAAAGAGAAATGTAATCATCCAGTTCATTCAACCAACACAAAACTTTCTTTTTGAACATAGTTAAAAATTAGTATTTAGTATAGTTAGTATTGAAGTAATGCAATCTTTACTTCAATACTAAATCCTCGATGTACTAATTACTCATTTGAGTTAGCAGATTACAATGTTTACAAGAACATCTACAGATTTCTATACCTATCACAAGGAGAATTCGTATGGCTGTGCCATATGGACGCCATGGATCAGTAAGAAGGACGTATCATGGCGGAAGCATTTGGGCAAAACACCAGAATCGTAGCACAAGTACACGAATTTCTTTAGGTCCCTACCCGTGTTACAATATAAGGCATTATATCTTTGACCATACATAAACTGCATGTTGTCCATAGTCGCAATGAACTTGTTTGAAGTCGATAACTGCTGGCTAGAATCAGCTGTGAGAAGAAACAACAAAGGCATGTGTAGAGGAACTTGTTAAATTGTACTCGTTTTAATTAATGTTGCGTTATTACAGTACAATTTTGGGCTCTTGAAAAATATTTTCTTTTCATTACTACATCAGCTGTGAAGTTTCTGAACTGTCGATTTTTTAAATAGTAAATGCAGAGATTGCCAGTTTTAAAATTTATCCTCAGTCATATTCATAATTAGCAAAGCAATTGAAGCTCATAGTAAAAAATTAAAAGTGAAATCACGAGGTAATATTCTAAAGGTACAGAGTGGACACAGAAACCGATTTTGTCTTCCACACTGTAGATTCCAAATCGACATTGGTGGGACCACTGAGGAAGTGGCTTTCTACTATGGAGGGAGGCACGCGGAATTCTGAGCATTGTCTCATTTAACTCCAACAATTAAAAATACAGCGTTAGAATCTAGAATCTATCGCAATGTTACCACAGAAATCTGTGATTGTTACATATCATAATTACATTGTAACATAGACCGATGTGTTGGCATACCGCTGCACTTTGAGACTATTAGTAACCAGAATGGAGGCAAAACATTATTAAACATATGGATATTAAATCTGCTTTAAAGTTTTTAAAAAACCATCTGAATCCAAACTTTTATTGTTCCTATCCCTTAATGTTTTCTAGATCGGGGTTTGTTGTATAGGTAAGTAAGGCATATCATCAACAAATAAATTTACACTCTTCCTCCAGCTTGGAAACTTCTTGATAACCAACCGAGAAAACCCATATTACCCCACATTACAGCAGTAATAAATCGGCCTGGGACCCACCTCAGAACCGAACCGTTTAGGTCAGAAAAACAACTTGGAACATGCACCGTCTTCGGACCTTCGACCACTTTCACGGTCCCAAAAATATGTTCTCGATATCGTTAACCATAATAAACTGTAACCGTGTGTCTGTATCTCACCGGAAACCGGAAGTGTTGGGTGTTTTCCGTCTCTGATGTACGATTTGTTTGTAGATGTCAACGTTTTTTTTTTTGAAACCATCCTCTAACAATATACTTTTATTTAAAGTCAGATTTTATATAATATTTCAGATACTTAAACTTTTATAAGTGGTTATTTTTACAGCGAAATATAATGCCTAACAAGATAAGTAAAAATGTGTTTTTCTCTCATTGGTTACAATCTAATTTTGGATTTGCTTGGGAAGTATATATATCATTTATTAGATACTTTTCGCTTCACGTGGACACACTCACTCACTAGATACTTCTGACTATGTGGTCATCGGTAGATAAGGGCTTGGGACTGTGGGTTTAGGTTCTTAATGAAGCAACATTTTGTATTTTTTTTTTGCAAAAATATATAAACATTACTTCAGAAAATGGTACACATAATGCTATAATAGGACATATATATGTTACATGTATGCATCCTGAGTATTACAAAACTTCTTAATGTTATCTCCAACAATGTAATGATAGATAAGGGATTTTTTTTTTTGTAATGCTATGAAATTCATCTGCAAATTAGCCCAGGACAAGTTTCATTACAATTGGCTACACCCATTATTCCAGTGTTTTCATGGGGTGGACTCAGTCAGTTGGGTTGTTTCATCTCTGAGCATCACATTTTTACACACACTGGGCTAAATAGTTAGGTCACAAAAATCCCAAGGGTTCAGAGAATGCTGGGGGAAGGGGATCCACCAGACAGATGGTAGCCTTCTGTCTAGACAATCCAGTGTGTTCTTTAACCCTTTTATTACCACACTGGCTGAAAATGGCTAAGTTTTTAAATGGACTCATCCAATCTATGCTATTTCTCTTCAGTGCCTCCTACCTGTAGCTTGGGCCAGTATGGTACTGAAAAGTTAACATGCACAGGGTATGACTCTTCTGCATGTGGGACCACAGCTTTATGTCCCATCCAACAGACTGTGGCCTTTCCAAACCTATCAGTGTCCCCTTAATGACTGAGGGCAGGGTGGAGACTGTAATTGTGTGGGACTTGAACCTGGTAACTACAGATTATGAGCCAGGTGTGCTACTGATTGAGTCAACCTCCTTCTCAGGCTCAGCTTTTAGTGCTCCAAGCTTCTAATCTACAGTTCCCAGGTTCAATCCCATCTGTGCCAGCATTGAGATTTATTTCTGCTTCCCCCCTGCCCTCAGTCAGTAAGGGATGAAAAGCCATGACCCTATATGCAGGAGAGCCATACTCTGTGCATGTTAAAGAACATGCTGGATGGCCTTGACAGGAAGCTATAATTTGTTTTCCAAACAGCTGTCTAGTGGGTTCCCTTCCTCCAGTCTTCTCTAAGCCATTGTGACCTAGCCATTTGTTATACAAAAGAGTGCTGCTCAGAGATAAAAAAAAACTCAAACCCTGTGTTTGGCAAATGGTGTGTCATGAAAATTTAAGGAAAGGATAATTTCAAATTAAAGCATAAAGCTTAACATTTTTTTGGGTATTCACATCTTTATTATTTGTTTTTCTTCTGTGTGCATGTTTAGATGTGTGGCCAGCAATATATGGTGATAAAATGACATTCTTTCATGATTGGGGTTGTGAGTGTAGTGATTTAAAACTACCTTTTGTTAAGCAGACTGAGAATTTTTGTAATATAATGGTATTGACATATTTTTTTTTTGTATGTGTCATTACAATTATATTTTTTTTCAATTTAATATTCATTTTTGTTTAAACAAATTAAATTTTTCGTTATAATGAAACAAAAAAAGTTCTGACTTTTTAGTACACAGTGTATTGCAGTAAATGGACTAATTTCAGAAGTGTTAGCAAGAGAAAAAGGCTGGGAAACATTATTCAGTAAAGGTATATTAATAAAATAAAATATATGCTTACCAAAAAAAGAGAGTTTTCGACATATACTTTCAAGAAATTTTAGCATAAAAATATTTTTATTTTCCGATTGTTTTCAATAAAAAAATTAGTGAAAACCCTGATTATTTTAAAGAAGAATTTAGTATATTTATACTTCCAGGGAGTAGGGATAACTTTAATGTAAACAATGAAACATCACAAAACAAATGTGACAAAAAATGTTTTGAATATCACTGTTCATATAGAAATAAATATGCTAACTTGTGGTTTTTGACCAAGAAATAGAAGACTTGGGAACATCTTGATTTCCTCTGGTGTAAAATTTTCTGTTTGCATAACATTTCCTCCCAAAATGTTCTCCCAATCAAAAGCAGATGCAAACGTATTCTAACATGAATAGCTTTACAGAAATTTTACAATAATTAAATTTTTAAAATTTACAGAAATTAAAACAATAACTATTTAATCACTTAAAGTCAATCATTCAGAAAGTCAAATTTTAACAATATGAAAAATTTCTTGTAGTCAAGGCTTATGAGGATCCTATTTACAGTATGTTGTAACTTTTATTATTTCACACATTTCTACAATGTGACTGAAATATTGTGACTCAGTGATTTCTCTGTGTTATCAAAATTTCCAGGTTAATGGCTTAAGAGAGGTATAACCCAGGAAGCATGTGATATTTGCATAGTTTATAAAAAATATATAAAATAAATAGTTTTTGGGAAAAAAGTTTCATTGATGTGGGGATTCGAATCCACATCTTTCCAGATACATGCCAGAGTGTTCTAAGACCACTAATGTTGACCCACTAATATGACATCAATCTTCCCATTTTTTTCCACTAATATGACATCAATCTTCCCATGATTTCTGCACCTTGTCTTGGTGCCATCTATAATCAGGAATGACAACTATTTCTCTTAAAATATGCTGAGTAAGATGTAAATAAATAAGTCACTTCACACTATTAGCATTATTTATAATATAATCAACAGGTAACTCTGGATATTATATATTGATTAAATATATATACAATTATGAAAAATTGAAAAAAGTAAGGGATTTTATAGAATGAGTGTTTAACCAGAACATTAAGTCAGAAGGCAGCCAAATAAGACATAAATAATGGGGTGACCAGAAATGTCATTGAATATTGCCAAGTGAAAAATTTATATAAATTGCATGGATAAGAAGTGTCTCTGTTTCCTTTCTGTAGGTTTACCAGATTCAGGGGTTTGATTATGCCTATTAGAGGTAGAAAAATCACTGCAGAGCAATAGTAGTCTCCCAAAAATTTTAAGGAGTTAGCTGATGTAAGAATCACTAATATGATTTTCACAGTTGTCTACCGTAGCTAAAAACTTTAATCCTTTCACTTTAACCTCACAGTATTTCCTCATTAATGTTTTAGTGAATACTATCCAATGTAAAAAAATAAGATTTAGAAATGACTATAGCAAATGGAATTAAAATGGATCATTTGCAAGGTCCAGCCTGTTAGAATTTTGTGAACCAAGATCTGAGCAAGAGGTTTTCTAGCACACTGACACTGTCACAGCCCAATTTGATGAGAATAATACTGATCAACATAGAAGTTTCAAGGTAGATGTATCATTCTTATAAGGAGCTCTATGTTCCAAAGATGAAACATGCAAATCAGCTTTTCTTGAGAAATTCTTTAAACGTCAGACATCAGTTGATGATTCACAGTCATCTTCATTTGTGAAACGCAGTCAAATAATTACTTCCCTTTTTATATATATATAAATGCTTTTTACTAAAATGATTTATGCCATAATGAAAATAAATGGAAATACATTCGTTCTTTTCTTTATTTATTGTTTTTATTTCATAACAAATCAAAAAATATTAGGAATAAGATAATGTGATAACATAAATAAAGAAAATTGAATTTACTCTAATGTTTTGGAACACTGTAACATTTTAGCTGTTGGGAAAAGAAATTTGAATTTCCTGACCACTCTTCAAAATGAAACTAATGTGGAAGTTGGGGGATATCTATATAGTAGAAATTGCCAGCTCTACTGTCAAACAAGAATTAAAGGCTTAAAAAAAAAAACAATTTTTGATTTAACTAAATCACATTTCTGAATTTCAAAAAATAGTTTTTTTACATTTTCATAAGTATTTTTGTAACAGTGTAAAGAAACTGTTATTATAGGCAGTTATTAGTGCTTTATTTGCACATGTAACATAAGTGAACTTGTCCAGTAGATTTGCATGTCAGAGATAGAAAATTTTCTGGAAAACTTAGAAGCCAATGAAAATTTTTTAGGAAGCCAGGTATGTAGAATTTAAGTCAATTTTTAAATCAGTTTGATAGTTTCCAAGTCACACTATAAAATGTTTTAATCAGGTGACCGAACTCCTGGAATATCCACCTGTTCTATATGTAAAACTTTTCTAAAACCCATTCTGAATTTTGTTGAAGTTTTAAAGAACATTCTGCAGTTTGTTCAAAATATTTGTCATTAACCATAAAATCATGAAAGTTAAGTAAAAATTTCCACAGATGGGAATATAAGTGAAAAATTTGATATTGTCAAGTTTTATAGTTTTATGCATTATCATGAAAAATATAATTTTTAAAATGCTTTTAATAGTTTTTGTATGTATCACTTGAAAATTATATTTATTTAAGAAACATGTAGTGGTATGATTTAAATAGTTTTAATGTTTTCAGATAAAAAAAAGTTGTATTAATACTTCAGCATTACTTAGACATTAATTTTTTTTATCTTGTAAGTACAGGCAAACATGAAGTGTCTCTGTTTAGATTTATGAAATAGTGCAAAAGTAAATAATATAAATTACTATAAATTGACATGTAGAAAAAAACTCTCCAAAATGTAATATGATGATTTGCCTCATTAAAGGAGTAGCCTGAGAAGATCAGAATACAAGTAATAATTGCCACTGAAAATTAAATTAAAAAAAATTATGTTTAATAAGAAAAATTAGTGTATCTTACTCTGCAGTTGATAGTAGCTATTTTGTAATGTATTTTTTTTTCTACTGTGCAGCTTTTAAAGCACTTATCATGTGTAGATGATTATGTTGGATAAAGATTGGTTGAAATGGCATACTTTTGGAATTAATATTGATGACAGCATTTATTGACCATCTTTATCAAATCCACATACTGGCTGTTTTTGATATCTTAAAGCTATCAAAGAGTAAATATATTTATCCACAACTACAGTTATCAACTACCTGTTTCAAGTAGGAATATTCAGTTTATGTACAGTGAGCTATAAGAAAGAGGGAATGTCTCTCATAATAAAGCATGGGAATTTCTTCAGCTTTTGCAATGCTGCGATTTGTCAAAACTTGCAGCCTTACACAGCAAAATATTAAATGAAAACATTGAGCTTTAAGATCTGTATATAGTAAGAATGTTTCTATCTTCTATATAACTTTCTAAACTGTCAAATGATAGTATAAAATCAAAATGATAATTAAAATCAATCCAAAGTGAATGCACAGTATTCCCTGTTAAGAAACATTAATTAATAGATTCTGAAAAAAATTCATCGTCGCCACGGCGGGAATCAAACCCGCATCTCTCCAGATTCATGCCAGAGCGTGCTAACCATTGCACCACGCATTGGACAACGAATATTTTCAGAATAGATGGCACTGTCTCAGTCACATCTCAAGAAGATTTAAAAGGTCATATTCTGAAAATATTCGTGTCCGACGCGTGGTGCAATGGTTAGCGCGCTCTGGCATGAATCTGGAGAGATGCGGGTTCGATTCCCTCCGTGGCGGCGATGAATTTTTTTCTGAATCTATTAATCAAAATGATAAATTTTGTTTTCACAGAAAGTTTTGTAATGCATTTCTGAGTAATAGCTAACCCTTCATAGCAATGGCACCTGTGAGTGTTTCACTTTAGAAAACTTTAGAGTTTCTTTCATTTTGTTGTACAGAATCAGTTGCTTTTTAATTTGTTATGTAACATGATATACCTTTGCTTGTTGGCAACTTCAGGATAAGGTTCTAAAGTCCACTGTTCTCTGTTTTACTGAAGACAGTTAAAAAAGAGTTGGACCTTTTGTTATGTGATTCCAGTTTTTCTCACAGCATGGGAAGAGTTAATTCTAGTTGGATTATATCTTCCTTTAGGCAAGTGACTTGCTTGAATTACTAAATGAAGGCTGAGAGACCACTTTGAGCAGTTTGTTTAAATAAGAATGCAGATTTATTAAAAACAATAGCTTTTCTGATAGAGAATATAGATAAGACATTAAGAAACAATAATCTTTCATATAAACTAGTTCTAAAAATGATTTGAAGAAAAATTTAAATGTAAATTATGAATTCAACTCATCTCCTCCCCTCAAGAAATGCTAATGTTAAAATCAGTAATGTTTCTAACATAAATTTCAATCTTTTTTTTTAATTTATGTAAACTTTTTTATGGCAGCCGAGTGGTTAGCGTGCTTGGCTACTGATCTAAGGGACCTGGGTTCGAGCCCCAGGTAAGGCATGGCTGTTTGTGTCATTTTTCTGCTGAGGGCCTGCCATCCTCTCAGACCTTCTACTATGGCATATAAACTGACAGGCTCCTGTCAGACCTCTGTGGCAAGCAGCTGCTTGAGGGGGTATTTATTTATTTTTTTTAATAAACTTTTTGTAAATAACCTTTATAAATAAATTCTTAAATAACCTTTATATAAATAAATGGATTTTATACTTTTACTTATATCAAGTACTTTCACTTGTACAAGGGTCATATTGAAAGTAATGCCTGTAATTGTTTGTAATACAAATAACAATAGCTGTGTGTAAGATATGTAAATTGTATCTTATATCTTTCATATAATACTTTCAACAGATCAGTGCTGATGAACCATGGATATAAAACTAAAACCAAGAGCTCTCATCAAGTTCCTGCCGAAGGAGGACTTCAGCACTTCTAACTTTCATGCCAGGCTAACCAAGGTGTACATTGAACAGAATCAACATCAGCAATGTGCAAAGGTGGGTGAATATGTTTATTGAAGGAGAAACAAGCATCAAGGACAAAACACAAAGTGAGAGGCCATCAGCTGTGACCCTGGATCAGATACTGCTCACTGTAATTTTTCCAAACATCATTCCAGTCTTTGGTTCAGCAATAATGCAAATGCATCACATGTACTTGAGATTACTTTGAAGGGTAGTTTTGTGTAATGCAACAATCGATGTACATACAGTATAATGGAGTCGTCTATTCATTATAATAAAAACATTACCTAACAGGTATTAATTTTGGTACTCTTTATATAATGTCCTTGATTTCAAGTTTCACTATTTTGACAGAAATATTTTAATAACATTATCATTGATGATTGTGTGCAGTTCTGTAGTGATGTGTTCAGTTAATTTTTAATAATGTTTGAATGGTTTCAGAATATCAGAAATGATAAATGTCTGCTTTCCAGATGATTATTTAACTTAACAAAATTTTTAAGTTTTAAAAAGTTTCTAATTTAAAACAAAACACTAAAAGCTGTAGATACAAATTTTGCCAATAGTTGAAATTGTCAGTATTTTTTACTATTGTATATTGAGTATATTGATGTATTAATGATTTTGAGGGGGAAAAAATCAATGATTTGGGGGAAGGGGAAATCAGTGAGAATAAGAAAGTATTCATGCACAAAGAGCAAGACTGGAAAAACAAACATGCAACTTCACCTTTTATCTTTACATTATGAAATGCATGTCGTTGAAGAAATCCTGCAAGCCAACCTGTACTTGCAGAAACTTTTTCAAAATGTTTGCTTTTCCAGTCTTGCTCTTTGTGCATGAATACTTTCTTATTCTCACTGATAATTAAACTTTTAATATTCTCCCTCCAAATCATTAATTTTTTTTCCAGAATCATTAATACATCAATATACAGTAGTAAAATTACTGACAATTTCAACTACTGGCAAAATTTGTATCTACAGCTTTTAGTTTTTTTCTTTCATTTTAAATTAGAAACTTCGCAAACAATACTAAAAATTTGTCAATATCATAAAAAAAATCAACTAATTAATCATAATAAACAATTTTCGTTTATCGCCATTTAAAACCTGAGCCAAGTTTCATTCAGATATTTTTGAATGAAGTATTCATATAAGTGTGGTTTCAATGTAAATAATCTGAGAATCATAAAAACTTTTTGTGATACTTTTTTGAAATAATGTTACTATTTTAAATGTTAAATACATTTATCAATGTCTATGTTGTTTCATGTATTAAATAACAGTGCTAGTTTTTTTTTCATTTGGTCAATATTTTAAATCATATTCATTGATATCCACTTGCAAAGAGGAGATAATTTTGTAAACAAATTATATAAAATTTATTAAACGGACTGGATATGTCCTTCATGTTGTATGAACCATGTTTGCTTTTGTTGTGTAAGGAGCTAACAGACAGCATGACTCAGATCTTGTGAACAGCTCATGTAGCCCTCACCCCACTTTCTTTATAGCTCACGGCTTAAATATTATGTTGCTGTTCTTTGTTTCATTTAATCAAAATAATTTTTTTGTGTTAAAAATATATTTTATAATTATTATTGTAATTAGAAAAAACACTATACCTGTCTAATTTTCCCACTGGTACTGGATTGTATATTCAGAATAGTAGTTTTAGAATAAACTCTTAATTTTTATTTAACTGTTAAATCTATTTGTATTGTGTAATGTATTGAGAATCTATAAAATATTAACTAAGGTACAAAATAAAAGCAATGCATAATTAGGTATTTGTTTCCAAGGATTAGTGATTTATTTTGCTAAAACTTTGTGTGAATAAAGTGAAGATATAGAGCAGTTGAAAATATCTTCCAGAGTACAAGAACTGGTTGATAAGTGCATATTATACATTTTACCATGTGATGTTAACTGAAGTTTGATTGAATTGCAACACTGAAATAGCATACAAAGACAGTGAAACCAAAAAATGTGTAATGATAAGACTACTGTGGAATGAACTTGTACTGGCAAAAAGAAAACTATTTAAGTGGATCCAGCAATTACTGTTAAAGTGATACTTATCACAGTATTAAATACAGTCATATTTATTTGTTGCACAGTGATTTCAAATTATCACATAGTGTACTATAATTTGAAGAATTTAAAATTATAATATAAACACATAGCAGAGGAAAGAAGCATATGCTTTGAAATTACTAGGTGAGTTTCTTGACGGCAATTCAAATCTAGTTTTTGTGCCTTTAGTTGTTGTATCTGTTTAACCTTGTTTTTGTGCTGCAAGCAGTGTATGGATATGTTAATGAGATCATATCCATAGCTTGTGGTATTAAAGGCATCCATTTGGGAAAACTTAGAATTTTCTCTTATTATATGGTTGCAATTTCTAGTGCTTTTATTCCCCTACAGGAGAAAATTTGTTGTCTAATGCAATGCTCTGTATCTTGTTCGAACAAAAATTACAGAATTGCAAGTAAACTTACTGTAAAAAGCTTCAAATATAGCTTTACTGCATAAGATATTACTAAAGATCTTTAGCAAGTCTATTGAAATCTTGAATTTCAACAATATTTGTTCAGGTTTTAAGGTATACACTTGTTAAATGATTTGAAATATTTCTTGTTATTTAAGTTATAATTAACTTATGTAAACTTTTATAATAAATCTCTTTAACATTAAAAAATGTCAAAATTCATTATTTAACTAGACCTGTTGTAGAGTTGCCATAAGTTAAATTGTCAATGACATAACACAGAAATTCTGTAAATATTTGTTTAGGTAGTAAACGTAGTTTTTTTTTACTAAGTCTAAATTTGAACAGGTGACCTAAATGAAAAGAGACTGATTATGAAATAACTGGCACTTGTTTAGAAACTATTATTTTAAGCAAAAAATGTGAGATGCTTTACCCCTGAGTGCATAGTTTTTCCTGCACAGTGAAATGACCAGATCACAAGGAACCCAATACTCAGGGTAGGACTCAGAAGTTCCACTCACAGCTGCTAAAGATAGACTGGAGCCTCCCACCAAGACTAACATTGTTTATATGACAGAGTATATGACATGTGGGATAATCAAGTCAAAGTATATTTGCTCAATTATGTCTGTATGACACATAAGTGTATTTGGCTCTGCTAAAACCAAAATCATGACATTATAAAATTACATATTAATTATATCATATTAAAATTAGTGAGCTAGGTGTATCTGATAATAACAATACATTGTATCAACGATATATATATAATTATTAAACAGTAATAATAATCAAAGTTAATGTAATAATAGTTCACAACTCTGAACAACAGTTCAACACTGCGTTATTCATCAGAATGTATTTTCAACAGATAAAACAACGTAGCCAAAAATATTTCTGTTAAAAAAATTCTTTTTAACATTAGGTTGACATAAACCTATAAGCAAACTGAATTGTATTTTTTTATCTTGTTTAGTTTTATGTCATTACATACAAAAACAGATATATAACTTGATTCACCATCATTTGTAATTTTATAAATCACGAATCGCAATTTGTACACAACAACTAGGGCTTAACTTAGGATGTCATGGCCTTTCTCACCTATATAAATATTTTAAAAAATCAGTTTGTGATCGATTGCTATAGTATCAGGTAGGTGCTAAGAAGTGCTACATCTCATAGTAAAGTATAAATAAATAGATAATTGTAAATATTTTCGTATTAATCTATATAGAGTAAGATAAAGGTAACAGCAGACACAAACAAAAAGAATATCTTCATGTGGTGAGAATCATGCAGACAGTATTTACTTTCTTTGTTGTAGTTGAAAACCTGTGAGATTTAATATATACAGTTTATATATATTTTCCTCTGTGTTTTATGTTAACATATATACACCCAATTCTGTGGGGCAGGGGTGGCTCAGTCGGTAGCGCGCTAGGCTCATTATCTACAGTTCCCAGGTTCGAGTCCCGGCTTGGTCAGCGTCGAGACTTATCTCCATGAAACTCCCTGCCCACGGTCAGTAGGGTACACCGATGGGTTTGGAAAGGCCGCCATACATCGGATGGGACGTTAAGCCCTGGTCCAATATGTGGGAGAGCCATACCCTGCGCACGTTAAAGAACATGCTGGATAGCCTTGACTGGAGGCTACCATCTGTCTCCCAACAGCTGTTCCAGTGGGTCCCCTCCCCCAACCTTCTCTGAGCCTTCGGGGTCCACGTAACCTGGCCATTTAGCCCATGGTGTGCGAAAAAGTGCCACTCAGAGGTAAAACAACCCAACCCAATTCTGTTTTTACACGGTAGATAGGTTCCTGAAAAACGGTGTAAAAAAAAAATACAGTGCATATGAAAAAATAGATTGGTTCCAAACGTGAAAACCCAGTACAAATAAGTTGTTTTCAAACAAATCATATCAAAATCTTTAATTAAATCTTTATTTGATTTTTATTCATTTAAATGCATTTTTTTTATTTTTTAAACTTATAAAGATAATTATATGTGCATATATAAAGTAAACTATCCTTCATAAAGAAAATAATATGTCATTAATTCAAGAATGCAAAAAAAATGACTTACATATCCTCATCGACTAGATTTTATTTGTTGTCACTTTCTGACAATAGATGCATGCGTTTGCGTAAGAAAAATCACTTTCGTCGCTTGAAACATTTTGGCCATCATGTTCATACTCCAATGGTGAAATACTCTCTGTGGCATGGGGAACCAAATTATCACTTGTTTCCAGTGATTCTGAAGTTTGACTAGTTTTGACAACTAACTCTGTAATCAATCACTGAGATCCTGCTTTAACCAGATCTTTGTATCATTCTTGATAATGCACCATACATGACTTCAGTTCATGTTTAAACTGCTCAGCTCATTCGACAATAGTATCAAGTGTAAGAAAATGACTTTCCAATTTACTAGCCATTTGAAGCTCTTCTTTAATTAAATCTGCAGTGAATGGAACCTCTTCATCACCGTCACTTTTTTTCTTTTTAATCAGGAGTCTCAAAGACAACTATTATTTCATCTTCGTTAAGAGCTTTGTCAACCAGCAATTCATCAATATCTGCAAACGATAAATCATCGAATTCTTCTCCACCAACCGCATGTGCTAAAGTGATGATATTAGAATATTCAGTCATATTTGGGGGTACAGGATCTTTGCTTTTTACATATTCTGGCCAAATAGTTTTCCAGCATGCATTTAAAGTTGGTTTTAATTCTGATAATGTCGATCCAGCATGTCTAATACAATCTAAAATAGGAAATTTCTCCCACGCATCAATAACTCTAGTGTTTTATCCTTATCTAGTTTATCTAAAATGTATTGTAATGTTCATCTTACATAGTAAGTTTTAAATATGGCAATTATATCCTGGTTTAGTGGTTGTATTAAGGATGTATTAGGTGGCAGAAAACAAAATTGCACATTTGGGTGCTCCAAAACAGAATGACCAGGGGCATTGTCTATAATCAATAGAACTTTAAATTCGAGATTTTTTTCCTTCAAATAGTATTTAACTTCTGGAACAAAACATTTATGGAACCAAAGTTAAAAATTTCTTTTGTAGCCCAGTCTTTTTTGTTTGGCATCCAAAACATTGGCAATTTATTCAAATCTACACCTTTCATTGACTGTGGTCTTAGGGATCAATTGATGAGCAGCATTTTAACATATGATCTCCTGAAGCATTACTGCAAAATAGAAAGGTCGCACAATCCATAGCTGCTTTAACACTAAACCTACTGACACTTCATGTATACCTATTCCTACCGTGACCGGTCCATTTCAATTATAAACATAAAAAGAACATGAAAAATTAACAGAAGTTCTATAGTTTCCTGCATTTATAAATAAATAATGCATATCTTATTCATCTTCAATGCATTTTTTTTTACAAATTATTGAGTTCTCATTACATTTCCCGCACACATATATTTTGCATTTCAAACAGATTTTCGTAGTTTTGTTGTCTTTGCAATATCTTACTTGTTAAGTTTTTTGTACATGTGAAACTGAACTTATATTTGTTGATGTTTTTGGTATATTTCTTTTTTCTTTTTCCTTCTTGATATTCAGTGGCAAGTTCTTCAGCTAATTGGAATAAAAATTCCTGCCTTGAAATTTTTTTCCCTGTTGTTTCTTTATATAAAACCCATGCATTTATTCCAGCTAGGTCACGAATATGGAAAAATACTTGGAGGGGCCATCTCCAAGATTTCGCGCTGTATTTTTTTGCCATTTGATCCGTCACATCTACACCGAATTTTATGTTATTATAAAATCTAATCATTTCCGGTATACACATCACTTTTTTCAGTGTCTATTGAGTTATGCATTGAACTTAGTAGAACCACTTTTTTATTTAGTTTACTTTTATAAATTGTTAGAGTAATATAACTTGATTTATATAGTTTTGTTGTAAAGCGTGCCATATTATCTTTCACATGTTTGGCAAGTTTTGGCAATTCTCGCTTGTTTCCACGGATGGTTCCAATAGTAGTGTTCTTTTTGCTAGCAGTTTTGTGACTAATGATATGCTCGTAAAAAAATTATCCGTGGTTACGTTCCTTCCACACCTTGTGAATGGTTCTATTAGCTTGCAGACAATGAACTCCCCAAGTGGAACTGAAGGTTCTCTTTTCTCATTCTTTCCCAAATATGGAAATCCCTTTATTACATACTTGCTATTGACAACAGATGCTAACCAGAATTTCTGGTTTGCATCGGCATATATTGTGTAAATCTACACCTAGCCTTGGATGGAACATCAGATCATGTATCAAAGGCTCATTCCACTTTCAGTTGAAGTCATGCTACACTTTGGTAGCCTTTCATTTATCCCGACTGTATAGTTCTAGAATTGAGTTTCCAGGCTAAATTACAGAAATCTTTCAACTGGTCAAATTGACTGGTCATGATAGGTAGGACAGGCTACATATATTTCTCAAAAAAAAAAAAGACAATAAGAGAAGATGTAAATACTGAAAAAAAAATCATTGTATGTATAAGAAAAGTCGTAAAGTTAAATAGTGATGTGATAATGTACGTGGGAAATTTTATGCAAAAGTTTGAAAAGGTCAATTTGACCGGTCGTGGTAGGTTTAGTGTTAAAGCCACCAACAGTTTTTTGTGATTTTGTTACGTAGGTTCTACTCAGCATTTTTATCCAAAAAAGACCAATTTCATCTGCATTCCAAACTTGATCAGTAGTGTATCCACCATCTTCAATGATTTGGGCCAATTTTGGACAAAATTCCTTATCAGCCGGCTCATCTGCAGATGCAACTTCACCTTTTATGTTTACATTATGAAACGCGTGTCTTTGAAGAAATCCTGCAAGCCAACCCTGTACTTGCAGAAAATTGATAATTTTTGTTTAACTGAGCTGATGTGGTTGGTTCCATTTCTTATATCTGCTTATATATTCATAATGCCATCTGTTTGATGGTATTTCTGTCTAGAGGTATTCTTTTTTGCGAGTTATCTTCTATCCACATTACTAGAGCCTTTATCATCTTCACTTTTACAATATCTTGTGTACGTGATGACTTAGTGCTCAATTTTATTCCAGAAAGCACAGATTTTCTAATAGCATCTTCATTTTCCTTCATGGTTCTTGCGGTAGCTTCGTTCAAACCAAAATATTTACCTATGGATGTTTAACCTCCTCCATTTGCAAGACGATCTAAAATTTGGAACTTGGTATCCAAAGAGATAGCTTTCCTTTTCTGCTTTCGTATAGTTGAATTATCCAACATCGTGATAAGGCTTACGAATAATATTTGAATTGTAGTTAATAAATCAGATGATGAAAAATTGTAAATTACCTATCAGCAAAATTTAATTAATTTATATTACACACACAAAACTTCAAAAAAAAAAAAATTGTTTCTTCTATTAAACATCTAAACCAGGGGTCTCCAACCTTTTTGACTTCCCTGGGCCACATTGAGTGAAGATGAATTGTTTTGGGCTGCATAAAATATATAATATAATTAATGTATATGAATAATGAAACTTCATTTATTTTCTTATGTTTTTTATTATAAAATTAAAAAAGGCAACGTAAAACTAGTGCGATATCAAAAACTTGCTGAAAATCACATAATCATGTTGAAAGCTTATGTCATAAACACGTAAACTTTACGATTTTGTGGGCTGCATTACTAGCTGTCCAGGGACACCATCGGCCCACGGGTTGGACACGCCTGATCTAAACACTTCTAACTTTATACATGAAATGGTAGACCAAGAGTAACGTATGTATTGAAGATAAAATTGAGGAGAATTCCTGGAACTCAATATTGCCACTTCATTTCGAATGAAGTAGGTTTTGTACAATTTTTCCATAAAATAGAAAACTTGTGTAGTTATATTAGTGTAGTTTTTATTTTGGGGATTTTAGTACACAAAATGTGTATCTATAGTACATTTTCAAAGTTAAAACTACTTTAAAAAATGTGACCATAAAAGTGGCATATTTGTTATAAAAGTAAATTCTAGGAATTTTTTCTTAAATAGGAATATTTTTTTAGAATTAAATTCAAATGGAGATTTTTAAAAAAGCACTGTTTAAACCATGTTAGATCAAAATAAATTGTGTAAAAAGAGAATTGGAATTTTTTTTTAAACCATGTTAAATCAAAATCATGTAAAAAAATCCGTGTAAAAACAGAATTGGATGTACTTGTACACGAGGTTGCAGTATAAAGTAATGAAGGTTAAACATAACTTTACAGTAGATAATAGACATATTTCATATGCATAAGTGTTTTGTCCTTTTTTTTGTATAAATTATTTTTAAAGTAAGAGGCATCTCACATGTGACACTGCTCGTAGGGAATATCTTAATTAATCTATTAGAACATTTATAAAGCTTAACTTTTGAATTAATTTTTCTTCAGTCAGATAATTTCTGAAAGCTACTTTATATTTCAGCATTTTGGCAAAAATCAACATTATAAAGGATGATAAATATTATTGAAAAATGCCAAAAGTATATATTCTAAGTTTAAAAAAAAAGTAGTAGATTTAAGTCAACCTATAAATGATGTCTATACATTTGGAAACATGAGGTGTCAATTAATATTGCAAAACTTTAACTGACTGAAAAGAAAATTATGAAATATTTTTGAAAAGGAGTAATTTAATAAAGTAATTTTTTTATTTAGGTTTAACCAATCATGAGTGGAACATGTACTACCTGCTTTTGACCTGAACTCTACAATTCTCAAGATATAGGAGATGCAAAACTATGATATTGAATTGTTATGGTTATCATCCCTTCCTTTACTACATAAAAATATCAATATATTAATAATTTGAAAGAATCATTTGTAACAAGAAGTAAACAGCAACTGAAGACTGTTTTCATGTGTAACCTTCTTCCAGTTGTGTTGAATGAGCCAACACATCTAGAAAACCTATAACATCAATTCCATTAATTTATAAAGTGAAATAAGACATTTAGGAAATTGATGTGAAATATAACAATTAAGAAATGACATTTCATATTAAACCATTTTCTTGTACTCATTTCTTAATACTGTATTTACTCCTTTTATGCTTTATATATAGGGGTCATTTCTTATCTACCTTATGTGTATGGGGTCATTCCTTATCAGCCTAGCTCACAACCATATTTCCTTCAATTTACTTTTGTTTTATTCATGAAATAAAAAAGTGTTTGAATTAATTTCAGAAACTTTTCACTTTCCTAAGTTCTACAGGACATTTACCTGTGAGCTAGTATATTGAATTTATCTACATTAACTATGTTAGATAGCACTACACAACTGTATGTTCAGTGGTGAGTAGCTGTTTCTAGACAAGTTGATAGATACAGTGTAAATATGGGGAAACTTTATTATATCATCTAGCACAGATCTTTCAAGTCAATTAGGGAAACAAAAGTTTTCACTTCTTCACATTGCCACTGATCTTGCATGAAGAGCAAGGTGCAGATTTCAAATGTTTTCAGTGTCTATTTAATTTAATGAATTTATCTTTATAATATTTTCTGGATTACTAACCTGTTTAATGATGTAGTGTATTATAAAATTGACCAAACGCCTATGACAACAAACCATCCCTTGGGTTTTATTTAAGATTCTGAGACTAAAGTGGGCACATTTAAAATGAATTTAAACTTGTTTAGGTAAGAGTCAAAAATAGTTCTAAATATCAAAACTGTTATAGCATTTCAAATTTAACTTATGAACTTTTGATCTTTTTTAAAAAATTTCCAAGATTAAGACATACTGTCAGTTTAAAGGTATAATTATTAAAGGCACTCTGCAATAAAAAATATTTTGAGATACTTTTTAATGATTTTGTATGACAAATATGTACACAAGTAATGTCTAATTTTCAAAATCATGCTCAAATTTTGATTAAAGTATAAAGAAATTTTAATCTTTCAGTTATTTTTTTAATCCATTAGTTTGTTTTTACTGCATTTGCAGGCTTTATTATACATTCACTGTGCATGTTTTTTTTTTCTCATTCCACTAATTTTGATAATTCTTTTAGTTTGGCAGGACATATGCTTAATCCCATGATCATCAATAAAAAGGGTCTTAGCTACTGTGGAGGTATTTTCGATTTTTGTAAAACTATTTAGGGAAGGTGCTGAATACAAATTGTGAACTGCCCCAAAAATTATATCAATGACTCTGACTAGAATAATTTGACTCAAAGACATGAGGCTTTTTTTTTTCTCCAGTATTCTATAATCACTCTTACTTTTATAAGTACTACAAACATGCCTCTCCAATCTAAATGTTAACATTTTCGTTTGAGTGTAACTCATTTTCTGATTTAATATTTACCACAATTATTTAAGAGTTGGGGATTTGCTATTGGTAGCATGCTAGGCTCATAACTTTCTGTTCCCAGGTTTCAGTCTTGTCTATGTCAAAGCCTATTCTCCTATCCACGATGATTACATTTTACTTGGTTTGGGTTGTTTTACCTCTGAGCGGCACTTTTTTGCACACCATGGGCTAAATGGCCAGGTCACATGGACCCCAAAGGCTCGGAGAAGGTTGGGGGAGGGGACCCACTGGAACAGCTGTTGGAGACAGATGGTAGCCTCCCATAAAGCCATCCAGTGTGTTCTTTAATGTGCACAGGGTATGGCTCTCGCACACACAGGACCACTACTTAACGTCCCATCCAAAGGACTGGGCCTTTTCCAAACCCATCAGTGTCCCTTACTGACTGTGGTCAGGGCAGGGAGTTTTGTGGAGATAAATCTCAACGTTGACCCAGCTGGAACTCCATTTTACTTGATGACTGCAAATTAAAGATTGACATCTCTCCAGATGGATAATTTTTTCCACAGTAAACTTTCCTCGATTTTCCCCTTTGTAAGAAATTATTTGCAGTCTTGTTGTTTCCCTGAACTCTTTTTTAGCAAAAGTACTAAAACTGTAAATGTAATGGGAGATGAAACTGGAAATTTTCTAACACTTACCTGAAAACCGAAAAACAGTCCTTGAAAAAACCTTTTGGAAATTCTTCTTTGAAAACAAGTGGGTGTGATCTATTTATAAATTCACCCCTTAATTAAAGGAGAGACCTTCCCCCCCACACCAAATTTGGGTTTAGGTTATGTCCCCCACTATTCAAATGTAGTCTTGTACTTGCACAAGAAACTGAACATTAATTAGGGAAATAAATTTAAATTCGGTGCCATTGGGTAATTTTGACCCAATTACAGCTGTGAATCAATGATTTTATACTGTAGTAGAAACTTCATATTGATGGACATAATTAGTGGATATTATGTGATATTACTGAGGATAATTAAGAACTTTAAGTCAATATGAAAAGATTTTTTTTATAGATTTTTAGATTATCTGTGTACAATTTAATCTGCATTGTCATTTGAATGATTTTATTTTGTAAGAATTTAAGTAGATTTGCTGGCAATTAAACTATAAATAAATAATTAAAAACTAGGCACATGTAGGCAAATTTGTTTTTTACATACAGAATAGGAATTTTTGGGGGACAGGTTAACTATTTCGCTGCTATCATCAAAGACGACTAAGTTTTTTTTAAGGCTTTTTTTGTTGAGGCTCCTGTTCTGTCCACAGTAAGAAAAGAGACACATGAGCATGGAAAGTCTGCTGACCATCAGATAGAATGTTATGCTGTGGTCCCATATTTAGGAGAGCTCTGCCCTGTGCATGGTAAAGAACATTGGTTTTGATCGGAGGTTTCCATCACTCTAACCTTTCTCTTACCCAGCTCTAAACCCTTGGGGTATTCTGATGTCCCTAAGGTCTAATCAACCCACAGTCCATGCCATAGATATGTTCTTTACAATTGTGCGAAGCCTATTTTCCACCTTAGGTCTTTCTCTGCCTTCATGTTACTTAGGTTCCCTCTTGTGATTGTCAGCAGTTATCACACAATAATCAACACTTCATGCTGGCAGACATGGATAAGTTTCATTTTATATGGTAGTTCTTTCAGTGTCTGACTTAAGTCAGTGTGATTAGCAGGGGGGGGGGGGGGCGGAGAGAAGCAATTCCATCCCAGACACACATTCCAAAAAAATGCTATTGGACAGCAAAATGTTCATTGAGATTAAAAAAAATCCCTCAGATATTAAATTTCTGCCACATAAACCCAGTCGAAATTTCTCCAGGGTGTTAAAATCCCATAACTTGTAAAAGTATACCCATTTGCTGACCTATATCACTAAATGCTCTGCACTATTGTCTCCTTTTAACATGTACACAACAACATCAAACCATGGCCTTTCTCTAGGATTGCTAAGCTTAAACTCTCCTTTGATTCATTATATATCCCACTTTCACTGTTGCTCTTTGGTTTTTTCTGGTTTACCAATTCTATCAAACTTTTGGCCCTCTCCTGGCCTTCTGCTCTTTGTCTTTCCATTGGTTCATTCCTTTGTAATTATATTCTGTTCTGTAATTGTATTCCTATTCTGTATGTTCAAAGTACTATTCTGTCCATTGGTTCATTCCTTTGTATTATGATTCTGGTAACTTCTGGCCACTCCTTTCTCACTAGGCATAATCCCTGCCGTAAATCCTCCTCCTCAGATGACCAACATTCATTCCCAAAACTATGTGTCTGCCAACTGCCATTTCCACCAACCAATTTGATTCCATATATCTACATAACAGTAGCTACATTTTGATATCAGATACTTGATATTTCAAAGAACATTTAACATTTTTTTATCAATATCAATAATATCTAATAATTCAGTAGGTGGTATATCTAAATTTGAACCCAGCATTTGGCGTGTTCTCTAATAATGACATCCAAAATGTCATAGGTTATCTCGGTCCTTTGTGTAGGGAAGTACCTACTTCCTTTTAAATTTATATGTTTAAAATTAATTTTATTAAAAAATTCTGTTTAACATTATATTAATTTAAAATTGTGTCCCATGGCCGAGTGGTTAGCGCGCTTGGCTACTGATCTAAGGGTTCGAGCCCCGGGTAAGGCATGGATGTATGTGTCGTTTTCTGCTGAGGTCCTGCCATCCTCTCAGACCTTCAACTGTGGCATATAAACTGACAGGCTCCTGTCAGACCTCTGTGGCAAGCAGCTGCTTGAGGGGGTATTTATTTTTTTATTTTATTTAAAAAATTATATAGTGAGCATGATCCATCTCTGCTACACATACAATCAGATGTGCATACTCTTTATTGATAGGTTCTATCATGTTATTCCTCAACAGTTCTGCAGTTTGACTCATAATTTCAGGCACTCTTTATCGATGAGCTTCAACACAAATTCTTTCAATTTAATTTTATACTTTCCCGATTGTCATTTGCCCACTTTCCCTCAGAAGAATTTGTCAAATTGGTTTAAAATATTATTGGTTTACATCCAGATTTTTACAACCTCCTCCTCAAGCAGCCATGGGCTGCGGAGTTCCAACCAAACCATGCAATTTAGTTTTCCAAGCATATTTGTCCTGAGCTATATCTGCTGCATTCCAATTGTAACAAGGTCCTGTTTGACATTGTCTGACACCGTTAGTTATTGTCTCCAACTCTTTCTGAGGACTTTAGGCACATTATTCATAACCCTATTCGCTAATCTATAATTATCCATACGGGCAACATGGCCAAACTAACGGGGTCTCCCTGCATAATATTCTGCTTAAAGGAAGTTGTCAACTCCTTTGCCTAACCTCATCATTACTTACAAAGTTGAATTACCTAATGCTCAAGATACTGCTTAAGCATCTAGAATCAAATGCATCTAGTTTACAAAGCGTCCAAGTTTCACTACCATAACTAACCATAGAGAGAACCAAACTATTATACATTATACAGTCTAATTTTAGTCTTTAGGTGTATATGCCTATTTCTCCACACTCTCCATTGCTCCTTAAAATTCCTGGCAGCAATCTCTATTCGTCTGTTAATCTCATGCCGCACATCACCAGTATCTGTTACATAGCTCCCAAGATAATTAAACTGAGACACCTTCTCAAGACTGCAGCCATTCAGATTAATTGAATCACAGCTTGCCTGATCAATTTTTATCACTTTAGTTTTCTCTCTGTTTATAACCAAACCTACTCTACTACCAGTCTCATCAACAGCTCGAATGAAAGAGTTCATCTCATCAACATCATTTGCCAAAAGGGCTAAATCGTCAGCATAATCTAAATCAGAAATTTTCGTACCTCCAATATTTATTGTCCTCTGCTTCTCTGTGATTTTTCTCATCTTTTTTGCATGGTGGGCATAACTTATTTCTCCTAATTCTTCCTTGCTTCCAAATACAGATCTTGGGACTTCAATTCTAACTTGATAGCACCCTAATCTTTACATGAACATTTTTATATGTTCCATCAACTTTCTTGGTGTACTCAATTTTTTTCCAATATCATTGTGGTCCAGTCCACCTTGTATATAATTTGTTATTTAAATAAGGAAATAACAATAGACTTAATCTCTTGGCTGGAATTAACCAACAGACTTGCACACATAAATACAGCACTGTCTACTGGAAATTCACTGAGAGTTTGGATGGCTTTTCAATTTCCTTAACCATGATTCACTTGAAAACGTAATTAAGTAGCTTTGCTCTGTAATAAATACAATTACATTAAAATTTAAAAAAATTGTGTAATTTATTGCATATTATTTATGCTGACTTGTCAGATACATTACTTCAAGTTATGATTGATGATGAAAAGCACTTAGATTCAGGACTGGTCATAAACTTCTAATCAGAATCAATCAGTAGTTTAATAATTGTGCAGCATAAATACAAATAAACTGCGAGTTCAATTTATCCTTTATTTATTATTATAAAACAGATGTAATTTATTCCTTTCAGCGATATTTTTTATATTTTTAATTTGCGATTAGGTAACTTGTAATCCTCAAGACAATTCAATGTACAAATAATGAATAATAATTCCAGTAACAAATTATTGAATATAGTATACTTTCTTGATTATGATGAAATTGAGTAAAGTTGAGATTTGTGTTAATTTAAAATTGGATATTAAAGCCTTTTGAAATTTATATGCTTAGCAGAGAGTAATATGGAGTAGTCAAATTTCCCACGTGTGATAAATGCAATACTCAGGTTCTTAATGTGATCCGCCCTGCCCACGGTCAGTAGGGGACACCGATGGGCTTGGAAAGGCCGCCGTCCGTCGGATGGGACGTTAAGCCGTGGCCCCGTGTGCGGGAGAGCCATACCCTGTGCACGTTAAAGAACACGCTGGATGGCCTTGACGGGAGGCTACCATCTGTCTCCCAACAGCTGTTCCAGTGGGTCCCCTCCCCCAACCTTCTCTGAGCCTACGGGGTCCATGTGACCTGGCCATTTAGCCCATGGTGTGCAAAAAAGTGCCGCTCAGAGGTAAAACAACCCAACTTAATGTGACACTTGGTCATTCTAGTTTAATCCAAAATAAGACCTGGAAGAATGTTTTCCCCTGAAGAATTATTAATATCAGACGATATTGTAAATATTTCCCTGATTTTATGTCATTTAATTAAATATCGATAATTTTGAATATAATATCAAATAAAAAACTGGATTATCTGATACACATACAGCAGTGTCAGATTCCCCAAAAAGCAGAGGGGTTCAAGCATCTCTTTTATCATGATCTGTGATGGTGATGACATAATTATTGTACCACAAAATTGTGCGCGAGATCAGATGATGGAAAATGAAATGGGACAATTCTGAAGTTAAACTGCTGATATACGATAATCTATCCATTTATATGGATTAGAAAACCCCAAAATAGATAGAAAACAGATTCTCCAGCAACAACGGCTTGCTAGTGAAAAAGTTCAAATACTTGAAACTTATTCGTAGCCAGCAGAACTGCAAGTGGGCATGGTGAAGATTTTCACATTTTAGAATGTCATATTGTATTTCTTCAGTCGACCCTTTTCTGAAAAGAATGATATTTTGTGTTGCTGTAGATTTCTAATTATAGACTGTTTCAGGCATTCGAACTTTTAAGTGGTCTTATTGTGGTCCATTTTTTAAATATTACTGTGGTATTTTATTTATAAGCAAGTCTTTATAATTGTAATAGTAAGTAATTATTTTGTGAATCCTAATATATTTTTGGAACTTTTTCGAAAAAGAAATTGAATATGTTTCTCTTTAGATAAAACTATCCATGACTATGACACAACCCAGCAAATGTTTACAGTAGAAGACCCATCGTTTGCAAGACCTAAAAATTCTGGTGAAACAGGAAAGCGATACAGTTGTCACCCATGTCAGTATTCTACCGATTCCTTGAAGAATTTCAGGCTTCACATGTTAATGCATAAAAGAATTCCTCTTGAATGTCCTGTATGTCAAAAGGGCTTTAGATGGAAGTCAAATTTATCTAGGCATCTCGGTTCTCATTTTGAAGAACGGCCCTTCAGCTGCAATATTTGCCCAAAGAAATTCCAGAGAAAAGATGACCTTGCACGGCACAGCAAGATTCACCTACAACAACGACTGTATGTGTGCCAACAGTGTGGTGAAGAATTTCGAAATAATAATAGTTTGAAAATGCACGAAAAGTCTCATAAACAATACTTCTAAAATGTACATATACATAGAGAATCAATCATTCAGCTTGTTCTGTTTAATACATGTAAATTTTATGCGCAAATAATTTCCTTTATTTTTATTACAAGGTCCCATCTGTGTAAAGCTAGTTAAGAAATTTGAAATAAATCTTAATTATACATACGTATTGGATACGAGAAAATAATTTTATTGCACAAATTTAGCTAACTAGGTGTTTAAGTCATTGGAGACCGGAAGCTGCTCTACCAGAAAGCCTACTAGGCGATCGCCAAGGGCTTCCCGCTATTTACGTAAAACAAAGTGCAACATGAAAGTGCTTCATGTTTGACTTTCGCCTAGAGCAGGGGTTCTCAATGTGTGGTACGTGGTAAATTTTTTTGGGGTACGCTGTGAGAGCTCAAAAGTCTCTAGATCTAGTAACAAAGTTGCTAAGTTGGCATTATAATATAACTATAATTTTATCTATCTATATAAGAGTTATCTATATAAGCCAGTTATATATTTCCAGGGGTACGTGAAGCATAAATGGTTGAGAACCACTGACCTAGAGCCGCCACTGTTGGAGACTAATAATGAGTGTAGCTTGTATTGCCCTTTAAAAGTTCAAAGTGTTACCATCCATGCCCGGATCTAGAAAAAAATCTAGGGGGGGGGGGGGAGCAAGAAGCACAATCGAATCGGTAAAAGGGGGTACCAAGAGACGATTTCCAATGAATTATAACATTTCCCCCCTCCGTTTTAGAGGTCGTTAAAAATTTCTTGAAAAATGTATAAAATATAAATAGGTATAATAATTTTTTGCCTATATTACCCTTACTAGCATTCTATAGGGAGGGGGGGGGGGGGCTAAAGCATGCCCCAAACCGTCCCTGCTATCATCCAAATCATTAGTATGGTAACCATGGAAAGTTCTTTACCTGGTGTCCTGAAATGCTAAGTAAACATTTCATTAGTACCGATTGTGAAATGACACTCCACAAATGTCGGGTATCAGTTCAATCGAGGGTCAGGGGTGGTTAGTCGGTAGCGTGTCAGGCTTGTAATCTGCAGCTCCCAGGTTCGAGTCCCAGCCGAGCCGGCATTGAAATTTATCTACGCAAAACTCCTTGGTCATTAGGGGATACCGATGGACTTAGAAAGGCTGTCATGCGTTGGATGGGGCATTAAGCTGTGGCCCTGTATGTTGGAGAACCATACCCTGTATGCGTTAAAGAACATATTGTATGGCCTTGACAGGAGCTACCATTTGTCTCTAACAGCTGTCCAGTAAATCCCTTCCCCCAACCTCAGGGTTCATGTGATCTGGTCATTTAGCCCATTGTGTGCAAAAAAGTACCACTCGAAGGTGAAACAACCCAATGCAGTTCAATCTAGCATGTTTGCAAATTCTCAGTCAGCAGAGAATGTTGATATGCGAGATGATAAGAGGAAAGGCATGTGCAACACAGTTGACTTTTTATAATAGCTTGCAAGCTATGGTATAACATGGCATTTGATGTTTGGGAAATCTAATATCTGGTTCGCGAAATTTTATATTTGGTGAGGCTCAAATTGCAACTGGATATTTGGAAGGGATTAATAACAACTTACCGTGCATTTGTGGATTTATACATTTTATGTACTTCACAATATACTCAACCTATAATTTAAAGAATACCAAATAAAGTTCAAAATTTCTGTTAACCCATTAAAAGTAAAGTTTAGTTAAGCATCATGTCAAACTGATGTTTAAAGCTTCAGAATGATTCCATGAAATGTCGAAAGCTATTATGCTAGTGTTTACTGCATAACGACAAACCCAGATCCCACGCGGGTATGTTAAAAGTCATGACCTCGAAACCGATAAAAAATCGTAAATGATACAGAGAGTGCAAAAAGTCGCTTTACTCAAAGTTTAAAAATTTATTACATGAGACAGATTGCAGTTATGTATGTAGTACATGTATATCTTCTACAAAATAAATACCCCCTCAAGAAGTTGCCTGCCACTGAGGTCTTACAGGATCCTGTCAGTTTATGCTACAGTGAAGTGGCAGGGTTGGGTTGTTTTACCTCTGAGCGGCACTTTTTTTGCACACCATGGGCTAAATGGCCAGGTCACATGGACCCCGAAGGCTCAGAGAAGGTTGGGGGAGGGGACCCACTGGAACAGCTGTTGGGAGACAGATGGTAGCCTCCCGTCAAGGCCATCCAGCGTGTTCTTTAACGTGCACAGGGTATAGCTCTCCCGCACACGGGGCCACGGCTTAACGTCCCATCCGACGGATGGCGGCCTTTTCAAGCCCATCTGTGTCCCCTACTGACCGTGGGCAGGGCGGGGAATTTTTGCGGAGATAAATCTCAACGCTGACCCAGCTGGGACTCGAACCTGGGAACTACAAATTACGAGCCTGGCGCGCTACCGACTGAGCCACCCCCCCCGCGCCCTGTGAAGTGGCAGGACTGCAGAGAAACGCAAACATCCGTGCCTTACCTGGGGCTCGAACCCAGGTCCCATAGATCAGTAGTGAAACTCGCTAATTTGTGGAATACTGATGCAGTTAAGAAGTGTTGGAAATGTCCACCGTTCTCTTGCAGACACTGTTCCTGACGCTTTCACGTATCCCACGAAAAGCGTCAGAACATTGCACGAGTGATTGTGTTTATTGCCTGCTTCAGGTCATTCACCGTGTGGGGGTTTTGTAGAATGTTTCATTCAACTTACTCCACAGAAAAAAATGTGGGATGAAATCAGAAAACCTCATGTAAGGCAAGGGATATTCTGCAGCCAAAATTCGTGTGTTCTGACAATTGTATCCATTTAGGTGGAAACGTGAAGAAAGTCATCTAGAATGGCTACATTGTTGCGAATGTATTTATTAAACTGACAGTAATGACGCTTACCTGCTTCTGGAGGCTTATTTCCTGCATCACCTTTACTCACACACTACACATAACTTCAAACGTTTTATAACGTTATGTACATATCCATGTGACACTTTAATTTCTTGTGATAAATGCCTCAGATTTGTGAGGCGATCGTAATATTCGCTGCTAGAGATCTTGATGAAATCCTGTATTAGTACCTGGGGTCTCCCACTTCACCGCTTATTCATATACCAAACTAATGTCATGAAACTGGGGTACCACTTGGTATAGTGGGACTTGGTGCTTACATTGCCATGTGGAAATCTATATTGTTCAGTTGGTAGAATTCCAGGCTCGTAATCTGTAGTTCCCAGGTTCGAATCCCAGCTGGGTCAGTGTTGAGATTTATTTCTGCAAAACTCGTCGCCCTGCCCACGGTCAGTAGGGGACACCGATCGGCTTGGAAAGGCTGCTGTCCATCGGATGGGATGTGAAGCCGTGGCTCCATGTGTGGAAGAGCCATACCCTGTGCACGTTAAAGAACACGCTGGATGGTCTTGACAGGCGGCTACCATCTGTCTCCAAACATGTTCCAGTGAGTCCCCTCCCCCAACCTCTGAGCCTTCGGGGTCCTTGTGACCTGGCTATTTAGCCCACTGTGTGCAAAAAAGTGCCGCTCAGAGGTAAAACAACCCAACAACAACAACACTGCCGTGTTCCTAACATGAGTCTCCAAAGCAAGTGGCCTCAGTTTTGCATGTTTGCAGGCGATCACAAAGCATCGTCTTACAGAGGATCACGTGACCTTTAGTTCTTTACAGCTTACCTTGATGTCGCTCGCTCGACTCTTGTCATTGGACATCTTGTCTTCCTCTTTACTCAGCCAATATATTTGTAGCAATGCCAAAGGGTATTCGTGTGTTCAGGGGCGTAGCGAAAAACTATGGTTGGGGAGGGGGAGAGAAATCAAAAATTTTCCAACTCGAAATTAAAATTTTGCCAACTGAGCGCAACTTATTAGATTTTCGCTCCATTGGGGGTGGGGGGTTTGAAGCAATTTTTCACAACTCTCCTGCATTTTGCCATTTGACTTCCAATTTGGCCAATTAGCCATAATTTCACGGAAATAATTCCCAATATATTCCGATATTTACATCTCGTCTGAATTGTAGCAAGTCGGTGTGAATTTTCATTTGATATGGCCAACTCTCCTTAATTTCACGAAACTAATCCCAAATCCCAATCTTTATATCTATCTCTCCTAAATTTGCCATATCACTTCAAACTTTTCAAACTCCCCAAGATTTTGCCAAGTTTTTTCGATTTCAGTCAACTATCCTGAATTTCACAAACCCAATTATCACAACTCGCCCTATTTTCCAAGTGGTTTCGAATTTTGCTAGCTGCCCTACATTTTGTTAAGTTTCCTCAATAATTTGTCCAACACATCTTAATTTCACAAAACAAATCTAAATTTTCACAACTCGCTTACATTTTACCAAGTGAATTCGAATTTTGCCAAGAGTTCTTGGTTTTTCCAACTTCTTAATTTCACAAAACCAATCTCAATTTTTACAACTCACCTGTTCTTTACCAAGTGGTTTCCAGTTTTGCCAGCTGCCCTAGATTTTGTCAAGTATCCTCGATTTTGTCATCTTGCCACAATTTTACAGAAAAAAAATTCCAGTTTTACATCACACCTGATTTTTGCAAAAAGGCACTCTGCATTTTGCCAACTCCCCCCAAGATTTGCCAACTCTCCTAAATATTGCGAAGTTGCCTCGGTTTTGCCAACACGCCATAATTTTACAGAAAAAAGATTGCAATTTTTACATCTCACCGGAATTTTGTCCCACGATTTTGCCAAGTCTCCGAATTTTGCCAACTGTCCCTAGATTTTACCAACTCCTTAAGTTTTGCCAACTCTCCTAGATTTTGTCAACTCGCCATAATTTTATAGAAAAAAATATATAATTTTTACATCTCACCTGAATTTTGCCAACTGTCCCTAGGTTTTGCCAACTCCCCATAATTTTACAGAAAAAAAATCCATATTTTTATATCTCACTTGAATTTTGCCAACTGTCCCTAGATTTTGCCAACTCCCCATAATTTTACAGAAAAAAAATCCTAATTTTTACATCTCACCTGAATTTTGCCAACTCCCCACGATTTTGCCCAGTAACTCCGAATTTTGCCAACTGTCCCTAGATTTTGACAACTCCCCAAAGATTTACCAACTCCCCATAATTTTACAGAAAAAAAAATCCTAATTTTTACATCTCACCTGAATTTTGCCAACTTCCCATAATTTTACAGAAAAAAAATCCTAATTTTTACATCTCACCTGAATTTTGCCAACTCCCCACGATTTTCCCCAGTCACTCCGAATTTTGCCAACTGTCCCTAGATTTTGAAAACTCCCCAAAGATTTACCAACTCCCCATAATTTTACAGAAAAAAAACCTAATTTTTACATCTCACCTGAATTTTGCCAACTGTCCCTAGATTTTGCCAACTCCCCATAATTTTACAGAAAAAAAATCCTAATTTTTACATCTCACCTGAATTTTGCCAACTCCCCACGATTTTGCCCAGTCACTCCGAATTTTGCCAACTGTCCCTAGATTTTGACAACTCCCCAAAGATTTACCAACTCCCCATAATTTTACAGAAAAAAAATCCTAATTTTTACATCTCACCTGAATTTTGCCAACTTCCCATAATTTTACAGAAAAAAATCCTAATTTTTACATCTCACCTGAATTTTGCCAACTCCCCACGATTTTGCCCAGTCACTCCGAATTTTGCCAACTGTCCCTAGATTTTGACAACTCCCCAAAGATTTACCAACTCCCCATAATTTTACAGAAAAAAAAATCCTAATTTTTACATCTCACCTGAATTTTGCCAACTCCCCATAATTTTACAGAAAAAAAATCCTAATTTTTACATCTCACCTGAATTTTGCCAACTCCCCACGATTTTCCTTAGTCACTCCGAATTTTGCCAACTGTCCCTAGATTTTGACAACTCCCCAAAGATTTACCAACTCCCCATAATTTTACAGAAAAAAAAACCTAATTTTTACATCTCACCTGAATTTTGCCAACTGTCCCTAGATTTTGCCAACTCCCCATAATTTTACAGAAAAAAAATCCTAATTTTTACATCTCACCTGAATTTTGCCAACTCCCCACGATTTTCCCCAGTCACTCCGAATTTTGCCAACTGTCCCTAGATTTTGACAACTCCCCAAAGATTTACCAACTCCCCATAATTTTACAGAAAAAAAATCCTAATTTTTACATCTCACCTGAATTTTGCGAACTTCCCACAATTTTACAGAAAAAAAATCCTAATTTTTACATCTCACCTGAATTTTGCCAACTCCCCACGATTTTCCCCAGTCACTCCGAATTTTGCCAACTGTCCCTAGATTTTGACAACTCCCCAAAGATTTACCAACTCCCCATAATTTTACAGAAAAAAAAACCTAATTTTTACATCTCACCTGAATTTTGCCAACTCCCCACGATTTTGCCCAGTCACTCCGAATTTTGACAACTGTCCCTAGATTTTGACAACTCCCCAAAGATTTACCAACTCCCCTAATTTTACAGAAAAAAAAATCCTAATTTTTACATCTCACCTGAATTTTGCCAACGTCCCATAATTTTACAGAAAAAAAAACCTAATTTTTACATCTCACCTGAATTTTGCCAACTCCCCACGATTTTCCCCAGTCACTCCGAATTTTGCCAACTGTCCCTAGATTTTGACAACTCCCCAAAGATTTACCAACTCCCCATAATTTTACAGAAAAAAAAACCTAATTTTTACATCTCACCTGAATTTTGCCAACTGTCCCTAGATTTTGCCAACTCCCCATAATTTTACAGAAAAAAAATCCTAATTTTTACATCTCACCTGAATTTTGCCAACTCCCCACGATTTTCCCCAGTCACTCCGAATTTTGCCAACTGTCCCTGGATTTTGACAACTCCCCAAAGATTTACCAACTCCCCATAATTTTACAGAAAAAAAAACCTAATTTTTACATCTCACCTGAATTTTGCCAACTGTTCCTAGATTTTGCCAACTCCCCATAATTTTACAGAAAAAAAATCCTAATTTTTACATCTCACCTGAATTTTGCCAACTCCCCACGATTTTGCTCAGTCACTCCGAATTTTGCCAACTGTCCCTAGATTTTGACAACTCCCCAAAGATTTACCAACTCCCCATAATTTTACAGAAAAAAAATCCTAATTTTTACATCTCACCTGAATTTTGCCAACTTCCCATAATTTTACAGAAAAAAAATCCTAATTTTTACATCTCACCTGAATTTTGCCAACTCCCCACGATTTTGCCCAGTCACTCCGAATTTTGCCAACTGTCCCTAGATTTTGACAACTCCCCAAAGATTTACCAACTCCCCATAATTTTACAGAAAAAAAAATCCTAATTTTTACATCTCACCTGAATTTTGCCAACTCCCCATAATTTTACAGAAAAAAAATCCTAATTTTTACATCTCACCTGAATTTTGCCAACTCCCCACGATTTTCCTTAGTCACTCCGAATTTTGCCAACTGTCCCTAGATTTTGACAATTCCCCAAAGATTTACCAACTCCCCATAATTTTACAGAAAAAAAAACCTAATTTTTACATCTCACCTGAATTTTGCCAACTGTCCTAGATTTTGCCAACTCCCCATAATTTTACAGAAAAAAAATCCTAATTTTTACATCTCACCTGAATTTTGCCAACTCCCCACGATTTTGCCCAGTCACTCCGAATTTTGCCAACTGTCCCTAGATTTTGACAACTCCCCATAATTTTACAGAAAAAAAAATCCATATTTTTATATCTCACCTGAATTTTGCCAACTGTCCCTAGATTTTGCCAACTCCCCATAATTTTACAGAAAAAAAATCCTAATTTTTACATCTCACCTGAATTTTGCCAACTCCCCACGATTTTGTCCAGTCACTCCGAATTTTGCCAACTGTCCCTAGATTTTGACAACTCCCCAAAGATTTACCAACTCCCCATAATTTTACAGAAAAAAAATCCTAATTTTTACATCTCACCTGAATTTTGCCAACTGTCCCTAGATTTTGCCAACTCCCCATAATTTTACAGAAAAAAAATCCTAATTTTTACATCTCACCTGAATTTTGCCAACTCACCACGATTTTGCCAAGTCACTCCGAATATTGTCAACTCCCCAAGATTTTGTCGTCACTCCGAATTTTGCCAACTCCCCAATTATTTTACCGTCACTCCGAATTTTGCCAACTGCTCTAAATTTTGTCATCTCTCCATTTTCCAAACTACCTTAGATTTGCCAAGTTGTCTCGATTTTCACAACTCCTCTTAATTTTCCAAAAAAAATTAAAAATTTTCACAACTGATCTAGATTTTACGAAGTCGCTTCGAATTTTGTCAACTCCGAGTTACTTTTGGGGGGGAGCCTCCCCCCATGGCTACGCCCCCTGCGTGTGTGTGAAACTTTCTTTCAGCAATAGCACTGATAGCGGAACACTGATATTCGATTTCCAAAGACTAATCCATAAATAACATTCACAAAGTTATCTTTTAACTTTAACGTCTATAAATATTTATAGATTTAAAGACTAATCCTATGCAATTTGCTTTTCTATTGTTTTGCGATTCGAAGTCTGCTTTTAATGCATAAAATGTAAATGAAATGTCAGTAAACGTCAATATATAATGAATATTTATTAATCATAAATCGATATGGAAGTACAAGAACGGCTTTCCGGTTCAATGATTTGGAGACCTCAACACAGTAACGACGTTCCAATGTAAAATAAAATTCACGCTTCTCCAACGATATCTAAAATATCCAGCGTTGCTCATTAAAAAAAGAACATTTTTAAAGCAAAGATGCAAAGAAATTCATGTGCTGGATAACATTTTGGATATAAGAATCGTTCAAACAGCATTCCCCATAAATTCGAACTGTGGACTGAAAATGTGAAGAAATAGGCTAGGCCGCTTACAAGTCATTTCATTTGATTCCGTCAGAGGTGAGATCTCTCTTGAACAAACAGGACATATTCTAAATGAATAAACTGCTTAATACGGATAACCTATAAGAAAGTGTGTATGTAAGCATGTTAGCTTTTACTGAGAAATGAAAAGCCGTTGAAACTTCAACAATTTTTAAAAATTGTTGAAACTTCAACAATTTTTAAAAATGCCGTTTTTTTTTTACACTAACGTTTGTAGTTGGCAAGTAAAAAACTTTCGAACTAAACCTCATAAACTTCATTCCAGGCTTTTGGACTCCTTGTTCTTTATTATTTATGTATATTTTATTTTATTATTATATTTTTATACTGTAAGGTCCCATCAATTACTTTGGAAAACCCTGGTGTAAAGTTATACCATTTTATAAATGTAATATCCTTTAACGTTATAAATTAAAACTGTTGATTCGAAAAATGCAATTCATATTTCTTAGTACCTATCCAACGAAAAAAAGAATTATTCAAAAAAGAGTTGGATGTGTACAGATGGACTGCAAAATGAAAACAATATCTCGTTTTTTGAAAACAGTTAAAAATAGTTTCTCACTAATGATTTCAACCATTTAATCAACGTTCACATATGAAGCCCTGCTAAATTTTTGTTTTCATGAATTATTTCACTAAGAACCGCTCTTGCCGTTTGTAACGAGTTTACCGAAGAATTTATCAGGTAACCACAAAAGTTCTTGCCGTTTATATATCACATTAAATAATCAGCATGTAGTTAAAGAAATAGTTAATAGGCGTTACTTTTATGTCAGAATAACTACCTGAATCTTAAATTTGCGTTGTATGTTACTATTTACATAGTAATATCATCCAAGTAATAAACCGAATAAAATATTGAAATGGAAGCGTCGTCGAAGCTCATCAGATGTTTACTTTATGAGTTTAAACTCGGTAACACTTCTGCACAAGCCACTAGAAGAATATGTTTCGCATTTGGACAGGATGCAGTAAAGGAACGCACAGCCAGAAATTGGTTCCAAAACTTTAGAACCGGAGAGGAGTCACTTGAAGATGCACCGTGTAGTGGCCATCGACAATGAAGCTTTGAAATCAACCACTGAAGAAGAGAGCAATCGAACATGCCAAGAGTTTGCTTTGATGTTCGACGTTAATGATGAAACCATTAGAAGGTATCTGCACGAAATCGCGCAGATACCTTCTAATGTAAGCATACTAATTGAGCAAATGGGTCCCACATGAAACGTCCGACCACAAGAAACAACAACGTGTGTCAGCCTGCCATTTCTCGGCAAACGAAATTCAATATAAGAATCTTTCAAGGAAACGACATTGTCTACCATGGTTTCGCTGTGAGCTGTTGAAACCTGGCAAAACCATTACTGGTGAGTTCTCTTCACAACAGCTTGAACATATTCATGAGGCATTGAAGAAGTAAGCAGCACTCTTCAATCTTAAAGGAGTACTGTTCTTTCAGGGTAACGCCAGTCCACATAACTGCCAAGGTTACCATGTAGACAATCGAACTCCTTGAATGGGAGACTTTGTGTCATCCACCATATTCACCGAATATCTCTCCTTCGGATTATCACTATTTTCTGCCCTTGACAAGAATTTGTGTGGACAAGAGTTTAAGAATGACAGAGGTACAGGCCCCTATAGAAACTTTTTTTTGTTCCAGAAACAGGGACTTCTATAGGGGTATTTATAAGTTAGTTTCAAGATGGGAAAAAGCCCATCACAAAGAGTTATCTATGAAAGTAGAGAATGTCATGGAATACCTCATTATGCCCTTTCCCCCTTTGTTGCCCACCCAAAATGAAAGAATTTTACGGGATCGATCGCAGCGATTTGTTTCAGTTGAAACCTTGTGACGTCCTGAGCTACCCCAACATTATGGACTCCTCATAAAACAGGGGAATTAACATTGGTCGATCGCAACGAGTCATATGCTGAATGAAAGCTCGAGACCTGCAGCACGACATAAAGAATGTTAGTTTTCTCTGAATCAGGGAAAATAGGTTTTTAGTGACGTCAGTAGAGTAAAAAAACATTCAGTAGAAAAGTGTCACAGGAGATGTCCTGCACACAAGGGACTCAAATAGCTGAAAAAAATCGGTTTTGCCATGGTTGTGATCCCATTCATGGCAAAACCAGCTATCACAGACATACACAATCCTCAAGTAGCCATGGAGATCCACCCAGACTGTGCAATTTAGTTTTTCAAACACGTGTGTCCTGAGCTACAGCTGGTACATTTCACCACAGTAGGCATATTCTAATGCCTTGTTTGACAGTCTGGGCACCATATCTTAGGTCTCTTCCTTTTACCGAGGGGTTTTAGGCACACTGTTCAAAACCTATTCGCTAATCTATAGTTATGCATACGGGAAACATGGCCAATCTAATAGTCTCTCTCTGCAGCCGCTCAGAGATGAAACAACCCAACTCTCTGCACAATATGCTACTCAGAGGAGGTACGGATTTTGCCGATTCCTTCGCCTAAAAATTCTTGGCATCAGTGGGATGGCAAGAATTTTACATAGTAAAAAAAAATTAACTAGGGAAACGGTTTTGAACCCAAACAGAAAACTGGACACCATATTTGCACAAATCCACAAGAACGTTCTGCTTCATATTCTGGCACAATCAATATCACCAAATTAAAAAAGAAAAATTCCTTGCCCTGTGGGTTTTTGTCACTTACAAGTTTGTCATATTTGATTACCTCTTGCCAGGCACGTACCCAGTATTTAGTTTCGGAGGGGGGAATTCAGCTTCAAGGGGGAGTGTCTGAGAATAAGACATGAGTAGAGTTTCTGTTACTAAAATATTCCACCGGACAGGAAAGGTTAAAATGATATTCTATATGGAATAAGATTTTAGTATTTTTAATCTATTTTTTAGTGTCGGACATATAATATGGGTCTGAAATAAAATTGTACAAAGACAAATTGTTTGGATTTCAAAGCAGATAGACAAGTTTGAGATTTCGTATAAGACAACTGGATCCTCCCCCCCCCCCGGTACTTCCCTGCCTCAGGCCACACGTTAAAACCTTTTTTGGAAGAAATCTTCCCTAAAATACATGCACCGAAAAAGTTCGCAATAAAAGAGACTATCAAATAGAGCAGGGGTGGGCAAATAGCGGCCCGCGGGCCACATTCGGCCCCGCTAAGAGTTTTATGTGGCCCGCCAAGACAGTCGGAAAAATCCGCCTTGAACCGAGATTTCCTTCCCGTGCGCGACCGAAGATTCGTCTCGTATTTTCCACTAGGATGGCCACGTCAATACGCATGCGCAGTGTAGATACGAAAACAATTGCCCACCCCTGAACTAGAGCATGCCAGTCCAACACGCGGCTCATAAAACAATATACTGAATCTGGCTCATTCAAATTTTTTTTTACCAAACTTTTTTTAGAAGCAAAATCGATATCTCCAATTCATAGTATTAAAAAGTTTAATAAATATATTTTCTTGATCTTTAAAAATATAGATTTTGTTTTTCAATTCAGTACTTACCAGCAGTGTATGTATGTTTTCGTTTTCAAGTAAAGAATTTTATTCTACGGCTTTTTAAGAATAATTTTTTTTGTGATTCAAAACAAATATTGAGAATTTATGCAGATTTTATCTTGAATTTATAGTTTAAATTTGGGGTGCACATCACATTCGGTAAAATCTAAAATATGGTTAATTTGCTTTAATATCATTTTATACTTAGTTTATCGAATGGCAGCCTGGCCAATATACAACAAAGGAAATTTTGTGGTACACGGAGATTGTTTTGCTTTTATGTATTTGATACAAAGTTTTTTTATGGGAAAATCTGCAAAATTTCAGATTTTCCCATAAAAAACATTTTTAAATTTAGGGAATTCTGAATGTGGTTAACATGCAAGTGTAGACACATTTTTGATAACAGTTTACATAATATTCCAGGTTGGGTTCTTTTACCTCTGAGCGTCACTTTTTTTGCACACTGGATTAAATGGCCAAGCAGCAAGGACCCCGACGGCTCAGAGGCCCATTGAACACCTGCTAGTAGACAGATGGTAGGTAGCCTGCCGTCAAGACCATCTAGCATATTCTTTAACGTGGACAGAGTTATGGCTCTCCAGCACACGGGTCCGCGGTTAACGTTCCATCCGATGGACGGCTGCCTTTCCAAGCCCATCGGTGTCCCCTACTGATCAAGCAAGGGCAGGGTGAGGAGTTTTGTATTGATAAATCTCAACGCTGATTCAGGTGAGACTTACGCTGGGAACTGCAGATTAAGAGCCTGGCATGCTAAGGACTGAGCTGAGCCATCTTCGCCCCTAATATTTCAGAGAATCCGTTGAACTTATTCTGTTCGGCCTTAATGGACATCATTTTGCAGATACTGATATGACCACTGAGAGAGAGAGAAAGGGAGTGGGGTTGTAATACTCTTCTGCAACTAAAGTTTTTGAGAGCTCCGTGAAATTTTTATAGTATTTTTAATGCATTTTTTCAGTTTCGAAATATTGAACACTAGGTATACTTAAAGGCTACAGATGTGCTTGGAATCCGACTTGTTTACTGAAGGAGAGAAATGTGAAATCCATATTTACAGACTAAACAGGCGACTAATGGATGATTGAACATGGCTATAGTCTAAAAAAAAGTCCCGCAATATATAAAAATTTAGGTTGTTTTATCTGTGAGCGGCACTTTTTTGCACACCATGGACTAAATGGCCAGGTCACATGGAACAGCTGTTTTTCAGTTTCGAAATATTGAACACTAGGTATACTTAAAGGCTACAGATGTGCTTGGAATCCGACTTGTTTACTGAAGGAGAGAAATGTGAAATCCATATTTACAGACTAAACAGGCGACTAATGGATGATTGAACATGGCTATAGTCTAAAAAAAAGTCCCGCAATATATAAAAATTTAGGTTGTTTTATCTGTGAGCGGCACTTTTTTGCACACCATGGACTAAATGGCCAGGTCACATGGACCCCAAAGGCTCAGAGAAGGTTGGGGGAGGGGATCCACTGGAACAGCTGTTGGGAGACAGATGGTAGCCTCCCGTCAAGGCCATCCAGCGTGTTCTTTAACGTGCACAGGGTATGGCTCTCCTGCACACAGAGCCACGGCTTAACGTCCCATCCATGGACGGCGGCCTTTCCAAGCCAATCGGTGTCCCCTACTGACCGTGGGCAGGGGAAGTTTTCGGAGATAAATCTCAATGCTGACCTAGCTGGGACTCGAACCTGGGAACTGCAGATTATGAGCCTGGCGCGCTACCGACTGAGCACCACCGCCTATATAAAAATTTAAGAACCGCTGTTTTAGTACATACTTTATAGTCAAGTTTTTAAAGTAAAAGTTTTTTTTTATAACATAATATGAAATGGGAAGAAACTCCCAAGCAGAAAACATTTGATAGAACCAGTATAACAGTTCAATACGATCTCTTAAGTGAAATAACAGGAAATGTATTCGTTTTTCACAGAAAATATTTAACAAGCTAATTTAAGGAAAATATCACTCTGAACTTAACGTCGATCAATTTTAGGGAATGTGGGATACGAACCCACGACCTCCTGATAACATCTCAGATGCTCTGAACTACTGAGCAATCAGGAGATCGTGGGTTCGTATCCCACCCGGATCGACAATTTTTCCTCTAAAATTGATCGACGTTAAATTCGGAGTGATATCTTCCTTAATATATGAATAAATACGTTAAAAAATCTCTTCAATCTTAACAAACTAAATTTAATTTTGCATATTTGTCTTCACATCTGCCCACTAAGACCACAAATTTAAAGCGAAAAATCCGACTCATTTGCAAATGCAATTGTGTAGCCTTGTTCATATCTAAATAGATGTATTAGTATAAAAAGAATGAATATACTGCCATTCAAATTCCTACTAAAGCTGTTAGGTAGCAACTTTTTCTATTATGAATACAGCAGTTAATTTTGAGGAAACTGGTTTCCAGGAATTAAGGAACAACCCTATGTAAATGGGAAGCTAACATCAAAGCTCTATAACTCCTAACGTTTTTTGAAAAATGTGATAGCAGATAAAATCTTCAATCACACATATCACGATTTTCAGGAATATTGGTTCCGTACTTAATGAGTTATGGAGGTTGGAACATTGAACAGCAATACCAGTCTTAGAAGCTTATACAAAGCTGATGAATAGTTAAATAATTCTTTACACAAACTTCTAAAATACATTTATTTTATTAAACACTTTGATACAAAACTTTTAATCAAGCTTTAACTTCTGAAGTCAATATTTGTGACTGACATTGTTATTATTACATATTCAAATTTCCATAACTCATTAAATACTGAATGAATATTGTTGAAAATCGAGATATTGATAAATTTCAGAAATTTTTTAAAATAAAAAAAAACTTATTTTTAATGTTAAAGAGCTTCGATGTTAGCTTCCCATTGACATAGGATTGACTTAGGATTGTTTTTTAATTTATGTACTTGGTACAAGTATTAACTGTACTTGGGTTGTTCAAAAACTTAAGGAAAAGGGATAGTTCCCTCTTTCTACAATTTGACAAAACGAACAATAAATTTCAAAAGAATAAATTTAAAAGTTATCTCCCGCCCCTTTCTCCACCAAAATCCTGAAAATGCCCATGTGTTAATGGTTACTCATTAGTTCACTATTATGTAATTTACAATCTAGTCTTACATTTGCTACATGTATCATTTACATAGAAGAGTTACAATGCTATAAGCAGAGAGGAGTGGCAGCAAAACTTTAGCAATTAAAAATTATCGTGAAATCAATATTTCAATCATTTTTCTTCGTTTCATAATCAATATACTGTTATCTAACAAGTTAGCATCTACTTCTTAAAAAAATAAATCTTAAATGTATCGCTATTTTACACTGAAAAATTCCATAGCAGCAACGTACAGTATCTTTCGAATTACAAAAAGGGCCGGAGCTGGGAGGGCGGGGAGGTCAACGGGCCTTAGCCTACCCCATTTTAAGAATGCTAGTAACCGAAGAAATATATTACATGCATTCTTATAGAATTTTTTAAGGGAACAGCATTCCCACTCGATCCTCTCCCCCCTTATTTTTATATGGGAACAGGATTCCCACTCCCTTCACTAGGGCAGCTTGCAGTCTTACTTCTAGATCCAGGCTTGATTACCAATAGCTTTCTTAGAAACGAACTAAAAATATGCACTACTCAGATTAAGAGGGTTCCAGATATTTTTGCCTATAAATAAATGCAATTTTTTGCTTGTGTAAAATATAGTGTGGAGCAAGTGGAATAATCTGGACTTTCTTTTTGACGTGTGTATCCATTAAAAACAGAGGGACTTAGACAGATTGCCTTCACAACTGGTCTGACATCCTATGCAAAATATTGGACAATCTTCTCATGAGGAATGAAGCAGTGTATTTATCAGATGAAAAATTAATTGCTTTCTATTGGTTGACTATTCATCATATCCCACGGAAAAAAATTAAGGCGAGAAGTTATTTTCAAGTATTTTTGGAAATCAAAATATGCATATGTTAAGCTAAATGTAATTTTTATTTAATGTAGAATAGAAAGTCAACTTAGAATAACAAGCTTTAAACATCAAGCGAAAATAACTATCGTATAACAATAAATGATAAGGAATTATTTGTACAATTTAACTTGCAGAAACGAATTTTTTTCAAGTAGCAAATGCATAGGCCATTTTCAGATTCAAAAACATTCTAATACGTAGCGACATGCTCATTGCTTGCATCTAAAAATAGATTTTGGCTTGCTCTCGAACATGAAGAATTCTGTGCTGAGCAAAAGTGCTAATATCCCGGAATCTACCTGGGCACAAATTGCAGATGAATTCTCCTTCGTCGTGGCTGCAAAGGTGACTACGTAAGCTTTCCTTTTTTCGAAACGCTTTCTTACACACATGACACTTGTAGAAACTCACAGAGAAATGGGAATAGACATGTGTTTGGAATTCAGCTTTGTCATAAAAAGTATGTCCGCACGTGCCACACCTAAAAAAGTTATAATCTTCTTTTATACAATGATGCTTTCGAAGATAGATCTTCTTGTCAAAATGTCGCCCACAATTGCGGCACTTAAGGTAGTAGCCAGGTATGGGAGGAGGCACACAACTCTCTATTTGCTGGTGTTTGACTCGTTTTGGAGGGCTTGTAGAATCCGAGGCAGAATCTTCTCGTTTTATTTTGCAGATATGGAAGGGTGCGTCATTCAGATCTTGGCCACACTCATTGCATTTAATGGAGCGCTTTTCCTCTTGTTCTGACGTTTGGCTTGAGGGCAGACCTTCGTCCAAGTGGTGCCACTGGTGAGCATTTCTTGCTGCGGTGGACTTGAATAATTGATTGCAACTGCTGCATTCATATTCTCCGTCGTCATCTAAAGGAAATATGAACGAATTATAGAATACATTAAAAGAAAAACTAACAGTACCTCTTACTTTCTCTGAAAGTAATATATAATTTAATAGTGGTCACAGAATTAAACGAACGATTTTAAAGTCCATGACTGAGTTAGGGTATGACCACACAAAAAAGCTGTTAGGACAGTTTAGCGCCCAAACAGACTACTACTGAACATTTAGGAACTTTCTGGTGTCTTAAACTAAAACCATTACTTACAACAAAGGTCTACAGCAGACTGGAATCACCTCTTTTGTGGGAAATGGTTTAAGACAACAGAAAGTTTGAAAGTGTTCCTAATGCTAAACCTCTCCAATCGTCTTCTGTGTGGCTGTTCCCCTGTTGGTTTTAAACATTTTTTAATGAACCTGATTCGGTACGATGGAGCTTAGTATGAACAACTTAAGATTTTTCAGATTAGTGTTCAATTTTTGGTTCGTCGTTTAACATTTTTTGTGGCGCATCTCTCTTCTATGGGGCTAGTTTCCAATTTTCAGACATTTTAACCGGAATGAATGGGAAGTTTGACGAGTTTAAATATAACTATTAAGTGGAAACGTTTTTGCACCTTTCCATGAAGCCATTACTTCAATACGATAATTTTTTAAAGCTGTTCGGTTGATCATGTCTACGTGGGTTCACTTGAGAAATTAACAAAGTTCTCGTAACATTCAATTTCTTGCTACAAAATTCAAAATCAGAGTTGCACGAGTAGGGTGAAGTTATTCTTTCGTTGAATGCAAAGGGCAGTTTCGTTTGCAGGGTGTCAGCTCTTAGAGATTCAACGTCTTTGCCATAAGAAACAGTAAAATAAGCGACTTGAAGTGCGTATTGTTTAAAAAACACACTATAAAGTTGGGCTGGGTTGTTCTCTGAGTGGCACTTTATTGCACACCATGGGCTAAATGGTCAGGTCTTATGGACCCCGAAGGCTCAGAGAAGGTTGGGGGAGGGGACCCACTGGAGCAGTTGTTGGGAGAGATGGTAGCCTCCCGTCAAGGCCATCCAGCGTTTTCTTTAACGTGCACAGGGTATGGCTCTCCCGCACATGGGGCCACAGTTTAATGTCCCATTCGACGGACAGCGGCCTTCAAGCCCATCGGTGTCCCCTACTGACTGGGGCAGGGCGGGGAATTATTGCGGAGATAAATCTCAACGCTGACCCAGCTAGGAATCGAACCTGGGAACTACAGATTACAAGTGTGGATGACCCCCCCCTCCCCCCCGCCCCAACTATAACGTTGTTTAGAGTTAAACTTGAAAATTTAACTATCTCAAAACCACCGAACTAAAATTATAATTCCATTCGAAATATCTAAAAAAATTTCATTATATATATATATTCAATAAATAAACACGTTCTTTACACTAACTTACTCTAGGATGCATTTGGTCACACCTAGCATATATTATGGGCTTCAGGTCAAGTTGGAATGCGGCATGTTGTAAAAAAAAGGAGCATAATTCTGTTAGACAATTACGAAACACGCATGAGATTACTCTTGTGCGTTTTCTCTTTGCATTGTAAAATATTTACTATGAAAATAAAATTACTACATGTCTTCAAAACAAGTAAAAATATCTAATGAGGGCGATTAAAAAAAATCATATAAATAACGCAGATTATTGGTGAAAAACATTTATTTCCAATGTCACTTTAATATTATTTAACGAAAACTGGTTCCAAGGATTGAGGTAACCTTACTTCTAAATTCTGATATCGATAAGGATATGCCAACACACATATGTATATGTTACCGCTAAAGCTCGAAAGCCGTTAATGTGCACATTACCTAGCTAATCTGCAGATTAACTGATATGCTCCGTTAACGTGCGGAATCAAGAGTTTTCCGCATTTTACCTAGGTAATGTGCACATTAACGGCTTCCGTATCGTTAAAGTTCAAAAGTTTGTTTCTCTCATAGTGGTGAATCTCTAGAATATGAATCTTCGTGTCACGTGATTCACTCGTTCGCATTATAAAAATCGCCCCGGATGAGCGGAGGCCAAGTGAGAACGAATCGGTAAAGTGATTCATTCTTGATAACGAATCACTAAAATGATTCGTTCTCACTTGGCCTGCTCATTTTGGGGGCGTTTTTTATAATTCGGACGACTGATTCATGCTGACAGAGGGATGACCCTGGTTTCAACTCTACTCTCGGACACTAGATAAATAACATTATGTTAATTTAAGCGTACAGAAACGTTTCTGTTGTTCCAGCAAAGATCTTATTTTCACTTTAACGAGTGCCTAGTAGGTAATGTGCAGATTATCCAGGTAATTTGCAGATTACCTAGGTAATTTGAGAAATGAAACAATTTTCCGCACGTTAACGGATCACCCTAGTTAATCTGCACAATACCTAGATAATCTGTAGAATAACTGATTTCTGCACTTTAGCGGTAACATATACATCGATACTGTGGGAAAACGCAATGGCATATGATTTACGGTAAGATCTTTCATTAGTTTATCTAATTAAGCGGTGTATGGTTTAAAATATGCAGTGTGGCGCAGGATCAGTCTTGGGAGCATCATAACCCCAATACTCAATTTGGAGTTGCAAGAAGTAAAGAAAAAAACAGAAAATTAATTAACCCAATCTTTCTTGACACTTTAGTATTTCGTGTTACTTTATGCAATTCCTACCTTTCTATAATTGTAATTACTTATTAGACACGGTTAATAAGTGATAAAAAAAGGATATAATAAGGAAAAATAACGTCCAATTTGCAGCATAGGCATACATTAAAAAATATAAGTTCTTCAAATGCACATAAATAACACTTAGTTATCAAAATGGGAGGAACAAGAACGACGTTCAAGTTAAAGAAATATCAATACATTAGATATACATTTCCTGTACCAAAATATTCATTTTAGTAACTGAGTTAATGAATAAAGATTAAGATTTTGGGTTTCCGGTTAAAAATCCATTTCGACTTCTGGTTAATCAGCACAAAGGAGTATTGGCCATTTTACAACTGGTTCAAGTGATGGACAACTACATCTGGTATTGGCAGACAAAAAAAGTAGTGGAAAAGTGTTGACTTTCCCGATAGTAATGCAGAAGATGTGAGATTGTCTTCATCTACTAACCTGCAGATGAGAACAGAAATTAGAAACAGATTCATCTTAATTTTACGATTGCTTATATAAGCAACATACTAAGTACAAAGAATTACTGTACAATCTGAAATTCAGCAATTCAATTTCAATGTAAAAGAAGTTTTAAAAAGAAATCAATTCATACTATAGACAAACTTGTGTACACAGTAAAGATTTAAATTATAATTATACAAAAGACAATATTGAAACATGCTAATATTCGAAAACGTTTTGTAAATGACATGTGGCAATTATTGAACATTAGAAAACTGCAAACGAAACAATGAAAACTCTTGCACTGTGTAAATGGAGAAAATGTATCATCAATAACATGTGACTAAAATATAGAACTGATAATGAAAGTATTTTTGTCGTTTGTGTCAGTGAGTGAAACCACACTTAAAACATATACTTAAATTACATACTCATGGTAACATAATTTAAAAGTAAAAACCATAAATACTAGAACATAAATTATTCACGAACATAAATTATCACACTTGTATTTGGTCCTTGGTAGTCTAAATTTGGTCTAAATTTGCATTATAAACATATATAAATAAAGCAATCCTAAACCTAATAACAATATATTATCTCTAACGGAAAAATTCCAATATCTGTAAAAATTAGGGTACTTGAAAGTCCTAAATGCATCACTACGATGCAATACAAATTTCGCTTAAGTTATTTACTATTCGGAAAGTTTGAAAATAGTCTGTATGCTTCGGCTGAACTGGAATTTTTTTCTTCCACCTGCAAACTTCTGGCGCTGGTTCACCTCGTGTAAATCTTTCTTCTAGAAGTCTGATCATGCAACTTGTAGAGAACCTTGATAAATCGTTAGGAAAGACGATTCTGTCTTCTGAATCTAGCAGATGTTCAGTTATTCCGCTACCGGCGAACTCATGAAATAGAAGACCTGAAAAATGCGCAATGAATATCAAATTATTAACAGAACGTTGGCTGTGGTATTCATTAAAAACGTTATTCAGACATGGCAAACAAGAATTATGATGGGACTAATGCTTAAATAATAAAAATAAATACCCCCTCAAGCGGCTGCTTGCCACAGAGGTCTGACAGGGTTGGGTTGATTTTACCTCTGAGCGGCACTTTTTTGCACACCATGGGCTAAATGGCCAGGTCACATGGACCCCGAAGGCTTAGAGAAGGTTGGGAGAGGGGACCCACTGGAACAGCTGTTGGGAGACAGATGGTAGCCTCCCGTCAAGGCCATCCAGCGTGTTCTTTAACGTGCACAGGGTATGGCTCTCCCGCACACGGGGCCACGGCTTAACGTCCCATCCAAAGGACGGCGGCCTTTCCAAGCCCATCGGTGTCCCCTACTGACCGTGGGCAGGGCGGGGAATTTTGCGGAGATAAATCTCAACGCTGACCCAGCTGAGACTCGAACCTGGGAACTACAAATTACGAGCCTGGCGCGCTACTGACTGAGCCACCCCCGCCTGACAGGAGCCTGTCAGTTTATATGCCATAGTAGAAAGTCTGTGAGGATGGCAGGACCTCAGCAGAAAAACAGCACAAACATCCATGCCTTACCCGGGGCTCGAACCCAGGTCCCTTAGATCAGTAGCCAAGCGCGCTAACCACTCGGCCACAATGAAATAGGAACATTTATGCCAGTGAGATTCAGTTAGTTCATATAAGTATTTAAATATTAAAAAAACTAGGAATAGAAACAAAGAAAATACTTTGTTTAAAAGTGAATTATTTCTAATTCAAATTTATTTAAATAGCATATTCCATATACGAGGGTGGATATTTAATTCGTGACAATTAGCAGCTTTTCGTAAAAATTAGTACATGATATGTGGTACTTGATACAGCAACTGTGTAAGAGATTTTGGAAAGAGGTTCGTTTTTGTGTATGAGCATTTTGCAGGGCATGACTGATCTGGAAATTGAGGACTGGTATGTGATATCTTACTATGTTCGGCGAGGCTTCATTAGTGCATAGTCACAGAAATGACTCAAGCGTAAGAAGAACAAAGCTTGGTTCACACAGACGGACACAATTCAGACACAGACGGACACAATTCTGTGACGGAAGATCTCGGATCATCCGCCACAGAATTGTGTCCGTCTGTGAAGTGTTTCGTTGTGTGAAGCTATTCGTTTCAAGCTCTGTTTTTCCATACGCTTGAGTCATTTATGCGATTGTCTGTGCACTACTAAGCCTCGCCTAACACAGTAATGTATCACATAACGCTGCTCAGTTTCCAGATCAGCCATAGCCTGCAAAAAAAAAAATCACAAAAACAAAAAAAATAAAAATAAATAAATACCCCCTCAAGCAGCTGCTTGCCACAGAGGTCTGACAAGAGCCTGTCAGTTTATATGCCACAGTATAAGGTCTGAGAGGATGGCAGGACCTCAGCAGAAAAACGACACAAACAGCCACGCCTTACCCGGGGCTCGAACCCAGGTCCTGTAGATCAGTAGCCAAGCGCGCTAACCACTCGGCCACGAGACGGCTAAAAAAAAACAAACAAATACCTTTTCAAAATGAAAAACCGCACAGACTGGGTGCTGTTTTGCTGTTACTTGCAACCATATTGCAAGGTGTTTCAACTTGCACACACCGTTCTGTGCCCTTCAGAGTCGCTGTGTTGCCACATACCATGTATTTATTCTTACTTAAAGCTGCGAATTATTGGTAACAGCAGTCCACGTATTAAATGATCCACTAACGTATAAAACACAATTATACTTTACGATTTGTAATAATGGGGGAACAATATTTTCCCCTGATAAAACTCAAATGAAAAGAGAAATATTTGTGTTCATTGTTGTCATGGAGGTAGAAACGGCAAAATCGTGACCCTTTAACCATCCCCATTTTTAGCGAAATTGCATGCTCTGCAATCAAGAATACGAAACTGCAAAACCAAAATAAACACTGACAACAAATTGAAAAAATAAAAAATAAAAAGAAGTTAAAATCGAACCTTCGAGATGTAACTTTTATTTTCTAACCTTTATAAAGTTTCACTACTAGATCATCTTAACATCCACTTTGTGAGTGAAAGAGCCACAATGGGTATTTCTCGTGATCACTGGCATAAAAGAAGGATGACTAGTGGAAAGATTAAACCTATCCGAAAGAAAACAAAGTTCGAGTTAGGCGACCCTGCTTGCAAACAAAAATTGGACCGAAGCGAATTAATACTGTTCGAACTAGATAGTAGTGGTAACAAAAATATCATGCTCCGAGACTTGATGGCAACGTTTTTTTTTGCCATCTGAACATTTACCAGAAAAACTTTTATAACTGATACGGTTTATAAGGCCAGCAAAAATGAATTGGAAAGAACTAAAACACTTTGTTAAGAATGGTACTGTTCTCATACATAGATGATGTCCATTTCGACAGTGGTAGGAAGCACATTATGCACTCCCTCTTGGAAGGAAAAAGGGAACTAAACCGACAGAGCAATTTTTTATAAAGAAAAAAGGAAAAACAAGAAAACTGAAAGAAAAAAAAAGAGGCAAAGTTTGGAAAAGTTTAATCAGCTTTGGCATATCAATTTATGGCTCGCAGAATTTTAGCATGCATTTTCTTCGAGACCTGACCAATATAAGAGATGCGACTGCTACATATTGGAAAGAACTGGTGTTTTACCTGAGAAAAATAAAAGAAGGGAAAATTGCACGATGAACTTGTGCTGTAATTATTAAAGGAAATAAAGGTGTAATTTAAACATAAAGCCGGGCGAAATCGAGGTCGAGGACAGCAGCAACGATTTTACCAAATTTTTCATTTTGAGGTGCTGCTTTGTTGGGCGGGGGGGGGTGAGAGCTCATAAATTTTTACGAAGAAAAAGACATTGCTCATATTAGGAGGAGGATTTTTGTTTATCTTGGCCATAGGCGTCGGCAGAGGGAAGAGATGAGCAATTGTCCCCTTCTCTGGAAAAATCGATCCAAAAATTAAATTTATATTGAAAAATATCAGGTGTTCCAAAAATTAAATTTATATTGAAAAATATCAGGTGTTCCAAAAATTAATGCTTTTTTCCTTAACGAAATATAATTTTTATTTTTTAAAGTTTTGTTTTCGGAAGCAATATAATTTTATTTATTAATATGCAAAAAAAAAATGCAGAAGTACATGCCATTGGCGCTATATCCAAGTTCCGCAGACACTCCACTGATCGATTCTGGCGATTTTCCGAAAACATTCGGTAAAGATATTATGAGCGAAATTTTGATTCCACACTGGTTCATTTCCTGTGACTTTTATTATAATGCGGCCAACGGATTCATTTGAAACGAGAATTCATGACTATGCGATTAAATATTTCAAAAATTTTAATATAAACTTATTAACTCAAATTGTGCATATTCCAGAACATCACTGTCAAAACGACCGATAAAAATGGCGACCGTTACTAGGCTGGGTAAGTTGGGTTGAGTTGTTTTACCTCTGAACGGCTCTTTTTTCACACAGTGGGCTAAATGGCCGGTCGCAGCCTTCAGAGGCTCAGAAGAAAGTTGAGGGGGGGGGGGGAAGGGACTCACTGGAACAGCTGTTGGGAGACAGATGGTAGCCTCCCGTTAAGGTCATCCAGCATATTCTTTAACGTGCACAGGGTATATATATGACTCTCTCACGGGCCATGGCTACGTCCCATCCGACGGATGGCGGCCTTATCCAGGCCCATCGGTGTCCGTTACTGACCGTGGGCAGGGCGAGGAGTTTTGCGGAGATAAATCTCAACGCTGACCCAGCTGGGACTTGAACCTGGTAACTAGCAGATTACGAGCCTGGCACGATACCTACTGAATCACCCCCGTCCCACTAGGCAGGGTGAGCAAGCAGATTAATGAATTTTTATACTTATTTTGATAAGTATTCAGAAGTGTATGAAACGATAATTCATAACTCCATAATTAATATTTATAAAATCTTAATAGAATCTTATTAACACAAACGATGCCTATTTCACACAATCATTGTCAAAACGACAGATAAATAATGGCGACCATTACTAGCCAGCGCAAGCAGATAAATTTTTATAATTACTATTCAAACGTATGGCCGGCTCCAGGCCCATCAGCGCTCTGTGCAATATGTTTCGCTATGCACCATTCAATTTAGGATTACAATAAATCGATGAATTACGGGCGCATAAATGTGCTCCATTAATTTGGCGCTCTGTACGGTCGCACCGCTCGTCGTGCTTTAAGCAGGCCCTGCTCAAATGTACAATTATGAATTCTCGTTTCAAATGATCCGTTGGTCACATTATAAAAAAATCACAAAACAATGCAAGGTTATAGAGAGAGTGAATCAGAAAGGAATGGGATCAAAAAATCGTTCATAATCTCGTTACCGTATGTTTTCGGAAAATCGCCAAAATTACCCAGCTGGGTGTATGCGGAACTTGAGCCAAAAAATTATGTGTTTTCAATAATAACTTTTTTTTTAGTTTCCTTTTGTTTTCGGCACCCCTAGTTGTATTACGGCATGATTCCTGTATTCGAAACTGCAATGATTAATGAACGGCGCGACCTAAATATTTCTATCTTGAAACAATGATTTCCGCTTTTGACATCCCTGAAACGACCCCCCCCCCCCTCTGGAAAAAATCTCGCCGACGCCCATGATCTTGCGTACATGAATTATAACTTCCATGTTGCTCTTCGGTAACTTATAATCCCAATTCCTCTACCTTCTACCGCCGCCATGAGGCTCGGATTCCCCCCCCCCCCCATGCATTTTAGGTTTTTAAGAGAGTGACATCCCACTTTGTGGTCATTTCTCTTGGTGGTGAACCTTCTGTTGCTGTCGAACAGACATAACCCTCTTAGGACAGGAGATGAATAATTTTTTTGCCCGGTGAGCTTAGTTATCAGAAGCATAACTGGGGTGGCGGTTAGAAGCTAACTGTTCCAAAGAACATAACTAGTTTGCTATGTTCTCAGTAGTTCTCAAAGGAGGCACTGATTTTGGCGACTGTATTTGTGGGAGCACTTTCCCGTTTCTTTCTATGGGAAAAGATTGAATATTGAATACTTCATAGATTGCATTCATAAATGGCCTGTAAATGGTAGCTCGGCATAAACTGGAAGGAGAGCTGTGTACCAATCCCTAGTGATGATGCACAGAACCGGCCAGGTCTAGCACCTAATGTCCTACCCCGCCTTCTCGTGGTGCAGGCCGTTAGTACCTTTCAACAGAGATATTCTCTTTTGAAAGGTACTAACTGAGGAGTGGTCAACTTCACAGGGTTCTGGTGCTGACCGTTTATACCTACTAGACTGGACTTGTTTATGGATTTGAGCTTGATTATTGATCCTGGACTTGCTGCACTGGTGGGCCTCTGTTGAGGGCGAATCTGCCGATGTGTTTTCTGTTTGCTTCTCGGTTGCCAGTCCTAAGTGAACAGAGGCTTTGGGTTGTTTTACCACTGAGCGGCACTTTTTTGCACACAATGGGATAAATGGCCAGGTCACATGGACCCCGAAGGTTCAGAGAAAGTTGGGGGAGGGGACCCACTGGAATAGCTGTTGGGAGACAGATGGTAGCCTCCCGTCAAGGCCATCCAGCGTGTTCTTTAACGTGCACAGGGTATGGCTCTCCCGCACACAGAGCCACGGTTTAACGTCCCATCCGACGGACGGCGGTCTTTCCAAGCCCATCGGTGTCCCCTACTGACCGTGGGCAGGGCGTGGAATTTTGCGGAGATAAATCTCAACGCTGACCCAGCTGGGACTCGAACCTGGAAACTACAGATTACGAGCCTGACGCGCTACCGACTGAGTCACCCCCGCCCCAAGTGAACAGAGGCATGGGATACCTTATATCAGCTGGAGGATATACCTAATCAGAGGCCATCGCAGGTACCTGAACCTTACTTAGCTAGTTGGGCATCTTTTAATACTGAAGCTCTGAAAGACCCAGTTATAGCCAAAGCTTACCATGATAGGTTACTTAGTCATTATGACAGTCATGGTATGCTTACTACTGAAGTTGAGGAAGAATGGGATCATTTTAAACAGGCTTTTTTGAACACTAACAGTACTCTTTTAGGAAAAAAGGAGCAGAAGAGACAGAATTATCTGAGTGATAAGGCATTGAGCTTGTTTCGAAAAGAAAGAACTGCAGGAATGTCCTTAATCAATACCCTACTAGTCCTAATAGAAAGGATTACAGAGAGCTTAATAAACGTGTAAAGGATCAGTTAGCTACTGATAAGAATCTTTGGCTTGGCTGACAAAGCATTTAGGCAGCACAACAACAGAGAGCTGTACCAGATAGTTAATGTTTTATGTGGTAGAAAACGGACAGGCATACAAGGATTGAAGGATAAACAAGGTAAGGTTATAGAAGGGGAGGATTCTGTCATGGCAATGTGGGCTGAGCATTTCAGTGATGTTCTAAACAATGTAGTTAGTTCTACTCCCGTTGTTTGCAATGATGATAGATGCATTGGTGGCTTTAATGTTGGCCCTATAACACAATCTGAAGTTATTTTGGCTATTTCTATTAGACTTCATAAATCCCCAGGGGTAGATGAAATTACTACTGAAATGCTTAGAGCTGGGAATGTTTCTTTTACCACTTGGATGACTGAAATTTTAAATATCTTTTATGATAAAGGCATGGTTCCTAAGGATTTTACCAGAGCTATTGTTATCCCTATTTTCAAAAAAGGTGATCGCAGTTCTTGTGATAACTATAGGGGTATCAGCCTACTCTCTGTTCCAGGGAAAGTTCTTTCCATGATTGTGCTTAATAGAATTAAGAATCTGGTTGACAGTCAGTTGCGTGATGAGCAATGTGGATTCAGAAGTGGTAGGGGATGTGTGGATCAGATATTTTCACTTAGGCAGTTTCTTGAGAAATGTTTAGAGTTTCAGAAACCTTTGGTTGCTAGCTTCGTTGATTTCAAAAAGGCTTTCGACTCTGTTAATCGTCATAATTTGTGGTTGATTGTGAGATCATATGGTATACCAGACAAGTTAGTTAACATAATGAAAGCGCTCTATAATAACACTGAATCGTCTGTGAGAGTTGGTAAGGCTTGTAGCAATTGGTTTAGCATTACTTCTGGTGTTCGACAAGGGTGCATTTTGTCTCCTTTTCTCTTTAGCTTGGTTATTGATTATGTTATGCGAAATTCACTTCAAGGGAAAGAATTTGGCCTTAAATGGGCTGGAGATACGAAAATTTCTGATTAGATTATGCTGATGATTTAGCCCTTTTGGCAAATGATGTTGATGAGATGAACTCTTTCATTCGAGCTGTTGATGAGACTGGTAGTACAATAGGTTTGGTTATAAACAGAGAGAAAACTAAAGTGATGAAAATTAGTCAGGCAGGCTGTGATTCAGTTAATCTGAATGGTTGCAGTCTTGAGCAGGTGTCACAGTTTAATTATCTTGGGAGCTATGTAACATATAATGGTGATGTGCGGCATGAGATTAACAGACGAATAGGGATTGCTGCCGGGACTTTTAAGAACCTATAGAGAGTGTAGAGAAATAGGCGTATACACCTAAAGACTAAAATTAGACTGTATAATAGTTTGGTTCTTTCTAGGGTTAGTTATGGTAGTGAAACTTGGACACTTTGTAAACAAGATAAGAGGAAATTAGATGCTTTTGATTCCAGATGCTTACGCATTATCTTGGGCATTAGGTGGTTCAACTTTGTAACTAATGATGAGGTTAGGCAAAGGAGTTTGCAACCTCCTTTAAGCAGCATATTGTGCAGAGAGAGACTCCACTGGTTTGGCCATGTTGCCCGTATGGATAATTATAGATTGGCGAATAGGGTTATGAACAGTGTGCCTAAAGGCCTCAGAAAGAAGGAGAGACCTTAGGATGCGGTGGGCAGACAATGTCAAACAGGACCTTGTTAGAATTGGTGTGCAGCGGCTGGATGCAGGAGATGTATCTCAGGACAGATATGCTTGGAGAATTAAACTGCACTGTCTGGTTGACCTCCGTAGACCATGGTTGCTTGAGGATGATGATGATTCATAAATTGAAGGGAATCTTAGATAAATAAAAGGGACGTTCAGCCCAAAACGTTGAGAACCACTGCTCTGATGCAATCAACGGTCAGAGAAGCGGACTTCTCTATTAATGAAATTGTTCGGTTTCGTACAACGGTTTTTAAACTAGGCATAACTTCTAGGACTTTTCTCTGTTACTTGTGTAGTATATTAATAAAAAATGCTGAGCATATTCTACTGAAAACCATTTTGCAAAGGAAAGCACGACTTCTAAACTGATATTTTGTTATTTCAGCAAAATTTGTTATTTCCATTTCAAATTTGCTTTAAGAACTTAGATGTTTAAAAAATGTAATTATATATGAGAACTGCACTGAACCCAACCCATATTTTCGATAACAGTGGCATACCCAGTGGAGGTTATAATTATAACCTCTCTCTCAGGGCTTGAACAGCATTTTCTAAAGATGTCTCCGAAAATCAGGGTCTCCACTATGCCAACCATGCCCCCCCCCCCCGGCATTGGAACTTTCTTTGTACGCCACTGTCCCATAATATCCATAAGAATAACGCAACTAATTTTTCCGATTAATGTGAATTAATAAGCATTCACTATACATATTCAAACTGGAAGGTATGCAATCTTAATTACAAGCATCTTTATGACTACGAATTATCTGAATAAATTCAGGAATAAAACACTTTTAGTGTTTAAAACGGAAAATAGAGGCAGAAGAGAAATAAGTTGAACACCGTCATTTTGATTCGTCGCCTCTATAATTGGTTAGGCAAAACGTTAGCAATTCTTCCAGCAATAGGCGAGTAAAAGACATCCCAAAACAATCCCGCTAACATTTTCGCAAATCACTAAAAATATAAACTAAATTAAAATATATTCATCGTATAATGTAATTCGTATCAAGCATTTTGCACAGGACTTATACATTCAACCTGGACCAAAAATTATATAGGATCCCATTAAAATTTAAACAGAAATTTGCTACTCATTGTGAATATTAGAGTTTTCTAACGAAAGTTGCAGACAGGTGGTATTATTCGTCACTTAAGAGAGGCATTTAACATTGATTAAATTTCATATATTAACTACACAATTACTAAACGTTTCAATGTGTAGAGTACATTTACATGTAAACTTTTCAGACTTGTATTCATACAAGATATTCATCCAATTTAAAGTTTAAATTATAGTAGAGGTTCCACTTTAAAGTGCAATTTGCATTCGCCCAAGTAATAATCACTTACAATTCTATTAATGAAATCTTTAAAAATGCAGAAATATTTTTCAAAAAAGATCAATTAGTCTTAGCTGAAAGATATTTTAACTACTAGATATTCAGCTCACAGAGATAAAGATCTATAAGAGACTTACTTTCAAATCCTTAAACGAAACTCAGATGCTAAAAAATGCACAATAGCATTAAAAAATGAAACAAATTGGGATTAAAAGTAATCTATAACGTTATTCCACATATCCCATTTTAGGATCAACAGTTCAATTCGTTTTCTTTTCTGTGTTGCCAGTTTTTTTATCCCGATCTTTCAATATCAAAGCCAAAGAGAAGTCTTTTTCTACCGAAATGACGCTAGAGTGTTTAGAGGTCAGCAAAATTTTCCGATGATGCAAAATTGAAATATTCTTTCAAATAGTTCAGAATTCGAAACGATATTTTAACTTACATTGGTTTTGATATTATTATTAAATTTATTCTCAATTATATAAGATTTTCAGCGTTTTCATTTGTGAATTTTAATTTTAAAACTTAATTCCTTTTTGAGGATTCTCCCCACTCCCAGGGGTTGGGGGGGAAATCTACTTCTACCACTTTTACTTGCCCATACTTGCCACACTTTTACAAAACATCAGTCATTTTGACACTGGACAAACTTGGATATTAACACTAGTACTCCTCTCCTATGTATTATCAAATAAAAGCATTGATTAGTCACTAACCAGCACCTGCTAACATAAAACTCAAAGGGCGGCGTACGGCCACTTTCAAAACAAGCCCTTTCGCTATCTGTAGGGTCACTGGTATCGTCACTGCGAGGGTCGCTACCCCATAGTTACATTCTGCACCCACCTGAAAATATTTCTTATGGACAAAGTGCTAGTGGACCTCTTAGGTTTAATTACAAAGTGGTCCAGGAAGAGGATGAAGGATATAATTTCTCCTTTTTGAGGATAAGGAAAATGAAACATAAACGACTCTAAATGCCGTAGATGTTTAAAACCATGCTTAAAACTGCCGCGAAATTTGCAAAACGTGTTTTGGAGTGTGCGGAAACTGAGACTGTCCATAGGGATTCCGCTGGCAGCACCATGTGTACAGATTTCGCGTAAACTGAAGACTGTGCACAGGAAAGGCACAAGTTACAAATTTTTGAGAAAGATTTCTGTTACCTATTATACTCGTTTTCTGAAGTCTAGGCTCAGCGTTGAGATTTATCTCCTCAAAACTCCCTGCCCACGGTCAGTAGGGGTCACTTGTGGGTTTGGAAAAACCGCCATCTGTCGGATGGGACGTTAAGCCGTGCTTCCATATGCTGGATAGCCATACCACTGTGCACGTTAAAGAACACGCTTGATGGTCTTGACGGAGGCTACCATCTGTCTCTCAACAGCTGTCCCAGTGGGTCCCCTACCCCACATTTCTCTGGACTCTCGGGGTCCTTGTGATCTGGCTATTTAGCCCATTGTGTGCAAAAATGTGACGCTCAGAGATAAAACAACCCAATCGAAGTCTAGGTGACAAACAGCTAGCATACTTGGGGTGGGGTTAGCCGTTAACCCATCAGACTCGCAATCTGTAGTTACAGGTTCGAGTTCGACCTAGGTTAGCGTTGAGATTTATCTCCACTACATCCTAATCATGCTTTTCATGAGAAAGGGGACAGTGTTGGACTTGGAATGGGCGCTGTCCGTCAGATGAGATGGAAAGCAATGGTCCCGTATGCAGGACAGCCATATCCTGCGCACGTTAAAGAACATGTTGGATGGCCTTGACGGGAGATTTCCTTCTATCTCCTAACTACTATCCAGTGTGTCACCTCCCCTTACACTGAGCTCCTGGGATCATTGTGACCTGACTATTTAGCCGATTGTCAGCAAAAGTGCTACTCAGGGGTAAAAATGGCAAAATCCATGGTCCATCCAGCGCCAATGGAAACGGAAGAGTTGCTGTGAGGTTGTACCAACAGTACTGCCTAAACAGAGGTGTGCCAAACCATCAAACATTTGAGCGTTTGCACTGACAACTGCGAGAAAGTGGAACATTCTATGCAAACATGCGCACTCCTGACGTGGAAGAAGAGATCGTACGGCGGATAAAGGATAATCAGGCACAAGAACGCGAGCTTGTTGCATGTAGCCTCGGTGTGAACCACGTCCTCATGTGGAGAGTGTTGCACGAGCAGCAGTTACATCCGTTTCATCGTCAGAGAGTCCAGACATTGCAACCTCAGGATTACCCTCTTCGTGTGGAATTCGTGCGCTGGTTTCTACAGCAGACCGCGTGCAGCCTGATTTTGCGGTTCATGTGCTCTTCTCAGATGAGGTTTCTTTCACTCGTGAGGGTGTGTTTCATGTGCACAATTCTGACGTTTGGCGCACAAAAATCCATACGGCACAATGGCGCATGGTCATAAACAACGGTTCGCCATCAATATTTGGGCGGGTATCGTCCATGACATTTTGATTGCGCCATACCTACTGCCTCCCCGAGTCAACGGGCAGATTTATCGGGTATTTCTTGAAGAAATGTTGCCGGGACTGCTGAAAGATGTTCTCGCAGCTATTGGCAGAAGAATGTGGTTACAACACGATGGGGCGCCAGCACACTTCAGTAATGATGTGCGGGATCATCAGAACGCCACTTTTGGGGCCGACGGATAAGTCGGGGTGAACCCATCGCTTGGTCACCAAAATCGCCCGATTTAACATGTATCGATTTCTTCCTTTGGGGACACATGAAGAACCTCGTGTACGAGACTCCCATTGATTCAGATGAAGACCTCGTCGCAAGAATCGCTGTCGCCGTTGCAACTGTTCGCGAAATTCCGGGAATCTTTCAACATGTACAGCAATCACTGCTTCGACGCCGTCATGCATGCAATGCTGTTGCCGGTCGCAATTTTGAACACCTTCTTTAAATAAACATGTTGTCAGGGGCGTTAGCGAAGGACTACAGTTGGGGGGGGGGGGGAGAAATCGAAAAATTTACAACCTGAAAATCAAATTTTGCCAACTGAGAAAATAATGTGTCTGTCTGGTTCGTACAGTCGGTCAAAAAAGTATCCGAACGCTATGGTTGTATACAAAGTTCAGAAAAAACAACTGGCAACGATTTTTTTAGAAATTAATGATCTGGCAACCTTCGTGTACCGTACACGAACGTTGCCAGATCATTAATTTCTAAAAAAAATCGTTGCCAGATTTTTTTCTGAATTTTGTATGCAACCATAGCGTTCGGATACTTTTTTGAGCGACTGTACCTAGATTTTCACTCCGTGGGGGGCAATTTTCACCACTCTCCTGCCTTTTGCCATTTGACTTCCAATTTTGCCAACTAGCCATAATTTTACAGAAACAATCCCAATATTTACATCTCATATGAATTGTAGCAAATCAGTGTGAATTTTCCCAACTCCTCTTGATTTGGCCAATTCTCCTTAATTTCACAAAACCAATTCCAATCTTTACATCTGTTCTAAATTTGCCAAGTCACTTCAAATTTATTTCAAACTCCCCAAGATTTTGCCAAGTTTTCTCGATTTTGTCAACTCTCCTTAATCGCAACTCGCCCGTATTTCTCAAGTGGATTCGAATTTTCCCAACTACCCTAGATTTTGCCAACTCTCTGTAATTTTACAGAAAAAATCGCAATTTTTCAATCTTCCCTGAATTTGCCAAGTTACTTTGAATTTTATCAACTCTCCTTAAATCTGCCTTTCGCACAAGAAAGGCACAATTTTCACAACTCCCCTAGATTTTGCCAAGAGTTCTCGGTTTTGCCAACTCTCCTTAATTTCACAAAACCAGTCCCAATTTTCACAATTCACCTGTACTTTACCAACTGGTTTGCAATTTTGCCAACTCCCCTAGATTTTGCCAAGGTACCTCGATTTTACCACCTCTCCTTAATTTTGCAAAAACAATCCCAATTTTTACATCTCTCCTGAATTTGCCAAGTCACTTCAAATTTTTCATACTCCCCAAAATTTTATCAAGTTTTCCCTATTTTGTCAACTCTCCTTAATTTCACAAAAACAATCCCAATTTTCATAATTCGCCCGTATTTTACGAAGTGGATTCGAATTTTGTCAACTGCCCTAGATTTTGCCAAGTTTCCTCGATTTTGGCAACTCACCTCGATTTTACAGAAAAAAATCCCAGTTTTTGCATCTCACCTGATTTTTGCAAAGCCATTCTGAATTTTACCAACTCCCCCAAGATTTGCCAACTCTCCTATATATTGCGCAGTTGCCTCGATTTGGCCAACACGCCATAATTTTACAGAAAAAAAGATTGCTATTTTTACATCTCACCTGAATTTTGCCAGCTCCCCACGATTTTGTCACGTCACTCCGAATGTTGCCAACTGTCCCTAGATTTTACCAAGTCACTCACAATTTTATGAACTCCCCAAGATTTTGCCAAGTCACTCCGAATTTTGTCAACTCCCCAAGATTTTGAAAAGCTGTCCCGATTCTGCCGACTCACCTATATTTTACTAAATGGCTTCGAATTTTGCCAACTGCTCTAGATTTTACCTCTCTCTCCATTTTCCAAACTGCCCTAGATTTTCCAAGTTGCTTCGATTTTGACAACTCCCATTAATTTTACAAAAACAAAGATTACAAATTTTCAAAACTCACCTAGATTTTACGAAGTCGCTTCGAATTTTGCCAACTCCGATTTACTTTGGGGGGAGCCTCCCCCAATCCCCCACAGCTGCATGTTGTTTACACTTGTTGGGGCGGGGGTGCTCAGTCGGTAGCACACCAGGCTCGTAATTTGTAGTTCCCAGGTTCGAGTCCCAACTGAGTCAGCATTGAGATTTATCTCCGCAAAATTCTCTGCCCTGCCCACGGTCAGTAGGGGACACTGATGGACTTGGAAAGGCCGCCGTCCGTCGGATGGGACGTTAAGGCGTGGCTCTGTGTGCGGGAGAGCCATACCCTGAGCACGTTAAAGAACACGCTGGATGGCCTTGATGGGAGGCTACCATCTGTCTCCCAACAGCTGTTCCAGTGGGTCCCCTCCCCCAACCTTCTCTGAGCCTTCGGGGTCCATATGACCTGGCCATTTAGCCCGTGGTGTTCAAAAAAGTGCCGCCCAGAGGTAAAACAACCCTACCCAAATCACACTTGTTTCCATTCATTTATGGACCAGTTCCACCGATATTTCTGTCAGCGCCCTCTAGCGCCAAAGGGTTGCGTCAGCGGACATACATTCATAGACGAAAAAGGTTTCTCTTGGTATTCCCTATTTCCCATTGAAATTTGTACAGAGAGTTTTGAAACACCCTGTATAGAGCCATAGTATATGTCCAAAACTAAAAATTGATTTAAAAAAAACTATATATTCCTATCACGTTGAATATTTGGTAATTGGGAAACCCTATTGAAAGCTAATTCTCAGACCCCTTCTCCCCCTGAAACTAAATCATGGAAACGTGTCGCACAATGGGCTAAAGATCCAGGTCATAAGACCCTAAAGAACTCAGAATTGAGTAGAGGAAGAGGAAATTAGCCTAAATTCAGTATTCTGTATTTAATAACTGCTGTGCAAAGTATATCGTTTATGTTTTTTATATCATTTATGTTGGCTAAACCTGTATTATCAGTAAATAGTAAAAAAGCCAAAATTATTATGACTTTAATACAAAATTCAGAATTAATGACACAATTATACGTATTTCATGTTTTACAATTTTCCCCCATTTGTTTTTAATAGTTCGTTTTCGAAAACACACATTGGTTACAAAAAAGTGCCGCTCAGAGGTAAAACAACCCAACCCAAATCGAAAATACACTTCTGTTTTTGTATGCTTCAGAATTTTTCAAGAGTCACACAATATATTTCTTATGCCACAGACAGTTGCTTTAGTGTTATATCAGGGCCGGATCTAGGGGAAACTTGTTCTACCCCCTGGAGAGTGTTTGTCAGGGTAATGGAGGCTAAAAGTACTTAAACTTGTGCATCCAATAGTAAAGTATCACAGTTCCGTAAGTATCACAGTTCAGCATCCAATAGTAAAGTATCACAAAAATCCTGTAGACATGAGATTCATAAAATATTAAGCTGAAAAGAATTGGTTTTACCAAGAGAGGGATTCGAACCCACGTCAGGTTTGCTAACCACTACACCATCAACGGCTAACCTTTTTTCTTCAGCTAGTGTGACTTATAAACTTTTCTGCATTTTTTTTATTCGCTCGTGGCGCCATCTTTTTCGGGAAACGGACAGCCAAGTTGCCTGATTGATGGAATTTAATAGTTGTCACTCACGCTCAAGGCGTTAAATCAATAATTCAGTAGTAAACCAAAACGTTTATACCTATAAACTTTTTTCAACGATAAATATTCAGCTGAAAAATATTTATTTTGCTGTGAGTGGGATTCGAACTCACGTCTCCCACCAACATGCCAGGTATGCTAAACACTTCGCTTCGGTTGGTTAGTTGTTTTACCTCTGAGTGGCACTTTTTTCACACCATATGTTAAATGACCAAGTAACAAGGATCCCGAAGGCTCAGAGAAGGTTGGGGGAGGGGATCCACTGGAACAGCTGTTGGGAGACATATGGTAGCCTCCCGTCAAGGCCATCCAGCATGTTCTGTAGCATGCACAGGGTATGGCTCTCCCACACACGGGGCAACGGTTTAATGTCCCATTCGACGGACGGCGACCTTTCCAAGGGCATGTGTGTCCCCTACTGACAGTGGGCAGGGCGGGGAGTTTTGCGGAGATAAGTCTCAACTCTGACCCAGCTGAGACTTGAACCTGGGAACTGCAGATTATGAGCCTGGCCCACTACCGACTGAGCCCCCCCCCCCCCCCCCAACACTTCGCCATCAATGGCTAATATATATTGTTATGAATTAAACGGATGGAAACTGTGCGTGAGTTAAAAAAAGCAATTTTAGTATTTAACAATTATAATTCTAAAAAAATGCAATTTATTACAAAAGTATGAATTAAAACATTTATATAAACTCATCTCAACTAATATAAATCTATTTCAGTATGAAAATAAATCTTCAAAAGAACTTAACACCTTGTTACTATTCATACTATCTACACAAAAAGCATAGTATTAGGCTTTTTTATCAGTCGATAAGTGACACAATCATATTTGTGAACAAACCTGTAATCCATCGAGAATATTCTTACCAATTCCTAAGCAACTAAATATAATGAATTCTTCCTACAGAAAAGTTTAGATCAGCTCTGTTTGTTCGACTAACATATGACCACCTCAGTCACATTTTTAAACATCCTAAGCATCCTTCCCTTTCTTGCAGTCTGCTAACAGGATCAAAACTAATAAACGTATTTAATCTCCCGCGAACACACTAAATATAACTTTTCTTCTTTTAACTATACCACACAGACTAAAACAAACTACGTATTTCTTCATATTCCAATTCCTCTTAATTACACTTATTCCTTATTTTTTTAAGCCAAGTTCGTTCGAAGTCGTTGATGATGTAATTCTCAAGCTGTAGTTCACGCGAGCATTAAGACGAAACATGACATCACAAGTTCATTGTAGCACGTTCATCTGTCGTAACAGTATATATACAGGGTGAATCTGAAAAAGTGGGCAAAACTTTACGGGGTGGTAGAACGCAGCTATACGAGAAATATTCGTCATAGAAAGTATGGGCGGAACGCAAACGGCGAGCCGCTAGGTGGCGTTGGAAATGGTATAAAAGGGTCGGTCCTCGCACCCAACGGCATTTCTACCGTGAATTGCCGAGAGGATGGCTGGTTATACTAACCACGAAACGGCGGATATGCACTTTGTGTACGGTGCGGCGGATGGGAATGCAAGTGAGGCACAGAGACGTTACCGCGACCGGTTTCCGATGAGATGCACTCCAGATCGGAAAACCTTCGAGAGTTTGCATTGGCGGCTGTGTGAAACGGGATCCTTCGCCACGGCCAAGCAAGACGCAGGGCGTGAAAGGAGTGTCAGGCTGGCGGCAGCTCTTTTGAGCAATTTCTTTAGCATGCACCTCAATTACATTCCTGTTAATAAAATGTTTTCTGAAGTATCTCCTCTCCTTCTTGTGTTCATTCTTTAAATGTGACAGTGGAAAACTGCCTTTTAACTTCTCACCGCTTGCGTTTCGACCATACATTCTATGACGAATATTGCTCGTATAGCTGCGTTCTACCACCCCGTAAAGTTTTGCCCACTTTTTCAGATTCATCCTGTATATCCAGGTTATTACACTATTGAAATATTATACGTTTTATTCAACTAGACACTTAGTTGTGCGTTTCCCAACATAGATGAATTTCCGACCACGAGCAAATCAATTAAATACGAGGGAAAGTTTATGTCACACTGGGTGAAGAAAAAATGTTAGCCGTTGATGGTATAGTTGTTAGCATACCTGGCAAGTTACTAGGAGACGTGGGTTTATTATTTAGTAGTGAGTTTATTATTAATCGTTGAGCAAGTTGCTCGCCACTATTGAGGGAATCACGGAGTTCCGAGTATCGCCTCATTTAACTACAATGATTAAAAATATAATGTCAATTTGATTAATAATCTGTTAATAGACATCTTAATGCAATTAGTCAGGAATTAATTGACACAATGAGTGGTTGGATTCCATTAAAAAGCGTAGAACAGCAGCATTTTTTGTTATTAACGAGTTAGCTGGGTTCGGTACTTTATCCATGATAGCTGCTAGCACACATGGATATATGAAGATCAGGAAAAGCTGAGGATCAGGCGCGGCATAGGGCGCATGGTTGCGATTCTTTCATATTATCAACATTTAAATCTAATTTCAATTAATGAAACATTAATTAACATCATAAAACAATTAATGCACCATAAGTTAATCACTAATCGAAAATTTAGTATCATTAAATAATTCAGGACGAAATAAAAGATAAAAATGGCTAAACAATTTACCTAGAACTACGATAAACTCTCTACTAACTTCTGCATAGAGAAGGAAGTACAATAAATTATCTTTTTCCCACCCGCCGCGTGTTAACATGGGAGTGCCAACAGTGTTGCCATGCACAGTCTATCTATGGTCTTAGTTTAAAACAAATAAATAATACCCCCTCAAGCAGCTGCTTGCCACAGAGGTCTGACAGGAGCCTGTCAGTTTATGCGCCATAGCAGATCTGTGAGGTTGGTGGGACCTCAGCAGAAAAACCCACGAACATCTATGCCTTAGCTGGGCTTGAACCCAGTCCTTTTGATCAGTAGCCAAGTGCACTAACCGCTCCGCCACAGGATGGTTTATGGTGCATTAATTGTTTTATGATTTTAATTAATGTTTCATTAGCTGAAATAGGATTTAAATTTAGATAATACGAAATCATTGCATGATCCTTCACTTCTGATGCATGCCATGAGCAGGTGACACTGGTAAGGCACCAGCCACAACTAACCAGAGCCGAACTTACGCATAAGCTAACTAAGCTACAGCTTAGGGCCTCACGATTATTAAAAATATTATAATATATATTATAAAAAATTAAGTTTTAAATTTACTGTGTCACGAATTTTTTTTCACTTTAAATTAATTTATTATTCAAACACTGATCGTCTCAGCGGTCTGTAAATGGTAGCTAGGTAGTCACTGGAAGGAGAGCTATGCACCAATCCCCTGTGATGATGCATAGAACCGGCCAGGCCTAGCACCTAATGTCCAACCCCGCCTTCTCGTGGTGCGGACCGTTAGTAACTTTCAAAAGAGATACTCTCTTGTGGAAGTGAACGGAAGGGGAGGGCTGCCAGATTAGTGTGGCCTACTGATCTGGACAACTATGGCTACTTTTCTTTTTTTTCTACCCTGCTGAGGAGTGGTCAACCACACAGGGTCCTGGTGCTGACCATATAAACCTACTGGACTGGACAGATATATGGCTCTGAGCTTGATTATGGATCCTGATTTTGCTGCACTGGTGGGCTTCTGTGGAGGGAAAATCTTCCGCTGTGTTTTCTTTTTGTTTGTGGGTTGACAGCCCCAAGTGAATAGATTCACAGGATATGTTTATCAGCTGGTGGATAATCCTGAGCAGAAGTCATCGCAGGCACCTGAACTCTTTGCTTCTATTGGCATCGTCAAATTCTACATTGGAGGGAGTCTTCCAGTGTAGATGGCTTCAGCCTTTAGTAGTGGGGGAACGGGTCTTTGCCCCATGTCTGCGATTAGGGGGCTGTTTGATATTGTCGGCATTCCCTCTCTCAATAAACATAGTTTCTTTAAACATCCCACTAACCATTTTCTCTCCATAGGTAGTTGGAATGTGAGGACTCTGCACAGAGCTTTTTCTCTTGATGTCCTCACACAAGAATTCCACCGTTACAATTTAGATATTCTTGGCTTGCAAGAGACCAGATGGACAGATAAAGGTCAGATTCTTAAAAATAATCTTAAATTTCTCTTTTCAGGGAGGGACGACAATAAGCATCACCAAGGCGTGGGTCTGCTTCTCAGCAGACACGCTAGCGATGCTCTTCTAGGATATGAGTGCATTAATGAAAGGTTTATTACAGCAAAATTTCAGACAAGCGTTAAAGACTTGAATGTTATCTGCTGTTATGCCCCCACTGAGGATGCCGATGAGGATGAGAAGGATAGGTTTTATGAACAACTTCAGGATATTTTGAATTCTGTCAAGAAAGGAGATATTACCCTTGTTCTTGGTGACTTCAATGCCAAAGTTGGTACTGACTCTGACCTTTGGGGAGGAGTAATAGGCCCTTTTGGTATTGGTAGCTGCAATGGCAATGGGCAACGTCTCCTACAGGTAAGTAAACTCAATGGATTCAGAATAACTAACACTTATTACAAACACCGCGACATACATAAGTACACATGGGTTTCACCTGATGGGCTGCATAAGAATATGATTGATTACATATTAATTAACAGCAAATGGGCTAGTTCTGTTAGGAATACCAGGGCATATAGGGGAGCTGAAATTGGATCTGACCATTACCTTGTTAAAAGTGTATTGCAACTTAAACTTAAAAAGTGTTGTGCTAGGGTTAAAAAATTTACTTTTAATACTGAAGCTCTGAAAGATCCAGTTATAGCCAAAGCTTACCATGATAGGTTACTTAGTCATTATGACAGTCATGGTTTGCTTACTACTGAAGTTGAGGAAGAATGGGATCATTTTAAACAGGCTTTTTTGGACACTAACAGTACTCTTTTAGGAAAAAAGGAGCAGAAGAGGCAAAATTATCTGAGTGATAAGGCACTTGAGCTTATTTCGGAAAGAAAGAACTGCAGGAATGCCCTTAATCAATACCCTACTAGTCCTAATAGAAAGCATTACAGAGACCTTAATAAACTTGTAAAGGATCAGTTAGCTGCTGATAAGAATCTTTGGCTTGATGGTTTGGCTGACAAAGCCGAGGAAGCAGTTAGACAGCACAACAGCAGAGAGCTGTACCAGATAGTTAATGTTTTGTGTGGTAGAAAATGGACAGGCATACAAGGATTGAAGGATAAACAAGGTAAGGTTATAGAAGGGGAGGATTCTGTCATGGCTAGGTGGGCTGAGCATTTCAGTGATGTTCTAAACAATGTAGTTAGTTCTACTCCCATTGTTTGCAATGATGATAGATGCATTGGTGGCTTTAATGTTGGTCCTATAACACAATCTGAAGTTATTTTGGCTGTTTCTAAACTTAAACTTCATAAATCCCCAGGGGTAGATGAAATTACTACGGAAATGCTTAGAGCTGGGAATGTTTCGGTTACCACTTGGATGACTGAAATTCTGAATATCTTTTATGATAAAGGCATGGTTCCTAAGGATTTTACCAGAGCTATTGTTATCCCTATTTTCAAAAAAGGTGATCGCAGTTCTTGTGATAACTATAGGGGTATCAGCCTACTCTCTGTTCCAGGTAAAGTTCTTTCCATGATTGTGCTTAATAGAATTAAGAATCTGGTTGACAGTCAATTGCGTGATGAGCAATGTGGATTCAGAAGTGGTAGGGGATGTGTGGATCAGATATTTTCACTTAGGCAGATTCTTGAGAAATGTTTAGAGTTTCAGAAACCTTTGGTTGCTAGCTTTGTTGATTTCAAAGAGGCTTTTGACTCTGTTGATCGTCATAATTTGTGGTTGATTGTGAGATCATATGGTATACCAGACAAGTTAGTTAACATTATGAAAGCTCTCTATAATAACACTGAGTCGTGTGTGAGAGTTGGTAAGGCTTGTAGCAATTGGTTTAGCATTACTTCTGGTGTTCGACAAGGGTGCATTTTGTCTCCTTTTCTTTTTAGCTTGGTTATTGATTATGTTATGCGAAAATCACTTCAAGAGAAAGATTTTGGCCTTAAATGGGCTGGAGATACGAAAATTTCTGATTTAGATTATGCTGATGATTTAGCCCTTTTGGCAAATGATGTTGATGAGATGAACTCTTTCATTCGAGCTGTTGATGAGACTGGTAGTAGAGTAGGTTTGGTTATAAACAGAGAGAAAACTAAAGTGATGAAAATTGGTCAGGCAGGCTGTGATTCAGTTAATCTGAAGGGTTGCAGTCTTGAGCAGGTGTCACAGTTTAATTATCTTGGGAGCTATGTAACAGATAATGGTGATGTGCGGCATGAGATTAACAGACGAATAGGGATTGCTGCTGGGACTTTTAAGAACCTATGGAGAGTGTGGAGAAATAGGTGTATACACCTAAAGACTAAAATTAGACTGTATAATAGTTTGGTTCTTTCTAGGGTTAGTTATGGTAGTGAAACTTGGACACTTTGTAAACAAGATAACAGGAAACTAGATGCTTTTGATTCCAGATGCTTACGTAGTATCTTGGGCATTAGGTGGTTCAACTTTGTAACTAATGATGAGATTAGGCAAAGGAGTTTGCAACCTCCTTTAAGCAGCATATTGTGCAGAGAGAGACTCCGTTGGTTTGGCCATGTTGCCCGTATGAATAATTATAGATTGGCGAATAGGGTTATGAACAGTGTGCCTAAAGGCCTCAGAAGGAAAGGGAGACCTAGGATGCGGTGGGCAGACAATGTCAAACAAGACCTTGTTAGAATTGGTGTGCAGTGGCCAGATGCAGTAGATGTAGCTCAGGATAGACTTGCTTGGAGAACTAAATTGCACGGTTTGGTTGGACCTCCGTAGCCCATGGCTGCTTGAGGATGATGATGATGATGATGATGATGATCGTCTCAGCTCTGCACAGTAATTATTGTATACTAATGCTAGTATAATATTTTCATCACATCAGTTTCGCATTTATTTTTTAATGTTCCCTTTAATCAGAAAAATAAATGTAATATATTTCGACAAACATGTGTTTCGCCGATGAGTGGAACTCGAACCTACGCCTCCCAGTTACTTGCCAGTTTGAATTCTATGTCAACAGTTAATCTGTGTATTTACTATTGATTGATTCATACATTTATACTTAGATATTTTTTTGGGCCTCAGAAGGTCGAAGTTCCTTGCAGCTAACTCACAGTGACAGAAAGAAGAAACTTCAGAAGGTTTGAAGTTCCTTGCAGCTAACTCACAGTGACAGAAAAAATTCTGCTGTTCTACGCTCTTTAATGCGATGAAATCACATAATTATGTCAATGGTACATCTCCTATCTATGGTCGAAGGGGTTAATAAAGAGAAATTTCTTACACGATAATTATCATTGACATAAATTATTATATCATAATTATAAATCAATCTCTCAACATATACAAAAACTTCTAAAATAATTCTGCTTGCATATTATTTTAAAGTAAACTGTGTGTAAGACACACAACAATATTGGGTATTGTTTGTTTCGGTTGATACATTAATATCTGCTGTTCCCATGTTCAAGAGCAATTTACTGCATTGAGAAAAGCAACATTGATAGGTTTGAAGAAAAAAAAGCAAAAAAACTATGTGTCAAATCAAACATTGCACCATGGTTTCTTGTGCCGGAGAACCACAACATGTGCATCTTAAAACACAGTGTATGGGGAAGCTTCTGCGTGTCTCTTACTGCTGGGCAGTGGGCTTCCCTTCACCAAATTCTCTGAGGTTCAGGATCGTTGTGACCTGACCATTTAGTTCATTGTATTCACAAAAGTATAGGGTGTCCATAAAGTCTCTTTACAATTTTAAAAAATTATTACAAAGGCAATTGATGAGATATCTTGATCAAATTTGTTCTATATACTAAGTGGTTATCCAAGTTTTTAATCACATTGCATTTGTATATTTCAGGTACCACGTTGATGAAAGAGGTATTTTTTAAAGAAACTCTAGAAAATGGCTACTCCTCAAGAGAAGGCACAATGTGTATCATGGTTTATTGAAACGAAATCGGATACGCAGATTCAGCGAAACTACAGAACTAAGTATGGAAGAGATCCACCGTCACGTCCGTCAATTCCTGCATGGCACAAGAAATTTATGGAGACAGGGACAGTGTTGGATAAAGGGAAGAGTGGACGACCAAGAACATCTGAGGAAAACATCGATCGTGTAAGACAAGCCTTTAGTCGATCTCCCACAACGTCCATCCATACTGCTGCCAGACAGTTAGAGCTACCACGTTCAACTGTGCACAAAGTCGTACACAAGAAGTTGCGATTGTACGCTTACAAAGTGCAACTCTTACAGGCACTCGAGCCAAATGATAAACCAAGACGGAAAGAGTTTGCAGTTAACATGCTGGAACGAATTTCTGAGGATGAAACGTTCCTCACCCGAGTTTGTTTTAGTGATGAGGCAACCTTTCATGTCTCAGGGAAACTGAACACACATAATGTGAGAATCTGGGGAACTTCACCGAGATAGTATGACTAGTGAACTTCACCGAGATAGTCCAAAGGTTAATGTGTGGTGTTGGATCATGTGCAATCGAATCCTTGGTCCATTTTTCTTTAATGGGGCATCAATTACTGCAAATGTTTACTTTGACTGAATATGTGGCACCACAACTAGATGACCTTCAACCAACCATCATTTTCCAGCAAGATGATGCACCACCACATTGGGGATTGCAAGTCCGTGGGTTCCTAAATCAAACATTTCCAGACCAGTGGATTCGAAGGATGGCCCAATTCCCAGGCCACCTCGTTCACCAGATATCACTCCCCTGGACTCATTCTATGGGGTTATGTTAAAGATATCGTGTATCGAACAAAGATACGGGACATCACTGACCTAAAGCAAAAGATCACTGATGCCACTGCCACCATCGATGAGGCTATGGCTACAGCGAACATGGCAAGAAATCGAATACCGTCTTGATGTGCAACTAATGGTGCCCATATAGAGGTGTATTAAATGATGGAAAAAAACTTCAATATGTACTTCTCATTTTGTAATAATTTCCAAATATTTATCTTTTCATTTGATTTTTTAATAAATTTTTAAATTGTAAAGAGACTTTAGAGCCGTCCCGTCGCCGAGTGGTTAGCACGCTTGGCTACTGATCTAAGGGACCTGGGTTCGAGCCCCGGATTAGGCATGGATGTGTGTGTCGTTTTTCTGCTGAGGTCCTGCCATCCTCTCAGATCCCTACTGTGGCATATGAACTGACAGGCTCCTGTCAGACCTCTGTGGCAAGCAGCTGCTTGAGGGGGTACTTACTTACTTACTTTAAAGAGACTTTATGGACACCCTGTACTGCTCAGACAAAGGAGTCCAGCTTAAAATTATATACAACCCAAGTGACACATAAGAACTGCCTACACACCTAATATAAAACAAATTTACAAGTCTACCAACTGAATTTTTATAAAGTACTATGAAACAATAACATAATTTTTCATGTAAATAAGTTCCTGTAGTGGCCCCTGGTATGTCACTAATGGCTGAGAAACAAGAAAAAGCATTAAGGTTAAATTTAACAATAATAATATGCAGCATAAAAAAAAAACTGAACAATCCCTGCAGTATAGTATTTGCATTCAGAGTATTATTAAGCAGCAATTTTCAAATTTACACAGGACAAAAATAAATATTAATCCTGTGTATCAAAATTTTGTAGAGGGAAAAATACGTTTTTTAATTGGTTATCATAAGGTTTTATTCACATAATTTTTATTTTATCAAGAATAAAACATAAGCTGCTAGCTTTGAGGATCTGTTATAATTAATGAATCAAAAGTTTTCTTTCCCCAGAAATATGACCCCCGTACATCCTTGCCCCCCCCCCTAAACAACCCTTCCCTCTCCCAGTCACTGACAATTGGAGGAGTTGGAGGCTCTCAATCTCTTGCAGCTGTCCTCTCGAATCTTTGCGCCTATGACTCCATATACCTTAATCCGCCACTAAGTCAAATTAAAATCACCTGTTATTATTTAGAGTACAAGACTCAAAATTTTAAGGGTTTTGGAGTAGTTAGTATTAGAGGTCCTGTATAGTTAGAGTCTAACATCCTTCTTTAAAAACTGGACCATTTTGTAAAAGGGACCTTGGCCCCTTTATCATGCTGGCCTTCTTCTTCTTCTTATACATCCTTCTTTCTAAGCTGGACCTATTTGTAAAGGGGGCCGAGGCCCCCTTATCATCAGGTCCATACGCGTAAATGGCAGTGGGTGCGGATGAAAACGGCAAAGACTGTCCAGCACAGTGAAGGCTGGCAATCGTACATATTGGCAATTGGGCTTTAGGCCCCAGGCCTCCCAGTGGTGGAGAGGCTGATGTTGAAAGGTGAAGGAGAATAAATACGGGTTGCATGTCATGTGAAGGGGGGGAAGGGGGGTGGAGAGAGATAGAGGAAGAAGTAGTGTATATATATATTTTTTATAATTTTCCGAGTGGCGAATGATATGTTATTTTTTGAAGTTGTGGCCATGGTTGGTTGCCAGTATGGTAGATTTGAGTCAATCAAAGGGGGATGAAATATTTGGTGGGGGAGCTGTGACAGTGGGATAGGTAATACTCCTGTGTCAGGAAGATGGAGGAGGAAATATTTATGGTAGCTTATCTAACTCCAGAGGTTAGCATTGGGTTGCCCTGCCATCCAGTGAAATGTTGCGCAGGGGTGGATCTGGAAAAAGTCTTAGCTCAGTGACAGCCTTATATATGGGAAGGAGTATGATAAAGATATTTTTTTTTGGAGGAGAAGGGAGGAAAATGATATAGCTACGTTATATGAGTTGGAAATCAACTTTATGTGTTCAGTGTGTGGTGGTCAGTGTTTAATTTTGTAGAGCCAGTGGAAGGTCAGCCATGAGCTTGGAGTGTGTGGCAGGAGTGCAGTTTAAGGTTCCCATCAAAGGGTAGTGGGAGATGTGGTGAGATTCCATATGTATATTAGGTATGATAATGTGTATAGAGATGTTATGTTCTGGGAGAGATTCCATATAAGTTATTGGGTTAAAGAGAAATATAAAAGTTTCCAATATAGAAATAAAGTTTTCCTTTATGTGACTTTATTTTTGATAGTTAGATTGATTTTTTTTTGATGATTTTATACTATATATTTATTTTTATTTTGAGTTAGTTTCTATCGAATAAGTTGTCCAAAATGCGTCTTTTGATGTCCTATGGGGATCTTTTAGTGTCCCAAGGATCTTTTAAAAGTGAGGTACAGACCTTTGGAGAGGCTTTAGGGGAATCTCCCAGTGCTTTTGATATATTGGGCCAAGGCCCTATAGTGGCTTTTTATATTATTATGAGTAGGACCAAGAATTGTTTGCGCTGAGAAATAAGTGGTTCCCAGTGTGGTGAGTGTCTGGAAAAGGGTAATTCTATGTATTGTGTATTTGGTGCAGTGTAGAAGGTAGTGTGGAATGTCTTCTATCACTTGGCATGTAATGCAAAGAGCAGATGGTACATTGCTCAAGATGTAATGCAAAGAGCAGATGGCAGGGCATGAAAAGGTCCTTGTTGAGATTTGTTCTGCCAGTGCGTAGTTGATGAATTGCTGTTTGGGCTCTTCTTGATAGGTAGTTGAGATGTAGTGTGTGTGGGATGGCAGCAATGGTGGCTCTGAATGTATTTTTAATTGTGGCCTGTTGGATCCAGTTTTGTGTCCATGTGGAGTGGAAGAATTTGTTGATTTCAATTAGGTGATGATTATATGTCTCAGGGGTGTGATAATTAGGTGTAGGGATATTGTGTCCTTGTTTAGCAAGGTGGTCAGCAGTGTCATTATGGGTTATGTTACAATGAGAGGGTATCCAGTGGAATGTTAGTGTTTTGTGAGTGGCAATTATAAATAATAAAAAAAAATACCCCCTCAAGCAGCTGCTTGCCACAGAAGTCTGACAGGAGCCTGTCAGTTTATATGCCATAGTAGAAGGTCTGAGAGGATGGCAGGCCCTCAGCAGAAATTATATTGTGTGAAATTCTGTGAATATGGAAAAGAGAGTAATTTTGTGATAGGTTGTATGTATGTTTGGTGATGCTGTGCAAGGCAGATTTTGAGTCAGTGATAATATGTATGCTGTGTGTATTTTGTGTGGAGGACCATTCCAAAGACATATGTATTGCAGCTAGCTCTGTAGCAGTACTGTTTTCTGCATAGTTCATTTTGATTATATGTGAGAAAATTGGTTGGGTAGAGTGGAAGGCAGCAGAGCCATTTGTTGTGTGTGGGATGTGGGAGCCATTTGTTGTGTGTGGGATGTGGGAGAAATCTGTGAATATAATGAGATCTGTGATAGGAATGTTTGTGATGAGTTGTTCGGCTGCAAATTTTAGTTCTTGTGGGAGGTGTTTATATTTTTGGGTGATGTGTGGAAGTGTGAGATTTATGGAGGGTTTTTTAATAGTCCAATAGGGGATTGTGTATCTAGGGTTGAAAGGTTTGATTTTTCTCCATGTTGAATATAGTGGGTGCTGCTTTATGATTTGTGCAGTGGGGGATGTGTTGGTAGGAGACTCAATTCTATTTATAGTGGTGGTGGTTGGGGTTTAGATGTTTTAATTTGACGTAGTGTTTGCAGGTGAGTTTGTGTCTGATGTTTTCGAGGGGAGGCATGTTGGCTTCTGCCCATGTGGCCAAGTTTGGGCAGCCAGTTTTAAGACCCAGTGCAAGTCTGATGGCTCTGGTTTGTATGGTTTCAAGTTTGTTAAAAAATGTGGGTGAGGAAGTGTTTAGAGCTAGCAGGCCATATTCCAGTCTGCTGTTGATAAATGTTTTAATAAGGGTGATCACAGATCTGTCACTTGCACCCCAGCTAGCTCTTGTGATTGATTTGAGAATGTTGAGAGCTCCATTACATGTGGATTGTGTATTTGTGATGTGTTGTTTCCAGTTAAGCTGTCGGTCTATAGTTAGCCCTAAGTATTTGTAGTGTTTAACTAGGGGGATGGTGTGATTGTTTATAGTTATGCTGAGTGAGTTGTTTATGTGTTATGGGTAAGACCGCAGATTTAGGTTCAGAGATGGCTAGTCCCCATTTTTTTTGTAAAGTCAAGGACCTGGTTGACTGCTGTTTGTAGGGCTGTTTGTATAATGAGGGTATCATTTCCTTTGGTCCAGAGCACTATGTCATCAGCAAAGATGGAGCAATTAATGTCCTTGTTAAATACTGTTGGTAGATCATGTAGAAGAATGTTGAAAAGTGTAGGTGATACTACACTGCCCTGTGGCAATCCCCTAGTTAAATTGTGGCGGTCAGAGAGAGTAGTCCCCAGTTTGACTTTAACCTTTCTCTGTGTGAGGAAGTTTTTGATAAAATGAAAGATGTTTCCTGCGATTCCTAGTTGGTGTAATTTGAAGAGTATACTGGTGTGTGAGGCAGTATCAAAAGCAGAGGTTAGGTCTAGAAAGACACAGCAAAAGATTTCTTTGTTTTGAAGAGCAATTTCTGCTGAAGTGACGAGGTCAAAGAAATTGTCTGTGGTGGACATGTGCTCTCTGAAGCCAGTTTGGCATAAGGGGAGTGTTTTTTTGGTTGCTAAATAGTATTTGAGTCTGGAGAGCACCATTCTTTCTAGAACTTTGAGGACACATGATATGAGTGCTATGGGTCTGTATGAGCTGATTTGAGATGCTGGCTTGTGTGGTTTGAGAATGGGAATTATGTGAATTTCTTCCCATTGTGTGGGGAATGTGTGTTTTCCCAGCATTCATTGAATATGTGAAGTAGAGTATGTAAAGCCTGTGTGCCTAGATTTTTAAGTGTACTATATGTGATAGAATCAGGCCCAGGTGGGCTTTTTTTATTTGCCTGATGAATGGCAATGTTTAACTCATGTTGTGTGAATGGTAAGTTGATGGCGGTCCTAAATGTTCTTATTGTTGACCAAATGAGGGTGGAGTCAGTTCTTGGGTTGATGTTGTTACAAAAGTTTCTCCATTCTTTTCTTTTGGTGTTTAGTCTAATTCTTCTAAGGATGGCATTTTCTTTGTTAAAAGTAGTGATGGCAAGTACAGTGGGGTGTCTTCTGGCTGTGTCCTCTGTTTTTCTCCTTATTTGTAGTTGTTTGGTTATTTCAGGGTGGTTTTTGGTGAAACCAGTCATCTGTTTGGCGGTAAATTTATTGTTTTGGATGCTGTGATTAACACATGTGTAGAATGAGGTTAAATTGTCTGGTGTTTGTGTGGTGATACTGGTTTCACAGTTTGCGGAGAAGTTGTACCAGTTAATGTGTGTTTTTGTTGAGTATGCTGTGGGTTTAACTCATGAAGGGTGAGGAAAATTGGATAATGGTCACTAGCCCATGTGGAATGGTGTACTTGCCAATTTATGATGGGGGAAATGTCTGATGATGAAAGGGTGAGGTCAAGAACTGACTCATATGGGGGCTTGGTGAAGGTGGGTGAACCATCATTGTGTATGGCCAATTTGTAGTGTAGAATGAAAGTTTCAATTGTGCTTCCTCTATTGTTTGTGTAGTTGCTTCCCCATAAGGTATTGTGTGCATTGAAGTCTCCTACAATGATGTTGGGGCCAGGAGATAGAGAGAATATGTGATCAAAGTCTTTTATTAATGTTTTGATGTTGATGTGTGTATTAGGGTAGAAGTATACATTGTAGAGGTTTAAAATTGTATTATGCAATTTAATGTTCACTCCTACAATGTCCATGTAGGTGTAGGTGATTGGGTTAGGAATTAGGCAATGGGGGTATTTTTTGTGTATCAAGGTGGTTGAGTTAGAGTGATTTTTCTTAGTATTGGCTCTGTGTATAATGTATGGTTTATAGTTGAAATTTTCTGGTATTCTGGTCTCATTTAAAGCCAATATGGTATTATGTGTAGATTTGTGATTGTTTTTAATTCGAGGATTTTGTTGGGGAGGGATCTGCAATACCATTGGATGCAAGTGCATGGGGTGGGGGTGTCAGGAGGGAAGAGGGGGGAACTGCCGCAAGAGGGGGAGGGAGGGGGGAGAGTGAATGTAGTTGCTGGAGAAGTGCCACTATGGCCTGTATGGCTAAGTTGAGTTGGGGGTTCTGTTTTGTGGTGGCAGAAGGGCATCAATGAGAGGGACAATTAATTGCAATAGTTGGTGGTGGTTGGGATTTAGCAGCTGGGGTCCTTTTAGTCTTGGTTCTTCTCAGATAGTTAGTTTTTGCCCTTCTGGTGGAGAATTTGGGTGAGGGTGGGGGTGTTTGCTGCTGGGTAAGTTGAACTGGTGCTTCTTCATCTGATGTGGGGATGATTGTTGGTTTCCTTGTGGGCAAGGCAGGGAATGTGGTGGGAGAGGTGAGGTCAAATGTATGGTCAGGGTTTTGCATGGTGGTAGTAAGAGAAGGGTGTGATTTTGCTTTCCGTTGTGGTAGGACTGTGGGAGCGGGAAGTGGAAGTAGAGGTTTAGGTGTAGGCAACTGTGGAGGAGGTGTGGTAGTAATAGTGGTGATTGGAGTTTTATCAGTCATTGTGTTGGCGATGTTTGTGGTGGCTGCTGTTTTTATTTTAATTGCCCTTAGTCGGACAGGACACTTGCCAAAGGTGGCTACATGGGGTCCTCCACAGTTGCAGCATAGTAGTGGTTGGGTCCTTTTGCATTCATATGACATGTGGGGTTGGGCACAGTATTTGCATCTTGCTGTGCTTCTACAGATTTTTAAAATGTGGCCATGTCTTTGACATTTAATGCATTGTGGAGGGGGGTTGGTGTAGGGGGTGACTGTGTGTGTGGAGAGTCCAAGTTCCACAGTAGGTGGTAGGGGAGAGGAATTGAAGTATAAAATGACCTTGTCTGTATTTCTTCATATGGTGCTGCCATCCATGATGTGGTGGGCGTAAGTGATTCGTTTGATTTTGTGGACTTCGTATTCAGCTAAGGCTTCTAGGTTACTTTTATCGCTTAAGTATTTATCCACACCTTCTATGGATCCATGTGGCTTATTATAGGACTCTGGGTATTTTGACTTTATTTCTATGTTATGAATATGTGTTAGGGCCATGAGTTTTTTTGCCCGGCATTGATTTTTGACAAGTACCAGGTACTCTCCTCTGTGAGTAAATCTGGCTTCAAGTGGTTTTTCTATTGTGGAATTTACGGTTTTGGTGATTAGATTAATGTTTATGTTCTGTAATAATGGGGTGGGAGTGGAGTAAAGGATCACTGGAACATAGTCTTGAGTTATAGTGAAGTCGCAAATGGTATCGTTGTCAGAAGAAGCCGATTGTTTCCTGGATCTTTTTCTGTTATTTACAATGGTCCAGGAGTCTTCTGTGTCTTTGTCCGATGCATTTTCGTGTGTGTCCATTTGTGTTTGATTAGATGATACCTGGGTGGGGAGGGTGAGTTGTGTGTGACTTGTGGTGGCAGTTGCTAAAGGTAAGATATTTATAGTAGCTAGGTTGGGGACCGATAGGCATTTTCCTGTCTTTTGGAGTTGAGATGAACGATGTGCCTGATTGCCAGCACAAACACTAGTACCAGCCGCCTTCACTGTTATCATACAGACCTGGTTTGATGTTTCAGAAGCTTGACGATGGTTGCTCCTGTCAGTGGCTTTAGCAGTCGATCTTGGGTCACTTGTCTTCACTGGATTGATTCCTGGATCCATAATTAGCATTTCCTTCATCATAGTTAAAAATGAGCGAAAACTAGTCTTTAAAAAGACTGTTCAAAATCGGAGAGAAAACAAAGCAGCCTACTCTGTTTACCGCGGTTTCGAAGTCTCACGCATGCTGGCCTTCTTCTTCTTATACATCCTTCTTTCTAAGCTGGACCTATTTGTAAAGGGGGCCCTTATCATCAGGTCCATACGCATAAAGGGATGAAAACAGTGATCGAGTCACGTGGTTTATGGACGCCATGTTTTGTCGTACCGTGAGACAAAGCCTATGAGGTAGTGCATGTACCAAGTTAAAACTTCTCAGTTTTTATAGTTTTATATATTTCTACCACTTTTTTTGTCTATAAAAGCTTCCATATTTTATGAATGCCTCACTGCGCTCCATTTGGGTGTAAAAATTGAACTCAAAGAAATAATAAATATTTTTTTTTCCGAGAAACTCCATTAGAAGACTGCAATCGGCTGCAAAAGTTGAACAAGCTAACTGAAAACCGACAAAATATTTCTTTTAAAGTTCGTTTGAGAAACGAGCAAATGTTTCCACTTTGTCGTCTGTCTATACCAATATTTGTTCGTCTGTCTGACCGTCTCTCTGTTAACTATTGTCTATCCACCTGTCTGTCCGTCTATAGACAGTTAACTTTTTTACTTTTAGAGCTAAATTAAAAATTCTTTTTGGATTGAATAGATGTCAAACAAATATTACGATTCGCAATTTTGAAAAATTTCAATAGCTTTAATAGCGCCTCTAGCGGTGGAAAAAGATGGAAAATGCTAAAATTTCAAACGAATATTACAAACTATTTACACTGGAAATCTGAAATTTTGGCAGTAAAATGTTATGGTCAGAAGGTCTATAACGGCAACAAGGCTTACCTTCTTAGCCAAAAGAGAGTGTGAAAATGAAACTTTTTATTTTAAGAGATAAACGAAATATTTTTTTCTGTTTTACAGGCACTAGCAAAATATTAATGATTTAAACAATATTTGATAATCTCAGCGTTACCTGTAGACATTTAAACGTCTTTAAATCAATGAATTTTTTGGTGGAAAAATCCGGCGTTAGTTCAACAGGTTAGAATATTCTGGCATGTTTGTGAAGAGATGCGGGTTCGAATCCGTATGCCGACGAAATTTTTTCCACAAAAATATTAATATTTACATTTATCGAATCCCCATAAGTGGAATTTCCAGTGTTAGAGAGGGCTAAAGGCGGTAAATAAAACTCGAAAAGCGACCGCTAGCGTCGGAAAAAAGCTGGAAAATGCCAAATCTTTAAATAAATATTGCAAGCGATCTATTTTTGCTAGAAACTTAAATTTTTGGTCATAGAGTGTAATGGTTAAGTGGTTTACACTAACAGTAATGATGTGTCCCGTTGGTAAAATACAACGTTTTTGCTTTAAGAGATAAATGAAAAACTTTTTTGCACATTACAGGTACATAATTACACATTACATTACAATAATATAAATAAAATATTAATATTTTATTTTACCGATTATGCAGTAATGTGAATTTTCACTGTCAGAGGGTATTGAAAGTGTAAAATAACTAGAAATATTCATATCGCCTCTGGAGCATGTGGCAATCTCGTTTTCAAAGAAAATGAAATTCTTCCTTTGCCTGCTGTTCCACTCCTTAAAAGTTTCAATTATGGATATTCGTGTTGCTTTTATGCTGAGGTCCCGCCATCCTCATTGACCTTCTACTATGGCTTATAAACTGACAGGCTCCTGTCAGACTTTTTTTTTTTTAATGTATGGTGGAGGAAAAATGCATAGAGTAGTGTTTCATTAGTAATTATACAACAAAAAGTATTTGTCTCTTAATTCTTAAATTTAAAAAGTTGCTTTTCTCTCGCTCCTCTGAAAATAGTGGACAGATCATTGCTGTCAGTGTGATTTCTACCTACCATAACAGAATTCTACCACCGAAATTTTCTACCATAAGCGGATTACATGAAACATTCGTTAAAAGTTTTACAGTTTCGATATTTAGTGATCTCTAGTGATATAAATTAAAACTACCTTTGAAAATGCGAATTACATTTCATTATAACCACTAAAAAAGAGATTTCCAATTATCTCTTAAAACAAACCGTTCCGGTTTGGTATTCCAAGGTTCCTTTTGGGCAGAGGAGTCAACTCATTGTTGTGAATGAAATTTTCAAGACTGTCACATTCCACGACCAAAATTTCAAATTTCTAGCATAGCTACATCGTTTGCAATGTTCATTTTAAATTTTGGGATTTTTCGATATTTTTCCACCGTTAGAGGACGCAATTAAAGCTTTTGGGAAATTCGCAAAATGCAAATTGTAATATTTCATCAATACCTATCCAACCCAAAAAGAATTTTTAATTTACTATATCTCTAATAACGTACACTTTTAAAACAGAAAAAGTTGCATTCTCCTCCCCCCCTGTGTCTAAAGGGTAAAGTGATTGTTGCCAATGGCAACTTCGTAACCTTCACATTTCAACACCAAAATTTCAAACTTCTAGCATAAATAAGTACATCGTTTGGAATATTCATTCGATATTTTGGAATTTTCAACTTTTCCACCGTTAGAGGGCGCAGTTATAACTTTTGGGAGATTCGAAACATGCAAATCGTAATATATCATTAATACCTTTCTAACACAAAAGGAATTTTTTATTTATCTGTATAAACAAAAATGTTTGATGTCTACAGACGGACAGAAAGCAAAGCGAATTTATGTCTTTCTTTTTAAAAAAAAAAGCCCCAAAATTTACTTTTCCTTTTTTAGCCGTTTTCTAAAGTGCTTCCAATCATGAACACTGAAATCTGTATTAAATATTACCCTACCCTTTTCCGGAATCCACAAGTACCGTGTAATTCCATTTAGCTATGCACGCTAAACAATCCAAGCTACTACAAAACATAGCGTTCAATTTTGAGATGACCAACCTCTACCTACTTAGGGCCTCTAGTTGGTATAACGGTAAATGTGTCTTTGATCGTAAACTGAAATAAAATTTAGTTGTTATTCTCTTCAGAAGAGAAGGAAGTAAACAATTTTTATTTCAATATTGTTTATATTACTATCGTATCGAATCTGAGTTAGTAGCATTTGCTGCTTTGTAAACAGCGTGTTTAAGCTGTTTTTGAAATGACATCTCAGTTGTGTGTAGTGGGTTTCTCGGTTTGATTTGAGAGATTGCAGGTTAGCTGTTTCAATTATGATATCTGGATACATGAATGTCTATTTTAACCAGAAGAGCGTTTAATCCCATTCATTTTAAAATTTAAAGGAATCTGTCAAATCAGTGATGCAGGTTGTCATTAGCAAGTATATTACTATCTCTGGTTTTAGGTTTCTGTTAGGTAAAGGCAGTGTCATATGCTGTAAGAATTCATATTTAGATATGAGCCAAGCTCAAACTCCATAGTTCAGCAGATCTGAAGCGTATTTTGCCTTTGTATCTATCTAACAAATGGTAATATTTCAGCAGAATTCGAACTCCAACAGACCATTGTTATCTTAAAGCTCCCTAGTGATATATCTATCAGTATGTTTTTGCTGTAGCTCCCAGATTATTATTATTGACTGACAGAACCAAAGAAAAATTATTTGTATTCAACAACTAATTGATGTTTTTCACGTAAATCACAGAACAAACCGAAAATGTAAGAAAATCAAAATAATAAGATAGTGACAAGCATGCAGTTTCAAAGTACTTTTTTAAATATTTGTTTTGTTCACCATAATGGCAAACTATAGTGACCTTGACTATAAATGCCAGCTGTAATAGTAAGAGAAACTGATGGCAAAACATAATCAGCATTGTAAAAACCACCAGTGTTAAATAGGCCCTTTCTTTAATTAGTGCCTTACACTATAGTCAAACTTAAAAGATTTCAGTAAGAGAAGAATCTTATTTCTAGTTGTTTTTACATTATGTGATGAGCAGATTTTCTCCCAGTGTTTGAATGCCCCAGGTATCCAATTATCATTTGTATAAGTTTTGTATGGTAGGTATTTATAATAATAAATTTCTGCTTCCAAACTACACTTCTTCACCTATCTAATATACCAAGAAATTTGTATAGGTGTCGAAATCATATTATTAACAAGAAAAGTTTCTTCAGCAGTTATTCAAAATCACCCAAACATGGAATTGGTAATACATAATTCACATGCATTCCATGGTTTGCTTGACTAAATAATAATATAAATAATATAATTGCTTGCCCATTGCCATTGCAGCTACCAATACCAAAAGGGCCTATTACTCCTCCCCAAAGGTCAGAGTCAGTACCAACTTTGGCATTGAAGTCACCATGAACAAGGGTAATATCTCCTTTCTTGACAGATTTCAAAATATCCTGAAGTTGTCCATAAAACCTATCCTTCTCATCCTCATCCTCAGTGGGGTCATAACAACAGATAACATTCAAGAAGTAACACTTTCTTAAAATAAAATTTTCCAAGACTATATTTCAAATTAAACATTTTGATTCACATGTAATAGTCTAAAATATATTTTAGGTATTGTGTCTGTATCAACCATTTTGATTTTCCAAAATCATTTATAGCACTATCAGTATACAGCTTCCTCTTATCATAACTTAATGCAATATAAATGCTTGCCTCCCAATTACTTATCATATGCCTGAGAAAAAAATCGCTTGAAAAAATGGAATTATGCCCTCTGCCTCCAGAAAAAAGGGGAAGAGAAATTACATTGGGATCGATTGTAACGAGCGGTAAGTCAAATAAAAACTTGTTGCATAAGGAATATCGTTTACTACATATTTTAAACAGTTGAACTGAATTAGGGATACGACCAAGCTTGTTAAAAATTTTCTACTACAGAATAATTTGCAACTGAACTCCCCCCCCCCGCTTATTTTTTTCTAGATCTGGGTTTCTTTGAACAATAGGGTCCATCTATATTTAACAAAAACAATTTTATGCATAAATATCATTCATTATACGAAAAAAAGATCCGAAGTTAGAACTTTAATGAAAACAGTTACTTCTGTATCCGTCAACAAAGCATTAGAGAGCTGGAAAATTAATGTTGCTAGGACAGGGAAATGAGAATTTTTTTATATAGCCACTGCATCTGCAGAATATTGAAGAAAAATATCCAGTGTTGGAATATATAAGAATGGAATAGCATTTTTATGACAAACACAAGTGTATAATTAAACGATGTTCTGTTAATTCATTTAGAAGTATAAATTTAGCAATTGTTTCCATCAATTATGAGCTTCAATAAAAATTGGTAAAGCTTCATTTAATTTCTGGAGTCCTATTTCATCTTATATTTGTTTTTCCGTTAAATCTCTACACTCTTGCATGATAAAACACAAAATAGTAACTCTGACGAAAGGGAATAAATATATATAATATAAACATTCAGAAAAACTAAACAGAACTGAGAAGTAAAAACTCAAAGGCTGAACCAAAAGCTAAGTTGTGGCTCCTCTCCATGCTTTCATTGTAACAGGAAACAAACTCTTTAGTCGGGACGTATTGTCTACAGCATCCTAGCACTTCAGGCGGTACGGGGTAACTCACTCCCTCTACACCACCAGCAGCACGAGCTAACACACCTTGATTTCCATCTCCCCATCAAGAGCTCCAAAAGTGTCCCAGCCGCTGAGCAGGCACAGAAATGTGTCGGGACAGATGCTGTCCCAGCTGCTGTGAAAAGGTTAAATAATTTGTTCAGAGGAGTTGGCAAGGCTGAGAATAAAAAAATTGGGTTTTGATGTAGGATGCTTATTTTCAAAAACAAAGTTTTTATTATTTTTCTACTGTATTGTTTCTTATTTGTAGAAATTCAAACTGTTGAAAGAATAAAAAAAATTGAATAATACTATTTTATTACTACCTGTCCAACACAAAAAATAAGTTTTCACTTATCTCTTAAAATAATAGAGACATATTTTTCCCAAGCTGCTGTCACTGTAAACTTCTTTACTATCCCATTCTACTGGAAGAATTTCAAATGTTTAGCATTTACAGTATTAGTTTAAAATTTTGTCATTTTACATCTTTAGGGTTCTCTAGTGGTAATTATTCAACAAATGCATAATTTAGAAGACATGAACCGTAATGGTAACCATCCAACTCAACAAGAATTTTTATCTCTGAAGGCAAAGAAAAAAAGATTGGATGTCTACAGGTAGACAAACAAATGAGTACATAAATACTTTTAGTTTGTAAATAGTATGAAATACTTTTAGAATATTTCAGTTATAATATTAGAATATTCAATACTATTTCCTCTTATGGCATTGGAATAAAAATGAGAACTAAAGATGAATCACCCTTTGCCTACATCTTTAGTGTAAATCATATTCACAAATTCAGATTTGAGTTAATACCTTTGTTCTATATTGGGTAGATATTATTGCATTCTATTATTATTTGTTTTGCCCTGATATTCACACTAAGATTGGCAATATGATTAAACCAATTGCACCAAAGCTTGTGTTTCTAAACATACATACGTATAATTTAGTACTTTTTAGCTTGCTTTAGAAAAATCAAGTGTGTTTACTTTAGTAAATGCAATAGCTTGATTTTTTTTAAAACAAGCTAAAAAGCACTAAATTATGTGTGTGTGTAGTTTAGAAACTCAAGCTTTCGTGTAATTGGTTTAATCATACTGCCATTTCTGTTCCAGTGGCATTAGATGAGAGGAAATAATATTTAAAGTCATGGTTAATATAAAAAAAGAAAAAGCAAGTCTTAACTAGTATGGACCATGTACCCTGCATGGAAGGAATGACTAAAATGAAATTCACAAGTCTATTTTCTACAAATGGAGTGAACAGTTGTTTAAAATTATTCATTATAATAGTCTAAGGCACATTCCTACAAGATACCACTGTCAAAGTTTATAAAGGGTAGTCTTTAGAACTTGAAATCAGAGCAAAGAATATACATATTCTAGACATTTAGTACTCAGAGGTGTAATTATGGCAAGGTATTGTGCTGGAGCCATGGTCAGAATGGGCAAAAAAAAAAACATTTTTGAAATTGCAACATAATTTTTTTTATCCAATTCTTTTTTATATTGACATCTTTTCACTCATTTGCCTTGGGGCCCTAAAACTGAAGTTATGCCTGTGCTAATATTAGATAAATTCTTGTAAATTATCTAGTAGGTCTATACATCTAGTACTGACTTTATTTAGAAGTTTGTATTCATTTCTAAAAACTTATTCTAAATGATAACATATGTTTTCTTATTATAAGCTCCATGTGTTTTGATAATCTCTGATTTATTCAGCTCAACTGCCAAATCAATGTTAACACTAGCATCACTCACTACTCCTAGTATTAGTATGACCTTTGTATGGTTTACTAAGCCACCTACTAGGTTACACTTTGACAATGTAGCACACAAGCACAGTTACTGCTTCAGAGATATCCATTTTGGCTATCATTTGAGAGTGGAGATAGGTCAAGGTTATGTCATGCTGGCAAGGGAGGATGCTGGTGTCTGGTAACAGCTCAGCAGTGCAAAAGACAACATGATTCAAAGACAAAATCATGATAAAGAATACATATAAAATGAATAATTCAGTCTATTAAAACTTAAGACTTTCTATTTTTCATCACTCAAAATGTTCTTCGCATAGTCCTATTCAAGAGGGGTGGGGGTGGCTCCGTCAATAGCGTGCCAGACTTGTAATCTGCAATTCCCAGATTCGAGTCCCACTTGGGCCAGTGTTGAAATTTATCTCTGCAAAACTCCCTGCCCTTCCCTCAGTCAGTAGGGGACAATGATGGGCATGGAAAGGCTGCTGTCCATTGGATGGGACATAAAACCTTGACCCGCATATAGTACAGCTGTTCATATTAAAGAACACACTGGATGGCCTTGACAGGAGGCTACCATCAATCTCCTAATAGCTGTCCAGTGATTCCTCTGCCCCCAACCTTCTCTGAACCTTTGGAGTCCTTGTAAGCTGGTCATTTAGCCCATTTTCTGCAAAAAAAGTACAGCTCAGAGGTAAAACAACCTAATCCCACAAAATTTTGAAATGTATTATTTGGAACATTAAAATTTAATCTGTAAAAAGGAAGCAAAATTAGCATTACTAGACATACTGTTGCTGTTACATTCTCTTTAAGTATAGAACTAAACATTTTTGTCTGTAGTTAAAAACTTAATCTTAACATTTTATTACTTAATTCCTCACTAAAGGCTGTCTTCACTTAAACTGAAACACTTAATAAAGATAGTTGATATAGAATGCCAAATAAGTTCAAGTGCCTTATCACTCAAATAATTCTACCTTCTCTGCTCCTTTTTCCTAAAAGAGTACTGTTAATTTCCAAAAAAGCCTGTTTAAAACTGTCCCATTCTTAACTCAACTTCAGTAGTTAGCTTTAACTATAACTGGGTCTTTCAGAATTAAAGGTAAATTTTTTAACCTTAATAGGACACTTCTTAAGTTAAAGTTGCAAGACATGTTTAACAAGGTAATAGTCAAATTCAATTTCAGCTCTCCTATCTGACCTGGTATTCATAACAGAACTAGCCCATTTGCTGTTAATTTATAATCTATCATATTCTTATGCAGCCTATCTGCTGAAACCCATGTGTACTTATGTATGTCACAGTGTTTGTAATAAGTGTTAGTTATTCTCAAACCATTAAGTATACTTACCTGTAGGAGATGTTGCCCATTGCAGCTGCAACACCAAAAGAGCCTATCACCCCTCCCCAAAGTTCAGAGTCAGTACCAACTTTGGCATTGAAGTCACCAAGAACAAAGATAATATCTCCTTTTGTGACAATTCAAAATATCCTGAAGTTGTGTGTAAAACCTATCCTTCTCATCCTCATCGGCATCCTCAGTGTCCAGCTGGGTCAGTGTTGAGATTTATCTCCGCAAAATTCCCCACCCTGCCCACGGTCAGTAGGGGACACTGATGGGCTTGGAAAGGCCGTCGTCTGTCAGATGGTACGTTAGCCGTGGCCCCGTGTGTGGGAGAGCCATACCCTGTGCACGTTAAAGAACATGCTGGATGGCCTTGATGGGAGGCTACCATCTGTCTCCCAACAGCTGTTCCAGTGGGTCCCCTCCCCCAACCTTCTCTGAGCCTTTGGGGTCCATGTGACCTGGCCATTTAGCCCATGGTGTGCAAAAAAGTGCCGCTCAGAGGTAAAACAACCCAACCCAAGCATCCTCAGTGGGGGCATAACAGCAGATAACATTCACGTCTTTAATGCTTGTCAGAAATTTTGCTGCAAGAAACATTTCATTAATGCATTCATATCCTAGAAGAGCAGCACTAGCGTATCTGAGAAGCAGACCTTGGTGATGCTTATTATCTTCCTTCCCTGAAAAGAGAAATTTAAGATTATTTTTAAGAATCTGACCTTTATCTGTCCATCTGGTCTCGCAAGCCAAGAATATCTAAATTATAATGGTGTAATTCTTGTGTGAGGACATCGAGAGAATAAGCTCTGTGCAGAGTCCTCACATTCCAACTATCTATAGAGAGAAAATGGTTAGTGGGATGTTTAAAGAACCTATGTTTATTGAGAGAGGGAATGCTGACAATATCAAACAGCCCCCTAATTGCAGGCATGGGGCAACCACTACTAAAGGCTGAAGCCATCTACACTGAAAAACTTCTTCCAATGTAGAATTTGACGATGCCCATAGAAGCAAGAGTTCAGGTGCTTGTGATGACCTCTGCTCAGGATTATCCACCACCTGATAAAACATATCCTATGAATCTATTCACTTGGAGCTGTCAACCACAAACAAACAAAAAACAGTGGCAGATTTTTCCCTCCACAGAAGCCCACCAGTGCAGCAAATTCAGGATCCATAACCAAGCTCAGAGCCTTAATCCAGTCCAGTAAGTTTATATGTTCAGCACTAGAACCATGTGTGGTTGACCACTCCTCAGCAGGGTAGGAAAAAAAAAAGAAAAGTAGCCATAGTTATCGAGATAAGTAGGTCTCACTAATCTGGCAGCCCTCTCCTTCCATTCACTTCCACAGAGGAGTTCCCTTTCAAAGTCAGTTCCACAGAGGAGTTCGCTTTCAAAGGAGAGAGTATCTCCTTTGAAAGGTACTAACAGCCTGCACCACGAGAAGGCAGGATCAGACATTAGGTGCTAGGCCTGGCCAGTTCTATGCATCATCACAGGGAATTGGTGCATAGCTCTCCTTGCAGTGACTACCTAGCTACTATTTATAAGACCACTCATTGGCAAATCATTTATTCCACAAAATTATTTTGTGTATTATATTTTAACAGATAATTTGTGAATTTATCATTGATTAAAACGAAAAGGACTTTCTTGATATGGAAATCAGTCCTTATGTGGGAGTACAATTTTGGCAAGTGTTTCTAACCCCCTCCCCAACACAGGTCATTTTACCCCCACCCTCCTTTGGCAAAAAAATTTTCTAATGAGTTTTTAAGTTTATATTGAATGATTTTAAAAGATTTTTACCCCCCCCTCCCCTCAATATATTGATTGCGCATCTAACAATATAGCCAGTTATATATATATAAACATGTACCACTATTACACTGTAAATCCCTCCTTTTAGTAATTGTTGCTGTCCATGCAATTGAAAGTTCTACAGCTTAATTTTCACCAGAGTCATCAATAGCAAAAAAATAAGGATAACTAATAGTCATAAAATTACTATGCAGTGTGATAATTATGTTTTAGGCCATCCACTTGCTCCGTTCATGTTTCCAACAGTTGATTTTACTAGTGTTCACTTGTGTCCGATCTTTTGCTGATTGCCAATCACCCAAGGGAGTTATTTACACTTTTTCACTGCAGACAGTTCCATGAACCACTGCATAGTGGTTCATGAAATTTAATAATAATGTTTAATTTAACTGTTTTTATTCATCATGTTTTCCAAATTAAGCCTTAATTGTATAGTCCAATTTATTTTTTCACTGTAAAAAAAAGTCATCGAAATTAATACATTTGTAAATTTATTCAAATTGTTTATTTTCATAAAATTTGGAATTAAATTCTGTTTAATTTAGCATATAACATGACCTATTCCTGTTGATTGGCTAGCATAGACTTTTCTCAAAGTATGGTACCAAAAAAAATTTAAAAAGAGAATAATATTCTTGCTTGAAGTAGAAATTAATTTTTTTGTTATTCAGAAATAATCTTTCTATTCATGTGCATTGTAATCATTTCTTTTTTAAAAATTTTATTTGCAATGCTGGATGATTTTTTTTACTACATGACTATGCACTATTAAATCTAGTCGTCTTTTTTTTGTAAAATATTTTAATTTTAGAAAATTTAGAATTTAAATGCTGATTAATTTGGCATATAATATACCATAATTCCTTTTATTAGTTAATTGCAAAGAAAAGTTCTAAAGATTTAAGTTTTTTTTGTGTGTGTGTGACTGATCATAGTGAAGAATGAGCTGGATCTTTGGATATAAACCAGTTTTTCAGGTGGAAAATAAATAGATGAATAAATAAATTAACACTCTGTCAAGCAACTGCTTGCCACAGAGGTCTGAAAGGAGCCTCTCAGTTCATACACCATAGAGAAGGTCTGTAAGGAAGGTGATACCTCAGCAGAAAGACAACATGCCTTACCCAGAGCTCAAACACAGGTCCATTTTTTCAGTAACCAAGCATGCTAACTACCCAGCCATTTGACATATACAATAAACAGTGACTAATTGTAGTCACTTGATGTGATAAGCAATCAGGTTGCCCTAAGCCTCAGTGGTCCTACTGCTATGTAGAGGAAAATGACTAAAAAGCCTCAGACAATCCTCCTGGACAAGCAGATGATTTTGATGCTGGCATGCAGCTGACTCTTTTATTCAGTATTTCTCAAGTTTGAAAGAACTGCCAGATGTGGTCTCATGTTTTTTCTGAGGTGCTAGGGTCTCTCAGTCAGTATGATATTAATATGATGCATTAGGTTGTTGTTGGGGATTTAACTACAAACACATTGCTTTTCTACCCAGCCCTTCAAACTGAATCCATTGTGGGTGCTCTGTTTCTAGACAAAAGGTCCCACTGCCAAAAATGGCTCCCTCCCCCTTCCATCCTACTGTATTGGTCATTGAAATTAATATAGTGAAAAGTGTGACAAAAGATTATTTTAGTTAGTGTTTCAAAACTTCACTCTATGATAAATATAATCTAGTACTGAATATGTTTAATAAGACTTAATTTGATGATGAAATATATTTTTGTTTGTTTTCTTCAGATAAATGTGGTCATCAGAAAGATGAAGAAACATTTTAATAGCCAGTAATGAAAAGATCTGCAAGAATTCTTATGTGTAATAGAAGATTCTCAGGTCATAATTAGTTTTATGGCCTATAATAACAATATGCAAACAGCCAAGCAGAAGAAAATTCAAGCAAGCTCATATAACTCTTCAAATGAAAATGATTGATCTTCATAATTTTTTATTGAAGGAAAATTTTCTTTAAAGTGTTAGAAAGTAATTCAATTTTTCTTGAGAAAGAAATTGCAGGATAATAAATATCACTAAAATGCAGAAATAGTGCATTATATCTTTCAAATATCATAACTCAAGTATTGAATTAAAAGTTAGCTAACAGTTCATTCAAGTGTTAGCCAATGTCCTTGTACATTAAAAAAGCTATGTATGTAAAAAATAATTTTTTTTGAAAAATTACAAACATTTCAGTTTCTGAAACATGCCTATGTTAATTATTAAAATTCAATGACAATAATTTCTACTTTTAATAAGCAGTGGTAGTATTAAAGGATGAATCATGGGAAATTATAGTGAATCATCCATAATTAAAACCATTAAGATATTGATTTGAGACATTTGCAGATACTAAGAATGCTGCAGATGCCATATTGAAATGAGCATAAGAGAGAAATCATGAGGGAGTCAATAAGGTCCTAAATCTTGAAATGTCTGTTTCCTCTTTATAAAAAAAAAACTTTCTGCTTTCAAATACTTTTTACAGTGTAATATGGACATTATTACTGAAACTATATGATGAAAATATACTTTTTTTTTTCTGAAGGCCCATAACATTGACTAAGATTTAGCTATAAAGCCTACTAAAGATACCATAACTATTATTATAAATGTGTATTCTTGTTTTTTTTTTGTTCACTGTAGCAGAGATCCATGTGTAATACTTCAGAAAAGTTGAAAGAAAAAAGATCTCATAAGAAAGATAAAGATGAGAACTCTGGATCTAATTCTTCCTTGTTTAACTCAAGATTTGAGTGCATGAATAATTCTTTTCATAAATTTGTTTGCAAAATTCAATACTTAATCTGAAGTATCTTTTCTGAGTCCATTTGGAATTTTTGGTAGTCATCAATTCTTTGGAAGAAATTTGAAGTTAACATGTTTTTGGGAAAAATTTAGTTTTTTATTTAGTTTTTCCCTGTAGTTTAGGTTAATATTGAATAGGAAAAGAGGTATATTGTGTTTGATTAGAATTTAATTATAAAATGTGTCTCACCACTGAAAGGAAAAAAAAAAGCATAAAAGAATTTAATGTTATATAGTTTGATTTAATCTTAGTTATTTAATGTTTTAAGTTTTTCCTTTATAAGAACTTGTACGCTTTTTTTTATTTTTAATGCAGTTAGCTGATATGAATCACATTTTCATGTATTACTTTTTATAAAGTATTTGTACAACTTTCATAAACTGGTTTTCCAGTTAAAAATAAATTTTTACACGTAAATTCTATGAAGGTAACTATGTTGTATTTTAAGATATATAGTAAACTAGGATTTCTCATGGAACTAAATTTGGATTAAAAGATAATTTAAAGTTCTCTTTTATTTTTAATTAACTCTTGTCATATAAAGCTTTCATTGAACTCTTTCAGTGTAAACTCTAGAAGAATTTCTGAACAAACTGCAAATGTGAGACACACAAAAAAAAAGAGGAAATGAAAGTAAGCGGCTCTATATTACTTTTAATCCAAATTTAGTGTTGATTTTTCACTTTTAATGAACTTCTAATTAATTTTTGTGCAGCTTAATACAAATATATCCTTTTTGAATATGCTGCAGTTGTTTGAGAAAAATATGTATTTTGCCAACTGTATTTAACATGTTTTTTACAGTTAATTCATATTTTTATTTCTTCCAATAGGCTATATGTGTGATCAATGCCAAAGATGTTTCACATCATCTGAAGCATTATTTAGGCATAGAAAGTGCCACAGGAGTGAAGGTCCAGGTAAAAAACATCAGTGTCATCTGTGTCCTTATTCTACAAATAATAAAACTGATCTTCTTCAACGACATCTCCCTACACATACTGGAGAGCGCCCCTATAAGTGTTCATGGTGCAAGAAAAAATTCACTTTGAAGTGTACTCTTCAGAGGCATTTATTAACTCATACTGGTGAACGTCCTTACCATTGTAACATATGTGGGAAAAAGTTTACACAAGCTAATAATCTTACTAAACACAAGAGACTGCATTTTAAAGAACAGCCATATATGTGTAGATATTGTGGTAAAACATTTACTACCTATAAACAGTTATGCAAGCATGAAAGTGCACATATTGCAGCTACATTTTTAATGTAATCTTCAGAAAATTATCAAGAATTTAATAAAAACTAATAATATAGTATTAGTATTACTGTTTCAAACACTAAAATTGTGTGATTTTTGTAAGATTTTTTTTCCAGCTTGCACTAAATGTGCATAAAATTGAATTGAAGATGAATTTCAGTTCTTTTATTTTTCATAATTAAGGTATACTATGTGTATCATTTTAATGTATTTATAATTATAATCATATGTCATTATTTCAGCAATTTTTTAGCTAATTGCATTTGTTTTAGTTACCTTGAAGATTTTATCTTTTGCTAAGCAAGATACAAACTCATAATCTACTTATTTGATTTTATTCATATCCAACCTGAATGAAAATAATTTTTTATCATGAAGAAATACTACAGAGTTGAGTGCACAAGTATTAATGATGACATTTGTGTTGAAATATTTGCTAAAATTTTAAAATAATGTGATTTAACAATCATTTCTTCTTATTAATTCTGCCTTGTGGAAAAAGGATAATAATAAACTTATAAATTAAGTTTAGCCATTTTTTTTATTTAAAGCAAATTGTGAATTAATGTAAATTACAAATCTAAATAATAATCAGTGAAATAAACATGGCAAGATAAATCTTGATGATTGGTATCAAATGTGTATATATATTTATATTAATGATATGTTTTTCAAATGGAGCCTGTGGTCAAATTAGTTTGGGTCCTGTCCTAACCCATAGCCTTTTGAATTTGCCTACATTGCATATGCATTAGACTAGGCATGAAAATATACAGTAACATTTTCATCAATTGATTTATGATTCATATTTAAATTGCATATGCATTGAATATTTATGTCAACATGAAGCAAAATGTTAACCAACAAGGTTATTCAAAACAAGCATGTAGAATAAAAAATATTTAATACATGTTCAGAATAACCAATTCTGTTTTCAGAATTGGTTATTGTGTCAAAATGTAAACTTATTTCAGCTGTATCATCAACTAGAGATGCATAATTTTCAGTCAGTTTTGCATTCTGCACACTGTGTTTATACATTAGATTTTTAAATGTGAAAAACTGCAAATTTCATTATCTAAGACAAAAAATGTGAAAACAATAGATTTTATGATCCAAGGCAGTATTTCTCACAACATTTTCATGCCATATACCTTCGAATCCAAATTTCTGGTGTTGACTCTAATTCAGTAGTTTTCAAATTTTGGCCCTTTTGATACAGATTTTTATTATATCTCTTTTGATAGGAATCTGCAATACTGATATGCTCTTTTGGAGATAAAAAGAGAATATCCCTTACCTTCTAATTTAAGAAAACAAGAAAATAAATGCCCATATAGTATTAAGTGAAAGAGTTCTTTTATGTATAGCTAAAATACTCCTTCACAACTGGATATTTCTGTAATGAAAGTTTGCATAACCACTGGGGATTTACCATTTTGAGAGGTTGTACCACAGTCAAAATCACAAGTGTTTTAACCCTTCAGGTGGCTGGAACGTGTTCTCCCCTGCCACAGCTATGTGGTCCTCTGACAGTACTGAGATGGTAACACTGCTTAAACCTTACTGTGGCACTTATAGAGAGAGAGGGATAAAAGCATAATACTAGAAGGGTTAAGAAACTACTGTTATTAGAAGCAAACTACATTAACCTTTAAAGCTATGAGTTTCTAAGTTAATTTAGAAGTGTTTTCAAAATAAAAGTTACTTTGCAACCTGAAGTAAGTAATTAAGAGAAATAGGTCATGATACGTATCAAATGAAAGAGCATATACCATAAAAGTTTGAATAGTAATCCTGGCTATGATTTATAATTTCTTGCCTGTATTTGGCTACAATTTAAGCCCAGGTACTATAAACACCCAGGCTACAAATTAAAACAAGCTGATACCTGTGCAATTATTGCAAGAGTTTTTTCAGCTAATTTATGAACATATGTTTACATAAAAAAAGTACATAGAAATGTTACAATTTTTTAATATAAAATTTTTAGAAATCTTTCCATGTCAAATCAGACATTTTCCTAAAGTAACTGTACAATTCTGTTTACATGAAAAATGAATCTGCACATCCAAACAAATGTCTGGCATCCCTGTCTGAGGCTTGACCACTGTTTACAAATATGTGCTATTACCCAACTACAATTCAAGCACTGGCTGCTGTTTGGCCCTGGCATTTAATATGCCCTATAGAGTAATTTTCATTAAAGAAACAATAAGGAAAAAGTAAAAAATATGCATTTCTTTTTCAAAAAAAAAAAAGGAAGATGGTTAAATTTTACCAATAGTTTTCAAATTATTTTAATATAAATAGATCATAATAGTTCATTATTATTTAGATCTTTCATTTATTAGATTTTTTCTAAGTTTTTTAGTCTTGCGTAAATTATGCATAGATTTTTGGTGGTCAACAAAGACTAAGCAAGTAGTGCTGCAAAATATTTTGCTTTAGAAGCATGATAATTTAAATAAAGGCTGGATGAGTAATAAAAATGGTGCGGGGGTGGCTCATTCGGTAGCGCCAGGCTCGTAATCTGCAGTTCCCAGGTTCGAATCCCAGCTGGGTCAGCGTTGAGATTTATCTCCGCAAAACTCCCCGTCCTGCCCACGGTCAGTAGGGGACACCGATGGGCTTGGAAAGGCCGCCGTCTGTCGGATGGGACGTTAAGTAGTGGCCTCGTGTGTGGGAGAGCCATACCCTGTGCACGTTAAAGAACACGCTGGATGGCCTTGATGGGAGGCTATCATCTGTCTCCCAACAGCTGTTCCAGTGGGTCCCCTCCCCTAACCTTCTCTGAGCCTTCGGGGTTCTTGTGACCTGGCCATTTAGCCCATGGTGTGCAAAAAAGTGCTGCTCAGAGGTAAAACAACAACAACGACAACAAAGAGTAATAAAAATCAATGTCTTTTGTTATAAATTTAAAAAGCCTTGCATTTTTATTAGATGTAAAATTACATCAACTGCTACGAGATCAAATTAATTGATAATCTATATGGAACAGTAGAGGAAAAGCATAAATATAAGCATTGGCACTGCTTATGGTGACTAAAGCATGTGAGTGCAATCACTGCAAATACAAATGGATAAATTTAAGTTTCATCATTTTTATTAAGTGGAATCAATGGTAAAAAATTATATTAATGTTTCAGAGGTTATTGTTTATTAAGTTTAAAAAAAAGTTTGTTAAATATGTCAGTTTCTGTTTGAAAAAATAAAAACAATCTTGCACTATGAAAAAGTAAAAACTTTATACAACACTAGAATTGGAAAGACAAAATGGTAAGCCAAACTTTGATACACAGAGTCATTATGAGGTTAAAAGTCATGTTTATGAACACTTTAAAGTTTAGGAAAACTTTACTAAGCATACTAATGATTGTTGTAAAGGAATCATAAATCTATTTTCACATCTACTGCTGATGGAAAAGTAAAAGTTGAATATTTCCTTACTGAAGTTATTTACGAATAGTATTCCATTCACCAGTTTCTATGAATGTTTTGAATGACAATATACAGCTACCAGTATTTTCACAATAAATTAACCAGTCAAACCAAAAAGTGAGTGTAAAATGCCAGCTGTATTTCAATTACTTTTGACCACAAAACTCAGCTGCCCAGACTTCATTGAGGCAACCCCTCTATCAATATTTACCCCAGACAATAGTATTGATGCAGAATGATACTTTAGTTAAGTGGTGTTCAATATGTTGCATATGTTGTAGATGTCTTATGGAATTTTTGATTCAAAATTTAATACTTAAAATTCTTTAAACTTTCAGGAGCACAAATATTTTGGAAATCTAAAACTAGAAGCACTCATCTCTGAACATAGCTTAAAAAACTAAAAAACAATCTTGATTTACTGATTGTAGCATTAAATGCTTGGCAATTCTCACAAGACTTACACAAGAAAGAACTGAAAAACTGAACTCATCAAATTGGCTACTATTAGGCAAAGACAAAAAATATTGGTAATACAGATAAGAACTACTGTATGTTAACTCTGTTCAGTCCACAAACACGGCAATCATGATTTAACGTGGAGGCCTCATTTGTTTGCATTACGGAACCACCCACTTGCATTTTTCTTATAGCCATAAATTAACACTTCCAGTGTGTCCATTTGCTGACATTGATAAATTATAAATACCAGAAATGAATAGGCATTTTTATTACAACATACATCTTAAAAATATTGAAATATCTGGTTGAAATTTTTTTATACTCAGACAGCATATGTTTTAAAGCTAATAAATAATGTGTACCTTTTTAATTTGTTATAAAATATGATCAGTTGTGGCTCTTTTGTTTTCACCGAATAAGTAAAAAATGCTGGATTTGAGATTTATTTCAGTTTTTCTGATTGAACACTGGAAGGGTTAATTATTTTACATCTACACATGCCCACTCATCTAACTGACCTTGACTGTTCCTGCTGTATGGATGTATAAAGATTTTGCCATTCAAATAAAGCATTTTGCTGTGACAGCATGGGAAATTTGTGGCTCTGATAATGTCCAAAATATCATAGCTTTCCACATAAGTGTTAATAAATTTTCAGCAGCTTTTACTTTTTTCATTGTATCTGGATATCTTTTTTGCAGATGAACATTTAAGGTATGTTTTGATAGAATATGGTTTTAAAACCTTTATTAAGCGTTTCAAATGCATGTAGAATGATAAAGAAAAATGAAAACAGATGGTATGACAATAAGAAGAAATGTCGATTTCTTAAAGAACACTCTGGATAGCCTTGATGGGAGGCTACCATCTGACTCCCAACAGCTATTCAGTGGGTCCCCTGCCCCAACCTTCTCTGAACTCTGAGTCCTTGTGACCTGGCCATTTAGGCCAGTGTGTGCGAAAGAGTGTTGCTCAGAAGTAAAACAACCCAACCCATTTTTTTTTCTAATGCTGTACTATTGAAAGTTTTCATAAATCACTATACTGTTCACTTGTGATATAGACATTTAATATTAACACATCAAACAGGTTATTTTTAGGGAATATCAGAAAATCAATGAAACTTTGAATGGTAAGGTAGTTCAAATAACACTCTCTATTAAACTTTTATTTGGGAACATTAAAATAAGGAAGAAAGCAACAAACACTCTGGTGTGAAAAAAAAAAAGTCATAGTAATTGCTACTACAGCAGTGTAAATTTTTGCAACTTTATTTGGATATCTGAAACATAAGGTATATATTAGTTATAAAACTTAATATGTTAATTTTCAGGATTAAATGCAAAAATTTAAAATGGCCAGTTTCTATGGGAAAAAAATTAGCACGGTACATATTGTCTTTGGAATTGAGTGTACAATGGATATGACACTACATTTGGTACAAAAACTACAGTTACCTCTGCTACTTAATAAACGAACATTAAAGTTTTTACATCATCTAATAAAACAATCATTTGACATTTGAAATTTTCTTTCTTAACTACGAATTGAGAATGTTATTGCTAATTATCTGTCCTGTGACTGAGTGGTTAGCCTTCTTGGCTACTGATCAAAGGGACCTGGGTTCAAATCCCGGGTAAGGCATGGGTTTTTGTCTTTCAGCTGAGGTCTCTTTCCTCACAGATCTCTATGGTGTATATGGGACAAGCTTATGTCAGACCTCTGTGGCAAGCAGTTGCTTAAGGGGCAATTTATTTTATATTTATTTATATTGTTAATTATGGTGAACGATTATGCTCCTAGAAACCATTTTGTAAACGTTACTTTTTTAAATAACTTAATTTTACAAAGGTTATTGATTGTTGCTAAAAATAAACATTGATGTTATTTTTATACCTTGTTTAACATTACTGCTAAATATTGAATTCTATAACATTGGAAAACTGAATAAGAAAACTAAACCTATTCATTTATGTATATTCATTATAATTTTTTCTTAATTTTGCTCCTTAGATAAACAAGGCTATGAGTGTATCAAATGCCAGTACATGTTTCCTACAGCTCTGGCTGTGGTTAAACATGGAGAAGTATTTCATAGTGAAGGATCAGAACTGTGCTACAAATGTAACCTTTGTTCCTATACTACTAGTGCTGGAGATTTACTTTTGGCTCATGAGACTTTACATACAGATAAAAATAATGCATGTTTTACATGTGGAAAAGTGTTTCAATCGAAACATCATCTGTTGCGTCACCAGGTTATTCATACTGGAGAACGACCATTTAAATGCAATCTCTGTGATCGAACCTTTACACAATCTGCCAATGTAGTTAAGCATAAAAAAATTGTACATCTAAAAATGAAGCCATACATCTGCAATTATTGCGGTATGTCATTTTCATACAAAAATTCTTGGCATACACATCAGAGGATTCACAAGCACTGATTTAGTTTGTAAGCAATTTTTGTGACTTTAATCATTAATTTTGTTTTAAAATCATATTTAATTTAAAGATAGATACTGTAACACTATTAAATACTTTTTTTTTGAGATCTTTCTATTTCTTTAAACACAGCACAATGATATACTGTAGCATGACATCAAACTGAAGAAATCACTGCACATAAATTACTTAGATCAATGAGCTGTGTGTAAAACTGAAATGAAGTATTAATTCAGAGAAATAGTAAAAATTTCCCATTATTGAAAGCATTGCTTTAGCTGTGTACAATGTATTTTCATTCATAAGTGCATTGCAATCTTAAGCATTAAGTAATTTTCATTACATATGATATCTACTATCGAAAAAAGTAGGATTGAAACAGTATTAGATCAGCACACTGTACAAAAAAATTAGCTCCCCCCCCCATAGATGGTAGCATTGACTTGATACACCAGTAGATGTTGCATCTATAGTAATGCAGCACTATATAGGAACATGTAACCTTCCATATGCTCTGTAGTGTCATCAGTACAGTGGAGTGCAGGTTACACCCTCCTGCTATGAATCAGGTCAGAAGAAAGACGTGACCAAGTGGCAAAAGGGTGTTATTGCATTTGGTATGGCATAGGACATATTGTGAAGGAAGTAGATGAAACTGCTGACGTTTCGAAACAAACTGTGGTGTACATCCAATTCAACCACTAATCATAGATGGTACTGCAGCTGCAAGTCAGAATGAAGAATGTCATCAGCCTATTTCAGAAAGAATCTTTGAATGGAACTGCATTCCACTGGTATTTGTAGCACAGTACCTCAGAACAGAGTACCTCATGTTAACATCTGCATATAAAGCAGCCCCATTGCAATGGGCAGGCACTATAGACATTGGACCGAATACAACCAGAAAACCATTATCTGGTCAGATGAGTCCTGGTTCTGTCTGTATTCCAAAGATGCAAGGCAGACAGTGCATTACAGGAGTAACTAAGCCTTCTGTCTGGGCTACGTCCAAAGTATTATTCAAGCTGGAGGTGATTCTGTGATGTTCTGGGGAAGCTTTACCTACCATGAGGTATAACCATTTAAATCAGGAAGGCTATATACAGATTTTGGACAACCAGTTGTTGCCTTTTTTGTTTCATGTGAAGGATGAACACAACATAGACACTCTAGTATTGCAGGATGACAACTGTAGGGTGCACAGGGGCAAAATTATTTGTGATTGACATGAGGAGGATGAAGTAATATTGGGATACCTCAACTGGCATGCAAAGTTATCAGATGTAAATCCCATTGAAAGCCTTTTGAACTATCCGGAACAAAGCTGTAGCACCGAAATAGGCATCCACATAATCTAGCTGAACTATGACTTGTTTTATTACCAACTATGATGTTGGAAGAGTGGAGTTGATGTGAATTATATCTGAAAACTGGTGGAGTCCATCCATACCCAACATGATTGCTGCTGTAATTCATGCAAAGGGAGGTGTTACATAATATTAGGTGAGAAATTGCAGAGGTGGCAAATTTTTATCTGGTGAGCTTATTTCTTAGTAGAGATTCACTGACCAAGGCTCTTTCAAAGTTAAGTGTAAACTCATGTCTGATCATACTTGGAAAGAAAAACTTGTATCCATAAGAAAGGCCATGCCTATGCAGAAGGTTAACCAAAGCATATCAGTGCCTGAAGTATTGAGTATGTGATATGTAAAGGTCTAATTACACTGATTTATGCATAAAGGTCCATGTGATCAAAAAGGGGAGTTTCCATTACATAAAAGATGTCCATTAATGACAAGTTCATTTGGATGGCAAGTTTAAATGATGAGCAGTGGTGTGTAGCAGACATCATATGTAATGAAGAAAAGTAGATATTTCAAATGTTGGATGGATAAGTCAACATGTTTGACATGCAAAATATCCTGAGTATTTTCTGGATCACAACCCAGTTCCCTTCAATTTTAATTATATTTAAAGAGAGTATATGTGCTTCACAAAGTAAATATTCAGGCACAGTTATAAATTTGCAAGTCAGTTTTTAAAAGGTAAAGGTTCAAAGATTTTAAAATAAATATTTTAGCACATGGTATGCCTTTAAAATTTCTATAATTCCTACCCTAATTGAGCTATAGAGTTCAAGTTATATTTTATTTTAGGATGCTAATAAAATGTTCTTTCCTATAATGTGCAATATATTTAAGCTAAGAATGTTTAAGATTCTGAGATCATGCAGTTTGACCCTTGTGAATATCTTAAAACATGGCCCTTTAACTCTTTGTAAAACTTATGTGCCCATTTTCTTTCTGTTATACATATGTAAATTTGATGCTGGGATGACCATGAATCACACAATTTAAAATGCAAAGCATTGTGTAGGAACCCTTACCATTCACTTTTACATTCCTTGAAAAAGGCCACTTTTGACTAAACTGGTTTGCAAATTCAATAATTTGGTGAAATAACATGGGAATGCATAATCACAAATATAACTGAAATAAAAGTAGATGTTTTTGCAATAAAAGTCTAAAAATATCTGCCTGTACTATACGCTGCCTTACCAAGATATTAGAGAATTTACACATTGTGTTGATGGAATCTATGCTCAAAGCTCTTTAACTTCTAAAATATTTATTCAATGGAAAAATGTGACTGAAGGTAAAGATCATAAGCAAATTAAATAAATTCACTTAATTGACATTGAAAATAAAGATACAGCATGTAGACTGTTTTTGATGACCAAATGGTTATTGCTAAAATCTTACTCTTATATTTAAAAATTAAAATTATCTTATTTACTTTGTAACCTCTTTTTTATATATAACTCTTATAATACAGCTTACCTGAATCAGAGGAAGGGGATTAAAATCATACTGCTAAGTTAAGTTTGCCTTTTTTTTTAACAGCTGTGTCATGAGATTGTCAACACTTAGCACTCCTAATCTTGTCTGTTGAAGAACTCACTGCAGGAAAGGAGTGATTTGACTGCATCATCCAGACTGGATGAGCAGCTTGAGTTAGCATTTCACAGCTGAAGGAGGTTGCAGGATTACTTGAGGATGGAGGTACTGGAAAGTGATGGCTCTGTGATTGCTCCAGGGCTGCCATTGGCTCTTGCATTCGACATCAAAGCCTAAAATAGTTTAGGGTTCTGGTCTGGCTTTCTAACTCCTGAGATCAATCTCATTCAGATCTCATCTGATCTTTCTAATATTAATATCACTTCCAGTTTGCTACATCTTATTAATACCAAACTTTGATCTGCCCAGAGCAGATCAGTGCATCTTGCCATCCCATAATACTGCTTACTACTCCTCTGAAGCTGATCAGAATATATGTAATGTCCATTCACATTCAGCTCTAAGGGCATTTCCCATCTCTTGTTTTCTGTTTATGGCATGTACAGTTAGTTAATCTGTAGCTGATTTCAGGAATCATGAATTGTCCACCAGGGGTTTGTATTCTGCTTTCTACTTAGTAATAAATGTTGCTATCCACTAATTTGAATGATGACATATATTGCTGGCAGCTATCAACACAATCCCATGGAAAATATTTCCATTTTGATTGTGACAGCTGGCTGTGTGGTTTCTTGTAACTTTTCATTATTGCTACCATCATTAATTTGTAATGTTCAACTTGGTGTTTTACCCACACTGCAAGGGAGTGAATCAAGGCCCTGCCTTTTTTTAATCCATGTGAAGGCAGATTTTGAGAAATTGGCTGGTTTGATGCTTATAACATGGCATTCTTTAGGTGGGAAAAACAATCACTTCATAATGTGTATTGTTGTTGGTCTTTTGGGGCACAATATAATCTACATCTGTATAGTTCAGTCCTTCAATCTTCAAGTTAAAATAATTGTGGCACCCTATCTGTGTCTTGTTTGCTGATTAAAATCATAATTAAGTGAAAATTATTGTTATGCTCAATGTAAATCAAAGCATAAAAGCTAGATGAAATATTAGGACATATTCTTTATGTATCCAAATTTCTAAATCTGCAAGAGTGCTATAAACTAGTTGCTTCTTAGTGACTTTGATTTTAGTTTTCCATCTGCCCCTAACAGTTGTTAAATGAGTCTTCAGCCTTTCCTAAATTTTATGATTCTTAATGATCTATGGTACAACAAATAGTGCATTCAGAGTTAACCTCAATTCTGGTTATTTTATATAGTTTGTTTTTTATAATCCTTGTAAGAGTATTCCTTTCAGTATAAATAATTATCTTGTGTTATTTTTGTTTGTAATTGTTCCTTTTTTATTTTTTTGATAAAACATTGCTCTCATCAGATTTTGAAAAAGCACATAATACTGTCTGTCAAAATTATTTGTAAAATCATTGCTATTTATTACTTTTTAGCAGTTCCTTTTTTCATTACCTGTCTTCCTATTACTTTTTGCTGGTCATAGATCAGTTTGTTAAAACAGCTGTTCCACTATATCTTTCGAATGCTACAAACAAACTTAATGATTTATGTGTCAAATGAAAGCTTGTGATATGGGGAGTGTCGTAGACTAATACAAAATTTACCCTCCATGCTTTCTTCCCCCCCAAAAAGGGGGAAATATGTGAAGTATTGTTCAACTATATCTTTTGAACATGAAGGCCAAATGTAAAAAGTTGTATGTCAAATGAAAGCTTGTGATGTGGGGAGTGTTGTGAGAAATAAAATTTAACTGCCCCCCCCCCCCCCCAAAAAAAAAAAAAACAGGGAAAATTGGAAAGTCATTCATTTACTATATTTTCTAAATGTGAGGTCCTACAGTTGTAAGTTAGGTGTGAAATGAAAGCTCATATAAAGACTGTCGTAGACTACTTCAAATTATAACCCCCACCATTCTTCCCTCCCCCAAAAGGGATGGAAATTTTGTGGGGGTCAACTTTGATGAGTTATATCTCAAATTAAAGCTTGTGAACTCCAGTGTAATGGGCTACCTCAAACACAACTCCAAAAAAAAGGGAAAGGAAAAATGTGGTTGGTGTTTAAGTTATATATCAAATGAAATATTAATATATGGCTCAAGAAAACACCTATTATGAAGATAGGTGTTTTTGATGACAAAAAATATAAAAAAAATCCATCTCCCTACATGCACCCTAAAAAGTAAAAAAAAAAGTAAAACATATCAATCATGCAATCAGTCATGAATTTCTATTCACTTCAAAGGAAGATAGGGTGCTGATTTACCTGCTCAACAAGACTGATTGCACAATTGATATACTTTAGAATTATTTTCTGCTTTTTAGAGCACATATAGGAAGATAGACATTTTAAAAATATTTTAATTTATTGATAAAATATTGTATAAAATTTTTGAAAATTTGAAGAGAACATCTCTCTCTTTTGTAGACATATTGCCACAAGTCTACAGAATTTTCAGCCAGAAGTAAAAAATTATAATTTCTGTGTTAACACAGTATGTAATATTAAAACCAATTTTTTATGAATTTTTTTTTATATTGTACAGTAATATCATTTTTATATACCGTATATTTCCACAGATAAGATGACTTCAGATAAGACGAGGTATAAATTTTCATCAAAGTTTTATAGTTTTAGCATATATCTGTCTTATAAGACGACCCCAAACTATCAACGGCCTATGAATTTAGTTTAGATCGGCGATCATCATCTGGATAATAATACTGTATAGCGTATACGGAATTATGTCCTATTTGCAAACATTCGCACTGATTCGGGCATTCGGGTAATGACCTTGACTATTCACAAAAGCGTGTCGTATGGGCTATTCTATTTTGTGGACATACCCTACTCTGTACTAGTAAATAATTACGGTTTGTCCATTTTTTCCTCAGTAGCTCAATAAACATAACTTGTAATATTTATTTTGTTTTAGTATTGTTTTACTATTACAATGTAATGTATTATCATATAGCGTATTTAAATAATATGATAGATTTTTCGATAAGTTTTAGTAATAATGGTTTCAATTTATATAAATTTCAATCTAATTTTTTTTGTTTCTGTCCTATAAGACGACCCAGATTTTGGGGGCCTTTTTTTATGATTCAACTATCGTCTTATCTGCGGAAATATGCGGTATGTACAAAATCGTGTATTTGTGTTTCTGTATGAAATAAAAATGAAGCTGATCATTATGAAATGTAAAATAATTAATAAAAGTAATTTATTACTGTATATCGATTTTTTTTTTGTTTTGTTTTTCAGATGAACTTGGATATGAATGTGGCAAGTGCCAGAATATTTTCCCCTCAGCTAAAGGTCTAGTAAATCATGTTAGACGTTTACATGGTGAAGGATCAGAATTGTGCTACAAATGTGGTCAGTGTTCCTATACAACAAATTTTGGACATCTGCTATTGGATCATGCTCTTTTGCACATAGGTGAAAATAAGATGTGTCCTTTGTGTGGGAAAGTATTTGCAACTAGGTATCATGTTTTGCGTCATCAAGTTGTTCATACAGGAGAGAGACCTTTTAAATGCAATATCTGTAATCAAACATTTACCCAAGCTGGTCACTTAGCTAACCATAAAAATGTAATCCACCTGAATATTAAGCCATATTCTTGCAAACACTGTGGTATGTCATTTGCATATATAAATTCTTTACGTACACATTACAGAGTTCATAAGAGATGACAAAGTCATTGAAATTTTGTTAATCTTTTGTATCAATTGTTAAATATGGCATGTAAATTGGATATGAAAAATTGAAGTGTTTAATATGAAATAGATGAAAATTAAAAACTTCATATGTAAATAAAAGTTAGATTTTAAAAAATTTAAAACTTGGAAATAAAATACAGAAAACAATAATAGAATGTATAGATTATTTACTTACTAGACTATTTTTAATTCATGCCAATTTGATTTTCAGAATATAAAGTAAAATTAAATTGTTATTTTTAATAGATTCTATCTAAAAATTAAGACAATAAAGTCGAGCATTATGTTGCTACTGAATTGTCAGAATTCTAAATTTGATATCCTCCCTCTATTTCTGCTTTATTATTACCTCTCGAAAGTTAAAAGAAATTTGTGCATCCACTAAAATGCCTATCCAGGAAGTTGAACCATGTTGTTCATGATTATTCATTTCTTTCATGCTTAAAGGGATCGTGTGTATCAAATATGAATTTCATTACTTCTAAATGAGTTAATAAAATAACCTCAACATCCTTTAAAAAGTAGCATCAACATGATCTCATTGGAGAAGCTACTGTATTGAAATGAAAACTTCTATGACAATATTGAAGGAATACAGGCTTTTCATCATCTTGAATATTCTTCTGAAACATCTACAAGATTAGATATTACCCATTTTCTGTAAGGCAGTCTGAGACATTAACCTTTACATAATCTTCTGTTGAAGATCTTTAAGTCATAAAGCCTATTGCTTGCACTCAAGTAAAATGCTAACAAAAATAATTAAAATTTGCATTGTTTATGAAAATGTTGCAGTTGCAATATTTGTTTTCTTAGTCTCTTCCAAGTTTAAAGCTTAAGTTCTGATTTTTCACTTTTTTCTACTTTAAAATTTTTACCTTTTATAAAATTTTATTATGAAGAATACTATTCCAAATATTAACCAAAGTGAGGAATAATTCAGCAAAATAGCAGGAGTTTAATATATGCATAAATGCATCAGACTAGAGATATATAAATCATTATTAGAGGTTTTTTTTTACCTCTGATTGGCACTTTTGTGAACACAATGGGTTAAAATGGTCAGGTCACAAGGATCCAAAGGTTCAGAGTAACATAGGAGAAGGGGATCCACTGAACACTGTTAAAAGATAAAATGCTTACCATTAAGGTTATCTAGTGTATTCCTTAACATGCACAGGATAGAGCTCTTCTGCACATGAGGTCACAGCATATTTTGTATCTAAAACATTGCAACCTTCCCACTATTTTCTACCAACTGAGTAATCCTTTATTAGAGGTAAAGTTTTGTTATTTCAAAGGTGACCAAAGATCTCATAATACCCAAAATATTATTTTCCTTGAAGTGTTAGCTGAAAATATTGAGTTTTGCTGGGAGTGGAATCCAAACCCATGACTTCCTGAAAACATGTCATGTGCTCTATCTCTATTAATTGGAGCTGAACTAGTCTTTGAATACCTCAGAGGCACAGCACCTGGCATGTTTTCAGGAGGGTGTGGGTTCAGATCCCACTTCCAGAAAAACAATTTTTTTTTTAAATTTTTACTTCAATTGTTTCTTGATTACAGGACATTTCCTATGTTTTACTTTTACTGGGTTAGTTTACATTTTATATCTGACTAGTTCTTTGCATAATTATGCTCTATAGCATTAAACATTGATTGACAACTTCAAGATGAAAGTGTAGGTTCCGAATAGGTTATTAAGAATTTTTATATAATCTGTGGAGGTGATCGTTTTCCAGTAATTATACAGTGATATGTTAAAAATAATTGCTCCCCTGCACCTTGCCCTAGTTGAGAAAGGAGACAGCATTAAGCTCGGAAAGGCTGTTGTCTGTTGAGTGGGATAATAAGCTCTTGTCCTAAGAACAGGAAATCATACCTTGTGTACATTGGATGGCCTTAATAAGAGCCCCTATATACCAGGCCGACCTATCCGCCATATTAGTTCCCACTGGTCACGTGAACTTAGTGTTATAGTCAATGCAGCCACCGTGCATGCCACAGTTTTTCAAATCATTAGTATATAAAAAAAATTATTATCGGAAGATATTCAGCTGCGAATTGTCTCAACAACTATAGGAACAATTACCAGTGTTTAAATTCCAGCCTGATCCGATTAAATGGAAAAAAAGTGGGTTGAAAAAATTTCGACCGAAAACGTGCATTAGGCTACCAGTGTTCTGTGATACATACTTCTGACTATTGCTTGGTATTTTAATGTTAATTTATGTGATATATCGATTACTTAATAGATGAATGATGGCTACATTTAAGTTAGTAGTCATAAAATATGCATGCGGCAAACTTCGATCATGATGGCCGTAACCCTCCGCTTCCGTGTGGGCATACCAAGATCGGCGACTACCAGTAGTCAGTAAACACCAGTCGTTCACTGGGGACAGGGAGGCCAATTTTGGATTCATTTGTATGTACTTAGTTATACAAATTAACTACATACATAATAGAATGTGGGGATAGGAAAAATCTTTCGGAGAGAAGGAAAGCATTTCACAAGCAATATATATGATTTCAGAAATCTGTAATTCATTGATTATTAAAGGCAATTTTTGATATGTTTTTTATGTTTGATATGTTTTTTTATAAACCATATTATTTTATAAAATGCATATTACGTCACTTTATTGCCTTAAGGAATGATGCGGTGAATAGCTATTACTTATTAATGATTATGCTAGATCTTGATAATATTTTAAAACACTCATAGGCTTTCAAGGGAGAACCCACACTGCAACTTCCGCTTACTGCCTTGTGAGCGAATCCAAAATTGGCCTCGCCGTCCCCAGCGAACAATCGGCATTTACCGACTACTGGTAGTCACCGATCTTGGTATGGCCGCATGGAAGCGGGGGGTTATGACTGTCGCGATCGAAGTTTGCCGCATGCATATTTTATAATATTAACAAAACAACTTAATTGCAAATGATGAATGACTACTGACTTAAATGTAGCCATCATTCATCTATTAAGTAATTGATATATCACATAAATTAACATTAAAATATTGAAGCAATAGTCGGAAGTATATATTACAGAACATTGGAAGCCTAATGCACATTTTTGGTCGAATTTTTTTCAACCCACTTTTTTTCCATTTAATTGGATCAGCCTGGAATTTAAACACTGTGTAATTGTTCCTATAATTGTTGGGACAATTTGCAGCTGAATATCTTCCGATAATAGTTTTTTATATACTAATGATTCGAAAAATTGTGGCACACACGGCGGCTGCATTGACTATAACACTAAGTTCACGTGACCAGTGGGAACTAATATGGCGGATAGGACCCAACCGGTTGCGGTTTAGGATGCCACAACCAGTTGGGTAGATGCGTGTGTTGGCCATTAGGACTGAGCGCCGGAAGGTGGCTGGTGGTGGGGCTTCGGCTCCGACACCGGTTGTTTATCCAGCTCGTCCATGGCACGACACCCGACCGTGGTTGAGTGGTCCTGTTGGGACCCAGCTGTGCTCTTCGGAGGAGCGGGCGAGTCAGCAGGCAAGCTGTGGTGACGTTTCCCCACACGAGAAGTGGGCGACCTGCCGTGGCCACTGCTGGCTGGAGTTGTCCCGTGGAGGTGGCAGCGTGTGGGTCAGTCACTCACCCGACCTGTCTTGAAACACGGACCAAGGAGTCTAACGTGCGCGAGTCATGGGGTCTTGTTTAGGCCCAGAGGTATTATGAGAGTGAAGGCCAGACTCGATTCCGGCTGTGTTGGGATTCGCCGCACTCGTCGCAGGGAAGCACCAACGACCCATCCTATGCTTAGGTGGGGCAGAGTCAGAGCATGCACTTTGGGACCCAAAAGATGGTGAACTAAGTCTGGGCAGGACGAAGCCAGAGGAAACTCTGGTGGAGGTCTGTAGCAGTTCTGACGTGCAGATCAATCGTCAGACCCGGGTATAGGGGTGAAAGACTAATCGAACCATCCAGTAGCTGGTTCCCTCTGAAGTTTCCCTCAGGATAGCTGGCGCTTGAGGGAATCAGTCTCATCTGGTAAAGTGAATGACCAGGCCTTGGGGCTGAATTGACCTCAACCTATTCTCAAACTTTAAATGGGTGAGAAGTCCAGCTTGCATGACTGAAGCCCAGATGTCAGGATGAGAGCACCCAGTGGGCCACTTTTGGTAAGCAGAACTGGTGCTGTGGGATGAACCAAATGCCGGGTTATGGCACCCGATGCGAGACGTTCATGAGACCGCATGAAAGGTGTTGGTTGCTATAGACAGCAGGACGGTGGCCATGGAAGTCGGAATCCACTAAGGAGTGTAACAACTCACCTGCCAAAGCAACTAGCTCTGAAAATGGATGGCGCTCCAGCGTCAAGCCCATACCTGGCCGCCACGGCAGAGTCTGTAGAGACATGCCACAGTGAGTATAGGAGGGTCGCAGCAGCGAGCGTTGAAGGTGCTGGGCGTGAGCCCGCCTGAAGCCGCCGCTGGTGCAGATCTTGGTGATAGTAGTAAATACTAAAGTGAGAACCTTGAGGACTGAGGTGGAGAATGGTTCCACGTGAACAGCAGTTGAACATGGGTCAGTCAGTCCTCCTTTTAGGAACTTTAGCCTTGATGGGAGGCAGCCATCTGTCCAGAACAACTGTTTGGTGGTTTTCCAATCATGCTCTGATACTTTGTAATCCTTGTGACCTTGCCAATTTGCTCATTGAGCAGTAAGAAAATGCTGTTGAAGTGTAAAACTACTCGATTCATATGAGTAAAAGAAAAGATTTAATTAGGATTAATATAAAACTTCATTGATATATATGTATAATCTTTATGTTGTGGTTAAAGAAAATGCTACACATCTAACTTTATGTATGCATTTTTTAATTCCTGATGATATCTTCCATTCATAAAATTTTAATTTAAAATAGAATTTTATGGAGGAAACACTAGTTCTATAACCTTGTCAAAGTATTTTCCTACATGGGATTATTTGCAAATGTTAATGGCACTATTAGTTTCTTAATTGTTATTATGCTTTAAAATACTAACTTTAAGCTAGGTCTATGTTATGTTAAGATGGGGATAAAAAGTTTTAATTTCAGTATCATTTAAACATGCACATAATTAAAAAATATTTACATAGTGAAGAAAACTATGTGTGGGTAATAAGATTTTATTTCCTAAAACTGGTACACTGTGGTCAGTCTGTACCAAGTCTAAATGAAATGAAGTTGGCTCAAGGAACAGTTTTGAAGTGTGACATTTAATGAACTAATACTTTCAACAATGATACAAGATGCATTGTATTGAGACATTCCATCAGGTACATGTGATATTTCATACCATGCTGACCCAATCTGGGGTATTGTGTGACCTTATTACAGTTTATGCTGCCAATTATGCCTGTCAGACATGCCCTACATATATTCAGTTGATAACAAATTTGGGGATTTAGTTTTTAAAAAATGCTCCTTTCATATTTGGATTTATGTAAAATGTTGACAATTGTTAATGGCTATTCAATGAAATTTTATGTTTTAAAGTATTTTCAAATTTAATGTTATAATTTAAATATAATTTTTTATATTAAATTTAATTGACAATATTTAAAAAGACTTAAAATGCTATCCAGTGTCATTAACCCAATTCCCAGAACATTGCTTAAATTGAAGTTATGGAGTAACCCTTATTTTCCAAATTGTTTAAGTAAAGCTTTTATACCAGTGATACATCCTGCAGTACCTCAGCTATTTGTTGAAATAAAATTGCATATCAGAAATCACCCCTTTAGACCACTTGTCTCTAAGTGAAAATCACCAACAAGTACTTTAGAAAGGGCACTCCTTGACTTCACACTGTTTTTTCTTAACACTTATTAATATGGCTACCTCGTGCCATGAGGGAGCTGAAATCATTCAGAAAACTCTATGATTCTAAATGTCATATTGCTATATATGAACACTCCTATCATAGATCTTGCTATCTATGGCAGGAGTGTTCATATATAGCAGTATGACATTAGAAGAATGTATACACAACCTCTATACATTCTTCTTCTGTCATATTGCTACTTATGAACACTCCTGTGTCAGATTAAGTGATATGACTAAACTAAAAATGGTTGGAGGTTGCCAAGCCCATAGTCCAACAGTACTTCAATGTACAGGAGGCCTTGGACCTGCCACCTCAACTAACAGGTTTACTTTTAACAACCAGACATGGGTCCAGAGTAGCAGGGTCTTGATGGATTCCCCTTTCTCTGGGCTCATGACTAGTGGTGTAATGAGATATGTAGATAATACATCATAGTTTTTAATAGATCTAATTAATCTTTTTAATTTTTTTAATATTAATTTATACTTTTTTATATTTTTATTATTAATTTAATTTTTATTATTAATCTTTTTAATAAGATCATAGTTTTTAAGCAGGTGGCATAAACACCATAAAAATATATGATCCGCGGGCCGTCCCATGGCCGAGTGGTTAACGCGCTTGGCTACTGATCTAAGGGACCTGGGTTTGAGCCCCGGGTAAGGCATGGTTGTATGTGTCGTTTTTCTGCTGAGGTCCTGCCATCCTCTCAGATCTTCTACTTTGGCATATAAACTGACAGGCTCCTGTCTGACCTCTGTGGCAAGCAGCTGCTTGAGTGGGTATATTTCTATAATAAATTAGCCAAAAAAAATCAATACATAGAACAAAGTGACTTATCCAAGAGAAAATAAACATGAAGCTAAACTTAAAAATAAAAAATGTCACATTGCTCTATCCCAAATCATTATTCATAATAATATACCTATATCACCATTAGTATAGGAAATAAGAGCACCATCTCCAATCCTCTTTCTGGGGTGGGGGTGGTTCAGTCAGTAGCACACTAGGTTCATAATCTGCAGTTCCCAGATTTGAATCCCAGCTTGGCCAGCATTGAAATATGTTTCCACAAAACTCCTCGCCCTACCCATAGTCAGTAGAGGACACCGATGGGCTTGGAAAGGCTGCTATCTGTCGGATGGGGTATTAAGCTATGGCCCCGTGTCCGAGAAAGCCATATCCTGTGCACATTAAAGAACATGCTGGATGGCCTTGACGAGAGGCTACCATCTGTCTCCCAATAGCTGTCCAGTGGGTCCCATCTCCCAAAATTGAGCCCTTGGGGACTTATGATCTGGCCATTTATCCCATTGTGTGCAAAAAAAGTGCTGCTCAGAGGTAAAACCAAACCCTCTTTCTGTTAAATGACTTTAAAAAATGTAATAAACTTGAGCAGAGACAGTTTAACAATAAAATGACACACCTACTAGCAGTATAGAACATTGCACTCTGAAATTTGAATCTTAGTTTCTAGTAGCACTATGAGAGGTCAAATCCTAATAAATATTCATCCCTTACTATCATTCTTGTCACCTAATGAAACTATATATCATGGATGGAGAAAATAATAAAAAATAAATACCCCCTCAAGCAGATGCTTGCCACAGAGGTCTGACAGGAGCCTGTCAGTTTATATGCCATAGTAGAAGGTCTGAGAGGATGGCAGGACCTCAGCAGAAGCATTGATAAAAAGCCTTTTAAACTTTTAACTTTGTTTAGTTAAAATTTAATGTTAATATTTTAACATAAATCCTTTTAATATGGAGCTTTATGAGATTTAAGACACAAGCTTTTTAAAATAGGCATCCTAATCGAGAAAAAGTAACGTACCCAAAGTTTCATCAAGCATCAGTAATACACCAGTTCTACATTGATTTGCCTCTGCAAATTTTCAAATTGATAGCATCAGCAAACTTCAATTTCATCAGGTCATCATTGTTGTTAATATTGTCTGTTACCTTTTTAGTGTTGGGCTAATTTATTTAAGGGCATTGCATCACAACATTTTCACATTCCACAGAAATATTTCATCAAACAAGTGATTTTTGTGAGTGTGCCAGCCAAAGATTAAGCAGGGGACCTTGGTAAATCTTATCATTTCATACTCTTAAGTGGCTGAATTTATAATGTAATTTAAGGAAATAGAACTTTAAAAGTGTAAAATTAGAACTCTTAATGTTAAAATTAAAGTAATTAAATTTAATAACTTTAAATTCTCACAACGAAAAGAAGCTGTTGTCCATTGCTGATTATAATGACTGTGAACATGCTGCTATCATAACCCATGGTTTAAAATAAATTGAAAGCAATTCAACTCTTACTAACAGTGAAATTGTGCTCTTAAACTTCTAATTGATATCATTATCACTGTAATTTATATATTTAACCATATATTGTTCTGTGGTGTAAAATGTAGAGGCCCTTTTTGCAACTGTAAGAAATCGTAAAATTAATGCAATTATACCCCAAAAGAATATCACTGTCATTGCTGTTAATGATGATTCTACACCTTCTCATGCTGTTCATCAGTCCAATCTTAAAAGAGAAATTGATTATTAGCATTTTTCATATCACCTTTTACTATCCATTTGGTGTGATGGAATATTTGTTATGCATAATCTTGATTAGTGTCATCAGTTTCATTTACCTGTGGAGAGAAAATATTCATTAACCCTTTAATAACCAAGAAATCTCAGAAAAGGGTAGAGGGTAACAAACATGAAGGAATAGCATTATTTGGACAAGTTCATTTCAAATTTGACCATTTTGGACTATTATGGGTGTTAACTCTTACAGTGACAATTTTTTTTTTAAAAGGCAACTCAACTTCTGGGCCTTATTATAACTAATATATAAAGAAGAAAGTTTGTGTGTCTGTCCACTTCTGCACTCAGCCCCCAGAAGACCTAGAGACACCAAACTTTGCATGAACGTTCCCTTCACCCAGGGGAAGAATATAAGCTATGTGCAAACTCTCTGGGGTCAACCAAAATAGGTGGGCAGGTTTGAATTTTACAAAATCCCCATAGACTTAATGGTTGAAAGTTATTCATAATAACTGTTGCCACCATAAATTTGAAATAAGGAATGCATCAAACTGATTTCTGATTTTGGGTGATTAAATATTAATGGTTGAAAGTTATCAAAATAAATGTTGCCACCAATAAATTTGAAAGAAAGAATGTATCAAACTAATTTCTTTCTGTTTTTGCATCATAAACTCATTGTTCAATTTGCTGGGTCACGAGCATGACCGTCCATGAATATTGAAGTTCGAATTAAGCAATTAAGCATGAGCAGAACAAGAGATTTTTTGTTGAAATTAAAGCTTTAAATACTAAATTCGTATCAGAAGTTAGAATCATTAACTTAATTTGAAAATTATGCAAAAGCTAATAAAAATATATACAAATAATTAATAAATGTTTTAAATATTATGTTGAGTAATGAATAATTTTGTTTAACAATAATTTTTTTGTACCTTTACATTTTTTTATGCACCTCAGACCATAGGTAATTTTTTTTTGTTAGTTACACATGCCTGGCAAATTGTATCCAAGGAATTCTGATGGGTACAAAGTGATTTGAAAAGTTCGATTATCTGAGTGAGGAAATTCCAGTTTTTGGTTTAGAAACTTCTGATGTGGTAAGGATAATGGGTACCTTGAACTATGTTCGTTTCTTTTCTCCCCTAAAAGAGAGGAAGAAATTTTTAACCAGAGTGGGAGGTTGGGTTGTTTTACCTCTGAGTGGCCTTTTTTTACACAGAATGGACTAAATGGCCAGGTCACAAGGACCCCGAAGGCTCAGAGAAGGTTGGGGGAGGGGCCCATTGGAACAGCTGTTGGGAGATAGATGATAGTTTCCTGTCAAGGCCATCCATTGTGTTGTTTAACATTCACACAAGCCCATAGTTAACATCCTATCCGGTGGACAGCAGCCTATCCGAACCCATCGGTGTCTCCTACTGACCGTGGGCAGGGTGGTGAGTTTTAGTGGAGATAAATCTCAATGCTGATCTAGCTGGGACTGAAACCTGGGAACTACAGATTACCTGTCTGGTGCGCTACTGACTGAGCTACCCCTGCCCCCAGAGGGGGAGAAGATCGAGTGCACTGATATTTATACTAAATGAAAGCTTGCAATGTGGGGAGTGCCATCTACTCTATATTTTAGAAAATTTCAGACCTGAGCAATGCCGGGTAAATCTGCTAGTAGTAACTATGAATAGTTTTCATATCAAAAGAGATGTATTTAATTCTGAACAAAAAAAAAAATGCAAAAATTGCTAGGTAAACATAGAAAACACATTGCAAGTTCATTTATAGTGATATTTGGAAACTGATTAATCAGCTTCCGACACTGTAAGGGTTAAAGAATTAAATTTACTAAAGGAAGTTGATTGATTGGAGCAGGAAGGATCCAACAATATCAAACTTCTAATTGCAAGTTGTGAAGCGCTTTGTGAAGTTGGGGGTTGGACATAGATGCTATCCCTGAGCAATTCCATATATCATCTCTGGAAAGTGTTACACAGCTTTCATGCAGTTTTTATCCTAAATTCTATTTACAGGCAATAAAGTTCCAATAATTAGACATATATTTTTGCCTGAAAGCAATGTTGAAATAGTTAAAGTTAGTAGTATAAGTCAATATGTTAAGAAAGTAAAACTATTAAATCCTCTTCTCCAAATATTTGCTGAAACTGGATTTTGAAAAAGTGGATTCATTATTTGTCTTATTCTGTATATTCAGCAGTACCTGCTGTAATTTTTGCATATCCCTTAGCAACCCTCTTCTACAGTTATAAACAATGGATTGAGAATAAAATGAAAATAAAATCTGAATACAATTAATTGCATTAGGTTGATGCAAAATTTCGTCCCATTTTTGACATTTGGCCACCTAGCCTTACCATTTCTTAGCATTGCATAGGTGTGTCTCATCAATCAGATCCAAGCAGTTGTGGTTTAGTTAGGCTCACATTTCAACTTATTTTTTTCTTAAGTAATATGAAAAGACTTACTAACTTGAATATTGGCTATATTTTTACTTCAATGAATTACTACACCCATACACAGTGCTACATACAACATGTTCTTTGGCTCTCAATTTCATAGCCAAAGAACATCGAAAAGACATAAAAGCTAAAAAGTTAGCAACTGCCTTATAATAAAAAAAATAAATACCCCCTCAAGCAGCTGCTTGCCACAGAGGTCTGACAGGAGCCTGTCAGTTTATATGCCACAGTAGAAGGTCTGAGAGGATGGCAGGACCTCAGCAGAAAAAAGACACATACATCCATGCCTTACCCGGGGCTCGATTAGCTAAAGGAATTATTGAAAGAGAGTATATTCCAAAATTTTACACCATGAAAATTGTAGCTGCACCAACAAAAAAAATGGGTATAACGAAACAAGACTGTATTTACAAAAAATGGTACACGTGGCAATGAAGAAATGTAAGGGCCACCATTACCATGCAGACTCCTACTTGAAGAAGTAGTGCATTGCACAGATTAACATTGGCTGAAGCTTACCATTACATAATAGCTCGTTAGATGTGTGAACTTATAACTGAGACTTTAGCCGAAGAAATAGCCAAAGAAAGAACATTCGCTAATGAGAATGCTCAAGTTGGGAGAAACGTGTTAAGAGATTGAAATGTGTAAAGTTGTGTATAGCATTGTGTATGTGTATAGACTTCGTTGAAGTAAAAATATAGCCAATATTCAAGATAGTAAGTCTCCTCATATTACTTAAGGAAAAGAAACTAAGTTGGAATGTGAGCCTAACTAATTAATCAGCTTCTGAACACGTAATTCTAAACGTGTTCGTAAACCGCAACTAAATGATCTGTGATTGACAAGCCACACACCTATGCAATGCCAGGTAAAGGTAAGTCTAGGTGGCAAAGTGGCAAAAGCAGGATGAAGTTTTGCATCAACCTAATACTTTGTTTTGTACATTCATTACTGCAAAAGTGAAATATTAATTTTTTATTATTTCAGTATTTGTTCAGTCTTTGAAAATAAAAAGTGTTTATAAAATTCACTTAATGTAAATTCCTGTAGTGTTGTAAACTTTGTGTTTTTGTATTTGCTTTGTGAATGCACTAATAAAATACAGAGTAATCAATTTTAGACAGTTAGTTTTAGAATATTTCAATAAGCAGTGGAAACTATTTCTAGGTAATATGTACATATTTTATTATTCTTTTTAATCTGTAAGAATACAGTAGGAAAATGGTAGTTTTTATCATTAACTCACTTGCAAGACTGGGTTTCATGTAATAAAATTTGAATAAATATCATTTCCATTAGCATTTAACTGCTAATAATAAATCTAGAGACTATTACATCAAATTGGTAGTGCAATTATTGAAATTTGATATGAAAAATGTAATTAAGGAATAAAACATTTTTGCAAACTATATATTTAAGTAAAGTTTTAGTTTTGAAACCATTACCATAGCATGAATGTGAACATAACAATATATGTATACTGTAAAAACAGTTTACATTTTATTCTTATGTATGAATGCATGTTTAATATATTAATTAATATATAAACTCATCTCAGGGTATAATCTTAATATGTTGCTCTTGGCAATATTTGTTCATCAAAATAAAGGTTTGAATAGTAACTGTGCCTTCATTGAGATTTCTCTCCACTAAGCCTCACCTTTTGAGAAAGGGACACCCATTGGGCTTGGAAAGGCCACTGTTCATTGGATCGGACATTAAGTTGTAGTTCTGTATGTAATAGTGCCTCACCATGTGCACTTTAAAGAACATGTTATATGACCTTGACTGGGGGGGGGGGCTTCCATCTGCCTAACAGCTCTCCCTTCCCCTACCTGTGGTTCCCTTGTGACCTGGCCATTTAGCCCCTTTGAATGCACAAAAATACCACTCAGAAAAAAAAGCCCAACTTGGTTGTATTTCGTACATGATAAAAAAAAAAGAAGACAATACCAAATAATTATTAATTACCATAGTCAGGGATACTATTCCTTGTCTCTTGACTTATACAAATTCATTGTGCTTCTAGTGATAACTAGTTGACTTTGACTAGTTGACACTTATGACAATTAAGTCATTATGATAGGCATGGAGATTTGTGTTGTTTTTCTGCTGAAGTCCTGCCATCCTCACAGACCTTCCACTATGTCATATAAACTGACAGGCTCCTGTCAGACCTCTGTGGCAAGCAGTTGCTTGAAGGGATATTTTTAATTTTTTTTTTTTAATAATAATAATAAGCCCTGAAGACAAGTTCTCATTATTAACTAAAAGCACTCTTTGCTTCAATTGCATAAGATTAAGTGACTTAATATAATGTCAACCCAATAATATGATTATTAACATTAAAATTAACATGGCTAGTGACACCTTCTATTGGTTGTACATAGGGTTTTATAAAAGTCTGTCCTAAAGCATGAAAAAGTAGTTGACTCAGTAGCTCTTTAGTTAGAGCAGCTGGCATGTAGCCAGTAGTTTGTGTTTCACCTGAATCACATTTTCATTGCCTAAACACTTGCATGTTGGTACTTACCAAGTTCTTTCAAAATATTAGAGATTTTACTTTTATATCAATGGGAAGCCAAGCATTGTATAGCTTCTAAAGTAAGATTTTTATGGAAAAATATGACTGAAGGTAAAGGTCTCAAAGCTGAGTAAATCTCGACTTTCAACAATGTTCATTAATTAGTATTTAAAAAGTTATGGGTGTTTTAATATTTAATTACAACAATGTCAGTTATAAGAATTTACCTCAAAAATTAATTATAACATATAAATATATTATTTCAAACTATTAAAATAAGTAATATTTTATAACTTTGTGTAAATAGTTCTTTCAGTAATAAAGTATCACAGGAAAATGTCCTGTACGCAAGAAACATTCAAAATAATAGTTGAAAAAAAATTCGCTTTGCCCTGAGTGGAATCCACACCCACAGCTCTCAGAAACACAAAAGGTATAATAACCACTACACTATCAGATTCTAACCATTTTTTTCAGCAGTGTGATATAAAAATATTCTTGCATATTTTTGTTGATTTGCTCTTGGTGCCATCTATGTCAGGAATCGGGCAACCAAGCTGCCTCATATGATGAAAATAATATTTGTTTCTCATGCTCACTGCATTATATAAATAATTTAGTAATAAAGTATCACAGGAAGATGTCCTGTAGACAAGAAACACTTAAAATAATTAGATGACAAAAATTTGGTTTTGCCCTGAGTGGAATTCAAACCTACATGGTGGTGTAGTGGTTCTCATATCTAGCGTGTTTCTGGGAGACATGGGTTTGAATCCCACTCGGGGCAAAACCATTGAGGTAATAATACTAGAGACAGGACTCCGATACCCGTAGCATTGACCGCCATGATCGCAGATGGCTGTGTCTGCCAAATGCTTAGTGAGGCAAGAAACCCATGATGCCTTGCGAATTGGCTGCAAACAACGATGGTTATTTAAAAATGCTTAAGAAATGATTCAAATGAGGCAGAACTTTGCTGTTTTTTGTTTTTTATTTCAATGAGATTATTCCAGTGTAGTAATTGAAACAAAATGGATTTAATTAATGCACACTTATTGATTTATATCGGATGAAAAGCGAAGACGCTGGAACCTGCTTCTCTTTCAAATCGAGGTTTTGTATGAAAATTAAAAAAAATTCGATATGCTCTTAATATGTGATTAAAGCTGAACTAAATTGACTGTAAACTTAGCAGACTTTAATTTGAGCCCGTTTAAAAGAGGAACAATGGTAAACATATTTTAAAATCTAATACATGATCAAATCTTTCAGCTTAAGTGAAAGTCCTCAAAATTTATAGATCTTAATAGTGCAAATCCGCACCCCATTTAAAAAAACATGAAAAGTCACATTTATTTTTTTCTTTCATTAAAAAATATTAATTTGTATTAAAAATTAAAAGAAATAATCAGATGGTGTAAATTTTTTTTAAATTCAGCTGAGGCAGGAAATCAAATCTCCTCCCAATAAATGACACAAATTAATTTCATGCTATAAAAATGAAATAAAAATATAATTATAATATAAATATAAAATATTATAAGTTTGTTATTGAGCTGAAGCGTAAACGAAATTTAAGCCCCCCTCCCACACAAATGGCATAATTGAAATTTATTGCTATGAAAAAACAAATATGTAAACTTTTATATCAGCTAAGGCAGAAGGAAATCCAAGGTCACACACACACACAAATGACATAATTGAAATGGCATGCAATATATATAAAAAACAAAATAATTTACACTTTCTCTCCATTCAACTAAGGCAGAAGGAAAGGCAAGACCCACTCTCTCCCCACACAAATGACATGATTGAAATTTCATGTAACAAAAATCACATATTGTAAACTTTTATATCAGCTGAGGCAGAAGGAAATCCAAGGTCACACACATACAAATGACATAATAGAAATTGCATGCTATACATATAAAAAATAACAATTTACACTTTCTCTCATTTCAAAAGCCCCCCCCCCCCCCCATGGCTGGATTAAGGCCAACTGATGCCCTAAGCACAGCCCAACAGTGGTGCCTACTTGGCCCTTCCAGTGCTTTACTGACAAGACATTAAGACCCAATAAGTGTCGAAGATACTTACTAATGAAATTTTAGTCGCTCACCATACCAATGAAAGCATTTTTTTAACAATTCAGATTAAAGTTGAACACAGCAGATAAAAGACAATTATAAAAAATTCGACTAAAGTCGAGTTAAAGAAAGTTGAGAGTTAAGGGCATGATAGCTAGGGGAAAAACTGTGGTGCTCCCCTTCTCTTGGTGCCCTAAGCACGTGCTTATTTTTCTTAATGATTAATCCGGCGCTGCCCCCCCCCCCCACACACACAAATGACATAATTGAAATTGCATGCGATATATATATAAAACAATGATTACACTTTCTCTCATATCAGGTCAGGTAGAAGGAAATCCAAGGTCACACACACAAATGACATAATTGAAATTTCATGCTATAAAAAAAATGCAAACCATTTTCATTTTAGCTGAGACAGTAGGAAATTCATATCACACACACAGAATGTAAGAAATGAAGTTACTGCAAAGTATATTTTTGTCACTGTTTTGCACAAATTTAGTTGTTTGCTCTAATATGATGCCTTTTAATTTTTCTGTCATTTTTGTCTCTAAATGGTGAATCTAATTTTAGCATATTCTTTTGTAATGTTTCTTTTCATATTATAAGCATGATTGTCAACTTCCACATCCAATTCCCTATTACTGATATAACTATCTAGTGATATGAACACCAACATGCATTGAAGCCTATGTAGGACATTAACCTGAATTTTTTAATTAGATATGAAATGGTTGTTGTTGAGAATATAAAGTTTTCTCCTGGTAGACACTGTTCAGTAATTTTTGAAATTGCACACACATACTATGAGATGGGCGAGAAAACCTCAATGTTTAATATTAACCTTTAAAGTGACAGAAGCTGATTAATCAGTTTCCAAAAATCCCTACAAAAGAACCTGCAACGTGCTTTTTTATGCTTTCTTACCATTTTCTCCCAGAATTAAATGCTTTTTCTTTTGATATGTAATATGGACTATTTCATTAATTAGTTTTTCATAATAAGGCTCAAAAGTTGTTTCTTAAAGAAAAAAAAATGTCTTTATAAGGTTTAATAAGTGCAGACACAGAAGACTGCATTAGGTCAGTCAATTAATGCTAATTTACATTCTATGAAAGAAATTTTTCATAATTGTTTTGCTATAAAGACATAACATTTTTCAATTTCAGAGAAAAGAGACACAATGGCCTTCATTGCTTTATTGTGATTGCTTGATATTATCCACATGTGAGAAACACCTAAAATGTCACTGGATATTTCGTTATCGCTGCCAATGATTTTAATTTTATTGAAAGTTAAACAATTGCCATTTTTTTTATTAATCATCAGCCGGTTAGTTATTAACTGCATGTGTGCACTTTGGAACTAAAGATCATTAGGTTATTATAGTTTTCCTCTTATAGCTTAAAATTTCCTCTTATTGCTCTTATAGCTTAAAAACAAATTAAATATGGTCCTGGCTGAATTTGTAAGCAAAAATATATTTTGAGCCAGACAAACCAACTGTTAAAAAATAACCTATGGGGATTTTCTAGCTATATAAAACTGAAATAAAGATGAAAATGAGAGTTTCAGAAGCTATATCTGAATTTTTATCATTAGCGTTATTACCACAATCTACATAACCACAATCTACATATCCACAATAGCATTTGCCATTGAACAGTATTTGTTTCCTAATTGACTTCTCAAATAATAAAGTGAATACCATATGCTTCTGATTACTATCAGTAAAATTTTCTGTGCAGAAAATTTCAATAAATCCAGGAAGGCCATCTACAGATCTGCACCAAGTTAAAATTGTGGAGCTATTGGGGAAGAAGTTTTTCTCTTACAAATTCATAAGCCTTTTTAAAAATAAAAAAACCCTCAATTTTTAATAAGCCTTTGGAGAATGAAAATATAATATCATGGTAAACCTATTTACCTCTTGGCAATAAAATTTGCCATTGCTTCTTTCAGCATTTTGTTGTGAATTTCTGAACAGGTTTAAAGTTATATGTAGAAACACAGGCTTTGGTGTCCCAATGTCATCTTGATGAGCTTTTGAGCCTTAAAAAAATTTAATATTTCTTTTAAAAAAGAGTCTGATTGCTTGGCTCTTATCTGGCAATTATGTCACCATAGCATTTTCTTTAACTTTGGATTTCATTTTGCACTCGCATCAACTTTCTCTTAAAATTTCTAGGACTCTTCCTTCTTACACAGCATGAGTGATCATTTTTATAGGCAATATCTGTTCTCATTGCAATTTCTGTCATGTCTTCTACAAGTGTCTCTCAATACAGGCATTTGTTACAAATGTGAATAAAGTTGGCACAGCATCATTAATTAATCCTACTGTGCCATTTTCTGCAGCTTTATTTTTAAAACAGTAAAGTGCTGGGAACAGATAGTACTAGCTACTGTTTAAAGAAAGATAGTGGAGTTTCAACCACAATTGACAAGCTTTAGCATTTCTACTCGTAAATTTTTTTATCAGATATGAAGAGCAATTTTTTATGCTTCATTTATCACATGCAAAATTATAAAATCCGTATTCAGGCGTTTTGTTTGAGAAAAAAAACAATTTGTGTTATTTTGGCAAAATAAAAATGCAAAGCAGAAGTCTCATAAAATTAATGTCTAAGTTCAATATTTCTTTTAGAAACAAAATTCACGAAAATATTTTATAAATTCCATGCTGTTTTAACCTGTAAATCGCCTTCTTTTCATAAGTAAATATTATTAGTTTCATTAATTACTAGGAGAGAACGGTATTTTAAAATGCTTTATTTTTATGCCTCTCTGCTTTAACAATTTAAATTTAAAAGCATTTCAAAATATTCGTAAATTACTAACCTATGAAATGTCAAATTGCTGTTTTTATAGCATTTTTCAGTAGTCAGTACACAATTTATGTAAATCTAAGAGCGTGGTGAAAGGTTTGTTTACGCTAATCAAACAGCCTCTCTCTCTGCCTCACTGAGGAGTAGGCTTAAGATTTTGTACATGTTCATGGTGTCTGTTGCCAGTCCTGTCTCTAGTAATACTACCTCAATGGGCAAAACTAAACTTTTTTTCAGTTAATAATTTCAAGTGTTCCTTGTCTACAGGACATTTTCCTGTGATACTTTATTACTGAATTATTTATATAACATTGTGAGCGACAAATATTATTTCCATCATATGAGGCAGCTTGGTTGCCCAATTCTTGACATAGATGGTGACAAGAGTAACAAAAATGTGTAGGAATGTCTCTCTCTCCACATTGCTGAAAAATATGGTTAGCCTGATGCATGGCATTCACAGAGGGGGGGCAAACGGGGCACTTGCCCCCGTGGGATCGAGTAAAAATTCTTGTTTAAATTAATTCTTGCTTCCTTTATATTCTAAATTTATGTGCATTATGTATGTGTTTTTGTATTGATGAAATACTGTATTCTATAATCTACTTGTGGAAAAAAACCAAAATAATTAAATAATTAAATAAAAATTTATTGATGTAATTATTTGTCTCCAAGCTTTGCCCCCCCCCCCTCCCCCGGAAAATTTTCTGTGGACGCCCATGGCCTGATGGGTAGTGGTTATTATACCAGCATGTTTCTGGGAGATGCGGGTTTGAATCTCACTTAGAGCAAAATTAGTTTTTTTTCATCTGATTAATTCTTTCAGTTTTCATCTACTTTAAATAAACTTAGGATTAGCATTGCTGCTGTTAAATATATCTTCTGTAACTAAGTACCTACCAAAGAAATATTGTTGAAAAATTGAGGTTTAAATTTGAGTAAGGTATCTTCAGTCACACCTTTCTATAAAAAGCTTTATTTTATATATTCTAGAGCTTTGGAATTTGTTTCCCATTGATATAACATGGAAATTCCCCAATAGTTTTGGTAGGACTTTTTAGAAGTCTTGTACACTGCAACTGTATTTTTCCTTGCTGGAAAGTTAATTGAAATACTGATTCTGATAGTTCCAGATTAAATAAAATTGTACTAATTAAAGATTCTTACAGATTTTTATTTTATTATTTTTTTTATTATATTTTGAGATCAGATGGCTGCATTTTTGTGAAAAAAAAATTCTAAGAAACCATTTGGACCATGTTTCTACAATGAACCAATATAATTTTTATAATGCATACTCTATTATAAAATATCATTGGATTTAGCCATGATATGTGTTAACTGCATTTTCTCAAATTTATAATCATCCATTCCAGTGTATTTGTAAGAGTGTAACCGTGGCTTCAATCTGGAACTCTTTCAGAATTTTATTTTTTCTCTTAAAGTTCTGAAATTTAGCACACATTTTCTCGTAGTAATGGTATGTTGGTGGTTCCAAAGTGTGGGGTGCAACTAGTTGGTTAGGGATGGCACAGAATGTTTTATTTTCATCCTCAAGTTGCCATGGGTTACTGAGGTCCAACCAGATTGTGCGAAAGTAAAATTGAATTGATTATAATTCTTAAAATGTCAGTGATAGTTGTTTAGTTTTGTGCATTGCTTTTAGAAACACAACCCTTGTAGTTACAAGAATACTCCATTCAATTAAAAGCTTCTGTCATTGCATCTCTTGCACGATTTGAAATCCAACACCATAAACAGTCGCTGTTTTTTCTTGACAGTTGCCAATATTGTCACATGCATTTTTAGTTGCTTTGTCTTCCTGCCATATTTCAACGATTGATATTCCTTGCCACTGTACATACATTTTGGGTGGTGCAATGGTATGAAAGGGGATATGATGATATCTTTGCTAGGCTGAAGGGGGACATCATTATCAAAGTTTGGAAATGAGTGTAGTATGTCACATAAATTTGATGTATGGTGTATTCAAATGTTTGGACAATGTTTGGATAACCATGGGTAATATATAGCAAAATAGTGACATCAACACATGGATGTTTATGCAAATGAGAAGCTAAGCTTAAATCATTCTGATTTGATGTTTCATTAGTTGCTCATACTTTTGAATTCTACTATTTATACATTCAATGCCGTCCCATGGCCGAGTGGTTAGCGCGCTTGACTACTGATCTAAGGGACTTGGGTTCGAGCCCCGGGTAAGGCATGAATGTATGTGTTTTTTCTGCTGAGGTCCTGCCATCCTCTCAGACCTCCTACTGTGGTATATAAACTGACAGGCTCCTGTCAGACCTCTGTGGCAAGCAGCTGCTTGAGGAGGTATTTATTTTATTTATTTTATATACATTCAATATATATATATGTTAGTCCTCAAGCAGCTGCTTTGTAGAGATCTGACAGTAGCCAATAAGTGTAATATGCGTAGAAAAAAATCTGTGAGAAATGCATGACATCAGTAGAAAGCCACTAAATACTTATTGCTAACGTTTTGACAGGTAGTACAGGATGGCTCAAAACTCATATTACCCCTGCTTTGATTTTTGCAGTCATAAATGTATGACATTAAAAGTGTTATAAAAATAATTAGTGATTACTATGGATGTGAGGACCAAAAGTTCCATTCCCCGGATGTTTGTAAACTGTTTTTTAATATGCAGCATTTATTATGTAGTACTTAAATAATTTATAATTTGTATCTGTTTATGCTCCATCATTGTCCTTACATCACTGTTCACATGCACAACAGTCACTGATTCATTAACAATACTTTTAATATCACATATTTGTTATTGCAAAGATTGGAGTAGGAATAAATTATGAAGTTGAGGCCACCCTGTCCTCTGTAGTAAAAAAAAATGTTATATGCTAAATCAATAAATATTTAGTGGAAAAAATTTTTGCCGACATACATTTCCACTAAATATTTATTGATTTATCAATGCCAAAAGAGCATCAGGTCATGCTGTGATTATCATCTATGTTTATGTTATATGCTTAAAGTAGGTTATCAGTTTGTACACTGGTTCAGTATATGACGAAATGATAAGTTTATTTTACTCTTTTGGTAAACAATAATATTAGAGGAAGTAAGATTTAAAACCCACACTTGAGTGAGTAATCATTTGATTCACCTTGAAAACTAACTTTATTATTGTATGTTTCATAGTAGTGTATGAAGCTCATAATCTATTTTTTCCAATTCAAGTTCAAACTATGCCTGCAATGAGATTTATCTCTGCTAGCCCCCATCCTGCCCACAGTGAGAAAGGGAGCACTGATCAGCTTGGAATGGCTATTGTCCATCAGATGGGATATTAATCCATGTTCAGCAAAGCCATATCTGTCATGTTAAAGAACACACTGGATGGCTTTGATAGGAGGCTCCCATTGTCTCCCAAAAGGTTTGCAATGGATCCCCTTCTCTAACCTTCTCTGAGCCCTTTAGCTTTTGTGACCTGGCCATTTAGCTCATTGTATGCACAAAAATATTGCTCAGTGGTAAAACAACAACATGTTTATAATGACCACCAGAAACAATATTAATTCAAAGTAATAATCATATAAATTTTGATGTAGGCAAAGTTTTACAGTATTGCCTGTTTGCATAAATTGGTATGTGAGCTTTAATGTTAGTTGCTGCAAATGTGAATTTCAAGGAAGATGAAAGGTAAACATTTAAACAAAATCACAGAAAGGAAATACGTGTTTCACCTATAAGTATAAGGCTTAACACAGTAGAATTGTTCTTCATCAAGAGAACATCAGTTATGATCGAGGTGGATACAATAAACAAATGATGGAGACACGATTTATGAACTGCATCATCATGAAGAACCTGTGGTAATCCTGCAGAAAATGCAGGTAAGATATGTACAGCTCAAAAGCAAATGTGCATTATTTCAGGATTACTGTATATGTTGAAATTTTATTTACAGTATGACACCAAAACTAGGTACATACTACTATTTTTTTTTTGTATTAGCAATTTTTTTACATATCTGATTAGCCTATCCCTGCCATTAACAGAGTTCAATGATATTTCACTATATTATTATTTTCCATTAATCTTTTTTAGATACATAGCAAATGAAGGAAAAAAAAGTGCAAAATTCATAATATTGATTTTTACATTATATTTCACCCTTCTAAGCTATACAATAATTATAACTCGAAACATTAGATTTAAAGTATAATGACTATAATTTTGGTTTTTATGTTTTGTCAACATTAAAATTTTCATAAGTGTATGGCTATAAACTTTGTTTTAATGCTTAATCAATTGAGTTTCGAAATAGAAATGACTGTTTAAGCAATTGGTTACCATGGAATTAGTAATGCAATGAAAAGGTGAGCAACTAAGGGGAAAAAACTTAAAATTTTATAAACACTGCATAAGTAATAATTAATGTTTTTATATATACAGATAATTAATTTGTAATTTTCACCCTCATTAAGATTGCATTAATAAAAAAATAGTGACCAATAAGTATGATGTAACATTCATTGTTAATAACTGTCATAACTATTAAAATTCTGTTATAAATTTTAAAAAATGCATAATTCTAAAATTAGCTTAAGAAGTAGTTTTTTCTGCATTTCTTCAGTGATTTCTTAATCGTTACTAGAAGCTCAAATAATATACAACTGTCATGTTAATAAGCACTAGTAATTTCAATGTAATTGATAAAAGTCAAAACCCTTAATTGAAATAAATTCATAAGGTGTTTCTGAAAAGAAAAAAAATTCAGTTCAGCAAATTAAATTTTTTTTCAATCAAATGTATTTATTTGTAATCACTTTTTTTTAAAATAGTACAACTTTCTGAAGCATAAAAGTAAATTGGATCATTTTGTACAAAAACTTTTTTTAAATAGAATTTCAGGCTTATGAATGTGACAGATGCAGAAGGATGTTTACATCAAAAGACTTTTTGTCAAGGCACAAACGATATCATCGAGGAGAAGGACCTGGCCGGCGATTTAGTTGTCATCTTTGTGCTTATTCCACAGACCTGAAGCATAATCTACTTCAGCATGTTGCAACACACACAGGAGCTCGGCCACACAAATGTGCAATATGTGGAAAAGGTTTTACTGAAAAGAACAGTCTTCGAAAGCATTTTGTAATTCACACTGGTGAGCGCCCTTATAAGTGTGATCTTTGTGGACAAGCATTTAATCAGGCTGGTAATCTAACTCAGCATAGGAGAGCAGTTCATCTTGGAGAACGGCCATACTTATGCAGACACTGTGATTCAACGTTTGCACATTTGAAAAGTTTACGTGTACATGAAATGACACATAGATAATAATAAACTATATGGTAGGTTGGGTGTATGTATTTGCACACACTCAAGTAAAATAAGTTATTTTAAATTTGCTGGTGCCACTGCATATTTCTTTTCAAGGGAAGTTTTTGCATATTTTTATTTCATCGTTAAGGTAAAGAATATTTTACATTTAGTTGTAAATAAGTTACTGTGGCTTCTGTTATTTCTGTTTGCTTTTCACAGCTACAAAAACTTTTAATAAATAATAATAATAGCAAATAGAATATTATTTTTTCATTTAGAAGTTGATCAGAAAGGTGCTTTTATTGAAAATCTCATTGATATAATACACTATATTACCGAAAGTGTTCAGACACTTCCATGTTATTTGAGTGAAAAGCTGCATGAAAAGCTCCTGAATTTAAGTTTTTTATTTTTAAAAATGTTACTGGAAATAAATTGCAGATCCCACCATTCTCACAGATCCTTCTACTATGGCATATTAAACTGACAGGCTCCTGTCAGACCTCTGTGGCAAGCAGCTGCTTGAGAAGGTTTTTTTTTTACTTAAATCTCTCAGTTTTCAATTTTCAATAACAGTCGTTAAATATATAAAGAGTTACTGAAATTGGAGCATTTAACAACAGACACTGCTGTTGTAATTGTTCTAAACACTTCAGATTTAATGAAAATTCAAAGAATCTGCACCAGTTTTTAAAATTACATTTAGTAAATGATTTGATGTAAATTATTATGTGTTTTAATCTCTGATATAAATTTGTATGATCAGGAGTGATGCTGTAAAATGATTCAGCCCCCATAATTCATTAAATGTCATTTAAAAATGTAGAAACACAGTATTTAGTAAGTAAAATTTAATATATACACAAAATACTGTTAATATCTATTGAATGCTTCAATCTACCATAATCTTTAACTCAAATGAGTTATATAAGTTAGTTCTAACATATTAATATTTCATTGAGCAGTTGCTCGGGAGACATAATATTACACTTTTGTCTAGCAAAAGTAAATATAATCCTAACTATATTTTTGTTAAAATGATGATGGAAAGTTCAAAATGTCATATTGCCATTGCAATTCCTGATACTAGTATGTAGCTGGTACACTCATTGAATTATCTACCTCTTGGTGCCGGTGGTTGAGATTATCCTGTATGATGTTAATTTCAGCAAACAGACTTCCAGTTTTAACTTTATGTACTATGATGTGTTGTTACAATGAGTTCCTATATATATATATACTCGGCAGTTTTTGCAGGAGAAGTCAAGTAGATGACACTGTAGTTGTCATATGTAACAGAATTCTGACATATGATGTCACTTTTGCATTCTTCAAAGTTGATACGATTTTAGACAACTCAATTTAAACAATAAATTTGGAGAATGCAAAAAATAATGTCATATGTCATAAGTATTCTGTTACATATGACAACTATAGTGTCGTCTACTTGACTTCTCTTGAAAAAACCATCAAATTAAGAAAGATTAGTAGTCCATATGCCGAAATTACACATGCAGCATAACCTCAACCACCAGCACCAAGAGGTAGATAATCCAATGTGTGCACCAGCAATATACTAGTAGCATCAGAAATTGCAATGGCAATGTGACATTTTGAACTTTCCATCATTTTACAGCAGTAAAGATTATGTTTACTTTTGCTAGTGTGTGTAATGTTATGTCTACTGAGCAACTGATCATTGAAATGTCATTTGCAATATATTAGAGCTGTATTAGCACTAACATATCTCTTTGAGCTAAAGATTGTGGTAAATTGAAGCATTCAGTAGATTTTAGCAGTATTATCATGTATGTATTAAACTTTACTTTAAACATCAAACAAATGTTGATTTGAGTGAAATTTTCAAGTTATCTCTAATGGCACTTTTCTGTAAAAAGTTCCTTTTTAACGATGGGGAGCTTTCAATATGGCTTTCCTTTTAAATAACATGAGAGTATTGAAACACTTTACAAGAAAGCTGTATCATTACTATATTTTGTGCTTTAGAAATATCAACTTGAGTTTCTAAAACAACTTTTCAATTGAAATATGCACATGTTATGCAGTCTATTCTCCCTTCTTAAACTATATATTCAATACATAATTCATAAGGGATTATGTTGTAATGAACCAAATTGAATAATGAACAGAATAAAAATAAAAAGCCATTATAATGAACCAAATAAAAATATGAAGCCATCAAATTAATTATATTCAAATTCTAAATGCATGAAATATAGATATTTATTTATAAAAAAGCTTTATTTACATAAACATATTTCAGGGTAATGATTCTTTTCATTTTGTTTATTTTGAAGATTTTATTTAGAATGATGTTGCTGTAAAACTTTCCAACTTGTATATAACTCTAAATATATACCAAATACTGTTTTAATCTAGATTTGGATATATTTCATTGCAATAGTTAACTAATCTCCAGTTATATTTTTCTATAAAAAGCTTATTTTTGAAGTTAGAAAACTCTGAAAATGGTTTTATATTGATAAACATTGGAAGTCTCCATAACTTTGTACACCATATGTGTGTGTCTTTTTGACTCCATGTGAATCCTAATAATTCTTTGTTACTTCATCAAAAACATCAGTAATTAAAATGCATGTAATAATATATACCATGTAATGGCAGGGGTTTGCATAGCTGTTCATGGGCCTGTATCAAAGATCATACAACCCCTAACATTAGTACACTCCACAGCTATCTATATATATATTACTTTCCACTGTTACACCACAAACAGTATTTTATTCTGTTCATAGGAACTTTATTAAACAAAAATCATTGAGATAATAAGCAGAAATGGTTATAGCATTGATAATAAGTTACATAAATTGCATTTAAAGGTTATCAGTATACATGAATGAATATTTTTTTTCATATCATAGTTATTTTCATCATTATACATATTAAAGAGGTGGACCTCAACATCTTGCTGTTCAGTGTATAATAGCAAACTTATATTTGTGAAAAGCATAACATATATACTTGTCTGTAAAAATTATTTTTGGTCACAGCAATACCTACTCCGATACTGTTTTAATCTGATAAAGTCGATAAAGTCAAGAAAAAATTAACTCCGATAGTCAGTTTTGAGTATATACATATATATATTACCAGATATGTATCATAATATATACCATATTTATCTGTTGATATATATCAAGATGCATATCAATCAAAGCAACTGTTAAAACACTTCAAACTATTTTCAAATTTGACTTTGTAGTTACTACTCCAAGTAAAAGTAAAAAACAAGTAGTAAATTTATTAAATATTTTAGTTTTTTCCTTTTATATATAGAAACACTGTCCCATGGCCGAGTGGTAAAGCGCGCTTGGTTACTGATTTAAGGGACCTGGGTTCGAGCCCTGGGTAAGGCATGGCTGTTTATGTCGTTTTTCTGTTGAGGGCCTGCCATCCTCTCAGACCTTCTACTATGGCATATAAACTGACAGGCTCCTGTCAGACCTCTGTGGCAAGAAGCTGCTTGAGGAGGTATTTATTTTTATTTTATATAGAAACGAGGGGAAAAAAAGGTTGAATGAAATTTCAAATAGAAATTGTTTTTTACTTTTGCATATATATACATAGATTATTTTTCAATTAAAAAAGCTGAAATAAAATAGGAATAAAAATTTTGTGGAATTTAATAACTAACAAAAAGAATTTGCCTTTAAATATCTAAATTCTGTCAATCCCAGTTTTGTCTCTATTATGGCTCTAATAGCTGCCATTTTCCTCATCTGTTTGAGATGGAGTTTGATTTGGTGGAAATCAGTTAAAAAAAATATCTCCTCAAGCAGCTGTTTGCCACAGAGGTCTAAAGGAGCCTGTTAGTTTAATATGCCATAGTAGAAGCTCTGTGAAGGAGAGACCTGAACAGAAAAACAACACAAACATCCCATCCCTTACCCAAGTCAAAGGATCAGGGTTAGAACTCGGGTTCCTTTGATCAAGCCAAGCATGCAAACCACTCGGCTATGGGATGGAAATAAGTTAATTTTCAAAAATGTTTTGCTTAGTTTAATTGGCAACACTGAAAATGTGTTAGATCTGTTCGAAAATTTGTTAACAGCTGTTGTAGCAATGGTTGATGATAAGCGTTTTGGAAAAATATGAAAATTTAATTATTGATAACAATAAAATGGGAATTTTTCACATGTTGATTAACACTGGCAGCATTTTATCAATAATAAGATTTTCTTTGACCAAACGTATTCCAAGAATAAATCAACTTTGTTGGAGCATGCATACCAAAACCCATTAAATTTGAACAATATCAGCTTAAAATTTAAGTTGTGTGCATAACCATTATCTTTATATCTATATCTGTATAAAATATACAATTCAATTATTCTTAAAAAGAGTATATATTATTTTTGAAAGATTTTATTGTATACATTAGGTTGTTGCAAATGAAATGGTCAAATTGTTAGTTGAACGTCTGTAACTTTGTTAAAAATAACTTAATTGAATAGGCACCAACAGATTCAATAAACTTCTGCTACTGCAAAACAAGTGCATTTATGTCGTTAGTAAAAAAAAATAGGTCCTGCAAGCAACGAATTCTTCCTAGGCGTTTTTAACTGCTATTTCATTGCTGAATATTTTCCCCACTAAGAAGTGACAGATGTGCTTGAAGAAGTGGTAGTCAGTTGGTGATAGATCTGGTGAATACTCTGGCGAGCAAGAGTCTCATATTGTAACTGATGGAGTTTCCAGACTTTATTTGTGAGATATGAGACCGAGCATTATTGTGGACGCCATATCTGTTGACCAATGCATGCCTTGTATAGTTTGTGGTGGTAATTAAGAATATTTTTGAAACCTTCATGATGGTGAAATGTTAAAAAATGGCAATTTTTTTATTTAGATATAGCTGTCTTTGGATTATTTTAAATTTCTTGTATGAACTGTATGTCTATGATATAAGCATTCATCTTTCTGAGTTATTAGCAGCATATTCATAATTTTACTCCATTTCATTTAAGTTGAGACTTAAACTGTATGACACAATCAATCCTTTCCATATATAAGTGTGCACAGAAATAACTATTGGTTATATTTTGAGGCTTTATTTTTAAGCATATGTCCAAAATGTGGATAAAAACACAGTACCAGAATTGCATTTTTCTTGTAGATATTTAGTATAATGTACTACATTACAGTGTTAATTTTTACACCTCCAGTGCAAAATAGACACATGTAAATACCGTATTTGCCGGCGTATAGGACGCACTTTCCCCCCCCCCCCCCTCAAAATACGCCTAAAATATGGGGTACGTCTTATGCGCCGGTAATCAAAATTATGAGTTGAAATTTTAGTCTAAAACTTTTGGTTTATATCGATATACATATATAAGTATTCTTTTGCATTTTTCCTTTTGTGAAAGAGTGGTTTGAAATAAATCGTTTCCATATTTTTTTTTGTTCTGTAAAAATAATAAGTTGCGTGATGTATTTTATGTTTCTCTACTGATAGAGGGAGCATTCCAGTAAAATAGAGTTCAGATCCACTGACACCTCAAGGTTACGATTCATCCAATGTGCGCATGTGTGATCACATTTCACCGGCATATTTTTTCGAAAAGCGCGAGCATGGCGCGTCATTACCGATTACAGCGCCTCAAGGCAACCAAAACGTAAACTTTTAGTACCGAAGAAGCTTTCTCACGTTTTTGCTGCGAAACATGGCTCAAAAACAACGCAGATTCTGCTATGATATTGCATTCAAGCTACGAGTGATTGAGTATGCTAAAGAACACGGAAACAGGGCAGCAGAGAGGAATTTCGGATCACCGCCAACAGAAAAGATGATAAGAACTTGGAGAAGACAGGAAGAAGACCTAAAAAAAACTATGCGTAGTAAACATAATCTGCGACATGGAATTGCAAAATGGCCGGAACTAGAAGAAGAATTAAAAACTTGGTTATTAGTCCACCGAAGCTCGGGTATTCAGTTTCCACAAAAATGGCTATTCAACAAGCAAGAGTGATAGCTACTAACAGAGGCATCGCTGATTTTACAGGATCAACATCATGGTGTTCTAGATTCATGAAGAGAAATGACTTACCTATGCGGACTAAAAAAAAATAGCACAAAGATGCCAACAGAATATGAAGACAAGATTATCGAGTTTCATAAAATTGTCATTAATGCAAGAAAAAGTGGAAATTTTGAACTTTCACAAATACGAAACATGGATGATGAGGTCCCACTGACGTTCAATGTACCCTCAAACAAAACAGTAGATTCCAAAGATGCAAGAAGTGTTATTGTTAAAACTTGTGGACATGAGAAAACGCACTACACAGTCGTGTTGTCTTGTTGTGCCAATGGAACAAAATTGCCGCCTCTTTTGATTTTCAAAAGGAAAACCTTGCCCAAGGAAAAACTGCCTAAAGGTGTGTTTGTGCACGTTCATCCTAAGGGCTGGATGGATGAGGGGGGGGGGGATGAAGTTGTGGGTAGACAATGTGTGGTCTAGGCGTCCTGGTGGACTTTTAAAGAAACCTGCTTTGCTAGTATGGGATCAGTTTGAGTCAGAACAGAAGCTGTAAAAAATAAAATCAATCAACTGAAAAATCAGTTAGCTGTAATTCCAGGTAGACTAACGAGCCAGCTTCAACCTTTAGATGTCTGCATTAATAAATCATTTAAAGGATTCATGAAGGAGAAATGGAACAGTTGAATGCAGTCTACAGATTTTCAAGTGACACCATCAGGAAGAAGGAAGAGACCTAGCATTTTGCAGATTTGTGAATGGGTCAAAACTTCATGGAATACTGTGAAACATGAGACAGTTGTAAAGTCATTTAAGAAATGTATTAGTAACTCACTTGATGGCACAGAGGATGATTTGTTATACGAAGACTCAGTTTCTGAAAAAGAGGCTTCAAGTGGTTTTTCATTTATTTCTGGAGATGAATTTCTGGGTTTTGAGGATGAACATTAAAAGGTACCTATAGCGCGCTTGGCTACTGATCTAAGGGACCTGGGTTCGAGCCCCGGAGTAAGGCATGGCTGTTTGTGTCGTTTTTCTGCTGAGGTCTTGCCGTCCTCTCAGACCTTCTACTGTGGCATATAAACTGACAGGCTCCTGTCAGACCTCTGTGGCAAGCAGCTGCTTGAGGGGGTATTTATTTATTTATTTATAACTATAATGTTCCCTAGTTACATTTTTTGTATACATAAATAACTATAAAATGAGTACAGTAAATTTTATGGAAATTCATGAAACAATGTGGAAAATTTTTTTTCTCTTAAAAATGTGTCCAAAAAAGGGGGTGCGTCTTATACGCCGGTGCGTCCTATACGCCGGCAAATACGGTACTTATGAAAAAATATGAAATAATACAAATAACGATAAAACATTTCAACAAACCTGACTTGAAATACCTGCTTCAATCTATGGGTGGCTGAAAATCTCTATCCCCTGATATACTGTCTACAGTATCATCACTACTACTGCTGTTTTGGGGTGGGGGTGGCTCAGTTGGTAGTGTGCCAGACTCGTAATCTGCAGTTCCCAGGTTCGAGTCCCAGCTGGGTCAGCGTGGAGATTTATCTCCGCAAAAGGGGACACTGATGGGCTTGGAAAGGCTGCCGGCCATCGGATGGGATGTTAAGCCATAACTCCGTGTGCATACACGTTAAACATATGTTAACGGATGTTAAGCCATAACTCCGTGTGGATGGGATGTTAAGCCATAACCCTGTTCACGTTAAAGAACACTGGATGGCCTTGACGGGAGGCTACCATCTGTCTCCTAACGGCTGTTAAGTGGACTCCTCCCCCAACCTTCTCTGAGCCTCGTTAAAGAACACACTGGATGGCCTTGACGGGAGGCTACCATCTGTCTCCTAACAGCTGTTACAGTGGACCCCTCTCCCATCCTTCTCTGAGCCTTCGGGGTTCTTGTGACCTGGCCATTTAGCCCATTATGTGCAAAAAAGTGCTGCTCAGAGGTAAAACAACCCAACTCAACTCCTGTTTCGTCAGTCAACAAGTTGTTTTCAACAACTAGTTCACTTTTTACATCAACTGCCACATTTCAGAAACTGCGTGGCATGAATTTACCCAGATTTAATCTAAATAGTAAATTTTTCTTTTATTTCCACAATATGCATTAATTTGTCATAAATGATTTTGTCTTTAAATATTTAGCGGAAAAAATTTTCGGCGTCATACGGGAAATGAAATGTCGGCGAAAATTTTTTCCGCTAAATATTTATTGATTTATCAATGCCAAAAGAGCATCAGGTCATGCTGCGATTATCATCTGTTTATTTTGTCTTCATATTATTTATCATATTGTTATCCCTGTTTATAGGTATAAACCAGATACATTAAGCTATTTCATAAGAACATAATACAACATATAGTCAAACCTTCTGCTTTGATTCTGATCAATATATATGACAATTGTCTCAGTTAAAGCAGCTTCGTGTTTGTTAATGGAGAATCTAAAGCTGATATCTTTTAGCAATCGATATAGTGTTCTTCAGCTATCTTTCAGCCATCAATATATAAACCGTGGCCCTGTTTGCAGGAAAGCCATATCCTGTGCACAAAGCCATATTCTGTATCAAGCAAGTCAAGAATGTGATTGGAGACTTATCGTCTGTGTCCTAACAGCTGTCCAGTGGGTCCATTTGCCCCAACCTTCTCTGAGCCCTCACGGTCTTTGTGACCTGTCCATTTAGCTCATTATGTGCAAAAAAAGTGCCTCTCAGAGGTAAAACAACCCAATCCTAGCCATCAATGTAATGTTGTTCAACTATCTTTTACCAATCAGTATAACGCTCTTCAACTATCATTTAGTAATCAGTATAATGCTCTTCGACTCAAATTAGGCAAATCAGCATCTGAATTTTATTAACATTAAAACTATGTATACAGTAGTTCATTTTTAAGGAGAATTTCTTGATGTTTTTGAAAACTGTCAAGGTAAACGGAACACATTTTTGTAACCATTTGAAGAACACTGGATGGCAGAGGCTACCATTTGTCTCCTAACAGTTGTCCAGTGGGTTCCCCCATCCTCTGAGCCCTTGGGTCCTGCTGACCTGGCAATTTAACCCATTCTGTACAAAAAATTCCTCTTAGAGGTAAAACAACCTGATCCATGAACTCATTAGCATAGCTTGATTTTCTGATCAGAATGTTTATTATCTTTGTAGATTATTAGATGATAACATCTTTCAATATAATTGTATCAAAATCTATAATAAGATTTTTGAATTATTAAAGTTTTGTTTGGTCCATAACTCTTGAGCAACAGTGTATTAACTATTTAACTACTAAGATTTTAATCTGACTGATTCTTATCCCAGCATTTTCTGTAACGATATACTGACCATTTCCTCATGGCATTATATTTGTTCACGTTTAAGGGGTTAACTTTAAACACAGTTTTCATACTTCATATTGCACATTCATATTATTTAGTGATGTGCAATATTTAAGTTGCTTCAGCACAAAGAACTGAAGCTTTCGGGGTTTTTTCATTAGCATTGTTTTTACTAGTGTACAGTTTTATAAATTTATATAAGTGCTAATATTGACTTTTATAACAATAGTATTTTTACCTTAGTTTTAGATTCCTATGGATATGAATGTGAACAATGTCAAACAATATGTATTAGAGCAGAAGCTCATATGAGGCATAGATCTCATCAAGGAGAAGGTCCAAACTGAAGATCCAGTTCTCTCTTACTCTACGGATAGATGCAGTAATATTTTGAGACACGTCGATGCATACAAATTTACAGTTTGCATATGTGTTCATGGCGTGGGAAAGGATTCCAATGAAAGCAGAACTTGTAGAATCATCTACTTACTCACACTGATGAGCAGCCCTTCAAGTGTAACATTTGAAATGAGTCAATCACTGAAACACATTCAGAAGCCACAGAATAGCAGCACATATGGATAAACAAGCATATATATGTATGTGCAGATACTGTGGATTCACTTTTGTAGAGCTGAAGCGTTTAAAGAAGCTTGAGGGGGTTCATGCATAATAGTTTCTTAATTATTTAAAAGTTACATGCTTATCAGTGAATATGCACAGAAAGAAGTGTACAGAGATAAAATTTGTGATAATGTATGCTAAAAATCAACAAATGACTTGCAAGAATAAATGTCATTTTAATTATGAATGTCACATAATTTAGATACCTTATTGACACATTTCCTTCCTATATCAGAGTTTTGCATTTCAGAATATATAAGGTTTATATATGGAAATGTTTTTTCCTGGTGTAAAAAGTTTCTTTGAAATCAGAATTGTTTTCTCTTAAAAAAATGATTATATTATGGTAATTTATACAAGAATTGTGAAATTATATGTGACAGAAATCCTAGTATATAACTGCTATTTTTCTTTCGCATAATATTTCTATTAGTCAGAGAATAATGTATTGAAAAGCTACGCTGTTAAACAAAGAATATTGGTCTATGACTGATGCAGTGGTACCTTTATATCATGTAGTTGACCAAACAAAACTGATTATAGGCTACCCTAATGATAACTGCTCAAAGAAGCAGCAAAGGTTATTTTTAGTGGAGTCTGGCACATTTATTCCAAGGAGATGTTTTGCTTTAAAGGACAAATTTTACATGAAAACATGAAATATTTTGGTGGAATTTCCTGAATATCATAATAAATATGGAAAATACAAGCAGAACAGTTTTTTTTTTTTTCTGTTATGTATTCTCTGACAAGATGGACATGATATTAAAAGATCCATTTAAGTGGCACTCTAAATATATGTAGGCTGTTCCAAAAATTCTGGATTCAAGTGGACTTTGTGTTGAAGTATTATGCTATTAAACTCGATTAGTTGAGTATCCTTTTATGATTTTGTATAATTGAGTTAGCATTTGTAAGGTACTCATGTAGTAAGAACAATTAACCACTACATGTGATCAAGAACCTTGGAATTTTAGCTTTTCTGTATTATTTCAGCCTTTAAAAATCTTTAATATAGACTGGAACCAATGTTTAAGTGTAATGATTACTGCAAAAAATGCATCAAAGGCTACCCAGTGTGTTCTTTAACATGTGCTGGGTATGGTTCTGCCACACATGGAGTCATGGCTTAATTTGCTGTCTGATGGATGACTGCCATAACGAGCCCATTGGTGTCCCCTAACGTCCGAAGGCAGAGCAGGGAATTTTGCGAAAATAAATCTCCATACTGATCCAGCTGAGACATGAACTTGAAAACTGCAGATTACGAGATTGGTGCACTACCAACTGAGCCACCCAGCTGAGGTGGCACAAACGTGTCATACTGCTCAGAGATTAAACAACCTCCCCCCCCCCCCCCAAAAAAAAAAAAAATGTCATACGAAATTTCGAACTTGTCTACCTGCTTTGAAATCCAAATTAGGCGTCTTTGTATAATTTTAACCTCATAGTATATAATCTAACGCTAAAAGTAAATTATAAAAAAAGACTATAAAGGGCAGGGGTGGCTGAGTTGGTAGTGCACTAGGCATCTAATATGCAGTTCCCAGGTTTGAGTCCCAGCTCAGTCAGCATTGAGATTTATTCCTGCAAAACTCTCCACCCTGCCCTCAGTAGGGGGACACCAATGGGCTTGGAAAGGCCATCGTCTGTCAGATGAGATGTTACGCCACAGCCCTGTGTGTGGGAGAGCCATACCCTCTGCACGTTAAAGAACGTTGGGTGGCCTTGAGAGAGGCTACCATCTGTTTCCTAACAGGTGTGCAGGGGACCCCTCTACCCAATCTTCTCTCATCCCTCGGGCTCCTTGTGACCTGGCCATTTAGCCCATTGTGTGCAAAAAAGTGCTGCTCAGAAGTAAACCCAACTATAAAATTTTATTCCATATAAATATCATTGTTACCTTTCATGTCCTGTGTGGAATATTCTTTAATTTGGAAACCTTACTCGTCTTATTCTCAGAGACCCCCCCCCCCCCCCCCGAAACAATCCTAGATATATGCCTGGTGTAAGGTATACAAAATAAAAAATATATTCGTATATTGTTGAATCATGCGTACAGTCATCTTGTTAGACCCATTACTTCCAATTCCCTTGTACTTCTCCACAAAATTCCCTGCCCTGCCCACGGTCAGTAGGGGACACCGATGGGCTTGGAAAGACCACCGTCCGTCGGATGGGACGTTAGCCGTGGCCCCGTGTGCGAGAGAGCCATACCCTGTGCACGTTAAAGAACACACTGGATGGCCTTGACGGGAGGCTACCATCTGTCTCCCAACAGCTGTTCCAGTGTGTCCCCTCGCCCAACCTTCTCTGAGCCTATGGGGTCCATGTGACCTGGCCATTTAGCCCATGGTGTGCAAAAAAGTGCCGCTCAGAGGTAAAACAACCCAACCCTTGTACTTTCCATTAATTAATTCAGTGCCTCAGTTTTATTTTTCTGTTTATACTTCACCTACTTATCCGATAACGCAAGTGCACTAATATAATAAATAATAAAATATAAGAATTTCCAAGCTTTCACATGAATTTTGGTTTGTTTTACGATATATATTGAGGGTAAATATAACTGTATTCATTATCCATTAAAAATGCCTTATTCCTTAGGTTGGCAAAGTTATGAAACTGACCAATCCCAGTTTTCCATGGAAACCGAGGAAAAGATTTCTTCATTGAGAACTCCGTCTAGGCGCACTAACCTCAGGAAAAGGCGTAGTAGCCGCAGGAAAGATAATCATCAACATAGTCAGTTATGTCATGAGGCAGATGAACCCACAGAACGTCGTCGATATAGGTCGACACATTCTGGGGAACCGCCCTATAAATGTCCTACATGTGGAAATAGTTACACAGTGAAAAATAATCTTCAAAGACATTTAGTAAAATTTAAAGGACAGTGTCCTCTTCGATGTGATGTATGCAATCGAACTTTTCGACACCTTCGTTTGCTTACGATGCATAAAAGAAGCCATTTTGATGGGCGTTCTTACATTTGTAGCAACTGTGGTAAGACTTTTGCTAATTCTGCAAGTTTAATTGTGCACGAGAATATTCACAAATAATGCTACCTCTGTATTTTTTACATGGCTGTAATAGGTCCTATTATATGTTTATTTTATGATTTCTTGTAAAACAACTGATTCATTAACAGAGAAAATTAATAATTCTTTTTTATTTAAACGTTAAGCAACTCATGTTTGAATTGTGAATTGCATTCTATTTTGTAACGTTTGTTCTATTTTGTTATTTTTGTCAAAAAAAATAAAACCCTTCTTATATGGGCAAAATTGCTGTTGTGTCTTTTGATATGCAGTAAAATATATTAATTTCTTTAAAAGTTTTTTTTTTTGATAAAAACTTAAAAATAGTTATGCTACATATATAATAGAGATATGATAATTGAAAAAGTTATCTTTCATAAAGTAATATGGAAACAAATTCTGCTCTAGGGCAGGGACGACTTATCCAATGGTCAAAGTAGACACTTGTGTTGCGATCTTAAGCAACCACGGCAATTCCCGATTCCGCCTATACGACACTACCAGTTATGAAAAGCCGTGCTATCTAGAGCCGGGGGCAAGGAATACGCCCTATAGGCGCACCTCAACCCCAGCCTCACATGGCAGCAGTCCTATAGAAGGAAAGCTGACCACCGGAAGAAACCTAACTTTAATCTATTCCCCGGTTAGCCATGAACAAGGATATATAAATCTAAGTTCGATCGGCACCCGGGGTGGAGACTCTTAGTAAGACCCAGACTTTTTTGAGGGCTCGTGCCTACTAGGCGAGCTCAAACCGTTCGGCAGAGCCCTCGAACTGCTCACCCAGAGCACCTGAGGTTGAGGCCTCGGACACCATCACCATCCAACAGGCCTTCCGACCGGTCAGCGGCCTCGGTTGGCCTTGGCTATGTCCAACCGGGGGCACCAGTCCGGTCAGCACAGCCTTCGATCGGGTTGCTGGGCCCTAGGCCCCCCACCACGACAAGGTGGTCCCATATTGGGGGGGGGGGGGCAAAGTAGACAGTTGTCCAAGAATTGTTATTTAGAGCAGGGTTTTTTAGTACTCAGCGGAGCTCCGCGAGCACATACTGAGAAGCGCTGACTTGCTGAATAATTATTTGTTTTCGTTTCGATAGAATTAAGTGTCATAATTGCAATATACTCTTATTACAAGTGTCGATAGATTAAACCCACAATGAACAATTGCAATGTTTAAAGAAGTGTGTTTTTATATATGTAATAATAACGAATAAATGAAGAAAATATATAAACATATGGAAGTGACGTTACATTGAAAATTATAAGTAGCATTTAAAATGGTGCAGATGCTGCCATTCAGAAGAAAAATGCTTATATTTGAAGGCGTGCATAAACATTTTAATCGAGATACAATCTTGGACATGATAGAATGATTAGCTAAATATTTTGTCTTCATTTTTCTCAGCCCTCATTAAAATGAACGGCCATTTTTCTATCATTTTTCTTGAATAGTCAAATATTTGTATATATCAAGTGATTCAATTGAGTCGGGGGAAAATGAAGGGGAGAGGGCTGCAAGACACTGGATTTCCATCTCAGTATAACACCATCCTCTGTTTGAGAGCTTTTTTTAAAAAATTCGTGAAGAAAAATTGTGTTGAAAATTCGTGAAGTTTAAGCAGGTTTAATAAGTTTTTGCCTCTGTTACCCTTAACAGCATTGTGTGTTGGGGGGAGGGGGCATGACCTCCCTTACATCTCTAGATCCTGCTCTGGATTTTATCATTCTTATTCCGTGGTAAATTTAAAAGGCGGCACCTATGAGTACAGCAGTGGCAACGCTTTGGTCTCGGGACAGGGTTCGATTCAGAAAATGTCTTGAGGAAAAGGGGGACGATATACGAGGTGTGGCTCCTTTTCGAATTAAGAGGTTCGCTGTCAAAAAAAATAAAAATAGATTTCGCAATATTACTAAGCCGTTTTTCCGAAGAATAGCCTATTCCTAAATTCTTTTTCTTTTGGAACAAAAGCAATTTAGTAGAATGAGACTAAACCTAAATTCCATTTACACGGTAGATAGGCTCCTTACACTGCATAGGTTTTTGGGGGCAGGGATGGCTAAGTTGGTAGCACGCTACATTCGTAATCTTTGATTCCCAAGGTTCAAGTCCCAGCTGGGTCAGCATTGAGATTTATTTCTGCAAAACTCCCCGTCTTAAGCATGGTCAGTAGGGAAGACCGATGGGTTTGGAAAAGCTGCCTTCCATCGGATGAGACGTTAAGCCATGACCCAATGTACATGTTAAAGAACACGTTGGATGGCCTTGACGGAGGCTACCATCTGTCTGGCAAACAGATGTTCCAGTGTGTTCCCTCCCCAAACCTATGAGCCTTTGGGGTCCTTTTAATCTGGGCATTTAGCCCATTATGTGCAAAAAAAAAGTGCCTTTCAGAGGTAAAACAACCCAACTGCATAGGTTCTGGGATATCTCTGTATAAATCGAAATCTTACAAATTGGTTCCGGAAAAAAAAAATCCTTGTTTTGAATAAAATATACATTGAAAATTTTATTTATACATATTTATCTCAACTCTATCCTCGCATCTGATTTTATTATCATAGAAGGAATTGAGATATCATTTATGCCAGATATTGTTAAAGATGCAAAAACTACAAATGGTTGTAATCTATACCACCGTTAACTGAAGTCGAACATTCTTCATGTTTTGGTTCACTATGATGTTTCACCGCAACCAGTACTCATCCACAGTTTTGCAAATTGCCGTTGTACCCCAGACAAATTAGAATTTACCATTGGATTCTTCAATTTCCATAGCTGCGTTGATCAAAAGTGTTAGTAGAATGGCAATCACCACTTCATTAAAGAAAGGAAGGATGGTGGAGACTGTGACATTGAAGGAACTTGACATTATCAGCAAGTAGAGAAACTCCGTCTGGAAATATCCCCTTTCAAACTAGGCTACATTTTTGGGAACATTTGCTACCAGTGAAACCATTGTCGTCGGTGTGCCCAAGTCACATGATCCAAAGGGGACAACACCTCCCTCTTTTCGTCGCCTTTTTCGGCTCGAGCGGGTTTGGTCATTTTAGGGGGTGAACAGGTTGTAGAGTTTCATGCTGTCCTGTGGGTGGTGATTCGATGGTGCTAATGGTCGACTTATTGTTGACCAATCCAGGCTATCTGTCGCCCCTTCAGATCTGCCATAAGCTCTGTCAACTTTACATCAGCTGTGGTTAGATTATTGTTAAATTTGCCCGCACGGTGTGGTAGCGTGCAAGGCTCGTAATCTGTAGTTCCCAGGTTCGAGTCCCAGCTGGGTCAGCATTGAGATTTATCTCCACAAAACTCCCCGCCCTGCTCACTATCAGTAGGGGACACCAATGGGCTTGTAATAAGCCACCGTCTGTTAAATGGGACATTAAGCCATTACCCTGTGTATGGGATAGCCATACCTTGTGCAAGTTAAAGAACACGCTGGATGGTCTTGACAGGAGGCTACCATCTGTCTCCCAACAGCTGTTACAGTGGATCTCCTCCCCCAACCTTCTCTGAGCCTTTGGAGTCCTTGTGACCTGGCTATTTAGCCCATTGTGTGCAAAGCAATGCCGCTCAGAGGTAAAACAAACCAACCCGGTACGGTAGCGCTGGACCTTCTGGTTCTAACTTCTTCTTGTATGACTCAGATGTTTGCGCTAAACGAAGAGGAAGAGATCAACCAAGGCCTACAACAACAGAACACATGCATTTATTTTTTAGATTAATTTGCGGATTAGAACTTCTGTAGCTATTAGAATTCCGTGATATAATTTTGGAGTTGAGTTAATTTTTATATTTATTTTATTTTGTTCTTTGAGGTGGCTTTCCGTAAACGGGAAATTTCGAAGGAGGAAGAAATTATGAATATTTTACTTGCAGTTCAGAGAATGAAGTCAGCGAATTCGGAATATCTGAAGAACAGAACGAGGTTTCGATTGCAGTCGACTAAGAATATTCCGCTGCACCGAATGGCAAGCAGGAAGGATTTTTCAACCCTTCAAAGTGATTTTAATGACATTTCAAGGCTCAACCAAATCGGTAATTAATCATTGACCTGGATTTCTCTGAAAATTGATGTATACCAGTTCATAATCTTCGGTCTTTGGCCATCTAAAGCAGGCCCACTATATCTGCGGCTCATAAAACACACATTAAAGTACAGTATACTTAATCTGGCTCACTTCCAATTATTCGACCAAACATATTTAGGTGCATAACTAAATGATATATATAAATATTTAGTGCCTCTTCAATAAGTTTGGGTTGGACGGGCCTGATCTTAAGGGAAGCAAAATAAACATGAATCTAAAATGGAATCCTATCGATAATATTATATTAATGAAATATGGGAAATCTTTAGCATTCTTTATTTCAAAGCTCCCTTGCTTAAAAGATTATTTTTCTGATAATCCGATTTTAGGAAACCAAATGCTTCATGATCGTTTTGTGATGATCCTGAGGTATTTTAACCTGTCCGAACTTTTGTGTACCCATGAGCATATACATAATGCATTCAAGAGATTCATAAATGTGAATCAATTTTTTTTCTCCGTTCCTCTGCGTGCTTTAGGGGAGATGGGCGATCACCTCCCTCAAGATCCGCCATTGTCTCTGAACACTTTAGTAATTGGGAAACAAATGTAGAAGGAAGATTTCAAAAGCCCACTTCTTCAGTTCTTTAGCTCCGGAATTAATATACAGTATAATCTATTGAGTTACTTGGTGCCGGTGCACAGGAATACGGTATTCCTTAAAACTTTGCATGTGTTTTTCAAAGCAGCACATAATGTTTGCACCAGAGAAATGTAATTTTCAAAAGCATTTTACTTTCAAGCAGGGGCAAATACATACATATAAAATCTTCATGCAGCCATGGGCTACGGAGGTCCAACCGGACTGTGTAATTTTCCTCTCCAGACGTGTCTGTTCTGAGCTATTACTGCTGCAATTGGCCACTCTAGGCCAATTCTAGCAAGGTCCTGTTTGGCATTTTCAGTCCATTGCTTCCTAGGTGTCACCCTTTTTCTGAAACCCTTAAGCACACTGTTCATAATCCTATTTGCCAATCTGCAGCTATGCATGTGGGCAACATGGCCAAACCAACACAGTCTCTCTCTGCGCAATATGTTGCTCAAAGGAGTTTGATGACTTATTCTTCTAACCTCATCATTACTTACCAAGTCAAACCACCTAATGCCCAAGATAATGCATAAGCATCTAGAATCAAAGGCATCAAGATTCTTGTTATCCTGCTTACAAAAGGTCCATGTTTTGCTACCATAACTAATTATGGAAAGAACTAAACTATTATATAGCCTAATTTTAGTCTTTAGGAGTACACGCCTATTTTTCCATACTGCCCAAAGATTCTTAAAAGTCCCAGCGGCAATCCTTATTCTATTTATCTCATGCCGCATATCACTAGTATCTGTTATATTGCTCCCAAGGTAATTAAACTAAGACACTTGTTCAAGAGTGCAGCCATTAAAAGAAACTGAAGCACCATCCCCCTGACCAATTTTCATCACTTTGGGTTTTTCTCTGTTTTATCAATCTCATCAACAACCCTAATGAACGAAATCATCTCATCAACATCATTAGCTAACATGACCAAATCATCTGCGTATTCTAAATCAGAAATTTTGAAATCTCTAGACCATTTAAGGCCAAAATCTTTCCCTTGCAAAGAATTTTGCATAACAAAATGCACCCTTGTCTAACTCCACTACCGATGCTAAACCAATCGCTGCAAGACGTACCAATTCTCATACACGACTCAGTTTTACTATAGAGAGCTTTCATTAGATATTCACCAGATAAGTTAGATATTCATTAGATAAGTTAGTAAACTAACTTATCTGGTATTCCATATAATATAATAATCAACGACAAATTAAATCGATCAACAGAGTCAAAAGCCTTTTTGAAATCTATAAAGCTAGGAACCACAGGTTTCTGAAACTCTAAACATTTCTCAAGAATCTGCCTAAGTGAAAATATTTGAACAATACATCCTCTACCACTTCTAAATCCACACTGTTCATCACGCAGTTGTCCATCAATCAAATTCCTAATTTTATTAAGTATAATCATACAAAAAACTTTACCTGGAACTAGAGCTGGATTTAAACCCTATGAGGCCCTAGGAGCACATTAAATTCGAGGCCCCCTTGCTAAACATTTTGAGACCCAAGGCGCACATTAAATTCGAGCTAAACGTTTTGAGGCCCTAGGCGCACATTATTTCGAGGCCTCCTTACTAAACTATTTGAGGCCCTAGGCACACATTAGATTCGAGGCCGCCTTACTAAACTATTTGAGGCCCTAGACACACATTAGATTCGAGGCCTCTTACTTAGGTTTTTTTGCAATATTTGGTGTTTAAAAAATTTTATTTAAAGAATTGTAGGAAAATAATCATAAAAATATAACTCAGTCCCAGTAAACAAAAGTATAGACATTACTAAGATTCAAAATATTTTTGGCATGAATTGCAGTTTACTACCAAATTACAATATTGAACATTTCTTGATAAGCATTTAACAAAAAACTTTTCGATCAAAAATCATCAAAGTGTTTTATTGCACGCTTTCTCTTTGGTGAAACCATCAATTAAATAATCACAATTTAAAGAATCTGTCAATTCACATTCAATAAACGTTAAAGATAAATTCCACATTTTGGTTTGCGCTAGTGAATTTCGTTTTTAAAAAGGAGTATTTTATTTTGAAACTATAACTAAGCTGTTTTTTATATTGTTGTTTGTGAGAAGTAAGGTTTTAAAATGTGGCCCCATAGAGAGTGAGGCCCCAGCTTGCGCCTAATGCGCCTTACGGTAAATGCGGCCCTGCCTGGAACAGAAAGTAAACTAATTTCCCTGTAATTATCACAAAAACTGCGATCACCTTTCTTAAAAACAGGGACAATAATAGCTCTAGTAAAATCCTAGGAACAACACCTTTATCATTAAAAATGTTCAAAATTTCAGTCAGCCATGTGACAACACAAATGTTCCCGGCTCTAAGCATTTCAGTGGTGATTTCGTCAATCCCTGGGGATTTATGCAGTTTTAATTTAGAGATAGGCAAAGTGACTTCGTAATGTGATATAGGGCCTCATTAAAGCCACTAATGCATCTGTCGTTATTGCAAACAATTGGAGTAGAAATAATCACATTATTTAGAACTTCTCTGAAATGCTCAGCCCACTTAGCCATCACAGAATCTCCACCTTCAACCACCTTGCCATGTTTATCCTTTAATCCCTGTATACCTATCTGTGTCTTCCCACATAAAATAGTGACAATCTGGTACAACCCCCTACTTTTGTGCTGTCTCACTGCTTCCTCTGCTCTGTCAGCCAAGCTATCAAGCCAAAGATTCTTATTAGCTGTTAACTGATCCTTTACACATTTATTAAGCTCGCTGTAATACCTTCTGTTAGGACTAGTAGGGTATTGATTCATATTAATCCTGCACTTCCTTCTTTCAGAAATAAGTTCAATAGCTTTATCATTCAAGTAATGTTGTTTCCTCTGTTCCCTTTTACCCAAAAGAGTAGTTGATTTCAAGTCTGTTTAAACTAATCCCATTCTTTCTCAACTTCAGCAATAACAAAACCACGATTCTCATAATGACTAAGTAATCTATCATGGTATGTTTGGCCATATCTGGAACTTTCAGGCATTCAGTGATAGCTAATTTTTTAACCTTAACACAATATTTCTTAAGCTTCAGCTGCAAGACACTTTTGACCAGGTAATTGTCAGACACAATTTCGACTTCCCAGTATGATCTGGTATTCTAAACTATCCCATTTGCTGTTAATTAAAATACTGAACTAGTCCATCATCATCATCATCATCATCAAGCAGCCATGGGCTACGGAGGTCCAACCAGACCGTGCAATTTAGTTCTCCAAGCAAGTCTACCCTGAGCTACATCTACTGCATCTGGCCACTGCACACCAATTCTAACAAGGTCCTGTTTGACATTGTCTGCCCACCGCATCCTAGGTCTCCCCTTCTTTCTGAGGCATTTAGGCACACCGTTCATAACCCTATTCGCCAATCTATAATTATTCATACGGGCAACATGGCCAAACCAACGGAGTCTCTCTCTGCACAATATGCTGCTTAAAGGAGGTTGCAAACTCCTTTGCCTAACCTCATCATTAGTTACAAAGTTGAACCACCTAATGCCCAAGATACTGCGTAAGCATCTGGAATCAAAAGCATCTAGTTTCCTGTTATCATGTTTACAAAGTGTCCAAGTTTCATTGCCATAACTAACCCTAGAAAGAACCAAACTATCATACAGTCTAATTTTAGTCTTTAGGTGTATACGCCTATTTCTCCACACTCTCCATAGATTCTTAAAAGTCCCGGCAGCAATCCCTATTCGTCTGTTAATCTCATGCCGCACATCACCAGTATCTGTTACGTAGCTCCCAAGATAATTAAACTGTGACACCTGCTCAAGGGTGCAACCATTCAGATTAAGTGAATCACAGCCTGCCTGACCAATTTTCAGTCCATTTGCTGTTAATTAAATTATAATCTATCATATTGCTGTGCAACCCTCAGGTGAAACTCATGTATATTTATAAATGTCACGGTGTTTGTAGTATGTGTTAGTTATTCGCAAACTATTAAATTTACTTACCTGTAGGAGACGTTCCTTATTGCTATTGGAACAACCAACGCCAAAGGGACCTAAAACTTATGCCCAAAGATTAGAGTCAATATCAACTTTAGCATTGAAGTCACCTAGCACAAGAGAAATATTTTCTTTCTTCACAGAATTTCAAAATATCCTGAAGCTGGCTGTAAAACGTATCATCGTTCTCATCAGAGTGCTCTGTGGGGCATAACAACAGACGACATTCAGGTCTTTAATTTTTGTTTTAAATTTTGCTGTAGAAATCTTTCATCCAATTTCAATCCAAGAACAGCATCACTGGCGTGTCTGCTGAGAAGCAAACCTACACCTTGGAGATGCTTTCCATCCTCCCTACCTGAAAAGAGAAATTTAAAGTTATTTTTAAGTATCTAACTTTTACCTGTCCATCTGATCTCTTGCAAACCTATAATATCTAGGCTATAACGCTTGAATTCCTGCGTGAGGACATCAAGAGAATAATCTCTATATAAGTCCTCACGTTCCACGTACCTGTAGAGAGAAATGATTTGTAGGATTTTTAAAGACTCTAGGTTTATGAGAGAGGTAGGGACAATATTATCAGCCTTCTGATCGCAGGCATGGGGCAAAGACCTGTTCCTCCTCCGCTAAAGGCTGAAGCCACCGATGCTGGTAGGAACTTCAGGCACCACCTTTTCAAGTGGACTTTTTCAAGAGCCATATTGCCTGCCTGAGACACATGATTCCAGTTTAGGATTGATGACGCCCAACTAGCTAAGTGAGGTTCAGGTACCTGCGATGGACTCTGATAAGGATTATCCACCAGCTGATATAAGGTATCCCATGCCTCTGTTCACTTAGGGCGGGCAACCCACAAGCAAACAGAAAACATTGCGGCAGATTCTCCCTCAACAGAGGCCCACCAGTGCAGTAAGTCCAAGATCCACAATCAAGCTCAAATACATAAACCAATTCAGTCTAGGGTATAAATGGTCAATATTTTATTATTAACAGAAAATTGGAAGTATTGAATGGTAATGTCGATCACAATCTAATTAATTTTATTGATTTCACACAGTGCTGTAACCAGTAGGAAAAAGAAATTTAAAATGATTCAGACAATTCGAATACAAATAAGTGTTTGTACAGGGGAGGTAAAGATAAAAAAAATACTCCCTCAAGCAGCTGCTTGTCACGAGTTCTGACAGGAGCCTGTCGCTTTATACGCCATAGTAGGAGGTCTGTGAGGAAGGCGAGACCTCAGCAGAAAATCAACAGAAACATCCATGCCTTACCAGGGGCTCAAATCCAGGTCCCGTCGATCGGGGGCGAGGGTGGCTCAGTCGGTTGCGCGCCAGACCAGGCTCGTAATCTTCAGTTCCCAGGTTCGAGTCCCAGCTGGTTCAGCGTTGAGATTTATCTCCGCGAAATTCCCCGCCCTGCCCACGGTCAGTAGGGGACCCGATGGGCATGGAAAGACCACCGTTCGTGGGATGGTTCGTTAAGCCGTGGCCCCGTGTTCGGGAGACCCATACCCTGTGCACGTTAAAGAACACGTTGGAAGGCCTTGACGGGAGGCTACCATCTGTCTCCCAACAGCTGTTCCAGTGGGTCCCCTCTCCCAACCTCTTCTGACGTGACCTCAACATGGACTAAATGACCTGGCCATTTAGTCCATGTTGTGCAAAAAAGTGCCGCTCAGAGGTAAAACAACCAACCAATCAACCCGTCGATCAGTAGCCAAGCGCGCTAACCACTCGGCCACGTGACGGCTATGGTACCTTTTAAATGTAATATTGAGTTTATTTTATAAAATTATAACTGCTTATTGTATACTATATTTAGTATACAATAATTTATCACACAAGCGTTTCAAAATACATTCAAATTTCTTCACCCATTCTATTAACACTGTTCTTATCCATATTATTATTTTTCTCTGTCACACTCATACACATCTCCAACACTGATTTCCACTCGTTACAATTTTGTCGTTATTTTCACTCGAGTCAATAGATTTTCTCACTTTTGCACATTTTTTTCTCCAGTGAAACAGAGAAAAAACAAATTCATCTATCTCCCGAAAATGTTTCAAATTACGCATTAAATTGTTTAAGATATTACCTTTTAACGATTTTTTTAATTCATATTTTGATGAGTAGTGCATATGAAACTGCTATTACAGTAAGACAGATTTTGAACTTCTATTTAGAAACATCTCTAATGATGAAGTTTCAGTCGGATTCCTCTTCTATTTAACTCTAGAAGTGGCAGCATAATTGCTCTAAAATGACAGGAAATATGAGCATCACATCCAGTATTATCGATTTATTTAATTCAAACTACCGTTAGATGAATGTTTGAACGTCTACCGTTACTTTCGGTCCAGGCCTTGGTTTACTTTTTAGCTGAAGGACCTCATAGGTAACTAAAATGGAAGGAAGGATCGCATAGGAATCTGAAAATGGAAGGGCCAAAGAAATATGTGTACATATATCAATAACTTATGTATAACCACCAGGCGGGGGTGGCTCAGTCGGTAGCGCGCCAGGCTCGTAATCTGTAGTTCCCAGGTTCGAGTCCCAGCTGGGTCAGCGTTGAGATTTATCTCCGCAAAATTTCCTCGCCCTGCCCACGGTCAGTAGGGGACACCGATGGGCTTGAAAAGGCTGCCGTCCGTCGGATGGGACGTTAAGCCGTGGCCCCGTGTGCGGGAGAGCCATACCCTGCGCACGTTAAAGAACACGCTGGATGGCCTTGACGGGAGGCTACCATCTGTCTCCCAACAGCTGTTCCAGTGGGTCCCCTCCCCCAACCTTCTCTGAGCCTTCGGGGTCCTTGTGGCCTGGCCATTTAGCCCATGGTGTGCAAAAAAGTGCCGCTCAGAGGTAAAATAATCCAATTCAATGTATAACCAACGAAAAAAAAAATCTAAAGTGAAATATAGAAAATATAATTCTAATGAGAATTTGTTTCGCCGAAATGGGACTTCTTGTCCTCCATACGCTCATTTTCTCTTTTACAAATTTAATTGTCATCAGCAGCTCCCGTCAACACAAATAAAGGTGGCAGGCTGTAGTTTTTCCAAGCCTCCTCTAATCAATGATGCATTTGTTGTTAATGGTAGAAACTTTCTGGGGCTGAAACAAATCCGCAGAAAGAAAATACTCTTTTGGAGCGTGCATTTAAAAGTGGAATGGCATTTTCTAAATAGAGAAAACTTTGCAGTAAAACACGGATTTCGGCAGTTGTTTCACTCTTCAATATCGTCACGAGAATTCTTGCGAAACTGGTTAAAAAAACTTGCCTTTGTGCTCGCAAAAAGTTTCTTTAAACTATTTCGAAACAATTTTGGAAGTAAGCAGGATTTTTTGTGACGTGGAACAATCGTTTTTCCACAAAAAAAGAAAGAAAAAAACTGAAGAGCGAATAGAAAAATTACCGAAACTTGAACAAGTTCTGTATTGTTCATTTGCAGCGATATCCTCTGCTAATATACCTTATTGATCTCTGCCCTATAGAATTTTTATAAAGAGGGAACATGAACTTGTTCTTAAGCCTAGTATTATACACTGCTCGATATTGAAAGTGCCCCACCCAGAAGGACATGTCGTACAAACATGCAAATAGAAGGGTGGGTGTGCGCAGTTGAGATATGCAAATGATGATAATCCGGACCCAATGACGTGTGTGGCTCAAGAGATAAAAGGTTCAAGAAGGAACAGGGATGGTATTGTGTTTATATAGGTGGAAGTCATATGAACGGTTGAGATAGGTGGTTCCGCTTGGAAATTGTTCAGTGAAAGCAGAAAATTCTTGGTACACACCGTCGGCAGATTTATCGCCATTTGGATGCTTTTGAGAGAGGAAGAATTTTAGTCCTATGTGAAGCTGGATGGACTACATGTCGTGTCGTTGCCCATGTTCATCAGGATGCAAGAAATGTTGAATGCTGTTGGCAATAGTGGTGAAATGAAGGTTCTAACGTGCATCGCAGAGAGAGTGGTGCTGTCTGACAGACCTCAGCACGGCTTGATAGGCACATTGTTCAACATGCTCGTTCGTCACCAAAGAGCACTGAAGGCAATATTCGATGGGTCGTGTCAGCAGCCATGGACGTCCCCATAACGACCCGAATGATAAACCGAAGTTTGCATGAGGCACACCTGCGCTCTAGGAAACCATTACGTCGACTGCCATTCACTGCAAACCATCGCAGCACTCTTCTGGCTTGGTGCCGAAGTCGTGCGAAGTCGAAGACTGGGGTCACGAATGGAACACTGTTGTGTTTAGTGATGAATCCTATTTCTGTCTGAGTGCTGACGATAGACGGGTCCGTGTATCAGAGGTAAAACAACCCAACAACCTGGCGAGTTGTTGGGTTGTTTTACCTCTGAGCGTCACTTTTTTGCACACCATGGGCTAAATGGCCAGGTCACATGGACCCCGAAGGCTCAGAGAAGGTTGGGAGAGGGGACCCACTGGAACAGCTGTTGGGAGACAGATGGTAGCCTCCCGTAAGGCCATCCAGCGTGTTCTTTAACGTGCACAGGGTATAGCTCTCCCGCACACGGGGTCACGGCTTAACGTCCCATCCGACGGACGGCGGCCTTTCCAAGCCCATCGGTGTCCCCTACTGACCGTGGGCAAGGCGGGGAATTTTGCGGAGATAAATCTCAATGCTGACCCAGCTCACAACCTGGCGAGAGGACGGATCCAGTTTTTGTTTGAGACTGGCACACCGTCCGTCAGTCAGGCATATTGGTATGGGGTACTATTGGATATGACAAAAGGTCACCTCTTGTCCGCATCACGGGAACACTGACAGCTGCATGGTTCTGCAGCCTGTTTTGTTATCATTCCTGGGAGGTATACAGCAGCCCATTTTCCAGCATGATAACGCCTGTGTACATACTGCTAGGGTCTCCAGACAATGTTTGCTCAAGTATTGCCATAGCCAGCATGATCTCCAGATTTATCCCCAATAGAAAATCTGTGGGACCTCATTGGATGACGTGTGCAATCCTGTCAACGGCTAGTACGGAATCTCGATGAATTATGGGTGCTTGGTATATCCGTCGTATGACTTTATGCCACTCCGTATTGCTGCCTGTATTGCCGTTATGGTTGCCGGCGATGCAACCACCTACTGAGGCAGTCACATTGTGCTGCATTATCTTGTTTTCTAACCGCTTTAAGTGGCTGCAAATTAAATCATGGTATGCCATTGTATATTGCAATGTGTGTGTTATATTTCACCCCTGCCCCCTTACTCCTTCTGGGTGAGGCAATTTCAATGTCGTGCAGTGTAATTATATATATTTATGAAGAACTATTCAAACAATACGCCGACGCTGATGATGACTTGATCACTTCAAAAATCTCTGCCTCTTTATTAGCGCTCCTACTTAAAAACCAAGATTTGGATATTCTTAAATTTCGGATTGATGTTAGAGTGCGATATCCTCAAAAAAGCAAGGCGACCTTAACATTTTTTCGTATGACAACAGACATGTAAAGCAATTTTTTTAAGAAATTTTCGAAGTAATCTCGCTGAAGAAACTTTGGCAATGCATAATATCCTATTGCATGTCAATGATAAATATTTAAAAAACAATTTTGGATTATTATTTTTTGACATGATTTCAACCCGGATTAAAAAATTAAATTTTTTAAGCCGAAAAAAGTTATACCCTTATTAGTGATATAATAATCTCTCTAAAATGCTAAATATTTCTAAAATAAATTAGACTGTATCAAATTGAGTACATGATGAAAATGCAGCAACCAAAATGAGCATCGTTGCTCAGCATGAACGAATGAAACAAGCGCCTGACTGTTGTTTTGTTCTCATGAGACCTGTTTGTGCAGAGAAACAAAGAGTACAGGCGTCGATGAGATCTAAACTGAAGAGTTGATGAGGACTTAAAATATAAACGAAAAGACAAATACGAAATTCTGGGTTGGGTTGGGTTGTTTTACCTCTGAGCGGCACTTTTTTGCACACCATGGGCTAAATGGCCAGGTCACATGGACCCCGTAGGCTCAGAGAAGGTTGGGCGAGGGGACCCACTGGAACAGCTGTTGGGAGACAGATGGTAGCCTCCCGTCAAGGCCATCCAGCGTGTTCTTTAACGTGCACAGGGTATGGCTCTCCCGCACACGGGGCCACGGCTTAACGTCCCAGTCAACGGACGGCGGCCTTTCCAAGCCCATCGGTGTCCCCTACTGACCGTGGGCAGGGCGGGGAATTTTGCGGAGATAAAACGAAATTCTGGAACTTTAAAATAAGCTTTTATGCAAAAAAAAAGGAACTAAAAATGTGAATCGTATCTATCTAAATCTTATTTTTAAGTACTATCCTTTTAATATTTAAACAGTTATGAATGCGAGAACATTTCACAACGTTGTTCCAGTTATTGGAATAAAAATTTGTTTAAAAGATTGATATGCATTTTATATTCATCATTCTAATGTCCTCCCATTTTTCCATAAAATTGTTTTTCTAGAAATGTTGAAATTTCCATTGATATAACCTTGGGAATTCCCATCATTTGATTAAGCTTTAGTAGCTTAAGCTTGATCAAATCTTTAGCTTAGCAGCTTAAAAGAAAAGCAAGTTAAGTTGCGTTAGTTTACTTTCGAGCGGCACTGTTTTTGCACACAATGAGCTAAATCAGTGTTTCGCAAACTATTTTACTCTGCGGCACACTGAATCTAATTTTTTTTCCGCGGCACACTGAATCTATTTTTTTCCCGCGGCACACCTAAAAAAATATAAAAACAAACTCTATATAATCATCATTATATTTGCGCTTTGTTGAAGTCATCAGCCTGGCTTTACTTGAAGATTTGCTCTTGTTCCTTTAATTCATAACTCGGTGTTTGTTTTAAATATTTGTCCATTCTATGGCTTGAAATAATCAAAAATTAATACCAAAATTTGGAAAAAGCTTGATAAATACTTACAAGATCCCAGTTGATAAAATCTGAAAGATTTTTATTAAAGCACGTCGATAGCACGTCGATATTAAAGAACGTCGATAACACAAGTCAAGTCAAAATGAAATCTTTCGAATATCTAGTGTCAATTTGAAAATCTCTCGCGGCACACAGTTTGCGAGACACTGAGCTAAATGATGAGGTCACAATGAACCGAAGGGTTCAGAGCTTGTAGGAGGCACAGAGAGATCCAATGAATATCTGTTAGAAGGAACGTAGAAGAATCCCTCAGGACCATCTACATTCTTCTTTATGACCCGGGACTTTCAGAGTGGGGGGAAAAAAGGAGTCTACGGGCCATTGGCCTGCATCCCCCTCCTCATCCACTCTGAATCATCTTAGGTGCCTCAGATTTTGTTAGTGTTAAATAAACATATGTTAGATAAAAAAATTTCTGTTAACTATTCGTATTTTAATAAATATGTATATAATAATATAAATATAAACACCCCCCTCAAGCAACTGCTTGCTACAGAGGTGCCTGTCAGTTTATGCGCCACAGTAGGTTTGTGAGGTTGGCAGGACCTCAGCAGAAAAACAATAAGAACATCCATGCTTTACCCGGGGCTCGAAACCTTAGATCAGTAGCCACTAGATAAAGTAAAACAATGAAAATTAAAGGAAAACAATGATCGACTAGATATATTTCTAGCTTTGATCATCTGTCTGTTCATGGATGAGATTATTTTCTCCTAACACTCTGTCACCCCTTCCCCGTTTAGGGTGACACCCTGTACGATATTTTGTTTCCCTTATTGCTTTGACTATCGACCTATTGGGGTAATTAAAAACTAGTGTATCGGGAAGTAGTAGTATTGAGTAGTATTGGGAAGTATTTGGAAGTGTTTCATACCGTCATACCCCAGGATCTGTGGTAGTGGCGGATTAGGAAACTCAAAAATTTCAAATGGCCCAAGCCTCAAACCATCTTTTTGAAGGCCTTGGGCATGACTCTTTTACACACGGAGACACGTCGTTACATCATATCCGACTGACGGCCGTCTCTCCAATCCTATCCGTGTTCTTTTTTTCATTGACGGAGAGGGGATTTAGCGGAGAAAATCTCAAACAAGGCACAGTGAGTACTCGCACCTGAGAACATCATATAACAAGCGTGGTGCGCTACCAACTGAGCTAACCCTGCTCCTGACAGACGAAAGATTGCATTGTTATATTGTTTTACTTCTGAGCGGCACTTTGTTGCACACAACGGACCAGGCTGGAATCTAGGAAAAAATATAGAGGGCTAAGTGACGTAATCGAGCCAGAAAAAAAAGTAACAGGTGGTGGGGTTGTGGTGGTGGTGGTGGTGGGGGTGGAGGGGGGGATTGGACAAGAGACTGGATTCCCATTGCAATATAATATTTTGTCCTCCATTTTAGAGGTCTTTAATATATTTCTTGAAAAATACGTAAAATATACATAATTCTAATAATTTTTTGTCACCACTACCCTTACTAGCATTCACAAGGGGGAGAAGAGTGTGCAAGAGGGTATGGCCCCCTTGCACCCTCCCTTCTGTAACCGTCTCTGCAATGGGCTAAATGGCTAGGTCACAAGGACCCCAAGTATTCAGGGAAGTTTGAAGAAGAGGATCACTGGATAACTATTAGGAGCCAGATGGAAGCCTCCCGTCAAGGTCATCCAGCGCGTTCACGGCTTAACTATCATCAGATAAACGGTGGCCAACCGATTGGTGTCCCCTATCTGCCCGAGAACATTCTCATTGAGCGGTGATAAATCTTAACGCGGCCTAGTTGGGACTCGAATTTGGGAACATCAGATTACGAGTTTGGTGCGCTCCGATTTAGCCAACTCCCGCTCCAGAGAGGAGAGGAATTAATGATCATGATGCATCATATTACATGCAGAAGCGGAAATGGACGTCGGAGATAGTATTATTTAACACTGAAAGTTATAGCAAGCTTATTGCCGAATTATCCTCCCCACACACACTCCTATATTTTATTAAGGAATGCAATTCAGCTTGGTTTGGAGGTACAGTGGCTCAAAAAAATATCCGAACACTATGGTTGATTACAGAATTCAGAAAAAATATCCGGCAACGATTTTTATATAAATTAGTGATCTGGCAACCTTCGTATCACGTGATTACAGAATTCAGGAAAAATATCTGGAGCGTGTACAGCAACTGTACACGCTTCAGTTACCGTTCACAGCAAACTGGAGCGTGTGCAGTTACTGCACACGCTCCAGTTTGCTGTGAACGGTAACTGCACACGCTCAATATTTCCGTGAGTGAACCCACACGATCTAGTATCAAAATAATATGACCACCTACAGTCGCTCAAAAAAGTATCCGAACACTATGGTTGATTACAGAATTCAGAAAAAATATCCGGCAACGATTTTTTTAGAAATTAGTGATCTGGCAACCTTCGTGTCACGTGACACGCGGTGGTCGTCGGATAAATCTGCTAGTATATCTATATATATACGTATATTTAAATTCTTTCTTTCTTCTAATCTGATTAGCAATTAGCCCATACTGGCCTAGTGATTAGTGTACCTGACTACTAAGGCAACGAATAGGACCCTGTGTATATGTTTATATGCTATATGAGAAACCAGGACAAGCACAATAGAGCTTCTATCCTCCTTTGATTATTATCTCCATCTTATGTATAAGGGAGCACTTTCTTCCCTTAAAAAGAAAGAAAAGAACTAAATTCGCAAAGGGATCGGATTCCCCTTATATCTGGTCTGCATGAAATTTCTTATGATTTAGAAATAACTTTGCTTATTGCATTAAGAAAGGAATAAATCAATGAATCTGGATTATAAGCTCTATCTGATTACTGATTTCTTCTCAGTTCTTTCTAGTATCGCTTTATCACTGTAAACTCCGCAAATGATTAACATAAAGCTGTGTTTCTGTTTTCATAAGATCGTCTCTAGATTATGTCCCACCATTAGGAAACAAAAATTAAAAGCGGCCTCTTTAAAGAGATTGAGTAAGATATGCATACAGTCGCTCAAAAAAATATCCGAACACTATGGTTGATTACAGAATTTAGAAAAAATATCTGGCAACGATTTTTTTAGAAATTAGTGATCTGGCAACCTTCGTGTCACGTGACACGAAGGTTGCCAGATCACTAATTTCTAAAAAAAATCGTTGCCAGATATTTTTTCTGAATTTTGTAATCAACCATAGGTTCGGATATTTTTTTTTGAGCGACTGCAGGTGGTCATATTATTTTGATACTAGATCGTGTGGGCTCACTCACGGAAATATTGAGCGTGTGCAGTAACTGCACACGCTCCAGTTTGCTGTGAACGGTAACTGGAGCGTGTACAGTTGCTGTACACGCTCCAGATATTTTTCCTGAATTCTGTAATCACGTGACACAAAAGTTGCCAGATCACTAATTTCTAAAAAAATCGTTGCCAGATATTTTTTTCCGAATTTTGTAATCAACCGTAGTGTTCGGATACTTTTTTGAACGACTGTACAACATTAAATGATAAAATGTCTTTTAGTGTTGGGTTCTGATATGGAAATATGAAAGCTTCAGAGGTAACTCTTGACTGGATAACGAAATGATCATCTTTAGGAATTCATTGCTGATAGAAAATTTATTTGTTTCTTATCCTAAAGGAGTACTAATTGATGAATATCGATTATTCACACACTCAACTCTTTAAACAACTTCCCTCTTAAAGACATCTCCTCAAAATAAGTCAATCGAGATCTTTTTAACAGTTTCATAAGAAGAGGAGCAACATTGCTTGGTTTCAGATCAATGTTTCTTTTCGCGCCATGTGCGTTTGTAGTTTTCATTCCAAGTGGATATTTCCACCATTAGTGTTATGAATTTCGCTAATGCAATCTCTATCAATGTTGACTGCGCCGCCAACATACGTTTCTACGTGAGGGGCTGGGCAAGTGCGTTGAGAGCCAGATCGCATTAGCGAGATGTCTCGACATTAACGTCTCTTGAACCAAGACGAGGGAGACAAGTCAGATAGTGGGAGGGAGAGATGCTGGAGCCCAGCGAACATTTCGCTGGAGCCTGGACATTTCCATAACACGTTCTGTTGCCGCTGTGACAGCCTGACTTGTAACAGCTGTTTCGGGATGAATAAAGTGTTCGTACCGGGGACGGAGGGATGCAGGAGGGGATAGGGATGAGGAAGAAGGATGATGGCAGAGCGCGAGAGAGAGGAGGAGGAGGCAGGAGCAGGATGGATGAATGTTGCCATAAACTTACATCACTCATTGCTCCGCTCACAGCCGACGTAATCGATCCGCTGGCACCTGCAGTGGCTCGGATTGGCCAGCTCGCGCTTGTCTCGCGCCAGCCGGTGCGCACAAGGTAGCACGGGCTGTTGGAGGGGGAAAGCACGCGTGCTGGGGCAAAAGTCAGGCTCGCGCGCGCGCGCACCGCTGCCATTGTCAATTTCTCGACAGAGCAGCAAGGGCAGCGTGAAATCGGAATGATTGCACGGTGGGCGTGCGCAGCCCTTGCTACTCGCCAATCCAGCATGGCCGCCGCATAATGGGCATCGACCGAAGTCGGTTGGAGGGTGGGGAGGGGGAGGGGGACAACATAAGAGGGACGGGGGTCGAAAAAGACGCTCCCTCACACACAGACACATAGATGCTTCTACAGGAGGGGGGGAAGCTTAAGAGGAAGCTCTTCCTTTTCCCTCCTCATCACTACACCGACCTCAGACCATGACGTTCGCGCGTGCAAACATTTTATCTCTCTATATAAGCGTGGCGCGGAGCATCTCGCGTTGATGTTCTAATTACAACGCAGTGGAGGCCTCCCGTCCTCCTGTCTGGCTGGTAACGGGGGGTCCGAGGCTGGGCCGTTCTCCCAGCTGCGTCAGGCCGCCCCACGCCACATTGCCTAACATGTCGGGCGCACTCAACCCGTCAAACGGTGTCAATCGCTTTCACGCTAGCTCGGCCACGGCCACGTTTGGCACACCTGAGTGCGGCTCAGCGGCAGCCGCAGCCGCAGCTGCCTCTTTCCTGGAGCTTACCAACACCGCAGCGGCAGCGGCAGTAGCAGCAGCGGCATCGGCATCAGCAGGAGACTTCAGCTACGACTTCAGCTTGAGTGGCTTCCGGCCTCCGCCTCCGGCCCATTCTTCGGCGGCAGCCAACTTCGGCGTTTCGTACTTCGCCTCGGACGCAGCGGCCGCTGCAGCGGCAGCCGCAGAGAACTACGCCTCGCTCGCCTGGGAGGCCCAGTCCGCAGCTTTGGCAGCAGCCGCGGCTTCTCCGTATCATCAAGGACAGCCTCCTCCGCCCTTCGCTTCGTGTGACTTCGGACCCTTCTCCATTCCTGGCGCCGCGTGCCCGGGAGGCAGGATACCTGCGATGGCGGTGCAGCGATTCGGCTCCCAGATGAGGGGGTCGGCTGGAGGATCGGCCTCGGGTGGCATCGGACACAACGGCGGGGTGCCTCCGCAGGGAGGACCTCCTAAATCAAAGCCCAGGAGACGCGTCGCCACCATCGCCCAAAGAAGAGCGGCCAACATCCGAGAACGCAGAAGGATGTTTAACCTGAATTCCGCCTTCGACAAGTTGCGCAAGAAGGTACCAACTTTCGCCTACGAGAAGAGACTGTCCCGGATCGAGACCTTGAGGTTGGCCATTATGTACATCGCCTTCATGACCGAAGTAGTGAGAGGCAAAGACCAAGACGGACATCCCACTCACGACCCACATATTGCTCTTCCCCCTCCTCCTTATACTCCGGGTCATGCACTGACCGATGGTCACTTGTGGACTCCATCGCACGGACCTTCGTCCCTAAGTGATGGGGGAGTGCCCAGATCGGACAGATTGTCCCATCTGTGTTCCCGACAGGTGTGAACCGATCCGACCTGTCTCTGGTGTCGAACCCGAGACGTTTTTGGGCGTAGTCAGGCTCATCGATCCTTGAATGATTTCCATGAGAAGTAGCATTTTCCAATAGTTGTATAGAATAACTGTCTCTTCAATGTTTAGTGACTGTAGAGTTTTGTGATAAAAGGATCGTCATAGAGCAATGTGGGCAACAGTGCAATAATTTGGTGCCACAAAGCATTTATATAAACGAAAAACTTAAAGATAAACAATTCATTCTTATTTTACAGTCTCCCATTATTTGCACAGATGCAATTAAGAATTTCAGACAGAGATTTTAACAAGCATTTCCTTTTTTCTATTTGGCACACGATATTCCATGATTCTGAACTGCAATTAAATTTTCTGAAAGCAAATGTGCCGCATTTCCTGAAATACGAAGAAATATTGAATTCACTCTGAGATGGGAATTAAGTTATTCTATCCAATGTCATCGTTTAGAAATGAATGGGAATGATATCGAAGTTATCAGCTGGCAGAGCTTTAAAACTTTTCAAATGGGATTAACTAGTTCGCAGCTGAAAGAAAAAAAAAAGAACGAATATTCTTTGCCCATGCAAAATATATCTTCGAATAAACTCGTGCGAGTTTTTTCCCCCACAACGAAAACATCTAAGACTCCATTTCTATTGAATTTTGTAATACTTTGTATTTTACGAACAGAAAGCGATTTCTCACAGTAGGATTAAAAATCAAGCAAGATCATATTTTTTGAGCTGACACTTGTGTGAGTCCTCACACCTGACGCCCTTCTGTATTAAAAAGGCCAGAAAGGTCTTCTGAAGTAGTTCCGAGACATTTTTTTCTCTTGGTGTGATAATAATGTATTGAACTTGCAGACGTGATTTAAAATGTGTGCGTAATCATCTGTCGTCGGCATCTGAAATGGGAAACGCAATGATGCAATCCATTGCCCTTACAAGAATTGCCAAGGGATGTTCACGAAAGCTTCCAAGATGGTGTTAGCGATTGCAGCCGAAATTTCAGACTCTTGATGTTCTCACGAAAAAAAAAAATGGCGTAAATTACAACGAATGCTTCGATCGTAAAGAATAAACTGAAGGAGATAGGGTTGTGCTTTTTTTGGTACATTTCTACAAACTTCAGTTCTCTTGTTAAGTATGGATTCATCAGGTAGGATCGAATGCGCCACGTGGTTCCCTTTTCTCAAACTGATCGTAGAAGAGAAACCAAACTTTATTGAAAGAGAACTTCATAGAATTAATCTGTGAATGTTAAAAGGATTCCTCTGTGGAGAGAAATTTGTGAGTACTTTGTTTCTTCTTTACTTAAAGCAGTTGTAACAGAAAACGTTTCAGATAGTCAATGTCGACTGTGCTTAAAATATGAGATTTTTTTCCACGAGTAAAATAGAAAATACTTCTTTGAGACTTTTGTCAGTGTTTGTTTCTTTTTAGATTTCTTTTAATCATTTGATATAGTTAAAATAAAAACTTACACATTTAAGTTATTCATATATTAATAAAACCTCCGATAATTACCTGATTAAATTAATTAAATGCGTTAAAATTTTTGATGTATGAAGAATTTTGATAGCTGATGAAGCATCAAGAATTACGTTAATAACTGATGATGCGTTAGGAGTTACGATGATAAATGATGATGATCTTATGCTAAGAGTTACGATGATAAATGATGATGATCTTATGCTAAGTGTTACGATGATAAATGACGATGATCTTATGCTAAGAGTTACGATGATAATTGATGATGTGCAAAGACTTATGATAATAAACAATGATTCCTTAACAATTATGATATAATCAAACATTATGACATAAATCAAACATTATGACATAATCAAACATTGTGATAGCTGATGAAGCATCAAGGATTGTGGTAATAAGTAATGATGCATTAAAAATCGCGATGCTAAATTATGAGGCATTAAGAATTATAATAATAACTGACTGGAAAATATGCTGGAAACAGATGATGAAATAAGATTTAAAGGAAAAATATATGTTACATTTACGATTTATAAGATGATAACTATGATGCATTAAGAATTAGGACGATATTTCATAATGCATTAAAAATTACGACTTCTAACTGATGATGCATTTAGAAGGTTGCATTTGGTAATTGATGATGCATTAAGATTTATGGAGATAATTGATCACTCATTCGGAATTATGATGATTAAGGAGGATGAATCTTATAATCGAAATGAATTCTAAAAACACGAAAAAAAAAACGAGATTTCAGAGGCAAAAAAATAAAAGTAAGCGCTCGAGGCTTTTTCTATTCACTTTAAAAATGAGAGTTAATTAATTTTTACATAGCTTAAATCTCGCTTTCGATTGATGGTACTTGTTTTTACATTACACTTATTTTAACAGGCAAAACGTAGAATTTATTTTCCGCCATTTTTTCCCCTCCATTAACCGAAATGATGATTATTCAATTACAGCCGAAAACTTCTGAGAATTCGGACTCAGTTTCCAGAAAATGTTCGCGAGAGATCACGAGATTTAACCTAACCGAAAAATCGAGTCCCACATATCTCGTTAACTAATTTTTGCAATTAACTATTTGGTTATTAATTTCATACAAATCTTTTTTTTCATTAATTTAAAACGATCATTCCTTAAGAACTCTTTGTAAAACTTTTATATTAAGATGAAACCATTTCTTTTTCACTTTTTTTTTGTTTCGAATGCTATTTCAATTATCTTAGGCAGCCGGGAAAATAGAAGACAAAAAAGAACCAAAGTTTAAGCGAAATAATTTCATGCCTTAACAAACAAACATAAAGAAGCCACATTCAAAGGTTTTCCTTTAAAACTCAAAATTCTTTCTAAATGGCTGGATCAAACGCTTTTTTTTATTTCAGGAAAGAAGGTAAAAATGACAGAAACGTAATCCACCATTCACAGCTGATTCGAAAGCGCGATCTCCCAGTTACTTGTCCATTGCTCTGCCAGTTGTGCTCAGCCTTCGATATTTCACACTTATTGAAATACGATTATCACTCACGAAATGCTTCAGTAACCCTTAACGTCCATTGGTCCATGGTTATTACTGGTTTTATATTAAGTGCCAATTTTTAAAAAAAAGTATTTCTTTTGTCTTAGTATAAGATAAGATAAGATACCTTAGTTTAATTATTTTTAATGCACATCTGTTTTCATTCAGTCGTCTGTCGGATGGGGCGTTAAGCCGTGGGTCCATGTGAAGGAGAGCCATACCCTGTGCACACTGGATGATGGGAGGATTTCATCTGTGTCCTAAAGGCTGTCCAGTGGGTCTCCTATTATAGCTTTAAGTCATGGTGACTTGGCCATTTAGCCAACTGGATTGAAAAATGTGGAGTTGGGTTAGGTGTGCAATACAATCAGACAACTTTTTACTTTATTAATATGCATCGGGAGATTTATATTTTATAAAATAATTTCCGTTTATCAACCTTCTGTAATTACGGTTAGCGTATTGGCTATGGATAAAAGGGATCTGAGTTTGAATCCCAGTTGATGCATGCCTTTCGGAATGTATATCTCCCTCTTCTGAAGTCCCACCTTTTCCGCAAATATTCTCTATAACATATTATATGGACAGGCTCCTCTCAGACCTCTATAGCAAGCACTTTCTTGAGGGTTAATTTATTGTTGAATATTAATGCTCTTTTTTTTTGCTCTATAACATAACTTATATCTTTAGAACTTCAGGATAAGTTTCTAAAATTAGTTATTTTATTGCTGGAAAAAATTTTAAAACCAAAATGGCTAATTCTTTTGGCGAATATGAAATTCCGTTTTCAAAGAGAATTGCAATTTTCCGATTTCAGCCCCTTCTAAGGCAGAAATTTAAATTAATGGAAAATTCATAGAATGCTAAGAGTAATATTTCATTAGTGCCTATCCAATCCAAAAAGAAATTTTGTTCTATTTCTTAAATCAAAAACGTTTAGTTTTCCCTCATCCCCTGGGAGTAAGGAGGTAAGTGTGTTGTTAATCAAAACTCTTTGAACACCAAACACTACCACCTAAATGCTACACTTGTAGCATGAAGAGACTATTTAGAATATTATTTTAATAACGTTTGCCCTTTTTCTGACTTTAGCGCTCCATCAAAGAATTTAAACAATTTGAAGAGTTGGAAAATGCGAATCGTAATGGTTTATTAGTACTTATTCAAGTTAAAACGAATCTTTTGTTTATCTTTTTAAATCTTTTATTATTAAAATAAAAAAAAAGTTGAATGTCTACAGACAACAAGTTAAAAACAACGGCTCGCTTTTTGAAAACGAACTAACGTTTGGGGCACACAGGTTTAGTTCATTACCGGAAGCCTAGCTATTTAACCTTTTGAGGGTCATGCCCGAGTATACTCGGGCTGTAGAAATTTTCTCAAAGCGTCATGCCCGTATTTACTCGGGCGATGTGTTCCGGATCGTCTGGAAAATTAATTGCTGCATTTGCCATGAAATGGAAGAGAAAGGTCTTTTCAATTTGTTAGATCTGGTTCTGCTTAATTTTTAAATGAACTTTAAAAACTCGACCAATGAGAAAAGAAAAAAACACGACACTCAAAAGGTTAAGGTCTGTAATTTCAAAAAATGCTCTCTACAGTTATGCTTTTCAAACGCCGATCACAAACTAAGTAATAGAGTTTCGTTAAGAATCCTCCAGAAAAAATACTCTTCGCTCCACTCAATGGTCAGCGTTGAGATTTATCTCCGCAAAAATTCCCCGCCCTGCCCACGGTCAGTAGGGGACACCGATGGGCTTGGAAAGACCGCCGTCCGTCGGATGGGACGTTAAGCCGTGGCACCGTGTGCGGGAGAGCCATACCCTGTGCACGTTAAAGAACACGCTGGATGGCCTTGACGGGAGGCTACCATCTGTCTCCCAACAGCTGTTCCAGTGGGTCCCCTCCCCCAACCTTCTCTGAGCCTTCGGGGTCCATGTGACCTGGCCATTTAGCCCATGGTGTGCAAAAAAGTGCCGCTCAGAGGTAAAACAACACAACCCACTCAATGGAAATTACTCTTTGTGCTGATTCTAACAGGAATGAAAAAATTCGCGATGAAAGTATGGTTAGAAAATGTTTTTAAATAAATAAAGGAAACTTTTTTCTCAAGCCATCCAGCGTGTCAAGAAGAAGTTTGCCACAGATGTGTCTTACAAGAGCCCGCCAGTTTATTCCAAAGAGAAGGTCTAAGAGGAAGGTGCCACTCAGCAGAAGGGCAATACACAAAAAAGGAAACATCCATACTTCTCCGAGACTCGAACCCAGATCTCTTTTATTTGTGCAGACAAGAACGCTCATTATTTGGCTATCGGACGAGCATAAAATTTCATACACTGCCCTATCAAAATATTGACAGAATTTCCATGTTACGTCAATGGAATCTAACTTCGAAGCTCTATTACTTCTAAATTATGCATTTAATAGAAATATGGGACTGAAGATCAATTAAAGATCACAAATATATTTAAATCTCGATTTTCAACAATATTCGTTCAGTAGTTCAAGAGCTATGGAAGCTGGAATATTAAACAATAATCTTGTTTTAAAAAAATCATTAAGAAAACTTCTGAAATGTGTATTTATTTTATTAAAATGTTATTTTCATTAAAACTTTTAAACTATTATTAAATGTTGATTTTATTAAAATAATACTGTACTTATTATTTAACTTATGATTATTTTTTCTTATATGCATTACTGTTGTGAAATATTCCAGCTTGCATAACCCTTTAAAATGCTGATTTTCGACAATATTCGTTTTTATTCAGTTTTAAAAGTTCCAGCTATATGGAAGCTGGAAAGTTAAAAAAGAGCATGACGCAATCTTACAGTAGCACGAAATAATTTTCTTGTAAATAGACAATAAAAATGGAAACTACAACAATATATTAATAAACAAAAAAAAAAAAAAAAAAAAAATAACACTTTAAATACCGAACGAATATTGTTGGAAATCTAGATTTTAATAGATTTTATTATGACCTTTATCTGCAATCTCATTTTCTCATTAATCCGTATTTTAGAAGTTATAGAGTTTCGAAGTTAGAATCCCATTGACGAATAATGATTTGTAAATATAATGTAAAAGATAATTTAAAATATAAATTTTAGAATTGATTATATCCAAATGTTCACTGGTAACAAAGGTGAATGATTATCAATCTGGAGACTCTTTAGCTCTGTTCATTTCACCATCAAGACTAATCTGATCTTACATGAATAATTTCTCCTTATAAAGAGTTTTACAGCAGCCTACCACGTAACAAAATAGATGAACCCGAGGATGGAGTCAGCTTTACTTGGAAAATCTTAACAGATAAGTACAAGAAGGGTTGAGCTAGGTTCCTTTACAATTGAGCACTACTACTTTGTATACAGTAGATTAAATTGACAGGTCACAAAGACTCCAAAGTTTCAGAGTTGGGTTGGGTTGTTTTACCTCTTAGCGGCACTTTTTTGCACACCATGGGCTAAATAGCCAGGTCACATGGACCCCGAAGGCTCAGAGAAGGTTGTGGGAGGGGACCCACTGGAACAACTGTTGATAGACAGCTGATGATAGCCTCCCGTCAAGGCCATCCAGCGTGTTCTTTAACGTGCACAGGGTATGGCTCTCCCGCACACGGGGCCACGGCTTAACGTCCCATCCGACGGACGGCGGCCTTTCCAAGCCTTTCGGTGTCCCCTACTGACCGTGGGCAGGGCGGGGAATAATGCGGAGATAAATCTCAACGCTGACCCAGCTGGGACTCGAACCTGGGAACTACAGATTACGAGCCTGGCGCGCTACCGACTGAGCCCCCCCCCCCGCCCCCCAAAGTCTCAGAGTTAAATAGTGGAAAGGATTCCACTGGACAGCTGTTAGAAGACAGATAGAAACCTCCGATCAAGTCTATTTCTCTTGTTCTTTAATTTGCATAGGGTATGGCTTTCCTAAACACGGGACCAAGGTTTAATGACCTATCTGAATGATAGCGAGCTTTCTTAATCCATCGGTGTAGCCTTTCATACGAGTTGTGGGTTGTTTTACCTCTGAGCGACACTAATTTTTGCACACAGTAGCCAGGTCACAAGGACTCCGAAGGCTCAGAAGAAGGTTGGGGGAGGGGACCCGTGTACTTTAACGTGCATAGGATGTGACTTTCCTGCACACGGGGCCACGGCTTAACGTCCCATCCGACGGACGGTGACCTTTTCAAGCCCATCGGCGTTCCCTACTGACCGTGGGCAGGACGGGGAGTTTTGCGGAGATAAATCTCAACGCTGACCCAGCTGGGACTCGAACCTGGAAACTGCAGATTACGAGCCTGGTGCGCTACCGACTGAGCACCCCCGACCCGCCTTTCACACGAGAGTAGAGAAAGTGTTGGATGAAAAAATCTCAACCTAGGCACAGTAGAGGTTCGAACCAAAGAACAGATCACGTGCCTGGCTAGGTACTGAGGGAGCCTATCCCCACTTTTCTAAAATATCGAATTCTTTTCTTAAATCTGGCTTTACTAATGTAAATGGTGACGAAAATTTGAATAACATCGTGGAAGCTACAACGTCTACAAAGCTCTGAGGTCTCTAATAGAAAATGGTTTCCTTTCTCAATGCTTAATAAATTAGCATTCATTAAAGAGCAAATAATAATCGTGACATTAAAAATTTTATTAAGATAAATATCTTTTAGAAATTCAAAACAAGATTTTTTTTAGTTTTTGTTATCTATTTTTAATAAAATTATTTAAGGCGACTGTAATAGTTCTTGCTCTTGAACGTTACGGTTTCCATACCGTGTAAATAACGAATACTGTGGAAAATCAAGATTTTATTGGGATCTTTAACACCTTTAAGGCAGATATTTCAATAAAAGGCTTAATTTAGAAGTTACGAAGTTTCCATTTTAGACTGAAATAAAATGGGATCGTTCCTTAAATTTCGGAATAAAATATTTGACTTTATAATCGTTTGTTAATGCGCACATAAATTTTACCTATTATACAAAAACATCTCATTTCTATTATTTGCAAATGACCAGCGCAATGGCATTACAAAAACATCTGACTTCATGGTAGGAGAAGGAATGTAAGTAAAATTTGCATTGATCTCATTTAAGAGGATAAACCCTTTCACTTCATAAGACGAATATAGTCGTCACTGAAAATGGCCGAAGTGAGTATATTCTCATTGAATATGTTGAGACAGTACAAGGCCAAAGTGAGTATATCCTTATTAAATATGCTGAGTAAAATGGCCGAAGTGAGAAAAGACCTTATTGAATATGAGAGACAGAAAATGGCCGAAGTGAGCATATCCTTATTCAATGTGCTGAGAATAAAATGGCCGAAGTGAGCATATCCTCATTGAACGTGCTGAGCATAAAATGGCCGAAGTGAGCATATCTTCATTGAATGTGCTGAGCATAAAATGACCGAAGTGAGCATATTCTCACTGAATGTGCTGAACAGAAAATGGCCGAAGCGAGCATACTCTCATTTAATATGCTGAGACAGAAAATGGCCAGAATTAAACCTTCAGCATTTGAAAGAATTAAGGAAAAATACAGGATAACTCAGTTGCTTTTACCTTTTGGAAATCATTTGCATTCTAGAGGTATGAAAATAATAGGGATAAAGTTATACGAAACTTTACAGGTAATAAATTAATGAATGACAGCTGAATTAGTCAAAATTCTCCAGACAATGATAGATTTTAATCCTTTCTAGTCCAAATGTGTTCAATAAGTCCACGTTTTGGAAATGCATTATTGACAAAGCAGCTGCAAAACGTGGCATGCATTTTTGTTCCTTAGACGAAAACAGTTCAAGTTCGAAAGTTAAAACTTTCTCCAGATATTTCTAACAATATAAACCAAGTAGTGTCATAATGAATAAATGAATTAAATATTTTAAAATCTCTGTAAAGTATTTCATTCTTTCATGAAAGGAAATATATATAACGGTTTCTGACGCTGTTCACCCGCATATCCCTTTTCTGTTTTTCCTTAGAAGACACAAAATATTTCTTATAAATGCCTTTCATTTGAAAGCACAAGCAAGGGAATGAAAAATCTTATCTGACGACTGGACCCGAAACGTGATGCCAAGTGACAGTTAGATGATGACGATCAGTTTCGTCTCTGGAAAAGGTTCAATCGGTGTCCAATGTGTTTTCGTGAACGAGAACCGACTTGAAACTTTCAAGTGTATGCGCGAACCATATGCGCATAGAGGGAATTTTAGTGTAATAGGTAACAATTATACGAGCATATACAATTATAAAGTCAAGTATTTTATTGAAATCATTTGTATAACATTTTCACAAGTTTTACATTTTAATGCAGGAGTTCTTAACCAGGAGTGCGAGGAGAACGTCCAGGGGTGCTAGAAAACATTTCGAAAATCTTTATTTTAAATTTTATTGAATTTCTAAAGTAAAAAAAAAATCTGAGCAAAGGAGACTTGTAAATTGAGGCGACCCTTGCAGCGAGAATTCCATACCTCGCTGCACGGGTCGCGGGAACTGAAAGAGATAAAAAAAAAACTTGTTTTAATAGGAGATCTGAGTTTGCAGATACACGAATGAAAGCGAAATATTCGAATATTTCTTCGGCTACCTAGTGGGCTGTAGGAAAAAAATATTCTTCTCTGAACATGGAATGGACATCACTGATTTAGCATCGAAGATATTTTGATAAGTCAACTGAATACTTCTTGGAGAGATATGAAAGGAAATGTAACAACATTTTCAAGGGGGATCATTCCTTACTCTACTAAAAATGAAATAACATTTGGAATCATTTTTGCAAATGGAATTCTTTATCCTGGATTCGAAGCTGGATCCCATTGCTCCGCTGCCATAGACTCTAACTTCATCTTTACTGAGATTTTTTCCTTTAGGGGTGGTGGGGGGGAACGTAAAGTTCTGTTATAACAAGGGGGGGGGGAGAAGCAAAGTTCTGCCGTCAAACATGGCAAGGATATTGAGGCGCGATGGAAAACAATTCAGTAACTCAACGGTAGAGAATTTGGAGCGCTTTCAGTCCATCGGGGCTCTACTCCCAGTTGAGCTGAATAATTATCCTTCTCTTTTTGTAACTGATTAAGCTATTATAATGATTAAAGTATATCCCAAAGATATCAATAGATGGTCTACCTCAAAAAGATTAGAGCTTATTGAAAAAGAAGCATCAGACAAGACAAATCATCACAATGACAAGATATTAAAACTTTTCCACTGGCGGCTAATTTTTAATAATGGAGGCAACACGCAGGACGTAAATTAATGTAATTATTTGTATCAAGTGGTATAAAAGTTTTAACTAACAGTTCAGCTCCATTCTTAGAATTATCGCGAAAACTTTTTCTTGTATTTGCATCGGATTCATTGAATCAAAAGCTACCCTAAAATTTCTCTCTAAGAAATAGCTTGAAGTTCTTCGAATTGAGCCCCAGTTCCAGAATCAATTGATACTTTCACACTCAACTAGATTCACTCTGTGGGATGGAAAATCTTACTTTGAAGACTGGATCCAAATCACGAGGGGCGGGGTGGCTCACTCGGTAGCGCGTGAGACTCGTAATCTGCAGTTCCCAGTTCGAGTCCCAGCTGGGTCAACGTTGAGATTTATCTCCGCAAAATTCCCCGCCCTGCCCACGGTCAGTAGGGGGCACCGATGGGCTTGGAAAGGCCGCCGTCCGTCGGATGGGACGTTAAGCCGTGGCCCCGTGTGCGGGAGAGCCATACCCTGTGCACGTTAAAGAACACGCTAGATGGCCTTGACGGGAGGCTACCATCTGTTCTCCCAACAGCCGTTCCAGTGGGTCTCCTCCCCCAACCTTCTCTGAGCCTTCGGGTCCATGTGAACTGGCCATTTTGCCCATGGTGTGCAAAAAAGTGCCGCTCAGAGGTAAAACAACCCAACCCAAATCACGTACCTCTAGTCTGCACATCCTTGCCCTAATAAATAAAAAAATAATAAATACCCCCTCAAGCAGCTGCTTGCCACAGAGGTCTGACAGGAGCCTGTCAGTTTATATGCCACAGTAGGAGATCTGAGAGGATGGCAGGACCTCAGCAGAAAAACGACACACACAACCATGCCTAATCCGGGGCTCGAACCCAGGTCCCTTAGATCAGTAGCCAAGCGTGCTAATCACTCGGCCACGGGACGGCTCTTGCCCTAATGCGAGATGAATTTTGTCTTCTGAATATTGCAAAGCATTATTTCAACAGAACAAAATGAATTTTTAAAAGGGGGAGAATTTTTATCGTGATCATTTGACTTATTTTCTCTCTGTTAAATTTCGCACTTAAATAATTTATTTACGACGAGCAACTTCTGATATGGCAAAATGGCATCCATCTATGTTCGTTTCGTTGCAGCTATAGGAAGCATGAAATGAAACAAACGCACAGGTGACAGTTCTTTCATTTGGCCATGGTGGAAGCTCATTAATTCACGGACATAATTTTAATTTTTAATCTGTGTAGAAAAAACATGTTTTTAAATAGACATTTGTTTAGTGTACACGGCTAAAGGCATGTTTTATGTGATATTTGAGTTCTGTGAGGAAACAGAAAGATGATTGTTTAGCTCTAGGCTAGTAAATGACAAACTTTTACGGAGAAATTCTCAATGAAAATATTTCTTAAACAGACCTTGATATCAGAGCGTTGTTTTTAGGCAACGAAGAAAAAGAAACGGCTGCTTTCACATTTCCCACATTTCTTCCTAACTCTGATCGATTTGATGCTAACCAATGGAATTGGCATACATAACAATGTGTATATGCTTATATTATACCTCTATTACAGCGATGTCCAATACATTTGCCACATGTGGCCAATGCATGAATGAGAAATAATAATAGTTATCCCTAAATGCGGCGAATATGCCAATACGACAACCACAAGTGGGGCGAGCTTTGAATTTCCGTTGGATAGCGCTGCTCTATAATATACAGGGTGAATCTGAAAAAGTGGGCAAAACTTTACGGGTGGTAGAACGCAGCTATACGAGCAATATTCGTCATAGAATGTATGGTCGGAACGCAAGCGGTGAGAAGTTAAAAGGTAGTTTTCCACTGACACATTTAAAGAATGAACACAAGAAGGAGAGGAGATACTTCAGAAAACATTTTATTAACAGGAATGTAATTGAGGTACATGCTCAAAGAAATTGCTCAAAAAGTGCATATCCGCCATTTCGTGGTTAGTATAACCAGCCATCCTCTCGGCAATCCACGTAGAAATGCCGTTGGGTGCGAGGACCGACCCTTTTATACCATTTCCAACGCCACCTAGCGGCTCGCCGTTTGCGTTCCGCCCATACTTTTTATGACGAATATTGCTCGTATAGCTGCGTTCTACCACCCCGTAAAGTTTTGCCCACTTTTTCAGATTCACCCTGTATATAAACATAAACACGTGTAATAATATCACAAAGAAACGAATTGATTGAATGGTTGATTCAAACAACGTAGTTTCCAAAATTTCTTTTTAAAGCTTTCTGCGTAATTACTTACTCTGATTATATGAATGTGTCATTATGGAAATGATTAGTCACAGATAATTAATATAGCGAAGAAGGAAAATTTAAGATCCAAGTCTTGTTTTTACCACTTCTGTTGAAAAGAATTCTTTTTGGTCAGAGCGTCATGCGACTCTGAGCACTCTAATAAATGGCTCTTGATGCTTTTTGGTTCAACATTCAACTCTGAAAATGTTTTAATGACTTTCGTTAAAAGCAAGCACGGAGAAGGTTGGCAGACGAAAGTTTGAAGCAATGATGCAACTTAAATGTTCTAAACACACTTCAAATTTGAATAAGGTGGCCGAGAAGACTCAAACTCGAAAGTCACATTGATGAATGGCAGATTTTTTTAACAAGTTTCTTCAATAGTTTTATTGTATACACTTGAATACACCTATTTTAATATTGTACGTTATGTTTTCATTTTTGTTGATAAAATAATACTGGTCTGCATAAAAATCTTCCCTCGAAAAACATTAGGTGTACTTTATAGTTTTGAGAGTCCTAAATCCGAATCTGGCATCCAAATGTTTATATGATGGCCACAAGAAGCCTCATCATGGAATTCTGAAGCGAAACTTAGGTGGCGCTTAGGTTTTGGAATTGAAGGCAATGCTATCTGCGATGAAGAACTCAGTAAAGTTAAACGCCTATTAGAATATTGGCAGAGAGAATTCAAAAGAAATGAAATTTAACTGCCAAATTTTTCTTCCGAGAAGAAGGAAGTCAACAACTTCAACAAACTAACTAACATCAGTCACTATTTCCGTGGGAGGATGTTTTTTGAAAAAATGATTTTTTTTTTGTGAATATGTATGATTTTATTCGTTTTCATACTACTGGAAGCCTCAGGTTTATTCGGATGAGCATGGAGAAAGGTTTCATCAAGTTATATCCGAAATGGAAAAACGATATAGCGGCAAATGGAACGAGAGTATGTTGGCGGACTACTGTTGAGCCCTGCTGAGAGATGCTCCACAAATAAAATATAAGCGACGGAAGACAACATAATGAATAATTTTTTCTGTAAATATTTACACGTATCAGGATTTATTAGTGTCAGCTTTAACTTTTTACAATGTAAATAAATATTTGATAAAATATATTTGTCTTTTCTGAGTAAAATAGAGTTTTTATTTTTAATTAAACTCGTATCTCTAGAAAACTGTAGGTGATAGAACAAATCGGCTGCCAGATTCGGACTCATCACCCTCAAAAATATATAGTTCAGACGTATTTTGGACGGGAGGGGGAAATTTTTCTCTTTTTTTTTTGCAGACTAGTGTAATCTGTGATTTATTTTTTTCCTTTTAATATTTTTATTATTTTTGTCCCAATAAAGATTATAATTTGCGGCTCTCAAAATTTAACCATTTTTTTTGGCTGTTTTGGTTTTTGACCCCAGGAAAGATTCTCGATCCCTGAGTTAAAGGAACATGTCATGCTTGTCAAGATAAAAACGGAAACTAATCTCTTACGCGACTTAAGGTAACAAAAATGAAAAATCTTTTGACAACAGTTATGGCAACAGCAATATATTCATCTCCAAAGCCCATGCTGACTTCCAATTGCACTTTCAGGCACTGACTTGTGACATCAGATTCAGCTTTAACCCTTTCACGACTAAGGGAAACATTTTTCCCATTTTAAAATTGGTGATTGTCATATTTAATTATAACCTTATCTGCATTTTTTATACAGAATGTCAAAATAGAACGTATGCCGAACGCAATTACGTAAACGGGAACGTTTAGAAAACAAAAACAGAACTGTCAGGACGCATAATATATGTACTATGTGCAATGTCCATCTTTGCCTCACTACCAAAAGAAATTGCTTCGCCGAATATCATAATTAGCACATCATTTTGTATAGGAATTTTATTTCATAATTTTGTATTATTTTAGTTAACATTTTGTTCTAATAAACCAATAAATAAAAGACATTGCATAATAAGCCTAACTATAATTTGTGTTACCTTTATAGTCCATTGGGAAAAATATTTCCCATAAAATTCCAAAAAAACTTCACATTGTTATGTATTTTTTTTTATGATTTTTATTTATTTTACGTCTAAAAACAAACTAAAATAAACAGTTACATACTAATATTTACTCTTAGAAACCTTATGGTCCTGAAAGGGTTAAACGCGTTATGAAAGCTGGAATACTTAACAGCAGCAATGCCATCCCAAGAAATATAAAATTGACGACTATAAATAAGGATAATAAATTTGTTTTTCTTCTGCTGTTCTTACAATGTTATTCGCAATAATTGTTGTAATTAGACACGTGTAAATCAAAATACAAAAAGAAATAAAAACACAGTTTGTAACATGACACGAAAAAAAAAAGAGAATGAAAAAGAATAAGAGAAAAAACAAAACAAAACTTATATGTGCAATCAAGAGTTCATAGTGAAAATCTGGCAACATATTGTTCTACTTTGGCATATAAACTGACAGGCTCCTGTCAGACCTCTGTGGCAAGCAGCTGCTTGAGGGGGTATTTATTTATTTATTTATTTATTGTTGTTAATTTATATACAATTTGAATAATGAAAGAATTAAATTTTATTTAAAAAGAACAATCCACGCTAAATAAGACAACGTGGTCAGTGGGTGAGTTGTTAGCGTGTTTGATTGCGGATCAGAGAGATCTGGGTTCGAGTCCTGAGTAAAGTGTACAGTCACTCAAAAAAGTATCCGAACACTATGGTTGATTACAGAATTCAGAAAAAATATCTGGCAAAGATTTTTTTAGAAATTAGTGATCTGTCAACCTTCGTGTCACGTGACAGGAAGGTTGCCAGATCACTAATTTGTAAAAAAATATTTGCCAGATATTTTTTCTGAATTCTGAAATCAACCATAGTGTTCGGATATTTTTTAATATATATAGTGCGTCTGAATATATAATGCAATGAATATGGAGCGTGTGCAGTTACCGTTCACAGCAAACTGGAGCGGTTGCGGTTAATGTTCACAGCACATTGGATCGTGTGAGCTCACAAAGACCTGGATCGTGTGGGCTCACTCACGGAAATATTGAGCGTGTGCAGTTACCGTTCACAGCAAACTGGAGCGTGTACAGTCACTGCACACGCTCCAGTTTGCTGTGAACGGTAACTGGAGCGTGTACAGTTGCTGTACACGCTCCAGATATTTTTTCTGAATTCTGTAATCACGTGACACGAAGGTTGTCAGATCACTAATTTCTAAAAAAATCGCTGCCAGATATATTTTCTGAATTCTGTTATCAACCATAGTGTTCGGATACTTTTTTGAGCGACTGTACGTGTTTCTTGTGGTGTACTTTTGCTGATGTCTCACAGACCTTCCCTACGATGTATTAAACTGCAGACTCCAATCAGATCTCTCAGATCTCTGTGGTAAGCAGCTGTTTAATGGGTAATTTATTCATTTTCGTTTTTTAATATATTATAGTGCATCATAATTATAAGCGCAAAAAAATATCACGAACAAAACCATCACGTTTATTAAACTTTACATAAATGCTAACGAAAACTCGTGTATTTGAAATAATCTTCTGATAAGATATGGATTAGCAGAAGTTACAGTTGGGCTGTTTTACCTCTGAGAGGCGCTCTTTTGCACACAATGGGCTAATTTGCCAGATCACAAGGGCTCAGAAATGATTGGGAAGGGGATCCACTGGACATCTGGTAAAAGACAGGTGGAACAGTCCCGTGAAACTCATCCAGCGTGTTCTTTAACTGGCAGAGGGTATAGCTGGGTCCGCCATTAGGAAGGGTCAAGAGGGGGCCCTGCGCTACAGCAAAAAAATGAAAATTACTGGACAAAATATATGAAAAGACGGGAGGAAAATATGCAAAAATAAGGACAGACAGACTAACCAGAAAAAGAGAAACTTATCTTAAGAAACCCACCCCCCTGAGATTTATGATTCAAAGGAAAAATAAGGGGCCTTGAAAATATTTCTTGCAGCTGTAACGTATATCTAAGGGTGACAGTGGGTGTATGGCCCTTCTGCACACCAGGCCACGGCTTCGACGTCCCATCCCACCGATCGCAACCTTTCAAGACCATCGGTGTCTCCTTTTTCCCACCGAGGATAGTGTGAGGCCTAGAGGAGTTAAATTTCGGTGCTAGTACAGTCGGGAATCGAACCTGGGAACTGCAGATTACGAGCCTGCCAACTACAGACTGATTCAATTTCCTTCTCAGAAGTTACAATATGTGAATAATTGTAATGCAAAAATTGCAAAATTCACACAAAATGGTTTGAAATAGTACTTATTATTTAAAGTTTCAATTAGAAATTCCTTTCCGATTGAACAGGAATTAATAAAATATTACGATTTTGCACTTTCCGATTCTGCCAATAGCTTTGACAGCGCCCTCTAATGGTAAGAAAAATTTGGAAAATGACAAAATTTTAAACGAATATTGCAAACAAATATATTTATGCTACAAATTTGAAATTCTGGGTTAAGAATTTGGTGGTAGAGTGTTTTGCATTAAGAGCAGTGATTTTCCCCTTTATCCACCAGGGGTTTTAACACAGGTCTTTTTGACCAATAACCAATGGCGTTAACCACTCGACCACGGTAAAATCTTTAATGTAATTAAAAGCGTCATATTTGATGATTAATTTTAACCATTTAAATTGATTATAAATAGAACTAATTGTACAAATTTAAGCTATGTCCTTCATTTTCAAGAACATTTTTTGTCTTATATTTGGAACTTGGTTATCTTCTGAAGCTCCCTGGTGAAGGCTTCCTCATTTCTCAAATGGATAATAATACGAAAGGTCCTCATTTCTCAAATGGATAATTCGAAAGCGTCCTCATGTCTCAATTGGATAATACGAGGACATCATCATTTATCATATGGAGACGTCGAAAGCGTTTCATTTTTCAATTGGATAATATTTTCAAGTAGAAAATACGAAGTTCTCATTTCTCAAGTCGAGAAAATGAAGGTGTCCTCATTTTCAAGTGGAAATTTTAAAGCGTCCTTATTTCTCCAATCGTGAATATGAATGCATCTTCATTTTGCAAATAGAATATATGAAGTGTCTTTATTTCTCAAGTGGAAATATGAAAGCATCTTTTTTTCTCAAAGGCCTTCTCATTTCTGAAGTTGACAATAAGTCCTCATTTCTTAAGTTGAGATTATGTAGACTTCATTTCTCAAGTTAAAGAATGTGAAAATGTCCTCTTTTCTCCTGTGGATAATATGGATAATAGAACTATATCTGAACAAATCAAATTCAACACGGGAGTACCTCAAGATTCTGTGCTGGGATCTTTATTTCTTTTTTATATAAATGATATTCGATCACAAAAGGGAGCAACTAAACTAGTTGTGTATGCAAATGATATAAATGTTATATCTTTCCACACTGATGTAAGAATTTTAGTGTAAGAAACAAAAGTATGATTGAAAATATGCACAAATAGATCACATGAAATAAACTCACTATAAATATTTCTAAAACAAAATGTTTAGTCTTTAGGAACAAGAATAAAAAATTTAATTATAATGAGATAGGTTTTTGGTGAATGATTATAAAATTTCTTGGACTCTAGCTAGATGCTAATTTAACTTGGAATTATCATATTAATCAGTTAAGAGTTATAATTTCAAAAAATTTTGGATCAATTGGAAGGATAAAAAAATTATGTAAATCATAAAACTTTGATAAATTTAATTTATGCATTAATGTACCCACATTTAATATATGGAATCAGTGCTTGGGGAGACATAATTTAGTTGATTTGAATGGTATATTTTGTCTACAAAGGAGAATTATGAGATATATTCTAAGATTAAATTACAGAAATCCGAAACAACACTTGATGACAGAAAATGGAATACTGAATATATACTGTATATATATATATAACATTTACAAGTATATTAAGGGGAATTTTGTGTACAACTGGAAAAATACTTTACTGCTTCTTGGAAAGAATTAAGATTCTCGGTTATAATACTAGACTCAAGAATGAGATCATGTTGCTTCTTTATCAAAAATTTATAGCCCAGAGAACAATACAATACACTGGCATTAAGATTTGGAATAAAGGGATTCCAGAGGATATGAACAATACAGAACTTTTAAATATAAGTATAAATTATACCTATGATTAAAGCAATGATAGTGTAAGACCACAAAAATACGCATGCCCATATAAATGTATAGGTTAAGACAATCTGTAATCTTTTAAATATAAATGTGTTTCAGGAAACATTTATTTAGAATGGGAATTTTTATATGCTTTAACTTTTTGAACACTATTATGCTGTAGGTCAACGTGGGCATATAGGAAAATTATCTTCAGCTGTGGGGGGGGGGGGAGATCTGAACCCCAAAAACTCCTGAACTAAATTGTCTATGCTTTATGTACCAATATATATATATATGTTTGGGTGAAATAAACTTATTTAATTCAATTTTTCAAGTCGAGAATATTGTAGCCCTACTTGTATTGCATGCTAATGTATCATAAACATAAAATTAACATAACCAAGATTATTGAAGTTTAACCGCATTTCAAAAAAAATTAATTCATTTGTAATACTGTATTTAGGACACAGAAAAATTCTAGAAATCTACTCCTAACTTTTACAGGCCGTCAAATACAAATAGATGCCCTACTAAGACCGAAGTCACTGCCCAGAATGCCTCAGATCTAACACAATGCACAAATATGCCTGATGGAACAGCAGCTAGTTCATAACAGTTAATTTGAAACAAAATTGTTGAATTTAATACTTACAAAGCAAAATATTTGGCAATACACATAGAACTTATATCCACCATCCCTCTCACAAATCCCTCGGATTTATATCTGGTCGAAGATACTGCCAACATACCCGAGTTGAAAAGTTCAGTGGGCCTCCGGCCTCAACCACACTTCTAAACTCGCAACTTGATCTCATTATGTGAATGAATCGCTCCGCACAGGCAGCGATATCGTCTGCTCAGATGCTACCATGAAAATGCAGCGCCATGAAGGCTGAGCAGACGATAACCAAGCAGCATAATTTGTGAATATATTTTCAACACGCTTTGAGCGAGCTTCAGTTCTACATATGCTCGTCATTTGCTGATTTTGTTCTAAAGTTAATTAATATATTATTTGAAAGAGTTAAAAGAACTTTTATTATTATCTAAGGTAATGGTTTCCAACTGTCCTCGCCCAGAGGTTCGAGAGCTATTTTAAAAAAAAAATAAAAAAATAAATACCCCCTCAAGCAGCTGCTTGCCACAGAGGTCTGACAGGAGCCTATCAGTTTATATGCCACAGTAGAAGATCTGAGAGGATGGCAGAACCTCAGCAGAAAACAACACGAACATCAAGCAGTTGCTTGCCACAGAGGTCTGACAGGAGCCTATCAGTTTATATGCCACAATATAAGATCTGAGAGGATGGCAGAACCTCAGCAGAAAACAACACGAACCTTACCCGGGGCTCGAACCCAGGTCCCGTAGATCAGTAGCCAAGCGCGCTAACCATTCGGCCATGGGACGGCTTAAAATAAATACCCCCTCAAGCAGCTGCTTGCCACAGAGGTCTGACAGGAGCCTGTCAGTTTATATGCCATAGTAGAAGGTCTGAGAGGATGGCAGGACCTCTGCAGAAAAACGACACATACATCCATGCCTTACCCGGGGCTCGAACCCAGGTCTCTTAGATCAGTAGGCAAGCGTGCTAAATATTTAAGAAATCTCAAACGCAAATCATTGCCTGCCTTCAAATGCCCCTATTTTGTAATGTCTTTGCGAGTTGATGGTGTCACCACGGTCCAGAAACTCAATCAACAACGGACTTGTGCGAGTTGATGGTGTTACCATGGTCCAGAAACTCAATCAACAACGGACCCTGAGAGTCAATTTAAGATGCCAGCAAAGCGTTCATTTTTCACTCTTGGATACTTCTATGCCGGTTTTTTTTTTTTTTTTTTTTTTTTGCACTCAAGCTGACACTTGCCACTGATTCTGTTGTTGATGAGTTCTTTCTATATTATATATACCGTTTCACTGTGTCAAGACACAAAGATCACTCGGTCCATCACCCAGATAATAGGAGCTATTCACTTTTCGTGGAAAAAGAATGACAAATGTCGAATCGACCCTTATCGTTAGTAATTGGTTTCTTAACATTAATATTGATCTGAAGCCACTCAGGTCGTGTAATCAATTTTAGCATTAATAATGCGTCTCTGTGCATTTTAAAGAAGTTTTTCATTCTAGTTAATAGTCAAAAAATGGCCTAAGTAAGCAATTGAAGAACGTGGCCTAATTAGTGACGTACTCAGAAAGTTCTCCGAAGGAGTCTCGGACATTCGGGGACTTATCTTAAAAATGTATATTATTCAAGTCCTCAAAGTTCCCCTCCCCTTCCTAATTATGCCACTGGGGATTATATTATCTAATGGGTATTGCCATGCATAAAGCGGTTTCAGCAGTTAAGTGTTTGTGAATGTTTCCACACTTTCTAGCACGTTAAAATCATTCCCAATAACTGAGATGGCTTCACAACAAACTGGAGCGTGTGCAGTGACTTGTTTGTAACTAGGGCTGCCAAACAATTCATTTGCCTAGAGGAAAAGAACTCTAGGAGTTCTCTTTAAGCTGTAAGTCCTACCTCTAGAGGTTCATTGCTTGCGATGTTATAATTATTGTGCGTCTAGTTCTCTCTCTCTCTGTTCAAGCAATCGAACTCGACCTTTGGCGTTAAGGCTTCGAGAGACGAGTTGATTCTTTTCTTTTTTTTTGTGCAAAGATCAACTGATCAAAGAAATCGGAAATCCGTGTTCACATTTCTAATTTTGGACTTCTGACGAAGTGAAGACAGCATGACAGACCACCGAGACCGCCTTTTCTGCATAGAAGACAACCCCTCATTCGCCAAACAGAAGTGTTTACAGTCATTCGTGCAACTCAACCACTTTCGGAAGGACATAGCAGATACTTCCGGTCATTACAAATTAAATCCAGAACCTCTGATTAGGAGTGAGGGATTGCTCCAGAAAGGTTCCTTGAAAACTACTGGCAGAGCGTCTCACTTGCCACGGGGGTCTGACATATATCTGTCAATGTAATAGGCAGGATCGGATTAACATAATGACCAATCCGACCATGGCCGAGGACCACACCCTCAAGGAGGACCCCACTTTTAAGAAGGGAAATAATGATTTTTTTTTTAAAAAAAATCCCAATGAAAGGAGGATCGGAATAAAATAGAGAAAGAAGCAGAGAGAAAAAAATATTTGAAAGTAATGAAAGCGTAGACAGCCTCCCCCTCCTGATATAAATCTCTTATCTCTATATAAATAAATAAATACCCCCTCAAGCAGCTGCTTGCCACCGAGGTCTGACAGGAGCCTGTCAGTTTATATGCCATAGTAAGAGATCTGAAAGGATGGTAGGACCTCAGCAGAAAAACAACACACACAACCATGCCTTACCCGGGGTTCGAACCCAAGTCCCTTAGGTCAGTACCCAAGCGCGCTAACCACTCGGCCATGGGACGGCTATCTCTATATAGATACCTAATATTATCCTATTCGGCGATCGTAGATAGGACCTTATAATAATCCTTATTATTTAACATTTTTAACCACGTAAAATTAGTGACTTGTTTTTTGTTATTCTTAAATGAAATTGTAGATATAATTTAAAAAAAAATAAATTACAAGGAAAAAAAATGTTCCTAATAAATGGCTCATTTTTTTCTCCCTCTCGTAACGAAAAAGGAAATTTTTAATTTTTATTACTGTTGCGAATAATTGCTCATGCGCGAAATTTGTCTTCCCTGTCTATTAGATAATTTGCCACTGATCGGTGGGGGGAGGGAAGGGGGGATGATATAGGACGTTTGACGAAGGTGAGACCTCATTTAAAGAAAGGAGAATCACACCTCCGGATTTCGAACCCATGTCTCTTTTCTCGGCAGACAAGATCGATAATAAATTTATCCTCAGGCACTCCCTTGCCTGGAGGTCTGATAGTTATGTAGCAGAAATCTGTGAAAAAGAGAGACCTCGTCAAAAAGTCAAAAATGTATCAAAAATTAAACATCCGTGGCTTTATCCAAGAATCGAACCCAGGTTTCTTTACAGACCAAACAAGCTGATCGCTGTACAGTCGCTCAAAAAAGTATCCGAACACTATGGTTGATTACAGAATTCAGAAAAAAAAAAATATCTGGCAACGTTTTTTTTAGAAATTAGTGATCTGGCAACCTTCGTGTCACGTGACACGAAGGTTTCCAGATCACTAATTTCTAAAAAAAAATCGTTGCCAGATATTTTTTCTGAATTCTATAATCAACCATAGTGTTCGGATACTTTTTTGAGCGACTGTACCACGGAACGACTAGTTGCGATTACATAATAGTCATTGCAATTGAAACATTTTGCACCTGCACACGAGAAGATCCCATGAATCATTCTGCATTTTCTGATATTAAAAATTTGAAATATGAACAAAAAACCAATTTGCATTGTCCCGCAAGAATCCACGACAATATTTACTGATTGTTCGAAGACTTTTAAAACGCCATCCCGAAACGGCAAAGCGTTTGCCTTTGGGCTTAACGAAGTGGATTTTTGTCGCTAACGAGTCCTGTCACTTGCGGATGATGTCTCTAACTTCCCTTTAACCTTCCGTTCGCTGAGGGGTCGTCGATGCGCCCACAGGGCCCCTCCCCTCACATACAGATCGCACGTGAACGCCGACAGAAAGGAAAAGCCGATTAAGCCGATCTGTATTATTTTTCTGAACGACACAATTGGCTTAATGACCCGTAGCCACTGACTTGGCGCGTGCGGCGGGGAAAGGCGCTCGATGAGGGAGGGAATAGGGTCACGTGCAACGCGGTCGGGGAATCTCCCTCTCCGAAATGCCCCAGGTGTTGATTTTCACTGGGCAACCATTTCCATGACAATGGATGCCACCGTGACATCGGTTCCTGACGACACTATTTTGCTGCGGTTCCTCTTCGTGCGGTTAACACTTGACCTTTTCAAGTGTCAGGTTTTACCGTCGCCAGGCAAAAGAGCGCTAAAAAGGCGGAAGTGACAGAGAAAAGCGGCCATTGGCAGAACAACGGCAAAAGCGTTTTCGGCGATGCTCCTGCGCGAAGCGAAAAGCTGCAGATTAAGCAGAAACCATTGTCCGACGGAGGGATTAAAGGAAGAGGAGGATGAGGAAGATTTCTCGCTCCCCCCCCCACCTCACCCCAACTTTTTCCCGCTTCTGTTTCGCATCACATCCGTCGTTTGTTTTCTGCCTTTTTGCACCCTTCGCTGGGCCAGAAAAGATTCTAATAGGAAACCTGAGAATATGAAATAAGCCATCCGTCCATTGGCTCCACAGAGATATTAAAGCGAGGCTATTGCCGTAGAGGGCGGCTGGCGTTCAGGCGTAGTTAGGGTGAAACGGCTTCGGAGTCGCTTCTCCGTCGCCTCCCTCCGCATATGCTACCCATTCACAGGGGCATTCGCTTTGTCCATATTTTCCACGAAAAATTATCCTTTGTTGAGGGGAATTGGAATTAAGCGTCTTCATGAGTCAGTGCCGTATTATGATCGACGTTTGAAATGCAGCTTTGCGGGGAAGAGGTTGCAGCTGGGAGGGGAAAGTTTTCGGAATCGAAAGAGTGCGGCTCCTGCCGTGAGAGGAAAATGGTTCAGAAACTGTCAAGCTTCATTACATCGCAAATATTATCTTCTGTTCATTAGTGCAGTTATATGGGGAAAGTAATTGATATGTTGGACCTTATAAATATGCTGTTCACACGATCTTGTAAGTTTATGGTCTTTAGATCAGTTTCATTTGACTCTCTTTAATTTTAATAATTTTTCATAAAAGATAGTAAGTGAATATTGTGCCCATGTTATGCAAAAATATTGCGTGAATTCGGATTAAAATTTCGAAACCTAATTGTTTCCATAATTAATAATTTCTAGAGCGCTTGGCTACTGATCTACGGGACCTGGGTTCGAGCCCCGGGTAAGGCATGGATGTTCGTGTTGTTTTCTGCTGAGGTCCTGCCATCCTCTCAGATCTTCTACTGTGGCATATAAACTGACAGGCTCCTGTCAGATCTTCTACTGTGGCATATAAACTGACAGGCTCCTGTCAGATCTCTGTGGCAAGCAGCTGCTTGAGAGGGTATTTATTATTATTTTATTATTTAAGAGCCCTCTTAGAAAAAAAGTATCCGACACGATCCTGAGCACGTATGTGGAAATGAATGCTGCTAAATCAATTTTTAATTTTTTATACTAGAGGTGGCTGAATGGTTAGCGTGCTTGGCTACTGATCTAAGAGACCTGGGTTCGAGCCCCGGGTAAGGCATGGATGTTTGTGTTTTTTTTTCTGTTGAGGTCATGCCATCTTCACAGACCTTCTACTATAGCGTATAAACTGACAGGCTCCTTGTCAGACCTCTGTGGCAAGCAGCTGCTTCAGAAGGTATTTATTTTTTATATGATATTACAAAGTTAAAATAATTTTTCGAAGAGAAAATTTAAATCTCAATGTTATTTGGGACTTTAAAAATACGAGAAGTAATTCTTAAAAACTAAGAATTCTTTAGTAATATTCGTTACGAATATCTGAAAGATATAAAAAATAAATACCCCCTCAAGCAGCTGCTTGCCACAGAGGTCTGACAGGAGCCGGTCAGTTTATATGCCATAGTAGAAGGTCTGAGAGGATGGCAGGATCTCAGCAGAAAAACGACACAAACAGCAATGCCTTACCCGGGGCTCGAACCCAGATCCCTTAGATCAGTAACCACTCGGCCATGGGACGGCGAAAGGGAGAACCAACAGCTAAATACTGCTTGCTAATGTTGATTACTAAGCGCTGATTAAAAGCGTCAAATAACAAGAAAAAGAAGTTATTTATTAACTTTCTATTTTTTTTTCGCAAATGCAAGCAAAATGGAAATTTAAATATCGATTGAGTAGGAAGCCCTCTGTGCAACTTTAAGTTCGGTCTGCTGAGCTCGGGCCCAAACTTATTAATAATGCATTTTTTTTTTAATATTCCTACATGAAGGAAAAAAGAAATCATTTAAATAGTAAGTAGAATAATAGCAATGTTTTAGCTTTGAGTCAGATATTACCTTTTTTTTTGTTGAGGTAAAAATTTGGTACTAAATGAGACTAATGAATAAACGGCTATATGGAGGTGACAAGGGGGTGGCTCAGTCGGTAGCGCGCCAGACTCGGAATCTGTAGTTCCCTGGTTCGAGTCCCAGCTGGGTCAGCGTTGAGGTTTATCTCCGCAAAATTCGCCGCCCTGCCCACGGTCAGTAAGGAACACCGATGGCTTTGGAAAGGCAGTCGGATGGGACGTTAAGCCGTGGCCCCGAGTGTGGGAGAGCCATACCCTGTGCACGATAAAAAACATGGTGGATGGCCTTGACTGGAGGCTACCATCTGTCTCCCAACAGCTGTTCCAGTGGGTCCCATCCCCCAACCTCTTCTGAGTCTTTGGGGTCCATGTGACCTGGCCATTTAGCCCATGGTGTGCAAAGAAGTGCCGCTCAGAGGTAAAACAACCCAACCCAGGTGACAAGTTAGCTTGTGCCTTAGATCGGCATTAATTCTGGAGAACCTGTTAAATCTTTCCCGCTTTAAGATGTGTTGGGGAGTTTTTTCTCTAATAAATCCCGATAAGGCTGAATGTATGATTCTTATTTTCAAGAAATGAAATCTTCGTAAAAGAGTACGTCTCAAGGTCGACGATGAACTGAATCCTCCGCAATGAAAGAAATAACAACGCCAGGAAGAGAGCTAGAGTGCGCTTTTTTGGACAATGCCAAATAGGGCTTTGGTAGAATCGGCATGTAGCTGAGGTCAGACCTTCGATGGTAAGTCAGAAAGTAAATTTCCTTATTTCTCCCGAGGCAGTTAATTGCAAAGAAGACAATAAAGTGGACCCCCTCGTAACTAAATTTTCGCTTAACGAATTGTCACCCGTTGGCCCCTATTGATTCACATAACGAATTGCTTATAAAGACGCGCGGTCACCGGACGGTTGGTTAATCAGAACGCTCCTAAGTAAATTGAACATGCTTCAGCTAATTAGCCGTGCATGGCTAAAGGTCAAATTTCGTCCGCCGCTCGCCTGCAGAACCTCTTCGATCCAGCCACATCCAGCAATCCCCCAAACACTCACCCAAGGTCATGTTTTGGGGATGTTTCACAGCTTCCCGGCCACAGACGCTTCACCCCATTGAAGGAATGATGGACATTCACTAATTAATAATAATTAATAATTATCACCTAATTATTATTAATTAATAAATAATAATTAAATTATAATAAAATTATGAACTTTTGTAACTCGATTGCTTTTGTTGCTGTGTTTTTGGTTGTGGAAGGAAATCTTTTGGAGACTTCGTGCTTTTACTTTTTTTTTAAATTTAAAAATTAATTAATAGGGATCTCAATGGTGCTTAAAGGTAATTCGCAAAAGGATAAGAAAAGTAAAAAAAAAACTCATAACCCTTGATAGAAAGCAATAAAATAATTGATCAACCATTTATACTATCCTGCTAAACAAGGGGAAAACTTGACTACAACATGTTTAATCTATTGATTCTTTTACTATATTTTTTTTAATAGTAAGATTTAAGCTCTGGTCCTCGTTTGAGAGCATGGGTTCGAACCACACTTCTGACAAGAATCTTTATATAAAACCCGTGGCGTAGTGGGTTAGAGCGTCGTTCGCTGATAAGCGTGTGGTCGAGTGACCGAACAGAAATTGATTTTTTATGCGGTCCCATGGCCGAGTGGTTAGCACGCTTGGCTACTGATCTAAGGGACCTGGGTTCGAGCCCCGGGTAAGGCATGGTTGTGTGTGTTGTTTTTCTGCTGAGGTCCTGCCATCCTCTCAGATCTCCTACTATAGCATATAAACTGACAGGCTCCTGTCAGACCTCTGTGGCAAGCAGCTGCTTGAGGGGGTAATCTATTACCATGTTATATTTTTGTCAAAAATAAGGGTTTAAACTTTATAAGCTATGCTTTTAATGTCAAAAGCGTTAGCTTGCGATTGTCTTGGAACGAATTAAACCTTTAACATGATTTCCCAAATTCACATATTGAAGTTTTCGTAGAACGAATTATATTCGTTATACGCGAGTCCATTGTATACAGGAAATGCCTCCCCCTTTACAAACATACGTGCATTAGTTTTTCCACGTAGCCACCAGCAGAATTGTTGAAAACATTTCTTAACGATTAATGAGCTTATCGAAGGAAGCGTTCTGTACATAGATAGAAGAATTATTCTGCATAATAATAGACGAAGGCGTTCTGCTCCTGAAGCCATTTTGTGACTTGGATAGCGTCATCCTATGGAAATGCTTCGTCAGCTTCTCCAACAAATGAAAATCCGATGGTGCCAGGCAGGCCCATCTACGCACTTTATAGAGGGGCCCAGCACTATAGGGGAAAATAAAAAAATAGCTGACAAAATAAATGACTGGAATAAAAAAGAACAAACATCGTGAGAAGAAAAAGGGAAAACTACATTAAATATCTAGTTGAAAGGAGAAACAAGGGGCCTTGGAAATATTTCTTCTTGTCCTGGGCCTCACAAATGTCTCGAGTGGGTGGTGAACAGTTTCCCGTCGCCAGGTGTTTCTGTCTCATCCACTGCAGTCCCACGACCATTTTCGAACTCGGAGCACTATTTCCTCGCAAATTGCACTGTCGATGGATTTCCACTGATTGGCTCTTCTCTATCCACAGAGAACGAATTACTTCTTGGATCTCCAGCTTCGTGTGCACGAGCGATACCATTTACAATGTCCATTCAGGATTTTGTGCCTTGTAGCACCAGTGGGTAACAGTGCTGTCATTTAGAGCCACTATTTGGTATTAAAATGCTGCGGTGGCACAGTCCAGATTTTTGTTAGTTTGGCGGGGAACAAATTAGGGACCTTACTTTTTGACTTACCCTCGTATGTGGAGAACTAATTGTAGAGTCTTGGTTGTCCTTCCACAGCCCATGGGTGCTCCAGGATTTTATATACAGTACTGTGCAAATTAGTTGGGACAATGGGAAAATTCAGTAACAAAGACACAACTAAAATGTTTATTTGTTTAATAGTGTACATAGTTAATAGTGAATGTGACCCCCCCTTAGCTTTAATTACTTCTTTCACCCTCTCAACCATTGATGCCACTAACTTTCCACACATCTCCTTTACTTCAGGGTCGTGGTACCAAACTTTCATGACACTTTCTATCAATTTGGTTTTCGTCGTGCAATCCATCATCTTAGATTAGGCGAGCTTTAATAATGGCCCACAAATTTTCAATGGGGTTTAGATCGGGTGAATTTCCTGGCCACTCCAATACCTTCAAATGTTGCTGGGTAAAGAAGCTCTTAGCAAGCTTAGAATTGTGGCATGGAGCCAGATCCTGTTGAAATACCCCATCGCCGTTAGGAAACAGCTTCTGCAGTGTTGGGACCATTTTCGCCTCCAGAACGCCTATGTACTTTTTGCTGTCCATCATTCCTTCAATGGGGTGAAGCGTCTGTGGCTCGCGTCTGTGTCAAATTTCGTCCGCCGCTCGCCTGCAGAACGCAGGCGAGCGGCGGACGAAATTTGACCTTTAGCCATGCACCTCAAAGTGGGTTTCGTCGGAAAATATCACTTTTGTCCAATTCTCCACAGTCCAGTCTGGATGTTTCTTTGCCCAGGATAGCCTTTTTTGCTTCATAGCGGGTGTCAAAAGCTGCTTTTTGGAGGGGTGTCGAGCCCGGCGGCCACATTCCAGAAGGCGACGACGTACGGTGGAAGCATCTCTATTAACCCCATGAGACGCAATCTCCCTTTTGATGTCTCCACTGGTCTTCTTCGGGTCTATGATACTAATTCTTCGAATTAGACTATCATCTCTAGGGATGGTTTTTCTTTTTCTTCCACAATGTCCTTTAAGGGACGTGTCCACGGACCCTGTCTCCTTATGCAGCTTCATGATCCGTAAAACGCTGGATTTCCCGACGCCAACGGCTTTTTCTATCTGCCTAGCAGTAAGTGAAGTGTTTTCGCCTAAAGCGATTATTTTAGCTCGTTTACGAGGCGTGATGTCAATGATGTATTTAAAAAAAAAAAGTTTCCAATGAAAATTGTGAACTATTTACATAATTACGTCCTCAACCTATGAAATATCAATTCCGACTAAAGTAGAAGTGTAAATAACAGCAGAGTAACACAACAGACAATTCTAGACTTGCAGATATCGCTTTGCTTCAAGTCTAAACTTGCGCGTGTCCATTGCAGGGACACGCGCAAGTTTAGACTTGCAGCAGAAGGTTACGAACAAGTTTAGACTTGCAGCAGTTTAGACTCTGCAGCGGAAGCTTTCGCTTGTCCCAACTAATTCGCACAATACTGTATATGTGTGTGATCAGCCTAGTTAACACTGCAACAAGTCAAACATTATTAAAGAAAATTTGTTAAATGATTTTGCACTGTATTATCATGCTTCGTAGATATGTCATTCAATCTTCAATTTTATGAAAACAAGACAATAGAATTGTTGCTAGGGACTAAAATTCAGGGTTACTTTCGAAAGTAATTGGAATTGCGCGAGGTCTGTCATCTGTCACTATGGGTGTCAGCAGAAATTATTTCAACGGGGGAAGTATTTTGCATTGGAAAATGTCTCCACTTTCCTTTTCTTCTTATTGCGACCCATTGGTGTAATAAATATTGTTACGACAGTGTTGGGTTGTTTTACCTCTGAGCGGTACTTTTTTGCACACCATGGGCTAAATGGCCAGATCACATGGACCCCGAAGGCTCAGCGAAGGTTGGGGGAGGGGACCCACTGGAACAGCTGTTGGGAGACAGATGGTAGCCTCCCGTCAAGGCCATCCAGCGTGTTATTTAACGTGCACAGGGTGTGGCTCTCCCGCACACGGTGCCACGGCTTAACGTCCCATCCAACGAATGGCGGTCTTTCCAAGCCCATCGGTGTCCCCTACTGACCATGGGCAGGGAATTTTGCGGAGATAAATTTCAACGCTAACCCAGCTGGGACTCGAGCCTGGGAACTACAGATTACGAGCCTGGCGCGCTACCGACTGAGCCACCCCCGCCCCTGTTACGACGGGTGAACGTGCTACATTGAACTTATGGTAGATGTGTCATGGCGTATGCTTCAGCGTGAACAATTACGTTATCGACTTGATTAGAATGGAGAGATAGTAAGAATTGTGGAGGAAAAACTAAAGGTGTAGTGGAGTAGTAACGAAAGAAGGACATTGTGTGTTAAGTTAGTGTTGTGTGTTGCTACGTAAGGATATTGCTCTTATTTGGTTCAAGGTGAAGCCTGGTTCCGGTGGTGAATGGGAATGAACAGTAAATCACCTCTATCAGCAGAGAACCACATTAAATGTTTCTCATCTATGAGGTATAAAGCATTATTAAGGTAGTCTTCTATCACAAATGAAATTCAATATAAATTGGTTTGTTTATTGAATGTTTCAAGGTAATAGGTTCTATTTTGTCATAGGAGGTGAATATTGACAGCACTATAGTTTAAACATTGAAAATGAGTTAAGCATAATAAATCGTTCTTTTTATGGTTTGACTCTATACTAAGAGGAAGAGAAATACTTGGGTTTAGATAATAAGATTATTTTATTTGTATGTTTTTGCGCCTTTGTACTAAATTACTTCATTCATACTTTGGTTTGGTAAATATACTTTAGAACTCACGCTCAATTGCCATCCGTTTAAATTTATAACAATTGGTGTCAGGATCGGAATAATTTATTGAATGCGTTTCACTAGAAGTATGGGGGGCGGGGGTGGCTCAGTCGGTAGTGCGCCAGGCTCGCAATCTGTAGTTCCCAGGTTCGAGTCCCAGCTGGGTCAGCGTTGAGATTGATCTCCGCAAAATTCCCCGCCCTGCCCACGATCAGTAGGGGACACCGATGGGCTTGGAAAGGCCGCCGTCCGTCGGATGGGACGTTAAGCCGTGGCTCCGTGTGCGGGAGAGCCATACCCTGTGCACGTTGAAGAACACGCTGCATGGCGTTGACTGGAGGCTACCATCTGTCTCCTAACAGGTGTTCTAGTGGGTCCCCTCCCCCAACCTTCTCTGAGCCTTCGGGGTCCTTGTGACCTGGCCATTTAGCCCATGGTGTGCAAAAAGGTGCTGCTCAGAGGTAAAACAACAACAACGACAACAAAGAGTAATAAAAAACAGCTGTTGGGAGACACCTCTAGCTTGTGTGTAAAAGTTAACTACAAGGACTTACAAAGTGGGGGGAGGAAATGCCTAATGGTGGACATTAGGAGGGGGGGGGGGGCATAGACTCTCCCACACACGGGGCCACAGCTTAACTTCCCATCCGATGGACGGCGGCCTTTCCAAGCCCATCGGTGTCCCCTACTGACCGTGGGCAGGGCGGGGAATTTTGCGGAGATAAATCTCAACGCTGACCCAGCTGGGACTCGAACCTGGGAACTACAGATTACGAGCCTGGCGCGCTACCGACTGAGCCCCCCCCCCCCCCCCCCCGCCCCTTGTTTGATATGGAGAGAACGAGGTATCTGCTATCATCCCAGTAACATTCGTCAAAGAGACAGTTATGGCGGAGGTAGAATGTGTGTTTTTTCGGTGGCATTTCCTTAGGTGGATGCACAGACCTCTGTGTGTTGACGAGTGGAAACCTCAATGCTCAAAGACATACAGATGACATCCTGGACCCCTATGTACGTCCTTACGCTGATGCAATAGGTTATCATCTTACAAGATGGTAACGCTAGTCCACACAGAGCTCGACTAGTGGAACAATACCTTCAAGAGGAGACCATTATGCGCATGGAGTGGCCAGCTCGATCTCCCGACCTAAATCCAATTGAGCACGTGTGGGATGCTCTAGGGAGACGTGTTGCTGCCCTCAACCGGCCACCTGAAACAAAGGGGGAGCTTATTACTGCTTTAAAGTAACAGTGGTCGTTACTCCCTACTGAGCTGATTCACAACAATGATGTTGTGCATGGAGCATCGTTGTCCTGCCTTCATTGCTGTAAGGGGTGAGCACACTCCTTGTTAAAGAACTTTGCCCATTGCATTCTGACACCTCATTTTTGGACAAGTTCCTGTAAGTGTTATTTTTGACGAAAAATGTTTCTAATGTAAAATATATTATGCCATTCTGAAACTAGCATTGTAATTCATGTTTTCATCAAATTTCATTAAAATCATTCATATAGTTTTTTGTTTATCATAATTTTTCTGAGTTTTTCTTAATTTATGGAAACCAATGTAACGAAAATGTACACTGATCTTTGAATTGTTTTCATCTTTAATGAGCGGAGGCAGGGATGGACCCAGGATTTTTTTTCGGGGGTGACGGGGGAGAGTTCGAGAATTCAGTTTTGGGGAGAGGCGAGAATTCAGTTTCAGGAAGGATGGAGAATTTCATTTAGTTTCATTGGGAGACTAAAATACTTCACCGAACAGGAAAGGTTAAAATTCTCTATGGATTAAGATTTTTTTTTTTATCTATTTTTAGTGTTGGAAATAAAATATGGGGCTAAAATAAAATTATACAAAAACAACTGTTTTGAATTTCAAAGTAGGTAGATAAGTTTCAGGTTTCATATAAGACGGACGGATTTTCGGTGGGGGCGATTGGCCTTATTGGTAATCACGTTAGGGTTGTAAGCTGATAGTCCCAAATACGAGTCCCCATCGTGCCTGCATTCAGATTTTCTCCACTAATTCTAACTCTGGTATCGGTGGGAAAGGCGGCACCGATGGGTTGGAGAGGTCACCGTCCATCAGATGGGACGTTAAGCCATGGCCCATTTACAAGTGAACCTTAACCTGTGCATCTGAAAAAATCCGCTGGATGGCCGTGGCGGGAGGCTTCCATCCGTAATCCTAACACTTGTCCAATGGAACCCCGTCCGTTGGGAAGGGGTGGCTCAATCGTTAGTGCTCCAGGCTCGTAAAATCTGCAATTCCCAGCTTCGAGTCCCAGATGGGCCAACATTGAGATTTATCTCTGCAAAATTTCCTGCCCTCAGTCAGTAGTGGACACCGATGGGCTTGGAGAGGCTGCTTTCCATCAGGTGGGAGGTTAAGCCTTAGCTCCTTGTGTAGGAGAACCAAACCCTGCACACATTAAAGAACACGCTGGATGGCCTTGACAGGAGACTACCCTCTGTCTCCTAATAGCTGTCCAGTGGGTCCCTTCTCCTAACTTTCTGTGAGCCCTCGGGGTCCTTGTGACCTGGCTCTTTAGCCCATTGCGTGCAAAAAAGTTCCGCAAAATGGTAAAACAACCCACTTCCGTTCGTCAACTGCCGAGCGTTTGGGATCCTTGAGACTTTGGGATTTCGCCATATGTGGGGAAAAAAATTCTCCTCCAGAAGTAAAAAACGCAACCTGCTATCTGTCTATTCAGCGACGTGGCTAAAATTTTTTTAAAGCTGAAAGTAAGGATGTCGCATCGATATATTTAAAGTTGCTGCGAGGGCCATAGGGTTGGGTTGTTTTACCTCTGAGAGGCACTTTTTTGCACACCATGGGTTAAATGGCCAGGTCACATGGACCCCAAAGGCTCAGAGAAGGTTGGGGGAGGGGACCCACTGGTACAGCTGTTGGGAGACAGATGGTAGCCTCCCGTCAAGGCCATCCAAAGTGTTCTTTAACGTGCACAGGGTATGGCTCTCCCGCACACGGGCCACGGCTTAACGTCCCATCCAACGGACGGCGGCCTTTCCAAGCCCATCGGTGTCCCCTACTGACCGTGGGCAGGGCGAGGGGCATAGGAAATCGTCGGAATTACAGGTTTACGAGTATTTCGACTAAGTCGAGTTACGGTAGACCTGCATTCCTTGAGAACCTCGCGATTATTGAAATTAAAGATCTGTGTAAATAGAAAGACTCAGTTTTTGGCTCAGAGAGAAAAGTAAGAGAGAGGTTCATAGACTTAAGACAAAAACATCTTTCTTGCAAATGCATTCAATGCAAAGGAATAAAAAATGCATTAAAAAAAACTTACTTTGAGTGATGATGATGAAGGAGGAATTAGAAACTCGAACTCCTCACGTGCTATATTGGCAAACTTGAGAAAGGATTGTTTTATCTCTGAGCGACCTTTTTTTGCACACAATGGGCTAAATAACCAGATCACAAGTCCCCGAGGGCTTAAGGTTGGGGGGGAGGGGATCCACTGGATAGCTGTTAGGAGACAGATGGTACCCTCCCGTCAAGGCCATCCAGTGTGCTCTTTAATGTGAACAGGTTATGGCTCTCCCGCACACGGGGCATAGCTTAACGCCCCATTTGACGGACGGCGGTCTTTCCAAGCCCATCGGTGTCCTCCACTGACCGAGGGCAGGGCGGGGAGTTTTGCTTAGGGTTGGGTTGTTTTACCTCTGAGCGGCACTTTTTTGCACACCATGGGCTAAATGGCCAGGTCACATGGACCCCGAAGGCTCAGAGAAGGTTGGGGGAGGGGACCCACTGGAACAGCTGTTGGGAGACAGATGGTAGCCTCCCGTCAAGGCCATCCAGCGTGTTCTTTAACGTGCACAGGGTATGGCTCTCCCGCACACGGAGCCACGGCTTAACGTTCCATCCGACGGACGGCGGCCTTTCCAAGCCCATCGGTGTCCCCTACTGACCGTGAGCAGGGCGGGGAATTTTGCGGAGATAAATCTCAACGCTGACCCAGCTGGGACTCGAACCTGGGAACTACAGATTGCGAGTCTGGCGCGCTACCGACTGAGCCACCCCCGCCCCGGAGTTTTGCTTAGATACTTTGCAAAAGACTTGGTTATATAGCTTCATTTTATTCTCTATACACCGATTTTTCCACAATCACCACAGATTCTTAAAAGGCTTACAGGCTCAGCTGGTAGTGTTCCAGACTTCAAATCTACAATTCCCAGGTTCGAGTCCCACCTTGGCCAGCGTTGAGATTTATCTCCTCAAAACTCCCTGCCCTACCCCCTCGGTCAGTAGGGTTCACGCGTGGAAAGGGCTTGGATAGGCCACCGTCTGTCGGATGAGACGTTAAGCTGTAGCCCCAAGTGTAGGAGAGGCATACCCTGTGCACGTTAAAGAATACGCTGGATGGTCTGGACGGGAGTCTCCTGCTCTCCTCTCCCCCATCTGTCTCAATAGATTCCCCCCCCCCTCCATCCATCTCCGAATCCTCGGGGTCCTTTGATTCGTCCATTTAGCCCATTGTGTGCTAAAAAAGTGCGTCTCAGAGGTAAAACAATCCAATCCCAGCAGAGGTAGATTTATAGGTACACGCAGTATGCGTAATAAATATCTCCTCAAGCAGCTGCTTGCCACAGGTCTGACAAGAGTCTGTCGGTTTAATACGCTATAGGAAAAACCTGTGAGAAAGGCTAGAAATCGGCAGAAAGACAACCATGCCTTAACCCGAGGCTTGAAATTAGGTCCTTTTGATCAGTAGCCAAGCACGCTAACAGTTCCCAGCCGCACTTATTTAGGAAAACAAATAGGTTCCCCTAAACCGTAAATCCGGTGCTGAGTATTTAATTATCAGAGCTGATTATTAATCTCAGCTAATATAGATCAGAAAGATAAATTAATATATTACATTAGCTGAGTATCCGTCTTATATTAAACTGAAAACCGCTCATAGAATAATTAAAGTGAAAAAACCATTAATCTGCATCAAGCAACATTTGTGTCTTATCTGATAAGGTGCAAATTTAGAAAAATAACAGAGCATAACGATGTGGTTTACAGCTCACATATCACCATCATGGTAATTCAGGTTATCCACGTTAGTCATATAATAAAAGGAACAACCAACAGACTGGATAAGAGTTGTGAAGGAATATACGCAGAAATTTTCTTCATAGGATTGGGTTCCTCTGAACAGCGCATTTTGCACACAATATGGGTTAAATGACCAGATCAGAAAGTTTCCAAGGGTTCGGTGAAGATTGTGGAAGGGGATCCACTATCCATCTGTTAGAGATGGAGGCCTCATGTCCAGGCCATCCAGTGTGCTCTTTCATGTGCACAGGGTATGACTCTCCTGCACAAGGGGCCATGGCTTAACGTCCCATCCAACGGAAGATGGCCATCCAGTGTGCTCTTTAATGTGCACAGGGTATGACTCTCCTGCACAAGGGGCCATGGCTTAACGTCCCATCCAACGGAAGATGGCCATCCAGTGTGCTCTTTAATGTGCACAGGGTATGACTCTCCTGCACAAGGGGCCATGGCTTAACGTCCCATCCAACGGAAGATGGCCATCCAGTGTGCTCTTTAATGTGCACAGGGTATGACTCTCCTGCACAAGGGGCCATGGCTTAACGTCCCATCCAACGGAAGATGGCCATCCAGTGTGCTCTTTAATGTGCACAGGGTATGACTCTCCTGCACAAGAGGCCATGGCTTAACGTCCCATCCAACGGAAGATGGCCATCCAGTGTGCTCTTTAATGTGCACAGGGTATGACTCTCCTGCACAAGGGGCCATGGCTTAACGTCCCATCCAACGGAAGATGGCCATCCAGTGTGCTCTTTAATGTGCACAGGGTATGACTCTCCTGCACAAGGGGCCATGGCTTAACGTCCCATCCAACGGAAGATGGCCATCCAGTGTGCTCTTTAATGTGCACAGGGTATGACTCTCCTGCACAAGGGGCCATGGCTTAACGTCCCATCCAACGGAAGATGGCCATCCAGTGTGCTCTTTAATGTGCACAGGGTATGACTCTCCTGCACAAGGGGCCATGGCTTAACGTCCCATCCAACGGAAGATGGCCATCCAGTGTGCTCTTTAATGTGCACAGGGTACGGCTCTCCTGCACAAGGGGCCATGGCTTAACGTCCCATCCAACGGAAGATGGCCATCCAGTGTGCTCTTTAATGTGCACAGGGTATGGCTCTCCTGCACAAGGGGCCATGGCTTAACGTCCCATCCAACGGAAGATGGCCATCCAGTGTGCTCTTTAATGTGCACAGGGTATGACTCTCCTGCACAAGGGGCCATGGCTTAACGTCCCATCCAACGGAAGATGGCCATCCAGTGTGCTCTTTAATGTGCACAGGGTATGACTCTCCTGCACAAGAGGCCATGGCTTAACGTCCCATCCAACGGAAGATGGCCATCCAGTGTGCTCTTTAATGTGCACAGGGTATGACTCTCCTGCACAAGGGGCCATGGCTTAACGTCCCATCCAACGGAAGATGGCCATCCAGTGTGCTCTTTAATGTGCACAGGGTATGGCTCTCCTGCACAAGGGGCCATGGCTTAACGTCCCATCCAACGGAAGATGGCCTTTCCAAACCCTTCGGTGACCCCTACTCACCGAGGACAAAACGGGAATTAGCTGAAATAAATCTCAAAGCAAGTACAGTTGCGACTCGAACTGGGAACTGCAGATGAGGAGCCTGACGCGCTACCAAATCATCCAACTATTCTTAGCTTCAATCTGAAACGCCGGCGACATTCAACTGCAGTGAAGATCTGCAGAAAGGAAACAAGGTCTTTAAAAAGCTATTCCGAGAGCCTTCATTATGATGCTCCAGGGAATTAATCAATCAGTGATGACGAACGACGTCATCACGCCACTGAGAGGAGGAAATTCGTCTCTCCACAGAGAAAAACAATGTGTGACAAAAAAATCGCGATTAGTGTGATCCGCAGATGATTTTGCAGATCTGATGACCGCAGATGATCCCAGATGAGATTGATTTGTCCGTAGAAATTAGTTTTCTTAAATCTTATTATTTTTGCTGCAGTTAATTTTGATATAGGAGACCCGAAATTTGCAACAATACAGGTTATTTAAAGAATAATTTCGATTTTGAAATGAATAAAGTAGAAGAAAAACAAGAAAAAAAATATAAATAAGTTTAAAACATTATTTTTATATTCATGTGCTTATTAACAGTTCTTAGCTTTCAGAATTAAAAACGAAAATAATAATCGTGGGTTACATGCAAAAATATAGATAATTTGCTGGCCATATGCAAGAACACATCATCTTTAGGTCAGATACAAGAGTACAGATCATCTGCAGGTCACATACAGGATGAGATGCAGGCGACACAAATGTAGGTAGAGTACAGTCGCTCAAAAAAGTATCCGAACGCTATGGTTGATTACAGAATTCAGTAAAAATACTAGGCAAAGATTTTTTTAGAAATTAGTGATCTGGCAACCTTCGTGTCACGTGACACGAAGGTTGCCAGATCACTAATTTCTAAAATAATCGTTGCCAGGTATTTTTACTGAATTCTGTAATCAACCATAGTGTTCGGATATTTTTTAATATATATAATGCGTATGAATGTATAATGCAATGAATATGGAGCGTGTGCAGTTAGCGTTCACAGCAAACTGGAGCGGTTGCGGTTAACGTTCACAGCACATAGGATCGTGTGGGCTCACTCACAGAAATATTGAGCGTGTGCAGTTACCGTTCACAGCAAACTGGAGCGTGTGCAGTAACTGCACACGCTCCAGTTTGCTGTGAACGGTAACTGGAGCGTGTACAGTTGCTGTACACGCTCCAGATATTTTTCCCGAATTCTGTAATCACGTGACACGAAGGTTGCCAGATAACTAACTTCTAAAAAATCTTTGCCAGATATTTTTACTGAATTCTGTAATCAACCATAGCGTTCGGATACTTTTTTGAGCGACTGTACAAATATCTGTGAATCACATACAAAAATAGAGATAATACAACAATAAGATAATAGAATATACAAAATATACAATATGCAAAAATAGAGATAACAAAACTCAAGATAAGCTTCTCCGTGGTTCACGTACCAAAATACTACAGATTATCTTCAGGTCACATAGAAGAACATAATCATCGACGGTTCACACATAAATCATCTCTATGTGAGATGCCAAATACTGATCATTACAGGCCACATACAAAATCTTCTAACACCTGTCGATTGAGTTCCCTTTCGCAAATTATCTGAGTCACGTGATACGAAACATTTAACCACTCGACCACGGGACTGCCGAGTGGTAGCTCGCTTGGCTACTGATCAAAGGGACTTGGGTTCGAGCCCACGGTTGGGTTGGGTTGTTTTACCTCTGAGCGGCACTTTTTTGCACACCATGGGCTAAATGGCCAGGTCACATGGACCCCGAAGGCTCAGAGAAGGTTGAGGGAGGGGACCCACTGGAACAGCTGTTGGGAGACAGATGGTAGCCTCCCGTCAAGGCCATCCAGTGTGTTCTTTAACGTGCACAGGGTATGGCTCTCCCGTACACGGGGCCACGGCTTAACGTCCCATCCGACGGACGGCGGCCTTTCCAAGCCCATCGGTGTCCCCTACTGACCGTGGGCAGGGCGGGGAATTTTTACGGAGATAAATCTCAACGCTGACCCAGCTGGGACTCGAACCTGGGAACTACAGATTACGAGTCTGGCGCGCTACCGACTGAGCCACCCCCGCTCTTCGAGCCCCGGATGGGGCATAGATGTTCGTGTCGTTTTTCTGTTGTGGTCCCGCCAACCTCACAGACCGTAGGCTCCTGTCAGATCTCTGTGGCAAGCAGTTGCTTGAGAGGATATTTATTTTATTTCAAATTATTCCACAAACAGCTGCTTGCCACAGAAATCTGGCATGAGCCTGTCAGTTTAATTCGCCATAGAAGAGTCAAAGCATCCAATCCTTATCCGGGGTTCGAATCCAGGTCCAGTTGAATAGTAGTCAAGCGTGCTAATCATTCAACCACTGGAATGGTATGGCAGCCTCTTATTTCTTTACAATATTTAAACTACGCATTCATATTTATTTATGACAATGATATTGTTGTTTCGATTACTTATTAATCTTGCTAACCGTAATTTTTAACTTCCTCGCCTACAACAGGCAATGCTTGTTCCTATTATTGCTGAGTTAGAAGTTCGTAGTGTAAAATAAGTAAAAAAATCACTTCTCAAGCTATCCATATGTTAAGGAGTTTTGTCAGTATTATACGACTTAGAGTGGAATCTGAGGGAAAGCAAGATCTCAACAAAAAGAAAATGCACATTAAAAAATCCATTCTTAATCCGTGGTTGGACAATCGAAATCTATTTTATTCAGTAGCCAAACCCTTTAACCCAGTGGTGAGAAACTTTTTTGAGTGGGGGCCATTTGGAGCAAACTATGAAGCTTTGTGATCCCATTTGGAGCAGATTATGAAGCTTTGTGATCCCATTTGGAGCAGACTATGAAGCTTTGTGATCCCATTTGGAGCAGACTATGAAGCTTTGTGATCCCATTTGGAGCAGACTATGAACCTTTGTGATCCCATTTGGAGCAGAATATGAAGCTTTGTGATCCCATTTGGAGCAGACTATGAACCTTTGTGATCCCATTTGGAGCAGAATATGAAGCTTTGTGATCCCATTTGGAGCAAACTATGAAGCTTTGTGATCCCATTTGGAGCAGATTATGAAGCTTTGTGATCCCATTTGGAGCAGACTATGAAGCTTTGTGATCCCATTTGGAGCAGATTATGAAGCTTTGTGATCCCATTTGGAGCAGACTATGAAGCTTTGTGATCCCATTTGGAGCAGACTATGAAGCTTTGTGATCCCATTTGGAGCAGACTATGAAGCTTTGTGATCCCATTTGGAGCAGACTATGAACCTTTGTGATCCCATTTGGAGCAGAATATGAAGCTTTGTGATCCCATTTGGAGCAGATTATGAAGCTTTGTGATCCCATTTGGAGCAGACTATGAAGCTTTGTGATCCCATTTGGAGCAGACTATGAAGCTTTGTGATCCCATTTGGAGCAGACTATGAACCTTTGTGATCCCATTTGGAGCAGAATATGAAGCTTTGTGATCCCATTTGGAGCAGATTATGAAGCTTTGTGATCCCATTTGGAGCAGACTATGAAGCTTTGTGATCCCATTTGGAGCAGACTATGAAGCTTTGTGATCCCATTTGTCGGTCGTGGCAAGAAATAAACCTGCCAATAAACCTGCGCCAATAAACCTGCGTTGTGGTATTTATGGACTTAAATAAAGCATTTGATTCAATTGACATTGATATCTTGCTACAGAAATTATATTTACTTGGTATAAGAGGGAATATTTTTGAATGGTTTAAAAGCTACTTATTACATAGAGAAATAGGTATGAAAATAAATGATAATTTTAGCGATAAATTTCAGATCAATTTTGGAGTTCTACAAGGATCTATTCTTGTCCCTATGCTATTCCAAATATACATAAATGATTTGGCTAATATTAATTTCGATAGTAAATTAAATATATATATACTGATGATACAGTGCTAATCAACTTCCACTCTGATTTAGAATACGCTATTGGCAATCTACAAAATGATTTTAATAAAGCAGTTAAATGGTTTGCTCTTAACAAACTGAGTGTAAACGAGAAAAAAAACTAAATTTATGTGTATTGGTTCTCAACAACCTACACTTAATAGAAGAATTACTAAGCATCGAATGAGTTGTACTATGCTGGATGGTTTATCACCTGGTGTATGCAATTGTCCTAAAATAGAAGAAGTAAACGAAATAATTTACCTAGGCTTGAAAATGAATTCGAAAATGAAATGGAATAAACATATTGATTGGATGTGTTCAAGACTGCGATTTGTAGCATTTAAAATTAGGAAACTTAAGTTTGTTGATACACAGATAACTATTTTAGTATATAAAGCACTTTTTGAATCTATAATTAGATACGGGATAACAGTTTATGGGACAGCCTATAAGACAGAATTAAATAAAATTAAAAGAATACAATTTAGTCTGCTAAAAGGATTGTGTAATTCAGAAGTTAAATATTCCCTTACAACGAAAGATGATATATTCAGTTTGTTCAAAATTTTACCCATTGATAGTTTATATGTGTTTGTTTCTGTTATCAATAACTTCTTTGATGATACCTATAAGCAAAATATTTGCCACAATAAGTTTACTAGAAAAAAAGCTATGGGTTTTTTGAAACAACCAAAATTTTATAATAATTACGGACAAAATTCCAAAGAATATCAAATTTCCTACCTATTTAACTTGCTTCCTAGAGAAATAGTTAACTTAAAAAAAATTGTGATGTTAAAGAAAAATGATTTCAGTGGTTGATGAAAAAGTGATGTTTTTATTTGGAAACTTTCATCATTTTGTTTGTTTTTCTTTTTCATTTATTCTTTTTTTCTCTCTCCTTCATTTTATGTACTACTGAGGCAATCTAGATCATATCTGCAAAATCATACATGTACATTCCCGCTGATAAGCTTCGGTTTAGTGGGATTTTTTTATGTAAAATAATTATAGATAATACTTATTGAAAATAAATTTGAATTTTTTGAATTTGAATAACAACAGGTTTGAACTCTCGGCATTCGGCAACTCGTAACCAACGGCAAGGTTCGATGTTCTTAAAAATTCTCAAAAATAAATCCGACTTCAGAATCTATTGTTTGAAAATCTTAGTGGGTAGGATAAAATATCTCCGCGGGTCGTAGTCTCCCCATCACTGCCCTACCCCATCGACCACGAGACATTCGAGTCCCGTTAAGGAACACGATGGATGGCCTTGATGGGAGGGTGCCATCTGTCTTCTACACCTGTCGATTGAGTTCCCTTCCCCAACCTTCTCTGAGCCCTGGGGTCTTTGTGACCTGTCATTTAGCGCATTGTGTACGAAAAAAGTGCCGTCAGAGGTGAAACAACCCAACATTCCAATCTCAAACGATTCATCCTCATTATTGATCTGTTTAAAAACCATGGTTTTAAATTTTTTTAAATTTTTAAAACCACCCAGAGGGGGAGGGGGCAAGGGACCCTGGCACCCCCCAAAGAAAAAGGAAAAAAAAAAAACACTAAAAAAATTTTCCAAAAAATCTTTTCCTAATTAAAATTCATTTTTTATCTTCTTTTTAATAATATTTGTTTCGTGTCTTCTATTTCTATACTACTTATGGATGTGTGTGTTGTTTTTCTGCTGAGGTCCTGCCATCCTCTCGGATCTCCTACTATGGCATTTAAACTGACAGGCTCCTGTCAGACCTCTGTGGCAAGCAGCTGCTTGAGGGGATATTTATTTATTTTTATTTATTTATTATGAATTAGCGGTCACATAAGATGGGAACACCCTATAGCTCTCGGGAAGCACGACCGCTGTGAACACAAGGCGAACGAATCGGGCGGTCCGAGTGCTACTTCGTTTGCCTCGCCCCCCCCCCCCCCCCAAGATTATATCAATTCCAGAAGGAGGTATCATTTTAATGGACGTATTTTTAGAGTTGTTGATAGTTTCCAAGGGGCGTGTGTCCCCCCCCCCCTCCTTCACCTTCTTCGCATTTCTCCGTCGATATCTCTGAATCGATTCCGTCGTTGTAACCGTGAGTAGTTGGATTGTTTTACTTCTGAGCGGCATTTGTTTTTGCACACAATGGGCCAAATGGCCAGGTCACAAGGACCCCGAAAGCTCAGAGAAGGTTAGGGGAGGGGACCCACTGGAACAACCGTTAAAAGACAGATGGTAGCCTCCCATCAAGGCCATCCAGTGTGTTCTTTAACGTCCACAGGGTATGGCTTCCCTCGCACACGAGGCCACGGCTTAACGTCCCATCCGACGGATGACGGCCTTTCCAAGCCCGTCGATGTCCCCTACTGACCTTGGGCAGGGCGGGGAATTATGCAGAGATAAATCTCAACGCTGACCCAGCTGGGACTCGAACCTGGGAACTGCAGATTACGAGCCTGGCGCACTACCGGCTGAGCCACCCCCGCCCCACAGTGAGTAATAGTCGGCCATTGATTTAACCCTTTGCTTCAGATTTTCCCTATGGAACATTAAACTAACAATCTCTTGCCAGATTTCTACAGCATTTTTTTTGGTTTTATGTGTGGCGAGGTGATTCCACTGTTGCGTCTGCAGGAGTGTAAATGGAAAGTAAGGATGTGACGAAAAACCAGGGCTGTTCAAAAAGCCCAATCACTTTCAGAATTTGAGTGCCCTAAATTTTTAAAATGTGAAAAATTCTCAGAAAAAAAATTATAGATAAATTCCTCCTCAAGCAGCTGTTTGCTACAAAAGTCTGGCAGTATAATACGTCATAGACAGCTTGCGAGTTAGGCTAGAACTCAGCAGAAAGAAAATACAAATAAAAAAACTATTTTGTCTGTGGCTCGAACCCAGGTCCTTTTAATCTGTAGCCAAGGGGGCGGGGGTAGCTCAGTCGGTAGCGCGCCAGGCTCGTAATCTGTAGTTCCCAGGTTCGAGTCCCAGCTGGGTCAGCGTTGAGATTTATCTCCGCAAAATTTCCCCGCCTTGCCCACGGTCAGTAGGGGACACCGATGGGCTTGAAAAGGCCGCCGTCCGTCGGATGGGACGTTAAGCCGTGGCCCCGTGTGCGGGAGAGCCATACCCTGTGCACGTTAAAGAACACGCTGGATGGCCTTGACGGGAGGCTACCATCTGTCTCCCAACAGCTGTTCTAGTGGGTCCCCTCCCCCAACCTTCTCTGAGCCTTTGGGGTCCATGTGACCTGACCATTTAGCCCATGGTGTTTAAAAAAAGTGCCGCTCAGAGGTAAAACAATCCAATCCAATCTGTAGCCAAGCGTGCTAATCACGTCTCCGCATTTTTTGTTTAAATCTGATGAATCTCTTTTAAGCTCGAGATTCTTCTTTCTTGATAGGCTTTGCTTTAACTGCTCTGGGAACGAATCAGAGTCCTCTTCTGTGTGGTTTATGTTTCATGCGAAATTCCACTAAAGTGTTTAAGGAATATCTTATTTGACGAAGGAGATGAATGATTTCGGAATCGGTTGCTCTGTACAAGTCAATATACGATACAATGGCGAATTCAGAAAGTTTCCGTGTTTTTTAAAACATGTTTGAGTTTACATGTTGAGAGAGTCACAGAATGAGTCCTGTAAACATGCAACTGAAGAATTAATAAGCTGAAAAAAAATTGGTTTTGCCGTGAGTGGGATTCGAATCCACGGTGACGTGGGTTCGAATTCAACTCATGGCAAAACCAATTTTTTTCAGCTTATTATTTCATGTTTGAATCTAATAGGGTCTAATGGAAGCCCTCAAGAGGAAGTTACATTCCCCTAAAAAAGGAAATCACTTCTCAAGCTATCCATATGTTAAAGAGTTCTGAAAGGAGATTTGTGATTATTATACGATTTATAGTAGAATCTGAGGGGAAAACAAGACCTCACCAAAAAGAAAAAAAAAAAAAAATCCATTCTTAATCCGTAATTGAACAATCAAAGTCTCTTTTACTCAGCAGCTAAACCCCCTAACCCCCTGGGTGGAGAAACCTTTTCGAGAACCCATTTTTTTTTTTAGAATATAATTTTTATTCATAACAGTAAAGAATACAAATACATTTACAATTTGACCCGCAAAGCTAAATAGCTTATCTGCAGGAAAATGAATAAATTATATTAACATAAGTCATTCAGCCACAAAAATGGTGTACGTCAAATAAATCCACAAAACACAACACAAAAAAATCAGCTAACTAGAAAATACCAAATAATTTTTTAATTCCATTTTAAGTCTTCTAAAAGAATCTATATTTAGTAATTCCTTTGGAATAGCATTAAATATAAGTGGTACTTGATATTCGGAGGTATGTTTCCCGTAATTATTTCGAAAATTTGGCAATTTGTAATAACCATGGTTTTGTTACGTTGGAGCAAACTGTGAAACATGGCGGCCCAGAGGTTGCGATCCCATCCATTGGTCGTGGCAAGAAACGCAAATAAAACAATACTAGGTTTGAACTCGTAGCATTCGGCAACTCGCAACCAACGAAAAGTTCGCTGTTCTCAAAAATTCTCAAAAATGAAATAAATTTCGACTTCAGAATCTATTCCTGTGAAAATCTTAGCGAACCGGATAAAATGTCTCCGTGGGTCGAGTCTCCCCATCATTGCCCTAACGAATCGACCACGAGACATTCAAAACATAACATAATAACAATTATAAAAAATATAAAACATTCAAAAAAGGGGGGAAATATATATTGTCCCCCCCTTCCCATTTGGTACTGATACGATTCACGATGTAACTAGATATGCGCAATTCTTTCACAACAAAGGGATCAGCGGAGATCGACAGCAAGATGCCATTTGTGTGTCCGCATTCCTTCTTCCCACAAAATCAAATCCCGCATCTTGCGACGGATCAGCAAACGACAAGGCAACTCGAATGGAAGATGTCTGTTGTCCGCAGCTCTGATTAACATGTTAACTGTCACTCCCGTCGCCTGACAAGAGCGGCAGGTCGCTTGTACAGATTCCAGCCACACACAGAGGTGTTGCCATAACAACGGGGCGGTGCGAGGGCGTCGCCCTTCGCAGAGGAAGAGATAAACACGCCTCGGCACCCGCCTCTTTCGGCTGCCTTTGCATGGAAGCCAGGAAAGAGATGTCGAACAGAATCGGTTGGCATGAAGCACCTTTTTTACCGTTTGCATTTCTTTTGTTAATGTTTCCGAAGCATCTGTTGAAATCATAAAACGCCGTAATTCATTCGATAGCCAATGGCGGGCAAGATGAAATTATTGGAAAATAGGGATGAATGCAAAAAGAGATGCAAGAAAACACGAGGATTCGAAGGTAACGCCGAGAGAGAGAGATAAATTTGCCAAGTTGGGGGGGGGATATGGGAAGTTGTGCAAACGATGAAATTTCCTGAATGCATAAAATATGCAAAGCTCCTTATATGGATGGTAGCGGAATCTTCTGCAAGTTCTGAGCGATTACCCATTTAACAATTTCGGATTTTAAATTAATTTTAAAAGTTCAAATCTAGTTATCGCATTTGTTTTAACAAAGAACATTTCATTTATTAAACAAGCCATTTTGCAATAATGTTAAAAAAAATTGTCGCAAAGCTAATAACAGGAAGTAATCTGCAACATTTGTACATATTTATCAACTCATCAATTTAGTCTTAAATTTCTTGCACATAATTTTCCCCTTCGATTTTACATATTTGATACAATTTTTTTTATGTATGGACTTCATTTAGATTTTTTAAACTTGTATAATCACAAATTAAGATTTCTCAACACCAAATTACTCAGAAGCAAACATCGATAATTTTTTTCTATATCAGGCTAGTCCAACTCAAATTTAGTGAACAGCGAGGCATATACCGAGGATTTAGTTTGGTTGGGGTAAGGGAGGGCTCCAAGAATTTTATGTTTGGGGGTGCGAGGATTTAACTTCGAGGGATGGGAATGGGGTTAATAGAGTTTCCCCATCACTAAAATATTCCACCGAACAGGAAAATGATATTATATATGGAATGAGATTATACAGCTTTTTAATCCGTTTTTAGTGTCGGAGATAAAATGAAGGTGGGGGGGGGGAGGTGGATTTCGGACCCCTTCTCTGAGTACGTCCCTGTGAACAGCCACTACGAAAAAAACTCTTTTTTAATGAGCTGCAGGAAACATTCTTCACTGAAAAACGAAAACAACGTTTCTAATGAGTAATGAATTGGGGGGGGGGGGAGTAACTATATTTTTAAGGAATAAAAAAAAAACTTGATTTAAAAATGTTCGGTAAAAAGTGGAAGAAATATATCAGATTCAATATGTTGATTATTTGTTTTATGAGCCTCGGGCTATATATATTGTTACGACAGATGAACGTGCAACAACACGATCACGATGCGATATGTCATTTGTGATGCTCGCATATGGTACAGTCGCTCAAAAAAGTATCCGAACACTAATAGAAATTAGTGATCTGGCAACCTTCGTGTCACGTGACACGAAGGTTGCCAGATATTTTTTCTGAATTCTGTAATCAACCATAGTGTTCGGATATTTTTTAATATATATAATACGTATGAATATATAATGCAATGAATATGGAGCGTGTGCAGTTACCGTTCACAGCAAACTGGAGCGGTTGCGGTTAAAGTTCACAGCACATTGGATCGTGTGAGCTCACAAAGACCTGGATCGTGTGGGCTCACAAAGACCTGGATCGTGTGGGCTCACTCACGAAAATATTGAGCGTGTGCAATTACCGTTCACAGCAAACTGGAGCGTGTGCAGTTAGTGCACACGCTCCAGTTTGCTGTGAACGGTAACTGGAGCGTGTACAGTTGCTGTACACGCTCCACATATTTTTCCTGAATTCTGTAATCACGTGACACGAAGGTTGCCAGATCACTAATTCCTAAAAAACATCGTTGCCAGATATTTTTTCTGAATTCTGTAATCAACCATAGCGTTCGGATACTTTTTTGAGCGACTGTACAGCGTATCTACGTCATTAACCAATTGGAACAGAGAGACTCGAAAGTAATAACGGCATGTTTTAAAGAAGGATTTTGTGAAGAGCTGGATGGATTAGGTCTGAGTGCAGACAAGAGATTCTTTATTGCTTGGTGCGCGGGAGTTGTAAAAATTGAATAATAAGTTATAAAGTAATCGAAAGAAAGTAATCGACTGCAGTTGAATGATTTGTTTGAGAAAAACTGAGTTGCCAGGATTCGAGTGAAGTTAGCATTATGAAACCTAATTCTGATGGCAGTAATGTGTCGAAGTCTGGCAGGTAGGAAAACAAAACAGGATTAGTGTAAAAGAAGGTGTTTAAGGTAAATACCTGAATTGGAAAAGGAAACGATAGGTTTATTCACAAAGATGATTGTGTCGCTTATTGAATGTTAATTAAGATTATTTATGTTTTGAATGGAATCTATTGTAGTTCGACTGTTTCAAGTGTGGTAGAGAATTGCTCAACATTCTTATAGGTTTAATGTTTGTGATTGGTTTGAATTTTTATATATGTGGACTATTTGCCTAAATAATTAAATTAGTTTATTTGTAATTTTTGTTGGTAAGCATTTTTTTTTAACTCACGCGGGTAAGGCATGGATGTTTGTGTTGTTTTTCTGCTGAGGTCTTTTGCCATCCTCACAGACCTTCTACTATGGCATATAAACTGACAGGTACCTGTCAGACCTCTGTGGCAAGCAGCTGCTTGAGGGGGTATTTTTTCTTTCTTTTTTTCAATTTTCGTCTAGCAAATTTATAATATTTAGTAAATTTTCAGTTTAGTTTGTTATATAGTTTCAGAGTTATATGACTGCATTTAGAGACCATTAATGCTTAAAATGCGTTCAGTTGTATTTTTTTAATTATTTTAAACAAAATTTCATTTATTATGAAAGACATGGAATTGTAAATTATTATTTAATACTTACAAATATTTCTTAATATCTTTATGTCTCTATATAGTTTTTTTAAACATGAGTAAGTCATCAAAAAATACTTTAAAAGAAAAACTCTACAAAATCTTATTATGAAAACATCAGATTAAAATTCTCTCCTCAGGACTGGCTCAAGCAAGGTATGTTTGCGCTTGCGCCCTGATGCGAAGCCTCTTTTCGACCCCCCCCCCCCCCTTTTCAAGCATTTTACAGTCACTCAAAAAAAATATCCGAATTAGTGATCTGGCAACCTTCGTGTCACGTGACACGAAGGTTGCCAGATCACTAATTTCTAAAAATATCGTTGCGATGTATTTTTTTCTGAATTCTGTAATCAACCATAGTGTTCGGATATTTTTTTTGAGTGACTGTACTCTGAAGATATAAAGGCACAGCCGCAACAAAATGGAAATTAGAATGCCCAAACAAAAGCGTCTTTATCACCTCAGAATCGGGAAAGCGAGGCACAATGCTTTTAGCTCGTTTTCAAAAATCAAGCGATTGTTTTTCATTTGCCGTTGATTCGTCTGTAGACATTCAACCTTTTTTTTTATTAAGAGATAAATGAAAAATTCTTTTTACGTTGGCTAGGTACTGATGACAGATCGGGCCCACGCACACCCGAAGTTATTCAGCCCGAACTATTTCGACAATTGTTGTTCCCGAATCCGAATATGGGAGGAAAAAAAGTTCTCTGAACGCATCTATTATGTAACATTGAAGCATTGGTTTAAAAGTGAAATCTAATAAAAATGGTGGAATAGTGATCACAGTGAAATCTTCCCAGAACAAATATATTTCACAAACCTAGTTTAAAAGATCTTTCTGACTGCTGAGAGCATAGGCTGCGGATTTCATAGTCGCTAGAGCATTTCTTTTGACGCTTAAGACCTCATCCGAACAGCTAAAATATATTTCAACATTGTAGTTCTCATTCCATTTCGGGTGTTATTTTTTGAATAGGTTCGTTTGGCTAAAGCAGTGTCTCGCAAACTTTTTTACTCTGCGGCACACTGAATCTAATTTTTTTCCCGCGGCACACCTAAAAAAATTTTTTTGGATGGTTACGTAAAAAGAGGAAAACTGAAGTTTCGTTAAATGCATTTTATTTAAAATATATATAATAATAAATATAATTAATCATAACTCGGTGTTTGTTTTAAATATTTGTCCATTCTATGGCTTGAAATAATCAAAAATTAATACCAAAAATTGGAAAAAGCTTGATAAATACTTATAAGGTCCCAGTTGATAAAATCTGAAAGATTTTTATTAAAGCACGTCGATAACACAAGTCAAGTCAAAATGAAATCTTTGGAATATCTAGTGTCAATTTGAAAATCTCTCGCGGCACACTTGGAATCTCTCGCGGCACACTACTGTGCCGCGTCACACAGTTTGCGAGACACTGGGCTAAAGATCCATTCCACTTCAGCATTATTAATGAAAGCACGAGGAGAGTCAGAGCAAAATTAGCAAGTTCTTCAAGTGGATTGAGGTCTCAGGCATCTCGATAGAAGCAGATTTCGTTTCATAACTGAATCTGTTTGCAGTCTTAGTCCATTTTACTATTGTCAGGTTTGTCCGCTGGACATGATGCAAATACACTATTCTAAAACAGTGACCTACAGAGACAACGTAGGTTGCGTATTATGCAAAATGATTGTAAAGCGCGATTGTGAACTGAAATAAAAAAAAACCTTACGTTTACTCATCATCATCCTCAAGCAGCCATGGGCTACGGAGGTCCAACCAGACCGTACAATTTAGTTCTCCAAGCAAGTCTATCCCGAGCTACATCTGCTGCATCAGGCCACTGAACACCAATTCTAATAAAGTCCTGTTTGACATTGTCTGCCCACCGCATCCTTGGTCTCCCCCTCTTTCTGAAGTCTTTAGGCACACTGTTCATAACCCTATTCGTTAATCTATAGTTCTCCATATGGGCAACATGGCTAAACCAACGGAGTCTCTCTCTGCACAATATGCTGCTCAAAGGAGGTTGCCGACTCCTTTGCCTAACCTCATCATTACTTACACATACGATTACTGACACATGCTTTATTGAAGTATGGCCGAACTCGATCATCCTGTCCTCCCTCGATCGCCTTGATCCGCCTGCCCTTTTACACGTGGTTAACACCTCGTGGGATCGGAGACAGCATTTCGCCAGAATCAAACGCTGCATGTATAAGAGATAGAGTTTGGTGATCAGTTATTGGAATGGACTTAGATTTTTAATTTAAGCTCATTTCAGTCATTATAAAAATGATTTAAAAAGCGCCAAAATGAAAAGAAAAAAAGCCAGTTTTTTTTAATTAAAAAACCTAAATTTCAAGCCATAAGCAATTGAAACTATTCCAAGCTTAGACAGCTTAAAAAAAAGCTAGATCTAGCTTGAAAAAAAAAAAGCTAAGTTGGCAACGCTGGATGGGACGTTACCTTGGCAACGCATGCAGAAGAACCACTTTTTGCTCGTTAAGAACGTGCTGAAAGGACTTGATGGGGGTTTCCACGCCTGCCCCCTAACAGCTGATCAGTGGGTCCCCTTCCCCAACCTTCACTGGACTCTTGATGTCCTTGGGACTTCGGCATTTAACCCAAAGTGTGCAAGAATACATAAATGCCGCTCATAGATAAAACAACCCAATCCTTCCCCAACCTCTCCTGAGTCCTTGTGATCTCGTAATTTAGCCCATTGTGTGTAAAAAATGTGCCGCTCAAGGGTAAAACAACCCAACTTGTTTACCGACTAAAAACGGGGTTTCGAGGCGACCTAAAGTTTAAAATCCAATGTAAACTCTAAAATCGGTAATTTTTTAGCATTAAGAGAAACAAGCAAATTTCAGTCGGAAAAAGCTTTATTAAAAGAAAAGGATAAATAATTAAATTAATGAAGATTACTTTCAAATTTAATAAAGATTCATTTTAATTAGTAGTTAATCAAAAAAAGATATTTAGTGTGCTGAATTAGGCATGCAGTGAATACCTTGGATTCAAAGAGGATGATTATGTGAGTGACATATGACACGTAAGAATCCAGGTTGTGTTGTTTTACCTCTGAGCGGCACTTTTTTTACACACCATGGGCTAAATGGCTAGGTCACATGGACCCCGAAGGGTCAGAGAAGGTTGGGGGAGGGGACCCACTGGAACAGCTGTTGGGAGACAGATGGTAGCCTCCCGTCAAGGCCATCCAGCGTGTTCTTTAACGTGCACAGGGTATGGCTCTCCCGCACACGGGGCCACGGCTTAACGTCCCATCCGACGGACGGTGGCCTTTCCAAGCCGTAGGCAGGGCGGGATTTTTGCGGAGATAAATCTCAACGCTGACCAAACTGGGACTCGAACCTGGGAACTACAGATTACGAGACTGGCGCGCTACCGACTGAGCCACCCCCGCCCCGTAAGAATCCAGTGTATGTATTCAAGATTTGATAAGATTAGACTTTTATTTTGGCCGAAAATGGACGAGTGTTAATGAGGTAACCCCCCCACCCACACACACACACACTCCTTAAACAATCAGCCAATGGGAAGATTTCAATCTTAAGTTATTCAGCTACTTGGATGCCCCCCCCCCCCCATCCCCGTAACGAAATTATGGGTACGGCCTGACCAAACCACATTCTTTTTACTGTAGTTCTCCCCCCCCCCCTTTCACTCTGAGTGAGCTATTTTATGCTAACGAAATAAAAAAAAAGAAATATTCCGTCGGCGTGTAAATTTACAGCATTAAACAGACAGAACGACAGAGCAGAGACAGGTAGTCAAATATCTTTTGTCAGCCTCGCGCTGGCAACAAAACCGCCAATCTGTAAAGCGCTGCCACACGCTCTGAATTAATGCGATATAACCGCGTGATCGATGGACTGAGATCTTTTCACTAAACAGATCCCCGCACATTCGCTGTTTGCTTCCTCGCCATTGAGTGCGGAATCCAGATGCACTTGACGTGTCCAAGTTCCCGCTCCTGTTCCCCTTGTGGACCCACTGCACCGCATCTGACTGTTGAATGGCGGTCATTACAGCTCGACACTTGGCGGTTTCAAAGGCATCATCATTATGGAGGGTTAAGGAGGAATGGCAGATTTCAGCAGCGCTGATTACAATGACTCTTGATACTGCGAAAATAAGAATATTCTGGGATCTGCTTTTTTTTTATCAATAAGAACAACAGATAACATTTATCCTGAAATTTAAAGATTCAAACTTAGACGAACTTTCACGGTATTTTTAGCAGTAGAATAAAATGTACCTTTCAAGCAGCTGCTTGCCATAGAGGTCCTTGAGTGCCACAATCTATCACAAAACATTCTAGCATGAATAGACAATTTACATTATTAAAATTTTGTCTTTTTTCCCAGATTTAACGCTCTCTATTGGTGGAAATTAAAACTATTGGAATAATAATTTATTAATATTTTTTCAATGCAAAAAGAATGGTCTGTTTATATCTTACAGCAAAAAAGTTAAATGTCTATACACGGCAGACAAGGTGAAAACAATACCTCATTCTTCGAAAGAAACACAGTATGCACATCTATAAGATTAGAACAGCATGTTTTTGTTTCACCTTTTTTTCCAACTGTGGCACCGCAGAAATTTCTCCAGGAGTAAACAGCCCCATTGCCTTTTTTTCAGATAATGTGCGTGATTTCGTAGAATATGTTTAATCATATTACATCTACTGCCGTTTTTATTAACTAAATTTGTTACAAAACAAAATAGCAATTATATAGCAATAGCAGAATATAACTAAAAAACAAATACACATAGTCAAGCGCCACAGGGCCCTTCCCCCTTCCCTACTCCCCCCATCCTTCTGTGGGCGGCCATGGTAGTGAATATGTAAATCAGTAGTAAAACCGCTCCAGGACTCCAAAAGCATATCGACCAGTTATCATCATTATATAATAGCTGTAATTCCGAACGGACGGGCGGACACGTGTGACGTCGTCGGCAGCAGAAATTGGCAGTTTTCCCATGGTTCTGCTGCTACTGGGACTTGGAGGGCTCAGTCGGTAGCGCACCTGACTTGTAATCTGCAGTTTCCAGGTTCGAGTCCCGGCTAAGCCAGCGTTGAGATTGTCTCCGCAAACTCTCCGCCTTGCCCACGGTCAGTAGAAAGGCCGCAATCTGTCCGATGGCAGCAGTAGCACCGTGTGCGGGAGAGCCCATACCCTGTGCATGTTAAAGAACACGCTGATGGTCTTGATGGGAGGCTATCATCTGTCTCTCAACAGCTGTTCCAGTAGGTCCCCCTCCTCAAACCTTCTCTGAGCCTTCAGGGTCCATGTGACCTGGCCATTTAGCCTATTGTGTGCAAAAATAGTGCCGCTCAGAGATACTAATACAACCCAACTCTGCTGCTGCTTGAGCGATCGGCCCAAATTTGGTGAGATGGTCCCACTTAATTCTAATTCTATTGGACCAACAGATCGAGTTCCTACCTGCCGTTGGTCTGGAGTGATCCCTCGAAAAGTGTCCGAGATTTCAGGCAGCGCTGTCGTCACTTACCTCGTGAATGGAGTAGTACCTTGTGACTAGTGGGGCTGGGGTGGCTCAGTCGGTAGCGCTCCAGGCTCGTAATCTGTAGTTCTCAGGTTCGAGTCTCAACTGGGTCGCGTTGAGATTTATCTCCGCTAAATTCCCCGCCCTGCCCACGATCAGTAGGGGGACACCAATGGGTTTGGAAAGACAGCCGTCCTTCGGATAGGACGTTAAACCGTGGGCCCCGTGTGCGGGAGAGCCATACCCTGTGCACGTTAAATAACACAGTGGATGGCCTTGACGGGAGTCTACCATCTGTCTCCCAACAGCTGTTCCAGTGGGTCCCCTCCCCCAACCTCCTCTGAGCCTTCGGGGTCCATGTGACCTGGCCACTTAACCCATGGTGTGGAAAAAAGTGCAGCTCAGAGGTAAAACAACCCAACCCTAGTGATTAGTAGGTGTGGAAAGGTGTGAAGTTATCAATGTACAACTTTTATCGTGGGCTTAACTAATATTATATAATAGCCATAATTCATTGCTAGATGGGCTGGCCGACGAGCATGTGTGACGTCTTCCGTGGCATAAATTGGCAGTTTCCTTGTGGTTCCACTGTTACTTGAGCAATCAGTCGCAAATTTCGAGCCGTGTTGGGTTAACGAATTCGGGTTCCAGCTGATGTGGGTCGGGAGTAATCCCGCAGGAAGTGTACGAAATGTCTGGGAGCGTTACCATCGCCTACTTTGTAAATAGAGTACTATGTTAACGACGACAGTTGTGACTGTAGTACGTTAACGGTGGAAAGCTCCGAATAGTACTTGTAACAATTTAATTCATAGCTGTCTTAAAATAGGTATTTAAACTGGTAAATAGAACAACACTGTAGGATAAACTTAAGATAGAAATTCAGTTCATCCAGGAAGTGGAAATAAATAGATGAAATAAACCAAAAACAAAACCACATTACTTCACTTAATTACTAGAAGAAAAACCTTACAACAATCTTTATGGAAAACTCGAAAGAATTAGTAAAAATAATATTATAAATAGCACCTGATCGAAACAAAAAAAGACTGTATCCTAAATATAAAACAAGAAACGAAAAAGATATTCAGAGAAAATAGAGTAACTTACAAAATAATGACTGAATGCAAAAATAAAAACTTGTAGGGTTGGGTGGTTTTACTTCTGAGCTGCCTTTTTGCACATCATGGGCTAAATGGCCAGGTCACATGGACCCTAAAGGTTCAGAGAAGGTTGGGGGAGGTGACCCACTAGAACAGCTGTTGGGAGACAGATGGTAGCCTCCCGTCAAGGCCATCCAGCGTGTTCTTTAACGTGCACAGGGTGTGACTCTCCTGTAAACGGGACCACGACTTAACGTCCCATCCGACGGACTTTGCAAGCCCATTGGTGTCCCCTACTGATCGTGGGCAGGGCGGGGTTTTTTTACGGAGATAAATCTCAACGCTGACCCAGCTGGGACTCGAACCTGGGAACTACAGATTACGAGCCTGATGAGCTACCGACTGAGCCCTCCCCATCCTCGAAAAAAAAAAAAACTTGGAGAAACAGGAATGAATGAACATATAGCAGCAATAAACTAAATAATTTACTCATCTCTCGTTAAACAGCATTTGCTTAAACCAGAAATAAATACTCATGCCTATTTTTGTCCGACGAGTGGACTTCCCCTACTAATACGAGTTCCAAGCGAACACTTGGGCACACATTTCTCTCACACCGTCTCGCTTTCAGCATCATCGTCAGTAAATCACGATAATATTAGGCATAAAAAAAAACTTCACAAGTGTTCAAACATTGCGAAATGACAATAAGCAGTTTTGGACAAAAGTGATGTAAATTGGGAAAAAAGATTTTGCTTCAAACGCAACTTAAATGATTTTTTAGCCGTTTGAAAAATGTGTTTTTGCCCTAAAAACAGTTGAGCCTCAACCTTCTATAGCAAAAATAGAGATTAAAGGTGTAGAAGTTGATGTATCTTCGGACGAAGACGTGAACGACCCTTCACAAACTATCGACAGCTACCCATTACCCAATAGATACTATTTGGTTTGTTACAATAACGAATAAGCTGTACTAATTAGCATAATAAATATTTTTAATAAGAGGTTTTTATTCATGTAATATTTATTTCTCATGTGTACCATATAGATCAACTGAATTTTACGTCTCCTATTCCTCCAAAAATAATCCACAATAAATTTAAATAGCTTACATAAAAAGAAGAGTGGGTAAATTCTATTTATTGTAAGATATACTTAGCAATTTATGGTGCCAAATTATTAAAATTCATTAGCAAAGAAGTTTATTCAATAATAATCACGGGAAAATACCCTCCCATCATATGAGAGGCAACTTGACTGCCCGATTCCCGACATAGATGACGTCACTGGCAAATCAACAAAAATGCGGGGAATACTTACACTGAAGGGCCAAAACATTATGACCACAGGCCTCATATGGTGTTGGTCCCCCACATGCCGCCAAAACAGTTCTTACCCGGCGAGGCATGGACGCTACAAAATTTCTAAAGGTGTCTTGTGGTGGTACCAACACGTTACCAGTAGATCCTTTCTCTTGTAAGTTATGTGGTTGAACCGCTGCAGATCGGATATGCTGTTCAAACACAAGCTTCAGATGCTCGATTGGATTGATGTCTGTAGAATTTGGTGGCCAGGATAATACCTGAAAGTCTTCCTCGTGTTCCACGAACCATTATCGAACAATCTGGGTAGTGTGGCATGGAGCATTATCCTGTTGAAAGAAGGCACTACTAGAGGGAATAACGTTGCCATGAAAGGTTGTATCTGGTCTGTAAGGGTGTTTAGGAGGTGGTAGCCGTCCCGTGGCCGAGTGGTTAGCACGCTTGGCTACTGATCTAAGGGACCTGGGTTCGAGCCCCATATTAGGCATGGATGTGTGTGTCGTTTTTCTGCTGAGGTCCTGCCATCCTCTCAGATCTCCTACTGTGGCATATATACTGACAGGCTCCTGTCAGACCTCTGTGGCAAGCAGCTGCTTGAGGGGTATTTAAACATCATAGTTTCCTGCACATGAATGACTGGACCCAGGGTTTCACAGCAGAACATTGCCCAAAGCATTACACTTACTTCACTGGCTTGTTTTTGTCCCAGAGTGCATCCTGGTGCCAATAGTTCCCCAGGTAAACGACACACATGTACCCGGCTGTCCACATGATGCAACAGAAACGAGATTCATCGGACCAGATGGCCTTTCAATCATTCAAGTCTAGTTTCGATGCTCGCATGCCAGTTGTAGACGCTTTTGATGGTGAACCGAGGTTAGCATAGGCACTTGGAGTGGCCTGCAGCCACATTTTCAGCAGGGTTCGATGTACTGTGTTGTGACACATTACTCCCATCACCAGCAATCAAATTATGGATGAGTTGTGCTACAGTATCCCATTTGTTGGCTCGTACCATATGGGAAAGCCTTCGCTTACCTCTAGCATTAATGAGCCATGGTCGCCCCACACCTTGCCAGCGGTTCGTGGTTTTTCCTCCTCCTCGGACCACTTTTTGAATGTACTAACCACTGCTGACTGTGAGCATCCCACAAGCCTTGTCGTCTCGGAAATGCTCTGACTGAATCATCCGGCCATTACAATTTGGCCTTTGTCAAACTCACTTAAGTCCACTGTTTTTCCCATCTGAAGAACAAGAATAATACCAATTAACAGAGCTCAGTTGGGTTGTTTTTACCTCTGAGCGGCACTTTTTTGCACATCATGTGCTAAATGGCCAGATCACATGGACACCGAAGGCTCAGAGAAGGTTGGGGGAGAGGACCCACTGGAACAGCTGTTAGGAGACAAATGGTAGCCTCCCGTCAAGGCCATCCAGTGTGTTCTTTAACGTGCACAGGGTATGGCTCTCCCGCGCACGGAGTCATGGCTTAACATCCCATTTTATGGATGGTGGCCTTTCCAAGCCCATTGGTGTCCCCTACTGATTGTGGGCAGGGAGTTTTGCGGAGATAAATCTCAAAAATGACACAGCTGGGACTCGAACCTGGGAACTACAGATTATGAGCCTGGCATGCTACCGACTGAGCCACCCCAAACAGAGCTGAGTATCAGGTGTTATTTACACTATATCATGACCTTCACACATGCTGTCGCTTCGATTTGCATAAAGACGTGCTCGCCATAATGTTTTGGCTCTTCAATGTATATGTCACATTGTTGAAGAAACCAGTTAGTCTCCGATGGTCTAGCGATTATGACACCTGGCTTGCTTCTGGGAGATGTGGGTTCGAATTCCACTCAGGGCAACCAAACTTTTTATTTGGCTAATTATTTCAAAATAGTTTATTTCTAGTTACAAGTACATGGAACGAATCTAAGACATTTATATGCATTTTAATGGAAATTCAGTGTCGCTATTAAGAGTTTTCGCCTACAAGCAGAAATTTGGGAACTAATTGTGCTCGTCTAACAAAGGATGAGTATACTAAATGAAGAAAGAAACAAAATTGAATAGGAATAGACAGAACGGAAACAAATCATGAAATACAGATAAATGCAACAAATATAAAAAAGAACAAAGCACACTCATAGGAAAAAAAACAGGACTGGTAATACACTCAACAGATGGCACCACGAAAGATGTCCTACGAGAAAGAACAGCGATACAAGAGGACTGCAGTCCCTTCTGAGGATGATCAATGAAAGGATCAAAATATCAGGAGTCATTGTTCAAAGTAAGTGAATTTCGATTTTAAATTTATCCTACAGTGAAATTTAAAGTAAATGAACCATCAGTACAAAACTCTCTCTCTCTAACAGGTCTGTGCAAGGGCCGGATCTAGGGACATCTTGAGAATGCTAGTAATAGGAATGGAGGCAATAAAAATATTAAGAAACAATGTACATGTATTTTCAAAAATTTTAAAGGTCTAAGCGAAATGTTTTAAACTAGAACAGCGTTCTGGCTCAATCTTGACCGTCACCTTTCACTCCTCCCCCACTTTATTTTTTGATAAATCTGGATCTCTCTATTGTCTGCCTATGAATTACAAATTGGAGATGACATTTTGCTAAAAATGTCTCAAAGACCGTTTAATCAGTGGCTCACATTTTCTAAAGCCACAGCCAGCTTTCGATTTATGTATAGTGGCTTGTAAACATCACTCATAATCAGCAGACCAAAGGTTGAGAAATACTGCTTTTGATGACTGATTAAGAAGGCGTGCTTTTGGAAGAATGGAGACCTACCAGTTTGAAGCCAATGTAGCCACATACCGAAGTGTGTCCCAGACTAAAGGAATCCAGGTTCTAGAGACAATTTTAAGATTCAAGTGATGTTGATAACAGACAATACAAGGTTGCTGAAGAGACATCTCGAGATGAACAGTATCGTGTTTTAAATGCGAAGCATCATAAATAGCAAGCTTCATTAGACGAGGTCCCTTAACTCCCTCCCACAGCAGCATATGTGCGTATCCAGGAAGAGTAGGTGGCTGCTCTCTTCACAGATGAGATTCAGATTACAGACTGATCCTTTATTTGGATAGAATGTGGGACACAGTATCTGGTGGCAGATCCAAGGGAGTGTCATCAGAAACACATGCCCCCCCTCCCCGACAGCTGATTAAACAAGCATTAATTCTCAATGTTCAAACACTTAACTTGATTGTGTTGTTATGTGAACTTTTTTTGGATCCTGCCACTTGTATCACATTTGACATCTGGAAAAGCAACCAATATTGAGTTGGTTTGATGATCTGAACAGGCATTAACATCAATGGCCGTATCAACCTCCAGGTGCTTGATAGAAAATCCTTGACTGCCCAGGATGAGATTAGTCCATTTGAAAGTGCAGTGGGATTGGAGTAATTTTAATGTATGATGCCTGTGTACTCGGAGCTCACCTGGTGGGACAATATCTCAAACTTGAGGGTACTGAATACGAGGAGTGGCCAACAAGACCTCCTAACTTCAATACAATTTAATATATCTCAGATGATTTGTAGAAAGGAATTATGTCAGCCTGGGGCAGGGGTGGCTCAGTCAGTAGCGTGCCAGGTTCATAATCTGTAGTTCCCAGGTTCGAGTCCCAGCTGGGTCAGGTTGAGATTTATCTCCGCAAAATTCTCCGCCCTGTCCATGGTTAGCAGGGGACACCGATGGGCTTGGAAAGGCCGCTGTCTGTCGGATGGGACGTTAAGCCGTGGCCCTGTGTGCGGGAGAGAGCCATAACCTGTGCACATTAAAGAATACACTGGAAGGCCTTGACAGAAGGCTACCATCTATCTCCCAACAGCTGTTCTTCCTCGTTTCTCTGAGCCATCGGGGTCCATGTGACCTGGCCATTTAGCCCATGGTGTGCAAAAAAGTGCTGCTCAGAAATATAATCCAAAGTTAAAGAACACACTGGATGGCCTTGATGGGAGGCTACCATGTCTCCCAACAGCTGTTCCAGTGGGTCCCCTCCCCCAACTTTCGGGGTCCATGTGACCTGGCCATTTAGCCCATTGTATGCAAAAAAATTGCCGCTCAGAGGTAAAACAACCCAACCCAACGTCTCAGCCTCCCTCCAGAAGCTTCTACGAGTCCCTTGCTGTTAGGAATGATCATACCCCTTGAGAGTTTTGATTCACCTTCTTACCTTCATGTATTTTAATAATTTACCCAAGTAGACACTTACCATACAGGTATGACAGAGTATCTGTGACATGGAATATATGTCATAGAGATCTGTGAAGGGCGAGATCTCAGCAGAAAGACAACACATAAAAGAAACATCCATACCCAATCTGGAGTTCGACTACTCACAGGGTCGGATTAGAACCTTTTGGCCCCCAGCCAAATCTAAAAATGACCCCTCCCCCTGTATCAGTGACAAGTTACCCAATAGAAAAGAACGGATTTCGTGCATGAGCAATTATCGTCAACAATATTAATTTTTTATTATGAGAGGGGAGAAAAGATGAGAAATTTAATAATTGTAGTAATTAAAAATGCTAAATTATATGGGGTTGCAGATATTTCGAAGAGGGTAATAATTTTAAAGATTCATACGAACAGGGCTTCAGATTTTGTCATTCTTTTATCTCTCTGCATTTTTCTCTTTCATTGGATTCGTTCTAAAACAATTTAAATATTTCCTTCCTTAAAAGTGAGGCTTTTCTTGAGGGTGTCATTCCTGGCCATTATATTAATCTAGCACAGATTACTCATCTTAAAATCTTTTAGTATAGAATCGTAACCTCACAACATACCTACGAAATTTTTTTCTTAAAATCCAAGGCTTATTTGAATAATCGCAATTTTTACAGCTTCACTTTTTGCACTTAAGTATGGTGGTAAAAATGAGTTTTGCTGATATGTGGGATTCGAACCCACACCTCTCCAGATTCATGCCTGATTGTTTTAATAGCACTAAACTAACGCTGGCTGTCATTTTCCCATTAATGTGCCCGATTAATCTCCAGTCATTGTCGCTCCTGGCATCATCTGTGAATTAATAAATAGTTTGTTTTACATCTGAGCGACACTTTTTGGCACACCATGGACTAAATGGGCAGGTCACAAGGACCCCGAAGTCTGAGGTTTGGGGAGGGGGCCCACTGGAAAAGCTGTTGGGAGACAGATGGTAGCCTCTCATCAAGACCATCCCATCCAGGTGTTCTTTAACGTGCGCAGGGTAAATCAATAAATAGTAATGCCGGGAGCAACGATGACGGTAGATTGATAGGTCATAAAGGTGGGGGGGGGGGGGGTAAGAAACCAGCTTAATTTAGTGGTCTTGGAACCTAACAAAAATTTAGGATTAAGGGTAATCTGGCATGGATCTGGAAAGAACTAGGTTCGAATCCCATACACCAGCATAACTCATTTTTTCCACAAAAACTATTGACTTCAAAGTCAACAGGTAACTCTGTGGATTTACTATTTATTAATAAATTCTTTATTTAAAAACAATCAAAAACTGTATTAAAAGAATTTACTCTTCGAAATGAACTTGACATAGCTCAAAATTTGATTAATCCTAAATTTTCCAAGCCTGGATCTATAGCAGAGGTTCCCAAACTTATGTCCTATTGCCCCCTTTTCAGAAAAAAAATTTACTCAGCACCCCCTGGAAATCTACCTTCTTTATGCGAACAAACAGAAAGATGCAGTGACAAATTTCCGTTCTTTTATGTATCTATATTTCTACCTACGTCCTACAACATGGTAAAGAAAGATGTTGTAAATAAGACACCTTGAAAATATAAAATTTATTACAATCAACCATAGTAATATTCGCATTACACAAAAATTAAGATAACGAAGGATAATTTTGTTTATTTGGAAAATAAAGTAATCACTACGACTTTAACTCTATGTTACACAACAGATGAAACATGTATGAACGGTTTTTCAAAATTTTCTTATCTTCCCTTCTTTCTTTATGCTTCCACTGCCCCCCAGGGGGCGGTATCGCCCACTTTGGGAAACATTGATCTATAGAAAAATAATGGGAAGGGGAGAGCAAATTATGAGTGAAAGAGGGTGGGCCAAGGTTAAAACGGAATGCTATTCTAGTGCAAGATTTTTTCCTCCATTTCAATGTCCTTAAAGAAATGTTTGAAAAAAAATATCTATATATATAGGTTTAATCTTCCCCCTCTGTTCCATTTACCAGCATGCACCCTCCTAGATCCGGTTATTCCTGTTGCCTATTTTAGCTTATGTTTATTTGGTGAGAGTATTTATAGAAATTTAAACACAGAGAGATTACATTGATGTCTAATCAACTTCAAAGATTATCTTTGGCGAAAAGGATATACTGACTTCAGCTGATGATTTGTCTTTAGTTCAACTAGCAGTATTCAATAAGGTTTAGTGCGGGCACAGGAAGTTTTGTAAGGGGGATCTCTGTCTTGCATCCACTCATTAGCTCTATTCTATGCTAATTGTCAAAATCTAGGTAACACTAACAAAATGTAGAATAACTTATTATTGTATGACGAAATTTGCCTTATGTATTTTAGTATAATGAGGACCCAGACACCCGAAACGATCATATTACATCATCATTAAAACAGAAAATATTGTGCATTGAGAATCGTCCAGAACTGTAACAGATAATAAATTAATAGGGTTGAATGTTGAGATTAAAAAAAAATTTGAGGTGCTGCCTGCTCATTCCAGTTATACCGTCCAATGAACCCTGCATGACTTCAGATTCTCCAAAATATATAGATATGACGCTAACCTATAACTGGTATGCAGGGTCTACCAGACCCCAGGGCTATTATTTTTCTTGATAGTTCAAATAATCAATAATTCAAATAATTTGTTAAATATCTGAAAATCAATAGTAACCTATCAGAAATCAGTGAGATGTCATGTATTTTGAGCCACTAAGACTCCCTGACCCCACCTTACCAAAGCCGTTCCAGAAAATGTACCATACCGTTACGGGTTAATATAGAGTATGATCCCCTGAGGGCTAAAGAAGTCCGACAGCAGAAAGGAATTGCATCTCGGCAGGGTAGAGGTGCAGCATATCACAAAATGTTTTGGCAAATTAATTTATTACCAATATGTACAAGTTATGATAAATATACAATATGAGAATGGTGTGATAATTCTGAGTACCTATTCCACTTTAGACACATGTAGCATTACAAAATACAAGTGTTCAGTCTTTTTTAATTTACATTAAATTTCATACTAATGTTGATGGCTGCTAACTCAGCTGCCAAGTAACGGAAGACATAGGGAACACAGATGAGTTCAGTGGTTGTTCTGCTGTCACACACATTGCACACCCAGTCTCTTCTCACTTCTTTGCTTGTTGGAAGATCATCAGCTGGAGGCTTCTCAAACTGAGGTGATAAAATGCTACCACAACTGCTGCATGCATAAGCCTAGAGAATAAAAATTCTTTAAAAATATTTTAATAGCAACAAAGATGCTAAAAATATAGAATAAACAGAGTGGTGTTAGTAAAATGTATCAGTGGATGTGACTGCATCTGGGGTAATAAAGGGCACTTTGAAATCCAGACAACCATTTTAGTATGAACATATTTAATGTTAAAGAAATCTCTAGTGCTTGGGTTCTAAATTTGAATAAAAAAGAAGGTAATTTTGAAATATTCAAAATTATATTAATATTGAAGAGTATTAAATGCTCAAGTCATGGAGATCTAGAGGTATCTAAAAAAAGTCTTATTTTTCGGAGTAGTAGTGATTCTGCAGACTTATGTTTGGCTTACTTGGAATATGAATTAGCTACTTCAGTGTTCTTATTCAACTTGTTACTTATTTTTGAAAACAAAGGATAAATATTCAATTTGCTTTCAGGCACTTAAGTGTACTTATGTCATTGTATCTATGTAAGAGAACTTCAACCCAGGCAAAAAATAAGTTATGAAGTCTGTCAAATTTGAATAATCTAATGGTAAACATTAATGAACAAGATGGTACACTTTGAGCACAATAACAGTATAAATTTTATGTTTAACATAAGATTGAGACTCTGAAGTCACAGGGGTGGCTCAGTCATTAGCATACCAAGGTTGAGTTCCCACTGTACCTGCACTGACTTTCTGCTAACACCTGCTCTTCTCTCAGTGAGAAAAAGAACACTCGTGGAATAAAAAAAAAACCATGATCCTTCAAGATAGGACATCAAGTTGTGGCTTCATGTGCATTAAAAAAACATATTGGATGGCTTGTTGGATAGCTTCCATTGTCTCCCAACCTCATCCAGGCTACACACCTTCCTCTATCCAATTCTAAGCTAGTGGAGTCCTGTGACATTTAGAATACTATGTGAACAAAGTGCTGCTTAGAGGTAAAATATCTTAATCCTGAAGTCACAATAGTAAATCATTAGACTGTTTCAACTTAATACTGATTACTGAAATAGAATTGTAACAGATAGTAAAATAATAGGGTTGACTGTAAAGAGATTAAAAAAAAAAATTGAGGTGGTACCTGCTCATTTCAGTTATGCCCTCCAATGAGGTTAGTGGTATACACACAACCCTCTTTCACAAAGTCCTCAGGACACAATTACTCTGGATACTGTCCTTCCCATGGCAGCTGATGGCTTTGATGCACTGACATCATTCTATTGTGTTTTGCAGTTAGGGACAGGAAACTATCATCTTAAACTATTGTTATCCTGGGCCTACCAGGCTCATTTTTCTAGAGCATGTTCCAGTATTTTGAAAACATCTCTAGGGTCTGGAAACTACATTTTCAAACAAATTCACGAATCTGACAACCTCTCTGTGAATGTCCTGCTTCCATCTGTTCAATGGCTCTCCACCTCTGATCATCATCTAATGGTTCATCGTATGCATTTTAACAAAACTCTGTAATCCGAAATTAAAAGCACTCATTCCTGAAGCTGCTTTTATCGCCAGCTTAATTTGTACATCTAGTCTTTTGCATTGAGAAATATGCTGATAAATATCTAGTTTGCTATTGAGAAATAGCTGATAAATATGAGTTATAAATCTTTATTATATATAATAAACATCTAGTCTTTGCTATTGAGAAATAGCTGATAAATATGAGTTATTTCATGCTAAATATCATCTGAAACTTTGTTCAACTTCCTTAAATTATGAACAGCAATGTATGGAATTTTCTATTTTCAATTATGTAAGTTTACATACTAATTTTCCAAAATGGTTCTTTATTAAATTCTTTTTAATAATGGAACATATAAATAATGCATATATTTGCCATATTTTCTCCTCAAACTATGGTTTTGAAATCCGTTGAAGATTACAATATACTGTATGGTTGAAAAGGTAAAAAAATCACATTGTTAGAATTTATAAATTACAGTGTAAATAGAGATAAAACAACATACCAGAGATTTGTCTGAGCAATTAAATAAACGATCCTGAAGTAAAAATGAGGATCCATGGGCAAGCAGTGAATCACGTTCCATTTCTCCAAATCTGATTCCTCCAGCTCTTTTACGTCCTTTTACTGGCTGATGTGTTAGAATATCAACTGGCCCTGTTGTTCTCACCTAAAAAAAAAATGATGTCATATTAGTGATTCTCATAGTCTATTTATTCTTGTAATACCCCCCTTCCCCCTCTAGCCATTATACTCTTTTAAAAACGGCAGTCCATTATCTCCTTTTATTTTTCTAGTCTAATTCCCTATGTCACCTACTATCAATTCTTGCCACACACAATAAATGAACACGATATGCAACATTTGCCTCGTCTATCACGTTCTTAAAAATGCAATTCTTAGGTGCAAAAACTAATTGGTGTTTATCTTAAGTGGATACTTGGTCATTCATTTCTGGCCGAGCTGGATAAAAATGGTGATATGTCCATTCACCAGAAGGCATAGGTGATCTAACAAAGACAAATGTTTCATATTTTTTTAAATATCAATATCTGCATTGTAGAGTTGACTTATTTATCGCACACAGGGGGATGGGGGGGGGGGTATTATTTTGAAAATTGTTCTTTCCTTTCAAATCGCATCTTTTTACTTTCAACATGTGATAATTAGATAAATTCCAATGCCCATGATTCTAAAATAAAAACTTTTTTTTAAATTTGTATTTAAATTTGCCAGGGATTACTGATTTAGTAAATCTAAATATTTTTATGTTAAGAACGTTTAAATACATTTTGAAAAGGAAGAGTATTTCATGAATGTATTTCTTTACAGATTAAATAATTTTCAATTTCAACAATCGAATTTCTTACCTGAAATTTATCTGCTACCATGTGTCGCAGTCTTTGATAATACACAACTCCAAAGAAAATATTTGCTTCTAATTCTCTTCCATCAACACCACTATACATTCTTTCTGTGCCATAATAATTATAACCAGCTGGGGAAAAAAATCACATTGTTAATAATTAATAAAGAAAATAAAAGCAGTTTGTGAAAGCAGTATTTGGCTATTTAATGTTTTCTTTCACATGCTACAAGAGAACAGTCCTAGAATCTATTCTGAGCTTATACAGGCTATATACAAAGACAAATTCTACTAAGACAGCTGAATGGAATAGTAGACAGCTTCCTAATCACTGTACTTACTATCCACTAGAAAATAATGTATAAACTATTTTAAATAAGTACATATACTTTATATCATATTTATTTGAATACTAAATGCCTATGATGAAAATATATCTAAATACCCTCTCAAGCAGTTTTTGCTGCAGAGGTCTGACAGGAGCCTGCCAGTTTAACACACCAGAGTATGTCTGTGAGGACGGCAGGACCTCAGCATAAAGACATCAGAACCATCCATGCCTTACTTGGGGAAATGTCTACTTAATTACAGTTACAGTTTATAAAGAGACATGCAAATTGCCTTACTGAGCAGCAGTCTCACTCATACTAAAGATTATTGCCTCCCCCTACCCCCCCCAAAAAAAGAAAACGAAGTTTTCCATTCTTTAACATTAACAGTGGTAAGAATGAGTGAATGGGAAAATGCAAACAATATTAGTACCTATACAACACAAAAAGAAATTCTCATTAATCCTGGGGTGGGGTGGTTCAGTTGGTAGCGCGCCAGGCTCGTAATCTGTAGTTCTCAGGTTCGAGTCCCAGCTGGGTCAGCGTTGAGGTTTATCTCTGCAAAATTCCCCGCCTTGCCCACGGTCAGTAGGGCCTTGATGGCCTTGACGGGAGGCTACCATCTGTCTCCCAACAGCTGTTCCAGTGGGTCCCCTCCCCCAACCTTCTCTGAGCCTTCGGGGTCCATGTGACCTGGCCATTTAGCCCATGGTGTGCAAAAAAGTGCCGCTCAGAGGTAAAACAACCCAACTCTCAATCCTTTAAAGTGAAAAGGTTACATTTTCCAACACCTGGTGGTAAATCAACTAGTATAAATCCCTTCCTTCACCATCAAAATTTTAAATTTCTAGCACAGATTGTTTGTAACATCTATTTAGTGCCTTCTAATGCTAAACTTTTTGGAGGATTTAAAAAATGTGATTAGTAATTATTCATTCCAACTGAAAAAGAACTTTTCATTTATCTCATGAAACCAAAAAAATATTATTTTAAAATTGTTTTTCCCTACCCTCATGAGGGAGGGAGGGAGGGAGGGAGGGATAAATTATTGCTGTCAATGTAAGCCTTTTAACAGTCATACTCCACCACCAAAATTTCAAATTTCTGGCTTAAATAATTTGCAATATTTATTACAAGTTTTGCCACTTTCAACCTTTTCCATCATTAGAGGGTGCAACTAAAACTTGTGGGCAGTTTGGAAAATCCTAATATTTCATTGAAATCTGTCTAATCTAAAAAGTTGAAAGTCTACAGATAGCAAAATAAACAAAAAAAAAAACCAAGGTAATCATTTCATATATTTTAAAATACATTTATTGCATGATAATTTTTTCATTAATGGACCTTTGGAAGTTATTCTTAGAGGCAGATGCATTGCTGCTACATTTCCAAAAGCTATAACTTTTTGAAAACTCATGAAATATTTTATGAACTCAAGATCTAATTACATTTTATTTAGACCTCTAACTCTCAAAAATGCCTTTACATAAAAAAGCACATTTTAAGAGCTACTGAGCTTTGGCTTTTCACTAATACAACATGATAATTTTGGAAAAGTCTATCATTCATATGCATATAATTTTAGTAGTTTATAGTAAACATGTTAATAGCACCCTAGCACAGTAATGAAACAAGTTACAGTGGTTTGATTAAATTTATTTACTTAGGACTGTAAACATATATAATTTTTCATTTTCTTAAATTTTTAAGTATTTACAGTATGCATAAAAGAACTACTGAGTTTTGGCTGTCTACTAACATTTTGCTCATAAACTGATAGAGCTTAGTTCAAAAACATGGACAGTGTATTATAAGTGTAAAATCTAGGCATTTTGCATAATGCTTACAAATTATAAAAACATATAATAAACATTTTTCAAAATTGTCTTAGGCTATTAAGTTTTTGCAGAAAGCAAAGAATTCAATAATTTTGTTAGTCACATACAAGTCAGGAAAATGACTATTAAGCAAGAAACAAAAATAATCTTTTAAGTTTCAACCTTGGGACCTTTGTTAGCATACCACATTAGTCCAATTTCAAGGCAATGTTTTTCTTAAGAAACTGAAAATCCGTATTCTATACAATCAATCCAGATGATATCTTCTCTCTTGTAATCATTCTTATGCATGCTAAATAATAACCTGCTAATCTAGTACACCTCTGTTTCCTTAATATGCAAGTCAGTCAGATGGCCATTGCAAAGATAATGTTGCTTTAATTGTGCTCACGTTGGAAATTAAATGCAAAATATGAAGAATTTTAAAAATCAAGCAAACAATTCCTTTTATTGAGACTTTGAAATTAGATCATCCTTAAAATCAGGCAAATACAGTATTTATTTCACTGAATGGATTTGAATTCTCCAGTCATTAGATTTAGGACAGAGTATTTAGTGAAATGTTTTTATTTTATAATTCTTACAGCTGATTTCAAAATTTCAGTAACTCAACACTCACCTGTTTGTAACAGTTCACCAAAGTAATCTGCAGCAGTATTTTTTTCTGAAAACTGGAAGGGGGTCGAGTCATGCACCAAGCCATGAAGGCTGGCCGATTTTCCTGCCATGCTTTCTATTATCATGCCTAAACAGTTTCAATTTCAATAAAAATTTGCTTATGTTTATTTGAATTAAAAATTTTTTTTTTACAACACATGAAATATAAATACAGTAAAACCTTGATTCTACTGACCCTGATATCATGGACTGTGGATTTTACAGACACCATTCATCAGCTCCACATCAAACTGTTTGAATTATGACTTTCATTGAACAAAAGCACATCACTCTTAAATTTATGTTGTGCTTTCTACAAGTAGTGATCAAGAGGAGATTTGGCAAATATTTAAGTGCCCCAACAGAGCTCAAGATATTAAAAAAAAAAAATTTAAATCACCTCATTTAGGAAAATGGCCTAATTTTATTTTGGATTTAAAATGTTGATACTGGTTTGATTTGTTGATGCTCCCAGGAAAACATGCGAGCCTATAAAAATGAAAGCTCTACAACAGGCCATAAAATAAGTGAGCAGAGAATCTCAGCATTAATCTGTGCTAATGCAAATGAGTTATACTGATTGAAACCTGCTGTTGGTAAATCACATGGAGAAAAGGGAGCATAACTCCCCACTCTCAAAATAAAAGTTTTTCTATTCAGTGTAAAATACTGTTTATTTTAGTGTTTACATTGCTATTACAGGTATTAGAAATATGTATTAGCCTGTTTAATGGTGTTCCTAACATACTCCATGCATAATTATATAAACATTTGGATTTAACACACTTTCAGCATTAATGATATCCCTTCCCCCTATTAATCCATTAAATTGAGGGTTCACTGTAATTTTTTTTAAACTGAATTTATTAAACAATAATTGCTAATACATCAATCTAAGAAATTAACATATTAGAATGTCTGTAACAAAGTATCTACCAAACTTTAAACGAAACTATATAAAATAATTAAAATGGAAGACCCAATCACTCAATCATTTAACTTCATCAACTTCATCACTGGGATTTGCCACATTGGATGAAACAGATACATTTAACATTTACTTTTTAAGTTATGCCATCTTTTTCAATATATATAAATTTTAAGTTAAAAATCCAAGCCACAAGAGCATAACACTCCAGGATGCAACAAAATGTTAAAAAAGTAATAGATATAAATTCTTACATCACAAGCTTTCAAAGTTTATAAATTAATCAACAGAAAATTAAAGGAGAAATTAGCTTTCTGTTAGTGACTGTAATGACTGATGAGAGAATTAATTTTTCTATGGATAAGAAAGAGCTACTGAAAAATGGCATATATATATACAATCAGTTATTTAAAATGCATAACAAATAAAATATTGGTATTATATACTCATTGAAAATTTAATTATATTTTACCACTCACTTTATTTCTTATCATTAGAATTTATTTGAGCAACAATAAAATAAATAAAAAATAAATACCCCCTCAAGCAGCTGCTTGCCACAGAGGTCTCGACAGGAGCCTGTCAGTTTATATGCCACAGTAGGAGATCTGAGAGGATGGCAGGACCTCAGCAGAAAAACGACACACACACATCCATGCCTAATTTCGGGGCTCGAACCCAGATCCCTTAGATCAGTAGCCAAGCGTGCTAACCACTCGGCCACGACAAAAAAGTTTAAAGTAAAATAAAAATGCATAGTTATACTTGAAAAATTGCATTGAAAAAAATTGGTTGTCCTGGCTAGGATTTGAACCCAGGTCCCCCAGAAACATGCTGGGTGTCTTAACTGCTAGACCACTGAGGTTCCTCGGTGGTCTAGAAGTTACCACAGCATGCTCAGTCGGTAGTGTGCCAGGCTCTTAATCTGTAGTTCCCAGGTTCGAGTCCCAGCTGGGTCAGCATTGAGATTTATCTCCGCAAAATTTCCCGCCCTGCCCACAGTCAGTAGGGGACACCGATGGGCTTGGAAAGGCCGCCATCCGTCGAATGGGACATTAAGCCATGGCTCCATGTGTGGGAGAGCCATACTCTTTGCACGATAAAGAACACGCTGGATGGCCTTGACAGGAGGCTACCATCGGTCTCCCAAGAGCTGTTCCAGTGGGTCCCCTCCCCGAACCTTCTCTGAGCCTTTGGGGTCCATGTGACCTGGCCATTTAGCCCATGGTGTACAAAAAAGTGCTGCTCAGAGGTAAAACAACCCAACCCAGGTGACAAGTTAGCTTGTGTCTTAGATTGGCATTAATTCTGAAGAACCTGTTAAATCTTTCCCGCTTTAAGATGTGTTGGGGAGTTTTTTCTCTAATAAATTCTTGGGGAACACTTGGACTAATTATTCCTGTAGGGCAAACTCTGACAGCTGTCACCTACCTGAACATTGTGGCTGACCAAGTACATCCCTATATGGCGACCATTGTAACGCTCCAAAGAAGTGAATTACTTTTAAAGTTTGGACCCTTTGTCTGATCCAATTATTTTTATGCTCCAGATAGTTGAGTCAGGCGCCAGGCAATAATTATCAAATTGCCAAAAAAATAAAGTTAAATTAGGGTTCAAAATACCAGTGAGCGTTAATGAGTAAGAATTCAAAAAATATTAAATGATTGTCAAAATGTAAACGTAATTTCTAAATCCAAAACAATTAATGTTGCTCAAGAGAAAAAATTAATAAAGATTCAAAAGGTTTAAATAACAAACAAATTTATTTCCAAAAATCACTCACCAAAACTTCAATGAAGAAGATACATCATTTCTCAACTCTGACTATACACAATGCACTAACTGTGCTCCTCCGTGCTTACTACCACACTCTCTTCTGTCAGTCTACTGTGCTCTTGTGCTTACTACCACTTACTGTGCTACTGTGACATGTCACCAGATTATAACAAGAGGTACAAAGCCCACACGTGTCTTGTTGCACGCCGGGAAAGACATTTGCATAAATTGACGAGCGATGCAAGCTATGACGCAAGAGGGGGCGTGTCCTTGTGCACGCGCTTTAGCGGGTGACAGTCGGAAGTTCGGAGTTGTGCATGTGCAACTCCTAACTCTTGAAAACGAGTGCTGTGATGCCAAAAAGAAAATAAAAATCCCCAAAATGATAAATATAACGTAAATTAAGCAAAACTGGTTAAGGTAAAGTAAAAGTGAATGAGGGGGCATCACACTGTATTCCCTGGCGGAGATGGCGTCTTTCAACAAGACAATGCCCCATGTCACACTGCAAAGAAGGTTCAGGAATGGTTCCTAGAACATGATGAGGAATCCCATTTATTGCCATGGCCCCCAAATTCGCCAGACATTGTAACGCTCCAAATAAATGCAATAATACTTTAAAGTTGGACCCTTCTTTTGATCCAATTAGTTTTATGCTCCGGATAGCTGAGACGGGCACCAGGCAATAATTGACAAATTGCCAAAAAATAGAATAAGTTAATTTTAGGGTTCAAAATACCAGCGAGCGTTAATGAGTAAGAATCAAAAATGATTGTCAAGTAATATTAAATATAATTCAAAAATCTTAATTTACGTTGCTCAAGAGAAAAATTGGTAAAGATTCAAAAAGGTTTGAATAACAAACAAATTTTATTTCCAAAATCAACTCACCGTGCTACAACGTACTCTCTTCTTCTCCTCTCTCACTCTACAACTCCGTGCACTAGGCACTCTCACACCTTCCTCCACTAACTGCTGTGCTTGTAGGTGCTCCTGCACTTACTTGTGCTTCTGACTACACGTCAGGCTTTAACAAGAGCCGGCGTTGCACGCTGGGAAAGACATTAACATAAAGTGATGAACGATGCAAGCTATGACGCAAGAGGGGGCGTGTCCTTGTGCACGCGCTTTAGCGGTGACAGTCAGAAGATCGGAGTTGCGCATGCGCAACTCCTAACTCTTGGAAATGAGCACTGTGATGCCAAAAAGGAAATAAAAACCCCAAAAATGATAAATATAACGTAAATTAAACAAAACTGGTTAAGGTAAAGCAAAAGTGAATGATGGGGCATCACAACATGAATCCTATCAAGCATTTGTGGTTTGAGTTGGAGAAATGGGTACGAGCAGCATCACTCCAACCACGTAATTTAAGGGAACTGAGGGATCTTCTGTTGCAGTCATGGTACCAAATATCAAGCAACAAAAAAAAACCAACATCTCATTGAATATATGACTCATCAGGTGAGAGCTCTTTTGGTGGTGAGAGGAGGACCTACATCATATTAGGTAGATGGTTTTATGTTTCAGCTGATCAGTGTATATTTGAATATATATATATATTCAGTATCAGAATTCTTTTGTATCTTTTTTTTTAAACAAAAATAAGAATTTTTGATATTAATTTACAAATTATACTCTCAAAAACAATTTGTTTGTAGTCTTTAAATTAGTATGTATTAACCTTATGCAATAGCACTTTATCATTATTTTCAGAATATGTTATTGTTATATCATCAGCATAACCTGTAATTGTTCTGTTAGTTTCATTATTATAAAAATCACTTATATAAATTTAAAATAAAACTAGATAAAGAATTTAACATTGTGAAATACCCTGTTTTATAAACAAATTATTATTTAGTTAATTTCCACATATTATCTAGTATGATTTAAACCAGTCATGAATAAATCAATGAAGACCTATGATATACATTTTTTGCAATAAAATGCTATGATCCACCATGTCAAAAATTCCTTGATGTCAATGAATAATACTTTGTTTTCTATTAATAATACTATCGTAAATGCTATTTATAAGTTTTAATATAGCATGTTTTGTAGACTCTCTCTCTCTCCCCCCAAAACCCACACTGCATATTAGGAAGGAAATTTTGTTGATATAAAAAATTTCTGTTAACTTTTCTGTTATTTTAGAGCAAATGGAAGTATTGAAACTGGTCTATAGTTATTTAAATCCTTTATACCACCAAAATTACAATATTTAAAGAATCCGTAAATTTTTCTGTCTTAAGGGATAAGTTTATAATTTGCAAAAATATATCAGAATTGTGCTTTGATTAAAATTTTTCTATATCATATGTGCATTTTTATCATGAGAAACTCCCTTATTATCTCATAACTGATAAATAGGAGCATTACTTTTACTTTTTAAGTACTAATTATTAATTAAGTATTAATATTACAGTATTATGCATGAATGCTAGAGTGTAAAATGTAAGTGCGTTTAATGACAATACACATTCCTCATTAAAAAAATTTCCCATCTTGAAGGAGTACAGCTATGTTTATGCATATTAGTATGGAAGTGCAGTGATATATATGCAAATGGAGGGAAAATTGTAAGTCTGGTTACATTTAAAATGTGGCAGATGATATAGATTACATTAATTGTAGGGAAGGTTGTCATTGGGGAAAAGTGAGCAGTGTAGATTAAAGAAACTGATCCTAACCTGTAAATTTGGTTACCATTGAAGGATAATGCTATTTGTATGTCATAGATGGATGTTTAATCAACTCAGCAAGTTTTAGTGAGATTGCATCATAGGTGTGAAACAGGATAATCTACACAATGAATTGTAGCACATTTGGATGTGATGCACAAACTGTTGGCAGCAATGTACAAAGGAAGGTTTTTTCACATTGTCGTTCAGGATCAGGCCAGTAACTACAGATTGAAATGATTGGCAGATTTCCAGCATGGTTGTCAGTATCAGAAATTGATTGCCTGACAGACATCCAGTGACAGAATGACTGATGGGGCATTGCCAGTATCTGTCAGTACAATTCATTGAAGCCTGCACAAAGCTCGTATATAAGGAAGGTACCCTTTCATCTGCATACCATTCACTTGAAGCCATGACATACCAGATTGCAGTGGTGCAACAAATGAGCTGAACAGCATGATGAACATCGATGAAGCCCACATCTGTTTGGGGCAGAATTAATGGCTGCATTTGTGTGTGATGATGTACCATCAAAGAGCTTCTACATTGTGTATCACTGAGCACCATATAGCACCCACTGAAAGGATTCTGGTGTGAAATGTCATCTGTTATGATATTTGGTCATCTCTCATAGTCATCAAGGTAAATTAACTGCCCAGCAGTATAGGAATACCATTTTCTGCCCTGTTGTCTTACCACTTCAGCAGAGCATGCCAAACACCATATTCCAGCATAATGCCAGACCTCATTGCTCAATGGTGACTGCAAGTTGTTCCCTGTGGCCAGCCCAGTAGCTGAATCTATCACCAATGAGCACATCTGGGATGTCATGAAATGATGTCTGAGAACAGAATTGACTTTAGCACCATAACATGACAGATCTTCATGTGCAGGGGCAGCAAATCTGGAGAACCATACAGGACATTATTAGGAACCTTTTCAAATCACTTCCTAATCATATTAGTGCTTGTATTGCAACAAAAGGAAATCACACTTCGTACTGTTATCCTAATATTCACCTCACTAAACTTACTGCAAATGTGATCATTTGTTATTTACACTACTACCTTTTAGCACATTGCTTTGTATCCTTATGCAAAACATTCTTTCTGGGTGGGGCAATTTTTTTTATGAGAAGTGTATATTGCCATATATAAGCTTTTTTTTAAAGGTAAAACAAATCAATCACCCACAGCACACGTAATTTGTGCTCTAAGGGGAACTAATATGAGTGGATATGAAAGCAAAAACTAAGAATTATTCTAATATTAAAATAGAGAAATTTATCATTAAGACAAATGGGCTGCATCTATGGTATTTTGACACTATCCTGGACTTTTCTTATCTTTGCCAAAATTTTTACTGAATAGTAATTAAGTGAAATTTAAGCCAAGCATGCAATTAACCCACTGTTCAACCATTTGATTAAAGACTTTGACTGGAAGTCCCAAGTTAAGAATATCGGTATATTATGCCTTATGATACCTAACACTTTATTTTTAATGTCAACACTTACCTATTGTCATACGTGAAGGAAAACCATGAGGATTAAAAACAATGTCTGGGGTCATTCCACTTTCTGTGAATGGCATGTTCTCTACAGGCCACTTCTGACTGCATATACCTTTCTGTCCATGCCGACTTGCAAATTTGTCTCCAATAATGGGATTTCTCTGTGCACAGAATATTGAGAACAACTAAAAATTCACTATGAATATTTTGTGCTTAAGTAGTGTTAAGAGACTGAAATGCTAAGATTAAACATTTTATATTCCTTTGTAAACATCTTTTGCATTTAAAAAAAAAAACTAGAAACAAATATTTAGAGCTAATATTCCTGAGCCAGAGCATTTAATAATCGCTTTAGAACTACTATCATTGTTTTTTTAGAATCACTGACAATATGCTTATTGCCACTTTTGTTTTTTATTTCAAATTTTTTATTTATATAATCCTTTCTTGTTGTATGGCTAAACAAATTTACTCCTAGACAGAATAAATTAGAGAAAGAATGTGTTTAGTGCAGGCTGTTATTTTATTTCTTATATGTGTTTTTCAAACACATGTGGGTAGTGACATCTAAGTGGATTATGAGACTTGGGGTCAGGAAGACCAATATCCTATTAATAATGCAAACTGCTACACCTTTAGGGTTTTCAGTAGTCAGCACAAGAACAAATACCAACCAAAAATTAATTAATGTTAATGCAACATGACATTAGTAATATAAAAAAATGAAGGCCAGGCTTAAAAAATTATGCAGACAGAAGCAAGGTCATCTTTCTCATTAAAAACTATTTACACTTTAAACTTGATAATATTTTTTTTCTACTTAAGAAATTTTAATCTTATACTCTTAATATTTAAAACACTATATACATTTAATATACAAACTTGACTGTGCTATGAAATCAAATACCTTGTGGCCAGATGGTTAGCATGCTTAGCTACTGATCAAAGGGACCTGGGTTCTAGCCCCAGTCCCTTTGATCAGTAGCATGAATTTTTTTAGATGTGTTGTTTCTCTGCTGAGGTCCCACCATCCTCACAGACCTACTATGGTGTATAAACTGGCAGGCTCCTGCCAGACCTCTGTAGTATAGTAGGGTTGGGTTGTTTTATCTCTGAGTCGCACTTTTTTTTGCATGCAATGTGTTAAATAGTAAGGTCACAAGGACCCCAATGGCTCAGAAAAAGTTGGGGACTCAATGGATAGCTATTAGGAGACAGATGGTGGCCTCTAATCCTCCAGTATGCATAGGGTATTGCTCTCCTGGGACCTTGGCTTAATGTCTCATGTAACAGATATTAATCTTTCCAAGACCACTGGTGTGTAATTTATTAAAATGTGATGGTGTTTGAAGCATTCATCAGAGAAGAAAGCTTATCATTGGAGAAATCATTTCAAAAGTAGTGTAACCTTGTTCTTATCTGTTATTGTATAATGAAAAGTCCTTGTGTTTTCACTAAGTAGGCTGGAATTTAGGAAAAACACTGTCAGGTCCCCAAAAACAATTCTTTTATTGCCATTTCCTTTCATAAAAAGCAGAAAATAATGTAAAATTTTCCATAAAAATTTAACTTCACCCATCATTTGACCTGTTTGCCTCCAGAACCACAGCTCAAATCATGAAATGTGTCTGAGTAACTTTTTTTATCTTAAAGGATTAAATTTCAGGGTTTGTGAGTCATGCATATAAATGTACAAATTTCACTTTCAAATTCAAGGACAGTAAAGTTTTGTTATAATACTAATTATTCTATGATCCTAAAAGTTGTGTTAAATAGCTAGGTCACAAGGGTCTCAAAGCTGAGTGAAAGAAAGGGATCCACTGAACATGATTCTAAAGGAAGTCAGACAAAATTGTACTATTGATATGAATGCAACCTAATGTTTTACTGTTTGTTTTTTAAGATAGCAGGCATAAAACGCAGTAGCTATCAGACACATTACTACTTTTCAATTAAAATGAAACATATGGATTATAACATTGAAGAAATTTTTACCTTTGATACAGCAATTAAAGCTAATACTTACAGGAATCCAAAATGTTATGCATATTTTCTGTAGGGAATCAGAGCCCGAGTCATTTCCTAACAGTTTCACTTCATGCACATAAGCTACTTCTGTGGATTTATATTTTTCTACTTGTGTTTCTCCTGTTGTTAGATTCAAGTAACTAAGAAAAAAATAAATGCATAATAAATACATATAATTTAACCAAGAATGTTACATGAAAAATATTCAACAATATTTATAACCCCCCCCCCCCCCCAAAAAAAAAGAATCTAGTAAGTTATAGTTTGCTAATACACCAAAACGAAACAGATAAGTTAAAAAGATGTTTAATGCATTATACACATATTCAACAAAAAAAAAAGTTAACATCCAACCTGAAAAGCCAGCACAAAATTTACCTACTGCTAAGAAATACAACTGACAAAACTTAATTTTAACTAGAGTGGTTAGGGACATACTCTCGTATATTGTCCTTAACCACTCAGTCAGATGACAAGACATATTCTTGTGTGTTATTATCTATAACTGAGAAGTAATCAGAGAACCTGATGTAATAACTTGGTGCCACAGATCCTTGTACGAAGCACATGTAAGCCAGAAATTGCTTTTAGGGGTCTTTGCCCTTTACATAGCATATATATATATATAATTTCTTTAGAAATCTCCGAGGGCAACAAAAATATGTGCTTTCTGAGCTTTAACACAGAAACATTTTTATATATGTACATAAAAAAATTACCTGCAGATTGGGTCACCATATTCTAATCTTGTACCAATATATGGCAAGCCATCTAAATCAATTCTGTTGTCAAGATTTTTATCTACAACTCTTCTACCAAACTGTAAAGTTGTTTGTGAGCCACGATCACCAGCAATATTGCGTAGACTAATAAACTCTGATTTATATACGCTACCATGCTTGAAACCTCGTTCTAGAGATGCTTTATTTAATATCATAGCATCCTCCATGTCATAGCCCTAAATTTAACAAAGAAAATAAGTTAAAAAAAACACATATGCACCAAAGTGATATACAACTGCTACTTTGAATAGAACAGATTATAACAATATGTGAAACATAAATTCAGCTGTGAAAAATTATTGAAATTATAAAACAATATAAGATGCAGTCAAAAATCTTTAACCTATAAGGCATAGATATTTGTGTTGTCTTTCTGTTGAGGTCTCACCTTCCTCAGACCTTTTCTATAGCGTATAAACTGAGAGGCTTCTGTCAGACCTCTGTGGCAAGCAGCTGCTTGAAGGGATATTATTTTTATACTGTTTCTTAGTGGTGAAATATTTGTATTTGACGATTTTAATATTTGTTTTGGATCTGACTACATTAAGCTCTCTTTAATTCGTACAAAATTGCGCTACTGCAATATTCTCTTAAGAACATTCAAACTTACTGTAAACACATTATACTACAAATAGCATCTGTGATAGGAATATGAATAAAAATTTAGATTACTTAGAATCATATTTCCCAGCTCTGTAGGATTATTGTTTTATTAATCAGTATTAGATTAGAGATTCTTGTTGTCCTTAATGCAGAACTGATTGTATACTTCAGAATGCATTATTCACCAAAATTGGATTTCCTTAAGGTCATTTAGAATATTTCAGAAACTATACACAGGACTTTTAACCCTTAACATAATGGAAGACACTATAGTTCCCAAGAGAATATGCTGCAAGTTTTAATTTTTTTTTCTCACAAAAATTGTCCATTTTTAGGTTTTCTTTAATTAGTCCTGAAAACTCACGAATTAAATTTGACAATAAAATGATACCTAAATATTTAGATGTTCTATAAAGTTGAAAAAAAAAAAAAAAAAAAATACTACTCGGCTGTGGCAGCCATTTTTGTGACATCATTTCGCCCTGGAGTGTTTCAGCTGTTTCCTTTCTGGTAATGTTTCCAAACTAAAGTTTCTTACAGAACATTCCTTGAACTATTACCATTCAACTTTTTCTTAATCTTTTGGAATTATCTCAATAGAAAACTAGTAAAATGAATGTTTATAAATGGAAGAGATATCCATCATAATTAACATTTCCAATTTTTAAATTGTTATGTAAAGCTTCAAGAAAATCTATTCATATGTAGAATTAAATACTACTTCATTTAATACATTACTTGTGTGGGAGACTTAAACATGCATACTATAAACTCTTCCCTGGATTGAAAATATATCCAACCATTTTTGTTTTATGACATTTCTAAAATATATTTTTTATATTGAGGGTAAAACTTTTTAATACTGTAAACATTATGAAGTAGAGGGGCTGTATTATTCAGACAAAAACAAATGTGGGTGGAAGTATAAATAGAATCCATGTTGTCAAGATGATAGCTGTTGGTTGGCTATACTAACGAAATGAGACTACTGTAAGCTTCCATACTACTTACAACCTTTTCTCTGTATTAATGAGTGTATAAAGAAAAAGATATTCATAAAAATTTACTTTACTGATTTTTTATTATTTTACCATTTAAAATGAAATGCTCTTTCTTTTGACATCACTTTGACTGGCCAAATTATTGTGAACACCTATCCAATGTTTTGTTGTATGCATCATGATACAATTTCCAAATTTCAAAGTTTTCAATTCTCTGCATGTAGCTCTCATTGAAATGGATTTTGAAGTAATGCTAGCAGTCTTAGCAGATAAATTGTAGCAGCTCTGTTTTGCCATACAGTTTGTGCCAACAAATGTTAGAACCTTTTTCCTTCTGCATTTGCCACAATTGGAGGACTTTTTGGAGACTATTGACATTCTCCACACACTTAAGATACTGTGTTTCTTGGGATTTTTGACTGAGTTCCATTATCTCTGTTATGGATGCTCCAGCCCATTGCACTCCAAAAATGAGCTCTCTTTCGAAGTCAGTCATATCAGTCTTTTTACCCATGCCACACCTGATTTTGATTTTCACCATGCCTTTAGGGCTTTTATAGGCCTCCACAATGATGTAGAACACTTATATTAGAAAGAAATTTTGCATACATTGGGATGTTTCATGTATTTCATACACAATACAATGTTCATAATAATTTGGCTAGTCAGTATATTTCTGTTCAATAATTATTTTGAAACAAAGGACTAAAAATTTTTTGATCACTTGACTTAAATCACAGAATAAAATAAGCTTAAACCCTTAAAATACTAAGTTCTTAGTGATGAATTCTACCTTGTGGCTGAATTAATTTGTAAGTGGTTCCAGCAGAAAAAACAACTTTGGGACCTTTTCCTGTGAGTAGATATTGAATAGATATTCTTCACTAGTTATTTCAGGATTATTATTTATTGCTCCCAATAACACTAGTTTTTAACCTCTCTAGAATGTTTACAATGTTATACACCAAAAGAAAGAGCATTTAATTCTGAATAGTAATAAAGCAAAATATTTATAGAAACTGGAACCATTAATTTTAGTTTTTTTTTTAAATGCAGTAAAAAAAAAAGTTTTGTCTTGAAATAATCAATGAACAGAAATAAAAAGAGCTTTTTAATTCTGAATAAAAATATTACAACAGGTTTAAATAAGACAGGACTGACATTCATTTATGTAAATCATGTTTTGTATGGTAGTTCTTCATAATCTGTGAATGCACTGGTCATTTGACAATTTCTGTACCCATAGGCACCAATAGGTTTCTCTTTTGGCAAAGAAATCACATTTTCTGCCTGGCTGTTGCAGTTTGTTGATCTTCCAGGCAAAATGCCTAAATGTTAGATGAACTAAGGCAAAAATAAACTAATAACCTCACAGCAATACAAGCCAAGAATTGGAGGGTGGTGTGGTGGGTAACATTTCTTAATGAGGAATGTTAACTCATGAGCTAATGATATTTTCAAATGCAATTTATTCTAGTGTGTGGAATTAAACTCTTTTAATGCTGTGGTGGAGAGAGATGATTAATCCTGCACCTCTCAATTTGCTGCTGCACTAAAGGTGGGGATGTGATTTCTAACTCTATCTTGAACCTTAAATTAATAATGAATGATGAAATATTAACTTTTTTTGATTGAAGAAATTAAGAAATTACCTAAATTGAGCTAAAAAGCAAATATGATTTTCAGCTGCAATAAATTGTAAGATTTCATCAGAAATATCTGGCTAAAACAGTCTATTCAAAAAACAAAAACTCAATAAAATAAAAAGTAGCACCCTCCACAAGTGGCTGCCATTAGGCTATAACATCTAGTTCTCCAAAAGCAAGCAACATCTATGATTGAGCAGCAATATTCCCAGAATCGGTTTCAATTTCAGTTTTGCAACAATTATGATTAAAAAGAACACTGTTTAATGAACTAAAAATACATATCAAATGAATAAAAACAATTATGGAAGAGTAAAAACCGATTTTAAAACTAAAAAATAATTAAACATAAAGGCAAAATCAATATACTTATTTACAGAATAATGTGCAAATCATAATAATAATTAAAACAAATTATGGTAACAATTCAGAACACATTTGTAACTGATGATCTCATTACCAAACTATTGTTAGAAAATGTGCAGTACCATCTTGATGAAATAGCTGCACCTACTTTGTTGTCAGATTATTAAATATATTTCATAAACTAATTGGAAGAATTTTTTTTTTACATATTTATTTTGAAATTTGATTTCTTAACTTTCAGGTCTGATTTAAAAAAATTTCAAGATGATTTTTATCCAAATTTTATTTTTAAACACAGTACTACATATTAAGATTTCCTCTACTGGCTATTGCAGTGATTGCTGCCCTATTGAAAAATTCCTTACCAGGGCATTAAAGTTAGCAAATTAAGGATTCAAAAGTTATTGTTGTTTCATATTTAAATATAATTATATGATTTTTCACCACTTTTTTACTTTTATTATTATTTTTTTTTTGAAGAGTTAGTATTTTCTAAAAAGAATGGAAAATTCCAAAAGCTTGGTAATTTTTCATACAAAGGAATCTATACACAGAAGGGCCACTAACTACTAAAGTCTAGGGCTATTTAGTGATATTTGTACCATTTCCTAGATTTCAACATGAAAATTTTTTCTAACATGTAGTTGCACTATCATATGAACTAATATTCTAATTAATAACTGGTGCTTTATTTTAATAAACTATTCTATTGAAATTGTGTATAAAACAGTTTATCAAAAAATATTTGTATTTAAAGAGCATGGGTCAATGTCTTTATTGTATATCTGCTGTAGTGATGATAAATAGTTTTACTATATTTCTGTGGAACAAACAAATATTAAAGAATCTTAATTTTAAAGAGACTACAAATATATTTTGAAATTTACATTTTAGTATTATCAACAATGAATTAATATATTTATAAAGATAGGTAATACATTAAAAATAATATTAAATTTGGTAAATGATTAAATTGACAGTTTCGCAAATTTTACACAAAGTTTTTAGATATAAAACATTTTCATAAACAACTTTTTAACATTCATTGCTGCTGCAAACCTGATTTAGTAATTTATTCCAAGCAAACAGAAACAAAACAATGTTTTTGCAACAGAAAGAAAATATATACTTACTGTGTATGAAATTACTGCAACTACTGCATTGGTTCCCAGTGGGTAATCATCCATTTTATAATAATCATACATAGCAGGACGAACAAGTGCTGATTGTGGGGTTTGGATCCTGTATAATTTATTGTCTGACCTGTACTTGAAGGTATGGCATGGTGTTCCCATAGTCTGTTTCCCCATCTGTAATAGATATTTTTTTTACAAAAGCACTTTTTTTTCAGCTTTCATTAAGTAACAAATCTAATTTTTCTATGCAGTTCAAAACTTTGAAAAGTAATTAGTGTGGATATGGCAAATAAATACAAAGTTAGCCATACAAGATTTCCGTAATATGACTCACAGAAAATAAAAAAAAGAGGCAATATCAGATAAATTTAACTTAAAATCTATTAACAAAAAGAAACTTTATGAATTAAAACTTTTATACTGATCTAGTGTAAAATGAATTAATGATTTAAACTTTTATACAAAAACATTTTTCGTGCTTGATGTTAATGCTAATGAATTACAGGATGGTAGGTTTAGCAAGTTCTCTTCATAATTAGTCCTTTCTGTACAATGGCTGGCACACTCCTAATTATTCAGCTTGTTGCCTAACATTTGGTATTCAGTTGTTGTTCACTACTGACTTGCTGTAGTTGAGTCAGCAGTGCCTTTACCCAGTTGACGTTTTTCTGGACCTACCAATCCCTGCTGTTACATTCTGTGGGATATTTGGTGATTTTTCTAACTTGCAATTGCACCTTTGTGATAGCATAGCACACTTTGAGGGATGTTAAATCTCATATCGCTCTCTGAGAACACACATTCCTAACTTTAGTTTCAACTCTAATATTCTTAAAAGAGTGCACAGATTAAAATTAAATTTAAAAATGCTTGACTGGACACATTTCTTCTGTCACCAGATGGCTTCATCAGCAGTGATTACTGATGTTAGAGTAGTTGTATTTATAGTGATTGCCCTCTGGTGTTGCTGTGGAGACTCTTCGTGATTTTGATGTAAGAGAAGATTCCATGCAGGAGGAAGTGGGGGTAATGTCTGTGTTACATAATTCATCTTTCTGAAGATTTATAAAAAGGTTCTCTAAATAATTTAGTTGATATCTCATGGGTGGTTATTATTATGCAATTATTTTTGGTTGAATGTGAGTTATAATAAGGTTTTATTTTTGTCTCTCCTCTAGTTGCCATTATGTTTCTCATATATAGTTATTCTTATTCTCTAATTTGTTTTTGGGGTCATAAATTTTAACCTGATATACTCCTCCTGTGGGGGTACTCTATCTCAATCATTAATACTGAATTATTTAACATTACATGGTTATGGGGATATTTATTTTATGTTTTTGCATAATAGTTCTAAGAGTATCAGTGAGTGGCCCATAATATAGAAAAAATGTAGCATATTTTACTATTTCTAATGTTTTTCTGCACTAGATCAGGTTGTGATTTCTTATCACATTTATATTTATTTTACAATATTTTTCCATATATTTCTTAAGGTATCCTGTTTGCTGTCTATGCTAAATATGTGCTGGAGTTTGCTTTCAAGGACTTCTTTATGGAACAGCACTTTAGTGCTCTTGTGAAGTAGGTATTGAAAGCCGCTATTTTACAATTAGCTGGGTATGGAATTTATTACTATGATATGAAGTGTGTATGTCGGTTTTTGGTACACTTTAGTATTGCATTTTGCCCCAATTCTTTCTAATAAAATATCAATACATGGGAGTCATCTTCAACTTCTGATTCATGTGTAAACTGTATTTGTGGCATAACATTAAAATTTTTTTGAAAACTTTGAAATTCATGAGGACTGTAATTCCAGAAAAATAATAGGTCATATAGATACCTCAGATTTAATAATGGTTTTAATTTAGTACAGTTTAATAAGTGGTTTCAACATGGTGGAGGAAGACATCTGCCATGAGGCCAGACACTGGGACACCTTCTGCTGTTCCCATATTGCACTGTCAATCATAAACAAATTTGAAGGGGATAGGTCCAGGGCCTTGTGTGCATTAAAGTACTCTTGAGCCATGGGCCTGGTATCCTCTAGCCATTTGGCATTTACTCACATCACTACATCCAGTGATATGACATCAAATAATGTAGTGTAGTCATTGGTTGCAGTGGTGTATTTCTTATAATATCCACTGCTTCGTACCAAGATTTCAATATCTAATTATTAACTGGAAAATGGGGACTAAAAAAATCAAAAATGGCTTGCTTCAATTTATATGTTTGGGATTTTCTTTTTGAGACCAATGGTCTAAAGGAGTTAACTTTATGCAATTTAATTTTAACAAACAGGAGTGGTATAGCTAGATAAATAGGAAGAGTACAAGTCTTTGCTGTAGCTGTAGGTAGAAACAGGTCATTCTTTAATGTAGTCAGGATTGCATTCTTAGTTTTACATTTCAGTTCATGTAGGGTATTTTAAATTTTTTCATCATATTCGGTTTTGTTCAGGATGACTAATTGATCTGTTTTATCTGCAGTAATAATCTTATTTATACCTCCTTCCAGCAGCTTGGAATCTCCTATTATGGAAGCAAGAGCCAGACTAGTTACAACACTGTTAGAGTGCCCAGAGTACATAAACTCATGCATTAACCTTCGACTTTGCTTATACAAGCTCCACAAATGATGTGGCAAAACATGTCACTTTTAATTTATGTGGTGTTAAAACCTTTTTTAAAGTCTACAGTTATTAGTTAAATATAGGCATAATTTCCCCATTAAGAGAATAATCTGCAAAAGTGCCCAGAATGTACTAAAAGCAATTGGGAGCCCATACAACTCAGTGACAGTTATGTCATCTCAGTGTAGTTGGGATTCAAAGGTTAAGAGCCTGTGGGTCAGCAAAAACAACCTTCAGTCAATACTGAGTTGCAATTCAAGAATAGCATTGTTTCGTTATGTGCATCGAACCAGGACTGGCATCTGTCGGAAAACAGCTAACAGATACAGCAATGATGAGTGAGCCAGCAGATAATTAACAACTCTACAACATAAAGTACTGTGAAATAGACATTCATCTTCATGATTGTGAAAGGTACAGAATTAAGTTGCCTAGTACAAAAATGGCCATAGCACTTGCATGATATCATAGCCTAGCACTCTTAAATTTATTGTAAACAGATTTATGTATGTCTAGTAACGACATATTAATGTCACTCATCAACACATAGTTGGCTAATAATTTTGCTATGCTGAACATTCTGTATTAAAAAAATTATGTGTAAAAATAACTTTCCTATACTATTATAATAATTATATATATTATAATTTTTTTTCTTAACTAAACTGCATATTGCATGGAAATATATAAGCAAATTACAGTATTAGGTTAAAAAAAAGGGCTATTACATACCTGACATTCATACATGTTACGGGGACTTTGATTAAAATCAGAATATGGGATCATATTTCCTAATATGCTTAGCATACTTGTTTCCCTCAATTCCTGATGAGTTGTTATCTAAACAGTATGGCAAAAATATAATTATTCGTCATAGATATTAAAACAGTGTGCAAAAATATATGAGAATAATAAAAAAAATATCATTATTTCTGCAATTAATTTTTTTTATAACTAAGTGGAACTATGCACTAAAATACAACAATTTTAGGTAGCTGGATATTATCTGGAGAACTTAAATAGTTATGATTTATATGAGGTTGTTAACACATTGATGATGGGTGAAAACTGAAAGTCATAAATTTAAGTTTCAGCTAACAGCTTTACATTGATTACAAAATAAAATTTTATCTCAGCCACAACTCTGCCAATTACAGAAAGATGAGTTTACTTGTCATCCATCACATTGTCGATGACAAGCAAACTCAAAAATGAAATATATGTGCTAGCCAGATAAGGAAATGCAAAAAGTTACACAACATATACATACAGAGTATCTTAGTTATATAAATTTTATCTAATGCTAAGGAAATATTTAGTATCTAATAATGGGTCTGCCCACTTCAACATAAATGGCAGCAACATAATACGGAACAAATGCAACAAAGTTTTGATAGGTAGCTGTTGGAAAACAGGACTATTCTCCCAAAAGTATTGCTTACAGTTTTATCAAATTTGGTGGCAGTGATATTCTGTTTCAGATACAGCTCTTCAGGTCCCACATATGCAAGATAGTATTCAATGAAATTTGGTAAGAAATAGAATAGGTAGATTTTGGAGATTTGAGCAATGCTCTGAAACAATAATTAAGAGGAAATTTCAGCTAGATTTAAAGTCTCTAAATGGGTGAATGGCTTTAAAGTTCTGCTTTGGATAAGGCAAAAGACCTTATGGCATCCTTGAGATGCCATAGCAAATTAACAAGGTTGTCATCAAAACTGTTTATGAGTTAAAAAACTACAAAGTTCTCTTCTAAGTTATATAACAATATGTCTCCAATATTGGCCGCCACTGCCATCATCACCACACACACAAAACAAAAATACATACAGTAGTGGCAACATAATTGTAAATATAGCAATGTGAATAACTAGAATTCTTAAGATATGTTATTTAGGACATTTTTATATGTTACAAAGAATAGATCTACAAATGACAAAGTAAAATGAAAGGATATTAACATCAATGAACCAAACAGATGAAAGAAAGAATAAAATGGTAAACATCTCAATAAGGCAATTATTAAACATTCTATAAAGACAATGAAAAGGATCTTCCAGCAATTGAAAAGCACACTACCGAAATTACAGAAATAAAAACTCACTATTGCACTGAAACCAGACATTTTAAGAAAATATTATTGCATAATTCAATCATCCAATTGTATTGAAGAACCACTTGGAATTTGTCAATAGATCTAAAATATTGCAATACAAATAAGATAAAAATTTCATCTATCTAGAAACTGCTTATTAGGATGCCTTTCCATCTCATTTTAAACTCCTCCAACTATAAAACTAATTTTATGAACTCTTTCTTTGTCCTAATGAATGTATTTTTAGTCCTTATTGTTATGGAGACTTGTTGCTTGCTCTTTCCATAACCCATACCCTTGACCTATCGCTAGCCAATACGATTCAGCTGTGAATTGTTGACTGCTGTTTAGATATGTTTCAATTGCTCTTTTATTGGATTTTTAATCTCTTTTGTGCTGTTAATTGTCATCTGTATTCCACTATTCTGAATAAATTATTTAGAAATGTTAATAAAAGTATATAAACAAAGAAGCCTATGCAAAGCACAAACAATATATATAATGTTAGAGATCTTCACAAACATGCACACAGTTAGATATTAGCCATGAAAAGTAGGCTGTTCTATATACATTTAACATACAACAATGGAGGGGTGATATTTAGAAGAAAAAGATTACTACAAAATATCTGTGGCAGTTAATTCTGTTGTATTATTATTGTTACTGAAAGTTCAAATTATGTTACAAACAAAATTATGTTACTGTACTCTTACGTTTTTGGATGAGCTGATAAAATGTAAAAATACATTTTGTTGATTTTACAGGCTGAAGCAGTGGTGATATATGAACATAATCATGAAATGAATTTGCATCATTTGTTTATCTTGGAAGAATAAAAGCCTATTGTCAAGCTAAATCACTGCTGTTTATTGCTCAACAACAAACAAACAAATAAATAAATACAATTAAACTCATTTAAAATGAAGTCAATAATAACAAAATTATGGCTATATTACACTAAAGCATATATAGACAGAATGAAGGGACATAATTTGAAATAGACCATTGTATTCCCTACATAAGTAGCTTTCATTTGGGATATAACTCATTAGGCTCTCCACTTCAGGGGTGGAAGAGGAAGCTGAATACCAAATTTGGTGGTCCTAGCTCTTATAATGTAAAAGCAGTAAAATTCAACCTAGTTCACACTAGCTTTTAACTGCTAACGTCAAGTCTATGGGAATTTCAGAGAATTAAACCAAAACCAATGTGGTCAAATTGGTCGACCAGAGATACAAGCGGCCAGGGCAGATGAGCCATAGTGCGTAACGTGAGCACAATGGGCAGAGGTATTGATCTGATGGACATTCAAAAAGGAATGCTCGTCGGCTACCGCACCAAGGGTGGAAGCATCTCGGAAATAGCAGACTTTGTGGGCTGTTCTGAGGTGCTGTAGTAAGGGTGTACCAAGAGTGGACCACTGGCACACTAGGTATCTCCAGACGTCATAACTGTGGAGCCCCAAAGGCCATTGACCCTAGAGGAGAACGTCACCTCTATCGACTGGTAAAAGGCAATCGATGTGCAACAGTGCAGCAATTGACCTCTCAAATGAACGCTGGGGCACCTGGGTATGTGTTCCCGATAACAGTAGAGCAAACCCTATTATGCATGGGTTTCCAGAGTTAATGCTGCATAAAGGCGCCCATGTTAACCAAGGTCCATCAGCAATGATGCCTGCAGTTCACACCAGACTACCATCATTGGACAGTGGAAGAGTGGAAAAAGGTTGCCTTCTCTGATGAATCAAGGTTTCTACTCCACAGAAGTGATGGGGCAGTGGCGGATACAGCGTCAGACACATGAGAACCAACACCCAGACATGCTTGTCATTCAAGTACAGGCTGGCAGTGTGCATGTCTGGGAGATGTTTTCCTGGTATGACCTGGGACGGCTGGTACCATTGGTTGGGCCCCTGAATGCCAATGGCTACCTGGAGAGGACGAAGTCGAGAGCTCTGCGACTTGGAGTGGGATCCCCAGTCGACAGGCTTATCGATGGAAAAGCCAAACTAAGAGTCCCCACACAAGGAAAAAGACGAGACAATTTTAGGCACCCCGGATCTGAAGGCAATGATTAATGATGGTGGTGGAGGGGCCTAGGGTGCCTCTGTGAAGTAGGATCACCCCGCCGTCCTTTGGAGTGCACGTTACCGGCAACCTGGCTGGAGGTGTCCTGGCATCTGAGGAGGGTTCATTGCAGCCCCGAAGTGGGTGGGGTCTGTACGCTGGTGGGCCGTGAGATCCTCTTGGCATGCACGCTACCAGCAACCTGGCTGGAAATGTCATGAACGGGAGGGTTTGCTGAAAGGGCTTGGTCACCCCGAATAGGCAGACTTATCCTGGCATCAGAGAAAGGTTCGTTGCAAGCCCTGATGTGGGTGGGGTATGTATGCTGTGGGGCGGTGAGTTGGTTCTATGGAGAGGATGAAGTTGAGGGTTCGCGACTGGGAGTGGGATCCCCGGTCGACGGACTTATCGATGGAAAAGCCAATGGGTGTCTCCACCACATAAGCTCCCACCTGAACAAAAAGTTAGGTTTGAATATAATGAATGGTACTCAAAATTCAAAATTAATCAATAAAGAAGGTTGTATATATGTTTGGCAATTTTATTGGATGGACTTAATGAAGTGTTTGGCTTATATGTTTTGACAATGCGCAAAACTAAAAAATCTCACGCTACACCTCAATGATTAGAAAACCAGACGATTCTGATTATATCAGCTTATATGTCTTGCTCATTATAACAGGTCCTTTCTCCGCTATTATGTTAATTTAAAGTAAGGCATGCCGGAAGGTAGATGGGTCAAAAATGGAACCCTCTGTATAATGTAGTACTGTCTTGAACAGTGGAACGTTTGGGGGGTGTCATGGAATTATACGTTTGTCCATCCTCACTGACCACATGCATCCTCCATGTTGGACGTTTAGCCTGGTGATGATGGTGTCTACCAACAGGACAATGTGCCCTGCCATGTCGCTAAGCTGGTGTGTGACTGGTTCCAGGAACACAACAGCGATGTCTCCGTTTTCCCTTGGCTGACGAAATCGCCCAACCTCAATCTCATAGAGCATTTGTGGGACCATTTGGATCGACAGGTTCAGTGTGCAGACCCACAACCATGTCATCTCCGGAACCTCTGTGCTCTGCTGGAGTACGAATGGGCACGTGTGCCTCTGGCAACCTTCCAGTTCCTCATTGCGTCCATGCCACGCCATCTCACTGCTGTCATCCAGGCCAAGGGTGGTTATTCCCATTATTAGGTAGGTAGTCATATTATTCTGATACAACTGTGTATCTTCCCTTGGATGAAGGGAAAGTTCATGAAAATTTTGTTGCCTCTAGCTCTTTAAGGGGCTGAGTGCATAAATGGTCAGAAGACAGACCAACACACAAAATATTTTCTTCACATACAAAATAAAGCCCTTAATTCATTTATCAGTTGACTTGCAAGTATTTCACTTAATGAAAGAATTTTTATTCATTTTTTTTTCATCCTGCTGTTAGTAATCCACTCATTATTATTCTTCATTTAAAAATGTCATGAAAGAAATATTCACAATAATTATTTCTGAATTAATATTGAAAATTCTTTTGCATAAATGACATACCCCTTCATAAGCTTCTTCTGGACTTATGCATATATTAAGGTAAACTTGTTCAAATGTTCCTATTAGTTCTATACAGCTACTAGCAAGATTTCTCACAGGCCTCACCATACGAGCTGGAGTTGAAAAAATAAATATTCCTGGGTACTGGGATGATTTCTCAGTCATTGGAATAAATCCTATTTCCAATGTATGGGGAACCTGCATTACATAAACAAAAACTGTTAGGCACAATAACCTTTTTTTATATATTTTAAAGTAGTTAAGCTATTACATTTAAAGAAATATATATATATTTCAACATTCACATAGTTGGTAACAAAATGTAATGACCTGGGACAAAATGTAAAAAATAAATAAAGTCTACTTATAAATAAATAGAAACATACCTTAAAAATAAATGTGACATTTTGGAGCTAATTGGCAGTTCAATGCATGAAATGGCTATCAATGTGGTATCATAACATATAAAATTAATTATGGTATCTTGTATTATTATATCATGATATTTATTCACTAGCTTTTTTCAAGTAATATGTATTAATCCTTTCTTTGTAATCAAAGCATAGGAGAGTCCTTCAAATGATATTTCAATGTCAAATTATAAAGTGAAGTACAATAAAAACAAGCAAAGCACTGAGCAGGAATACTTTAGCATATGACTGGAAAGGCTTAATATATACCATTGAAATGTGTACAATTCTGAGATGAGTAATCTTTACAAAATTAAATTGAACTTGAAATGACATTCAAATAATAATTAATGATGTTTTATGAGATTATTTTGTTTATTTCTCTGTTTTTGTATTTAATGTTTAGCTACCTGAACATATTGTTCTTCATGATTAGTTGAAAATTTAAAGTAGAATATATTCAAAGCAAACTGTTAATAAAAAAAATTAAACATTTTCTAATACTGTACCATATGTCTAAATAATTACACATAAGTTTTATATTTGTTATCATTTACAGCAGGTATGGCATCTGTTAAATGAAAAAGACATAGGTAGCTATTATTTGTATGTTAATGCACAGTGTCTATCTGTATTGAAGTAGTAAAACATCATTATATCCTTATTCATAAGGTTCTTGTTAATTACACTTTGTGTCCCTAATACTTGTGTTATATTCTGTTGCTTGCCAATAACTTTGATGCGTTCCCTTTCTACTCATTAGGAGCTTTAGCAGTCCATCTTAAATAGAGTTTAATATATTTTAGGTCTGGTTATTGGCTTCCTGCCTTTATATGAGGAGTACATACTGGTCTGACAGGAATAGATAGCAGATGGTGTGGTATCCAATGTTCACTCTTTCACCACTTGGCAGTGTCGACTTCTTGCACCATAAAATACTATTTCACAAATGATTTGAAAAAAATCATAATTAAAATTTCAAAATTTTTTTCAAAAATTTTAAAAAGAAAAGTATGGTTTTATCATTATCTTAAAAATTGCACAATGTTTCGATAGGCGTACCAGGTGCCCATCATCACAAAAAGAGAGAAGATTGCAGACACTGAAGCTGATACCTATAAAGAGCAAACAAAAGGGCACCTGGTATGTCTGTTGAAATGCCACACAATTTTTAAGATATTTATTATTAAAGTTAGATTTTTAGTTATACTTTTCTTTTTATAGTTTATAAAAAAATAAAACTTTAATTGTGATCCTCAAATCACTTGCAGAATAGCATCTTACATTGCAAGAAGTTGACATTGTGCCAAGTGGTGAAAGAGTGAATACTGGATGTAGCACCATCTGTTACCATTTTGTCAGGGGTATGTACTTTGTAACTCCTCACAAAAAAGCAGGAAGACAATAACCAGGCCTAAAATATATTAAACTCTATTTCAGATGAACTGCCAAAGCTCCTAGTGAGGCATATGGAGGAAAGGAAATGGAGTGAAGGTATTGGCAAGCAACAGAATGTAAGTATTAGGGCCACAATACATAATAAACAAGAACCTTATGATAACAGCATAATGGCATTTTACTACTTGAAGCCAGCTATTATATCTATCCATCCATATTACGTAATACATATTAGTAAAATTTAGCAGTTAAGTCTACAGATATTCATAATATGAGAATTAATAACGAATATCAAGTGTGCTGATTGAAGTCAATTTCAGGCTTACTATATATAAAATTATTTTTAATTTTGTCTTACTGTTGTTATGTACATGTAACAAATGATGACTATTGAATGATCAATAATATGTGATCAACAGTCAGCATCTTTTTGCAACCACAGTAAGTTGCAAGTGATTTGAACCAGCATATTTGATACCCTTTTACTTTTAGATTATACCAAATATTATCCCATGAACTGTTCTTCTGTAATACAACTGGAAAGACGTAGTGATTACTAGAGATGGGTTAGGGATCAAAGTTTCAAGCCTAAACTCATGTGTTTTATTTCATTCAATAAATGTTACACTTATTGGGAGAGGCATTAGCGAACTGTAGAGGTCTGGAAAAAGGTTATGTGGACAGATGAATTGTGATATAACTTCTTTGTACAGATGGCAGAGCTAGCATATGGTGCCAACTGCATGAGACAATGGACTTCTCAAGAATCATATTCACTGTACAACACAATGTGGGGAATGTTCACATGGCATGGATTGGGCCCACTAATATGTCTGATGAAAGGTTGACAGAATGCCAAAGCATGTTTAAACAACACATATGATCACACACATCCTATTATGTTACATTTCTTCCTTGATGAAGATGAAAGTTTCAGGATGATGATGCATCAGGCCATTGTGCAAAATCTTCTATGAGTAGTTTGAGGAACATGATGGAGAATTCAGTCAAGTTTCCTGGCCACCTCAGTTGCCTGATCTGAACCCCACTGAAAAAATTTGCAATATAGTGGAATGTAGCATATGGCACATATTCTACATCCTAAATCTTGAAGAAAATCTATGCTGCATTGCAACAGGAATGACTTCACATCATACCAGACACCTTCCAAACACTCATTAAATCCATGCTGCATTGAATTCAAGCTGCTCTGAAGGCACATAAGAATTGTACATGGTAATGAGATTTCTAATTTTTTGGCCACACAATGTATAATTGTTAATTTAGACTTACAGTGTTAAATAGAGAATATTTAACCTTTTCATGCTGAAAATATTGGCTCACATCTTTATATATCTTAAACATATACTTGCTATAAACGAGTAATAAAAATATAATTTTTTAATAAAATTCTCAATGTTGAATTCATACAAACATCTAGTAAACACTCTTACACACAAATGTCAATTTTAGAAGAAAACATTATCTTGAGTTGGGTGAATGATAAAGGTCATGCCTTACAATTTCATCTAGCTCAAACCAGTTTTTCCCTAAAATTAATAATGGTGTTTACAAGTGAATACCAGAATTTGCAGTTACTATAAAAATTATCAAGCTACAATTTATGTAAACCACTATCAAACATTAAAGATTGCTAAAATATTGTAAACCAGTTGTAAATATACATATATTGCACCTAGAGTAGAAAGCTGTTTTCATTGTCAATGATGTGGCATCCTTAATACTTATCTAGATATGTAAACTGAGGTATACACTCAGCAACCACTTGATTAGGTTTAGTTCTGTGTTATGCCAATAGTAACTGTAATACAGAACTTAGTAACTTCTTAAATAAGCCTTTTATGAAAAAATGTAACTAAAGATAATTTAAAGATCTCAGTTAAATCTATTTCGATCTTGATTTTCAACAATATTTAGAGGGTTAGAGAAATTGGAATATTTAACAGCAGCAATGCCAGTTTAAATAACTGAGCTAAAGTTAATAAAAAAGAAGTCAAAAATGAAGGTAAAAATTGTTATACTAAACTTTATTAACATATGTAAGAGTATTTTTAGCAGTTTGTGCAATAATCATATTAATTTTGACAATTTTGAATGATTTTTTTCAGAATGAGCTAACTTACTAAATGTTTCAGCTTCCATAACTCTTTAACTACTGAATGCATATTGTTAGAAATCAGGATTTAAATATATTTAAATTATCTTCAGTCACATTTTTCATGGTTCAGTGGAAAGATTAATTGTTTTACCTCTGAACACTTTTGTGCATGAAATTGAAAAGTGTCCAGGTCACAAGAACTCCAAGGACTCTAAAGCTTGGTAGGGGAAGAGATCCACTGAACAGTTGTTAGGAAAATACTCCTCCTATTAGGGGTAGTCTGGAATGTCTCTGAAGTTTTAGTAGCTGGCACTCCCCATGTGATTTTGAATAACTGATAATGTTAAGCCTATGAAAGACACTGGTGTTTATAATCTAATGTTAAGTCTTTAACATTGGGTCAAACAAAAATGTGGTCTGCCCAACCACAATTTTGTTTGACCCAGTGGGTTTGCACATAGCTCATATTCTTCCCTTGGGTAAGGAAACATTTATGCAAAGATTGTTGTCTCTATCACTTCTGGGGGCCCCAAATGTATAAGTGGACAGACACATAAACAAACTTTCTTTATATACTAGATTTATGCCAACCACAGCTAGGGCTTGACAGAATCTTAATGCCAGTTTATTCATACATATAAATAACACAATGCCATTCCACCACTGACATTAAAATCTGGGACCCATATACCAGTGTTGCAAGTTAGGAGATACCATGAGCTACTAGGATGACAGTAATTTACATTTGCTATCAATTTAGTGTCATTTCAATTTCACTTAGCTTTCAACTTATTCTACATGAATGAATGAATGAATGAATGAATGAATGAATGAATGAATGAATGTAACACTTAAGAATATTTGCACATATACAGAACCTTTTCTTTCTGTGCTGACTTTAAGAATCTTAATTTAGCCACTAGACCAGGAGCTGATTCTTGTGGAACCCAACCAATAATTCTTCCATCTAAAAGAACACAATAACATTTTTGAACAGAGCATGGAAGAGGAGCAGTATATGGGAGCATACCAAGATTGGCCAGGAGACGAGGCAAATGTCCAACTGGACGTTGGAAATTCACAATCTAGAAAAACAAAAGTGTTTTAATTTTATATTGTTAATCAAAAGGAAATTTACAAGTTATTCATAGCTAAACATATAAATATTTAAGGTTTTCAATGTTAAACTATCCAACTAGTGGGTTAAACGTCTGAGAAACAGAATGATAGGTTACCTACATGAATATAAAATTTATGTAAGCAAATTCATATTTTTACATCCAAGTAGTTTCATTCTCGTATAAGTAAATAATACCCTACAGAAACTATGCATTTATATTGTTAAACCTGATTAGAGGGAAGAAGTGAATTTTAAATAACAAATGAATTAAAGCTGATTTTTATATTTGACTGCAAAGAATAATACATTTTAACACTAATCTTTTCAGGATGCAGTCAAATTTTGAAAAAATATACAAATATTTTCCTATATATTTTAGTATTACGCTTGCCTTTGATAAGTATGATGGCAAGTAATATACAAAAATTAAAGTAAAACACAACCCTTAAAGTGTCTAGATTTTCACAATATATGCAACTGTGGTAAAGATAATTTTTTTAGTAGAAATCAACTGTACAATTTTATCCTGCAGTAACTAGCACATATATAGAGGTATATAAATGAAAGACATTTAATTCTGAACAATAAAATGGTAGAAGGTCAAATTAAAATGAATGCTAAGCCTAATTAAAAAAAATATTAGCTGGCTTTGGAAACTTTAAAGATCAAAGTATAAACATACATGTAATACCTACTAAATTTTATTTCCCCATTTGTTCATCTGCAAACATATTTATTAAGAAACATGCAAATATGAAAATAAAAATTGTGATAACAGTGTTTTACTCAACTCTAATTAGAAATTGATATTTACCTCACACATTGCAGCCATATGGTTCAATAAACCACAAGGAGATCCATCAGGTGTATGGACAGGGCACAAAAAACCTACAAACAGTATATTAAAAATCACTGAAAACTGAATGGACACTGATATTAAAAAATTCTGAAATTTACTTATCATAACAATTGTTTTCAAAATATTTCTTAAAATTCATTTGATTCAGATATGCCTGCTACCTCTAAATGGCTATCAAAATGACATAATGTTTAATGAACAGATTTTTATAACAGTTTTACCAGATGACGAGAAATTACTCTAAAGCTATCCAATATGTGATATTCTGTTTCTTCAAGATATATTAAAATATGTGGGAAATACAATGGGAATTCTTAATAGATCTTTTTTTTTTGTACACTTCATTGCTACTCATTAAGAATCCAAGAGGTACACATATTTTAAAAACTAATGCTATACAAAAAGAAATATTGATATGACATGAAAAAAGGTCTTTGACAATAATTGTGCTTTGTAATTGTAGTGCTTTTATTGGGAATAAAATGCTGCAGTTGATAACATGACTTGTAAATCTGGGGTTTCCAGATTCAGTTTCAACTGTGCCAATATCAAAATTTTTCCCATTAGCCTCCACATTGCCTTAGGTAAAGAAGGAGACACTAATTAGTTTGTAAAGATTGCTGTTCATTGAATGAGAAATTAAGTCATATCTGCACTGTAGTAGTCATACCCTATATACCTTAAAAAAATAATGTAGAATAGCCTTGCCAGGAGGCTCTCATTTGCTATTAGCAGCTACCCAATGGGTCTTAATTCTCAATCATATGACTTTAGTCCTAATTTTTTTAAGCATTGTTTATTCAGTCATAAGAACGTATATACAATACAAAATACACAGAACTCAAAGCTAAGTAGCTTATCTGTAGGTAATAGGGGGTGGGGGTGGCTCAGTCAGTAGCACACCAGACTCGTAATCTGTAGTTCCCAGGTTTGAGTCCCAGCTGGGTCAGCATTGAGATTTATCTCTGCAAAATTCCCCGCCCTGCCCACGGTCAGTAGGGGACACCGATGGGCTTGGAAAGGCCGCCGTCTGTCGGATGGGACGTTAAGCTGTGGCCCCGTGTGCGGGAGAGACATACCCTGTGCACGTTAAAGAACACGCTGGATGGCCTTGACAGGAGGCTACCATCTGTCTCCCAACAGCTGTTCCAGTGGGTCCCCTCCCCCAACCTTCTCTGAGCCTTCGGGGTCCATGTGACCTGGCCATTTAGCCCATGGTGTGCCAAAAAGTGCCGCTCAGAGGTAAAACAACCCAACCTGTAGGTAATAGAATAATACATTCATAATACATATACACATGCTCTATCAATTAACAGTTTGGCAGTAGTACAGATCACAGGTCTCAGCCGCCATTTTGTTTTTGACGCAACGTAACAGAAAGGCCCTTTTAGTTGATTCCCACAACCCCCAAGACCCTAACCCAAACAGGGGTTTCTAGAAAAAAAGATTGTTTTTTTCGTTACCATAGTAACGAAAAACCCGAGTTTATGTCAAACGCAAAGTACCGTTACCATGGTAACAATAATTTGCATTGTACAGAAACAACGTAACAGCAAAAAAAAAAAAAAAAAAAAAAACGCGAATACACTAAAAACATCCCACACAACCACATATTCTTAAAAAAATTATGAAAAAAAACAAACAAACAGAGAAACTACACTAAAGTTGCCTTCCCATATATTACAAATACCTTACCCCCCCCCTCTTTTCCCAATAATTAAAACACTCCACAAATATATTTCCACAAACTAAACTGATCAATCCAGTCACACATCCAATAATTAGTCTAAATAAATCACCAGAATTAATGAAATCGAACATCAGTCTCAAAACCAAGATCATCATCGACAATGCATCCCCGACCGACATTATAAAAACGCCCCCAAAACTAAATCTCGTCATAACACATACGAAAAAGCAAAAAAACGGAAACAGTGCACCATCGACCGAATTATAAAAAAAAAAGCCCTCAAAACTATATAATGTTCTCGCAGACAATAAAAAACATGAAAATCGGCAACAGTGCACCACCGACCGAATTATAAAAAAGCCCCAAAACTAAATAATGTCCTCCCAGGCAACACAAACCTAAAAACATGAAAATCGGAAACAGTGCACCGCCGACCGAATTATAAAAGCCTCAAAACTAAATAATGTCCTCCCAGGCAACACAAACCTAAAAACATGAAAATCAGCAACAGTGCACCATCGACTGAATTATAAAAAAGCCCCAAAACTAAATAATGTCCTCCCAGGCAACACAAACCTAAAAACATGAAAATCGGAAACAGTGCACCGCCGACTGAATTATAAAAAAAGCCCCTGTAACCAAATAATCTCATCAGATACAACAAAAAAATTCTTATAGCTCAAATAGCCCTCCCCTAAATTATTGATTACCTTCCTGACTCCATCAAAAACTATGTTTTTCCACACCAACAATTCTACAATACCCATAATTTCTGCTGCGGCGGCTCAGTCGGTAGAGCACCAGGCTTGTAATCTGCAGTTCCCAGGTTCGAGTCCCAGCTGGGTCAGTGTTGAGATTTATCTCCGCAAAACTCTCCGCCATGCCCACAGTTAGCAGGGGATACCGATGGGTTTGGTAAAGGCCGCCGTTCGTCGGATGGAACATTAAGTCGTGACCCTGTGTGCTGGAGAGCTGTTCCTTGTGCACGTTAAAGGACATACTGAATGGCCTTCACAGAAGGATACTATCTGTCTCCCAACAACTATTCCAGTGGGTCCCCTCCCCCAACCTTCTCTGAGCCTTCAGGGTCCTTGTGACCTGGCCATTTCGTTGGTGGTGTGCAAAAAACTGCAGCTCAGAGGTAAAACCCAACCCATAATTTCTACATCAAAAAGCTGCCAAACGCTTCCACATATTCACAATAAATCATTACGTAACTTTATAAGACTCCAAAATATAAATAAATGTAATAAATAAATACCCCCTCAAGCAGCTGCTTGCCACAGAGGTCTGACAGGAGCCTGTCAGTTTATATGCCAAAGTAAAAGATCTGAGAGGATGGCAGGACCTCAGCAGAAAAACAACACATACATCCATTCCTTACCAGGGGCTCGAACCTAGGTCCTGTAGATCAGTAGCCAAGCGTGCTAACCACTCGGCCACGGGATGGCACCCAAAATATAAAACAAAATTAATAAATCACCATAATACACTAATAATTGCCATACTACACATAACTACTAAAAACACTCAATTCATTCCAAACTACGATAAAGAAATACACGTGTTTGTTACTACCGCCATGTTCTAGTCCCATACGAAAAAACTTCCAACATTCTTTCCACCATGCATACTCCCCCCCCCCCTATATTATAGTCTTGTGAAAACACCATACGTTTCACCAAAAACTATTCTCCTAAAACCCTAACACCTCATAAAAACTCTCATTTTTTAAACTTAAACTAATCATCTTTTCCCGTTTTCTTCCACTCACAATAAAACACATACTACTGCATCATACTAAACACAAAATTATTAATTCTATCTGATAAACCACTCCTCCCTACCCCTTCAAATCCCCTCACTCCAAACAACTTACAAAAACATTCCCCTACACACAGCAGTAAAAAGCTACCAAACTCCAACTTCCAAACGACGTGACCTTAACATTACAAAACAGTTCACTAACAATATCAACAACAACCCTCCTAATATTAAATAATTTCAATTTCCAAAATATCTTTAATAACTTATTATTTACCATATCTTAATGAATTTTCCAAAAACAACAGCATTTTAATTATTCTAGCTATCACTAAAAAACCCTCATTAAATATACAGTATATGCACACTTACCTCTAACCGTAGAGGCATGTTATCCAAACAAATTATAAAGCAAAAATGGCGAAAAAAATCAAACGTAACTTCACACTCCCATCAAATCACACATATGACACGTGACTTTACATTACCCACCCAAAAGAAACAAATCAAAGAGCCATACGCCACCAACAACCAAGAGTTACGTTTTTATGTCATACTTTACACTCCGTCACACGCAACTAGAGCAATGCCATCTATTGGCCGAGGACTGTAACCACTACACGAGCCAATAGTTTATTTTAAAAAATGAAAATGAAAATAAGATAAAATATAAAAGGCAAAAAGTTCATGAAATATACAAAAATTAACATAGTTAAATAATTTATTTAAGATAATATTTTAAATTTATTTTTAATCTATTATAGCTGATAACATTTATAATTTCTCTTGGAATCAAATTAAAAGTGTGTGGTATTTTATACTCACTGATGCATCTCCCATAATTGTTTTTAAATTTAGGTAGTTTGCAATAATTTTTAGATTCTAATCTTGTATTTTTACTATGATCTATTTTCTTTTTAAATGTATTATCAAAATAATGTTTTAAGATTATTAAATATATAAGTTTCTGTATGATATCAAGTTCAAGTAATGTAATCTGTCTCTTAAAGTCGTATAATTTGGTCTAAGTTTTATAGGTATTATTATTTAGGCTATTATAGATTGAAGATTTTCAATTTTCTTTATATTTGTTAGGTTTGTTGTACCATGAATGGTTATAAGATAGGGGTTCTCAATATGGGGTATGCGGTAAATTTTTTTTGGGGTACACTGTGAGAACTCAAAAGTCGCTAGATATATGTTTATTTCATTCCCATTGTTATACTATAACTATAGTTTTATCTATCTATACAAGGGGTACACTAGTTATATACATATTATATATAATTGCTTCACATACATTTTTATGGAATAAAATGCAAGTTTTAGTATTAAATATATATATCTATCTAATTTTTGAATTTTAAAAGCAGATAATCTGAGATATTCATATATTTTAGAGATGTGTATATTCAATCCAAAATGTTTATCAATATATATATATACCTATATATGTTATATACTTTACATGTTCAAGTTTATAACAATTACAATCAAAATCATTAGACAAATTATTTTTTTCAGGATAATTTATTTTATGAGTTTTAATGAAAAAATTATTATCTGATTTAAACATTGGAGAATGTATTATCATCCATTTAGTTTTTTATATTATTTAAATAGATTTTATTATGATTTTGCCATCTTATATCATTAAAATCTAATTGGATTTCTTCAATACTTTTATTTAAATATTTGTTGCTGTTCATTATTAAAATATCATCTGCATATAAGAAAATATCACTTTTAAAATTTAAAAGTGGTAGATCATTATATATATTATAAAAAAGTAAAGGACCCCAGAGTAGAGTATTTAGGAATTCCAAATGAAACTGATTTTTTTTTTAGCTATAGGATGATGCCTATTTTAGTGATGGTTTATCCGTTTACTAAATAATTCCTAAACCAATTTAATAAAACATCTCGAATTCCATAATTTTCTAATTTTCCTAGCTTTTCCTAGATGTTAATGGGATGCTATCTGGTTTTAGGCTGTCTCGAGGCCAATACTCATCAGGAATCAGTTTACAGATTAAATGAGGATTCAACGGTGAAGAGAACATTGCTTCATTGACATTCAGTCCAGTTTTAATGTTGTCAAGATCAATTCAAATCAGGTTTGGCACTGGCTAGGAGGAAAAGGGACACCATAACTGGTCATCTTGCATAAAGATGACCTGTATGAAGCCTTCTAGACACAGTTTGCTGGAATACAGCCTGTCCCATGGATGCAGCAAAGTTGAAAGTGAGCTGGCATTCTGTATGGATTCTATGGGGCCTGCATTTAAGAGCAGGTAACAGCCATCTCTAGTTGATGCGACCCTCGGACATCCAGAAACAAATCTTCTAGCAATGGTTCGACTTGTTTGAAATGGATTCCAAAGGACGCTTACAATGCTATGATTCACATTTAGCCATCTGGCTACTTCAGACCAATGTTTTTCAGCCTCAAGCCTTCCATTTGCTCACTACCTCAGTTCTTCACTCAAAAGATTTCTTCCAGAAATTATCTAATGTTTGGTGTTTCGGATGTAATATGTCGATTCTAAAGCAAACCGATATGCATATAGAAATGAGGTGCTTTTTATACTGACCTGTTTCACATGCACGATTATGTTTAATGCAAATTTTGTGCAGATTTGAAATTTGCATTGTTTTTATGTAAAAAAAAACTGACTATTTATTGTCAATTATTGCAAAATATATAATGAATTTTGCATTTGTTACTTAACTTTTGGGCACTTTTTTTGATGTTATGTTATGGATAGGGTGGTGTCTTCAGCTACTGATAAATGGTCTTTGTGCAAAAATCTATACTTAAGATAAAATACAGTATAAGAACATATTAAATAATTCATATACATATTATGAATTTTATATTTAATTTTCTGATCCTTAAAATCTTAAAGCCTTAAAATCTTGCATTTTTTTATGAGAACAATGACCACAAAAAAGGCAAAATATGAAATTTTATGAACTCATTTGCACACAATGACAATATGTATTTGCAGATTCATACAATATTATGAATTAAACTGATCAATAAAAGTGTCTGGACAAGCTTCCTATATTATTATTTGCTACTTTACATGTAATAAAGTCTTACCCCATGCCTCAGGCAGAAGCTTTCGTACAGTTGTGGTTCTCATTTCAGCAAAGAATGAACCTCTATGAATACATCTGAAATGTGAGATATAACGCCAGTAGTTAAGTTTATCTGCTACCACTGTAAGTCCTGAGAATTGTGTCAATCCTGATCCAGAACGAGAAATAAAGTTTCCAGTAGCTAATACATATTCCATAGGATGAGTCAAATCCATTGAGTGAGTAAAGCAGTCATTCATAGTAGCTATAAAATAAAAAAAAAGTTAACTAATACAAATTTGTTTGCATAACTTTGAAGAAGAGCAAACATCAATGCATTAAAATAGCCTCATTTAATGCCTCACATTTCATGAAACCCTTTCACTTTATATATTTGGTTAATCTGTGCTGGTCCCAAGCATTCAAATATTAGTACAGAATGGTATAAATGTATTTTTTCAATTGCTACATTATCCTGCATTTATACAAGTTAAACTATTTCAAAAATAAGTTTAACATTGCAACTGTATCATAAGCAGGGACATAGCTATCACGATTCCAATGGTTCAGCTATTAGGGCTCAATGTTCAACACTTTTTTTTTGCTTCGGTAGTGCTTCAACTGAATGTAAGGTGATTTCTATGTGCACACTGTACAATTAAATTAATAAAATGATAACAAAGATATTTCTGTAATAAATTATCTATTTCATTACAAAAAAAAAAAAAACTTTTTTCCAAAAAATAAAAAATAAAAATGGGGGGCAGTAAAGAAGTCATACTAGGGCCTGGTGTCACCTTGCTACACCACTGATAAGTATTATCAATAAAATCTGAACTTGCTTCTTCTTCTCCTCTAGATGGTATTTCATACCCTCAGAGGATTATGCATAGTGATTTTGAACAATGCATACATTAGGAAATGAAACCATTAAAGATAAGAAAGTATGCTTAATTTCCATCTGCAGAGCCACAAAGAAAGTACTGTTAACCTAGCATACTGAATTTTTAATAAAGCATTTTGAATTTGTTTCACAATGTTGAAAATCTTTAATATTACAATTTTTCTTATTTTAATGTTAAATTAATAACAAAAACAGGAAACTTTAAAGTGGGCACACTGCATTTACTATACACACTACTCTCTTATATCTGCATGGTTTGGTAGAGAACTGATTTCATACAACTAAATACAATGGATGTTCAAAAAGTTCTTGACATACATCTACAGAACAAAAACCATTACACTTACCTTAACAAAGCTTTTAGTGTCCATCAAAGTACTCCCCTCCAGCATCTATGCCAATTCTGGAATGTTTGCTGGTGCTCCTGTTGGGGAATACTCTGCAACTCTCATTTTGTAAGATCTTGCACCCTTGAAAAGGGCTTCCCAGCAAGTCTCTTTTTAATTTTTGGAAACAACCAAAAATTGCATGCTGCAAGATTGGGTGAACATGAAGGATGGGGTAGATGTTTGTTTTTTTTTCTGCCCAAGATAGGTCATAACTTGCTGGGTTTTGTGAGCATTGGCATTGCCATGAAGAACCTTAAATACACCTGTTGTTGGACACTGCTGCTTCATCTCCTTAACTATTTTGAGCAAAATAATGTTGGCACAGTATTGCCCATTTATAGTAATTTTTTCAGGTAAGGTGTCCACAGCTACCACTTCTTGGGAATTGGAAAAAAATTGTGAACATCCTCTTTCTTGAGCAAAAGTCTTGTTGGATGATTTGGACACATGGTTCATCTTATGCCATCCAAACATAGTTCTTGATCTTTCAGGGAGTTGCATAGTAATAAAACCTCTCTCATTGCCTGTGACAATGTCTGTTAATCATTTAGAGCCACTAGGTTCAAATACTACCAGCATCGCCTTGCACAAGTACTAACTCTTTTTTGCTATTCTGTCAGTTTGTAAGGTACCCATTTGGCACAGATCTTTTGGAACTTTAAATGTTGACGAATAATTGTTTCCACACTGCCAATCGATATACTGACATTTAAACTTATTACCTGAATGGTAATGTGTAGGTTTCCTTAATGAGTTCATGAACAGCAGTGATAGTTCTCTCATTCATGGCCTCCTTTGGTCTTCCTGCACGAGGAAGGTTTTTCAAGCTCTGCCATCCTTCTCTGAATTTGCACATCCATCCTGCATAGTGTCTATGAACAGGTACAATCCCCATATACTCGCATCATCCCCCAGCTGTATTCTTGTGAAAATGCAAAATCTTTCCACGTCTTTACTAGGCTCTGTAGCAACAATGAACAGATTTCACAGACCAAATTTTACAAGTTGCTGCGAAGAGAGAAATGATGATATACCATTTACTTTTAACATATAGTGAGAAGTTTAGACAAGTTGTAGCTCAATGCTTTCAAACAAGTTATAGCTCATTGACTTCAGAGGAATGAATGCAAATACTGACACATGTCAATAACTTTTGGAAAGCTCTCCATACTTTGGATAGCAGAGAGCAGGAATTTTGTTACAGCATCCCCTACCACTTAAATTTTAACACCTTCTACTTTACTCCAGCGAGTAATTAGTTACATGCAGTATTGTCAATTTAATAAATTTTTCTTTCTTCAAATTTCATTTCATTACAAATGGAACACATTTATAAAAATTTTCACCCCTTGAAAACCTTAAGTACCCTTTCTGATATCAATTCCTGGGGGTGAACATGGAATGAAAGCAACCAATGCGATCTTTCCGTATTACTTACACTGTAAACCAGCATTCATTTAGTGCAGCAAAATCTCATATGATATTTAATAAAACAAGATTAACCCTTCTAGGGTACAGGCTGAAAAAAATTGAATGATTTTAAAGGTCCAGCTATTTTTCCACTGTGCACAACCAAAAAATTTAACATTTGAACATTTCTTTCCAAATAACCAACAGCTTATACTAACAGCTAACAAATAACTCATACCAAATAGATTTTAATTCTGAATTTATGAAAATAAGGTTTCTAACCAAAATGAGAAACATATTAATTTAAATAGTTTTTCCAGAGTAATTAGTGAAAAAAGGAGCTGGAAAAGTAATTAAAGCTTAATTCTGGAAAACTTATAAATAAAAATAGGTAATAGGTATATTATATATCAATTAAAAAGTATTTATTTTTGAATAATATAGTAAAAAAATATCATCTGAAAGAGTATGTTTTTCAATAGATTTTTTTTCACTTCACTTTAAAACATGGGCCAGATTTGAGGCCAGAATTGAACAAGGTGACTTTGCACTGTTCACACTCATGGGACTGTCTTAATTATGGAATTACATGATGGAGTGTTGCTTGTATGCAACAATGCACATTTTCTGTTTGGGCACCTGGGCAAAGTGCTTACAAGTTAGTGTGTTAAGACTAAAAAAATTCTGATATTCCCAAAATGGCATAGCCAAGACAGAAGAAGTGGGTTAAACACCACTTTTTTAACCATTCAGTATAAACTCATCAATTAATAATCTTTTTAATATAAAATTTTCCAATAGCCCCCCCCCCCCACCTCCTCAGCATGGCAATGAAGGAGGGTGGGCGAATTTTTAACTCCCTTGAAGAAACTGCATCATTGTAGCCCACTCCTCCAAATCGTAGGATGATTAATTCCTAATCCAAGGAAAATCTCATTCCTTTTGCATCCAAGACCTTATTCATTCTCAGGCAATTATAAGAGATAAGGTTTTTTCTTGAAAAAAAAAAAATAATAAAAAAAAAAACACCAAAAGTAAGGTTAAACAAATATCCACAACAACAAACTGTAAGAATTCCTTCTAAAAAAAAACTGGTGAAGATGTAGATGTAATTCTAAAATACATTCATATATAAATTTATGGAAATAAAAAACAAAATCTAATTTAATGAAAGTATAACTAAAGTACTGAGTATTGTCATAAAAATTCAGTGTATGACAAACTGAATTTCAAAGCATTTTTTATTATTTATTTATATGCAAATCAATTATTAGTTAGGCTATGATGGCCTTTAGCATTTAAAAATGGAAGATTTTTTTCATTTTTATGACAATTTTGTGTGAGAAGTAACTATGAAATCTGTCTATACATAACCTAAAAACAGTTGTCAGCTTGAAAGGATTATTAAACAAAAACTGCATGTACATATTCATTTGGGCAATGCCTAAGTTTTCTGAATTCCTCAGTTGTATATAAAAAAAACTTTAAAAACATAAATTTGAATGGAATCTAAGATTAAATAAAAATTATTATCTAAAAAAATATACTCTCAACATGTAATACTTAACATACTTAAGGTAAACCTCAGGCTGTTTCCTTTCACTTTCACCTTCCTTTCAATTGCCATTCTCACTGAAATGAGCCATGATTCCAATTTTTCCTACAGAGAAAAATAGAATTATAACTTGTATATTGGTTTATCTCTGTAATTACAGCATTAAATAAAGAAATAAAAAACTTTTCATGGTAAATATTCACCCCATTTCTTCATCAAATTATGAAATATATATGTATAAATTATGTAGTACTGATAAAATTTACATCTAATGTGATGTAAGGTACTTTTTTATTCTCAAAATTCAATAGTTGATAATGTAAAATTTAACCTTCAGAAAAAAAAAGGAAAAAAAAAATCAAGAAAACTAACAAAAAGACACGAAGCATTCATGAGAATCAATAATAATAATTAAAACACATATATATATTTAAGGCCTTCATTATTTACAACAGTTATTCTCTAGGAAAAGGCATGAATAATGAAACTAATAACTCATGGGGAGTAGATAATTTGTTTCCTGGCACATGGAGAAAAATAATGGGTTCATGGTTCAAAGAACAAACATATTATGACGAGAACAATGTGCTCATTTATTAAAAATATAAACATAGTACAAGTGCTTTAGATATGTTAACTAATAAAGTAAAAGTCTTTTAAGAAGTTGCTTTAGTGAAGACAATGAATTTGATATGCTGAGGATGAAGATAAATGATATTGAAAGAGGGGTTGAAGAAACCTTTTAAGGATCATTTCTGGAGGACAGAAACCCAAAAAGGCTTGACAGGTGGTGAAGGTTGCAATTGAAAGTTCTAATTTGAAGATATGCATCTGTTTTGCTTTTTTTCTGCAGGTCCCTATAGATTTTCCTATATGGACTGAGTGCATCTTCCAGCTCTCTCTTGAATTTAATGTTCCTCTGCAATGTGGGGTACACCATTTATCAGAAATTGAATGCTATATTGTCTTTACCCAATGTTTGCATTAAATGTTCATATAAACATCCTTTTCACATATAACAGGTGTAACCCAGAAGTTCGTTAAGAAATGACAATACCAGAGTTACCTGTTGACGTTTTAACATCTATAAATCAATAAATGGTTTGTGGAAAACATTTTACTCAGCGCAATAAAAAATGGTTGTCACCTGAGATCATAGCTGGTACAAAGTGGAAGCTGAAAAATGTGCTGAAAATCACAGAAAAAAAGAGCGAAAAGTCATACTTAGTCGAAAAAAAGACAGTGCTGAAAAATCACAAAAAAAAGAGTGAAAAGCCATGCTTAGTCAAAAAAAGACAGTGGTGGCATTAGTTCAATGGTTTGAATACTCTGGCATGTTTCTGGAGAGATGCAGGTTCAAGTCCTGTATGTCAGCAAATTTTTTTCCAAACCATTTATTGCTTTTTATACTTCGGGGTCACTAGTTGCTAATACACCTCATGCTTTCACTTTTTTTTATGTATATTATGGTTGACTCAGTCAAGACATGTCTGAAAACTAACACCAATAAATTTTTGTCAAAAATATAACTTTTTTTCTCCCTCTTTATACTAGAATCAATACTATCATTCTAAGTAGTATGGCACAGAAAGGATCATTATTTAAAAGCAATGAAATAATCTTACATTGGGCTACACTTTAAAGTTATTAACTTCTTTAGGTACTTACCATCGTATTTCTTACATGGTTATTTACGACAAAACATTGAAATATAACATGCAAGTAATAATGTCTACAGCAATCATCAAGATGATATGGTAAAATGCATGTTAATATGTTAAAGTTATAATGGTTTGTGAAACTAAATACTGGTAATACTATATTAAGTTTACTGAACTAAGATTTTGAGGAATTATTTTTAACTAAAATGCTTTAAATTTTTAATGTCACAGATAATTAATAAAATTTTAATTTTAAATCCACTGTAATTAATCTCTACTTTTTTTAGATATGTACTCAATCCAAGATTCCTTCTAGCTCAGGTGATAAATGTATCTAGCAATTCCCTGTGCATACCTTAAAAGCAGTAAGTGGAAGCGAGATATCTCCAAAACAACACCAAGCCCTGTTCCGAGCTTCTCAAGCTATGGTGAAGTCAAGATTCTGACATAGTTTCAGAAAATGAGGAAACCATGTCAAAGTCTGAGGGATAGTAATGACAGTACACATATAATGCAGTCAGTAATCTTTGCCACTGCAATACTGATAGTTTCCTGGCTGTCTGAGTGAGGGTAGGAGATACAGAGAATTGTGAAACCATTCCGTTAGCCTGATCAATTTTCCATCATGGTACAAATGAAAGGTAGCTAGGCTCTCAATAATAGATGTTATATATCATGGGGATGAGATAGCTTCCATAAGGGTTGTCCTCAAACCTCCCATGTAAAGAGTGGAAGATCAAGGAGATGCAGTTAGAAAGATCAATAGTAGTGAAAGTGCAAGTTGGGGAGGAAGGGGAGTGAAAATATATATTAATACAAGTGTTTAGCAAGGGGAGTGGGGATGCCCAAGCCAATGCTCAAGGACTCTTTCATTTACAGAATTATCCAGTCAAAGACAACTGTGTCCACTGTAGTCTCCCGTGAGAAAGGGGACAGTAGCTTCAAGATGAGATCATCAGAGTTGACATGGAAGATGGTATTTCTAGGGGGTATTAGAGCAGACAGTCAACATAAATTCCACAAAGAGGTGAATAGCAACTACTTCTAAAGTGGTGATGAAGGGTATGGTATGAAACAATGGCACAAAGATTTGAGACATCCATTTTTACCATAAGAGCCACCTTTTCTCGTGCTGTTGGAATCCATATCTTTTGGAAACATCAGACATACTTGGATCAGAGAGAACTATGTATTGAGGAGTTGTTTGTTTCTTCAACCTCTTTGACTTTGAAAGTGAGGATTAAATTCAGCAAAAATTAGGCATTCCAAAGATGGAAGTGGAAGGCTGGGTAGCAGGAATAATAAAAAAAAAATAGTGTTAATACTAAATATTAACCACTTTGTAAGTCAATTTAATTTTAGAGGAAAAATTGTCTTGAGCTGGGTGGGATATGAACCCATGACCTCCTGATAACATGTCAGGTGCTCTAAACTGCTGAGCTACCGGCCGCTGATCAATATTTCCTCTAATTGATGATATGAACATTCTCAACCTATAGTACATATTCCATTATGTCACATATAGACACTGTTCGGGCGATCTTAGCCCCAATATGGCAAATAAATGCCTTAAAGATGGAAAGTATATCATACAAGTATACAATTGATTAAACATTGAATAAACTCTACTTTCTTGGTATATTACTAAATATTAACCACTTTGTAAGTCGATATAATTTTAGAGGAAAAATTGTCTTGAGCCAGGTGGGATATGAACCCACGACCTCTTGATAACATGTCAGGTGCTCTGGACCCCTGAGCTACTGGCTGCCGATCAAGATCTCCTCTAATTGATGATATGAACATTTTCCACCTACATTACATCATATGCAGGGACTGTTCCGGCAATATATACCACGTGGGATATGAACCCACGACCTCCTTCGGCGGCCGGTAGCTCAGTGGTTTAGAGCACCTGACATGTTATCAGGAGGTCATGGGTTCATATCCCACCCGGCTCAAGACAATGTTTCCTCTAAAATTAAATCGACTTACAAAGTAGTTAATATTTAGTATATACCAAGAAAGTCGAGTTTATTCAATAATTAATAGTGTTAATATCAATATAGATGTTGATCATGGTTTCATCTGCTTTCAAGAGGTACATTCTTCAAATTACTCTAAGATGGTGGCACACTGATAATAGTGTGCACTGTCACTGATGTTGTTGGAATTCAATAACCATACTGACATGAGAAATTTTGCTAGGGGTGGTAGGCTGTGCATCAGTTTTTCTTGACTTGGGGCACAAAATGTTCTATCTTGATGCACTGGGTTTCTTTCTTTCACCACTCTTTACAATTCACATATTGATGGGAAACACTAAGATGGCTGCTGCTTAAATTTATGCAGCTTGTCACTTCTGTCAGGTAACACAATGATCTTATTGCCACAGTGATTACACGTGCATGGACAAGACCATAATTCTGTCATTGTAAACAGTGCAGAGAGTTAAGGGATTATGGTTGTACTTTGCAATGTAACTTGTCTTGACGACAAAGGCAGGTATGATATGTTAAAATATAAAATTAACACCAGGATGGGTACTAATTTACCATCATGATGTTATGTAACCTTATGGACTGCAGTGACCACTTGGCTGAATAATTATGAGAGTATCCCCTCCTCATAAACACAAAGAGATCCAACTCTACACACTGCTAAGAAATCCCTGTTGCAGTTAGCATGCCACTTAGAAAGATGGGAAAGTTAACTTCCAAAGCCTGAGAATAATTGAGGGTTGGAATCATAAATAGCATCCACAAAAAATTTCTTGTGAATAGGAAGACTTATTGTAGAAGTAAATCCTGATTACAGAATCTAATCAGGATTTTAATTTGCAATGTAATATTTTAAACTTGATATTAAAATGCTTTTACTCACTTTCAGAACTACAAGATAAAGATGGCCTGGCAAAAGAACTTCTTGGTTCATGGGATTATCTGTAGATTCTATAACACATTCATTTTTGGCCACAGAGAATAGCTTCCTTGTCATAAAACTGGAATATAGACATATAAAATTCCATATTGCTCAGTTATATAATTCAAACAAAAAATAGTGAGAATAAGTGAACACTTTCAAACTATGCCAATGTCAGGGTAAAAGATAAATGAATAACTTCAAATTTATTCTTGCAATCGACATACAAAGAAATCTTTAGAGGATCAAAATGCAACATATTTATCTTTGCACTGAATCTTAATACAGAGTTCCAGTTTTTAAAGTGTATAATTCTTAAAATAGTCAGGAGAAAATGTCAAAAGAAAGTAATTTAAGAACTCTACATAAAATCTGTAAAAAAAAAACAAGTTTTATGAGATTCGTTAATTATACTATCAATTCAGTGGTTACTTTATTTCTCTTATATTCATATATTATATACTTATATTCAGTGATATCAATTCAGTGGTTACTTTTTACTCTTACAGACATGTTATGTCAATAAGAAGACAGATTCAGAGCTCAGTAACTTCTTAAATAAGCTTTTTTTATGGATAGATGAGACTGTTTACCATTTTTTGATATAGGTAATTCACAAAGAAAAAATACTTACACCAACAAGTTGAACTTGTCTATGTTTGACTCCAAGTGAATGCAAATACAATGCCTAAGTGAAAAAAAATATTTAAAAGTTATGAATTGTTATATATATATACTGTATATAGCTTTAAATAAAATACTTTTCTAAAAGGAACATTAGTAATTAAATGTTTTTTTTTTCATTGCATAGAAAAGGTTAGGAACATCCGACAAATAGTGCTATATGTGTGAAAACAACAGAAACACATATGTTCTAGACCAATCAAATGGGTGCAATGTTGGCACTCCTAATGATGAATTGCAGAATTTTCTTACTAGAACTCCAAAATTGTGATAGGGACAAAAAGGTCAATTTAAAAGATGTACAGAAGATTTTGTTCACTATAATTCTGTTATAAAACATATGAATCAATGCATGTGATCATGCTGTATACTGGGAAACCAAATGTACACAATGCTCAAGTTTTCTTGCAATTTAATCTTTCACGTCATAAGTACACAATGTGCATTTATCCCACTGGGTGAATATAATAGTTTATGGGAATAACAAATGTGTCTTCTTACTAACGACAACATAAATATGGTGTCTTCTGGCTGAACGTGAACAGCAAATGGCAGTCAGTTTATGTATCCAAATAAAGCCCATGCTGTTTGCACTTAATAGCTATGTTGATGAATGCACAAAGGAAATAGGAATTGTGGTGTAGCAACAAAGGTAGCAAAGCATTAAGATGTTTATAAACACACTAAAACTGCAATATACAATCATTTAATAGATGGAATTGTGGATATCAACAGGGTGGATGACATACATACCAGATTCTTTTATACTAATGCAATCCATTAACCAATGGCAGAGCTACAACCTTACATAATCAAAATTACGATTTTGAAGAATGAAAATTCAAAGCAATTATGTGAATTAATGAAGTTCAGCATTTGGTGCAATTTATGTAATATATTCCTTATTAATCAGTGAGTGATAAATAAATAGTGATCATTGGTTACGCATGATAAACAATAATATGAAAAAATAAGCAACACAAAATTTCAGCTGTGACACCTTTCTGCACTGCACAATGAAAGTAGCAATTACAGGTCAAAGCGTTTTTGCGAAAATATTCTGGCCAATTGGTATTTCTTGCTATTCCTTCTGTTTTGAAGTGTTAATTTATGCAATACTTAGTTTAATTGATAATTAACTCTTTGCATGCCAGGATTTGATTAATCTTTTTTTAGAATTCCAGTGATCTAAAAATGAAATATTTCCATAGTACAAGTTTATAATTTTTTTTTCTTTTGCATAGAAATCAATAATGCTTTTTTATTATTTTTAACCAAACGTTGGATGTAAATCTATATATCTTTTACCTGCTGAACAGCTTGAAAAAATGATAAAGTTAAAAAATAATCCATTTGCACTTGTGTCTACTACACAAGTGACTCACTCCTTGAGTCAGAGTTGGTAGAATGAAGCAATGCTGCTTCTAGAAATATTTTATTGCCCCTCAAATATATACTTCAAATAAAATGAATAATAACCATTTTGAAACAACTAGAAATGAAACTAAATTACAAGTCAGAAACTGCGGCCGTCTCAAATGGCATTGATTACGGATTAGGTTGGAAAACTCAATTTTTAAAAAGATATGACTTATGTTAGTGATATTTTTAACTAAATTGTAATTTCATGACTAGAACCAAGAAACTGCATTTTTTAAATGAAATATTTGCCTTGTTCGAAATTTTACTTTTCCATAGCATTGTAACTTGAGCCAAAAATTATTTGCTCTCAAGTTCAATGCTTTATTAACCAAGCTTTATATTCTATTCCAGTAGTAGTTTGTTTTTATTTTCTATTCCAGTAGCTAGAAACCCAATCTCTTAACCCAACACAGGTAGAGCTAAGTGGGGCCATCCCACCAAATTTGGGACTGATTGCTCAGATACCATGTAACAACAGGGAACCAAAAATTACTGTCACTGATGACATTACACTGTGGATGTACAAGAAACATGTCTGCCTGTTTGCCCGGAATTATGGATATTATATGATTGTTGCATGAAATGAATCTACAGAGGCACATCTAATATGACATCTCATCTGGTACAGTGAGATGGAGCAATAATAACTGCATTAGATAATTGGTTATACACACAAAAAATAAACACCCACAGTAGTGGCAAGTAGAAATGCTTTAAGGCATCTATTCAAATATATGCAATCATTGTAATTCAAGTTTCAGTTCTACTATACTCTATTTATGTATTCATAGAATATAAAGACATTAACCTCTGGTGATGAAATAATATATAGTCACTGATATACACAATTATTCACACTTGCAGGAGTGCAGATTGCATACAATTATTAGTGACCATATATAGTCACTGATAAATACCATTTCTGCTAGGGAAGGATTAAAAGCAGGTGTAGATATCATTAATTGGGCCAAAATGTAACTTTTGGTGATTATTCAGGGGAGACAACAGGATATTTCACAAACCTAATTTCCCAACATACACCAAGTGCCTTTTATCAATTAAACAAAGCACATTCTCATATGGCAGCTCAAATTTTCCAGCACTTCTAACCAAAAATTAGTGTGATGGTCTTGCCATAGCTTGCAAGACTTTTTGATTTTTTAGAAATATTAGAATATATAAAACTAATTCATTGCAGTTTAGGATATCTCAGAAAGTCATTTTGCATCTCTTCAAGGGAATGCTCTTTCATTAAAAGAAGCACAATGAGGACTTCAATAACCATGAGCTTCTAGTTGTTTTGGTGTTGTAATTTCAGCAAGAGAAAACTGTCACACATATTTGGTATTATGGTTTTGCATTTGAATGCAAACAGTTACAATATGCTTTTAATCACATAAATTATATATACTGGAAAAGGTGAATAGTTCATATTATAGACACTTACTTAAGAAGAAAAACTGTTACTTCTTCATTTGAGTACCATGTAGGAAGACCAACTTTAATGTGAAATTTCTCTCCAATATATCTCTTCACCTGAGAATGAGAATATAGTTTCTCATTCTGCAGTTGTCTTAGCATGTTTGCAATGCATCTAGAGAAAAAAAAAATCAAATGTGCGAAATGAAAACACTTTTTTAAATAAACGTGCATAATCATAAAGAGCAAAACTACACTGGTGCTCAAAAGTTAAGCAACAAACACAAAAACATGAATTACAAACACCATTGTTGGATTTCAATGAAACGTGCAAGTGAAGCATGATCATATATCCCACTAAACTAATACCAGAAAAACAAACAAATTCTCACAAATATTTAATGAGATTTTCAAATTAAAAATCATTATCTCAAAATGACATGTAAAAGTTCAATGATAACATATCTGTAATATGGTGTGTAATTACTTTGGACAGTAATAGAGGCTACATGACTTGTCCTGCTGCAAATCAGGGTGTCAATGAGGGTGCCATTGATGCATGAGTGCAGATTGGAGCTCCTGGAGAGTGGTGGGAGGTGGAATGCGACTAGTGATGCATCGTTCTAGAGCATCCCAAACATGTTCTATTGGATTTAGGTCAGGTGATTGGAAAGGGCAGTCAATATGGCTTATGGTTTCACTCTTGGGGTATTGTTGGTCTGCCAAGTGAACTTGGTGAGGGTGAGCATTTTCAACCATTAACACAGAATCAGGACCCATTGCTGCCAGAAATGGATGAACATAAAGTTTGAGGATCTCACTGCAATACCTTACAGCTATGACAGTCCTTCATGGGAAGATATGAAGGCCATTGAAAATGATGCCTGCCCATACCAATATACACCAGCTCCAAAACTGTCCATTTACCAGATGTTAATGGGATGATATCTACTTCCAGGCTGTCTGCAAGCCGATTCCCAATGACAATTGGATATCAATAGTCATCGGGAATTGGTTTGCAGACTAAATCAGAATTTGTTAGTGAACAGAACATTGTCCCATTGACAATGAATCCAGTTGTGATGTTGTTTAGACTAATTCAATCGAGTTCTGTGCTGGCTGGACGTCAAAAGGACATACACAACTGGTTTCTTACAGAAAGATGACCTGCATGAAGCCTTCTGTACACAGCTTCCTGGGATACAGTGAGGTAAAAAGCAAGTTGACATACTGTATGGGTTATATGGTGCTTGCATTTAGGAGTAGGTAACTCCTAAATGTGCCCTTGAATGTCCTGGAACAGATCTTTTAGCGATGGCTTGGCTTGTTCGAAATTGATTCCAATGGCAACTACAATGCTACAATTCACATTTAGCCATCTGGCTACCTCAGACTGACATCTGGCCTCAAGCCTCCTGATTGGCTTCCACCTCATTTCTTCACTGAAAAGATTTCTTGTGGCCGTTATCTAATGATTGGCTATCTCAGATATTGTACATCAAGACTATTAAAATGAAATGATGCACACAAACAAATAAGGAGCTTTTTATACTGACCTGTTTTGCATGCGCAACACTGTTTAATACAAATTTTGTGTGCAGATTTAAACTGTCTTTTTTATGTAAAAAATCTGACTTTTGTTATTTACTGCCAATTATCACAAAGGATACACAGATTTTTTGCATTTGTTGATCAACATTTGAGCACCAGTGTAATAGTGCTTGAAACTGCCCTCCTCCCTAAAAGAATTTTTTTGCAAGCAAAACAGAGAAAAGTGATAAGTACAGCTATAAAAGGTTTGATTTGATTAAAATTAACATCTACTGAAAACAATATAAAAAAATATTGATGTTTTTTGTTTACAGTAGCACAATACAAAATTTAATCTTTCATATGGCAAATTTCATGGGATAATACGAAAAAATGTACTAAATCTCACAATGTTTTTCTAATATAGGGATTAGTTGGAGTTTTATGGCACAAGAATGACAATGCTATATTGCACAAAACTAGGTTAAATAAACAAGATAAAAGACTTCAAAACTACAACCAAAGTTATATCAAGATATAAAAAAAGATTAGAAGCAAAAATGACAAAAAAAAAGTGTATGAATAAAAGAAAACAACAATGAAAATAGAGTAAACATATATAAAAACAAGAAACAACAAATATAAAGGTTCTTTTCTTTTCAACAAATATAAAAATCATGGGTGTATAAAACCCATAGAAAAAAAAAAGAATCAGTAAAAGTAATACATAAAAGTCAAAAACAGCTACAAAAAGAAAGCATACTTAGGAAAGAAAACAACAATGGGTATAGAGGACCCATGTAAAAACAGAAGCAACAAGTCTAAAATTCAAAGAGAAGGAAAAGTTTACAGGCACTTAACACAAGCAGCATAGTGTAATAAGTGAAAAATAGATGGTAAAAATTAATGATCAGATAAAAGATGTTTAAGTGTAAGGGGCTTGGATGTTAAAATCATAAAAGCCAAAATAAATATGATGTTCAGGGGTAAAACAAGGGCATTAAATTAAAACATTTTTCATGGTTAAAAGGTGTCACAAAATTCATACATAGATTGGTTGTTTGCCTGAAGAAGAAAATAATGTATAATAAAACCATGACCTAGGCAGAGACAAGAAAGTACAACTTCCATCTTGCACTTCCTGTGAAAAGATGACTGCCACTGACAATAGCCTTGATCTGGAAGTTTCATTATTACACTGTTCTGACCAAGATTTTACCACTTACTGTGGAGCTCAATGGAGAAACACTTCCAGAGGTCCAGGCATGAAACCAGCGGAGAGCTGGACAGTGGCATGGCTGATGTGGCAGCACCCAAATGGAAAAGATTTGTATATGTTGTGGCCAGATGATGGAGCTGCTAGTGAATCTTGGAAAGCACGGGGTGAGGCCTGAGAGATCAAAGCCTTTAGCAAGCTAAATGAGTCAGTGTAAAGCACTGACATGAGCAGTATGCAAAAGTAGGTCCACTTATGCAGGTTGTGGGGGTGTTAAATGTCACAATTAGTGTTCAAGTAAGCATTACCCATCTTGACATACAATTCATCTGATTGCAATTATCCTTGTGACAAATATCCTTGTTAAGTCTGAGCAGAGCTTTGGGTTGTTGGGTTGTTTTACTTCTGAGCGGCACTTTTTTGCACACCATGGGCTAAATGGCCAGGTCACATGGACCCCGAAGGCTCAGAGAAGGTTGGGGGAGGGGACCCACTGGAACAGCTGTTGGGAGACAGATGGTAGCCTCCCGTCAAGGCCATCCAGCGTGTTCTTTAATGTGCACAGGGTATGGCTCTCCCGCACACGGGACCACGGCTTAACATCCCATCCGACGGACGGCAGCCTTTCCAAGCCCAGCGGTGTCCCCTACTGACCGTGGGCAGGGCAGGGAAATTTTGCGGAGATAAATCTCAACGCTGACCCAGCTGGGACTCGAACCTGGGAACTACAGATTACGAGCCTGGCGCGCTACCGACTGAGCCACTTCCGCCCCCCTGAGCAGAGCTCCTCAGAGATCAAATCAAGAGAAGAATTCAATGATTGGTAAGGTGAAACCAATATGAGCACACCACTAATCACTGTGACCTTCAGGAATAAGTTCAAAGATTTAGGACTTGTAGTCTCAATCAGTAAACTGTCAGATCTTAGGCATTCAACAGACTTTGGAAGTCCTGTGAGACCTCCCAATTTCATTATGAAGAACAGAGAAATGATCCCTATGAACTGGTCACCAGTTGAACGGATGATCAGGAAGTGAAGGATGGGAGCAGAAAGAGACAAACACATAGAAGATGTAGAAGTTGAACCCTCATGTTGCACCTGTTCTGCTAATGAGGTAGATGAATCTTTTAAAGAGTTCACCATGATACTTAGTAAGGGTTCAGTGCTCATACCAGAACATACAATGTGTGTGAATCCTGTACCATGAAGATAGCAAGGAAACTCATAAACTGTTTTGGCCAAAGAGGCAGATGGATACTTTTGTGAATTCATCATGATATTTAGTAAAGATTAAATGCCATGGTCTCCACACACCACAGAACCCTATAAGGAGACACTCAATCAGTGTCAAGGATTAGGGCACTCCAGGACTTCCCACTGACCTAAAACTGAGTCCAAAATAGTGTATACTGTTCCTCTAAAATACTGCTGAGCACAGTGATAAACACATTCCCCAAGAGCAAGAGATACCAAAGGGAATCACACCAGTTGTGAGCTGGAGGGGAGAGGGAGAGGTTTGGCTCAGACTATAGCTAGCATACTAGGATGACTATACCTTTGGCTGAGGCATGACTATACCTCAGCAAAAAAAAAATGATTGACAAAGAGTGGTATTTCCTTGGTCTAAGACTATACCTTTTTCAGATTCGTAATCTGCAGTTCCCAGGTTTGAGATTTATCTCTGCAAAACCTACATCCTCCTCTTGGTCAGAAAGGGGGCACCAATGGGTTTGGAAAAGCCCCCATCCATTCGATGGAACATAAAGCCATGGGCCTGTGTGCAGGAGAGTCATGCCCCTATGCACATCAACCCTTCCAGGGCCTAGCCCGTATGTACACATACGGAGAATCTAAGTTGCAAGTGTCGATGCCGTATGCACACAGTCTTAGTACAAAAAAAAATATCGATTTTTTAAAAAATAAAAATTGCCGTTGTAATTTTTATATATATATATATCTTATAAAAATATATAATTCAGACTTCAAAAATAATATTTTGTTTTTTAATTTGTTGCATGTTTTACTAAACTACAATATAAATAATTTTATAAAGCCATCTGATTGCCAATTTTTAGAAGCACTAAACAGTATTGCCGATTTGCTTGTTAACGTTCCTATTTGCTGAAGCAACCTTCTGATTTAAGCGCACAGGTTTGATTTGAGCTATTATCAACAAATTTTTCCCTAAATTTTCGAAAATCTCCTAAAAATTAACAAAAAAACTGCTATTTTTAAAAATTGTAGATTTTGGAAGTAATTACAAAATACGTACCGCCATTTTTTTTTTCAGTTTCACACTCTTTTCTGTCAAAAACCTAGTCAGTATTCCCAAGTTATTTTTCCCAGCATTCTATGCATCTTTCCTGCCTTCAAATCGAAACTAACCTGCATTTAATTAGTTATACTTCACTGAGGCAAACAAGCCACAGATGGCTGATGCAATCTCCGTTGCTTGTGCTATGCGTTGTTTAGTTTTGGTCCAGCATATTGGATGCTCTTTGTCAAGTATTTTTTTTTTATATTTAAACTTTAGTTTTCATTTCAGTAGATTTATTTTCGGAATTTAGCGATCTTTTGGCCGATCGATAAGTATTGATTTTTTCATAGTTATATCGTATATCCGGCCTACAACTTGTGGCAACATCGCATTAGGCTATATGTCAATTTTTAATTTATTATTTATTACTTTTCCAGTAAAAACTTTAACTAGTATCATTTTCTGAAAATAAATGAGTTTTTGAATACGAAAGCAAATTCATTTCTATAAATTTACTTCCGTTAGTTAGCGATCTTAATATTGGTTGCTTTATCAATTTTTCCGAGTTATGCTAGATCAGAGGTCAGTTAAAAGTTGTTGCAGATATTTTATTTAACAGTTCATTAGGTTATATGTAATTTTTATTTTATTATTTCTTGTTTTCTTAGTAAAAAAACTTTGAGCTTGTACCATTTTCTGAGATTGAATGTCTTGTATACGAAAGCAAAATAGAGTTCTGTTGCTACGGAAATTGCCCATCATTTGGGAAAGCAATTTCAGGAAGGGCTAGTTCTTGGTGCACAAACCTTTCTGCACTTAGCCAAGATCACCAAACTTCAACACCCAAAGAAAAAAAATTCATAGTGTTTAATAAAAAATAGCAGCCAAGGAAATTTTTTTTCTATTTCATAACCAGTTCAGAAAATTCTGTGAATATGAGAAGGCCAAGTCACATATAACACTGGCTGTGTTTAAAATATACAATACTGAAAAGAATCATTAAAAGAAATAAAAATCATATTTCAGGTGAATATTATTCGGGAGGAAATTTCCTTTTGATAAATATATAATTTAACTATTTTTATTCAGCAGGTTTTCCAAAATAAAGCCTTAATTGTATAGTGCGATCTTTTTTTCCACCATATCACATTGAAAAAGGCTTATTAAAATCAATATGCTTGCAAATTTATTTATATTATTTATTTTTATAAAATTCGTAATTAAATTCTGTTTAATTTCGTATATAACATGACCTATTTCCGTTGATTAGTTATTTTTTAAAAAAATTCTAAAGTTGACTTGTTTATTTGACTCAGCACAATTGGTTCAAAACCTGAAATTTTCACAAAGTATGTAACTGAGAAAAAAATTACAAAATGAGAAAAATATTTACTTAAAACCAAAAATTTTTTTTTGTTATTCAGAAATATATAGTCATTCTATTCAGGGGCATTGTAATCATTTTTGTCTATTAGTTTTTTTTAAATAAATTTTTATTAGTGTTGCCAGATGCATTTTTTTACTACATGACTCTAAAAAAGTCCTATTAAAATAAAACATATAGTCTTTTTTGAATACTTGATTTTAAGAAAATCCTGAATTAAATGCTCATTTTTGGTATACAACATGCCATAATTTCTTTCATTAGTTATTTGGCAAAAAAGTTCTAAAGTTTTTTTTGGCTGAGCATAGGCAGAAAATAGCTTGGCCCCTGGATATAAACCTGTTTTTCAACCTGGGCCCTGGAAGGGTTAAAGAACATGCTGGATGGCAGTGACAGGAGACTTCCATATGTCTCCTACCAACTGTCCAGTGGGTCCTTTTCCAACCTTCTCTAAGTTCTTGGGGTCCTTATGACCTGGCTGTTTATCCCATGGTGTGCAAAAAAATGTTGCTCAGAGATAAAACAATCGCCAAAGCTGGGGAGAGACAGAAGAGGATCCCTGAGCAACTACTGGGATCCTCCTTTCCAAGGACATGGATCACAGCAGAAGGCAAACATGAAGGCAGGTATTTAGAACCCTGTGAAGGTACCTGAGCCAGCAAAACCTTCACAGGGTAGGTACCCTTACCATATACATATGCCCAAACATCAAGAGCTGGGGGGCTTATACAGGAGATTGCCAATATGTTATCCAATATATGCCTTAAACAATAAACGACAATCACAGAGTTGGCTGTTGACTTTTTAATGTCTATAAATAAAATATTTTAATGTCTATAATAAATGTTTTGTGGAACAGATTTCACTGATATACGGGACTCGAATCCACATCTCTCCAGAACCATACCAGAGTATTCTAATGCTAGCACTATGATCTTGGGTGGCAACTATTTCTTTTTTATTGCATTGAGTAAGATGGGAAAAAAATAATGAAGTCACTTCATGCTATTTAGCATTATTAATGATTTAAACAATAAATGACAATCACAGAGTTACCTGTGACTTTTTAACACCTATAAATCAATAAATGTTTTGTGGAAAAAATTTCTTTTACATATGGGACTTGAACCCGCATCTCTCCAGAAACATGAAAAAGTATTCTACCATGGAACTAATGCCACTGTCTTTCTCCCACGTAGTATGACTTTTTACTCTTCCCGTGATTTTTGTCACCTACAATTGGTGTCATCTATGATCTTGGGTGGTAACCATTTCTTTTTTATTGCACTGAGAAAGTATGCACATTAGTTCAATGGTAGAATACTCTGGCATATTTCTGGAGAGATGTGGGTTCAAGTTCTGTATATCGGCAAAATTTTTCCCACGAAACATTTATTGATTTCAATATATGCCTGTTTGCAGCTATAATGGCAAGGAATTAGGGATAGAATACTATACATGTTGAAACATAAATCTGCATTTACATCATTGCAACATAAATTTAAATAAATTTTATATTATTACACACTCTACTTTGGGATACACAATAGAAACTTTGCATTAAAAAAAAGTTTTTTTTTCTTCTTGCTCAACTGTAGCTCATTAACCAATGAGAAGCTGTATAAATGACCAAGGTCCCTTTCTTTGACTTTCAAAATTTTCACGGAACAGGCCAACATAGCCCCATGCATCATCTTCTCAAAGATAAAAAAAATCTTAAAAATGTACTGAAATAAAATGTCCTATCCCCAATATATATATATATTGCATACTCTCTGTATTGAAATTACGTCCAGTATTATATTTATTAAATTTCAGTTACTGTAATAATTAGCCTAAACTGGCATAGTGGTTAGGGAGCTAGCGACCAATCCAGCAAGGCAAATTTTGTGTGCTGTGTTAGCTCTAAGGAAGTGGTCAAACAGGTGGTAGCCCCCCGTCAAGGCCATCCAGTGTGTTCTTTAATGTGCACAAGGTATGGCTCTCCCACACACTGAGTCACAGCTTAATGTCCCATCCAATGAACAGTGGCCTTTCCAAGCCCATCGGTGTTCCCTACTGACCATAAAAAAAGAAATATTTGCCACCCAAGATCAAGATATCAACACTGATCAGCTGGGACTCGAACCTGGGAACTATGAATTATGAGCCTGATGTGCTACAGACTGACCCCCCCCCCCATTTATCAAGACATGGAACAGATCTTTCTGCTGTTTGTTGTGAATGTCACACCACGAGAATGTCAGGTTTCCCTGTTTGGGGAACCATCAGTTATGAGAGCTAGCTACCTCTGGTACATGTTATTGGCAATTTGAATGCCTGATGATATATCCAAGATATTTACAGTCTGTTGCATTATAATTGCAATCTCATGTACAGTGGTATCATGTTGGTTGACAGTGGCACCGCTAACTACTGAGTCTGGGTTTGAGTCCCAGGATGGCATGGTTGTTTGTTTGTGTGCTGTTAGCTCTGAGGGAGTGGTCAGCACTGACTTTGGTCTTAGTGGGAAACCCCTCATATGAGAAGAAAGTCTGTACAAACTAGTATTTTCTAGGTTTTTTTCTGTTCTATACATTGAGAAAAAAATTCTGGTAGGTGTGCCAAGCACCATGTTCCAGCAGGATAATGCCTAACCATATACTACACTCACCTACCGAGAGTGACTAAACATATCCAGACTGTGCCATGGTTAGCCAGGTCCCTAGATATGTTTGGTACTTGCTTTGTCTGCAAGTATATCTTCAATTGATACAATACAATTTAGCATCCTTGTGGGACCAAGTGCACAAGATGTGATTGCACGCTCCATGGGACATGGCATTTATGTGACTTTGCTGTGACATGTTGCTGCATGTAACAACAACTACATTTATTACATGGCATATTAAAGGTGTTCCCATTGCATTTTTTTGTATAAAATATGGTATTGTTCTGCAACTGGGATTACGTGGGTTCATATCCCACTCGGCTCAAGACAATTTTTCCTTTAAATATTTTAATCAACTATAAGAGTGGTTATTTATAGGTAGAAGCCAAGATTGGATGAATCTATTAATTTATTTATAATTGCATACTCGTAATTAAATGCTTTCCATCTAAGAAAAGACATTAAAAAGCCACTTAGGGCTGGATTGCCTGAATACTCCCTGCATATTAGGAATGTAGGTTTGAGAATGTTCACAACATCAGTTAGGGGAGATCTTGATTGGCGGCCGGTAGCTCAGTAGTCCAGAGCACCTTACATGTTATCAGGAGGTCGTGGGTTCGTATCCCACCCAGCTGAAGACAAATTTTGCTCTAAATATTTGAATCAACTATAAGAGTGGTTATTTATAGGTAGAAGCCTATTGAGATCACCGTCACTGCACAAGGTTATGTTGAAATACTTGTTGGCCCTTACACCCATTCATGGCTATCCCTTTCTCACAGCAGGATGCCTTCTTCCAACAAGACAATGCCTCGTCTCATCGCTCCCATTTCGCAAAGGATTGATTGGAGAAGCATTCCAGTGAGTTTACAACCCTCAAATGACCCTCTCACTCTTTGGATTCAAACCTTATTGAGCATCTGTGGGACAAAGAAGAGTAATGCATTTGAATCCAAAACCTACCGCAGGCAACTCTCGGCACTTTATGGACAGCTGTCCTGAAATAATGGGCTACAGAATCACCCAAATAATTCCAACACCTGGTAGAATCCATGCCATGAGGTGTTGCTGCTGTTGTGAGTACATAAAGTGGACCCACAAGTTATTTGGTGCGTGTATGTAATAAATTATCCTTTCAATGTATTTTAGTGTGGGGATAAGAAACTGCAATAAATGCAGTGTAGCATAGTAGCAGTAAAGAGGTCCATAAAGTTACAAGACAAATGCAAAAATATTAAATGTAAAAGTAGAAAACTACTTTTCATATATTTACATCTGTATAAAAATTTAAAGTCCATACCCCTTATAAAATGAGTCCTCTTCTTTACCTTTGGTCATTTCTTCAAAAATGTAATTATCTGTTACATCACAAAGACTTTTTAAAATAAGCATGACTGGTACAAAGAAGAGTTCTTTCTTATATGTAAACATCAGCTGAGCTGTACCATTGGTCAAATAATGAAGAACCATATTCTGCAAATATATAAAATATTAATATATATATATATTAAAAATGTATTTGATGCCAATATAATTTCTTCAGCTGAAACAAATTTTGCTTACTAATTAAAAGTAAACTTCTATTACTAAAATAAGAAAAATGTTACAAGATCTGAATTAATACAAAGGTGGTACAAATAGTAAGGTAAATTTAAAAATATTATTTGTATGAATAAATAGCAAAATGAATATCATAAATAAAACAACTATTATCTGGCAACACTGCTACCTAGTTTTTACACAATATATATATATAATCTATATCACCATTAAAATGAAGTTCAAAATGGGTGTATCCTTGAATGAATACATTAAGTTAAAACAAAAGTCATTGATCGGTTTATTATAAAGCTGAAAGCCTTAAATCTTCGGAAATATTCAAGAGAATGCAAATAATTTATGGGAAATCATATTTGTCCATGAAAAATAATGTTTTATGTGGGCAGAATGGTTTACAAATGGAAGATGCAAAGCTCTTAATGTAGTATGTCAAATCAACCCACTATAATGTTGACCAAGGGAAATATTCCTGATGTCAAAGACTTCTTTTTAAATAATTAGTGAATAAGCATTGTTGAGATAGTACAGATTTAGTTCCTTCTGATTATTTTCTTTTCAGATACACTCTATAACATTGAAATTGCAACACCCAAAAGCAATGGGAAAATTTAAATGATATTCACACATGGAGCAGTTTAGGAGACATGAAAGGCATGATTAAGTTTTCAAAACAAATCGACAATTTTTTTACCAGAAAAATAAAGCACATCAGCAAGAAGTGCAACCACTGCTATTGGCAATACATCATGGCAGTGAGTTGTAGACACTGCTGATAGCCAGATGCAGTACTGTCCATGCTTCCTGTACCTAGTCTTGCAGGGGTATAACATTATTAAAAATTCAGTATGTTAAATATGGATCAGAGTTAGGGTTTCTTTGCCCTGAAAATTTCATTTGCTGACACAAACCAAGACAATTACATTAATTCTTAAGTGGAAATTTGGCTCACTTAGCACTGTGTTTTCCTGTAACCAATTAACAGCACTATGTGAGAATTCCTGTAATAATGCAATAAAACATAAACAATGCTAGATCTTAACTCCTAAGCCCTTCTGCTGACATTAAGTGCTTCAGATATTTTTCCAGCACTGAATACATATATAGACAGCACACACATATATAAATGAATATATAAGTTGAAAATAATTCTCATTATTTTCAACTTATTATTTCATCTAAAAAAAACAACAATATCATATTTTTAAAGCTCCCAAAATAAAAGCATACAAGATTTCAACAGTGTAAGCTGGATCTATGAATGTATCTCAGGGTTTGTGTGAAACACTGATGAAATTTTTGATAATGTAGACATTGCTAGAGATTCAACTTTAAAAAAAAAAATCCTACTGTTTCTTTCATGCTTCTGGGCCATATTAATTGAAGAATATTCTGACAATTTCCTATAGGAATCAGGATTTTGCAATATAGTGTGACAAAAAGCAAATATAGACACAACCGAGATGATTTTGCAAATATATGAAATAAACTGGAGATCTCATTACAATGTTGCCCATTACACCAAATTAAAACATTTTGCACTCATCAAAATGTCTTCCCAGTGACAGAGGGTTAGAATGCTTTGGCTACTGCTAAAAGGGATCTGGGTTTGAGCCCAGGATAAGGCATGGATGTTTCTTGAGTTGTCTTTTGGCTGAGGTCTCACCTTCTTCACAGATCTTCCTGTGGTTTATTAAACTGACAGGCTCCTGTCAGGCCTCTATGGCAAGCAGCTGCTTGGGGAAATTTACTTTTTATTACCAAAACAACTGCATTCTGTAGGTAATTTAAGACAAATAGATTCATTTACTTGTGAGTAAATATGTATTTTGGGTAAAAGATTTCCTTGCACATCATTCATGGTGCCATCTATTAGTTGTATTAGTTCTTAAGCTGCTTCTTCTGCTTTTCTTATGAATGCATTTATTTTTTTTCTTTAATTATTGCTATTGAATTCCAGCCTGTTTTATGATCAGTTTTTTTTTCCTACTAATACAGTCAACAGATGGTGTCATGAATAATCTTGGAGGAAATCTTTCCTAACATCTGCCAACTACTACAAAAGAAAGTTCCAACAAAGCTGCAACCTCCTTGAATGATCACCCCAGTCAGCGAATAAAATATTAAGATATTTTTTAAATTGAAGAGATATTTTTCGACATATTTAATGAATGTTAAGAAAGATATCACTCTGAAGCTAATGCCGATCAATTTTAAGGGAAAAATTGTCTTGGGCTGGATGGGATATGAACCCACTACCTCCTGATAACATGTCAGGTGCTCTGGACCACTGAGCTACCGGCTGCTGATCAAGATCTCCTCTAATTGATGCTATGAACCTTCTACCAGCAGCACACAATTCTCCGTGTCTCATGCAAATATTTGTCCCATTTTTTTTCCATGCTCTCAGCCTCAAGAACAATGACAATCATGTCATGAAATGATAAGTACATTCTGAGTGTACAATTGTTTAAATTGAAGAGATATTTTTTGATTATTTAATGAATGTTAAGGAAGATATCACTCTGAAGCAAATGGCAATCAATTTTAGAGGAAAAATTGTTTTGAGCTTGGTGGAATACGAATCCACGACCTCCTGATAATATGTCAGGTGCTCTGGCCCACTGAGCTACTGGCTGCCAATCAAGACCTTCTCTAATGGATCAGGAGGTCGTGGGTTCATATACCACCCTCAAGACAATTTTTTTTGTATAAAATTGATCGACGTTAGCTTCAGATTGATATCTTCCTTAAAATTAAAATATTTACTTGCAAGTAAGTGAATCTATTTGCCTTAAGTTTCAACACATTAATCTAGCTATTCTGAGACAGACATGAATACAATTATAGCTGCATTCTTCTCACTGAGAAATTATTGAATTTATTAAAAAAAGTTTTTTTTTTTCATTGTGGTTTTTATTTACTTTTTCCTTTTATTTGTACATGTGAATAATTATGTTTATAAGTGTTACCAATGTTGCAAAAATTAGGGGTTCTGTGAAAAATTTGAGTCTGAAAAGGTTTCTGCAGCAAAAAAAGTCTGAAAAACACTGGTTTAAAGCAGAAAGTAAACAACTTCACAATCAGCAGCATGAAGCAATGTTTCATAAATTCTACAAATTTGTCATGCAATTAAATATTCTTAATGACAGTAAGATTAAATTATTCATCAGAATTACTTATCAACTAATATATATATATGGAGCCTTTAATAGAAACTCATTTAAGGGCAATTACTAATGATCTAGTTGGACTAGTCACAAATATCATGGAAAACATTTACACATGCTGCATCTTATTGATTCGCCAAATACTGGATATCTTTCACATAGAATTACTTGTTATTAGTCAACATACAACTTGCTGCACCTCAGTGGCTAAATGGAATTGGCATCTATTATGTGTCTTCTCCAGAAACCTGATGATATTGTAATCATATGAGGAGATAGCTGGACTGAATAGATGATGATCCAAGCTACAATTATTTCCATGTAACATATCCTTAATATTTGCTGTGTGTGAACCTGGTTTACCATGGACAAGGGTAATTCAATATGTAAACCTTCTTAGATGCTTACTGTTAATGCCTGCACATCTCTTTTACTGTTGTTTTGGACACACAAGCATGTCCATATACATCCTGCGGTAAAACATTACTGGCTTACAGCACTTTGCACTTAAAAACTGCATCACTGAATGGTGATCCTACTTGGATGGATTTGGAATTTGATATGTATGGTTTATGAGCTCCTAGTCACACAGTTAATCAACCACTCTTCAGCATGTTTTCTTTGTCATAAAAAGTATTCAACTTTTCAGTCATCCATGTGACAACATAAACATTCCCAGCTCTAAGCATTTCAGTGATAATTTCATCTGCCCCTGAGGATTTATGTAGTTTTAGAGATAGCAAAGTAACTTCAGAATGTGATAGAGGGCTAGTACTGAAGCCAGTAATGCATCCTCATTACAATGGGAGTAGAATAACCACATAATTTAAAACATTCCTGAAATGCTCAACCTAGTCATGACAAAATTCAATAAGCTTACCATATTTATCCCTCAATCCTTCTGGCCAATCTGTTTCTTCCCACACAAAGCATTAGCCAAAAACATTAACTTAAATACATCTGTACAACTCTATTGTTATACTCTCTAGCTATTTTGTCAACCCTCAAACATGCTGATAGATTAACAGTAAAGGGTTTTTTTTTTTACTTAATAATGGTATGGGCAAGAAAACTTGGACTGCTTTTAGGCACAATGCTCAGAAAACTTAGATTATTTCCTTTTGAGAGCCATTCATTGAAAAACAGCATCAAAGTTTATTACTGAATTTCTATATTTAAGTACACATCACTTACATTTCCAGACTGGTCAGCCCTGACACAACGGATTGAAACACCATATTCTGAGAACATGTTACCTCTATTCCTCCAACTTGGTCTTGTCATAGCTATAGGCTGAAAATGGCATACGGATTATGTTAAGGTAATGTAGTATATGATGTTCACAATAAAGAAACTAAACACTATATACATGAACTACATCCTGTGAAATGTATAGCATGAACAAATTGATACATTTGATTGTTTCACATAATCATTGTAAGTATACCTTAACTCTTAGGCTATAACCTTTCTAACTACTCTCGACCTAAGTACTCATTTTCATGAAACAGGAGACAGTTAATTATTTTATAGCTTTTATAATTACTAAAGTGATAAGAGAGATGTTTTACAGTTTCTTTTCTTCAAAGTTGTTGTCATAGTCCTTGGAGGGATGTTTCATGTTATATTATCTGAGTTGATGTTACATAACTCAGAAATATCACAGGCTGAAGCACTCGAAAATTTTTTATATAGTTGATGGCCACTATGGTCTATCTTCATTTTGAGACTGTGAGTTCTGGTTGCATGTACCCCTTTGATGACTTAGAATTGTTGTTCTCTGTGCACTCAGTTCTTCAGTATTTACCTCTCTCCTTCTATTATCCAACCATATGGTTGCCTTTAATAGCTCTTTGGCATCCCCAACAAACTCAAATACAAACTGCCCCCCTTTGCTACAAAACTTCATACTTTAAAGTTTTTAGTTTGTATTTGAGTTTGTTATGTTGGGCATATCAAAAAACTATTAAAGACAACCATATGGTTGAATAATAGAAGGAGAGAGGTAAATACCGAAGAAGTGAACGCACAGAGAACAGCAGTGCTAAGTCATCAAAGAGGTACATGTAATCAGGACTGAAGTTTCAAAATGGGGATAGACCATAATGATCATCAACAGTGAGTCTTATAATAAATTTTCAAGTGCGTCAGTCTGTGATACTTCTGATTTATGCAACATCAACTTGGATAATATACACGAAACATCCCTTCAAGGACTATGACAACAACTTGGAAGAAAAGAAACGGTAAAACATCTCTCTTATCGTTTAGTAATTATAGTGTTTTCGGCCATAAAATAATTAACTGTCTCCTGTCTCATAAAAATGAGTACTCAGATTGAGAGTAATTAGAAAGGTTACTAGCCTAAGAGTTAAGGTATACTTATAATGATTATGTGAAACAATCAAATGCAACATCTTGTCATTGTGCTTTTAGTATGAATTTCTAATGAACAAACTGATATTATTCTATGTTGGTAAAAAAAAATTATAAGCTTTACAACATGGAAACAAAATTCATATGTAATAGAAAAGTCAAAATATCAATATTACTACTAGGTTACATCCACATACTTTAAAATTAGTATTAACTCTTTGATAATTTTCAGGCAGAAAATTTATTTTAATCCTATGGTTGCTAAAAATACACTTAAATTTGTTTAAATTTCTGTATTTTCACATTTTGTTCAAAACTTAAATAACTTAAACGAATCCCTTCTCTCTTAGCTTTAGAAGCATGCCAGCAAGAATGATAAAGCTCTTCTATAGTAGCCTTAAATACAACTTGCTTAAATTATCATTCTGCCTTATGCTGTCTAGTAGTATCTATAGCATATGCTACTGCTTCATTTGCAAACCATTTTCTTGATGTTAATCATCATGCTTACCATTAGATGCATGCTACTGAGGTAGCCATTTTTGCTGACCTATGATGTAATTTCAATAATTTCCTTTGTTTTCCTACTAACTTTCTTGACAAAGCATTAAAATCATTATTTTATATACAATGAGAGGCCAAAAGTCATGAGAATAGCAGTTAAAGTAGAACTAGCGTGCTGTACTCATAACCAATGTATTGGATGTCAACCGCAAAATGGTGCTGCAATAGCCTACAAACCCAACATTCATTTCAGAGTAGTTATTAATTTAGCATGGCTGCACATCATGAATTGTCTGACTTTGAATGTGGATTGATCATCTACTGATGATCAATCCACATTCAAAGATGAAGAATCCACATTCAGAAGGATGGGTAATGCAATATCAGAGATCGCACAAGAAGTCAGTTTTCCCAGGTCTATGGTGTCAAGAGTTTATTGTCAGTATTCTATTGATGGCATTTCCACACACGTAAAAAATGGGACGACAATATGGAATTGACGAAAGGAACTCATGTCGGCTGTCATGAATGGTAACGATCAACAGATGGGCTACAGTGCATGAAATCACTGCCAATTTGAATGCAGGACAAACAAAAAACATTTCTGAATGGACTATCCGTTGCCACCTTCACTCCATTAGATTTGGTAGCCAAAGACCCACTTGTGTCCCATTGCTTACACATCATCACAGAGCTCAACGACTGGAATGAGCCCAAAGACATCAAAATTGGATGCAAAATTGGCATGGTCCGATGAATCAAGGTTCCAGTTGTTCGCACTGACAGGAACGTTAACGGCCCGTGAAACCATGGACCATTCCTATCTGCAAGGTGCTGTTCAGGCTGGAGGCAGCTCTGTGATGGTGTGGGGTGTGTTCACATGGTCAACATTGGGTCTCTCACCTGTTTGGAGCAATCGCCGACAGGTATGAGATATGTGGACATTCTCACAGATCACCTGCACCCCTCCATGACTCTTGAGCACCCTGATGGTGAAGGCGTATTCCAACAAGATAATGTATCACCAGTCCTTGGTTGCTAAGAGGTGAATCAAGGAACACTCCACAGACTTTACCACCATGAATTGGCCCCCCACAGTCCTCCGATATGAACTCCTTGGAGCATCTGTGGGACACAATGGAAACAAGCTTACGATCCATGAATCCAGCACCATCCAATGCAACACAATTATGGTCTACACTGCAGGATGTGTGGGCTGCCATTCCTGCAGAACAGTACTGGCAACTCGTTGACTCCATGCCTCGACGTGTGGCTGCACTGCTGAGGACTCGAGGAGGACCAACCCGTTATTAGGCATGTATCTCATGACTTTTGGCCTCTTAGTGTATATATTTTTTTAAATTGAGACTCCTCAAGAAAAAAAGGACTAATAAACTATAAGAATTTGAAGCATACCTTGGTTTTTCATTCAATACATTTATTCAAGGACATGGCAACAGCATAGTAGTCAGATTTCTTAATCACTAGGTTAAATTAGGACTTAGTTATGTTTACATATTTCACTTTTATCATATATTTTTATATATTATTCCATGTATAAGTTATTTTATTCAGATATTTAAATCTGTACTTTTTACACATGCAAATTAAGTTTTCTATTTTTCTCATGGCTAAATAATTATGTGTCTGAAAAGATATTACCTTGCAAAACATCATCAAAATCAAATTTGTGCAAGCCAAATAAGAACAATGGGACCAAAGAGTGCACAATACTACAACTCAATTCAACACCAATTCAAACTACAGAGGCATGGATGGGTGCTAAAGTGCAAGATAGTAAGTCCAAACCATAAAGGGATGGGAAATGAACATGAAATATATCATTCAAACCACTTGAAAAAACCCAGAATAAATTATTTTTTTTAATGACCAAAATAACAATGTTCTAATTAATTAAGTATATAATTTATTTAGTTAATAAAAGGTAGGTACGGTAATGTATTTTTTCCTTTAAGCCATTAATCAAAATTAAAAAAAAAAAAGACAACAGAAAATATTTCAGTTCTCTATATAAATTTTTTATATTTTAAAAACATTAAAACTTACATAATTTCTTCTCTGTAAAATAAGCATGCGAATAATCCTTTCATTTCCATTTATTATAAAATAGCCTCCAAATTCCTGTAAAATACCACAGACGGAAATATACTAAAAATAGTTAATATTTTGAACAAAACCATCGTTTAACATTTCTAGCAGCAAAAGGAAAAATATGCAAGGAGAGATAAAAAATCTAAATTATTGCAAAATTACATATTACATTGCAAAACTTAGCCTGCTGCAAATTCCTAATTTCTGAGTTACCATGTAGAGAAGTGATAATTAAATAGCACACCTGTGATTCTATATGCATAAGAAAATTCTTTCAGGTTAGAAGCTTGTTAGAAATTCTCAAGTATGAGACCACATATTATAAGTAGTTCCTCCATGACTGTTCAAAGAATATCACATTGCAAAAGTTACTCAGAAGTCCCCGAAAAATATCTGTTGCAAAAAGTTTCTAATTTATTCCAGTAAAACTATTGAATGTCAGTAAACTTCGTCTATTTAAAGTTTATTATTTGTAAAATTTCACCAAAATGTTGTATACAAATTTTACAAAAAACAACAACACTGCACACCTGTCATGGTGTATGGAGAAAAGGCAGTAGATGGTTTGATGGTTGATTGGAAGAATGACAACAATCTTGCACCTAGCCAATTTCTGTAATGGATATGTATAGTTACCAAGATTGCTCAGTGAACAGTGGCTGTATAGACTTCCCTTATGTGAAATATTTCGGTAACTTTTACGATACGTAAAAAAGTGCATCAATAGTGATACCTGATACACAGCCAAATATTCTAAAATGTAGTCATCTCAAAGGTGATTTCTCCTATGTAGTTTCTCTGAACAGTCATGGAGGAACCATATACAGTTGTCCCATCTTATCACTTCTCAAAACTGATAATGGGCTTTCAGCAAACCCTAAAGAATTTTTTTTCATGCAAATTACAATTCAATTCATAAACCATTTAATTACTTAACTGGCTTTGGATAATATTGAAAACATGGCAAACCACATTCTTTCTATATTATACTGATTTAACTGCATTAACTAATATAGAACTTCATATTATTAACATTTAATACATTTACTGCCAGGCATTTATGATGGGCATTCCCCATGCGCAGGACACGGCCAATAAATATAGACTGCATTTTGTCCTTTGTTTTTTCGTGAGTACATACAGCATTTCCAAAGATTGAACTGCAGAATACTTAGGTCAACTTAGGCTGATGTGTTTAATCTGAAATGTTAACAACATAGTTTTTTTCATAAAGTTTTGAAATGCTCTCAAAATAACATTTTCCAATTGGAAATTTTTGAAAACAATTACCAAGTAAGCACTTCTATTTGCTTAATTTACTTTCTCTTTTCTGGTTTAAGCCTATTTCATATATTCATAATTTCCAGAAGTAAAACTGAAACTGCTAGAATAATTCTTTGGCTCCAAAATTTCAGTCATCCATGTGACAGAATTTCAGTCATCCAGTGTATAAATTTAAGTAAAAAAATTAAAATAGACATGTTTTGCCTTAACTCAAGGCATTCTCACTATTACAAACACAAATAACAATGAGCATGCCTTGTGTTAAGATGAAACATGTCTATTCTAATTTTCTAACTTAAATGTGTAATAACATTTAAAATTATGTACTTGTAATAATTGAGTATAAGTGAAAAAAAATCTTATTTGGTGAGTGTTATGTTAGTGCCTAAGTGGGTTGGGTTGTTTTACCTCTGAGCGACACTTTTTTGCACACCATGGACTAAATGGCCAGGTAACAAGGACCCCGAAGGCTCAGAGAAGGTCGGAGGAGGGGACCCACTGGAACAGCTGTTGGGAGACAGATTGTAGCCTCCCGTCAAGGCCATCCAGCGTGTTCTTTAACGTGCACAGGGTATGGCTCTCTCAAGCACAGGGCCACGGCTTAGCATCCCATCCGATGGAAGGTGGCCTTTCCAAGCCCATCGGTGTCCCCTACTGAGGGTGGATAGGGTATGGCTCTCTCAAGCACAGGGCCACGGCTTAGCATCCCATCCGATGGAAGGTGGCCTTTCCAAGCCCATCGGTGTCCCCTACTGAGGGTGGATAGGGTATGGCTCTCTCAAGCACAGGGCCACGGCTTAGCATCCCATCCGATGGAAGGTGGCCTTTCCAAGCCCATCGGTGTCCCCTACTGACCGTGGACAGGGTTGGGAATTTTGAGGAGATAAATCTCAACACTGACCCAGCTGGGACTCAAACCTGGGAACTACAGATTACGAGCCTGGCACGTAATGGAATATAAACAACATGCAAGGACTGCCTGGTGATATGCCAGTAGCCATGCAGCTGAGAAACGTATTGAAGCAGCTATTTAGTGATGACGACCATGCAGCAGGTGACTAATAGCATGCTGCCATCTCCATAACAGCAGTGAAAAAGGCACAACAAAGAAGCAGGTGAAACCCATCTGTACTTACAATGGGAATTATTCCCTATTACAACAGGGGGGACAGCGGTCACATATGTAATAAGGTCCTAAAGTTTTTGGCCTGAACATGTTAGAACATGAACTGACAGATCTAACTCCATTAACCCCCCACCCTACGTTTTGTTGTACTGCAGTTAAAATTCTGCAGCTCTAGCATCAGTAGCACTCCAGCTATCATCAGAGATAGAAGTGCTGTTGCACAATATTTTAAAAAGTTTCAACTTGAGTATCGTGCAGTCATTAAATTTTTGATGAAAGAAGGTGAAAGCCCAGAGAAATTAAATGACATTTAGATGCTGTGTATGACAAATCTTCCCCATCACATTTGATGGTTAAAGAATGGGCTAAGCAGTTTCGCTTAGGGAAAGATTCGATTAAAGATGAACCTCACCAAGGCAGACCTGCAGAAACACTCACTCCTGAAACAATTGCATTGGTGCAAGAAGAGGTGCTAAAGGATAGGCGACTGAAAACACAAAGAATTATCAGCAAGGTGTGGACTTTCAAAAACCACAGTGCTTCGAATTTTACACGACCATCTTGGTATGAACAAAGTGAGTACAAGATGAATCCCAAAACTTTTGTGGACAGTAAAAATGAAGCAAGTTGACATACTGTTTTTGATTGTTCTCAGTAAAAAAAGTTTGAATTTTGAAATATTATCCAGAAGTTCTAATTGGCTAGTAATAAATTCAGACTGGAAAAAAAAACCATACCATAAAATTTTGATTTTATTAAGGAAAAAATACACGAAACATTTTACTTACAACCATTAGAATAAAATTATTATTATTTTATTGATAACTGAATTTTCATTTTTTTGTTTTTTTGGGGGGGGTATATAACATAATTAATCTCCAGTTTGTTAGTTACTTCAGTATAATATTCCAAAATTTCAAACTTTTTTTACTGAAAACAATCAAGAATATGTCTAACAGCTTTATTTTTACAAGTGAGGATGCAGAGGGTTAATCCTTTCAAAAGTTACTTAACTGTGCTGAAGTTTGTTTTGGTGACAATCTGTATTTGACAAATATCTGGTCAAACAAACAACCATCTAGGCATAGATTGCATGTCTCATAAGGAATAATGCTTTTGAAACCTGTTTTCAATGACATCTCCTGAACTTCACATGGTACTTTTTCATAATTATAAATTAAATTTGACACTCATAACACATTTTTGGCCATTTATGAAACTGCTAGCAATCATGATTAGACCAATTTCCTGTAACTAACAATTAACCAATGATTAATAATTAGTACATTTAATATTAATGAGTCTCACTGTGAAATATAATTTCAGTATTTCATATTCTGCAGTGTTAAAAAAAAGTACCATACCTCTGCTTCTTCACCATGCTGAATTAACTGTTTTGGTGTTAACTTGTTCAGATTGCAGGCATTGGACTGTAAAAGATAAATCAGTTCAAATGAAATATTAGTTGACCTTTTCAAATTGTCAAACTTTAACATAATTTAGACTATTTTAAATCACTTCTATGGTAAGTAATATTCTTGTTCAGAGATAAACCTGAGTAAAATAAGACATTACATTTAAAAGTGAACACTGAATATAATCTAAAATATTATAAAATATGGGATATAAAAAAAAAGATTCAAATGCAATAAGTGACAAATTTCCTGGAACAATTTCACAATAATATTATGCATATAAAAACAAATGATGCATGATATGTTTAATGGCTATATTACACTACACATAACTGAAGTTGCCTCATTCATAGAAGTGGTCAAACCCATTTCAAATTATTTCACAACCACATATGATAAAATAAGAGATTAATCCTTTTCAAACTAATAACTAGTTTAGTTTATGGCACACACTTATGAATATAAACAGTCAGATAACAACTATAGTTCATTCTACATTTCAAAATTGCCATTCTTCAAATTTCCCATAGACAAACTATCATCAAATGCATTTTGAAGTATATTTGCTTTTTTAATGATGTCTTGATGTCCGATTCTACAATGGTTAGAGCTTGATCAAGACTTTGCATCAGATTTGATGAATTAAAGGTTTGGACCATTACAGGGAAATCTAGCCACAGAATTTTTAACACATCTATAACAGTTATAATTGCCATTGGCTGCAATATAAATTTAAAAAAAGAAATTCAGGAATTAGAGAGTCACCTGGCTAATGCTCATTTGTTGGGCACTAAGTTCTTTCCAAAACAAAATTTATCATTAAAAAGTCATTAGTGCTTTATTAAATAACAAGCCTTTTCCAAAATGGAAAACATTTTTGACAAATTGTATGTGCAATGGCTTTTTTTTAATACAATGGAACACTTTGAAATATTAATAACAATATAATGCAAAAATCTACATATGAAATTGATTAATAAAATGCAAATTTACTATTACCTTAATATATTTCTGTTGTAGCATATTTTTATCTGAAATTTACTTTATTTCATAATTTACAAAAAAAATAAGCATTATATTTATTTAACAAAAGGAAACCTTGTTTATAATCATCATGAACTTCAGATATTTTGGAAAACATTCAACTCTTACCTTCACCATTATGGGTACTTCACCTATTATCTTCTCCACATTATCCTGTACATGTCCATTTAGACTCCAAGAAACATGTACCTGCAGCTTTGCTTTGTAAGTAACACCACGTGAACGGCACTGGAAAATTAAAAATTTTATGATTTTTACAAGCTAGATATATGATATATTAAAATTACTAGGATTGTTTTTTATAGTATTATAAAGGCTAAATTGTTATATAGTACAATTTTTATTGAGCTTCTTTGAAATGTATTACTAATATTTTATTAATCCCATTTTGTTGGAAACTAAAATTTATTGCTCTAATTTTTATTATATCTATAATTTATCTCTCCTAATTATGGCATCCTCAGGCTCCCATTTTCTGATGTCCTACTGATTTATATATGTGTCTCATTGATGTCACATGAATTATTGCACATTGTTTGTGCACATCCGCTCATACAACAGGAGATTCCGTGCTGCTGGTAGGGGTGGAATCTCTGTGTTGCAAAGTTTATGTTGATTGATGTTAATCAACACATTTTCAGTGTACAATAGTTGAAATTTTGTCTGCAGTGTTTTATATTTTATGTGCTTTATTTTTACGTTGTTATTTAAAATTTTTTGAGTTAATGCTGTATTTGGTTGTTTATTTTTTTATGTCTGTTTGATATTCTAACATTCTTTGTTCAAAAGTTTGTCGTGTTTTGCCTATATAATTATTTTTTCCATTTAATTTTTCCCACATTTTTGTGGGGTCGGGGAGTTCTATTCCATAAACCCCACCAGTTGTTTTTTTTTCTATCCCTATCATTAATTACCAATTTTTTGGTTGTTTTATTCACAGTGGTGAGTAATTGAGTATCTTTTTTTTAAATTGTTAGTTAAGGTGTTAGCTATATTTTCCATATATGAGAAACTGTATGCATATTTACTAGATTTTTTTGCTTGATTAGGTGTTGGTTGTGAATCTTTTTTAGTGTGAAATTTAGCTGTTTTTTCCAATCGTTTTACTATGTGAGGGGATATCCTGCCTCACTGGCTATTTTCTTTATAAAGTTCAACTATTTCCTTAATGTTAAATTGTAAACGATTAATGCTCATATTGTAAAACAATTGGAAAAAAATGTCTAAATTTCACATTAAAAAGATTCACAACCAACACCTAACCAAGCAAAAAAATCTAGTAAACATGCATACAGTAATAGAAAAACAAGGTGGCTTAGATTCAAGTAAATGGAGTAATTGATATAAAAATAAAAATTGATATAAAAAAAGTAATTGATATAAAAACCCACCTCTGATGGATAAACTTTAAATGTGCTTGCTTCTAAATTGCTTTTATGTATAGTAGGCACTCCAATAAAACAATCCTATGAGTGAAAAATTCAACCATATGAATTTTTACAGAGAACTGTTAATAAGCTTTAAGTGCATAAACATCACAAATATTATCATACACTATAAGAACAAGATGCAGAATGTGATATTGTAAAAAACAATATATCACTTTTTTTATATACATTAATTATAGCTGAAGACATATTTCCTTACGTAAAATATTTTATAAAACATCAAATCATTTATAATAATTAATTTCTGGATTATCAAAAATCTAAAATTAACTGTGTAGATATAATATGTAATATTCATATAATACTCTTAAATTACCCAAAAGAAAGCCAATATATAAATTATGTGGACAGTTGTTGCTGAAACAAAAGGAATATGATTGTACAAGACAAAAAACAAGCCTCATCAGAATCATGTATATTAAAGTGATCTTCAGAGATGTGAGAACAGGTTCTGATTCAAGCAAGAATGTACTGATTTTACATACAGCCTCAATTGCAAATCAGGCAATCAATTTTACATATAATCTCAAATACATAAAGTTTGTGTGCAGTTGTGAACTCTGAAGCTGAATCTTAAGGAGCAGATAAACTCAGTCATTGGTGTGACTACACCTGGCAGTGTGCTGTTGAAAGAAAATTGTCATACTTATGAAATATTTTTAAAAAGAATTAAAAAATTTAACATCAATAGCAAAAGAAAATGCCGATTTATTTTCTTTATTAATCTAAACTTTCTACTAGCTACCTCTATTGTTCAATAATAATTATCATATTTAGATGACAAATGGCTAGGACTTCAATGAGATTGATTTATATGAGAAAATTAAAATGTGCTGTCAAATAATTCCTTTCTTTATACAATTTTGGAAAACAAGCTTATTTTTAAAATCAATGTATCGGAAATATAATTTAATTTTATTGTCATTTTAAACATACTAATCATGTCTTTAACACTTTGCAATTAGAAGATTCAAGATCTGATTTGCCCCTATTAATAGTCCATCACATAAAAAAAAATCAGTATATAAATATGGAAATAAAGTTATTACAAATGTTCATTAAAATACATACTGTAAAACAATTTTGAAATTATCAAAACATTAGCAATCAGTTAATGGATATAAAATCTTCAGCATTTCAAGCAAAATATAACATATCATAATCTTATGGAAACATTAAATCTCAGTCTCTAGCAATAAATTTTTCAGTAACACTGTTAATCTTTCTAGGGTCACCATTGAACATAGACATGGACAGAATCCATAATGAGAGTTCAAAGATGTCGATAGACATCTTTTGTATAACATATAAAACTTCAATTTTTAAAAAATAGAATGAACTTATTTAAAATTTTTAATATATATAATATATATGCTTTTTAACACCTCTAAAATATATATTTTAGAGGTGTTAAAAAAACAACTTATTAATTTATATGAATTTCTATCCAAAGTGGCTTAAAATATCCTTAGAATGTTTGCAGTCGCCATTAAGATAGCTCAAATCACGGTATTTCTGCACTCACTTTTCTCATTGAAACGAAGCTTTCCCGTCACTAAATTTGCAGCTTAGGTTACAGTTTGAATTGTTGCCAATCACACTTGCTTTAAAAGTTAGAAAAACTTCCAAAAATAAACCATAATTTTTTTTGCAGGGCAATTTGGAAGTGTTTATCAATTATGTACTTTTACTCTTGGTTTTTATTTCACTCTCTTTTCTCACTTTAAATTTATTTTAATATTCCTATACTTTCTTTATCACTTACTGAACATATTATTATGTAGAAAAAAAATTTTTTTTTTGTATAATTGTAACCATCAAAGTTTCTGCAGCAGGCAGTTTAAAGTGGTTTTAGTTATGGAATCATTCTTGCTAGCTGTGCATAGGACAATCATAGAACATTTTATATTTTGAAAGTTTATCTTTGATATTTTTATTTGTGATGTGTAAATATTAATTGTTAAATTTTATATCTATCATATATATTTTTAAAAACAGAAATGGCTGCATGATCATTAAAAATCATTGATGAGGAACCACGTACATTGTGATTTATTTTTTTTCTGCAATATTTTGGGGAATTAGACTCTGATAAAAGGCTTTCCTAATGCAGAATCCCAAAAATTCGCAATGTTTCGTAAAAAAAAAAAAGCAAACAAGAAGTGTTCCTCCATTTCATAAACACGACAGAAAATCTCATTAATGTGTGAGCAATCCAAGTTACCTTGTATAACATAGGCCTGCATTTTAGATTATACAATTTTGTATAATCATAATATAAATAATTGTATATTTCATAACATTAATAAGGCAATATAATTATGCATAAATACTGATTTTGAAATTAATGTAATTTTTCAAAATTAATTACCTTTATTTCAATTTTGATACGTTCCTCATTTGGAAGCTCCATTTCTAATGGATGAATGTTCTGAAATGCAAAACAAAAATGAAAACAATCAAATACGCAATGGAACTACTCTCAGTATAAGTTCAAATAATACAACTTGAGTGGTGGAGTTAAAATATTTTATATCTTTCAACAGCATTTCTTAATGCGTACAAATTCGTTCCAAAAACAGGATAAATTTCCACATGCCTCAGAAATTGTTGGTTTGCTCTTTTAAGCTCATGCATTCTGATTTAATGTTTTTGGCTACTGTGAGTAAACCAGCTTAGATGATAACTCAGAATGGAACAAATAAGTTTAAAGTTTAGTTTTTATCCTATTCTCATGCATTACTACAGCTACCATAGGTACCACTACAGTTTTAATTCATGATATGCAAACTGTAATGTTACTAATGAGAACTCCTCTATTGTGCTTTCTAATGGCAACAAAGAAACTTTTATTTATTTCATACAAGTTTTTTTAAAAATAAAGTAGTCATACTTTGGAGAAAAAAAAATGAATAAAACCTTACTGAAGATACTTCTCTGATCAAGATTACTGCGGTTCAAGTTTATAATATAAAATTCTCATCCTTTGATTTCTTAGATTTCCAACCAAACATAACAAATAATTATATGCCTTGTCAAAATACATTTTTCAGGCACAATTTTCAACCCTATTATATATATATTTTTTTCACTCAGTTTCAATTGCTAATTTGCCAGCATTAGATAAACTATAACATCAGTATGGTACATGAAACTATTTCAAGTAGTAGGCAATATATTTTATAAAATTCCAAATAACCCTGAAATAGCTATAAGCATCTCTCTCCTCCTAAAGCTAACTCTCTGAGACTCTAAATGACATAATTTCTTTCATTTGTTATTTGACAAAAAGTCCTAAAATTCTTTTTTTTTGCTGATCACAATGAAAAAAATAGCTTGCTCTGAGGTTACAAATCAGTTTTCACCCCTGGCATTTGAAAGGTTAATAATATATGCCAGGCTGTATCTAGGAGTGACAAAGGGCCAATGCTGCCCCCTCCATAGAAAATAATTAAAAAAAAAATAGAAAAGGGCTTAAATGGAGATAAATGCACTCATTTGTTATTCCTCTATAATTAGGCATTATACTAGATTTCTCAGATAAAAAATTCAAGGTATTTTTACCTGTATTGCTTTTCCCAGTCCTTCTCGAAGAACAAAATTAAATGATTCAACATGTGCTCTACTAATATCCTGGAGAACCTAAAAGAAAAATATTTTGACATAAAATATTGCAAAAACTGAAAAATACTATTTTTTATTTGTAATAATATCCTGAATACACTGAACTAATATTTAATAAAATATGTAGACCAAGACTCAAAAAAGTTAAAAATGTAGATAAAAACTATTGTATTCTATATATGTTAAAAATCATTTCCACAGTAGATAAATGCATCTTTTATTATTAGAAACCTATTATCAGGGATGGAAGAAATTGGGGCTAGCCTGTAATTCAAGGTCACAACATGATGCCTCGTGAAGTAATATAAGTAGAAGATACATGGCTAAATGCAACATATGTATGATGCAACAGTTGAAGGTTTTTGCAGAAATGAATGATAAACGTCATCTGCTGCAGAGGTTTATGGTGGCTTCTGATTCTTTTATTTTGAAGAGATTTAGGTTTAAAAAAGATGTGAGGTCTTTTTTTTTTATTCCCATATAATAGGTGGCAGAAAACTGTTTTAAGGGAAATAGCATAGTTTTCCATAAATGCTACGATTTAAAAATGGTGTTACCAGTCAAACGATTTGTTAATACATTTTATACACCATAGTGAGATCCATATCAACCGAAATTATTGAATATTTAGTAATTGACACATGGAAGTAATTTGTGTGTGCATTTTCATCTTATTGTTTCATTTGGTTGCCATCATGAGGAACAGATGTAACATTTGAAGAATAATTTTTTAATTGAAATTATTGATTTCAATATTCCATATGTAGAAAAATATCTTTTTGTTGTATGTGTCTTATTAAGATGATATTTTATACAAACCACACAGTTATCTGGGTGAGTCTATGTACAAAAAATGGCTGAGGAACCAAGTGGATCCATGAACCTGGTATTATTGTCAAAATTGATGAAAGTAAGTTTGGAACCAACAAGTGGCATCATGGGTACTATTGAGAAGGTTGTTTGGTGGGGTGAACAGGAACTCTGACAAGTGTTTTCTTGTCATTGTTCCTGATCATTCTACAGACTCCTTGATTGCTGTCATCAGGGAGAAAATATTACCCGGGACCACTCTTTACTCTGATTGCTGATGTCTGTATAACTGTTCGAATGAGGAGGGTTTAGAACACCTCACAGTCAACCCCTCAATTTCATTTGTTGACTACGAGACCAGGTGCCACACTAACAATGTGGAAAGCATGTGGCAACACACAACATTCAGCATGATGAGGGGTCATGTGGACAATGATATGTTTGACAGTTATCTGGGTGAGTCTATGTACAAAAAATGGCTGAGGAACCAAGTGGATCCATTTCTAAGCTTCATCCAATTGTATTCACCACATGTACAAGATGAAGACAGGTGAATCCACTGTCAAGGTGAGTACATTTTAGTATTTATATCCATACTTTAAAAATAAGATTATTTTCCTATATTTTTTGAGTGGGTAATGAAAAAAATTATTTAGCGATATACCTAATCAGAGCAGTTGGGTCTGATGAAATTATACATCCTTTCAGGCTTTTCTTTTCAGTGTGGACTAAATCAAAATTGTTGTTTAGCAAATGCTCTAGTCAAAATAATTGCGTCTGATGATATTATATATTTTGAGTGCCTTTTTTGAGTTCAGAATGATAATTTGTTTAGTGATATGCTTTAGTAGTCTGATGATATTATATATTTTTGGAGCTTTTCTTTAGCGTTGAACAAAAAACTGTTGTTTAGTGATATGCTTGAGTCAAAATAGTTGTGTCTGATGAGATTATATATCTTTTGGAGCTTTTTTTTAAGCATGGAAGGAATATTTATTCATTAGTTAGTGATATACCTTGCTGATAGAAGTGATTTCATTTGGCATTATTCAAGTGATTTATTTTTCAGTGATATGCTCAGCTAAGAAAAAACAAAAATGCTTCCGATGCAGTTATTTTTGCAGGCATTTTATATGTAAAACAAAAAATTACATTTAAAAATAAGGGTTTATCATTATATTCTTTTTGGTGTATTCTCCCTTTACAGGGCCTTCACTAGCTTGCAATAAGAGTTTTAGGCCAACAGGTGCACTTTGTTGAATATTCTTTGCAATGTGCAGTTACTACACTTTTTCTTTCATTATGTTGTGTATTTAGTGAGAATATTTGGGTATTTAGCCAAAATGCAATGTATCATTGCATAAAAAACAAGTGGCGGAATTGTAACATGAACTGCAGTACTGCTGAATAGAATATAATAACTAATATTAACTATAATTTGAACCTCTGAAGGTTTGTTGTTTAGCAATAATCATAGAGGGCTCAAAAGTCCTGGCATTCCAGCATCAGAGATTTAATTAAAAAACTGTTTTAAACAGTTGTTATATGGATTTTTTCTTGCTTCAGTGGCATTTTAACTTGAAGAACCAATAGATAAGCACTGTTTAAAACAGTTGTCTTTGATGAGATTATTTGTTCCGATTTTATATTACCACCGTCTCTTTTCAACTCTGCTCATCATAAGGTGTCTTAGCTACATTAGTCATATGATGTTTTAACCTATTCTTGGAGATTCAATAAGTAATGAATATACAAGGTCGTGTCTAAAACATTTGGGGGGTTAGAAATATTTTAATTTTGGCTGGAATGGGAATCAAATCCACCACCTCATAAAATCATGCCACATCATCAACATTAAGAATCCTCTCTGGTGTCAGTTATGTAAGAGCAAGGCTGTGTATTCTAAGTTTTTTGTGGCTTTGCAACCCTAGGGTATTTGGGAACAAGCAATGTTTTTCTCTATGACATAATGAATTAGCACACTTTCGACAGATGAGTAGCAAGCAATTGCTTGATAGGTAACTTATTTATTTCTTTTTGTCAAGTTTGAGGTAGCTCATGACATTTTTCAAGCTGCAAGCTTTTATCTCAGAAATAATTTGTTGAGATTGGACTCTGCAAATTTTCTTCCGCTATTTTAGGTTGGTTCACCTTTGAGCAACACTTTTTTCCCACAAGAGGCAAAATGACCAAGTTGCAAGGACACTGAGGGCTCAGAGAAGGTTGGAGAGAGGGGACCACTGGGCAGCTATTAAGAGACATATGGTAGCTTCTTACTAGTGTGTTCTTTAACATGCACAGGATATGACTCCCACATATGGAGCCATGACTTTACATCCCATCTGACAGATGGTAGTCTTTCCAAGCCCATGATGTTTCCTATTGACAAAGGGTAGGGTGGGGGTTTTGCAGAGATACAAGCCTGGCACTTTAGGAGGAGAAGGATTAAAACACAAAACAACCTATGATAATAATCCACACTTCATAAGCATTCATGTGATATCGAACTCATTACTATCAACACTCTTGTTCAAAATATAATAAAACAATCATTTACATCTTCCCCCTTTTTGGGGGAAAGCATGGGTGGTCAGAAACTTTCATCTGACACTATCATTAATCCTGGCCCCTGTGTGGTAGCAGTTAGTCTGTACCTGCCTGGCTCATAATCTGCAGTTCCCTAGTTAGATTCTCAAGTATGACAACATTTAAATTTATCTCTGCTAACCCCTACCCTGCCATCAGTCAGAAAGAGGACACTAATGGGCTTGGAAAGGCTACCATTACCTGGGATGTAAAGTCATTGGCTGTGTGCAGGAGAACCATACCCTGTGCACATTAAAAAACACTGATGGCTTTGAATAGAGTCTACCATCTATTTGCAAACAACTGTCGCGTGTGTCTCTTTCCCACAACCTTCTCTGAGTCATTGAGACCTAGGCATTTAGCCCGTATGCAAAATAAAGGGCCTCTCAGAGATGAAACAATGCAACCAAACATGGTTTTTACATTTTTAACCTATAGTTAGCAATCATTTCCACATTATTCCCCTTTTTAGTGGGGTAAGAAATCACGAGAGTAATTATTTTTAGTCTTCTGGTAGCCTTGATTATTGATCAAAGGAGTCCTAAATATCTTAGGGATTTCTTTCCTGTGTTGTTTTCCTGCTAAGATTTGGCCTTTTCTACGTATCTCCTCCATGGCGTATTTAACTGACACGCTCCTGTGGTAAGCAGCTGCTTGAGGAGTAATTTATTTTAGTTTATTATACTATTCGTGTCACAAGTTTCTTTCGACACATAACTCGCCCACATTGGCTCTCGTGTTCGAAAAATACGGGGAGCAACAATCTTAAAACACATAAACTAACAAATGACGTCCGAAAAGTCAGAGAAAGATAAAAAAGACTTTGTTACACATACTTCATACTGGCTGACTCCTGGGGTACCAAATTCCGTTGTTTGAACAGCTCGCAAAGATGGCTCTATAGGCACATTATCCCATTTACTAACTGACATTGTACTTCAGTTCATTAAAATTACAAAATATATATATATTTAATACATTATTATTTCTGTAATTTAGTAAATTCTACCACTGAACATATATATATCAATTACACCTTCCAACCATCACAAACAAGCTAAAACATGTGCTATGACAAAACGATACGGTTAGTGGATATACTTTAAACGCTTTCATTAGCAACAAAGTTTCCTCTCTTAAGGTATAGATCAGGCATGGCCAACTGTTTTTGCCCCCGGGCCGGATTGGAAAAAAAAATATTTTCACGGGCCGGACGAAATATTAAAATTGAAAAATGTTAAGCAAAACACTTATTTCTTTAAGTAAACAAAATTTTATTATGAAATTTGTTTATGAATAATTGTAAGTAAATCAATACAACAAATTAACATAATAACTAATGCGACGTGTTGAGGCGGTTTGCGTCGCTTATTATTTTTTTAATATCTGGTTCTATACTTGTAGTAGCTATTCTTAAAACAGCCTCCAAATGTAAATCATTCAATCATCAAACAGATCATATCGAGTACAGATGAGTATAAAAGTTTTAATTATTTATAACGGAATCTTTTTTAAAAAATATAGAAGTATCGAGAATTCATTCGATTAATTACTAGAAGTTAAATGCTAATATTGAAAAATTGCTCGCGGGCCACATAAATTCATTACGCGGCCCGGATCCGGCCCGCGGGCCGTATGTTGGCCATGCCTGGTATAGATAGCGCCAAGAAGGCGCATGGCCTAGAGGTCCTGTCTGGCTATCTCTGTGATTGACCGTCATTGGTTGATTGAGTCACGTGGTTTATGGGCGCCATATTCCGTGAGACGAAAGCCTATGAGTTAATGTGTATTATTAGAGATCATTATCATTAGAGATCACTAAATATCGAAACTGAAAAACTTTTAACGAATGTTTCAAGTGATCTATTTATGGTAGAAACTTCGGCTTGTAGAGTCTGTTATGGTAGAAATTCCACTGACAGCAATGATCTGCATACTATTATCATAGGAACGAGAGAAAGCAACTTTTTACATTTAAGAACTGAAAGACAAATGCTTTTTATGTTTTATAATTACTAATAAAATACTACTATGTGTATTTCCCCCATCATACATTAAAATATAAATAAATAACCCCTCAAGCAGCTGCTTGTACATAGGTCCGACAGGAGCCTGTCAGTTTATACGCCATAGTAGATTGTCCATGAGGATGACGCGACCTCAGCAGAAAAACAACACGAACATCCATGATTAACACTTTTAAGGGGTGAAAAAGTAGGCAAAGGAAGAACTTCCTACACTTTGAAAATGATATTCCCATATGCGCCAGAGGCGATATGCATTCTTCTATTTATTTTACACTTTCAGTACCCTCTGACAGAGGAAATTCGAACTACTGTATAAATGAGAAAATAAATTATTAATATTTTATTAGTACCTGTAATGTGCAAAAAACGTTTTTCATTTTCTCTTAAAGCAGAAAAGTTGCATTTTACCAATGGAACAAGTCATTACCATTAGGGAAAATTACTTGACCATTACACTCTATGACCAAAAATTTAAGTTTATCTCAAAAATAGATCATTTGCAATATTTATTTAAAGATTTGGTATTTTCCAGCTTTTTCCCTCCGTTAGAAGTCGCCTTTTGAGTTTTCATTTATCGCCTTTAACACTCTCTAACACTGGAAATTGCAACTGATGGGATTCGAAAAATGCAAATATTAATATTTTTGTGGAAAAAAAATTCGCCGACGTAGGGATTCGAACCCGCATCTCTCCAGAAACATGCCAGAGTATTCTAACATGTTGAAGTAATTCTGGCTTGTTTTGCAAAAAATATGCATTGATTTATAGACGTTTAAAAGTCAACAGGTAACGCTGAGATTATCAAATAGTGTTTAAATCATTAAAAACGCTAAATTGCGTGATATGACTTCATTATTTATTTCCATCTTACTCAGAGCACTAAAAAAGAAATAGTTGCCACCCAAGATCATAGATGGTGCCATGACGATTCACGGAAAGAGGTGATAGTCATTATTAGTGGAAAAAAGACAGACAGCATTAGTTCAACAGGTTAGAATATTCTGGCATGTTTCTGGAGAGATGCGTGTTCGAATCTTGTATCAGCGAAATTTTTTCCACAAAAATATTTATTGATATATAGATGTTTAAACATCTACAGGTAATGCTGAGATTATCGAATATTGTTTAAATCATTAATATTTTGTTAGTGCCTGTAAAGCAAAAAATATACAGGGTGAATCTGAAAAAGTGGGCAAAACTTTACGGGGTGGTAGAACACAGCTATACGAGCAATATTCGTCATAGAATGGATGGTCGGAACGCAAGAAGTGAGAAGTTAAAAGGTAGTTTTCCACTGTCACATTTAAAGAATGAACACAAGAAGGAGAGGAGATACTTCAGAAAACATTTTATTAACAGGAATGTAATTGAGGTACATGCTCAAAGAAATTGCTCAAAAGAGCTGCCGCCAGCTGTAATGCAGGCTTCACACCTGCGGGATAGGGACCGACGCACATTTGCGAAGACACCAGGCATTTCCCAAATATCGCCGGCAACAACGGCGATATTGGCGACTAGATCCATATCGGTTTCACTTGCATTCCCGTCCGCCGCACCGTACACAAAGTGCATATCCGCCATTTCGTGGTTAGTATAACCAGCCATCCTCTCGGCAATCCACGGTAGAAATGCCGTTGGGTGCGAGGACCGACCCTTTTATACCATTTCCAGCGCCACCTAGCGGCTCGCCGTTTGCATTCCACCCATACATTTTATGTCGAATATTGCTCGTATAGCTGCGTTCTACCACCCCAGTAAAGTTTTGCCCATTTTTTCAGATTCACCCTGTATATTGTTTCGTTTATCTCTTAAAAAAAGTTTAATCTTTCCACCGCCTTTTGGCTGACGGCAAAGCCTTGTTGCCATTGTAAACCTTCTGATCATAACACTCTATTACCAAAATTTCAGATTTTACTGTAAATGGTTTGTTTGGAATATTCGTTTAAAATTTTAGCATTTTCCGTATTTTTCAACCTCTAGAGGGCGCTATTAAAGCTATTGAAATTTTTCAAAATTCGAATTGCAATATTTGTTCGACACCTATCCAACGCCAAAAGAATTTTTCATTTAGCTCTAAAAGTAAAAAAAAAATTGATTGCCTTAGACGGACAGACATGTAAAAAGACAGACGAATAAATATTGGCATAGGCAGATGACAAAGTGGAAATATTAGCTAATTTTTCAAAGGAACCTTAAAAGAAGTTATTTGTTGGTTTTCAGTTACCTCATTTCACTGTTGCAGCCGTTTACCGTCTTCTAATGGAGTTTCTCGGAAGAAAAATATTCTTTAATTTGTTTCTTGGAGTGAAATTTTTGTACACCCAAATGCAGCGCAGTGAGGCATTCATAAAATGTAACAGCTTTCATAGACAAAAAAAGTGATAGAAACGTATAAAACTATAACAACTAAGAAGTTTAACTTGGTATATATACTAACACATAGGCTTTCCATCTCACTGTACAACAAAATATGGCGTTCATAAATCACGTGACTCAATCAACCAATGGCAGTGAATCACCGAGATGGCCAGCCAACTGTGGAGGGGCACATGTTGCATCTTATGGAAAGTACCCAGCTAGACTTAAAGCCATCCAAGTCAAAACAGCTGCCACTACCACCACACCCACCCTACACAAAAAATCACACCACACCCCAACACAACTCCAACAGTGGCAGCCACCTACACAACACCAAAGACTCTCCTCCCAACACCAGTCAACAAACCAAACACAGCTCAGAAAAAAATTTCTGCTCCATCCAGACCCACCACTACACCTACTGTGGCCCTCCCCCCACCCACTATTTCAACTTCAAACTTCCCACCAACAAAACGCACAATACCAGCTCATCTGATGAGGACATCTATAAGCAACCCTTAACACAGCAGTCTCTCCCCCCTTCACCCAATTTCTCTACCAGAAGGGCCAAGTCACTCTACTTGAGAAGGACCAGAGCAAAAAAGAAACCAATATCGAAACCCACCTACACCCACAAAACACCCTGGTCTCACATGTCATTCAATTACTTGTTCCCCTTATTGATACCCTTCTACCTCCTAAAACCAGGTCCCCACAATTAAACATTGCCCTGCAAGCCATCTTGGCCCTGCTCCACCAATTTAATTAATTTCCCCTCTCTCACACACTTGCTACAGTTCCTTTACTTTCCCCCCTGACACTACACCTAATTACACATGCATCCAATGGAACTGTCGATCCCTCACAAACAAAATCCGTGACATTGAATCAATCACTGACCAACACATTGTTCCCATTCTGGCAATTAATGAGGCCAAATTGACAGATAACTTTCAATTTAGACCCTACATAATACACAAAGCCATTACAGACAAAACCTATTCAAACTCCACCACACTAGTACACAAAAAATTCCCACACTGCATCATACCAATCACCACTAAATACACTTTCATGGACATAGTTGGTGTTAATATTAAAATCCAAAACACTATCTATAACATATACAATACATACTTTTACCCACATGAACACATAAACTCCAACACAATAATTGATGACTTCACACACATTTTTTCCTCTCCCCAGGACCCAATATTGTTCTCGGAGACTTTAATGCCCACAACATCCTCTGGGGTAGCAAACATAACCTCAAGGGCACAATCATTGAAACTTTCACACAACATTTCAACTTGGCTATACATAATGATTGTTCACCCACCTTCACCAGAATCCCCTATGAGTCTGTTCTTGACCTCACACTCTCCACTCCTGACATCCTCCATCATCACATGGCATCATGGAATAGTGACCATTACCCCATATTCATCACACTGTAAGGAATCAAACCCTCAGCATACAAAACACATACACACTGGCACAAATTCTCCACCACTTGTGAAACCTCAATTAATACTCAAACACCACACAATACCACCTCCCTTTATACATTTTCCAAATTTGTATTAAACAAAGCTTACAAGCAAACACATTTACAACCAAACACGACTGGATACACCAAACATCACCCCGAAATCATCACCCAACTGCAAATAAGGAGAAAAACAGAGGACACAGCCAGGAGACACCCCACTGTACCTGCCATCAACACATTCAACAAAGCCAATGCTAAGCTAAGAAGAATAAGATTAAACGTCAAAAGAAAGGAGTGGAGAAACTTCTGTAACAACATCATTCTCAGAATAGACTCTCCCCTAATTTGGTCAACAATAAGAACACTCAGGACCCAGGCTCAACCTTTAGCCCCTTGGCACTCATATTTATAGAAATATTCACTTTCCACTAAACAAGGGGCTAACAATATTGCAATTCAACTAACCACCACCCCCGCCCATGCCAACACACCTACCTACCAGCTGCATTGCACCCACATGAATGACACAATTAAACAAACGATACCATGCAAACTACCCACACTCAACACACCATTCACACCCAACGAACTATCACAGCCATACACCAGGCCAATAAAAAAAGCACAACTGGCCCTCACAACATCACCTATAACACTATAAAAAACTTTGGCACAAAAACACTAAGCACATTGCTTAACATATACAATGAATGCTGGAACTCTCACACCTTCCCCACTGAATGGGAAGATATACACATTATCCCAATTTTGAAACCACATAAACCAGCATCAGAAATTTCTTCTTATTGACCAATTGCATTAACATCATGTATACTCAAAGTTCTAGAAAGAATGGTGCTCTCCAGACAAAAATTCTTCCTCCAACAAACAAATACACTCCCCACTTGCCAAACTGGCTTTCGAGAGCACAGTTCAACCACAGATAATTTCTTTGACATTATCACATCTGCCGAACTAGCCTTAAATAAAAAAGGAATTCTTTGTTGTGTCTTTCCAGACCTCACCTCTGCTTTTGATACTGCCTCACACACCAACATACTCTACAAATTACATCAACTAGGCATCACAGGAAACATTTTTGAATTTTTTAAAAATTTCCTCACACACAGAAAAATTAAAGTCAAGCTGGGGACTACCCTATCTGACCCACATAAACTCAACAGAGGATTACCACAGGGCAGTGTGGTTTCCCCCACATTATTCAACATCTTACTACATGACCTCCCAACTATTTTCAACAATAAAATCACATGCTCCATCTTTGCAGATGATATAGTGCTCTGGACCTTTGGAACTAACATCAACAACATACAAACCACATTACAAAATGCAGTCAACCAGGTTCTTGACTTTACTACAAAATGGGGACTTGCCATCTCAGCACCTAAATCTGCGGTCTTACCCATTACACGTAAACACTTACCTACCAATTCACCAAATATTACAATTGACAATTGCACCATTCCCACTGTCACCCATTATAAATATTTAGGGCTAACAATAGACCGTAAGCTTACCTGGAAACAACACATTAATAACATTAAATCCACATGCATTGGAGCATACAACATATTAAATTCCATCACAAGAGTGTCATGGGGGGCCAGCGATAAAGTAATGCTTACTTTCATCAAAGCATTTATCAACTCTATACTAGAGTATGGCCTCCCAGCACTCAACACTGCTTCAAACACACAAATCAATAAAATTGAAACACTGCAAACACGCACCATCAGACTTGCCCTGGGTCTTAAAGCTGGTGCCCAAACCTCGCCACTTGGGCAGAAGCTAACTTGCCACCTCTAACAATCAAAAGACACCTCCTCACATGCAAACACTACATCAAACTTAAACACTACAATCCCACTCACCCAGCCATAGTTAGAATTGAATCCACCACTAACTCTACTACCACAGCACAAATAATAATAAAAAAACACTTTACCCCACTTGGCAACAAATTAAACCCTATAAACCCACACTAACACTTCCCTATTGGTTACTTAAAAAACCAAACATTCATCTCACTCTACCACACATCACCAAAAAAAAAAGCTCACCTCCCCATTGAACTAAAAATTGCTGCAGACAACTTAATCACACAACTATCAGACACTGACCATACAATTTACACTGATGGATCTCATATTCCACACACCACCTCTGGCTCTGCTGCTTTTTACACCCCTTCCACCAAATTCTCTTATGTTATAAAATTAAATCATGCTGAAAATAGCTCCTCTTCAGAGCTAGCAGCAATACATATGGCATTAGGCTGGGCCACCCACCTCAACAAACAACACATTAACATAATCACAGACTCACGGCCTGCATTACAACTCATTAACACACTAACAGTAGATCCATCACAGAACCATTCCCTTTTCCACATACAAAACATAGCACACAACATTATAGACAAGGGAAACACCCTATGATTTTACTGGATTCCCTCCCATTGCAACATCATCCATAATGAGACTGTTGACTCACTTGCTAAACAAGGCCTCACCCTCACAACCCCAAATTACCACATTGTCAATACATACAAACATCACATAAGAGAATGCACAAAATTATTTTATCACACATGGACCCAGAATTGGGTACAACACACTACAGATAAAAACACATTCAGAGCCACAATAGCACCCTCTCCAAACACACTAAATCTTAACTACCTATCCAGAAGGGCCCAAACAGCAATACACAGACTCCGAACTGGCAGAGCGAACATCAACAAAGACTCATTTATGATTAGAAAAATACATATTGCACTCTGCCCAAACTGCCAAGTGATAGAGGATATCCCCCACTACCTACTACACTGTCAAATATACAACACACAAAGACACACCCTCTATCACAAACTTGCTACACTTGGAGTCACCACATTCACCTTACAGACCATCCTAAACCCCACCCATACAAAGGCAAAATCACATTTCAGGGCCCTGGCCCATTTCATACAAAGTACAAGCAAAATCATTTAACCTTCCAACTTCCTGCAGACTCTCCATCTCAATACAGGGGACCTTCGTTAGAGCGCTGCTCGCTATACCGCGCACTCGGTTATAGCACGGGCGATGTTCGCCATAAGTTCAAACATGTTTATACAGGTCCGTGCAGCGTTAGTGAGTATAGCATTTTATTGTTACTGCGTATTGAGTAATTGTGTATGTATTGAGTTCCTGCATGTATTTTGAATAGTGTTTACTTATTGTATGCATGATGAGTAAAAGAAAAGCTTACAGTGTGAAATTTATTGTGTCGCCACCGCGCCGCTCGGTATAACGCAGTTCACCTTATAACGCGGGTGTTGTTTCCCGCCCGACATGCGCGTTATATCGGGGGTCCACTGTATGTGAAATATCCCCCCCAATACGGGACCACCTTGTCGTGGTGGGGGGGCCTAGGGCCCAGCAACCCGGCTGAGGCTTTGCCGGTCGGGATGATCCCCAGCTGGAGCAGGCCAAAGGCTTTGCCGGCTGTAGTGGGCAACATTTGGCATTGCCAAGGTTTTGCCGATTGGGGTGGTCCCCGGCTGGAGCATTGCTGAAGCCAACCGAGGTTGAAGACGCTGCTGGCCGGCTTGATTGCCGGTCGGATGGTGACGGCGTTGGAGACCTCACCTCTCAGGAGACCTGTGTGGTCTGTTCGACGGCTCTGCCGAAAGGTCTGAACCCGCCTGTAGGCACGAGCTGTCCAAAAAGTCTGGGTCTTACTAAGAGTCTCCACCCCGGACGCCGACGAACTTGGATCTATATATCCTCGTTCATGGCTAACCGGGGATTAGATTAAAGTAAGGTTTCTTCCGGTGGTCAGCTTTCCTTCTATAGGACTGCTGCCATGTGAGGCTAGGGTTGAGGTGCGCCTATAAGGCGTATTCCTTGCCCCCAGCTCTAGATAAGCACGGCTTTTCATAACCAGGTAGTGCTGTACAAGCGGAACCGGGAATTGCCGTGGTTGCATAAGATCGCAACAAAAGAGATTCATTGTATGTGAAATATGACTCTCCTCCCTGCAGACACCTCCTACTCAAAAGATCCATTGGACACCAAAAGATCCAGATGCCAAAAAGATCCAAAGGGACAAAAAAGAAGCATTTTGGACACATTACTGCACCACCTTATTTCCCTATGCAATTGTATTGATGTTTTCAAAAAAAAAATATATATATACATAATTATACTCTGTAACAACAGATTACAACTCCCAAAGTACCCTTTTTCAAAAATGATTACTAGTGGTGCAAACCATCTGTCTGACCAATTTTCATCACTTTAGTTTTCTCTCTGTTTATAACCAAACCTACTATACTACCAGTCTCATCAACAGCTCGAATGAAAGAGTTCATCTCATGAACATCATATGCCAAAAGACCTAAATCATCAGCATATTCTAAATCATAAATTTTAAGATCTGCAGACCATTTTAGGACATCCTTAATTGTAAGAGATTAGGGGCGATTTTGAATATTTACCTTGCACCCTTCTTACCAACTTCCGGCCAACATGGGCCACACAGTGATCACACACTACAATTTTCACTCCCAGAAGAATTTTACTCAAAATCTCTCTCCTCCCCACCCCCTTGCCACAAAACTAGACGCAGCATTTCCTTAGCACGAAACTTCAACCTCCTTCATTATTAGAAGGCCTGCGGCCAAAAGCCTATCGCCAACATGTAGGGTCGCTAGCACTTCACTGTACTGGTCCCTATTTTTGACGCACACAAAAAAACTTTTTCTCGTGGACCAGATGATAAAGGGGTCAAGGTCCCTTTTACAAAATGGTCCAGTTTTTAAAGAAGGATGTTAGACTCTAACTATAGAGGACCTCTAGCATGGCCTAGAGGCCCTGTATAGGTAGAGGTTGGCCATCTCAAAATTGGACGTCATGTTTCGTCATCGCTCAGATTGTTTAGCATGCCTAGCTGAATGGTATTGCACGAATACTTATGAATTCATGAAAAGGTAGGGTAATATTTGATAAAAATTTCAGTGTTCATGATTGGAAGCACTTCAGAAAACGACTAAAAAAAGGAAAAGTAAATTTTACGGCTTTTTTCTATAAAAAGAGAAAGATATAATTTCGTTTTCTTGTCTGTCCTTCTGTAGACATCGAACTTTTTTGTTTATACAGATAAATAAAAAAATATCTTTGTGTTAAATAGGTATTAATGATATATTATGATTTGCATTTTTTTAATCTCCCAAAAGTTATAACTGCGCCCTCTAAGGGTGGAAAAATTTGAAATTTTCAAAATATCAAACGAATATTCCAAACAATGTAATTATGTTAGAAGTTTGAAATTTTGGTGTTGAAGTGTAAAAGTTACGAAGTTACCATTGGCAACAATCACTTGACCCTTTAGACCCAGGGGGGATGTGAATGCAACTTTTTTTTTTGTTTTAACAGAAAAGTGTGTATTTTTAGAGATAAATTAAAGATTCTTTTTTGGGTTGGAAAGATATATTACAATTTGCATTTTGCGAATTTCCCAAAAGCTATAATTGCGCCCTCTAACGGCGGAAAAAAATCGAAAATCCCAAAATTTAAAACGAATATTGCAAACGATGTAGTTATGCTAGATATTTAAAAATTTGGTTGGAAATGTGACATCATCACACGTCCCTCAAAATTTAAAGTTCTAGAACAAAAAGAAAATATGTACATTATTCTAACTCATTCAGGTCATAGTAGGATAGTAAATAACAAATATGATACCAGAGTAATTGTAATTTTGTAGTATAATCTTTTTTTAAAAAAGAGTGGTTAGTTATTTGGATAGCATCGAGTTTTTTTTGCAAAAAACCAGTTTGGTGTCCGTAAAAAATTGCAGTACATCTCACGCACTAATAAAATTTAATGAATTAATTTTTGAGGGCATTAATAATAATAAAAAAATTATTGAGGTTTTTTTAAACATCAGAAAAGACATCACATCAACCTGATATTTGATTCTATTAACCATAAAATAGTTTTACTTAAGCTGAAATTTTATGGTTTTCGTGGTATAGTATATGATTGGTTTAAAAGTTTTATTGAGAATAGAAAGCAAATTGTGATTTTTAACAATATTAAAAGTAAAACATTATTGACTGTAAGTGGAGTCCCACAAGGTTCTGTGTTGGGTCCTTTACTTTTTCTTATATACCGTATATTTCCGCAGATAAGACGACCTTCAGATAAGACGTGGTATAAATTTTCGTCAAAGTTTTAGCATATATTTGTCTTATAAGACGACCCCAAACTGTCAACGGCCTATGAATTTAGTTTAGATCTGCGATCATCATCTGGATAATAATACTGTATAGCGTATACGGAATTATGTCCTATTCGCAAACATTCGTACTGATTCGGGCAATGACCTTGACTATTCACAAAAGCGTCGTATGGGCTATTCTATTTTGTGTACATACCCTACTCTGTACTAGTAAATAATTACGGTTTGTCCGATTTTTCCTCAGTAGCCCAATAAACATAACTTTTAATATTTATTTTGTTTTAATATTGTTTTACTATTACAATGTATTATCACATAGCGTATTTAAATAATACGATACATTTTTCGATAAGTTGTAGTAATAATGGTTTCAATTTATATAAATTTCAATCTAATTTTTTTTGTCTGTCCTATAAGACGACCTGGAGTTTGGGGGCCTTTTTTATGATTCAACTTTCGTCTTATCTGCGGAAATATACGGTATATGGAATAAAATTTTATAGTTGGGTTTACTTCTGAGCAGCACTTTTCTGCACACAATGGGCTAAATGGCCAGGTCACAAGGAGCCGGAGGGATGAATCAAACGAATATTCCAAGCGATGTAGTTATGATAGAAGTTTGAATTTTTGGTGCTGAAATATGAAGGTTACGAAGTTTCCATTGGCAACAATCACTTGATCCTTTAGACCCAGGGGGGGAAGTAAATGCAACTTTTTTTTGTTTTAACAGAAAAGTATGTTTTCAGAGTTAAATTTAAAATACGTTTTGGATTCGACACGTATTGATGAAATATTACAATTCGCATTTTGCGAATTTACTGAAAGCTATAATTACGCCCTCTGACGGTGGGAAAAAAATCCCAAAATTTTTAAATGAATACTGCAAACGATGTAGTTATGCTAAAAACGTGAAATTTTGGTCGTGGAATATGACAGTTTTGATAATTTCATTCACAAAATGGGTTCATCCTAAGCCCAAGGTAGGTAAGAAATGGAACGATTTTATTTTAAGAGATAATTGGAAATCTCTTTTTTAGTTGTTTGCTAATGAAATATAATTCGCATTTTCAAAGGTGGTTTTAATTTATATCGTTAGAGATCACTAAATATCGAAACTGAAAAACTTTTAAAGAATGTTTCAAGTGATCCGTTTATGGTAGAAATTTCAGCGTGTAGAATTTTAGTATTGTAGAAATTCCACTGACAGCGATGATCTGCTCACTATTTTTAGAGGAGCAAGAGAAAAGCAACTTTTTAAATTTAAGAACTAAAAGACAAATACATTTTATAATTACTAATAAAATACTTCTATGTACAATTCCTCCCATCATAAATTAAAAATACCCCCTCAAGCAGCTGCTTGCCACAGAGGTCTGACAGGAGCCTGTCAGTTTATATGCCACAGTAGGAGATCTGAGAGGATGGCAGGACCTCAGCAGAAAAACGACACACACATCCATGCCTAATCCGGGGCTCGAACCCAGGTCCCTTAGATCAGCAGCCAAGCTTGAAATAAATAATTAACCCCTCAAGCAGCTGCTTGTACAGAGGTCTGAAGAGAGCGTGTCAATTTACCTTCCATATTAGAAGGTCCATGAAAATGATGAGACCTCAGCAGAAAAACAACACGAACATCCATAATTAAAACTTTTAAGAGGTGAAAAAGTAGGCAAAGGAAGAACTTAATTCTCTTTCGAAATGAGATTCCCATATGCACCAGAGGCTATATGTGTTCTTTTAGTTATTTTACACTTTCAAAACCCTCTGACAGTAGAAGTTCGAACTAATGTATAATTGAGAAAATAAACTTATTTTATTAGTACCTGTAATGTGCAAAAAAAGATTTTCATTTATCTCTTAAAGCAGAAAAGTTGCATTTTACCAACGGGACAAATCAATACTATTAGGGTAAACCACTTGAATACACTCTATGACCAAAAATTTAAGTTTCTAGGAAAAATAGATCGTTTGCAATATTTATTTAAAGATTTGGTATTTTCCAGCTTTTTTCCGCAACTAGAGGTCGCTTTTCGAGTTTTTAGATACCCCCTTTAGCACTCTCTAACACTGGAAATTCCACTGATGGGGATTCGAAAAATGTAAATATTAATATTTTTGTGAAAAACAATTTTGTCGACATACGGGATTCGAACCCGCATCTCTCCAGAAACATGTGAGAGTATTTTAACCTGTTGAAATAACGACGGCTTTTCTCACAAAAGACATTTATTGATTTATAGACGTTTAAACGTCTAGAGGTAATTCTGAGATTATCAAATATTGTTTAAATCATTACCATTTTGTTAGTTCCTGTAAAACAAAAAAAATATTGTTTTATCTCTCTAAAAATGTTTCATTTTCGCACCCCTTTTGGCTAAGATGGCAAAGCGTTGTTGCCATTTTAAACCTTCTGACCATAACACTCTACAACCAAAATTTTATTTCCAGAATGAATAGTTTGTTTGTAATATTCGTTTGAAATTTTAGCATCTTCCATCTTTTCCAATCGCTAGAGGGCGCTATTAAAAATTTCAAAATTGCTTAATGCAATATATATTCGACACCTATCCAATTCCAAAAGAATTTTTCATTTAGCTCTAAAAGCCACAAAATATTGATTGTCTATAGAAGGACAGACAACAGTTAACAGAGAAAGGGACAGACAGACGAACAGATATTGGCATAAGCAGACGACAAAGTGGAAACATTTGCTCGATTTTCAAACAAATCTTTAAAAAAATATTTGTTGGTTTTTCAGTTGCCTCGTTCAGCTTTTGCAGCTCATTGCTGTCTTCTGGCAGAGTTTCTTAGAAAAAATATTCATTACTTTATTTCTGATTTCAATATTTACCCCCAAATGGAGCGCAGTTAGACATTGATAAAATATTGAAGCTTTCATAAACAAAAAAAGTGATAGAAATGTTAAAATTATAACGGAGAAGTTTTAACTAGGTACACACGCTAACTCATAGGCTTTCGTCTCACGGTACACAAAACATGGCGCCCATAAAGCACGTGACTCAATCAACCAACGGCAGTGAATCACCGAGATGGCCACCCTCTAACTATACAGGACCTCTAGTTCACATAAGTTATTTTTCAGGTCTTCAAGTTTTGTTTCCAAGTTGCATGCAGGAAAATGCTGGCGAGGTTCTATATCATAAGTTCCCCTTTACTATATCAATGGATAGTGATACACTGAAGTGCCACTGAATTAGGGATAGATATCACTGAAGTGCCAGTGATATCTATCCCTAATTCAATGTGAATAGTGAATCAGAATACAGAAGTGAATAGTGGATCAGATACACTGAAGTGCCATTGAATTAGGGATAGCAACCTGTTTGACCTCCGCTGGCCCTGATAACGGCCCCCATACGACGAGATAAGGACTCCACAAGTTTGTGTAAATGTTCCACAGGTATGGCGCCCCATGGATCCTCCAAAGCTGTCCACAATCCTCTCAAGATCGTCGCTGATGGGATGTGGGCCAGAACACTCTGCTCGACGGTATCCCAAAGATTTTCGATGGGATTTAAATCTGGGATTCTAGGTAGCCAATTCATTATTTCAAAGTCAGCAGAATGCTCTTGCAATCATGCAATAGCCAACCTGGACCTGTGAGATGAACAGTTGGGTTGTTTTACCTCTGAGTGGCACTTTTTTGCACACCATGGGCTAAATGGCCAGGTCACATGGACCCCGAAGGCTCAGAGAAGGTTGGGGGAGGGGACCAACTGGAACAGCTGTTGGGAGACAGATGGTAGCCTCCCGTGAAGGCCATCCAGCGTGTTCTTTAACGTGCACAGTGTACGTCTCTCCCGCACACGTGCCCACGGCTTAACTTCCCATCCGACGGACTTTCCAAGCCCATCGGTGCCCCCTACTGACTGTGGGCAGGGTGGGGAATTTTGCGGAGATAAATTGCAACGCTGACCAAGCTGGGACTCGAACCTGGGAACTACAGATTACGAGCCTGGCGTGCTACCGACTGAGCCACCCTCGCCCCGAGATTAACAGTTGTCTTGCTGGTAGACGCTATCTCCTTTGGGATGCATGATGGCCATAAATACGTGTAAATGGTCAGGCATGAGTTCTACATACTGGGATGCATTGAGAGTCACCAGCTTGTATTGTTCTGACATGCAGGATCCATGGCTTCATAGGGTTGGCGCCATACACTGTCTCCCATTGGCGTGATGAAGTTTAAATCGGGATTCATCACTCCAGGGTATCCGTTGCCAAAATTCGATAGTTGTTTCGATATTCTTTAACCCAGTCAAGGCATTGAGCCCGGTATCGGGCAGTTGGAAGTGGGACTCTCGTAAGTCGATGGCTCCCGAAGTCGACGAAGTGAGCGTTGCATGGTCCGTGCACTGACTTCCCAGCTGGAACCCTCGTTCAGATGGGAGGTGATATCACATGTCGGTACGTACCCCCCCCAATAGGGGACCACCTTGTCGTGGTGGGGGGGCCTAGGGCCCAGCAACCCGGCTGAAGGCTGTGCCGACCGGGTTGGGCGCCGGTTGGACATGGCCAAGGCCAACCGAGGTCGAAGACGCTGCTGGCCGGCTTGATTGCCGGTCGGGTGGTGACGGCGTCGGAGACCTCACCTCAGGGACCTTGGGTGGTCAGTTCGACGGCTCGGTCGAAAGGTCCCTCCTGCCTAGTAGGCACGAGCCGTCCAAAAAGTCTGGGTCCTACTAAGAGTCTCCACCCCGGGTGCCGATCGAGCTTGGATCTTTATATCCTTGCACATTTGCAAACCGGGGAATAGATTAAATTTAGGTTTCTTCCGGTGGTTAGCTTTCCTTCTATAGGACTGCTGCCATGTGAGGCCGGGGTTGAGGTGCGCCTATAGGGCGTATTCTTTGCCCCCGGCTCTAGATAGTCATGGCTTTTCTTTAACCAGGTAGTGCTGTCAGGCGGAACCGGGAATTGCCGTGGTTGCACAAGATCGCAACATAGAGATCAATGTCGGTACGTACGATGCGGGTCAGACAGCTAAGCCCATGATCATTCAAGGCTAGTTGTCCTTTGCAGTTTGTCCGGGTGCTAGTTTTATTTGCCGGAATTTTCATATTCCCGGAACACTTTTGAGACTGTCATATGAGATAATCCAAGTTCATTGACAGTTTCGGAGATCGAGTGTCCCATCCATTGGGGACACTCGATCTTAAGATCTGCCCTCTGTCAAATGCATATAAATCCCGCACCTCTCCCATTAATCTTCTCACGACGAATGCTTGACCAGAGTTTCAGCCACGCATGCGCGTAAATGCGGGATTTGCGGTACTGAATTTGGATAACGTCTCCTATCCCTAATTCAATGACACTTGAGAGTAGATTGCGCATGCTAACATGGGATGCGTGGCAAGAGCGGTTGGTTGGTTGTTTGGGCGTTTTTTGGCGCAAGAGCAACGGGGGCTATATTGCGCCATACAAAAAGACATAAAGGGATAAAAGTCAAGTAACCCGCAATCAAAATTAAAATTGATAAAAACGAAACAGCACAAGAAGAGTATAAAAATAAAAGAAGCAGCAAGTGTATAACACAATAAAAATGGGTGTATAGGACCTGTTTAAAATCAGAAACAAGTGAAAAATCTAGTTAACAAAGTAAAAAAAGTTCATAAACATGTAAAATACCCAGTAAAACATAAAAATTCAAAGACAGGTGTTAAATTCGATTCGTCGGATAAAAGTTGCTCGAGTGTAAGTGGCTCGGGCGTAAAATCGTGAAAGTTAAAATAGAGTCGACGTTCAAAGTTAAAAGCGGGGTAATAAATTAAAATATGTTTAATAGTTAAAATCAGAGATGTGTGGTTAAAATGGTGTCACAAAACTCGGACTTTGGTTCGTCGTCCGCCTTAAGAAGAAATGAATGTGTGATAAACGAATGACCTAAGTGGAGCGTGGCAAGTAGATTTTAGAAAAATAGTTCTCTATCATTCTAAAAATAAACATACATTTTACAATTGTGCGCGTCTTTCGAGTCTTTCTTTGGTCTCAAGTTGGTGAATATCTCTGTCTCTGTGAAGTCTTTTAAAGTAATTTTTTTATTATGCCGAACTTTCAAGTAGCAAACTACGTGAGTAATCCTTCGAAGAATAAGAAAAACAATGTTTCATATATATTTCCATTACAAGCCAAAATTAATATGAAGTGGGTGCTGGTTGGTCGGCTAAAATATAAATTCGATGCCCACATGCTTATGCGAGGCAAACATTTTTCAGATGCCTGCTAAGATTGATCGCCTGTAAGATTTATGAAGCGAACTATTAAGACTACCTGCTAAACATAAACTAAATGATAAATCCATTCTAGATTAAAAAGAACCTTTCACATAAAAAAACAGTCTTGTTTGGTCATCGTACTAACGAAATTGGAATTTAGTAGGAGACTAACGATTAAAATGGTTAGTCTCCGACTAAACGATTGTTATCTCGGTAAACAACGAAATGACTTTTGGAATAAGAAGCCGATCGATCGCTCCGAAAACTATTACATTGTACCCACTAAAAAAGTAGAATTACCTGAGCTAACTGATAATTTCAATACCTTGGCTTATACTGTACTGTTTCGTGGGAATAAAAACTTATGTCAGCCGGTCATTGTCTACGCATTAGAAAATCACAACAGCAGTTTCAAATTACTATTAAAAATTAAATAAACCAAAGCGGAAAATATCTGCTTTGCAAACAAGATTACAATCAAAGCAAAAGCAGTGGAATAAACAAAAATTTCTGAATTAATCGAAATAATAAAAAAAGCAGACTTTTTGTTGGATAACTGAAGGAAAATATTAGTAAATTGAAAACTGTTTACACCAGGTCAAATGAACTGTGTTTTGGAAAGGGCAAAATTTAAACCAATACTCTTGGCGGCGAAATTTTTTTAAATATTTTCATTATGATTATTAACATAGTTGGTAAAAAGATAAGTTGAAATAAATATTTGGTGTTTTAATTCGATCGATATAATTTTAAGAGAAAGATCAAAATAATTTCTCAAAATCATCTAATAGACTTCTAATAATTCGATATGAATTACAAATGATGATATTCGTAATATCAACATATATTCAAATGGCCATTTAATTACAAACAGTTCCAGATTATGTTAATAGTAACGCAGATATAGGACTTAGTTACTCCTTAAATAATTTTATATAAGTGAAAATAATTTTAGGAACATGATCAAATCTATTTAAATCTCGATTTCCAATTATATGCTTTCAGTATTTTAAGTCTTGGAAATGCGAGTTATGGAAGCTGAAAAGCTCAACTAGTTAGCTCTTTCTTCAAAATATCATTCAGTATTAGCGAAAATCAACCTAATTTTCATGTGAACTGCTATAAACTACTCATCATGTGCGTCAACTACTCAACATGTGAAGTGCTATAAAAACTCTTAACAATTAAGTAAAATTTTAATAATTAGTAAAGTTTAGTAAAACGTATATTGCTTTAGTTTTAACTTTTTTATTAACTTTTGAGGAGCAATTACTTAAATTGGAATTATTGCTGTTAAATAGTACACTTTCCTTAACATTAAATAGAGAATATTGTTAAAAATCTAGGTTAAAAGAGATTTCAAATATTTAAATTGTCTTCAGTCACACTTTTTTTTTCAAAAAAAAAAGAGATTATTCAAGGTGATCTTGATTTCTGTATCTCAATTAATATGGGGCGGGGGTGGCTCAGTCGGTAGCGCGCCAGGCTCGTAATCTGTAGTTCCCAGGTTCGAGTCCCAGCTGGGTCAGCGTTGAGATTTATCTCCGCAAAATTCCCCGCCCTGCCCACGGTCAGTAGGGGACACCGATGGGCTTGGAAAGGCCGCCGTCCGTCGGATGGGACGTTAAGTCGTGGCACCGTGTGCGGGAGAGCCATACCCTGTGCACGTTAAAGAACACGCTGGATGGCCTTGACGGGAGGCTACCATCTGTCTCCCAACAGCTGTTCCAGTGGGTCCCCTCCCCCAACCTTCTCTGAGCCTTCGGGGTCCATGTGACCTGGCCATTTAGCCCATTGTGTGCAAAAAAGTGCCGCTCAGAGGTAAAACAACCCAACTCAATTACTATTGACATAACACGGAACTGTACCTAATAAAGTGGCTGCTAAATGTGTATCTATAACAATAAATATTTCCTTCTTTATTTAAAAAAAATTTCAATATTTCAAGAGTTATGGATTTAAGTACAATACATCTGCTTAGAATTAACCATAGCATTCCAGCATGAACGTGATTCGTACTAGCATAACTCTTGAAATTTTGAAAGAACATTCGAGATTTAGATTTTATTAAGATCTTTATTTCAACAACAAGAAGTACGCTCTGTATTTCTAAATTATTCCACTGATATAAATATTGAGTAAACAATGAACAAAATTTCTATTGGCATGATGTTAAAATTTCCTAATCAATTTGTAGGGCTCTCTATTTTGTAATGCCCAGTCCGTGCAGGGACAGTGGTTTAGAGTCAAAAAAATGAGCACCTATTTTTTGATTTGTTTACTTCAAAAAGGGAATTTCTGACTAGTGGTGGGGGGAAAAAAAGGCAGAGGTTTAAGAACCTGTGACCCCATTTGCACGGATCTGGTAACGACTTTACCGATATTATATTCAGTATCGTTTTTCTAATGGATGCCTTTCTACCCATGCATTTTTCCTGAACCTTAATGTACAATGTATTTCATGCAAAGACCTATTGCAACTGGAGTGTGAAGGGCTGGAAACACGTCATCTGGTGTTACGAATCACGGTTTCAACTGTAACATGCGATGCGAGGGTACGTGTGTGGCGATAGCACATGAAGCGATGGACCCAGCTTACGAAGGTCATACAGGCAGGTGATGATGCAACAGTTTGGGGGTGCTTTTACGTAGGCTTCCTTGTGGCCCTTCGAGACCTCCATCCCCAGCATAAGGTATGAGAACCTCGCCGACCATCTACACCAGTTCGTAACGATTCTCTTTCTGCACAATGATGCCCTCTTTCAACAGGACAGGGCCACCCTGACATTTGCTGAGTGGCCACCAATTGGCTCCAGGAGCATTCAAATGATTTTACCACACTTGAATAGATCCTCGATCATCTAACCTGAACCCAATTGAAAATCTGTGTGATAAATTGGAAAGATCTGTTTGAGCCCGCCAATGCGGATGTTCTACAACAGACGTCCTCGCTTCATGGGTAGCAAAACCACCCAGGGCTGGGGTGAACTTTTGCGGGGCTGGGTTCCAAAAAAAAAACGCATTTATATGTAGTCCTATATTTTATAATAATAAATTTAAGTGCAATACATATCTACATACAATTTACATGAACACCGAATATATTACATAATTTTTGTCGCCTTTTCCGCCGCAAAATCTTTAATTACGTCATCGAAATTGATCGATTTCGCTTGCTATTGAAAGAATAGTTAGCCATCGATTAGCGGATTCTGCGATTGGATTTACTATTGGGCTTGGAAAATAACCGACATGCGCTCTAGTGGTGGGACGTGGAGCAAAGATACATTGTGTCGGCCACTGTGTTACAGATAGGAAAATGCGTCGTTTTTATGATGAGCTCTTCGTGGACCGCTGGGCCTTTTAAAGCGCTGGTGTTGGTTAAACCCGCCTCATGCCGGCCCTAATACCACCACCGTGTTTTAACAACTCATCGAGTCCTTATGAAGACATCTGGCTGCTGCTGCGAGGGCAAAAGGTGGAGCAACAGGTTATTCTTATATGTACATAACAATTTGTCCATTAAGTGTAGAATTTGTGATCTTTGCACACATTGAGCTAAATGGCATCACAATGACGGTGGGAAGAAAAAGGGAGAAGCGCTATTGCTTGAAAAGTGTAACCGAGCATCGTCATATTGCTCCTACTCGTAGGGGAGGCTCGGTTGTTAGCGTGCCAGGCTCGTAACCTGCAATTATCAGGTTCGGGTTCCAACTGGGCAGGTATAGAGATTTATCTCTGCGAAACTCCCCGCCCAGCCTGCAGTGAATAGGGGTCACTGTTAGGCTTGAAAGGGCCGCCGTCCTTCGGATTGGACGTTAAGCCATGTGTGGGAGACACATTCACGCACGTTAAATAACACACTGATGTCCTTGACGGGAGGCTGATACCCTTTTCCCAAAAGCTGTCCAGTGGGTCCCCTCACCCAACCATCCATGAAACCATAAGAGCTTCGAACTTGGACATCTGTCCTAAATAACTGATATTTAAGTAACGAATATCATGTTTTTTTTCATTTGGGGCCACTAGGCCCCAAATGATTAACAGATATTGTCACAAGTGATGAAACATGATTTTATTGCTGTATAGGTCCTAGAGACATCTACAACTATGTTTGGGTTGTGGAAGATGAACCGCATCCCTAAATCTTCCTACAAGACTTTCGCTCAAGGAAAATGTTCATAATTTTTTTTTTACATTCTTAAGGTGGCAGCTGTGGACACCTTACCTATAAAAAAAAGACTATAAATGGTCAATACTGCATATTGTTTTGGCCAAAATGGTTAAGGATATTAAGATGCAGCATCCAACAACAGGAATGTCAAGAGTTCTCCTTCTTCATGACAATGCCAGTAATCACAAAACCTGTGAAGTTACGGCCTATTTGGAGCAGGAAAAAAATCCAACAGCTACCCCATCCTGCATATTCACCATATCTTGCACCATGCGGTTTTTGGTTGTTTAAAAAAAAAAACCCTCAAGCAGCTGCTTGTCACAGAGATCTGACAGGAGTCTGTCAGTTTATATGCCATAGTAGGTCTGAAAGGATGGAAGGACCTCAGCAGAAAAACACACTCGTCCATGCCGTACCTGGGACTCGAACCCAGGTCCCTTAGATCAGTAGCCAAGCGTGCCAACCACTCGGCCATGCCTTACAAAAATTAAAAAGGAGCTTGCTGGGAAGCCTTTTTTTCCAAGTGTGAGAGACCTTGCAAAATGCGTTCATTCAGAGCTGTGAAGTATTCCCCAATAGGAGTATCAATAAGCATTCTAGAATTAGCGTAGATGTTTGGAATTTTGCATAGATGCCGGAGGGGAGTCTATGAAGGACAGTAAAAAAATTGGTGGAGGTAATTACAGTTGTTTTTGTTCTGAAGATCCATACCAAGAACTTATTCAATGCCCCTCGTACAACTGTCATAAACAAGTTTAAGAAATTATGTTTATTGTGTCCAAAAATTGATATGTCTATATTTTAAGAATTTTTTTTTTCAATTCAGAATAAAAAATTTAGGTGTTATCCCAATTTTTGCTCTTGGCTACCATAAAAGCAAAAAAAATTAAATATTCCCAATTTATTTTCTCTTATTTTAAATGGATATAACTAGAGCCCTGTCACCCCTGCACAGATATCCGAATTCAATAGCTCTCGGCAAGTAAAATGTTGTTTAACACGGTTAAAGAAAATTTATGTTAACACATATAAAGTCTTGCATTTGATAAGATACCAAGAAACATAAACAAATATTATTTATTGATGGCTGACATAAGTGAAAAAATATTTGAGATAATGTTAAAAGAAACCTGATTTACAAATTCAATGTTGACCATATAAAACTACCGGACTGCACTGAACTAAGGCTCTGAGCTTGATTATGGAACCTGAATTTACTCTTGTTGGGTTTCTGTAGAGGGAAAATCTTCCGTTGTGTTTTCTGGATGCTTTTTGGTTTTTGATTGGATGCTGGTTTGTTTGTAGGTTGACAACTCCAAGTGAATAGATTCACAGGATATGTTTATCAGCTGGTGGATAATCCTGAGCAGAGGTCATCGCAGGCACCTGAACTATTTGCTTCTACTGGCATCGTCAAATTCTACATTGGAGTAAGTCTTTCAGTGTAGATGGCTTCAGGCTTTAGTGGTGGGGGAACGGGTCTTTGCCCCATGCCTGTGATTAGGGGGCTGTTTTATAATGTCGGCATTCCCTTTCTCAAAAAAGTTTCTTTAAACATCCCACTAACCATTTTCTCTCCATAGGTAGTTGGAATGTGAGGACTCTGCACAGAGCTTATTCTCTTGATGACGTAACATTTGAATTACAACGGTATAACTTAGATATTCTCCTCGGCCTGCAAGAGACCAGATGGACAGATAAAGGTCAGATTCTTAAAATTAATCTTAAATAAGCATCACCAAGGTGTGAGAAGCAGCAGTAGGTTCTGCTTCTCAGCAGACACGTTAGTGATGCTCTTCTAGGATATGTGTGCATAATGAAAGGTTTCTTACAGCAAAATTTCAGACAAGCGTTAAAGACTTGAATGTTATCTGCTGTTATGCCCCCACTGAGGATGCCGATAAGGATAGGTTTTACGGACAACTTCAGGATATTTTGAATTCTGTCAAGAAAGGAGATATTACCCTTGTTCTAGGTGACTTCAATGCCAAAGTTGGTACTGACTCTGACCTTTGGGGAAGGGTGATAGGCCCTTTTGGTATTTGACCAAGGTCAGTTGTCTATGAGTCCCATAGAATTTCGTGGATTTTAAGTAGTTTCCACATATTTTCCTGTTTTTACCTAGCAATAAAAGTAAAATTAAACAATAGTAAAAAAAAAATTACAACTAGATAAAATATAAAGTTTAAGTTATGTACACAGATAGCTTTTCCATTTATTAACTTAACATTGTATTTTAATTATCAAGATTTACTAAGATTTTGATTGCTACTGAAACAATTATATAACTTAGTCAGTGGAATTGTACTTATTGGGGCATTCTGCTATTACAAGCTTGAATTTCTGTGATCAAAAATAACTTTCATAATAAAATCTAAAAACAATAATTATACTCTATTTCTTTGAACATAATATAAAAACATAACATAATACTTGAGAAATTTCTTGTTCATTGCTTGTTAGCACTTTTGGTAGTTCAATCTCATTCACACAAGTCTTAGTATTGTGTCTATCAAAACATTACAGAATTAACACCATCTTCTTACACTCTCCAAAAAAAAAATTTTACTTTTGATTTTATCAAAACTGAGTACTTTACAGGTTTAGTACTGTATTCTTAAAAAATTCAGTCAGTTTTCCTTTTGAACCATTTTCACTTTTATGTTAAGTGCAGCTAATTCAGCTGTTAGATAACAAAAGACATATGGAATATAAATCGAGATGATTGCTGAATGATCATCACAATTTCTGCACTTTATGGCTGCTGAGTTTCTATGTTTTATCATTTCATTAATAATTGGAAATATAAGTCCCTCACAATGGGTGCAGACGTAAGCCTATAAGACAAAAACATGAATATTATTTACTAGCAAGCAATTAAAATAACAACAAAAATTAATAAATGTTATGTAATGGTACAGGAAAGCAATTTTGTGTTTTATGGTGTAAGGGCAACTAAGGCCATACATACATTAAAACCTTTAAAACGTATGAAATAGGATAAAAACTCAGGTGCTGATGATTTTAAAGATTTTAGATGATTTTAGTTTAAGGTGTTTTTAATACCCATATCATGAACCTGACAGTCAGTCAACACTATACAGGAGAAATCAAACAACTAGAACTACAGAGCAGCATAAAGGTAGATACTCGGACTTTTCCGATTTCTTTCAATAGATTTATTTTTGTGTTGTTTTGACTTTGCAAAAGCAGGATGAATATTTCTTTTCAAAACACTGATAGGAATTTATGCTATCATATGAATATTTTTCACCATTTGTAATTCACATTGTACTTTTTATAAGCAATGTCCAAGCAAAAAATTCAATATAAAGAACCAAAACCTATTCAGACTGGATTTTTTTAATTTGGTCATTTACTGAGATTTCACAAGCTTTTTGATATACGCCCAATCATTTTATACTGTCTTAATTTTTTCTCGTATCAATCTTGCGTAAACCAATGTTGGAAATATACCGGTTTCCATAAATTAAGTCAATGGGAAGCTAACATCAAATCTCTGTAACTTCTAAAATAAGTTTTTTTGTTTTGAAAAATGTGATCTCAGTTAAATAAATCAATATCTTGATTTTCAACAATATTCGTTCAGTATTTAATGAGTGTTGGAAGTCTGAATATTTAGCAATAACAATGCCAGCCACAAAAATTGACTTAAGAAGTTAATTAAAACTTAGTAATAAGTATGGTATCAAAGTGTTTAATGAAATAAATTTGTATTTTAGAACTTTGTGTAAAGAAATCTTTCATTATTCTTCAGTTTTGTATGTTTCTTAAGACTGGCATTGCTGTTGTTAAACATTCAAACTTCCATAACTCATTAAATACTGAACGAATATTTGATTTAGGATCAATCTCACCTATGTGCTGATTTTTCACGTATTTGCATGGGCCGTTTTTAGCTCCCAATCCACCCCTGCCTCTGACCATTCGGGGTGCCTCCAGCAAAGATGTGGAGAGATGGTCATTCATTTGACAAAATGCATTTTATTTCAATTGTTGAATCTTCTGGTAACCACACTTGAGAGCCACTGGTCTAGAAATATGAAAATATCTGACTTAGCTTATGTTTACAATTTGATCCTTTTGACAAATGATGTTGGCGAAATTAACTCTTTCATTAAAGCTATTGACGAGACTGATAATATGATAGGTTTGGTGATAAATAGAGAGAAAACTAAAGCGATGAAAATTGGTCAGATGTATGGTGTTCCAGTTTTGTTTTTGATTGGCTGTGCTCTTGAGCAAGTTTCTTACTTTAATTATCTTGTGAGTAGTGCAACAGATACTGATAATTTGTGACATGATAAACACGAGAATAGAAATTGCTGCTGAGATCTTTAAGTCTAGAGCTTTAAGAATTTATGGAGATTACGTAAAAATAGCTGTATATATCTGAAAGCTAAAATTATACTGTAGAATAGTTCAGTGTTTTCTCAAGATTGTTATGGTAATGAAACTTGGAACCTCTGTAAGCAAGATAACAGGAAACTTTGATTCTAGATGCCTATGAAGTTATTATGGGAATTAGGTGGTTTGAATTCATAATAAATGATAAGGTTAGACAAAGGAGTCATCAGCCACCATTGAGCATTATATTATGTATGGAGAGACTGCACTGGTTTGGCCATGTTGCTTGCATGCAGAAGTACAGTTTAACGAATAGGGTCCCAAAAAGTGTGCCTAAAAGCCATGGAAAAAAAGGAGAGAGATCTAGAAGGCAATGGACGGACAATGTCAAACAGGACCTTGTTAGAATTGCCCTGCAGTGATCAAGTGAAGCATAGCTCAGGATTTATACATAGTCGTAATTAGGATTTATGCATAGTCTCAAGCAGCCATGCAGCTTGAGGATGATGATTTTTGGTAGGGCAGTGTCCCAGTAGGCCTAATAAATGAGACACACCCTGGATGAAATAGCTATATTAAAAATGGTAAATTTGATCTCGTGCTGTAATTTTTGTAGTCAAAGTTAGATCTTAAAAAACTTGACACTTCCTTACCCTACATTTGTCAGAACAATTCATAAAACGATCATTTATTAAGGCTGATGAACCACTTGCTATCAATGCATCACGTTCCATTTCACCAACTCTGATACCACCATCCCACTGGCGACCTTGGACTGGCTGTTGAGTAATGAGGCATTTTTTTCCCTTTGCCCTTACCTAGGTATAATTGTAAAAAAAAAGTTAAACTGGTTAGGAATTCAACTTAAAATTTTCATTAAAACAATCTGCTTTATTCAGTGATATTCTAAATGGTATGAAGCAACAAAAGTTCAAAAATTCTTTTTTCACCATTACTAAAGAAAATATGTATGTAATATAGTATGAAAGCCCTTAAAACAAATCTCAAGTATTTAAAATTTGCTTTTACTCATTTCAGAATTATGTATATAAACAAAACATTATGGCCTAACATTTATTACAAAATTGTATCTGCTAATGCTTATTATTAGATGGCTGGAAAGATGTTCCTCTGTTCTAGCCATAATATAGCCCTTTACATAGTCACTTGTTAATAATTTTTTCAAATACATAATTGTGGATGAAATTTAATCATAATTGTAAGTAACTTTAGAACTTATTTAGGTGGAGAGTATTCTATACAACATATTAAACACTGGGGCCCAAATAATAACCTCTGTTGAATTGTAACTGGGTAATAGTGTATAATAAAAAAAAATAAATACCCCCTCAAGCAGCTGCTTGCCACAGAGGTCTGACGGGAGCCTGTCAGTTTATATGCCATAGTAGAAGGTCTGTGAGGATGGCAGGACCTCAGCAGAAAAACAACACACACATCCATGCCTTTTAGAATTTGTAAATACCTACAGATCTCAAATAGTGATCAGATCTTAGATAGGGATGCTGACATTTGTTTGAGTGTTTGATTCCCCTTTCGTGAAAATGGAATTGTACAGTTACTAGAAGAAAGTTCTTGATTTGACATCAAAAGATTTAAAAAATTTTTATATAAAAAAACAGAATTATTTTGTGCAGATTTTTATGTAATCACATGAACAGAAGTTAATGAAAAAAACACTCTGTGCAATAATTGTGTGGATCTCAGCTAGTTTTAATTTAATTTTAGCCTGGCCTCAAATTGTAACAGGATAAAAGCAAGAAATTGTAAATTGGAGCATGGCTCTATGTCCAGATTCAGGGCAGCACCCCCCACTCCTTGAGAATGGGGTAGTAGGGGTAAATAGTAGGGGTAATAGAGGCAAAATATTATTAAACTTGTGCATATTTCATGCATTTTCCAAGATTTTTTTAAAACCTCTAAAACAATGGGGAAAATGAGACATTGCAATGGAAATCCACTCTGTCCCCCTCCCTTTACTTTTTTCTAAATTCAAGTCTGTTTAAATAGATATTTCATAACAAAAAAAAAGAGTGAATGAATAAAAAAAATTGTTATAGATCTAAAGGATTTAGATATATGTATTACAATAAATGTAAAAACAAAACAAAACAGTATTCATTTAAAATATATTACTTAATATGGTTATTCATAGTGTCCGTTCATAATAATGGATATCACTATAACCACTATAATACTGTACATTTATTTCTCCTTCGCATAAGTCATTAGTAGTGTTCCTGACAAGCTGATTGATGTCACAGGCAGGTGAGAAATTTTTTCATACCACTTTTAGTGGAGTTCTTGCACAAAATCAGGCTGTTGAACACCATAGTTTTTACACATAATTTCATACATAATTTTACACATAAAATTTTACACATAATTTCACATTAAGAGAAAGAAAGCTATGCTGATCATACAAAGCCCTTGTTATTGGTTGAATGTTTCCACTGTCTGTGGTTGTGATCTTGTTCAAGCAGAGGCTGTGCATATATAAGGGTTGGATGTAATCTTCAGGCTGCCTGCCAGAGGTTGGGTTGTTTAACCACTTGATGGTGTTTTTGTGCACACAATGGGGCTAAACTGCCTGGCTATAAGGACCCCAAAGGTTGAGTGGAGAGAGGATATTGGACAACTGTTAGGATGGCCATTTCCTACCATGACCATCCAGTGTTCTTTACATACACAGAATACTCTCATGCACATAAGGGGTATGGCGTAATGTCAGTTGATGGCACCTTTCCAAGCCCATCAGTGTTCCCTTTTTGCTGAAGGCAGGGTGAAAGACCAGAGATAACTCTTATAGGCACAGTTAGAACTCGAACCTGGGAAATGTAAATTACAGATCTGGTGTGCTACCAACAAGGCTAATCAATATCTCTACTAGGAGAAGTTGATGTCATATATAGAGGTCTTTAGAATGGGTTGTTTGGGTTGTTTTACCTGTGAGCAGCACTTTTTTGCACGCCTTGGGCGAAATGGCCAGGTCACATGGACCCCAAAGGCTCAGAGAAGGTTGGGGGATGGGACCCTCCTGTCAAGGCCATCCAGCATGTTAACGTGCACAGGGTATGGCTCTCCCGCACACGGGCCAGGGCTTAACGTCCCATCTGACGGACAGTGGCCTTTCCAAGCCCATTGGTGTCCCATACTGACCGTGGGAAGGGCGGGGAATTTTGCGCAGATAAATCTCAATGTTGACCCTGCTGGGACTCGAACCTTGGAACTACAGATTACAAGCCTGGCGTGCTACCAACTAAGCTACCCTCGCCCGTCTTTAGAATGAGATTTTTTAAAGGTCCATCTAATTATATGTGCTAAACACATGCCATTTAATTAATAAATAATGAATAAACTTGACACATTTGGTATTTGCCTACAAATTACCACTTTGAAGTCGATTCAAATTTTTTGAGGAAAAATTGTCTTGAGCCAGGTGGGATATGAACCCATGACCTCCTGATAACATGTCAGGTGCTCTGGACCACTGAGCTACCCATTGCCAATTAAGATCTCCTCTAATTGATGATATGAACCTAAAAATTTAATTTCCTAAAAATGAGCTAAATTTAAGGATATATTTTACACAATGATGCAAAAATATTTTCTTTTTAAATGCACATAGTACTTTTTTAAATATATTGTTTAAAACATTTAATTTTTTTACATCAATCTGTAAAGAAAATAATTTGAATCAATGTTTTTCAGAAGTGCATTATAAACAACCTGTATGTATACTACGATATAAGCATGGTCAGTTTGTTTCCCACTCTCACTGTCGAATGCCCACAGATACTGCTGAGTCACACACTGTCAAATTCAGTTTCTGTTTTTTGAGAATAAAGTGCAATTACCTTCCACTTCAAGCAACCTTTCTAAGCATTTTGTTAAAGGCCAAGATTGAAAAATAGTAAAAAAAAAAATTCTACGGAGTTTAAGATGCCAGTTCTATATACCATCGAAAATCACATTACAAAAAAGTTGATATCTCTAAGACACATAGTCTAAGTTCATCAATAATTCTGAAGCAGACAAAACAAATCAAATCCTCTTTTGAGAAAAACAAGAACACGTGAAGTGATCAAAATGCCTAAGTATGGCTATCAACAAGAAGTGGATAAAGCTGTATTTCAGTGTCTTTTTCAAAGAAGAAATGAAAGCCTTGCTATAAATCAACTGATTTTACATGATTATAGTTATGCCACAATGCTTAGAGTAAAAAGATTTAAAGCATCTTCCTTGCTGGTTGGAAAGGCTTGGTGGTGAAAAAATGCTGAACTATAAATATAATCTACTGAACTTACAATTTTATATAAAATATTTCTTATACTTCAAGGAAAATAAGCTTTTCCTCAAAATTCAGAGCATTGGCACCAGAACATTAAACAAAAATATGTCAGGGACAAATATTTGATTGGTTACCATTATTAAGGCATCCTGATATTAAGTTTCCAATATTTTTATTTTAAATTCTTAGTTAACAAACTCTGGACAAGATAAAATATGTTTGATACCCTTACAACAAAATACTTGCTCTCAGGATTTTGTTTAAATAAAAAAATAAATAAATACCCCCTCAAGCAGCTTATTTATACTATACTGCTTTATTTATTACTATATCTTGGACTCTTCCTGTCTGTTCTTCTAATATAAAAAAATGGGTAAAAATATTAAAAAAAAAAAACAAAAAAAAAAAATCAGGGAAAAATGAACACTCTTTTCATATCAGCCATTCATTCATCACATTGTGATAGCTTATTCCAGAAAATCATTAATAAGGCTTAGTAATTGAATTACTCAGTCTCAATGATTTATTAACGCTAAATGAAAGTGCCTTTTCAGAAATGTGCATTTTTAAGCTGACATCTCTCACTGAATTACTTTGTTTTAGTGAGTTTTTTTACACACAGAATGGAGTGCCTCATGACAACATCATATCAGAATAACTCAATCAGAAACAACTAGTTCAAATAAGATAACTTCCTAAAGAAGATGCTTCTATTCTGCACTTAAAAAAACCCACAAAGATTAAATAATCCAATTACTAAGCCTTAATTACAATTTTCAGGAATAAACAGTTTTAAGAAATAAATGCTCATCATTACAGACAACAGACATAAATTAACAGAATACTTTTAGCAACATTACTAACTTGACCAAAGGTATTAGCTGGCAATCCTGTATATATCATATCCATGAATCTACATCAACTCATAACTCCCAAGCAGCAGGCATATTCATAGACTATGCATCAAACTAATGGTATTGTACTGATAGTTATAAAATTAAGAATATTTTTGAAACTGACTGATATGATAACTCATACAAGTGCTTCTTTATCCTCATTTACTTCTCTGAAATAGACCGATTATCACAATTCAAACTTTCAAAACCCTCTTGAAAATGCATCATACTGCAATAAAGTATCTGTTATATTTTCTATAACAAAAAGCCCTTGATAAACAGTAGTAAGCTACTCTAAACAATTGCCAAAGTTGTCTTTTCTTATACAATATTTTAAACAAATGATTTTTCATTAATAGACACTAAATGGTTATTAAAAAAAAAGATTTAAATTTCATTACATTTTACCCCTGCTGCAATTGCTAAAAAATTATTATAGCATTTGGCCTGTATGAATCCTTATACATGAATGATGAGAAGTACTTTTTAATTTATTTAATTATTTAATTAAATTAATTAATTAATTATTTTAATTAATATTTTTAATTTATTTAATTTAATTATCAATTTAATATCTTATAAATCAATGCATTACCAAAATATATAAAGGAATATAACCAACTAGTACCTTTTAAACAAAAAAATTCAGCCTTTTCTAAATAAAAACATTTGAGTGATATTAACCCTTTAATGCCCAGAACGGCTGAGATTTTGAAATGGACTAGTCTGAATAGTGCTATTTCTTTGTTTTTACTACCCTCTACCTTTTTCTCAGATTTCTTGGGCATTAAAGGGTTAATAGAATGCATAGAGACATTTATTGATTGATGCTGGGCACATCTTATGACATATACAGGGTGTCTCTGAATTCATGGCCCAAACGTGAGGGGATGGTAGTACACACCGGAACCCACCAATAGTTGTCATAGAATATGCAGCCGCAAACGCAAGCCTATATGTGGTTCCAGCATGATGGCACACCCGCCCATTTCAGCATGGACGTGCGGCAGCATCTTAATGCCACATTTGGGAACCAATGGATTGGGAGTGGTGGTCCCATCCCGTGGCTACCCAGATCACCCGATCTTTCTTGTATCGATTTCTTTCTGTGGAGACATTTGAAGAGTGTCGTGTACGAGAGCCCATGCAGTCTGCGTGAGGATCTGGTAGCCCGACTGTCCGTCACAGCCACCAATGTGTGCAACAAGCCTGGTGTTTACAAGCAGGTATGCCGATCGCTACTCCGCCGTTATGCAGCCTGTATCAACGTTGGTGGGCAGACATTTGAGCATTTGCTGTAATGATCTCCAATAAATGTCACTCTGGAAACCTCTGTGTCTGTCCTTCATTTCCGACTCCTCACTGTGTTTGCGGCCGCATATTCTATGACGAATATTGAATAGAGGTTCGGTGTGTACTACCATCCCCTCATGTTTGGGACATGAATTCAGGGATACCCTGTATATATTAAACCTAGATTAGATGCTTAATTCAAATATTTACACTAATCTATTACATTTCTTATTATTCAGTGTATGTCCTGAATGGAAAATTTGCTTTAAAATTTGTCTGATTTGTAGAAATTCTGATTATGTAGCTGCTATCGTACTGAATTCCCATTGACACCCATTATGATAGTAATTTGAGCAACATTTTTTTCTTCAGGCCAACACATTAATAAACAACCATGATGGCTTTAATTAATAGATGTTATTTGAAATGTTAATTTCCCAAATACTAAAATTCTGGTGTTCATTTAAACTACACACAATACCATATAAGATTTATAAAAATAATAAAAAAAAAGCTTCCTTAATATATTATGTATTGCATTAGACAGCTCTTATTGGAAAGCCATATTTGCAGTGACTGCTCTTGCAATGTAAACTGAATTGATAAAGTATGCATTACCTAAGCTTATTTAATTTTGCCTGATCATATTATTCACTACCTAATAAATAATTAGTTACCCTCAATCATGAACCATTGCAACACAGCCACGGAAGACTGAACTTTGATTTTAATGTTTGCTAAGTTTCCTGTAATCAGTGATATGATATATTTATGTATTGTCAGTCATTAAAGGCAACTTCAGAATTAGCCCAAATCACACCTTAGTTTGCAAGATGCTACAAGTAGTCAGGCAAATAATTGACACTAGCATGACGAAAATTTCTGGACTCACTCTGAGATGGCCCACTGATATCCCTGAAGGTGATGCACAGCAGTTTCAAACATCTTAATTCATTAAATGCATATTGAATAGAAATAACAAAATGTGCATTCAACTTCAGAAAATAAATATTCATCTATTTTATAACTTTTCATTATTCATTTCAATTTAATATTTTAGCACACAAGAATATTATAGAAACATTGGTGGGCCTAGGCACTTAATGATCAGCTAACCCTATGATAAATTTTTTACATAATTACTAAGAAACATTTAATGCACTCTCATATTAGTTTTTACTATTGTAACAGTTATTTGTGAAAAAAGAATGTTAATATGGAACTCATGAAATAATAAGCCATGAGTGGGATTCAGACCCACGTCTCCTGGGAACATGCCAATTAGGCTAATCACTACACCATTATCGACTAATGTTTTTTTCCACTGGTGTGATATATAAACTTTCCGGATTTTTTTTTTGATTCACACAGTGGCGCCATCCATCCAGGAAGGGGATAACTGTGTTGTCACATAGAGCTGGTATTAAATATTTATCACTCATGCTCATGGTATTATATCAATAATTAAGTAGTAAAGAATCACAGTATGTGTCCTGTAGACATGGTGTGATGCCCCACCATTCACTTTTGCTTTACCTTAACCAGTTTTTGTTTAATTTACGTTATATTTATCATTTTGGGGATTTTTTATTTTCCTTTTCGGCATCACAGCACTCGTTTTCCAGTTTCTAGGAGTTGCGTACGCGCAACTCTGAACTTCCGACCGTAACCGTTAAAGCGCGTGCCAAGGACACGCCCCCTCTTGCGTCATAGCTTGCGTCCGTCATTGTATGCAAATGTCTTTCCCGGCATGCGCCGGTCTTTTGTCAAAACCGTGCCCTGCGAGTCACTTGAGGATTTGTCACTTGAGCTTTGAGAGCAGAGAGATGTAGTAAGGTGCGTAGCACCGTGCGAGTAGCACAGATTTTAGTTTCTTCATTGATGTCTTGGTGAGTTACTTATTTTTGGAAATAAATTTATTTTGTTATGTTACAACTTTTGAGTCTGTAGTTTTTATCTTGAGCAACGCGAATTTAGAATCTTTTTTTTTTTACATTAACTCTTATTGTTAAGAAACATTTTGACTCTCACTTATGAACGCTCACTGGCACTGGAACCCTAAATCAACTTATTTTACATTTTTGGCAATTTGTTAATGATTGCCTGGCGCCCGTTCAAAGCTATCCGGAGCAATAAACTTTAAGTATTCTACATTGTTTGGAGCGTTACAGAGTCACATAAAAGAAGTATATTATTCAAAGGTACTGAAGTTTCAGCTTTGATATTGCTGAATATTTAAGATTGTTGTATGTAATGATTAGAAGTGTCCGGACACACAAGTACGTAGGACGATAAGAAATTTTTTTTTACAAGCAAATTTATATTTTTGTAAAGCTTAGTTTAGCTTTAGTATTGTTGTATAGCAGTACCTTTGAGCGCTGCTCAAGATAAAACGTTTTCAAAATTTCCAAAATTCCAAATTTCAGCAGACCACTAAACATGTCTGCTAACAATATGGCCGATTCCGCCATAATGACTCCCGACATAGAAAGAGTAAAGGGTAGATTGAAAGATGTAATGATGGAAGCAGAAGTGCTAATGAATCTGCTTGATGATAATCGGGAGAAAAGGGGAACGACAACAACCCCTAAATTTGCTGACAATGCTACGTCAGCAAATTTAACCAACGAAGAAACCAACGAAGAAACTTTGAACGTAAGGTTCCATTTTCTGTTCCGTCAGAAGCAAGCGATAGAACAGAGTATTTTCAACCGCCACAACGACAATTTGCCAACCCATCCATTAACTATAGTCCTTATGTTAATTGGCCTTTACCTGAGATAAGGTTCGACGGTTCGAAACGTCCGTCATCGTGGACATTTGTCAAGTCCATGGAGGAGCACTTCCGTTTACATGAAGTGCCAAGCAACAAAAAAGTTGTTTTAGCAGTATCTTGCCTAATTGGATGTGCTAAGCAATGGTGGAATAACGTAGGATGTCGTCATGGCATAGAAATTTGGGAAGAATTTAAAAACGAAATCATGGACATATATCCGGCTTATAATGATTTTACAGAACTAGCTACAGAGTTGTTTTCACGAAGACAAAGGGAAAGAGATGACATAGAAAAATTTATATGGGGTACAGTAGAGTTATACCAGCTGTACGATGCTGATGCCGCTGAAATTGATATTGTAAATTGCATATTGTCTCAATTACTTTTGCCCATCCGGGAGTTCCTAGAAGTACGAAGGGTTAATTCAGTAACCGAGTTAGTCAAATTGGCTCGGCAATACACTGCAAGAAGAGAATCTGCAGCAAATACACATAACCAACAATGGATGCCATTCCCGCCAAAGCAGCGATATCAGGTTGAGTCTCGTAGAATGACTCCCACACGACCGGAAGTTACACGGTCCAGACAATTTGCGCCGAACGCGCCTAGAACTATAGAATATGAACGAAGTAGAGACTTTTTGCCACGTCAAGCTTCAAACCATAACACTAGACCTAAAACTTTGGTTAAACAACCTCAATCTTTCACTTGTAACTTTTGTGGCCGACTGGGACATACTGAAAATTTTTGCTACCGAAGGAATGAAAATTCGGGAAACTTTCATCGGGATCTTTGAAGCGAGAGGCCAAGGTTCCTCAACAAAAGCCCTCTCATGAGTTATACCTTGCCACTATGGCTTTACCTTTTGTTACTGATTGCCACGAAGTAACTAACAGATCGAAACGATACAGAAGTCGATCTTCAGTTTGCTAAGGAACAAGTTTTCGACGATAATAATGACGAATGTCAATTGACAGTGCAGCCGCGGTCCAGTGGACTTTTTGACTTTTTGACTTACCTTGTGGTCCAGAACAGATTATTTCAGAAGCACCTATAAAATGTCCCGTTAGTGCAAATAAGGAGTGTTTAAATAACGAAGTTTGTGAAGTAGAAGAATCGTATGAGGAAGCCGTTTTTGAAAAGGTTTTTAAAGTAGAAGTTTTAAAAGAAAGTAATAATAATGAAAATAATTTTGAGTCTGATTTAAGTGAAGAAAAAACCAACCAAGAAGTTGTGCCGACCGCAAGTATTCCTGACAAGTCTGGAGGTCTTCAACTATTAAAGCGTCATTTGGAGGCGGACACCATTAAGCCAAAGAAGTACGAGAAAAGGTTCTTCAAAAATCCGCACGGAGCAACGAAAAGCCGACGAAACGACCAGAGCCTGCAGAGCGACAACCGGCAGCGAACATCGGGAAGATGACGTCACGAGAGAGATCTACAGCGACGACTTGACTTGAACGAGATCTTCAGTAACAACTTTACGTGAAGCCACCCAACGACGACGGAAGGATGTTATCGGAAACGGACTAGATGATTTATCGCCACGGAGTGCCAACAATGAAATTTAAGTATATTTTTCTTTCACTTGGCACTTGATTGAGATATAAAATGTTTTTGTTTTGGAATAGATGAAGACGAAGAAGAAGCCTTATTGTGAATTATACAGTTAGCGATGTTTAATTTCTTGTTGAAACTTTAGAGTTAGATATTTATTTTTGAAAAGTGAAATTTTTGTACTTCGAGTTTATACTTGTGTGAATAGAAATTTTTTTTGCATTCTTGTTCATCGAGGTTCTAGTTATTGTATTTACGTGAGTTAAAATGTATTTTTGTAGATTTTTTTTTTCAGCTGACTGATAGCTGAAAATTTTGCAAGTCGATATTGGAAAGTTTAGAAATTGTAAAATGTTTCTGGATATGAATGAGAAGAGTGAAAGAGAATTAGTGATTTAAGAATTTGTATTGTAAAATAACGTGCATTCCAAAGCGAATTTATGAAAAAAAAGGAGATTCATGTAAAAGTTATTGGATGAAATGTGATCATCGTATATTATAAATTATTTACACTCTTTTTTCTTTATTCTTAGATACGATTTATGTATATGTGTTTAAATCTGTTCAGTGTCATCAGTGATATTTATGTGTCAATGATACGTAATTTTTGTGGATGACATTGACAGTATTTATTGGTATATATAGATGATGACCATGATGATGACTGCAGAATTTTGTTTTTTTTTGTGTGTAACTTTTTGGAGCTGTCCCCAAATGGCATAGTCTGATAACAGAGTTGTTATCAGCATAACTCCTTTGGGAGGGGGACGTTAGCTCTGAAGGGGGAGGTAACTAATACTTTTTTATTTCAGCTAGATCGCGATTTCTGTGAATAGGAGAAGAATTAGCGGATGATTACAATCCCGCTTGTTTGTAAATTTTGAATTTTCTTAGCTTTGCGTATTTGAATGTAATTAGGAGGAGATAACGGTGTTCGAATACCCGTTTTTCTATGTGATTTAGGTGAAGAATTAGCTTTCACATATTTTTATTGTGGTTAGGGGAAAAGCGGAAGTTATTACCCCGCTAACAACAAATGTAATGAATCACTTTTTTTCTTTTCATCTTTTTAACATTTATTAGACTTAAGAAGTTAGGAGTTATTAACCTGTTTTTCTGTACAGTTCAAGATATGCCAATTTCGAGTTTGTATCAGAATGTGATACTAGTTAGACCGATGATGCTAGTATACAGTTAACTGTCACAGCCACTGGTACGTAAGTACACTAGGGTAGCTGTTAAACACATATTTTTGTTAGGAGGAAAAGGGAGGAGGTACCTTTGGTTGTGCTGGAAAATTGTGTCAAAGTAAGAATAGTTCATCGTATCCAAATTTGCGTTAGCATACTTCTACTTATTTATGTTTAGCCATGTGTAAATGACGTAAGATGTGTCCTTTATTCAAAATTTGCTCGTCAAAATTTGTTAGGTCAATCATTTTGACTCCCTTTGGAAGGGGGAGTTGTGATGCCCCACCGTTCACTTTTGCTTTACTTTAACCAGTTTTTGTTTAATTTACGTTATATTTATCATTTTGGGGATTTTTTATTTTCCTTTTCGGCATCACAGCACTCGTTTTCAAGTTTCTAGGAGTTGCGTAAGCGCAACTCCGAACTTCCGACCGTAACCGTTAAAGCGCGTGCCAAGGACACGCCCCCTCTTGCGTCATAGCTTGCGTCCGTCATTGTATGCAAATGTCTTTCCCGGCATGCGCCGGTCTTTTGTCAAAACCGTGCCCTGCGAGTCACTTGAGGATTTGTCACTTGAGCTTTGAGAGCAGAGAGATGTAGTAAGGTGCGTAGCACCTTGCGAGTAGCACAGATTTTAGTTTCTTCATTGATGTCTTGGTGAGTTACTTATTTTTGGAAATAAATTTATTTTGTTATGTTACAACTTTTGAGTCTGTAGTTTTTATCTTGAGCAACGCGAATTTAGAATCTTTTTTTTTTTACATTAACTCTTATTGTTAAGAAACATTTTGACTCTCACTTATGAACGCTCACTGGCACTGGAACCCTAAATCAACTTATTTTACATTTTTGGCAATTTGTTAATGATTGCCTGGCGCCCGTTCAAAGCTATCCGGAGCAATAAACTTTAAGTATTCTACATTGTTTGGAGCGTTACAATGGAACTCATGAAATAATAAGCTGAAAAAAATTGGTTTTGCCGTGAGTTCGAATTCCACTCAGGGCAAAACCAATTTTTTTCAGGTTAATTATTTCCTGAATTCTATGTCTACGGGACACATCCTATGATTCTTTACTACTGAATGTTAATATTTTAGGTTGGAAAGCAATATATATTATTAATTCATATACTTAGGTTAAAATATATATAAAAGCATTTTCCCCATACTTGAAACTTATCAGCTATCATGTGGCGCAGTCTTTGATAATATACAATTCCACAAAAGACATCTGCTTCTAGTTCTTTTCCACTAAATCCACTATACATTTTTTCAGTGCTATAGTAATGGTAGCCAGCTGAAACAAATAACTTATTTTCAGTTTATATACATTTAATATATTCAAATAAATTGCATTAAATATGAACAACTATAAGAAAAATGTAACAGTAGTTAAAAATAATATTAATTAGTCAAGCAGTTGATGAACAGTTCTAAAATTTGTGCATATTTAATTACAGGCCATTGCATCTGTGATAGTTGTTCTATTGTATTATTATAGACATCAATAATAATCACAGCGTTACCTACTGCTCTTTTGGCATTGATAAATCAATAAATGTTTTGAGGAAAAAATTTTCGCCGACATAAGGGACTCGAACCCGCATCTCTTCAGAAACATGCCAGAGTATTTATTCTCCCAGCTGAACTAATGCCAGCTAGTCTTTTTCCCACTAATTAGCGGAAAAAAGACGAGCTGGCAAATTTAAATGCTACACTGTCAGTCTGGCATAACCAATTGCTTCATGGTTTCCTAAAGATAACAAATCACTCAAAATGATGGGGGGGGGGGGGTGCTGTTCAAAGATAATAGGATGGTCAAATAATCACAGAGGTGGTTATATTTTTGATGTTCACTATTCTGTTATCTCAAGGCTACAAAAATTCCAAATAAACCAAACAGTTATAAGACCTATTCAAATCATCTAATCTATATATTCGATCATCAATTACTCCCCTCGAATTGGTCACTACACTGATTACTGTCTTAATGACTCATTGCAACCAGAGGAAGGCATCTGTCTCAAATATGGCCAGAAGGCTTCACAAGGCCCAACTTGAAGCCCATCCACCAGTTGTATGTGTACTTTTAACCTCCAGACATAGACAAACCTGCTTGAAATTGTTCACAATCATGTAGCTTGAACCATAGAACAAAAGAGCTATGTCCTGTCATGTACATGGTTGGAGAGCAGATAAGTACTGACCTGGAAAGAGATGGGAACCCTCAGCAAGTTCCATAACATCATTGAGAGAAGTATATTTGGTGGTGAAGGTCTGACTGTGTGGGCCAGAGTTTTACTGACAGGATATACCAACCTCAATGTGTTTAATGGAAGTTCTGTGAATGCTCTATTAGGAAAATCCTTGGTCCCTCTGTTGAACTCTATGCTGATGCAGTAGGTGATAATTTTCTCCTAATGGATGATAATGCCTGTCCACAGAGAACAAGATTGAGCAATCAATATTTTGAGGAAGAAGGCATCCAACCAATGGAGTGGCCAGCACTCTCTATGGATCTCAATCTAATAGAACATCTATAACATTAACAGAATTTTATAATATTTATAACAATACACTATAACAATTAACAGAAAAAAATATTTTTTTATTTTCCCTGTTTTTGTGTTGATACATTTCAGATTTTTCTTTTAAAAGATAGACTTGTGTGAAACAGATAGTAGCTATCTTAGCCATTTTCCTCATAATTGGCACTGAGTTTTAGAGATTTATGATAGCCAGATAACAATTGCAGTGGAAAAAGGGTGTCTCCATTCACGCAGGAGAAAAATAGGGTGAAAATCTCAGATATATTGCTCTTCCCTGTGATCTGCTTAAACACCTGGAGAAGGAACTATATAGATGGGGTAATTTGGGTATAAAATACAGAATTGGTGGAAAGTGCCATTAACCTTGACATAGAAACTTTTGGTTTTGGCCTTCCCACCAAACCTTTGACATCACTTCATGCCCTCCAGAAATATTTCCAATGTGTATGTTTGCAAAACCATTAACAGTCAGCCTTGCCCTGGACATAGGTTGAGAGAAATAAAGGAAGTAATTCTCATGTTTCAATCCAGCACAGTATGGGTCTTGTACTTCTAACAAACTGCATAAAGTTAAATGTGTAATGTTTTCAATTTCTTTACTTATATTTATTCATTAGATTATTTTTAAGCTATATGAAGTCTCTTTTTCAGAAATTAGGTATAAAATATCTTTCTTTATTTTGTGTGGTAAGGCTGGTCATACACCAGGTGGGAATTTTTCTGCAAGTGGCAAAATAGTTGTGATTAAAATTTCTCAAGTTCATTATGCTAAAAAAGAACAAAAGTAACAAATAATCAATAATTAAATCACAAGCCAGTAAAAAAAAAACTACCCTCAAGCAGCTGCTTGCCACAGAGATCTGACAGGAGCCTGCCAGTTTAATATGCCATAGTAAAAGGTCTGTGAGGATGACAGGACCTCAGTGGGAAAAAAAGACAAATATCCATGCCTTTACCTGAGGCTTGAACCTTGGTTCCTTTGATCAATTTTACAAACAGCTAAACATTATAACCACTTTGCCACAGGATGGTTACAATTTAGTTTTGTGTGAGTGGGATTTGGACCCACGTCTCCCAATAAGAATAATGGTTAGCACAGGAAATGTGGATGGTAAATAGCCCTTTTTACTTATTTTTTGCTAGGAGGAGTATGAACTTTAAACTGCTTCTTACTATAATACAGTTCATTAGTATAAGATTATTTGAAAGTCTAAATTTTATTGTGAGCTTATTTAATGATTAGAAAGCCATATAATAAGATTATTTAAATGTAATATATTGGCTGAATTGCCATAAAACTACTAGATTTCAACTGTTCATTGAAGTTGGGTGCACGGACAAATCACAAAGACTCCAAAAGGGCTCAGATATGAGTAAGGGATGGATAGCTATTAGGAGGTAGATGGAAGCTTTCTGTCCAGGCCTTGATCTAGAAAGAGGGTTTGGGGGAGGGGACCAGTGAAAGTATCGATCCAGTATGCTATTCTGATGTAATGATTTCCTCTCAATTTCAGTAGTCTTCAAAAATATTTCTTGCAAAATTATGTGTAATATACATATACACCTATCCCTAAATTTACACAGTTTTGGTTTTACACAGTCAAAAAAAATGTAACCAGTTTCAATTTACACGGTGAGAGACAGCTTCACAGGGACAAGAAAATGCAACCCATTCCATTTTACATGATTATAGACTTGGGTTTATACGGTACAGATCGAGTTTTTTTTTAAGGTATATAGATATAACACACATTAGGAAGTAGCAGTGGTTTAGTGTCAAAGACTGCCATTCCAAACTAAAAATCAACTAAATGGTTTTATCTAACATCTTTTATTTTCAAGAACAGATAATTCCTATATTAATAAAACTGTCATCTGTAACAAGTTACACTTATATTCTTTCACTAAAAGTATATTTTACCATTTTAATGCAATCTGTCTCACATCTTAAAGAAATGAAGCCTGTTTTGAATCAACAGTGAGATCTGACTATTCTAGACTGAATTTTTTTGACAGTAAACATTGTGTTTTATTTCAATTTTATCAACAAGTTTAACTTTGTAGACTCTTATATATGCTAAATACAGCTAATTCGTAAGTACATGGTTTCATAAAATATCATATAAATAGTAATTTTACAAAATAAAGCACTAAGTGTTGGTACAAATGCTTAATTCTAATTTATATTTAGTTCATAAATATCCTTTCAAATTTTGTCTTCAAATTATATAGTGAACGTCAACATTTAACTACGAATATTTTTCATGACCAAAAAGAAATACATGAGAAATTAATCTAAGCTTATCTGAATTAGTGCAAATAAAGTACAAAATAATGTTATATTAAAGCTTATTATTAATGCTGAATTAAAATTTAAAAAAATGCAAATATAAAACTTTCAATGTACATTTTAATCATAACAAGGATTTTTTTCCAGAACTTATCCTTCCCCAAGGGATGCAACCAACCAGGGGATATGGAGCCCCTCCCCCCCCAAAAAAAAACAAAAAAAAAAACAAAAAAAAAAAAAACTCTGGGGTTGTCTTATATGAAATCTTAATCTTGTGTACCTGCTTTGAAATCCAAAGCAGTTGTCATTGTATTAATAAATTATATCTGTATAATAAAAAAAATTTTCATTGCTGAACACTGGAGTATTTCCCTACAGTACATTGTTTAATAAATCTCTGATGATTTTAGAAACATAATCATTATTTCCTATCTTAAATATATTAAAGAAATGCAACAATTTTGGAGTGTAATATACTAATAACAGTTTATTAAAATACTGAAATCTCTTTTAAAGTACTGCAGTACTTTAAAAAAACTTCTGGCATACAAAGACAGCTATGAACACTATTGTTAATAGCTACATACTACTGTTCAACAACAATTACAACAGGAATAAAAAAAAGGAGAATTATCTGTCAGTCTTTTGCTCACCACTAAAGATTTACCTTCTTCCAAGAGTTTTCCAAAGTAATCTACAGCAGATCTTTCTTTAGAATATTTGAATGATTTTTCTTCAGAAAATTCAAAAGGAGATGCATCATCTAATTTAGCAAGAAGAGCTGTACTCTTACCAGCCATAACTTCAATCATCATTCCTATGGTTTATATTAAATACAGAAAAAAAAAAACTTTAGTATAGCAAATATTCCTTGACCAAACAAGCAGGAAATGTCTTATTTTTACTGAATATAACAACATTAATCTTTATGGATGTTAAAAGCAGGAAAAAAATAGTATTTCTTTTGCTCATTAAAAAAAAATACAAATAATGTGCAAATGCTATAAAGCAATACAATAATACACATAAAATATATTTAAAAAAAACTACTCTGGTTCAAAGATAGTGGCAAGTTAACATTAGTAATCTGATTGATACATCACAGTAGTGTCATCTCCTTTACTTTCTTGCTGTATTTTATGCCTTTTTTTAGCATGCATAAGTCATAAAATAAACAAATTTCATTTGTTACAGTTATATTTGCTGTAGATTGACTTCATTAATGGAACTGCTATTTTTCACTGCAAACTTCTATTACTGCACACTATTAGGAAATACGTTGCTTGCTAGGAGCAGGTATTGGCTCAATAGGTAGCACACTAGGCACAAAATCTGCAGTTCTATGATATGAATCCTAATAAATAATGAAATAAACTCGACGTATTCCACATCAACTAATAAATCAGCACTTTAGTGTCAATTTAAATTTTAGAGGAAAAATTGTCTTGAGCCGGGTGGGATACGAACCCACGGCCTCCTGATAACATGTCAGGTGCTCTAATAATACGTAAAGTTTATTTCATTATTTATTATCTGCATGCGTGTAATCATATGCTTCCATCTATTGGCAAATTAAAGGCCGCTTGTGGCTAAACTGCCCAGAATAGCGCATATATGACATAAAAGAAATGTTCATTAGCGCTAATTAGAGGAAATCTTGATCGGCGGCCGGTAGCTCAGTGGTCCAGAGCACCTGACATGTTATCAGGAGGTCGTGGGTTCGTATCCCACCCGGCTCAAGACAATTTTTCCTCCAAAATTTAAATCGATGCTAAAGTGCTGATTTATTAGTTGATATTGAATCCTAAATGTGCCAGTGTTGAAATTTATTCTGCTAACCACCACCACCACCACCACCACCCTACCCTGCCTTTGTTAAGAAAGGGGATACTGATGGGCTTGGAAAGGTTACCGTCCATCAGATGGGATGTTAAGCCTTAGTCATGTGTGCAGGAGAGCCATACTAATACAACTTAAAGAATACACCTGGATGGCCTTGATGGACAGACTTCATCTGTCCCCCAAAAGCTGTCCAGTATATCCCCTTGCCCAACCTTCTCTGAGCCCTTGGGGTCTTTGTGACCTGACTATTCTGTGCAAAAGAAAGTAACATTTTGAGATAAAAAAAAAACCTAACATTGCCTTCCTTTCTTTTCATAGTATTTCCAAAACGTTTTTTGTCATAATTTAGCACTTAAGAGAGAGGAAGCCAGTCAGTAGCACTCTAAGCTAGCAACCTGAATTTCTGGATTCAGATTCTACTTGTATCTGCTCCAAGATTTGCTCTACTAGTTAATGTTTCATCCTTGTTAAGAAAGGAAACACTCTTCAGTTTGGAAAAACATTGTTCACTAAATGGTACATTATTCCAGGGTCCTGTGAAAGAATGATATATCTTGTACCAGGATGCTAATAAAACCTTCTTTTGAAGCTGGATGATAGGGTATCTACAGAAAGAAAAAAAAAACCAATACTCTGGGATAGGTGGGTTTTACTTCAACAATTAAACTGGAATTTAAATGTAACAGGCCTTTCCATTGAAATAAGGGTCAGTAAATGGTAGATAGGTAATCACTGGAAGGAGAGCTATGCACCAATCCCCTGTGATGATGCATAGAACTGGCCAGGCCTAGCACCTAATGTTCGATCCCGCCTTCTCGTAGTGCAGACCGTTAGCACCTTTCAAGAGATACTCTCTTGTGGAAGTGAATGGAAGGGGAGGTCTGACAGATTAGTGTGGCCTACTGATCTGGACAACTATGGCTACTTTTCTTTTTTTTTCTACCCTGCTGAGGAGTGGTCAACTACACAGGGTCCTGGTGCTGACCATATAAACTTACTGGACTGATATATGGCTCTGAGCTTGATTATGGATCCTGAATTTGTTGTGCTGGTGGGCTTCTGTGGAGGGAAAATCTTCTGCTGTGTGTTCTGTTTGTGGGTTGACAGCCCCAAGTGAATAGATTCGCAGGATATGTTTATCCAGCTGGAAAATAATCTTTAGCAGAGGTCATCGCAGGTACCTGAACTCTTTGCTTCTACTGGCATCGTCAAATTCTATATTGGAGGAAATCTTCTAGTGTAGATGACTTCAGCCTTTAGTGGTGGGGGAATGGGTCTTTGCCCCATGTCTGCAATTAGAGGGCTGTTTGATATTGTCGACATCCCCTCTCTCAATAAACATAATTTCTTTAAACCAACTCTTCTTTAAATCTAACCATTTTCTCTCCATAGGAAGTTGGAATATGAGGACTCTGCATAGAGCTAATTCTCTTGATGTCCTCACACAAGAATTCCATCGTTATAATTTAGATATTCTCGGCTTGTAATTATCAGACCAGGTGGACTGATAAAAGTCAGATTCTTAAAAATAATCTTAAATTTCTCTTTTCAGGGAGGGAAGACAATAAACATCACCAAGGCATGGGTCTGCTTCTCAGAAGACACGCTAGTGATGCTCTTCTAGGATATGAGTGCATAATGAAAGGTTTCTTACAACAAAATTTCAGACAAGCCCTAAAGACTTGAATGTTATCTGCTGTTATGCCCCAACTGAGGATGAGAAGGTTAGGTTTTATGGACAACTTCAGGATATTTTGAAATCTGTCAAGGAGATATTACCCTTGTTCTAGGTGACTTCAATGCTAAAGTTGGTACTTACTCTGACCTCTGGGGAGGAGTGATAGCCCTTTTGGTATTGGTAGCTGCAATGGCAATGGGCAACGTCTCCTACAGGTAAGTAAACTCAATGGTTTCAGAATAACTAACACTTATTACAAACACCGCGACATACATAAGTACACATGGGTTTCACCTGATGGGCTGCATAAGAATATGACTGATTATATATTAATTAACATCAAATGGGCTAGTTCTATTACGCTCCCCTATATACCAGGGCATATAGGGGAGCTGAAATTGGATCTTACCATTACCTTGTTAAAAGTGTTGTGCTAGGGTTAAAAAAATTTACCTTTAATACTGAAGCTCTGGAAGACCCATTTATAGCTAAAGCTTACCATGATAGGTTACTTAGTCATTATGACAGTCATGGTTTGCTTACTATTGAACTTGAGGAAGAATGGGACAGTTTTAAACAGGTTTTTTTGGAAACTAACAATACTCTTTAAGAAAAAAGGAGCAGAGGAGGCAGAATAATTTGACTGATAAGGCATTTGAGCTTATTTCAGAAAGATAGAACTGCAGGAATGTCCTTAATTAATATCCTACTAGTCCTAATAGAAAGCATTACAGAGAGCTTAATAAATGTGTGAAGGATCAGTTAGTTGCTGATAAGAATCTTTGGCTTGATGGCTTGGCTGACAAAGCCGAGGAAACAGTTAGACAGCACAACAGCAGAGAGCTGTTTGTGTAGTAGAAAATGGATTGAAAGATAAACAAGGTAAGGTTATAGAAGATGAGGATTCTGTCATGGCTAGGTGGGCTGAGCATTTCAGTGATGTTCTAACAATGTGGTTAGTTCTACTCCCATTGTTTGCAATGATGGCTTTAATGTTGGCCCTATAACACAATCTGAAGTTATTTTGGCTGTTTCTAAACTTAAACTTCATAAATCCCCAGGGGTAGATGAAATTACTACAGAAATGCTTAGAGCTGGGAATGTAACTAAATTGTATGACTGAAATTTTGAATAACTTTTATGATAAAGGCATGGTTCCTAAGGATTTTACCAGAGCTAATATTATTCCTATTTTCAAAAAAGGTGATCGTATTTCTTGTGATAACTGTAGGGGTATCAGCCTACTCTCTGTTCCAGGTAAAGTTCTTTGCATGATTGTGCTTAATAGAATTAAGAATCTGGTTGACAGGCAATTGCATGGTGAGCAATGTGGATTCAGAAGTGGTAGGGGATGTGTAGATCAGATATTTTTACTCAGCCAGTTTCTTGAGAAATGTTTAGAGTTTCAGAAACCTTTGGTTGCCAGCTTTTTGATTTCAAAAAGGCTTTCGACTCCCTTGATCGACATAATCTGTGGTTGATTGTGAAATCATATGGTATACCAGACAAGTTAGTTAACCTAATGAAAACTCTCTATAATAACACTGAATCGTGTGTGAGCATTGGTAAGGCTTGTAGCAATTGGTTTAGCATTACTTCTGGTGTTCGACAAGGGTGCATTTTGTCCCCTTTTCTCTTTAGTTTGGTTATTGATTATGTTATGCAAAATTCACTTCAAGGGAAAGATTTTGGCCTTAAATGGGCTGGAGATACGAAAATTTCTGATTTAGATTATGCTGATGATTTAGCCCTTTTCGCAAATGATGTTGATGAGATGAACTCTTTCATTCAAGCTGTTGATGTAACTGGTAGTAGAGTAGGTTTGGTTATAAACAGAGAGAAATTAAAGTGATGAAAATTGGTCAGGCAGGCTTGATTCAGTTAATCTGAATGATGGCAGTCTTGAGTAGGTTAACAGTTTAATTACCTTGGGAGCTATGTAACAGATACTGGTGATGTGCGGCATGAGATTAACAGACGAATAGGAATTGCTGCCGGAACTTTTAAGAATCTATGGAGTGTGTGGAGAAATAAGTGTATACAATTAAAAATACCTTTTTGCTCAAAAATTAATTTAAAATAATTTAAAATTCTCTGTCATTGAGCAATACAATTTTAGAGTTTATCCTTCAAACTATTTGCATGTTGCAAGTTCTTAGGAGAAAACTCTCAGAAGCTTTTCGGAGCAAAGACAGTGCTCTGTCTTCAGTGAAGTGATGCTATGTACTGACGTTGGGTCTGTTTAGACAAAGAGCTTCTTTCCACATGTTGTGAAGGGTGATTCCAGTGTCTCGGTTGCAGGTGGGAACGGAAGAGGTCATTATTTCAATAGCCTCGCGGACTATGGCTCCATAGAAAGTGGATACACGTGCAAGAAGTGTGCCGTGCTCCCAGTCTATTGTTGCTGTGTGTTGCACTGCTAGCTCAGAGGCGGCTGTCGTTAGCTTCTTTTGGCTGACATCAGTTTGGTGCTCCGCAAACCTTTCTTGTAAAGAGCGAATGGTTTTGCCGATGTAGTACACAACGGAATTATCCGGCAAATGTAGGCAAAATCAGTATACGCCCGATTTTTGAAGTAGGCTATATTTGTCTCTGTCCCTTTTGACTAATTTCTTCAAATATGGAGCTGGGCTGAAAACAATTTTTATATTATGGGCTCCGAGTAATTTGCAGACCGATTCACATAGGACAGGAACATAAGAAATAGGTCCGGCAAAATTTGTACGTTCGGGGTTGGTAATTGGGAGGAGAGCCGAATCTCTTCTGTTTTCGTTTCTATATTTACTGATAACTTTGTCTATGGCTGTTGAGTTGTAGCCATGGGAAGCAGCGATGGAATGGATGTTTAAAATTTCTTCTTCAAGCAGCTGCTCATTTGAAGACACGGCGAAAGCCCTATGTGTAAGGGAACGGAAGGCTGCAATTTTGTATGCCCATGGGGCGCATGAGTCTGCACGTACGATAGAAGGGACGTAGCTAGGCTTCCGGTATACCGACGTCGTCAAGGCTCCTGTGTCATCTTTTTGGATGAAAATATCTAAATAGGGGATGGCACTTCTATTCTCCTGAACATTCCTTCTATATCGTGGGATATATATTGTTGGCAGAGTCAATGAGGCTGTTTAATTGCTCATCGCTGCCATTCCAAATTAAAAATATATCGTCGACATAGCGACACCAGAAGAAGGGTAAAATTGCTGCTGAGTTGAATAATTTTGTTTCAAGATCTTGAAGGACAATTTCGGATAGGATACCGGAAAGGGGTGAGCCCATGGGGGCCCCCTGAGTCCTACCTGTAGATTTGGTTGCCGAACTGGAAATAGTTGTTTTCGGTGACGAGTTTTAGAGCCTCATGAATGGCATTGATTTCAGGAAGGGAAAATTTTTGTGTTTCAATAATTTTTGTCCGAAACAACATGACTGCATCAAAAACTGGAGTGGATGGGAATAAAGAGACTATGTCAAGTGTGACAAATTTGCTGTCAGGAGGAATGGACAGATCCTTGAGTCAGTTGAGAAATTCCGCTGTCGACTTTATAGAGAATGGGTGATCGGAAATGAAGTTGGATAGAAATTTCGATAAACTCTTTTCAAGAAAGAAAGTTGGAGAAGTTCTTTTGCACACGAGCGGCTGGATGGGATAATTATCTTTGTGCACTTTGCACTGGGCAAACATTTGCGGTGCTTGGCAGTTGGATGGCACTGAGCTCTTCTTAAGGTCCTTGGGGAGCCACCTGTTGTTTTTTAGCCTGCAGACCTTGTTTTTGATGCTACTGGTGGGGTCAATATTTAAACAAGGGCAATGGGAACTATTTATGAAGTCCAAAACTTTGGCATCATAGTCACTCTTGTCCATTATGACAAACTGGCATGTTTTATTGGCTAAAGTGACAACAATGTCAGGGGTGTTTTGAACGTTTTTTAATGCCTGAAAATATTCCGATGAAAAGTTCCTATCTGAGTAGGATGGAAAATTTTGTCGGGATTTCGTGAATTTGAGGACTTTTTGTCTGATAGCATTAATTTTATGCTCTTCCAAATGTTCGCGCGCATTGTTAATGATATTTTCAACTTCGGAGATTATTTCTTTTTTGTCCAAATTTCTGTGGAAAGGGTTGAATTTAGGGCTATGTTCCATAGCAGCCAGCTCGTTAAGGGGAAAAATTTTATTGGACAGATAATAACAGGAAGGGGTTTAAAAAAGCTGGCTCTAAAATTGTATTGCTCAATGACAGAGAATTTTAAATTATTTTTAAAAAATAAGCGTATACACCTAAAGACTAAAATTAGACTGTAGAATAGTTTGGTTCTTTTTAGTGAAACTTGGACACTTTGAAAACAAGATAGCAGGAAACTAGATGTTTACACAGTATCTTGAGCATTAGGTGGTTCAACTTTGTAACTAATGATGAAGTTACGGAAAGGAGTTGGCAATCTCCTTTAAGCAGCATATTGTGCAGAGAGAGACTCCACTGGTTTGGTCATGTTGCCCGTATGGATAATTATAGATTGGCAAATAGGGTTATGAACAGTGTGCCTAAAGGCCTCAGAGAGGGGGGAGACCTAGGGTGCGGTGGGCAGACAATGTCAAACAGGATCTTGTTAGAATTGGTGTGCAGTGGCCTGATGTAGCTCAGGACAGACTTGCTTGGAGAACTAAATAGCATGGTCTGGTTGGACCTCCGTAGCCCATGACTGCTTCAGGATGATGATTGTAATAAGATACTTGATTTATGCACTTTGGCACAGGGTGTGGCATTCTTGCATATGAAACTACAATTAAGTAACATCTAACAAAAAAATGGCCCTTTTAGGCTGAATCTGATTTTTAATATGAGGCAATGGCTGCACAAAAGTTACAAACCCTTGCTAGTTTCAAATAGTAGTCAACAGATAGAATGTGTTTAGGGTAGGAGTTCTCACAAAACATTTGATCTAACTGCTCTTGCGGTCACTATAACTTTTTGGTGGTTGCATTTATAACTGTTGCCAGATCCTACAACAAATAGCATTTTTCTTAATTTATAATGTGACTTTTTTGTATGATAACAGTTTATTGCAATGACCAAAATTGTTTTAGTTGAATTTCTTCTGCATAAATACTTACATTTCTTACCTATTAAAAAAAATGAAGTAGCAGAACAAAGTTTCAGCCATTTTTACTGCTAGGCAAATGGATATATTTAGTTATTAGTTTAGAAAAATGTGAGCATGTTTCCTTCTTAGTTTTCATTATTAAAATCAGTTAACACAATGTACATAAAGACTCAGTGAACTGTTGATGGAACCAAAGCAAGTATTGATTAAAAAGAAATTATGTGTAAGAGAGTATAATTTTTTTTACTATAAAGAGCACAGAAAAACCTTACAAATAATTAAAAACTTTATTTACTATTCATATAAAAATTAGATGGTGGCTTTATCAGATATTTAGAAATCACTGGTTTATATTATATTATTACAAGAGGGTGGCATACCTAGCAATTTCTGATATCAGCCAATTTATATCAGCTTTTCACTGTTTCAAATTTGTTTAAAATGTCCACTAAATATCAGTGAATGAGGTGTAAGATTCTGATCAGTGAGAGTAAAAATGAAATCTGCAACCTTTAAGCCAGTGGGGAATAAAGCAAAATGATTTGTATTTTTTTGGCCATTAGTGGAAAAAAAATTAATAATTTACAGGATTTAGCCAAAGGATGGTTAAAGCAAAAAAATAATGTGTACTAATTTTAATTTCACATATTTCTTCCTTATTTAACAATAAGTTTAAAGCAGAAAATATTCATAATTTGAAATTTACAGTTGTGTCCTTTCATTGGGAAATTATTTATTACTCTGGAATTTTACAAGCAAGAAGCTGAATGAACTAAGCAGTTATATGATTCTGAGCAATGTCAATTTATGTAACTTATCTACAACCAGTTACAGAATTCATGGGTATGCCTATGCAAATAACAGGGCAAAACTTAGCATTCAACTTATAACCTTAATTATAATTTAATTAATTGTAGCAAACTTTTAACTCTAGACTAACCCTTCAAATTACTAATAAGTCATGTGCTTTGCATGCTAATCCAAATACAAACTAGAGTGAGACTGCAATTCTATCATTATTTAAATAAATACCAAATTCCAGAGAAGTTTTCAAATTTCTTGAGTTGCACTTTCAACAAAGTACATGCACTATTTGAATCACTACACTGGAAAAAGGTTTTTATAATTACTGCTAGGAATTGCCAATTTGTAGTAATACATATAAATTTTTTTTGATATATATATTATTTTAATTTGTTCTAGGGGTAAATGCTATATATATAATATAATTTTGCTTTTTGTTATTGTAAAACTGTTTGCAATGTCTAAAAATAAATTGAATTCAACTGCTAATAAATCATAACTAATAATAAATCAATAGGCATCAGTCATCGAGTAATAATAAATTAATTGATGCAATGAATAAATCAGTACTGTAATATAGAGAGAACAGAAAGAATTGCTGTTATCCCCTTCCTCCTATGCTTTTATGAGAAAATGCTTGATCTGCTGGTAGTGGTGACTCTCGGTATGCTGCACAAGTAGCAGTGGTTGTGGTATTGTTGATTGAAAGCACATCACGTATACTTTATATTCATGAAAATAAAATTAATTGGTAATAATTAATTAATAATTGATGCATAAATATAATTTGACAATTAATAATCATTTAGCTGATATATGATATGAATTTCTCATGAATTTATACATTTAAATACAGGAAAAATAGCTTCATTTGTATGTCACAGGATGTCTTCTCCCACCCAAGGGACAGTCCAACATTTTCCCATCGAGCCTCCAAGGTATAGACTTGCACCATCATTTTAAAAGTTGTGAAGTTCAAATTGTTTACCTATTGTCATACGAGATGGAAATCCATGTGGGTTGAAAAGAATGTCAGGAACAATTCCCTCTGAAGTAAATGGCATGTCTTCAATGGATAAAAAAGTACCACATATGCCTTTCTGTCCATGCCTATTTGAAAACTTATCACCATTTTCTGGAAATCTCTGGATGTGAAAATATTAAAAAGTCCCTTAAGACGTTAGACAGAAAAATTGTTACATATGTCAAGTTATTAATATTACATTGAAAGAAATTATTATCTCCATATACAGAAAGCAAAATTTTATAAGTATACCATTAACAGCAGATTTTACTAGTAACTGTGAGCATAGTATAAAGTTTAATGAAAAGTTCTGAAATTAAAAATCCTTACTTAATTTCCTTATTAAGAAGAAATTGCCCTAAACAGATTGGGGCACAAACTCAAAAATCTGTCGTGCCCACAGAGATCTTATCCTGTGGACATGACTGTGGGCCGAAAGGTTCGTGAATATTCGATTTACATGCTGGGAACAAAGACTTTTGTTCTGCCATCCAGTCTGCGAAATTCCCTGATGCCGGTTTCAGCAGAGGACGAGTTTTCACTTTTGGCACAGAATTTTCACGACTTGATAGTCGCGGTCAGCATCAAAGGCCACGGGGAAAGTGCATCCTCCATGGGCCGACCGCCCTGACCAATGAACGACAGACGCATCAACTTATGCGCTGCCCTCCGACAGAGGTCATGGCAATAAGCAAGTTGGAGAAAGTGAACAGTTTGGCGAGGGTGTGCGTCCCTCCAGTCTTCTTGTCTGAACTCTCAGAGGCGATGGTCAACTTCTGCAGATAGTGTACAAACTCTACAATGCCTCAATCATTGGCCAAGCGGCCTAAGGATGATGCTCCAGCAACGACAGCATGAAAGAAGGTAGGGGTCATTTTCACAATTAAATCTGAGTTTTGTTCCACATTAATGCGCTTCTACTGGCCGCCACCACGTTGCCCCGAATGGGGACCATAGACTGTAAAGACTTTTAGAGCTAGTGGCTCACATTTTTATTATGGACTCTGATGAACTTTAGTCTCCACCACTACAAAGGTTACCCTTGATTGAAAAGGGCTGCTTATTTGGAAACTACCCCAAAGATGGGAGGAATTGTATGAGCAAAATGTCAAGAATAGTAATTTTGTAATAAATATTGTGTTTTAAATGCAAAATGCAGATTATTTCCGTTTTTCATTTGTTGAATGTCAGTTGATTTGAAACTTGGGTTAAGGAACTGCCTTAGACATGGCAGAGTAGACGAATCACGGTCAAAAAGTGTTGGACTGCCCTAATACTAAAGGAGGGTTTACAACAAATTTTCTAAATAGCATGTCAGGTGCTCTACTTCTGAGCCACTGACCACTGATCAGTTCTTCCTCTATTAACATTTATACATGTAGTCAGTCAGTACAAATACTTATTCAAGTGGTAGTGAAGATTCTGATCAACAGAAATATACTTGGTGTTTCTCTTGATTAGAGAGAAGGCATGTACATTTAGAATCATAGGAGTTGGTATTAAAATATAGACAACCATGATTAATCACAATTTTAGGTATTGTGCTGTAATACTAAGAAATCACAGGCAACCACCATCTGTAAGAGAATGAACAATCTTCAATATAAAGAATTGTCTTGAGTTGGGTGGGATTCAAATCCATGACCTACTGTTAACATATCAGTTGCTCTACCATGAAAAAGTGGTGGCCAATAAACTTTTAATTGATGGCTGTAAGCTTCATATTGTCTTCCATTCCAGTCACAGAAGTATTTCTACTGATTGATTACATATTTATGAATCTATAACTGTTAACCCTGGAGAAGTTGCACATTTGTCCTTTGAACCCACCCATGTGCATTTTTCTTATTATCTGCAAGTGTCTGCTTGTCTAGATTTCGTTGAATGTTCCTGCTTAATATACAAAATGGTTTTGCCATTTGAATATTAAATTATCTTGTGGTAGTGTGAGAAACTCATGGGCAGTTCAAAAGCCCATAGTATGATAACAAGCATTTGTTATTTATCAGAAACATCTATATATTAAACAATATTTGATGTTGCCTTTTCTGTTCATAGATGGCATCATAAGTGACATGGCCAGTGAGATTAAAAAGCCACAACTACGTGGATTAATGACAGAGCTGGTGTTAGCTTAGTAATAAGAGCATTGGCATGTAACTAGGAGGTGTGGGTTCAAATGCTCCTCATCTTCGAAATTCATTTTTTTCCAGAAAATTATTTCCAAAATATTTTTGTATACATTTTTTCATTGAATTTTATTTTTTGCTTCTGAATGAACATTCAGAGTATGATTTGATAAATTTACGAATGCCAAAGCCATATTAAGCATCATTGGCAAACACAAAAATTTCTAACAGAGGGTGGATAACATGTTTGAAATTCAATGTGGAAGGGAATTCTTTATTTTCACTACTACCTTAGAAAATGTTATTCAAACCTTCAAGATTGGGTTGTTTTATCTCTAAGCAGTGCTTTTTTGCACAAAATGGGATAAATGGCCAAGTCACAAGGACTCTGAGGGCTCAGAGAAGGTTAGGGGAAGGGACCCACTGGAGAGCTGTTAGGAGACAGATGGTAGCCTCCCATCAAGCTATCTATCATGTTCTTTAATGTGCATAGGGTATGGCTCTTTTGCACACAGGGCCATGGCTTTACATCCATATGATGGATGACAGCCATTCTATGCCCATCTGTGTCCTCTACTGACTGAGAGCAAGGTGGGAATTTTGTGGGGATAAATCTCAATGCTGGCCCAGGTGGGACTTCAATCTGAGAACTGCAGGTGACAAGCCTGGTGCTTTACTGACTGAGCCACCCCTGTTCCAAGCCTTCAAGTGGGAAAGGGTTAAACTAGTCTTCCTACAGGTTATGTCACTATTAAACATTGAATATAAAATTAGAAAAGAAAAATTAAAAACAAGAAACAAAAACAATACATGTTAATTTCTTAATGCTTTTTTATATATATGTGTGTGCTTAAATACATAAATACAAAGCATATAACACTTCAGTTAATTTTTTTTTGAAACATAATTGTATTTCAAGAAATACTTTTTGTGGAAAAAATGTTTTGCTGATGAGTGGGATTCAAACCCATGCCTCCAAATTACATGTCAGGTGCTCTATCCATTAAGCTATCACCAGCTCTGTCATTTATCCACTAGTTATGACCTTTGTTATTTATTTTTGGAAATGGATGTCTTTGATGGAATTGAAGGTACAATTGGAACAAAATTACAGAAGGAATTGCAAAATGGATGATACCCCTCATTGGGATGTATCTGGCCTACGGAACCAAAGTTTGGAGCTAGAGGGTTTACAGATAAAGCAAGTAATAACAATTATTTTTTTTCTACACTAAGTGAAGATTAAATTGGTGTGATTGTAAACCTGGCTAGCAGCTACACCATGAATAATTACCGCTACAGACAAACCTAGGTATCAAAATCTAAATGGGCTACCACAAGGAGGAACAGGAGAAAAAAAAACCTTTAGTTGGTTACAAAGCCTGATCTCTATTTTTTTTTTAAACTTCAGTTGTTACAATAAAAAATTTAACTTGGAAAAATTACACACCACAAATAAGATTATCATTTTGATATATTTCAAATTCATAAGATTTTACTTACTGGTATCCGGAATGTGATCAAAACTTTTTTTAGCATATTGGAACATTTTTCATTATTCATAACCTTTACATCATGGACATAGGCAGGTTCTTTCAAACAATACTTTTCAAATGAAGTTTCACCAGTCTTAGAATCAATGTAACTGGGAAAAAATACACACACATATATATATATAATAAACAATAGAAGCATTTTTAAGTAAATTAATTTAAAAATTAAACACATTAAATAGGTCTAAAATTAAAAAAAAAAGTTAGAAACAGAAATATTAGCAAGGCTAAGACTAAAAAATATTACTCACAAAGGAAACTGAATTCCCATTTCTGAAACTGCTTCACTCCTAAATTTTTATTCTAGGACAGAGGACTTCTACTTAATTTAAAGAATAATGTATTTAAAGTCTGTCATACCATCTAGTGACAAGGCTACATAAACATACATCTCTGAGTGAAGGCCAATGAAAAACAATTTTTTTTTTCAGTTTAATAAAATATCTCAAATATCAACAAAGGGAATGAGGAAAATGTTGGATAAACAGTTTTATTTAAGTGAATAAATGTATGCTCACAAAAGTGGGATAGTGTCCTTAGCAAGAAGTTTTGGGAATAGTAGGACATAGGTAAAAAAAGAGATTTTCTTGGATAAAGTGGTGACCAATAAAATGCACTGAGATGGATAAAATACCCAAAGAAATAGCTAGAATAACCTTATATACAAATATACACAAATAGAACAACCAGCATTATTGTACCAGATATACATATACTATTGAAAGCTCTCAAAAGTAAACAAACTTTATTTCCATTGATTGTTCTGATCAGGAAGGCCTTATATATCTGCCTTAGTCGTCTTCATGTTCTGATATGGTCAGAGAGGGATGGAAAATAAATATGTTCATTACACTTGGTCACCCAGAACAGATATTTTTTTAAAAAGTTATGTAGCTCATACCATCACTTGCCCTCAAGGCCAAGTTCCCATGAACAAAGACAACTGCTGCTTTACAGTTCCATTCATTCACTAATTATTTTTAACCACATTAAATTCAATAGAATGGCCCCCTTATGTTGGATGGGACATAAACCATGGTCCTACTGTAGGACAGCCATGTTAAGGACATGCTACTTAGCCTTGACAGGAGGCTTTCATCTGTCTCCTAATAGTAAAGTGGACTATACCTGTCATTGGTACTGCACAATCAGTGACGTTTTCATTATAGCATTACTACTATAAGTGCAAAGCAATTTTAACTTATTTTGAGTGGTGTGCAAAGAATAATATTAAAATGTGATGAATATTTTTTGGTTTAATATATATTGAAAGAACTGTGTTCTTGAAAAGTGTAGTTGAGAACTGGCATTTCATTTAAAGCAGTTTATATTTATTCTTATACAGAAATGACAAGAAAGCTTTCAAATTCAATCAGCACACTCCAGATATAAAATATTAAAAGTGTTAGGACACTTCCAAGTTATTTGAAAGGAAAGCTGTATTTAGTGCTAACTTTGAAAATACACTTTTAATGGAAAACTATCACTACAAATAAATTAAAGATTTTACACAGATCTCTCTAAAACTTAATTTTTAACAACAATATTAATTCAATATTTAAAGTTACTAAAGTTGAAAACATTTAACAACAGATGCTGTTAACCCTAAATGTTTTCCTTCAAAATCAATGAAAAATGAATCATCGACAACGGCTTTTAACCCTTCCAGTGTCCACGTCATCTGTATACATTCAGAGAATCTGAATTCAGGGGCCACAGACATATGTATCCGTTTTTAGTACAACCAAAAAAAAAAATCGATTTTTTAAAAATAAAAATTGCCATTGAAAATTTTATATATATATATCTTATAAAAATATATAATTCAGGCTTGAAAAATAATATTTTGTTATTTAATTTGATGCATATATTATTAAACTACAATATAAATAATTTTACAAAGTCATCTGATTGACATTTCTTAGAAGCACTAAACAGTATTCCCGATTTGCGTGTTAACATTCCTATTTGCTGAAGCAACCTTCAGATTTAAGCTCCAAGTTTGATTTGAACTATTATCAACAAATTTTTCTTTAAATTTTCAAAAATCTCCTAAAAATTAACAAAAAAAACTGCTATTTCTAAAAACGATAGATTTTGAAAGTAGTTACAAAGTACGTATCACCATTTTTTTTCCATTTCACTCTCTTTCATGTCATAAACCTATTTCAGTATTCCCAAGTTATTTTATCATTTTTCCCAACATTCTATGCATCTTTCCCACCTTAAAATCGAAACTGGAAGTAAACATATCCTTCTTAGAAATTCTGGTTGCAGCTGCATTTGTTAGTCATGCTTCCAAGACGCAGATGGATGACACATGCTATCTCCATTCCATGTGTTATAAGTGCTTTTTACAGTTTTGATCCAGCATATTGGATAGTTAGTATTTACATTTTTATATTTAAACCTTAGTTTTCATTTCAGTAGATTTATTTTTGAAAATTTGTGATCTTTTGGCCGATCGGCAAGTATTGTTTTTTTTTATAGTTATGCTATATCATAATCCCGGCCTACAACTTGTTGCTGTGGATATTTTAGAATCGCAATAGGCTATTTGTTAATTTTTATTTTATTATTTATTACTTTTCCAGTAAAACTTTGATCTGGTATCATTTTCTGAAAATAAATGAGATCTTGGATACGGAAGCAAATTCATTTCTGTAGCTTAATATCCCTTAGTTAGCGACCTTTCTATCAGTTGTTTTATCAATCTTTCTGAGTTATGCTAGATCAGAGGCCAGTTAAAAGTTGTTGCAGATATTTTATTTAACATCCCATTAGGTTATATGTAATTTTTTTCTTTTATTACTTCTTATTTTTTGCAAAAAAAAAACTTTGAGCTTGTACAGTTTTCTGAAAATGAATGTCTTGGATACGGAAGCAAAATAGACTTCCTTGCTAAGGAATTAGTCGTCATGCCCGAGGGCAATTTCAGGAAGATGTCCCATTTGCTAAACTCATGGTAAAAGTTTCACCCCATCCCCATCTAGAAAAATATATTTTTTAAATTATGAGTTTTGCTATATTATGAGAATGCTTATATTGAATGATTTTAAAGGCACCTCCCCCCAGCCCCAGTACCTTGGCTGTGCCACATAGGCGAAAGAATGCTTTTTTTTTGTTTTGGTGCACAAACTTTTCTGCATTTAGCCAAAATTGCCAAACTTCAACATCCAAAGAAAAAATTCATAATGTATATCAAAAAAAAAAGCAGCCAAGGAAGTTTTTCTTCTATTTCATAACCAGTTCAGAAAATCCCGTGAATGTGAGAAGTCCAAGTTACATTGTATAACACTGGCTGTGTTTAAAATATACGATACTGAAAAGAATCATTAAAAGAAATAAAAATCACATTTCAGGTTGAATATATTATTCAAGAGGAAATTTCCTTTTGATAAATATAAAATTTAACTATTTTTATTCATCAGGTTTTCCAAAATGAAGACTTAATTGTATAGTGCAATCTTTTTTTTTTCAGCATATCACATTGAAAAAAGCTTATTAAAATCAATATGCTTGCAAATTTATTTATACTATTTATTTTCATAAAATTTGTAATCAAATTCTGTTTAATTTGACATATAACATGACCTTTTTCCATTGGTTATTATTTTCTAAATTCTAAAGACAACTTGCTTATTTGTCTCAGCACAATTGGCTAAAAGCCTGGAATTTTGTCAAAGTATGGTACTGAGAAAAAATTACAAAACGAGACACACCCAACATTCATTTCAGAGTAATTGTTAATTCAGCATGGCTAAACATTGTGAATTGTCTGACTTTGAATGTGGCTTGATCGTTGGTGCCAGAAGGACGGGTCATGCAATATCGGAGATCGTGCAGGAATTCGGTTTTCCCAGGTCTACGGTGCCAAGAGTTTATAGTCAGTATTCTATTGATGGCATTTCCATACACATAAACCAGCGAAAGGGACAGCCACGTGCAATGACGAACGGAACTTTCACTGGCTGTCACGAATGGTAATGACCAACAGACAGACTATAGTGCATGAAACACTGCCAATTTGAATGCAAGCCAAACAAAAAGCGTTTCTGAAAGATTGTCCTATTGCCACCTTCACTCCATCAGATTTGGTAGCTGAAGACCCACTCGTGTCCCATTGCTTACACGCTGTCACAGAGCTCGACTGGAATGGGCCCGAAGACATCGAAATTGGACAGTAGAACAGTGGTGTTGTGTAGCATGGTCCGATGATCTAGGGATGATCAGATTGTGCATTGAATACGCACAATCTGATCATCCCTAGATTCATCGGACCATGCTACACAACACCACTGTTCTACTGTCAAAATTTATATGTAATTTTTAATTTTAACGCTATTTCATCGGACCATGCTACACAATTCTTCCAGCCGTTTTGCGCTGACGGGCACATTAGAGTGTGGCGTAGGCTCCATGAAGTCATGGACCCTTCCTGTCTGAAAGGTACTGTTCAGGCTGGAGGCAGCTCTGTGATGGTGTGGGGTGTGGTGTGTTCATGTGGTCTACATTGGGCTCTCTCATCCGTTTGGAGCAATCGCTGACAGGTATGAGATACATGGACATTCTCACAGATCACCTGCACCCCTTCATGACTCTCGAGCACCCTGATGGTGAAGGGGTATTCCAAAAAGATAATGCAATGTGTCACCAGTCTTTGGTTGCTAGGAGGTGGATAGAGGAACACTCCACAGACTTTAGCACCATGAATTGATCCCCACAGTCCCCTGATATGAACCCCTTGGATCATCTGTGGAACACAATGGAAACAAGCTTACGATCCATGAATCCAGCACCATCCAATGCAACACAATTATGGTCTATACTGCAGGATGTGTGGGCTGCCATCACTGCAGAATGGTACTGGAAACTCATTGACTCCATGCCTCGACGTGTCACTGCCGAGAACTTGAGGAGGACCAACCTGCTAATAGGCACGTATCCCGACTTTTGGCCTTTCAGTGTAGTATTTTATTGTTTTTACCAATCACTGAATAGTGAACCTAGACATTCTGCCATAACAGTGAATATTGTTCCTTTCAGCAATGCATAAAATAACACTAACTGTACGATTATTTTAATATAAAAATATTAAATATGCTTTTCAAAATGCACCCTACAAGCATCTCACCATTGATGGTGTAGCACACCTCTGTGATACATTGCTGAAGGCCATCAACAATAAGTTGTACAGCTGGATAGACCAATCCTTTGAGATGACCCCCAGAGAAAGAAGTAATTTGGTGTAAAATCAGATAGATGAGTGGCCCCCACCCTCACTGAAGATATTCAACTATTAAAAATTTTGATACAAAAGTGCAAAAGCATTGAATTAAAAAACTTTACAATAAGCAATGCAGAGATAACCAGCAACATGTCTTATTCTAAATCTCTACAAACTTTCAGTCTCAAGCTATAACAGCGATAAAAACACTAACTATTAAAATTGTAATCAAAAAGAATTTTTAATTAAAAATGATAAAACACTGCATTAATCCAACTCTTTAGATAGTGCTAAAAATACACAAATTGAATACTTTTTAGAAATTTACCCAATTCTGATAAGTATAAGCTTAATAAGAACCTATTTTAAACTAATAGCATTTGAAACACATAATTCCCTCATGGTCTGTAAATGGTAGCTAAGTAGTCACTGGAAGGAGAGCTATGCACCAATCCCCTGTGATGATGCATAGAACCAGCCAGGCCTAGCACCTAATGTCCGACCCCGCCTTCTCGTGGTATGGACCATTAGTAACTTTCAAAAGAGATACTCTCTTGTGGAAGTGAACGGAAGGGAGGGCTGCCAGATTAGTGTGGCCTACTGATCTGGACAACTATGGCTACTTTTCTTTTTTTTCTACCCTGCTGAGGAGTGGTCAACCACACAGGGTCCTGGTGCTGACCATATAAACCTACTGGACTGGACAGATATATGGCTCTGAGCTTGATTATGGATCCTGATTTTGGTGGGCTTCTGTGGAGGGAAATCTTTTGGGTACTGTAATGATGGTAACAGCAAATTTTGAAATCAGGAACTCAGTTTGTTCTTGCTGTATCATTTAACTCTGAAGTATACCAGTTAGATAATGTTTGGAGTAAATCTATCATTTAATTTCATGTGGTTAAAGAGAACATATTTAAGAAAAACACTGTATAATAAACTGGTTACTCATTTCTTAACATGAATCCTTAAGAAAGGATACCTAGTTTGAATGCTAAGCTCATGTGTTAAAAACTTTAAGTTAAAAAAAATCTAATTCACAGTACAAATTTCCAAAGCACTTCGAAATACAACTTACCTGCATATTGGATTGCCTTCTTTCATCATGATTCCTATATAAGGCAAACCATCAATATCTAAATAATCCTGCAGATTTTTATCTGTAGCTTTTCTTCCAAAATAAATCTTAGACTGGTGTTTAGACTTTGCTATTTCTTGCAAATTGACATACTTTGATTTGAATATATTTGCAAGGGTAAAACCTCGCTGTACAGATGATTTGTTTAACACAATTCCATCTTCCATGTCAAAGCCCTAAAATATTGAAGCAAAATGAATTCTGAATCAATCAAAAAATATTTTATTTCAGCATTTTCAATTACACTTTTAACATTACATACTATTTAACAGCAGATAGGGTGTATTCTACTCTGGCATGACTCTGGAGAGACATGGGTTCGAGTCCTGCAAATTGGCAAACTCATTTTTTCCACAAAAGCCATTTATTGACTTCTATGTCAACAGTCAACTCTGTGCATTTACTATTTGTGATTATTTTCATTAATAATGCTTTGAGTGTGAGTGACTGGCATGAATCCTGTAGATGTACAGATATATTATATATTCATGCCAGAGTATTCTACTCTGGCATGAACCTGGAGAGACATGGGTTCAAGGCCCACGAATTGGCAAACTCATTTTTTCCACAAAAACTATTCATTGATTTATATTTCTGAAAATTTAAAATAAAAAAACTTTGCATTTAAAAGAAAAAAAATCAATTAATACAGTAATGAAATAAATAAGGAAGTACTATATGCTGAAAATATATTTTATGCATTACAATTCAATATGAGAAAATATACTCACTGAGTAAGAAATTACTGCTACTATGGCATTTGTGCCGACTGGGTAATTATCCATCTGATAATAATCATAATAAGCAGGTCGCACCATTGGAGACTGAGGATACTGCAATTGGTGCAATGTAGTATCTGATCGATATTTAAGTGCATGACAGGATATTCCCATAGCTTGTTTATTCATCTGAATAATAAAAAAGTTTATATTATCTTAAGTGCATTAATGAACATCATTAAATGGTTTGGTAAACATGTTTCTTATCAAAAACATTTTTATACGAAAATATAATTTTTAATTCATAAAAATATCAAAGATTATTTAATTCATAAAAATATCAAAGTTGAAATACTAGTATTAAGTTGATTGTTTCCACATTAATTTTAAAAAAATGAGCACTAACAAATACTAATTGGACTGAAACTACAAAAAAAAGTGCTTATTACTCACTAAATGTTTCAAAAATTGCAAAATATTGAGATATTAATGAACGAAAATCTATATATAATCTCTGACCTCAAAACAGCAAGATAAATGTCATTCTTAAGTTCTCAAACAAGACTTAGCAGTGTTTTACACTATCAGAATAATATCTCAAGATGCTAAAAAGTGTGTACTTGAAGTTTGTGATTCAATGGATCACACAAAAATGTTCTTTATTCTATTTTTATTCACAAAATGTTCTCTATTTTTTATCTCATTATGAATATTCTTTTACTGTAAGTTTTTTAAACACATTATTAAATCTTTATTTCACAGCATTCAAAATATCTCCTGTTTATAATGCCAAGACTTCAAGAAGATTCAGGGTACTTCATATGCTTATTACCTTTAGAAACACTCACTTCATTATAACAATTAGAATATCTACATCTTTGCAACTTGTTCCAAGTCTTTGCAACATGATAAATTGCATGCAAAAGTGATTTTGCATGTGATTTTGTAACAGTTATTTCCAATTCCCAAGGAGTGGTAGTAGCCATGGACACCTTACCTAAAAAAATGACTATAAATGGCCAATATTACACCAACATTTTTTCCCCAAAATGGTTAAAGAGATGAAGGAGCAGCATACAACAACATGCATGTCAAGGGTTCTTCTTCTTCATGACAATGCAGTGCTCACAAAACCCAGCAAGTTACTGCCTATCTGGAGCAGGAAAAAATCAAACAGCTACCTAATCCTGCATATTCACCAGATCTTGCACCATTAAATATTTGATTGTTTCCAAAAATTAAACAAGAATTTGCTGGGAAGCCTTTTTTAAGGGTGCAAGACCTTGCAAAACGTATTCATTCAAAGTTGCGGAGAATTCCCCAACAGGAGTATCACCAAGCATTCCAGAATTGGTGTAGATGTCTGCATTTTTGCACAGATGTTGGGAGTACTTTGAAGGACAGTAAAAGTTTTGTTGAGATAAATGCAATGGTTTTTGTTTTGCAGATACATGTCAAGAACTTTTTGAATGCATCTTGTATTACTTTACTTGGTTTAATGCTTTGTGTTCTTTATTTAAGTAAATTTCATATATGCAATTCATTTTTACAAAAAAAAAAGGATAAAGGTAGAAACAAAAAGCAGCTGAATGCAGTTTTAATACATGGTACATATAAATGATTGTCAAGTAATGAAGACTGAAAATAAGAAATTTACTGTTGCAAAAATAGTTTTTGAGTAATAAAGATAACTTATGTTTACAGTATTTCTACTCCACACATGACAAGTTATCATCATTATATAATGTAACAGCCAAAATTCTGAAAGAATGAACAGGTGAACAAATGAACTGGCAGACACATGATGTCATCGGCAGCAGAAAATGACAGTTTTCCCATGGTTCCGTGGCTACTTGAATGATTGGTCCCAAATTTGGTGGGGTGGCCCCACTTAGTTCTAACCTTGTTGTGGCAATAGATTGGGTACCTAGTTGCCATGTGTTAGGAGTGATTCCAAAAAAAGTGTCCGTAATTTCTGGGGGTGCTGCCGTTACATACCTTGTGAATGGAGTAGTAAATTATGAGTAGTATGTGTGGAAAGCTGTGAATGAAATTATTAATGGGCATATGTTTGGCAACAAACTTTTGGTGGGATTTAATTGTGACTGGAGTAGTACGTTAACAGTTGAAAGCTACGAATAAACTTATAAATGGGAAGAATTATCAAAGCATTTCACAACAAACTTTTGGCATGGGTTTAACTAATCTTTAACCTTTCCACTACCATACTGGCTCAAGCCGGGTAAAAGTTAGTGTAAAAGAAAGAATAGCACTTGGGCAAGTCCATTTAAAATCTCAGCCATTTTGAGCTGGTATGGTAGTAAAAGGATTAATAAATCAGTATGAAATTTTATTTGCATACTACTTGACTATTGGACATATACCTGACTATTGGTCAGTGACAGTTAAACTGTTCTTTACATTTACATATATACCAAGATGCCAGTTTATTTGTTGCACTTTCTTTGGCCTTCAGAACAGACCAAATTAGTCAGGGCATGGAACTTACAAGATGCTGGATATATTGTGGAGGAATGTTGTACCATGTGAAAATCATTGTTATGAAGTTGCTGCAAATTGCACAGTGACAGTCTTGCTGCAAACGCCCTTTCCACTTCATCCTAAAGATGCTTGATTGGGTTAAGATCTAGGGACTGTACATGACAATGAAACCTCGTCAGCATGTTCCTGAAACCATTCAATGATGATACATCCTTGTGAGCAGGTGCATTATTGTGTTGAATGTGTCCATCTGAGTGAGGATAAACTGTAGCCATGAGGAGAATAACTTGGTCAGCAACAATGTTTAAATACATTGTGGGGTTCAGATTTCCTTCAGTGGGTATCAGGGGGCCTAATGTGTGCCAGGAAAACAATCCTCACACTATCACACTGCCACCACATGCCTGTACTGTTGACACCAGACAAGATGGCTCCATGGTCTCATGCTGCTTGTGCTAAATTCTAATCTGTCTATCAACATGATGCAAAAGGACCATGATTCATCTGACCAGGCAACCTTTATACAGTCCTCAATATCATTTGCAGTTTAGTTTTATTGTTTTTAAAGCTAAAGTCTTTTGCAAGAAATGCTATTCACTGGAGCAACTATAGAAATTTCCATTAGGGTATAATTGTTGGGATTCACATCATTATTAGGTAGGGACAATTCTTTTAAATGTTCTTCAGCAAAAAAGAAGCTGAATTGCTGACCATCAGCATGTAGTTGTTCAAGTAACTAAATCATCATTGAAATGAAAGACAGGCAACAAATTGAATGCTCTCAGTTAAATTTTTGTGAATAAATAATTCTGACACAGCTAAATAAGTATTATTTAATTTCACGATGAATGCTGTTACAAAGATTTTAAAAACATTTTCAAACACACAAGGATTGAAGAGTGCATTAAGAGATATGGGTGAATAGAACAAATATGCCCTAAGGCCTAGTATCGTTACTTTTCACACCTCTCATATTAATTTATCCTAATTATTGATAACTCTTATAATTATCCTTAATTAACAATCACCAAGGGAATCTAGAGTAGATAACTTTAAAGGTAATTACCAGTGATGTGTCAGCTGGTACAATGGTGATGGAGTTCAACTTCAGCATGGCAGTCCATCCAGCTGATTAATGTTCTTTTGTTGAAGGTGCTGACACTTTCCATGACATACCAATCAGTTTTGGAAGCATGCCTTGATGTTCTGTAGTTTGCGAGAAGGCCATTCTATTGCTCACACAAGATGGTTGATGATGTAGTTAAAGTCTTGTAGCAATCCCAAGATGGATGCTGCATTGCTGTTATTTTGGCTACGTTCTCTTTCAATTTGACTTGAAGGGCAATACTTTTTGTACTTGCACTGGTGTAGAATAAAACTACATTGCACATCACTCAAAACTCATGTTTAAAAAATTTAAAAATATAAATAAATAAAATAAATAAATACCCCCTCAAGCAGCTGCTTGCCACAGAGGTCTGACAGGAGCCTGTCAGTTTATATGCCACAGTAGGAGATCTAAGAGGATGGCAGGACCTCAGCAGAAAAACGACACACACAACCATGCCTTACCCGGGGCTCGAACCCAGGTCCCTTAGATCAGTAGCCAAGCATGCTAACCACTCGGCCACTGCTCACAAATATTAGGGGATATATTTTCGCTTCATATTTATTTTGAAATATCCCCTAATTTTTGTGAGCAGTATAGTTTAAAAAACATCATGCGCATTGCATTATCAATGTTAAAACATTTGAATTAAAATTGTGCAGGCTCCACGATGTTAAAAAGGAGCAATGTGTTTCGCCATCTATCCTTTAAATGACTTCTTCAGGCTCAGCTCTTTAACAACTGATTCCCTTGCTTTATACCCATCTCACCTATTACGTCATTAGTTATATGTTCTTATGTATTTGTGCGTGTGTAATTTGACTGATGCAACAGGAGATTCCATGTGGCAGGTAGGGGTGGAATGTCCGTGTTGCATACTTGATTTAAATTCTTATATATTACAAATATGCCCTAAGGCATAATATTGTTACTTTTCACACACCTCATATTAATTTACCCTAATTATCAATAACTATTATAATTATCCTTAGTTATCAATCACCAAGGGAATCTAGAGTAGATAACTTTAAAGGTAATTACCAGTGATGTGTCGCCTGGTACAACGGTGGAGTTCAACTTCAGCATGGCAGTCCCTCCAGCTGATTAACGTTTTTTGGTTGAAGGTGTTGACACTTTACATGGCATACCAGTCCTTTTTTGAAGCACGCCTTGATGTTCTGTAGTTTGCAAGAAGGCCATTCTATTGACATACATTGTATTAGCAATTTAGCTGGCATATATGTTCTATTCACCCATATCCTTTAATGAACTCCTCAATCCTTGTGTGTTTGAAATTTTTTTAAAATCTTTGTAACAGCTTTCATTGTGAAATTAAATAGTAAATTTTTGTGACCTATCTGATCTTAGTGCCGAAAAATATTATCTCATTGCCTTTATGATAAGTATCTAGTAATGCATAAAATTGTTTTATATAAACTAAACATTATTCAACTTTATACATAAAGTACAGTTTGAATAATTCATTTTTTTTAACAAAAGTAGAAGCATATTCAACATACTGTTCTGCAATACACTATACTCAAGCTTTACTTCTATACAAACAAAAAATACTTACTTGACATCCATATATATTTTTTGGACTATGGTTATAATCAGAAAATGGTATCAGATTAGCAGTAATGCTTAAAAAGCTTGTTTTTTCCAACTCTTGATGAGTAGTAATCTGAAAACAAAAAGTAAGAACTTCTCACATTTATAAAATAGTAGCTAAACTGTTTTAAATTAAATTTGAAATCTGAAAAATGGTGGGAGGCTGATAAAAGGGGAAAAAGACATGGTTCACTATCCTGCCTGGGCTTGTGCACCCTCTGCACTATTACAGTTTTATCACTGAATAAGGTGATCACCAAAAGACTTCAAAGGATACTCGATCTACATTTTCTATATACAATTCAAAAATGCTGATCATGAGATGAAAAATAATGAACTGTTGTGATATAACACATAATTCTTGTGCAAAATCATGAAAGAAATTTTTGTATTTTCCATACGAAAGCAAGAACAAGTTAAAAATTAAACAGTAATGTGATTCTCCTTACCATGATATTAGAAATACATTATTTTCAATGAGTTTTTTAGGAGCCCCCACACTGCAGGGGTCCAGGTATAATGAACTGACCTTCTTCATTGCCTGTAGCAAGGTAGTAAAGAGTGTGTGAAATAATTTACTGGCAAATCTAAATATTTTCACTGTATCAAGCAAATGACTGAACACTAATCTCATTAAACTTTTAGCAATATGATAAGGAGTAATTCTGTACTCCAAAAAATCAGTCCTCCTTAAAAATCAATTTGATCATTAAATTCAATTCATTATTGGAAGTCTGGATTGTTAAGAATTATAGCTCTTCATATTTGAAAATCTTGCTCTTTGACATATTTATAACTGTTTTCAGTAAAAACTCATCTTTAGAATCTTATATTGAATAAAGTAGCAAAGAGAAATGTTATGTTAGATAACAAAGAGAAAGCATTTAATTCTGGGCAATAAAATAATCAAAATTTAATTGCAATTAGAAGTAAATGGAAAATGGCAACATTTACAATAAAATTTTAAAAATTACTTTGCTATCTTCATAAATTACTTCATTATTTCAATTTTGCATTATATTTATACTTTTTACATAAATTTTTAATTTTTTAGTTGCATATCCATATTAAGCATGATTTGAATGTATCCAATAATAGCAATAATATGTAGGCTTAGTTATACATCTGGTGTAGGGAGTCCCTCATTGGAGGCTAATCTCCACATAAACTTACAACACCTTGAACCTTGATTATACATGCTTATTCAATAACAACAATAATATGTAGGCTTAGTTATGCATTGCTGTTACAGAAAATTTATTCTACTTTAATGATTTTCCTGCTTGGCTACAGATAGAGACTTGAGTTCAAGCCCTAGGTAAAGAATGGATGTTTCTTTTATTGCACTGTCTGAAGTCTTACCTTCCTCACAGATTTTCTCTATGGTGTATTATACTGACAGGCTCCTCTAAAACCTCTGTGGCTAGTAACTGCTTCAGGTGAAATTTATTTTTTAATTTTCAAAGAGATTAATAAATATCAGTCATAAAGTTCTAAAAATATTTTGCTTTAGGTGCATATTATGCAAGTAATAAAAAGCAATTATACCTGCTGAAAAATATAATAGTAAAACGGTTTTCCTTTATATTTCATATTTACTTTTGCTTTGCAAAGCTTCAAAGAATGTTATATGGTTTTTCTCTTTTAAGGGGAAGTGATGTCTGTTCTGCCTTAAAAGTGGGGTCATGGATTTGACAATTGATCCAACTTGCTGGCCACTGGGACAAAGGTTTATTCCAACTTACTGTAATTGTACTCTGTAAGTTCATCTTTAGAAATAATTTCAAGATACATTAAAAAATAAAATCTTCATGCAAAGTACATTTTTTTCAATTATTATTACATACCTTTTTGTAAAATTCACAAGGATTAACACAGATATTAAGGTATACTTGCTCCATAGTTCCAATTAATTCAATTTGATAACTCCTTAGATTCAACACCGGCCTCATCATTCGACCAGGAGTTGAAAAAATATATATACCTGGATACTGAGAAAGCTTTCCTGTCACTGGTGCAAAAACTATTTCAAGATACTTAAAAATCTGTAGTGAGAAATAAGATTACATTAAGGAGAGCTATTTTAGCAATCAAAATTTGTTTATAAAAATATGTATTAAGGAAAAAAAATGGTTATATATTTTCATGCATCCAAAGAGTAAATAAAACAGAATTTACATAAGAGCTTATTTACAAGGTAATATAGCAAGCAGAAAGAAACTATCAAGTTTCTCCACTATTTATTTAGCAAATCATATTTCACATATTTTTTTGACAAGTTATCAAAAAAATTAAAAACTTATTGATGAAATATTCCTATCAGCACCAAATTAACCAGAGGTACAACATGAATTGCACAAACTTTCTCATATCTTTGATCATTAATCAGAGATGTTTTTGATCATAATGCTGTTCTGAATCATGTGAAAATTTTACCTGGCACACCAAAAATTTATAGAAATACTATGAAAATTCTCATAAAATTAAAAACTCGTATTGCCAAAATAATGTTATAATTTCATACAGGTCTCAAATGAAATGAATTCAACTCTTATTTCTTGTCACTTACCTAATGAATATGATAATACTCTCATTCTGTAATCGATTTGATTATTTGTGAAGGTAAAATTAAATTAAATTTAATCTTTTTAACAATATATACAACAAGAGAAGAAAATCAACAAACTATTTATTATTAGAACATACTATGTTGGCCCACTAATGAGAGGTTTAAAAAGTTGGCTCTCAAACATAAAAAGCTTCTCTATACCAGGTTTAGTTAGAGGACATGCAACCTATGACCCATGAGCTGGATATAGTTCTGGAACCAAGTTTATCTGGCTTACCTAGTCAATATAGATAGTAGGGGTCTCCATCGACCTGTCAATTATGTTCTTTTTTAGCCAACCGTGTGTGAGTATGCAGAAGGGTACTTGACTCTACTTTGTCAGGATGCTGCTGCTATCTAGGTGGCTGATAAACATATAAACTCAGGTGTACTATTATATGTATACTTTATTTACAGTATATCTACAATTAATATTATATATACAATAAATAATGACTGCCCACCCAATACAATCACTTACTTCGATCACAACACGATGCACAGAGCCTCAGTAATTCCACCACTAGATTCAAGAAAAAATGGCTAAATCAAAGCAACAGACAATCTGACTGATGTACATACTGTCACACCACTCTCTTCAGTTCAAAATGTTCTCTCATTTGAAAGAGCTGCTAGATGTGGTCATTTGATGCTTACTTTGGGGGATATTAGGATGTCTCAACAAATGGTAGAAACTCGATTAGCAATACTCGACTAAGCAATCGTTACAAGCCTTACTAACTCTCACATATAATTCAGTGTTATTATAGAGATTTCATTGTGCTAACTACTTGTCAGGTATTTCATATATCTAATAATCAACCATAAATTATGACCATGAACAGAGTCAAAACCCTTCTGGAAATCTAAGACCACATGTTTCTGAAACTCTAAACATTTCTCGAGATTCTGCCTAAGTGAAAATATTTAATCTATACATCCCCTATCACTTTTGAACCTACACTGTTCATCAACCAAATTCTTAATTCTATTAAGCACAATTACCAAAGGAACTTTACCTGGAACAGAAAGTACACTGATTTCCTTATAATTACCAAAAGAACGGTTTTCACCTTTTTCAAAAATAGGGAAAATAATAACTCTGGTAAAATCTTTATGAACAACACTTTATTATAAAAAAAAATTCAATATTTCAGTCAACCATGTGACAATAGAAACATTCGTAGCTCTAACATTTCAGTGGTGATTCCATCCGCTCCTGGGAATTTATGCAGTTTTAATTAGAAGATAGCCAAAGCAACTTCAGAATGCAATATAGGGCCAACATTAAAGCCAGTAAGGCATTTATCCTCATTATAAACAATGGGAGTAGGAACTAACCACATTGTTTAGAACATTTCTGAAATGCTCAGCCCACCTATCCATGACATATTTCTCATCTTCAATAACCTTATCATGTTTATCCTTCAATCCCTGAGTGCCAGTCTGTTTCTTCCCACACTAAACATTAACTATCTGGTATAACTCTCTGCTGTTGTGTTGTTTAGTCAATTTCTCAGCTTTGTCAACCAAGTTATCATGCCCAAGTTTTCTATATGCTTTTAGCTGATCCTTTACACATTTGTTAAGGTTTTGAAAATGCTGTCTGTTAGGACTAGTAGGGTGTTGATTCAGTTTATCTCTGCAATTCCTTCTTTTAGAAATAAGCTGCATAACTTTATCGCTCAAATAGCTATCTCCTATGTTCCATTGTATCCAAAACCGTACTGTTAGTTTCTAGAAAAGCTTATTTAGAATGTAGCATTTTCCCTCAAATTTGGAAGTAAGAAAACCATGATTGTCATAATGACCAAACAATATACATTGTGTGACAAAAAAAGAGCATCCCCAAACAAGTGTCCGATCATGCTGAAACTTTGCATGTGCAATGAGGGTGTAAAGATAAAAAAAAGTGATTAAAATTTTACAACAGGGCTCTGTATTGCAGAGCAATGGCTCCATAAGAGTAATAGATTAGTATGCAGTACAGCCACCTCTGGCAACAATGCATGAAAATATCCTGCATGGCATTGAGTCAAACAACAGTCAGATGTCCTGTGGCAGATTACTGCCACATATGCTATAATTACTGGTCTAGTTTGTTGACATTCCGGGATGGCTGCAATACATATCCCATATCTGTGTGATTGGCTAGAGGTCTGGAGACCTGACTGACCATGGAAGGGTTTCAAAATCATTAGATATTCCCAGGAGAGGTGAGCTGTGTGCAGCCTGGCATTATTGTGCTGAATAGAACCCAGAAGACATGACAGCAAAGGCAATACAAATGGTCACAGGATGTTGTCAATGTATCACTGAGTTGTTAAGATACTATGTAGCACTATTGGGGGGGGGGGGACTAGCTGCCATTGGAGATGGCTCCCCAGATTGTAACACAAGTGTGATGGCCGTGTGCCACTCCACAATGTAGGCCAAATCAGGGCACTAGCCAGACTTCCTCCAGACAGGTATGCATTGGTCATCCACTCCCCGGCAAAAGCAGGATTCATCACTGAACACTATATGCCATCAGTCGGGCACAGTCCATGCTTCTCTGGCATAACACCACTCCAGATGGCGCTGCCTATATTCAGTGATTAGTGGTAGCCATCATAAAAGGCGGAAAGAATGTAGTCCCTGCCACTGCAAGTCGTCTTCCAACGGTGCATCTTGATACAACATACTCCATGGAGGACGCTACAAGTCTTTGAATGGTAGATAGCGATGCCATCGGTGTTGTTTTGACAGCTTTCACTATCATATTATCCTACCGTCTAGTTGTTTGCCTGGACCAGGTGGTGCCTTCGTGGCAGGTACGTGTGCCTTCCTGGATCCAATGCTGCCAACATCATCCTACTGCGGCATTGCTCTGACCCAGATGCTGGCTGATACATCAACATGACCAATAGGCTTCGTGTCCCCTCTCAAACTCACTGAGCTACTGTTACAGTTGTTGGGTATGTTGTTGTGGCATCCTCATCAACAATTGATGTCAGCGCAAACTGCAACAGTGGTCAGAATTATTAATGCCCATAAGTGCACTCTTTACATACAGCCCAGGAGTGTGTTTCCCCTGTGTGCTGGGGCCACTCTGTACATTTATTGGTGTTGAATTTCTAATCATTTGCATGCCTGGTCAGGAGGTATTTGAATGCTGAGTTTTGCAGATGACAATTGGTATATTTTGTGAATCTGAAACAAAATATTTCATAGTAAAAATTTAAACTTGATCAGAAATGGCTTAGATTTCAAATATTCCTAGCACACTTTCAGATCTAAAATATCATTCATTTTTTTATTAATTTTGTGGTAAATTACAAAAAAACAATACTAGTGAGTTTTTTTTCCATAAATAAATAAAAAACTTGTTTTATTATCTAAAAAAGTTTATCAAATCCACGAAAGATGCTGGGATTCAAATCAGAATCCCAGCATTCTGAATGTTTGAGATTGCACACTGTAGTGGTTGACTACTATTTTTATGATCTTCTGGAAACATATAAAACTTTCTGGAGACATAAAACAAAAGTAATATAAAAACTAAATGTAAAAAAATATATGATAATGACATGAGAGAAAGAAACAAAAAAATGGAAATTCAACATATATAAATTACCTTTTCTTCAGAATTCATAGATTTTAAATATCTCAAATTATTCACAAATTTTAAAGCTGAATTTTCTGGGACGTATCCAAGGATCCTACCATCCATTATTAGAAAGTAGCAGTTTGCAACTCCAAATGGAGTAGGCGCAAAAAAGGGAAACATACCCAATTTTGTCAAGATATTCAAAAAGCATTTATTTGAACGTTCCTCAGCCAAAATCTAAAAAAAAAAATACATACATAATAAAAAAGTTAATTAATTTAAAGTTCAAATTACAGCTGATAACAGTTTTAGAGAAATATTATTAATTAGCAACTTTGCAGCAAATTCTGAGAAGCTAAAAACTTTCATGTTTTCCCTTTTAACTTTAATAAAACTTTAGTAAACAGTAAATCACAGAAAAAGTTTTTAATTACACTGGGCAACAAATTTTCATAAAAGTCATGCCTCTGAGATAAAAGTAGCCGTTTCTCAAAGATTTCAAGGTGCTGAACATGAATATGACAATGAAAATGCAAAATTGGCTACAATTTCTGAGAAATCTGCAACAGTTTCTTATATAATAGAATAATACGTACATATGACATGTATCGGTAAAACTATGCTTCTGCTTCCGATGTCACTTTGCCCGTCACTTGTAAAGCTGCTCAGGATCATCTCTGGCGAGTGTCCAACAGCAGTCAGCCAACATTGAAGTAGACCAGTTTCCCTGGTATCATTTCTCCATTGTTGCAATGTCCTAGTGAAAACGTTCACTGTGCTCATCAACCATGCCGCAGTTGTCGGGGAAGAAATCTAAGTGGGAATGGTGAAAGTGGATCTTTAAGGACATATTGCAGCCAAGTTTGTGATACAGAGACGACATGTCCTTAACTAGTTTCTTGTAGTTGTCTGCCCTGACATTCCTGAGGAATTTAGTTGACACCAGACGAAACGCGTCCCAAGCCTTTTTCTTGTCACCCTGAAGCAGGTTATCGAACATTTAGTCTCTGAACAGCTCACGGATCTGAGGACTCACAAAAATTCCCTCTTTAATTTTTGCTTCACTGAGTCGAGGGAATTTGTAGTACTTGAAAGCTGATGCAGTCCGGTCTATGGCTTTTAGGAAGTTTTTCATCACACCGAGTTTGATGTGGTGGGACGGTAGCAGGATTTTGTGTGTTTCTGCCAGAGTTTTGTGTGGAACATTCTTCTCTCCAACCTTCAGAGATTTCCTGAGGCCAGTTTCTCTTCACGTAGTGCAAAGTCTTTGCTCGGCTGTCCCATTTACATAAGAAACAGCAGTACTTTGTATATCCTAGCTGCAGACCCATCAACAGAGCACTACCTTCAAGTCACAACAGATATGCCAGCCATACTTGCTGTATTAAAGACAGTTCAACGGCTGTTTTAAGTTGTTGTAGGTTTCTTTCATGTAGACAGCATGTCTGACTGGAATGGATGGAAGTCGATTTCCATTATGCAGCAACACTGCCTTGAGACTCAATTTCGAGTCTATGAATAGTCGCCATTCTTGAGAGTCATGTTTGATTCTGAGGGCATTCATCAAGCCATCTACTTCAGAGCAGAACACAAGGTCATCTTCCTTTCTGAAGTAAGGCACAAACTGCTCATGACGAGTTCGAAACAAAGTCACTGACATTTTTCTTGAGAAGATTCCATTGTTTAAGTCTTGATCCAAGTAGCTCTGCTTTGGCCTTGGACAGCTCCAGATCGCGAACAAGATTGTTCATTTCTTCTTCAGTGAGAATGTGTGGTGCAGATGATGCACTGTGGCAGACGTATGGATCATCATTAGACACTGAAGGCTGCAGAAACCCAATGTCGGTTCGCCTCCCTCCTCATTGCCTGAAGTGATGGAAAATTATTTTGGAGGTTTGGGAACGGGAAGGTCTTCATCATGAAAAACTGGTCAGAGAACAAATTGTATGTTCGGGTATGCTATTGTCCATATCTTTTGCCTTGTGATGCCTCCAGAAACAGGTGGAACCATGCAGAAGTAGCAGTCATTTGTGTGATTGCTTGGCTCTCACCAAACCATGGGAACAGCAAACGGCATTGCCACTTTTTCACCTTTCAGCCACCACAGGAAGATTTCTTGCACACATACTGCAGCATATGTGTGGGGTCCAGGCCTTATCCTGGTCCCTGATCTTGCATTCAAAATAATAATTCATATGCCACATTCACTATTGGAGTGATGGCACTTTTCTGACTTGCAAATGTCACTTCCCCACAAATGTAACAAAATGTATCTGCACTATTAACACAGTTACGAGGCATCACTACTGCTGGATTAAAACTGCAAGGATCACTTGAGTTGTATTTATGATTCAGGGATAAATGGGAGTTGCTCAAAAGACTTTCTCACCCTATGAGACGTCGCTTACGACTAACGATTGCATCATCTTTCATCCATGATCGTAAAGCCATGATGTCATGAGTCAACTACATTGCATTAGACAATGATGCAATACCCCCGGAGGTTGTGTGTATGGCGAGCTGATGCAATACAATGTGTTGCAATCTGGAGTTTAAAATAGTGTTGCAAAATGGTTCTTATATACTCAATGTGAGATGAATCATTTATTCATGACCATCTCTGTCTCTCCTAAACAAGAGCCAATCGACAAATATTATTGCCATTTTCATGTTCAGCACCTCGAAATTAGTGAAGATTGGCTATTTTCATTTCAAAGCCTTTTTGTGTATTGCCCAGTGTTATTAACTGACCTTTCTAACATTTCTTCTCTTTAGAAAATTTTTAATCAATGCTTCATATAGAACCAGTATCCATGTTGTATCAGTTGGGTTGTTTTGCCTCTGAACAGACTTTTCTGCACACAATGGGCTAAATGGCCAGGTCACAAGGACTCAGAGAAAGTTGGAAAAGGGAACCCACTGGACAGCTGTTAGTCTCCCATCACGGCCGTGTGTTTTTTATTGTGCATAGAGTATAGCTCTCTTCTGGGAATAGGACCACAGATTTATGTTCCATCCGATGGATGGTGGCCTTTCCAAGCTCAGAAGGGAAGTTTTTTTAATTACATAATCTTTAAAACAGTTAATAATCATAGTAACAGTTCCTTTAATAAGAGCTATTGATTCTAAAGTATAAATAGTCAGCTCTTCATAAGTTAGAGTTGAAAAGAAATTATCAAAAATGGGCTTTATTAAAAAGTTAAAATACCTCTTTAATAGAAAGTAATTTCACATGGAAACATTATCAACAACTGTTAAGAGTAGTGAAAGACATTTTTTGAAATGCACTTGTAAAAAATACTGTTTAACAACTACCATGAGTCAAAACAGACTAGTAGATTTAGCAATGTTGATACCAAACAACTGAATGCAATACCAAATATTTTTCTGATGTTATCAATACATTAGTTCGATTAAAAGCCCATGAAATATGTATTAAGAAATGGAGATTAATTTTTATTTGTCTTAATAATTTTATTACATACTTAAGTACATTTTTATGGGCTTTATTTTTGAATAAACATTTTAGTACAAATAAGATATTTTACTATTCCTTATTGAGATTGATAACCTGAATATTCAAATATTGAATGATGATTCATTAAAATTATATGATTTAAAAACTTATTTCTTTATATCCATATTTAAAGTGCTTATTTCATTAAATAATTACGTAAGGTAAGCAATTGTGCACACAAAATGTTTGGTATTCAACAGACTTCAATTCAAGGTGGGCACCATTGGTGATGTGATATTTAATTTCTGTATTCAGCTCGGCATTGTTTGGAATGGCCAGATCTAGGGGGAAATATCACCCCCCCCCCAAGAATGTTAGCAATGGTAGTGCAGGAATTTTTTTTTTAAACTTGTGCATGATTCATGCAATTTTCAATTAACTTTTTAAAGACCTCTAAAACTGAGGAGAAAATGTCATACTGCAATGGAAATCCAGTTTCTTGACCCCCCCCCCCTGCCTTTTCTTGGCCAAATTGCATTACTTTATTTTTTTAGACCCAGGCTTGATATCAGCTGTAACACTTGTAACAGCTGCAGTGATTCTTTCCTTTAAATGCAGTAAATTGGGAATTTTTTTTGAATAAACAATACTTTTAATGTATTCAATTAAAGTAAGTTCTGTGTGTCAGATCAGGATTTCTTGGGCCAATCTGGCATTTTTGAACTTTGGTATATAAGGCATTTCATGTGATACCAGCACCACCACATGATACTAACTACATGCATCGTAACAAGGAAACTTTTATAGTTTTTGTTACATTTTGGATACACTATTTTTGTTATTTAATTATTTAAAAAAATTAACACTTAAAATATTTTCACTTTTTTTAATATAAAATTTTTTTTCTGTGTTTCTTATTAAAGGGTTGCCACTTTTTACCTCACCTCAGGCACCAAAAAGTCTCAACAAGCCCTTGCTTGTCTGAGACCAATGCTTTATGAAATGTATTAACAGCAGTAAAACTATATGAAATCAAAAGTGGGACTTTTGCAGTTTACTAAAGATTTCTCATTAGTTTTCTCAATATGCAGACTTAAAGCTGTTGAAATCAATTCTAAGCAATCACTATATTTTTTACTTTAAAACTTATATTTTTACCTCTACTTGGATAGTCACATGGTTTATTACTCCAGTTTCACTACCATCAGGAGTGTGGACTGGACACAAGAAACCTATATAACATGTAAACATACATTTCAGGTATATTGGTCTTACTTAGTTTTCAAGACAAATGAAGTTATTTTTTCACTGTATAATCTATATTTCCAAAAAATTTAATGACTAACAGGTCTGATGACCAAGAATACATTTATTCTTATTTAGCATATATAACTAAATTCAGGATATGATATACACACACACACCAGCCACTGAATTTAGAAACCTTTATTCAATATTGAGTTGGACCTCCTTTAGCCCGAATTACAGCATGTATGCAGTTTGGCATAGATTCCACAAGGCGTTGGAGTGCCTTTACATATCCAGCATACCAGTTCATTCTCCTAACACTACACTATCTGATTTCTTCATGTGGAATGAAAGGAAACGTAGGTTTATGCAACAGACAGTTCTCAAGTGGAAAATCCTCCGACCTCAGATAGAGACAGCATTTCAGTAATGTAGAGGTATTGTTGTGAGAACAAAAACGATTAGACATGGAAACTTGAATTGCAATTCATGGTGTTCACAATGAACACCTTCAGAAAAATGTAAAAAGTGGATTAGTGTGTGTGGCAACTGGAAGTCCACAAGTTAGTTTGGATTTGAAATGGCATGGAAAAGTAGCCAATAAATTTTATGACACATACACACAATTTTTATGAAATGGGAAAATATCTTATGGTTCTGCTCAGCTCTTGAACTTTCTATCATTAGTATAGTGCTGGAAAAATACTCAATTTTTGTGTTCTGGAGGCAGATCTCTATTTGTTTCAGTCAGTTTCATGAAAATAATTTGGAAATTTGTTTTCATATGTATGATTTAGCACCAGTTCAAAAGCTTGTCAATGGATATTGTTTCCAAATGATAAAGAGAGGAGAAGGGAACCAAGGAATTCCTAGAATAATACACTTCTTTACACACTTTGACAGCGAGAGCTTGTATCCTGTATTTCAAAGCTGTTATCCAAAAAAGATTACAATTTGAAGTTGAGTTCAGCCAGTGCCTTTGCGATAGTGAGTATATTTTACTCTCTATCTCAGGCGTGTCCAACCCGCGGCCCTGGACAGATAGTAATGCGGTCCACAAAATCGTAAAGTTTACGTTTTACGACATAAGCTTTCAACATTATTAAGTTGTTTTCAGCGAGTTTTTGATATCCCATTAGTTTTATGCTGCCCTTTTTTAATTTTATAATAAAAAAAACATAAGAAAATAAATGAAGTTTTATTATTTATATACATTAACTATATTATATATTTTATGTGTGGTCCAAAACAATTCATCTTACTCAATGTGGCTCAGGGAAGTCAAAAGGTTGGAGATGCCTGCTCTATCTGATTAACCCATCATCACAAAATGTATATTAATCAACATAAGCACAAGAGAAAGTAAGATGAGTGCATGTCCCATATTATGGGCACCAAGAGAAATGAGTGGCGAAGTTTTACCTACATATGATGTCATAAAGCATTATTTATGGATTAGGCAAAATTTAATCCAGAAGTCACAATTTTATGATCCTACTGTAGATGGAATAGGGAAAATAATCACCATAAAGTAAAAGAGGTGTGATATACTACGTCACTTTACATTGTGTTGCATGATCATATACTAAAGCTGCTCTGTGCTTATAAGAAATATAATTGTAGAAATTTTTGCATAAAGCCAAAGGGAGAATACACTGGTTTCCATAAATTAAGGAACAACCAAGAAACCAGGTTTTTCTTGAAATTCCATTGGATCTGCTGCATGTGAATTGGTAGATAGGTGTATATAAATACTGTGCATAAGAATAACAGTTTAGAAATGGAATAACAATTTTAATTCCCAAAGTTATATATAAATACAGGCACATGGTAAACTGCACAGGTCAACTGAGATAGCCCAAGTTATTCAATATGGAGTGTGACTATGTATGATACTATGCAGGCCTCACAGCAATGTCTCATGCTATTGATAAGACTGTCTAGCATCACTGTGGGTAGTAATCTCCATTGCTTCTTGAAGCGGGATTCAAGGAAGCAACCCATCTCCCTAGAGCATCTCATGTATGTTCGATAAGATTTATATCGAGAGACCAGACTAGCCACTCCACAATTAGGAAGCCTCTCTTCACCTCTGTTAATAGTGCTAATCTCCAAATAGTGATCAACATGGCAACTACAGTACAGCTGGATATTACAATCCTGTAGAAGGAAGGTATCAACTATTACACCAGCATATGGTTACTTGAAGGGGTTCAAGATTTCAGGACATAGGCTGCTGGAAGTAAATACAGATCTCTGCAGCCTCCCAAAAATATATCCCTCTCCACACCATATTACCACCACTGTAGGTATCCTGTTCACAGATATTTGTGGCATGATAGCATGTTTCTGATTTCCTCCATATTATCCCATAACTAATGTTGTGAATTGCTGTGGAGAGCAAATCTCAATTCATTGTGAAGAATATTGCTCTTGGGTATAGGTGACATGGTCTTCAGCATATGGTGGTAGTGGATTCCATCCACTAGTGCAAGGTATGATCACTGTTGATGTGTTGACATCCTGGCCCTTTGGGCACATAATACTAGATATATTGGGCACATAATACTATATATAATATAGAATGTTCTCTATTTGGGCTGTTGGCCATCGTCATCCACTGAATCATCTGGATGCACTTTGTCCTTGTTGGAATCTCTTCCAAAGTCTATGCACCACTGAATTCCTCACATTAAGCTATCTGGCAACATCTAATGGACTCAGGCCTATATTGAGCTGACCTATAGCTCACTTCTGGACTTATTCAGATAAATGATGTCTGGTAGACATACACAATAAATCTGCTATACGTATTGAAAAAGTCTCGAAAATGCCACCTCACACTTTGCAGAACACTGTTGAAACACCTGCTTTAAACACTAAGAGACATTTGCATATATCATTGACAATGCCATTCATTTTCATACCATACCTTAATCCTGCATACTATTTTATATACTATACAAGACTTCATGCATTTCCATCATTGGAGTTTTAAGATATTATGATTTTTTCATTTGTTCCTGAATTTATGGAAACCTATGTATTAAAGAAAAAAAAAGTACCTTCCTATATGTACCCTAATCATAAAGCTTTAACTGACATATTGGTTAAGGTTGGGTTGTTTTACCTCTGAGCGGCACTTTTTTGCACAACATGGGCTAAATGGCCAGGTCACATGGACCCCGAAGGCTCAGAGAAGGTTGAGGGAGGGGACCCACTGGAACAGCTGTTGGGAGACAGATGGTAGCCTCCCGTCAAGGCCATCCAGCATGTTCTTTAACGTGCACAGGGTATGGCTCTCCCGCACACGGGGCCACGGCTTAACGTCCCATCCGACAGACGGCAGCCTTTCCAAGCCCATCGGTGTCCCCTACTGAACGCGGGCAGGGCAGGGAATTTTGCGGAGATAAATCTCAACGCTGACCCAGCTGGGACTCGAACCTGGGAACTACAGATTACGAGCCTGGCGCACTACCGACTGAGCCACCCCCGCCCCATTGGTTAAGGAGTTAGCTACTGTTTCAGAATTAAAATTTTGTGTTATTAGCTCTAACAGAGGCAGTAGTTGCCTATCCATTTTAATGCCCTATCTCCTCCCCCCATTGAGTAAATTATTTCATCACTGGCATACTTTTTAATTTTTTTGGAAATATACAAGAAACACTTGAAATAATTAGTTGAAAAAAATTGGTCGTCTTGAGTAGGATCCAAACCTACTTCTCCCAGAACCATGCTAGAGGCATCATAACTACTAGAATTTGCTGAATATAAGAAACATTTTTCTTGTGTTTTTTAATTTGTATAATTTAATTTTCTCAGTTTTACTGTTAGTGATTGGGTGGTGCCAGGGCACAACTTATGCATAAGCTAAGCTACAGCTTAGGGCATCATGATATAAGGGACCTCAAAAAATGTATTTCAAGTTTTATTAAGTAGCAATTATAAAGTTGTATTAGTAGTTACAAATAAAATGAATATATAATAAAGGTTTTCACCAGTTTCAAGTTTATTTTTTAATGCTCACTTCAGTCAGAATAAATATATAAATTACGACTTTCAAATTTTTGGGGCCTCTTAAACTTGACATAGCTTAGGGCCTCAGAATGTCAAAGTATGACTCTGGGTGGTGTGTTCTATGATTGTCAGTATTCCCCAGGTGAAGTTTTAGAAGTACGGACATACTGATATATCTTTGGAGAATACCCAAAAATGATTTTCCCTCCTGTTCTTGAACAGAAGCCAATTTGCATCTGCAGATTTACACTGAAAGGACAATTTACTATACACACCCACCAAATTATGTATGGGTCCATCTTTTGCCCTCACAATAGCAGTAACATGTCTCGGCATGAACCCTACTAGAGTTGGAAACATTTGGGTGGTATTTCAGCCTGTGATTCCAGGACTGACATCCATAAAGTGCTAAGAGTGGGTTTCAGGCTCAAATGATTAGCCCACTTCATTCCACAATTGCTCAATAGGGTTCAAATCCAGAGAATGAGAGGGCCATTGAAAAGTTTTGAACCTTACTGGAATGCTCCTACAACCAGTTCTTTGCCAAATGTGAGCAATGAGATGGGACATTGTCTTTTTGACAGCATCCTGCTGTGGGAAGTGAATAGCCATGAATGGTCAGCAGGTACATCAACATATTCTTGTGCAGTGATCATAGTCTCAATAGGTACAAGGGGTTCCAAGTAATATGCCTCAGAAATTACACTAATTCCACCAGCCTGCAACACTCTGACTTGGCCTTGTGTGGTCCATGTCACACATGCAACCTCCATCAGAGTGTTATAGTTGAAACCTTGATTCATCAGACCAAACTATCTGTTTTCAGTGTTCCACAATCCATTGGCAATGTTCCTTTGCCCACTATAACCTCATAGCAATGTGATATGCTGTTAACAAGAGTATTCGATGTGGGAGTCGGTTGGCATAGCCCAGTCATGCCATCATATGTCGAATGAACTTTGCACAAAGAGACATTTGCATATATCATTGACAATGCCATTCGTTTTCATACCATACCTTAATCCTGCATACTATTTTATATACTATACAAGACTTCATGCATTTCCATCATTGAAGTTTTAGGATATTATGATTTTTTTCATTTGTTCCATCACTGAATTCCAATGTTATCATCTGCACTGTGGCCCTCTGTTCTGATGTTATGGTATGGGAGAGGCAGCACTCACCTCAAACACTGGCCCAGTTATGGCCACATTTTTCTTGGCAGCTGCAGGTTTTGCTGTAGTCCCAGTATACATGTGTGCTTGCAGAAATCTCAAGTGTTCTGTAGTCACAGATGTGGAGCACCCCATCTTCCTCACACTGACTGTCTGTCCACAATTGAACTCGCTCAGGTTGTAGTGTTTACCCATCATAACAGTTTTAGGTATCCTATATAGCAAGTATCTGACTTGTTTATAGCCCACAAGGGAGGTTTTGGCTTGGTACATTATTGTGGTGGAGTAGGGCAGGTTTGTCAATGGGTGTGGTGTGTATAATAAATCGTGCTTTCAGTGTATAAGTGCAATGAAATGGTCTTTCTTTTTAAACTAAACAGACTATCGTTGTGTTCACTAAGGTGTGTGTGTGTGACATAACAGTATTTTGTATGAACCACAAAGCTTACTTTGTGTACTTAAATAAATATTGTTGAAAATTTCTATAATTTATATAAATATAAGTACTCATTTGTACATTATGAATGTCTTTAATTTCTATAGATTCTGTATTTAATACAGATGTTAGTACAAATATGGAGCTAGTTTCAAACATGAGATAGTGTTTCTTACTTTAGGAATTTTTTCAATTTTATAACTTTTAATGATTATTATTTCTTGTTTCAAATATAGTAATAACTTACAACATTGAATATTAAAAAGAAATGTTTACATGGTGTTTGGAAAGCAATGCACTTTTTTTGTGCTTGTGGTTTCAAAGAGGGCTGAAAAAATGTTCAATATGCTATTTTTATGCTTTTATTTTAAGGTAAATTTTTTTCATTCTAATAAATTGCAATGTCTATAATGTTAATGACGCCATGGAATCTACATTTCAAAACCTTTCAAATAATATACTGATGACCAAAACCTGCCTCTTATTTTCTGAGCTTTTTAATTTTCAAAGTTATTTGACATGCATATCATTTTGAACAGGTCAGGTCCCCTTGAAGTCCATGTTGGTTTCTTTTGAATTTCTACTGAATTCATCTCAATACAGAATCTTCTGAATTTTTAACACAGTTTTGAAACTTGACAGTCACCAATGTATTACTAATTATCCGACTTGAATTGATTGACCCAGCTGCTTTTCTGCCTTCTTCTTGTCTCCTTGTAATAATTATTACAAAGCTTGCAATTAATCATTATTGTTATTATTCTTAAAAATTATACGGATGGTAGGCTTGGAAAACTTGTCACATCTACTGAAAGCTTATCAGTTTCAATTCTTATATGTCATTTTCATATATAATATCAGCTTTCTGCTCCACTTTTTAACTTCTTTGATGATAAACATGTTCATTATTATGGTTAATTTCACTGTTATACTAATTCAAAACACAAGATAGAAGAGAAGCATGCATACTTAATGCAAGTGCTAATATAATGAGCAATGAGAAAAAGTGTGGTTTCAGACTGCATATACACAGCAAACACTGAGCTTCCAACATACTCTTGACATTACTGAGAGACATTGCAGTAAGCAGGCTGTTATTATGTTTTCGTATTAAAAACATTATTGTTAAAACAAAATATCTTTATTTGAAGCATTGTGAAGTGAAGGTCTACTACATTTGTAAAGAACCTTTGGGAATTTTCTCCAAAAAGCCTCAAGACAGAGACTTGATTCTCATGAGTCAGATCATATTCTTTCCATGCTTACTAAGCATTGTTCAATTTTTTTGCTTGATACAATGAAGTAATGTATAAATATGATAAAATGCATCTCACAAAGAACTTTTCTATATTTACCTTAACAAAGTACCAATGTAAAATTTGTTAAAAATCCAAAATATAATTATACATTTAAATTTTAAGAAAACCCAGCCCATATCTATTGCTTAAATTGTTAAGAGTGAACGTAATGAGTAATAATAATTAAAATGATTTATTTCACAATTATCACTGTTAGGAGATTTATGTCTCTTGTGCAACACAGGAGACAAATCTCCTAACAGTGATAATAGTGAAATAAATCGTTTAATATCTATTACTGTTTCACCATATAGTTTTTATATTTGTATTTTTTTTTTATTTCAGTTCACTGGTAAACCTATAACCAATGTACTACTGCAATAATTTAGTACCAATAGTAAAAAAATTTAAAATTCACATTAAACTCAAAGCGAAAAAAAAAACCAGAAAAACAGTCCAAAATATACACAAAAAATTCCTTTATGCTTTATTTTGTTTGAATCTGTTATTTCATTGCTCAGAATTAAATGCTCTTTCTTTTGGCATATAAAATGACTTTTCCTGTTTGTTCATTACTTCAGGATAAGATTTTCTGCTGGAAATCTCTCAAAATTAATTTCGCCACTAGGAAGAAACTTCAGAAATTCAGTATGTTAAGTTGTTGCTAATCATTAATTCCGGTTACATTATTTGTTGCAATAAATTCCAAAATTAAGATAATTTCTTTAATTAATATCTTGGTAAATCAAGTCTGTCAATTTATATAATTTTTTTTGCTAGCCTCATCTTTCCAAAAATATTGGCTACACCACTGGCATACTGATTTTGATTTAATCCAATGGGTTAGTGAGTCATTATCTTATGCTATATCTTAAGAAGCTTATTTGAAAACAAATATATAATTTGATAATCACTATGGTGAAATCATATTGTTTTACCATAAATGAGTGGCAGCTTTTTTTTAATAATGCGAGAAACACATTTTTGTATCTGTATTGGAAATAATTTTTAACATTTATTTTTGCTATTTTCTATAATCCAAAAAACTTTGAAGAGTAAATAAATAATTTATTTCTAATAAAATCACTTACCCCAGGCTTCAGGAAAAAATTTTCTTATAGCAATAAGCTTTAAATTTGAGCTTTTGTGGATAGCTCTAAAATGTGAAATCTGTCGAATAAAGTTCATTTTGTCAGCAATTACTGTCAAACCAGTAACCTTGTTTAAACCATTCCCAATCGTAGCTGTTCCGGTACTCAACATAGTTGTCACTGGAGTAGTTATGTTGTAACTATATCTAAAAGAACTTTCTAGTAGAGCTGTAATAATAATAAAAACGAAATTATCAATAATACAAATTACATGTGTTACTGAAATACAAAAAGTAAACAATTCAGATTAAAATCAAAAGCTTTTTGAAGCAAGAAAACTTGATTGTCAATTAAGTTTACACTAAACAGAGAAAAACAAATGTGCAGTATGCCCAGAATGTTTTAATCAATGTGTGAAGGTTAAAAACTCACTCACCCACTGCTCTTCTTGAGACACACCATTAAGGAAAAGAATCAGTTAAAACTATAAAAACAATAATCTCCTCTGGTGAATATGAGAAGCTCATTTTCAAACAGAATGAATATTTTTATTTTCCACAATTAACACCCTAAAAGTGAAAATTTGAACTAAATGATGATTGGGAAAATACAAATAGTCAGTGGTGGCTCAAGATAAAAAATTTTGGTGAGGCATTTTGACTAGCATAGGCAGGGTCCAGGATGTCGTCCCCCTCCCCAAGAATACTAATAAGGATAATGAAGACTAAAAATTATCAAAATGTGGATATGCCATGCATTTTTCAAGAAATTTTTAAAAAATTTCTAAAATGAAAGGAAAAATGTTACACTGCAGTGGGAAACCAGTCTCTTGCCACCAGTTACTTTGCTTGCCCCTTCCCTCCTCACCCCATTTTTTTAGCTCTGGGCCTGAACTGAAGCAAATAGAACTGGAAAGACATTCCATAATGCATCATCTATTTTTCAGCTATTCTCAAAATGCATTATTTAACAAATTAATTCAGAAAAGTAAAAAAAAAAATTCAGAAAGGTGTTTTTGTCCTTTCTACTTCAATTTAGCATCTTGCCCTTCCACTCTAATAATTATCTCTATATATATTCTTCTCCTTCCTAGTGGTATTTTAAAAAACTATTTGTGGAAAATATGTCTAATATATAGGTTACAAAATGCAATATTACTGAAAATTCCTCACACCTTATATTAAATTGTGCAAAATATGACTCACAACGAGAAAAATTCTTTGAAAAACTTAGAAACATAAATATTAACGAATTTACTCTGAACTTAATTTTAAATCACCCTACAATCTCAATTCAAACAAAAATATTTGCCTTCCTATTGGAATTCATCAAAGAAACAGAGATATGGAATAAATTGTAACACAGAACAACAACAAAAAAAAACGTAATATAAAAAAAAGAAAGAAAAAAAGAAAAAAAATTTTTTTTTTTCATTAATAAAAATAAGAAAAAAAAATAATTAAAAAAAAATCTTAAAAAAAAATAAAAAAATAAAAAAAAAAATTAAAAAGAAAAAAAAAATAAAAAAAAAAAATTTCTAAAAAACAAAAAAAAAGAAAGAAAAAAAATTAACAAAATAACAAAAAAAATATAATAAAAAAAAGGGTTATAAAAAAAAATTAAAGAAAGCCAAAAAAATAATAATAAAAAAATATATATATTTATACCAAAAAAAAAAAGACATAAATCAAAATTAAATAAACAAAAACAAAATAAACAAAAGAATTAAATCCTAAAGTTTAGGAGGAAGACGAAACAAAAAAAAAAAATCTCTTAAAATCTAAGAGGAAAAAAAAATACTGAACATCAAGAATTTTCAAAAAAAAAAAGGAAAACATAAATTCTATGGGAAAGTCTGTGCAAGGAACTCCCAATTTTTGTGAAGTGTAAACTAAACTAAACTAATATATAGGTTCACTTTTTTTTTAATTCCATTCTGATTATAAATTTATATTTATGAATTATATAATGAATTACTCATAGTAAATTACCACTAGAACAATTGTCTATTTTGGTAATATTTAATTTGAAATATTGATTTATTTTATATATATTATTACATATATTAATTTTTACAATGAATTGTATAAAAGTGATATGGTAATAAAAGGAATTATAAAAAAAGGCACTACTAATAAATTACCACTTTGAAGCTTTTAATGAAGTTAATAAATTACCACTTTCAAATTTTTAGAGGAAAAATTGTCTTGAACCAGGTGGGATATGTACCCACGACCTCCTGACAACATGTCAGGTGCTCTAGAGCTTATCTGAGTTGTTATAGTCAGCATTACATGAAATAACAAAAAAGAAAGTTCAACTTATTTCTCACAAATTAATTTCAACGTAATAATACACTCATTGATTGAATGTGACAAACTATAATATTATCGCATTTTTGCAAATATAAAAATGAGTAATTTTATTTAAATACAAAGAAAAAAAATTAACTACAATACAGTACAAGAAGTGTACAAGCAATAAAAATTTGAATTCTAATAATTCTTTATTATTAGTATTCCATTGTAGAACAAATGCTCAACACATTTTATATTTTGATATCTGTTTTTCTTAAACTGTTCATACATAAATATCCTTCCTTTGCAAAATAAAAATTTGGCAGCCTAGTTCAAGTTCAGTTCAAATACATTTTGCTGGGAAAGTTTATGCTTTTTGAGTCTGGCAGAGTCAAGATTTTCACTTTACTAACAAGATAATTGACTATTGTTTGCATTGGTTGAATCAGCCAATCAAGTGTCATGGTCCACCTTGAATCAGTGACCTAGCTCTGGCAGTTCATCTATAATGTATTTCAGCACATGTGCATTTGTGTAGATGCTATATTAGGTAAGGTTAAGATTTGGGGCAGTGGCCATAATGGAAAACTTCATATTGTATATATTAAAGCTGATGCTGTAGCCCTGATTCACAAAGTAAGTGCTGTGATTTTCTACATAACATGGCAAATAAAGGTTACAAAATGAATATAAAAATATGTTGATTTAGATATGACAAATAATGAATGCTAATTTGAAATTTGGTTTTATTTCACATGATCATTTTTGGTGGGGCAATGCCCCAGGTGGCCAAATGGGTGAACTGCCCCTCTAAATAATATTTTTTAGTATCTATAAGACAACAAAAGTTTTTCATATCTCTTAAAACAAGAGTTGCATTTTCTCACCCACACTGGGGGGTAAGGGAGTAAATTATTTTTGCCAAACCATCACCATACTCTACCACCAAAATTTCTAGTTTAAATAAATCATTTGCAATATTTGTTTAAATTTTTGGCACTTTTCACTTTTTTCCACCATTAGATAGCACTATTAAGACTATGGGAGATTTTGAAATGCAAAACGTAATAATTCATCAATATTTATCAAACCCCAAAAAATTTTCAATTTATCTTTAAAAACGAAAGAGTCAAATATCTACAGGTTGGCAGATGATAAAGTGACAACATTAGCTCTTTTTTTTAAAACCAGCTAAAAATACTACAGGTATTTATACATCTTGGTTGCAGGTAAGAGTGATGTAATAATTTGTGGTGCTTTGTGGACAATTATTCCATATTAAAATCTTTTAGCTGTTGCATTCTTTTATTTGATTCCATGTTTTATTATATTTCACTGCTATACTTGTTTATTATGGATGGTATTAAATCTGTGATCTTTACCCTTCTTCCCTGATGCAACAGGAAATGAGAAAAACAGCTCTTACCCAGTGAGGCATGGATGCTACAAGATTTCTAAAGTTATCTTGTGGAATCTGGTACCAACACATTACCAGCAGATTCTTTAACTCCTAGTTACGTGGTTGAGCCGCCACAGATTGGATATGCTGTTCCAACACAACCCACAGATGCTCAATTGGATTGATGTCTGGAGAATTTGGTGGCCAGGGCAATACCTGGAAGTCTTCCTCATGTTCCATGAACCATTCTCGAACAATTGGGGCAGTGTGGCATGGTGCATTATCCTGCTGAAAGAAGGCACTACTAGAGGGATATACCACTGCCATGAAAGGATGTACCTGGTCTGCAATGATGTTTAGGTAGATGGTAGACATCACAGTTTCCTGCAACAGGAAATGAGAAAAACAGCTCTTACCCAGTGAGGCATGGATGCTACAAGATTTCTAAAGTTATCTTGTGGAATCTGGTACCAACACATTACCAGCAGATTCTTTAACTCCTAGTTACGTGGTTGAGCCGCCACAGATTGGATATGCTGTTCCAACACAACCCACAGATGCTCAATTGGATTGATGTCTGGAGAATTTGGTGGCCAGGGCAATACCTGGAAGTCTTCCTCATGTTCCATGAACCATTCTCGAACAATTGGGGCAGTGTGGCATGGTGCATTATCCTGCTGAAAGAAGGCACTACTAGAGGGATATACCACTGCCATGAAAGGATGTACCTGGTCTGCAATGATGTTTAGGTAGATGGTAGACATCACAGTTTCCTGCACATGAATGCCAGTCATTTGAAAAAATGAGGCATTACACTTCCTCCACCAGCTTGTTTGTCCCACGGTGCATCCTGATGCCAAAATTTCCCCATGTAAACAATGCACACATGCCTGGCATTCCACATGCTGCAACAGGAAATGAGATTCATTGGACCAGATGAATCGAGGACAGTGAATCGAGGTTAGCATGGGAACTTGGAGCAACCTGCAGCATCATTTTCAGCAGGGTTCAATGTACTGTTTCTTGTGATATATTACTGCCGTCACCAACATTCAAATTATGGATGAGTTGCGCCACAGTATGCCTTCTGTTGGCTCATACCATATGGGATAGCCTTCACTCACCTTTAGCATTGATGATCTGTGGTCAGCCCACACCTTGCTGATGGTTCATGGTTTATCCCTCCTTGGATCACTTTTTGATGGTACTAACCACAGCTGACCACGAGTACCCCACAAGCCTTGCCGTCTCGGAAATGCTCTGACCCAGTTGCTGGCCATTACAATTTGGCCTCTGTGAAACTCACTTAAGTCTGGTGCCTTTCCCATCTGAAGAACAAGAATAACATTGATCAACAGAGCTCAGTATCAGGTGTTATTTATACCATTTCATGACCTTCACACACACTGTCGTTTACCTGCAGTCGCTTTGATTTGCATAAAGACACGCTGGTCATAATGTTTTGGTTCTTCGCTATATATATATATCTTGACTCTATTGGGTATAATTTTTTGGATTCAGTACCTCTTATATTTTTGAAATGTTTTTTTTTATTAATTTTGTCATCTTTCTACAAATTTTGGTTAGAGTGAATGTAATTTTTAGATTCAGTGATTGAAGATATTTATGGAGAATTTTGTTCAGTGTAGAGACATAAGAGGCATATCCAACAAAAAATGGATGATTAACACTGAATTACTTTAACCCTTTGTGTGTCCAAGCTGGATTTACCATTTTAATTTTTCCAATTCTAGTGGCAGCTGAAATTTTAATATTTTTGAACAGAAATTGCCATTTTTTTTAACTGTTTCTAATAAAATGCTAAAAATAATATCTCAGTCTATGATATATATATATTTTGCCTGTTGAATATGCTTGAAAAAATTATAAGGTTTAAAAAAAATCTGTTTGAGCTTGCAGAGATCGTTCGTAGATACTGAGTCACTAAAAGCGTCAAGTAGCAATGATTTAATTTATTCCTTTATTCTGCCATACCTTGATTATTGATCGATTTTAATTTCCAGTATTCTGACCTACTTTCAGCTGTAGCAGAGTTATAATGCTTTCTAAACTTTTTACACAAGATACTGAATTTATTACTACCAGAATTGTATCATCAGGAACTACACACATCGCTTTCAGTCAATATTTTAGCAGACTTTCGATTTTTAAATTTTTTTTTCACTCTGGTGCTTTTGGAAATATTTTTCATTGTTTCTCAACTGTTTACTGCGATCATAAAGAATAATTAATTTGAATGACTGAAAATGACACTGCTAGTGATCTCTAATGGCAGATATTAGAATTGTAGGATCAAGCAATTAACCTAAAAGCAAGATTTATAAATGGTAGCACTTATTTTAGTGATACTTTTAATTATATTTTAACCAAATACATTAATTAACATTTTTTGATTTTGATGCTTTAAGATCAAGACAAATATTTTCAACTGTGATTATTGCATGTCAAGAAAATCACTCTCAGAATGTTTATGATTCAAAATATTTTTCTCATTGGATCATATCCACTTTGGCTTAGTTCAAAACTCACTTTTTTTTAATTTTATAACTCCCACTTGTTTCAAGTTCAATAGATTTCAGACTGTGAATTATTGTATTTTGACTGTGTATATAGGGAAATCAATAAATAATAGAAAATTTGGATATATAATAGCCACTCTATTATCTGGAATGTTAAACTTTTCACTATTTTATTGATGCATTTGTGTGGAAAATAAGAGCAACCCCAGCATCAGGTTTGTCAAAATATGATATATTTCAAAACAATTCAAGCATGCTTTTTGTGATTGAGAGTGTAGAAAGAGGTAGACCGAAGCAATTCAATTTCTAAACTTAAAGAAATGGCAGTCATTTGAAATTTTTCACAGAATAAATTTAAAAAATCATCTGTGTATAAGTCCACATTTCCATAAAAATCTAAACATATTCTTCACCTGCTGGAAAGGTAATGTTGAACAATGGCAATTGCAGAAGAAATGGGGAGAGTGTAAGTGAGCAACTGGTTCTTTGGCATTTATTGAGTATATATCCACTATCAAGCTGTTTTATGTAACAGGATGCAGATGGGTGTAGAGGAAAAATTGTCTTGAGTCAGGTGGGATCTAAACCCATGACATCCTGATGACATGTTAGGTGCTCTGACCACTGAGCTACCAGCTGCTGATCAATCTTTCCTCTACTGCTGACATTATGCTCTAGACCAACTGGCAAATCACTGTCTTTTGAGTGCATTTGGGGGGTATTTCTTCTCAGAGCCATCCTGCTCGTGGGCACACAACTAGCTATGCTACAAGAGCCTCCTAGCTGATATTTTTTGAGAGTTTTTTTGCGATATTCTTTAGCAGTTCTCACATATCATTGGTTAACTGACAGGGGATTGGTAGAACATTAACCTGTGATCTATAAGAAGTTCTGAAATGTCAAATGCTCAGTGGTAAGTCTCCCCATTGTTTCCCCAGTTATCACTCATGCTTGCAGAATTACAGTGACATGCTGAAGAGAACATGTTATATCTCTCAATTGCTTCTGACTAAATTAACCTTTAAAGGTTATGTTTTTAGCTCAAACCACCATCCCAGGTCAGGTTAAGCAACATCTACTGATATCTAAGGAAAAGAAACTTCAGAATGATCCCCAACTAGTAGAATTTACCACACAATGATACGATGCACAGAACTTTCATGGGATATGTTAAAAGTCTAGTGGCCACTAATTGTTGTTTAACCTGTCAAGAGTGCCAATGGAGAGACAAACAATCATTGTTTGACCTTGAAAGGGTTAAAGAATTGATTCTCCCCAGGTTACTGATGAAAGATATCATTCTTTTGCATGAAACTCTGCTCTCACACCATGAATTTAACAAATGTTGCTGTCAATGAAATGGGAGGTATTGGACTTTCAACCTTTCATTCAGACTTATTATCATGTGAATTTGCAATTTTCAGACCACTCAAACAAGTTCTAAGCGAGAATCATTTGAATATTGATGGAAAGAGGCAAGTAACTGCTCACTGATTGGTTCCAGCAACAACCACAAGAATCCTTTGATTTTTTTTTAATAGTTGATGTAACAGATGGGATAAGTACTTCAAGCATATAGAATTTTTGAAAAACAAGTTTTTAATTTAAAATTAATTATCAAACTCTACAAAAATGAATATGACAGCAGAAGCCTGACCAGTGACCACTGATGTCATTTTAGAAGGTTACTATTCTGTTGCTATATCCATTTCCCAGTGTTCCCAGCTGCACACACCAATAGTCAGCCTGCCTACTGATGCTCTTGCACAATGTACACAACTTGTACAGTACAAGTGCACATAACTCATGTAGTTCTAATCTTAACCTAAACTATCAAGTTTATTATGCCTTTGATCAGTAAGTAGTACAAGTGTTATTAGTAGCTTTCTTTTTGCATGCTCACCATCCATGCTAATATGGAATGGGTTATGATGATTTTGACTCTCATATTAAGAAGAATGAAAATAATTCACCACCAAAAAAAAAGGACTATGCATATTAATAATGAATGGCTCAAAGATTCACCATGGATTGTGAAGACTAATAGTTTATTTAGTTTTAAGTGTATTTTATGTTCTAGTGTAATATCGTTAAAAAGTGAAGGATCAATAACCTTCATTCTACTTATAAATAAATGTTGAATTTTTCTTTTTTCCCACTTTTTTTTACTTTTAAAAGGAGGCCTAATAACAATTTTATAAAATTCCAAAACAAACATCCCCATATGATGATTTAGAATTCTTGTGCCATCTATATAAAATAATGCTATCAAATGTTATTGAAAAGGCTACGTTAGCTGAAGCCTTCTATGAATAGTAATATTAAAAATTTTTCAATTAACTGCATTTGATTTGTATATAAAACCATTTTTTTGCTTTTTGACAAACATAATAAATTGCATTAAATATAATAACATAATATAGTATAATACTGCATTTGTTACTTATAAAATCAGATTTAAATTTAATGAAAGTTTATAAAAAAAGTTGTCTATGGCAGACCCACACCATTTTTACTGAAAGTACTACTTATGTATTTTATGATGATTTTTAAAGTTTTTTACTGCAAAGTGTTAAAAATATTTTGCTTACATTTTGTTAGTGTAAAATGTTTTCCTTTTTTCCCCACCTTTTTTTCAAAAATTCTTTTAACAGACTTGATTAACTTCTGTAGTTCTTGCTGCAATAATGAAATATATATTGTTCATATGACATTAAACAGTGTTTATAACAGCAACATTATAGTAATCATGAAAAATGAATAGTAAATTATATTAGCTATTAGTTAAATATACTAATTATTTGTCACCATATCAATATTACACTTTTTTGTCCGAACTCTTACTTTATATAAATAACATGATTAAATAATTACTATTTTTAAATTAGTGGAAAAAACTGTTTTAGCTGTGTGTGATACAAATCCATGACCTACTAATAACATGTCAAATGCTCTGACCATTGAGTTACAAGACACCGATCAAGAATTTTTGCTAATAAAGACCTTGGAGAAATCAGACTGACAGAAGCATCACATGGTTTTTCCATGTTGACTGGGGATGCTATAAGAGCAAGATAGCAAATGTTAAAAACTTTAAAATTCTATTTTTCATCCTAATCTTACATTTTATTTTACTAATGACTGATTCTGATATTTTAATCTTACAAAACAAAAATATTATCTTAAAAATCCAAAATAGGTTTTTGTACAAATTCAAATTATAATTTTTAAATAAGAATAAGGCGTTTTATTATAAACTGGATATAATTAGTCTTCCAGTGTATAACACAGGTATCAAATATGCAAAAAAATACAAATTTTATAAAAATTATTTCATTTACTGCAGAAAACTGCAAAATTTGATTATGAACAGATAATTAAAGCTGATTACAATTAAAAGAATAACATTCACCACTGGCAAATATGGGATGCTTATTTTCAAAACAATGAAGTTTTTCATTTTCCAACTTTTGCATCCACTAACAGTGGAAATTCGAACTAATGGTCTGATTGGGAAAATGCCAATAATGTTTATTTTATTAGTACCTATAAAACAATAAAAGAATTTTTCATTTATCTCTTAAAACAAAAATCTATCTTTCCGCTCCCCTGGAGTTAAAAGGGTAAATCACTGCTACCAGTGTAAACTTCTTAATGCTCAGCCTCCTCTCTTCATCACAAAATTTCAAAATTTTAGATTAAATAGTAAAAATTTTCAGTCATCTAATCAAATCACTTGTAAATAAAAATTTGTCCATTTTCCAACTTTTTTTTGGTGCTAGATGGCAATGTTAAAACTACTGGGAAATTCAGAAAGGGTGCATCCTAATATTTTATCACTACCAATCCAACCCAAAAAAGATTTTTTAATTTATCTCTAAAAGCTAAAAAGTTGAGTATCTACAGATGGATACATGACAAAGCAAAAACTTTGGCTAATTTTTTTTCTAAATCAGCTAAAAATGAAAATTGCAACATATAAGTTTCCAAAACTATTAAATAGGGTCTCTAAGGCATAATATTCTTTACAATAGCTCAGCAAATAGAGAGATGCTAGCTATTCTTTAGAATGTGGTGATATATTAGGAATAGGTGTGGTTACATATGATTAACACCTTTTTTTTGGTAAAGGAGAATATAATTTTTTTTTACAATTTGCTGCAGTACATGGGGTGGGACGATCACTTGCCACTCTGGATCCAGAACTACTCACATCTGGCTTCCATGGGTGGTCATATTATTCCCCTGCCCCCGGTCATATTATTCCTTTTCCTACTAATTTCTGTGATTCCATGGGTGGTCATATTATTCCCCTGCCCCTTTAAAAAAAAGAGATATAAAGACATGAAAAGAGGACAAAACACTGATATATAGACAATAAAACAAAACCAAAGTAGTTAAAACCAGTGTATAAAAAGGGCAACAGAGACGTATAAAACAAAATCAACAATGGGTGTATAGTACCCTTAGTATAAAAGAAAACTGGTCTAAAGATCTAAAAGATAAAAAAACATTAAATATATATAAAATAACCGATAAAATGTAAAAAGCCAAAAACATATGATAAAATCGAATCATCAGATAAAAGGTTGGGTTGTTTTACCTCTGAATGACACTTTTCTGCACACAATGGGCTAAATGGCCAGGTCACAAGGACCCCGAAGGCTCAGAAAAGGTTGGGAGAGGGGAACCACTGGACAGTTGTTGAGAGACAGATGGTAGCCTCATGTCAAGGCCATCCAATGTGTTCTTTAACATGAATAGGATATGGCTCTCCCCCACATGGGACAGCCCATCAGTGTCCCCTACTGATCATGGGCAGGGCAGGGAGTTTTGTGGAGATAAATCTAAACACTGGCCCAGATGGGACTTGAACTTGGGAACTGCAGATTATGAGCCTGGGGTACTACCAACTGAACCACCCCTGCCCCTTTGATAAAAGGTGACCAAGTATAAGGGGCATGGACGGTAAATGAGAAGAACTGAAATAAGCATGATGTTCACAGTTAAAAGCTGGACATATGATTAAAACGTGCTTAATAGTGAAAATGGTATTGCAAAACTCACAGGTTTGTCTGCCTTTAGAAATGAATGCATAATAAGCAAATGACCTAAGCAGAGCTGAGCAAGTACAACTTTCACCTTGTGATTCCTGTGAAAACATGACTACCATGGTTTGACAACAGGCTTGATCTCAAAGAGCTTGTTCATAATCTGTTCTGACCAAGATCTCTGCCACTGTACCAGAGCTGTGTAAAAACACTGTTGGAAATCCATGTATGTAACCAGCAGTGAGAGTAGGACAGAGGCATGGCCAACTTGGCAGCAGCATCTACCAAGTTATTGCTCCTGATGCTGATGTGACTAGACTAAAAGTTCAAGAATGATAGATGGATCTGTTGAAATAAAAACAAAGATTTTATGAAAATATTATGTTGTACTGAGCAAACACAAATGTTATCTGATAAGAGTTACAAGCAGGCCAGTGCTGCATAAGGTGTACAAGTGAACAAATGTGTCTTCCGTTTTACTCCAATGATCACAGTACAATACTGGCACCAAAGAACTCTCTTAGGTTAAAGTTAGGCAGTTCCAGTTTCCCTTTTTAGAAATCACACGATGAATGATTAAAATAATTCTTGAAATATGTTTAAATCAGAAGGGAGTAAAATTTTAAAAAGGTACTTATTTGATAATTGCTTTGAAATCGTCCAAATGAGCAAAAAACTTTGGATAAATTTTTGGGAGCATTCCAAAACTTACAGAAAATTATGTCTGCATCAGTTCATATCAAGTTTGTGAGTAGAAATCAGATAATTTCCTGAAAATCCATTATAATAATAATAAATAAATAAGTAGATATATAAGTAAACAGAGAAATTCTCATCAGTTATGACAATATTTTGAAAAGTCAGTACTAATAAGATTAAAGCTTTCAGCTTTATTTTTGTAAGAATAAAAAAAATTACTTCTCAAGCAGCTGCTTCTCACAGAGATCTAATAGGAGCCTGCCAGTGTAACATGCCATCAAGAAGATCTGTGAGGAAATTGACTTCAGTAGAAGGATAACACAAGAAAGGAAACATCCATGCTTTACCTGGAGATTAAGCCTGGATCCCTTTGATCAATATCCAAGTATGCTAACCACTCAGCCAAAAGATGCTACTTATTAAAAGAACAATCACAAAAAATCATAAATTTTTAAAAATTTTTGGTTACACACCAAAAAAAATTACAAATGTTGGGTATGGAGATGTTTCCTTTTTAAACTAAATTTTGGGCAGACTATCAAAACAGAAACTTACCAATACAAATTTTATTACAATTAATTTTTTTACTGAGAGAAAAAGTGTCATTACTTTAATGAAACAATGTTTCAGTCAATTTTATATCATCATAACTCTGACATGTAACCACACTGTTTCAATATTCTAGTTAATATTTCTTCCAAAATCGATGTTGCTGCACAACTTTGTAGCTTTTTTTTACTATATGTCATCACTACAGAGACAGTAACAGAAAAAAAGTTGATAGCAAAACTGCCACCAAGTTAGTCATATTTCCCACTATCATTTGCTAGTATCACTTAATTACAGCTATCCCTATCCATTATTGAGTTATTGCCCTCTATATGGAGCTTAATAATCACCCTGCATAGATTGTGTTTAACAATTTTAATAACGAAACAAGGAAATAATTGTACATTTTTGCAAACTCGTTAACAAATTAATGAATTACAACTGCAATAGCTAAATAACTTTTCAATGACATTTAATTAAAACTTTTTTCTCAAGCTATGGATAATAACAAGAGTACAATGGGCAAACAATTTCACGTTTTTAGATCAAAGATTGCTAACATATCACAAGTCAGAAGGTTTTGAAATAATTTACTCACCTTTAAAATTATTAAATACAGATGACCACCCAAAAGTACTTCTTGGTGCACAGGATTATCAAGACTTTCTACTGCACATTTGTTCTTTACTAGAGCAAATAGTTTTCTTGTCATGAAGCTAAAAAAAATTAATAAAAATATGCTTAAAAAAAGTTTAGCCAACAATTCCAAGAAGTATAAATACTTAGTATATTTGTATTGTCAATGAAATAAATGAAACACAAAATCTAATTATTTATTTATTTATTTATTTATTTATTTATATTGTCCACAACAGATCTAGATCCAATTATAGTGGACACTTGCAATACATATACATAAAGTCAAACATTACACACAAAAGAGACAATAATGGACTAGAGGTACTTTTTGTACCCTAGGCAATGGTACAAATGTTCTGTGTGGATTTTTGATATCTTCATAGATTCATTTCTATGAAGTACTTAGTTCCTTTGTTTGATAATCTCAGGCCAGGGAAGTCATTCTTTCATTGCATACTTTTCTTTCCATGCATACTATATAGAATACAAAACCACCTCTACAGACAATGGTACAGTGGCACATAATGCATCAAGGAAATCCTCTGGACTGTTGTTAATGGTTCCCATGGACAGAAGAATAACAATCACACGATTTTGGATAAAAATGTTTCAGAACTAATCTGACTAGTTTCCTCCCCTTCCCCCTTTTTGTATATAGCATTGCACAGCCAATCAGATGAGTTATGCTGCTGTTATTACTCGTGAAAAAAAAATCAAACCCGCAACTCTCCAGATATATGCCAGAATGCTATACCTATTAAACCACGAATCGGATTATAACTTGCTTCCATAATGTGATCTATAAATCTTTCACTGAAATGTGGTGGATCTTGCACCATCTATACTTCAGGAGAACCTTGTAGATATAGCACTGATCAGACCTGTAGATACTGAATTCAATAATTACTCATGTGAGAGTTGTGGGTTCGATTCCCACCATGTTGGCAATAATTTTTTTCATAAGTAATTATTGAATTCTATCTTCGCAACGCATCTATACTTTCAGTGAAAGATTTATAGGTTCCATCATGGAAACAAGTTATCGTCCGATGCGTGGTTTAATAGGTAGAGCACTCTGGCTGTATCTGGAGAGTGTGGGTTCGATTCCTGCCATATTAGAAATAATGTTTCTCACATGAATAATACATCTACAGGTAATCTGTGTATTTACTATGAATGGATGCTGCTGGTAATTTTACAACAATATAACTATACTCATATGAATCTAAAAACTTATCGCTATTTACTATAATGCTAACCTCTCAGTACAAACCCACATCCTCAGCATAGGGTAACCATTTTATTCAGATCCATTTTGCTCACATACCTACTATTAACTTAAGTGTGGGGGATTCATTTTATCTGAATGTGTCAGCCAGTGTAGTCAATAAAAGTGATAAGGGATTTTTTTTAAAGTTCATTATTATTTTTCTATGGGAATAAAAAAATACATAAATGCTGATGTTTTGAAAAATGCACAAATTTGTACTAAACTGACAATGCCTCAAATACAACTAGAATCCAAACAATAAACAGTGAAAACGCTGTTAAAACATATTACGAGTAAACTAGGATTAAAGAGTAATTAAAAGCATAACTAAAGTAAGTTGTCCTATCTTTAAAAATAAAAATAAAATTCTAAAAATCTTATATATATTATATTCTTAAAAATAAAAATAAATATTAATTCTAAAAATAAAATAAAAATAAAAATAAAATAAAATTCTATTATGTGTTACATAAAGTGGACTCATGATGACAAATTCCAAGTAGAGTCCTGCCAAAGCAACCTGCAGATATACTAATTTTTAGGTTGGGTGTGCAGATCAGACTGCTTGTAGATGGTATACATTTAAAAAAATTTTTGTTGCATTTACCATTTTATTAATTTTCTTCTAAAGGTTTTCACTTTTTTTTGTTGTTTTTTTTGTAATTTATTCAATGTGCACACCTGTAGCATCATCTCCAATTCAAACTGAATTGCCTTCATTGATTAAAAGAGAAAAAACAAGCAAAAAGTAGTGACTTAGCTGATATAGGAATTTAAAATCTTTATTAGCATTCAAAGTATTGTGTACAGGAAACAATATGCAACCAATGCTATGGAGCAGGTGCAGATGTTCATGCTATGGGTGTGGGTCATGTGCAGATCTTCATATAGAAAGACCATGTTCAGATAGCTAAAAGTTGACTGCACAGGACTCTACTACCAAGTCTCATAATCACATTTTCGTTTTCCATAATGTTAATAATTTAAAAAAAAGATTTGTGATAATTGTGATACATATCTAAATGATAAAAATAACTCTAGAAAGGGAAAAGTAAAAAGTTCTAAAACCCAAAAGCTAGTAAGAATACAAAGCAAACTGATGTACATATTTCCTCAATGATGCACTTTCACTAGCAATAAAAACAACTTTTATATATTAAAGGAATTGAAATACAATAAATTAAAATTTATTAAAATCAATTAAAGTATACTGAAAACAATACATATTCATTTCATAACAAAGATTGGCAACAATTCATGATGAAAATATTACTGACTGATAATCTATTTATGGAACAGATGAATTACGTGCAAACATTGAGAATGGAAAACTCCACCAAATAAAAGAAAGAAGTACCATGTGTTTGATCAGTACAAGAAATAATGTTTTGCTTTTGGTTATTATAATTTTTTCATGTGGAAATCAAAAAATAAAAATTTAGTTTAAATTTTCATAAGTACATTATCAGATTTGATGAAAAGGGTGATTTCTATCAGAGAGAGAAAAAAAAACTTCCTGCTCTATAACAGATTAATACTATTCACAGAATTAGAATCTAGATAATGAATCATGAAGATTTTGCTCTATGTTGAGGGTTAATTACACTGATAATTGTGATTTTTATTTCCCTACACCAGTGGTTCTCAATCTTTTATGCTTCACGTACCCCCTGGAAATGTGTATGTAACTGGCGTACCCCTTGTATAGATAGATAAAACTATAGTTATAATATAACAATGGGAATAAAATAAAATGTATAATATACACATTAAATTTTGTACAACTTACATCTAACGACTTTTGAGCTCTAATGGCGTACCCCAAAAAATTTTACCGCATACCCCACATTGAGAACACCTACCCTACACAATTAGCTGTTTTACACTAATTCCACAACTTATGCAGGGAGATATTTTATTAGTTTTGCCATGTTCTTCTCATGTTTAATTGCAGATTAGCAAAGATTCATAAATAGCATGCTTAAATAATGAAGAAAAAGGGCAGTGTAGCATGAGGTGGGCATACAATACTAGGAATGCATTGGGCTGCAATGCTATATACAGTAGCTGCTTTCAGAATAGACATATATGGAGATAAATTACAATTTGGCTGACTTCCATATCCTGTAGCTGCTTGGGGATTATGTATCTATCAGCTAATTCAAAAGGATTATAAAATAGATTATTATTAAATTTAATTCTTTTACACTTAAGTATATAATGCATACATTTTTAAACCAACCATACTGATCGTAATTTCTATTTACTCAAAAAAAGAGGTCATTCTTATGGTCCTTTTTTTGTACTAATTCCACAACTGGAACCAAATATGGACCAATTGAAATGATCTGAATCTCAAGAAAATGATGTCATAAAATCTCTGAACTATTAAAAAATTGTGGCAGTAATACTATGAGCATAAGATTTGTGATAAATATATTCTCAAAACATATTTTGGACTACTAAATAAAATTTTTCCACCAAATCATGGATAGGTGAGAAATCAACATTGTGAGAGGTTTCATCAGGATATAGAAATGGTGAATCAGAAACATAAAGGGAACTGCAGTACAGTCAGGTTAGCTGATTATTGTTTTTTGATTGCTAATCTTCACAGGCTCCATAATCTGTATACAAGCATATATCATTTGCCAAAACCGTTTAGGTATGCAAAAGTATATTAAAATTTATTATAACAGTACATTATTTGTTAATACAACTTTGGTTGTTTCTCAAAAACTGTACATCCTATGAGAAAAATCAAGGTCACCTCCAGAATCAGCATTAAAAAATCTAGAAAAAAAATTCATTTGGTTGAATGTTAATTCAGTCTGAAAGTTTACAAATTCTAATTCAAAATAGCATTTTTCCTGTTAATTTGTCCAAAAAGTGGATGAAATCTCGAAATAAACCAAACACAAATCCAGCACTGCAGTGATCATGATTATTACAATCTCAATCAGTGTTGGAAAAAATCTGGTTGTTTCTTCTTACCTCCAATATTTTGAAATAAAATTATGACCAAGAATGCTTTCTAAGTTGTTGTCATCCAGTAATCTCTAATATTAAAAAAAATTGAATGAAAAAAAAAAGCTATTTTGGCCTGGAAGTAATTTACTATTTCAAGAAGTAATAATTTAGTTTTTTCTCTAATGTTTTGCTATATTTATGGTTTTAACAATATTTCGTTATGTTAGAACAGTATTTCTTCCTCATAGAAACAATTTATTTCAAAATAAAAAAAAATTAAAATCCCAACATGCTAAAGTTTTACTTTAGTTTGTTGCTTTACTTTGGTTTTTCTTTCACTCTTGTTTTCACATGAATTATGAACATTGTTCTTCTCTAAACACACTGAACAAAAAAGGGTAATTTTTTCTTTTTTTTTAATAATTATTTTTAATGTTCATATTTACTGATTCACAAATGTATATGTTTTTAACAAAATTTTTTATTACAATTTTGAAAAAAAAGTTTTTTATAGTAGTAATGCAAACTTGATCCAAGAGCAAATTTAATTTCAACTTCAATGCTTCAGTTCAGATTTATTTGGTGCAGAAATTTTATATTTAAAAAATTTGCTTTTGGATCTTTAGCTTTTTTTTTAATTATTTGCATTAATGTTTTATTTTAAATTATCCTATTTTGAATTCAACAGTACTTTGTTAGAGCAGTTGTCTTGATGACTGCAAAACATTTTGGAAGTGTACTGAAGTTGATTATATGGCACTGATTTCATATGAAAATGTACCTCACTGACATGCAAACCTATGACAAATAATAGGATCAATGGTGTAGGTTGCTCAATAGTTATATGTGTACCATTTTGTGAGCAATGAACCATGCAATATATCACCAAGAATCAACAGGTTCTGTCAGAAGGGCACACTATTGCCCTTTCTGACACTATTCCAAGTCACAAATTATAAAAATGTGCAAGACAGAGAATTTAGCATTTCTAAAAAGGGCATCTATTTAGTGAAGCAGTGGCTAATAGACAAGCCTTTGGAAGAACTGATGGTACATCAAAAAGCCTCAAACAAATGTTTTAAAGATCTGCACAATAATCGATGGGCAAAACCCTGAAACCCAAAGAATGGTTACCTTAGCCAAGAGTGTCCCAGTCAACAATCCACAATATCGTCTGAAGCAATCTTAACTTACAACACACATACAAGTCTCTTGTCCACAAGTTGCTACCTCACCACTTAACAGAACAGTGTACTAATTGTTACAAGCTGCATGAGCATTACCTGGCAGGCAACAAGTGGAAAAATCTGGCCACATTAGATGAGGGATATGTCTACCTAGTAACAATAAATAAAATTGGACAAGTCATGATCAATATATTACCAATCAAACAGACTATTATAAGTGATACAGAGAATGTGCTGAAAATTTTCCCACAAATTTCATGGTCATTGCTGGGTCAGCTATAATGGGAAACTGCAAATCCATAGTGGATAAGAATGCTAAAGTGAATTCCCTCTACTATACAGACAAAACTCATGGAGCCAATATATCAGGACGAATTGCCTTCTTTGTATGGTACAGACATTAATGTATGGTTGCATCAAGATAAAGCTTAGTGTCCAAGTGCACATATCTTCAATGAATGGCAGAGGATGCCAGAATCTGCACTATACCATTCAAGGGCATTCCTATGAAGTCAATGGAAACTTCACCCATGGAATTTTGCACATTTGGACTCTTGATTGGGCCAATTGGATATGACAATGCTTCGCAGAAACCTACTGCAGTAGATTCTATGCTGCAGGGCAATTTTTACACAGCAGGGACATCAGATTGAGCATGATCGATGGTGGATTAAAGGTTTGTGATATTCTATGGACCTCTGAAAACAGTGTCAAAAGTTGTGTCATGTAATGCAATCAGCTTCAGTACACATGTACCAGAAATAACTCAGTTAATGTGCAGCAGAAAATTTTAAATGTATATATAGAATATTTACATTAGAAAAATAAAATAATTAAAAAACACTATAATTTACTTTAAAAATTACTTTTACTGAACATAAAATGAAAAAATAATAAAATTTTACTTTTATTGTGAAGAAAAAAAAAACGGAAATTTAATGAAGCTTTCCCTTAAATTTCTATTAATGCTTAGAATTAAACGTTCTTTGTTTTGATATATAATATATCGATTTCTGTTCATTCATTAATTCAGGATAAAGTGCTAAAGTTTTTCCCCCCAACTAAAACACCATGAAATTAATCAAGTGACCAAACCTATTAGTTTCAGTGTTAGAAATTTGGCATATTAAGGGTTAAATTTCTTACTTCACACAATCTTTCCTATTCGTGTATACTGGATTATTTATTATTCCATAATAATGTATTAAAAAAATTAGAAAAAATGTATCATATCATATAATAGTGGTATTTGTATGGGCTGGCATGAGGTCATTAGTGGAGAAAAAACTTGGTTCTCTGTGATTCAGTATGCACTTCACCAATTGGTTCCAAATTTGGTGTGGTGTTCCCACTTAGGTCTGACTTTATTAAAAGATTGGGTTCCTAGCTCCCAAGCATATGAATTAATCACTATGCAAGTGTCAAAAATTTCTAAGGCCCAAACTATTGCCTACCTTATGAATGGAGTAGTACGTTACTGATGGAGAGTTGTGAATAGAGTAGTATGCTGTGGATGAAAAAGTTATGAATTGATTGATGTTTTGCATCAAACTTTTGGCAGGGTTTAACTAGTATATTTATAAAAAAAAATGCAACCTGTATTTTTTTTATGTTGTTTTCATCAGATTCACATTTTTTAAAACTGTTGCTCCAAGAAGAAATATTTAAAATATAAAAAGCCATAAATGATACTTACATCAATAAGTTCAGTTTGCAAATATTGGACTTTAAGTGGACCAATATATATTCCCTGAAATAAAAGAAACCATCAAATACCTTTCTTTAATATATACTTATTATTTTTGCAATATAATAAGAAAATGTGATGGCCAAGTCCTGTTACACAAAGAAAGAATAAATCTCACCAACAGTATCAGTTTGCAGTAATTAAGCAATTTGATATCCATCTACGAGATTTGTTAGTAGGATCTTCTGATTACATGCACTTGCTCTACCAGTTGAACTACAGCAGGAACAGTTCATACCCTTAAGGAAAGTTATTGTGGTTGATCATGCTATGAAGCTCTACCATTTAGCTCAAAGTGTTGGAACTACATGGAATTAGAATCCACCAAACTAGTGGCAGATCTCATAGAATGATCAACCATTATAACTTTCCTTAAGCAGGTGTGAATTGTCCCCACCTTTGCCATCCATTGAGCCCTGGGTAAGGCATAGATGTTCGTGTCGTTTTTCTGCTGAGGGCCTGCCATCCTCACAGACCTTCTACTATGGCATATAAACTGACAGACTTTTGTCAGACCTCTGTGGCAAGCAGCTGCTTGAGGGGGTATTTACTTTTTTATTTAGCTCTAGTGGTAGAACAATTTGCACATAACAAGGAGATCTGGCATTCAAGTCTGGGAGGCCGATGGGTGGATTATTTTCACAATTGCTTCTATTATGCTAAGCTGATGGTTATATCAAATGAGGCTGCATGGATCAGTTTTGCATTATGGGCTTTTTTTTCCTCACAAAGAATTTCTTTTACTTATTGCTTTTAAGCATAAATTGTAGCATTTCTTAGCAAAACACTTGACCAATGGCATTTTTTAAATACTTTCTACTATCTCCTTAATAAAAATGCTGCTCTAAGAGAGTTGATAATTACATCTAACTTTCATCATTATTATAGACATTTCCATACACCTAATATTCAAGATGATGCATTAGCTACTACAATTAGAAGTATCAATTTACTTGATATCTTGGTTACAAAGGATCATGTTTCACTACCATATCAAATTTTATAATGCACTAAATGGTTATGAAACCCTTATCTGTAGATGTATTCAGCAATTTTACCATCCTCTCTACGTTCTTAAAAGTCTGCAATGCACCTGAGAAAGCATAAACAAAAACAAAAAAAAAAATACAGTCAAATGCATAAACATGAAGTCATTGTTTTGAGAACTAGGTTGGTTAAGCAGAAGCTGGTTAATACAATGTGTACTGTACTCAGATATATACAGGATCATTATAAAGTAAAACACATATTTCTAAGTACTCCATTTTATTAAATAATTAAGTAACAAGAGTAATTTTACGTAAAACATGTCAAGAGATGATCAAAGTTTCATTTTGTGTTCAAGCAGACTTCAATGTGAGTTCCACTGGTGGTCCGATTTCAACTTCTATCTACACTCAGCTCAGTATGTTTAGTGCTACACTTGCAATAGCTACAGATATACTTATATACACAGTTGTATGAGAATAATGTGACCACCCACAGAATCACAGTGTACTCGCCCAGGTGTGTCACAGAGTGCACATGACAAGGTCGACCACACGGAGATATAAGCGGCCCGCCAGGACAGATGAGCCATAGTGCGTAACGTGAGCACAATGGGCAGAGGTATTGATTTGACGGACATTCAAAAAGGAATGATCGTCAGCTACTGCGCCAAGGGATACACAGTCATGTATATATACAGTTGTGTATAAACAAACTGTATTACACAGTATATATATATACAGACTGTGTCACACAGTTGTGTATAATACAGACTGTGTATGTACACAGTCATATCAGAATAATACGACCACCTACTTATAATAATGGGAATAACCACCCTTGACCAGATGACAGTAGCAAGACAGATTGACATGGACACAATGAGCCCCTGGAAGGTTCCAAGAGGCACACTTGCTCATTTTGACTCCAGCAGAGCATGGAGGTTCTGGACATGACATGGTTATGGGTCTGCATGCCAAACCTGTCGATCCAAATGGTCCCACAACTGCTCTATGGGATTGAGGTCAGGCAATTTCACTGGCCAAGGTAGAACAGAGACATCGCTGTCGTGTTCCTGGAACCAGTCATGCAGCATCTTAGCAACATGGCAGGGCACATTGTCCTGTTGATAGACACCATAACCATCTGGGTAAACATCCAACATGAAGGGATGCATGTGGTCAGCGAGGATGGACAGGTAGCCATTTGTGTTCAGGGACACATCCAGTGGTACCAGCGATCCCAGGTCATACCAAGAAAACATCCCCCAGACGTACACTGCCACTGCTGGCCTGTACTTGATCAACAAGCATGCCCAGGTGTTGGTTCTCGTGTGAGGCCATATCCACCACTGCCCATTACTTCTGTGGAGTAGAAACCTCGATTTGTCAGAGAAGGGAACCTTTTTCCACTCTTCCACTGTCCAATGACAGTAGTCCTGTGCAAACTGCAGGCGTTGTTGCCAATGGACCTTGGTTAACATGGGCACCTTTAAGCAGCATAGACTAGAGACCCATGCATAACAGGGTTCATTCTACTGTTATTGGGGACATGTATCTGGGTGCCCCAGCGTTCATTTGAGTGGTCAATTGCTGCACTGTTGTGCGTCAATTGCCCTTTACCAGTCGACAGAGACGACATTCTCCTCTGGAGTCAATGGCCTTTGGAGCTCCACAGTTATGACGTCTACAGGTACTTGGTGTGCCAGCGGTCCATTCTTGGTATACCCTACTACAGCACCTTGCAAACAGTCAACAAAGTCTGCTGTTTCTGAGATGTTTCCACCCTTGGTGTGGTAGCCGATGATCATTCCCTTTTGAACGTCCATCAAATCAATACCTCTGCCCATTGTGCTCACATTACGCACTATCGCTCATCTGTCCTGGCTGGCCGCTTATATCTCTGTGTGGTCAAACTTGTCATGTACACTCTGTGACATGCCTGGGTGGGTACACTGTGATTCAATGAGTGGTCATATTATTCTGATACCACTGACTGTGCATATACATTATTTCACTGATAACAAAACAGAAGTTGTCAAATGTTCATGTGAAAATGATGTTAGATCATGTGAAAATGATGTTCATTAATAAATCAGGAAATTCAAAATGTCCTTAGGAGCATAAGAAGATGAATTTATTTCTTGATGACAAAGGTGAGAGAAGAAAATATCAATTCTTGAACATAAACAGAATGGCATAAATTACTTTGAATACAACTTACTGTACATATTCGCAATTGTGAATATGTACAGAATAAATTCATTTTCTTATGCTCCTAAGGGCATTTTGAATTTTTTGATGTATTATGTGTATTTAATGAACATCATTTTCACATGAACATTTGACAACTCTTGTTCTGTTATCAGTAAAAAAAAAGTGTATATATATATATTGGACACTGAGTCAAATACATACAGAGATACTTTATATGTTGAAAATTAATCCCCCCCCCCCCCAAAAAAAAGGTGTCAAATTGAGACTTCTCAGGGGCCACAAAATTGGTCAACCTCTATTAATCTAGGAATTTGCAATTTAAGATGTATATGTTGACATTTTGGACACACAATTATTCATTGCTTAATTGTTTAATAAAATTTAAGCACTTTAAAATATGAGTATTCTTTTATAATGACCCTGCATATTTTCTTTCCCTTCTAACAAGTCACTGCACTACAAAGAAACTAAATTATCAGTATTAATCTTACAAAGTTTTAATGGAAAAGTTAATACTTACTTTAAAAGGAAATCTGCAATGTCTTCATCATGATACCAACTAGGAAGACCAATTATCACCCGGAATATTTGTCCTATGAATCTTTTAGCTTGTACTTTTGTGTACAAATTTTCCCTTTGCATTTTTCTTATCATATTTAAAATTCTTCTGTAAACAAATTCAAATGTAATTCAAGAATGTTATTAAACAGTAAAAGCAATTTAAAAAATACTTTTTTTACATTAGCAACTTCTTTTAACTTCTGATTATTTTACACTAAAACATACCTATGCATAAATTCCTCTTGCAGCCATGGGCTAATCAAACTGTGCAATTTCATCTTAAAAACACATCTGTCCTGAGATAGAACTGCTGAATTTGGCCATTGTAGGCTATTCTAGCAAGGTCCTGATTGACAATGTCTGCCCACCACATACTAGGTCTCCCTCTTTTCCTGAGGACTTTATGCTTACTGTTGTGATGCCCCATCGTTCACTTTTGCTTTACCTTAACCAGTTTTGTTTAATTTACGTTATATTTATCATTTTGGGGATTTTTATTTCCTTTTTGGCATTACAGCGCTCACATCCAAGAGTTGTGAGTCGCGTACGCGCAACTCCGAACTTTCGACCGTAACCGTTAAAGCGCGTGCAAAGGACACGCCCCCTCTTGCGTCATAGCTTGCGTCGTTCGTCATAGTATGCAAATGTCTTTCCCGGCATGCGCCGGCTCATTGTCAAAAAACTAGTGGCCTGCGAGTCACTTGGGGGAGTAGAGTAGAGAGAGAGAAGGAGTAGGGGAGTAGCACAAGTGTGTGCACGAGCACTTGGTGCGTAGCACCAGAGTTATGTTTCTTCATTGATGTCTTGGTGAGTTAATTATTTTGGAAATAAATCTATTTTGTTTTGTTATAAAACTTTTGAGTCTGTACAGTTTTTTTATCTTGAGCAACGCTAATTAAGGATCTTTTTTACATTTATTCTTATTAGTTGACAATCATTTTAATTCTTACTCATAAATGCTCGCTGGTATTTGAACCCTAAATCAACTTATTATCAACTTATTCTACTTTTGGCAATTTGTTAATTATTGCCTGGCGCCTGTCTAAGCTATCCAGAGCATAAAAAACTTCAAGTATTTTGCATTTGTTTGGAGCATTACAGAGTCACATAAAAGAAGTGGCGCAGCGAACAGGGACTCGCCAGTATTTAAAGATAGTATATATATTTGTAGATAAATTTTGTATGATTGTCAAAGATAGTAATTTTTTGAGCTCAATAGTTGTATGTACTAGTTGTAGATTTAACGGCAGCTTAAGCCGAAAATTTTTGTTGAGCAAGTAGCTTAACATTTGTGTATTATTCAAAGGTACTGAAGTTTCAGCGTAGATATTGCTGAATATTCAAGATAATTGTCGTATGTAATGGTTAGAAGTGTCCGGGCACACACGTACGTAGGCACGATAGGAAAAATCTTTTTTTTTGATAAGCAAATTTATATTTTTTGTAAGCTTAGTTATAGCTTTAGTATTGTTGTATAGCAGTACCTTTGAGCGCTGCTCAAGATAAAAAAAAAAAGTTTTCAAAATTTCCAAAATTCAAAATTTCGGCAGACTGCTAAACATGTCTGCTAACAATATGGCCGATTACGCCATAATGACTACCGACATAGAAAGAGTAAAGGGTAGATTGCAAGATGTAATGATGGAAGCAGAAGTGCTAATGAATCTGCTTGATGATAATCGGGAGAAAAGGGGAACGACAACAACCCCTAAATTTGCTGACAACGCTACGTCAGTTCACCGACGAAGAAACTTTGAACGTAAGGTTCCATTTTCTGTTCCACCAGAAGCAAGCAATAGAACAGAGTATTTTCAACCGCCACAACGACGATTTGCCAACCCATCCATTAACTATAGTCCTTATGTTAATTGGCCTTTACCTGAGATAAGGTTCGACGGTTCGAAACGTCCATCATCATGGACATTTGTCAAGTCCATGGAGGAGCACTTCCGTTTACATGAAGTGCCAAGCAACAAAAAAGTTGTTTTAGCAGTATCTTGCCTAATTGGATGTGCTAAGCAATGGTGGAATAACGTAGGATGTCGTCATGGCATAGAACTTGGGAAGAATTTAAAAACGAAATCATGGACATATATCCGGCTTATAATGATTTTACAGAACTAGCTACAGAGTTGTTTTCACGAAGACAAAGGGAAAGAGATGACATAGAAAAATTTATATGGGGTACAGTAGAGTTATACCAGCTGTACGATGTTGATGCCGCTGAAATTGATATTGTAAATTGCATATTGTCTCAATTACTTTTGCCCATCCGAGAATTCCTGGAAGTACGAAACGTGAATTCCATTTCAGAGTTAATCAAATTGGCTCGGCAATACACTGCAAGAAGAGAATCTGCAGCAAATACACATAACCAACAATGGATGCCATTCCCGCCAAAGCAGCGATATCAGGTTGAGTCGCGTAGAATGACTCCCGCACGACCGGAATTTACACGGTCCCGACAATTTGCGCCGAACGCGCCTAGAACTATAGAATATGAACGAAGTAGAGACTTTTTGCCACGTCAAGCTTCGAACCATAACACTAGACCTAAAACTTTGGTTAAACAACCTCAATCTTTCACTTGTAATTTTTGTGACCGACTAGGACATACTGAGAAATTTTGCTATAAAAGGAATGAAAATTCGGGAAACTTTCATCGGGATCTTTGAAGCGAGAGACCAAGGTTCCTCAAGAAAAGCCCTCTCATGAGTTATGCCTTGCCACTATGGCTTTACCTTTTGTTACTGATTGTCATGAAGTAACTAAAGTAACAGATCAAAACAATACAGAAGTCGATCTTCAGTTTGCTAAGGAACAAGTTTTCGATGGTACTAATGACGAATGTCAATTGACAGTGCAGCCGCGGTCCCGTGGACTTTTTGACTTACCTTGTTGTCCAGAACAGATTATTTCAGAAGCACCTATAAAATGTCCCGTTAGTGCAAATAATGAGTGTTTAAATAACGAAGTTTGTGAAGTAGAACAACCGTATGAGAAAACCGTTTTTGAAAAGGTTTTTAAAGTAGAAGTTTTAAAAGAAAGTAATAACAATGAAAATAATTTTGAGTCTGATTTAAGTGAAGAAAAAACCAACCAAGAAGTTGTGCCAACCGCAAGTATTCCTGACAAGTCTGGAGGTCCTCAACTATTAAAGCGTCATTTGGAGGCGGACACCAATAAGCCTAGAAAGTACGAGAAAAGGTTCTTCAAAAATCCGCACGGAGCAACGAAAAGCCGACAAAACGACCAGAGCCTGCAGAGCGACAACCGGCAGCGAACATCGGGAAGATGACGTCACGAGAGAGATCTACAGCGACGACTTGACTTGAACGAGATCTTCAGTAACAACTTTACGTGAAGCCACCCAACAACGACAGAAGGATGTTATCGGAAACGGACTAGATGATTTATCGCCACGGAGTGCCAACAATGAAATTTAAGTATATTTTTCTTTCACTTTGCACTTGATTGAGTTATAAAATGTTTTTTTCTGGAATAGATGAAGACGAAGAAGAAGCCTTATTGTGAATTATATAGTTAGCGATGTTTAATTTCTTATTGAAACTTTAGAGTTCGATATTTATTTTTGAAAAGTGAAATTATTGTAGTTCGAGTTTATACTTGTGTGAATAGAAATTTTTTTTTTGCATTCTTGTTCATCGAGGTTCTAGTTATTGTATTTAAGCGAGTTAAAATGTACTTTTGTAGATTTTTTCGTTTCAGCTGACCGATAGCTGAAAATTTTGTAAGTCGATATTGGAAAGTTTAAAAATTGTAAAATGTTTCTGGATATGAATGAGAAGAGTGAAAGAGAATTAGTGATTTAATATTTTTTATGTTTAAGAATTTGTATTGTAAAATAACGTGCATTCCAAAGTGAATTTATGTAAAAAAAAAAGGAGATTCATGTAAAAGTTATTGGATGAAATGTTATCATCGTATATTATAAATTATTTACACTCTTTTTTCTTTATTCTTAGATACGATTTATGTATATGTGTTTAAATCTGTTCAGTGTCATCAGTGATATTTATGTGTCAATGATACGTAATTTTTGGGGATGACATTGGCAGTATTTATTGGTATATATAGATGACCATGATGAAGACTGCAGAATTTTGTTTTTTTTTTGTGTACCTTTTTGGAGCTGTCCCCAAATGGCCTAGTCTGATAACCGAGTTGTTACCAGCATAACTCCTTTGGGAGGGGGACGTTAGCTCTGAAGGGGGAGGTAACTAATGATTTTTTATTTCAGCTAGATCGCGATTTCTGTGAATAGGAGAAGAATTATAGGATGATTACAATCCCACTTGTTTGTAAATTTTGAATTTTCTTAGCTTTGCGTATTTGAATGTAATTAGGAGGAGATAACGGTGTTCGAATACCCGTTTTTTTATGTGATTTAGGAGAAGATTTAGCTGTCACATACTTTTTTGTGGTTAGGGGAAAAGCGGAAGTTATCACCCTGCTAGCAACAATGTAATCACTTTTTCTTTTCATCTTTTTAACATTTATTAGACTTAGTAAGATTAGGAGTTAATTAACCTATTTTTTCTGTACAGTTCAAGATATGCCAATTTCGAGTTTGTATCAGAATGTGATACTAGTTAGACCGATGATGCTAGTATACAGTTAACTATCACAGCCACTGGTATATATTGACACTAGGTTAGCTGTTAATTACATATTTTTGTCAGGAGGAAAAGGGAGGAGGTACCTTTGGTTGTGCTGGAAAATTGTGTCAAAGTAAGAATAGTTCGTCATATCAAAATTTGCGCTAGCATACTTTTACTTATTTATGTTCAGCCATGTGTAAATGACGTAAGATGTGTCCTTTATTCAAAATTGCTCGTCAAAATTTGTTAGGTCAAATCTTTTGACTCCCTTTGGAAGGGGGAGTTGTGATGCCCCATCGTTCACTTTTGCTTTACCTTAACCAGTTTTGTTTAATTTACGTTATATTTATCATTTTGGGGATTTTTATTTCCTTTTTGGCATCACAGCGCTCACATCCAAGAGTTGTGAGTCGCGTACGCGCAACTCCGAACTTCCGACCGTAACCGTTAAAGCGCGTGCAAAGGACATGCCCCCTCTTGCGCCATAGCTTGCGTCGTTCGTCACAGTATGCAAATGTCTTTCCCGGCATGCGCCGGCGCATTGTCAAAAAACTAGTGGCCTGCGAGTCACTTGGGGGAGTAGAGTAGAGAGAGAGAAGGAGTAGGGGAGTAGCACAAGTGTGTGCACGAGCACTTGGTGCGTAGCACCAGAGTTATGTTTCTTCATTGATGTCTTGGTGAGTTAATTATTTTGGAAATAAATCTATTTTGTTTTGTTATAAAACTTTTGAGTCTGTACAGTTTTTTTATCTTGAGCAACGCTAATTAAGGATCTTTTTTACATTTATTCTTATTAGTTGACAATCATTTTAATTCTTACTCATAAACGCTCGCTGGTATTTGAACCCTAAATCAACTTATTATCAACTTATTCTACTTTTGGCAATTTGTTAATTATTGCCTGGCGCCCGTCTAAGCTATCCGGAGCATAAAAAACTTCAAGTATTTTGCATTTGTTTGGAGCTGGGTTGGGTTGTTTTACCTCTGAGCAGCACTTTTTTGCACACCATGGGCTAAATGGCCAGGTCACATGGACCCCGAAGGCTCAGAGAAGGTTGGGGGAGGGGACCCACTGGAACAGCTGTTGGGAGACAGATGGTAGCCTCCCGTCAAGGCCATCCAGCGTGTTCTTTAACGTGCACAGGGTATGGCTCTCCCGCACACGGGGCCACGGCTTAACGTCCCATCCGACGGACGGCGGCTTTGTTTGGAGCGTTACACTGTCCTGTGGTGGGGGTGGCTCAGTCAGTAGTGTGCCAGGTTTGTAATCTGTAGTTCCCAGATTCGAGTCCCAGCTGGGTCAACATTGATATTTATCTGCGCAAAATTCCCCACCCTGCCCACAGTCATAGGGGACACCGATGGGCTTGGAAAGGCTGCTCTCTGTCAGATGGGACATTAAGCCTTGGCCCCGTGTGCAGGAGAGCTATACCTTATGCATGTTAAAGAACATGCTAGATAGCCTTGATGGGGATCTGTCTCCCAACAGCTGTTTCATTGGGTCCCCTCCCCCAACCTTCTCTGAGCCTTCAGGGTCCATGTGACCTGGCCATTTAGCTTATGGTGTGCAAAAAAGTGCCGCTCAGAGGTAAAACAACCCAACCCATACTGTCCATAACCTTATTCCACATTCTGCAGCTATGCAAACAGGCCAAAACAATGCAATCTCTCTTTGCCCAATATGATCCTCAAATGAGGTTGCCAACTCCTAATCTCAACATACAAGCTACCTAATGCCCAATATACTAAGTATCTAGAACTAAAGGCATAAAGTTTCATATTATAGCTTGCTTATAAAGGGTTCAAGTTACACTACCATAGCGAATTTTAGAAAGGACTAAACTGTCATGCAGCCCAATTTTAGTTTTCAGTCCTCTCTGTTTAATACCAAAATTACTGTATTACCAGTCTCATTAACAGCCCGAATGCAAGAATTCATCTCATCAACTCATTAGTCAATTATCTGCATAATCTAAATCAGAAGTTTTGAAATCTGTAGTTCATTTAAGGCCAAAATCTTTTCGTCGCAAAGAATTCTGCATAACATAATCAATAACCAAACTAAAGAGAAAAGGAGACAAAATGCACCCTTGTCGAACACCAGAAGTAATGCTAAACCAATTGCTATAAGCCTTACCAACTCTCACATGACTCAGTGCTATTATAGAGAGCTTTCATTACACTAACTAACTTGTTAGGTATTCCATATGTCTAATGATCAACCATAAATTATGACCATCAACAGTCAAAAACCATTTTGAAATCTATAAAGCTAGTAACCAGAGGTTTCTGAAACTTTAAACATTTTTCAAGACTCTGCCTAAATGAAAATATTTGATCTCTACATCTCATACCACTTCTGAATCCCCACTGTTCATCATGTGGTTATCCATCAACCAAATTCTTAATTCTATTAAAAACAATAATGAAGAAAACTTTACTTCGAATAGAAAGTAGACTAATTCCCCTATAATTATCACCAGAACTGCAATCACCTTTTTTAAAAATAGGAATAATAATAACTCTGGTAAAATCTTTAGGAACAACACCTTTATCATAAAAAAATATACATTCCCAGCTCTAACATCTCAGTGGTAATTTTCATCTACCCCTGGGGATTTATGTAGTTTTAATTTCGAGATAGCCAAAGTAACTTCTGAATATGATATAATGCTAACATTAAAGCCAGTAATGCATCTATCCTCATTACAATGGGAACAGAACTAACCACATTGTTTAGAACATCACTGAAATGCTCAGCCCACATAGCCATGACAGAATCTCAACCTTCAATAGCCTTACCATGTTTATCCCTCAATCCCTATATACCTGTTGTAACGGGCCAAAGATTTGAAAATACTTTTAATGTTTGGACCCTTTGTCTGATCCAATAATTATTCAAGCTCCGGATAGCTAAGTTGGGTGCCAGGCAATAATTAACAAATTGCCAAAAATAAAGTTCAATTAGGGTTCGAATACCAGCAAGCGTTACTTAATGAGTAATAATTCAAAAATTAAATGATTGTCAAACTTTTATTTTTACTTATAATCAAAACAATTAGTGTTGCTCAAGAGAAAAAATAGTAAAGATTCAAAAGGGGTTTATATAAAAAAAAAATTTACTTCCAAAATTATTTCAAACACTCACCAAACTTCAATGAAGAAGATACTACATCATTTCGATCTCACTACAAACTGATAACTAACAAACAACTCTATCAACTCTTCTCCTTCAACTGCCTGCTCTGTGACTACGTCGCAGTTATAACATGCATACAGGCTTAGCAACACGTGGCTGTCGCACCAGTAAAGACATTTGCATAAAACAACGAGTACACAAGCTATGATGCAAGAGGGGGCTTGATGCAGAGTTTTAAATTTAATTCACATAATTTTAGGATATCTACCTACCTTTCAAAATTCCTTTTTATGCTTCCTTTACAAAGTTCTTCATAGAGAAAACTGTCTGGACAATCTGAGAGAGCTCTTAAAACCAACATTATTGGGAGAAAGTAGAGTCGAGTACCATATGTAAATGCAATTTCAACACTTCCATCAGTCAAATAATGAAGTGTTATGTCCTTCATGGGAAACAAAACAAAAAGCAAAAATAAAGAGCTGCATTATCACTTTTATGGTCATTTTTTATAGTTATATTAATGTATGATGGTCATATGCATTACTCAAAAAATAAAACTGTTTAACCTTTTTACTCCTAAGGTTAAGTATTCTCATGAGCATAAAATGGTTTTTCCCATAATCTAATATATAAAGAAGAAAGTTTGTTTGTGTATGTGTTTGTCTGTCTGTTTATGCACTCAGCCCCAGAAGAGCTAGAGGCACAAACTTTGCATGAATGTTCTCTTCACCAAAATGCCAAATTTCTATCATAAACAGATAACTTGCAACATTCATTAAAAGTTTCACTGTTTCTATATTTAGTGATCTCTAACTATATAAATTAAAACTACCAAAGGTTTTGAAAAATATGCATTATAAGATTCCATTAGTACCAATCCAACTAAAAACGTTTTCCAATTATCTCTTCAAACAAAACAGTTGCATTTCCCACACACTCTGGGCAAAAGAGGGTCAACTTATTGTTGCCAATGGAAACTCCATGACTATCACATTACATCACCAAAATTTGAAATTCCTGTAATACATTATAAATACATCTGTAATATTCGCTTAAAAAGTTTGGAATTTAAAAAAAAAATTCTACTGTTAGAGGGTAAAATTATAGGATTTGGGAGATTCAAAAAGTTCGAATTGTAATATTTCATCAATACCTATCCAACCTAAAAAGAATTTTCAATTTATCTCTAAAAGCAAACAATTATCACTTAAAACAAAAAATTTGCATTTTCCCACCACCTCTGGGTCTAAGGGGTCAACTTATTGTTGGCAATAGAAACTTCATGACCTTCACATTTCACCACCAAAATTTCAGATTTCTAGCATAAATACATTTACAATATTTGTTTAAAATTTTGAAATTTTCAAAATGCTGTATGAAGCTAACGATAGCCACTGCTGAGCTAGCAGTACAACACATGGCAACAATTGACTGGAAGCACTGTTTGCACATGCGTCCACTCTCTAAGGAACCATAGTCTGCAAGGCTATTGAAATAATAGCCTTGTCTGTCCCCACCTGCAACCAAGACATTGGAATCACCCTTCACAACATGTGGAAAGAAGCTCTTTATCTAAACGACATAATGTCACCACATAGCGTCACTTCACTGAAGACAAGGGCACTGTCACTGCTCCAAAAAGCTTCTCAGTTTTCTCCTAAAAACTTTCAACATACAGATAGTATGAAGGATAAACTTTAAAAATTTATTGCTCAATGACAAAGAATTTTAAGTTATTTTTAATTAATTTCTGAGCAAGAAGGTCCTTTTAATTGTGAATCGTAATATTTCATCAATACCTACCCACCACAAAAATAATTTTTATCTCTATAAATAAAAAAATTTGATGTCTACAAACAGACACACAACAATATAAATACATTATCTCCTTTTCTGCAAAATATGGAGGAATTTGGAGGCAATATGATCAAATGGCAAATCAAATCAATTTGGAGGCAATATGACAGTGTTATCTGCTGTTAAATGGTCCCGCTTCAATGACTCTTTAAATATTGATCGAAGATTGTTGAAAATTGACACTGTCACATTGTTCCAAATTGATGAAATCTTAAAATATCGTCATACAAACTTCAGATATTTAATTTATGTTAGTGAAAAAATTGTTACAAGAGTTGTGTTTTATCTATTGAAGTATTTTTTCACAAGTGTCAAAAGTTGAAGATAAATGCTTTAGCTTCCATTCATTCTTTAAATATTAAACGAATATTGAGGGAAATATATTTAGAGAGATTTGAGTGACATCTACAATTTATCGCCAATAACAGTTCTTGTGTAAAAGGTTTATTTTCGGTGTTAGGGAGCTTTGAAAGTGGCTTTCCATTCACATAACATGGAAGTGTCTGGACACTTTTTTCAACACAGTGTAAACTATGAGTGGAAAAGTTTTCTTTTTTAATTTTTGTATGACTATTCAGGGCTAAAGAAATACACCCACCAATGGCAAGCGAATTTCTTATCAAGGCTTGTTACTTTCAAAACTAGGAAATATTACAGCAGTAAAATATTTCCAAAGGAAAGAACTCAACTTCCACCTTTGAATGGAGTATCAATAATTTCATTGCATGCTCTTCTTTAATTCACATAAAAGCAAAGATTTGTTTCCTCTCCTTTCCACATTGATATATAGCTCTGGCTTGTTGCAAAAACTATTGGCTGTCAGATTTTCCCCAATTTCCTCACCCCTGTCATTATTAACAATTATTTTCTAAGCTGCACCACTGTGAGATGTTTGATTTTATGTAGTAAACAACAACTGTTATTATCAGTCAGTTATAATTCCTCTGAAATAATACAAACGATTTATCAATTTAAATATGATGAAATATAGTACACTTCACTTTGCATTTATGTTCTTAGGCTCTTCATAATTTTCAATTAACTTTTATTTAATGTTCTGAAAGCTATGTTTTACATATCAGTTACTCCTCACATTCTGTAGTATGAATAAGCGATAAATATTATCAATTACATTTACTTACATGTGATGTCTGATCATTTTTCACACATCTTATGTATATTCCATTAGAGGTATAATGATCTCGTCGCTTTTTCCAATTAGGGCATTGCAAAGCCAATGGCTGTAAATAAAAATAAATAATAAATAAATACCCCCTCAAGCAGCTGCTTGCCACAGAGGTCTGACAGGAGCCTGTCAGTTTATATGCCACAGTAGAAGGTTTGAGAGGATGGCAGGACCTCAGCAGAAAAACGACACATACATCCATGCCTTACCCAGGGCTCGAACCCAGGTCCCTTAGATCAATAGCCAAGTGTGCTAACCACTTGGCCACAGGACGGCTTGCTGTAAATAAAAGAGCGAAATTTTATTAGCAATGAAATCATTTTTTACACAGACAAAAAAATATTTAAAATCTGTGAGATGTAACAGCTTAAAATTTACTTAATATACACCGAAGAGCCATAACATTATAGCCACCTGCCTAATATGATGTTGGTCCTCCACGCCTGCAGAAACAGCTCTTACCTGGAGAGGCATGGATGCTACAAGATTTCTAAAGGTGTTTTGTGGTATCTGGTACCAACAACATTACCAGTAGACTGGATATGTTGTTCCAACACAAACTATAGATGCTCGATTGGATTGATGCCTGGGGAATTTGAAGACCAGAGCAATACCTGGAAGTCTTCTTCATGTTCCGCAAACCATTCTTGAACAATCCGGGCAGTGTGGCATGGTGCATTATCTTGCTGAAAGAAGGTACTACTAGAGGGGAATACTGTTGCTATGAATGTTTGATGCTAATAATGTTTAGGTAGGTGGTAGATGTCATAGTGTCCTACACATGAATGACTGGACCCAGGGTTTCCCAGCAAACATGCCCAGAGCATAACACTTCCTCCACCAGCTTGTTTTCATCCCAAGGTGAATCCTGATGCCAACACTTCCCCAGGTAAACAACGCACACGTATCTGGCCACCACATGGTGCAACAGGTAAAGAGATTCATCAGACCAGACGACCTTCTTCCAATCATTCAAGATCCAGTTTTAATGCTCATGTGCCCATCGTAGGCACTTTTGATGGTGAACTGAGGTTAGTTAGCCTGGGTACTCGGAGTGGCTTGTGGCTACCCAGACCCATTTTTAATGGTGTTTGATGTACTGTGTGTTGTGACACATTACTCCAGTCATCAAATTATGGGTGAATTGCGCCAGAGTATGCCTTCTGTTGACTCATACCATATGGGATATCCTTCGTTCACCTCTAGCTTTGATAAGCCATGGTTGGTCCACACCTTGTCAGAGGTTCATGGTTTTTCCCTCCTCGGACCACTTTTTGAAGGTACTAACTATGGCTGACCATGAGCACCCCACAAGCCTTGCCATCTTGGAAATGCTCTGACCCAGTCGTCTGGCCATTACAATTTGGTCTTTGTCAAACTCACTTAAGTCAGCCTTTCCTATCTGAAGAACAAGAATAACACTGATTAACAGAGCTCAATATCGTGTTATTTATACCGTTTCATGACCTTCAGATGCACTGTTGTTTACCTGCAGTTACTTCGATTTGCATAAAGATGTGCTGGTCATAATGTTTTGGCTCTTTGGTGTATATATTAATTATAGAACTATTCAATAATTTGTGCACCATTATTGCAAATTTATGCCATAATATGGCACAATAATTTATCATTGGTAGTATGGTTGGTGACAGTGGCAAAGTGTCCATAGAAGCAATAATTCCCTTAAAATTATCATAAACAAATATATATATATATAAATTATATATATATAGTATATAAGTGCTTTAACATAAAAGTCAAAGTATTTGTTAATTTTAATAAGTTTATTCTAACATAAATTATATATTTATATAATATTCTACGAGTTTCCCTGTTATATTATACCATATAATTAACAGAAGCACCAATTTGCCAGGCCAATTGAACTAGGAGTACATGAAGAACCTCACTTCATCACTATTGCATTGTGCACAATGGAAGTCCCATTTTCCATTTTTAACCCAGCAGAAACTTTTCTTATGGACTCAACTTATCTTGTCACTTTTTAGATTATATCATACCTTTCTCCCTAACTGCTAAAAGTAGCTAAAGTGTTCGCTTTATAATTAGATTCTGGTATTATCATTCTCCATCATCAAAGTCAAGTGAATCAAAGTTAAGTGTAACTATTTTTAATTATTTCTTAGAGAACAAAGTAATCCTCCTTCATCCTTAACTGCCCTATGTCCAGCTTTTATTCATTTCAAATTATAAAAGAATTTCTTATTAGTAATGTTTTGTTGATAAAAGTTAATCATGCTTATTTTGTTCATATACCACCTAATTGCCTCGATGCATATTTGCCAAAGGGATTTATAACTTTATTACTATGCTTTACTATTCTCCTCATTACTGTAATAACTAGATATATTTTTATTACTACCATAGGTATAATAGAACATTTCACTCACATCAAGATTATAGTCAATGCACTATCATTTGCTAAGCTTAATTTCATATCACTGTACCCATTGTACTGCACTGCATTCAAATATATACAATTAGATGCATTGAAAAGTTTTGAAAGTGTAATAGAAGCATGTGAAAGAAATTTTAAAACTTGAAAGTTATGTATGTAATAGGTGAAATACTTGAAAACACACTTTGCTACAAATTTATTAACAATTGGGTCTCTAGAAATATAATTTTTTTTACTTTACTATTATTTTAATGTAGAAAGACATGAAGCACATCTACTGAATCTTTTTGTGTATAAAAATTAGCTTTCAACTCTGTCGACATACTTTTAGTAAATAACATGTAACACGCACTGGTTGATACCAGAAGTGATTGCCATATATCACTTTTGTGTGGAAACTTTTAATACTAAAATAACTAATTTATAACAGAAATCTGCATTTTTTTTTCAGTATTCACGAATTACTATTAAGGTAACATATTGTATGTCGTGATAGTGATTTATTTGGCAATTTTTTTAAACATATAGATATAATGTTGGTTACATTTGAATATTCTCGATGTCTCTGGTTCATGGACAAGGGAAATATCACTCTTACATTGATCCATTTTCTTTAGAGGAAATTTTGTCTTGAGCAGGGTAGGATATGAACCCACAACCTCCTGATAACATGTCAGGTGCTCTGAACCACTGAGCTACAGGTCACTGATCAAGATCTCCTCTAATTGATGTTATGAACATTTCTACCCACAGTACACAATTATTGTGTCACATGAAGGCACTGTTACAGCAATCAAAAGCCTCTAGTAGCACTTAACAAGAATGCCATGAAGATGGAAAATATATTCACGAGTATACAATTGATTAAATTTGAATATTCTTGATGTCTCTGGTTCACAGACAAGGGAAATATCACTCTTACACCATTACAATTTTTTTAGAAGAAAACTTGTCTTGAGTCATGTGAGATACAAACCCACAACATCCTGACAACATGTCAGATGCTCTGGACCACTAAGCTACCAGCTGCCGATCAAGATCTCCTCTAATTTATTGTGTAGTGTAGGTAGAAATGTTCAAAACATCAATTAGAAGAGATCTTGATCGGTGGACGATAACTCAGTGGGGTCCAGAGCATCTGACATGTTATCAGGAGATCATATCACACCTGGTTCAAGACAATTTTTCCTCTAAAGAAAATAAAATTGTATTGACATAAGAGTGATATTTCCCATATAATGTTGGGTTAGAATTACTCACTTTTTCTGTTTAAACAATATTTGCTTATACCAATGTTTTCCAGGAACTTGGCATAAGCTGTATTGTACTGTCTTAAAAGTTCAATTTGTACCTAAAACAGAATCGAGGTCAAACTGGAAATTAGTTTAAATAAAAAATAAATACCCCCTCAAGCAGCTGCTTGCCACAGAGGTCTGACAGGAGCCTGTCAGTTTATATGCCAAAGTAGAAGGTCTGAGAGGATGGCAGGACCTCAGCAGAAAACGACACATACATCCATGCCTTATCCGGGGTTTGAACCCAGGTCCCTTAGATCAGTAGCCAAGTGCGCTAACCACTCGGCCACACACTTACGTAATTCTAAAATAAAATAAAAATTAAAAAAAAAAATGTGTGGGCAATGTAACCAATAGCCAATTATATCTGGCAAAAATCTGCCTAAATCCATATTTTAAACAACAATTATATTACAACAACAACAACTATATTACAACAATTATATTTAAACAACAATTTTTCTCATTCAAAGAGTTATGAATGCTTGAATATTTAACAGGCTAAAAAAAATTGATCCCAAATTTTAGTTAACACGTTAAAAGAAATTAAGAAATCAGTAATGGGTGCAATGCACCCTGCTCTCTACTAGAGTCAACTATTATCTCTGATCTCTTAGCTTGTTTTAATTAAATTTTGGGATCAATTGTCTCATAGCTGAGTGGTTAGCATGTTTGGCTACTGATCTAAGGGACCTGGGTTTGAGTCCCGGGTAAGGCATGGTTGTGTGTGTTGTTTTTCTGAGATCCTGCCATCCTCTCAGACATTCTACTATGGCAAATAAACTGACAGGCTCCTGTCAGACCTCTGTGGCAAGCAGCTGCTTGAGGGGGTATTTATTTTTATTTAAATATATTCTAATATTCATAACTTACAAATAATATCACAACAAATATTGTTGCAAATTAATATCACAACAAATATTGTTTAAAATCGAAATTTAGACAGATTTTATTGAGATCTTTATCTTTAGACATATTTTTCTTTAAAAATCATACTGAAGAAGTTATTGAGCTCTGATTGCGATTTTCTATTGAGATAACATGGAATTGTTTCCATTTTTCTGCCCAATACCTGTATATAATAATAATAATAAAAAAGCCTTTGTATATAATACAAAGGCTTTTTTTTTCCTGAGGATATACAGATATGCCCATATTCCCACCTGTTTTCATCCATAAAAATAAAATTTATTATCTTTTAGCAGAGAGTTAAAAGTTGTTAAGAAAAGATTTTTAATGTACAGTTGATGACATTTTCTTTACCCCACTTTCGATTGAACTATAATTTCACAGTGTCGACACCAAAAGCAAAGAGTGAAATCGAGATATTCCTCAGAATGCACTCAAATTTGGAGTTTGTTATACAACTTTTCTGAAGATGATTTTGTTAATTTTCTTTTGTAATATTAATTTGTACTTTTGTTCTAACTTCCCAGTACATAAAATGAAATTATTTTAAAATACATCTTTAACTTTCTTTCATGCACTCGGGCCATTTTCTGTACCCCCCCGACTCTCAAAACAGCACTGTTACAAGGAAACAGTATCCTCACATTTTTTCCTAGAAAAAATGCAATGTATAATACTAATTTCCAATAATATTTTATTTAAAAAGTACAGAACTATTTTCACTCACTGATTATGAAACATCAAGTACTGAATTGTCAATCCTATTCAATGATTCAGAAACACCCTATGCTGGAATGGAATTCTGGTTCAGTAATTTGAAAACATCAAGTACCAGAACGGCATTCCATTTTAGTGATTCGCAAACATCAAGTATCAGAATGATGTTCCAGTTCAGTGATTTGGATTAGTTATAGCACTCCTTCTAGTAATTGCTTCCCCTACTCAAAATGTCATGCTTTGCCAATGGTCAGTGAATATGGCTATTGTGTATTCGGCCCCATTTGTGTTTATATTTTTTAAAAGGAATCTGTAAAAGTTATATTCCCACCCACCCTTTTTATGGGAGGATTTGTGACAGTAAAAAAACCTTGTTGTCTTGCTGTCTGGCAACTTTCTTCACTATTTAATAGTTAAGACAAGTATTTTTTTTCCCAACTTTCAACTGCTCCTTTGAATTAGGCTCACTACACTTCAGCTTTAAGACAGAACATTAATCAAATATTCCATGCTCTTTTAATAGGAATAAATTGAATTGCTTCATTTTGTTGATTGTCTGTGTATCAATTCGCATACATTGAACTTTTTGCTGTAACTCTCTCACTATGATTATTGCTATGATAAAATACAGTCAAAGTCCAAATCAAGTATATTTGATTGCATGACTACTTAGGTGATATCGTGTATACTCAAACTGCAGCAGTGAAAGAGTTAAAAGATAAACAAAAAATTCTATTTGAGTTGGAGAGTACTAACAAGACATTATTATTTGCATTTCCCAAGATGTCTCTGGCTGAGTGGTTAGAATGCTTGGTTATTGATCAAAAGATTAAAGCAGGAAGTTTTCTTTCTTGTGTTGTACTTCTACTGAGGTCTTGCCTTCCTGATTCACAGATCTTCCCTGACAGGCTTTTGTCAGACCTCTGTGGCAAGCAGCTGCTTGAGGGTAATTTTTTTCATTTCCCAAACTTTCCAGTAGTTTGAATTTCCACCATTTAAGGCCACTAAAGTTGGAAATTTTAAGCAAATATTGTAAGCAGTTTACTCATGGCAGTAATCTGAAATTTAGGTAGTCAAGTGTGGTTGTAAACAGACATCTTCTCTACCTATCCCTACAGTGGTGATTAAGGTATTTACATTGGCAGCAGTGACTTGTCACCTTCCACCCTTGGGAGGAGAAAGAAGGAACATAGCTTTTGGCTTTAAGAAACAAACGAAAAATTCTTTCCAGTTAAATAAATACTAAGTTTATTATTCACATTTTCTAAACCATTCACTAGTTTTAATTTTCATGTTTTGAGGGTGCTAAAACAGGAAAAATAGTGAAACTTTTCTCTATGAAAACGAGCATCACATTCTCTTTACTAGAACTGTTCATCTTTCAAATTATTTATTTAAATCCATTTTTGTAAGTCAATGTGTCACTTTTTTCCCCTGTAGGAATATTTAAGCCTCCAATTAGCATCTGTCATGATACTGATAAGGAAGCTTAATCTTTTTTGCCCATAAAATTTCAAACAATAACTTCCAAAAGATACCAGATTACAAAATAAGTTACTTACATAGTTCCTTCTAGGAATGATGAGCATTCTTATTATCCTCTCAACACCATTGACAATGAAATAGCCACCCCATTCCTTAAAATAAACACATTATTTAAACAGAAAGTTAATAATTTATCAGTATAACAAGAACTATTAATTGGTAATCTTGTATTATTCAATTGTCATAATTCCTTCACAACTATCGACAAGCAAGTTATTATAACTTTGATTTTACCAATTTACCATTATCTCCAACATTTTAATGAAAAGTAAATTATATTTGAAGAAATATGGTTGTTTACTTAAAATTTTAGTAAATGATTATTAAAAAATATTAGTTTGACTGGTTAAAAATGTAATTTTGTTAGTTGATGAAAAAAAATGCATAAGCATGTACACACACTGGCCACTAAATTAGAAATCTTTATGCAGAATGTATGTAAACATCACTTGCACAGCGTATATGCAAAATACGTGGTCACATGCATCACCACATAATCTAGTCAACTATTTAAGACTGCTGCTCATTAGTAATCATCAATAGTGTTGATCACAATGGGAAAAACAAAGGATCTTTCAGAGTTTGATAAAGGGCTTATTGTGGGAGCCTGTCTGGCTGGAGCAACGATTTTAAAAACAGCAGCGCTGACTAGTTTCTCAAAAGGTGAGATATCTCGGATCTTTAATCAGTGGAAAAATAACCCATGTTGCTCGTCAAAAAGGCATAAGTGTGGCGCGACGACAATCTGTCAGTAACAAGATCACCATCATCTTAGAAGGCTTGTACAGAGAAACAGGACTTCCTGTGTGCAGCAATTGACTGAAGTATTCACTGAAATCTGTTCGTGACTCATATCTCAGCAAACTATGTGCAGGGAATTGAAGTGAATTGCTATTAACAGTCGTATACCTATATGGAAACCACAGACTTCTGTGAAGAATCGGAAAGTTTATCTACAGTGGTGTCAGGAACACTGTGTGATTGGAAAAAAGTCATGGTCTGACGAGTCATGGTACACCTAGTTCTGTACTGACGGTAGGCAGAGAGTTTGGTGGGAGCTCCATGAAACAATGGACCCAGCTTGCCTTGTAAACACAATTCAAGGTTCTGGAGGTGGTATCATGGTATGGGGCATGTTCTATTGGTACAGAAAGGGGTCCCTGACATTGCTGGAAGGGGTAATGGAAGGATTATCTGAACATTGTTGCTGATCAAGTCCATCCTGTAATGTTGACTTTTTATCCAGCAGGTGACAGCACTTCATGGATGACAATGCTACTGTCCATCGCACAAGATATGTTCAGAAGTGGCTCAGCGAGCATGACAGTATCATTCAGTAGTTTCCTGATCTGAGGACCAACAAAGATATTTTTTTTTGAGTTTGGCATCACTTAATTTTGAAAATTTTCCTTCAAGTGCAAAAACCAGTACCAAGTAAAAGTAAGTGTAAAGGCTACGGATAAAACCTTTACCAGTTTTATCCATAGCTTTTACAAAGTTTTTCATAAGCCCCAGATTGATATGTAGTAGTGGGAACAGAACATCAGAAGGCTTATACCTCACATTACTCTTTCCACGAATAAAAACATCTCTTTTGGGCCAATCTTTTGTTTCATAGTGTTCCTTTCTGGCCCTAACATCCCACAAACACAAAAAACAGCAAAATTTTGTGAAGCTTCCTTGAAGCCCAAGCAAGAAAGACATGACTTTTAGGTCACCATATATTAAGACACTGTACATGCACATGTACAGCACTCTGCATTTTGTCCACTATTGTCCACTTAATAAACTGGTCATATTCTGGTCATATTCTTAATAAACTGGTCTTAATAAACTGGTCATATTCTTAATAAACTGGTCATATTTCTTAATAAACTGGTATATTTTTTCCATGCTTTCATAAATTTCCTTCATTCCTACAGCATATATCATTGGAATGGAAAGTGTTTGGTTTCCTTTATGCAAAAGGACAGCTTTTAAGCTGAATTTTGACGAATCTATAAATAGACGCCATTCCTTAGGGTTGTGAGTTATTCCAATTTCTTCCATCAGCCCTGAAATATTTGTGCAGAAACACAAACCATCTTGTATCTCATAATAAGCAGATAAAGCCAAATTTCTCTTTCTGAACAGAGAAACTCTGGTACCCTTGGCCAGAATATCCACCCTTGAAGTCTTGAGCCTAAATCCTCAGCTTGTTGTTTGAAAAGTCCTAGGTCTTGAACAAGATCATTTAGTTATTTTGCTGAATCAGATGAGGCTCATCTAACTTTTTAGGGGTATATTGATCTGTATGATTCAAAGGGTGTTGAGATCTGTATGATTCAAAGTCAAAATCAAAGTCTTCTCTCAATGAATGTGAATCCACCTCCTCCCAGTTGATTGGAGGTATTGGTATAGGAAGATTCCATGAGGAACTGTCCTTATGGCTGAAGGCACATTTGGATATTGTATTTTGCTTTTGTTCTTTTTTGAAAAGCTCGACACTTTAGTTAAACGAAAAAAACAATCATGCAAGTGACTATTGGCTACTGCCAAACCATTGGAACTGCAAAGGCCAAGGATTTTATCTTACCTTTCACCGATTTACTCAGACCAACAAAGCATGAAATGCAGCACATGTGGAGCCCATTTTTTGATCTCCAACATGACATCCAAAATACAAGTTATAGGTTTTTTTCATAATTTTTTGTCAAAGAATGATCCTGGGATTTTAAATATAATTTCTACACACATAACAAAACTTATCTGGCACATTAACACATCCGTGACGCTGCCTTTGTGCCATTTAAATGCCAAAATTCACTCTCCAACGTACAGCACGTTTCTCCTACAATGAAAACAACAAGAATGGCAGTCTGAGGTTAGATTACTGTTACATGTTTTCTCCCACATGGCAATCACTGTTGCAGTCACAAAATGTAAAATATCTAGTATCCTCCAAGTTGCCTGAAGGTGTTGGCATAGGAAGATCTTAATAGGAGTCAAAGTGACCAATAACAAAAGCGTGTGTGCTACCATTTTTTAAGGCCAGATCTGAAATCAGCACCTGAAAAGTAGTTAAAGGCAGCTACAATTGTTCATGCTATAAAAACCTTGTAAACCAGTGTAACTAGTCACTAGTCTAGTCTTGTAAAAATTGGAAGCGCAAGTCAGGAATTAAGTAAGATAACACTGACCTGCATGTATTTTGATGTTTGTATAATTAATGTTGTTCCTAAAGGTATTTTTATGCTGATTTCAAAAATGTAAATAGTTTTAATCTATCATGTACAGTTTTTTTTTTTAATTGATAATGCTATTTTTAATGCTTCTTTAAGGAAACTCAACACCTGTGTTTCATAATCTTTCTAACAGATGGCATCATTTTTTATCACATGATTGGATGACCTTGATTAGCTCTTCAACTAGCTGACATTCTCTCCAACTTAGTATTAGTACTTGTGTTGTGTAAACAAGTTTGTTTTTATGTATTTTGGGTTAGAATTTAGTTAGTGGTTAGTGGTTTCTGAAAAATGGCTTTGTTTAAATGATGTCGATATATTTTGTTACCTTTGTGGAAACTATGTTGTGTTAAACAAAGGTAGAATATTACAGATTTTGTTAAAAATGAATACGTTGCTTATTTTGGCATTAAATTAGGAGACCAAGATAAATCGTGGGCACCTCATAAAATCTGCTGAACTTGTGTTGGAAGTTTGTGACTTTTGCCTTTTGCTATTCCATGGTGTGGAGAGAATCTAAAAACCATCATGATGAGTGCCATTTTTGTATAACAAACATTAGTGAATACAGTGCAAAAACATAAAAAAAGGTATTGCATATCCTAACATACCTTCAGCATTAAGACCCATACCTCACAATGAAAAATTTCCTGTTTCTCATCCTCCTCCTGTACTAAAAATATTAATTTCTCAGAAAATGAATCGGATGAAGAAGAAGCTAATGATCCACTAATAAATCAGCACTTTGATGTCGATTCTAATTTTAGAGGAAGAATGTCTTGAGCCCGGGTGGGATACAAACCCACGACCTCCTGATAACATGTCAGGTGCTCTGGACCACTGAGCTACCGGCGGCCGATCAAGATCTCCTCTAATTAACACTATGAACATTCCTTTTATGTCACATATAGATGCTATTCAGGCAATTTTAGCCACAAACGGCTTTCTATTTGCCATATAGATGGAAAGCATGTCTTACAAGTATGCTAATGATGATAAATAATGAGATAAACTCGACTGTTCAACATCCACTAATAAATCAGCACTTTGATGTCGATTCTAAATTTAGAGGAAAACTTGTCTTGAGCTGGGTGGGATATGAACCCAAGACCTCCTGATAACATGTCAGTGCTGAACTTCTTGGCTCTCATCTTAAATGTAAAAATTTGTTATCACCAAGAACACAATTTTCTTGGTACATACATCATGAAAAAATATTGGTTCCATATTTTTCTGAAGAAGATTCAATTGTATACTGCAATAATGTAAATGAAATAATGAAGTTCTTCGGTATTACTCATAATACTTCAGACTGGAGACTGTTTAAAGATTCGTCTAAGAAAAGTTTAAAAGGAGTTTTACTTCATAATGGAAATGAGTATGCATTTATCCCATTGGTACACTCCAAACAATTAAAAGAATCGCATGAAAATATTGCATTTTTGCAAGATAAGGTGAACTGAAAAGAACATGGGTGGTATATTAATAAGTGGTTATTGGTATATTACTCAGACAACCATCTGAATACATGAAATTTCCAGGTTTTTTTGTGTGAACAGGGCCAGCCAGGACAAAAAATATCTGGAATAAAATATATATGGAATAAAAAAATTTGCCATCCCAGATATGTTTATCATCTGGATCGAAAACTATCAAAAAACAACAACAACAAACAAACAAACCATTACTCAACCCCATAAAAGTTCTTTTCCCAGCACTCCATATAAATTAGAGATAATGAAACAATTTGTTAAAGCCCTAGACAAAGAAAGTGATTATTTTAAGTATATTTGTAGCAAATTCCCTTCTGCAACAGATGACAAACTTAAAGGAGGAATTTTTGTTGGGCCTCATATTCAAAAGTTGATGTTGGATAGCGAGTTTGAAGCAACAATGAACGACTGTGAAAAGGAAGCATGGATAAGCTTGAAAAAAGTAGTTGCAAATTTTTTAGGAAACTAGATCCAAATTACAAAGTCTTAGACTTGGTTTGTATAAGGAGTCTAAGCATCTTGCAAGCACAAACATGAGAGAATACTGTGATGCCCCATCGTTCACTTTTGCTTTACCTTAACCAGTTTTGTTTAATTTACGTTATATTTATCATTTTGGGGATTTTTATTTCCTTTTCGGCATCACAGCGCTCACATCCAAGTTTCTAGGAGTTGCGTACGCGCAACTCCGAACTTCCGACCGTAACCGTTAAAGCGCGTGCCAAGGACACGCCCCCTCTTGCGTCATAGCTTGCGTCCGTCATTGTATGCAAATGTCTTTCCCGGCATGCGCCGGTCTTTTGTCAAAACCGTGCCCTGCGAGGCACTTGGGGGATTTAGCACTTAGGATTTTGTCACTTGAGCTTTGAGAGCAGAGAGATGTAGTAAGGTGCGTAGCACCGTGCGAGTAGCACAGATTTTAGTTTCTTCATTGATGTCTTGGTGAGTTACTTATTTTTGGAAATAAATTTATTTTGTTATGTTACAACTGTTGAGTCTATAGTTTTTATCTTGAGCAACGCTGATTTAGAACCTTTTTTACATTAACTCTTTATTGGTTAAGATACATTTTGACTCTCACTTATGAACGCTCACTGGCACTGGAACCCTAAATCAACTTATTCTACATTTTTGGCAATTTGTTAATGATTGCCTGGCGCCCGTTCAAAGCTATCCGGAGCAATAACCTTTAAGTATTCTACATTGTTTGGAGCATTACAATACCTGCAAAGGAAGTAAGATTGTCTTTAACTCTTGCCTTTCTCACAGTTTTTTTGTATGGTGATTTACACAAACAGAACATGCAAGAAAAAATAAAAGTATAAAACTGATGACAACTGCCAACCACAATGGCTTTGTACTTCATTGACATTAATAATTCAAATTTGTGACCAGTTTTTTTAGTAGTTTATTCTTAGCAGAGCAGATTTCTGAACAGGCGTACATCTAGGAAAAAATAAAGGTGGGGGCAAGAGACTGGATTTCCACTGCAGTGTAAGATTTTCTCCTTTGTTTCAGTTTTTTCAATATTTCTTCAAAAATGCGTGAAATATGTACAAGTTTAATCATTTTTCTCCTCCATTACTCTTACCAGCATTCTCAAGGAGGGCATATGTCCTCCCCCCCCCCCTAGATTTGGCATTGTTTCTGAACCATACATTTTTGTTCAGTGTACTAAATGACTGGGTACAATATTAAGCCTCAGCACATGGTCTGGTGAGGAACTCTTTGTATACCTAATTGGGTATAAAGGATCTTCTCTTCAAGATATTCTATATGCTCTTTAATTTGCAACCAATATGGTTTTTCCTGAAAATAGGGTCAAAGAATATCATCCCATATAACAGATGGTAGACTTTATAAATCACATATTTCTCCTGTCCCAATATGATTGGGAATGAGTAAGTAAAATCTCAGTGGTAGAAGGCCAAAGATCTATGCTGTGAGTATAGCTATTAACTTGGATGATCCATAGTCTTAAGTCAAGGGCATGCAGTTTTTTCACAAACAAGCAATTTTAAAATAATAATGGCATAACACGGAATAGAATATTAATGCGTATTTCATTCTTAGAACAATTAGCATGAACTTGAACAAAGCTGTTTGTATTTATAATGAACTGATTGAATTCAGCTTTTTAAATTTCCTAGTTTTTCTGTAAGAATAAACAGAAACTGCACTTAGATATACACTGTTATGCTCTATAGATATAAAAGTATAAAGATGCAATATTCGACACTTTTATATAGTTTTCGAAGGGTATGATTCTTGATCCCAAGATAGTCAGTCAGTCAGGTGGTTTTTCATTGGTATGAGAGTGTGCTATTTCAGTTTCTTGCTTCAAATGATTGTAAAGTGCTGTTAGTAGTTTGCATGACACTATTATAGGTGCTATCACACTAGATTTTGTGCAAAAGATTGGATCTTCAGTACATTTATAAAAGCATAATTACAGCAAACTCTCGATTATCCGTGCTAATCACTGGATAAATGTGCATGGATAACTGAAAAATACAGATATTATTTTTGCCTTTTACTGAAAAAATTACCTTCGTATGTACTATACAGTAAATATAAAAATACATTCAACATATTGAACTGTTAACAATAAAGTATATAAAATATTGGTACATACTGTACTTACAATTTCTGTTGTTGACGAAAGTAAAATGTGATAGACCTATAGTATGTTTACTAGACACAACTCACAAAAGTCATATGTCTTTTGGAGCAAAATAATCTGTAATGTTCTTTTGCTTCTTAGATACATTTAACTGTTTTCTAACACCAGTATGAATATTACAAAGTGCCACAATATCAGTGTAATTAAAATCCCCTTGTTCCACATAATCTATGAGCATTTCTACACATTCCAAAGCTGCACCATGACGTGTTTCTTCTCTTTCCGCTGTTATCTCCACCTCCTCACCCCCAGAACCTTCACTCTGCCTGCCGGTCACTATGATGACAATTTCTTCATCTTTCATAAGCTGAAATCCGGTTTCACTGTCCACATTTTCGAATCCTTCCACGTGGGAAATCAAAGTGATGATGTCAGATGATTAATTTTCTTCTTGTGTGTTAAATCCTTGAAAGTTATCTTTTTCTATATCTGGCAGTACTTTATGCCATGAGCGTGTGATTGTTACAGACTTTAGAGCAGCCCATGCCTTTAATATTAAATGTACAGCATCCAGCAATGAAAGCCACTTCCAGAATGTTAAAATGTTTTCATTTTCCTCAGCTAAATTTCTTACAAGCAGTGAGCGAGAGATTTGCTTCATTGATGCAATTACACCCTGATCCATGGGTTGGAGAATGGATGTCATGTTGGGTGGCAAAAACTTACTAGTATTTGCCCATCATTGGAAAAAAGCTCATCTTTAGAAGGATGTGAAGGAGCGTTGTCTAAGAGTAGGACTGGCAACTTTTTATGTTGTAGATAATCAGTAACTTTAGGGACAAATTTCGTTTTAAACCAATCTTTGAAAATTTCTCTGTTCATCCACACTCCTTTTTGATTATAATAATGGATCGGCATATTCTGATTTTCATTTACCTTAAAACACCTAGGTTTTTCAGCCTTCCCTATCACCAACAGTTTCATTTTATGATCTTCAGAAGCATTTGCACAACACATTACAATTATTTGTTCTTTTGAGTATTTATGACCAGGTACATGTTGTTCTGCTTCATGAACAAGTGTATGAGATGGTAAACATTTCCAATATAAGCCAGTCTCATCTGCATAATAAATTTGATCTAGAGATAAATTTTCCTCTAAAAATAGTTGTTGAAATTCTTGTTTAAATTCACCTGCTGCAGAGGTATTGGCACTTAGGTGCTCGCCTTGCATAGCAATTTCCGTATCCTGTATTGCAGTTTAAACCTAGTAAACCAACCTGATGATGCACAAAACAAACCTTCCAAGTCTAAAGCTTTGTGGAAAAATTTTGCCTTTTCAGCACACATAGCACCCGAAATTGGTATTCCTTCTGATCGCTTTTGATGAAATCATTGTAGCAATGCTGCATCTAAGTTCTCGTATGTTGATTTTTTCATACATTTTCGTTTTGAGGGGCCTGTTTCACTACTGCAATTTCTAGTAAATTCCACAAGTTTCTCTTTGTTTTTTTCAATGTCTCTAACTGTCTGAACACCAATTCTATAATCACTCGATAATTTCTTTGTTGATTCTCCTTTTTTGAACCTTTCAATTAATTCTAGCTTTCGTTTTAAGGTAATAAGCACTTTCTTCCGCTTTTCTGCCATGACTTACTGTTGTCGCTACAAGCCGTGTTATGAAAAGGATCTCTTTCTATGACACGTGTCAAATTGAGGCAGCAGATTCTGATACTACAGACTATGGTATAATAAAGCTGCACTTAGCAAAGATAAGTTGGTCATGGGTAGTTGATGATGCAGCACAACGCCCGCAGTCAAACTCAATGCTCGGTTCACATGTATTAAAAATACTGCAGCGCAAAAAAAAGCAGGGCACGGATAATCGAAAGTTTACTGTGTTTATTTGACAAGGTTTCAGCTATTGAGCAGCCCTCATTGGGAATGAAATTTTAATGGATATACAGAGGATTTAACAACATCTACAGTGTGACAGCACCTATGTCAGTGCCAATTAAACTACCAACAGTATCCAAAATCACTGCCATTGGAAGCAAGAAAATGAAAATAGATTGTCATATGGACGTAATACAATACAAAACTTCACGCCATGTGTTGGTATCAACATTTTTATACTTTTATATCTCTATACAGCATAAGGTTTATACCTATAAAACAAATACACCTAACAAGCTATGTTTAATTTGAAATAAAATCACAAGTTGTTTTAAACTGATTCTCAGCCATGTGAAAAAATTATTATCTACATCCATCATTCAATATGCTGGACAAACTTATTTTATGGGCTAAATATGGTCTCTGAGGTATGGGCTTCAAATCTCTGCTCTAAATAGATGCTGCTATAAATGCATTGGTCCCAAATGAATAAAATGTATTTACAATGTGATTTTTTCAGTTTCTAATATTATTGCTCTAAAACAGATTCATTATTGGTGATCAAAGAAGATTTGCATAGTGTGAAATCTTACAAAGCTGGATACAATTATGTGATAAATTATTAAATTAAATTTATTATGTTTTAATATGCACACAATGAAGAATATTGTGAAGCACAAACTCACATACCTCTTCTTCTTCTCCATGGTATATTAGTTCTTTGGGAGTTAAGAGATTGAGGGCACAGACATCAGACTGAAAAATTATATTATTTATTACCACCTTAACTAATTAAATTTCAAAATTTGCATTCAATACACTTAGACATGAAAGTAAATAATTAAATTTCTGATCTCACATCACCTCAAACAGCAACAGTTATTTAAACATGCAAATACAATTACTTTTAAACCGATTTTGGAAAGAGCATCTTAATTATAGTTAATAATGAGATATGTCTCACTCTCTGAGCATCAATTATCATTTAAGAATTCAGCCATGTTTTTGTTATGAGATTTTGAAAGGTTTTGTGGGTTTTATGAAACTTTATAAATAAATGCAAACATAAGTTTGGGCACTGATGATGTGAACCTCGTGCAGTATAAATGTCATTAAAATTTGTCTATGCTTTCTGATATTTTAATTTACAAAATATGCTACATTATTTTTATTAACTTTTACAGAATGATGTGAGTTGAATCTCTTTCTTTCGTTGTCCTGAATTAAAGAATGAATTGCAACTCAAGCAAGCCATATTTTTAGGTGTAGGGGGGCATTTTGTCTAAAATAATTCAGTACCCAGCAAAATATTTACTCTTGAACAGTGCTCTTCTTAGTGTGCAGTGAGCTAAATAGTCCAATCATAAAACTCCTAAAACTTCAAACAGAATGGCATAAAGAACATACTGACCAGTTGTTATAGTCCAAAAGTAATCTTTATAAGACTTGAATATGTTCCTTAATGTACTTAGAGTTCCTCCTTACTCTGGATCATAGTTTAATATCCAGCCAAGCAATTCTTTCAAAGCATATTAGTGCACCATTTCTCACTAAGGGCAAGATGAGTTATTTTATTTCATGTTCTTCAATTTTTCAAATACAATATACCCTTAATTGATTGGGAGTTGATTTAGTCAGTATGCACCATGCTTGTATCCTGATGTTTCTAGGAAGTCCCCACTGTGCCTATATTGGGATTTCCTGTACTAACTTATAAAGTGTACATTAAAACACATTATTATTTTTGCTATTCTATGCATAATTTGCCATTCAGATATGAAGTTAATTTACATTTTTGACTTGTTTATCACATAAAAATTACTCTTGGGCATTTATTGTGAAAAAACATCTAGTTATATTTCCAAATGCTATATTCCCTGATTTGTATCCCCACAGACATTTTCTCCACAGTCAGAAAGGGTCACCTGCATTTACAAACATTTATTTTCTTCTCCATAAAAGAAAAACTGAAATTTTTCTTTGTGAAAGAAATTAAAAGTTATATATATGACAACAGCTTATATGTATGTATGAGCACTTTAACTACATAAAAATTACAAGTAGTATAATACTCACTTTAACCATTATTGGTAAACTGAATGATTTCTGTCCTTCGTAGAAGTGTTCACCATTTACACTACATGTAAATAGGACATTCAATTTTGATCTATAACTCAACCGTCTTAGCCGACACTAGAAAGAGTTTGAAGTTATTCAGTGTTTGTTAGTACATTGAAGTTCAACATAAAAAAATTAAATTTAGCATATACTTACTGAGGAGAAAAGTCTTGATAATTTAAGAATTAATAGTAGTGGCACAGAATAACTTCTAAATATAGAATTCAAGAAATATTTTTTACAGAAAAAAATTGAGTTTCACCATAATTAGGATTCAAATCCACATCTTTTGAATATATGCCAGGAGTTCCAACCACTAAACTATCAGTGGCTGGCCTTTTTCAGCAAATTGTTATTAAAAATATTTTCGATTTTTATTGCTCATGATGCCATCTATGATCAGGAATGGCAACCTAGTTACCACAGTTGATGGTGAATAATTAGATAGTGGATGGTACTAAACTGTTAAAGCATCACTAACTTTTTAAACAGTCCACCAAGTTGTGCGTCACTAATAGTTATGTCTCATTTTATGTCAACATGACTGGTTGGAAGGCAACAACAGCTTATTCATATGGATAGTACCTGATACAACTGAAAATTATTAACATTTTACATTTTTTCTGGACAGGGGGATATGAAAAGTTGAGGGCCAAACTCTTTCACTGCTTAAGTTATGATAAGAGGAAGTTTAATACCAAATTTGGTAGTCCTAACTATTATCATTTAGGAAGAATTCCTGATCAAACAGACAGACAAATTCTCTAAACTATATTATATATAAAAAACACAATTAACTGCACAATGCTGAAACTACTAAGGCATAAAAATACATAGCACAGTTAATAGAGTAACATATACATAATTCTCAAGTAACCAAAAGCAACCGAAGTTTTATCAGCATGTATAGTTCATTTTCCAAACACACATCTATGTGAACAACAGATGAAAACACTGTCAGCCTTACAAGAACTCCAGAAGAGGAACTCCAGGACTTGAAAGCCTTTCCTTACAGAGATCATCATCGAGACATGCTTGAAATTTACCTCTAGCAGTATTGTGATCAATTTCTGCTGATGAGTTTTGCTGCCAGTTTTTACATATGGGAATATCTGGAGTAAACTGGCAGATCAAACTGCCAAAGAAGTGTTCCATTCTCAGAGCTATGCAAGATTTCTGTATCACAACTCATGAAGAAGTGCCATCTAGTCAGTGACAGGACTGCAGTCTTTTCCTCTTTAGGTTCTTTGTTGACCCTTCTCTCACTTTTGTAAACTTTGGAAATCTCCCAAGAGCTGAGGAGACCCTTCTCCACCATCTCTGAGTTGGAACCATATACAGCAATTACACTCTTCCCAACCTTGGTAGAGTCAACAGCCCCAACTGTGCTACTTGCATCACATCTGAGATTGCATTTAAAATCCTGTTAAACTGTTCCCACTACACTGCTGATTAAGTGAATTTCTTTCAGAAGCTTAATACCATTGGAATCTCTGACTATTCCATCACTTCTTAAGTACACACAGAGTACAAAGCTGCAGTGCACACATGCATCTTCTCATTACATCAGTCTCTTTTGCAAAATCTAATGTTATTCTTCCTTTTTTTTTTCTAGATTAATTTACATTTTTCTTTACATGCCCTAGTGGAATAGCAGAGAAATAACTCTTACTGACTCCCCTGTATCCTCCTTATATTCTGCCTGGTTTAGGGAGCCCCATATTGGAGGTTAATTTCACCATTATCTAATATTAACTTTAACTTAGTTCTGTTTGGGATAAATTTTATTGTATACATATTCATAAAATGAAACTACACTGCACTTACCACTTTCCTAAAAACAATAAAACCCAATGAAAATTTAACAATTAAAACAACTATATATACTTGTTGTTATCCCCAGTCCCCTATTCTGAAATAACTACATTTGCTCAAGTATAGTTACCCTTTGACTAATGGCTAGCCAGAGTAGGTAAGCACAGCTGGGGTTCAATATTTAAAAAAATATAAATTGATAGGTATTTTTAAAAAATTTTAATTTATATATTTTTAAAGTATATATTAAAAAATACCTATCTTCCTATGGAGCCCTAAAAAGTAGAAAATATGCCAATGAACCCCCTCACAGTCACCGAGTTTGTATTCATTTCAAAAGAACATAGGTGCCCGTAATCTTACCGAGCAGGTAAATTGGCACCCTATCTTCCTTGTGAAATGAATACAAATTCGATGACTGATTGCACCATTGATATGCTTTAGGTTTATTTTCTACTTTTTAGGGCCCTATAGGAAGATAGGTATTTTTTAATTTTAATATATACTTTTTTCTTGTCACTAAAAACACCTACCTTCAAAACTATGTTATACGACTCATAAATATCGAGCACATTTACCACCCTTTTGGATTTAGGTTTGAGATAGCCCATGACATTGGAGATGTCACAAGCTTTAATTTGAGATACAACTTGTTAAAGTTGACCCTGCATAACCAACACCTCCTACAAGAGAAGGCCGTACAACTATGTCACAGAAAATGGACTACGTCTAGAGCCCCTATATACCAGGCCAACCAGGGTGACCTATCAGCCATTCTTATGCAAACTGGTGAAGTGACTTAGTGTTATAGTCAATGCAGCTGCGGTGTGTGCCGCAGTTTTTCAAATCCTTAGTATATAAAAAAAAACAATTATTATCGGAAGACATTCAGCTGCGAATTGTCTAAACAACTATAGGAACAATCACACAGTGTTTAAATTCCAGGCTGATCCAATCAAATTTAAAAAAATGAGTTGAAAGAATTTGACCGAGAACGTGCATTAGGCTTACAGCGTTCTATAACATATACTTCTGACTATTGCTTCTGCATATTAATGTTAATTTATGTGATATATTGATTTGTAATATGTAGATGAATGATAACTACATTTAAATTAGTAGTCATTCATCGTTTAAGATTAAGTTTAGTTTGGTTAATATCATAAAATATGCATGCGGCAAACTTCGATCATGATGGCTGTAACCCTCTGCTTCCCGTGTGGGCATACTGAGATCGGCGACTACTGTAGTCGCTAAACGCCGATCATCGCTGGGTACAGGGAGGCGAATTTTGGATTTGCTCGCAAGGCGGAAAGTGGTCGTTGTACTGCAGATCTCCCTTGCAAGCGTACGAGTGTTTTAAAATATTATCAAGTTCTAACCTAATCGCTAAGATAATTAAGTGCTAAGATCTAATCTAATCACCACAGCTTTCTTTAAGGCAATAAAGTGAATAATAAGCATTTTATAAAATAATATGGTTGAAAAAAACATGTCAAACTTAATTTGGTCTCGCCTGAAAATTATAAAAATTGGCACTTTGTATAGAAGTCAGCAATTTTTGAACAGTGGCATTTAATAATCAATGAATTACAGATTTTTCCAATCATATAATATATTGTTTGTGAAATGTTTTCCTTCTATATGAAATATTTTTCCTATCACCACATTCTGCTACATGTGTAGTTAACTGTATAGCTAAGTATATATGAATCCAAAATTGGCCTCCCTGTTCCCAGCGATGATTGGTGTTTAGCGACTACGGTAGTCGCTGATCTCAGTATGCCCGCACGGGAAGCGAAGGGTTACAGCCATCATGATCGAAGTTTGCCGCATGCATATTTTATGATATTAACCAAACTAAACTTAATCTTAAACAATGAATGACTACTAACTTAAATGTAGTTATCATTCATCTACATATTACTAATCGATATAAAAATAAAAAAATAAATACCCCTCAAGCAGCTGCTTGCCACAGAGGTCTGACAGGAGCCTGTCAGTTTATATGCCATAGTAGAAGATCTGAGAGGATGGCAGGCCCTCAGCAGAAAAATGACACATAACAGCCATGCCTTACCTGGGGCTCGAACCCAGGTCCCTTGGATCAGTAGCCAAGCACGCTAACCACTCGGCCATGGGACTGCTCTAATCGATATATCACATATAAATTAACATTAACATGTAGAAGCAATAGTCAGAAGTATATGTTATAGAACGCTGTAAGCCTAATGCACGTTCTCGGTCGAATTCTTTCAACTCACTTTTTTTAAATTTAATTGGATCAGCCTGGAATTTAAACACTGTGCAATTGTTCCTATAGTTGTTTAGACAATCTGCAGCTGAATATCTTCTGATAATAATAGTTTTTTTCATATACTACGGATTTGAAAAACTGCGGTGCACATGGCGGCTGCATTGACCAGTTGTCATAAGAATGGCGGATAGGTCGCCCTGGTGTATAGGGGCTCTAGATGTAGTCCATTTTCTGTGACGTAGTTGTACGGCCTTCTCTTGTAGGAGGTGTTGGCATAACCCCCCACACACACACACACATTTCATCAGGGGGGAACAGTGGGAGCAAAATTCGAAATAGTTTATGACCATCATTATACGAGCTTTCATTTCACACCTAATTCGTAACTGTAGGCCCTCATGTTCCAATGATATAGTAAAACAACATTCATATTTCCCGTTTTTTAATGGGGAAGAGAGCATGGGTCATCATTCTTTAATAACTTGACACTCCTTGCATCACAAGCTTTCATTTGACACATAGCTAGTTACATTCTGCACTCATATTCAGGAGATATAGAGGAACAATCATTTTCATTTCCTCCCTTTTTTAGGGGGGAAGAAAACATGGAAGGGCAAATTTCCGTAGCCTACAATGTTTCCCATATCACAAGCGTTCATTCGAGGTATACCTTGTTACTTTTGGCCTTTGTGTTCTAGAGATATAGCTTAGGAAAATTTTTTCATATATCCCCTTTTTTAGGGGGAAGAAAGCATAGGGGATCAATGCTTTATAGCCTATGACACTCCCTGCACACAAGCTTTCATTTGACAAATAAATTATAGTTTCTTCATCACATTCAAAAGATATGGTGGAAAAATGTTTTACCAAGTCCACAAACTGACCAATCGACAAATATCAAAGCCAAAAGCAATAGGAAGATAGGTAAAAAGAGTAATAAACCAATAGAGTACATGGGGCAGGGGTGGCTCAGTCAGTAGCGCACCAGGCTCGTAATCTGTAGTTCCCAGGTTCGAGTCCCAGCTGGGTCAGCATTGAGATTTATCTCTGCAAAATTCCCCACTCTGCCCACGGTCAGTAGGGGACACCGATGGGCTTGTAAAGACCACCGTCCGTCAGATGAGACATTAAACCATGGTCCTGTGTGTGGGAGAGCCATACCCTGTGTATGTTAAAGAGGTATTATAACATATGGGTTTACGTACGGGAGACTACCATCTGTTCCCAACACCTGTACCAGTGGGTCCCCTCTCCCAACCTTCTCTGAGCCTTTGGGGTCCTTGTGACCTGGCCATTTAGCCCATTGTGTGCAAAAAAGTGCCGCTCAGAGGTAAAACCACCCAACCCAAATAGGGTACATTTTATTTCATTGCTTCCAATATTTTTTAGTATTTTCAATAGTTTCCACTTACAGAAGTTCCTTTGCTACATCCTCATTGGAGTTTAAGACTAGTATTTCTCAACCATTTTTTCCTCATGGCCCCCTTCTAACTTCATTTACTTCTGTGGCACCCCTCTTAGTCAATGTTGGAAAAAGGATACTTTACCATCTGTACTGCTTATTCATAATATTAATTTTATATCATATAAATTTTAATAATTGGTACTTTATTACTAAGTAGCAAAGAAAACTCTTAAAGACCTAAAATGTATAGTAGCAGCATAAGACCTGCTATATTAGTTTAATACACGATTTAAGCTGTAATACATTCTAAAGTTCATTAAAATATTCAATCAAAGAATGAAACATCTGACGGTCTGAGCAGGGTGGGTATAAAAGCAGACGATGGGATACACTAAAGTTGAGCCATGAAGATGCTAAACATATGAGTTTGGTGAAACACATCAGGATATCATGGAGCCAGCAATGTTTTTAATCTTTTAGAGTTAAAGTGCATTGTCTAGTTATGTTTTTTAAAGTCATTCATGTAAGTCTGAGTGTTGTGCATCGTAGCGATGATTTATACCAGTGTCAGCACAGTGAAGGAGTAATTTGCAATAACTGAGAATGGACTGTTAATGCTGTCAACGATCTACAAAATTGCCTGAACATCTGCTAACATCAGCTGTTAAATAGCAACAAGGATTTCATCAAATGTGCTCTACAATGCTTCAAAGTTTAACATTAAGTTATGTATCTACATGGACTGGCAATGCTTGGAAAATATGTGTTCAACAATGAACAACATCATGCTGACATTAACATCCATCAAAGGTTGACATCCAATGTCATTGTGCCAGCTAACTACATCTGGTAACTACCTTTTGTCATTACTCTATATTTCCTTTGAATAATCTCAAAGGTTTATAAATATGAGTTAAAGATAGTCTGGGTATTTACTACTTAGGTAATGGTAAATATGGTGATTCTGGCCTTTGGGCTAAATAGCATGGCATATGTACCAAACCTTGTTCATGCACACCTCATTCTTTGATTGAATATTTTAATGTACTTTAGAATAAATTACAGCTTAAATCGTGTATTAAACTAACATTCTCTGTAGCTGTGTTAGATTTATTTGTAGATAAGACCTGCTAACAAAAAATATTCTAATAATTGGCACTTTATTCAACGATATCCTTGTGGCAGATGCAAACTTACAAGTTTTTCATTACTTACTGTTACATGTACTAAACAATGAAATAACTAATGTAGTGGTCTAGAGAGCCTTGTAAAAAGTTATAATTTTTACATGAAAATAAAAAATGTGATTTTTGCATCTCATTTGTAACATTTTATGCTGGCAATTAAGTTTTGGTGGCCTCCTCAGAAACTTATTGTGACCCCTAATATTCTGTTTTTCCATATGGTCCCCTAGAAGTGCAGTGTGGCTCCCTGGGAAACACTGCATTTCTAGGGGACCTTCTGGGGGACTTAATGGGATGGCCCACATGGGAATGAAATGATGGAATGGCCCACATCGAGAACCACTGCATTAGATTGCTGCTAATTAAAACTACACCAAAATAGTAGCAACAGCATATAACTGTAAAACAAGAACATAAATATTAATAAGTAAACATAGTTAACTAATATTTAGTCTCTATGTGGTTGCACAGATGTAATTTTTCTTGCAACAAAATTTCAAATGTTTGTTGAATTGCAGCTACTACTCCACACAGTATACATATTTTTATATAAGTTATTCATAGCAAAAAGATTTTAAGAAAGAAATGTTTCAATTTCAAATAATAGTTAATAATTAGGCAATACAAACTGTTATAATTTTACCTCTGATGGAAAGGCAATTCTTTCATTTGCATTTTGATTTTCCTTTAAATCTTGAAATGTTGCCTTCTAAAATAATGATTTTTTTTTACAAAATGACTACATTTTACAAATTATAGCATGAAATATTCTGAAATGCTAGAATTTTCATATTTATAAAACTTTATTGTAAAAATGGAACAAAAGTTTAAGTATCAATCATCTTAATACCTAATAAAAAATTATTATCTATTACTACTAGGCATGATATAGGATTATGAAACAATGAGCACAAAATGTAATTATCAACAAAATTAATATTTAACATTACTCTTAATTTTAACCTTTTTCCCTACATTATTTCTTTATTCTAATAAAAATATTTCATTACATTTCTATTATATTAAAATTTTTTTTCTACCTTTTTTAGTTGCATGTGTACATAGATGTGATTGACACTTATGCATCAGCTTTTACATAACTGGAAATCTATACTCAGATGCCAGTTTATTAGGTATACCTACCAGTAATGTGTTACACCTCCTTTGTTCAGAACAGTTCGAATTGGTCGGGGCATGGAACTTACAAGATGCTGGATGCATTGTGTAGGAATGTTGTATCATGCAGAAATGATTCTATCACAAATTGCATAGTAGCAGTCTCACTGTGAACAGCCCTTATCACCTCATCCCACAGATGATTGATAGGATTTAGATCTGGGGGCTGTGCAGGCCAACGAAGCAACGAAAACTTGCAGCATATTCCTGGAACCATTCGGTGATGATATGTGCCATGAGAGGTGCATTATCATGCTGAATGTGCCCATCTGAGTGAGGATAAACTGTAGACATGAAGGTATGAACTTCGTCAGCAACTATGTTCAAATTTGTTGTGGCATTCAGATGCCCTTCATTGGGTATCAGAGGATCTAATGTGTGCCAGGAAAACATTCCCCACACCATCACACTACAACCACTGGCCTGTACTGTTGACACCAGACAAGATGGCTCCATGGCCTCATGTTGCTTGTGCACAATTCTGATCCTTCCATCAGTATGATGCAAAAGGAACCTTGATTTGTCCAAACAGGATTTTTTTTAGTCCTCAAGGGTTCAGTGTTGATGCTCCTGCACCCACTGGTGACACACTTTCGTATTCTTCACTGAATCAGCACTCGACATGGTTGGCAGCTGTTGTAGCCCATTCGCGACAAGGTTTGATATGTGGTGCATTTGGAAATGACCTTCTGCACACCAACGTTTAATTCTACTCTGATTTCCATGACTGTGACCTGTGTATTCACTTGCATGATTTTTGCCAGTCTCCTTTGACCCCTCTGATCCATAAACTGTTTTCATCCACAGGATCACCAATCACTGGTAGTATTTTGGTTTTTGCACAATTCTCAGTAAAACTTTGATAGAGTATCATTTTCTGAAAATAAATGAGGTCTTGGACACGGAAGCATATTAATTTCTGTGATTTACTTCCATTAGTTAGCAATCTTCAATTGGCTGTTTTTATCAATCTTTCCGGGTTGCGCTAGATCGGAGGCCAGCTTAAAAGTTGTTGCAGATATTTTAACATCTCATTAGGTTATATGTAATTTTTCCTTTATTATTTCTTGTTTTTTTAATAAAAAAACTTTGAGCTTGTACCATTTTCTGGAACTGAATGTCTTGGATACGGAAGCAAATAGACTTCCTTGCTACGGAAATTGGCCATCATTTGGGAGGGCAATTTCGGGAAGAGCTGGTCCTTGGTGCATAAACCTTTCTGCACTTAACCAAGATTGCTAAACTTCAACACCCAAAGAAAAAATTCATAATATTTAGTAAAAAAAAAGAAGTCAAGGAGATTTTTTTTTCTACTTCATAACCAGTTCAGAAAATCCTGTGAATGTGAGAAGTCGCCAAGTCATGTTGTATAACGCTGGTCATGTTTAAAATATACGATACTGAAAATAATCATTAAAAGAAATAAAAATCATATTTCAGGTTGAATATTATATTATTCGAGAGGAAATTTCATTTCGATAAATATATAATTTAACTATTTTATTCAGCAGGTTTTCCAAAATGAAGCCTTAATTGCATAGTGCAATTTTTTTTTCTTCACCATATCACATTGGAAAAGGCTTATTAAAATTAATATGCTTGCAAATTTGTTTATATTATTTATTTTCATAAAATTGGTAATTAAATTCTGTTTAATTTGATATATAACATGACCTGTTTCCATTGGTTATTTTTTTTTAATTCTAAAGTTGACTTGTTTATTTGACTCTGCACAGTTGGCTAAAAGCTTGGAATTTTCTCAAAGTATGGTACCGAGAAAAAAATTACAAAACGATAAAAATATTTACTTAAAACTAAAAAAGTAATTTTTTTGTTATTCAGAAATATATAGTCATTCTATTCATAAGCTTTGCAATAATTTCTGTCTATTAGTTTTTTTTTAAATAAATTTTAATTTGCATTGCCAGATGCATTTTTTTACTACATGACTCTAAAAAAGCCCTATTAAAATAAAACATATGTTTTTTGTTAAATATTTGATTTTCAGAAAATCCAGAATTAAATGCTGATTAATTTGGCATACAACATGCCATAATTCTTTTCATTAGTTATTTGGCAAAAAGTTCTAAAGTTCAAGTTTTTTTTGGCTGAGCATAGGCAGAAAATAGCTTGTCCCCTGGATAGAAACCTGTTTTTCAGGCTGGACAATGGAAGGGTTAAGCACTGTGCTGTATATTATAATGTTAAGATTCTATGAAGGAAATGCATATCCACAGGATTTTTTTTTGTTATTTACTCAAGAATATTTATAATATATATTACACATATGAAAAAAGTTTGTGATTACACACATGTATGATTTTATTGTAATGGCAATTTCAGACTTGCAAATTCCTTCATTAACTGAAATGATGAATAAAACTAGGTTATTGAGAGGAAAAAAACTTTATTGATAAACATGGCACATAATATGCTGTGATCATGAGTTTGCTATAGCATGCTCAGATGAACAACTGTTATCAGGCATGTGTAGGTTATTGAAAGTACTTTTTATTAGTATACTGCTGATTGCAATGTGGTTGTGACGAAATTCTTTTAGAAATATTTTCCAGGCACAATAAAGTGGTTTTTTATTATTGCAACATATATGTTGATTGATGCTGAAACAGAAGCACTTCAGTATTTTATCCATCAAAGGTATACTTATCCAACCAAAATATTAAAGAATTTCCATGTTGTGTCAATGGGAATCTTAAGAAGAAAATAAGAAAATCATAATATACAAAATAAATCTAATAAAACCTCTATAATCTATATATGTATGATAATTTTCAACAATATCCATTCAGTTTTTAAAGAGTTATGGAAGAATCAATCAATAGTATAAACAGAATTACCCATTGCTATAGAATAAGAAATACAGTTTTCGAAAAAATCAGTTTTTCCAATGAGTGGAACTCGAACCCATGTCTCCCAATGTCATGCCAAGTTGTTCTACGCCACTAATCTATCGATAGCTAGTTCATTAGCTAGAATATTTCACAACAGTATTGTGTCATAAGAATTTATCTAAGAAATTAATTAAAATTGAAATAATAAATGTGGTTAATGCCATTTAATAAAATAAATAATTTTAGACAAGTTTGCATAATGATTGGTTCAGTATTAGATAATAATGAATAATTTTTTTATAAAACAATATAATTTATTGTTAAATATTACAACTTTCATTAACTCTTAAATACTGAATGAATATTGTTGAAAAACAAGATTTAAATAGATTTGATCATGATCTTTATCTTCAGCATTTTTCCATTTAATGCATATTTTAGAAGTTATAGAGCTTCAAAGTTAGATTCCCATTGACATAACATGGAAATTCTGTAATATTTCGGTATGGCAGTGTATACTGAACTAATCCACAGTTGTTGATCTTAATTACATAAATTTATCAACTCAGCTATCAGAATGCCATCCATAATAAGATGGAAGATACCAATCTTAATATTATGTAAGGGATGTGTCATGGTTGCTCTTCTGTCTAGTATTTATGTCAACTTCATGTGGAAAATGGCAGATTTAAACTTTTACATTACTTAATTGGTCAGTTTACAGTGAAATTGCTGAATTAAATATTAATTCATGTTAAAAATTACCTAAAATTTTATGTCAGTGAGAAATAAAATTTTTAAATTTATCCTCCAAACTATCTGCATGTTAAAAGTTTTTAGGAGAAAACTCAGAAGCTTTTCGGAGCAAGGACAGCCCCCTTCTTCCGTGAAATGACACTATATAGTGACATTAGGGCTATTTAGAGCTTCTTTCCACATGTTGTGAAGGGCAATTCCAGTGTCTCAGTTGCAGGTGGGGACAGGCAGATCATTATTTCAATAGCCTCACAGACCATGGCTTCATAGAAAGTGGATAATGCAAGCAGTGTAGCATGCTCCCAGTCTATGGTTGCTCAGCAGTGGTCGTCATTAGCTTGCCGCTGCCAAGTTAGCAATAAAATGCATGGCACACTACTTGCACATGCATCCACTTACTACGGAACCATGGTCCGTGAGGCTATTGAAATAATAACCTCACCAGTCCCTTCCTGCAATCTAGACACTGAATCACAGTCCTTCATGACATGCCCTTCATGACATGTGGAAAGAAGCTCTAAACAGCCCTAATGTCACCCTATAGTGTCACTTCACTGAAGACAGAGCACTGTCCTTGCTCGGAAAAGCTTCAGTTTTCTCTTAAAACTTTTAACATGCAAATAATTTGAAGAATAAACTTAAAAATTTCATTGCTCAACGACAGAGAATTTTAGATTATTTTTAATTAATTTCTGAGCAAGAATGTCCTTTTAATTGTTGATTTATGTTTTTTTTCATTTAAAGGGCTTTTGAGCAGATTGACTTAAAATCAATCAAATTTTAACCTTCATGGAGTTATTTAGTTTCATTTTAATATACTTACTTCAAGCACAATTTTCAAGCGATCTTCATTTGGCAACTGGATTTCTACTGGTTGGATGTTCTAAACAAATAAATATTAATTTAAGAAAATTGTATTATACACTTATTTATGCACTAGATAAAAAAATATACACCTGCATTAATTATCTATTGTCATAAATAGCATTCTTGTTAATAACATAAAATACATTCAGTATTATAATAATACTTACTTGCCTTTCTACTATTCAAGATTAACACAGATGATAAAACTCTCATTGAAGAAATGGGCAAAAATAATGGGATCATGGTAGCAAGCAATGACTGATACAGTTCCAAATGAGTACTGTATGAAAATTAATACCTGTTCCTGAAAGTTGACTTTTACCATTGTTTTGGCCAAAATTTTGAATGCAAAAATTTTGTACTGCAGTTAAATCACAATCTAATGAATCTCTAAGAACTGATTTTTCTTACACTAAATTAAGGTAAAAACAAAAATGGAAACTATGCAAAATTACATCAAGAAACCGTTCATCTTTTAAAGGACTTTTCTATTGTGGTAAAATATATTTTTTTTGTCATAAAATAATATTGCAATTCTCCAGTTCATGATATAAAGAAGCTTTTATTCATTCTCTTATTTGCTCCATTTCCCCTTTTCAATTCTACACTTAGTTTTCTTTCTCATTATGCAGCATGAAAATTGTGATAAGATCAAATTTTCATATCATTTCTACTGCTAGGATGGCTTGAAATTTTTTTTTACTTTATAAATAATTTTAACTTTTCCATGATGTAAGCTTCTTCCTTTACATTGCCATAATGAACAAGGTGTAAAAAAAAAACTTATACACATGCAATAAAGAAATACTAACAACAGAACTTACCACTATACACAAATCACATCCACTTCAGTTGAAAATCAAATTGACTATAATACTACAGTGTGTCTTCAGTCACTTTGGTGTATGTTCAGTATAATGATTTGTGGCAAAGAAAAAATGGGAATATCAGTTGTTGTTTCAGCCACTATCATATTTAATCAAGAAATGAGTTATAGAAGCCTAAAAATTTCTTACACTAAATGCAGGAATATAAATCAGATGTAACCAAAAAATATTCATTAAATATGGGATTTAACTAAATGTGGAAACAATAAATCATGATTTTACTGTATATCTTTTCTTCAATTATATTTAGAATGGGCATTTGCAAAATTGCTTCCTTGTTTGAAATACTAAACTTTTTTTCCCCTCTATTGAGAGGAAAATATTTGAGGTTGTATATTTTTCTATATAGCAGACATTCATAGTAATTCTCCAAAGATTATTAACTTTCTCAAGTTGGACCTTTCGTCTGATCCAAAATAGATTCAAACTCCAGATAGTTTATTGGGTACCAGGCAATACTAACTTGCCAAATAAAGTTGAAATAGGGTTTGTTATGTATATAGCATTACTTATTGAGCAAGAATTCAAAAAAGATTATAAAATTGCTAAGTTTAAATCTAATCCAAAATCAATTAACGTTGCTCAAGATAAAAATAGCAAAAGTCAAATATAGATAACGAAGTTTATTTTCCAAAGAATTCGACTCACCATAAATACTGATGAATACAAATAGTCAGAGTAACTAAAAAAAACTCCATCTCTAAATACGACTCAAAAACAACTGACTACTAACATCTTCCTCCTTCACCACTTTCGAACTCCAACTAACTACTGCATCTCATTGAACTAACTCCATACTAACTCTGTGACCTAATGTCACTTAGTATAACATGTGGTGTACAACTGACATGTGTGTTGCATGCCAGGTAAAACACATCTGCATAATCTGATGATCGCACACTCGCACTGCTATGACACATTCTATGAAAACAAAGCAAATACTAACTGACTGATATAAATATAACTGACCTGTATTAAAAAGGGGTTTTGGATCCTGGCTCAAGGGAAAAGTAGAAGTTTCACAGTTCAGAAGTACAAACATATGACAATGTGTTAAGTATAAGAATAGTGCATTAAGCATATAACTAATAAAATTTGATGGTTGTTTACTAGAAAACTAATAGAAATACAGGATGTTCTTCTGGGAAAAAAATAGATTACATTCTGCCATTATGAATTTTTATTCAAAAATGCTTAAAAACACTATACTTAAACAATTATGACATTTGTTACAAATTCGTTTTATACAATAAACAAAAGAATAAAAAATACAAAATGATATTAGTAATTACATATTTATCAACTCACCATCTTAATCATTAAGGGTGGAACATCTAGATCATCTGCTTTCTTGAAAAAGCTTGCTGTGGTTGCTTGCTTTGATTTTTCTGGAAGTCTCTATAAACATTTTTTTAGCATGGACCAGCACTACAGATTTCTTAAATTTAAGGCTACACCTCATTAATGCTGAAGTTAATAGATGCAGCCTCTCCTACAATTTTGCCTAGTTCCAACTGTTGAGATTTTATTAATTGAGATTTATCTCTAAAACCCAGCCCTCCTCTTAGTGAGAAAGAGGACACAGATAGGCTTGCAAAGGCTGCCTTCCATCAGATGGGATGTTAATTAGTGGCCTTGTGTCCATCTCTGTATATATTAAAGAACATTCTAGATGGCCTTGAGGGAGGTTTCTATCTGCTAACACTATCCAGTGTGTCTCCTTCCAAAACCTTCTTTGAGACTTGAGGCCCTTTTTATCTGGCCATTTAGGCCATTGTATGCAAAAAAAAAAAGTGCTGCTCAGAGGTAAAACTACTTTACTCTGAATACTACATTATGCAGGGAGCTTCTGAACTTGAATTTATGGAACAAGTTTTCTGATGTCTGGGATTTAGGTGTTGAATTACCTTAGATGGTACCTGCACTGTAATCATCATACAGATATATGGCTTTTTCATTACTAACAGCAACACTCAAGGGAATATATTTATTCAGTTGAACCAAACGTTCTTTTGGATTTTAGGCAAAGATTCAAAATAAAACATTAAATACGAAAAAAATTTTAAACGATAATGTATCCACCATTTTGTTTATCTTAAGCCATCTGTCAGGTAGCTTCATTATTCCATTGGTGTAGAATTTGGTTTATTTTTTGTTGACGAACCAATCAAGATGGTTCTTGATATCCTCCAAAGATTGGAACTATTTACTATTCAAACAGTTTTGAAGCAACTGGAAATGTTTTTGAAGCAATGGTAATCTGAAGGTGCAATGTCAAGCAAATATGGTGGGTATCATAAAGCATCACAACCCAACTGCAAAAAGTTTTGCAGGAGATCAAAGACACGTGGTCTCGCGTTGTTGTGGTGGAAAACAACTCCTTTGTGATTCACCAATTCTGGACATTTTTGTTGATCGCTGGCCTTCAGCTGATCCAATTTCAAGCAATACTGATCTGAATTAATTGTTTGATTGCTTGACAAGAGCTCATAGTGATAGATTCTTTCTTTGGATGCAGGGCTGGCATTGGGTTGCAGTAATGGAAGCTCACCTTGCTTGCTCCAGGATCTTTTTCTTTGGACATTGTTGCAAAGGATCCATTTTTCATCACCTGTTCACTAGCTGCTTCAAACATGAGTAGTTTTCATTGCAAGAGCAAATCACAAGCAGAGGCATGGTCCATTAATTTTTTTTGCTCATCGATGTGGCACTCATACATCATACCGATTCACATATTTAAGCTGCTCCAAATGCCTTACACCTGATGTTTGCAATATTTTTAGTTTCTCAGTAATCTCTTGTGGTGCTGTGCTGGTTAGTTTGAATTAATTCAGCAATTTCATTGTTAATATGGAGGGCTTTCCTGAATGTGGGGCATCTTCCAGAGAGAAATTCCCAGTTTTGAACTTCATGAAACACTTCAGACATGTTCAATCAATTTACAGCATCATCTCCGTACACTGCACAAATCTTTTCTGGGTTTATGTTGTGTTTTTATCCTTCCAGAAAAAAAAAGAACATAAGATGGCAAAAATGCACTTTTGTATCTTCCATTTTCAAATTGACCCTGTGCAAATACGACTCGCTCAGAATGTATGATTTGTGTTTCAGAACACATAGCAACCCTGTCGAAACTGCTAGTAGCCCTGTTGAAAGCACATACTATTTTTAGTTTCTAATGCATGCAGTTGTGAAAATCATGTCCAGTGAAAAAATGTTAAAGAAACAGATAAAAATTAAATATGTATCTATAATTTCTTATTTCTATTTTGCATATACCCATTTCCAGAAAAATGTCTTCAAATACCATCTGCCAACAAGCATATTAGTCCAGTGTGCTAAAGTCAATGACTATATGATTAACAATACTTTTTTAATTTCCCTTTCAAACAGTTTACCTAACATAAAATATTAATTTTCTTATAATTATACAAGTAGTAATTATACAATAAAAAGGTTTAATGATTTGAATGTTAATCTAAGTGCATCAGAAAGACAATGTTAATTTCATTATTTGCTATTAAACATATGAAATTGCTTCATATTTCATTAAAAAGCTATATCAATATTTAAATTAACACAATTCATAGGAAAACCAAGTTAATCAATAAAAATATCATTGAATTATGGAATACAGTTAGCATATATTTGCAATTTTATCAACTTACTTTTACAGCATTCATTAATCCTTTTTTAAGCAAGAAGTTGAATGACTTAATGTGAGTGCTGGAAACATTTTGCAAAACCTAAAAAAGGCAATGACAACATTTATAAATACAAAAAAATGGCAACTGACCTTATGTAGTGATTACAGTTGAATTATAGTCAAAAATAATATTAATGTTGAATGAATAAAAATATTTTTGAATATACTTATTACATTGTGTATTTTTGTGCATTAAAATCATGTCATGAACTCTTAAAAAAGATTTTTTTTTTACATTTTGACTGCTTGAATAGGAAATATTATTTTCCTCAATATCCTAAATGCTCAAAACTGTCAATGATTTAATATTTGCCAAAACGTTGATTTTGACCCATCAATTATGACTAATGTACACAAAATATATTTGACTGGATATTGAGGGGCAGGGGTTTGTTCAGTCAGTAGCATGCCAGGCTCATAATCTAGAGTTCTCAAGTTCAAGTCCCACCTGGGACAGCACTGAGATTTATCTCTTCTAAACCCCAACCCTGCCCTTACTCAGGAAGGGATCATCAATGGGACAGATAAAGGCTAATGCCCATTGGATGGGAAGTAAATCCACAGCCTTGTGTGCAGGAGAGTGCACTGTAAATAACTGTGCACAGTAAATAACATAAAGAACAGACTGAATGGGCTTAATGGGAGGCTCCCATATGTCTCCTAACAGCTGTCCAGTGAATCCCATTCCCCAACCTTCTCTGCAACCTAGGGGCCCTTGTGACCTGGATGGGCGGGGGTGGCTCAGTCGGTAGCACACCAGGCTCGTAATCTGTAGTTCCCAGGTTCGAGTCCCAGCTGGGTCAGTGTTGAGATTTATCTCTGCAAAATTTCCCCGCCCTGCCCACGGTCAGTAGGGGACACCGATGGGCTTCTAAAGACCACCGTCCGTCAGATGGGGCATTAAACCATGGTCCCGTGTGTGGGAGAGCCATACCCTGTGTACGTTAAAGAGGTATTAACGTATGGGTTTACGTACGGGAGACTACCATCTGTTCCCAACACCTGTACCAGTGGGTCCCCTCCCCCAACCTTCTCTGAGCCTTCGGGATCCTTGTGACCTGGCCATTTAGCCCATGGTGTGCAAAAAAGTGCCGCTCAGAGGTAAAACAATCCAACTCAACTGGATATTTATTATAGTATCTTGATTAAGTCTGTAAATCGTAGCTAGGTAGTCAATGGGAGAAGAGACATGCACCAATCTCCTGTGATGATGCACAGAACTGGCCAGGACTAACACCTAATGTCCGACCCCATATTCTTGTGGTGCAGATCATTAGTACCTTTCAAAAGAGATACTATACTCTTTTGGAAGGGAAGTGCTATCAGACCAGTGTAACCTACTGATCTGGACTACTATTCCTTTTTTTTTCTACCCTGCTGAGGAGTGGTCAACCACACAGGATCCTGATGCTGACCATAAACACCTACCAGAATGGAATAATGGCTCTGACCTTGATTACAGATCCTGAATTAGCTGCACTGATGGGCTTTTGTTGAGGGCAAATCTTCAGTTGTGTTTTCTGTTTGTTTGTGGGATGACATCCCCAAGTGAACAGATTAATAGGATATGTTTTATCAGCTGGTGGATAATCCTGAGCAGAGGTCACAGGACCTGAACTCTTTTTCTATTGGCATCATCAAATTCTACATTGGAGGAAGTCTACCAGTGTAGACAGCTTCAGCCTTTAGTAGTGGGAGAAACAGGTCTTTGCCTCGTGCCTGCAATTAGGGGATTGTTTGATATTGTCAGCATTTAGTCTCTCAATAAACATAATTTATTTAAAATGGTTGCCATCCCATTAACCATTTTCTCTCCATAGGTAGTTGGAATGTGAGGGCTCTGCACAGAAATTATTCTCTTGATGTCCTCACACAAGAATTCTACCATTACAACTTATATATTCTTGGCATGCAAGAGACCAGATGGACAGGTAAAGGTCAGATACTTAAAAATAATCTTAAATTTCTCTTTTCAGGGAGGAAAGATAAGAAGCATCTCCAAGGCATAGGTTTGCTTCTCAGCAGATACACTAGCGATGCTCTTCAAGGATATGAGTGCATTAACCCCTTTCCTATGATGGCTCCACTGTTGTTGAGTGTAATATTATTGGAGTCAAGTCAAACAATACTACACTGAAGTGCCATTGAATTAGGGATAGCAACCTAGCAACATGTTGGACCCCTCTGGCCCTGATAATGGCCACCACAAGATGAAGCAAGGACTCCACAAGCTTGCATAAATGTTCCACAGGTATGGCGACCTATGCATCCTCCAGAGCTGTCTACAATTCTCTCAAAGGTTGTCACTGATGGGACACAAGCCTGAACACTCTGCTCGACAGTATCCCAAAGATTTCCGATGGGATTTAAATCTGGGCTTCTAGGTGGCCAATTCATTATTTCAAAGTCAGCAGAATGCTCCTGCAACCATTCGGTAGCCAAACTGGACTTGTGAGACGAACAGTTGTCTTGCTGTCAAATGCTATCTCCATTGGGATGCATGATGGCCATAAATGGGTGTAAATGGTCAGCCATGAGTTCTACATACAGGGGTGCATTGAGAGTCATTGGTACACTTACCAAAAGTCCCACAGACGTCCAACTAAAAGCACCTGAGGCCATCACTGAGCCACCACCAACTTGTACTGTTCTGACCTTGACGTGCAGGATCCATGGCTTCAAGGTGTTGACACCATACACTCAGTCTCCCATTGGCGTGATGAAGTTTAAATCGGGATTCATCACTCCAGGCTATCTGTTGCCAACTTTCAGTGGTTCAGTTTCAATATTCTTTAGCCTAGTCAAGGCATTGAGCCTGGTATCATGCCGTTAGAAGTGGGACTCTCGCAGGTCAGCAGCTCCCGAAGCCAAGACGATGATGTGAGCGTTGCATGGTCCATGCACTGACTTCCCAGCAGGAACCCACATTCAAATGGGAGGTGATTTCAGATAATGTCTGGCCCCTATCAGTCCATACGATGCAGGTCAGACAGCAAAGCCCATGATCATTCAAGGATAGTTATCCTTTGCAGTTTGTCCAGGTGTGTTTTTTTGCCGAAATTTTCATATTCCCGGAACACTCTTGAAACTGTCGTACGAGAAAATCCAAATTCGTTGACAATTTCAGATCCATTGGGCACCTATGATCTGCCCTCTGTCAAATGAATCTAAATCCCGCACCTTTCCCATTATGCTTCTCAGGACAAAAGCTTGGGGAAGCCAAAGCTGATAGCTATATATGACCTGAGTTTCAGCCATGCATGTGTGCAAATGCAGGACAGAATTTTGATAACATCTTCTATCCCTAATTCAATGGCACTTCAACGTATAATGATTGCTGTGATGACTCCACAGTTAGAGCCATCACAATTAAGTTCTTTTGTGGTATATATATATAATTCAAAATGCTCACTTATGAGTTCTTGGAGGCTTTCGTAATGCTTATCAGTGATGATGTCATATATTTTTCAACCAATCAAAATTTACCACACCATATAAGGCCTGAGGGAGGAAAGTTAAAAATCAGTTGCCAATGGGCATTCAAATAAATGTGATGTGTGCTAATTTGCATCAAATCACAATTTGATTTTCATATTTGACTGAATAAAAATACATGAATATGTCATGTGAAGAGAAATTTAGTGATAGTGAAAGTGAATATATTGCTGATGAAAGTGATATGGATTGGAGTGTTACTGGTTTTTCTTACTACTGATAATGAATTTGAGGATGAAGAGTGAGAACCCTAGGAAATAGCAGGAGACTGGAAGTGCATTTCTGAAGTATTTGATAATGTCAGACTTCAACAAGAGCCACAATGATCAGACATGCTATTTGTTAAAAGTCCAATAAAATTCATATTGTGCGACATGGTGCAAATATCAAGACTAATATGGAAGGGGTTAATGAAAGGTTTCTTACAGCTAAATTTCAGACAAGCATTAAAGACTTGAATGTTATCTGTTGATATGCCCCCACTAAGGATGCCAATGAGGATGAGAGAGATTTTACAGACAACTTCAGGATATTTTGAATTTTGCCATGAAAGATGATATTTCTCTTGTGTTAAGTGACTTCAATGTTAAAGTTAGTACTGACTCTGACCTTTGGGATTGGTAGCTGCAATGGCAATGTCTCCTATAGGTAAGTAAATTAAATGATTTGAGAATAACTAACACTTATTACAAACACCGAGAAATACATAAATACATCTGGGTTTCACCAAATGGACTACATAGAATATGATTATATATTAATTAACAGCAAATGGGATAGTTCTGTTAGGAATACCAGGTCATGTAGTGGAGCTGAAATTGGATCTGACCATGATAGGTTGTTTAATTATTATGAAAATCATGGTTTGTTTACTACTGAAGTTGAGGAAGAATGGGACCATTTTAAACTGGCTTTTCTTAAAACTAACAGTACTCTTTTAGGAAAAAAAAGCGGCAGAGGCAAATAATTTGAGTGATAAGGTGCTGGAGCTTATTTCTGAAATAAAGAATTTCAGGAATGTCCTTAATCAATACCCTACTAGCCCAAACAGAAAGTGTTACAAAGAGCTTAATAAACATGTGAAAGATTAGTTAACAGCTGTTAAGAATCTTTGGCTGACAAAGCTGAGGAAGTAGCTAGACAGTGTAACAGCAAAGAACTGTACAAGAAAGTTAATGTTTTGTGTGGGGGAAAAAAGATACAGGTATACAGGATTGAAGGATAAACAAGGTAAGGTTATTGAAAGCGAGTATTCTGTCATGGCTAGGTAGGCTGAGCATTACAGTGATGTTCTAAACAATGTGATTAGTTCTACTCCCATTGTTTGAAATGAGGAGACTACTTTTTTACCTATCTTCCTATTGCTTTTCACTTTGATATTGTCAGTTTGTGGATTTGTCAAAATACTGTTCCACCATATCTTTTGAATATGATGGAGAAACTTAATGATTTATGTATAAAATGAAAGCTCGTGACATGGGGAGTGTCATAGGCTATAAAACATTGACCCCTCATGATTTCTTCCCACCTAAAAAAGGAAAAATGTGAAAACTATTGTACCACTATATCTTCAGAATGTGAGTTTCGAAAGAAACAAGCTATGCACAAAATGAAAGCTTGTGATGCAGAGTGTCATATGCTATAAAAAAATTAACTGCCTATGCTTTCTTCCTTGTAAAAAAATGTAAATAAGTAACTATTGTTATGCTATATCTCCAGAATGCGAGTTCTGAAAGTAACAAGCTATACGTCAAATGAAAGCCATTGATGTGTGATGTCATAGGTTATAAAAAAATTGACCTATTATGCTTTCTTCCCCCCCCCCTAAAAATGAGAAACATGAAAGTCATTCTACTATATCTTCCAAAAGGGAAGGCCCACAATTACAAGTTGGGTGTCAAATGAAAGCTCATAAAATATCTGTTGAGAATTATTTTGACTTTTGGCCCCACTATTCTCCCCCCTGATAAAGGGAGAGGTGGATTTTCCCAGGGTTACACTTTAACAAGTCATATTTCAAATTAAAGCTTGTGACATCTCCAATGTCATGAGCTACCTCAAACATGACTACAAAAGAGAGGAAAAATGTGGTCAATGTTTATGAGTTATATCAAATGAAAGTTTTTTAAGGTTTTTTTGTGACAAAAAATTTAAAAAAACTATTTTCCTATATGGGTCCTAAAAAAGTAGAAAATAAACCTAATGCATACCGATGGTGCAATCAGCCATTGAGTTTGTATTCACTTCAAAGAAAGATAGGGTGCCGATTTACCTAATAAACAAGATTGCTGCCACCCTATCTTCCTTTCAAGTGGATATGAACTCAATGACTGATTGCACCATCGATATGCTTTAGATTTATTTTCTACTTTTTTAGGGCACATATAGGAAGATATGCTTTTTTATATTTATTTTTTTTAATGTCAGCCCTACACCAGTCTGAAGTTATTTTGGCTATTTCTAAACTTAAACTACATAAATCCCCATGGGTAGATGAAATCACCATGAAATTCTTAGAGTTGGTAATGTTTCTGTTATCATACAGCTGAATGAAATTTTTAACATCTTTTATGATAAAGGCATTGTTTCATAAGGATCTTCCAGAGCTATTATTATCCTTATTTTTAAAAAAGGTGATTGCACTTCTTGTGATAACTATAAGGGTATCAGCCTACTTTCTATTCCAGGTAAGTTTTTGGCATGATTGTGCTTAATAGAATTAAGAAACTGGTTGATGAACAACTGCATGATGAGCAGTGCAGATTCAGAAGTGGTAGGGGATGTGTAGATCAGATTTTTTCACTTAGACAGATTCTTGAGAAATATTTAGAGTTTCAGAAACCTTTGGTTACTAGCTTTGTAGATTTCAAAAAGGCTTTTGACTCTTGATGGTCATAATTTGTGGCTGATTGTGAGATTGTATGGCATAACTGACAACTCAGTTAACATAATGGATGCTCTCTATAACAACATCAAATCATGTGTGAGAGTTGGTAAAGCTTGTAGTAATTGGTTTGACATTGCTTCTGGTTTTCAACAAAGATCCATTTTGTCTCCTTTCCTCTTTGATTTGGTTATTGATTATATTATGCAAAATTCACTGTAAAAGGAAAATTTTGGGCTTAAATGGTCTTCAGATTTAAAAATTTCTGATTTAGATTATTCTGATGATTTAGTCCTTTAGCCAAATGATGTTGATGAGATGAAAACTATCATTAGAGTTGTTGACAAGACTGGTAGTAGAGTAGGTTCAGTGATAAATAGGGAAAAAAATAAAGTGATGAAAATTAGTCAGGCAGGTTATGGTTCAGTTAATCTGATTGGTTGCACCCTTGAGCAAGTGTCTCAGTTTAATTATCTTGGCAGTTATGTAACAGATACACTATGTATTGGACCTCTTTGGGAATGACCTAAAACAGCCACCAACCATGTCAAGTGACAATGTTTGTCAGTGAAGAACACTAAAGTGGCACCAGTGGGTGCAGGAGTATCACCACTGGACTGTTGTGGACTGGAAAAAGGTAGCCTCGTCAGAGAATCAAGGTTACTTTTGCATGATGCTGATGGAAGGATCCGAATTTGGCACAAGCAACATGAGGTCAACTTGTCTGGTATCAACAGTACAGTGGTGGCAGTGTAATGGCATTGGGAATGTTTTCCTGGCACACATAAGGCCCCCTGTCACCCATCAAAGAACATCCAAGATTATTTGATGATCATCTCAGATGTATCTGAGATCATCATCAAAGGATCATTTGAACATCGTTGCTGATCAAGTTTATCCCTTCATGGCTATAGTTTATCCTCATTCAGATGGATACATTCAGCTTGATAATGCACCTGCTCACAAGGCACATATCATCACCGAATGGTTCCAGGAATATGCTGTTGTGAATATGCTTCGAATTGCATCTGTTCTGAATGCCAGAGGTGGCCTTACAGTGTGATGCCCCATCGTTCACTTTTACTTTACTTTAACCAGTTTTGCTTAATTTATGTTATATTTATCATTTTGGGGTTTTTTATTTCCTTTTTGGCATCACAGCGCTCGTTTCCATGAGTTAGGAGTTGCGCATGCGCAACTCCGATCTTCCGACTGTCATCTGCTAAAGCGTGTGCACAAGGACACGCCCCCTCTTGCGTCATAGCTTGCGTCGCTCGTCAGTTTATGTAAATGTCTTTCCCAGCGTGCAACTTGACACGTTCGGCTCTAGTAAAAACCGGTGACATGCCAGTCACGTAGCACATGCAGAGCACATAGTAGCATAGCGTAACACGTAGAGAGTTAGCACATAGTAAGTAGCACAGAAGTGAGTAATGTAGAAGTGAGTGAGCTCAGTAGAGCATAAGCATGTAGCATGGAAGAGTGCTCAGTTAGTGTATCTTTTTCACTGAAGTTTTGGTGAGTGATTTTTGGAAATAAATTTGTTTGTTATTTAAACCTTTTGAGTCTTTACTAATTTTTTTCTCTTGAGCAACGTGAATTAAGTTTTGATTATATTTAGATAATTAACTTGGCAATCATTTTTTGATTCTTACTCATTAACGCTCACTGGTATTTTGAACCCTAATTTAACTTCATTTATTTATATGGCAATTTGTTAATTATTGCCTGGTGCCCGACTGAACTATCCAGAGCATTAACCTAATTGGATCAGAAAAAGGGTCCAAACTTAAAGTATTTTGCATTTCTTTGGAGCGTTACAGAGTGTAATAAAAGAAGTGGCGCAACGAACAGGGACTCGCCAGTAGTAAAAGATAGTAGTCCAAGAATAGGGACGTATATTTGTGTATAAATTTTGTATGTTATTTAACATAATTGTCAAAGATAGTAATTTTTGAGCTCATTAGTTGTATGTACTATTTATAGATTTAATGGCAGCTTAAGCCAGAAAATTTTTGTTGAGCACGAAGCTTAACTTTTTTGTGTATTAGTCAAAGGTACTGAAGTTTCAGTGCAGTTATTGCTGATAATTAAGATATTTATTGTATGTAAAGATTAGAAGTGTCCGGACACACACGTACATAGACAGGATAGAAAAACTTTTTTGATAAGCAAATTTATATTTTTTGCAAGCTTAGTTGTAGCTTTAGTATTGTTGTATAGCAGTACCTTTGAGCACTGCTCAAGATTAAAAAAAGGTTTTCAAAATTTCCAAAATTCAAAATTTTGGCAGACCGCTAAACATGTCTGCTAACAATATGGCCGATTCTGCCACAATGTCTCCCGACTTAGAAAGAGTAAAGGGTAGGTTGCAAGATGTAATGAAGGAAGCAGAAGTGATAATGAATCTGCTTGATGATCATCGGGAGAAAAGGGGAACGACAACAACCCCTAAATTTGCTAACAATGCTACATCAGTTCACCAACATAGAAACTTTGAACGTAAGGTTCCATTTTCTGTTCCATCAGAAGCAAGTGATAGAGCAGAGTATTATCAACCGCCACAATGACGATTTGCCAACCCATCTATTAACTATAGTCCTTATGTTAATTGGCCTTTACCTGAGATAAGGTTCGACGGTTCGAAACGTCCGTCATCATGGACATTTGTCAAGTTCATGAAGGAGTACTTCTGTTTACATGAAGTGCCAAGCAACAAAAAAGTTGTTTTAGCAGTATCTTGCCTAATTGGATATGCTAAGCAATGGTGGAATAATGTAGGATATCGTCATGGCATAGAATTTTGGGAAGAATTCAAAATCGAAATCATGGACATATATCCGGCTTATAATGATTTTACAGAACTAGCTACAGAGTTGTTTTCATGAAGACAAAGGGAAAGAGATGACATAGAAAAATTTATCTGGGGTACAGTAGTTATACCAGCTGTACGATGCTGATGCCGCCGAAATTGATATTGTAAATTGCATATTGTCTCAATTGCTTTTGCCCATTAGAGAATTCCTAGAAGTACGAAATGTGAACTCAATTTCAGATTTAGTCAAATTGGCTCAGCAATATACTGCAAGAAGAGAATCTGCAGCAAATGCACTTAACCAACAATGGATGCAATCCCCACCAAAGCAGCGCTATCAGGTTGAGTCTCGTAGAATGACTCCCGCACGACCGGAAGTTACACGGTCCCGACAATTTGCGCCGAATGTGCCTAGAATGAACGAAGCAGAGAATTTATTCTACGTCAAGCTCTGAACAATGACACTAGACTTAAAACTTTTTTTAAAAACAGTAGAGAAACTTTAAGATGTGATTTTTGTGGCCAACTAGGACACACGGAGCAATATTGTTATCGAAGGAATAGAAATTCGGTAAACTTGAATTAGGATCTTTGAAGCGAGAGGCCAAAGTTTCTCAAGAAAAGCCCTCTCATGAGTTAAGTCTTGCTACTGTGGGTATACATAATGTCCTACATTTACCTTTTGTGAAGCTTTATCATGATAAGACTGAATTCATAGCTCGCATTGATACAGGAGCTGATATTACATGTCTACATAAGAAAGTATGGGATAAAATTCAGAAAAATTGTAAACTGAAATTGCAGTCGTGGTCCGGTGGACCTTTGAACTTAGCTTGTGCTTCCAAGCAGTGTTTTCCACAAGGAACTGTTGAGTTACCTATCACTTTAAATAATGTGGAGATAAGACTTGAATTCTTAGTAGTAAATGAATTATTATACGACTCTTTAATAGGAATAGATGAGATACGAAAACACTTGATTGAATTTGATTTTGCCAATAATACTATTTCACTGAAAGCAACAATGAAAGAAAAACTTGGATATCAATCAGATAAAACCAGACATTAGAAAACATGCTGACAACGCTCATTTGGAAAATAGCGAGAGAGTTAAGTTAGAAGCTCTGCTCAATGCTAATTACGAACTTTTTAACAACAAGCCTGGCAGATGTCAGATTTTAGAACATCATATCGACACAGCCAATAATAGACCTGTTTATAGCAAACCTTTTGAGTCTTTACTAATTTTTTCTCTTGAAAAAAGTTCGTAACTTAGCATTGAGCAGAGCTTCTAACTTAACTCTCTAGCTATTTTCCAAATGAGCGTTGTCAGCATGTTTTCTAATGTCTGGTTTTATCTGATTGATATCAAGTTTTTCTTTCATTGTTGCTCTTCAGTTGAACTAGTATTATTGGCAAAATTCAAATTCAATCAAGTGTTTTCGTATCTCATCTATTCTATTCAAGAGTCGTATAACTTAATTCATTCTTACTACTAAGAATTAAAGTATTTCTCCACAAACAGTACATGTTTCCATTATTTTGATAAACCTCTGTATCATAACGTACTTTTCATAGCATTTCAGTATGATGAAATTTGATTATAACAAATATATTTTGGTCACCCACTCAATTTTGTTATACTGACAATTCATTGTATTATGCTTCAGAAATCTTTTTAAATATTGAGTCCAAATGTTGAAAGGAACTGTCCTTCAATTTCCACATCCCTATTTCTATGCAAATAGAGTTTGTGGCTAATGCACACACAATTTTCATCCTTGTTCTTATTCTGCCAACCAGCAACATCACAAAATAAACTCTTATGATTAACATTTCCAATATAAGCAGCAAAAAAATGAAAAAGATCATTTCATTATAAACCTTTTTTTCAGCTGAATTTTTAAATTTCCTGGATCCAATTCTAAGCAATAATAACATGGATAAAAAAATGAATTGCAATTTTGGTTAGACTACTCTAAGGCCACAAGTTGTTTAAATGCATGATCAAGTTATGAATGATAATAAATTTTAAACATTAATTATATTACTGTGTTTTGATTTGATAATATAATATACATACTTCACTCTGATATTCTTCCACTTTTCCAAAATGCTCTTTTTGAAGATTTTTCTGAGAAGGCTTCTCCATGTTATTTTAAGAAACTACCAGAAATAAACAGTATAAATTATAATATATATAAGATTAATTAATAGAGATTTATTCTTCTATGGTTATTTTTATTAATATTTAACTCCATACATGTTACATGTTATACCACACATGTAACTACCATATATGTTACATGAATTGTAACAAGACTAGCATGTAGAAGTTTCAGAGTGCAGTTGGAGTATTTACTAAATTCTTTTTTATCAATTAATTAAAGAGGAAATATTTTAGGTATTATTTATAAATAAATTATATTTATAATTAAAATATACCTTCCTAAATAATTTTAAAAATGGTCTGCTTCTGCAAAACTTTAAAGACTGAAAGTTTGATAAGATCTGTGATTTTCAGCAGATTACTCAGTATGGTAAGATTAGAGCCACACATCAAAGAATATTTCAAAAGATGGTATTTGAGAGAATTTTGATTTTCATCATATATATATTTTCTTTTATTACTTTTTTGTGCAATTATAAATTATAAGATGTATTAAAAATAAGCAAATTTTTTCTTCCGATACAATCCCAAACTACTTTGTTTCTTACTTCTGCACTACTTGTTCAAACCCAATTTATATTAAAATACTGTTATTACAATTAATTTTTTCTAACTCCATTACAAGTATATGGCAGACTCAGGATTGCCATATGTAGATGAGTCTTGACCCACCACAATAAAATACATTTTCATAATGACTACTTATTATGTAACATAGTTGTTTGTTCTTAATATTCATGCACTTTTTCTTTAATTTTGACAGAGTTAAATAATTTTATCCTTCCCTTAGCCCAAAGGATTAGAATCAGAAACCTTGGCTCTTTATCAACAGATATGCTTAATATCAAATTAAAGTTATTTATTTTGCCCAATAAAATGCCAGAAATTCTAAAGAGAATTAATTGAAATGCCCACAGATATCATTGAAGTGAGGTAGTGTAACTAGAGTGCTATGTAAACCCCACCACCTGGTAAGGCTAATACAGGACTAATAAGAATATATTATTAAATATTGAGATAATAATAAGAATAATTTAACTTATGTATATTTCATGTATTTTTCAAGAAAATTTTTAAAGACCTCTAAAATGGAGGGGGAAATGCTATACTGCAATGAAAATCATCTCTTGGCTCCCCCCCCCCCTTTTACCTTTCTACTGCTTGATTTTCTTGCCCCCCTCCCCCTTATTTTTTCTATATCTGGTCCTGCTACTAATCAATTAACAATGGGCTCATTAATTATTTTAACACTGTGCAAGTGGTTAGCAAGCTTAGCTACTAATCACAGGGACCAGGGTTTAAACCCCAGATAAAATACATATTTTTTTTTGTGCTGTCTTTATGCTCAGACTCATCTTCTTTGCAGATCTTTTCTGGGGTATATTATAGTGACAGGCTCATGTCAGCCCTCTGTGGCAAGTAGTTACTTAAGGGTTAATTTATCATTTTTTTTTTACTATATATAAAGACAAATATTGGGAAGTAAAAATTAACACATGCAGTAGTTTTTATTATGTTAATTGATAGTCCATTACTTATATATATATTTTTTTTCAATTTTTATTATATAGTAGTCTAACCACATATAAATTACGCTTAAAATTTTAACAAAAAGCCAAATGAAATCATTTCTGATTTTAATAGTGGTCTTGATGGACCAAACTTAAATGGTGTTATGGGTGAAAAAATATTGAGTTCAAGCAAGCAGACTTCAGCACATCCCTGTACCTAGTTAACAACTATCATATCAAGCTGACTTGTGGTAGCTGCACTTAAGTGTGCGATTGAATGGTCTCTACCCTTTCCTTATTGGTACAAAGTGAACTACACTTATCCCCCGATTTACACGGTACTTGTTTTACACGATTGATAAAATAACGGATTTCAAAAAACTGGTAAAAATGTAGATTCGGCTGCATATATATTTCAAGTCATATTTTTAATCTCATTCCTTTGGTAACACTGGCAACAACAGGGACGGGGATTCCCCTATATTTTACAACATGGGGAATCCCTGTAGTATTTCACAATAGTAAAGCTATCTGGTTCATGTGAAGTAATGCAGTATCATTTTAGCAGCAAAGCTTTACATCATTGTGCATTTTTTTATTTTATTTAAATATCTACTGGTAAGTTTCCAACATTTATAGTTTTTCTGGCATTTTTATAATTTACTTAAATGTTTTAAGGTTTTATAATGCTAAAAGATTTTTAAAAAAATCAAATGAAAAGAAAAGTTATTTCTTTAGAAACAAAAATTAAAATATTAGATCGTCTACGTAATAGAGAAAGAGTAACAGATGTTGCTAAATTTTACTCCATGAATGAAGCTACAATAAGGACAATAAGAAAAAATGAAGACTCCATTAGAAAGTGTAGTAGCTGGATCTTGCATGAGTATGAGCACAATTTCATATGTAAGAGATGTTACAATGGAAAATATGGAAAAGGCATTAGTGATATGGCTAGAAGACCAAACTCAAAAGCGGTTCCAATTGATACCAGTGCCATTACAAATAAGGCTTTAAAGATTTATGAAACACTTAAGAATCAGTTATCGTTGACTTCGCTGATGAAAAGAAGGTATCTTTTTCCGCAAGCCATGGTTGGTTCGAGAGATTTAAACAAAGACATTCTTTACATAATCTAAGATTGAAAGGTGAAAGAGCATCTGCTGATTCGGATGCAGCACAACAATATCCAGCAAAATTTTCTGAAATCATTGCCACCAACTCCTACACTCCTGACCAGGTCATCAATGCTGACGAATCCAGGTTATTCTGGAAAAAAATGCCAGAAAGAACCTATTTGCCTAAAGCTCACAAATCAGCTAGTGGTCATAAGGCAACGAAAAGTCGTATAACAGTTCTTTTCTGTAGTAATACTTCAGGCGATCATATAATGAAACCATTGGTTATTAACATATCAAAAACACCACGCTCATTTAAAGGAATAAACATCAAAAACCTTCCCGTTTATTGGATGGCTAATAAGAAAGCATGGGTCACTGCCATGGGTTTCAATGAATGGTTTCATAACTTGTTTGTCCCAGATGTCAAAAGTTATTTAAGTAAAAGGGGATTGCCTTTTAAGGCCCTTCTATTAATTGATAATGCACCAGGTCATCCTCAAGATTTACAACACGAAAATGTACAAATTGTTTTTTTACCAAAGAATACAACTTCCTTATTACAGCCGTTAGATCAAGGGATAATTTTGACTTTCAAGACACTGTATATCAAGCAAACCTTCAGGTATATTTTAGAACAAATGGAGAATGATGGATCTCTTACTCTTATGGATGCTTGGAAGAAATTTACAATCTTAGATTGTGTTAAGCATGTTGGACTGTCATATACCCAGATTAAACAATCAACGCTCAATGCCTGCTGGAAAGCAATATGGCCAGATGCTGTTGAAGGTGAGTATTATAGATTACCATTAGAGCATGAATATTCTCAGATCACTGAGTTGGTGCATACTATAGGAGGAGAAGGTTTTGAGGATTTAGCTGAGGCAGATATTGAAGAAATAATGGCTTATGAAGAACTAGATGAGGATGATTTAGTTAACATGATTCATGAAACAAATAAACGTGATGAAGACAATGATCCTGATGAAGAGCAATCTGAACCAGTTGCGCTCACAGCAAGAGTCATCAGCGTAGGAATTGAATTGGGGAGAAAATTGGGTAATCATTTTTTACAAAATGACCCAAATGTTGAACGAGCTCTCCGATTCCAGCGGGATATTAATAAGTGCTTAAATCAATATGAGGAGGTCTATAAAGATTTAACAAAAAAACTACACAATTGTTAATTACGGATTTCATTACAAAGTCTCGGCGATCTGAGATTGTCCCTAATTCATCAACCATTGAACCAGAATTGCACCAAGAACTATCGAGTGATGAAAGTGATATCATATCAATCAGGAAGAAAAGACTGATAGTCCATGAAAGTGATAACAGTAATTAAACTTATTGTTAATTTTTTTAAGGATCTTATATTTTTTGTTCCTAATGTAAAATGAATTAAATATGTACTTATATTACCTACATATATTTGTTATTTTATGAATGAAGTGTAATTTTATGTTTTTCAAGATGTCTTGCTTTTGTTTTACATAAATAAATGACTGAATTATGCACATTTTAGTGTTTTTTTCATTTTACACGGTTTTACATAGCAAAATCCAAGATTTCGATTTACACGATTTTGTGCGGAACCTATCTTTAGTGTAAATCGAGGGATAGGTGTGCTGCATTTCCTCTTGGCAGATATATACTACCTTTTGTAAATTCTTTATACTAATTATGAATAGTGAATTCCCTCCCTCATATTTATCCTGAAAGCTCACTCAACACTAACAAAAATTCTCATGCTTTTTCATTAAAAAAAATCAACTGAAATATTTTTTTGAGAAATAATTTTTGCTGAAAAAATGAGTTTCACTGTGAGTGGGGCTCAAACCCATACCTCCCAGTTACATGTCAGGTATTCTCATCACTATACTATCAACAGCAAGTTCATACTATCAATAATGATATTGAAGAAGTTGAAAACAAATGTTGGGGCAATTGACCCCTCTAGTTAACTGTGAACTTTAAATCTTCCTCAGCCTGTTGCTTGTGGCCATTTTGATTGGGAATGGAAACCTTTTAATGTTGCTCAAAATTAGATATAAATTAAGTTGTTTCTTTTTACTATTGATTTATTTCATTAATATTGCTTTAGTGTGAGTGACTTCCAATATACATCTAATTCTAAGCATTATTTGAAAGGCTGCCACTTCTGATCATAGATGGCACCACAAAAAATAAGATCTGGGAATTTAAAGTCACATTTAGCTGACAGAATGAACTAGTTGATAGTTTAGTAGCAAGAATACGTGGCATGAAACTGAATCACAATGAACCTCACATTTTTAGTAAATTATTTCTTGAATTCTATGTCAACATCTGATTTGTGCATTTATTATTGATTGCAACACTTTATTTATATTGCATGCTATTTTTAACGATTACTGTTTATAGCATCATCTGCTATTCTCAAAAAAACTGACATCAAAACTTTTCTAGTGTTCTTTTATATTTTGTTCATATATATATGACAGTTTTACTATCTGAACAATTACGTTTTAAAGAAACTGGATCAGTTGGAATCAAACCACATTATACATCTTGCAAGTAACAGGCCATAAATAAGTACCTGTCCTTCTTAGTGGGACTAGATTTTTGTTCACTATTAACAAATAAAACTTAATATTATATCCATAAAATATATTAAGCCAAGTTTAGTACTTTATACAAGTAATATCGTTTTTTTTTATCATCTCCCAAATCAACGAATTGGAAATAAACTTATATACCTAACAATTACATATTGCAAATATTGGCTATTTCATATAATATGCACCTTACATACGAAGGAAGCCCAAATGTTTTAGATAAATGCAAGTTACAAACACTACTTCTGCTTTTCTGTGTCAACTAACAACTTCTAAATTCCAATTTGTGATTGTCTTACTATTCACATCCCTTTGATTTCATTAGTAACAATTATTATTATTTATTATACCCCCTCAAGCAGCTGCTTGCCACAGAGGTCTGACAGGAGCCTGTCAGTTTATATGCCACAGTAGAAGGTCTGAGAGGATGGCAGGAACTCAGCAGAAAAACAACACGAACATCCATGCCTTACCTGGGACTCGAACCCGGGTCCCTTAGATCAGTAGCCAAGCGCGCTAACCACTCCGCCATGGGACGGCATAGTGAACTTTAATCATTATCACAAAAATAAGTAAGACATTCTATATTAAAATATATTCTTTTTATCACAATCTGTATTTAAACTTTCAATTATTTCATAAATATCAAAATTGTAAGATTTAATATTTTGTTTTTAAAACAAAACCTGCTTTTGCATTCACAACATGCATAGTATTAAGGTTTTGGTTTTTCACTGAATGTATCAGACATAAATATTCATAGAACTAATTGAAAGAAATATGAATTAGTGAATTATTACTAAATCTATAAATTTATAAGAAATGCAATAAATATTATAAAGCAACTTACCAATATAATGGCTTGCAACAGACTTAACTAAATCTTTCCACATGAACACTTGTGTAGAATTTTCAAAATCTGAAAATACTTGGGATGGATTTCCCATTAACTCAAATCCAGGGTTCAGATTATATTTCCACACATATTGATAAGCTCATCTAAGTAGGTAAAATTATGTCACTGTCCCATCATAGTTCAGTCTAGAAAACAACGAGCTAATTAACAAACATAAATGTCTTTAGTGTACATATATATATCGATACCAAAGTATTATCAAATAATACAAAAAAGGTTGTATATCGCATAAACTTAAGAAGCATTCACAGAAAATAACAAAGATATATACAAATGAAAACTGGAATATATAAAACAACAATTACTTTCCATTCTCACAATGAGCATTACCTCATTTGTGCTACCGATACAAAATTCTTTCGAGACTTTCGCACGCCTTGTCATTTTTAAAGTTTTGGTTTCGTCACAGGTTTCATTTCTAGTTTCGCATATGAAGGAAGGAATAAGAGGCTTATTATTCACGAATCAACAGCTACTAGTATCATCCATCTTGGGGAAGCCAAATCATCTTCAGAGAGTGTATCACTAGAAAGTTTAAAATAAATAATGCTCTTTACCAAAATGTCATCATATGCAGCGTTTAGATGTGCATTAATAATAAAAATAAATAACCCCTCAAGCAGCTGCTTGCCACAGAGGTCTGACAGGAGACTATCAGTTTAAGACGCCGTAGTAGAAGGTATGCGAGGATGGCGAGACCACAGCAGAAAAAACACACAAATATCCATGCCTTCTACCCTTAGACAGGGTAAGGGTAAACTTTGGCGGAGCCGGGTTCCAAAATTGTGCGGGGCCAAAAAAACGCATTTATATGTACTTCTAAATTTTATAATAATAAATTATTCATTATAGGTACAAAGTGTCTTCTACAACTTACAGGAACACCGAGTATGTTATAAATATTACATAATTTTTCTCGCCTTTTTCGCCGCAAAATCTTTAATTTCGTCATCCAAACTGACTGAATTTTTTGCTTGTCATCAAAATTGATTTCGTTTTTTATGATGAGCTTTTTGTGAACCGCGGGACCGGGTTCCTGGCAACCCGTTAGTTGAATCTGCCTCGCGCCGGCCCTGCCCTTAGATCACGAATATTCCAAACGATGTATTTATGTTAGAAGTATGAAGGTTACGAAGTTACCATTGGCAACAATCACTTGACCCTTTAGACGTGGGGAAGAGGTGAATGCAACTTTTTTTTATTTTAGCAGAAAAGTATGTTTTTAGAGATAAATTAGAAATTTTTTTGGGTTCGATAGGTATTAATAAAATATTACAATTTGCATTTTGCGAATTTCCCAAAAGGTAAAATTGCGCCCTCTAACGGTGGAAAAAAATTCGAAAAACCCAAAATTTAAAATGAATTGAATATTGCGAACGATGTAGTAATGCTAGAAATTTGAAATTTTGGTCGTGGAATGTGAGTCTTCAAAATTCCATTGACAACAATGAGTTGATCCTAAGCCCAAGGTAGGTAAGAAACGGAACGGTTTTAAGAGATAATTGGAAATCTCTTGTTTAGTTGGTTACTAATGAAACGTAATTCGCATTTTCAAAGGTAGTTTTAATTTATATCATTAGAGATTACTAAATATCGAAACTGCAAAACTTTTAACGAATGTTTCAAGTGATCTGTTTATGGTAGAAATTTCGGTGAGAGAAAAGCAACTTTTTAAATTTAAGAACTAAAAGAATAATTCTTTTTATACTTTATAATTACTAGTAAAATACTACTATGTGCATTTTCCTTATCATACATTAAAAAATAAATAAATAATCCCTCAAGCAGCTTCTTGTACAGAGGTCTGACAGGAGAAGGTCCATGAGGAGGGCGGGACCTCAGAAGAAAAACAACACTAACATCCATAATTAAAACTTTTAAGGTGTGAAAAAGAAGGCAAAAGAGGAACTTCATTCTCTTTGAAAATGAGATTTCCATATGCGCCAGAGGCGATGTGCGTTCTTCTAGTCATTTTACACTTTTAGTACCCTCTTACAGTGGAAATTCGAACTACTGTATAATTGAGAAAATAAACTATTAATATTTTATTAGTACCTGTAATGTGCAAAAAAAATTTTCATTTCTCTTTTAAAGCAGAAAAGTTGCATTTTACCAACGGGAGAAATCATTATTAGGGTAAGCCACTTGTTCATTACACTCTATGACCAAAAATTTAAGTTTCCGGCAAAAATAGATCGCTCGCAATAATTATTTAAAGATTTGGTATTTTCCAACACTCTCCGCCCTAGAGGTCGCCTTTCGAGTTTTTTATTTACCGCCTTTAGCACTTTCTAACACTGGATATTCCGACTGATGGGGATTTGAACAAAGTAAATATTCATATTTTTGTGGAAAAAAATTTCTCCGACATAAGGGATTCGAACCCGCAGCTTTCCAGAAACATGCCAAAGTATTCTAACCTGTTAAACTAACGCTGGCTGTTTCCACAAAAAAAAACAAATAAACATTGATTTATAGGTCTACAGGTAACGCTGAGTTTAAACGTCTACAGGTAACGCTGAGATTATCAAATAGTGTTTAATCATAAATAACGATAGTGTGATGTGGCTTCACTCTTTATTTCCATCTTACTCAGAGCACTAAAAAGAAATAGTTGCTACCCGAGATCATAGATGGATTCACGGGAAGAGCGATAGTATCATTATCAGTGGAAAAAAGACAGACAGCATTAGTTCAATAGGTTAGAATACTCTGGCATGTTTCTGGAGAGATGCGGGTTCGAATCCCGTATGTTGGCGAAATTTTTTCCGCAAAAACAATAATTGATTTATAGACGTTTAAATGTCTGCAGGTAACACTTAGCTTATCAAATATTGTTTAAATCATTAATATTTTGTTAGTGCCTGCAAAACAATATATACATATATTGTTTCATTTATATCTTTAAAAAAGTTTCATTTTCACCCCCCCCCCCTCCCTTCTCTTTTGGCTAAGACGGCAAAGCGTTGTTGCCATTGTGAACCTTCTGACCATAACACTCTACTACCAAAATTTCAGATTTCAAGTGTTAATAATTTGTTTCTAATATTCGTTTGAAATTTTAGCATTTTCTATCTTTTCCCATCGCTAGGGGGTGCTATTAACGTTATTAAAATTTTCAAAATTGCAAATCGCAATATTTCTTTGACACCTATCCAACCCAAAAAGAATTTTTCATTTAGCTCTAAAAGTAAAAAAAAAATTGTGTATAGACGGACAGACAGGTGAAAAGACAGATGGACTGAAAACATTTAACAGAGAGACGGATAGGCAGACGAAAAAATATTGGCATAGGCAGATGAGAAAGGGAAAACATTAACTCGTTTTTCAAACGAACCTTAAAAGAAATTATTTGTTGGTTTTCAAGTTAGCTCATTTCACTTTTGCAGCCGATTGCCGTCTTCTGATGGAGTTTGTCGGAAAAAAGTATTCATTAATTTATTTCGTTGAGTGAAATTTTTACACCCAAATGCAGCGCAGTGAGGCATTCATAAAATATGACAGCTTTTATAGACAAAAAAAGTGGTAGAAATATATAAAACTATAACAACTAAGAAGTTTTAACTTGTACCCACGCTAACACGGCGGTTTGTTTGTTTACTCTCACAAAACATGGCACCCATAAACCACGTGACTCGATCAACCAATGGCAGTGAATCACCGAGAAGGATGTATAAGAAGAAGAAGAAGGCCAGCCTCTAACTATACAGCCCATGTCATACAAAGTACTGGCAAAATGCTTTAACCTTCCAACTTCCTGCAGACTCTCCATCTCAATATGTGAAATATGACTCTCCTCCCTGCAGACACCTCCTACTCAAAAGATCAATTGGACACCAAAAGATCCAGATGCCAAAAAGATCCAAATGGACAAAAAAGATCCAGTACAGGGACAAAAAAGAAGCATTTTGGACACATTACTGCACCACCTTATTTCCCTATGCAATTGTATTGATGTTTTCAAAAAAAATATATATATACATAATTATGCTCTGTAAAAATAAACTACAACTCCCAAAGTACCCTTTTTCAAAAATGATTACTAGTGGTGGCCAGCCATCTGCCTGACCAATTTTCATCACTTTAGTTTTCTCTCTGTTTATAACCAAACCTACTATACTACCAGTCTCATCAACAGCTCGAATGAAAGAGTTCATCTCATGAACATCATTTGCCAAAAGAGCAAAATCATCAGCATATTCTAAATCAGAAATTTCAAGATCTGCCGACCATTTTAGGCCATCCTTAATTGTAAGAGATTCGGGGCAATTTGGAATATTTACCTTGCACCCTTCTTACCAACTTCCGGCCAACATGAGCCCCACAGTGATCACACACCCTAAAATTTTCACTCCCAGAAGAATTTTACTCCAAACCTCTCCCCTCCCCACCCCCTTGCCACAAACCTACGACGCAGCACTTCCTTGGCACGAAACTTCAACCACCTCCTTCACTTTTAGGCGGCCTGCTGCCAAAAGCCTATCGCCAACACGTAGGGTCGCTAGCACTTCACTATACTGGTCCCTACTTTTGACGCACACAAAAAAAACTTTTTCTCGTGGACCAGATGATAAAGGGGCCAAGGTCCCTTTTACAAAATGGTCCAGTTTTTAAAGAAGGATGTTAGACTCTAACTATACAGGACCTTTAGGTCTACTCAAACAGCGGCCTGCAAAAGAAAGCCAGAAGATAGTTAAAGAAACATTTTTCTTTCACCAAACAAACACACAAATTAGTTAAAATATGAAACATTTCGTATATATTTCTTGTCGTAGTCATGCGACAGATGGTTCCTGGAAATGAACGCGGAAACTGAATCATATGAAAATGCACACACAAATAAGCCATATTTACCGTGTATATAGAGGGTGTTTCAAAACGCTCTGTAAAAATTTCAATGGGAGATAGGAAACACCAAGACAAACCTTTTTCGTCTTTGAATGTATTTTCGCTGACGTAACCCTTTGGTGCTAGAGGGTGATGTTTGGCGACCCTGCAATTGGCTAGAGGGGCAAAGTGGGAACGGAGAACGGAGTTGTGTTTGCCGCCGGCATTCGTAAATCAGAAACATTACGTATAACATGGAATATTTCATGATTGCTGAGATGGTTGACAAGCATCTGGCATATGGGGCTGCCAGTGGAAATGAAAGAGCTGCTGTGAGGTTGTACCGACCCCACTTCATAACCAGACATATGCAAACCACCAAACATTTGCGCGTTTGCACCGACAATTGCGAGAAACTGGAACATTCCATGCAAACATGCATGACACTGGTCGAGAGAGAACCATGCGCACTCCTGACATGGAAGAAGAGATCCTATGGCGGATTGAGGACAATCCAGGCACAAGCACACGGGCTGTTGCACGTAGCCTCAGTATGAATCACACCCTCGTGTGGAGAGTGTTGCACGACGGCAGCTACATCTGTTTCATCGTCAGAGTCCAGACATCGCAACCTCAGGATTACCCTCTTTTTTTCTGGAATTCGTGCGCTGGTTTCTGCGGCAGACTACGGTGCAGCCAGTTTTTCCGGCTCTTGTGCTCTTTTCAGATGAGGCCTCTTTCACATGTGAGGGTGTATTTAATGTACACAGTTCTCATGTTTGGGCGCACAAAAATCCGCATGCCACAATGGCACATGGTCATCGGCAACGATTCGCCGTCAATGTTTGGGTGGGTATCGTTCATTACAATTTGATTGGGCCATATCTGCTGCCTCCCCTACTCACTAGGCAGATTTATTGGGTATTTCTTGAAGAAACGTTGCTGGGACTTCTGGACGAATGTGGCTTCAACACGATGGGGCGCCAGCACACTTCAGAAATGATGTGCGGGATTATCTGAAAGCCACTTTTGGGGGCCGATGGATAGGCCGGGGTAGACCCGTCGTCTTGCCACGAAGATCGCCCGATTTAATAGGTATCGATTTCTGCCTCTGGGGGCACATGAAGAACCTCATGTAAGAGACTCCTATTGACTCAGATGAAGACCTCGTCGCAAGAATCACTGTCGCCACTGCAATTGTTCGTGAAATTCTGGGAATCTTTCAACATGTCTCCATCAATGCTGCATTGCAATGCTGTTGCCAGTCACGACTTTGAGCACCTTCTTTCAATAAAATTGTTGTTCACACTTATTTCCATTCATTTATGTACCAGCTCCACCGATATTTCTTCAGCGCCCTCTAGCATCAAAGGGTTATGTCAACAGACATACATTCGTAGACGAAAAAGGTTTGTCTTGGTGTTCCTTATCTTCCATTGAAATTTGTACAGAGTTTTGAAACACCTTGTATATTCAATGCAGAAAGTAATAATAATTTCGGATAATTTTTTAATGTCATTTCCATCAAAAAATATATGAAGAATCTTTGTTTAAAAACAATTAATATAATGCATTGGACATGTAAATATCCGAAACAAAATTAGAGTCTTAGAATTAGAAAAATATTAAAATTTAAGGACCTCTTGACAAGAATGAACGTATTTTTTTCTGCAATAAAAGAGTTATTAGGTAGGGATTACCATACGTCCTCCAAAAAGAGGACATGTGATCCTTTTTCTCTCATGTCCTCCCAGAATTTTAAAAAACACGAAATGTCCTCCTTTGGTATAAACTCATATCATGTTCCAAACTAAAATTAAAGCACTTTTTTGTACCCTTTTTTTTAAATTTCTTAAACCCATGACTTTAATATAATTGACTGTTAACCATAAAATATACTGTAAATGCAAATCGGGAATGCTAAATTAACTCTGTTAATGTTACACAGGTTACTATTTTCTCTTATCTCAATAATAAGTGCAATTTACATGCTAGATTGAAAACGTATGAGATTTAGAAAATTATAGAAAATTTTGCTTCCGCCCACGGATATATGGGTTGGGTTGTTTTACCTCTGAGCGGCACTTTTTTGCACACCATGGGCTAAATGGCCAGGTCACAAGGACCCCGAAGGCTCAGAGAAGGTTGGGGGAGGGGACCCACTGGAACAGCTGTTGGGAGACAGATGATTGCCTCCCGTCAAGGCCATCCAGCGTGTTCTTTAACGTGCACAGGGTATGGCTCTCCTGCACACGGGGCCACGGCTTAACGTCCCATCCGACGGACGGCTGCCTTTCCAAGCCCATCGGTGTCCCCTACTGACCGTGGGCAGGGCGGGGAATTTTTGCGGAGATAAATCTCAACGCTGACCCAGCTGGGACTCGAACCTGGGAACTACAGATTACGAGCCTGGCGCGCTACCGACTGAGCCACCCCCGTCCCCACGGATATATGGAAATACGAAAGTTGAGAGCAGTCTTCTTTTTCTGCAACATAAAAGACAGCAGAGGAATTAAGAACTACACCTAGTTTGTAGGAGCGTTCTCATACAAGCTTGATTACTTATCAAGTAGAAAAAAAAACTGGCTCATCATGCATTTCAAAGTATATTTAAATAAGTATTATGCCTTTTTTTTGACTCAACTGTTAGTCGGTACTTGACATAAAACTTAGTAAGAAAAATTTTATTTCAAATATTGAAGGATGACCTCCTTGTCCTCTTTTTTAGATTTATTGGCCTTCTTTGTCCTCTATTTCTAGCAGATTTGTCCTCCTTGTATGACCTGGCATCTGGTAACCCTAACATTAGGAGGCCCCATCTCTTCACAAAGACAAATATATTGGATTTCATCACCCCTAAATTCGTATTTCAGGATCTTATGAAGCAGAAATGGTTCAAGGTGTTTTAAGATCATTGTGAAATTAGACTCCAATGAGGGCTCCCTACACTAGATGGTTGAGATTTTATAGTTCAATTAACATCATGCATCCCATCCCAAACAAAAGAATATAGTAGAAATGTTATTTATAGCTAGCTAGATTCAAAGTGTTGTATGATCATGTTTAATTAGCCTCCAATGAAGGGCTCCTAAAGATTAGCTAGGGACGGCTTTATACGTTGCAACATGAACACTGCTCTAACATTTGTAGAGCCTGTATTTGTATAGAGTGATATTTTTTAACGTTTTTCCTATTACTTATTTCGGAAAGAGAAAAAACGTTTTGTGTACATTTAAAATAACTTTATCTAACTTTGAATGGACAAAGTGTGACTAATAGTAATAAAAATGTGACTGAAAATAAACATTAAATTAAATCTAAAACTCAAAATTCAGCATCTTTTTGCACCAGTGTCTAAAAAATTTTTATAACTTTGATAAATACTGCATTATTTACAAAAACTCATCAAATCCTTACTTATTAATAAAATATATATTACCCTACAGTATACGACCTGTACAGTAAACTCTTTGTCCCCCATATTTCAAAATTATGGATATCCATAATTTCAATTATGGAGGTGACCAGTTATCAGGGATCATTGATAACTGGATGCCTTTAGAAATCCATGCTGAAATTGATAGTGCATAGTCGTTTCATTATGCAATGCAGGTATTTATGTTCGTTACATTTTTTTGTAATTTTCGATGTGTGTATACCTCAATGCCTAGATTAACATTTGTTCTATTCTTATATGTTTTTATAACGTAATTACCTTTAGTAACAAATCTAAAGTAGTAGCTAGGTAAACACTGGAAGGAGTGCTGTGTATCAATCTCCTGTGATGATGTGTGAAATCCGTCAAGCCTAGTACCTAAAGTCTGATCCGTCTGTGCCTAGTTTAGGTAAAGAATATTTAAGGAGAAGAATGAAAGCTTCCATAGGCATAATGTAAGAACACTTTTGACTGCAGCGCCACAAGGTTACAGATACATATGCTGTGCTGCAGGGAAGTTGCTATTCGTGATCTCACGGGCTAAGACACTTGCGTATTTGTTTCCGTGAGAAATTTTAGGTTCGGCAGCTGTTGTTGTTAGTCTCGTAAGTTTTAGAAATCGTTTTTTTTTTCTTAATATGTATCATAATCATTTGGGAATGTTTTCGCATGAAACATTTTTATTTTCTTTCTTTTTCACTCCCCTTCAGCACTTTTACGTATGTTCCTGAAATATTAGTAAAATCTTGATTGATACAATTTTTAATAATATATAATTTTCAAATGCACAGCATTCCTTACTAACCCCACTAGCTCCCTCACTCCATTTTTTCTCGCTATGTTCAACAAATTTATCTAATAAACTTTTTTTGACATGATGATTATTTAATTTTTTGTTGTGGCATATGCAATGAATGTAATTAAAATAAAAAAGCACAGAAATTTTAAGAAGTGAACTAAGAAAATTTATGCAATATATATTTTCAACAAAGGTTATAGCAAGAGAAGTTGGCTACAACAGATCATCATCATCACCATCATCATCACCATCATCATCATCATCATCATCATCATCATCATCATCATCATCAAGCAGCGATGGGCTAAGGGGGGTCCAACCAGACCATGCAATTTAATTCTCCGAGCATATCTGTCCTGAGCCACATCTTCTGCATCTGGCCAACGCACACCAATTCTAACAAGGTCCTGTTTCACACTGTCTGCCCACAGCATCTTAGGTCTCCACTCTTTCTGAGGCCTTTAGGTACACTGTTCATAACCTTAGTCACCAATCTATAATTATCCATATGGGCAACACGGGCAAACCAGCGGAGTCCCTCTCTGCACAATATGCTGCTTAAAGGAGGTTGCCAACTCCTTTGCCTAACCTCATTATTAGTTACAAAGCTGAACCACCTAATGCCCATGATACTGCGTAAGCATCTAGAATCTAAAGCATCTAGTTTCCTGTTATCTTGTTTACAAAGTGTCCAAGTTTCACTACCATAACTAACCCTAGAAAGAACCAAACTATTATACAGTCTAATTTTAGTCTTTAGGTGTATACGCCTATTTCTCCACAATCTCCATAGATTCTTAAAAGTCCCGGCAGCAATACCTATTCGTCTGTAATCTCATGCCGCACATCACCAGTATCTGTTACATAGCTCCCAAGATAATTAAACTGTGACACCTGCTCAAGACTGCAACCATTCAGATTAACTGAATCACAGCCTGTCTGACCAATTTTCATCACTTTAGTTTTCTCTCTGTTTATAACCAAACCTACTCTACTACCAGTCTCATCAACAGCACGAATGAAAGAGTTCATCTCATCAACATCATTTGCCAAAAGGGCTAAATCATCAGCATAATCTAAATCACAAATTTTCTTATCTCCAGCCCATTTAAGGCCAAAATCTTTCCCTTGAAGTGAATTTTGCATAACGTAATCAATAACCAAACTAAAGAGAAAAGGAGACAAAATGCACCCTTGTCGAACACCAGAAGTAATGCTAAACCAATTGCTACAAGCCTTACCAATTCTCACACACGATTCAGTGTTATTATAGAGAGCTTTCATTATGTTAACTAACTTGTCTGGTATATCATATGATCTCATAATCAACCACAAATTATGACAATCAACAGAGTGGAAAGCCTTTTTGAAATCAACAAAGCTAGCAACCAAAGGTTTCTGAAACTCTAAACATTTCTCAAGAATCTGCCTAAGTGAAAATATCTGATCCACACATCCCCTACCACTTTTGAATCCACATTGCTCATCACGCAATTGCCTGTCAACCAGATTCTTAATTCTATTAAGTACAATCATAACTTTACCTGGAACAGAAAGTAGGCTGATACCCATATAGTTATCACAAGAAATGCAGTCACCATTTTTGAAAATAGGGATAATAATAGCTCTGATAAAATCCTTACGAACCATGCCTTTATCATAAAAGACATTCAAAATTTCAGTCATCCAAGTGGTAAGTGAAACATTCCCAGCGCTAAGCATTTATGTAGTAATTTCATCTACCCCTGGTGATATATGAAGTTTATGTTTAGAAACAGCCTAAATAACTTCAGATTGTGTTATAGGGCCTACATTAAAGCCACCAGTGCATCTATCATCATTGCAAACAATGGGAGTAGAACTAACCACATTGTTTAGAACAGTGGTTCCCAAACTTACTATGCCCATGGACCCCTTCTTATAGCAAAAGCCTGATCATGAACCCCCAAGTGAAATAACTCTATACTGCTTAATAGAAAAATTACAAATTTAACTTTGATGTCTTGAATTATGGTAAATGGTGACGTAAAAATAATATATAAATAAAACATTTTGATATTTAAAGTAGTATTTATTGAAATTATAACTTTAGTTTTGAAATACACACACACATTATTTTTTTTTCAATGAGATGTGTGAACCTGATGGGATGATATGAGATTATCTATGTTCGGCTCTATGTTTGTGAGTAACATTCGTACTCCACGAGCACTAATTTCCAGTCGGTTTCTTTTTTTCGTGATGAAGCTCATAACTGCACTAAATCCACGTTCTACTAAATAGGAAGACGGGAAAGCAATGAACAGCTTCTGTACAGTGACCCATAATGCAGGATATAAAATTGGTATCTGTTTTTGTAACCAGAATTTGTGGTATCCTTGTTCAAACATTGGTTTCAGCTCCTCATTTGTGGATAATTCAATAAATTGCTCCTGTATTAGTATATATTCATCTGAGTTTGTGGGTCTACTTGCAAAAGGGTCCAACACCCAATCGGGGATATCCAAGTGAAGAATGTCTTCAAATCTTTGGCTGAGGGCAGAATGAAGAGCCGTTAAGTGTTGACAATAAGCAAGCAAATCTTCATCTCGTTTTTGCAATTTTGAAAGATTTGGAAACTGAGAGCATTCTCCTCTCCCCAAGTTTTGGTTGTATAGAAAAATTTTGCAACAAACGCAGATATTATACTTTTAGTTTTGATTAAATTTAATTGATCACCTTGTAGCTTCAAATTGATTTCGTTAAATTTGGCAAATAAGTCAGTCATATAAGCTATGTCATTTTTTGAATTAATTAAATTGAGCCGCAAATCATTGTCTTTACTTACCAGGAATTCCAACACTGAATCAAAGAGTGCATAAAATCGATCCAAACATGCACTTTTAGATAACCAACGAACTTCCGTGTTAAGTAGTAAACGATTATAATCTTCATCATTTTCCAAACAAAGTTGAGCAAATAATCTCTCATTTTAGGCATTCCTTTCGATTTTATTAACTGCTCTAATGACATGATCTAGTGAGTGAAGATTTTTGGCGACTAAATGTTGTCGATGAATGACACAATGTGCAGATAATACATTCGGTATAGCTTGTTTTAAGTATGCCAGAAAGCCTCGGTGTCGTCCTACCATTGCCGGAGCATCGTCAGTAGCAACGGAGAGGATATTACTCAAGGGTATAGCTTTTACATCGAAAAATCTTTTTAATTCATTAAATATTGTTTTACCTTTCGTATCAGTTTCCAAACATTTGGCAAATAACAATTCTTGGGAAATTTTTTCTTCTTTTACAAATCTCACATAAGCTAAAAGTAAAGCTTCGTTTCCTGGCAAAGTTGACTCGTCAAGCTGTATAGAGAATTCAGATGTTTTTAAGTACTCACATAAAGAATTTTCTACGCACTGTGCCACTTCGTCAATCCTTCTTTGTACTGTATTATTACTCAGTGGAATTCTTCTTATAATATCGAAAGCTGGTTTATGCAGCACGGTGCATATTACCTCACTTACAGCTGGTAGAATAAGTTCTTCACCAATAGTGTGCGGCTTTCCGGACTTTGCAATCAGTAAAGAAATGTCATAAGAAGCACGCAGTCCATCGTCATCTCGCTCAGATGTTGTCGCTAAGAGTTGTTGCAATGACGGTGTTTTCAAATATTGTACTTTGACTGTTTTAAAAAAAGTTAAATCTTTATCTTTTTTGTCGCTATGGACTTTTGTCAAATGTTCCTTAAGCGTAGAAGGTTTCATTGAATCGTTTGACAAAGTTTTATTGCATAGAAGGCACATAGGTAAAGTACTATTTCCTGGTAACGGCCGCCCTGCCCACGGTCAGTAGGGGACACCGATGGGCTTGAAAAGGCCGCCGTCCGTCGGATGGGACGTTAAGCCGTGGCCCCGTGTGTGGGAGAGCCATACCCTGTGCACGTTAAAGAACACGCTGGATGGCCTTGACGGGAGGCTACCATCTGTCTCCCAACAGCTGTTCCAGTGGGTCCCCTCCCCCAACCTTCTCTGAGCCTTCGGGGTCCTTGTGGCCTGGCCATTTAGCCCATGGTGTGCAAAAAAGTGCCGCTCAGAGGTAAAACAATCCAATCCAATCCTGGTAACGGAATAAAGCCATATTTTAAATATTCAACACTATATTGTCTGCATTTTTTCTTTGGCTCACTCATACTGTTATCTGTAAAAAAAAGGCCACAAATTTAAGATATAAGAAAATAAAACAAATTATTTCTTTGCAAAAAACCAATATTTATTAATATTTTGTTTTATTTTGAAAATGGAATACCGCAAAGTAACGCTCGCATCAATTAATTATTTAAGATATAAGGATAAAATTTAAAGTAAGTTTAATATAAGTTTCCAATAATATTATTAAATGGTAGTTCTTTAAAGAACAAAATTAATTTTTTCCCAAAGCCATTCTTTATTTAATTTAATAATTTTAATTACTATTGCAACAGAGCTTATTGTTAAGGGAAATGCATAAGCAATAGATTTAAGCAAGATTGTTTTGATATTAATACCCGATTTATTTAATTAAACATGAAATGGAAATTTTGCTAAAAATATTAATGAATAAAAGTAATTAGTTTTAGTGCAACAGGCACAAAGTTATGCTACAGCACAGAATTGAATCTTTATATGTTAGCCTTTTTATTTCAATTACTTCTCCCTACCTATAGGGCCCCTCTTGTTTTAAAGTAATGTTTTTTTAACACGTCAACCGATGATTTTACATAAAGTAGTTCAATCTTCATTACTTTTTAGTTCAGAAGGATAAAGGGGCTCCATTTAGAATATAGCTCTAAGGCTCCTATTTAGAACTTTGTTCCAAGGCAACCATTTAGAACTTGGCTCCAGGTGTCCAAATTGCTTAATTCATCCTGATTCATACATATATTTGTGCAATTCAAAACACTGACAAACTGTTATACACTTCAGCATTCCATTAGTCATATATAAGACTGGTTTAGGAATAAAGGGAGGAGGGATTGTCCGGGTCCCAAGAAAATGAGCAACATTTTTATTAAAAAGAGTGCTAGGTATAATGACCGACATTATACCTAAAACTATATTTAATTTTTTTAAAGCAACATATTATTTCAATTAGTGAAAAATTTTTAAATTAGTAACAAATCTTTTATGCTCAAAGAAAGATATAGCATTATTTTTTCATGTTATATCAACGGGAATCTAATTGCAAAACTCTACAACATCTGAAATATGCATTTAATGGAAAAATGTGAAGAAGATAAAGTTTGTATACTGGTACTTGAACACCTGTCAGGGCTACATTTTTTTCAAGCAGCTCGTGTTTGAGTGTGTGCAGAAGGTACTTGTCTCTATCTTAACTAGAAGTCTGAACTTGTCTACCTTGTCAGAATGTTGCAGTACTTGTTGTCAGGTATTTGTCTCTACCTTATTAGAATGTTGCAGGTACTTGTCAGGTACTTGTCTCTACTTTATCAGGATGTTGATGCTGTTTAGGTTGCCGATAAACACAAAATCAGATTTTACGTACTTGATGTATTTAAGGCATTTAATGAAAAACTGTGACTGAAGTTAAAGATAATAAAATTATATTAAAAAATTAATTATATAAAAAATTATATAAAAAATTTATTTAAATCTCGATTTATCATCGATATTCGTTCAGTATTTAAAGAGTTTTGGAAGTTGGAACATCTAATAATAAATTATCTCGCTTTTATAAAAATCAGTCAGAATTGTCTAACAATCGAAATAATCATTATGAAAACTTTTAATATTTAAATTAATACATAATTTAAGAATTTAAATTTTATTAAATGATTTGAAACAATACTTATTATTTAGGTTTCAATTAATATCTGAGGTAATTCTTAAGACCCATTACTGTTGTGAAATATCCTAGGTTCCATAATTCCTTAAATATTAGAATAATGCTGTTGAAAATCGAGATTTAAATAGATAAAATTAAGATCTTTAATTTATTTTCAGCAGTCATTTTCCACTAAATGAATATTTTAGTAGTTACAGTTTCGAAGTTAGATTCCCATTCACATAACATGGAAATTCTCTAATATTTTTGTTAGGGTAGTGAAACTCAGGTCCGTATATTGTAAAGATATTCATTGTTTTGAGCTAATGGGAATAACTTTCCCTTGCTCACAATTCCTGCGATTCCAAAATATTATTTACTGAAATGTGATCTCTGAAACTTTTTCAAATTCTCATGTCAACGTTACGTTGCCGACATTATTACTATAGCCACCTGTCTCGCAGACCCAGTTTGGAAGAAATTCGATAGAAACTAAATTATGTTTTATATGTTTCGCTTCTGTAAAATGTTAAACAATACTTCATCATCGTTCATACTTCTAGTTAAAAACAGCAAGTTGACAGAACAGAAAATAAATAACATATGAACAAATCCGTATCATTATCCAATTTGGAAATGAGCAATAAACAGCGTAATAACATATACTCTTACGAAGCGCGTAGCAATCATTGAGGTAGCAATCAAAACAGCGGATCGCCAGCGCAACAGCGGACGAATATGTAACTAGCGCTGCTGTCGCTTCACGTCGTGAAATAGGCAGGCATTCCCATTACGTAGGCACCGGTATAAGTATACAATTCTTTCCCTTTCATACCGTGAAGCATAGCAATACTGATATTTGCAGCTGTCCTGAAACTTATATAAACGATCAATTATTCGAAATAAATCAAACAAATTAAACGTTTATTCAGTTATTGAATGCTATTTCTTGTATCTTTCCAGGTGATCTGTAAATGGATTTATTAGCCACACAATTAACTATTTTTAGAAAATCAGATTTCCATACTGCAATCTGTGCTGTAGTACTAGTAAATATAAAAATAGCCATTTCTGAAACCACTATGATAACAGTAGAATATGTTAGACAGTTTAAGAATAGATTAATCCTATCATATATTATTCAGTATTATTCCTTAATCATCGTTTCACAATGAATATAATTATTCACGAAATTTTGAACATAATAAATAGTTTAACTTCCGTTTCCGAAAGTATTCCCGAAACATCAAGAAATGCATCCATTACGATAAAATTACTGATTTACTATAATTGTAGTTGTAACAAGACAGTTAACTAAATATGCTTATATAACTGATTTTCTACTTATCGTAGATTTTATAGTTGATAAAATGTGTTTATACATAATTTGCCAAATGACATTATACTAACAAATTACGATGGTTGTACACATGGTTATACCGTGACCACAGTTGCACAGATATACAAGTTGGGATTTGTGAGGATGCCACAACAATTACACAATTTTCTATTATGTAAACTAATTTTTAATATTTAAATTTCAGGAGGAAACTAACGAAAATTTTTAGCTGCTTATAGGGTATCATGTTTTTTCATGCCCATTATGTTTCGCTATATCATTTTTTTTATTTAGAACTTTTTATTTCCTATCTAAAACTACTTACGGCGGGGTAATTTGGCGTAAAATAGTACTATTGTCGTGCCCCCAGGAATTGATCCTGCGGACACGACTTGGGCTAGAAGGTCCTTGAATGTGTTTTGCTCAAAGTATGAACAAAGACCTGGTTAGTCATCTCAGTTTCCACGAACTTGCCAGTTAAACTGGATGAAACCAGTGTCTAGCATCGCCCCAGGAGCCATAAACTTCCGGACCCAGAGTTCGGACTCGCCACAAAAGAGGCCGAGTAGGCGGAGCGATGTTCGTCCGACGTCCAATTGCAAACGCCCGCGTCAGCTTACGACGCTGACCACCGCTAGAGGTCGCGGCGGGAAGAAGCGGCAATTTTTGAACTGCGGCAGAGAAGAGTTGTCTTTTTCTTCATGTTTCTGATCCGGTTAAGACGTCTTCTCTTTGGCCGAGAATCGGCACGTGGGCAGAGTTCTCGTGTGACTGGTAGCGTAGAGTAGTCGCCCAATTTAGTAGCGTTTTTCGAACTGTTTAACTTTCCTTTTGTCTGACCAAACCTAGGCGATGGGCTTCCAACGACAGTGCTGATCTTCGCAACAACGGCTCCTGCAGCGACCATATCCGACAGGTAAGGGTCTCCCTCATTCATAGATCTGGAATCCTTTCCACAAATTGTTTATTCTGTCTACTTCCGCCACTGTGTTCTGGGGAACAGCCTCCGTACTACGACTTTAGAGCTGGTAGCTCAAACTCCATGAACAGACTTTTGCCAAAACGATCTGGCGTCTAATTGTAAAGGCGGTCATCGCCTGAGAACGAATAAGTTCAGCTGTATTCCCCGAAGGGAACTCACGATACTGGAGATTAGTTTTAGCAATGTACTGTAAATAAATTATGCTTAAATGGTAATATCTGACTCTGCTCTGTCTTTTCAAGTTTGAGTCACGTTTTGGGTTATTGCAGAGAAGGTCCCCTTCTCTGCAATAATAGATAGAGATAGTCTGCACAAGTCACAGCACGGCCAAATCGACGGGAGGGAGTCAGAAATTTAATGGCGGACCGCCCTCATACGAAATACGTGGTTCACGTCAAATTGGTGCCGTGACCACGGATTAGCTTCAAACTGGTTTCTGTGACCCAGTATGTTCGAACCTGAGTGTTATTGCGGCTAGAAAAAGAGTATAATTAGAGATGGCAAAATTATTGTGTTGAAATGTGGCAGTAGCAGAATGTAAAGAAAATTAAGAATGTTAAATATTGAGATTTTAGTGACTTTAGTGATTTAAATTGTGATTTAATATTGTGATGTTAGTGAGAATTGTATACTATGTTTTGAGCGAGGAATTTCAGGAGCATCTGTTAAAACAAGTGTTATATTGAAATATAGAAAGTGATTTGAATTAAATATTTAGTGCTAAGAAATAAGTATAAGACTGTAGCTAGGCCCAGGTGTAGAGTGTATGAAGGAAGTATTAGAGATTTCGACTAGGGACTATATCATGATATTTTAGATAGGAGTGATTTTTTTTTCCTTGTGTTACTGTTAAGTTGCATTTCTGTGTGCGCCTCCATTGCACTTAGGAGGCACCAAAAAACCCAACACACAGCACAACACGCAGCACACTATTTGCGTAGTGAGAAAACCCCCCGAAGCAATGGAGAGTCAGGACGCGAGTGCGCAACCCACCCAGGAGCCGTCCCCAACGACGAGACCTCTCCTGGCGGGGTTCGTAAATTTAGTTAACCCGTACGAAGGAGATAGTAGTCGCACGGCCGCAGCGTTTTTCGAACAAATAAAGGGAGTAGGGAGGATCGCATGATGGCAGCCGAGCGAGATGGCAATCATTGCCGAAGCTGCGAGGAGCCGCTGCGGAATTCGTTAACCAATCCCCGGAATTAAGGAACGAAGAGGATTTTGCCATTTTCAAAAGGGCGGTGTTAGAAAGGTTCGATAGCGAGGGGCCATTAGCCACCCGCCTGCATGAATTCACAAGCTGTCAGCAAGCGGCGAACAAGAGTGTCCGGGAGTATGCTGCCCTCATTAAGACCCGGGCCTATCAGTTTTTAGGAACAGCAGGGAGAAACACGGACAGCGAGGATCATCGAATCGGCGATCAGATGCGCCTTGCCCAGTTTTTGGCGGGCCTGGCCCCGCGGCTCAAGCGGTTCATACTGTCTCATAACCTCCGTACTTTTGAAGAGGCTTTAGCGAAAGCTACGCTGGTAGAGAGCAATGAGCGTGCCTCCGGACGACCGCCAGCCATACGAGCACTTGGTGAGGAAACCCCTGCTAGAAACACAGAGTCGAACCCTCTGCCCCAGCTACAGGATCTGTTGGCAGCCTTTCCGCTGTGCCAGATCCAGGCAGATTTAGTGCGTTTGGGGGAGCGCCTCCACCAGATCGAGGGACAGCGAGAGAAGAGCCATACCAGTCAGCCCCAGCAACAGCAGCACTCCTGGGCGGATCGCCGGGGCGTCACGTGCTTTGTGTGCGGTGGAGTGGGCCATTACGCCCGTCAGTGTGCATCGCCCCCGACCCTACGCCCACGTGACCCGCGATACCAAACAGGACGAAACCGGCAGCAGAATCGAAACCGAACAACCCCACAGAGGACCCGCTGGACGAGAGAGAATGGATTCCCTTTTACCCCCCCTCAGCAAACTCAAGAACAGGGTAGAGAAGAGTTGCGGCAAGCCAACCACCATACAGCTCCTTTAAACTAGAATGGGAGGGAAGCCCCGGATGCACTTCCCAGAATCCCCCCTAAGCGTCAGCCGTCCGCATTGCCCCGTGTGCCATACTATGTAGTGATGAAAATTCACCCATTGTGTCCGGCCGCATGGAGGACACGGAGGTGTCGGCCTTCGTCGATACCGGCGCCACTGTGTCCGTCATGAATAGCCAGTGTTTTCAGCGCTTGAGAAGCCGAATCCTGCACAAAACGGTTCCCCCCAACATACCCCCCCCCCGATAGGGGACCACCTTGTCGTGGTGGGGGGGCCTAGGGCCCAGCAACCCGGCTGAAAGCTGTGCCGACCGGATTGGTTCACCGGTTGGACATGGCTAAGGCCAACCGAGGTTGAAGACGCTGCTGGCCGGCTTGATTGCCGGTCAGATGGTGACGGCGTCGGAGACCTCACCTCTCAGGAGACCTGTGTGGTCTGTTCGACGGCTCTGCCGAAAGGTTTCCCCCGTGCCTAGTAGGCACGAGCTGTCCAAAAAGTCTGGGTCTTACTAAGAGTCTCCACCCCGGGTGCCGATCGAGCTAGGATCTTTATATCCTTGCACATTTGCAAACCGGGGAATAGATTAAAGTAAGGTTTCTTCCGGTGGTTAGCTTTCCTTCTATAGGACTGCTGCCATGTGAGGCTGGGGTTGAGGTGCGCCTATAGGGCGTATTCCTTGCCCCCGGCTCTAGATGGTCATGGCTTTTCTTAACCAGGTAGTGCTGTCAGGCAGAACCGGGAATTGCCGTGGTTGCATAAGATCGCAACAAAGAGATTCCCCCCCAACATAATTTGAAAACTGTAGATGGCCACCCCCTTCCAGTGATAGGCAGATACATGGTGACCCTCACATTTGATGGGATTAGTTTTGAGCACACCATAGTAGCCCTTGACATAGACACTCCACGGTACGACATGATAATGGGACACGATATCCTCAAGAAGCATCGATTCATCATAGATTGTCATTCAGGCACAGTGCAAAGGAAGAAGGACGAGAAATTGGAACATAGGAGCAACCCCCTCACACTGCCCGCTTACCTTGCCCAGGAGCAACCTTCACCCCCCTCCCCTACACCCACGTACATTGGGCGCATCGTGCAGAAGCTCTGCGTCCCTCCCCGAGCCGAGCGCATAGCTCTCATCGAATGTTCTGCTCCCCAGCTCCGAGGATGCACGATCTTAGCTCAGCCACATGAGCAGCTGAAAACCGGTTCAGTGCGCGTGGCCCGCTCAGTGAACCACGTGGACGGTAGCGGCCGACTCAACATTCGGATCGCCAATACCTCCTCGGCCCCTGTCTGGCTGAATAAAAACATGCGCATTGCCACGTTGGAAGCCCTCGACGTCGACCAAATAGAATCCCCTAGCGTCCCCCGGAAGACAAGAAAATCGCCCCTGTCCCTGGAAGATTTCCAATTGGACCATCTTGGGCCTCAAGAGAAGAGTAAACTGGGGAAATTGTTGATGAAAAATCGAGATGTTTTTGCAAGAGATGTCAGCGAATTGACCGGCACAGAGGCCGTGTATCATGAAATCCACCTCACAGACGACCGCCCCGTGAGGCAGCGGGCATACAGGGTGCCATTCGCGCTGCAGGGCGAACTAGACCGACAAGTGGATGAGCTGTTAGAGCAAGGGATAATAAGAGAAAGCGCCTCTCCTTTTGCGTCACCCATCGTCTTAGTGAAGAAAAAAGACTCCACATACAGATTCTGCGTTGACTACAGGGCACTAAATGCGAAAACAATCCCAGATTCGTACCCTCTCCCCCTCATAAACGAAATTATCGACCAACTAGCTCACGCCAAATATTTTAGCTCGCTGGATATGGTATCCGGTTATTGGCAGGTTCCCGTACACCACGTGACGTGGAGAAGACTGCGTTCATCAGTAGGAAAGGGTTATTTGAAATTAACTACTTACCATTTGGACTGAAGAACATTCCCGCTACTTTCCAACATTTACTGGACCACGTATTAATGGGAATGCGACAAGAGCAAGTTCTCGTCTACCTCGACGACATAATGGTGGACTCCCAGACATTTGAACAACACACAGAACGGTTACAGAGGGTATTTGACCGCCTACGGGCCTACAATTTAAAGTTGAAGCCAGCGAAGTGCCAATTCATGAAGGAATCCCTCACGTACTTGGGACATTTGATTTTCGCAGAAGGGGTCCAGCCGGACCCACGGAACGTCGAGGCCATTGAAGAATTTCCTCGCCCCCATAGTGTCCGGAACGTTCGAGCCTTCCTAGGCCTAACCGGCTACTACCGGCGCTTTATCGATCGCTACGCTGATCTTACAGCCCCCTTGGTCCATTTAGTGAAGAAGGACACCCCTTTTAGATGGTCTTCAGAAGCAGAGGAAGCATTCGAAGTACTGAAGAGGAAATTAATGACCGAGCCCCTTCTCCTGTACCCTGACTTTGGACGGAAGTTTTTCCTGTCGACCGATGCGTCGGATATTGCGGTAGCCTGCGTACTCGAGCAGGAGACGGACGACGGTTTCCGTCATCCGGTAGCTTACGCCAGTCGGAAATTGAAGCCCCCCAGAAACACGCTACTCGACAATTGAGAAGGAGGCCCTCGCAATCCGTTTCGCCATTACCCATTTCAAGCAGTACCTATATGGGCGACGATTTACGGTTGTGTCCGACCATGCCCCCCCCTCACATATTTACTGAAGCTCAAGGACCCCTCCAGTAGGTTGGCCAAGTGGAATCTGACGCTGCAGGACTACGATTTTGACATCATTTATCGGCCTGGGAAACACAATGTCCCCGCCGACACCCTGTCCCTTCACATACAGGCAGTCGAGAGAAATCCCCCTTCCCAGAGCCCCTTTGGCGATCTAGCCCGTCTGAGAGACCTACAGCTGGAGGACCCCACTTTTAGGAACACCATCGAAGTTTTAGAGAGTAGGGCCCGCGATTCACCCACCAGTGCCGCCGAACCCTTTTACTTGAAGGAAGGTATCCTATACCATTTGGCCCCCCCGACTAGCCATAGCCCCCGCATGGAAGCAATGGAGCAGCTAGCGATCCCCGTCAGTCTGCGAGGGCAGATATTAGAATTGTGCCACGACAACCCCTGCTCAGGCCACTTGGGAGAGTACAAAACCTTGCAAAGGGTAAGGTCCGAGTACTACTGGCCCGGCATGTACGCCAATATTCACAATTACGTCCAGACCTGTACATCTTGTCTGCAACGGAGAGGCTACGTTGAGAAGAAGGTAAACCTAGTTCGAGCCCCACTCACGAGCCGCCCCTTTCAGCACATAGGAATGGATATTTTAGGCCCTCTCCCCATCACTCAGCGAGGAAATAAGTACATCTTAGTCATTATGGACTACTTCACCAAATGGCCAGAGGTCTACGCGCTGGCCGATCAGTCAGCAGAGTCGATTGCTAGAGCGTTCGTAGAAGATTTTATTCCCAAACATGGAATTCCCGCGACTGTCATCAGTGATAATGGGCGCAACTTTACTGGTTGCGTGATGACCGAGGTATTTAACCGATTAGGCATTACCAAACAAAACACTAGTTTTTATCACCCGAGCTCCAACGGCCTTGTAGAAAAATTCAACCAGTCCATCGCATCCATTTTATCTCATCTGGTGGCCGACAAAAATGATGTGTGGGATGAGCATCTGCCATTTGTTTTGATGGCTTATCGGAGTGCCACCCACAGCTCCACCCATGAGACCCCCTATTTGCTACTATATGGCCGAGACGTGGCCCTACCTTACCAGATGTGGCAGACGAAGGAGCCCCCAACCTACGCCAACACTGAGAGCTATGGCAAACAGTTAGCCAACAAGTTGAATGAAGCGTATGAGCTGGTGAAGGCGAATCTTGAAACAGCAGCTACGAGTCAGGAGGAGCAGAGGAAAAAAATGGCCTTGGATAAAGGTATTCGGCCTGGTGACCTAGTGTTTTTATATAGCCCACCTGTCCCTCGCAGGAATACCAGGAAGCTGTCGAAAATGTCCACCGGGCCATGGCGAGTGCTACAACGCCTCATCGAAGTGAATTATAAAATTGCCTTAGTCGCCAACCCTCACAAAGTAGAGACAGTACATGTCGATCGCCTCACCAAACTGCGGAAGCGACGCCCTACCTGATAGGTGAGCCCTCCATCCCAGAAGATCCCACACCAAAACCCCCAACGCCCCCATCATAACCCATAGTTGAGCCGGAATCTGAGGACGATGACTGGGAATCGAACCCCCGAGTCCCACGGAATCACGTTGCAGGCCGCCCGGCGCCAGACGCGCGAGAGCGCCCTGCCCCAGCGAGCTCCCAGCTGCCGCCACATAGGTACGACCTATGACCACGTGCGCCAGACGGAAGAGTTGCCCCAGCCACTGCTGCTGACATCCCCCTGCACACCGTGGCTTGCTATGACGTCAACACATCCGGTGGATCAGCACCCCTTCCGCCTTTGCATCAGTGGCTGCCCCGCAGCAGACGATGCTTGAAAACACGGAATGCTGGGATACAGGACGAACTCGAGGAAGTGAAGCCCGCCTCATGGGCTAATGTTGTCGTGAAGGGACGCCTTCGCGATGCATCGCCCCAGGACAGCAGAAATCCCCTCCCCTGGTCCGTCACTGCTCAACAGTCTTCGTCTGTACACTAGCGCACTCACTCACGCCCCCCCCCCCCCCCGGCTATCAAGCGCAGCGAAGGAGTGGAATCTGAAGCATAGAACGCTCACGCGAGAAATTGAGAGAATTTCTCCCGTGCGCGGTGGCTGAGCCGGCCGCAAGCAGATGGTGACGTTTTGGGGAGACTCTGGCGGGACTGTAGGTTCTACGTACTCCCCCTCCCCCGTGAGTCGGCGAAGGAAGCGTGCCGGGAGGTGACGTCATGTCATGGCCCTCGTCATATCCTCCCAGAACCCGGGAGATGCTGCGAGGGCAATGACATCGACGTACCGGCGTCTCACAACCCCCCCCCCCCACACACACACACCCATTCAATCAATCGCCCGGAAGAAACAAAGCCGTTATTAGCAATAGAGTAGACCTAGTGTAAAGCCACCATTGGAATAGTACAGATTTGAGATTCGATAAATAATTATAAATGAGTTTGCTATTGGGGATTTGAGTTTTTTTAGAAAGGTCTTGAACATCAATTATTGAGTTTTTGAGAAGTAATGTTTGTCACTATTAAATGAATTGATGGAGAAATAATTTTCGATGATCATTGTCAGAGTAACTTGGAAATAATTATGAATGATTTTGTTATTAGAGGTTTGAGTTTTCGAGAAGTAATTTTGTCACGATTAAATGAATTAATGGAGAGATAATTAGATGATCATTGTCAGAGTAACTATTAGATGATTTTGTGATTATAAGAGTAATTTTAGATGATTTTGCTATTATGGGAGTAATAGTTAGATGATTTTGCTAGTATAAAGTGAGTTTTCTTGAGAAGTGTCTTAAGTATCAACTACGAAATGACCGAGAAGTAATGTTTGTCACTATTAAATGAATTGATGGAGAAATAATTTTCTATAATCATTGTCAGAGAAACTTGGAAATAATTATGAATGATTTTGTTATTAGAGGTTTGAGTTTTCAAGAAGTAATTTTGTCACGATTAAATGAATTAATGGAGAGATAATTAGATGATCATTGTCAGAGTAACTTGGAAATAATTATGAATGATTTTGTTATTAGCGGTTTGAGTTTTCGAGAAGTAATTATGTCAAGATTAAATGAATTAATGGAGAGATAATTAGATGATCATTGTCAGAGTTAAACGTATTATAAGAGTAATTTTTAATTATAAGAGTAATTTTAGATGATTTTGTTCATTATAAGAGTAATTTTAGATGATTTTGTTACTCTGAGAGTAACAATTAGATGATTTTGTGATTATAAGAATAAAAGTTAGATGATTTTGTTGGTATAAAGTGAGTTTTACTGAGAAAGGATTTTTGCTTTATTGCCGGAATTGTAACTAACTTCAGGAAGATCTTGCTAATTAAAAGTGTAATTTGTACCATAAGATTTTTGAAGTTCTATGTAACAGTGAGTCACGTGGCGGAAAGCACAAAGACAGACTGTGTGTTTGTAACTTGAGTACATGTGGAAAACCAGATTGGTGACCCTTTTCCCTGTTTTCTCTATTTCATGTGCTGTGGAGCCTCCTGCAGACCGACGCCCACCAGAGCGGTCCGGGCGGACCCCAACTGTGAATCGCTGGACTTTCTTTTTGTGCGATCATGTGAATTGTGTGACCTTTTAGACTGTTTGGTGCGACAGCTGGACTCATGAAGAAAAAGCCAGATTCCAGATCGTGATGGGTGACCCAGGAGATCATCTTCAACAATATAGTGCCATCTGCAGTGCGGTCAGCCACCTTTTCTCTGCCCTGCCTGTCCTCCTCTCTCCCTAAAGGGGGATAGGTGTGTCGTGCCCCCAGGAATTGATCCTGCGGACACGACTTGGGCTAGAAGGTCCTTGAATGTGTTTTGCTCAAAGTATGAACAAAGACCTGGTTAGTCATCTCAGTTTCCACGAACTTGCCAGTTAAACTGGATAAAACCAGTGTCTAGCATCGCCCCAGGAGCCACAAACTTCCGGACCCAGAGTTCGGACTCGCCACAAAAGAGGCCGAGTAGGCGGAGTGATGTTCGTCCGACGTCCAATTGCAAACGCCCGCGTCAGCTTACGACGCTGACAACCGCTAGAGGTCGCGGCGGGAAGAAGCGGCAATTTTTGAACTGCGGCAGAGAAGAGTTGTCTTTTTCTTCATGTTTCTGATCCGGTTAAGACGTCTTCTCTTTGGCCGAGAATCGGCACGTGGGCAGAGTTCTCGTGTGACTGGTAGCGTAGAGTAGTCGCCCAGTTTAGCAGCGTTTTTCGAACTGTTTAACTTTCCTTTTGTCTGACCAAACCTAGGCGATGGGCCTCCAACGGACAGTGCTGATCTTCGCAACAATGGCTCCTGCAGCGACCATGTCCGACAGGTAAGGGTCACCCTCATTCATAGATCTGGAATCCTTTCCACAAATTGTTTATTCTGTCTGCTTCCGCCACTGTGTTCTGGGGAACAGCCTCCGTACTACGACTTTAGAGCTGGTAGCTCAAACTCCATGAACAGACTTTTGCCAAAACGATCTGGCGTCTAATTGTAAAGGCGGTCATCGCCTGAGAACGAATAAGTTCAGCTGTATTCCCCGAAGGGAACTCACGATACTGGAGATTAGTTTTAGCAATGTACTGTAAATAAATTATGTTTAAATGGTAATATCTGACTCCGCTCTGTCTTTTCAAGTTTGAGTCACGTTTTGGGTTATTGCAGAGAAGGTCCCCTTCTCGATAGTCTGCACAAGTCACAGCACGGCCAAATCGACGGGAGGGAGTCAGAAGTTTGATGGCGGACCGCCCTCATACGAAAGGGGGGTTCACGTCACTATATCAATATCTTTTCACTGCGTATGCACGAAAGTTATATAGCGATATCAGTCTTCCTGTCAGTAGGGGACCATTTTTTGGACCACTTTTTAATGGCTAGGCTATTGACGATTGCTACACTATTACTTATAGGCAAGAATGAGTCTTTGCAATGCTTGCAATGAAAACCTGAGTACTATTAGAATGAGTTCTGTAATGCTTTGTCTTGATTTTTAAATAAAATAAATAAATACCCCTTTTGCAGTAGTGAAAAATATTTTCTTTTGTAGAAATTCTGTTTGCTCTCTAAAATTCATTATATGAAATCAAAATTTTATTTATTTTTTCACCTCCAGTTTCTCTGTTTCATCGAAATAGATTTCCAGCATATCATTTGCTGAATCGTTTGATGACACTGAACTATTTTTATCGATGCTTTCCTGTAGAAGAGCTCATGCAAAATAATAATACCAGTTTTTTCTGAAATAGATTTCAAATAGAATAAAAAATAATCCAATGAATAAATTATAAGTAAAGAAACTAAATATTATATTAAGATCTTATATTTAACTTTGCACAGTCTCTTCCTGAAGCAGCTGCGGAGAAGTACAAGAGACGCGTTGTCACCGATGGTTGTCACTACTCGATTAAAACATGAGAATTTCCTCCTTTATTTTTCTCAACATCTGACAAGGTGAAGTTTATTGTTAACGGATTTGCAAACATACATAATGGAAATGTTTCGAGGGGGGAAGTCGAAGGTTTGGTGGGAAGACAAAAACCGAAATTTTCGACTATTATCAATAAATTGCGCCGTCCCGTGGCCGAGTGGTTAGCACGCTTGGCTACTGATCTAAGGGACCTGGGTTCGAGCCCCCGATAAGGCATGGATGTGTGTGTCGTTTTTCTGCTGAGGTCCTGCTATCATCTCTTGGCATATAAATTGACTTCTACTTTGGCATATATGGCATATAAACTGATCTTCTACTTTGGCATATATGGCATATAAACTGATCTTCTACTTTGGCATATATGGCATATAAACTGATCTTCTACTTTGGCATATAAACTGACAGGCTCATGTCAGACCTGTGTGGCAAGCAGCTGCTTGAGGAGCCGCCACTGTGCATGACAGTGATAATTTTAGATAGAATAGAATCTCCTTTTAAGCCTAATCGCCGTTACAAAAATGGATTCTGATCTCCAGTATGAAAGAAAGTTAAGGTAATTTTGTAACGTATATATTTTCTTTTTTATCGCGCAACCTGTAACTGTGCTTATAAAAATTGTTAGTAATTAAGAAGTGTTTAAACCGTGTTTGCATTCTTGTCAACTGTTCGTGACTCAACCAGAAGCACTCCAGGCTCGCAATCTGCAGTTCCCAGGTGCAAGTCCCACCTGTGACAGCGTCCAGATTTATCTCCTCTAAAAACGGGACCTGGGTTCGAGCCCCGGATAAGGCATGGATGTTCGTGTCGTTTTTCTGCTCAGGTCCTGCCATCCTCTCAGACCTTCTACTCTGGCACATAAACTGAAAGGCTCCTGTCAGACCTCTGTGGCAAGCAGCTGCTTGAGGGGGTATTTATTTTTTTTTAAGCCCCCTCCTTGCAGTTGGTGAGAAAGGAGACACCGATGGGCTTGGAAAGATCGCCATCCATTGGATGAGACGTAAAACCGTGGTCATTGCGCAGAGCTGGTGGCTCACTCGGTAGTGCGCCAGACTTGTAATCTGCAGTTCCCATGTTGGAGTGCCATCTCAAGAATCATTGAGATTTATCTCCGCAAAACTCCTCACCCTTCCCACGGTAAGTAGGGGACACCGGTGGGCTTGGAAAGACCCCCGTCCTTCAGATGGGATGTCAAGTCGTGGCCCCATGTGCGGGAGAGCCATACCCTGTGTACGTGAAAGAACACGCTGGATGGCCTTGACGGGAGGCTAGCAACTGTCTCCCAGTAGCTGTTCCAGTGGGTCCCCTCCCCCTAACCTTCTATGAGTCTATGGGGTCCTTGTGACCTGGCCATTTAGCCCATGGTGTGCAAAAGAGTGTCGCTCAGAGGTAAAACAACCAAACCTCTTTAAAACAAAAACAATGCTAAAATGCACCACAGTTAATTTCGAAAGAAATTGTAGGTAATTAAAATGTTCCAATTTAAATCCAAGCTACGGTTATCAAAATGGGATGTAGGTTGAATGAGATCTTTGAACCACAATAGGTTAAAGTTTTCTGACCTTTTCGAGAATGTTGTGATGCCCTGTAACTGTATTTGAATGTTCGTCACATTTAAGATAACCATTTCACCATAATTTGTCAATTGATATAATATGTACGAAATACTGACAAATTGTGCAAAAAAAGTGCCGCTCAGAGATAAAAAACTCAACCTAACCTACCCTACGCACGTTAAAGAGCAAACTAGGATGGCTTTGAAAGAAGGTTGCCCTCTGTCTCCTAACAGCTGTCCAGTGGATCCACTTCCCCTAACCATCTGCGAGTCTTTGTGACCTGGCATTTAGCCCATAGTGTGTAAACAAAAGTGCCATTCAGAGGTAAAACAACCCACTTTGACTTCTATTAAACTATCAGAAGTGAAACTTCCTGAATTCCTAAGTGTCCTGATTGTGATTCTCGTTATAAAGAAATTGCAGAATTTTCTTTAAGCTTACCAGAATAAATAAAGTACCAATCTGTATTTACTGCATCGTTCTGTCTTGTGTTTACGACAGGTCTCGGCAAATCACGTCTAGAGAACTTCTGATGACCAATCAATATTAAAAAAAAAAGTTTAGAAAACGAAAAAAATCCAACTTCGACGAAAAGAATTCTCATTGAAATAATTAATTTCATATTGTTTATGTTTTACTTTACAAGAATTTTTTTGCGTCGGTTATACATACGGTATTGATCATATATTTCTTTCGCTTCCCGCTTTCAACTTTAGTTTTCTATGAGGCCATTCGGCTAAACGTTTGCTCGAGATTTATGAATCATATCTATCAGATGAAAGTTTCTGATGGTAAGTGTTTTTAGTCACGCAGAAAAAAAATGTAAATAAATTAAAACATTAAGAAAAACTTATTTTCTTAAATGAGCTTAAAAACTAGAAAATAAACCTAAAACGTACCGATGATGCAATCAGTCATTGAGTTCGTATTCACTTCAAAGGAAGATAGGGCTCCGGCAATCTTGTTCAGTAGGTAAATCTATTTTCCTTTGAAATGGATACTGACTGATTGTACCATACATATGCTTTAGGTTTATTCTCTAGTTTTTAAGGCGCACATAGGTAGATAAGTTATTTTTAAAGTTTTTTATTTTTCAAGAAATTTTATTAAATGCCTATCTGACAGAGGGGAAACTGTTATACTGCAATTGCATTTCTCTCTTCCCCCCCCCCCTCTCCCCCATCTATTTTTGTCTACATCCGGATCTGAACACGAGTAATCCAAAGCAACGAAACCGATTCACTCTACGCAAAAAAAGCAGTCTGAGATATGTCAAGATGAGTTTGCAAAAGTTAAATAATTTTTAAAGCGTTAGAACCTTTAAAAATCAATCTTTACCCCGCCCTCCCCCTTTATTATTGTTTCTCAGATCCGGGCCTGCGCAGTACCATATAGAAGGACACATCGTTTCGCAAACTCAGAATGAATATCAAGAGAGAAATTACAAAACCGGAATGCAATACAGAACGTACATTCAGCAGTCTCATTCAGTGAATTGGTTCGATCTAGAAATCAATTGGTGCCTTTGACACCTCTTGATTTCTGTGTCTTTACTCCGACCCCTATTTCACCTCGAATGCAATGCCGGATCCGAAAACTCTTTTCATTCCTGAGTTCTACTTCCGGAAATAGCCCTATTCACCGATTTCTAGCTCTCATACACCGATATATTGAAATTTGACATTTGACCTCGAAGGACCATCGCATCCAAAAGTTGGCATAATTTCTGATATCTACGATGAGGAACGTTCATACGAAAGCTCCAACTTGTCTACTTACTTTGAAATCCATAACAGTTGTTTTATATAATTTTATTTTAGCCCATATTTTATGTCCTAACTTAAAATAGATTTTAAAAAATCAATTTTAAAATCTTATTCTATATACAATACCATTTTGACTTTCCTGCTCAATGGAATATTTTAGAGCTTGGGAAACCCTACTAAAGCCTTATTCTCAGACCCCAGACCCCCAAAACTAAATTCCCCCCTCCTCTTCATCCCACCGAAACTAAATCCTGAATACCTCACTGGATATCCTCTCTAGCATCGATAGATCTAAATTTGACCTCGAAGGACTCTCGACATCTGAAATTTCGTAACGTTTCCTACATCTACAGCCGGATATCAATTTTCACGTATCGTATACTGGTACATCAAGGTTTGACCATTAAGTGACTTTGAACAACATGTCGGAGATCAAATTTCAGATTTTTCCTGAGATCTACGACCCTGATTACCCCTAGGTAAAAATTTTCAGAGCTCTACCAATTCTGCATCATAATTAGAATTAGCGTGATTCCTTATCACTCTATCAATATATATATTAGATGTTAATTGTGACCAGCTATGCCACAGTTGGGTAGCGCGCCAGGCTTGTAAATCTGTAATTCCTAGGTTCGAGTCCTGTCTGTGCCAGCATTGAGATTTATCATAAACAAAACTCCCCACCCTGCCCATGGTAAATAGGGGATACCGAAGGGCTTGGAAAGGCTGCTGTCCATCAGATGGGACGTTAATCCGTGGCTCCGTGTGCAAGAACGCCATATCCTGTGCAGATTAAAGAACACAGAGGATGTCCTTGATGAGAGGCTACCATTTGTCTCCCAACAGCTGTCCAGAGTATCTTCTCCCCGAAACCTCTGAGACCTCTGAATGATGATTCTAAGAGCTCCCGGAGTCCTTGTGACCTGGTCATTTAACCAATTGTGTGCTCAGAGGTAATCCAACCGACAGATTACATTTTCCCCCAATAACCATTTCGGTGGTTGAGTGGTTAACGCTCTTACTTGCTGAAAACATAGACATAGGTTCGAGCACTGGATAAGGTACGGTTGTTTCTGTCCCGTGTTGTCTTTCTGCTGAGGTCTCACCTTCCTCACAGTCTTTTCTATGGCAATTATACTGGCAAGCAACTCCTTGAGTGGTATGGAAAAAGGACAAAAAATATCCATTTGTACCCTTGCTGAGGAAGGGCACATCGTTGGACTTGGAAAGGCTGCCGTTTGTCTGATGAGACGTAGAGCCGAGGTTCCGTGTTTAGAAGAGTCATTCCCTGAGCACCTTAAAGAACACACAGAATGGATTAACGAGAAGTTTCCATCTGTCTCCAAGTATCTATCCAATCGATATCACTTTTCCTTTCCCATCTCTGAACCTTTGTGGACCTTGTGACTGATCGTTTAACCCAATTAAATGTCAGAAAGTGCTGATTAGATGTAAAGTCACCGAGGCCATTGCCCAATCTTAATTCGAATGTCCCCAGGGACTTGGAAAATGCAACTGCATGTTGTAGAGAAGCAATCACTGATTTAATTAGCAACCGGTTCCTTTGAATTGTGCGTTTCATTCTTCCATTAACAATTAAACGATTGGGAGGATTCCTAAGTGCGAATCTGCAGTTTCCAAGTTTGATTCCTAAAAAGGTTGATATTTCCGTTGCTAACCTCCAATCTGCCCTCGGTGGAAAGGGGACCCCACTGAACTTTGAAAGGCCAACGTTTGTCGGACGAACCGTCAGGTCTCATCAGTGTGTACCAGATTTATGGTGACCAAATTATGGCAATATGTATCAAAAAGGCATCGATGACGCCTCTACCAACAAAACATTTGCCCGTTATGTTTCTTTTAATTGCGAAACAATATTGAAAAAAAGGAATGCGTATTTTCTTTCCTAAGTGCGAATGATTCTCAGCATTAAGAGATTTATAGTCTAACATGAATCATAATTTTGTGCAAAATTTAAATGTAATGTTCTTCTTTGTCAGTATTCCGTATGTATTAATTCAATTGGCAAATTATGGTGATATGGTTATCTTGAATTTGACGAACATCAAAATACAGTTACAGGGTATGAAATTCTCGAAAAGGTCAGAAAACGTTAACCCGTTGTGGTTCAAAGATCTCATTCAACTTACATCCCATTTTAATAACCGTAGCTTGAATTTAAATTGGAGCATTTTAATAAACGTATAATTTCTTTTGAAATTATCTGTGGTTCATTTTAACATTGTTTCCATTTTAAAGAGGCTTTTCTAGTTGTTATAATAGTTAAAATTAGGTTATCCATTCCCATTCCACCTCATTCAGTCCCAATCAGCTCTGCCGAAAGTTATCCCTTTCCTTTCTGTCCTCTGGAACAGGAATATGAAAATATTGCTCTCCAGCACTAGTACATCGAATTTGACCTTTGACCCCCACGGACCCATCACATCCAAAATTTGAGGCAATGTCTGATATCTACGATTGAAATTACCCTCAGGCACCAATTTTTATCGCTCTAACACTGGTCGATTCATGCTTCACCTTTGACCTCGAAGGTTCCCAGCGCATCCCCATTTTCCCATTTCTGAGATCTCAGACTCAAAATACCCCCAAGTACCAATTTTTAGCTCTCTAGCAATGATAGATCTAAAGTTGACCTTTGACCTGGAAGGACTCTCCAGATCCGAAATTTTGTATCCATCTACAACATGAAACACCCCTAAGACCCAATTTCCACGTTTCTAGCACTCATAGCACTGATGATCTTTCTCCGCAAAATCCACAACTTCAATTCATGACAACGGTTAGTAATTTAGAAATTCTCTTCAGTACTTGCCTGAAAAAATTATCATTATATTGTAAAGGTAACTTCACTCAGTAGGAATCTTCCCCTAAATGATTGGTTTTTTGCCCTTTAGGAATTTTACACTCTATTATAATCTCTTAGCGGTCCCAAGGGTTCGCCTCCCCAAACCCCCTCCAAAGGCTAAGAGAAACAGAAACATTGTGCAGTTCCAATGAATTATGCTTAGTCACCCCTCCTACGCCCCTTGTCTGGGGCGGGGGTGGCTCAGTCGGTAGCGCGCCAGGCTCGTAATCTGTAGTTCCCAGGTTCGAGTCCCAGCTGGGTCAGCGTTGAGATTTATCTCCGCAAAATTCCCCGCCCTGCCCATGGTCAGTAGGGGACACCGATGGGCTTGGAAAGGCCGCCGTCCGTCGGATGGGACGTTAAGCCGTGGTCCCGTGTGTGGGAGAGTCATACCCTCTGCACGTTAAAGAACACGCTGGATGGCCTTGACCGGAGGCTACCATCTGTCTCCCAACAGCTGTTCCAGTGGGTCCCCTCCCCCAACCTTCTCTGAGCCTTCGGGGTCCATGTGACCTGGTCATTTAGCCCATGGTGTGCAAAAAAGTGCCGCTCAGAGGTAAAACAACCCAACCCAACCCTACCCCCCTTGTCAATATCTGGTTCTTGGTGTCTCCCTTATTTAACCAGTCGTTCTTTAAGGTACAGTTACCTTAAAGAACGACTGGTTAACTGAATTAGGCAATTCAATTGCCTAATTCATACTACTGTAAAATACGTTTCGAAATTTCTTAACAGAAATATCTTCTTTTTAGAAATGTCTTATCCCTATTTAAATGCAATTGCTATGAAAATTTCCTTTTCTGTTCAGTGCGTTTTCATTTAGCGTTTTACAGAAATTGGAAAAGTTGATGAATTTTCCGTCGTAAAGGTTTATAGATTATTTTCCATAATGACTTTGTGAAATTTGTATTTTAAGAACGAAACAATTGGATATCTAGTGTAATGAAAATGAATGTCAAAAAGTGAAGTCTAATATATATTGTAACGAATGTGATAAAAATGAAATGCTTTTAATAACCAGATCAGTCTGCTCTGGCAGCCCTCCCCTTCGGTTCCCCAACAGAAGAAACATTACCAATCTTCTATTAGGTAGTAACAGCCTGCACCACGAGAACGTGGGGTAGGACATTAGATTGCTAAAATAGGGCAAGGCTCTTTCCCTATTAAGTTTAGCAATCATTCGCAGGCCAGGGGCCCTAAAATGGACCGTTTATTCTTTTTAAGAAAACTACTAGCCACCTTTTATCTTTGCCACTGATTCTTATGATAAATAAAACAATCTCTTTTGACTCTTTTCCTTTCCATGGACAAAGAGGTCTCTTTTTCATTCCATCACGAACGTGCCAGGTATACAAAACACAATAATCTTGAAATCCTGTTTCGTATCTTCTTCCTCTTCCTTGAAATCCATTTGCGTGCTCTATTCCTAAAGCTTACAGGAGAGGAAGGGAATTCGTTCACAACTTGACTCTCACACTGCTCCTCTGCTTCTTTCACTTTGCTGGTATTTTCTGGTGAACACCTCTGCGTTGACAGGCAGGAAAAGTAACTCTCACACTGCTCAAACTGGCTGCTTGGTGAACTACACCTCTGAGTCGTGAGGCAGGTGAAATATCTTTCTTCAAACGGATCTTCTGTTATTACCACTTCCGATGATTTCCTTGTGATCTCTTTCTGTTCGTTCTTCTTCCCCTCACATTCCTTCTGGTGGTAACCGGGAACACGGAGGAATGGATGTTGTAGAGCTTCATCTGCACCAAGTCTCTCTGTTGGATCTAAACACAGGAAACATCCCATAAACTTCTTGAACTCTTCAGCAGTCTGATATTCCACGCCAGAAGATGGATTCGCTTCTATTAGTATTTCCAGCAAATGGTGACTTTCCATTATACCGCTGAGGACAGGCAATATGAGCTCGTCAAAGGTGATTGGCTGTGGATAATCTTTCAGTGTTCCTGTAATGGCTTGGCGAGTGAATATCTGCACTGATGTTATGCCCAATGTCCATAACTCGACAGTTACTGCTTTAATACGATCGCGCCATTTTTTTGAAGTCAGTTCTGGAGGCTTGTGACTGAAGCCGACGCCAATCCTTTTTCAAGCAGTACTATCTATTTCTGTTAATAAAGAAAAATCCGTGAGGATGGCACTATCAGAAAATGCATCAATAAGTATATTCTCTTCTTTCACATCCATGTGGCACAAACCGCAGCCGTGGAGATAGCTGAGAGCTTTCAAAACATCCCCGACGTACTTTCTCTTTCTCACAAAACAATTCGGATCAGTAAAAAACTCCCAATCGTGAATCGTATAGAAGATGTCCCTCTTCATCAGTGGCATTACAAATGCTCGACTCTCTCCTATAAGTGGGAAAGTTACATAGAGTGGTATGACGTTCGGATGTTTAAGATGTGGCCAGTAGAGATCCTCGCCTGGGGAAGGGCACGCGACCACTTTCACTGCAACTCTCCTCTTCTCCTTTCTGTCGATCATCTCGACAACCGCTCCAAACCCTCCTTCACCCAGGCGGCGTACATAATGAAACTCAGGATGACTTTTCAGACGTTCTGTAGACGCATAAATTATTCTCAATCTTTCAGCACGCATTTTAGTCGCTATAAGATCAGTAAAATAGGTTACTTACCTCAGCATGTGTTCATGAGAAAGGAAATTCTTTTTCAGTTTAACCGCCAATTCGAATGATGCGTTTTGTTGCCTCTTTTGATCAACGACCAGTACATTGTTTACGCTGTGATGTTCTATTGACGTCACCTTCGATCTTTCGTTCCATTTAATTGTTCAAACTGAATGCCAGATAATTTTTAAAAAATGAGGTACTAATAAATAAAAATAACTCGGGAAATTTATTCTGCTGGAATAACGATTATTTTGTGAAGATGTATATTTACATCAACGACAAAAAAAAAATGCGATATCTTTTTAAAGCATAAAGGAAACACAGAGTTGCTATTAATTCAGTAGTAAAGTATCCTAGGAAACGACCCGTAGACATGGGACTCAAAAAACATTGTTTTTTGCGGGGAGATTATTTAAGTGTTAGAGGATTACTTAGTTTGTAGTTTAGCAGTGACTCTCTGGAAAAGGTACAGTTGCTCAAAAAAATATGGTAGATTACAGAATTCAGAAAAAATATATGGCAACGATTCTTTTAGAAATTAGTGATCTGGCAACCTTCGAGTACGTCGGGATTAGATTGCTAATAAATCAGCCCATTCATAAGAAACAATTGTGAAAACAGTTGCCTTTCCTGATTTAGATGGCACAAAGTCCGCCATATTCAATTAAAGATATAAAAGGTCACATTGGGGAAGCAAATAATCGTCCGATGGTTGGCTTAGCGGTAGAGCGCTCGGCCATGTGTTTGGAGAGTCGCGGATTCGAATCCAGCAACATCGGCAATATTTTCTTTCACGCATTATTTGAATACTATATCTACATGTATTCTGTGTATTTAATAATAACAATAATTATTATTTCTTAGTATCAATACATTTTTTTAGGATATCTCAGACCATATGATTCCGAGGAACATTGCTGGGTACGGAATGATTTAAAAAGTTCCATTGTCTGAGCGAGGTATTCCCATTCTTTGGTTTAGAAACTTCTTACGTGGAGATGAAGATACGGGAGCTCGAAATGTGTCCATTTCTTTCCTTCCCTAAAAGGAAAGGAGAAAAATTAAACTGAAGGGGACTGATAGGAATGATTTTTAAGCGAAACGAAAGCTTGCGACATGGGGAGGGCCATCTACTCTATATTTTAGAAAGTTTCAGACCCGAGCAACCGCGGGTAAATCAGCTAATATGAAATATTTACGATTCCTTTTTCTTCTTGTGCTTATTGATTTTTAACAAGTATATATAACCAGGCTCGGATCTAGGGGAAAAAAAGTTGGGGGGGGGAAGGGAACTCAATTGAGCGGGAAAAAATAAACGAAGTGGGCTACGAGATTGAATTTCTATTTCAGTATAACATTTCCCCTTCCGTTTTAGAGGTCTTTTTAAATGATCTTGAAAAATGCATGAAATATACCTAAGTTTAGCAATTTTTTGCATTCAATTACCCTTACTAGAATTCTCAAAAGGGGAATATAGATGTTACATACAGGATTGGATACAGGGGGCCGGGTTCCCTTGTCACTCCCCCCCCCCCTATTACCGGCCCTGTAGGCCGTCCCGTGCCGTGTAGTTAGCATGCTTGGCTACCGATCAAAGGGACCTGGGTTCGAGCTCGAGTAAGGCATGGATGCTTGTGGTGTTGTTTTCTTCTGGGTCCTGTCATCCTCACAGACCTACTATGGCGAATTAAACTAACAGGCTCCTGTCAGACCTCTGTGGCAAGCAGCTGCTTGAGGGGGTATTTATTTCTCTGCAATTATCGCAAAAATGCCAGGAACAATAACACAACAATGCAGCAATAGTTTTCATCACTTTTGTGCAGGGTAATTGAGAAGTAGCTATACTGCTTTAAATATTTATCTCTTTTATTGGGACGAGGTTGGCTCAGTCGGTAGAGCTCCAAGCTCCTAATCTGATGATCCCAGGTTCAAGTCTTAACTGCGCCTGCTTTGAGCCACCGTCCTTTGGCTGAGACATTAAATCCTGGTCCCATGTGCAAGAGAGAGCCATACTCTGTACACGTTAAATAAACGCGCTGAATGGCCTTGACAGCAAACTTCCATCTGTCATATTTGCCTTGGGGTATTTGTGACATGGCCATTTAATCCATCGTATGCACAAAAGCAACGTTCAGAAGTATAAACTGTTCAACCCACGTTATTTCCCAAATGAAAACAAAAGACATGGTAAATGAAGAGAAATGTACGAAGAGTTTAGAGATGTTTAATATGAGCGCCGTAGGTAATGCGGCAAACTTCCAACGGGTTGGGTTGTTTTACCTCTGAGCGGCACTTTTTTGCACACCATGGGCTAAATGGCCAGGTCACATGGACCCCGAAGGCTCAGAGAAGGTTGGGGGAGGGGACACACTGGAACAGCTGTTGGGAGACAGATGTAGCCTCCCGTCTAGGCCATCCAGTGTGTTCTTTAATGTGCACAGCGTATGGCTCTCCCGCACACGGGGCCACGGCTTAACGTCCCATCCGACGGACGGCGGTCTTCCCAAGCCCATCGGTGCCCCCTACTGACCGTGGGCAGGGCGGAGAATTTTTGTGGAGATAAATCTCAACGCTGACCCAGCTGGGACTCGAACCTGGGAACTACAGATTACGAGCCTGGCGCGCTACCGACTGAGCCACCCCCGCCCCACTTCCAACGGTTTTCGTCTACCTCCCGCACTCTATGGTGCATATTAGAAGTTATTTGGATGGTGACTAATAGTAATCTGTCATCCAGTTCATTATGGACTATGGTGAAGGCGGCTGATGAGCTGCATCTATGAGGAAACCCTCACAGAAAAAAATCGAGTGAGGGTTTGATGCGTTTCGTCAAACTGAAATACAAACTGTGCTTTATGTGCATCTGCACAATCCCGCATTTCTGCTTTTCCCACAGAAACATGAAATCAAATTTCATGTATTTGAATTTCCTTTCATTGTAATAGTTGTTTTCTTTTTGCGTGAGAGATTGGATTGGATTGTTTTACCTCTGAGCGGCATTTTTTTGCACACCATGGGCTAAATGGCCAGGCCACAAGGACCCCGAAGGCTCAGAGAAGGTTGGGGGAGGGGACCCACTGGAACAGCTGTTGGGAGACAGATGGTAGCCTCCCGTCAAGGCCATCCAGCGTGTTCTTTAACGTGCACAGGGTATGGCTCTCCCGCACACGGGGCCACGGCTTAACATCCCATCCGACGGACGGCGGCCTTTCCAAGCCCATCAGTGTCCCCTACTGACCGTGGGCAGGGCGGGGAAATTTTGCGGAGATAAATCTCAACACTGACCCAGCTGGACTCGAACCTGGGAACTACAGATTACGAGCCTGGCGCGCTACCGACTGAGCCACCCCCGCCCCAAACGTGAGAGATAAAGAAGTTACATTAGTAGTGGGTTCTCACTTCAGTCCCCCCACTAGTGCTTTTCCCCCATGACGTCACCGGCCACGCCCATATGACGTCACAGACGACGCCCCTATGACGTCACAAGCCACGCCCACTACCTACCACGGCCCTATGACGTCACAGGCCACGCCCACTTCCGACCACGCGCATATGCCGTCACATGCCACGCCCCTATGACGTCACCGCCCACTTCCCCATATGACATAGCATTACGTAACATGGCGTAATCATTACATAATCATTACATAACAGACCACGCCCCCTTATTCATAATTAATAATCCCCCTTTCCCCTCAGTGGCGCCATCTGTTGACAGTGAGAAATACTATTTTCCCCAAAAAACCTTATTTTAAGTCTAATTTCTCGTTTTCGGACCCCCCAGTAGTCCCACCTATATTTTAATCCCTCCCCCTTATTAAAAAAAACCCTGGTGTCATCTGTTGACAGTGAGAAGTACTGTTTTCCCAAAAAACCCTTTAAGTCTAATTTCTCGTTTTCGGACCCCCCAGTCGCCCCACATATATTTTAAGCCCTCCCTCCTTTTGCAGACCCTCTGGTTGACCTATATTTTAAGCCCCCTCCATCCCTCAGATCGGCAGATGCAAGACTCGGAATAATTGCATGGGTGGCAAAGATCGGTTGTTGCAAGTCTCAGAATAATTGCGCAGAAAGGGATGATGCAAGCCTCAGAATAATTGCAAAACTTTCGACAGCAGTCACTCACAGAAAATCAGTTCCCAAAATTGTATATTCCTTGTATTACCCATTTTTATTCCTTATTAATTAAACACTCATTAAAATTCCCCTTTTTTAAACTCCCTTATCAAAAGTTCAAACTGTTAAAACTTCACTGATCACAAACTCCATTCCTTTACAAGTCCACTAAACTTAGAAAATGAACCCCAAAGTTGTATATTCCCTGTATTACCCATTTTTATCAGTTATTAATTAAACACTTATCAAAAACTCTCTTCCTCCTCATTAAAAACCCTCCTTTATTAAAACTTCACAAACTCCCTCGTTACCCACGTTCATTTTTCCAAGTCCAGTAAAATTTGGAATGGCAACATTTTTGGAATTCGTCCTTTATCGAGTCATGCATGTAGCAACAAGAAAGTCAGCGTATGTGTCAGGTCTCTTCTTATCGGAGATGAAGGGTCAAGAGTAATGTCACCACACGCTGTCTGCAGCACCGTATTTGCATCTGTTCCTGATAAGATCTGATTAATATCTACAAGCTTTATCCACGCCTGAGTGAGTGACGGCACTTAATCGCTACACCGTCAAAGAGTGAATGCCGATGGTATGCTATCTGTTTACATCTGCTAATGATAAACGAAAATATTTCGGATGACGCTTTAGCTCACGTGTTTCCCTAGAACGTATCTCACGAAGGGAGGCTTATCGGATGAAGGTTGGCCTTGATCGTGTCGAGAGATGTATCAAGGTCGTTTATGAGATAATATTTTCCTGTATATAAGCTCGCACCCCGCTTTCTTCGTCATTCCTTGCTTACTGGTTAGAAAGCTATCAGAAGTTTTTCCTCCGAGTTTGCTTAGTTTTTGCGAGATGTCTACGATCCGTGAGTTTGCACAATCTGCTGAGATGGCTGATGAGAGAAAGGACGTAGCCCGTTCCTTTGAAGAGTTGCAGTCCCTCGTAAGCCAGTTAGAGGGCAAACGGTCAGCATCACCTGTGGTCCCCTCACCCAAGCGTATGTGTTTGCCATCGTTCCAGAGAGCGGGCGAAGCTCTCAGTGCTCTAGAAAGGGTATCCTGTACTGCTGGCGGTACGAACTGCACCTATGTCCAGGCGCACCCGTGGGACGGATCACGTGCCGGGCCTTCGCATTCTGCAGACGTCGTCTCGCTGCCATGTGCTCCGGCTGTGAGTTCTTCTGATGCTCCGCATTATACCGTGACGAAAGTGAGGAACTTTAATTCGGCCAAATTTAAGACGCAATTCATCTCAACGAGCGTCCGACTCGGTGGAATGGATGATGTCGCTGCGCATAATTTTATACCAACCTTCCGCAAACTGCATGGTCAATTATTACGTGAGCTTGTACCCCAGGGACAGTACAGCCACGTGCGATTAGTGTTTAGATCGGACTCGATCAAGAACCTGGTAAATCGTCCTCTGTGTAAGAGGAATGAACTGACGGAGGAGCGATTCATCACCTCCTTAGAACGCGTTATTCAATCTAATGAAGGAATCGGCCCCCAGAGTCAATTGGAATTTGATTTTGTGTGCGACGATTTGGAGCGTGTCGGTCGTGGAGGTAGACGTCGTGCACCTGAAAACCGTAATCTCGCTGATATGGATACCTTTTTAAAAAATAAAAGAGCTATCGTAACGATACAGAACAACGACAATACTTGTTTGGGTCGAGCTCTAGTGGTGGCTAGAGAATTGAATTTGAAAAAACGAGACTTGCCTAACAAATATGGAGATGTGAGAAGAAGCCATCTTAAGCTACAAAGCATCGAAGCCCTTCAGCTACATCGAGAGGCAGGCGTTCCTCTCGATCCGTGTGGAATACCGGAAGTCAAGCTGTTCCAACAGCCTTTGTCACCAGCTCTCCGCATTGTGGTTTATTCGGCTGAAGACTGTTTCCTGCCTGTGTTTGTAGGCCCTGAGGCTCCCCAGAGTATCTTTCTGCTTTACCGCAATCATCATTTCGACGTGATCGCTACTCCTGCAGGACTTTTCGGTACGCAAAAATTCTGCACTACCTGTTTAAAGGCATACAACCGTGAAGGTCACGTTTGTCAAGGCACCTGCAACCGGTGTCTGACACCGAACGTCGTGCATAGTGGAGACCCTCTTCTGTGCCCTAACTGTAGTATGTATTTGAGAGGCCGTGATTGCTTTCAAGCGCATCTACAGTTATCCTGCCAGCAACGTCATCGCTGCACAAAGTGCCTGGACTTTTACGATCGAAAGAAGAAACATATCTGCCGTGAAAACAAGCCTCAGTTTGTGGAACCCTTGAAATTAAAGCCAGTGGAACAAAATTACATTTTTTTCGATGTGAAAACGGTTCAACTGACGGACGGCGTCTTAAAACCTATCCTATATGTGGCCACATACAAAGCAGAAGACGAGTGGCGTGTAATATCGTTTCCCGATGTGAATGAATTTAAGGACTGGCTTCTCGGTGAAAGTAAACCAGGCAAACAACGCTTTTCTAACACGACCGTCATAGCTCACAATTTCCGTGGCGTTGACGGAATGTTTGTCGTCGTTTATCTTTATCGGCATCTACTGAAACCCGACCTTGTGTTTCAAGGTTCCAAAACTTTAGGAATTTTCCTCAACGGACTGAAAATACGTTTCATCGACAGTTTTTCATTTATCCAGGCACCGTTGAGGGCATTTTCCAAAACCTTTGACGTAGAAACCGTGAAAGGTTTTTTCCTGTTCGACTTCGTCAGGGAACAAAATTTGCAGTATACGGGGTCGATTCTGGACGTCAGTTACTTTCGCCCTGAGGATATGAATGCTACTATAAGGGCCGAATTTGAAGCTTGGTATGCTTCTGCTTCCCTCAAAGAATGGGACTTTAAGCGCGAACTTCTCTTTTATTGCGAAGCCGATACAGTGTTACTGCAAAAGAGCTGTGAAAAATTTCGGCTCGATTTCATAGCCCTTACCGAAGTCGACCCATTCGCCCAAGACCTCACCAGTGCCGGCACCTGTCAAAGGGTATTTCGAGGAAAATTTTTACAGAAGAATGTGCTGGGTGTGTGTCCCCCACGAGGCTACTCAGCCAGCAACGACCGACAGTCGCTGAAAGCACTGGCCTGGCTGCAGTACGAAGCAGAGAAAAACAACCTCCAAATTCAAACGGCTCGTTCGCCTCAGGGTGAATTTAAAATCTCCAAATTTAAATTAGATGGTATTTGTCATGACACCCGTACCATCTACGAAGCGATGGGTTGCTGGCATCACGGCTGTGTGGAATGTTTTCGCCCTGAGGCCATCCAGTCTGTAGAGAAGAAACCCTTTTCAGCTCTTTACAACCGAACTCTGGATCGTTTTGGAGCTATAAAACTATTGATGCCCCAGTATGACATCAAGGTCATGTGGGAGCACGAATTTGATCGTTTACTCCGTACGGATCCTGCAATGGCAACCGTCTATAAAAATATTGAGCCCATCAGAAGGATCGGCGCTAGGGATTTTCTGTTCGGCGGCAGGACCGAGTGTTTCACGTGCTACGCTTCCGAGGACCAGGGCGTGAACCTCGACTATTACAACGTGAATAGTTTATATCCTGCCGTCTGCAAAAAATCACCCTACGGAAAAGGACACCCCCAAAGGATCACGCAGGACTTCATCTATGACGTGGACTTTTATTTCGGGGTGATGCATGCCACCGTCCTTCCACCTGGCGATATCTTCATCCCTGTGCTCCCGTTCAAGGCCAATGGGAAGCTACTGTTCCCACTCTGTAGGGCCTGCGCTGAAGGATAACTGGCGCCACCGTGTACCTATACCGTGAATCAGCATGTGTTGACCGGATCGTGGTGCACTTTCGAAATATACACCGCTGTGAGAGCAGGGTATAAAATTCAGAAGATACTCGATGTCTGGCACTTCGACACTGTAGTGCAATACGATCCTGTCAGCAAATAAGGGGGTGTCTATGCTGGTTATATAGATACCTTCCGGGGTGTTAAACAGAAGTACACCGGTTTCCCTCCAGGCATCAAAACAGACGCAGAAAAAGAGGCGTTCTGTGAGGCTTTTTTTTCAGGTGGAAGGGGTACGAATCCTTCCGTCTGAAGTGAAGAACAACCCCATCTACAGGCAAGTCTCCAAGATTTTTCTTAACTCCGCTTGGGGGAAGAATGCGGAGAATCTCACCCGGACCACCACCACCATAGTAAGCTGCCCAGTCCAATATATGGAGCTCTTATCAGACGCATCCAAAGTTATTACGGACATAGTACCGATCAATGCAGATGCCGTTCTGGTAACTCACCATCAAGGAGGCAACTCCGGCGAATTTGAAAGGTAGCCTTATTTTGGCTGCCATGGTGACAAGCCATGCATGGCTGGAATTATATGCCCTGCTCTCCAAACTAGGCCGGCGTGTACTCTATTCCGATACGGACTCTGTCATCTTCAGCACAAGCCCATCCGACACCTTCATCCCTCCAGAAGGACAGTTTCTGGGTTCATGGGTGTCTTAAATCAGGTCAAAATATGGTGCCAGTGTGAGAATCACCGACTACGTGGGAGCGGCCACTAAGAGCTATGCTCTGAGACTTAGCAATGGAGACGAGATTCTTCGTGCGAAAGGGCTAAGTCTCACACAGAAAAACCGAGAGAAATATAATTTTCAACTTCTGAAAGCCATGGTTCTAGAACAGTCTCCGGTCAATGAGTGCTTCACAGTGCCCTTTAACGTAGTGAGAAACAAAGTGGATGCGATAGTCATTAACAGGCCTATGATCAAGAAATTCCATGTGAACTTGGACAAACGCTATCTCCCACCTGGCGAAACTGTTTCGGTTCCTTACAGTTATGTGGATACTCAACTTGACATCTTGTTAGATTTATTGTAAGTTATTATAGTATATTATATTAGTATATTATATACTAATTAATATATTATATACTAATTAATTATATATATTAGTATATTATATAAGTATATTATATTTTTAAATGTGTGGTCCGGGTGAGATTCTCTGCATTCTTCCCCCAAGTGGAGTTAAGAAAAATCTTGGAGACTTACCTCGAGATGGGGTTGTTCTTCACTTCAGACGGAAGGATTTGTACCCCTTCCGCCTGAAAAAAAGCCTCACAGAACGCCTCTTTTTCTGCATCTGTTTTGACGTCTGGAGGGAAACCGGTGTACAGTCGCTCAAAAAAGTATCTGAACGCTATGGTTGATTACAGAATTCAGAAAAAATATCTGGCAACGATTTTTTTAGAAATTAATGATCTGGCAATCTTCGTGTACTCTACACGAAGGTTGCCAGATAGCTAATTTCTAAAAAATCGTTGCCAGTTGTTTTTTCTGAATTTTGTATACAACCATAGCGTTCGGATACATTTTTGAGCGACTGTACTTCTGTTTAACACCCCGGAAGGTATCTATATAACCAGCATAGATACCCCCTTTTCTGCTCACAGGATCGTATTGCACTACAGTGTCGAAGTGCCAGACATCGTGTATCTTCTGAAGTTTATACCCTGCTCTCACAGCGGTGTATATTTCGAAGGTGCACCACGATCCGGTCAACATACGCAGATTCACGGTACGGGTACACAGTGGCGCCAGTTGTCCTTCAGCGCAGGCCCTACAGAGTGGGAACAGTAGCTTCCCATTGGCCTTGAACGGGAGCACAGGGATGAAGATATCGCCAGGTGGAAGGACGGTGGCATGCATCACCCCGAAATAAAAGTCCACGTCATAGACGAAATCCTGCGTGATCCTTCGGGGGTGTCCTTTTCTGTAGGGTGATTTTTTGCAGACGGCAGGATATAAACTATTCACGTCGTAATAGTCGAGGGTCACGCCCTGGTCCTCGGAAGCGTAGCACGTGAAACACTCGGTCCTGCCGCCGAACAGAAAATCCCTAGCGCCGATCCTTCTGATGGGCTCAATATTTTTATAGACGGTTGCCATTGCAGGATCTGTACGGAGTAAACGATCAAATTCGTGCTCCCACATGACCTTGATGTCATACTGGGGCATCAATAGTTTTATAGCTCCAAGACGATCCAGAGTTCGGTTGCAAAGAGCTGAAAAGGGTTTCTTCTCTTCAGACTGGATGGCCTCAGGGCGAAAACATTCCACACAGCCGTGATGCCAGCAACCCATCGCTTCGTAGATGGTACGGGTGTCATGGCAAATACCATCTAATTTAAATTTGGAGATTTTAAATTCACCCTGAGGCGAACGAGCCGTTTGAATTTGGAGGTTGTTTTTCTCTGCTTCGTACTGCAGCCAGGCAAGTGCTTTCAGCGACTATTGGTCGTTGCTGGCTGAGTAGCCTCGTGGGGGACATACACCCAGCACATTCTTCTGTAAAAATTTTCCTCGAAATACCCTTTGACAGGTGCCGGCACTGGTGAGGTCTTGGGCGAATGGGTCGACTTCGGTAAGGGCTATGAAATCGAGCCGAAATTTTTCACAGCTCTTTTGCAGTAACACTGTATCGGCTTCGCAATAAAAGAGAAGTTCGCGCTTAAAGTCCCATTCTTTGAGGGAAGCAGAAGCATACCAAGCTTCAAATTCGGCCCTTATAGTAGCATTCATATCCTCAGGGCGAAAGTAACTGACGTCTGGAATCGACCCCGTATACTGCAAATTTTGTTCCCTGACGAAGTCGAACGGGAAAAAACCTTTCACGGTTTCTACGTCAAAGGTTTTGGAAAATGTCCTCAACAGTGCCTGGATAAATGAAAAACTGTCGATGAAACGTATTTTCAGTCCGTTGAGGAAAATTCCTAAAATTTTGGAACCTTGAAACACAAGGTCGGGTTTCAGTAGATGCCGATAAAGATAATCGACCACAAACATTCCGTCAACGCCACGGAAATTGTGAGCTATGACGGTCGTGTTAGAAAAGTGTTGTTTGCCTGGTTTTATTTCACGGAGAAGCCAGTCCATAAATTCATTCACATCGGGAAACGATATTACACGCCACTCGTCTTCTGCTTTGTATGTGGCCACATATAGGATAGGTTTTAAGACCCCGTCCGTCAGTTGAACCGTTTCCACATCGAAAAAAATGTAATTTTGTTCCACTGGCTTTAATTTCAAGGGTTCCACAAACTGAGGCTTGTTTTCACGGCAGATATGTTTCTTCTTTGGATCGTAAAAGTCCAGGCACTTTGTGCAGCGATGACGTTGCTGGCAGGATAACTGTAGATGCGCTTGAAAGCAATCAGGGCCTCTCAAATACATACTACAGTTAGGGCACAGAAGAGGGTCTCCACTATGCACGACGTTCGGTGCAGACACCGGTTGCAGGTGCCTTGACAAACGTGACCTTCACGGTTGTATGCCTTTAAACAGGTAGTGCAGAATTTTTGCGTACCGAAAAGTCCTGCAGGAGTAGCGATCACGTCGAAATGATGATTGCGGTAAAGCAGAAAGATACTCTGGGGAGCCTCAGGGCCTACAAACACAGGCAGGAAACAGTCTTCAGCCGAATAAACCACAATGCGGAGAGCTGGTGACAAATGCTGTTGGAACAGCTTGACTTCCGGTATACCACACGGATCGAGAGGAACGCCTGCCTCTCGATGTAGCTGAAGGGCTTCGATGCTTTGTAGCTTAAGATGGCTTCTTCTCACATCTCCATATTTGTTAGGCAAGTCTCGTTTTTTCAAATTCAATTCTCTAGCCACCACTAGAGCTCGACCCAAACAAGTATTGTCGTTGTTCTGTATCGTTACGATAGCTCTTTTATTTTTTAAAAAGGTATCCATATCAGCGAGATTACGGTTTTCAGGTGCACGACGTTTACCTCCGCGACCGACACGCTCCAAATCGGCGCACACAAAATCAAATTCCAATTGACTATGGGGGCCGATTCCTTCATTAGATTGAATAACGCATTCTAAGGAGGTGATGAATCGCTCCTCCGTCAGTTCATTCCTCTTACACAGAGGAAGATTAACTGGGTTCTTGATCGAGTCCGATCTAAACACTAATCGCATGTGGCTGTACTGTCCCTGGGGTACAAGCTCACGTAATAATTGACCATGCAGGTTGTGGAAGGTCGGCATAAAATTATGCGCAGCGACGTCATCCATTTCGCCGAGTCCGATGCTCATTGAGATGAATTGCGTCTTAAATTTGGCCGAATTAAAGTTCCTCACTTTCGTCATGGTATAATGCGGAGCATCAGAAGAATTCACAGCCGGAGCACATGGCAGCGAGACGACGTCTTCAGAGAAGTTGAACCGTTTCCACATTCCACACTTTGTGGAGACAAGGCACGTGATCCGTCCCACGTTTGTGCCGGGACATAGGTGCGGTTCGACCGCCAGCTGTACAGGATACTCTTCGCAGAGCGCTGAGAGCTTCGCCCGCTCTCTGGAACGATGGCAAACACATACGCTTGGGTGAGGGGACCACAGGTGATGCTGACCGTTTGCCCTCTAACTGGCTTACGAGGGACTGCAACTCTTCAAAGGAACGGGCTACATCCTTTCTCTCATCAGCCATCTCAGCAGATTGTGCAAACTCACGGATCGTAAACATCTCGCAAAAACTAAGCAAACTCGGAGGAAAAACTTCTGATAGCTTTCTAACCAGTAAGCAAGGAATGACGAAGAAAGCGGGGTGCGAGCTTATATACAGGAAAATATTATCTCATAAACGACCTTGATACATCTCTCGACACGATCAAGGCCAACCTTCATCCGATAAGCCTCCCTTCGTGAGATACGTTCTAGGGAAACACGTGAGCTAAAGCGTCATCCGAAATATTTTCGTTTATCATTAGCAGATGTAAACAGATAGCATACCATCGGCATTCACTCTTTGACGGTGTAGCGATTAAGTGCCGTCACTCACTCAGGCGTGGATAAAGCTTGTAGATATTAATCAGATCTTATCAGGAACAGATGCAAATACGGTGCTGCAGACAGCGTGTGGTGACATTCCTCTTGACCCTTCACCTCCGATAAGAAGAGACCTGACACATACGCTGACTTGCTTGTTGCTACACGCATGACTCGATAAAGGACGAATTCCAAAAATGTTGCCATTCCAAATTTTACTGGACTTGGAAAAATGAACGTGGATAACGAGGGAGTTTGTGAAGTTTTAATAAAGGAGGGTTTTTGATGAGGAGGAAGAGAGTTTTTGATAAGTGTTTAATTAATAAGGAATAAAAATGGATAATACAGGGAATATACAACTTTGGGGTTCATTTTCTAAGTTTAGTGGACTTGTAAAGGAATGGAGTTTGTGATCAGTGAAGTTTTAACAGTGTGAACTTTTGATAAGGGAGTTTAAAAAAGGGGAATTTTAATGAGTGTTTAATTAATAAGGAATAAAAATGGGTAATACAGGGAATATACAACTTTGGGGTTCATTTTCTAAGTTTAGTGGACTTGTAAAGGAATGGAGTTTGTGATCAGTGAAGTTTTAATAGAGTGAACTTTTGATAAGGGAGTTTAAAAAAGGGGAATTTTAATGAGTGTTTAATTAATAAGGAATAAAAATGGGTAATACAGGGAATATACAACTTTGGGGTTCATTTTCTAAGTTTAGTGGACTTGTAAAGGAATGGAGTTTGTGATCAGTGAAGTTTTAATAGAGTGAACTTTTGATAAGGGAGTTTAAAAAAGGGGAATTTTAATGAGTGTTTAATTAATAAGGAATAAAAATGGGTAATACAGGGAATATACAACTTTGGGGTTCATTTTCTAAGTTTAGTGGACTTGTAAAGGATGGAAGTTTGTGATCAGTGAAGTTTTAATAGAGTGAACTTTTGATAAGGGAGTTTAAAAAAGGGGAATTTTAATGAGTGTTTAATTAATAAGGAATAAAAATGTGTAATACAGGGAATATAAAATTTTGGGAGCTGATTTTCTGTGAGTGACTGCTATTGAAAATTTTGCAATTATTCTGAGGCTTGCATCATCCCTTTCTGTGCAATTATTCTGAGACCTGCAACAACCGATCATTGCCACCTATGCAATTATTCCGAGTCTTGCATTAGCCGATCCTCGTGGAATAGGTGGGCTTAAAATATAGGTAGGGCTTAAAATATAGGTCAACCAGGGGGTCTGCAAAAGGAGGGAGGGGTATAAATATAGGTCAACCATGGAGAGTCTGAAAAAAAAATCGGAAATTAGAGTTAAAATAAGGTTTTTTCCGAAAATAGTACTCTTCATTGGCAACAGATGGCGCCAGGGTATTTTTTAATAAGGGGGAAGGAATTTTTAATAAGGGGGAGTAATTTTTAATAGGGGGAAATGAAAAATCGAAGAATTAGAAATAAGATAATGGTGTTTGGGAAATAGTACTCTTCATTGTCACCAGATGGCGTCATGGGGGTGAAAGGGGGCTTTTTAATAGGGGGGAGGATTTATTAATTTTTAATAAGGGGGCGTGGCCTGTTACGTCATGTTACGTAATGTTACATCATAGGGTTGTGGCCGGAAGTGGGCATGGCTTGCGACGTCGTAGGGGCGTGGCCGGTGACGTCGTAGTGGCCGTGGCCGGTGACGTCGTAGGGGGAAAGCACTAGTGGGGGACTGAAGTGAGAACCCACTACTTACATTTATAGGGCCAGTGGTGGCTCAGTTGGTAGCACGTCAGGCTCATAATCTGCAGTTCCCAGGTTCGAGTCCCAGCTGGGTCGGCGTTGAGATTTATCTACACAAAACTCCCTGCCTATGGTCAGTAGGGGACACTGATGGGATTGGAAAGACAACCGTCCATCGGATGGGACGTTAAGCCTTGGCCCGAGTGCGAGAGAGCCATACCCTGTGCACGTTAAAGGACAGGCTGGATGGCCCTTGATGAGAGGCTACCACTGTCCCCCAACAGCTGTTCGGTGGGTCCCCAACCTTCTCTGAGCCCTCGTGGCCTGGCTAACTCATCAGTCTCCCCATTGTCATGTCAAAACTCCTAGCCATTGAACGTCAAGAAACGCTTCCACGTGTAGTGGCACCTTCATTCACCCTGGGAAACCCTGTCTCTTGGTTCCCATCCCCTTTGCTCTTTTTCGGTGCGATCGTATCACTTTGCCATCCCCACTTGAATTTTTTTCCAGATCCTGGCTTAGTACAAGATATGACTCAGTTGCACATGGGACCACGGCTTCGTCCCTCATTAGGGACGGCGGCCTTTCCAATCCCATCGGTGTCCCCTTTCTCACCAGGGACAGAATGAAATTGCATGCTGGATGGCCTTGACTACCATCTGTCTCCATATAGCTGTTCCAGTGGGTCCCCCAACCTTCTTCGAGTCTTCAGGGTCCTTGTGATCTGGTTATTTTACCCATTATCTGCAAATAAAGTGCCGCTCAGTGGTAAAAAATATTGTCATTATCCTCTGATCATAATTTAATATAAATCTCACATGCGAGGGACTCCAGCTTTTCTTTATTCTGGAAGAGGTAGGGCTATTCACTGACTCTGCTCTTGATAGCATTCTTGACCTACCTGAATGACAAGCCGAAAAATTTTTATACCTCTATCACAAGCAGCTGTTTCAGGAGAGGGGGTTGGTTTACCGCTGAACGGCAGTTTCTTTGCACACGGTGAGTTAAACGGCCAGGTCACAAGGACCCCAAAGGCTCATAAAAGGTTGGGAAAGAGGACCCACTGAATAGCTGTTAGGAGACAGATGGTAGCCTCCCGTCAAGGCCAGTCAGCTTGCTCTTTAACGTGCGCAGGGTATGGCTCTCCTGCACATGTGGCCACTCCTTAACGTTTCATCGGATGGACGGCGACTTTTCCAAGCCCATCTGTGTCCCATACAGACCGTGGGCAATTTTGCGGAGATAAATCTCAACGCTAACCCAGGTGAGACTCGAACCTGGACACTTCAGAATGTGAGCCTGGCACGCTACCGACTGAGTCACCACCACTCCTTAAAATTAGTTAGAACACTACCAGAAGCTGGAACAAAACAAATTCGGGACGATTATTTAAATTAAATTATTCAATTCCTTATTCTAACTGATTTTCAGGTTGAAGATCTTTGTCAGTCGTCTCTTTATTTCCTTATTTGGTAACTTAACGGCAAAGACCAGTTTCGCCCCTGCATTGTTGGTTTCTCTGCATACACAGGTCGACTTCGAGTGTAGAGTGTGTTAAAATAAAACAAGCGTTTTGAACTAAAAATAATCAAAAGGCTTTATTTTTTCCGAAAATATTTTGGTAAATAATGCATTTCGAGAATAGCTTTAAAAAGAAAAAACGAATTATAGGCATCTTTTCAGTCCGATTCAGTTCAGTTCAAAATCAGGCATCTCCCCAAAAGTTTTTTGGACATTCGAACCCTGCCTGTTCTAGTTAAAGTTCCTCAAAAAAATTTGAACCAGGAGCCACCACTGATCATTGCCTTATTTATGGGTAAATCTTTAGCAATGAAACTGAATTCCCCCCCCCCCCCAACCAAGTAGCTAAAGTAGAATCGAAATCTGATCCAGATTGGTAACTTTTTTCATTTCGCTCAGAAAATATTATTAAAAAAACGATAAAGATTATTCGAAGCTTTCCAGTTAAAAAACATATTCTTTACAACCCCCCCCCCCCCAAAAAAAAAAAAAGAAAAAAAAATCAGCTTCTTGATATTCATTTTGATCTGGAAGGTTCATTGATTTCGAATCAGCGATAAAAAACAAACCTTCTTTCGTTTGAAATGCCCTTCAAGAATTGGGGTTGAATAAGGAAAAAAATGCCGCAAGATTCAATCGCTCTCCGGTTTAGAGCGAATTCTCGAAAGCAGCTGACCAATCGAAAGAGTTAGCTGACGAGCCTCGTTGTTAAAAAGATTGATCCCTGCAAGTAGTACTTGCGGTGATATTGTGAGGCCTTAACTTGACTGCGATGCAAGGTTCTCCTCCATTACCGGTACAGGAAACGGGGGTCTTTTTTGCTTCCCAAAGCCAGTTGCAAGTAATAACCTTTCGAAGAATCTGAACTTTGATGAAATATACACTGCATTGAAATGTAGCTCAAAAGTTTAACGATGACGACTTTGAATTGTATAAACAATATATCCCCCTTTCTTCTTGTTGCTGATATCATCTGGAATAAGCTTTAAATGTGATTATGCCAGAGGAGAAATTCAGCGTGTAATATTTTCCAAATGTTTTATTCCGTTTTGGGCCTCCCCCATCCTCCTCTTTTTATCTCGTTTAAAAAAAAACTCGTTTCCAAATGAGCCAAGCACCTCTCCAGAGATTATAGGAAGATTATGTTTGTGTCGTTTTTCTGCTGAGGTCCTGCCATCCTCTCAGACCTTCTACTCTGGCATATAAACTGACGGGCTCCTGTAAGACCCCTGTGGCAAGCAGCTGCTTGACGGGGTATTTATTTATTATGTATAGGAGCATGAGCAGTTGACTCTTGCATAGTTCTCGTAGACACATAGGTTGACCGATAGGCTATTGAGCAGTGATGTAAGAGAACTGTGGAAGCATCAACTGCGCATGCTCAGTCTCCCCAGTTGTCGCACTGCTCACCTACAGGTTACATCGGCAAATTTTCTTTCTTGTTCTGAGAAAAATCATTTTAGAGATTTTTTTTTTCGTAAAGAATTAGCAGATCAAGAAATGATTTTGTCATTTATTTTGTGCTCAGTTTCTATAGTTCTGGAGCAAAAAAAGTGTAATATTCTTATATAATTAAAACCTTCAAATGGAAAGTATACAATTCTAGATTTCCTTCACCAGAATCAAAAAAAAATGCTGTATTTTACGAATTATTGTATGTTATTTTTCGAATGATAGTTTAGTACTTAATTTTTCAAGGAGTTTAAAGGAATAAGTTGTACTTTACTTCAATACTAGTCTTATAATTCACATTGATACTTCTTCTCTGGTTAAATAAAAAGACGTATTTTTATTAACCTAAAAAAATATTACTGCCTAGGTCAATTAATATTAATTACTATATGTTTAGTAATAAAGCATTTATTGGCTGTATAATATAATATAGTTTGGTTCTTTCTATTGTTAGATATCGCAGTGAATATTATATATATTATTTTTAATCAAGATAAAAGGAAATTTTTATCTTTGATTCTGGATGCTTACGCAGTATCTTCGGAATTGGAGGGTTTCATTTTGTAAGTAATGGTAATGTTAGGCTAAGCAGTCTGCAACCACTTTTGAGGGGCGGGGCTCCTCAAAAGTGTGGGGGTGGCTCAGTCGCTAGCGCGCCAGGTCGTAATCTGTAGTTCCCAGGTTCGAGTCCCAGCTGGGTCAGCATTGAGATTTATCTCCGCAAAAATTCCCCGCCCTGTCCACGGTCAGTAGGGGACACCGATGGGCTTGGAAAGGCCGCCGCACGTCGAATGGGACGTTAAGCCGTGGTCCCGTGTGTGGGAGAGCCACACCCTGTGCACGTTAAAGAACATGCTGGATGGCCTTGACGTGAGGCTACCATCTGTCTCCCAACAGCTGTTTCAGTGGGTCCTCTCTCCCAACCTTCTCTGAGCCTTCGGGGTCCATGTGACCTGACCATTTAGCCCATGGTGTGCAAAAAAGTGCCGCTCAGAGGTAAAACAATCCAACCCAACCACTTTTGAGTAGCATATTTTGCAGAGAGAGACTTCATTACTTTGGCCATGTTCCCCATACGCATAACGAGAGATTAGAGAATAAGATTATGGATGATGTGCCTAAAAGGCCAGAGAATAAGAGGGAGACATAGGTTGCGGTGGGCAGACAATGTCAAATAAGACCTTGTTAGAATTGGCTTTCAGTTTGCCAAATACATCAGCTCTACTCAGGACAGACATTTTGAGAGCTGAATTACACAGTCTGCTTGGACCTTTTTACTCCAAGGCTGCTTCAAGACTATATATGTAATAACGTTTAAGGTGAATCTTTTTAATAACATTTGCAATTTATGATTTATTTCTTGTAAATTGCTTCTTTTTAATGTTGTCGTTTGTTTTCATGCAAAATGTGAAGTACTCTGGAAGTACTATGTATGATATTGAAATTTTCGAATGCAAAACGAGTTTTGCAGAAATGATGACAGAGCTAACATAAGCTAACTTGTCAGCAGTATAGTGGTCATAACTAGGAGATGAGATATCACTGAGAAGACTGAGATGCAGAATAAATTTTTAAGTAGTTACATGCTTGTTTGTCGTTGTCTGATGATCTCACAAAAGTTCAGTTTCTACAAATGTCAATGTTTTATAATTATCTGTATTAGGATTTGAAGGATACTTAGTTACAATTCCTCTCCTCAGTGTTATCCTAAAGAAAGAGAGTTTTATTGGGTCACTATGCCATGCAAATTAACTGACAGAGGTAAGGCTAAGCTAAATTTAGTTGCAGCGCTGAAAGAGTATTAAAGAACGACAGAACAACACTTAGAGTACGATATTGGCAATCCTTTATCAAATTTAAGGACCCTGAAAAGGGCCGTTTTCTTTCAAGTAGAGACCTAGAAGGAATTCGTTGAAGACGGGTGAGGGACGAGGAGGACATTCAAATAACAAGCATGGCATCCTTCCCCTTCCTTTGCAGCACGAGGAACAGAAGAAACGAAATTTCTCCGGTTTGTTTTAACGGAGTTCTCTTATTTCGTAGATTCCTCCTTTTTTGTAAAACGCATCAAAGTCAAAAGGTGTCGTCTCTGTCTGACTGACTTCAGGAAAGGTAAAGTTTATCTCTTCTGTATCGAGTGGACCCATGCTTCCCGTCATTGATTTCTTCTCATCGTCCAGGGTTAGTTCAATCATTCCCTTGATTTCTTTTTCCATCACGGAAAAAACCATATTAATCCAATTACTGTTCTTTCCTCCGTCAGAAATACCAATTAGCATTTCATAGTTTTCAGTTACGATTATTTTAGAGCATTCCTCTTCCTCTTGGGAGGACACTTCCGTTGCCTCAATAATTTCATTTGGATCCATCTCTAATATCTTCCCTCTAAAACTTACTAATTTATGTCTTCTTCATTTCCAGGTCAACAAAAAGCAAATATTTACGCACAAAACACCTATCTAAGCAAACGCATGCGCCAATAACATTCCTTCAGAATGAAATCTTTTATTAAACCTATTATTTCATTTCAACAGTAAGTATTCATTTTGTTACGTTTACTGAGATATCGTGACGTCAGACGCAACAAAAGGCGCCATTTTCGTTTCTTCCTTCCGCCATGTCTAAGGTTGTTTTACGACTGAATTTTGAAGCAAATAAATAGTCCAGTGAGTTCTTCAAAGATATACTGAGAGGTACTTTCTTTTCACGACATCAATTCTCAAAATAGTCTGCAAATTAAAACTGGGCATTGCATTGGTTAGATTTATTTCTGAGTGTCACTTTTTTTCCAGAGCACAATGGGCTAAATGGCTAGGTCACAAGGACCCCAAGGTCTCAAAGAAGAAAGGTGGACGGATTGGCTGTTAGGGTACAGATAGGAGTAGCATTACAAACGCTAAATACGATTCATTAGGGGGGAGAGAATACCTTTAAAAAATCGAAAGTAATAAATAAACCAAAATTAAAAATAACTGAGGGAAAATAAAGGAATTTTTTTAATATTTTTCAACGGAACTAAGTTTTAATTAATATCAATATAAAATATAATTTCCTTATGTAATTTAAACTGGAAATCTATTTTTAAAATATAATTTCACGAAAATAAGAACATTACGATAAACGTATATAGTATTATTCCTTTAAACGTTTATATCATTTGCTATTTATTAGCAGAAATTTTAAGCGCTTGATGTGATAGTTTAAAATAAGATATTTTATATTGCAGAACTTTTTATAACGGAAAAAACTGAAACAACGGTTTAGCAGCAAAAAGTAAAGTGATGAAAATTGGTCAGCAGGGCTGTGGTTCAGTTACTCTGAATAATTCCATTCGAGCTGGTGTCACAGTTTAATTATCTTGGGATAACAGATACTGGTGATGTGCGGCAAGAGATTAACAGAGAAATAGGGATTTCTGGTGGGACATTTAAAATCTATGGAGAGTGTGGAGAAATAGGCGTATACACCAAAAGACGAAAATTAGACTGTAATACAGTGGCGGCTCGCGTATAGGTACTGTGAACTGCAGCACCCCCAATTTCAACTTGATATTATCGATAACATTTAATATAACGAGTCCTTTTTTCTTTAATTCTTTCTTTATACTTGTACAATATATAATCCTTAAGCTTAATGTGAGTAGCCATCCCCCAGTTTATGAAAAAGATACAAAATCTTTCTATGGAACTCTGCGCTTCACAGTACTAGCGGCGAGGTGTTTGACTGTTGTGCGCATGCGCACATAGGAAACTACACGCAAGGCTGCAAAGGAGAGAGAGCACTGTCGTTCCCGCAGTGCCGAGCCTGGCGTGCTGGTTGAAGGTAGTTTTTTTTTTTTTAACTCCGCGTGTGTTGTGCTTAAAAACCGTGTACCATATTCTTGAATGTGATAAAGTGTAGAATTAGATTATTATCCTGCTTCCAGCTATTCTATTTGATTCCTTTTTTTTTTTCGCGCAAATTAAAACAAGAAGAATGGATTTCATTTTTAAACGAATAGATTAAGCTCGAACTGTAACAATTTAGGTTAAAGTAAGTAAAAAAATGTTTGATTTTGTTCTTTTAGGATTTTATCAAGTTTGTGAATAAATTTCTTTTTATACATGTTTGTTTCCTTTTACAGAATTTTAAAACAAAGGCTAAAAATTTTCTGGAGCAGCACCCCCACTAATTTTAGCTACGAGCCGCCACTGTTACTAATGAAATGTAAATTCGCATTTTCAAAGGTAGTTTTAATTTATATCATTAAAAAAAATAAAATAAATACCCCCTCAAGCAGCTGCTTGCCACAGAGGTCTGACAGGAGCCTGTCAGTTTATATGCCAAAGTAGAAGATCTGAGAGGATGGCAGGACCTCAGCAGAAAAACAACACATACAACCATGCCTTATCCGGGGCTCGATAGAGATCACTAAATATCGAAACAGCAAGCTTCTTTTAACGAATCTTTCAAGTGATTTATTTATGGTAGAAACTTCTGTTATGGTAGAAAGCAATGATCTGCCCACTATTTTCACAGGAACGGGATAAAAGCAACTTTTTACCTTTAAGAACTAAAAGGCAAATGCTTTTTGTTTTATAATTACTAATAAAATACTACTATGTGCATTTCCACCATCATACATTAAAATAAAAATAAATAACCCCTCAAGCTGTCATATTTCATAAATGCCTCACTGCGCTGGCATTTGGGTGTAAAAATTTCACTCAAATAATTTAATGAATATTTTTCCCTGAGAAACTCTATCAGAAGGCGGCAAACGGCTGCAAAGTAAAACGAGCTAACTGAAAACCAACAAAGAATTTCTTTTAAGGTTCGTTTGAAAAACGAACTAATGTTTTCACTTTGTCGTCTGCCTATGCCAGTATTTGTTTGTCTGTCTGTCTGTCTCTCTGTTAACTGTTGTCTGCCCATCTGTCTTTCCACCTGTCTCTCCGTCTGTAAGACAATCGATTTTTTACTTTTAGAGCTAAATGAAAAATTCTTTTTGGTTTGGATAGGTGTCGAAGAAGTATTGCGATTTGCAATTTTGAAAATTTTCAAAAGCTTTAATAGCAACCTCTAGCGATGGGAAAAGATGGAAAATGCTAAAATTTCAAACGAATATTATAAACAAACTATTTACATTGGAAATCTGAAATTTTGGTAGTAGAGTGTTGTGGTCAGAGGTTTACAATGGCAACAAGGCTTTGCCGTCTTATCCAAAAGGGTGTGTGAAAATAAAGCTTATTTTAAGAGATAAACAAAAAAATTATATATAATTTTTTGTTTTACTGGCACTAACAAAACATTAATTATTTAAACAATGCTTGATAATCTCAGCGTGACCTGTAGACATTTAAAGGTCTATAAATCAATAAATTTTTTGTGGAAAAAATTTCGCCGACATAAGGGATTCGAACCCACATCTCACCAGAAATATGCCAGAGTATTCAAACCTGTCGAACTAATGCTGTCTCATTCTTTAATCCACTAATAATGACTATCACTCTTCCCGTTTATTTTGGGCGCCTCCTTATGGCGCCATCTATGATCTCGGGTATCAACTGTTTTTTTTAGTGGAAATTTTTAGATAGAAATAAATAATGAAGTCATATCACGCTATTTAGCGTTATTAATGACTTCAACAATATTTGATAATATCAGCGTTACCTGCAGACATTTAAACGTCTACAAATCAAATGTTTCTTGTAGAAAAAGCCGGCGTAAGTTCAACAGGTTAGAATACTCTGGAATATTTCTGGATAGATGCAGGTTCGTAAACCGTATGTCGGCGAAATATTATTCCAGAAAAATATTAATATTTACATTTTTTGAATCTCCATTGGAATTTCCAGTGTAAGAAAGTGCTAAAGTCGGTAAATAAAAACTCGAAAGGCAACCTCTAGCGGAGGAAAGAAGCTGGAAAATACCAAATCTTTAAATAAATGTTGCAAAGATCTATTACTGCTAGAAATTTAAATTTTTGGTCATAGAGTGTAATGATCAAGTGATTTACACTAACAGTAATGATTTGTCCCGTTTGTAAAATGCAACTTTTCTGCTTTAAGAGATAAATGAAAAACTTATTTTTACACATTACAGGTACTAACAAAATATTAATAGTTTATTTTCTCAATTATACAGTAGTTCGAATTTCCACTGTCAGAGGGACTGAAAGTGTAAAATAACTAGAAGAACGCATATCGCCCCTGGCGCAGATGGGAATCTCATTTTCAAAGAGTAGGAAGTTCTTTTGTCTACTTTTTCACTCCTTAAAAGTTTTCATTATGGATGTTCGTGTTGTTTTTCTGCTGAGGTCCCGCTATCCTCATGGACCGTCTAATATGGCGTATAAACTGACAGGCTCCTGTCAGACCAATGTGCAAGCAGCTGCTTGAGGGGTTATTTATTTATATTTTAATGTATGATGGAGGAAACGCACATAGTAGTATTTTATTAGTAATTATAAAGCATAAAAAGTATGTCTTTTAATTAAAAAAGTTGCTTTTCTCTCGCTCCTCTGAAAACGGTGGAAGATCATTATTGTCAGTGGAATTTCTACAATAACAGAACTCGACACGCCAAAATTTCTACCATAAACAGATCACTTGAAACATTCGTTAAAAGTTTTGCAGTTTTGATATTTAGTAATCTCTAATGATATAAATTAAAACTACTTTTGAAAATGCGAATTACATTTCATTAGTAACCAACTATAAAAGAGGTTTCCAATTATTTTTTAATGCAAAACCGTTTCGCTTCTTACCTACTTTGAGCTTAGGGTCAACTCATTGTTGTCAATAGAATTTTCAAGACTGTCACATTCGATGACCAAAATTTCAAATTTTTAGCATAATTACATCGTTTGATATTTTGGATTTTTCAGCTTTTTCCACTGTTAGAGAGCGCAGTTATAACTCTTGTGAGATTCGAAAAATCAAATCGTAATATATTATTAATACCTATCTAACACAAAAAGAATTTTTTATTTATCTGTATAAACAAAAAGTTCGATGTGTACAGACGGACAGACAGACAACAAAGCAAAATTATGTCTGCATTTAAAAAAAAAGCCCTAAATTTTACTTTTCTTTTTTAGCCGTTTTCTAAAGTGCTTTCAATCGTCAGCACTGAAATCTGTATCAAATATTACCCTACCGTTTTCCGGAATCCATAAATACCGTACAAATACCATTCAGCTATGCACGCTAAACAATCGGAGTGACGACAAAACATGGAGTCCAATTTTGAGATGGCCAACCTCTACCTTTATAGGGTCTCTACAGTAGCTAAGCCAATACCTCTTAGAACGAACAAGCCCAGCACCTTGTTTTTGACGTCACATACACTGGGCCCGAGCCAGGTCACGACACTGGAATATCACGTGATCAACTTAGTCTGAGGTTACAGTCCGATTGTTGTAGAAACGAAGTGCTTATTCTTCAGTCGCTTGCTTCGTTCATCGTGTACATAAAGTTTTTGTCTTCAAACTACCCTTGGATTACCCCAAAGAGGCGCGCATTTTCCCTTATTATTGTTATTTGTAGCATGAAATATTTCCTGTAGTTAGTGGTTTGATAAAAGTAATTATTTAGTGCTTGAAAAGTGTTTTGAGTGCATTGCTCTCTTAGGCCTAGTTTCAACGTGTTGAATGATGGTGTGATCTAAAACAAAACGGTTACACTTACATAACATCGCTAGTTTTGAAGTTGAGAGCATTAAGTATTTGATATTTTAACTGCTCATATTTAATACTTTTGCAAATTGCTATAAATGTGGGGATGATCAGGTTAATTACTAAATGCTAGCATTTTTCATTTCATAAGGTGCAAACCAGATATTTGTCGTAGCGTACAAAAATTGTCGCGTCCATGTTTGATATTCTTTGCACAAACTCTTGGCAATCTTTTTTGTTTTCGAGCTAATAAGTTTTATACGTTGAAGGGAAAAGTGACTTGCTTGGAGAACTAAATTGCACAGTCTGGTTGGACCATCGTATCACATGGCTGCTTGATGATGACGACGACGTGTGGGTTTTTCTTACTGAGCTCACAAACAGCAGCGATGGTTCGCTCATTAAATACAAAAATTATTATGCAATTTATACTGATGGCTCATATGACCAAAGCACACAGACAGCTGCTGCGGCCTTCTTCTCATCTAATAATAAAATATATTCAAACTTCAAATTCGCATACCACACCCACATACTACAAGCAGAACTGCATGCCATATTATTTGCCATAAAATGGATATCTGATAATCTAACTAATACAAACATAATTCTCTACTCTGACTCAAAAGCTGCTCTACAAACCTTACAACAAGATTACTACTACACAAATTACCCTGCCATAATCACTGACTTTCTATACCAACATACACACATCACAAAAAAATTAAATAACAAAATCACCCTACAATGGATCCCTAGCCATTGTGGGATTATAGGCAACTACTGGGCAGACTACTATGCTAAAAATGTCCTAGCACTAAGTATCATCAGCTCAACACACCATTTCTTTAATATTTTCAAAAACATAAAAACTTTTGAAATCGATAATCTAAAAAAATTCTTTATAGTAAATGGACCAATAAACTGTCCTCATAGATACTTCCTAAACTCAGAAATCACAACTATACAAAATCTAAAATTTCCCAGGAAACTCTTTTCATATTATCGACTAAGAATAGGCTTTGTAGGATTAAATTACTATTTATACTCATTAAAAAAAGCATGCATAATCCAATGTACAACATGCAAAGTTCCTGAAACAATCCAGCATAAAAATAAAAAAAATACCCCTCAAGTAGCTGCTTGCCACAGAGGTCTGACAGGAGCCTGTCAGTTACCATATTAAATTGTAAAAAATACAACACAGAAAGAAAAAAAATATTTTGGCAACTTAGAAAAAGCTATCACTTACAGACATAACACTAGAAAATATCCTCAATATACCAAAAACCCAGAATAAAAAAAATCAACTGGAGCAACTTTTCTGCTTCTTGTCTGCTACTAATTTAGTCAACAAACCTTGATACCAACAGTGTTTTTTTTTTACTGTACAAAAATGTATGTAGCTAAGACAAAACCATATGTGGGTAGGAGGTGCTAGCTCACCGAAGTCCCAGATGAGTGTAATGTAATAAATAAATAAATACGGCCTCCTTCAGGCTTCCTGCACGAGGGAAATTTTCGAAGCTCTGTAGTTTTTCTCTGAATATGCTCATCCCTCAACAGTGCCATATAAACAGTCACGATCCCCATATACCTGTGATAAATCGACATAAAACTTTTTCGCGTCGTCTTCCAGGCTAAATACTTGCGAAAATGTAAAATGTTCTAATCTTTAATAGGCTCCGTAGCAACAACCCATATTTCGCAGACTGAAATTTACACGCCGCCAACGAAATGATGTCTTGGTTTTAACACGTAATGAGATGTTTAGACAACCATTAGTCAATCTCAAGTAGTAGCTCGTTAACTTCAGAAGAATGAGTGCAAATCTATAGACACGTCAAGAATTGTTTTTTTAACGCCCTCCATACTACCATATGAACTGTTCTGAACAGCACTTTCTGAAAGCTTGATCACTTAGTGGCCACCGATATTTTGGCTTCTCACTGATGGCTGTTTACTTCCCTAGCGCTCGGATTTTTCTCCTCCTCTAGCTTGTGTGTAAAAGTTAACTACAAGGACTTGCAAAGTGGGGGGAGGAAATGCCTAATGGTGGACATTAGGAGGGGGGGGGGGGGGGCATAGACCCGCCTCTAGATCCGATCCTGATTTTAAGGTTGGGTTGTTTTACCTCTGAGCGGCACTTTTTTGCCCACCATGGGCTAAATGGCCAGGTCACATGGGCCCCGAAGGCTCAGAGGTTGGGTGAGGGGACCCACTGGAACAGCTGTTGGGAGAGATGGTAGTCTCCCGTCAAGGCCATCCAGCGTGTTCTTTAACGTGCACAGGGTATGGCTCTCCGCACACGGGGTCACGGCTTATAACGTCCCATCCGACGGACTTTCCAAGCCCGTTGGTGTCCCCTACTGACCGTGGGCAGGGCGGGGAATTTTGCGGAGATAAATCTCAATGCTGACCCAGCTGGGACTCGAACCTGGGAACTACAGATTACGAGCCTGGCGCGCTTAAGAATTACTTCTTAATTCCCTTTATAAAAGTTGTTTTTTTGCTAGAGATGATGGAACGTATTAAAGAGTGTAACGTTATTTCTTATTCTTATAGGAATTTGAATCGATTTTTCCTTAAGTACTGTATATTATACTTACTTTGGTTTGCAAATTCACGTCCACCTGTACTTTAGTGGTACTGATGAGGCCAGACACATTTTCAGGAATGTGGCGCTGACTCACTCACTCCTACTAAAATTCTAAGACGGTAAAAAAAATTGGATTAAATTTATACAATTTTTTTGTTATGCAATTTTATTTCCTTTTAATTTATTATTGTTTTAGATCTAACCATGCACTTTACCAGCAGTAAATTAAAAAAAATCGTACCTGATAGCGAAATATTTACTTCCATCATTTTGATAAATGTACAAAAAAACCAGAATTGAAATTCTCAAAATTTTCCTTGAAATGCCAAAATTATCCCTGGCTTTATACCTTGAAAACTTTCTGAAAGCTTAATCACGCAGTGGCCACTGATATTTTGGCTTTTCAGGGCTGGCTGTTTACTTCCTCAGCGCTCGAATTTTTCTCCTCCTGAACCTGGATGTAGCCCTTTAACCACAGTTAGCAGCTTTGCCGATAAAGTTGGGTTGCGTTGTTTTACCTCTGAGCGGCACTTTTTTTGCACTCCATGGGCTAAATGGCCAGGTCACATGGACCCCGAAGGTTCAGAGAAGGTTGGGGGAGGGGACTCAAACAGCTGTTGGGAGACAGATGGCAGCCTCCCGTCAAGGCCATCCAGCATGTTCTTTAACGTGCACAGGGTACGCCTCTCCCGCACACGGCTTAAAGTCCCATCCGACGGACGGCAGCCTTTCCAAGCCCATCGGTGTCCCCTACTGACCGTGGGCAGGGCGAGGAGTTTTGCGGCGATAAATCTCGACGCTGACCCAGCTGGGACTCGAACCTGAGTACTACAGATTACGAGCCTGGCGCGCTACCGACTAAGCCACCCCCGCCCCTGTGTCGATAAAGTATCAACATGTTTGAAATAAAGTGTTACTGGTCTATTGGCAATTATTGAAGCAAAGTAATCGAGAAAGTTGAATGAAAAAACGTTAGTTTTTAAACTACACTGAAAGGGAGTTCATTACTAGATGATAGAATAAAATACCCTTCAGGCAGCTGTTTGCTACAGAGGCCTCACGGAGCCTGTCAGTTTAATGTATCATAGAGATGTGTGAGAAAAGGGATATCTCAGCAAAAAAAACAACACATCCATACCTTAACCTGGGGTTCGAACCCAGGCCCCTTTTATCAGTAGCCATGCACCCTAACCACTCGCCACAGGTGGATTATTTAATTATAATTTGTTTATATAAAGAACATAAGAGCACGTTTTTTTAGATGCAACAAAATTTCAATTTTTATTTGAATTAAACAAACAGGCAAAGAAACAAACTTGATGAAAACAAAACTTTTGGCACTGCGAAATAAGTATTCGTATACGTTTATTTACACAAGCAAAAACACGTAAGCCTGAGATTGCTCCTTTATATTAATTATGGAGAATAAAAATTCTGAATTGGTAATTACTTATTAATATGTGCACATATCAGATCAGTTTTCTCAATATCAATGAGCAACTTGCCTCTCTTCCTCTACTGTTTTGAGTAAAAATTTTTCCCTTTTAGTAACAGCATGAAATTTATTTTAATTGCCTATTATTTATGCTTTTAAGATTTATGAATTGTCATTAGACATTAATGTTTGGAAATGTAAATCTAAAACATTGGTTTTGACAATTTACTAAAAAAAAGTTTCCCTTCCTTTTACTATAACATAGCCTATTTTGGTTGGAAATAATTTGGGCCAGGCAGGATTCACTCAGATGATTACTGGCATCACTTTTCTGGTCAGTGGTCACTATCTGATAGTTTTAGACAGGTACATAACCCAGAGGGGACTTTTAAATTCAAAACAGCTGTCCTTGAATAATTTTATTTTAGTCTCATAGTATACGTTCGACACTAAAAATGTGTTTAAAAACAACCATAAAATTTTATTCCATATTGAATATCATTTTAACTTTTCCTGTCAGGAGGAAATTTTTTTAGTAATTACTTAAGTCTTGATTTTCAGACCTCCCCACCCCGCAAACTAAATTATCGGGCCCTCTCCCAGTTCAAAAAGCAGCAAATGATAGAAGAATGAAGTGATAAAATATCAATTACAGCACTTTGGAAAATCTGCATATTTGTACATTTCATGATCACAACCTGGTGACAGCTTTGGGTTGGTGATTTACCTCTGAACGGCACTTTTCTGCACACAATGGACTAAATGGCCAGGTCACAAGGACCCCGAAGGCTCAGAGAAGATTGGGAGAGTTGACCCACTGAAATAGCTTTTGGGTGACAGCCCCACACACGGGGCCACGGCTCCCATCCGACTGACGGCAGTCTTTTCAAGCCCATCGTTGTGTCCTACTGATCGTGGGCAGGGCGGGGAGTTTTGCGGAGATAAATCTCAATGCTGATCGAGCTGGGACTCGAACCTGGAAACTGCAGATTACGAGCCTGGCACGCTACCGACTGAGCCCCCCCCCCCCTTCCCCCTGGTGACAACATAAGTTGGATTAGCAAGAAACATTTGAAGAGACATTGAAAAGAAATGAGGCTGAAAGGTAGTCAGGATCATGTTTAAGGGTGGAGTTGTGGGATGGGAGTAGTTATACATAGCTGCCTGTTTCTTGATGAAATAATTAGACCAGAAGAAAGTATTACTCATGCTTCTGTTGAAAATTAAATATAATTATAAAATGTTACGACAATAATGAATGTTCCTATACATTAATTTGTTTTAACATTTATATAGAATAACTTTCTAAGCAGTAATAAAATTATTGCATCAGCTATTTTTCATTTTGATTTACAGATTAATAAGAATTATTGTATTTTTCAAAGAGAGCAGTTAATATTAATTGATCTGTGATTCTATAGTCAGCTTTCTCAGGCATACATATTTTATATCAATAACACATTTCAAAACTCTGATGTTGGCACAAATATATACCTACATAGTTTTTACAAAAACAAAAATTGAAAAATAATCACAGAATATTTTACACAGAATATTGCATTGCTACATATTGCAAAAAGACAAACTAGGAAATTTAAACAATTTTGACAAAGCCACATTCTGCAAAACGCTTAATCAGAAGCACATAAATTGAAAAAAGTTATATTTAAGGCTAGTTTAAAGAGTGTGACAAAATATATCACAGTTCTTATCTGCTTTTACCTTATGCAACACCAGTGTACGATTTTTACCTAGTTATAAATAGCATTCAAAATAAATTTTACAAATAAACTAGGAATACATTCTGAATTTTCCTCCCATATAATAAAAAAAAATTACAGAATGCTAACTGCCAGTGATATAATTTTAAACTGATTTGTTGGTATGAATTGTAAACTGTTCTTCAGATATTTCATATAGCTAAGATATTTCTAATTTTATTCCAAACAGCCCTTAGAAAAGGATGATATGCTAATTTTAATATTGAAAGTATTTCATGCTATGCAATATCTGAAAAACAGCCCATAAAATTGGATTCCATGCTACAAGCAATTAGAAGCATTTGCATAAAATAGGAATTATATCAGTGCTATTTTGCTGATCTCTTGTACCAATACCTATTTTGAAATATTAATAAACAGTTTAAATGTTTTGCATTTATATGCATATTAACAGGGATCAATATACCCAATCAGTATTTTTCAAACATTTTCAATAAGCTACAAGGAAGAAGTCATCTACTATTAGAAACCTGCTAAGCAACATGCATTGTTGCAGAAAGCAATTTACAGCCATTATGCATGCAATTGCTCACTAAAATGAAACATAACCATAAACATCTGCTTCAGTTGACTAGTCATAAAACAATAATTTAGAATTTCTTGAAATTGCAGTTAGGTTGTTTTACCTCTGAGCAGCACTTTTTGCATGCAGTGGGCTAAATGGCCAGATCACAAGGACCCCGAGGACTCAGAGAAGGTTGGAGAGAGGAGACCCACTGGATGGCTGTTAGGAGACAAATGGTAGCTTCGGGTCGGGTCAAGGCCATCCAGTGTGTTATTTAAGGTGAACAGGGTATGGCTCTCCTGCACAAGGTGGCAGGGCTTAACATCCTATCTAACGGATGATGGCCTTTCCAAGTGCATCACTGTCCCCCAACTGACTGAGGGTGGGGGGAGGGAGAATTTTCTGACAGGAGCAGGTGGGAGTTTGAGACAAATCTCAACATGGGCCCAAGAAGATCTCGAATCTGGGAACTGCAGATTCTGAAAATGCAGTGATAAAGTACAACATTCAAATGCATATTAGTATACGAAAAACTATCACTGTGTAATGCATGCCATTTAGATATGCAGGATACTGACAAGTGTCCTATGTTATCCACAAAAGCAACAATATAACTCCAGATATTGGAGAACTTTCCATACCTGTCAGTAGTATATAAATACACCCATCCCTCAATTTACATGGTCGAGAGAATGTAACCAGTTTCGTTTTAGATTATTATAGATTATTTTACACAGTATGAATTTAGATTAAACATAATATATACACTGCTTAAAGTGGAAATTACAACACTAAGAAGGAATGGTAGTAGAGATATGTAAATCGCAGGAGGCAATCAGCCATCAGAGATATGCAAATGGTCAAAGTTCTGCAATGAATGGATGTGACACCCAACCATAAATACTGGGCACTCACAAGCTCGTATCATAGCTCAACTGACAATGAGGGTGGAATGCACGCTAGAAAAATGTTCGTAAGATGGCTTGGGTTGTTTTACCTCTGAGTGGCACTTTTTTGCACAGCATGGGCTAAATGGCCAGGTCACATGGATCCCGAAGGCTCAGAGAAGGTTGGGGGAGGGGACCCACTGGAACAGTTGTTGGGAGACAGATGGTAGCCTCCTGTTAAGGTCATCCAGTGTGTTCTTTAACGTGCACAGGGTATGGCTCTTCCACACACGGGGCCACGGCTTAACATCCCATCCAATGGACAATGGCCTTTCAAGCCCATCAGTGTCCTCTACTGACCATGGGCAGGGTGGGAATTTTGCGAAGATAAATATCAACACTGACCCAGCTGGGACTCTAACCTGATTCTGGGAGATGTGGGTTCGAATCCACTCTGGTCAACTCATTTTTTTCAATTATTTTAAGCGTTTCTTGTCTACAATGTTTTTCTGTGATACTTTATTACTCAACACTTACCGATTTCATAGCTAGTACCACCTCAATAGAAAAACTGTCATTAGATGTTAAGAAGTTAATGAATAAAATTTACCTTTATCTTAGAAGTATTTAGATCCCTGTTAATTATTCTGAGATGTGTTAAAAATGCATTTATGGAATTAGATCTTTATTTGAAACTTTAATATTCAAACAAATTCATTGTAAATATTGCTTACATTGTATTTTTTTAAAAAAAAGGCAATATGTATGTTATTACATGGTGTTGCACTCAATTACTCAAAACCAGAGGACTATGCTCAACATTCAAAAAAGCTTTTCCTGGCAGGAGATTATATTATTTACATTTCAACCCTTAAAGGTGGTATTAGCAAATACACAATTACTAAATAAGTATAATCCAAAACACAGAAAATAATATCTATGAAATTATCCTCTTACACAGTTCAACTTAGTTATGATTATAAATAACATCAAATTATTAGTCTAAAAATAATACTGGAATTTAATATATTTCTTAGAGAAGTCATAAAAGAAAATGCAATGAATGGAAATTTCATGTTTGTATTAACCCTTTCCAATCTTACAATAGTACAACACTGTCCTCAGTGAAAATACAAGGAGTCATTACAAAAGTGCAGGCTAGTTATCTTCATTAATTACACCAGGGCAAAAAATAAAATGACTAAAATCAGAAGGCAAATGATTTTTGGTCTTATCTAAAATTATTTCTTTCATTTCTCCAGATTGTAAATTACTTGAATGTTTTTTGTTTTGTTGAAACTAAATTTCAGCCTTACAATTTCAATAATTATTATGATAATTTAAGTTTAATTATATTAACAAAGATAGACATAAATACCAGTTAAAAAACTTCTCAAAAAAGTACTTCCCATCATAAAATTTATTTCCTTTTGAAGTTTGCAGGTGAGTGATGCCACTTAAAACATTCATCAGGGCATAAGGATTGCTCAACGAAACAATGCTGTAAAAAATAGTAATGGAGAGGTCGATTGGTGTTGTTCAAGTGCAGACATAAAGATGGAGAAAATTCTCACTGTCAGTCATATGTTGCCATATGAGTGGAAGGGTTAACAACAGTGACATGGTTAAGAATGCAATAACTTATACAAATGTATAAAAACTTTCAAAAGTAACAAAAGTTCAACAAAACAATTTTTCTCAATTTAACAACACAGCAATGTAATTCTTAAATATTTTAGAACTACAATTACTAAAATAATAAAATATTATAATGTACAATTCATGGAATATATAAAAATTCCAATTTCTTTTAAAAAAGCTCAACCATTAAACAAGTTAAAACACATACATACATATTAATTCACAACAGTAATCCTCTTACACAACTAAAAACAAATTTGAAAATTTCTATCACAACTATTTTTCCAACCTTAAACAGTTCAAAAATCTACAAAACTCTTACTGTAGATATTTTTTAATATGCTGAAAAAATCAAATTACCATTGACTTATGCATAAAATGCTTGTTTTAACAAGTAACACAAAGGATTTTTTCTATCTTAAGAAAACGTTGAATAATTTAAAGTTATGCATATAAATGTCCATAATTTCTATAAGGACATTAGTTAGAAATAAAATTAAGTAACTTAAAAATAAAGTGTACTCTTGGTATAACCTGGAACAAAATACTGAATTTGCACCAGCTATATATATATTGGAATAAGTACTAAAATCTGGCTTTTTATACTGTTTATTGGCTACAAGGCATAATTTAACTATTTATATTTAGTTGGAGAGTCTTCCAATTTTGCAATAATTCAAAAATAATGGTCATAGTTTTACCAGCCTAACAATCTGTAATGTCCTGGACATTTTGTTTTATTGAAGTTAATTTTAGTAGAAAAACGAAGTTTTTTCCCTAAGTATTTAACTATAAATGGATATTAATCTATACATATAAATAGTAACGCAGTGATGATTATAATAAATGATTTGAATGTTATTCTTTACATGTTCCATTTAAAAGAACGTTTTCCTCTGTTAAGTATTAAGGAGTACACCTTAATCTTATTAGATGTAAGGAGGAAGTGTTCACATAAGCGTTTGCTTTTTCAGTTTGACAGTAGTTAATTTCTTGAAGTTGGTAGGGTGTAGTAATCTTGTGACAAACCGTCTTTTAACACCAGACATACAATCTAATATTTCCAAGTTTGAGACCGAACTCTTGCCTACCTTGAAATTTATCTCTAACCCCTGCTCTGCCTTCAACGATAAAAGGCCACCAAGGCTATCATCTGTCAAATGGGACATTAAGCTGTAATCCCCATAGAGGAGTGCAATGAGTTTTGTAAAGATCCAAGTGCAGGTACGAGAACTCCCTTTATTACATATGTGTAACTCATAAATTATATTGGATTAGAAATGATATGTAAATATATCATCAATCATACAAGTGAAATTGTAATTGTCAAATCAATATATATATATATAATTATATTAGATATATTTGGCTCCTTGAAAGTTTGACCCATTGACACACAGGGCCAGGCCAGCAACATCCATTTCTTATATGGCAGTTATGCCCCTGGTTCAAGTTACAATTTAAAATTTTAGGATACTGGGTGTGATTATGATCATGTTAAGTCATATAAAATATTATCTTCTTAAGAGCTAAACAAGCTATTGCCTTTAGAGACAGTTAATAGCATTCTTGTGGAGGTAATGATTGAAATTAATTTAAAGACACATTAATATATTGACGAAAATTAGATATGGAGTTCTCTAGACTTATCGTTAGTAAAACTTCTACTATAACTAGTACAACACTAACAAGTGAATTTGTTTGACAACAGAATTTTCAGTTAGTTACTTTAATTAGGAAAAATTAAAGTAACTAACTGAAATGTGGTTTGAATTCCACCCCCCCCCCAAAAAAAAAATATATATATATATAAATATGTATTTTGCTTGAAAATTCATTAACTTTAGTTTTAGTGATGAAGTAAATAGCCAATTTCTCAACTAGTTTTTCTGCAGTGAATGAAATTTATAAACAACTTAGAGTGCCAAGTTTCTTCTAACAACTGATAATATAGTTAATTTTTACTTTTAGGGGGTATTTTTTTTTATAGTTTTGACACATAACTAAGAAAAATAGTTTTAAAAACTTTATCCTGAAACTACTAACCAAATGAAATGACAGTGAATTTTGAAAAGGAGGACTATATAGGCCTAATCCCAATAATATTTACAAGTGTTTAAAAATTGGTTGTTAGGAACTTTATTACATTTTATTGAGAATAATTATCTCTATGAATATATTTAGTTAGTGATGGCCACATAATTTTAATATGTTTAATTTGATGATGACTATGTAGTAAAATTCTGGTCAATCTTTGAGTAGCCATTACATTCTTTCTCATACTAGATTTTTAAGGTAATGGCTGAAGTACAAACGTTGAACATATGCTTATTGAAGCAAAAATATTACTTTAGAATAAAATTGATACAGAATCTATAACTGATATATATATAATTTTCAGTAATTAACGCATATTTTGATATAAAAATTTTTATATCTGTCATTAACATACTTCTTACATGCTATACAAATAACAGTTAAGTTTTTTAAATTATTAAAAGGGGGTGTTTGTAAAAGCCACCTGCTTATCTTCCATGCCTATTTCACCTAGTCTGGTACATTGCTTAATCTAATTAATGCTCTTTTGCAAGCATTTATACATAATGAATCATCATGTACATGTGTTAAATGAATGATACAAAATGATGGTATTTTATGTTATTCAAAAGTTATTTACTGTTAAATACTTGACATAAAACCTTTGCAAAAGAATTACTCTTAAAAATCAGTTAAAAGGTATATTTCTTATATTATTCATTGGCCCTATATATATATACCAGAGAAATCAAATAATAAACCTACGAATTGTACAGCATTTGTACCTAACAAATCATGGCTTGTAAATGCAATGATGAAACCATTTAATAAAATGATACCAGTAAAAGCATCAGATTGCACAATAAAATTATCAAAACAGGAATAGAAAATTGCCTATCTGGGCTGTATATAATTTCTACTGTTTGACCAAATGAAAGCTAGGCAATCTTATAATATTAATATATATGGTTACAATCCATACATGTAGATTTTTAATGATAACGAATTTTTGAATATCACTTATCGAAAAATCACCTATCAGTAAAACTAAAATGATGAACGTAAAGGAATATTAAGTATCAAAAATCAAATACTGCTTTCTTGGTAACATCAAATTGATATCAATATGAAAATACCAGAATCTTGGTAGTACTGTCTACTGAATGATCAATTATTTATCAACAAAATGATTTATTGATGACATTTTGGAACCAGTGGAAACTACTAATGAGCATCTTGAAAAACACAAATATTTAATAACACAATGGAGAAAACAGAATGGAAATCAAGACAACATAGTTGATGTAAATCTACATGGCACACTGGAAGGTATCAACCAATATCACAGCAGAACACATACTTGAACCATTTACACTAATCACTTCATATATTTTTGATGATATAACTTTAAATTTCTTGCATTTTTAAATTAAAATGGGTTAGATTCAATATTTAATTCTTGCTGTGAGGTCCAGTCATGATTCTCCATATGCAAGCTTTTCTCTACCTCTGGTGATTGGCTAAATAATCTGTTACAAATTGCCTCCAATTTCCATTGTACGATGTTAGAAACTAGAACCAATCACAGCAACCATTACAGCATATGACCATAATGCCACACAAGCTATGAATAATAAATATTGATTGAACAGCTCACTTCCGTATAACTGTCCTTGAAAATAACTAGAATTAATAGAAAATGCATTTGAAGATTTTTACCTCATATGTTTTAAAATCATAGTGCTTGTAAAAGAAATCCGAGTGAGCACTGAATCTGTTAGTGACAAAGGAAGTACTCAAGAATACTGGACTGGTTGGAGAGGTGCCAACAGCTAAGTCAAAAGAGGTACACAACAAAAGCTACCATCATGCTGCAAAAAAATCATGTGCAGGCAATATCCTTTTTGTTTTTTATGGACAAAACTATATCTAAGGTTTGCTTCATAGAGGAAGACCAAATGTGATTTTCTATGAACCAACTCTGTATATGAAGGGTGGGAGGGTGGTGGTGGTGGAGGGGCAAACAGGTTATGAATTTGAATGAGACCCTAGCTTAAAAGGAATGTTTATGAGCATGCTTTTCACCAGAGCAGATTCCACTTTGGATACATCAGATTCAGTATCAAGGTACTCACTATTTGTGCTGTATTATGTTCACCACTATCCAAGAAACTTAATGTTTAATGAACAAGGGACAAAATTATGGTGCTGTTCCTTTTGACACATTTTATTACATACTATAAACACAATATGCGATTTAATTTCAAAATTTCCTAAAATAAAAAGTTCTGACATGCTTAAGGACTATGGTAATACTAAATCTATCAAAAAATAAACACTGAACTTTGCTATTTCATCATAAAAAAACCCCAAGTTAAACTTCACAATGCAATAGTAATCTTTTTTATCATAAATAAATAAATAAATAAATACCCCCTCAAGCAGCTGCTTGCCACAGAGGTCTGACATACTGGATCAAAAATACATTGATAGTGATGGCAGAACTCCAAGTGCCTACCAGTACTCAATGAAATATTTTTCTAAAGTAAGAATGAAAACCATAAGGTTTTTAAGTTTTGCAAGTTAAACATATAACTTCATTAAAATAATGTCCAGGACTATGTTGCAGTTCTTTAAATTATTCAGAATAATTAGATGGCAATGCATTCTAATAAAAAAAACACAAACCCCACCATAATTTAAAAAAAGCAAAATATGTCTTAATAATTCATTCATATATAAATAACAGTTTGATTCATAATCAGTTATATCAAATTACACTCTATAACTGTATTCATAATATTCTAAAATAATTTCTTATAATGCTTTACAAGTTGCATAATTCAAATGTTTTATTATCAGCACAGACTGGGTGAACTGTTCATTCATTTAGACTTCAACATCGTATGTGAACAGTGGTCTTTGAGCCCATTTTCCTTCACAGTTCCATTTACTCGCCTCCCATCTTATTTGATGGTAGTCCTAGTAAAATTAAGGCTGTTTATTTCTGTTCAAATGTGCTTGTTTGTTGAGTTTTTTTTTATCTTTGGATCAACACTGTACATTCACTTAGCTTTAAAAAATACAAATTAACAAATAGGCACTTCATAAATTTCAAAATCATGAATACTCTTCTTCAGGATGATCACGACCAGAAACACTTTAAAAATACATTCCAAAACTGGACATTTCAAAGAACTTATAAATTTTTTTAAGCTTTAGAATTTTAGAAGGTTGTGAATACAGGTATAGAGCATATTTTGATATTACTGGATATCTTAATAGTGCATGCTATTTAACCATGATAGATTATTTTTCCTTTTCAAAACAATTGGCAGTGAAAGTAGACTGGCCTTTTTGGGATTCTTGTAAATGTCAGATAAGCCAGTCCCTTATGGGGATAAGTATTATAAAAAACATTTCATTAATACAATGTTGGCACATTATGTTGCTTAAATGCCAAAACTGAATTTTAGTCCCATTTTGTTTTTCCTTGCCATAGTCTGCCACTACCTTGTATTTACTCCCTATCATAAATATAAATAATCAAAAACATAATATACAATGGGCCCAGGTCATTGTATTATAAGGGAAAAAAACAGAAGGAATGCTATCAAATACATTTCTGAATCCATTAACCTCAGAGTAGTCATTAATTTCTACCAGTGGCATTTTTATCTCTTAAGCACTTGGCCCTTTGTAAAGAAAATCCTTTGTAGAGATTACCAATATCAGTATAACTCTAAATTTATTACATTTTGATTTAAATTGGGTTAGATCCAAGATTTTATGCTTGCAGTGAGATCAAGTCATGTTTTTTCTATATATCAGCTTTTCTCTACTTTGGGTAACTTACAAAACAATCTCTAACAAATTGCCTCCCTTTTCCATTATAGGGTGATAGAAACTAGTAATGAGATTATACAAAATTTAACAGCTGCATTCTAATGATATTCTGCAGCCAAATTAAAAATATCAGAATAGAATATTATAGAAAATGTATCATAACCTATAATTACATGTTAGAAGTTCTTAGTTTCCCTAAAGTAGAAATTGACAGAATCTATTAATCTGTGATTCATTCTGCAGAGTTTAAACTTTTAATTCATTTATTACTGAAATTACCATTAATCTTCATAGTCTGCATTGTGGAATGTAATGTGGAGTAAGGAGAGGGGCATCCACACAACCCAAATTCTCTTTTGGTTTTAATGAAAGAAAAACAAAAATATGTCAACCTATAACAATGAAAACATTGAGTACTAGCTGAAAATCATCTATAAAACTGTTTGTTCAAATATATACCCATTATTTCCTCCTTCTGTGAGCAATAAATAAAAATTTTTAAAATTAAATAGTTTGGCTTACAAGGCTAAAGACAACATAGAGATATTTTTCCAAGTACTCATGCCAGAAATAAATGTGTTAGCTCTATTTGTCATCCACAAATGTATTGTGCCAGAATATTTATAAGGTGTTTACTCATAGTCACTGTAATATGTAAAGTTATTTATGTTTATAAAATACACATTACCCTAGCACACAATATGCATACTTTGGAAATACATAGAATACAGCACTCTTATGAAGCTTCATTCCTTTGGGTGACATGAATAAGAATAAACATGCCTATAACATGATTAATAAATCTGTCTGAATACATGCAAGTTGAAAGTTATTGACAAGAACTTTCATAAACAAGTTAATTAAAAATAATACAAATCCCAAGGGCAACTTTCTTTTCATGTAGGTGCAGTGCAGTTACTTACAATGCACAAGGTGATAATCAAAAAGTAAACACAAAGGAATTACCAACAAATTCTTTTTCTGGCCACTTACTGTATACAAAATTATAGATAAAAAAATGGGGTGTGAATACCCCTTTCACTACGATTGGAATTGCTGTAGTAGGAATGATGTTTGGGTTAAATACACTTAATAAACTTCACAGCATTGTCATTCTCTGTGTGAAAGTCCATATTATATACTTTGCAGTTTAAAATACCTGGCAAGTTTTTTAAATGCTTTTTATGCTTTCCATAAGTCAAAATTTTCAAACCTTGGTCAATTTTTTTTGTAGCTTATCAAAAGCAAAGGCTTTACATATACAATGGTTAATGGCAAAGATGTTATGCTGATACATAACATCTTTGTATTTTTTTTTTTTCTGTAACAGGATTGGAACCTTAGTCAATCTGTTTGCGTTAAACACTTCTTTAATAAACTTGACAACATTATGATCCAAAGTCTTCATTCAAGCTCAGTACATAATGCACTTTCCAAAAAACATCAAGTTTCATACAAAAGTAGATTTGAGGTAATTTTTAGATGCATAAATATGTCTTACCTTAGTCAGAGACATGCTGCATGTTTGCTAGATGATACGAAGTGTAGGAAATTTGTTTGGCCCATCAGAGAATGCAGAGATTATTAATACTTTTGCATGGTTGGAAAGTGATATTCAATTTACAGCAGTCAATATTTATTCTTAAACAGAAACTGTAGAAAAGCTGATGAATTCAAACAGCATATTCTAAATTCAAAAAGGTTTAGGTCATTTCTCCTAATAATTGTATAAAAAAAATAGAACTGTTATATAACTCATTAATGTTCTGGCTTGTAAACTGATTGCAAAGTGGCTGTGAATTGCTTCTGCTACAGGAAGTCCACCAATGAAGGTTGAATATTCTTAAGTCATAAGGCAAGGAACTTTTTAGGAATTTGTGATTTCTTTTATCAATGGCAATCACAAATTCCTGAAAAGCTTCTGGTCTTAGACCTGCTTATATAGCTTCAAAGTGCTCTGCATTGAATCTAAGTTCAGATAGTTACACACCTTCCAATATTCCACACATTTAATTCAGTATTTTAATAATGATCAATAACTGACAGAAGTTAATGTGTTGATAAATCAATCATCAGTTATTGTGAAATTACATCAATTTACCAATTTACTATTCTGTACAGTGCAGTAATTTGAAATATGCATTGGTTCAAATGTAACAAATTTTCTAATATTTTACTTTTGAAAATTTCATAACATATTTACTTTAAATTAGTAAATTTTAAATACAATTAGCAGAAAACAGTTAACACGTCAACTGATAACAGAACTGAGAGATCTGATTTTTGTTATTTGCATCCAAGATAGTTCTAACTCTGCTGACGATTGCAAGAATATGATTAAATAGTGTTATATAAATGTTATCACCCAGTGCATTAATAAAATCTATGATCTTCACAATTTGGCAATTTTATATTGATACATAAATGCTTGAGGTCTGGGACAGAGATAATGATCTGTCACTATTTCTTCTATTTTTTTCTTATGAGGTCTTATGATGTGAAATAAGACCTCAGTGATTTAAGATTCAGTTCCTGTTAGGGTGGGTTTATAATAGCAGTTTAATTAACAGATCTGCTGGTAGCTTCTCTTCAGACGTAGTTAATAATCCTCTTTGCTAATTGTCATCCTGAAATGGGAAATTCCTGCAAAAATACCAAATTTCTGAAATATGTTTAATCACTGAACTAAAACATTATAATTTTTTTTCTCTTCTTTTCACATAAAGTTTCATATCCATAAAACACATAGGAAAGAAATGAGCTTCATAACTTCAGTTTGATTAGCCTAGTCTTCAATTATTCAAAATTCTTTTTTCTTTGTTTAAAATTTTGAAGTTAATGCTTTAATAGTAACTGTTCATATTAATTTGCCCATCACCAATATCTGTAATACAAATGGATAAATAAAAAACTCGTTTTAAGTTATAATCATTTCATATGACTATAAATCACACTAATTAAGCTTTGTCTGTGAATGAATACTGATCATAAAGCATATACTATCAGATTCATCCTTTGAACGAATAAAAATTCTCCCTGAATATCACTGAAGAAGCTAAATTATGCACATAATTTATGGCAGGTATTTTAAAATATTTACTTTCAAATTTTTTACAATCTTTAAATAGGAAAGGTAAAAACTTACATATAATCATATCAAACAACTCTAAATAATAATTTAATTGAAATCAATCATAATCAGTTATATAGATATATTATAAATTGAAAGTTATCTTTAGTAATAACCCATTCAAAAATATGCTTCAGCATCATCTAAAGCAGTGCTGCTCAATTGGAGATCTATGACTTGTGACTAAGAGGTCTGCGAGTTAAGTAGATTCTATTCAGTAGAACATAATCTCCCTCCTCCCCATTTTAGTTTATTGTTATCACTGCTACGAAAATTACTTTAAAAAAAATATTTTGTCTTAATAAAGGTTTTACAATTTGACTATTCTTTATTTACAAATATTTCAACTTTTAAATGTTGCTTTTAAGCTTTTTTTCGTATTTTTTACTGCTACACTGGAGTAAAAAACATACCTATAGTGTCTTTGTTACTATATACTTACTTTGTACCTATATTCTATTTGTTACATACTTAGAGGTATTTATTTTTTCATTCTGTTTAATCAAATAATTAATTCAGTTTATATTCTGTTTAGTCAAAATGTATAACTTTGATAGGGAGTTCTCAGAATGGGTAACACTTTGTAAGGAGTCCTCAGCAGAAAAACGATTAATGAACACTGATCTAAATTACAATTAATAAGTTGCATGTGATAATGTTTCAAAATCAAATAGAGTTATCATTTATGTAAAAAAAAAAAAAATTTTTTTTAATTCCCAGGGCAGAAAATATTGGTTTCTAAAATCTAGCATTCCCAACAAATACCTTCATAAAACATAGTAAAACCTCTATATTTATGGTTTACTTTACTTATTTTTCAAATTCACAAATTTGTGATTTATTTTTTATTTCTATTTCATCAATCTGTGACATTCACAGCAAAATCAATTTAGACACCAAGGAATTAACTGAAGATGACCTATCTGAGCTCATCAATGAGGAGAGTAAGGAGGTTACTGTAATGGTTACTCACAACCTCAAAGCTTTGAATGAAATAATAAAGCTGCACTGAGAGTTGATAGACAAAGTGTTGAAATATGATCCTGTAACGGTTAGAAGCATCAAATTTAATAGGGAAATTAAGGCTACATTAAAATTCAAAATGAGCTGCAGAAAATAGTAAAACAAATGACCATCATAGTTTTTTTCCCATCTTAAATCCTTTGCTTTGGCCAGCAATAGAATGTTTTAATTGCCCTCCTTGGAGGATACAGTTTGAACTTACCAGAATACTGTACTTATTATAAATTTACTAAGTATTTAATCACTATTAGGCTGTTTAAATAACAGGATGAAGATGGGTGTATAGTAAAAATTGTGTTGAGCCAGGTGAGATCTGAACCCATGATTTTTCTTCTACACCCATCTTCATCCTTTATTTAAACAGCTTAAAAGTAATTAAATACTTAGTAAATCAATGATGAGATGTGGATCTATTTTTCTAATTATAAATTTAGTAATTTTTGTCTATGCTGTCATATAATCTACTTCTTTACTCTATATTACATTTTGTTAATTTTTGTCTCTCCCATGCTGAAACAGAGAGCCACAGTGCAGGTAACATCAGCATTCAACCATGAGGCAGCTATGAAGGTTTGTGCAAGCACCATTTGACGTACGATGGCACACCTGGGATATGATACTGGTGATATATAGTAAGAGGTTGGCAAATGGAGTGAGGAGGGGCTCTATTTGCCAACCTCATATCTGCCAACAAACTAATTTTTATATGGGAAGAAAGTAGCCTTAGTAGCTTTTTTGGAGTAATATTTTGTTACTTTAAGAAATTTTAATTGAAATATGTCCCTTAAGCTTACTGAGTTCGAACATGGCATCCATGGATGCCGTGTGCCAACCTCTCCCTATATAGGTAACTGAAGCCCACATCGAGTATCTTTGTTAACAGCATATCACTGGACTATAAATAACGCTGCAGTGGGCATACAATCATCGCCAATGGATCATGGAAGACTGGAAATGGGTAGCTTGGTCAGATGAATCTAGATTCCAATTACAATGTGCCATTAGACTACATAAGGCCATGGACCCCTACTGTCAAATCAGGGTGTTACAGGCTGGTGGAGGCAGTGTAATGTTCTGGGGTGTGTTTATGTGGATCACCTTGGTATCTTCCTTGTACCTGTTGAGACCACCACCCTACAAGTCTATAGTGATATAGTTGCTGACCACCTACACCTGTTAAGGGCTATCCATTTCCATCAGCAGGATGCTTTCTTTCAACAAGACAATGCCCCATCTCATCGCTCATGTTTGGCGAAGGACTGGTTGGAGGAGCATTCTAGTAAATTCACAACCCTTAAATGACCCTTTAACTCTCTGGATTTGAACCCTATTGAGCATTTAAACCTGGAAACCACTACTGGAACTCTCAGGGATTTACAGACAGTTGCCCTGGGTTGTTTGGGTTGTTCTACCTCTGAGTGACACTTTTTTGCACACAATTGGTTAAATGGCCAGATCACAAGGACCCCAAAGGTAGAGGTCATCACCTAGTCAATCTCTGAATCAATTGGATAGTTTCTTTTTGTTGTAAAAATTCTCCAAAAAATTATAGCTAACCACAATGCAAAACTTCACATGAGAACATTTGAGGTCTTATTTCATACCTTTTTAGGTGAAACTCCTAGTTCATTTAGTTTAGGTGCTTCATAGTAAAGCACCTAAACTTAAAAAATACTTTCAAGGGCAGAAAAATTGGTTCAACTTATTTGAACCTACATTCTCTTGCAATACGTTTATCAAGTCAAATACTACCCAATAATTCACAGATGGATGACAGCATTAAATATCTTTGATATTCCTTTTAAAAAAATGACACTCGGTCACATTCATTTCACTAATGATAACACTAGAACTAAATACTTCAAAAGGACAAAAGGACTTACTAATCATTCAAAATTTAATATTTTACAATGTAATTCATAAATCTTATAATAAACCTAAGATCATGTTTAATGTTTTAAAATAATGATGCAGAAGTTAGGTATTTGTATATGGAAAAATAAATTTATAAATACTTAGGTGCAAGGTAAATCAATAAATAAGGTGAAGTACAGCATCAAATCAATTAACCCCAGAAACATGTACATACATTATTTTTCAGTGTAATCACCTCCCCTCTTGACACATGCAACCTAGTTTTCTGATTCCATCAGAAAAACAGGTTTGTGGTAAAGAGCATAGCCAATTATGCACCACATTTTGAATGTTTGTATCATTCCTGAACTTTGCACAGCAGGAGCTTGTCACACATTATGGCGTAAGCTGTACTACAGTTAACATTCAATTTAGCACAAATTTCTTCCCAAGTGATGCACCAGTTCTCCTGAACAAGTTTATCAACATGTTGTCCTGTATCAGATTTTGCTGCTTTGACTGGTTTACCAGGTTGATAGTATTCATCCATTACACTTGTGCAACTGTTTCTGAAAAGTTCACACTATTGATACACGTTTTTTTAAAATGATAAACAATTGTTACTATTCAATAGTGAAGTATCACAGATGTCCTGTAGACATGGGACTCATGAAATATTCAGCTGAAAAAAAATTGGTTTCGTGGTGAGTGAGATTTGAACATGTCTCCCAATAACATGCCAGTATGCTAACCACTACACCATCAATGGCTAACGTTTTTAAGAAATATTAGCCATTAATGGTATAGTAGTTAGCATACCTGACATGTTACTGGAAGATGCGAGTTTGATTCCACTCATGCCCAAAACCAATTTTTTTTTCAGCTGAATATTTCATGAACTGTTCCTATATTTTGTACACATTCTGTAGCAAATTTCATTTGCTCTGACTTCTGACAGCAGAAAAAGAATGACACTTTGCTATTGAACTGCAGTGCAATTTGAGAGGAGCTGTCATTTTAACAACAGCTTGTCTGGTTCAGTATTGCCAACTTTATATGGAAACTAAAAGTAACTACATGTTCAGACATGCATAATGAGGTTATGTGGTAAAGATTACATAATGGTAATGGGGACATATGTCTGTGAAAAATAAAAATTCATCTTATTTATTGACTTACTCTTGTAGATTTCCAAAATTTGTCTACAAATGGTTAATGGCACTGCATCTTTTGTGTTTCTGAATATTTAATATTTAATTTTGATGAACTTATATATTTTAACAAAAAATGTTTTTTACTTTAAATACAGAAAATGATGAAGAAAAAAACATGAAATTAAAATATAAAGTTAAAAGTAGGCCTAGATCTAGAAAAATATTTAAGGGCACAGTAAGTGACTGGATTGAACCGAATGACATTTCAGTACAAAAATTTCCCCTCCACTTTAATGGTCTTTAAAATATATTCTTACAAAAGACGCATACTATGCATTTTATATTTTTCTTCACCTTCATTCTGATTATTAACATTTATAAATAGTGGGACTATAGTCCCTTTGACCTGCCCCTGGTTATAAGTACATGTTTAACAAACAGATAAAATACATTTACTTATGTAATAATGCAACACAGTAATACAGAGTAAAACACATATTACAATTTTACTTGAACATTCCCTTTAACAAAAGGAATGAAAAAACTGAAAGTCAAAATAAATGGAAAATTCTGGCACACTTGTAGTCTTATACACATACACAATCATATCAGAATAATATGACCACCTACCACACATATACTATGGTAAGGTGGTCATATTATTCTGATACAACTATGTATATCTAACATTGTACCATATACAATCTAACATTGTACTATATATATATATAAATATCTCAATATATTCTAATTTTCATGAAAAAGGAGATAGTGTTACCTATTTACAAACTTTCTATATACAACTAGAAAGTCTTAACATTGCTCTGATGAATGTTCTTGCTTCTTAGGTAAGGAAAAACGAGGTTCCATTTGTTGCAATCTAGATTCTAACAACACATGCTTTGATCGTCTAAGAAAGGAATCTTTATCTAATCTCTGTCTGATAAGATCTCGTAGATCTGAAGCTGCCTGTGCTAGTTGCCTAGACTGCAAAACCAGAATATTTTTTTTAGTATCAAATCATTAAAAAAAATTAAGAAAAAATGCCATTTACAGAAAAAAAATAATGTTTTAAAATTCAATGTAAAATTTTATAAAATACAAATTATAATACAAAAGCCCATCAAAATTCAACTAGTGAAAACTGAAATTTTGAAGTGGCAAACTACAGAGAATGTGAAAAAGAGCAGTTTGAATTTCAAAATTGGGTTCTACACTTACTGGCCACTGAATTAGAAACCTTTATGCAGATGTACGTAAACATCATTTGCGCAGTGTATACACAAAATACGCGGTCATGTGCATCATCATATGATCTAGTCAAGTATTTAAGGATGCTGCTCATCAGTAATTGTCAATAGTGTTGATCACAATGGGAAAAACAAAGGATCTTTCAGGGTTCGATAAAGGGCTTATTGTGGGTGCCCATCTGGCTGGAGCAACGATTTTAAAAACAGCAGAGCTAACTGGCTTCCCAAAATGCAAGATATCTCAGGTTTGCAATCAGTGGAAAAATAACCCACATTGCTTGTCTAAGAGGTGTAAGTGTGGAGCGATGACAATCTGTCAGGAATGAGATTGCTGTCATCTGAGAAGACTTGTACAGAGAAACAGGACTTCCTGTGTGCAGTAGTTGACCAAAGCATTCAATGAAGGCTGTCCTGACCCATATCTCAGTGAACTATGCACAGGGTATTGAAGATTGGTATTAACAATCGCATGCCTATATGGAAACCACTGATTTCTTCGAAGAACCAGAAAGTTCATCTACAGTAGTGTCAGGAACACCGTGACTGGATACTGGAAAAAACTCATGTGGTTCGATGAGTCATAATACATCTTATGCTGTACTGATGGTAGGCAGAGAGTTGGTGGGAGCCCCATAAAGCAATGGATCCAGCTTGCCTTGTAAACACAACTCAAAGTTCTGGAGGCGGTGTCATGGTGTGGGGCCTGTTCTGTTGGTACGGAATGGGTCCCCTGATATTGCTGGAAGGTCGGGTGTTCTCCAAGGATTATCTGAACATTGTTGTCAATCAAATCCATCCTGCAATGCCGACCTTTTATCCAACAGATGATAGCTGTTCCATGGACAACAATACTACTGTCCATTGTGCAAGATGTGTTCAGCGAGGATGGCAGTGACTTCCACCATCTCCCTGACCACCACAAACCCTAGATCTGAACCCCATGAAAATGTATGGGCACGTTAGAAAAACAGATCCGGCAGCAAAGTCCTCTTCTGTTAAATCTGACTACTTAAAGGACTGTCTGGTGAACGCCTGGTATGTTGGAGATGTAAAGGCACTCCAACACCTTGTGGAATCTATGCCAAACCACATAAGTGCTGGCTAAAGGAGGTCCAACTTGGTATTGAATAAAGGTTTCTAATTCAGTGGCCAATATGTGAATTATAGCTAGACTCAAATTTTTTTGTTAAAATTCAATAGTTCCCTTGACCCCCCCCCCCCCTCACGAAGTGGAAAAATCAAATTGTTTTAAATATTTAACTTGAATTCTATCATGAGATATTAATTTTTAATCCAGCATGAGGAGGCAAGGAAGATTTTGGGTTATTTTACCTGAGCAACCCCTTTTTTTGCACACAATGGGTTAAATGGCCAGGTCATAAGGACTCCCAAGGGCTCAAAGAAGGTACTCACTACACAGCTATTAGGAGACAGATGGAAGCCTCCCTCAATGCAATTCAGTGTGTTCTTTAATGTGTACAGGATAAGGTGCCATCAGACATATGATGACCTTTCCAAGACCACTGGTGGTGGCAAGAGGGAAACCTGTAGGAGAATCAACATAACATGAAAGCAGCTTTTGAAGTCAATCAAGTGGGATGCCATTAATGGCTTTGTTCAATGTGAAATCAGTGTTACATCAAAATGCATTGTTGGATGTGAAATCAGTGTTACACCAAAATACATTGTTGGAAGGAAATCATGACAGTAGGAAATATGACTAGCCTGAAGGTATGGAAGTTTATACGAAAAATACCATTTTTCTCACCACATATTTAATCTATCAAGTTAACCTCTTCCAAAATTTCAAGTCCCTGATGTTTTTCTGAAAAGTTATGTTGATTACAGATAATGTCACTGTTATTATTTTATTATAAATTACACACCATCAGTTACCATTTTTTTCTGGTCAAAGCTTACCAATTTAATATGAATTGGTACATTATGCCTCATTTTCACATGCAATAAACTACACAATTAAGTATAAGAACACCAATTGAAGTGGAAATAAAGATGACCTAGGAACAATTCAGAAAGAACAGTAAATATGCAGATAGCTTTAAATCCAACAAAAAATATTTGTTTCAAAGTAGCTACTGAGAGTGACAATGACAAAGAGAGAACTGATAAAAGCCATGATTAAAGCAATGGAACCACATAATTTCTTGGGATATATTGGAAGGCCTGATTCATTCATTGACAAAAGATGTGTGTGCTACAGTAATATGCTATAAAGAAGTGTTTCTCAACTCTTTTTGGGACTGGGTACCCCTTATGAAGTCTCACTCATTCTACAGAAACTCTTTCCAAAATTACCTTATATGTCTTGATTAAATAGAATAAAAACTAACCAAAATATAAATATAGATAGGCATTTTTTTTCTGCCACTGTTTACTACAATGTGGAAGTAAAAAGAGATTTAAAAAATTTACAAATAAGATATTTAAACCATAAAAAATATTTATTAGGTAATTGCAAAAATTATTACAAAAGAGAATTATTTTTACTAGCAGTAATGATAATAAAATGAAGATCAAGAAAAATGCTTTATGTTCTACTGAGTAGAATCTACTCAACTCAAAGACCCCTTAGGCACAACACCAGTTGAGAAACACTGCTCTAAAGCATTGCATAGAAAGTACTGAACTGTCTGATGCTGTTTACATAAATGTTTTTCTTTTATGTATTTGGGTTGTTTTACCCCTGAGTGGCACTTTTTTGCACACAATGGGCTAAATGGCCCAGTCACAAGAACCCCAAGGGATCAGAGAAGGTTGGGGGGGGGGGGCAGTGAACAGCTGTTGGAAGACAGGTGGTAACCTTCCATCAAGGCCGTTAGCGTGCTCTTCAACATGCACAGGGTATGGCTCTCACACACAAAGAGCCACAGCTTAACATCCCATCCAACAGATGGCGGCCTTTCCAAACCCACTGGTGTTCCCTACTGACCAAGGGCAGTGTTGGGGTTTTGTAAAGCTAAATCTCAACACTGGTCCAGACAGGACTCACACCTCGGAACTGCAGATTATGAGCCTAGCATACTACCAACCGAGCTACCCTGCCCCTTTTCAGTAGTAATTCTGATCTTGGAAATGCATGTTATACTTATGTAAAAACATTTCAGTTGTCACAATATATACATCACAATGAATGTTGTCTGAGTGAAAAAATATGTTGGCTTGTTTTACCTCCAAGCAGCATTTTTGCATACAGAATGGGTTAAATGGCGAGGTCACATGCATCCTGAATTGGGCAGAGAAAGATCTGCTGACAACTGGTAAGAGATAGAAGCCTTGTTTTGCTTCCAAATGAAGTTGGAAACAGTGAATTACTAAACAAGCCTGTCTCTCTATGTCAGCTGCAATGGATGCTTGCTGTATTGTGTCATGTAGGGGCCAGCAACTCATAGCGTTTTGACTGTGTTTGGCTCTTTATTACTCTCAATAGCAATCACAAAACTTACAATACCAGAGTAATAATAATAAAATTATTTAAAGATTTAATGCTTCATTTAGTTTTAAAATATTGCTAAAAGAAAAACCCAAGAGCATGGTGAGATGCCATAAAAATAAGCAATATTGCTCATAGCTATCAGAAAAATTGATGCTTTCTCATACCAAGGAGTGTAAGCATTAAAAACTGATGAGTTCATGTGTGACCTAGGTGGCTTATATTCGTTTTAAAGTTTGTAATTGGTGGCTGACATTGGACAGTCACAACAGATTCCTAGTAGAATAAATGCATTGAATTCTATATCATTTGGGATATCAGAATAGAATTCATAAAAATGTCAACTCTTAACCCACAACACTGTAAAATGAAATTGCATAGTGCCAATAATATAAAGTATGAACCATGGACAATTAGAAAAAGGTTTGCTGGTTCAATGAATAACGTTTGCTTTCTCAATAAACAGAGATGGCTATATGTATGGCGAAAGCAGCATGAAGCAATGGGTTCCACATGCATTGTATTGTCACTGGAGGATGATAGTGTCATAATCTGGGGGTGTTTTCGGTTGAGATGAAAGGGTTCTGTGATACATGTGTGAATGAATTAAGGGTATTAAACATTGTTGCAAATCAAGTACATCCTTCAATGCTAATACTGGTCTTCAATGGTCATGGCATCATTCAACAAGATACCATATCATTAAATCATTTTGTACAAAAATGGTTTGCAGAACATTTGGGCAATTTCACCTGCCCTATATAGCTAAGAATCTCCCTAGATCTCAACCCCAATGAATATCTGTGGATGTTGAGGAATCAGCAATCTGATGGGCTTTATTGGAGGATTTACTATTATTACACCAGGTTGGGTTATTTTACCTCTGAGAGGCACTTTTTTGCATACCATGGGCTAAATGGCCAGGTCACAAGGACCCTGAAGGCTCAGAGAAGGTTGGGAGAGGGGACCCACTGGAACAGCTGTTGGGAGACAGATGGTAACCTCCCGTCAAGGCCATCCAGCGTGTTCTTTAATGTGCACAGGGTGTGGCTCTCCCACACACGGACGACGGCTTACATCTCATCCGATGGACAGCAGCCTTTCAAGCCCATCAGTGTCCCCTACTGACCGTGGGCAGGGGGGGGGGGGGGTTTGTGGACATAAAACTCGACACTGACCCAGCTGGGACTCGAACCTGGGAACTACAGATTACGAGCCTGGCGCGTACTACACCAGGGTTGGGTTATTTTACCTCTGAGCGGCACTTTTTTGCACACCATGGGCTAAATGGCCAGGTTACATGGACCCCGAAGGCTCAGAGAAGGTAGGGGGAGGGGACCCACTGGAACAGCTATTGGGAGACAGATGGTAGCCTCCCGTCAAGGCCATCCAGCGTGTTCTTTAACGTGCACAGGGTATGGCTCTCCCGCATACGGGACTACAGCTTAACGTCCCATCCGACGGACGGCGGCCTTTCCAAGCCTATCGGTGTCCCCTACTGACCGTGGGCAGGGCGGGGAATTTTGCGGAGATAAATCTCAACGCTGACCCAGCTGGGACTCGAACCTGGGAACTACAGATTACGAGCCCGCCCCATTATTACACCAGGAGTCACTGTTATTCAACTATGGGATGCTTTACATTCAGCTTGGCTGAAAGTATCTTCAGAGATATTGTGATCTAGTATGAACTATGCCACATTGCTGAGCAGTTATTTGAGCCTGAGGAGGTTCTACATGCTATTTGGTGGGTGGTCACAAAGTCCACTGGGTGTATATTATGGTAGCTCATAAAATATTTGGTTCCAAAAAGAAATGGGCTCTTCTTTGGAAGGTTATTGATCCCAGTGAGTGCTTGGCTTGCAACTGTTAGTCAAGTTTATTATTTATTTATAAAACATCTGTTCAAAAAGAATCTGTCCCAATAAAACATCAAAAGGAAAACATACTGAAAGAAATACCACAGAAAAAAATCCTATAATAGCTATCTTCCAAAACAACGGTATAGAGAACAAATAAGTTTATGATACACTACTTGTTCAATAGATGAGTGTTTCTCTTCAGCAAATGCTCTACAACGCTCATCTTTAGATCTCAACTTTGCCATCATTTCTTGCAACTTGGCATAGTCTTCTGCTTCAATTCTGTATAAGAAAAATGTCTAAATATAAAGCAGATCATGACTTTGCTTATTATTTTTAATACATATATAAAACACTTGTGAAAAGAACTAAACTGTATTCATTTATAACTACTATTGGAGATGCATTAACAAAAACACTGAAGAACTTAAATTTTAAACAGCAAAAATTTTGAGGTCCAGTAAATAAACTTTAAATTGTGACTATTTTAGAGCAGTGGTGGGCAAAATTTTTTTTTATTTCAAGACCAGCAGCAATATGCAATATTATTAGACACTAAAGTTTTAGGTATTGTACTGTAAAAATTAAATTGTTTTTTTTTTGAGTCACTTTTATAATAGAAAGATTCAAACTTAATTAAAAATAATGTTTCACTTTATATAGTTTATATGATATAATTCTTTTCCAAATTAAATGCTGTAGCAGACCTCTACATTGTCAATTTCCTGTGTATCACTATTTGTTACTGTTATTCATTCATCTAATCTCAAAGAAAAATAATATTGTGTCAAAATATTGTTTGTAAATATTATAAAATGCTATATAGAATAATTCAGCAATAAATTATCACCAGAAAACATCATGTACACAAGAAACATTTGAAATAATTAGTTGAGTGTGTATGTGTTATATAGAAGTCTCTATGGCCAGCAACAGCTTTGAATAGTAACCATTATGACCATAAATAAATTAGCTGCATTTTGATTAGCTATGTTGGAACAATAAACAACTGAAGTATAGAACTCATTGACAATAAGAGATTACACAAGAGAATATTCAACAGCACGATCACTCCTCTATAGGATATCAGGTGCAGCACATTTTAATTATTTGCAGTATCAGATTGTTTACAATGCAAGCTGGCTACCATAAACAATTTGGAATTGTAATGGAAACATAGTCTCCATTTACAGACTTGCTCCTATATGCCACAGTTGTTTCTTCAGATGATTTAGTGCCATCCTATGCCCTCTGTGGTAGCTCTGAGAAATCTAAAACACAGGTATTGACACTTTTTGGTTCAACATTTGACTGTGTAATTTTTTTTTCTTGATGATTTTCATTAAAAACAAGCACCAGAGTAGGATGGAAAACAATAGATTTTCAAAAGATTGATGCAATTCAAATGCTCTAAATACATTCTAAATTTGAATCAGTTGCAAAATCAATTGCAATTTGCAAAGAATCAGTCCAAATAATCTCAGTGTAACCTTTGAGTTTGAGAATATTAGAACTCAAAGGTTACACTGATGAACAACAGATTTTTTAAAAATTATTTTCAATAGTTTTTTTATACACTTAAATATATTCATTTTAAGGTTTCTGTTGATTCATTTTTGTTAATGAAATAAAATAATAATCTGTTTTTTTATGTTATGGTTCTTGTCCAAATAAAATTTAAAATTTGCGGCTCTCAGATTTATTCATTTGCCTTTTCTTTTTGCTGTTTTGGCTCTTGACCCCCCCCCCCCCCCCCCAAAAAAAAAAAAAAAAACGTTCCTCACACCTGTTCTAGATGGAGGTAGCCAGCCAACAATCATTTATTTCCACTGGTATTAACATGTTAGTTACATATACATCTATAATCAGTATACATCATTTTTTTTGGGGGGGGGGGAATACTACACTATAAGAGTAAAAACCCTTGCCAGTTGTGTTAGTAAATTAAAAGTTTAAACAATACATTAGTTTCAAGATTGAACTTTACCATAAATATGTGTAGTATGTGATACTTTCTGCTTATCTGCAAATGGTTTAATACATCATTTGCGCAGTTCATTTAACATCTTAACATCATAGAAAATTATATGAAAGGTGCAATAGTAAGCCACCTGAAGATAATTACGTGTGATCTATAAAGACCAGTTACATAGCCATTAAAAACATTTAGTAGGATTATAATGGCTGTGTGATTGTATACATATAATATATGCATTTCATAAATCACCAAATGTTGGATTACCTTTTCAATAAAACTTATCCAGATACTGATCAAACCAATAATACACACATAACTTGCTGCACTTCAGCATCCAACCAAAATTGGCATCTCTCGAGTATCTTCTTTAGCGATCCAAATATATGAAACTTGCAAGAGGTGATATTGAATGCTCTAACACCTACCATTACATTCCATGTATTATACATATATTTACAATGCTAAATATATGTTGATGTGCACTGTCACAAAGGAGATGATTCAGGATGTGAGCTCACCTAAATAACTATAATTAAATCAATAACTATAATTAATCTAATAAACTAATTAATTATAGTTATTTAGTTAATATAATAATTAAACCTAATAACTATAATTAATCAATTTAATAAATCCAAATTATAAGTAGATTTTCTACTTATAATTTGGATTTATAAAATTATTTTTAATGGCTGTATGAAGTCTATAATCTGGACACACAAGTATGTCCATATAAGCCTGTGTACTATGATGACTCTCTGCCTAACAAACTAGATTATACTATATTACAATTATATCATTGCACAGTGATCCCATTTGAGCATCTTTATATTGTGATGCACTAAGATATATAAACTTCTACAGTAATAGCTTTATACCTGCTCTTCAGCATTTTGCCTGATTCACCACTAACAGCTTTGTCTAATACGATGGCAAAATATTGCAAACAATAGGTTATAAGTTTTACTGAGCTTCATATATTAAATATTTCACAAGTCTAGTACCTCAAAAGGAAAAGGTATGTGTAGGTCTTGGGCACTGTTCCAGCTGGTTTTGTGGTGCAGCATTGCAGTTATTGGCTTGGGTAGCACTTTAAAATGGGTAGGTATTATGACTTCAAGAGGAGACTGATTAACAGGCTCATTACCTGTTTAAGTTAGTTAAAAGTCTCAGTTAATTGGACTGCACATTTGGTTGAATGCAATGCAAATGAGTCAATGTAAATAAAGGGGTATCTATTACAGTACATATGCTTCTCAATACTTCATTATTATTCTGACATGATTTTAACATAGTATGTTCCATCTATGCTGTTAAGTAATAATTGCCCTTTTGGGAATTAATGAACTTGATGTATGGTTGATACACTACAAAAAAATTTCATATAATATCCAAATGCTTCCTATGTAGTTTTTACTAGAACTGTCCATGTATAATTATGTTTAGCTTAATGTGAAAATCTTTGTTACCATCTTCCTTAACATATGCCATTTGTGAATGGAGAAACCCAAGCCTGAAGCTACAATGGTATTCTATATTTTCAGAGTATCAACAGTACAGTGATCTGTATTTTGATAATTAACATTCCTTATTTTTGTATTCAATGTTTGCAGAAATACCATGTATATCCCACCAGCTATTCAAAAGTAACAAACTCTGTTATGAAAGTCTTGGATGCTATTTACAATCTACCAGCATAGATTTTTCTGTACAAACTACCTTTGATCAATGAGGTCCAAAACAAGAAAATACAGGAAGTTAGAATGATTTTACCTCTCAGTAGCATTTTAATAATAACTTAATTGGCCAAGATACAAAAACCTCAAGATCAGAATAGAGTTGGAAAATATGAGCTCTTAGACAGAGAGAATTCTTCCTTCAAGGTTATATTTACCATGCACGAGGTGCAGCAAGATCTGAACCTTTAGATTTCAAATATTGTGAACAATAGGTTATAGATAAGTTTGGCACACTAACAAATAAAACTCATGTCACACTACTGAAAAAAATAAAATAAAAAAAAACTATAAAAAGTGTGTTAAAATTAGGTAATTAGGTTGAGAGACAACCCAGTTATTCATTTGGCTTTAAAATTTATAAAGTTCACAACACAAAAATTAAACAGATTTTAAAATATTTCATTTTTGCATAAAATTTTTAGGAAATGAGAAAAACAAAAATAAAAATTTTAATTCATGACCAAACAAAATACATGCACATATATTTTGTACAGTTCTGCACTTGACATACTTTATATTAAGCTAAAAAAATGTTACATATACAACTTTTATACTTTTCCTGTTTGATATAAATATTATACATAATATTAACACTTTGTTTTTTCTTTTGGTTAGATTCAGTCTGGACCTAATTTTCGTCTTTTTCTACCCTAGAGCATGGTAATTTATGCTTCTCTAGACAGAATATTTTCAAGCTTACAGGGGTATAGATCCATTAATTAATGATAACAGAATTATAATATTTGAAAGTAAGTTTGTATCTTAGTATAATCAAAGTGGAAAGGGTTAATAGAAATACATATCTTCAGCTCTAAAGTAATCAGTCAGAATTTAGTATTACAATTTCAACCATATATCTCTTTAGACAAATGAATTCACAACTCATCATTGATTTACTGAATATTTAACCACTATTAATCCTGTCATTAGGAAGTCATGGATTAAGATCCCACCAGGCTCAAGGAAATTTTTCCTCTTCACCCATCTTCATCTGTTACTTTAAAACAGCTTAAGAGTGGTTAAATACTCAGTAAATCATATATCTCTTCTTACTAATATATTCTAAATTAAGCACAGCTTTATTAAGCATAGTAATTAAGAATAAATTTAAGCCTTACAGTCAAGCTGTAACCTTTTCCCGACTTTTAGTGAAGGGCAATAAAAACAGTTTACTAAAATGTAGTGTGTTTATACATAATTTTAGACCTTTTTTGACTTTTTTCTAAACTTTCCCAGAGATGTTTAATATAATTTTTCCCCTTAAATTGAAATTACCTGCATTACTGTAAAAAAAATAATGGATTCATCTATGCTTATATAATATTTAATAGTTTACACTTAATAACCAATTTTTTATTCAGTTTTTGCTATGCACTCTATACCTTTGCATTTTTTTCTTATGCTCTGCTTGTTTAGTCATTCTTTCCTGTTTTGCCTTCATTCTTCGTTGCTCAACCCTTTCAGCAACCTTTTCAGCAGCTCGTCTGTTAGAAGACTGTTGATAGCATACTACTTGTTGTTGCCATTTTTCCATGGCTTTGTCCAGTTCTTGTTGATTCAACTTCACTTGTTTAATTTTTTCTCGTAGTTCTTCCCTGTAAAATATTCATTCAGCTTTTGAATATGGCAATGACATTGACAGCCCATTGTAAAGCAGGGGGGGAGGGGGGCAAGAAAAATAAATATGCAACCTAAATAGAATATTTAAATAAAAATGTTAATCATTTCTATTAGAGGTATAACAAGTGGAATTTGAGAGCAATGCTTTTGATAGTGATCACAAGATTATCTGTAGAAAATTAACTTTATAAGATGTTGGGTTTATATAACTTTATATAAATGTTTAACAAATGATTTTTTTCCCTCAAAGTGGAAAAAATGAGTAGGTCATGAAAACTCCAATGCCTTTCCTTTACAGAAGATTTGCATTATTATTACAAGGAGTAGAAGCTTAATGTGTAGTTACTCTTGCAATCATTAAAACACAATATGAGATTAATTTCCATGTTTCAAGAATTTGTGTTAAAGATTAATTGTTTCAACAAGTGTCATCATCATCATCAAGTAGCCATGGGCTACGGAGGTCCAACTAGACCACGCAATTTAGTTCTCCAAGCATATCTGTCCTGAGCTACATCTGCTGCATCTCCCCACTGCATATCAATTCTCACAAGGTTCTGTTTGACATTGTCTGCCCATCGCATCCTAGGTCTCTTCCTCTTTCTGAGGCCTTTAGGCACACTGTTCATAACCCTATCCACTAATCTATAATTATCCATACGGGCAACATGGCCAAACCAACACTCACTCTCTCTGCACAATATACTGCTCAGAGGAGGTTGCCGACTCCTTTGCCTAACCTCTTCACTACTTACAAAGTTGAACCACCTAATGCCCAAGATACTGCATAAGCATCTAGAATCAAAAGCATCAAGTTTCCTGTTATCTTGTTTACAAAGCATCCAAGTTTCACTACCATAACTAACCCTAGAAAGAACCAAACTATTATAGTCTAATTTTAGTCTTTAGTCTTTAACTCTCCATAGATTCCTAAAAGTCCCAGAGGCAATCTCATGCCACACATCACATGTATCTGTTACATAACTCCCAAGATAAACCAAGACACTTGCTCAAGAGCACAATCATTCAGAGAAACACTGAAGCACCACCTGCCTGACCAATTTTCATTGCTTTAGTTTTATCTCTGTTTATCACCAAACTAACTCTATTACCAGTCTCATCAACAGCCCTAATGAAAGAATTCATCTCATCAACATCATTAGCCAAGGCTAAATCATCTGCATAATCTAAATCAGAAATTTTGAAATCTCTAGACCATTTAAGGCCAGAATCTTTCACTTGCAAAGAGTTTTGCATAACATAATCAATAACCAAACTAAAGAGAAAAGGGGACAAAATTCACCCTTATCGAACACCAGAATTAATGCTAAATCAATTGCTACAAGCCTTCAACAAGTGTATATAATAAGTATTTTAAGTTGCTATTATAATAGGTGCCCTCTCACTATTTACGTTATACTGTTAAGTATAACGAAAAGGAATGACTTACTAGCTGGGATTTCTTAAACATTTTTCATAAAGCTCTTTCAGGTGCTGGATTCAATCCTGATGAGAATCAAATCCAGCATCTGAAAAATGAAATTTTACTCACATAAAACATGTAAGCAATATAAAAGAACATGGTTGTTCTGTTGACAGTTACTTGGAGTTTATTTATATTTAAGTTGTTGTAGGTAATTGCTTGATTTCTTTTACGGTAATTTTTGATTGTTAAATTAGCTTTCAATGGATTTTTGTCCTTTTATTTGTTTTGAATGGTATGATGCTTTTTCCATTGTGGTTTGTTGCCATTTTCAAACATTACTCGATGTAGTCCTGTTTTTAAATTAATACTTTATCTTAAACTATTTTCACAAGTTTCTCACAGTTTTGCCTGCAAATGTTTGTTAGTGTTGTGTGTGGATATTCATTTTGAAAATTATTTTGCTTCTTTTCCCATTGTCTTAACTCTTTAAATGTCGGAAGTTGATTAATCAGTTTTCAAAAATCACTACAAATGAACTTGCATTACATGCTCTTTATGCATAGCTACAATTTTATTCCTTTTAATTTTCTTTGTTCAGAAATAAATGCTCTTTTAGTATGTAAACTATTTTATTCATTAGTTGTTTCATAATGAGGCTCAGTGGTTGAGTTGCATTTTTTAGAGAAAATCTGACACTGTAAGGGTTAATTAGATTTTAATATTTTCATTTTTTTTGCATTGTTGCTTTGCAGCTTTAGTTTGAATTGTTGTGCTTTTTAAATGATCTTTTCTTCATGAAAGGTTTGGATTCTATGTTATGGCTTCAGCTAATTTTATGTTGTTGTTTTTCTTGTAAATATGCAGGGTACTATATTTTTTATTTTTGGTAAATATGCAAACTAATTAGTGAGCCATGATCATTATCTAATGTAGATGAATTCTCCATTAACACATGGCAGAATATTCTGATATTATGGGCTGAATAAAATATTAATAAATATCAGTATTATTTGTTAAACACTTAAGTGTGTATGGAGTGTATTTAATCAGACCACATGGTCACAATGCTGGAAATGTGCTGGTCACTCTGACTGTTAAAATGAAGTGTCAAAGGTATTTTTCCATGTAGCCTCATGCTTCTATTGTATTTTTTTTATATAATAAGATGAAATTGCATGCTACATTGAATTATACTGAAGTTGATTAAGTTACATGGTGCTGTTTTCAGAGGCTCATAGAATATCACATACCTTTACCCCTCTATCACATCATTCATAATCTCTGAAGATGTGTCTTCATTCTCAGATGAAATTGTGGACAATCTGGACACCTTCACTGCTTTGGTGAGCATTCTCTGGGTTGCACTGTTCTGACCACTGACCACTTTACAGACATTCTTGATATCATCTGGTGTACTTTATGCTTTTTTGATGTACCTGCAACAACTTCTGGGGGGAGGGGTCTGTTTCCTATGCACTGCTTTACAATATAGATGCCCTTTTGAGAAATTCTACATTATCTAGCTTTCCCCATCTTCATAATATGTGATGGAATGCTGGGCATTGTAAAGGGCAACAATGTACTTTTTCAAAATCAATTTTATTCTTGGTGGCATATTGCATAGTTCAGTATTTTCTCATTTTAACCTATCAAATATGTTATACGTGTGATACAAAAATGGTTTGGAAATAACACTGACATCTAATGACACTAACTGTCAGCTGCATTACTAGTAGACATTCTAGATAGCGTTTATTATAATGTACAAGCTGCAACAACCTAGTAGATCATTTATGCCATATATACTTAATAATTATATTATTTATGCCATATACACTTACTTAATTAGTAAGAAAAAAAAAACTTTGATCATATGTGAGATTCAAGCACCAGCTGGTTACAAGCCAAATGTTCAACCATTTGAGAAGATGCATACAAACCTGCTTATAGTTAAAGTATAATTTATTATTTTCTCTTTCCTACTGGAGTGCATCCATACATTTGTTTTGACAAAGCAATCAACTTGTAGTACTGACAGTCAAGTTTAGATATTAATTTAAATATGGTACCTCAATAGTCAAGTGGTTAGTTAGACAAAGTAATAAACTTTGTAAAACAAAGGAATAAAATTTGCATTCCAAATAAAGTGTGGATGTTTGGTGTTGTCTTTCTGATGAGGTTTTGCTTTTCCCAGAGGTCATCTCTATGATTCCTAATGCTTACAAACTTCTGATAAACTTTCAAACAAGTGGGCTGTTTGAGCATTTTTATCTGATGTTATTTCTGGAACTCTTCTATACTTTCCGGAATAAAAAAAAAAATGGAGCAAAGTATTCTCCCTGATTAGTTTAGTAATACTTAAGAATCCAAAAAAAAAACCAAAGATTTATCTTATGTGAACCATTAATCCTTTAATGCCCGAGAAATCTGAGGAAAAGGTAGAGGGTAGTAAAGACAAAGAAATAGCACTAATTGGACTAGTTCATTTCAAATCTCAGTCATTTTGAGCATTAAAGGGTTAAGCAAATAAAATAATTGAAAACTTAGAAATTAATTTCCTGTCATGCCTAGATGGTAGCATATTTTCAAAGAAAAATTAACAGATGTGTTGAAAGTGAACATAAGAATTATAGATTATTTGAAGAAATAAAGATTAAAGAAACATTTGAATGAAATAAAAAATGTAATAACTTCTTGACAGTTGTGAATAAAAAAATGGAAATTATAATTTAAAAAAAGATAACATTGAAGGATAATTTATAAGATATGGATATTTGTAGAGAAATTGGTTCGAACTTCATAAGGTAGGCTTGAATAGAATTAGTATAGCCAGATGGTGAATAATGTCAGACCACTGTTACAAGAAATGAGTGCTGCCATCATTAGGTATATAATTGTGGTGCTGTGGTAGAGTAACTACCAGTTGCAGTGTGTGGCTGTCAATAGCCAAAAAAGTATATGGAAGATGCTTAATTCACTTGCTAATTATTCAACAGCCAAACTTAATATAAAATAACTTTATTAATGATTATAGATTTAAAATAATAAGAGATTAGCATGCCAACATGCACATAAGGAAATATGCAGTCTACAAATGAGCTATATTTATACGAAATATTTTAATTATTTCAAACAAAATGTCTGAACAAATGAGAAAACGTAAAATTTTGTTCTACTCACATAAAACATGTAAGCAATATAAAAAAAATTTAAAATTAACATTTTAAGAGTACTTAAAATATTTCTGAGTCTATAATTAAGCATTTACAAAATGAAATTCAGAATTGCAACAAGAAACAAAATGACACCCACGCACTTCTCTTCATAATGCTATCTCTCTTTTGAAGAAGCTCTTGTTTTCTTTTCTCAAATCTTTCTTCTTTTAGTTTTATTGCCCTCAACTTTTGTTCTATCTCATATCTTGACATACGTTCCGCTGAAACAGCTTGCTTTGGTCTTGCTTGTTCCTCAAATGATTTTATTTGCTTCTGATTTCTTAAACTCTGGGAAAAATGCAACAAAACACTGCATTAATAATGATATATACTGAAAACATTTATTAAAACATTTTATTATTTTACACATAAAAGTAAAAATGAATTTCTTTTTCCAAGTTATTTACAAATAAACTATATCTATTTTGATTACATATAGAATTGAATTAAACTTTTGTTACAATTATTGGAAGTCATGCATAAATTGCAATATGGAAGAAAAAAACAACTAGAATAACTTATTGCCTCTGGTAAATTTGGAATACTTTTTTTTCCCAGAGATAATGAAGTTTTTTAAATTTTGCCCCCTATAATAGTGGAAATTCAAACTAACGGACGATTTGGAAAATGGGAATAGTAATATTTTATTAGTATGTATACAACACAAAAATAATCTTTCATTTAGCTCTTAAAATGAAGTGTTGAATTTTTCTCACCCCCTTGGGATTAAGGGAGGGGGGAATGCACTGCTGTCAGTGTAAACCTCTTAACCATCATATTTCACTGCCAAAATTTCAGATTTCTATCGTAAAGTGATCATTTGCAATATTCATTTAAAGTTTTGCCATTTTCTAAATTTAGCATTTTCTAATGATGGAAATAAAAATTACTGGAAGATTTGAAAATGGTAATCATAATATTTCACTAGTGCCTATCTACCTAATTGAAAAAGAATTTTTCATTTATCTCTTAAAACAAAAGATTCTTTCAGGCTGAAAAGTTTAAATGGGATCAAAACATCAAAGGTTTGTTGTATCCCAGCAATATTTCACATATTTTTATGAAAATTTTCAGTTGACATAGTTTGAAATGTATCTATATCAAAGTGAAATGGTGACCTATACAAAAAAATTTTAGCCTGCAAAGAATGGGCGAAAAAAAAGTATTTGTTTTTGTTAAAAAATATGAAAAGCAAACAGAGGCAAAGAATGGCAAAATACACTACATAAAAGTAACTACATGGGTGTATTTTCTCTTTCTCTATGGCATGTAAAAAGATCTAAAAAAAAAACTCTGGCTTGCTTGAAAATGTAACTGCATAGCACTGGTTTACAAAATATATTTTACAGTATACAACTTGCTGTAGTAACTGTTCTATACACTTCTAGAATTTTTAAGTGTGAATTGACTGTGCAGTCATTGAATATCATTCATCACTTTAAACCTAACTGCTAGTGGTTATGAACCTGGTTCAAGTTTTAGCAGGCACATCCTTGTATGTCAGCTCCAGCTGCTACAATGGTCAGAGACCTGGCAATGTTTCATTGGGAATGTCCTTGCACGAGTTTTCCCATAAAAAAGTAGCAATTTTGGTTTTATTTTCTTTCCTTGTATCATCCATGAAATTAAAGTGAAAAAAAGTAACATAAGCAGATCAGTCAAGTTTAAGAGAGTAGTCAAGCTATAATTAACAAGAACTGAAACCTGTTTTAAAAAATGTTAGGGAGGATCAAATGATAGCCAGTGAAAGTTTCCTGAGTTCCACTTCTCACATCAAGTTACCTATTATCTGTCCACCACTATCTGTAGTGCATATATAGTGATTTCTTGAATTGTTTATTGAAGGTTTTCTGACAGGTGAACTATTATTTCCCAAAACACAACTGATAGAAATAATATTATTTACTAACACTTTTACCAGCTTATTTGATGAATTGCATGTCATAGCATTATACAGGTATAGTGATTTATGTTCAAACTTTAAGCACTTTACAAAACTGCATTATGAATCTCCCAATTTAATTTGCCTATACACTAGGGTGATTAATAAGCTGGCATTTTTCACCATGCAAAATGTGTATGATGACACATCACCAGGTTGCATTTGCATACCTCTGAAAGTAGTAATAAAGGAATATATTAAGTCTATAACTATTACAAGTATCAGTCTTGGCTTTCATCATTAGAAATGTTGCACAATGTGTGAGTTAAGTATTGAAATTTGCACAATTTTACATCATTACTGGAAAAAAAAAGGATTAAAAGATACTGAAGCAGCCTGAGAAATATGCGAAGTGGAAGATGAGGTGCAGTTTCCATTTGTGCTGCTCAAGCTTGGTTTAAGGAATTCAAAAGTAGTGATATGAGCCTTAAAAGTGAGCAGTCGTCAGGAAGGCCAATATCAGTAGATAGTAACATTCCAGTATCAGTAGACAGCAATGAATGATAGCACAATATCAGTAGATTTCAACATTTATTCATTAATAAAGTACATTCTGTGCCATGATGTTGAAGCTGATCCACTAACAAGTTGGGTTGTTTTACCTCTGAGCAACACTTTTTTGCACACCATGGGCTAAATGGCCAGGTCACAAGGACCCCGAAGGCTCAGAGAAGGTAGGGGGAGGGGACCCACTGGAACAGCTGTTGGGAGACAGATGTTAGCCTCCTGTCAAGGCCATCCAGCATGTTCTTTAATGTGCAGAGGGTATGGCTCTCCAGCACACAGGGCCATGGCTTAATGTCCCATCAACTAACAAGACTAAACTAGATTGCTTACAAAAAACTATGGTGCTGCATCTGCAATGCATCAGTAAGGCAGCCAGGAGTTGCCAAAGTGTTTCACATGAACCGACTATTGAACAAGCAAGCCGTCATATCGAAGTCTGCAGGAAATCCTCACTAACCATGTTACCACCATTTCATGAAGCGAATTATTACGTGCAATGAAAAATGGACCTTTTTTCACAATCCAAACATCAAAAAGCAGTGGCTTGACCCAGGCTAGCCCACATTTCCTGTTCCAAAGAGAGGACAATTTGAAATGAAGGCAATATTATGTGTTTGGTGGAATTTTGAGGGTGTAATGCACTTTGAACTGGTTCTTGATGGACATGCTATCAATACTGGGTTGTTTTACTTCTGAGCGGCACTTTTCTGCACACCATGGGCTAAATGGCCAGGTCACATGGACCCCGAAGGCTCAAAGAAGGTTTGGGGGAGGGAACCACACTGGAACAGCTGTTGGAAGACAGATGGTAGCCTCCCATCAAGGCCATCCAGTGTGTTCTTTAACATGCACAGGTATGGCTTTCCCACACATGGGGCTACGGCTTAACATCCCATCCAACGGACAGTGGCCTTTCCAAGCCCATTGGTGTCCCCTACTGACCGTGGGCAGGGCAGGGAATTTTGCGGAGATAAATCTCAATGCTGACCCAGCTGGGATTCGAACCTGGGAACCACAGATTATGAGCCTGGTGCACTACCGACTGAGCCCCCTCCCCACCCACCCCTATCAATACTGACTTCTATTCAACACAACTGGAGCATGTGAACTCTGTAATGCTTTGATCCAGGATTGGCAAACAGACAGTAAGTACTCCTCCAACAAGATAATGCAAAACCACACACTGCACTTCAGACAAAAGTAAAATTTCTAAAACTTGTATTTGAGCTTCTTCTTCAACCAGCATATAGTACAAACCTAGCTTCTTCTGACTAACACCTCTTTCACTCCATGACTCTTTTTCTTCGAGATAGATGGTTTCAAACATTTCAAGAAGTTGAAAATGGATGTTGGGAGTTTTTTTTTTAATCTCCAAGGGACAAGCATGTTATCAAAGAGGAATCAAACAATTGTCAACAAATGGCTAACAACTACATAAACCACTATTGAAAATGATTGTTTATATCTCATTGAGTAACGTTTGTTATTTATAATGTAGTAATCATTTCTCAAGTAGGTGATAAAATGCACAAATTTATGAATCACTCTAGTAAAACCATAAGGTTTTGCAAAAGGTCATTGGAAGTTGCCAAAAAATTTTAAATGATCTGTTGCACACAATCTAGACTATGGGGGTTACTGCTTAGAACTTTATTTTTCGTCAACTTTCATAGTTATAAAAATACACAATTCAAAATTTTTTTGAAAAAAAAATTAAAAATGAAAAAAGGAGCAAATGTGAAAAATTCAGTCATATTCTAAATTTGAACTCTCCTAGTAATAGACCTTATGAGATGACAGTAGTGGTAATGCTAATACTATAAGTTTCATTTAGGTTACTCTCTCTAGTGTTATTTTATATCAAAACAGAAAGTTATAGAATTATCAAGTATGGTTATTTTATGATGTCTAAAATATCTATGAATAAATATGAAGGTAAAAACACAGTGTGCTGATTTAAATATATATTAAGTTAACTCGTCACATGGTATCACAACAAACAATCGGCTCATTGACACTAATGGGGTAATTGATAGTCATAGATCGGTGCAGTGAAATTTAGGTTAAATAATCATATGTGCATTATCTTCATTCTTCTTGAGGTAGCTTCATCGATTGTACAAGGAGGATAGTTCCAGGTTGTGTGCCATTCTCAGTAGCTGATGCTTTCAGAAGTCTGGTATTGTTGCCTCTCACTTGGTGATAGAGTTCTAAAAATCTATCACCAAAATAGAAATCTAAAACTCTATCACCAAGTCAGAGGCAATAATACTGGACCTGTAAAAACATCAGCTACTGAAAACAGCACACAATCTGGAACTGTCCTCCTTGTACAATTGATGAAGTTACCTCTAGAAAAACAAAGATAATGCAGACTATTAAACCTAAACTACACCGCACCGATCTATGACTATCAATCACCCCATTGTTTGTTGCAATATCATGTGACTAGTTCAGCACCTACAATGTCTATAGAGTTAACTTAACCTGTATCTATGAATAATTATTAACTCAACTTACCTTCTGATAAACCTATGAATTATCAACTGAAAGACACTCACAGAAAGTAATTTGATCAGTAAGAAAATGAGCAAGCACAAAAATTTCAGCCAATGTTTTCTGAACATGAAGGGGTTTTGATTAAGTACCTTTACAATGGAAGTTCAGCTGAGAGTCCCATTAATAATTCATCTTCAAGTCATAAGTGAGTTCTTGTCTTCAATCATGTAATTTACAGATTCATCAAAAATGGCAGTTGAGGTTATAATTATGTATATCAGGTAATAACTTTATTCTTATGGCTATGTTTCTGTATTAGCATATTAAAAAATACCTCAATATTAAACCTACAGAATGTAGCCTTATCTAAGCATGGTGTGAAACAACTGGTATAACAACTAGATATCCTGTATTTTAATCTATAAGATGGTTGGTTGACTTTCTCATGCTTGCTAACACTACTGATTGATAATCTTCAGTGAATTTTGCTTCAATTTTTCAAAAAAACTAAAATTTATTGATAAAAGTGTATTAAAAGAAATATTTAACTTAAAATATTTTTATGTCCTTTAATGGAAATAAAATATTGTAGAACTAAATAATGCTAAATACTTATATAAACTAAGCAGTTGTTTATATGTACAATAAATCAAATATACTCTTCATTGGCTTGTTTCAGTCCAGAAATCAGAAAGATTGGAATGGCAAAATTTTTATAATGGTAAATACACTTAATAATAAGTAACATCTGTTATAACTTAAAAATTGCAATTTTAAAATATTTAATCCTTTAATAAAATATGAACTTAAATAAGCAGTAATCAAGGGTTTTTTTTCAAAATAAATATTGATAAACGAGATAATAACCAGATAATATATATATATATACAAATTATAGATAAACTTGTCATGAATACCAAGTAACATTCAAAAATAAAAATCCAAGTATCAGTAGCTTTGGTTTCCTGCAGCCAGTGGTATTACATCATTATAATCATCCACAAGCAGCCATTGGCTATGTCAGTTCAACCAGATTGTGCAATTAATTCTCCAAACCATCTCTCCTGAGCTATAGACCAATTCTAACGAGGTCCTGTTTGACCCACTGCATCTGAGACCTCCATCTCTTTCTAAGGCCTTTAGGCACACTGTTCATAACCCTATTCACTAATCTATAGTTATGCATATGGGCAACATGGCCAAACCAACCGTCTCTCTCTCTGCACAATGTTACTCAAAGGAGGCTGCAGACTCCTTTGTTTACTGCATAATTACTTTCAAAGTTGAACTATCTAATGACCAAGATACTGCGTAAGCATCTAGAATCAAAAGCATCATGTTTCCTGTTATCTTGTTGTAACGCTCCAAAGAAATGAAATACTTTTAAAGTTTGGACCCTTTATCTGATCCAATTATTTTTATGCTCCGGATAGCTGAGTCGGGCACCAGGCAACAATTGACAAATTGCCAAAAATAAAGTTTAATTAGGGTTCGAAATACCAGCGAGCGTTAATGAGTAAGAATTCAAAAATATTAAATGATTGTCAAAATTTTATGTTAATGCTAATCAAAACAAACTAACGTTGCTCAAGAGAAAAAAAAATTAGTAAAGATTCGAAAGGTTTAAATAACAAACAAATTATTTCCAAAAAGCACTCACCAAAACTTCAATAAAGAAAATACTACATCATTTCTTACTACAAACATCAACAAACTCCAAACTAAAACTGATCTCTAAACTGTGCTCTACTACTCTCTCTACTCTACTATCTTTGGTGCTACTGTGACAACATATGTCACCAGGTTATAACAAGAGGTACAAAGCCCGCACATGTCATGTTGCACGCCGGGAAAGACATTTGCATAAATTGACGAGCAGCGCAAGCTATGACGCAAGAGGGGGGCGTGTCCTTGTACACACGCTTTAGCGGGTGACAATCAAAAGTTCGGAGTTGTGCATGCACAACTCCTTGGAAACGAGTGCTGTGATGCCCAAAAAGGAAATAAAAATCCCCAAAATGATAAATATAACGTAAATTAAGCAAAACTGGTTAAGATAAAGTAAAAGCGAATGAGGGGGCATCACACTGTTTACAAAGGGTCCAAGTTTCACTACCAAAACTAACTCTAGAAATAACGAAACTATAATAGTCTAATTTCAGCCTTTTGGTGTATTGGATTGTTTTACCTCTGAGTGGCACTTTTTTGCACACCATGGGCTAAATGGCCAGGCCACAAGGACCCCGAAGGCTCAGAGAAGGTTGGGGGAGGGGACCCACTGGAACAGCTGTTGGGAGACAGCTGGTAGCCTCCCGTCAAGGTCATCCAACATGTTCTTTAACGTGCACAGGGTATGGCTCTCCTGCATACGGGGCCATGGCTTAACGTCCCATCCGACGGACGGCGGCCTTTTCAAGCCCATCGGTGTCCCCTACTGACTGTGGGCAGGGCGGGGAAATTTTGCGGAGATAAATCTCAACGCTGACTCAGCTGGGACTCGAACCTGGGAACTACAGATTACGAGCCTGGCGCGCTACCGACTGAGCCCCCCCCCCCCCACTTTTGGTGTATACACCTATTTCTCCACACTCTTCATAGATTCTTAGCAGTTCCAGCAGCAATCCCCAATTGTCTGTTTATCTCATGCCGCACATCACCAGTACCTGTTACATAGCTCCCAAGATAATTAAACTGAGATACCTGTTCCAGAGTGAAACCATTCAGATTAAGTGAACCACAGCCTGCCTGACCAATTTTCATCACTTTTCTCTGTTTATCACCAAACCTACTCTACTACCAGTCTCATCAACAGCTCTAATGAGAGAGTTCACTTCATCAACATCATTTGCAAAAGGGCTAAATCATCAGCATAATCTAAATTGGATCTCTAGACCACTTAAGACTGAAATATACCCCTTAGAATGATTTCTGCATAATTAATAACCAAACTAAAGAGAAAAGGAGACAAAACGTATCCTTGTCAGACACCAGAAGCAATGCTAAACCAATTTTCTACAAGCTTTAACAACTCTCACACATGATTCAGTGTTACTATACAGAGCTTTCATTATGTTAACCAACTCGTCTGGTATACCATAAGATCTCATGATCAACCACAAATTATGATGGTCAACAGAGTCAAAAGCCTTTTTGAAATCTACAAAGCTAGTAACCACAGGTTTCTGAAACTCTAAACATTTCTCAAGAAATATTTTGTGGAAAAAATTTCACCAACATACAGGACATGATCCCACATCTCTCCAGAAACATGCCTTCAATTCTTACCGATTGAAATTTTTTTCCCCAAAATATTTGATATATTGATGTTAAAATGTCACCCAGGTAATGCTGTGATTGTCACCTATGTTTAAATCATTAATAATACTAAACAGCGTGAAGAGACTTTATTATTTCCATCTTACTCAACACAATATAAAAAGAAATAGTTGGCACCTGTTGATCATAGATGGTGCCAATGGTTGGCACCAAAAATCATCGGTGAAAAGTTAAAGTCTTAAATTAGTGGAAAAAAGATGAGCCGGCATTAGTTCAATCAGTAAGAATACTCTGGCATGTTTCTGGAGAGATGCGTGTTCATGTCCTGTATGTTCGCAAAATTTTTTCCAAAAAATATTTATTGATATATTGACGTTAAAATGTCACCCAGGTAACGCTGTGATTGTCACCTATGTTTAAATCATTAATAATGCTAAACAGAATGAAGAGACTTTATTATTTCCATCTTACTCAGTGTAATATAAAAAGAAATAGTTGCCACCCGCTGATCATAGATGGCGTCAAAAATCAGTGAAAGGTAATTTGACTTCAGGGTTCAGGGTATTGTAAATATTTCACCATATTTATACAACACCCTGAACCCTAAAGTCTTAAATTGGTGGAAGAAAGTTGAGCTGGCATTGGTTCAATCGGTAAGAATACTCTGCATATTTCTGGAGATATGCGGGTTCACATCCCATATGTCGGCGAAAATTTTTTCCACAAAATATTTATTGATATATTGACATTAAAATGTCACCCAAGTAACACTGTGATTGTCACCTATATTTATCAAGAATCTGCTTAAATGAAAAAATCTGATCTACACATTCCCTACCACTTCTGAATCCACACTTCTTCTGAATCCACACAATTGTCCATCAACACAATACTTAATTCTATTAAGCACAATCATGCAAAGAACTTTACCTGGAACAGAAAGTATGCTGATACCCCTATAGCTACCATGAGAATTGTGATCACGTTTTTAAAAATCGCAATAATAATAGCTCTGGTAAAATCCTTAGGAACAATACCTTTATCATAAATGAATGTGGTTACTATTTTTCTAATTACTACTGAAATGCTTAGAGCTGGGAATGTTTATTCCCAGCTCTAATTTATGTAGTTTACGGTTAAAAACAGCCAAAATAACTTCAGACTGTAATATAGGGTTAACATTAAATCCAATAATGCATCTATCATCATTACAAAACAATGGGAGTAAAACTAAACACATTGTTTAGAACACCTCTGAAGTGCCAGCCCACCTAGCCGTAACCTTGTTTATCCTTCAATCCCTGCATATCTGTCTGTTTTTCCCACACGAAACATTAACTATTTGGTACAGCTCTCTACTGTTATGCTGTCTAACTGCTTCCTTGGCTTTGTCAGCCAAGCCAATCAAGTCAAAGATTCTTATTAGCTGCTAACTGATCCTTTACATGTTTATTAATCTCTTTGTAAAGCTTTCTGTTAGAACTAATAGGGTACTGATTAAGGATATTCCTGCAGTTCTTTCCAAAATAAGTTCAATGCCTTATCAGTGAAAATTTTTTGCCTCCTCTGCTCCTTTTTACCCAAAAGAGTACTGCTAGTTTCAAGAAAATCCTGTTTAAAATGGTCCCAATCTTCCTCAATTTCAGTAGTAAGCAAACCATAGCTGTCATAATCACTAAGTAACCTATCATGGTAAGCTTTAGCTATAACTGGGTTTTTCAGAGCTTCAGTGTTAAAAGTAACTTTTTTAACCTTAGCACAACACTTCTTAAGTTTAAGCTGAAAGACACTTAACAAGGTAATGGTCAGATCCAATTTCAGCTCCCCTATATGACCTGGTATTCTAACAGAACTAGCCCATTTGCTGTTAATATATATAATCTATCATATTCTTATGCAGCCCATCTGGTGAAATCCATGTGTACTTATGTATGTTGTGGTGTTTGTAACAAGTGTTAGTTATTCTCAAACCATTAAGTTTACTTAAATGTAGAAGATGTTGCCAATTGCCATTGCAGCTACCAATACCAAAAGGGCCTATCACCCCTCCCCAAAGGTCAGAGTCAGTACCAATTTTGGCATTGAAGTTGCACAGAACAAAGGTAATAATCTCCTTTCCCCGACATAATTCAAAATATCTCGAAGTTGTCCGTAAAACCTATCTCATCTTCAGTGGGGCATAACAGATAACATTCAAGTCTTTAATGCTTGTCTGAAATTTAGCTGTAAGAAACCTTTCAATAATGCATTCATATCCTAAAAGAACATCATTATCATATCTGCTGAGAAGCAAACCTAGGCCTTGGAAATGCTTTCCATTTTCCCTCCCTGAAAAGAGAAATTTAAGATTATTTTTTAAGTATCTGACCATTATCTGTCCATCCGGTCTCTTGTAAGCAGAGATTTTTATATGATAAAAAACTATTTCAAAAATATTAACTAGATCAGACTGAGACCAGTTCACAGCTAAAAGCATATGCCCTTTTTTAAGGCTGTGTGAATTTATGCTAATGTAAAAAAAAAAAACGGCATCAACTTCCGGTGTAGAACATGGACCACATATTTATACATCAACTGCTCTGCTAGTTAAGCTAAGGTGGTGGTGATTTCACATCTTCTGGGTTATGCACCACTTGCTCTACTAGCTAAGACAGTGAAGATTTCAAAGTTGCTTAGTTAGTTTTTTTTTTTGCACACCTGCTTATCTTTAAATAAGAGCATTTGCTTTCAGCTGTGAGTTGGCCTCAATATGATATATAGTGTCTGCTTTACCTCAGTGGGTGAGGGGTTATGATAACATCTCTAAATATATCTGCCTGTTACAAGATTAGGAAGTTTCCAGTTAGTGTAAATGGTGCTAAGCTGTGCTCCAGCCAATAAACTGCATGAAAGTGATGTCTCAAAAATTTCAATTTTCTTTCATAATATTAATTAAGCAAGTGTGAAATCACCATCACCTTAGCATCACTACTAAGCAACTGGCACATGGTCAGGAGGTACCATGATTGAGTTCAGGAGATGGATGAAGTGGTTTTTTCATACTTGCCTATCCTTTAAATATTTACTAGATATTGTTTTTACTTAATAATGCTTGAAGGAATTAATTTTTTTTAGAAAGTCAAGGCATAATTCACAATATTTATTATAATAAAAAAACACTAGTTAAAAAAACTTCCACCATTTAAATTCAAAACCACAAACTTAAATACAACACTGCAATTTTAGACTATTCCATACAAGATATGCTATCCTAGTGAATATCATTACATGTACTTAATCTTAGTGCATTTAACATTTGCAGTTTAAGATAATGAGTCCTTTATATATGCACTACTGAGTTTTTGGTTTACTGATAGAAGACACTATAAAGGCAGTAAGGGAAGTCCATAACCAGGAAAATATCTTGGAAACATGGGATACTATGGGAATAATAATGAGTATACACATAGGAAATCAATGTCCAATAAGTCTGGCATGATTGCAGCATTTCTGGTGGTATATTTGAAAAGTTTTAGACTTTAAAACTATGATAGATAATAAAAAAGTTATTACAAAGTTGCAGAAGATATGATATTTCCATTAGAAACAGAGCTCACTAGCTATAAAACAGGAAGAATACAACTTGGAAACAAAAGAAAAAACAAATACACAGTTAATGAAATGCATGATCAACTATGATGCAAATTTGGACTTGTGCAAGCAATAACATTTCTTTGCATGGTGAATCAGCGATGCAACAATGTTGCAATTATTCATTGTTAAAAATCTTGAGTCAGTGGGTTGTTACATAAACTGTGGATTTGAGGCAGCCCTACAAGAAACAGTTAAGTGGTGTCAGCTGATCTAAGTAGTCACTATATTTCAGTGAATCTGAAAGTAATGTTCAACTACTAACAAATTGAATCATGTGTGATGGAGCTTTGTCGTGATAATGCATTTTCCACAACTGATGTAAAGGCTCATTTTTAAGCTACTTGTCAATCAATGTCCACAATATTTTTTGTAAGTAGTTTTTCCTTTTTACATCTTTCTGGTATATGAATGGGCCTACCATTTGGTTGTCCCAAATGCTATCATACACTGCACCTGAAAATGAGTCTTCCTTGTTCAGTGCAGATTTTTTTAGTATTAAATAGGTGCTGATTATGTCTATTGAGCATAACATTTTGGGTTAACATTGCTTCACTAGTTCACAATATGTGTGATCAGAAAAATTAGTATCTTCCCAATATGGAGAGTCATTTGCTTTCCTGTTGTTTTACAATTATATTCTTCCCATTTTTCATAACCAGTAAACGTTCCTTAACCCTTAAAGTGTCAGATTTCTTAAACTTAACTCACTGTGGTGGCTGGATTTATTTTAAAACGTTTTCAGAAAATAAAATAAACAGTTTTATAACCTTATTCTGAAGTAATTAATGAACGGAAATATGTCATGTTACCAAATGAAAAAGCATTTAATTGTGCTTAATAAAATCGCAAAAATTCAGAAAAAATAGTATGTTAAATTTTTAAGTATTGATTTTAAACATTGCAAAATTTTACAGTGTTTTTTGCACTTTATCTGTAGTAAAATTTCAAATATATATATATATTTCCCATTTTTTCTACATAATTTTATTATTCTAATATAAATAGCTCAAAATATTTCTATTACTGCTTAAATCTTTCGTTTATTTCTTTTTTATAACTTTTTTACTCATTTATGCATATAACACATAATGCATATTCCTAAGACTTTTGACGATTGGCAAACTCTGAGCCAAAGTAAAGCAGTGTCATAAAAAATAATTTTTCTTAAAAACAAGCTAATTTAAATAAAATTTGAAAAATATATCAGAAAATTTCAGTAAAATGTTTCAAAGCATTTAAAGTTTAATTGAAGCATTGAATTTGAGAATGAGTTGCTTCATTATGAAGCTGCATAATTGCTATGGAAAAGTTTAATTCTAAAATTCAGGTATAAATTTTGGTTAAAAATCACATTTCCTGACTTTAATTAGTTTATTTATCAATACTTTTAATTACATTTCAACCAAATAAAGCCCTACCTTTTAAAAATCACACTCTGAGTAATCCTAATGCTTGTTCTGATTGCCCCCATTATAGATCGCTAGCAGTTTCACTTTCGATTGTTTCTAATTAATTATTGTTTATAATAGCACTATCCATTTGAGAAGCAATAAAAAATAATTTTAGAAGCATTAAAGTAAATAAAAGTCTTTTAAAAAACTGCTAAAATATTGATTTGAATGTCAATGTGCAAAGTTCCAGGATGACATAATTTCCAGCTGTAATGAAATTAATATCCTTACCTTAAAAGTTAAAAAGTATTACAACTCTACTAGAGCTATAAATAGCTCAAACTCCTGAGAATCACAACTGATTAATAATCTGTGTATGGGACAGCAGAATAAAGGCATGGACTGAATCAGTGCTACTTGATGCTGTTTACAGTGACTGAACATGCGCATCCGACTCAAATACTTATTTTTAAACTTTATCATAATTTTTTCAAGCAGAATCAACAGCTAAAATTTATATCAGATTTAAATATTATTTTTGATATTTGATTAAAAACAATTGAAAAAAAATTCAGATTTCTAATTGGAAATCCCCCCCCCCCCTCTCCGACCACTGGAATAGGAAAGATGAGTTTCTTTGGGCTGTGACATAGAGAGGGTTAATAAGTTGATGATGTTCTACCACTGTGAATTGGCTTTATGCATCTCTGATGTGAAGGTTGAGTCAGTGGGTAGTAGGTCAGGCTTGTACTCTGATGTATCCAGGTTCAAATGATGCATCCAGGTTGGCTTTATGCATCTGTGATGTGAAGGTTGAGTCAGTAGGTAGTAGGTCAGGCTTGAACTCTGATGTATCCAAGTTCAAATCCCAACTGTGTCTATGTTGATATTTTATCTGCTAACCCACACTCTGCCTCCAGTGAAGAAGGGGACACTAATAAGCTTGGAAAGGTCATTACCCATCAGATGGAATATTAAGGCACATACCTATGTGTAGAAGAGTCATACTCTATACATGTTAAAAAAAACATGTTGGATGGCCTTCATGGGAGGCTTGCATTAGTCTCTGATGTTCACTGGTCAGCTGTTAGGATGTCCTTAGATCCTAATAGCTGACCAGTGAAAACATAGTTCTGAGCTCTTGGGGTCCTTGTTATCTGGTCATTTATTGCATTGATAATGTATGCAAAATAATGTGAATAGGGATAAAACAACCCAAAAACAATTTTCTATCTATCATAATTCTGAAGTTAGGGCTAATAAATTTTGAAACATATCAACAAGGGTGTTATAATTGTATCAGAGTAACTGGATACTAACAGTTTCTAATATGCACCTATCTTTATTATTTCCATTAGCATTAATCATTCACAAGATATTCTCTTGCTTAAGGACTTTCCTTACCATCTATGTATGTATATTGAGCAAAAATAACTAGAGAGGAAACAATTAAAAAAATACCATATGCTTCTAAATAAAACAGTTATATATGAAATTACATGAAAAGTAAAAATATTCTTGTAGTTTTAGGTATCTTATTTTTATGAATTTATTACATAGTTACCATTCACCTACTATAAAATGGACATTTTCAAGTACATGCATGAAAATTATAATCAATGCAAGTTTCTAATAGCAATCAAAAAAAAAAATAAGAACAACTTAGTATCTAGTACATGGAACATAAAAATTATTATTTGCATTATCAGAACAGCATTCAAAATTATCATTCAAAATAATAAGAACTAAAATTGTATAATACCATGAACTTAGTTTGGACAAAGTATTAAAGAAGTAGAGTTGAAGGTAAAAATAAATGCTTTACTATGCCATATACCTTAAAGCTGTGTCTTTTCCATAACATAGATGGAGTTTTGGTTCCCTCTTCTTGAGGAGAGCCTAGTTGTTTGGAGCAGCAATGATTGCTGGTATTTCTTTCTTTTCCAGATGGTTGCTTTAACCTCTACCAAATAGGAAAGAAAGCTTATAAGATGCACAACTGCAGAGTTGATTTTCATCCATAAATGGATGCTCATACCAATGAGGCCAGTATTAACCTGATTTTCTTAGAATCAATCAATAAACTGGAAATCCTACATTTCCAGTAAACTCAAACTGAAGAATATATACAAAAGAGAAATTTAATAAACTATTTTATATAGCTAGTCAAAAAACCTAAAAAATACCACAGGTTTTTTTTTTAAATATACAACCTAATATTTATTAAAACCATTACATATATATCTATACAATTGAAAACAGGTACTTCATAAAGTTCTTGACATTACTACCACTTTTTTTAAAATCTGTAAAAATTCCTTGCAGTTGTTATAATCTTTAAATATTATATATACACATGTATATATTATATATTTAAAATATGTATGCTACTATATACATGAATATTATATATATAATATATATATTACTAGCTGAACAGCACCTGCACTGTCCAAGTCTCTTTTAATCTGTATTAGCAATGATATTCAGATATCCTGTGTCATTTAAGCATTGCTCCACTGGTATCAAAGGATGCAATGTGTGCTATGATGATATTCCCTACACCATTATAGCACCAGTCTGCAATGTTGATTTCTGGCAGGATGGATCCATGGACTCGCATGGTTTTCACCATTCCTGGTTCTACCATTACTGTTTTGCAGCAGGAACCAGAATTAATCAGACTAGACAACATTTTTCCAATCCTTCAGCGTTGTGTACATAGCCCACTTCATTTGCATTTTCTTGTTTTTCACTGAGGAGTGGAACCCAGTTAGATTGTAAATTGCCATACCCCATCTGTGACAAAGTACAAGTTGTGCATTTTAAGATGCCTCCTTCACCACCACTGTTTCCTTGGCAGTTATTTGATTGACTGTAGCCAGTGTTTGACTCTGCACAAGTCATGTCAGCTTCTTTCATCAATGATTTTTCCAATCTCTTTCATCAACAAATCCACAAGACTGCCATTGGCTGGATGTTTTTTGGGTGTTGGGCCATTCTCGATACATCCATTACATCATGTGTGAAAACTCCAGCAGGGTTGCTGTTTCCGAGATGCTCATACCAGCATGTCTAGTGCCAACTATCATGCCACATCCAAAATCACTAAATCTTCATCCTGCCCATTCTTGCACTGAATTGCACATACCTGGAATCAGCTTAAATAGCCTATCAGCTTAAATGGTAATGGTATGAGCATATGATGCTGTCACTGAAGGAGAAGTCTACTTCAGGAAAGGGGAGAGGTACCTAATAAAGTGCCCACTCAGGGTATAGAATAATTATGATATAGCTTACCAATTTCAAATGTTTATAATTCTTCATTTGTGACATAAAAGGAAAACAAATGGCATGACAATAAATACAAATACATTAAGTTTACAAATGTTTGATATGGGAGAGTATCAGAGAGATGGCAGATATTTTAATCAAGTTCAATTTCCACACCCACTATGAAACACATCAGGAGTTACTTGGGTAATAGTACTCGTGTCTTTCAGTTCATTGATGGATCGTGGTAACAGATGATGACAAAACTACATCTCTGATGAATGATGATTCACAAAATGAAATCACACAGGATTAGGTATTATGAATGAGGAAGCCACTTAAGGGAGCTGCCACTTACTGATCCATAGGCCTAGGTTGGGCTATTTAACCTCTGAGTGACACTTTACTTAATACAATGGGCTAAATGGACAGGTCACAAAGGACACTGAGGGCTCAGAGAAGGTTGGGGGTAGGGGATCCACTGGACAGTTATTAGGAGGCAAATGGCATCCTCCTATCAAAGACATCCAGTGTGTTCTTTAATATGCACAAGATATGGCTCTACGTCTCATCTGATGGATGGCAGCCTTTCAAATCCCATTGGTGTCCCCTACTGACAGAGGGCAGGGTGGGACTAGACTCTGGGAACTGCAGATTAGCCTGGAGTGATAAATGCGAGTTATTTAATGATAAATATTTTCTGAAGCTTTTGTGAAATTCCAAAAAGGATTGATTGAGATATTTGGAACTTTGTTCAACTTCCTTAGATTATGAACAGCAGTGAATTGAATCAATAACGCCTTGACACACACCATTTCTCTCTTTTATCACCAGAATTTTAATGCATTTTCCACACAATATCAGGACAATTTCCAGTGGAGAACAAATCAATGAAAAGTGCTATGAATCATGATAGAATGGTTGCTATACTGCATCATTAGTTGAAAATTATGTACCAGTTAGGTGCTGCTTAATGGGCCCTAAAAGATGATAATTTAGTGTCAGGTAAAGACTGTGAAGTTGATCCATTTAGCTCCAACTTGTAGTGTCTTAGCAACTCATGGATGAAGTTGGCAGGATGTAGCCTGGCATTATTATGGAGCATAATGTCTTCACACAACAACCCAAGCTATTTACAATGACTTTCCACAACCAGTCCACAATGTGACAATTACAACTCAGCATTACTCTGGCTGTAAAAATAAGCAATACATCCTTATAAAAACAAATACTGTTGCCAAGATTTTCACTATTGATACTACTGTTATGAATTTCTTTAGGGATTGAAGATGATGGATGTTTGTGTTCTGGATGTTTATTTTAGCTATGCCATATAAATGTACTGTTTGCTTTCCCATAACTATTCATAATATGTGTGCATCTTTTCTCTCTACTGTTTCTTATGATAATTATAGTAAAAGAAAGTCTCTGTGTTCCCATTTCATATTTTCTTTCAATATTAGCGTTACTTTTACCTATACCACAAGATTCTACTTCAACACATCTCCATTTCTCTACCTCTTTTTTCATTTCAACCATTGTACATCATCCATCTGTTTTCTGAAAGATGAATCCCATTAAACAATTAAATTTTCTTTAATACAGTACAGCAAAATCATGAAACTGAAGAAATAGGGAATAAAAAAAAGTTGATTATGGGAGAGAGTGAGCTAATAAGATTCCACTGTAGTCAGAGTTGAAAGATGAATGATACAGAAAAATAGTGAATTATTGTAGGATGTTAAATTATGAATTGCTATATTACTGAAATCTTACTATGACACAGCATTTAAAGTTATTTTATTTTGATTTGCATGTAAACTTTCTAGAACTTTTGAAAACAGTGGAAAGGTTACACTTTTGTTTTTTGAAGTTTTCTATGCCTGTAGGCTGTATTAAAAATAGAATTTTCGAGTTATATTGGTAGATTATGCTGAAAAGTTAGTGATGTAAATATGATTTAAATACATAATTATAAATAAGACTACTAAAATTACACTCACACTTTGTTATTTTAAATACAATGCAGCTCACCTCTTCTGAACTACTTCTTTTTTGCTTGCTGGCTAGAACTTTCCACCTTTCCAGTTCTGCAACTTCCTTTTTCCGCTCTCGTTCCTCTTTTTCCCTATCCCACGCTCTTTGAGCTCTAGCTTTTCTTTCTTCTTCTTCTTCCTGTCTTTCATATTTCTGAAGAATCACTTCAAGGATTTTCATATCCTAAGGATTATCATTTAAATTGGTTATTGGTGTAAATTATTTCTTTTTAATCTAAAAAAAATTGTGGGATTTAAAATAAAATGGAAACAAAAATAAACAATGGTTAAATGTCAAAAGCATAAACCCTGAATGACTACTACTGAATATCAAAATTCAAAGAAATCTGATTAAGATCTAAGATCTTAAACTTGTAGACATGTAATTTAAGCATAAAAACATTTTTAGCTTGTTTTTAAAAAACGCTATTGTTTTTGCTTTGTTGTCTGTCTATAAACTTTTAGTTTGAAGAAATAAATGAAAAATTCTTTTGTTAGATAAGAATTTATAAGAATTATGAATCACATTTTCAGAATCATCCAACAGTCAATATTTCCACCATTAGAGGTTCCACCAAAATTGGAAACTGGAAAAATTTTATAAATAAATATTGTAAACATTCATGCTAGAAAGTTGAAATTTAGGCAGTACAATGTGATTGTCGAGGTTTTGCATTGGTAACGGCAATTTGAGAAAGGAGAGAATTTTTTTCATGTTTTTAAAAGTTAAAATTAAGATAATTTCTGGATTGGATATTTCACTGAAGACAAAGCTCTGTTCTTGCTCTGAAAAGCTTCAGAGTTTTCTCCTAAAATTTTTTAACATGCAAATAGTTTGAAGGATAAACTTTAAAATTTATTGCTCAATGACAGAGAATTTTAAGTTATTTTTAATTTCTGAGCAAGAAAGTCCTTTTAATTGTGTACTAATTGAATATTAATACTTGTTATTTAATTGAATATTAATATTTGCAATTTCTGAATCTTCTATTAGTTTCTATTGGCCACCATTTGAGGGCACTAAAGTTGGAAAATGGCAAAACATTTCTCTTTGAAAAAAAAAAGTATTTCATATTCACCAGATGTAAATGGACTTTCTAGTGAAATGTTATGAAGTTTTGAATTTAGTTTTATGTTGAAACAGTATAGTATGTATGAGGAATGGCAATAAATTAATGAGATGGTTTTATATATGAATTTTCACATAATCTCCCCAGTATCTTACCCATAACCTTCACTGCATGTGATCACCTTCAAAATAATCTATCTCCTTCTGACTTTATGCCCACATGACTTTTCTGTGCCATGCCTGGAATATATTAAAAATAATTTTCCTAAAGTCCTTTCAGTAGTCAAAGTCCCATCACATAACTCTGAATATCTTCAAATTGATTTAAAATGGGTCCTTTCAAAGAGCTTTTCAGGTTTGAGAACATAAAAAGTTGCATGAGATGAGATCAGGTGAGTACAGTATGTGTTTGAAACATGGGATTTGTGTTTTGGTCAAAAGTTGCTTTACTGAGTTGTGTGGATAAAGACAATCTCTGGCTAGACAAGTGAATCATGGCAAGGCACACAACTCTTTTAATAGACAATTTTTGATTGAAAACATAAATTAGATTTTTCGAACATTCATGGCAACTGCCTGTTTCTATCCCATGCAACTTTTTCATGTTCTCAAAATTGAAAAAACTTCCTAAGGTGACTCGCGAAAAAAATTATCGTCAATGTGGTGGGATTCGAAACTACAACTCTCCAGATACATGCCAGAAAACATTACATATTAAACCATGCATCGGATGATAATCTGCTTCCCCAATCATCATCATCCTCAACTACAGTTACAGAAGTCCAATCAGACTATGTAATTTAGTTCAAGAATATTCTGTCCTGAGCTACACCTGTTGCATATGGCCACTGCACACCAATTCTTCTAACAAGGCCCTGTTTGACATTGTCTCAGCTCACCACATCCTAGGTTTCCCCCTCTTTCTGAGGCCTTTAAGCACAGTGTTCAAAACCCTATTCACTTATCTATAATTATCCATACGGGAAACATGGACAAACTAACTGAGTCTGCACCATATGCTACTAAAAGGATGTTGCTGACACCTTTGCCAAAGCTCATCATTGCTTACAAAGTTGAACCACCTAATGCCCAAGATACTGCGTAAGCATTTAGAATCACAATCATCAAGTTACCTGCCATCTTGTTTAAAAGCATCCAAATTTCACTACCATAAGTAATCCTAGAAAGAACCAAACTATTATACAGTCTAATTTTAGTCTTTAGGTGCATAAGCCTATTTCTTCACACACTCTCTAAATTCTTAAAAGGCTCAGCAGCAATCCCTATTCGTCTGTTAATCTCATGCTGCACATCACCAGTATCTATTACCTAGCTCCCAAGGTAATTAAACCGAGACACTTGCTCAAGAGTGCAGCCATGCAAAGCAACTGAACACCATCTGCCTTACCAATTTTCATCACTTTAGTTTTCTCTCTGTTTATCACCAAACCAACTCTATTACCAGTCTCATCAACATCATTAGCCAACAAGGCCAAATCATCTGCATAATCTAAATCAGAAATTTTGAAACCTCTAAACCATTTAAGGCCAAAATCTTTCCCTTGCAGTGAATTTTGCATAACATAATCAATAACCAAACTAAAGAGAAAAGGGGACACAACACTTCTTAAGTTTAAGTTGCATGACATTTTTAACAAGGTAATGGTCAGATCCAATTTCAGCTCACTATAAGACCTGGTGTAACACTCCAAAGATTATTAACTTTTAAAGTTGGACCTTTTGTCTGATCCTAATTTATTCAAATTCCGGATAGCTGTATTGGGCGCCAGGCAATAATAACTTGCCAAATAAATTTGAAATCGGGTTCGTTAAAGTATAATATCAGGCGTTACTTATCGAGTAAGAATTAAAAAAAAAAAAGGATCGTCAAGCAAATTAAAGCTTAAGCCGAGTGGTTAAGGTACTTGGCTACTGATCTAAGGGACCTGGGTTCGAGCCCCGGGTAAGGCATGGCTGTTTGTGTCATTGTTCTGCTGGGTTGGGTTGTTTTACCTCTGAGCGGCACTTTTTTGCACACCACGGGCTAAATGGCCAGGTCACATGGACCCCGAAGGCTCAGAGAAGGTTAGGGGAGGGGACCCACTGGAACAGCTGTTGGGAGATAGATGGTAGAATCCTGTCAAGGCCATCCAGCGTGTTCTTTAACATGCACAGGGTATGGCTCTCCCGCACACGGGGCCACAGCTTAACATCCCATCCGACGGACGGCGGCCTTTCCAAGCCCATCGGTGTCCCCTACTGACTGTGGGCAGGGCGGGGAATTTTGCGGAGATAAATCTCAACGCTGACCCAGCTGGGACTCGAACCTGGGAACTACAGATTACAAGCCTGGCGTGTTACCGACTGAGCCACCCCCGCCCCGTTTTTCTGCTGAGGGCCTGCCATTCTCTCAGACCTTCTACTATGGCATATAAACTGACAGGCTCCTGTCAGAACTCTGTGGCAAGCAGCTGTGTGAGGGGGTATTTTATTATTATTTTTTTTTAATATAATCAAAAATCAATCAATGTTGCTCAAGAGGAAAATAGCAAAAATTCAAAAAGTTTCTATAACAAAGTTTATTTCTAAATAAATTCAACTCACCAAACTCAATGGTAGAATACAAAAATTGTAGATTAACAATTCCTTCTATCTACACAACACATATTTCTGACTCCTACATCTCTACAGGGGGGAAGGGGTGGCTCAGTCAGTAGCATGCCAGGCTCATAATCTGTAGTCCCCAGGATCGAGTCCCAGCTGTGTCAGCATTGAGATTTATCTCTGCAAAATTTCCCACCCTGCCCATGGTCAGTAGGGGATACCGATGGGCTTGGAAAGGCAGCCGTCTGTTGGATGGGACGTTAAGCTGTGGCTCCGTGTGCAGGAGAGAGCCATACCTTGTACATGTTAAAGAACACACTGGATGGCATTGATGGGAGGCTACCATCTGTCTCCCACCAGCTGTTCCAGTGGGTCTCCTTCCCCAACCTTCAGGGTCCGTGTGACCTGGCCAATTATAGCCCATGGTGTACAAAAAAGTGCGACTCAGAGGTAAAACAACCCAACCTACATCTCTACTACTCTCACAACTCACTCCACAATCTCTATCATTCTCAATCTAAGTCATTCTAACTAAGTCTGTGACCTCACGTCACTACTATAACAAGAGGCGTACAAAACCGGCACATCTATTGCACCCGGGAAAGACATTTGCATAATATGACAATCATGCTAGCTATGACGCAAGAGGGGTTGTGTCCTAAATGCACTTTAGCAGTTCACAATCAAAAGGTCGGAATTGCATATGTGCAACTCCTACAGCTCGATGTCCAAAAAATGAAATAATCCCCAAAATAATAAATATAAAGTATATAAAGCAAAACTGGTTAGGTAAAAGTGAATGGGTGGACCATCACACTGATATTCCTAACAGAACTAGCCCATTTGCTGTTAATTATCATATAACCTATCATATTATTATGCAGCCCATCTGGTGAAACCCATGTATACTTATGCGTGTCGAGGTATTTGTAATAGATGTTAGTTATTCTCAAACCACTAAGTTGACCTACCTGTAGGAGATGTTGCCCATTGCCACTGCAGCTACCAATACCAAAAGGGCCTATCACCCCTCCCCAAAGGTTAGGTCAGTACCAACTTTGACATTGAAGTCATCTAAAACAAGGGCATTATCTCCTTTCTTGACCGAATTCAAAACATCCTAAAGTTGTAAATCTTCTCATCCTCAGTGAGGACATAACAGCAGATAACATTCAAGTCTTTAATGCTTGTCTGAAATTTAGCTGTAAGAAACTTTTCATTAATGCACTAATATCCTAGAAGAGCATCACTAGCAAGTCTGCTGAGGAGCAAACCTACGCCTTAGAGATGGTTTTTATCTTCCATCCTTGGAAAGAGAAATTTAAGATTATTTTTAAGAATCTGATCTATATCTGTCCATCTGGTCTTTTGCAAGCTGAGAATACATAAATATAATGGTGGAATTCTTGTGTGAGGACATCAAGAGAATAATCTCTGTGCAGAATCCTCACATTCCAATACTTATGGAGAGAAAATGGTTAGTGGGATATTTAAAGACACTATGTTTATTGAGAGAGGGAATGCTGACAATATCAAACAGCCCCCTAATCGCAGACATGGGGCAAAGACCCATTCCCCCACTACTAAAGGCTGAAGCCATCTACACTGGAAGACTTCCTCCAACGTAGAATTTGACGATGCCAATAGAAGCAAAGAGTTCAGGTGCCTGCGATGACTTCTGCTCAGGATTATCCATCAGCTGATAAACATATCCTGTGAATCTATTCACTTGGGGCTGTCAACCCACAAACAAACAGAAAATACAGCGGAAGATTTTCCCTCCACAGAAGCCCACCAGTGCAGCAAAATCAGGATCCATAATGAAGCTCAGAGCCATATATCAGTCCAGTCCAGTGGGTTTATATGGTCAGCACCAGGACCCTGTGTGGTTGACCACTCCAGCAGGGTAGAAAAAAAAAGTAGCCATAGTTGTCCAAATCAGTAGGTCACACTAATCTGGCAGCCCTCCCCATCCATTCACTTCCACAAGAGAGCAACTCTTTTGAAAGGTACTAACGGCTCTACCACGAGAAGGTAGGGTTGAACATTAGGTGCTAGGCCTGGCTGGCTCTATGCATCATCACAGGGGATTGATACACAGTTCTTCTTCCAGTGACTACCTATCTACCATTTACAGACTGCTTCCATGATGTAACCTATAAATCTTTCACTGAAATGTGGTGGATTGTGCACAAAGGGGAATGGTGGATCATAAATTTGTAATTACAGTGGCAGCTCAAAAAGATGTTCTACCCTTGGGTCAAATATACTTTTGAGCTGCCACTGTTATTACAAATTTATTATCTGCCATTCCCCTTTGCGCATAATCCACCACATTTCAGTGAAAAATCTATACTTCAGGAGAGGCAACTTATTTTCCAGTTGTTGCTAATGATTCAGATGTTAATGAGGAAGTCATTCATGCTTAAACATTATGAAAAATCCATCCATAGTAAATACACAGATCACATCTAGATATCGAATTCAATAATTACTCACGTATCTGGAGAGTTGTGGGTTCGATTCCTGCCTCTTGACAATTTTTTCACATGAGTAATTATTGAATTCTATATCTACAGGTAACCTGTGTATTTACTATGGATGGATCTCTCTGAAAGGATCTCATTTTAAATCACTTAAAACATTCAGAAGAATATGACTACACTATTGAAAGGACTTTTATAGAAAATGACTTCCAACATTGTTTCCAGGAATGGCACAGAAACTGGGATGGATGTTTAAAGTCAGACAGATGTGATTTTGAAGGTGACCACATGTACTGAATGTTAGGTTGGGTTATTTTACCGCTGATCAGCACTTTTTTGCACACCATGGGCTAAATGGTCAGGTCACATGGACCCCAAAAGCTCAGAGAAGGTTGGGGGAGGGGACCCACTGGAACAGCTCTTGGGAGACAGATGGTAGCCTCCTGTCAAGGCCATCCATTGTGTTCTTTAACATGCACAGGGTATGGCTCTCCCGCATAGGGGGCCACGGCTTAATGTCCCATCCAATGGACAGTGGCCTTTCCAAGCCCATCGGTGTCCCATACTGACCGTGGGCAGAGCGGGGAATTTTACGGAGATAAATCTCAATGCTTACTCAGCTGGGACTCGAACCTGAGAACTACAGATTATGAGCCGGGCACACTACCAACTGAGCCACCTCCGCCCCACTAAATGTTATGGATAAGGTATTTTTATTTACTGAGTCTCATTGTTTTTCAGCTTTGTACATTTGTTTATGCAAAAGCAGTTCATGAATTGAAACCTTAATCCTTTTACTTCCATACTGACCCAAAATGGTCAAGATTTTAAACAGACTCATCCAATCAATGATATTCCTTCTTCTTCATTACCACGTACTTGCAATTTGTGCTTTTTTTTTTAAAGCAAAACAATGCAAAACTTATATTGGAAAGATAGTAAGTTGATATTATTGTAATTTTTCCTATAAAAAGTAATTACTTTCCATCAAATATTCTTATTACTTATCAGTTATAGCTTCCATTAGCAGTGAAGTAATATTTAATTTTCTTATTTTTATTTATTCTTTATTATTTTTTCTTTATTTAATAAAGTTACTGAACCTTTTTTGGAAATGATGAATTTGTATGCTTTATTGATTCCACAATAGGTATATACTGCTATAAAAAAACATGTAACTTTTATGCTTCATTATTAGAATTTTTTATAAGTGAATAAATATCTACATGAATTAAAATATAAAATGTGAACAACCATGTCTTTCATGCAAATAAAGGCAAAGAGAATGAAAACCAAAATATGCATGCTAAAATGGATGCTGCAAAAAATGAAAATAATACCTTTGGAGGCAGCCTCATTTTGGCTCTAGGGAAGTTTTGAAGTTTGGCACAAACAACAGGTGAAGTAATTCGCACAAATAAATTATGTGAGCCTCGATAGTATGGTGAAGCTGGAGTTGACCAGCTAGTAGGTCTCTGCCCTTTATTACTGTTTTTCACTGATGATCTTCTTGACTGTCTTGATGCAAGCCTGCTTTGTCTACCATCAGGAGTTTCTGGGGAGGAAAGGATATCTCCTGTAGTTTTTCTATTGATGTTTCGAGGAGGTGAAGCTGTAATATTGTGGCGACACTCTAGTAAGGAATTATTCTTGCTTTGAAATGTTAACCACAAAATAAAATACCAGAACATTAACCCTTATAGTGATGAATATTTAACTATGAACTTATCCTGATGGCTGAATTCGTTTTTAAAAATTTCAAGCTAAAACCTATTTTAGCACCTTGTTCTGAAATAACTAAGAGCACACAGATTTGTTATTATCACAGTAAAAGCATTTAAATATAAAAAAAAGAATAAAATATGGAAATAAATTTTTTGGGTCAAAAATGTTTATATTATCTTTTATTTTGCATTCAGAATATGTTAAATACACATTTAAATGTGAGTGTAAATATGTTTCTAAATAAATGACTGAATCATCATATTTTAGATACTGTAATAATATACTATGATAATGAAAAATTAAAACATTTTTGCACATAGGATATAGACACTTCTATATGGTATACTAATTTCAGGTGCCCACTTTTATAAAGATAGGATCCACACATCAATTGCCACTATAATGCAATAAATTATAAAGTTTTCTAAACACATCTATCCTGAGCTATTGCATTTCATCACTGCTTACCAACTTAAAGTCTTATCTCACAATGACCACCCACCTCATTCTAATGTCCGATTCCTTTCCTCAAGCCTTTAGAAACACTGTTTAGAACTATATTTATGAAATTACAGTTCTGCATCCTATGAACCATAGCCCTATAAATGCAATTTCTTCCTATGCAAGATACTGTTTAAAAGTGGTTGATAATTCTATTAACTTCACTTTTTTATTTATGTAATCAAAACCAACAATCAATGATGCAATCAAATCACAAAAAATGTTGCATAAACATCTGAGTTAAAAGCACCAAAGCCTCATGCTATCTTGCTTATAAAAAGGGGTGGGGGTATAAAACCTCTGAAGTCTGCTACTAACAATAATATAATGTAAAAATCCCTGAAGTTTGCTATTAAAAAAAATTCTGAAATTTGATCCCCTCTAGAATTTTCTAGAGGGGATCAAACTATTATTAATACCTAAATTTAGACTTGAGGTACATTTTCCTATCTTTCCACAGATTCTTAATAATTCCAGTAGCAATTTTGATTCTCCTATTAACCTTGCATTTCACATTCACAGTATCTGTAATTCAACTCTCAAGGTAAAAAGTGTAATTTGCTACAAAGTACCACCATTAATAACAACTGAAGCAACTTATAATAATAAATCACAACATTCATTATTATAAGTTTTATAATAATGAATCATATCATTCATTATTATAAGTTTTATATGGGAGAAACTTACTGTAGTTGTATTCAGTGCTGTCAGAGTTGGTACATTTTAACTGACTAAAATTTTAATTTTTTTTTTAATTCAGATTTTTAATAAAATATGTTTTTGTGTATCACATTAATGGCAGCTATGGTGCTTAAATAATAAACACAATGTTTCCCATTTCAGACACTTAATGCCATTAATTAATTTTTTCTTTTCAGAAATCATTTTTGATTTTTAATGCTTATTCAATTTTGAGTTCTTTCAAAATTTCATAAGTTTTAAACTTTCAACTTTTAAATCTAAAACCCCTTTTAAAATGGCAAAAAGAGTTCCAACTAAGTCTTCAGCTTTGAATATTTTACAATAATCACAGATGGGAAACATTTTGTGTGTCAGTGTATGATAGATGAGATGATGGTAAAAAATTATGTCAAGCACAAATCAGTGATTTTAGGGGCTCTGGTAAAAATGCACCAACCAGAGCATCAAATTAAAAAAGAAAAATCTGAGTCAGATAAAAAAAATTGAGGAATCGGAGATTTTGCTGGTTGTATTCGACTATAATGGCTATTTGCTACTAAGACAATTACGCATAAGCAAAGGAATTCTGGCAACTGTGATTTAAAGCTGAGAAAAACAAGAATGGTGCTTAATCGCCATTCTGGTTTAAACAATTATCATTTCAAATGCAATAATTTAATTTAAAATATAATGGCTATCAAATAATTGTATAATAAAAATATAATGGATATTAAATAATTATATAATAAAAATATGACCATTAAATAATTATAAATAAAATGGCTATATAATTTAAAATATTATATGGCTATGGTGTTATAAATAAAATAAAACATAAATAATTTTATTTAAAATGCCATTTCTTGTATTATGGTTGATACATTAAAACGTTTTCAAAAGTCAGTTGTTCCCTCAAGAAGGGATTTACAGAATTAAAATGAGTTCTGATATCTGATAGATAGAAGGATATTATGCACTTTTAAAAGCAAATTTCAAATAGGAAAAAAACTTTATCAGAAAAGTAAATTATTAATGAAATATTATTATTATTATATCTACTACTAGTTTTGAATAAATTATTTATTTTAAGTTTTAACAACTGTAATAACCCTTAATTTCACATAAAATTGAAAAAAACTTATATTTTCATACAGTATGGAATGAAACATTATCTGAAGTATAAACTGCAAAGAAAACTTACCTTGAATCTTTTCTGGTGACTGATGACTATATAATTTTTCCCTTCTGCACGGAGAGAGTGACTGGGATCTTCGCTTAGAGGTAGTTCTCCAAATTATGAAATCTCTTTCTGCCTGGCATTTTTCAAGCATAACTGAAATAATCAAAAAATAAGCTAATTTAAAATTGTCAATTTAATATGCAGAATATTAGCAAAATGGTTGTAAAAGGATGTATTACATATATTTTAAAACCAATAGAGTACAATATACTAGTTAAACATATATGCATAAGAATCAATTTTTATTGATAAATTAATACAATAAAATAATCATACAAACATTTAGTGTGATATATGCAATGTATTAATAGTAACTACAATAAATAAAAATAAATATTTCAATCTTGACTGATATTAAAATACCATTGAATCATGACTCAAATATTTTAATACTATCTGGTTTGCACAACACTGAAAAATGGAATATATTTCAATGCATTAAATGATTGACACAAAGATATAGATCTGTAATCAGTTTGGTATCATTACTCTAATGAGCAGCTCATGAATTATTTTATTATTCAGTTTTGCTATTCTTTAGAAAAAAGAAAACAGTAAGTAGAATTATTACCAATTATCTCAGAATCCACTTTTAAAGCAGAATTATTTATATGTATCAAGCAAGTATCAATCATATTACAAACTTCTACAATTTTGTCTTTAAAGAGTTTTTTTTTTAATATCCACTGATCAATTATCTTCTACCAATTTAAATTTTCTACCATCACAGGTGCAGTACAGCATTTCACATGCCATAAGCACAATGCATTATCATTGGCAAATATTTCTAGTACAATGCTAATAATTTAATTTTAAAAAAATAAAATTTTACTTCTTTTACATATAAAAATATGATTTAAACTGAACAAATAATGCTTATACTTTTATTTTTTTCTTAAATTCAATGGATGGATGAATTCTCTTTAACCCTTCCAGGGCCCAGGCTGAAAAACAGGTTTCCATCCAGGGGCCATGCTATTTTCTGCCTATGCTCAGCCAAAAAAAAAAAACTAACTTTAGAACTTTTTTGCCACATAACTAATGCAAAGAATTATGGCATGTTGTATACCAAATTAATCAGCATTTAATTCTGGATTTTCTGAAAATCAAGTATTTAACAAAAAAGACAATATGTTTTAATTTAATAGGACTTTAGAGTCATGTAGTAAAAAAATGCATCTGGCAACACAAATAAAAATTTATTAAAAAAAAACTAATAGACAAAAATGATTACAATGCACATGAATAGAATGACTATGTATTTCTGAATAACAAAAAATTTTTTTGATTCTAAGTAAATATTTTTCTCGTTTTGTAATTTTTTTCTCGGTACCATACTTTGAGAAAATTCCAGGTTTTGAGCCAATTGTGCTGAGTCAAATAAATAAATCAACTTTAGAATTAAAAAAAAAATAACCAATCAATGGAAATAGGTCATGTTATATACGAAATTAAACAGAATTTAATTACGAATTTTATGAAAAAAAAAATAATATAAATAAATTTGCAAGCCTATTGATTTTAATAAGCCTTTTTCAATGTGATATGGTGAAAAAAAGATCGCACTATACAATTAAGGCTTCATTTTGGAAAACCTGCTGAATAAAAATAGTTAAATTATATATTTTTCGAAAGGAAATTTCCTCCCAAATAATATAATATTCCACTTGAAATATGATTTTTATTTCTTTTAATAATTCTTTTCAGTATTGTATAATTTAAACATGACCAGCATTATACAATGTGACTTGGACTTCTCACATTCACGAGATGTTTTGAACTGGTTGTGAAATAGAAAAAAACTTCCAAGGCTGTTTTTTTTACTAAATATTATGAATTTTTTCTTTGTTGAATTTCGGCAATCTTGGCTACTAAGTGCAGAAAGGTTTTTCACCAAGGACCAGCCCTTCCCGAAATTGCTCTCCCAAATGATGGACGATTTCCATAGCAAGGAAGTCTATTTGCTTCCATATCCAAGACATTCATTTTCAGAAAATGGTACAAGCTCAAAGTTTTTTTACTAAAAAAAAACAAGAAATAATAAAATAAAAATTACATATAACCTAATGGAACGTTAAATAAAATATCTGCAACAACTTTTAACCAGCCTCCGATCTAGCGTATCTGGGAAAGATCATAAAATCAGCCGATCGTAAGATCGTTAACTAACGGAAGTAAATTTGCTTTTGTATCCAAAAACTCATTTACTTTCAGAAAATGATACTAGATCAAGTTTTACTGGAAAAGTAATAAATAATAAAATAAAAATTATCATATAGCCTAACGTGACGTTAAAATATCCACAGCAACAAGTTGTAGGCCGGCCATATGATGTAGCATAACTATGAAAAAAATCAATACTTATCGATCGGCCAAAAGATCGCTAATTTTCGAAAATAAAACTACTAAAATGGAAACTAATTAAAGTTTAAATATAAAAAAAATACTAACTTGACAAAGAGTATCCAACATGCTGAACCAAAACTGTAAAACAACACATAGCACAAACAATGGAGATTGCATCAGCCATCTGTGTCTTGTTTGCCTCAGTGAAGATTAACTAATTAAATGCAGGTGCAACCAGAATTTCTAAGAAGGACGTGTTTACTTTTAGTTTCAATTTGAAGGTGGGAAAGATGCATAGAATGCTGAGAAAAATTATAAAAATAACTTAAGAATACTGACTAGGTTTTTGACAGAAAAGAGTGTCAAATGGAAAAAAAAAATGGTGGTACGTATTTTGTAACTACTTCCAAAATCTACGGTTTTTAAAAATAGCAGTTTTTTTTGTTAATTTTCATATTTTCGAAAATTTAGGGAAAAATTTGTTGATAATAGCTCAAATCAAACTTGTGAGCTTAAATCAGAAGGTTACTTCAGCAAATAGGAACATTAACAATCAAATCAGCAATACCGTTTAGTGCTTCTAAAAAATGGCAATCAGATGGCTTTATAAAATTATTTATATTGCAGTTTAGTAAAATATGCATGAAATTAAAAAAACAAAATATTATTTTTGAAGCCTGAATTATATATTTTTATAAGATATACATAATTATAAGATATACAAAATAAAAACAGCAATTTTTATTTTTTTTAAATTGATATATTTTTGTTGTACCGTATGCATATATCATTGACACTCGCACTTCAGATTCTCCGTAAGTGTACATACGGGTTAGGCCCTGGAAGGTAGCCACCCCATTCAATAGAAAGAAAAAAGCCATCACATGGATCACCATTGTACTCTTCCACTTTGCTATTTCATTTTGAAATGGGCTTTTCTAGCAGTTTTTTTATCCCTTACTGGCTGATCTCAACTCCTGCACAAATTTTTTTCTCTAAAAGTTCTGAAAAATGTTCATACATGAAATGAATTTATTTTTGACATGAGAAAAATTCAGGCACTCTACAAGTGTTTTGATTTCTGCTTTCCAATTTACTACACATTAAATTTGAAAACTGATAGAATTTAAAAAATAACAGTGTCACAAATTTAATAAAAATTCTATAACACTGTAAATATATAAAAATAGCATATATAATGCAGCTGATCTAACAATGAAGGAATCTAAATGACATAAGATTACAGATTAAACAAATATTTCAAAGCCAACATTTAGCTTAGAGTAATGGCAGTCAACTTTTGTTACAATTTCTATTACAGGTGACTGTTATGGTAAGTATAGAATAACATTTTCTATTTTGCTAGAGGAACAAAATACAGGAGGCATAAATGTTGAATATTTACAATTTTCAATTGTAAATTTATGATTTACAAGTAATGTCCTTACAACAATAAATAACACATCATGGTGGTTTTAAAGTCCAATGGTAGCATCTGAGTGCATGGAAGAAAACTGTGCTGGTGTATTTTACATGGCCAAATAGGTTACAAGCATTGATCTAATAAATATGTGCACCAATAAAAGTTCAGATGTGGTGGTCGAGTTTACCTGACCACCACATTACCTTACCAAGGTCTGATTATCCAACATTTTTACTTTACCCAATTCTGAATATGCTACAAATTTGAGAAAAATTAGATTTACAACTAGCTATTAGGGCAGAAGTTATTTTACAAAATTTCATGAAGTGCATAGTTGAAATAAACAATGTATATTATCAGTTTGAAGTTAAATCCATCTGCTCTGTTATGGGTCCTATTAAATGATTTGTGGTATTGGAGTTTAACCACTTCTTCCTGTAGGCCTACCAGAAATGTGGGTTATTATCAGGTAACCAAATAAGTTTGTGCAGTTTTTGAATGTTATCATTTCAACAAAAAGCACATAAGCACAACTGTAAGTGGTACACATGCATCAATTCAATTGAAAGCATGCGGCACACTGAGACAGTTGATGTGTAGCAAACATGAAAAGCAGTTCAGTGAAATTGGGAAGACTGATGAAAACATGTCTGCACCAAATACAGTTATTGGAGTATGCTTACTTTACTGGTTTAGTTATTTTACAGTTTAAACTGGGAACTAAAGCTGTGTAAGCAGCCTGCAAGATATGGACAGCATATGGGCCATGAGACAATTGAAGATGCACTGTGTGAAGGAAGACCGATTGTCATTGATGACAATGAATTGCAAGGCCAGCATTGGGTTGGATTCATGTCAAACATGCCAAGAGCTTGCATAAAGGTCCATGTAAGTGATGAAACCATTCATTTGCATTTACACCACCTAGGAAAAGTCTGCAAGAGGAGCAAAAATAAGTTCCACATGAACTGACTGCTTACAACAAACTCCAGTGGCTTATGATCTTCTCATCGATGCTTTCATGCCACAAGAATGAGCTATTTTCGAACAGGTTGTTGACATGCGATGAAAAATGGATTGTCTACAGGAACCATCAACGTTCATATCATTGGTTGTCACCCAGTGTACCAGTACTGCACACACCAAAGCCTAAGATCCATCAACAGGAAATTTTGTTGTGTATCTGGTGGTTTACAGCAGGTATCATCAATTATGAGCTTCTGGCACTGGTCAGAAAATTACTGTGGACATCTTGGCACAGCTACAACTAGTTGCAGATGCACTGCTCCAAAAACAGCCGCACTTGTTCATCATAAAGGTGTTGTAGTCCTTCAGGACAATGCTCACCCTCCCACAGTACGAGTGACCTGAAACAAGCTCCACACCTGGGCTGGGAAATTCTACCCCACCCTCTGTATTCCCTAGACATCGTGCCATCTGACTACCATCTTTTCTTGGTACTGCACAATATAATGCACAACTGACAATTTCCAAACTGAGAAGCACTGGGAATGTAGTTGGCTGCTTTCTTGCTTCGAAAGATCAGCAGTTCTACCGGAGTAGCATTTACAAACTTGTATCTAACTGGGAAAAGATTATAGATTGTGCTAGTGCTTACTTTCCAGAATATCTTTATTCACTTTTTACATATGGTTTCATTTCACCCTCAAAAACCACACAAACCTTTTTGGTTATCTGATAGAATTGAATTACTCAGTGAATGTATTGAATTTCATGTTTGATCATAAAAATACAATTTTTCTGTAGGCAATAAATGGCTCTCAACCCTAATTGAAAAGTGGTGGCATAAGCACCATTGAGTACAAAAATCTTTTCATAACTGTTAGCTGATGGGTAGAGTGCATATGTATGTTGGTAGGGGGGAATAATATAAGGAATAGCATCTACCATATAACTCTTCCCTTGTTCTCCAGAATCACCTATATGAGTTAACATAATCAAAATTATTATTCTTTTGACAAGTGTTTGTTTCAATTGATAAATAATTTTTAAAAACCTGGTTTTAATTTATACAATTCTCTAATCAATATATCCTTAATCATTATAAAAAAAAACACTCATTCTAATGTCCTAATGCAGACAAAAAACGCTTTCTATTCAAGAAATTATTTAAGTATCTTAACAGCTAAATGCTACTAACTTTTTTCCCCCAACAATTTGGAAACAAATATTATTTAAGCTTACTAATTATTTAAGTATCTTAACAGCTAAATGCTACTAGCTTTTTTTCCCAACAATTTGGAAACAAATATTATTTAAGCTTACTAATTCTGTGTTGCTCATGTTCATCGTATAATTTGAAAACTTCTTCTAAAGGCTTCCCTTCTTCAATATCTTCAGAAAATTCTGCCAGGGTCTTATGAAGAAGATCAACTGGCTGAAATCCAAAGGAATTATTATTTTCTTCTCCTGTAAAATATATTGTAAAAATAAATCATGGTAAACATAAATTACAACCTAATCAATGAAAAAATATTGTTAGGCAGGTATTTAGATCTCTAAAGAAATTCTGAATGTAAACTAGGAAAAGACACAGGCTGAAATTATGTACATACTCCGCTTTTTAGTGACATGACATATATGTCTGTAAATGGTAGCTAGGCATACACTGGAAGGAGTTTGTTGGTTGTTTTTTACCCCTGAGCAGCACTTTTTTGCACACAATGGGCTAAATGACTACATCACAAGGATCCCAAAGGCTCAGAGAAGGTTGGGGGAGGGGGACTCACTGGAACAGCTGTTGGGAGACAGATGGTAACCTCTCGTCAAGGCCATCCAGTGTGTTAACATGCACAAAGTATGGCTCTCCCACACAGGGACCACAGCTTAACTTTCCATCTGATGGACGGCGGCCTTTCCAAGCTCATCAGTGTCCCCTACTGACCGTGGGCAGGGTGGGGAATTTTGCGGAGATAAATCCCAACGCTGAGCCAGCTGGGACTCGAACCTGGGAACTGTAGATTACGAGCCTGGCATGCTACTGACATCCTCCTTAGAAATTCTGGTTGCACCTACTTTAATTAGTTATGCTTCACTGAGTCAAACAAGATGCAGATGGCTGACACATGCTATCTCCGTTCCGTGTGCAATGTGCTTTTTACAGTTTGGTCCAGCATATTGGATACTCTTTGTAAAGTTCGTATTTTTTTTTATATTTAAACCTTAGTTAGTTTTCATTTCAGTATATTCATTTTTGGAAATTAGCGACCTTTTGGCCAATTCATAAGTATTGATTTTTTCATAGTTATGTTATATCGTATAGCAGGCCTACAACTTGTTGATATGGATATTTCATTAGGCTACATGTTAATTTTTATTTTTTATTTTTCCAGTAAAACTTTGATATAGTATCATTTTCTTAAAATAAATGAGGTCTTGGATATGAAAGCAAATTCATATATTTACTTCCGTTAGTTATCTTCAATCGGCTGATTTATCGATCTTTCCAAGTTATGCTAGATCGAAGGCCGGCTTAAAAGTTGTTGCGGATATTTTATTTAACATCCCATTAGGTTATATGTAATTTTTCTTTCATTATTTCTTGTTTTTTTTTTAATAAAAAACGTTTGAGCTTGTACAGAATTCTAAAACTGAATGTCTTGGATATGGAAGCAAAATAGATTTCCTTGCTATGGAAATCGGCCATCATTTGGGAGGGCAATTTCGGGAAGGGCTGGTCTTTGGTGCACAAACTTTTCTGCAATTAGCCAAGATCACCAAACTTCAACACCCAAAGAAAAAATTCATAATGTTTAGTAAATAAAAAAGCAGCCAAGGGAGTTTTTTTTTCTATTTCATAACCAGTTCAGAAAATCCTGTGAATGTGAGAAGGCCAAGTCTGGCCATGTTTAATATATACGATACTGAAAAGAATCATTAAAAGAAATAAAAATCATATTTCAGGTTGAATATTATATTATTTGAGAGGAAATTTCATTTCGATAAATATACAATTTAACTATTTTTATCCAGCAGGTTTTCCAAAACGAACGCTTAATTGTATAGTGCAATCTTTTTTTTTTTCACATTGAAAAGGGCTTATTAAAATCAATATGCTTGCAAATGGTTATATTTTCATAATTTCAATATGCTTGCAAATTGTTATATTTTATTGTTATATTTTCATAAAATCGTAATTAAATTTGTTTAATTTGGTATATAACAAGACCTATTTCCATTGATTGGTTATTTTTTTTTTAAATTCTAAAGTTGACTTGTTTATCTGACTCAGCAGAATTGGCTATAAAAGCCTGGAATTTTCTCAAAGTATGGTACCAGGAAAAAAATTACAAAACGAGAAAAATATTTACTTAAAACCAAAAAAGTAATTTTTTTGTTATTTAGAAACATATAGTCATTCTATTCATGTGCATTGTAATCATTTCTGTCTTAGTTTTTTTTTAAATAAATTTTTATTTGTGTTGCCAGATGCATTTTTTTACTACATGACTCTAATAAAGTCCTATTAAAATAAAACATTGTCTTTTTTGTTAAATACTTGATTTTCAGAAAATCAAGAATTAAATGCCGATTAATTTGGTACACAACATGCCATAATTCCTTTCATTAGTTATTTGGCAAAAAAGTTCTGAAGTTAGCATTTCTTAGGGCGTTTTTTTCACTGAGGGACACTTTGGGTGGTATTGGGTAACAGAGGAACCAAGTTTTTTTGGCTGAGCATAGTGAGAAAATAGCTTGGGCCCCTGGATGGACACCTGTTTTTCAGCCTGGACACTGGAAGGGTTAAAAAGGACCATTTGAAAAGGTAGTACGAAGTTCCTACCGGCATGGGTGGCTTCAGCCTTTAGCAGTGGACATTTTGGTCTTTGCTTCATGCCTGCGATTAGAGGGCTCTTTGATATTGTTGGCCCTCTCCCTCTCAATAAATCTACTTGCTTTAAAAATTCTACTAATCATTTTCTCTCCACAAGTATATGGAATGTGAGGATATTGCTTAGAGATTATTCCCTTGACATCCTCACACAATATTCCATTGTTATTACCTAGATATTCAGGGTCTGCAACAGACCAGATGGATGGGTAAAGCTCAGATACTTAAAAATAATTTTAAATTTCTATTTTTAGGGAGGGAGGGTGGAAAGTATCTCCAAGGTGTAAGTTTGCTTCTCAGCAGACACACCAGTGATGCTCTTCTAGGATATGACTGCATTAATGAAAGATTTCTTACAGCTACATTAAAAACAAAGACTTGAATGTTATCTATTGTTATACTCCCTAAGAGGACTCTTACGAGGATGAGAAAGATAGGTTTTACAGACAACTTCAGGATATTTTGAATTCTGCAATGGGAGGAGAAATTTCTCTTGTGCTAGGTGATTTCAGTGCTCAAGTTGGTACTATTCTGACCTTTGGGCAGGGGTGTTAAATCCCTTGGGAATTTGTAATTCTAATGGCAATGGGAAACATCTTATAGGTAAGTAAATAACTATAAGCAATAACTAACACAATACTATACACACTGGCAATATAACTAACACAATACTATACACACTGTGGCAATATAACTAACACAATACTATACACACTGGCAATTTTTCCAGATGGATTTAGCATGATAAATATTTCCAGATGGAATAGCATGATAAATATATTTCCAGATGGAATAGCATGATAAATATTTTTGCTTCTAGCAAGTTTTGTTTTGGAATTTCGATTTGAAATTTGGGACTGCAACCTGGACCACTATCAGAAACATTCTCCAAAAATTTAAAGCATCTACCAAAAATTTCCCATGAGTTATGACTGCCACCCTTCTTTTATTATTATAAATTAGCATTTAACTGGTGTTTTGCTTCTAAATCTAATCCAATAGAAATGCTGTGAATATAGTTAAAAAAAGATTCATGAATCAACCTTTTAGTAACTTCTCCATTAATCACAAATCAACATAAATCAGCAATTTTCTTTACTTTATTCCATTATGCTTTCAGAATATATTGAAATACAATACAGAATAAATAATAAAAACCAGGAAATCTGGCATCAAAGCAAGATATGATCATTTCATTAAGATAAATATTTGAAAAAACAGTAACAAATATTTAAGAACATTGATGAAGATAGAGGAAAAATACTACTTCATTGCAATGCCACTCAAAATTTCCATGTAAAGAAAATAAAAAAATATTACCCCCATTGAAAATACAGAAAACACCTTTTAAAAATAAGATCCCATGGTATAATTTCAAAGAAAAACCAGGAGGTGTTCACAAACTCTCATTCCATCCAGAACTGTTAAATGCAAGAAAATGATGCCTTCTCAAACAAATGTTATGTTATAGACATGAAAAACATGCAAACTGCTCAAACAGAAAATCAGTAAAAAATTGTGATAAAACGTCAATATAAATCAAAAATTCGTGAATGCTTTCATAGCTTCTTCTCCAACTGCATTGTAACTACATTGGCAAAAAATATTAGAATTAGAAATTTTCTTCAATAGATATTCATTCAGATGTTCCAGCTGCCAGGAAATTGATTAGTTAAAACAATACATTATTTTTAAAATCTACAACAGTTGTATGTATTGTTAGCACTTATATTATTTAATTTTCAAAACTTTTTGTTTCATTATTTCTTTTTATTTTATAAAAAAAAAAATACTCCCCTCAAGCAGATGCTTGCCACAGAGGTCTATTTTGTGTTTATGGTTCAGTTAAATAATTTAAAAACTTTGGCATGGAAATACATTGAAGTGCCATTGAATTAGGGATAACAACCTAGTAATCTGTTGGACCCCCCTGGCCCTGATAACGGCCGCCACACAACGAGGCAAGGACTCCACATACTTGTGCAAATGTTCCACAGGTATGGTAACTTGTGCATCCTTTAGAGCTGTCCACAATTCTCTCAAGGTTGTCGCTGATGGGACATGGGCCCGAACGCTCTGTTCAACGGTATCCCAAAGGTTTTCGATGGGATTTAAATCTGGGTTTCTAGATGGCCAATTCATTATTTCAAAGTCAGCAGAATGCTCCTGCAACCATGCAGTATTTAAGCTGGACCTGTGAGATGAACAACTGTCTTGCTGGTAGATGCCATCACCATTGGGATGCATGATGGCCATAAATGGGTGTAAATGGTCAGCCACGAGTTCTATGTATCGGGATGCACTGAGAGTCATTGGTACACGTACCAAAGGTCCCACAGACATCCAACTGAAACACCCCAGGCGATCATTGAGCCAAAACCAGCTTGTTCCGATCTGACATGCAGGATCAATGGATTCATGGGGTTGGTGCCATACCATCAGTCTCCCATTGGCATGATGAAGTTTAAATCAGGATTCATCACTCCAGGCTATCCATTGCCAATTTTCAATGGTCCAGTTTCGATGTTCTTTAGTCCAGGCAATGCGTTGTGCCATTAGAAGTGGGACTCTCATAGGTTGGCAGCTCCCAAAGCTGAGACGAAGTGAGCATTGCACGGTCCGTGCACTGACTTCCTGGCTGGAACCAGCATTCAGACAGAAGGTGATTTCAGATAATGTCTAGCCCCTATCGGTCCGTAAGATGAGGGTCAGACAGTTAAGCCCACGATCATTCAACGAGTGTCCCATCCGTTGGGGACCTATGATCTGCCCTCTGTCAAATACATCTAAATCCCATGCTTTTCCCATTACACTTCTCATGACGAATGCTTGGGGAAACCAAAGCTGACAGCTATATATGACCAGAGTTTCAGCCATGCAAGAGCGCAAATGCAGGACTTGCAGTACTGAATTTGGATAATGTCTCCTATCCCTAATTCAATGGCATTTCAGTGTATAATAGGCTGTTTTACCTATAAGTAGCATTTCTTTTGCACAGAGGGGGTTGAATTATTCTACCTCTAAGCAGAACTTTTTGCACATAATGAGTTAAATGACCAGATCACAAGGACACCAAGGGCTCAGAGAAGGTTGAAGATGGCGACCCATTGAACAGCTGTTAGGAGACAGATAGAAGTCTCCCATCAAGGCCATTGAGCATGCTTCTTAATGTGCATAGGATACAACTCTCCTGCACACAGGACCACAGCTTCACAACCCATCTGACAGATGGTGGCCTTTACAAATCTATTGGTGTCCCCTTTCTGACTGAGGATAAGGTGGGTTGAAAGTGAATTAAAAGACCATGAACTGGCTAAAGAAAAGTGATCCAAAGGGCAGCTATTACGAGACAGGTGGAGGTCTCCCATTAAGGATATATAGTGTGTCCTTTGTGCACAGGGTATGGTTATCCTGCAAAAACTAAAGACTTGCAATCCATCTAATACGATGGCAGCCTTTCTTAGCCCATCAGTGTCCCCTAGTGACACAGATGGGCTTAGGGAGCAGGGTGGGGGTTTTGCAGAGATGAATCTCAATGCTGGCCAGGTGGGACTTGAACCTGGTAACTGCAAATTATGAGCTTGGCATGCTATCAACTAAGTCACCCCCTACTTCATTAATATGTTAATTTATTATATTATTTACACTTTCATTAAAATACATAACATAAAATATTATACTTGTTCATTCTTCCAAAAAAGTATAATATTATGAAAAATGGAAAACGTAATCAGAATTGGCTTTTTAGAGCATAATTATTTAAAGCATATTAGCTCTCAGTCACGGGCAGCTAAGAATGAATACAAATTCAATACTGATGAGATAAAAAGAAGCATGCTTATTACTAGGTTAATATTCCAATATTGGGGTATAATTTTATTTAAAAAAACCTAGTATTCAGTTCAATAATTGATCACAACTCGATTAAGTTTTTTTTAAACTGATTTGTGATAATTCTAATATTTTATGCCTCTGCACATGATAATATCGAATATCTACTTTTACAAAAATTTATCCATTTTATTAAGATTACCCAATAAATTACAAATTTGTTGAACCAATATTTTTGAGACAATAGATGTGTAAAAAGTATGATTATTTCCTCCAAAAACTTTTATTTTGACATTTCTACTCCATCTATTAACATAGTCAGGTTTCTAAAACTAAACTCTAGAAGCCAAATTAATTTTGAAAATAATTCTAATATTTTAAGCCTCTGTTAATTAATGTAAATAATCTGTTAATTTTAATAAAGCATTTACAACAAAATTTCAGAAAATAAAATAAACTTTAAAACCTTAATGTGAAGAAATATAAATAGGTAACATTCAATATAAAATGTTTAATTGTGACTAATTCAAGGAAAAATGCTTTTATTACGCACATTTTATTATTTTTTTAATTATAACTTCTGTAAGACTTTTTAAATATATTAATTTGTGTTTTTTTTTTCATATTATTAATAAATTTGTGGTGCTGACATGTAGTTACTTCCTGCCAATTAAGATTCCTCTATTAAGCTATTAGATTAAAAATCCAGGTCTCATCCAGCCAAGAACAATGAATCCCAATGTCTAGCTCTGAACCAGCTGTAGTCACTCCCTTGCATTTCCTCCATTCTATGAATAGATGGTATGAGTTGTCAAACTGTTCTGTAGATGAAGGATCAAGCCACTGCACAGTGCTTACTATGACTGATTTTATATATGTTTCACTTAAACTGCTTTCTAAAAAAAATTAATACCACATGAATCTATACATGATTTTATACATTTATTGCTGATCAATTTGTTTATAGTGCCACTGTTCATTGTCTGCAAAGAGTATGAATTTTGAATGGAGCACGAATCTGTGATAGGGCATGACTATTTCTTTTATCTAGCTTCAGAATTAGTATTTTTGAAGATTTGCTTTCACTTTTATTCAAAATTTCTCCTCTTCTATTCAAAATTGCTCACTTGCACTGCTTTCTAAAAAAAATTGGTTATTTCTCAATGTCCTTCAGCAGCATATATGAATCTTATAAAAGGAAGCAAAGTTTGAATATGCAAATTTGTGGAGAAATTTTGAATAAAAGTGGAAGCAAATCTTCAAAAATACTAATTCTGAAGCTAGATAAAAGAAATAGTCATGCCCTATCACAGATTCTTGCTCCAGTCAAAATTCATGCTCTTTGCAGACAATGAACAGTGACACTATAAACAAATTGTTCAGCAATAAAACATTACATTTTTTCAAATTTGAGTAAAAACAAAAAATTGGCAATTTCTCTTTAAAAAAAAAACAAACATTTAATACAGAATAGTGTACATAAATATAAAAATAAAAAATAAATACCCCCTCAAGCAGCTGCTTGCCACAGAGGTCTGACAGGAGCCTGTCAGTTTATGTGCCATAGTAGAAGGTCTGAGAGGATGGCAGGACCTCAGCAGAAAAACGACACATACATCCATGCCTTACCCGGGACTCAAACCCAGGTCCCTTAGATCAGTAGCCAAGCACGCTAACCACTCGGCCATGGGACGGCCACATAAATATAATATAAATAAATACCCCCTCAAGCAGCTGCTTGTCACAGAGGTCTGACAAGGGCCTGTGAGTTTATATGCCATAGTAGAAAGTCTGTGAGGATGGCAGGACCTCAGCAGAAAAACAACACAAATATCCATGCCTTACCCGGGGCTCGAACCCAGGTCCCGTAGATCAGCAGCCAAGCGCATTAAAAATTAAAAGGAGCGAATTAATAGCAGTATTAAAGAGAGAGAGATTGACTTTATCTCATAGCTTATGCTTGCTACTATTATATATCATCATGGAGACATAACACGATTTATATTGGTAGGAATAGGATAATCATTTGATATGCAGAAGTGATATCACTTTTTAGTATATATGTAAAGATCGCTGTATACAGTTAAAATATGTACATCTTGTGAACACACAAAGTTCATACAACACTACGATGCTGCATGATGTTACAAACTCTTCAATTTAAATAATAAAAAATAAATACCCCCTCAAGCAGCTGCTTGTCATAGAGGTCTGTCAAGAGCCTGTCAGTGTATATGCTACAATAGAAATGAGGAATGTGAGGATGGCAGGACCTCAGCAGAAAAACAACACAAATATCCATGCCTTACCCGGGGCTTGAACCCAGGTCCCGTAGATCAGCAGCCAAGCGCATTAAAAATTAAAAGGAGCGAATTAATAGCAGTATTAAAGAGAGAGAGATTGACTTTATCTCATAGCTTATGCTTGCTACTATTATACATCATCATGGAGACATAACACGATTTATATTGGTAGGAACAGGATAATCATTTGATATGCAGAAGTGATATCACTTTTTGGTATATATGTAAAGATCGCTGTATACAGTTAAAATATGTACATCTTGTGAACACACAAAGTTCATACAACACTATGACGCTGCATGATGTTACAAACTCTTCAATTTAAATAATAAAAAATAAATACCCCCTCAAGCAGCTGCTTGTCATAGAGGTCTGTCAAGAGCCTGTCAGTGTATATGCTACAATAGAAGTGAGGATGGTGCTACAATAAAAATGAGGAATGTGAGGATGGTGGGACCTCAGCAGAAAAACAACACAACCACCCATGCCTTGTGCCAAAGGAAGTTGGCATGTTTGACTCAGCACAGTTGGCAAAAAAACATGGACTTGTCTCAGAGTATAGTACCATGAAAAAAAATTACAAAAAGAGATTAAATTTTCTTGTTTCAAGTAAATATATATATATGCATTTTTTTTATTCAGAAATAAGTAGGCTTTCTATTCATGTGATTTATATTCATTTCTATCAGTTTTTTAAATAATTTGTTATTTGCATTGCCAGATTTTTTCCACTATACAGCTCTAAAAAAGCCCTATTAAAAAAATTGTCTTTTTTGCTAAATATTTTACTTTCAGAAAATTCTGAATTAAATGCTGATTAATTTGGAATATAACACGCCATAATTCCTTTCATTAGCTTTCTGGCAAAAAAGCACTCAAGTTAACTTTTCTTGGCTGAGAATAGTGAAAAAAATAGATGGGCATCTGGATGTAAACTAATTTTTTATGCTGGATCCTGGAAAGAGTATAGAGAGATCCTACAGCTTTTCCAATTTAGTAGCTGAACAAAATTTCTTTCTCAGTCATGCAAAATGAACGATATTCTTATTAATTATGCTTCATTAGAAAAAAATACAAAACATTTCATCATGTTTTGAAATTTTTATTATTTATTCTTTAAAATTAAAGCTCCTTATTTTGTTACTTCAGGGTAAATATTTTAATCCCATTTCCTTCTCTACTAAAATACTCCAAAATTAACTGCAATATCAAGTTTTAGAAACATGACACTATGTATGAGTTTTAAATTGCTTTAAAATCATTTTCATCTATTTTGACAATATTAAATTAACCTATATATATATAAATATATTGCTATCATCAAAATCAGTTTTTATTGATATATCTCAAATATCCACAATCACTTTAATTGCTTGTTTACAATTATAATTAAATATGAGTGAAATGATTAAAAATGTGCTTAGAAAATAAATGTTAAATACGTTAGTGTATCTAAGTGAATAAAACTATGCAATAACTATATATAAATTTTATGTACTGACTTTAACTCCAACACGGGAGCAAGCTTCCAAAGAACGAGGACTGGTTAAGACATACGGACAGGCCTGAGCATCTGGTGTATCGTAATTATACAAATCAAGATTCAGTGGAAGATCTTGTGGTGGTGTGCTATCTGTCTTTCCTTCTGATGAAGTCCCAGCAACAGCAGCAGTTTCAGACATACTGCTTTTTCACTGTTACATCATTCAATGCATCTGTAAAACTATGAGTAGATATAGTATTCAATCAATTTATACATATAAAAAAAAAAAATCAATGTTCATATATATAGGATGTTTGGAAAACAATGGGCCACCAAGCATACCACAACATGAATCTACTTCTTCAGAAATGCAAAAATGGTCCAATGATGCTTTTCACTATATTTAGACAGAAAAGAGAATCTGCAAAAGTTAAAAAATATTAATGGGCCATTGTTGCATATCTGAAGATGTGCATTTGTATGGATACACCTAGTACCATTCTTTATGAAACAACCTGCATAATAGCATATGAAATAAAGCAATTTCAATCTTTTGAAGCTTAAACCTTAAAATGCACTTTCAAGTATTTATTTCCACAATTTCCACTCTGTATCAACTTTCAAATTTTACAATTGTAATATATTAAAAGAAGCATTATAAAAAAAGCAGAAATTTCTAGCTGGAATTGTTTTGCCTTACATAATCTAAGAAAGTAGCTTCAAAATTTATAACTAAAAGTTACCTAAATTGAAAAATAGGTTTATTACATTACTTTGAATATTATTAGAAAATTAGTGTAGCCACCAGGGATATTTCAGTTTTTAAAGTGTGGCATGCAAAAGATTAAAAAACATTCATCAGAAATAAAATACTAGTGACTCTTGCTGATCACAGAAGTTACATCTCTTGAAGAAGCGACCTTTGGTCAAACCATGATCTGGAAATCCAATACCTTATGGAAAAAAAGAAAATTGATATGTGATCATGGAATATAACCTAGAATGGTACAAAAGCATAGATAGACATTTTTTCATAATAAAATCTTGAGAGTAATGTACCTGTATATACGTATGGGATAAACAAAATATAAAGTAAAATCCATGTAGTGTACAGTAGATTCTGCAATAAAACAGTAAAAATAAGAATGTAACCATGTTTCATTATACATTTTACTTACCAGTGGTTACCTCAATAATTTTGCCCTTATATGCAAAGATGTTTGTATGAAGTATTTTTGCATATAAGGCATTCCTCATGTACATGACTGCTACATATGGTTTGACCATGTCCTTTCTATTCTTAAGTAAGAGACATTGCACATACTGCCAAGAAATGTTTCTAAAATAATCATATTTTCATTCAAAATTGCAGCCTTACATGATTTGTTTACTCACTGCCACTTAAAGAGGTTTTAAGTTTAGGAGCTAAAGTCAAATTAATTGAAAGTTTAATGTAAAAAGGCAAAAGAATATGGAAACAGAAATTTCTCAGGAATAGCAACTCAATGAAATATGACAATAACCAAACTAACAGCAAAAACATGTGAAATAGTTTAGCATTGCTTGTTTCTGTACTGAGATGGATTCTTAAGAGTTGTTGGATTGTTTTACCTCTGAAAAGCACTTTTTTTTTGTACGTACTGGGCTAAATGGCCAGGTCACAAGGACCCTGAAGCTCAGATAAAGTTGGGGGGAGGGGACCCACTGGAACAACTGTTGGGAGAGAGATGGTAGCCTCCTGTCAAGGCCATCCAGCGTGTTCTTTAACATGCACATGGGGGCACAGTTTAACATTCCATCCGATGGACAGCAGCCTTTCCAAGCCCGTCTGTGTCCCCTACTGACTGTGGGCAGGGTGAGGAGTTTTGCAGAGATAAATCACAATACTGATCCAGCTGGAATTTGAACCTGGGAACTGCAGATTATGAGCCTGGTTTCACTCTTCTCATCACGGGAAGAGTAAAAAAGTAATATTAAGTGGAGAAGAGATGGAGCTGGAGTTAGTTCAATGGTAGAATAATCTGACATGCTTCTGGAGAGACATGGGTTCAAATCTTGCACAATAGCAAAACTTTTTTCCACAAAAATATTTATTAATTTATTGATATTAAAGAGTCAACAGGTAACTGTGAATATTACTTACTGTTTATACACATACATTTAGTGATTCTATCGATTCCACAAAGGGCATTTTCAAACTATGCTTTCCTAATTTTTTAATATTATATATTTTTTCTGTCCTTTTGTGAAACATGCTGATTGATGTTGTAAATGTATTACCTGTTTCAAATATTTTATTTTTTTAAGTTTATTTTCAAATTTTATTCTACATATATGAAAATTTTTTTATGGGTTAATTTTCTTAAAATTTGCATTCATTACATATTTGGCTGGCTAGAGCTCACAAGCTATTATGAACACTGCAAAATAGAAAGTTTTCAAGGCCTATGAAAAGAATATCCCTTTTTAGGCAGTATGTGCAAGTGAGCCACACTTTGTGCATGTTACAGAACATGTTGGATGGTCATGATGGGAAGTTTTCATCTAACTCCCAATAGCTGTTCTGTGGGTTCCCTTCCCCTACCTTTTCTGAGCCCTTGTAATCTAGTTATTTAACTAAATCATTCAGAGGTAAATCAATTCAACAACCAAATTCCTTTCAGATAAGAATTCCCATTTTAAATGTAAAAGGCTTCTCATCAGTTGCTGACTTAAAAAGCCTTTTTTATAAGACAATTTATATATCTCTTAAAATTTTATTTAAAATGTTTGATGATCAGAAATATTTTGAAAAGAGTGATAATTTTCTTTTATACATAAAAATTTAACCATCACCTAACTTCCTCCACTTATAGTACCATATCAGTCATAGTAATAACACCAGTTCCATGTGAACTGTACCGCTCTTTTAACAAACAAGTGCAATTATCAAATATTTCATATATTAAACAATTTAGTTAATTGTTAAATTTGATTAAAATTTCAGGAATAATTCTAAATTAATGTTAAAATTTACCAAGGACTATTTTTCTTCCAATGTCTTGGCTGATTCATGAATAGGGTACCTGGCCTGCAATTAGTGAATCATGTGTTAAAAAATCTTCTGTGAATAGTTGACTCCACATTCAGCAAGAGCCTATTGTACACAATAAAAATGAATTATTTTTCTCTTTTTAAATATTAATATTTCATCAAATAATTTTTTCCTACATATGAACATAGCCATATTTTTGCCACAAACATAAAAATTTGAAGTAAATTTACATCATGACCTACAAAGTCTGCCTGTCTGGAAACACAGATTAAGAAGCTAGCATAGATAGATGACTTCCATAGAAGCCCATTGTAGCACAAAATTGATGCTAGCAAACCTATCAAATACCTCGCCAACTAAATTTGTTCTGAATACTAATATATGACTGTAATTTAAAAGTTATACAGGTATGTATTATTTTCTAAAAAGTCAGCAGCTAATTTTAGTTCATTCTATAATATTCCTCCATTTCCTATTTTTTTGTAAAGACAATAAAAAAAAAGCAAATAATATTCAGATACAAAGTGAAAAGCAAGACGTCCACACAATTCAAAAGTTAGCTGGAAAATGAAAATTAGGGGAAGCTGCTAAAAGTGGTGCTGCAAGCAGTAGTCTTGAATTGTTTATCTGTGCTAGCTAGTTATTTTGTGGTCTAGAGATGGATCAGGCCAGTAATCACTGTGTTCAACATCTATTATAAATACTAGAGAAAGCTTTTGAACAGAAAACAAGTTACAACACAGCAGCAGTTACAAACTGCAGTTTACAGTACAACACTGAGAAATGCATTGTATGATGCAAGAATGAGGATTTTACAGAATTGAGCAGTTAACATATCTGCAGCTGAGATTTGCCATGGGTATCTATTTTTTATATTCTTCTAGGTTTATTAAAGTATGATCTGAAAAGAATATTTGTGGATTTCTTTAAAATATGATAAATGGGTGGGTGAGGATTTTATCCAGTGGAAATAGTGAATTTTATGAAGGCTGCAAATTAAAACTGATGTTTATAGTAATGTGATCTACCTATTATATCCAGACCCATACCAAACAAATTTCTTGGATTTTTAGGCCTTTACTGTGCATGTTACTAATTTTGTGCATTTATCCTTTGATTTTATCATTTTCTTTACCTGTTATTGTTTAGTAACAGGCTGTGGTGAAAATAATTATTTTTTTGATGTTTTTTTTTTTTTTGGGGGGGGGGGGGGGTCATTAAATGTGGAACAAAAATATGTTGTTTAGCAACATGCTCTTTTTAAAATAGTTGTCTCTGGTGAGATTATTTTGGAATAAAAATATGTTGTTTAGTGGCATGCTTTGGCTAAAATAGTTGTCCCTGACAATATTGTTTTGCTTTTTTAAAGTGTGGAACCAACATTTATTGTTTTGCAATATGTGCTGTTGAAACAAGTGATGTTGATCAGATAGCACTGTTTACATTTGATAGGTTTTTTTAAAGTATGCACCTGATGTTTTTGTTTAGTGACATGCAGCACTATGATTCAGCACTATTACTGAAAATTTGTCTTGCAATTCCCAAGAAATTGCAGAAAGGGTAGAGGGTAGTAGAGACAAAAAAAAAACATTGCTTGGACTAATCCATTTCAAATTTCAGCTTTTTGGGCCGTTATGGGCAATAAAGGCTTAATATATGGCGTTAAATGGTTAATATGTTGGAATCAAAACTTTACATCTAGAAATGTTTTTATCGTTTATGGTCTTTTTGGTGCATTCTTGTTGTACGTTGCTATCACTGTCTATTTACACAAGTTTTAGGCCATTACTACTGAAAAATATTTGAAAATTCTTTGTAACTGTAATATGCTAGTTCTATGGGTTGTTAATTTATGTTGCATAGTGTTAATTTACTTTACAGAAGTAATTTAGAGACTGTTTTTATATGTTTAATGAGAAAAAAAAATGTCTACTAGTTGCCATTATGAGGTGGGAATCAGAGGTGTAACAATGGCAAAGCATTGCCTTAGGGACCAGTCCCTAGAGGCCTTATTTTACATTGTAAATATTTGTTCTTTAATGGGGGGGGGGGTCTTTATTGTATTATTTTACCTTAGGGGACCAAAATGGAAGTTGGACAAAGAGCAATAAATCAATAAATATTTTTGTGGAGAAAAGTTTTGCCAACATGCAGGATTTGAACCTGTCTCTCTCCAGAAACAAATGCCAGAATATTCTGCCATTGAACTAATGCCAGCTCCATCTTTTTTCCACTTAATATGACAGTAATATATCATAATCATGGGAAAAGTCATATTAAGTGGAAAAAAAGACAGTGCTGGCATTAGTTCACTGGTAGAATACTCTGGCATGTTTCTGGAGAGATGTGGGTCACCCTGACATATTGGCAAAACTTTTTTCCACAAAAATATTTATTGACATTAAAGTCAACAGGTAACTGTGAATATTACTTGCTATGCAACAGATCATTATGAGTCATGAAAAAAAGATGTCAGCAGCATACTGTGCAAAACAAGTGTTGTACTGTCAAAAACAATTTTGGATAATTAATTTGTTGCATATTCCAGCCACAGTTCTCCATCATGCTGTGAAAATAATGGTCCCATTAAATGGTAGGTAATATATCATCTGAATTTCAAAAAGCTAAAAAAAAATGCCAGTTACTATCATTCCTCAGTCAAATATGTACAGTCCTTCTGCATCTTGTTTTGGCAGTCAGCAGGCACAGACTGGCGAGGGGTGCTGTAGTGCCCTGGCCCTCACAGTAACAAGACTTTTCTTATTTCGAATAATAATTCTTATTTTACACAAATTCCATGGAACTGGGGGAAACAACTATTTTAAATGGTACACATTATTAACATAATATTGAAATCTTACAAAAATTTAAATAGTTTTTTTTTTATTTCATCCCCCTCTACCTATGAGCTGCATCCCTGAAAAAAAAAAAAAGAACAAGTCCATCCCTGGAAGTCAGGTTGGCTTTTTATGGTTAAAAAATGTTGCTGTAAGTATATATTGATCATTTTTGAATGATCTACAGATGAAACATTAAAAAAAAATTGAATTCCTCAGTATATTTTTTATCATCCTATTTATTTTTAACAACTGAAATTGAACAGATGATACCCCTACTTAGTAATAATAGTAGTTTACACCAGACTCCTTTCAGGCATGTAAGTACATCTCTATTTTATATATATATAGTAAATCCATGAGTTAATATCATCTTGTTACATTATATTGCCTTAACATCGTTTCCTAAACATTACCATTATAATTTTAATGTTGCAACAAATTCATACTAATATCATTTGGCATAGTTGAAATTGGAAAGTATGCATTGTGGGTCTCCATTGTGCATTATGCTCAGTCAGTGTTGTTTTGTGGTTATTGTTTAGGACACTTTACTGGTATTTTCAAGGAGTTTCGAAAAGTTGGAATTGTGGTAAATAGGTTTACTTCACAGGTAAACATAGATGAGGAAGTGTTTCTGCAGGTTATTAGTTACAAAATTAAACAGTTTTGTAATGGACTTTTATCACTGTTACATGCTGCTTGGAAGTTGCGATTTGATGTTAACACATGAATGTGATGTAGAATTGTTGGTTATGATGAAGAATTGATACTATAACAAAACTTCTTTAAAATGAAAAGACCTAATTTTTGGCCTTCTGTTGTAAGGAGATTCTATGTATGGGAGTTTCAAGTTCATCATAACTGCAATTAAAGCCCTTAAAGTATCAGGTTTCTAAAACTGGTCTCACTCTGGTGGCCATGTTAATTTTGAAGTGTTTTCAGAAAATAAAATGCACAACTTTAGAACCTCACCCTGAAGTAAATAATGAAGGGAAATACTCATGTTATATACCAAAAGAAATAACATTTAAATGTGATTAATAAAATGGCAAAAATTCTAAAAAAAATTACATAGTTAAAGTTTTTAAACATTTTTTAAAATATTGCAAAATTCTGCTGTTTTTTTTTTCTATTTTTAGTTCATTAAAAAATTTTAAAAAATGTATTTTTTGGGATTTTTTCCAAATTATTTCATTATTCTAAGCTAATAATATTTACATTAATGCTTAAATCTTTCATTTATTTAGTGTTTTCTAAATTTTTTAGTGATTCATGCGAATAATGCATAGATTTTTGGCAATTTGCAAACTCTAGCCCAAGGAGAGTAGTGTCATAAAAAAAAATTCATTTAAATTTAAAAACAAAATAATTTAAATAAAAACTGAGAAATACATCTAAAAAAAGATAAAGAACCGTGAAAAAAAAAACGAATAAAAATATTTCAGAGCATTAAAGTTTCACTCTAGTACTGAAATTGAGAATGAATTGTTTTAATATAAAGCTGCATAGTTACTATGGAAAAGTTTATTTTTAAAATTCTGGCAGATATTAGGTTAAAAATCACAATATTCTAATATTAATTAGTGTATTTGGTTAAAATATCATCAAAATTATTACTAAAATAAGTTCTACCTTTTAAAAATCATGCATTTAGTCTAATCACATAATCCTATGATTCTTCTGATATCTGCCATTAGATATCACCAGCGATTTCATTTTCGATTGTTTCAATTATTCTTTATAATCACAATAAAAATAATTCCAGAAACACCAGAGTAAAAAGTATTTAAAATTGAAAGTCTGTAAAATATTGGCTGAAAGCATTCAGCAAAGTTGCGGGATAATGCAACTTCCAGTAGTAATAAAATCAATAACTTATGTTAAAAGTTTAGAAGCATTACATCTCTGCTACAGCTATAAATAGGTCAACATACCAGAAATCAAAAACACTATATTCATCAGACCAGTGATTCTATATGCTTCACCCATATGGGTGAATACTACACCCACCAATATTCGTAAGATTCAGGTCTTACAGAACAAGATTTTGAGAACTGTGGTTGATGCCCCCAGGTTTGTCACTAACAGACAACTTCATAAAGACCTGGGCATCGACCATATATATATATACACATAAAATGCACCTCAAAAAGACTTTTTGAGGCTGTAAGCAATAATCCCAATGATATTTCTTCTCTGATTCTTTACGATCATACTGTTTTGAACAAGTACAAGAGGCCTAAAATGGTAGCGTTCGCTGATGAGACCTACCTGTTTTAGGTTTCTTATGCAATTTTACTGCTATTTTTAGCTTTTCTTATGTTTGCCCTTAGGGGCCCACCTAAGGGTGGTTTACTTATATATTTTGTTCTTACTCATGCCAAATAGGCATGTCTTCATGATGGAGATGGTTAGGGGTAAAATTATTACCTGGTACATCGAATATGATTATATGATCTACAATCTACGAAATCAAAAACAGATCGATAATCTACTATGGTAAGGCAGAATAAAAGCATAAACTAAATCATCGCTACTTGATGCTATTACGGTGATTCAACAAGTGCATACGATCAACACAAGCTCATGTAAGTTTATTTTTTTTAACTTTTTCATAATTTTTTAAAGCAGAATCAACAGGAAAAGTATGTATCATAGACTGAAATGTTATTATCAATTTGATTAGGAACAGTTAAAAAGAATGGCAATTTCTGTTCGCAAAAAATAAAATTCATGATCTTGCACTACAAAATGGTACACCCAGCTACAGCCTGTTAAGGGTTAAACATTATTATTAGTTAAAATTTATTTTCTCAATTTCATTTCAAAAATTTCACAGCTAGGTTAGAATAGCATATTTCTTATACATCTAAATTCATGAGTTGGGTTGTTTTACCTCTGAGCGGCACTTTTTTTGCACACCATGGGCCCCAAAGGCTCAGAGAAGGTTGGGGAAGGGCACTCACTGGAACAGCTGTTAGGAGACAGATGGTAGCCTCCTGTCAAGGCCATCCAGCGTGTTCTTTAACATGCACAGGGTATGGTTCTCCCGCACACAGGCCACGGCTTAACATCCCATCCGACAGACGATGGCCTTTCCAAGCCCATTGGTGTCCCCTACTGACCGTGGGCAGTGTGGGGAGTTTTGTGGAGATAAATCTCAACGCTGACCCAGCTGGGACTCGAACCTGGGAACTACAGATTACGAGTCTGGCGCGCTACCGACTGAGCATCCCCCCACCCCTCTAAATTCATGAATTGATCCTTCAATATAGAGTATAAAAACTATTGTATAGGAAAACGAAAACCTCTCATTTTTCAAATGAGTCATTCTGTAATAACACAGCAAACTTCATGATAAAAAGTTACAGTAGTTAAATAGTAATCCCAGAACCATAACAACGGCAAGGCAAGTGAGGCACTAGACTTGTTGGCACAGAAAAAGATAAGTGTAATAATTTAGTTATTATATAAAAAAAAATGACAGAATGAAAAGGGAAAATAGAGTATGCCAATACCATAGAGTATGTAGGTCTTTTATGCAATTTTCTATTCTTGCCTCAGATGCAAAAAGAGCTATTAGGTTGTTGCAAATGAAATGGCCGATTTTAAGGACGATTGAAAAAGAAGAGAATAAAAAGAAGAATACCTGTTTAATCAAAGTAATCTCCAGCAGCATCAATGCATTGTTACCAACGTGTGGCAAGGTCATTTATACCACGTTTGTAAAAATCAGTGTCTCTGGAAGTGAAGTCCTCCACTGCCCGATAAATTGATGCGTCATTGGCAAAGCATTTCTTGAACAAAAAATGGCTCAAGTGCCGGAAAAAATGGCAATCTGTTGGGGAAATGTCAGGAGAGTATGGAGTATGAGGCACAATTTTGTATCCCAAATTGTTGATTTGCTGTATGGTTGACACTGCCGTATGTGGTTGGCATTATCCTGAAGCAATGGGACTCCATGTCTATTCACAAGTGCTGGTTGAATAAGGCACTATTTGTCATGCATTTGCTGCATATCTGTACAACATCGAGCTGCATTTATCATTTCACCTCATGAAAGGAATGAGTAGTGAATACCACCAGTAGACCACCACCATACAGTAAACAACATCTTCTTTGGATGCAAAGGTGCCTTTGGAGTCCTTCCTGGAGCTTCTTTCACTCCCAACCACTGTGACGAATGTGTATGATTGTCGTAGAATATCCACTTCTCATCTACAGTCACAATTCGTTGCAGGAACCTTTCTTCTTTACTTCTTCTTAAGAGAGAAGAGCAAACTTCCAAACGTTGTGCTTTGTTTTCATCAGTGAGTTCGTGAGGCACCCACTTGTCGAGCTTCTTACTTTTCCTATTATTGGCAAGTGCCATGAAACAGTTGAAAAGTGTACATTTAGTGTCTGGGTGATCTCTCGTACAGTTTGTTGTGGATCTGATTCGATTAAATCCTTTAATTCATTCGAATCAATGGAGGAAGGACAATGGCCACGGGGTTCGTTTTGTAGCCTCAAATCTCCTGAGCGAAATTTTGCAAACCAACGGCGAGTGGATCTCTCATTAGTTGTTCCAGCACCGAATGCTTTATTGATGTTTTTTACTGCAGCCGCTGCAGAATTTCCCAATTTGAACCCGTAGAGGTACAGCAGCCTTAATTGACTGGGTTCCATGATTGACTTGATGTCTGTAGTATTCAATGTTTAATGCTTGTTGAACGAAACAAATACTACAATTGCATCACCCAAGTGTGAAGTTGTCACATGACATAAACAAATTGCATAAACCCTCTGTGCTTGCTTTCTTCCGCAACCAGTAGAAACCTGACGTCATTCAACGGCCATTTCATTTGCAACAACCTGATAGTTATGGCTCTGTAGTCCATTACATTTTTGTACCAGTAAACTGTGGCTATTTTCAAATGTTGAGAGTTTGAATTTGAAAAACACTGGCTCACTCATTTATTGCCTGATTATATTAAGAGATGAAATGTGAGATGCTGCCTGTGATGGAAAGGTTACAAATTCAGCACTGTGATGGAAATGTGGATACCAGACTGAGTCTTTTCAGATGAATGCAGTTGACATAAATGAAAAACTGTTGTCTTTCTCCAGTTTTAGAGGTAATACAAATAATATATTAAATTAATAATGAATTCATGCTCATAGACAAGATGTTAAAAAACTTTTAAAGTAAAAAACATTACACCTGACATGTAACTTAACTATTGGGACATTATATCACGAGATCACCAATGTTAGCACAACATAACTCCAGATTTCAGAAATAAAAGAGGCTTCCATTGCCTAATACAATGGCATGCTTCTTAAACTGTATATTGGTTTATAAGATCAGTTCATGAGTTTAGATAGATATGGTTAGGGTTACCATATGCCCTCCAAAAGGAGGACATATCCTCTTTTTTATATCTCATGTCCTCTCAGCATTTTGAAAAACATGAAATGCCTTTTTATAAAAACTCGTAACATAATTTAAACCAAATTTAACGCACAAGTGCTTTCGTTTTTAAAATTTCTTGAATCTATGAAATTTACTGTAAATGCAAATTGTGAATAAAATATAAGCTTGTTAATGTTGTAAATGTTAAAATAACTTCAAGTTCCCTGTTGTTGATCTCTATCTTCAGTGAAGTGATACTTTGTAGTGATGTTAGGGCTGTCAAGAACTCCTTTCCACGTCATGGAGGGTGATTCCAGTTTCTCCGTTGCAGGTGGAGATGGACAAGATCATTATTTCAATAGCCTCATGGATGATGGTTCTGTAGTAAGTGGCTGCATGTACTAACAGTGTGCTATGCATTGCCAGCTTGGCAGTGGCAGTTGTTAACTTGTTTTGGCTGACATCTATCTGTCTGATGCTCTGTCAACCTCTCCTGTAGAGAATGTATGGTTTTTCCAATACAGTATATAATGGAATTATTCAGCAAATGTAGGGGAAATCAGTATACGTAAAATTTTTGAAAGAGGCTAAATTTGTTTCTGTCCCTTTTTATAATTTTCTTCAGATTTTGCACTGGGCTGAAAGCAATATTGATTTTTTGGGCTCTGAGCAATTTGTGGATTGATTCACATAGGACAGGCACATAAGACACAGATCTGGCAAAGGTTGCCTGCTCAGAGTCAGTGACTGGGAGGAAAGCCAAATCTCTTCTGCTGCCATTTCTATACTTATTGATTAGCTTTTCTATTATTTTTGGGTGGAATCCATGGGATACAGCAATGGATTGAATGTTTTGAATTTCTTTTTTAAGCTAATACTCATTTGATGATACGGTGAAGGTCCTATGAATGAAAGAATGAAGGCTGCAATTTTGTATGCACATGGGGTGCACGAGTCCACATGTATGATGGACGATACATAGGTAGACCTTTGGTATATTGATGTCCTCAAGCCTCCTGCATCATCTTTTCGTATAAAAACATTTAAATAGGGAATGGCATTGCTATTTTCCTCTTCCTTCATGAAACATATTGTAGAAACTGTTGGCTCTATTAATGAGGCAGTTTTATTGTTAATTGCTGCCATTCCAAATTAAAATATATTATCAACATTGTGACACCAGAAGATGAGTAAAACTGCTGCCGAGTTGAATAATTTTGTTTCGAGGTCTTGAAGGACAATCTCAGACAGGATGCCAGAAAGGGGCGAGTCCATGGGGGGCCCCTGAGACCTGTCTGTAGATTTTGTTGCCAAACTGTAAATAATTGTTTTCAGTGACTGGTATAATGGAGGGTACTTACATACCCTCTATTATATGTGTGAGGCATATGCACTCATGGGCATACAAAATTGCAACTTTCGGTTCTCTCATCCATATGGCTTTCACCACATCATCAAATGAATATTATCTTAAAGAAATTTGAAACATTCAATCCTTTGTTTTGTCCCATAGCTTCCACCCAAAAATGATAGAAAAGCAATCAATAAGCATAGAAATGACAACAGAAGAGATTTGGCCCTCCTCCCAATCACTGACTCCGAGCAGGCAAACTTTGCTGGATCTATATTTTACATGCCTGTCCTGTGCAAATCAGTCCACAAAATCCACATTGTTGCCAGCCTAGCTCCAAATCTGAAGAATTATAAAAAAGAGACAAATTTAGCTTCCTTCAAAAATCAGGGGTATACAGATTTCCCCTACATCTGCCAGATAATTCTGTTGTCTGCTATATCGGAAAAAACATATGTTCTCTACAGGAGAGGTTCACAGAGCATCAGTCAGATGTCAGCCAAAACAAGCTAACAGCTGAACTAGCAGTACAACACACAACAACCATAGCCTGAGAGTCCTGAATAGCTCCATTGACTTTATATGCAGTAATTATTCATTGGTAGAGTTAAAATTACTTACTTACATAGCCTGGGAGCACACCACTTACTGTAGAACCATAATCTGTGAGGCTATGGAAATAATGACCTTGCCCATTCCCACCTTTAACTGAGATACTAGAACCATCCTTGAAGATATGTGGAAAGTGCTTAATAGCCTAATGTTACTACTTAGTATCACTTCACTAAAGACAGAGTACTGTCTTTGCTCCTAAAAACTTTTAATACGCAAATAGTTGAAGGGTAAATTAAAAAATTTTATTGCTCAATGACAGAGAACTTTGCCATTTAATTCTTTTCTGAGCAAGAATGCCTTTTAATTGTGTATCATAAAAGTTACTATTTTGTGTAATCTGAATATTAGAAATTTACATGCCAGATTGGAAAAAACAATATGCACTTTTGAAAATTGCATAAAATTTTCCTTTCACCCATCAATAGATGGAGCTATGAAAGTTGACAGCAATTTTTTTTTTTATTTGCAACATAAAGGACAGCAAAGAAATTAAGGAACTACTAGTTTTCACAAGCCTCATCATACAAGAGTTTGCCCTGACAAGACAAAGTCACTGCTGACCACTACCTCAATTATAATTAATAGAAATACACAAAATTGCCTTCTGAGGCAGCAGATAGTACTAACCACTATGCAACTAAAGCCAAATAACTCTTGATTGGTCATCAACATGGGCAGATCTAGGGGGTCGAAAAGGCTGTAAGTAGCACACCAGGTTCATAATCTGCAGTTTGCTAGATCAAGTACCAGCTGGGTTAGCATTGAGATTTATCTTCACAAAACTCCCTGTCCACAGGGGACACCGATGGGCTTGGAAAGGCCATCATCTGTCAGATGGGATGTTAAGCCATGACCACATGTGCAGGAGAATCATATCCTATGCACGTTAAAGAACAGGATAGCCTTGACAGGAGGCTATCATCTGTCTCACAACCTTCTATCCTTTGGGTCTATTGTATGCGAAAAAAAGTGTCACTCAGAAGTAAAACAATCCAACCTAGGAGGGGATCAAGGCCCCTCCCTTTCAGAATGTTAGTAAGGGTAATAGTGCTAGTAATATGTAATAGAGGCAAAAAATGATTAAACATATTTATATTTCATGCATTTTTTAATTATTAAAGGCTATAAAAAGGAGTGGAAAATGTTATGTTGCATTGGAAAATCAGTCTCTTGCCACCCCTTACATTTTCACGGTTCAACTGCATTTCTTGCACCCCCCCCCCCCCCCCACACACACACACAACACACAATTATTTTCTAGATCCAGACCTGCTTATCAAGTGTGAATAAAAAAAAGGCACATGATATTAACAAATTGAAAGCAGGTCCTCCATTTCTAGCTCTTTTGTCCTTTTTGAACACTGGCACTAGCAATCATAGGTATATCTTAATTATAAAGGGTATAGCATTTATATATACATTTGTAATTGTGGCTGGAAGCAGTATTGGTGCAGCTAATTTATTTTTGTTCTGTTCAGCAGGTGAGACTTAGAGTTTTGAGTGATGATAGATAACATATCAACAAGAATTCACCTGATGAAGCTTTATATTCAAACAAGTTCCATTACTGCAATGCAGAGCTCTTTTTGAAGGACGTTTCCAGACAGACCCATATCAGAAAACCATACTATCAATCATTAAGGAATTTGATGGAGGCAGGAGTGTTCAGTCACCTCTGCACATGCAACAGCGTACAATGAGGGCTACAAACAATTGCTGCTATAATCACAAGTTCAAATAAATCAATCTGTTGCTTGGCAACACACACTAATGTTAGTATAAGGAGTTTAGGGCATATACATCATAATGATCTGAATTTGTGGACATACAAAATCTAGATTGCTCAACAACTTAACAATGCTGACTTTGAAAAACAGAATAATTTCTGTTGGTGGTTGCTGCACAAGTGTGATAGGGATGAAAATTTTGTCAATGTCATAATGAAAGATGAGGAGCACTTTGGTTTGACAGATGGTAATTAACAAATAGAACTGCAGGTTTCAGCCACAGGAAAATACCAGAGCTTTGCTTTAAAAAGGCCTGCATCCTATGAAGTGATAATGTGGAGTACTTTTGCAGCTGGATTCATTACTGGCCCATATTTTTTTTTGAGAAGGACAATCAAATTGTGACCGTCAACTCTAAACGTTACCTCCACGTGTTGTAGGACACTTTCCTTCCTGAACTGTGGCAGAACATTGTTTGAAGATGATTTCAACAAGATGGCTCCATGAGCCACACTACAAGAATTTTTATGGATTTTCTGTACCACTAGTTTGAAAACAGAATTATATCAGTATAGTACCATTTCCTGGCCACCTCACTCACGAAATTTACCACCACTAGATTTCCTCCTGTGTGGATTTCTGAAGGCCGAGATTTACCAGTTATGCTCCATGTGTCAATGAACTAAGGCAAACATCACTGCAATCATCAACATTATTGAACATTCAGCAATGAACATGCTGATTTGTTGTTGAAAATACATTAACTCTATGCACAAATTTGAAAGATGTAATTTTTAAGAAATAGACTGTTATACCATAATCTGTTATCTGTGTGCTATACTCAACATTTGCATTGTTCGGAAATTGTTTACAGCATTAATGTGTCAGATATAAACGCCACACCCTGTATGTTATTCTAACGAACTTTCTTTGATTTCCATTTTTCGAAACTAGTTGTTTTTGACTGGATTCTTCAATGTCAAATGCTTCTTAAGTGTGGAAGAGAAGCAAAACTTTTACAATTCTTGCTTTTTTGCATTAGATATCTCTGAATATCTCACATTTTTAGTGCAGAATACAAATGTCACTTGTACATGTAGGTTTCATTTTAAGCAGGTGTTAGTTCTTGATACCTCTGTAAGAGAAGTTATTTCTGGCTTCTTCAATATAAAGTTTTTGCTTCAAAGTGTGGAACAAAGGTGCAATTTTTATTTTTTCAGTTTCGATTTAGGAATTAATGGCTATTTGTATGATAAATGTTTCCTCTTCGCTCTGACTCATTTTCGTTTTATGGATTGTTTTACTAGCTGGCACTGGTGGAAATGTTAATTTGGTTTTGAGACTATTTTCACCAAATAATTTTGGAGAGAAAAAAAATGACAAGATACTAGTGTGTTCTAGAGAATTGCCAATTCACTGTTGTGGTTAGAAAAAGCATTCTCAGCTTTGTATTTTGCAGTAACTGGGTTCTCCATCTGGGTTATGGGGGCCACTAAGAGTCCCAAACGCTGAAATTATTCAGTGTGTATAAGATGTGAATAACACTGAAGAGATTTAATTTTTATCACCTCCTTCCATTATAGTCAAGAACAAGTTTAATTTATTTAAAACTCCTTTGTATACAAAATCAACAGCTCTCCTACTTGATGTCAGCATGGAAACAGTTTTATATTCAACAAAGTTCTATTAAAAGCACAGACTTGAATTTTTAATGCAATGTGGGTTGTACTGGGAATACCAGTATACGAAGAACGGAAGGCAGTATAAGGGAATCAGAAGCTAAAAAAAAAGTTGCTGTCCTGTGGCAGACTGGTTAGCATGCTTGGCTACTTATCAAAGGACCTGGGTTTGAGCCCCGAATAAGGGATGGATGTTTGTGTCACTTTTCTGCCAAATTTCTGCCATCCTGACAGACCTTGTACTATGGCAAATGAACAGAGAAGCTCCTGTCAGACCTCTGTAGCAAGCAGCTGCTTGAGGGGATATTTATTTTTTTATTTATAATGCATAAAATAAGCCAGAAAGTTCGAACTTCTTTTATATTATCTTAGGATATTATACTAACATTGTTTCATTCAATGTTGCATTTTTCAAGAATGAATTAACAATGTTAAAAAGGTTAATCAGAAAAACACTTTATAGAAGACAGATATTTTTTATTTTTGGATATATTCCACCATTTTGGATTTTTTTTTAATGTTTAGTAGCAGTTTTCTATAAAATTCTCCTAGAAAAAAAAATAAAAATAAAATACCCCCTCAAGCAGCTGCTTGCCACAGAGGTCTGACAGGAGCCTGTCAGTTTATATGCCATAGTAGAAGGTCTGTGAGGATGGCAGGACCTCAGTAGAAAAACATGGTAATTTTATTTAGAGGATAACCTTCAAGGCACAAATTATTCCTAATTTAAAACTCGGTACTTATGGTAAAACTTTCCCTTGAACTATATACACTCAGTGGCCACTTTATTACGTGCAATCCCAGGTTATGTGAATAGTATCTCAGATAAAGAACTTAATAAGTTCTTAAATAATCCTTTTCATGAAAAAATTTGACTGAAGATAATTTAAAGATCTCAAACAAATCTATTTCCATCTTGATTTTTAACAATATTTGTTTGGTAAGAGTTATAGAAATTGGAATATTTAACACTAACAAGGCCACTTTAATAATTGGGTTACCTAAAACTCATGGCACAAATAATAATAATAAAAAAAAGCTAATGATCTCAAGCAGCTACTTGCCACAGGAGGCTGTCAGTTTATACACCACAGTAGGTCTGAGTGGATGGTGGGACCACAGCAGAAAAACAACACAAACACCCATGCTTTACCCGGGGCTCAAACCCAGGTCCCTTAGATCAGAAGCCAAGTGCACTAACCACTCAGCAACAGAATTATATGTTTTATTAGATTTTGGAATAAATTTTCATTACTAGCAGTCCAGTTCTTTAAACGAACATTTGTAATCAAAATTTAGAGATTTGAGCAAGATTTACAATTTATCTCCAAAAACATTTTTCCATAAAAAGCTTATTTTCAAAGGAGTTTTGAATGTGGCTCTCATTCAGATAACATGAAAGGATTTGAAGACCTTTAGTAATATTATAGCATACGTTTAGTCTTTGGGTGTATGTGCCAATTTTTACACCTTTCTAAATTCTTAAAAGTTTAAGGAGCAAAGCCTATTCTCCAGTTGGTTTGTTTTACTTCTGAGCAGCACTTTTTTGCACACAATGGGTTAAATTGCCAGGTCACAAGGACCCTGAAGACTCGGAGAAGGTTTGGGGAGAGCACTCACTGGACAGTTCTGGGGAGACAGATGGTAGCCTCCTGTCAAGGCCATACAGTGTGTTCTCTAATGTGTACAGGGTATGGCTCTCCCACACATGGGGCCACAGATTAATATTTAATTCGACAGAGGGGTAGCCTTTCCATTTCTCCTGTTACTTCAGGTTGCACACTGCTAGTATCTATCAAACAATCAAAGATAATTAAAATGAGAAACCTTTTCAGTAATACAGCCATTCAAAAGAACTGAAGTTCCTCCTAACTTACAAATTTCAATATTTTTCCATATCATTAGGCCTATTCCTTTACCAGCTTTAATAGAAGTTTCCTAAATAAATAAATACCCCCTCAAGCTGCTGCTTGCCACAAGGTCTGACAGGAGCCTGCCAGTTTATATACCATAGTAGGTCTGTGAGGATGACAGGACCTCAGCAGAAAAACAACACAGACATCCATGCCTTACCTGGGGCTCAAACCCAGATCCCTTAGATCAATAGCTTAAGTGCACTAACCACTTGGCCACTTCTTACAAACACTATTTTCCAACAGGGTTAAATCATCGGCATGATTTAAATCCGAAATCTTATAATTTCTAGATCATACAAAATCCCATTCTCTTATTTTTTTCTCTCATATCCTGATCAATAATGAAATCAAAAAGGTAACAAAACAGTTTTAACTTGAATCTCTGCTGCCCATAGTTGCTTGAAGATATATGTATAACTTGTAACTCCACTTGTCATGTGAGGCCAATCACTGCAAGCTTTACAAATTCTAAACAGTATGTCTCTTTGCATGTGGCTGCAGGTTAATGTCCAGTCTCGCAAACAATAGCATTTGAAGCCTATTGATAACTCTTTTCTCATCAGGAGCACGAGTATGTTTACCAGAGAGAACTTCAACAGTTATATATAGCAAGAACCAGTGGAGCACTCATGATTTAATCTTGGGGGGGAGCGGAGGGGACCACTGGCCTGGCTCGGGCAAAAGTAGTGCTCTGTCCACCCAAATACTACTTAGTTCACCTTGTGTTGTTCACAGCGGCGTGATTTCCGAGAGCTATAGGGTATTCCCACCTTATGTGACCGCTAATTCGTTAGTAGTATAGAAATAGAAGACACAACACAACATAAATGTAAAAAATAAATTTCAATTAGGAAAAGATTTTTGGAAAATTTTTTGTGTTTTTTTTTTTCTTTTTCTTTGCGGGGTGCCAGGACTCCTTTCCTCCACCCCCTGGGTGCGCTACTGGCAAGAACTCATTACTGAGAACACCTTAAGAGCCAGATACTATCGAGTAAGGCAATCTCCAACCTTAGGCTTTGAGCACTGACCCACCATAAAAGATTATGGTTAATGCGTCTAAATAGGTGGGGAAGAGTGTGAATTACAGATATGGAAGGCTGACAATATCAAGCACCCCTAGATTTATACCTCCAACGTCATAATACCGGATTATACTCCAATGTCAGCAGCCGGTATTCGAAATTAATAACAGTGGAATTTCAAAAGAATTTTAATGCTCTCATCCGATTTCGGTAAAGTCTGGTTACTTAACTAATCTATACGTTTCTTTAACTCTAATATCAATTAAAAATTTTAATAAAAGCACATAGTTACCTTATAATAAGCTAACAGAACAACGTTGCAAACATCAGAAGTCTTAATGCAGAAAAATTTGACGTAAGGCATAGAGCCAAATCGTTGCCACTTCCGGAAAATAGCGCATATTGGTAAAAGATAGAATACCCCAAATAAAATGTGCTCCAAAAATTATCCTTTACCAGCAGAGGGCACTGGACACGATATTCCTGTCTCGTCAGAATTACATTGAGGTCCTGTATAGTTAGAGTCTAACATCCTTCTTTAAAAACTGGACCATTTTGTAAGAGGGACCTTGGCCTCTTTATCATCTGGTCCACGAGAAAAAGTTTTTTTTTTTGTGTGCTTCCAAAAGTAGGGACCAGTACAGTGAAGTGCTAGCGACCCTACATGTTGGCGATAGGCTTTTGGCCGCAGGCCGCCTAATAATGAAGGAGGTGTAACTAAAATGATGAAGGAGGTGTAACTAAAATGATGAAGGAGGTGTAACTAAAGTGATGAAAATTGGTCAGGCAGATGGCTGGCCACCACTAGTAATCATTTTTGAAAAAGGGTACTTTGTTAGTTGTAGTCTATTGTTACAGAGTATAATTATGTATATATATTTTTTTGAAAACATCAATACAATTGCACTAGGGAAATAAGGTGGTGCAGTAATGTGTCCAAAATGTTTCTTTTTTGTCCCTTTGGATCTTTTTGGCATCTGGATCTTTTGGTGTCCATTGGATCTTTTGAGTAGGAGGTGTCTGCAGGGAGGAGAGTCATATTTCACATATTGAGATGGACAGTCTGCAGGAAGTTGGAAGGTTAAAGGATTTTGCCAGTACTTTGTATGAAATGGGCCAGGGCCCTGAAATGTGATTTTGCCTTTGAATGGGTGGGGTTTAGGATGGTCTGTAAGGTGAATGTGGTGACTCCAAGTGTAGCAAGTTTGTGATAGAGGGTGTGTCTTTGTGTGTTGTATATTTGACAGTGTAGTAGGTAAAGGGGAATATCCTCTATCACTTGGCAGTTTGGGCAGAGTGCAATATGTATTTTTCTAATCATAAATAAGTTTTTGTTGATATTCGCTCTGCCAGTTCGGAGTCTGTGTATTGCTGTTTGGGCCCTTCTGGATAAGTAGATAAGATGTAGTGTGTTTGGAGAGGGTGCTATTGCGGCTCTGAATGTGTTTTTATCTGTAGTGTGTCGTACCCAATTCTGGGTCCATGTGTGATAAAAAATGTTTTTGAATTCTCTTATGTGATGTTTGCATGTAGTGACAGTGTGGTAATTTGGGGTTGTGAGTGTGACGCCTTGTTTAGCAAGTGAGTCAACAGTCTCATTATGGATGATGTTGCAATGGGAGGGAATCCAGTAAAATGTTAGGGTGTTCCCCTTCCCTGTCTATAATGTTGTGTGCTATGTTTTGTATGTGGAAAAGGGAATGGTTCTGTGATGGATCTACTGTTAGTGTGTTAATGAGTTGTAATGCAGGCCTTGAGTCTGTGATTATGTTAATGTGTTGTTTGTTGAGGTGGGTGGCCCAGCCTAATGCCATATGTATTGCTGCTAGCTCTGAAGAGGTGCTATTTTCAGCATGATTTAATTTTATAACATAAGAGAATTTGGTGGAAGGGGTGTAAAAAGCAGCAGAGCCAGAGGTGGTGTGTGGAATATGAGATCCATCAGTGTAAATTGTATGGTCAGTGTCTGATAGTTGTGTGATTAAGTTGTCTGCAGCAATTTTTAATTCAATGGGGAGGTGAGCTTTTTTTTTTTGGCGATGTGTGGTAGAGTGAGGTGAATGTTTGGTTTTTTAAGTAACCAATAGGGAAGTGTTTGTGTGGGTTTATAGGGTTTAATTTGTTGTCAAGTGGGGTAAAGTGTGTTTTTTTTTATTCTTTGTGCTGTGGTAGTAGAGTTAGTGGTGGATTCAATTCTAAGTATCGCTGGGTGAGTGGGATTGTAGTGTTTAAGTTTGATGTAGTGTTTGCATGTGAGGAGGTGTCTTTTGATTGTTAGAGGTGGCAAGTTAGCTTCTGCCCAAGTGGCGAGGTTTGGGCAGTCAGCTTTAAGACCCAGGGCAAGTCTGATGGTGCGTGTTCGCATAGTTTCAGTTTTATTGATTTGTGTGTTTGAAGCAGTGTTGAGTGCTGGGAGGCCATACTCTAGTCTAGAGTTGATAAATGCTTTGATGAAAGTAAGCATTACTTTATCGCTGGCCCCCCATGACACTCCTGTGATGGAATTTAATATTTTGTATGCTCCAATGCATGTGGATTTAATGTTATTAATGTGTTGTTTCCAGGTAAGCTTACAGTCTATTGTTAGCCCTAAATATTTGTAATGGGTGACAGTGGGAATGGTGCAATTGTCAATTGTAATATTTGGTGAATTGGTAGGTAAGTGTTTATGTGTAATGGATAAGACCGCAGATTTAGGTGCTGATATGGCAAGTCCCCATTTTGTAGTAAAGTCAAGAACCAGGTTGACTGCATTTTGTAATGTGGTTTGTATGCTGTTGATGTTAGTTCCAAAGGTCCAGAGCACTATATCATTTGCAAAGATGGAGCATATGATTTTATTGTTGAAAATAGTTGGGAGGTCATGTAGTAAGATGTTGAATAATGTGGGGGAAACCACACTGCCGTGTGGTAATCCGCTGTTGAGTTTGTGGGTCAGATAAGGTAGTCCCCAGCTTGACTTTAATTTTTCTGTCTGTGAGGAAATTTTTCCTGTGATGCCTAGTTGATGTAATTTGTAGAGTATGCTGGTGTGTGAGGCAGTATCAAAAGCAGAGGTGAGGTCTAGAAAGACACAACAAAGAATTCCTTTTTTATTTAGGGCTAGTTCAGCAGATGTGATAATGTCAAAGAAATTATCTGTGGTTGTCCTGTGTTCTCTAAAGCCAGTTTGGCAAGTGGGGAATGTATTTGTTTGTTGGAGGAAGAATTTTAGTCTGGAGAGCACCATTCTTTCTAGAACTTTGAGCATACATGATGTTAATGCAATTGGTCGATAAGAAGAAATTTCTGATGCTGCTTTATGTGGTTTCAAAATTGGGATAATGTGTATATCTTCCCATTCAGTGGGGAAGGTGTGAGAATTCCAGCATTCATTGTATATGTTAAGCAATGTGCTTAGTGTTTTTGTGCCAAAGTTTTTTATAGCGTTATAAGTGATGTTGTCAGGGCCAGGTGTGCTTTTTTTATTGGCCTGGTGTATGGCTGTGATACGTTTGTTGGGTGTGAAGGGTGTGTTGAGTGCAGGTAGTTTGCATGGTATTGTTTGTTTAATTGTGTCATTCATGTGGGTGCAATGCAGCTGGTAGGTAGGTGTGTTGGCATGGGTGGGGGTGGTAGTTAGCTTCATTGCAATGTTGTTAGCCCCTTGTTTAGTGGAAAGTGAATATTTCCATAAATATGAGTGCCAAGGGGCTAAAGGTTGAGCCTGGGTCCTGAGTGTTCTTATTGTTGACCAAATTAGGGGAGAGTCTGTTCTGGGGCTGATGTTGTTACAGAAGTTTCTCCACTGCTTTCTTTTGACATTCAATCTTGTTCTTCTTAGCTTAGCATTGGCTTTGTTGAATGTGTTGATGGCAGGTACAGTGGGGTGTCTCCTGGCTGTGTCCTCTGTTTTTCTCCTTATTTGCAGTTGGGTGATGATTTCGGGGTGATGTTTGGTCTATCCAGTCATGTGTTTGGTTGTAAATGTGTTTGCTTGTAAGATTTGTTTAATACATGTATAAAGGGAGGTGGTATTGTGTGGTGTTTGAGTATTAATACAAGTTTCACAAGTGGTGGAGAATTTGTGCCAGTTTATGTGTGTATGTGTTTTGTATGCTGAGGGTTTGATTCCTTGTAGTGTGATGAATATGGGGTAATGGTCACTATTCCATGATGAGTGATGTACCTGCCATGTGATGATGGAGGATATGTCAGGAGTGGAGAGTGTGATGTCAAGAACAGACTCATAGGGGATTCTGGTGAAGGTGGGTGAACCATCATTATGTATTGCCAAGTTGAAATGTTGTGTGAAAGTCTGTATAATTACAGGCTGGCTATCTCGGTGATTCACTGCCATTGGTTGATTGAATCACGTGGTTTATGGGCGGCATGTTTTGTCTTACCGTGAGACAAACGCCTATGAGTTTGCGGTTGTACGTAGTTAACACTTATCGATTGTTATAGTGTTATACATTTTTACTACTTTTTTTTAATAAAAGCTTCCATAATTTATCAATGCCTCACTGTGCTGCATTTGGGTGTAAAAATTTCACTCAAAGAAATAACAAATATTTTTTTTCCGAGAAACACCATCAGAAGACGGCAATCGGCTACAAAAATGAAATGAGCTAACTGAAATCCAACAAAATATTTCTTTCAAAGTTCGTTTGAAAAACGAGCTAATGTTTCACTTTGTCGTCTGTCTATGCCAATATTTGTTCATCTATCTGTCCATCTGTCTTTCCACTTTTCTGTCCGTCTATAAACAATCAACTTTTTTACTTTTAGAGCTAAATGAAAAATTCTTTTTAGGTTGAATCATTAAGGAGGGATAGATGTCAAACAAATATTGCGATTCGCAATTTTGAAAATTTTCAATAACTTTAAAAGCGCCCTCTCACCACCACCACCACCACCACTATCATCATCATCATCATCATCATCATCATCATCATCATCATCATCATCATCATCATCATCATCATCATCATCATCATCATCAAGTAGCCATGGGCTACGGAGGTCCAACCAGACCATGCAATTTAGCTCTCCAAGCAAGTCTGTCCTGAGCTACATCTGCTGCATCTGGCCACTGCACACCAATTCTAATAAGGTCCTGTTTAACATTGTCTGCCCACTACATCTTAGGTCTAGCTCTCTTTCTGAAGCAAGATTAACTGAATCACAGCCTGCCTGACCAATTTTTTATCACTTTAGTTTTCTCAATGTTTATAACCAAACCTACTCTACTACCAGCCTCATCAACAGCTCGAATGAAAGAGTTCATCAACATCATTTGCCAAAAGGGCTAAATCATCGGCATAATCTAAATCAGAAATTTTCGTATCTCCAGACAATTTAAAGCCAAAATCTTTCCCTTGAAGTGAATTTCACATAACATAATCAATAACCAAGCTAGAGAGAAAAGGAGACAAAATGCACCCTTGTCGAACACCAGAAGTAATGCTAAACCAATTGCTACAAGCCTTACCAACTCTCACACACGACTCAGTGTTATTATAGAGAGCTTTCATTATGTTAACTAACTTGTCAGGTATACCATATGATCTCACAATCAACCACAAATTATGACGATCAACAGAGTCGAAAGCCTTTTTGATGTCAACAAAACTAGCAACCAAAGGTTTCTGAAACTCCAAACATTTCTCAAGAATCTGCCTAAGTGAAAATATCTGATCCACACATCCCCTACCACTTCTGAATCCACATTGCTCATCACGCAATTGACTGTCAACCAGATTCTTAATTCTATTAAGCACAATCATGGAAAGAACTTTACCTGGAACAGAGAGTAGACTGATACCCCTATAGTTATCACAAGAACTGCGATCACCTTTTTTGAAAATAAAGATAACAATAGCTCTGGTAAAATCCTTAGGAACCATGCCTTTATCATAAAAGATATTCAGAATTTCAGTCATCCAAGTGGTAACCGAAACATTCCCCAGCTCTAAGCATTTCTGTAGTAATTTCATCTACCCCTGGGGATTTATGTAGTTTCAGTTTAGAAACAGCCAAAATAACTTCAGATTGTGTTCTAGGGCCAACATTAAAGCCACCAATGCATCTATCATCATTGCAAACAATGGGAATAGAACTAACCACATTGTTTAGAATATCACTGAAATGCTCAGCCCACCTAGCCATGACAGAATCCTCCCTTTCTATAACTTCACCTTGTTTATCCTTCAATCCCTGTATCCCTGTCCATTTCTACCACACAAAAATTAACTATCTGGTACAGCTCTTTGCTGTTGTGCTGTCTAACTGCTTCCTCGGCTTTGTCAGCCAAACCATGAAGCCAAAGATTCTTACAGCAGCTAACTGATCCTTTACACATTTATTAAGTTCTCTGTAATGCTTTCTATTAGGACTAGTAGAGTATTGATTAAGAACATTCCTGCAGTTCTTTCTTTCCGAAATAAGTTCAAGTGCCTTGTCACTCAGATAATTCTGCCTCTTCTGCTCCTTTTTCCCTAAAAGAGTACTGTTAGTGTCCAAAAAAGCCTGTTTAAAATGATCCCATTCTTCCTCAACTTCAGTAGTATGCATACCATGACTGTCATAATGACTAAGTAATCTATCATGGTAAGCTTTGGTTATAACTGGGTCATTCAGAGCTTCAGTATTAAAAGTAAATTTTTTAATCCGTGCAGAACCCTTTTTAAGTTTAAGTTGCAAGACACTTTTAACAAGATAATGGTCAGATCCAATTTCAGCTCCCCTATATGACCTGGTATTCCTAACAGAACTAGCCCATTTGCTGTTAATTAATATATAATAAATCATATTCTTATGCAGCCCATTAGGTGAAACCCATGTGTACTTATGTATGTCGCGGTGTTTGTAATAAGTGTTAGTTATTCTGAAACCATTGAGTTTACTTACCTGTAGGAGACGTTGCCCATTGCCATTGCAGCTACCAATACCAAAAGGGCCTATTACTCCTCCCCACAGGTCAGAGTCAGTACCAGCTTTGGCATTGAAGTCACCTAGAACAAGGGTAATATCTCCTTTCTTGAAAGAATTCAAAATATCCTGAAATTGTCCATAAAACCTATCCTTCTCATCCTCAGTGGGGGTATAACAGCAGATAACATTCAAGTCTTTAACGCTTGTCTGAAATTTTGCTGTAAGAAACATTTCATTAATGCACTCATATTCTAGAAGAGCATCACTAGCGTGTCTGCTGAGAAGCTGACCCACGCCTTGGTGATGCTTTTTGTCGTCCCTCCCTGAAAACAGAAATTTAAAATTATTTTTGAGAATTTGACCTTTATCTGTCCATCTGGTCTCTTGCAAGCCAAGAATATCTAAATTATAATGGTGGAATTCATGTGTGAGGACATCAAGAGAAAAAGCTCTGTGCAGAGTCCTCACATTCCAACTACCTATGGAGAGAAAATGGTTAATGGGATGTTTAAAGAAACTATGTTTATTGAGAGAAGGAATGCCGACAATATCAAACAGCCCCCCTAATCGCAGACATGGGGCAATGACCCGTTCCCCCACCACTAAAGGCTGAAGCCATCTACACTGGAAGACTTCCTCCAATGTAGAATTTGATGATGCCAATAGAAGCAAAGAGTTAATGTGCCTGCGATGACCTCTGCTCAGGATTATCCACCAGCTGATAAACATATCCTGTGAATCTATTCACTTGGGGCTGTCAACCCAGAAACAAACAGAAAACACAGCGGAAGATTTTCCCTCCACAGAAGCCGACCAGTGCAGCAAAATCAGGATACATAATCAAGCTCAGAGCCATATATCTGTCCAGTCTAGTGGGTTTATATGGTCAGCACCAGGACCCTGTGTGGTTGACCACTCCTCCGCAGGGAAGAAAAAAAAAGAAAAGTAGCCATAGTTGTCCAGATCAGTAGGTCACACTAATCTGACAGCCCTCCCCTTCGTTCACTTCCACAAGAGAGTATCTCTTTTGAAAGGTACTAACGGTCTGTAACACGAGAAGACGGGGTCGGACATTAGGTGCTAGGCCTGGCCGGTTCTATGCATCATCACAGGGGACTGGTGCATAGCTCTGCTTCCAGTGACTACCTAGCTACCATTTGCAGACCGCAATTTAGTACTGCATAATATATTAAACTTGATTTTCTTTGATATTTTGTTTTTCAGGAATAAACTTGGTACAACCCAGGATATCATTGTCCCAGAAGAAGGAAATGATTATATACATGTCATAAAATCGTGTAGGAGACGGAAGACAATTTAGATACTACTGAGCAAAAACCGTAGCCGTGTAAAGTTTCCTTTCTTTTGAAACAAGTAGTTTTCATGACTAGATTTGGATTTTTTTTCAGGGTATTATTATTAAACCTCTATCAGTTTGTTATCATTAAGTTATAATTTTTTTCTAATCAATATCATTTCCTTTTTTTCATTAAAGTGAATAGATACGTTCAGTGGCGAATGAAATCCAGCTCTCGGTATGTCCATTTTATAGTGAAATTTTACTAGTTACGTCATATTATACTGTACTTCGCTTTAAGTATGGGGTGTATTCTTGCAAAATAGTGCTGAAACCGAACAAATATAATACTAAGTATAGTACGTTTGAAAGCCATAGGCTCGGAAAAGCCACTGTCTGTTGATGGGATATAAACAGTGGCCCCTGTCAACCTTGTTGGAGAGCTATACCTGTACACGTTCAAGAATAAGCCGGATCATAGATAAGAGAGTACAGATTGGTAACTACCATAGACTCCATGGTTATCAAAGTCTTGACCAGATCTTTGATCACCCATACTGTTATTAGGCCTCGAAAATACAAAAAATCAATGTAAATGAAAAAAGGCCCTCTAGAATAATGAATTGGAGAGAACAAACTATACAACTATTCAGATTCCATATTTACACCCAATATAAATATTTATTACTACACTATCTCCATAGATGTCAACAAACTGCTACCTACATACTGAGATCACTGTGCCAGGCTTACCATGTATCAGAGGATGTTAGCCACTTCCTACTCAGCTGCAGCAATTATGACCACTCCAGATGCATTTTCTTGTTATAAAGAAAATGTTATAAAGTTTATAAGTCCTCCATTCCACATTTAGCAAGCCATTTTTAACCTTGCGATCACATACAAGAACACTTTCATGCTCTTTGGGACCTTTATTGCTTTCACTGGAAGGAGGCTCTAGGTTAGTTGATCATGTCATCATTGACTCTCTGTTCCCATTTTTTTTTCTCTCATTCCACATAATGTGGCAGAGGAGGCTCAGTTGGTAATGCACCAGGCTCATAATCTGCAGTTCCCAAATTCGAGTCCCAGCTGGTTCAACGTTGAGATTTATCTCTGCAAAATTCCACACCTTGCCCATGGTCAATAGGGGACACTGATGGGCTTGGAAAAGCCACCATCCATTGGATGGGACGTTAAACTGTGGCATCGTGTGGGAGAGCCATACTCTGTGCACGTTAAAGAACACGCCGAATGACCTTGACGGAAGGCCACCATCTGTCTCTTAGCTGTTCCAGTGGGTCCCCTCCCCAAACCTTCTCTGAGCCTTCGGGGTCCTTGTGACCTGCCCATTTAGCCCATGGTGTGCAAAAAAGTGCCGCTCAGAGGTAAAACAACCCATCCCATTCCACATACATCCATTAGGAACAAAACTTCAGACTAAGGAAAAATGAAAATGCATTCACTCTGCCAAATAATGGTAAAGCTTGTTTGGCTACTGATCAGGGGGACCTGGGTTCAAACTCTGGGTAAGGCATGGATGTTTGCTGTTCTTGCTGCTGAGGTCCTTGTAATCCTTACAGAACCTTCTACTATGGTGCTTATTAACTGACAGGCACATGTCAGACCTCTGGCAAGCAGCTGCTTGAGGGGGTATTTTATTTAAAAGCTAATACTTTAACCTACAAATGTGAAATCAATGCACGGTGATATATTATGAAACTAGTATTGTCCAGTGATAATTCAAATGTGATATAAAGCCTGACTTGAGCAAAAAAAGTATAAAAGGAAAAGAAATATATAAATATTTCAAAGAATATATAATTATAAAAAACAATATATAATGCTTAAGTAGATCTTCACTTATTCAAAACCATAAAACTTTTGTATATATTATAATTTACAGTACCACCACTCTCAGTGGACATCCAACTTTTGTATATTGGGTCTTGAATTGTTTGTTTGAATAAATTGCTTGTTTTTAGCTAGTAAGGTATAGGCCCATCATTCCACTTGCTCTACTTTTTTTGCTATTCGTAAAACATTCATCTTGCCAGTTTGCTAGCCGTTTACCAGTCATCTGCTTACAGTAGCACCAAATCACCTAACCTTTTGACTCATCAGATTACAGTAGCACCAGTCCAAAGGAGAAGACAGGTTATAATGAAGCAATCGCAACCTATATAGACAAAGCTCAGAAGCTCCAAAGAGCCTTCCACACAAAAAAGCACCATGGCTGGTTTCAAACCAGGTACCTCAGTGTCACAAGTCAAGAGACATTGCATGATGCCAAGGTTTGCTTATGATTTTTTTTCTTTGAAGTACAGTATTAGTATTGTAAACTAAATGTCAAATACATTGTTATATTTTCATATTCAGATTGTATTAGTGAATGTAAAAAATAGTTAAATCAATATGGCAGAACATTTTTGTTATTATTTCAACACTTCACGACACTCAATACTGAGTAGCTTTTCTATCTTTTTTCCTGGTATATTAAGACTATGATTTACATATTTATTTGTACAGATTTGTGAAGTAACTAAATTGGAACTTTTTTGTATTCTTGTTATTTTAAGGCACATCAAAGCGCCTTTTCCTCTTCTGTTGAAATCCATTATAAGAGACAGATTAATGGCAGTCTTAATAACTAGATCAGAGAGAAAATGGCAGTAGTACAGTTCACGGTCCTCAGCCGCCATTTTGTTTTTGACGCAACGTAACAAAACAGCCCTTTTAGTTGATTCCCACAACTCCCGAGACCCCAACCCAAACAGGGGTTTCTAGAAAAAAGATTGTTTTTTTGTTACCATAGTAACGAAAAACCCGAGTTTACATCAAATGCAACGCACCGTAACCATAGTAACAAACGCAAACAAACGTAAAAAAAATTTAATTACCGCAAAAAAACCTCGTAACCGTCAATTACAGAATGAAAGCTTATAAAAGTGCCAAATCCAACAAAAAACGATTGCCTTCCTACATACAGTAAACCACTTCCACCATTCCCCCTCCTCTCTTTTCAAAACACAATACACCACCGACCGAATTATAAAAAAAGCCCCAAGACTAAATAATGTCCTCCAAGACAACATAAACCAAAAAAAAAAGAAAATCGGAAACAGTGCACCGCCGACCGAATTATAAAAAAACCCCAAAACTAAATAATGTCCTCCAAGACAACACAAACAAAAAAACATGAAAATCGGAAACAGTGCACCGCCGACTGAATTACAAAAAAAAAGCCCCAAAACAAAAATCTGACAAAAAAAACATCTTGCAGCTCAAATAACCCTCCCCTAAATTACATTGTCATTTTACCTCTGAGCCCCACTTTTTTCCCACACTATGTGCTAAATGACGACATCACATGAACCCCGAAGGCTCACAGAAGGTACTGGACCCACTAGAACAGCTGTTGGGAGACAGTAACTTCCTGTCAAGGCCATCCAGCGTGTTCTTTAACGTACACAGAGTAACTCTCCCACACACAGGGCCACGGCTTAACATCCTAACCGACGGACGGCGGCCTTTCCAAGCCCATCGGTGTCCCCTACTATGAGCCGCGTTTGAAAATTTGCCGAGATAAATCTAAACGCTGATATAGCTCAGACTCGAACCTTGGAACTACAGATTACAAGCCTGGCACGCTACCGACTCCGCCACTCTCACCCCACCTCTAAATATTTCATTCTTTCCTGACTTCATCAAAAACTGCCGTTTTTTCACACACTGACAATTCTACAATACCCAGAATTTACTACATCAAAAGTCGCCAGACGCTTCCACATATTAACGATAAATTATATAACTAAATTTAAAAGACTCCTAAATATACAACAAAATTAATAAATCACTGTAATACATTAATAATTACCATACTACACGTAAGTACTAAAAAATATTCAATTCACCCCAAACTATTCTAACAAAATACATGTGTTCTTTACTATTGCCATTTTCAATCCCACACACAAAAACTTCATTCTTTCCCTCAAGCATACTCTCCCACTACAGGGCCCCAAAATATCTTTAATAACTAATTATAAACCATATCCTAACTAACTTTCAAAAAAAAAAAGCTATAACATATTAATTATTCGTATCCTACCTATCACTGAACCCCCCCCCCCCCCATATTAAATATATAATACAGACGAACTTACCTCTAACCATATAGGTATGTTATCCAAAGAAGTCATCAAGAAAAAATGGCGAAAAAAACAAACGTAACTTCACACTCTCGTCAAATCACACACCACGTGACTCCACATTACCCACCCAAAAGAAACAAATCAAAGAGCCATAGACCACCAACAACCAACAATTACGTTTCTACGTCATACTTTACAAATTGACATCATACTTTACACTTCGACGTCACACGCCACTTGAGCAATGCCATCTATCGGGCTGAGGACCGCAAACACTACACTGGCCGAGAAAATAAATAATTTGAGCTTACATTAGGTGGCACTGCACTACAATTTAATTTTCTATTCTCTCCTTTATCTGGATGCTGTATGTCCTTGACAGGAGGCTTCCATCTGTATCCTAACAGCTCTCCATTGGTCTTACCCAACTTTCTTCGAGTCCTTATGACCTGGCAATTTAGTCCATTGTGTGCAAAAAAAATTACATACATACATACAAAATCCTCATGCAGCCGTGGGCTATGGAGGTCAAACCAGACTGTAATTTTCCTCTCCAGACATGTCTGTTCTGAGCTACAACTGCCGCATTTGGCCACTCTAGTCCAATTCTAGCAAGGTCTTGTTTGACATTGTCTGCCCATCGCATCCTAGGTCTTTCCCTTTTTCTGAAACCCTCAGGTGCACTGTTCATAATCCTGTTTGCCATTCTGCAAGATGCATTTGTGTATTTTCAATTTTTTTTGTAATTTAAGAATATAGTGTGTGTTCTTTATTAGTTTACAGTATCATCATCCTCAAGCAGCCATGGGCTACGGAGGTCCAACCAGACAGTGCAATTTACTTCTCCAAGCAAGTCTATCCTGAGCTACATCTACTGCATCTGGCCTTCTAACAAGGTCCTGTTTGACATTGTCTGACCACCACATCCTAGGTCTCCCCTTCTTTCTGAGGCCTTTAGGCACACTGTTCATAACCCTATTCGCCAATCTATAATTATTCATACGGGCAACATGGCCAACCCAACGGAGTCTCTCTCTGCACAATATGCTACTTAAAGGAGGTTGCAAACTCCTTTGCCTAACCTCATCATTAGTTACAAAGTTGAACCACCTAATGCCCAAGATACTGCGTAAGCATCTGGAATCAAAAGCATCTAGTTTCCTGTTATCTTGTTTACAAAGTGTCCAAGTTTCACTACCATAACTAACCCTAGAAAGAACCAAACTGTTATACAGTCTAATTTTAGTCTTTAGGTGTATACGCCTATTTCTCCACACTCTCCATAGATTCTTAAAAGTCCCGGCAGCAATCCCTATTCATCTGTTAATCTCATGCCGCACATCACCATTATCTGTTACATAGCTCCCAAGATAATTAAACTGTGACACCTGCTCAAGACTGCAACCATTCAGATTAACTGAATCACAGCCTGTCTGACCAATTTTCATCACTTTAGTTTTCTCTCTGTTTATAACCAAACCTACTCTACTACCAGTCTCATCAATGGCTCGAATGAAAGAGTTCATCTCATCAACATCATTTGCCAAAAGGGCTAAATCATCAGCATAATCTAAATCAGAAATTTTCGTATCTCCAGCCCATTTAAGGCCAAAATCTTTCCCTTGAAGTGAATTTCGCATAACATAATCAATAACCAAGCTAAAGAGAAAAGGAGACAAAATGCACCCTTGTCGAACACCAGAAGTAATGCTAAACCAATTGCTACAAGCCTTACCAACTCTCACACACGACTCAGTGTTATTATAGAGAGCTTTCATTATGTTAACTAACTTGTCTGGTATACCATATGATTTCACAATCAACCACAAATTATGACGATCAACAGAGTCGAAAGCCTTTTTGAAATCAACAGAGCTAGCAACCGAAGATTTCTGAAACTCTAAACATTTCTCAAGAATCTGCCTAAGTGAAAATATCTGATCCACACATCCCCTACCACTTCTGAATCCACATTGCTCATCACGCAATTGACTGTCAACCAGATTCTTAATTCTATTAAGCACAATCATGGAAAGAACTTTACCTGGAACAGAGAGTAGGCTGATACCCCTATAGTTATCACAAGAACTGCGATCACCTTTTTTGAAAATAGGGATAACAATAGCTCTGGTAAAATCCTTAGGAACCATGCCTTTATCATAAAAGATATTCAGAATTTCAGTCATCCAAGTGGTAACTGAAACATTCCCAGCTCTAAGCATTTCGGTAGTAATTTCATCTACCCCTGGGGATTTATGTAGTTTAAGTTTAGAAACAGCCAAAATAACTTCAGATTGTGTTATAGGGCCAACATTAAAGCCACCAATGCATCCATCATCACTGCAAACAATGGGAGCAGAACCAAGTACATTGTTTAGAACATCACTGAAATGCTCAGCCCACCTAGCCATGACAGAATCCTCCCCTTCTATAACCTTACCTTGTTTATCCTTCAATCCCTGTATGCCTGTCCGTTTTCTACCACATAAAACATTAACTATCTGGTACAGCTCTCTGCTGTTGTGCTGTCTGACTGCTTCCTCGGCTTTGTCAGCCAAACCATCAAGCCAAAGATACTTATCAGCAGCTAACTGATCTTTTACTTGTTTATTAAGTTCTCTGTAATGCTTTCTATAAGGACTAGTAGGGTATTGATTGAAGACATTCCTGCAGTTCTTTCTTTCTGAAATAAGCTCAAGTGCCTTATCACTCAGATAATTCTGTCTCTTCTGCTCCTTTTTTCCTAAAAGAGTACTGTTAGTGTCCAAAAAATCCTGTTTAAAATGATCCCATTCTTCCTCAACTTCAGTAGTAAGCAAACCATGACTGTCATAATGACTAAGTAACCTATCATGGTAAGCTTTGGCTATAACTGGATCTTTCAGAGCTTCAGTATTAAAAGTAAATTTTTAACCCTAGCACAACACTTTTTAAGTTTAAGTTGCAACACACTTTTAACAAGGTAATGGTCAGATCCAATTTCAGCTCCCCTATATGCCCTGGTATTCCTAACAGAACTAGCCCATTTGCTGTTAATTAATATGTAATCAATCATATTCTTATGCAGCCCATCAGGTGAAACCCATGTGTACTTATGTATGTCACGGTGTTTGTAATAAGTGTTAGTTATTCTGAAATCATTGAGTTTACTTACCTGTAGGAGACATTGCCCATTGCCATTGCAGCTACCAATACCAAAAGGGCCTATTACTCCTCCCCAGAGGTCAGAGTCAGTACCAACTTTGGCATTGAAGTCACCAAGAACAAGGGTAATATCTCCTTTCTTGACAGAATTCAAAATATCCTGAAGTTTATCATAAAACCTATCCTTCTCATCCTCATTGGCATCCTCAGTGGGGGCATAACAGCAGATAACATTCAAGTCTGTAACGCTTGTCTGAAATTTTGCTGTAAGAAACCTTTCATTAATGCACTCATATCCTAGAAGAGCATCGCCAGCGTGTCTGCTGAGAAGCAGACCCACGCCTTGGTGATGCTTATTGTCGTCCCTCCCTGAAAAGAGAAATTTAAGATTATTTTTAAGAATCTGACCTTTATCTGTCCATCTGGTCTCTTGCAAGCCAAGAATATCTAAATTATAATGGTGGAATTCTTGTGTGAGGACATCAAGAGAAAAAGCTCTGTGCAGAGTCCTCACATTCCAACTACCTATGGAGAGAAAATGGTTAATGGGATGTTTAAAGAAACTATGTTTATTGAGAGAAGGAATGCCGACTTGTGACCTGGCCATTTAGCCCATTGTGCTAAAAAAAAAGTGCTATTCAGAGATAAAACAATCCAACTTCCTTCTTGATGTAGAAACTTCTGGAAAATATCAAATACCTAGTATAATGTTAACTCTTCAAGCAAATATAAAAGAAACCATGAGATATGTGCATAATTCAGTAGCTGCATGCTCTTTAAATGTCTTCTGCGTAAGTGCTTACTTTACCTGACAAAGCATATGTCACCATGCAAAATGCATTGCAGTCAGTCCTCTACATTCATCATCACCTATGGCACGGCAACAGCCATCTGAAATTTTGAAGCTGCTGCACAGTTCTATAAGGAGTGAAGTGTACATTATAAACCCTTGCCTGAATCTATAGTATGTATTTCACAAATTCAAAATAGATGCAGACATCCATCTTAATTGCATTTGTACTGCATAAGATACAGTGTATGCATATCTGTGGAAGGAGACAAATAGCATTACTTAACGTGCAAGGTTGGGTTGTTTTACCTCTGAGCGGCACTTTTTTTTGCACATAGTGGACTAAATGACCAGGTCACAATGACCTCAAGGGCTCAGAGAAGGTTAGGGGCAGAAGACCCACCTGACAGGTATTAGGAGATAGATGGAGGCTTCCATCAAGTCCATCTAGCATGTTCTTTAACATGCACAGGGTATGGCTATCCTACACATGGGGCTATGGCTTAACATCCCCATCAGCCTTTCCAAGCCCATCAGTGTCTCATACTGACCAAGGGCAGAGCGAGAAAGTTTTGTGGAGATAAATTTTGATGCTGACCTGACATGCAAGAGTAGTGAATGTGTAGTCTCATCATATTTCATCTTCATCAATTTATTTCTTTTGAATATAATGATAATACTTAATATTTATTTTCGATGGGAAGATACATTTCACTTAAAATATCTGTTCATCACTACAGTACTGTGCGAATTAGTTGGGACAAGTGAAGCCTGGAGAACCTCTTTGATCCGGTCACATCCAGCAACCCCCAAACACCCACCCAAGGTCATGTTTTGGGAATGTTTTACAGCTTCGGGGCCACAGACACTTCACCCCATTGAAGGAATGATGGAGGGCAAAAAGTACATAGATTGTTCTGGAGGCGAAATGGTCCCAACACTGCAGAAGCTGTTTCCTAACGGCGATGGGGTATTTCAACAGGATCTGGCTCCATGCCACAATTCTAAGCTTGCTAAGAGCTTCTTTACCCAGTAACATTTGAAGGTATTGGAATGACCAGGAAATTCACCCGATCTAAACCCCATTGAAAATTTGTGGGCCATTATTAAAGCACGCATATCTAAGATGGATTGTACGACGAAAACCAAAATGATAGAAAGTGTCATGAAGGTGTGGTACCACGACCCTGAAGTGAAGGAGATGCGTGGAAAGCTAGTGGCATCAATGGTTGAGAGGGTGAAAGAAGTAATTAAAGCTAAGGGGGGTCACATTCACTATTAACTACACTATTAAACAAATAAATATTTTAGTTGTGTCTTTGTTACTGCATTTTCCTGTTGTCCCAACTAATTTGCACAGTACTGTAGATCATATCTTGCTGTGAAATATTTAAACTTTTTTCTTCTCTGTTGGAGGTTCTGAGCATTATTCATATAAAAACAATTAAAAATTATATTAGGAGCACAATGATACGATGTTACATTAAAGATATATCGCATAATCATTGTAAAAAGATATGTGCTATATCTTTAATGTAATATAAAAGCAAGCTGAAATATAATATTTAATCAATAAATAATATCCGTAGAGTTACCTGTTGACTTTGAAGTCAATAGATTAATAAATTGTTTGGAAAAAAGTCTGGAGAGAGATGGATTCAAATCCCACATGTTGGCAAAAAGTTTTATCCACAAAACTATTTATTGAAATATAATAATGGCTGAAAATTGTAAATAGCTATGTGAGTGCATTTTCAAAACTTTTTATGGAGAATTTTATTGCATATCTCAACTTTTTTTTTAATTTAAATTTTGAAGTGTTGTGATTTATCATTAGTAGTTTATTTTTGCATAATAAAATGTATTAAAATATTGACTTGTTTTTGCAGCTAATGAAGTGTTTTAGAAAATGGTAAACAGACAAGCAATTCTTCGTTTATATAAAGATTTGCTTATATATTCCAAGACTTTAAAATATACAGATAAGACTTATTATTTATTCAGAGTGAAGAAAGAATTCTGTGGAAATAAAGATTTAGTAAATGCAGATGACATAATGTTTCATTATGAGGTTTGTATAATTTCATTTTATAGATAATTCTGATTACACACATTTAGGTATAATCTGTGGCCTTCAATTACATAAGTGACATTTGCTTGGTGTTCTCTCTGGAAATGGAAATAGATTTCCTCTGACCTGCAGGGTATCAGGGCAATTCAGTATAAAGGCAGTGGGAATAGAGGTGCACCTTTATAGCAGTAAAAGATCTCAAATGGAAATAAATTTCCTCTCACCTGAAAAAACAGTTGTTAGCTCTATATATTATTAAAGACCCAAACAATGTTGGGCAAATCTGTATTGACCATTACTAGACTTTTCCTTATGTTTAATTTCTACCAGCTTTTTGCATAATATTGGAAATATGCTATAAAATAGCCCATAGTTTGTTATGCAATAGCATAATGACCCACTACTACACTGATTTCCATAAATTAAGGAAAATCCCTATGTTAAGTCAATGGGAAGCTAACATCAAAGCTCTATAACCTCTAAAATAAGTTTTTTGTTTTGAAAAATGTGATTGCAAATAAAGATCTCAATCAAATAAATCAATATCTCGATTTTCAACAATATTCATTCAGTATTTAATGAGTTATGGAAGTTTGAATATTTAACAACAGCAATGCCAGTGTTAAGAAACTTATACAAAACTGAAGAATAGTGAAAGAATTCTTTACACAAAGGTCTAAAATACAAACTTATTTTATTAAACATTTTGATACAATACTTATTGCCAAGTTTTAATTAACATCTGAAATCAATTTTTGTGGCTGGCATTGTTATTTGTTTGTAGTACTTATGTATTATGCATGTAACCATTTATCATTGGGACAATACATTCCAGGATAGGAAACAATTGGTAGCAAAAGGGTTAATGATAGTAAAAATAAATAAATAAATAAATACCCCCTCAAGCAGCTGCTTGCCACAGAGGTCTGACAGGAGCCTGTCAGTTTATATGCCATAGTAGAAGGTCTGAGAGGATGGCAGGATCTCAGCAGAAAAACGACACAACAGCCATGCCTTACCTGGGGCTCGAACCCAGGTCCCTTAGATCAGTAGTCAAGCGCGCTAACCACTCGGCCATGGGACGGCTTTAATGATAGTAATGCATTTAAACTGTTGTATATATATTTAGTGACATAAGTGAAATCTTTCCCTTTGATGATTTATTCCAAAGGTTCTTGGTGTGGATGAGCAGTCACTATGCTCTGTGATTACTATGAACGTTGCCCCATCATATACAGACTACACCTCATTGTCTGGTTAAATTGACCCACCTCTCCAGCAGATTCTTGAGCATTTCTTCAATTATGCTTGTGGACTCAACTATATGATATCACCCTCCATATTATGCTAATGGTGGATTGTTTATCTATCCCTGAATTCTCATTCATAGCTGCACCTATATATCACAATAAGGACTTACATGTATCCTTTCTCACTTATAGTAATGGAAATAGTACTTAACAATGTATTGTTGTTATCTGTCGACTATCTGCTAATTAACAAAAGTTACGTAACTTCTGCTGCTGCTTAAAATATAACATGCTTTTAATATTGATATAAGTGATATAAAGTAATGTTAAATTTACTGTATATTCTGCACTGTGGATTTCTTTTATCAAAGTAATAAAAAATTATGTTTTTCACATATGTTAAATCATTTATTGATTTAATAAATTATTTTAAAATATATTTTGTTTTAAATATTAAAACAAAATTTTTGTTTAAAAATATGTGGTTCAAGCAGAAATAATACTGAGTTTTAGTCCAGCAAATTGTATATACACTGCTCATCAAAAGTTAGGATGGATCAATTAATTATGTATATCTTGAAATGTATTTGGGCAAATTCAATTATATTTTACAGGATACAAAGATAATGTGATGAGTCATGAAAATTTGTACCAAAATTATTAACATATGTCCCTCCCTCCCCAAACAACAACATTGAATAAAGCAAAGTGCTAAAATGAGGGGGATGTTTTGAATCTAAAATGTGTAATCAGCAGGAGATGTGAATGGGAATATGATAGAGCATTGTCCTTGAATGGGATATTAAGCCATAGCCTGGTGTGGAGGAGAGACATGCATACCTTGTACATGTTAAAGAACACACTGGGTGGCCTTGATGGGAGGCAACCATCTGTTTCCTTACAGTTGCTTAGTGGATCTCACCCCCAATTTCTCTGAGGCCTTGGAGTCTTTGTGAGCTGGTCATTTAGGCCATTGTGTGCAAAAAAAGTGCCACTCAGAGATAAAACAACCCAACCTACATAAATATGGGGGTGCTTTATATGTAATATGTCTAACAATTCTTGTTTTAATAATTAATACCTACACTAATATTACCTAGCAGTATTAAAGTTCAATATTAAAAATGCCGTCCTGTGGCAGAGTGGTTAGCACGCTTAGCTACTGATCTAAGGGACCTGGGTTCGAGCCACAGGTAAGGCATGGATGTATGTGTCGTTTTTCTGCTGAGGTTCTGCCATCCTCTCAGACCTTCTATGGCCTATAAACTGAAAACTATCAGACCTCTGTGGCAAGAAGCTGCTTGAGGGGGTATTTATTTTATTAAAAATAATTAATATTTTGCAAATTAGTTTTGAGAATGTATCAACAGTTTTTCTTGAAATAAAGTAGCTTTTTCTAGGGGCCAGCTTGTAATTGGGCATTTAGGCTATCTGCTCTTAATAAGGTGGCCATTGAGTGTGTAAAGCTGTAAGAAACTAAACCAAATGCAGAATATGTTAAATTTATATATCTGCTTTCTTTTTACAATGAATGAAATATTTACTTAGAAAAGGATAAACTTTAGTTTTATGTCACCATATATGCTGCTTGGATGGATTGCTGTCTTCCTGGTAGTCCCCGTTCCTGTTGTGGGGTCTCGAGTCATTCTCTTAGCATGCAGTCATGGGTAGTTCATCTGTGGTTTATACTAATTAACTATAGTTGATGCTGCCATTTGTATATTGCATGAACAATAGTCACATCAGAATTACATCTCCTTTGCTTGAAGGAACTCTCCAACTGTTCTCAAATCATGAATTCTTGGATACCTCACTGCTTTATTATATTTGTCTTGATAAAGAACACATTAAAAAAAAGCTAAGTCATGTGTTTATATTTTATGACAATGCTTAAAAGAATGCAAAGGCAAGAATTTGAAAATAAGTATTTTATGGAAAAATGTCACTAGAGATAAATTGAAGTTCTCACTCAGGTCTCTCAGAATATCTTTTCCACAATATTCATTTAATTTTTAAAGAATTATGGAAGCTGAAATGTTTAACTAACTTTTCTACTCAGGAAAGTTTACTTCGAAAGATAAAACATAACTGTTACAGCAAATTGTTCACTAGCATAAATGTAATATTTGAAGTTTGTGTAATGATTTTTTTTTCAGTTTTCATCGATTTTGGGGGGAAATATTTATTAAGAATGACACAGTGGAATCTGCTGTTAAATGTTTCAGCTTCAATAACTCTTTAAATATTAAGCAAATATTGGTGAAAATTGAGAATTAAATATAAATTTTACACAAATCTATCTGGTGGCATTTTTCCATAAAAGGTTTATATTCTAAGTTGGGAGCTTTAAATATGGCTTTCCAATCACATAACATGGTAATATCTTGTTCCTTTTTTTAATATAGTGTATATTGTGAATTGCATATGGCCTATGGAATGAATATTGCTGTTTCAGACTTTATAAAAGACCTAATTAAATTCAGACCTAATTAAAGTATTGTTATTAGCATTATATCAAATGTAATTATTTGTTTCAGAAAGGGAAGAGCTTTTTGAGAAATAAACGATTAATTTGACAAGTCCAAGGCATTTAATATCAATAATCCAAGTCCTGTTCTCAAGAGCCATAGAGGAATGAAGTGCTGTGAAAAGTAGAATTTCTTTTCTATCACGTTAAAGATGATTTTAAATATTCCTGTGTTTCATTTTCTGCCTAAAATTCTATGCAATTATATTTTTGAAAGGCCATCTGCAGCTGTTCTCAACATATATCGATGGAAATATACCATAGACACTTCAAAAGTTCCAATCATAAAGGAAGATGAATTAGAAGAAAAATTTATAAAAGGTCATGGACCTGGAGGTTCAGCAGTAAATAAAACTTCTAATTGTGTTGCATTGAAGCATTTGCCAACAGGTGTGTTTTTAATTTAATATCAATATTTAAATTCTTATGACTAAAGTAAAAAAAAATAGATATTGAATCTTTTGTACCGTAAGTTTTTCTTCAAAATTGTTTTTAATACTTGTGGCCATATTATCTACACATATATACATGTAACTAATTTTGTGCTATATTTCACTAAAATTGTTTGAGGTGTACATATTAAATAATTATTACTGATGTGGACATTTTATTAGCAGTCAATAGGGACACTGATGGGCTTGAAAAGGCTGCCATGTTTAGGGTGGGACATTAAGCTGTGACCCCATGTGTGGGAGAATTATATCCTGTGTATAGTAAAAAAATATGCTGAATGACCTTGACGGGAGGTTACCATCTGTCTCAACAGTTGTGGCATGTCAAGCTTGTAATCTTGTTCCCAGGTTCGAGTCCCAACTTTGTCAGTGTTGAGATTTATCTCCACAAAACTCCCTGTCTGATGGGCTTGTAAAAACAGCCATCCATCAGGTGGGACATTAAGCCATGGTCCCATGTATAGGAGTTGTACCCTGTGCGCATTAAAGAATACATGGGATGGCCTTGACAGGAGGCTACCATCTTTCTCCCAACAGTGTTCCAGTGGGTCCCTTCTCCCAACCTTCGAGCCTTTGGGGTCGTGATCTGGCCATTTATCCCATTGTGCAAAAAAAGTGCAGTTTAGAGGTAAAACTACTCAAATCTTAACATTGTTCAGTTGGTTCCCTCCCCCCAACCTTTTGAGCCCTTGGGTGTGCAAAAAAAAAAGTTCAAAGGTAAAACAACCCAGTACCTATTGTAAGAAATGAAAGCTGTAATTATAAATTTAGATACAGTTTGCTTTAAACAACAATGGAAGCCATCTACTGAGAAATGGTAACTACCTCTACATATACAAATTCATAAGTCTACATATTAAGAAATAATAGATTTGCTTGAATTAAGTTTCATTTTTTAATATGAAATTATGGTTAACAAATTTCAGGATGTTTATTATTACTCTTATTGAAAAAAAATCATGAGCCAGAACAAATGATCTTGCAGGACACATCTAGCTTGCATGCAGCAGTAGATTATAAGCATTTGCAGGGCTCGCACAACTGATTTTGAGGCTACCCTATAAAAATTTAAATTAACATTTTTTAAGGATAGTTAAACTAAAATGCATGAATTGAAGGGGAAAAAAACCGCCTTTATTATCGTTATTATTTGATTTTTTTTATCAATTAAGAAAATGTTAAAAATAAAAAACCTAGTTTTGGTTTTTTGAAGCCCCAAAGCGTGCTTCTTGCGTCACTGTGTTGAACCACATTGTCTGCAGGGTATATACCCTATCTGATCAAAAGCATCTAGACACTCTTTCTGAGTAGTGGATTTGCCCATATACACCACAGCCATGGCCCAAAGGTATAAAGGATGTACATGGCTTGGCAAATCTCACAGACACATGAACAGGAGAATGGGCTGAACTCGGTGACCTTCACTGTGGCACATTCATAGAATGATACCTTAGTAACAAGTTAGGGACATTTTGGCCCTGATGCAGCTGCCTTGATCAACTCAAGTGATTTGGAAACACTTAGTAGCAACAACAGCACAATTGCGACCCTGGTAGGCCAAGTAAAATGACAGCATCATCAGTCGGTAGTGCACCAGGCTCGTAATCTGCAGTTCCCAGGTTCAGGTCCCAGTTGGATCAGTGTTGAAATTTATCTCTGAAAAATTCCCTCCCCTGCCCACAGTCAGAGGATACTGTTGAACTTGGAAAAACCACCATCCATTGGAAGGGACATTAAACTGTGGCCCCATGTGCGGGAGAGCCATGTCCTGTGCTCGTTAGAGAACACGCTGGATGGCCTTGACTGTCCCCCAACAGCTGTTCCAGTGGGTCCCCTACCCCAACCTCCCCCCCTCCTTAATTACCTTGTGACCTGGCCATTTAGCCTATGGTGTGCACAAAATGCCGTCCAGAGGTAAAAGAACCTGACTGCGAGCCAGACTAAACTGCCCGACATCAGTGATCAGTCTCAATAATACTCTTGTACGGAACGGCAGACAATTCCTGCAGCAACGTACCAAAATCTAGTGGGAAGCCTTCCCTGCAGAGTGGAGGCTGTGATAGCAGCAAAGGGTGGACTAACGCGATATTAATTCCTTTTGTATTACCGAGAGATTGTGGATGAATGTCCAGATACTTTTGATGTATTGATTCCCTTGTTCTAGATCAAACTTCATAAAATTTGGTTGTTTGAAAGCTACATTGGTGGATGCATGTTTTAAATTACATTTGTATATGTATTGGCATCAGATGTGATTGTAGTGTTACTAAGGTGCTACATTTTTTCGTTTTAGGTATTGTTATAAAGTGCCATGAATCAAGACTCTTGCATAAAAATCGTGAAATTGCAAGAGAATATCTTCGTGAAAAGTTAGATGAATTAGTCAATGGAGAAATGAGTGTCTCTGCGCAAAAAAAACGTATTGAAGCAGAAAAGTCTGCAGAAAGGAATAAAAAAGCTGAGAAACTAAGAGCTATGAAAAAAACTTTTAGAGAAGCTAATAAATAATGGCTTCCTTGTAAGATCGTCTTGTATATTATGTGTGTAGCAAATTTGAAAATAAAAAATGGTTTTTTAACTCGTTAATTATTGGCTAAAAACAGTTGGTTAAACAGTGGCGAAGCGTCCATAGAAGCAAGCATTCTCTTAAAATTCTGAAAAACGTTAAAAAATATATATAACTTGAAAAGTTTATTTTAACATAAATTTTATATTTGTATAATCGAATTTTCTTTCTCTATTACATTGTATAATAAAAGCACCAATTTGTCAGGCTAATCGAGCCAGGAGTATGAAAAAACGTCATTGCTGTTGCACTGGTAAACGCACAGTGAAAGTTCAATATTCAAGGAACAGGATTCTCACACGGAAGCTAATTATTTGGTTGCTTAGCATTGCGTTTATGTTTCATATCTTTCTCACTAACACTAGAGGCAGACTGCTCACTGTAATTGGCTGCCATCATTTGTCGGTAGTGTTACTGAAGATACAAGCAGCATGAACGGTTCACACAATGGCGGCTCCCAACTAAAATTTTGGGAGTGTGACTGATTACTAGATGCAGCACCCTGATCTAGGTGGGGAAAAAATGGGCTGCCTCTGATGAACCGAAAGGGACAGAAGGCGTTTGCAATGCATGTATAATTTGTTTTTCAACTGTTCTCAAAAATTATTTAACAAAGAATTCAGGAGGGGGGGGACATTGAAAACGTGTTCTTGCTCTTTCTACGTCAATATTTTGCTCCTCCAGTATAATCTGTATATTGCGTTGAACCAACAAGTTCGAATTTTTTCCCGAGATGTCATTTGGCCATGATCTGCATTAGCAGCTGTAGTGCGCTTTTGATAGGGGATAGTTGCTCGCCCATTGTTTAACGAGTGAGCTGCCCCTGGGTTCTTGAAGGTATGCCCTAGTTTTATATTCCAAATTATGCGTGAATATTTTTGTAGTAGTCTGCAGCCTAGATAATTATTCCTTTTCGAGTTCAGATACTTGTAAGTCTAATTGACCTGATTCACCTTTGCTGAACTGATTTATATCGATTGTTTTACTGATCTCATCATTGCCGTAATAACTATAGATATTTTAATGTTTCACTAATTTCGGATTTTAAGGAACAAATTAACGGCATTGAGCGATTGCCAATTGTGCAACATTCAAATACAGGGGGTTATATACATTGAAAGTATAATGGAAACTCGACTGCCGAGTGGTATACAGTACTAGACGTGGGCGGCATGCACGTTTTAGAACCACTTTACCTAAGTAACAATGGGGGTGGCTCAGTCGGTAATGCGCCAGGCTCTTAATCTAGTTCCCAGGTTCGAGTCCCACTTGTGCCAATGTTGAGATTTATCCGCAAAATTCCCCGCCCTGCCCATGGTTAGTAGGGGTCACCGATGGGCTTCGGAAGACCGCCGTCCGTCGGATGGGACGCTAAACCGTGGTCCCTTGTATGGCAGAGCCATACCTTGTGCACGTTAAAGAACACGCTGTATGGCTTTGACGAGAGATTACCATCTGTCTCCCAACAGCTGTTCCAGTGGGTCCCCTCCCCCAACCTCTGAGCCTTTGTGACCTGGCCATTTAACCCATGGTGTACTATTTGTTGCCAGATGTTTGGCAATCCCCGGTTCCGTCTCACGACACTACCAAGTTAACGGAAAGCCGTGACTATCTAGAGTCAGGTGCAAGAATACACCATATAGATGCATCTCATCCCCAACCTCGCATGGCAGCAGTCCTATAAAAGGAAAGCTAACCACCGGAAGAAACCTGAAATTTAATCTGTTCCCCGGTTAGCCATGAGCAAGGATATGTAAATCCAAGTTCGCTCGGCGCCTGGGGTGGACTCTTAGTGAGGCCCAGACTTTGAAAAGGGCTCGTGCGTACTAGGGGACCAATTCCGTTCAGCCGTGCCCTTGAACTGCTCCACGGAGCACCTGATGGTCTTGACACCGTCCAACCGGGCCACCAAACCGGTCAGCGATGTCTTCCACCTCGGTTGGTCTTGGCTCTGTTCAACCGGGGACCCAATCCAATCAGCAAAGTCTTCGACCGGTTGCTGGGCCCGAACCCTCCCCCCCCCCCCCCATCACGTCAAGGTGGCCCCTAGTGCCGCTCAGAGAGAAAACCCAACCCAAGTAACAATGAAGTTTATTAATTTGTTTCGATACATTACCCTGCCAGAGATTACTATTCTCTGCGCAGGTTTCTCGCTATTTTCAACTTGTTACAAATTATATCTGGCGCCCGTATGTAGGATTGCCAGCGCTAACCTCGCTGGATAAGGCTATCGAGTAGACCATTTAAAGTTCCTTTCTCATTGTTCATATCCAATAGAGGCCTATATAGGTAGAGGTTGGCCATCTCAAAATTGGATGCCATATTTTGTCGCTTGGATTGTTCGGTTCGCGAAGCTGAATGGTATTTATTGCACAGATACTTATGGATTCCAAAAAAAGTGTAGGGTAATATTTGATAGATTTCAGTGCTCATGATTGGAAGCACTTTAGAAACGGCTAAAAAGGAAAAGTAAAATTTTAGAGCTTTTTTTTTTTTAAAAATTCGTTTTGTTGTCTGACCGTCTGTAGACATCAAACTTCTTTTGTTTATACAGATAAGCAAAAATTTTTTGAATCTCCACAAAAAGTTGAAAATTCCAAAATAAACGAATATTCCAAACGATGTAATTTAGAATTGATTTCTTTTGGTGTTGAAATGTAAAGGTTACGAAGTTATCATTGGTAACAATCCTTTGACTCTTGAGATATAGTGGGGGCGGGGATGCAAATTGTTTGTTTAAGCAGAAAATTATGTTTTTAGAGATGAAAATTCTTTTTGGGTTGTACAGGTATTGATGAAATATAATTTGCATTTTCCGAAACTTCCAAAAGCTATAATTGCGCCCTCTAACGGTGGAAAAAAATGCCAATATTTAAACGATGCAATTATGCTATAAATTTTGGGTTCTGGAATGTGACAGTTTTGAAGATTCCATTGACAACAATGAGTTGACCCTAACGCCCAAGTTAAGTCTCAGAACGGTTTGTTTAAAGAGATGATTGGAAATCTCTTTAGTTCGTATTAATGAAATATAATTCGCATTTTCAAAGGTAATATTAATTAATTTATATCATTAGGGATCACTAAATATCCAAACGACAAAAACTGTTAACGAATGTTCCATGTTATCTATGGTAAAAATTTCAGTGGTCGAGTCATGGTAGAAATTCCGAGAGCAATGATCTGCACACTGTATTCAGAGGAGTGGGAGAAAAGGAACTTTTTAAATTTAAGAACTAAAAACAAATACTTTTTATGTTGTATAAATCTAATAAAATACTATTGTGTGCATTTCCCCCCCACCCCATCACATATTAAAAAAATTAATCTTTTAAGCAGCTGCTTGCCACAGAAGTCTGATAGGAGCCTGTCAGTTTATACACCATAGTAGAGGTCGATGAGGATGGTGGGAAAAAATCGGCAAAGGAAGAACTTCATTTTCTCTGAAAACGAGATTCCCATATGCGTCAGAGGTGATTGACTTCGTTATTTTACACATTCAATACCCTCTGACAGTGAAAATTCGGACTACTGCATAATTAGGAAAATAAACTCTTAGTATTTTATTAGTACCTGTAAAACAAAAAAAAAATGTTTTTATCTCTTAAAGCATAAAAGGTGCCCCCCCCCCCTGCTATAACAGGACAGATCATTACTATTAGTGTAAACCACTTGACCTTACACTCGATGACCAAAAAATTAAGTTTCTTGTATAAACAGATGTTTGCAATATTCCTTTAAAGATTTGGTAATTTCCAGCTTTTTTCCGCCGTTAGAGGCCGCCTTTCGTTTTTTTTTTTTAACGGCATTAGCACTTTCTAACCGTGGAAATTTCGATTAATGTGGATTCGTAAAATGTAAATTTTAGTATATTGTTAGTACCTGTAAAATTAAAGAAATTGTGCCGTTTATCCCTTGGAAAAGTTTCATTTTCCCACCCTCTTTTAGCTAAGAGGGTAAATCCTTGTCATTGTAAACCTTCTTCCGTAGAGTGTTATGGTCTTCTGACCATAACACTCTACTATCAAAATTTCTGATTTCCAATGGTTTGTTCGCAATATTCGTTCGAAATTTTAATATTTTCCATCTTTTTCCACCGCTAGAGGGCGCTAATAAAGCTGTTGGAAGATTTCAAAACTGCGAATCACAATATTTCTTAGATACTTATTCAACCCAAAAAGAAATTTTGAATTATCTCTATAAAAAAAGTTGATCGTCTATAGACGGACATACAACAGTTAACAGAGAGACGGATAGACAGACGAAAAAATATTGGCATATGCAGACGACAAAGCAAAAACAGCTCGTTTTCCGAAAGAATCTTAAAAGAAATTATTTGTTGGTTTTCAATTAACTCGTTTGACTTTTTGCAGCGATTGCTGTCTTCTGAGGGAATTTCTTGGAAAATATATTCCTTAATTTATTTCTACGAGCGGAATTTTTACACCCAAATGCAACGCAGTGAGGCATTGGTAAAATATGGAAGTTTTAATAGACAAAAAAAGTGGTAATGTATTAAACTATAAAAACCCAAGTTTAAACTAGGTATACACACTAACGCACAGGCTTTCGTCTCACGGTACCACAAAACATGGCGCTCATAAACCACGTGACTCAACCATGGCAGTCAATCACCTAGATGGCCAGCCTCTAATACTATTAATTATTGTAAACTATTGGAGAGTAAGGTTGATTCAACGACACTGAACGTCTGTCATTGGCTGAAGGAAACTACGTCATCTGGAGCAATCCCGACAGCCTGCCTGCGAGCGCTTTTTCTAATTTCATTTCTTTAATTTTTAATAATTTATCACTTACACTTATAAATTGAGAGTAACAAATTATCTTTATTAAAATATTCATTAAATATTAAATAAAATATTCATTCATATCGGTGACAAAATGGATTCAATTCACAATCAATTTCATATAATTGTAAAAAATTAATATTGAATCGCACATAGAATTATGTAGCCCCTTCACCACAACGTAGGAAATATTTTAGCTAAAAATATTAGCCAAATATAAAATTATCAGAACTTAGTGACCCCTTTCCTAAGTGGTAACGACCCACAGTTGAAAAGCCACAGGGCCTAAATCACGATATTTTTTAATATCAAAAATTTCAATGTCATCAAAATAATGTAATTGTAATTAAATATTTTGCTAAAAACATATAAATTATATGATTTTTTCCCCTTATTTTAATGAACTTCTCTTTACTGATGCTAATTAATATAGTGTCGTACCAAAATATTTGAGAACTTAGCTAAATATTGTTTTCTTGGTGATTTCAAATCAGTTCTGCTCTTCAAAAATAAACATGAAAAATGCAATTTCTTGCCCTTGCATATTAGCGAAAAATGAAACTGTTTATTTGCATAAATCAATTTGATAGTCAAACGTTGAAAGATTTTACCAATTGGGCTTATTATATCATTTGATGTTATGCCGCAAATCAATTACACAAGAAATTCTTAAATGAAGGAACATATTTGAACAAGTATAGATGTCTTAACAGCCTTCCCCCCTGGGAAAAATTGAAGGAAATATTAAATAATGAGGGATAACTCAGTTGGAACAAAAATGTATCTCGTTTTTTCCTTAACGAAATGTAATCTTGATTTATTTTAATACTTTGCGTTTGCCATTGATACATTTTACACATTTATGACCAGATCTAGTGTGTGTGTGTGTGTGTGGGGGGGGGGGGGGGTGGAGGGGCAATGGTACCATGCCCCCTTTGAGAATAACATATTTGAGAGTATAGTAAGGGAAAATAATAAAAATAAAACAAAAAAATAAAATGTATATTCTATGCATTTTTGAAGAAACGTTTTCAAGACCTCAACTTTTTTCCTTTTGTTTTAGGGCAACTTTAGTTGTATTATGATACGATATATGCGTGAATGCTCTATTTACAACTGCGCTTAAAATCCTTTGCTTGACTGTGAAAGCATTTTTGCCCCACCCTGAAAACAGCTTGCCTAAGACTATGCAATTATATTGAACGTATGCTCATTGTTGCCATTTAATTGAAAAATACAATCGAAAGTAAATTAAAGATCATAATAATCTACTTAAATCTCAATTTTGAATAATATTCATTCAGTATTTAAAGAGTTATGGAAGATAGAGTATTTGACAACACTAATATGTTATAAATAACGCTCAAACTATAATGAGTTATAGTTTGTCTTTTGTAAAACAACAAATTAATAACTATAGTCATTTTCCCACATTTTAACAATTATTGTTTTAAAGTCCCCTAACAATTAACTGCGTTGAAAAAAATTAGCTGTGAAAACATAATTAGGGTGCGACCTTTCCTGCTCCTGTAGATACGGAAAGGTGGGGGGGAGGGGATGCATACTATCCCAACTAATCTGGTCGATCCTGAAAAAGCATACAAAAATTCTGGAAATTTGAAACTCCAAAGTTATGTAAATAACTGTTAAATATGTAATTTATAATGTAACAATAATTTTAGTGTACAGGCACACCTAAACACTAAAATTAGGTTGTACAATAGTTCGATTCTTTCTTGGGGACCTTTGTAAGATAACAAGGAGCTTGATGTCTTTGTTTCTAGATGCTTATACATCTTGGGTAATAGATGGTTTGACTTTGCAAGTAATGATGTCGTTAAGCAAGGCCCCTGATCTCCCCATGGGTATATTCCCTGACCTCCATAGCTCATGCTGCTTGAGGATTATGTATGTCTATACCAAAAAACAGGCTTACTCATTTGATACAGCACAGGTAGTATAGCAAAACTTCCCAGGAAATTAAACACTAAGCTCTCATATAGCTGATATACACCAGTCTGTTATGAGGGGCAGAGGAAACTCAGTCAGTATCACCAGCTCATAATCTGCAGTTACCAGGTTCTGCTCCCAGTGTTGATATTTATTTCCACTTATTCAGAAAGGGGGCACCTTTGGGGTTGGAATGGTTGTTGTTTGGAACATAAATCCATGGCCCCATTGTGCAGGAGAGCCATATTTTGTGCATGCTAAAAAACATGCTGGAAGGTCTTGATAAGGAGGCTACCTTGTCTCCTAATAAATGTCCAACGGGTCTTTTCATCTACTCTGAGCCCTTGTGACTTGGCCAATTAGCCCATTGTATGCATAAAAGTTCTCTTAGAAGTAAAACAATCTTGTGCAGTATGTTACACTGTAGTGATTTTAAGAAATTCACTTTGTCAGACACAATATGCAAGCAAGCTCTACAAACTAATGCAATGCACCTGTACTGTATGAAATATTCGTTCAGTACTTGCTTGACCAAGAACACATTTAAGGAACAGAAAAAAAAAACACTGTAGAATAAAGCAAAATATATCTTCAGAAGTAACCTTGAAATCAGAAAATGCCTAACTACTGGTACAATCTCTTTAGCAGTAATATACCCCAATACAATTTTTTTAAAATGAATGATAATCTAATGCTACTGTATGGAAAAATACAATCTACTGGGAGTGCCCAAACTCGTTAAAAAAAAAAGGGGGGGGGGGGGGTCAATGTCAAAAGGATCTTATAAGCTCCTTTTAGAGGTGTACTTGGAAGACTAAATTATACATCTGGTTGGATATATAGATGAGTATCAAGCAAAGAACTAAAAACCCAAATTAAAACAGATATTTTTAGTTATCTGCAAATATGTTTATTTGTAAATCCAATTACTTAGAAAATAATTTTTCAATGTACTTGTTTAGTTAATTTTAAATTTTGTAGAAAAGGTAAATGGTTTAAAATGCTATAAAATGTAAACTACAAGAATGTATATATAAAAAGTCATAAAATATTCTTCAGTATGATAAAACAAATATACAGTAGCATTTGTCCAATGTGGCATGGTTTTTCCACGAAATCTATTTTATTATGATTAAGCAAAATACCTATATCTAGCGGTTAATTTTCAGTACTTAAACTATAGGCAGTTAATCTTTTACTACATAAACTATATATTTATTAGAAAACCTATAAGTTGTTTAAACACAAATATTAAATGCATATATAAAAGCACAGTACTGAAACTGCAGAGTACTTTATAACTTCCCAGTTGTTTAAAGAATGCCAGATTGGAGAATTCTACTATATTAACAAAACACAGTATATCTTGCAGTGCAATAAAATGTATCATTGAAATTTACAACTTGTATATCAGATAACAATTTTAAGTTAGGAAATAGATTTTAGTCATGAAATATCAATATTACCTTTTAACAAATGGGATATGAATCGATATTTGTATTCCAAGCTAAATTCTCCCCCTAATTAAAAATAATATATCACACTAAAATATTTGTACACTTGCATAAACTATCACATCTGAAATATATGCGAATAATTCATACTTTTTAAGGCAAGTGTTTCCCACAACCCATCAAAATAGCAAACCAACATGTCAATCATACTTTTATCATGTTCAAGAGATTAAAGTCTTCAAGAATAGAATGCTCTTACCCGTCAGCTACATATTATCAACATGAGCAAAAAAAAAAATCATTTTAATCTGAATGTTGATATTAACTATATTGGTTGTGAGTAATCTTTAAGAAAGTTCTGGGAGCATATGTTTACACTGCTTCAACAACTTCAGCCTGCGAGACATGTAATTCCAAATTATCCTGCTTTTCAACTTTCGGAAGAAGAATTAATTTTCCAATGTTTTTTCTGTTCACCATGCATTTTGTTGCTTCAATCACCTGGAAAAAAGGGGAACTTTGTTGAATACAATTTCATATTAATCTCTAAATTAATGTACAGAGGATGTCAGGGGTATAAAGAAGTTTGTAAGGGCCTGGGTGCAGGTTAGTAAGAGGGCCTAATTAATAAAGCCATGAGCAGATATGCATATTTAAAATGCTCTGTGGATCAAACTGCAGGTAAAAAAACTGATGTTAATGTGAATAAAATCTGTAGGAATATGGGCAAACATTACTGCATTATTGGCTGACATAAGGAAATATTTAGATAACAAAAAAAAAATACCAATTTGAAAATTCGATAATGATATTCACTTTAACCCCTTCCCTACGATGGCTCCACTGTTGGAGTCGAACATTCATATTGTGTGGCATAGTGCTAATATCAAGACTCATATGGAAGGGGTTAAAAAGAAAAAAATGAATTGATATGAAGCCACAAATTAAGAAATACGCTTTATGTGAAAAAAAAAAAAGTTTTTTTGCTACTAAGTAGAATATAAGCTAAAAAAAATGACTGGAGTTTTGCAAAGAAAACAAGTTAATTATGTAAAAATTTCAGTTGTGGAGATCCTGAAATTTACAGATTGAAATATAGAAGTGAGTTACTGGGTAATGAAAAGGAGTGTTATCTCATAATCAGGATAACTGCATTACTTTATGAGTTTAAAACTGGGAACCAAACCAACACAAGCAGCCCACAAGATATGTATGGCATTTTGAGAGAACACAGTGAGGAACAGACAGCCCAAAATCAGTTCAGAAAATTTGCATCAGGCACTGAGAGAGACACTTGAAGATGCACCCTGTGAGGGAACACAGATCATCATTGATGATAATGAACTGAAGACCACATCAAGATGGATTCACGTCAAACATGCCAAGAACTTGCTGAAAGGTTCCATGTAAGTAACGAAACCATTTGTTTGCATTTACACCACTTAGGAAAAGTCTGGAAGTTGAGCAAATGTGTTCCACACGAACTGACTGCTGCCAACAAACTCTAGTGGCTTATAATCTGCTCATTGCTGCTTTCACGCCACAAGAATGAGATATTTTTGGACAGGTGGTTGACGTGCGATGAAAAAATGGAATGTCTACAGGAACACCAAATGCTCATATCATTGGTTGTCATCCAGTGAACCTGTACTGCACACACCAAAGCCCGGGATCCACCAACAAGAATTTTTTTTGTCTATCTAGTGGACTACATCTGGTATCACCAATTATGAGCTTCTGGCAACTGGTCACAGTGTCCAGAAGTTCATAATTGATGATACCAGCTACCAACCAGATGCCACAGTCCAGTGGCCTTCTGGCCACTGCACTGTGGGCATCTACTTGGCACAGCTACAATTTGCAGATGCACTGCTCCAAAAACAGCCTGCACATGTTCATGTAGGGTAGGCTATAATTTTCCCAAACAAGGCTATGGAGCTTCGGTCACTCCTGCTGTGTCAAGGTGAGTATTGTCCTGAAGGACCACAATGCCTTTTCAAAGAACAAGTGCAGGCAGTTTTTGGAACAGTGCTTCTGCAACCCATTGTAGCTGTGCCGAGTAGACATCTGCATGAATATTGGACAATACACACAACCAATGATACGAAAGTTTGGTGTTCTTATACACAATCCATTTTTCATTGCATGTCAACAACCTGTCCAAAATGGCTCATTCTTTTAGTGTGAAAGCAGCAAGGTGCAGATCATAAGCTGTTGAAGTTTGTTGTCAGTTCATGTGGAAGCCATTTGCTCAGCTTCAACTTTTCCTAGACAGTGGAAATGCAAACGAATGGTTTTGTCACTTGCATGGAACCTTTCTGTACGCTCTTGGGATGTTTGACATAAATCCAACTTGATCTGGTCTTCCCTCACAGGGTGCATCTTCAAGTGTCTCATTGCCTGATGCAATGAAAAGGAGTGTTCTCATAATCAGGATTGCATTTAAAAGAGCAAAATTTACTCAGAATTTCCAAAATTATCAGGTAACCAAATAAGTTCATGTGGTTTTTCAATGTTATCATTTCAATGAAGATTATGTAAACATAATTGCATTTAGTTCCCAGTTTAAACTCATACAGTAAGCACCTTCAAATAACTGTATTCGATGCAGATAGGTTTTTGTCACCATTCCCAATTTTACTGACTTAGCATGCCACATGCTTTCGACTGTGCATCGATGCATGCACACCATTTGGAATTGTGCTTACATACTTTTCGTTGAAATGATAACATTGAAAAACTTCACAAACTTATTTGGTTACCTGATACATTATTATGTGATTGAAGTCAATTGTTTGAATAAATATAGTTGTAAATTATGCAATACTGTACTATTTTATTGATTAATTATAGATAAAAAAATTCCCCAATATATATATATAGCCTTCTTGATAATGTTTAATATGCATCTGTACAAAATTTTCAGCTCAATAAAAGAGTAAAACCAAGAAAATCTCAGATGTCAAAGATTTCTCTGACATCTGTTGTAATTTACCTTTTGAAATCCAACTGTAATTTCTTATTCCAAAAACTTAAGAAAAGTCATATTTTTTGTTAAATATGCAAAAAGTTATATCAGACTACAAATTATCATATAAATACAATAATCATCAAAACATTTACAACAATGATTAGTAGAAAATCTTGGATTATAAAGAAATTTTTACTCCACTATGACAATGTTCAATATTTTTAGAGAGCTGTAAGTGCAGATGTACTGATGGTGTTTTCAAGCTGGCCCTGCACACTACTACATGAAAATTGAACCATCAATCTATCATATATATTAAAATTCAGCAGGAAATTCCAGACTTAGTGTTTATCATGTGTGATTGACGTGTTTCATTCACCATTCGCTTCAACTAAGTCAGCAGTGATTTTAATAAATGTTTTTAGAGTTACTGCAAAATTAATCATTGCTTCTGCTATTGAGTGCTAAAAGGGAAGAATTAAATAACTAAAGATGATCAAGAAATGAAAAGTTTTTTGGAAGGAAAGGATTTTGTTAATGTTCCTTGTCAGTGTCAATTAATCAACAAGTGTTTTCTTAGAAAAAAAAAATCCCTGGGAAGGTTTTAAACCTCCAGGAATACTATATGGAATAGTAATATTTCTACATCATTGCATATACTATACATTTAAACAAATTTATGTATTTTCGTTCAATAATAAGTTTAACGTACCTGATCAAAAGACCAAACTGAGTCAATTCTTGGTTTAATTTTGCCTTCATCATAGAGGTCTACAATTTTTCCCAGAGCATACTTAATTTGACGAGGGTCATTTTCAGAGAGAGAGCCTATATTTAATCCACAAATAGCTTGGTTTTTTTGTATCAAGTTCAAAATACTTATATTTTTTGTCTGCCACCATACTTTAAATGCTTGAAGCAAATTTCTTTTTTCTCCACTTATCATGTTGCTGATACCTAAAGTGGATCATGAAATGTTAAACTCGATATTGGATTGTTATTGCTTAACAGTTTTTTTTTAATAAACTAGTATAATTAAAATATGAAAACTGATATTCTGATAACCATGTAAAAACATTGAAAATACACTTGATTATTTCTTTTTTTAGATTCTTCTCAGACTGCAATAAAAACAATATTAAAAAAATACACATCACTTTTAAAATTTTAATTTCTACTATTGTTGTATATGTTACTCAATTCTTACTCTTTATACTAGCAGTTCCCAACCTGTGGTCTGCTGTAACATCTGAGGGGGTCTGCAAGAAATTCACTTTTGAGAACAAATATTTTGTTATGAACAGTCTAGATGTACAACCACAGGCTGTACAGACTAACAATGCATTGTGGTACCTCGATGTACATTCATTTGTATACACCACACAGCAGTGTATCTTTACTGTTTACCACTGGAATCCATTTTCTATCCTTTTCTTTGTACATGGGAGCACATATGCCTTGGCTTGTGTGCAATGCTTCCCTCTTTCATAGGCATTGTCATGCCTTCTCGTCCAGCAGCCTTGCACGTGCATGAGCCAAGGCATATATGCTCCTGCCTGTACACACTGAATGTACATTGCAAGGTGATCATTTTATGATTTTAAATGGTTGTGTATAGTCAGATACTTATCTGACATTTTTGGATATATGAATGAACTTACTTTAAGCCTACAGAGTGCATTTGTAACAATATTTAATGTTGAAAACAGTATTGAAGCAATGAAAAAGAATTTAAACCTATGTTCCCATTGTCTTTCCAACAATATTTACTCATATATTCTGATGCTCAATGATTTTTTTTAGAAACTACAAAAGAAAAGGTTTCTGATGGTGTACGAAAAGATTTCATTGAGCATTTCAATACATTGAAAAGTAATTTTAGGAAATATTTTCTATCCTCTGATTCCATAATAAATGGATTAAGGATCCTTTTAATGAAGATGTAAAAATCATAAAAGGCTTAACAAGTAATAAACAAAACAGCTTGGTGGAGATTTCTTGTGACAGTTCGTTAAAAATTATTGTTTAACAAATATAATTTTGACTTTTGGTTACATTTATGCTCTGAATGTGCAGAACTATCAAACAAAAACAAAGGCGCTGAAACATTTAATGCTATTTGCTACGACTTATTTGTGCAAATGGAGTTTTTCAGCATTTTTATACACTGTCTAAATATAAAAACTGACTAAATGTGGAGCATGATTTGAGAGTGCAAGTTGGCACAAATGAGCCAAACATTTATGAACTTACTTCAGTCAAACAACATTAACCTTCACACTAACTAATAATTAACCCTTTGCACTCAAAGGTTTTTTCACTATAGGGAAGTAGTAACTTGAAGTTTTTTTTGCTAAAAAGTTGATGAAATTTTTTACAATATAAAAATAAATCATACACAAACAACGCAAAATCAAACTCATCTTCACTGTTACCAATTTCATCATTTGGTTCCACTTTTATAGCCACTAAAAACAGACTAAGTTTAAAATAATAATTTTAATTAAACACAATGCTGTACTATGGAGTGCACAAAGACAATAGAGTTACACATCTAAAATGTACAGAGGAAAGATATCTGTTTTATAAAACAGTTATTGCCTCTCAATCACTATATGAGTTGCTGCATCAAACCAAGTGGTGACAGGATTGCCTCTTGAGTGCAAAGGGTTAATGTTGTTTTATATTTATTGTAATTGCATATTAAAAAAATAAAGATTACTTTTTTGCTGATTTACATTCTTTTTTTCATAAGACCTGTTCCCTTTTTAAGTATTCTTAGTAGCAGATGCAAAGACATGTCATAATTTAAGATAAAATTAGAACTCCAAACCCCTTCACAGAGGTCCGCCGTATTTTTCAAATTAAAAGGAGTCCTCTGCTTTCAAAAGGTTGGGAACTACTGCTTTATACCAAAAGTTTCCAAAGTGTGGCATGTAAGCTCATCCATAGATGTTCAATGCAGAACAAATGAACATACATAAAACTTTTATCATTTAATTTAGCATTTCTTCATAACTGCTATATTTTTCTTAGATTGCATAAATGCCAACTTTTGTAAATATATTACATTAGCAGATTTGCTTGGCCTTGGTAGGTCCTTAAATCAGATTAAATTTCTAAAAGCTTATATAATTCTGGAAAGTTGTTTTTCCATTAGGTGGAGACCTCTTAAGATATCATAACCAAATTTTTATGATAATTCTTATGATCAAGGGGAAGGTTTCTATCTATGTGTGATTGGCCTCCAAACTTTCTCCACCCAAAATTTCTCCACCCTAATAACTAGGGCCATTAAATTTCATACACAGCATCCACTTATTAAACCTTAAAGCAATGTGTTTGTCCTGTTATTTCCTTCCCCCCAAAGAGGAAAATTTCCTCCTAAACAGTAAGAGCTAGGAACAAAAAATTTCAGTATAAAGTTTCCCTTTATCATTATCTTAAAGTAATGCAAGGGTCTGGCCTCTATACTGCCCCCCTCTCCCCCAAAAAAGGGGAAAAATGAAAAAATTTTTTTTTTGCTAAGTGTAATCAGTTATATCTGAAAAAAAAAAAAGCTTCTGACATAAGGAGTATCATGAGCTACCTCAAATTATGTCCCCTCTTTTCTGCCCCTGCAAAAAAAAGGAGGGAAATTTTATGGAGTTGATTGTAATGAATTATATGTCAAATGAAAGCATGCAATGTGGAAAGTGTCATCTATTAATATTTTACAGAGTTTGAGTTAAAACCTTGAGCAATGCTGATTATATCCATGATTGCAAGCTCTCAGTTGATATATAACATTTTACAACTGACCAGTGAACTTTTCCTCCCTTTTTTTGTGGGACAGAAAGGTCACATAATTTGAGGTAACCCTTGATACTCCCAATATCAGAATTGTTAATTTGAGATATAATCAGCATTATCTTATCCATTTTCCCCTTTTTCTGGAGGGGGGTGGGGAGAAAGAAAGTTTGGAAACCCAAACACATTATTTAGTTTTGATAATAGGAAGCTGTATACTGAATTTGGAAGTCCTAGCTCTTATCTCCTAGGATAAGTTCTACAACCCCACCTTTTTTTCGGGGGGATGAGCAAATTTGGGGAGTCAAACCCATGTGCAATCTTAAGTTATGATAAGAGAAAGCCATATTTTGAATTTGGTCTAGTTCTTATTGTTAAGGATGAGAATCTACAAGATTACTGTACAAGAATCAAAACCAGAGTTTTGCAAGGCAAACTCCTCTGCTTACTAGAATCAATTATGCTGGATATAAGAATCAATTTGAAAGTGTTCAATGTAATGGAATAACCAGTTTTTACTTATTAAGGATTGATAAAAGTAATAGGGTTGCTGTAGGGAGAGACTGGAGGGTAAGAAAAGAAGATCAAGTTCTTTCGGCAACTTCACTTTTTTTTGAAGTGATTTGGCTATTGGGATCATATGGTAGGGGTTTATCATTCCTAGACAACTAATGCTCATTTGGCATTGTTTATTCTCCCAGAGCCAATAATTAAGTTCAATAACATAAGCATTTACACTGCACAGCAAAAAAATTAGAGAAACCTTAAAGCAATATTGTGTATGGTTCTCTCATATATCTTTAACCCTTCCAGGGTTCCCAATGAATATAGATGTTTGTGTTTAGAACAAGAAAAAAGTTAGAGTTAAAAGAAACAGAAATTGCTGTTCGAATTTTTTCTTACATATAACTTATAAAAATGCGCAATTCAAGTCTGAAAAATATATTCTTTTTTCATTTGATGCAAATTTTATTAAACTACAATATAAATAATTCATTAAAGCCATATGATTACCATTTTTTATCCTCTATGCCCTCAGTGTATGCACACTGAGGGCATTTTACTCCCCCCAAATTGGCAGAATTTTAAAAGATTTTACCTCCCCCCTCCTCAATATATTGGCTATGCAACTCTGATATAGATGTTTGATTTTTACTCTTGGTGTACAAACCTTTGGGGGCAGTTAGCCAAAATTTCACATTTCAACACCCAAAGGAAAAATTCATAATGTTTAGTAAAAAATGTAGCCCAGAAAATGTTTTTCCATTTCATAAACAGGACAGGATTTGGGTTGTTTTACCTCTGAGCGGCACTTTTTTGCAAACCATTGACTAAATGACCAGGTCACATGGACCCCAAAGACTCAAAGAAGGTTGGGGGAGAGGACCCAATGGAACAGCTGTTGGGAGACAGACGGTAGCCTCCTGTCAAGGCCATCAAGCATGTTCTTTAATGTGCACAGGGTATGGCTCTCCCACACACAGGGCCATGGCTTAAGGTTCCATCTGATGGACGGTGGCCTTTCCAAGCCCATCTGACTGTGGGCAGGGCGGGGAATTTTGCGGAGATAAATTTCAATGCTGACCCAGCTTGGACTTGAACCTGGGAACTACAGATTAACAGGACAGGAAATCCCATTAATGGCAGCAAGCTAATCATTCTTACATAAAGCTGGCTTGTGTTTTAAAATAAACTACACTGAAAAGAATCATTAAAAGAAATAAAAATCATGTTTCAGGTATTATATTATTTGGGAAGAAATTTCCTTTCAATTAATATATAATTTAATTTAATTTTTATTCATCAGGTTTTTCAAATTAAGCCTTAATTGCAGAGTGTGATCTATTTTTTTGCTATATCACTGTGAAGAAGTCTTATTAAAATTAATATGCTTGTAAATTTATTTAAAATTTTCACTTTCATAAAATTCAGAATTAAATTATGTTTAATTTGGTATATAAAATGCCCTATTTTGGTTGATTGCTTATTAAAAACTTCTAAAGTGGAATTGTTAGTATGACTCAGCACAGTTGTCAAAAGCTTGTACTTTTCTCAAAGTATGGTACCAAGAAAAAAAATTACAAAATGAGAAATATTCTTATTTCAAGTAAATATTTTTTTTTGTCAGAAATAAATAGCATTTCTATTCATGTACATTACAATCATTTCTGTCTATTAGTTCTTTTAAAGAATTTTTTATTTGTATTGCCAGATGCATGTTTTACTACATGACTCAAAAATCTGTATTAAAATAAAACTTGTCTTTTTTTGTTATATATTTTATTTTCAGAAAATCCAGAATTAAATGCTGATTAATTTGGCATATAACATGCCATAATTCAGAATTTCATTAGTTATTTGCCAAAAAAAGTTCTAAAGTTAATTTTTTTGGTAGAGAAAAAATAACTTGATCTCTGGATGTAAACCAGTCTTTCAGGCAGGACCCTGAAAGGATTAATGTGGCATAAATTTGAAGTGTTTGGAGTGTCTGGTGCAAAGTGAAGCAATGTTATTGTGATGAGGAAGCATGTAGTGCTTTCAGGGTAAAGGAGTGCATGCTTTATATGCCACAAATCACTACATCCCAAAAATTTCAATTGGGTTCAGATCATGTGATTAGGATGGCCAGAGGAAATGACTGAATTCTTAACTATGTTCCTCAAACCATTCACAGACAAATTTTACATGATAAACTGTGGCATTTATATTCTAAAACTGTCCATTCCCACCAGGAAAGAAATGAAGCATATTCATGCAGAATGTGATTGGATATGCTGTTTAAATAGGCTATAGCATTTTAATGATTCTTGATTTATTAGTGGACCCAATCCATGCCACATGAACATTCCACATACCCTAACTCTCATTCCAGCAGCTTACAACAGTGGATGTGACATGTGAAGTGTCCATCACCTCATGCAGTTGACACAACACTTAGCTCTGCCATCTGTAGAAAACAGCATATATCAAGATTCATTTGACCAAATAACCTTTTTTCAGTTCTCTACAGTCCCCTCACATTTCTACTGTCATCAAAGCCTCATTTTCTGTCTTTTTTTTTTTGGCCACTACAAAAGTTTCTGAATAGGCTACCAAGTGCCAAATTGCAAATATTTGAGTTCCCTGCACATTGTTTGATATGGGTTGATCTCATATGCCTCTGTAAAGTTGTATGGTCCCTCTCCTGTAGTTCCCAGGTTCGAGTCCCAGCTGGGTCAGCGTTGAGATTTATCTCCGCAAAATTTCTCCGCCCTGCCCACGGTCAGTAGGGGACACCGATGGGCTTGGAAAGGCCGCCGTCCGTCGGATGGGACATTAAGCCGTGGCCCATGTGTGGGAGAGCCATCCCTGTGCACGTTTAAGAACACGCTGGATGGCCTTGATGGGAGGCTACCATCTGTCTCCCAACAGATGTTCCAGTGGGTCCCCTCCCCCAACCTTCTCTGAGCCTTCGGGGTCCTTGTGGCCTGGCCATTTAGCTCATGGTGTGCAAAAAAGTGCCGTTCAGAGGTAAAACAATCCAATCCAACCCTCTCCTGTAGTACTGGATGTCTGTCTAATTATTCCTGCCAGACTTAAAAGACTACATCTGCTAACCATCTGATACACATTGGTAGCCTTGAGCAAATCCTGTGAGTTCTAGTTTTGGCTTGGTCGCAGCAGTTTGTCAATCACATGCAATACCAACTTTTGGAAGTCAATTACATCGTTTTTCCCATCTCACGGTAACTTGTATTTGACAGCTCAAGAATAGTGACATTCTCCTTTGCATTATTTATGGCAAATAGTACACGGTTTTCAATTTTTTTGGCCAGAAAGTATACTTCAGGCATCATGTCTACGTAAAAAATTTAAATTGATCAGAAAAGCAAACTTTTACTAAACAAATTTTGACTTTATTGAAATGTACTCAAAAAGAACTTGCTGCTAAACTGGGCATTAACTTGTCTACACTCTTGAAAAATTTTAAAAGAGATCTTATTTGAAATTGCTACAAATGCTAACCTACTTAGGAAAAGGAAACTCATTAAGATCTTTTTAGGATCTAGAAACTAAGAAAAATCTTACATGAGAATGTTCAAGCAAGCTAATACTGAACATTTTTTTCAACCTTTTCTGATTATCAAGTAATATATATACATATCTTCTGCAAAATTAATAAAGGGAATGGTATGTAGTGATTAAAATGTGATTTCAGGCAAATTTACATGCATAATTATGTTATTTTTTTAAATGTTTCCAAGTTTAATAAAATTAATATAAATTACAATATTAATGCATATATTAAAATGCTCAAAAAGTATTGGAAATTTATCAACTTGTACAGCATGAGTATATTATAATTAATTATTGCACCAGGTTCAATATATAGTGGTAAAAAGAGAATTGCTGGTTTAAGACTCTGCCAATTGTTTATAAGAATCAAGCTGTTCTGAATAGACATGATTACAATAATATGGCCTAGAATAAAGTATACCGAAATTTGGCAACACTGCATGTCACATGTGTGGGGAGACATTCTGTCAATAACATAGGATGGATGACATTGAACTCTGAACAGGGTGTATGAGCAGCTGCATCATAATGGCATCCAGTATTCGAGAAAAAAACCTTTGTTCTGGAGCATTATTTTCATACATACAGGCAAGGGTGCAAGGGGAATGAAATGTGAAATGGAATGTGAGCATTTTGAGGAACAGTTCCCCAATTACATGAATTATTACTGGTAAAAATATTCCAAGACTGGAACAGCAGTAGTACCTCAATGGAAGCAGTGTTTGGGAAGTAAATGGACTGCCACAGCTAATGTGTATGGAGGAGGTGCTTGACAAAATTCTTAGATCAGCGAGGGAAACTCAATGGTGAATAGCAAAAGAACTGGCTATGAAGAGAACATTTGTACAAAAACGATATACATGTTGGGGGCTTTTTAATAACATTTGCAAGTTAAGCAAAAGATGAAAGAATAAGATTTCTTATGAATATGTTTTGTGTTCACACTCTCAATAATTTTTATGAAGATGAGTTTTTTCTGCAATATATGTTTTTTTGATGAATGCTACATGTTGTTGCAGTGATAAATTAGCAAGCATGAAATGAGGTTCGAAATTTCTAGTAACCAGATGAGGTAGTAGAATATCCTCTTCGAGGTGAGAAAGTTACCATCTGGTATGACATTTCTGGGCATAGTTTTATCAGACCTTATTTCATTGAAGATAATCAGGATAAATTTGTCACAGTGAATCACGCATATTACTTACAGCAGACTATCAAGGCCCTTTCAGCATGATCTGAAATGTACTGCCAAGCAAAAAAATTTGCCTTTTGGGTACCAAGAGGTTCAAACAAGATGGAGCTATCTATCTATCTATCTAATGGCTTGGAATATAGTGCATATCCTCTAGTAGCTTTCCAAATTGTCTCATCTCGGTCCTCCCCTGATCCTGGTATAGATTATCCAGTCCCTCTGAATTGCACTATACAATTAATGCTTCATTTTGGAAAACCTGATGAATAAAAATAGTTAAATTACATATTTATCAAAAGGAAATTTCCTCCCAAATAATATAATATTCAACCTGAAATATGATTTTTATTTATATGATTCTTTTCAGTATCATATATTTTAAATATGGCCAGTGTTATACAATGTGACTTGGATTTCTCACATTCACGTGATTTTCTGAACTGGTTATGAAATAAAAAAACTTCCTTGGCTGCTTTTTTTTTTTACTAAATATTATGAATTTTTTTGTTGGGTGTTGAAGTTTGGCGATTTGGCTAAGTGCAGAAAAGTTTGTGCACCAAAGCAAATAAAAAAGCATTATATCGTCTGTGTGGTATAGCCAGATATGGGGGTGGGGGGGTGTTGGCTTTAAAACCATTCAATATAAACATAAAAACTCATAATTAAAAAAAATATATATATTCTTCTAGAGGGGGAGGGGGGAGGTGAAACATTTACAGTGAGTTTAATGGAGGGGAGGCCTTCCCAAAATTGCACCTCCCACATTATGGCTGATTTCTGTGGCAAGGAAGTCGATTTTGCCTCCATATCCAAAACATTCATTTTCAGAAAATGGTACAAGCTCAAAATTTTTTGCTAAAAAAAAAAAGAAATAATAAAAGAAAAATTACATATAACCTAATGGGATGTTAAATAAAATATCTGCAACAACTTTTAAGCCAGCCTCCGATATGACATAACTCAAGAAGATTGATAAATCAGCCGATCGAAAGATTGCTAACTTATGGAAATAAATCGAGAGAAATAAATTTGCTTCCACATCCAAGACCTCATTTATTTTCAGAAAACGATACCAGATCAAAGTTTTACTGAGAAAGTAATAAATAATAAAATAAAAATTAACATATAGCCTAATGCAATGTTAAAATATCCACAGAAACAAGTTGTAGGCCGGCCATACAATGTAGAATAACCATGAAAAAAAAATCAATACTCATCAATCGGCCAAAAGATCGCTAATTTCCGAAAATAAACTACTGAAATGAAAACTAACTAAGGTTTAAATATAAAAAAAGCATATACTAACTTTACAAAGGGTATCCAATATGCTGGACCAAACCTGCAAAATAAAAATTATAGCACACGTAACAGAGATTGCATGTGTCAGCCATCTGCGTCTTGTTTGCCTCAGTGAAGCATAACTAATTAAATGAAGCTGCAACCAGAATTTCTAAGAAGGATGCATTTATTTCCAGTTTCGATTTTAAGGCAGGAAAGATGCATAGAATGCTAGAAAAATGATAAAAATAACTTGGGAATACTGAAATAGGTTTATGACAGAAAAGAGTGATATGGGGAAAAAAAAATGACGGTATGCATTTTGTAATTACTTCCAAAATCTATCGTTTTTAAAAATAGCAGCTTTTTTGTTAATTTTTAGGAGATTTTCAAAATTTTTAAGGAAAAATTTGTTAATAGTTCAAATCAAACTTGTGAGCTTAAATCAGAAGGTTGCTTCAGCAAATAGGAATGTTAACAAGCAAATCGGGAATACTGTTTAGTGCTTCTAAGAAATGGCAATCAGATGGCTTTATAAAATTACTTATATTGTTGTTTAATAAAATATGCATCAAATTAAAAAAACAAAATATTATTTTGAAAGATTGAATTATATATTTTTTATAAGATGTATATTAAAAAAAATTACAACAGCAATTTTTATTTTTTAAAAATCGATTTTTTTTTGTTGTACTAAAAAACAGATACATATGTCCTTGGCCCCTCATTTCAGATTCTGTGAACGTATACAGACCACGTGGACACTGGAAGGGTTAAAAGTCCAGAATTTATTACATACCACCAATTTTAATGATTTAAATTTGACACTTTGAACACAGATTACAAACCCTTGGAGTATTTTAAATGTTAGTATTTGTAAACAAAAAATAAAAATTAGTAGTTTCAAATAAGTTTTAGTCATCATATTTTTAAGAGGTCTATTAAAAAGCATATGCAAAAGTATTATTGACCTCGTAACAATGGTAATTGGTTAAATATAAAGAAATGTGATTACAGAGGAAAACTAAACAGCACGAGAAATCCTCAACTTGATATACATGAAATATAACCTTAGCCAACTATCAGTATAAAATTATATTTAACAAATAGTTTCATGAAGCCTTTCCAAACTATTTAAAAAATTCCCCATCTTCAAATGGTAACACAAACTTTTTAAAGAAACTGCTATTTAAATGTTTTAAAATCATCAATGAGTACACATAACTTTGAGCTTTGTTTCTTCAGTTATAGATTTTTAGAGATTAAGAACTGGAACTTTTAAAATTTATATATTTAAACTTATATTATTCCTTATCTTGCAGTCAATTTAACATTTCAAATGTTAACTTTCCACAATATCAATAAGTTTGCATTATGAAGTAAAAATATTGTGGGTTGAGTTATTTGGGTGGAAAAGCTGAACACATCTTACTTCTTTGGACTCAGTGGTTTAGAATAATCTTATTCTATCTGAGTACCATCTGGTCAGGGTCCTTCTACAAACTTGTATTCTAACAGTTATTTGCTATCATTCAAACATCTATATATATATACCTTAGGTAAAAAGCATTTAATAACTTTATGTCAATATAATTAAGAATATTAAAAACACTCCATATAAAGTTTATGCACAAAATAACAAAAAAAAAAAACCTCCTCAAGCAGCTGCTTACCACAGAAGTCTGACAGTTTAATATGTCATAGTGGAAGGGATATGTGAGGATGTCAGGTCCTCAGCAGATTTTTTGCCAGCTGCAAGTGGTGTTCCAGGTGGTCACCCTCCCAGGTACTGACCACACCCAAAGCTGCTTAACTTCGGTGATTGGATGAGAACCGGTGTTTTCAGAGTTACCACAATGTCGCAGTTTGACAGCAAGTTTTAATAATATCCATAAAAGATTAATTACAAACTTCTTAAAATGTTTGTTTTAAAAGTTACACCAATGTTGTAGTTTGACAGCAAGTTTTAATAATATCCATAAAAGATTAATTATAAACTTCTTAAAATGTTGATAAATTTAATTGAGAATGCCTCTCAACTAATGGAAGGTTATAGTGAGAATAAAAAAAAAATCCTCCGCAATACTGTATAGAGTAGTATTACAAATGCAAACTATACTTTCTGCCAGCTTATTTATTATTCGAAGTGTTACAATTGTCATTCTCAATTAGTTTATTTTTCAAATTGTGGAATCAATTTTATTTGAAAGATTTCTGAATCTTAACAGATTGACAATATTTGATTTTAGAGATCATTAAAAAATCTGTCTTGGAAAATGCAGTTGATAGTCAATATGGAATACAACAAAGAATCAAGTGATTTTGAAACACTGCTGCTTACCAATGTGGATCAAGCGCCCCATATGTTTAAGCAAACCCTGAGCTTTTATGAAATCTGCTCCAGAAAGGCAATCAAGAACAATATTTACTCCTGAAAAGTAAAAAGGAAACAAATTATAATGTGGCTATGATATAAAATTTTTTATTTAAATATAGCAGCATAAGAGGCTAGACAACTTGAAGCAAAATGTTTTTGAAATCAGAAATACAATAACAAGAATTAATATTACTTCACTACTTCCAATACCACTTTTATAAAACTCAGGGGCACCTTTTCTGTTAGACAGCTGTCAAGGGAGGCAAATTTTAGGTCTGCTATATATTTTAACAGTGTTGTGTTGGGTTGTTTTACCTCTGAGCGACATTTTTTTGCACACCATGGGCTAAATGCCAGGTCACAAGGACCCCGAAGGCTCAGAGAAGGTTGGGGGAGGGGACCCACTGGAACAGCTGTTGGGAGACAGATGGTAGCCTCCCGTCAAGGCCATCCAGCATGTTCTTTAACGTGCCCAGGGTATGACTCTCCCCCACACGGGGCACGGCTTAACGTCCCATCCAATGGACGGCAGCTGTTCCAAGCTCATCGGTGTCCCCTACTGACCGTAGGCAGGGCGGGGAATTTTGTGGAGATAAATCTCAACGCTGACCCAGCTGGGACTCGAACCTGGGAACTACAGATTACGAGTCTGGTGTGCTACCGACTGAGCCACCCCTGCCCCATTTTAATAGTGATTAGGAAACAGAAAACTATCATTAATATGCAATAAAGCAAAAACTAAGTATTCTACAAAAATGTAAAATTTGATTTTTTTTGCTTAATATATTATTAGTACTTCTGAGATATGGAAACTTATATTTGTGTACAATTCAATAGTTATGGTCAAATTTTGTTAAAAAACAAAACAAAAAAATATGTTGAATACCGGGTTTCTAAAAAGTTAAAGTTAACGTTTTTTTGCCTTAATGAAATTTAATCTTTAGTTTACCCTTTCTTTTGCTATCAGAAGCATGTCATTCATATTTATTTATTAACATGAAAAAAACATTTTTTATATGCCTTTTTAATAATGTTTCCTTTAAAAAAAAACAAAAAAACATGAGATAATAGTTTCACTTTGTCATCTATCTGTCTGTAGACAGATAGACATGGAATTTTTTTGTCTATAGAGATATATTAAAAATTCCTTTTACCTTGAATAGGTATTGATGAAATATTACATCTGCACTTTCTGAATCTTCCAAAACCTATAATTGCACCTTCTAACAGGTAGAAAAAGTTGAAAATTCCAAAAATTTAAATGATGTAGTTAAGTAACATTTTCAAAAATGGCTGGGAAGAAATCTAGTTGTGAATGAAGTGTATTTTCAGCAATATGTGTCTAGACTGTATGCTTGCAGTAAACTGGAATCGGAATTTAAGTTTTTGTTGTGTAATAATTTTTCTGAAAACACTCAAATGATATCCAAACCAACAATTCTAGAGTTAAAGCCCATTTCAAAATGTTGATCTCTTATTGGGTTATCTCTGAACACCACATTTTTGCACACAATGGACTAAATGGATAGATCACAAGGACCCAAAGTGTTCAGAGAAGGCTGGGGAAGGGGATCCACTGGACAACTGCAGGAGATAAATGGAAGCCTCTCATCAAGGTCATCCACCAGCATGTTCTTTAACCCTAGATGTGGCAGCTGTCGAATTTTCAGCAGCTGAGGTAGTTCTTAAGGCTATCTAAAATTCAACTGCTGCTGCTACTAGGATCCTTATACAGGGTATGGCTCTCTTGCACATGGGGTTGTAGCCCCATGTGCAGGAGAGCCATACCCATTAATGTACCATCAACAGATGGTACATTAATGGGTACGGCCCTTTCTCACTGAGGGCTGAACAGGAGTTAAAGGATAAAAATTTCAATATAGGCAAAGTTGGGATTTAGATCCAGGAATTTCAGTAAACAAGTCTGGTGTGCTATCAATTGAGCCAACTCTGCCCTGATCTCATTTGTGTGCCAATGAAAATACTCTTTCTTTTTTGCCTTGGTGACACTATGAAACTTGAACTTTATATACTGAAACCATCACCTTTTTTATTTATTGCCTTAATGAAATTCATTATTAAAGCCTAATTTAAAATAAAACGGGTAAAAAAATGTGGTTTTCATCAGCCAATGGATTTAGTGAGGACTTTTTTGATCTGATATGAATTGCAGCAATGCCAGATTTTAATTTTATAACAAGATTGTTTGGATCAATTATTCTTTCCCATTTACAGAGGAAGAAGCAGCATTTTGTAACTCTCTATTGCAAACACAAGAGACCTAATCAGTGGCGGCTTGCGTATAGGCACCGTGTAACTGCAACACCCCCAATTTCAACTTGATATTATCGATAACATTTAATATAATGAGTCCTTTTTTCTTTAATTCTTTCTTTATACTTGTACAATATATAATCCTTAAGCTTAATGTCAGTAGTCATCCCCCAGTTTATGAAAAAGATACAAAAATCTTTGTATGGAACTGTGCGCTTCACAGTACTAGCGACGAGGCATTTGACTGTTGTGTGCATGCGCACATAGGAAGCTACATGCGAGGCTGCAAGGGAGAGAGAGAGAGCACTGTCGTTCCCGCAGTGCCGACCCTAGCGTGCTGGTTGAAGGTAATTTTTTTTTTACTCCGCGTGTGTTGTGCTTAAAAACCGTGTACCATATTCTTGAATGTGATAAAGAGTAGAATTAGATTATTATCCTGCTTCCAGCTATTCTATTTGATTCATTTTTTTTTCGCACAAATTAAAACAAGAATGGATTTCATTTTTAAATGAATAGATTAAGCTTGAACTGTAACAATTTAGGTTAAAGTAAGTAAAAAAAATGTTTGATTTTGTTCTTTTAGGATTTTATCAAGTTTGTGAATAAATTTTCTTTTTATACATGTTTGTTTCCTTTTACACAATTTTAAAACAAAGGCTAAAAATTTTCTGGAGCAGCACCCCCACTAATTTTAGCTACGAGCCGCCACTGGACCTAATGTGAAGATTATAAAAATATATAACACTATTAAGTTGTTATTACTGGCATTTGCTTGTGTCTGGTTGCATGCTGATTTCCAAGGAAATTTTTTTTAAACTTTTGAACAAAACAAAAACCATGAATGAATTTATTTCTCTCGCTTTTTTTTTACATCAAGGGAAAAATTCATTATCTAATCAACTGTATTATTTAGAGAAAGTTTGCACTGGAAATGAATAGAAAACTATGAAATATAGAAAGCATAAAATAATGCAGATTAAAAGATTCATAAAACTTTAAAATTCTTTATTATTTATCATGAAGTTAATAGCTTGAGAAAATAGGAGAGCGAGAAGTTTGTGAAAAGAGATGACTGTTTTAACAGTATGCTTAAAAAGATTTTTGAGTGGGTGAGAAAATTGCAAGCTGGTTTAACCTTTTTGTCATCTGTTGGTTTGAAGAACTTTTACCTATGCAGCATTGCATTAAAAATATTACCTGTAGGAGATATTTTTAGCACTTCTTGCACAAAATCTACTGAGTGATAGTCAATAGCATGAGTAACACCATTGTTTCTGATGTATTCATGTTTGCAAGCAGAGGCTGTTCCAAATACTGTTACATTTTCTACTGTGTTAGCAAGCTGTGTTGTAGCCCATCCAACACCTCCTGTATGGAAGATAAATTGTTATAATAGTCATTTGTAAATCATATATAATGTATATAACATACACAGAATATTTTTTTATAATAGCCAGGAACATTTTGTTGCATTAAAAATAAAAATCTATAAATAATTTAATGCTCAATCAGAAAAAAGTAATAATAATAGGCAAGTATGAAAAAATTTAATATGTTAATTTCACCATTTAACTTTTAACATATTAAGCAATAAAGGCTAAACTTTTCTGAATGCATAATTTGAACTATCAGGTCTTCCAGAAAGTTTTATATCAATGTTTTCCACTTTCATTGCTTTGGCATTGATGTATATTTAGGAGATCCGATAGATGGCAGTACATTCAAATGTGTCATTCAAAAGGTTCTTATACTTTGCTTAATCAGAGCAATATTTATAATCATTTAACACCAATGAAATCATTAACTACAAATAGTGTTATTTGTGTGTGTTTGTTTTACAAATTTAAACTCTACAGAGAAGCAGCTCGAAACATTTGTAATGCATTTGGGGAAGATTCAATAAGTGAACATGCAGCACAAAACTGTTTTTTGTGAAAAAAAATTTCACCTCATGTCTGAGGATGAGATGTGGCAAGATCAACCCTGGAATAAATTTTTATGAATAAAAAAATTTTTTTTAATGCACTGACACAGTCTTTTGGACATTACAATTTGGCCTTTGTTGAACTCACTGAGGTCCGCTGCCTTTCCCATCTGAAGAACAATAACAACACTGATTAACAGAGCTCAGTATCAAGGTGTTATTTATACCGTTTCATGACCTTCACACATGCTGTCGTTTACCTGCAGTTGCTTCAATTTGCATAAAGATGTGCTGATCATAATGTTTTGGCTCTTTGTTGGATATTTCTTTGGTAGCGCACCATTCCATTTCAGTTTTCTGTGCGACTCTTCATCTAAAATGTTTGCCCAAGTATGACCTAGAACTTACTAAAATAAAGAATTACCATGTTATATCAATGAGAATATAACTTCGAAGCTCTATAACTTATAAAATATTCATTTAATGGAAAAAAATTAACTGATGATAAATTAAATATCATAATCAAATCTATTTAAATCTCAATTTTCAACAATATTCGTTCGGTATTTAAAGAGGCACAGAAGCTGGAATATTTAACAAATTATTTTCATAAATATCATTAGTGATTGTCTAATATTGAAATAATCATTATGCAAACTTTTAAAATGCTTATTTTATTAAATGGTCTGAAACAATGCTTGTTATTTAAGTTTCAATTAATTTCTGAGGCATATTCTTCTGATGCATCTACAGATGCAGAACGCTAATAATACTACGTCTAGCACTACAATGAATTGACGGGACACCCCCCTAATTGTGGTGGCAACAACATAAGTAGGAGTATCCCACAGTAGTTTTTTGACACAATGGGAGGAGAGTGAACTTTATATTAATATTGAATTAAGTATTTTTATAAGATATATGTAAGAACATTTTGATATGGCAATTTCTTTTCTTTTAACTGAAGTTTTTTTGTTGTACTAAAACAAACATAGATGTCTTGAGCCTCTCATTTCAGATTGTGTCCACATCTATATTCGTTGGGGACCCTGCAAGGGTTAATCAAATCTGATCTATGCCAAATTTGTCTCAAGCTTTTGTAAAGATTGGAAATTAGTGAAGAAACAGCAAGATCTCACATGCCATAGGAAATTTCAGAAGCTAAACTAGTGGGTATATCTTGAATTGTCTGCTAACAATAAAGAGTAATCAGCTTATCACTGATTTCTTGACATAACTGGGTGCATTTGTGGATCAAATTTTAACTTGCAATGAAAAATGTACTGCAATAATAAATGCTTGTACCAATGTTTGTTGCCCAACAATCTGGCAAAACAGACTTTGAAGCCAGATCTTCAACCTTGGAAAGAAATGCTTTCCATTTGGCAGACACCTACTGAAATAATCATTTTCAGATGTAGGAAAATAAAACCATTACAATTGAAGTCTATTTAGAGCAAATTCAGAGGGTTTACAATGGACTACTGGAAAAGCATCTATTATTGGTCAATCAAAAGGGTATTGCAGGATAACATACATTCACATACAAAAAAAGTTACCTGAGAAAACAAACAGCCTCAATTCACCCTATTCCACAGATAATTTGCCACCTGATTTGCATCTTTTTTTTGTCTCTGGATAATCATATATGCCGTCCCATGGCCAAGTGGTTAGCATGCTTGGCTAGTGATCTAAGGGACCTGGGTTCGAGCCCCAGGTAAGGCATGGATGTAGGTGTTGTATTTTCTGCTGAGGTCCTGCCATCCTCACAGTTCTTCTGCTATGGCATATAAACTGACAGGCTTCTGTCAGACCTCTGTGGCAAGCAGCTGCCTGAGGGGGTATTTTTTTTATTTTTATTTTATTATAATCATTGCAGAGTAAGTGGTTTAATACTTGAAGGGACTTACAAGAGGAGTTATCCACTTTTTTTCGTCTCTCAAGACTTTCTCTCAATGAGGTGTGTGTATATATATAAGCTTGTTTCTTGTTGGGAGAAAGTGGTGGAGTGTAATGAATATTATTTTGTCTAGGATATTATATTAATAAAATTTATTTAAACTCATTTTATAATGATTTGATATTGTACTTCACAAATGGAAAAACTTTTTGACGAACCTGATATGTGAATGGAGAGGATTAGAAGAGGGTGATCAAGTTAGTGCTGCCAAAAATGTTTATCCACAAAAAGGCATATCATGTTAAAATTTTTAATTTAACCAACAATTGGCATATCATTATATGAGTTTTAAATCCTGAAATTAAATATCATTATCTCATCTACTATTATGAAGAAAATATCATTCAGTGATATATCTGTACTTTTTTGTAATCTGTAAGTTTATATTTTACACTGAAATATGATATAAAGTAAATTATAACTTAAGATTTAATTCTCTATGTCACTGTTAAATAATTTAAAGGCATTTTGACTAAATATCTATGCTATTGAGTATCAAAAGTTATTGTAATTGCCCCAAGTTTTAGAAGTGAATCAACATATGATATATCATTTTTGCTGAAGTTCACAGCCACTTGCCCATACAACCTCAATTATCTGATGCTTCCACTTTAAAATTGGAATCATGCTGCTCTCCCCTGGCTTTCACTCAAAACACCATAAACTAAGAGCTGGAATGATTATGGAAAGGCATTTGTAATGCATTCATATATATATAGGAAGTACACTCAAATCAGCCCTCTGTGAATGCCAAGAAGTATTTATGGCCTTTGAGACCTATAGGTTGCAGCATCATTGCAGTGCAGCTCTAAAATCACTTACCATAGCATTCCAGAGTACCAAAAGGTCAGCATTTTGGTCCACATAGGGACTTGCTTGCCAAATTTAAACTTCACATACTTTTGATTGATTGATTTAACCCTCCTGGGTTATGCATTTATCCTCTCTGCTTTGTAAGCACCAGAGTAAGGCTTAAGCAATGGTCATATGGTGGTGCCACACAACCATTACTTTGCAAATGCTTTTAAAAAGTATTACTAGAAACCACTTAGCTGTGGCAAGGAGAATATGTTCAAGCCACCTGGAGGATTAATGGGCTATGATAGCCAAAAAAAAATGTTAAAGCTACAACTCACCAGCAACCAGTAAACCAACAAGTTCTAGCATTGGCAGCAACTCAGCATCTCCTGTAGTTAGACTACTCCATGCTTAAATTCTTCACTTAATTTTAAGGACTTTGTGACACTGCAAGAAATTACCTCTTCAAAACTTTCCCATGAATGGATATACAATAGTATGTTGATTTATTTGTAAAAGTTGAAGCAATCACTCTTGATACTACATAGCATTGATATACAGCTGAATAATTTAACAGTGACATAGAAAATTATCTTAGTTTAACTATTGTGCTGTAATTCCTCCATTGCTTTTGTAACTGATAGAATATATTTTTGTATTATTCTTTGGATGGGAATATTAAGGTCCAAATGAAGTATCTTACATGACAATCTTCATTGTCATGCAAAACATTAGTATACTGGAAGCATAATATTTTCATTAAAACCTTTATTACCTAAATTGACTAGATTATTAGTTTGTTCAATAATTTTTTTTGCAAAGTTCACATGAAAAATTAATATTTAAAGGCATGATGATGTGTTTCACATGTGACATATCAGATATAAGCTGCTGTGAAAGATTATGTTTTCACATGCATATTGTTGAAAAGATGAAACAACTCATCTGGGCTTTTTAGCTTGGTTTTATGCAAGGAGTGGCATGGGCAGTGGCCAATGAAAATGTTTTTTTTAGTACAAGGCAATGTACATGGAGAGAGAAAAAAAAGTTTTTCAGCAGATTCTAGACAGTTTCTTTTCTTCCAACACCTCAGTGGGCTGTTCAATTGATAGTTGATACATTGTCTTTTGTCATCTAAAATCCCCAAGGGAGACATCAACTTCTCAAACCATAGCATGTAGAGCAATAACTACACTAGGAAACTTTGTGTAAACTGCGGGGATCAATCAGATTGATTCTTTGTATTTCATACAATATTTTTTAAATCGTGAAAGGAAAGATCACAGTTGAAACTTTTACCAAGAAAAAAAATTATGAAAGACATCCATCTGACACTCAAAGGACTAATATTCTTTTAAATCAGTTTTAATTAAAGTTATATTTATATATGTAATGTTATGAATTTAAAATTTTATTCTGTAATATTTTCTTCCAATACTGACCATTATTGCTGCTTAGAAATTTTATTGTGTGGCATACAATTTGGATTTGCTGAGTTTTAGGGAATAATGTAGTGCCAGAATCTATCTCAGGAATTCTAGTTATTTCTCAAAGGAAATAGTATATCAATTTGCATTGGGATTTTCAGGAATCTACCTCTGACAAAAACTGAGGTCTTAGTATATTCATATTATAGCCTTACAAGCAATGGTATAAGTTTTGTGTTCTTTTAAACACTTAACATTTTATGTTTACTTTCATACTTGTTTAGAGAAAAATATAAAGTGCTCCAAAAGATAATTTATATGAAAGAAAAATTTTGATACCTGCAGCAGCTTGTATCAGGACACTTTGACCTTGTCTTAGATTTCCAAAATCAAAAAGAACAAAATAAGCAGTAAGATAATTAATAGGAATGGATGCAGCTTCTTCAAATGTCATATTCTCAGGAATAGGAAAGCACTGATTTACTGGAACGGATGCAAATTCTGTCCACATACCATAAGTAAAGTTCCAACACATTACACGATCCCCTACCTGAAAGAATCACATCAATTAAGTTCTTAATATTGTGCTTTTTGAAAAATTTATTTAAAGTTAAGATAGGTGTTAAACATAAATATTTGGAGTTTAACAAGATTCAGGAAAAACTGATTTTTTAGTTATAAACAGAAATTAGCATTTTGTAGAGATTATATATTTGCCCTAATCATATTTAGTTTAGAAAGTTTAACATTTTTCTCTTGATAAGAAAACTTTATATGTGCAACTAACAAATATTAGCATGTCTATTTTGGAAATTTTCCATCACTAAAATCATTGTGAAATCTAATACATAATTATTCTGTGAAAAAACAAAAATGAACACACTTCTGTTTTACTTATATTAGCTAACAATTTTTATTTCACTCAGTCATTCATGCACATAAATAATACTCAAGCAGCCATGGGCTATGGAGGTCCAACTGCACTCTGCAATTTAGTTCTCCATAAACATCTATCCTGACCACTGCTGGCCCTCAACCATTTGTGTTTCAGTCTACTCTTAATTTTTTTTTCATTGTTAAAACACAGAAGAATGAAATATTGAACCACATTCAGAAGGAATGTGGGAACTGTTGAAGGGAATTTTATAAAAATGTCCCTTTAAGAATAAATGTTTTCACAAAAAAACGATTAAAAGACCTTCTGGCTCAGGAAAAAATTTAACTGAAAGTTTTCTGCTGTTGAGAAATAAATATTTTAAAGCTTATACTCCAAACCACTTGCATATTAAAAAGTTTTCAGGAGTAAATTCAGAAGCTTTTCAGAGCAAGGCCAGCACTCTGTTTAAAGCTTCCTTCTTTCATTCACTTGAATTACCCTTTACATGTTGTGAAGGGTGATTTGAGTGCTTCAGCTGCAAGTGAGGATGGATAAGGCCATTATCTGAATAGCCTCGTGGATGATGGTTTCATAGTAAGTGGATGCACATGCTAGCAGTGTGCCATGCTCTCACAGTCTATGGTAGTGCATGTTGAATTGCCAGTTTGATAGTGGGCAGTTGTTGATCAGATATCAGCCAAAACAATCCATTGACTGCCACTGCCAATTCAACATGCAGCCACAGACTAGGAGCATGCCCCACTACTAGCACATGCATCCACTTACTGTAGAACTGTCTGCAATGCTACTGAGAAAATTACCTTGTCTATCCCTAATTGCAACGAAGACACTGGAATCACCCTTCACAACATGTGAAAAATTCTAAACAACCCTAAAGTCATGAAACAGTGTCACTTTGCTGAAGACAAAGCACTGACTTTGCTCCTGAAAACTTTTTAAATTTGCAAATGGTTTGAAGGAAAAACTTAAAAAATTTTATTGCCCAACAACTGAAACTTTGTTATTTTAAATGTTTTCACCTCTGACTGTAACAATAAAAAATTAAAAAGTAATTAATTTTCAAAAACAATATTTCAAGTGTAATTTTATTTTAATGTATTTTCAATGGTAAATATTTGAATATTGCTTTAATTTGTAGGTTACTTAATCTTGATCAGCTTGAAAAATTGATCTCAACCAGCAGAAAGAAAGATTTGGACCATGATGTTTTATAGGGTTTTCTAATAGTTGTAATTTGACATTTATAGAATAATTTTTCTTCAGTTTGTGTGCCATTTGCATATCATTGCAAAAGGAAAAAAAAAATTCTTCAAATCCCACCAACTGTTATTAGGTGTCCAGAGGCTGAACATTTCATCAAAATGAAGCATATTATTAACCAGAAGGGGGGAGGGAGTGAGATTTGAATGCCATAAACTGAAGTCCATTCAAAATCTGTGCACTAAAAACCAAGACTATATATTTTTGTTTGATGGAACCATCTTTACAACACACTCTTATTATGCATAAAAAGAGAAACAATTTTAAAATACTTACTTTGAATTCGGTGACTTTATCACCAAGTTTATGAACAATCCCAGCTCCTTCACAGCCTAATATAAATGGTGGTTTAATATTATGAAATGTAAACAAGCCTTGTCTGGTGTAAAGATCACAAAAATTCAATCCACAGGCCTTCATTTCAACTGTTATTTCATTTTCTCCAGGATTAGGATATGGACTTTGTTTTACTACAATTTTGTCATACCCACCAAAGGCAGTAAGCACTAGGGACTTCACTGTATTCATCTTATCTTGTGATGTTTCTGTGGAAATAATATTGAATCAACAATAATGCAACTCTATGTTAACTGCTTACAGAAATAGTAAACAACTTTTAGGATCATTCCATGTGAAGTGATCCAAAGTCTAAAATATTTATCTCATAGGATTCAATCAAACTTAGCATACTTGAAACTCCTACATGAGATTGAAAAACATGAATTATTAAATAGTTTAGATAAACAGGAAAAAAAAAAATCCCCTTAGTTTTACTCAACCAAAGTTTTATTGAAGTTACAGAAATAAAATAGTTTCATTTTAGAGTGCATCATAGAAGCTTTAAAATGAGATAAAACATGAGAATTCAGCATATTAATATTTTGAAAGTCATTCACTACAAGGAAGGATTTAGAATTAAAAAAAAGAATCAATGTGATCATTTTGGGGAAAAAAAAAATTGTGTTTGTAACTTGTTATTTAGCAACATTTATTTAAAGTTTCAGAATGGGGTAACATTTTTAATAAAATGTAACAAAGTTAGTTTTTTTTCAATTTGTTAATATACTAAGCATATATTATAAATATTTATATCACAAATGCAATCATTATGCAATGCTAATTATATACATAAAATGCACATTTTAATATAAAGTTCCTTACTCAGCCAGCAGTTTAATATATTAAGTTTACCCTTTTCATTAATATTTCTGTACAAACCGAGTTTTGTACTTTTGAACTACAGAAATATTTAGATGGTCTGGTCCTGTTTTAACTTTCTCTTGATCACTTAACATATTATATGGTTGTTCCAACAAAAAGCCAACTTCATTCATTACTCATATATAAATATATAATAAATACATAAAATAAATACCCCCTCAAGCAGCTGCTTGCCACAGAGGTCTGACAGGAGCCTGTCAGTTTATATGCCACAGTAGGAGATCTGAGAGGATGGCAGGACCTCAGCAGAAAAACGACACACACATCCATGCCTAAATCCGGGGCTCGAACCCAGGTCCCTTAGATCAGTAGCCAAGCGTGCTAACCACTCGGCCACGGGACGGCCATAAATATATAAGAAATACAAATTATTTATTGATGAATGAAACTATGAAATGTACCATTATATAAACAGCACAAGTCAACTAATGTTTCCTGTAAGTTGCACCTTTCCCTCATGCATAAAGAATATCTCTTTTACCATTCTGTAAATGCCCACCCCCCCCCACCAACAAAAAATTTCTTCCCTGTACAAATTTTGTTGAAGTTTGACAGCTCCTGTCACACTTCTGTGACAAGCAGCTGCTTCAGGAGGAATATATTTTTTAAGAGTTATGCTACAAGTATACCTTCAACAAAATTTATGGAGACTTAGAATATGCAACAAAATACGTAAAAAGACCTTCACTTCGATTGGATTACTTGACACGAAATGATCAAATTTTAATTGCAATAAACATATTTCAAAACAGCAAACAAAGAAATTGACTTTTATAATGGCAATTCTGTTTCTATAAGGATAATTAAGATCTATTTATTAACCATTGAAATCTTTTATGCTTATATAACCTAAAAATGTCTTGGGAAACTAATTAATTGGTATCCATAATACGTTTGTAACATAAATATGTTTCTTACTGGTAGTTTAAATTTTCAGATTTGTTCTAGCTCTTAATATACTTTTAAAAAATATCATGACAGCTTACCTTCCATCATTTGTAATTATTAAATATAAAATCTGTCCCAACAAAACAGTGAAATTACATTCAAACTGCGCACAAACCAATTATCCCATTTACTAATATTATCACGTGTTATGTGATGGTTACGGTCCAAGCACTAGGTGCCGCAATGTACAGGGGGATATAATTAAACTGATATTACTCAGAGAGATGTAGAGAAGAATCTATTTCGGCGGATCACAGCGAAAAGTGGTGGATATTTTAATAAGAACATTTTTTAATTTTTTTTTTTAAATACCCCCTCAAGCAGCTGCTTGCCACAGAGGTCTGACAGGAGCCTGTCAGTTTATATGCCAAAGTAGAAGGTCTGAGAGGATGGCAGGACCTCAGCAGAAAAACGACACAAACAGCCATGCCTATCCGGGGCTCGAACCCAGGTCCCGTAGATCAGTAGCCAAGCGTTCTAACCACTCGGCCACGGGACGGCTAATAAGAACATGGGTAGAAAATTTGCGAATAGAAAAAATTAGTTAGTGTTAGTGCCACCAGGTGGCATGGGTGCGCTAAAATAAGAAAACACCAAATTGAACAAACACAAACTTTATTTTATAAATCAAGATTCTCAATATGTGAACCATTCGTATGCAAAATGTGCTGCAAACGTAATACGGCATGGTCCACAGTTGTTGTGTTATTCGTGCCTTCAGTTCAGCAAGCGATTCAACATTACCTTGGTAAACTCGGCTTTTCAAATAACCCCATAATCAAAAATCACATGGATTTAGGTCAGGGGATCATGTTAGGCAAACATTTGAAAACGTTTGAGAAATTATTCTGTCCTCACGCTTGTGATCCAAATGCCACCAGGTGGCATGGGTGGCTAAAACATTTCGCTGTGATCCAAACGTGGTACGCAACAATTGCATTGCCGTACGGGCGATATGGGGTGGCGCCGCATCCTGCATGAAGGTTATGGAGTCTAAGAAATTTCTTTCTTGCAATGCCGGAATAATCTTGCGGCGGAGAAGATCTGTGTAACGTGGTTAATTCACCGATCGACGCACAGGGCACTGAGATGTGATCTCCTCAACAAAATATGGTCCGATTATAAAGTTTGCGGTAAACCCGCACCTACAGTTACATAGTCGGAGAGTAGGGACACATTATGCGGATATCAGCATATATCATCGGCAGTTGTGCGTATTCACGACTCCATATAGGGAAAAATGCTCCTCATCGGCAGTGGTGGACTGGGTCTAAAAATATTGGTTGTCAGGAGACAAACACCACAACTATAAGGCTATCATTTTTAACATATTGTCTAATGTTTAAGGGGACCCACTTCATCAGGCGCCCACAGTGCCCACTTGTCATCGGGCAAGCTGACACCCTGGCCAGTCCGCCACTGCTCATCGGCCCATAAGACTTTCGAAGGCCACATGTGGTCGAGCTGCATCCTCGCCAGAAATCGCAGCGCTGTTCAGGGTCACGTGGTTGCAGCTGCTGCACCCTATGAATTTTATAAGGATATCATTTCAGAATGGACCGTATAATTTTACGGACAGTTGACCACGAAAATGGCAGTTGGCGGGATACCTGTCTCGCACTAACTACGGGTAGCTCCGATTGCGTCTGGATTTCTGCAACGGTAAGTGTGACATCTTCCACATTGCTTTCTGCAACAGGCTACCAGCCTCTACCTGGAGCCACATCCATCTCGCCTGTTTCTTCGAATTTCTGTATCATATTCTTCAGTCCATTTAACGTCAAAAGTCCTTTCCTTATATTTTTTAGACGACGATATTCGCGTAATGCAGCGGCGGCATTACTGCTGTTTTGGCAAAAGAGTTGCACTAGCAAAGTTCGGTTCTTCTTGCAGATACCCATGGTTCCTTCTAGCGATTACAGGCATTGCTTCACATTTTATAGTGTGCCTCATACTACTTTCATATGTGATTGGTTGCAATGTTACGAGAAATTGGCATGTTCTACCACGTTTTAAGTGCACCCACGCCACCTGGTGGCACTAACACTAACTAATTTTTTTATCCGCAAATTCTCTATCCCATGTTTTTATTAAGATCCCAACTTTTCGCTGTGATCCGTCGAGTAGATCCTTCTCTACATCACTCTGAGTAATGTCAGTTTAATTATAACCTCTCTGTATATACACTATAACCAATATCTGTAGAATACGGACATGTCGAATTCCAGTTTTCTCGGAGCACTCGGTTGAAAACATTAGGATCACTGCAACAAATTAGAGGACCTCAAGAAAAACAAACCATGTTGTGTACCAGTTGCGGTTCGTGACTAAAATTTTTTGATTTGGAGACTAGTTTTATCATGATCTTACAACATCTTAAACCTTGAATCTTTGACTACTATATGCAGCTCCCGGATGTAGAGGGAAAAAAATGGAGAACTGCCTGATATTGAATTAAGCCGAAGAGAACTGAAGAGACATTTTATAATGCATATATTTTTTTTCAGGTAATTTCAAAACGCATTATTTAACAAAAAAATTCGTAGGAAATCACCCAAGAAAACAAACTCGAAATGCTATTTTTGTCCATTTTAGTTCAATTCAGTATTTTTCACTCCACTGTAAGAATTACCATTATACAGGCCCTAATCTAGGAAAGGGGTCAAAGTGGCCATGCCCCTCTCCTTCAGAATGCTAGTAAGGTTAATAAAGACAAAATGTTATTAAACTTATTTACGTTTCATGCATTTTTCAAGATATTTTTAAAGACTCCCGTGGCCGAGTGGTTAGCACGCTTGGCTACTGATCTAAAGGACCTGGGTTCGAGTTCCGGATAAGGCATGGATGTATGTGTCGTTTTTCTGCTGAGGTCCTGCCATCCTCTCAGATCTCCTACTGTGGCATATAAACTGACAGGCTCCTGTCAGACCTCTGTGGCAAGCAGCTGCTTGAGGGGGTATTTAAAAAGCAGGGAAAAATTCTAGACTGCTTTGGAAATCAATCTCTTTGCCCTACCTCCTACCCTTTTGCTTCTTTTCCTGTTCGAATTTGTGTTTCTTTTTTTCTACATCCAGACCTGCCTCTCTATATATATTGTTTCGAATTTCTTTAGTGGATTACCGAGCGTGAGTTCAAAAATAAATTACCATCCTATAAATGAACAACGTAATGAACAATCTATCTATAAATGAACTTATTTAATATCTAAGACAATAAAACTGCATCAATCAAAAAACAATTTCTCACTATTTACTCAAACACCAATATGCTATCTATCAGCATAAAATGATCCTGATAATGACAATTATCAGACTATCTGCCTAACCAAGTATAAAAATAGTATCAGCAATACAGGCACAATGCTTTGTGTTTTTCTTACTATTTCACTTACAGGGATGGGACCTGAACTCATTAATAAACGCTTTTAATATTCTGGAGCACACAACAAATAAAATATTTTCTCTCAGACTATCTCGAACAAAGTTAAATATTATTGCTTCACATTAATTCTTCCGAAAAACTAACTCATTCGACTATTTAAATCAGCTGAGAACAACAACTGATTTTCTCTTTCTTTTAAAAGTTCTCGTCGGCCTCGTCGAAAGGGTAAGTGACGTAAATCACGTTCTTCGTTTTATATCTCGAGTTCCTCGTAATGGCATAGTCCGGGCTTCATTGTTGCACGTTTTACATCCGTTACAATATGCATTTTACCTCTCCGTTCTACTAGTATTAAAAAAAACTATTTGAGAAAATTATGTATAATCTAGAGGTTTACTTATTTTTTGACTTCGTTCCAATTATAAATTTATATTTAATATTTTAAACTGAATTACTCGTCTTAAATTTTCAAATGAAAAGTTGTCTATTTTGGCTATATTTAATTAACAATATTAATTTATTACATATATATTTTATTATATATTAATTTATTTTACAACGAACGAATTGTAAAAAAAGTGATATGGTTATCAGTCTAGAGCAGATTGGCGAAAGCCCTTTTCTAAATACTTTTTGTTTTGAATATTATTTTGTGTTTCACCAAAGAGACAGGGGTGTAGCTAAGGGGAGGATGGGGGGAAGCTCCCCCACAAAGTAACTCGGAGTTGGCAAAATTCGAAGCGACTTCGTAAAATCTAGGTGAGTTGTGAAAATTTGTAATCTTTTTTTTTTAATTAAGTAGAGTTAGCAAAATCTAGACAACTTGGCAAAATCTAGGGTAGTTGTCAAAATCGAGGCCACTTGGCAAATCTAGGGCAGTTGGAAAATGGAGACGGCAAAATTTAGAGCAGTTGGCAAAATTCGAAGCCACTTAGTAAAATACAGGTGAATTGGCAAAAATCGGGACAAATTGGCAAAATTCGGAGTGACTTTGAAAAAAATCAGGTGAGATGTAAAAATTGGGATTTTTTTCTGTAAAATTGTGGCGAGATGGCAAAATCGAGGAAACTTGGCGAAATCATGGCAGTTGACAAAATTCGAGTCAATTTGGTAAAATACGGGCGATTTGTGAAAATTGGGATTGCTTTTACGAAATTAAGGAGAGTTGACAAAATCGGAAAAACTTGGCAAAATTTTGAGGAGTTTGAAAAATTTGAAGTAACTTGGCAAATTCAAGAGATATGTAAAAATTGCGATTGTTTTTGCGAAATTAAGGAGAGGTGGTAAAATCGAGGCAACTTTGGCAAGATCTAGGGCAGTTGACAAAATTGGAAACCATTGGTAAATTACAGGTGAGTTGTGAAAATTGGGATTGGTTTTGTAAAATTAGGAAGAGTTGGAAAAATTGGGAAATCTTGGCAAAATCCAGGGGAGTTGGTAAAATTCGAAGCCACTTGGTAAAATACAAGGGGAGTTGTGAAAATTGTGCCTTTCTTGTGCAATTAAGGAGAGTTGATAAAATTCGAAGTGATTGGCAAATTCAGGGAAGATGTAAAAATTGCGATTTTTTCTGTAAAATTACGGCGAGTTGGCAAAATTCAAATCCACTTGGTAAAATATAGGCGAATTGTGAAAATTGGAATTGGTTTTGTGAAATTAAGGATGGTTGTAGAAATCGAGGAAACTTCGCAAAATCTAGGGTAGTTGGCAAAATTCAAATACTCTTGGCAAAATACGGGCGAGTTGTGATAATTGGAATTGGGTTTGTAAAATTAAGGAGAGTTGACAAAAAACGAGAAAACTTGGCAAAATTTTGGGGAGTTTGAAAAATTTGCAGTGACTTGGCAAGTTCAGGAGAGATGTAAAAATTGAGATTGTTTTCGTGAAATTATGGAGAGGTGGTAAAATCGAGGCAACTTGGCAAAATGCAAGTGAGTTGTAAAAATTGGGATTGGTTTTATGAAATTAAAGAGAGTTCGCCAAATCCAAGGGAGTTGGGAAAATTCACACTGACCTGCTACAATTCAGATGAGATGTAAATATTGGGATTATTTCTGTGAAATTATGGTTAGTTGGCAAAATTGGAAGATACATGTCAAAATTCAAGAGAGTTGTGAAAATTATAGTCTCCCCCCCCACTGATCGAAAACTTGACAGAGACATTATTTTCTCAGTTGGCAAAAATTTGATTATCGAGTTGGAAAATTTACGATTTCTCCTCCCTCAAACCATAGTCCTTTCTACGCCCCTGCAAAGAGGAATATGCAATGTAGGATACCTTTGGTTCCAACAAGGCTGTGTTAATGCAGTGCTTGCTGGAATGTTAATCGATGTAGCAAGTCGGTGAGAAGGAGGCCTACCCAGCTTGTGGTGTCCTCTGGCAGTTGACCTGGCCGGGGGTCAACGATTTACCACACGTCCGAGAGTTTGAAGATGGAAGGGAAGAGTTGGAAACGACCAACAGAAGAGAGAGAGAATCCCTGAGGTAGCCCTAGCGACAAGACGCAGGAAGAAGTTTTGACTCGTAATTGCCGACTGGAATTAACGGTATTGGGCTCTGGAAGAACAGCTGAACCATTTTATTGAGAGGACTCTCAGTATTTGATCCCTGCAATTGTCTTAAAATCACAGTAGTCATAAGAAAGACTCTTTCACCCGTTCGCGAGTTGTGATCGAACCGGAGAGACATCCCAAAGTGATCTCAACAGACAGATGACCGAGGAATCATCACAATGGTAATAAAAATGAATTATATTAAAAAATGAGTGAAAAAAAAAAAGCTATGAGAGCGGCTATCTGAGTATCATTCAAGTTACAAATCAAAAATGATTTGCGATTTCTTGCGATTCTTTCAAAATGGCTACGGATCGCTAATAATACAATATGTTAAAATATAATAATTAGCATTCTCCTTTAGGCAATGTGTTCAACACATTTTATATTTTCTTGTCCAAGGTGTTCTTAAATGCTTTACACAATAACTATCCTTTCTTGGCAAAATAAAAAGTTGTCAACTCAGTTCTAGGGGCGGGGGTGGCTCAGTCGGTAGTGCGCCAGGCTCGTAATCTGTAGTTCCCAGGTTCGAGTCCCAGCTGGGTCAGCGTTGAGATTTATCTCCGCAAAATTCCCCGCCCTGCCCATGGTCAGTAGGGGACACAGATGGGCTTGGAAAGGCCGCCGTCCGTCGGATGGAACGTTAAGCCGTGCCCGTGTGCGGGAGAGCCATAAGCTGTGCTCGTTAAAGAACACGCTGGATGGCCTTGACGGGGGGGGGGGTACCATCTGTCTCCCAACAGCTGTTCCAGTGGGTCTCCTCCCCCAACCTTTTCTGAGCCTTCGGGGTCCATGTGACCTGGCCATTTAGCCCATGGTGTGCAAAAAAGTGCCGCTCAGAGATAAAACAACCCAACCCAGAATAGAACAAAACGTTTGCAAACTGAAAAACGAAATTCAAACTCAGAAGTCCTGCCACAGTCAAATGAAGATTTTCGCTATGTAACAAGAATATTTATTTTTATTTATTTAACAAGATCTCTAATTACTGGTTGGACTGGTAGAATCAGCCAATCAAGTGTCATGGGCCACTACAAAATTGTGAGCTGTCTCCGCAGTTCAGTGCTATTGTATTTCACTGCATGCGCATTTGTGTCATCGCTATAATAAATAACGCTGAGATTCCAGTTGATGGTCGTAATGTTAAAATTCGTATTGACGATGCGAAAACAGTTGATATAGCCCTGATTCGCATAGAAAATGCCGTCATTGTCTTCGTAACACGGCAAATAATGATTGCAAAACGAATATAAAAATGATATTTTGTTGATATATTATTCGCTTTATTATATGACAAATTATTCGCTTTTTTTCGTTTTATTTTTAATTTCATATATACATAAATACATACATATTATAATATTATATTATAAATAATATAATAATTATGAACACTAAACTTGAAATTCGCTTATTATTTTATGTGATTATTTTTGGTGGGGCAGTGCGTGCCCTAAGAGTCCTAACGGAGGAGCCGCCCCTCGTATATATATATATACACTGAGTTGGCTTTCATTAGCAACACCTTCCTAATACCTGGAGCAGTGATGGCTCAGTCGGTACCGCTCGTCTCATAATCTGCAGTTCCCAGGTTCGAGTCCCAGCTAGGCCTGCATTGAGATTTATCTCCATTAAACTTCCCGCCCTGCCCTCTCAGTAGGGGGACACCGATGGTCTTGGAAAGCCCATCGGTGCCCCCTACTACATCGGTGTCTCCCTACTGAGAGGGCAGGGCGGGAAACTGAGAGGGTAGGGGGGCTTCCCCCAACCTTCTCTGAGACTTCGAGGTCAAAGGATTCAGATTAGGTTGGGGAAGGGTACCTACTGGAACAACTGTTGGGAGACAGATGGTAGCCTCCTGTCAAAGCCATCCAGAGTGTTCTTTAATGTGCACAAGGTATGGCTCTCCCGCACACGGAGCCACGGCTTAACGTCCCTTCTGACTGATGGCGGCCTTTCCAAGCCCAACTTGTGTCCCCTAATGATCGTGGGCAGAGCTGGGAGTTGTGCGGAGATAAATCTCAATCTGGTCCAGTTGGGACTCGAACCTGGGAACTGCAGATTACGAGCCTGTCAAGCTACCGACTTAGCCACCCCCGCCCCTTAATAGTAAATGACATTCCCTATCGGATGTTATTGTAAATAGAAAAAATGAGATAGCTCTTTCAATAACTGGTGCTGTGGCAATCCTTTTGTATCAAGTTATTCTTCATGATCAGGAATATGCCACAATAACCAAGCAGCAACCTTTGTATTAAGTTTAGGTAACTCAACGAAAATAGTGAGAGAAGCGAGTTGGGTTGGCTTGTTTTACCTCTGAGCGGCACTTTTTTTGCACACCATGGGCTAAATGGCCAGGTCACATGGACCCCGAAGGCTTAGAGAAGGTTGGGGGAGGGGACCCACTGGAACAGCTGTTAGGAAACAGATGGTAGCCTCCCGTCAAGGCCATCCAGCGTGTTCTTTAACGTGCACAGGGTATGGCTCTCCCGCACACGGGGCCACGGCTTAACGTCCCATCCGACGGACGGCGGCCTTTCCAAGCCCATCGGTGTCCCCTACTGACCGTGGGCAGGGCGGGGAATTTTGCGGAGATAAATCTCATCGCTGACCCAGCTGGGACTCGAACCTGGGAACTACAGATTACGAGCCTGGCGCGCTACCGACTGAGACACCCCAACCTCCGAGAGAAGCGGGTCATAACAAAAAAGCAACAAATGCAAGCCAGAGCCTTGTCTAGGAATTTGAAACGAAAGAAATCTCTGAGTGCTGTAACCAACAACAACCAAGGGGGCTAACATCTCGACCACTCTGCTGTTCCATTAATCGAACGAAGTCAAATATCAAATTTCTTTTAATAGTAAATGGCGAAAGAGACTCCTTTTTCGCGAAAAAATGGAAAGCGATGTGTACAGTCGCTCAAAAAAATATCCGAACACTATGGTTGTACAAACACCATAGTGTTCAAATATTTTTTTGAGCGACCATCGCACTAAGAATGCAATGTACAATGGAAAAGAAAAACAAGATTTTTTAACGCATTATTTAATACATTATGAACATGTTTTATGATGATTTATGAGATATGCCTTTATTAATTTAAAGAACATTTAAATTAAATATACGAAATAAATATGCATTTTTCAAATTACATTAATTATATTAATGTCCGATATGAATTCTTAATTTCCAAAAAAGACTTCATGTCGCACTCGATTTATTTACACATTTCTGAAACAATGGCTTATGGCGCGAAAGCAGAAAGGATTTAATTGAACTATTTCTGCTTTTGAAGGTAATAATTTCCAGGGTTAGCTCGTGATCAAATGTTTGGTGGAACACCTTGACTAGCAAAAGCATGAAAAACTTCAAGGATCCTAATATTGAATAAATAGGACTGAAAAGACGTTGCGCAATGCATATTTTTTTTCCAGCTATTTTCAAAACGCAGTAATTTGCAAAATATTTCTCAGAAAAAAAAAAAACCTCGAGAAGACTTTTTTGGTCTTTTTTAGTTTAATGAAGTATTTTCCAATTCCCTTATAATAATTTCCTACATAAATATATATTTTATCTTCTCCGTTCTACTGATATTTTAAGAAAACTATCAGTGAAAAATATGTCTAATATTACAGGTTTAATATTTTTTTTGACTCCGTTCCGTTTATAAATTTACATTTATTATTTTAAACTGAACAGTTAGTCATTGGACAGTATTTTTTTCTTACTTTTAATTAAAAGATTAATTTATTACAAATATTATCACATATATTAATTTATTATACATATATTATTACATATATAAATTTATTTTACAATGAAAAGCAAAAAAGGGATATGGCAATAAATAAATGATATTAAAAAGTATTATGAGGGTTTCTGTTATCAAACCGGAGACCTGTATGTTGCATCATCATCATCATCATCATCATCCTCAAGCAGTCATTTGCTACAGAGTTCCAATCAGATCGTGCAATTTAGTTCTCCAAACACATCTGTCCAGAGCTACATCAGCTGCATCTGGCCACTGTAGACCAATTCTAACAGGGCACTATTTGACATTGTCTGCCACCTCATCCTAGGTCTTGGCCTCTTTCTGAGGCGTTTAGGAACACCATTCATAACCATATTCGCCAATCTATAATAACCCATATGGACAACATGGCCAAACCAACGGAGTCTCTCTCTGTAAAATATGCTGCTTAATGGAGGTTGCCGACTCCTCTGCCTAACCTCATCATTAGTTACAAAGCTGAACCACCTAATGCCCAAGATACTGCGCAAGCATCTAAAATCGAAAGCATCTATTTTCCTGTTATCTTGTTTACAAAGCTTCCAAGTTTCACTACCATAACTAACCCTAGAAAGAACCAAATTATTATACAGTCTAATTTTAGTGTTCAGGTGTATACGCCTATTTCTCCACACTCTCCATAATGTCCCGTCAATTCATCGCTGTCAGTTCATCGCAATATCAGTTCATCGCAATATCAGATCACCGCAGCGTCAATTCATCGCGATGCAAATTCAACGCAACCTCAATTCATCGCAGTTTTAGATACATGTTTTTATTCACTTTCGATATCTCTAATCAAATGAACAGTGGAGACAATGATATAGACTTTGAGAGGTTACACTTGCGTCAGAAGAATTTACCTCAGAAATTAATTAAAACTTAAATAATAGGTATTATTTCAAACCTTTTAATATAATGTGCATTTTGAAAGTTGCGTGATGATTTTTTCAATATTTTGCAATCATTAATGATTTTTAAGAAAATAATATATTGCTAAATATTCCAGCTTCCGTGCTTCATTAAATACTGAACGAATATTATTGAAAATCAAGATTTAAATAGAGCTGATGATGATCTTTGATTTATCATCAGTCACATTTTTCCTTTAAATGCTTATATTCAAAGTTATAGAGTTGCGAAGTTGGATTCCCACTGACATAACGTGGAAATTCTCTATAGAGTTGCGAAGTTGGATTCCCACTGACATAACGTGGAAATTCTCTGGTTTGTTAGGTTCTAGGTCATGCATGGGCAGACATTTCGGAGGAAAGGTCGCAGAAGAAACTGAAATGGAATGATGGGCTACACATAAAAATAAATAAATAAATACCCCTTAAAGTAGCTATTTGCCACAGAAGTCTGATAGGAAACTGAAATGGAATGATGGGCTACACATAAGAATAAATAAATAAATACCCCTTAAAGTAGCTATTTGCCACAGAAGTCTGATAGGAAACTGAAATGGAATGATGGGCTACATACAAAAATAAATAATACCCCTTAAAGTAGCTATTTGCCACAGAAGTCTGATAGGAAACTGAAATGGAATGATGGGCTACATACAAATATAAATAATACCCCCTAAAGTAGCTGCTTACCACAGAAGTCTGATAGGAAACAAATGGAATGATGGGCTATATAAAAAAATAAATAATACCCCCTAAAATAGCTGCTTGCCACAGAAGTCTGATAGGAAACAAATGGAATGATGGGCTACATATAAAAATAAATAATACCCCCTAAAGTAGCTGCTTGCACAGTAATCTGATTGGAAACTGAAATGGAATGATGGGCTACATATAAAAATAAATAATACCCCCTAAAGTAGCTATTTACCACAGAAGTCTGATAGGAAACAAATGGAATGATGGGCAATATAAAAAATAACGAATTTTACGAATTTTCAGGTAGGGAAGATGGAAATCTTCCCTACCTGAAAAGAGAAATTTAAGATTATTTTTAAGTGTTTAACCTTTTTCTGTCCATCTGGTCTCGTGCAAACTAAGAATATCAAGGTTATAACGCTGGAATTCTTGTTGTGGAGACATCCAGGATCATTTTGGATTTAAAAATTGTTCCTTGAAAGCAGGTTGCCAGATTTTCTCACATTTTTCACATTTTATCGTATTTAAGCTGACTTATCTCGTATTTTGTTCTTAAAATTACTCTACATCCCTCCATAACAGTAATGCATTTTAAATTCAAATTATTCTACCTTTCTTTTAATAATTTTTGCCAATAACAATGCGCGATTCTCCTTGAAGTCAGCTAAGTTTACATTTCCCTTTAAATTATTGGTTCATATCTGAAATATACTTATTTTTATAAAGAAAGAAACTGCGTATTATCTCTAGAACTGAAAAGGTTTTGGATTTTAATCAGCTGGAATTTATCTTCTCTCGTAATCTATGAATTATTTTCACTAATCCGTTTTTATTAGCCCGATAAATATAAAAAAAAACTCTCCTTTATAATATCTTAAAATTTCGAATTTGGGGATGAGAAAAATAGTTAGATTATACGGAGACACCAAGTGAAAAAATAAGTGAAAAAATAATGCTACTGAATATGAATATGATTAGAGAGTATATTGCTATTGTCCGCAGGAAGAGAAATTCATAGTGATTTTTCATTCGACTCATGCGATTGGGCTTGCAGTTTTAGCTTTGCAAAAAAAGCTTGCTTTTTTAAGCTTCGCAAAATTCAGTTTCTCAGATTTATGGTTTGATTTCATTTGCTTATTAGTAACTATTAGAAATCGGTAGAAAATTGTGTTTTAATGACTAGTTTTTATTGCAAAATTATGACATGTAATTGGAAAACAAGTTTCATGCATGACCGCAACTAAACATCAAATGCTGTACAGGAACATACCCAGGATTTAGTTATGGTGTGGGCTACGAGGGTGGATCACAGAACAGGGTTTGACTAGAGTTTCCCAATTACTAATATACTCCACCGGACAAAAAAAAAAAGGTTAAGATGATATCTACATGGAATAATATTTTATAGCATTTTTTTTAAAATCTACTTTTAGTTTAGTGATATAGAGTAACGTGGGGCTAAAATGAAAGTATACAAAATCACTTGTTTCGGATTTCAGGCAGGAAGCAAGTTCGAGAGTTCGTACAAGGTGACGGGATTTTGGGGGGCGAAGGAAGGGGTTCCTGACGACATAGACGAAGATACATCTTTTGCCTGTTCCCCCTCCGTCCGTGACGTCACAGTATCGCTGTCATGGTCTTGTCTTCTAGGTGGCCTTGCCTAGACCCTGGATATGTATGTCCTTGATACTGTATATTGTTGATAATGTATTTCTAAACATTCTGGGCTGCTTGGTGTACCTAGAACGTGTCTTAAAATCTATTTCTTTAACACTAATTAAAAACTAAACAATTTAATTCCGAAAAATGTTTCAATGTAACATTTATTTTAGCTTTCTTGAATAAAAATTAAATGATTTTGCTTTAAATATAGAAAATGTTGAAGAAGGTAAAAAATAAAAATTCAACAATTAAATCAGTTTATTGATAAATAGATTATTAAACTGATGCTATCACATAACATTGCGAACTGTAGTTCAAAGACAAGTGTAAATTGCCTATAACTCTCTGAATTATGTTTGGTCAACTTGACAATAAGAGGAATTTAAAAATTAGAAAATGTTGTTTGCTTCCTTCTTTTCGGAAGATTTTGGAGGAAAAGTAGCTTAAATAAAAAAAAACTTTTTTGGTGACTACTTATGCACTACAAACTGTACTAATGTTTTAACTTTCTTACTCTTAATGTACTTACACGCAAAAAAAATGTCAATTAAAAAAAATTTGCGTGTAAACAAATAGTTTTTGCGAAAGTATCGTGCATCGTACATATTCAAAATTAACTAAAAATATTCTACAAATAACGATAATTATCTTATACCTTGCAACCCTACTTGAAAGAGAGTTTCTTCATTAATTCGAACTGTGAAATGAAAAGCTATTTAAAAAAATATCATATACTGCTCGCGACTCGCCTTCGTTTTGATGCCGTCAGAGATTTGATCTCTCGTGGAAAATACGTTGAAGAAAAAAAGGCATTTTCGAAACAAAAGCGAAAAGAAATTCCTGCGCCGAAAAATATTTTGGATTTAAGAATAGTTTCTTGAAAGAAGGTTTTTACTCTAACTGAAATGTGAACTGAATTGCATTTCAATAATACTTTATGCTGCTCGCGATTCACGTTCGTTTAGATGCTGCCAAAGATTAGATTTCTCTCGAAGAACAAATATAAAAAATTATTTAAAAATTTTTTATGAGATTAATGTTCCAGAATTTCATGCAACAGCAGGTTCTATATTTCGTTGTCAAACTATGCACATAGATAAAGCACTTTTGCAAGGGGGACTTATAGCACTAAATAATCACATTTCCTTCCTTAAATCTTTGAAAACCCTAAATTTAAAAATGATAAAACTATTCAAGGGTCCGATATACATACCGCTATAACTGAGATTGAGCAGAAAAGATATCAAAGCAGTTGCAATTTATTAGAGTATAGAAATTGCAACATGGTCTCCGTATTAATTTTAACCAGCAACATTACTTTTCAACCTGCAACCACGACAGAATAAACCTGAAACAAGACACTAATTAGTAAGCGATGAAATTTTCAGTTTATGAAATTTTTATGTTCTGAGCCACCAGCACAGATAGCATTGTTTTTAACAACCCCTTCTGTGGTTTAAAAATGAGAACAAGTTTCTTCGATATAAATTGCCTCGAGTGAATATAGATAAAAAATAAGTCCCCTCAACGATACAAATATCTTGAGTACGCTACTGCATGTGGGGCGCCAAGATTTTTTTTCAAGGCTTTCCAAAAAAGAACAACCCTATGTTCCGCACCCCTGAAAAAATTAGGTTCAACATCTTCTAGAAAAATTCTTAGGGTTAGTTCTCTCTCCTCCTAAAAATATCCTGGATACGCCCCTGCTATAGACTCAGCAAAACTCTCCCCGCCCTGCCCATGGTCAGTAAGGGACACAGATGGGCTTGGAAAGGCCGCCGTCCGTCGGATGGAACGTTAAGCCGTGGCCCGTGTGCGGGAGAGCCATACGCTGTGCACGTTAAAGAACACGCTGGATGGACTTGACAGGAGGCTACCATCTATCTCCTAACAGCTGTTCCAGTGGGTCCACTCCCCCAATCTTCTCATAGCTTTCGGGGTCCTTGTGACCTGGCCATTTAGCTCATGATGTGCAAAAAAGTGCCGCTCAGAGGTAAAACAGCCCAACTCCTACTATAGACGATTATGAATGATTGACTGATGGAGGATAATGCTAATTCTCACTATAATACAGAAGTGGTAGAGCTCTGAAACTTTGCGCCTAAAGGGTAATCTCGGTCACATAATCCGGAAAAAGAACACCAAAATTTAATCTCGACGTATCTTTAAAGGTCAAATATAGGTCACGTAGAGGTTAAAGTTTAATCGCAAGTGCTAGAAACATGAAAAATGACACTAGGAGTATTTCAGGTCGTAGATCTCAGAAAAATTACAAATTTTTGTATTCGTCGGCTTATGGTCAAGGCCAAATTTGGATCTACTGGTGCTGGAGAGTTAAAAATTGTTGTCTAGGGGTATTGTAGCTCTTAGATGTCAGAAATGTCGGGTAATTTGGGATGAGAGCAAAAAATTGGTGCCTAGTAGTATTTCGGAACTGAGGAGTGTAGTTAGGTCAGAGGCTGACGAGTGTAATTAGGACGAGTAAATATAAACTGCCCACCAATTAATTTTCTGAATTCGTAAATATTTTTGTAATATATCATCAAAAATCATATATATAAAAGCGATTTTACTACATAAGAAGATACGTGTAAATGTTAAGAAGGAAAAAATTTGTGTTCGGCCGTACTTTAGCTGGACAGAAGTTGAGAAAAACAGACTGTTTGGTCAAACATCGGACAACTGGAAAACCTAGTCACTGTAGTTTTTGTCAATGGAATAGTTTTCTTTTCAATTCAATCAATAAAGTCATTAAAAAAGGGGGCGGGGTGGCTCAGTCGGTAGCGCGTCAGACTCGTAATCTGTAGTTCCCAGGTTCGAGTCCCAGCTGGGTCAGCGTTGAGATTTATCTCCGCAAAATTCCCCGCCCTGCCCACGGTCAGTAGGGGACACCGATGGGCTTGGAAAGGCCGCCGTCCGTCGGATGGGACGTTAAGCCGTGGCTCCGTGTGCGAGAAAGCCATACCCTGTGCACGTTAAAGAACACGCTGGATGGCCTTGACGGGAGTCTACCATTTGTCTCCCAACAGCTGTTCCAGTGGGTCCCCTCCCCCAACCTTCTCTGAGCCTTCGGGGTCCATGTGAGCTGGCCATTTAGCCCATGGTGTGCAAAAAAGTGCCGCTCAGAGGTAAAACAACCCAATCCATAACAAAGATGCTGAAACTTTCCCGCTCGTTACTTCCCTTATCATTGACTGAACTTATCATTCATACCTCCGTTATCACCTTCATCTTTATTGCATATATTTATGAACTTTAACATCGATAATTTTTATCAAATAAATTTGAATACTAATGTGAATTAATTTTAAAGGTATTGCATATCTATTGCTGTTAGAAAACTTAAAAACTCCTTGAACATGGTTTTCCCTTAACAAAAGAACCGGTTGTTAATAAACTGAGGTGACACCACTGTTCCTGCAAAGAGGTCAGAGTCAGTATCAGCTTTTGGCTTTGAAGTCACCTAACACAAGAGTAATGTACCCTCTTTCAAATTAATTTAAAATAGCTTGAAGTTGTCCATAAAATCTATCCTTATCTCTCTCATTACACACTTCCTTTGGGGCACAGAATCAAATAACATTCAAATTTTTATTCATTGCTTTAAATTTTTCTGTAAGAAAATTTTCATTAAAAATTACTAGTTCTAAAATTCGCTGTAGGACTTTAATTACGAGGGGCGTTCAAAACGTTCTTGACATGCATCTGCACAACAAAAAACATTGCACTTACCTCAAAAAAACTTTTATTGTCCTTAAGGTACTCTCCTTCAGCATTTATGCAAAGTTGCAGACGTCTACACCAATTCTGAAACTTCTGTTAGGGAATACACTGCAACTCTGAATGAACACATTTTGCAAAGTCTTGCACCCTTGAAAAAGGCATCCCTGCAAGTTTTTTTTTGTCATTTTTTAGAAAAACCAAAAATCGCATGCTGCAAGATCGGGTGAATATGCAGGATGTGGCAGCTGTCTGAGTTTCTTCTGCTCCAGTTAGGTCGTAACTTGCCGGGTTTTCTGAGCATCGTCATGAAAAAAATAGAACCCTTGAAACGCATGTTGTTGGACGCTGCTCCTTCATCTGCTTAACCATTTTGGGCAAAACAATGTTAATATAGTATTAGCCACGGCTACCACTCCCTGGGAATTAAAAAACTTATGAACATCCTCTTCCTTGAGTGAAACTTGGGGATGCGGTTCATCTTCCGCATCCCAAACATAGTTGTTGAGCTTTCTGGGAGTTGTATAGTAATAAAACCACGTCTCATCACCTGCGACAATTTCTGTTAACCGTTTGGGACCACTAGGTTCAAACATTGCCAGCATCTCCTTGAACGAGTCGACTCTAGCCCTTTATTACTGTTCTGTCAGTTTGCGAGGATTTGGCACAGATCTTTTGGAACTTCAAATGCTGATGAATAATTATATTCACACTGCCAATAGACACGCTGACATCTAAACGTTTCACCTGAATGGTAATGTGGAGGTTTACCTTAATGAGTTCACGAACAGCAGCGATGGTTCTGTTGTTCACAGCCTTTTTCAGTCTTCCTGTAAGAGGGAGGTCTTCGAAGCTCTGCCGTCCTTCTCTGAATTTGCGCATCCATCCCATAACAGTGCCATATAAACAGGTCAGATACCCATATATTTGTGATAAATCGCAATGAATATTTTTCGCGTCTTACCCAAGCTGCATCCTTCTGAAAATGTAAAATTTTTTCCCGTCTTTTGTAGGCACCATAGCAACAATGCACGGATTTCGCGGATGATCATGATCATGTGGCCTTTGTTTTTAACACGTAATAACAAATTTAAACAAGCTTTCAAAGAAGTCGTAGCTCGTTAACTTAGGAGGAACAAGTGCAAATCTATAAACACGTGTCAAAAACTTTTTGAACACCCTCCCCAACGCTTGTTATGCTTTGGGTGTTGCTTTCTTCCAGCGCTCGTGTGGTCTAATTATTGGGTAATAAGTGTTAGACTTACTGTTAGACTAAGAAGGCGCTTCAAAATTGGTATGGTCGCCATGGTATGGTCGTATAATTTTTGTTCCCTTCATCAAAATCTTTCTTATCAAAATTAATTAATTAATTTGATGAAGGGTTTTGTTCCCTTCATCAAAATTAGTGTTAGACTTTGAAGGCGCTTCAAAATTGTTATTGTCGTATAGTTTTTGTTCCCTTCATCAAAATCTTTCTTATCAAAATTAATTAATTAATTTGATGAAGGGTTTTGTTCCCTTCATCAAAATTAGTGTTAGACTTAGAAGGCGCTTCAAAATTGTTATTGTCGTATAGTTTTTGTTCCCTTCATCAAAATCTTTCTTATCAAAATTAATTAATTAATTTGATGAAGGGTTTTGTTCCCTTCATCAAAATTAGTGTTAGACTTAGAAGGCGCTTCAAAATTGTTATTGTCGTATAGTTTTTGTTCCCTTCATCAAAATCTTTCTTATCAAAATTAATTAATTAATTTGATGAAGGGTTTTGTTCCCTTCATCAAAATTAGTGTTAGACTTAGAAGGCGCTTCAAAATTGTTATTGTCGTATAGTTTTTGTTCCCTTCATCAAAATCTTTCTTCGAGAAAGACTGTATTAAATAGAGAATTACTAAGATTCTTGCTAATAACATCCCTACACCTTGTGTGCTTTTTTCCACAACCTTACATCAAAAGATAAATTTAAGATGTATGTCTGTCGGTCTACATTCAACTTGGGGCGGGGGTGGCTCAGTTGGTAGCGCGCCAGGCTCGTAATCTGTAGTTCCCAGGTTCAAGTCCCAGCTGGGTCAGCGTTGAGATTTATCTCCGCAAAATTCCCCGCCCTGCCCACGGTCAGTAGGGGACACCGATGAGCTTGGAAAGGCCGCGTCCGTCGGATGGGACGTTAAGCCGTGGCCCTGTGTGAGGGAGAGCCATACCCTGTGCACGTTGAAGAACATTCTGGATGGCCTTGACGGGAGGCCACCATCTGTCTCCCAACAGCTGTTCCAGTGGGTCCCCTCCCCAAAACTTCTCTGAGCCTTCGGGGTCCATGTGACCTGCCATTTAGCTCATGGTGTGCAAAAAAGTGCCGCTCAGAGGTAAAACAACCCAACAACCCAACCTTCATCAAAATCCTTCTTCGAGAAAGACTGTATTAAATAGAGAATTACTAAGATTCTTGCTAATAACATCCCTACACCTTGTGTGCTTTTTTCCACAACCTTACTTCAAAAGATAAATTTAAGATGTATGTCTGTCGGTCTACATTCAGCTTATTTTAGAGATAATTTAACTATTCTTTTCGGGTTGTATGAAAATAGATGAAATGTTACGATTTGCATTGGGTGCAACGGTGGGAAATGCAAAATTCTAAATGAATATTGCAGTCTATTTATGGTAGAAATTTGAAATTTTGGCAGTAGAACGTGATGCCAAGGTTTACATTGGCAACAAATATTGGACTCCTTACCACCAGGTGGCGTGGAGAAATGTACATTTTTTTGCTTTAAGGAACAAAAGAAATATTATTTTTGTGTTGTGCTAATAAAATGTTTATACATGCATTTTACCAATCATCGATTTGTTCGAATTTTCATTGTTAAAGGGCACTAGAGACTTAAAATTGTATTCGCCAGTGACCATATGTTCGTGTTCTAGTAATATTTAAAATTGAATTCTTTTCTTTTGGTATTTTCACACACTATTTATGCTCATTATTTCAAGATAAGGTTCTGAAATTGAATTTTTAAATAAAAATGGAACAAAACAAAACAAACAATAGGAATAACATGTTTATTAACCCTTTCACGACTAAGGGAAACATTTTTCCCATTTTAAAATTGGTGATTGTCGTATTTAATTATAACCTTATCTGCATTTTTTATACAGAATGTCAAAATAGAACGTATGCTGAACGCAATTACGTAAACGGGAACGTTTAGAAAACAAAAACAGAACTGTCAGGACGCATAATATATGTACTATGTGCAATGTTCATCTTTGCCTCACTACCAAAAGAAATTGCTTCGCAGAATATCATAATTAGCATATCATTTTGTATAGTAATTTTATTTCATAATTTTGTATTAATTTAGTTAACATTTTGTTCTAATAAACCAATAAATAAAAGACATTGCATAATAAGCCTAACTATAATTTGTGTTACCTTTATAGTCCATTGGGAAAAATATTTCCCATAAAATTCCAAAAAAACTACACATTGTTATGTATTTTTCTTATGATTTTTATTTATTTTACGTCTAAACAAACTAAAATAAACAGTTACATACTAATATTTCCTCTTAGAAACCTTATGGTCCTGAAAGGGTTAAGAGTTAAACTGAATGTGATGAATGATATATGAAATCGAATGGAAAACATTCGACTGCATCTCATGAGCTACTTTGGTCCCCAATATAGTCTTATATTATTACCCTAACAAGCGTATTCACCAAATTAAATTTCTCAGCAGTCATTAGTTCACTTTAGTAGACTGCATTTCACCAGTCTTCACTCATGATTCTATCAATTACTGGGGCGGGGGGGGGAGGGGGGGCTCAGTCGGTAGCGCGCCAGGTTCATAATCTGCAGTTCCCAGGTTCGAGTCCCAGCTGGGTCAGCGTTGAGACTTATCTCCGCAAAACTCTCCGCTCTGCCCACGGTCAGTAAGGGACACCAATGGGATTGGAAAGACCGCCGTCCGTCGGATGGGACGTTAAGCCGTGGCCCCTTGTGCGGGAGAGCCATACTCTGTGCACATTAAAGAACACACTTGATGGTCTTGACAGGAGGCTACCATCTGTCTTCCAACAGCTGTTCCATTGGGTCCCCTCCTCCAACTTTTCTTATCCTTCGCGGTCCTTGTGACCTGGCCATTTAGCCCATAGTGTGCAAAAAAGTGCCGCTCAGAGGTAAAACAACCGATCCTAAACTGTCATTAAAATTTAAATTTAAAAATGGCTGCAAAATCTTATTCACTCTTTAGGCAAAAATTTCAACCGAAATCACCACCCAATGAGAGATATGCACCCACCTCTCGGCAAGAATTAAAGCCAGAAAACACCACCCCTTGTCTGCCATGGACTTGCCCCTCGTATGTAAGGAGCGTTCCGCTATCGTCTGCCATTCACGTGGTCACGCGCAGCAGACGCAAGCGAGCTGTGGAGTGTGGCGGAGCCAACAGTCGGCTGCAGGCGTGCCGACACTGGTCGCCTTGTTTTTTCCCTCTCAATTTTATCCCCATCTGAGATGCCATTCCTCTATCTACACCCTCAATATCGGAACTACTGTTTACACCAAGAATATCTGCCTCTTCAGTGAAAAGTGAAACAAGAAATCTTCCAATTTAGGCCTCACTGAAAGAAGCTTTACATATCCTGTCTCGGTGGTTTGTATGTTTTTGAAAAGATCGCTTATTATAAAGTTGTGTTCTTGGTTGACGAAAAAAAGACAAATACAAGGAATTAACTACTCTACAGTGAATCAGTGGCTTTTCATATCTTTTTAAAAATGTTAGTTGTTACTTGAGGATTACTTCCACACTGGTCACAAGACAACACGCTTGATGGTAAGTTGTTTTGCTTTTACTAAATCAATAGATAAACAAAATAACGTTTATTTCGTTTCAAAGCGTGCTGTTGACCAAAAATTTTTTTAATACTTTAATAGAAAAGGTAACTCAATGGTAAATATTAATAGCAAAGAATTATTAATCTAAATAATTCTTTTTTAAATTTGCAAATTCTGATCTCGTTTTTATTTACAAGAGCTACAATAAATATTGCTAGCTCTTTTAGTTTCGAAGTTTCGTAAAATAGGATGGCCTGAATTTAGCTGATGAAATTTAAAACATTTTAATCAAGCAAGCTATTGCTGTGCATTATTTTCACTGCAAAATTCGAATAAATGGAGTATTACATGTTGATATTTTTTAATGTTTATTCGCATTCATAAGTATTAAGAAAGGTAATGCATTTTATGTTTATTATTTACTAGTTATTTTTTTATTATTTAGTTTATTATTTAATAAAAATTTATTATTTATTAAATTTATTTATATATATTATGTTTATTAATTAATAAAATTGAAATATATTATTTTAATTTTATTATAATATTTTATATTATAATTATATTATTACATATAAGAAATCTAAAGGATTCATGCTTGTTATGTTGTAAACACATAGAATTTGCACTATAATTCTGTTCCTAAGAGAATGATCATAAATTTTCTATATGCATGGTTATTAGAGATGAATTCGAGATCAAATTTTCGAATCTCAGCATTAGTATTAAAAAATCTCTAGGCCCGGTTAGTGAAAATATTCTGATGCATTCATCAATTGTCTATGCAGTAATACGTTCCGATAAACGTTTTTTAATTCTTCCTGCTGTAAATTATTATGAAATTTAAGTCAATTGGAATTAATTCTAGGTTATTTGAATTAAAAATAGCAGCAACAATTGATAGAAACTGAAAATTCTTGAGCAATGGTGGATTCATTAATGAAAGAGTATTGAGAAAAAAAAATCAGCAAATGCGGAATGGTATTTAGTAATTTAATTTTTAAAGCTAGTTAACAGAATGAATTAATAAAAAATTACGTATTTTTTTAACATTGTTTTTTACAGTTATTAAATAACTTCTGTGCAAAATTTGGAAATGTACATTATGGACGAATTCTCGAATTTATCTCTAATATTTATACCATAGTTCATGCCCAAATTAATTATTTTTGAGTTTTAATTAGCAGTGAAAATTAAGAACAAGAATGTTTTTTTTCCCCTAAAGTTTGTAAAATTTTAGTTTTGTCGTATAGTTGTGTGATCAGTCATTTTCAACAGAAGTTCTCAGGTATTCTTAAGCGATCCATTGATTGAGATGAATGATGCTATGATGATTTACGATTGTTTGGAATGGACCCATTTCGAGAATTGCATTTTTAATACGCTCAATTCTCTTTCAATAGGTTCAAGTCAATAACTCAAACACAATTCTCTGTTAGTATTCTTAAAAATGAAAAATGATTAAAGCCCTAATCCAAAAAATTTTTTTTCTGAACAAATTTTACCATACTACTTAAAATACAAAAATGTAGTAAAAAAAAACTTGTCTCATCTGAAAATTATTTTGTTACTTGAAATATATCTTAATTTTGTTATCGTTAATTAGATCAAAATAAACAGTTTTTTCTTAAAAAATATAAATTATTTAATTTCCGAATAATTATTTAAATAATTCATACAGACAAAGTAAATAATATGTAAAATAACATCATGTTCTCATACAGAAAATATTAAATGATTTTTAATGATTTTTATATCAATAAAAAAAATTGAAGTTATTCGTATGCGGGCACTTTTTTAATTTGCAAAAGTCAAAATATGGACGCTTTCATAGATTAACTGTGCATACTGGATAAAACTAGAGAGCTTTCACGTGTTCGAAAAATGTGTATTTCCAGAGTATATTTAATCAGGATTGTTCCATCCCTATTGCAACAGTTTATCGTGGTCTTGGGTAAAAGTAACGTACAGTCGCTCAAAAAAATATCCAAACGCTATGGTTGATTACAGGATTCAGAAGAAATATCTGTAAACGATTTTTTTAGAAATTAGTGATCTGGGAACCTTCGTGTCACGTGACACGAAGGTTTGCCAGATCACTAATTTCTAAAAAAAAATCGTTGCCAGATATTTTTTCTGAATTCTGTAATCAACCATAGCGTTCGGATACTTTTTTGAGCGACTGTACAACTGAAATGCTATTTATTTTCGGTGCACTGTAGTGAAAAGAAACCCCAACAATGAATCCAAAGGAACATGTTGCCAGTGAAAGATTGTGCTGAATCAGTGAAAAATTCTCCTCTGTTTTCATAAGATATATTTTTTGAAATCCCATAAATTATATTAAGTAGTTCATTATCTCTCTCTTTATATTTCAAGACTATGTTTCTGTTATTCTGTGATTTCGATTCACGAAGAAAAAAGTTTGAAACACGTTTGTGGATGGAGATTCACATCCATATATACTCCCTCCTTTTATTCTCCCTTTCACGAAAAAAAAAAAACGTTTCCGATACCAATAATTTCCGATATAAGAAATTTTTCCCTCATTAAATATTTTCGATTTATGATTGTTTATTTACGTAGCAACGGCACAAGATAAATTCAACTACATAATCCTGAAATTGTAAACAAAACGTCGAGAGCTTAATATGGAAGCCGTCATTCATAAAATAATATAAATGTAGAGTTAATGATGCATATTTATTACTGATTTATCCCCTAATTTATTAATTACCGAAATTAATGCTAACAAGATAATAGTGATATATAAGAGAGTAGATAATCTAATTCGTCAACTGCCGTCGCCAACAATTAGCAGCTTTTCGTACGAGTTAATACATGATATCTGGCAATACAGCGGCTCTTCAAAGGCATTGAGCTGTGTGTGCAAGTTGGAGTTAGAGATTTAGAGATCTGTTGAAGCAGATTTCGAAATTGAACTTGAGATTTCAACACTGCTCCATGCCCCTGAAGAGCCGCTGTATTGCCAGATCTGCTGAAGCAGATCTCTACAACTGTCACTCATTACACCAAATTTCAAAATGTTATGCTCATCAAATCAACCGCTTCCTTATGAAAATTAACATTCAATGAACTATATTATATATTTTATTCAACATATTTTTTCGTTGTTTAATTTTTTTTAAAATTTTATTTATGCGTGCATGCATTTATGTTGTATATATGTTCTATTTTACTAAATTTTGGGTTCCGCGAAAGAGTTGAGTCTGGAAAAAGAGCTCCGCGTTTGAAAATGTCTGAAAAAAACCTGTTTTACATCATCTAAAAAAAAGACAGTTCTTATTTTGTCTTCAGTGATTTAACCCTTTTAAGGGGGTGGCTCAGTCGGTAGCGCGCCAGGCTCGTAATCTGTACTTCCCAGGTTCGAATCCCAGCTTCGTCAGCGTTGAGATTTATCTCTGCAAAATTCCCCGCCCTACCCACGATCAGTAGGGGACACCGATGGGCTTGGAAAGGCCGCCGTCCGTCGGATGGGACGTTAAGCCGTGGCCCCGTGTGCGGGAGAGCCGTACCATCTGCACGTTAAAGAACACGCTGGATGGTCTTGACGGGAGGCTACCATCTGTCTCCCAAGAGCTGTTCCAGTGGGTCCCCTCCCCCAACCTTCTCTGAGCCTTCGGGGTCCTTGTGACCTGGCCATTCAGCCCACGGTGTGCAAAAAAGTGCCGCTCAGAGGTAAAACAACCCAACCCTTTTAAGCATGTTTTTACTCCCGCCTTCCTTCCATGCACGTGCTCGGGCAATGACGATTAAGGGACGAACGGATTTCTCCCCAAGGCTGAAAAGTTTAGAGTAGGCAATGAGGTGGTGGTGGTGGGGGGGGGCTGCTAATCAAGGGTCGAGACCCTACATAGGTAGAGGTTGGCCATTCAAAATCGGACATGTTTTGTCGTTGCTCGGATTGTTTTGCGTGCAAAGCTGAATGGTATTGCACGGATACTTATGGATTCCGGAAAAGAGTACGGTAATAAGTTCTTATTTGATACAGATTTCAGTGCTCACGATTGGAAGCACTTTAGAAAACCGCTAAAAAAGGAAAAGTAAATTTTAGGGGTTTTTTTTTTATAAAAAAAAAAAAGTAATAATTTTCGCTTTGTCGTCTGTTGACGTCGGACTTTTTTTTATGCAGAAATATAAAAAAATATTTTGTGTTGGATAGGTATTAATGATATATTAAGATTTGCATTTTTCGAATCTTCCAAAAGTTATAACTGCGCCCTCTAACGGCGGAAAAATTTGAAGTTTCCAAAATTTTCAACGAATATTCCAAACAATGTAGTTATATTAAAATTTTGAAATTTCGGTGTTGAAATGTGAAGGTTATTAAGTTACCTTCAGCAACAATCACTTGACCGTTTAGACCTAGGGGAGGGGGGGAATGCAACTTTTTTGTTTTAACAGAAAAATGATCTTTTTGGAGATAAATTAAAAATATTTTTTGGGTTGGACAGGTATTGATGCAATATTACAGTTTGCATTTTCGGAATCTCCCTAGGGGTGGCTCAGTCGATAGCGCGCCAGGCTCGTAATCTGTAGTTCCCAGGTTCGAGTCCCAGCTGGGTCAGCGTTGAGATTTATCTCCGCAAAATTCCCCGCCCTGCCCACGGTCAGTAGGGGACACCGATGGGCTTGGAAAGACCGCCGTCCGTCGGATGGGACGTTAAGCCGTGGCCCGTGTACGGGAGAGCCATATGTGCACGTTAAAGAACATGCTGGATGGCCTTGACGGGAGGCTACCATCTGTCTCCCAACAGCTGTTCCAGTGGGTTCCCTCCCCCAACCTTCTCTGAGCCTTCGGGGTCCATGTGACCTGGCCATTTAGCCCATGGTGTGCAAAAAAGTGCCGCTCAGAAGTAAAACAACCCAACCCGAATCTCCCAAAAGCTACAATTGCGTCTTCTAACGGTTGGTCAAAAATTTAAAACGAATATTGCAAACGATGCAATGCTAGAAATTTAAAATTTTGGTCGTGGAATGTGACAGACTTGAAGATTTCATTGACATCTAGGAAGTGACCTCTATGCCCAAGGTAGGTAAGAAACGGAACGGTTTTAAGAGATAATTGGAAATCTTTTTCTTAGTTTGTACTAATGAAACGTAATTCGCATTTCCAACGATAGTTTTAATTTATATTATTAGCGATCACTAAATATTCAAACGGCAAAACTTTTAACGAATGTTTCAAGTGTTCTGTTTATGGTAGAAATTCCGTCGGTAGAATTTTGTTATGATAGAAATTCCACTGACAACAATGATCTGCCCACTATTTTAAGACGGGTGGGAGAATGGCAACTTTTTAAATTTAAGAACTAAAAGACAAACACTGTTTATGTTGATAATTACTAATGAAATACTACTATGTGCATTTCCCCCCCCCCATCATATATTAAAAAAATAAAATGAAATATTCCCTCAAGCAGCTGCTTGTCACAGATTTTTGACTGCAGTTTGTTAGTTTATATGCCATAGTATAAGGTCTGCGGAGATGGCAGGATCTCAGCAGAACAACACAAACATCCATAATTAAAACTTTTAAAGAGTGAAAAAGTAGATAAAGGAAGAACTTCATTCTTTTTGAAAACGAGATTCCCACATGCGCCAGAGGTGATATGCGTTCTTCTAGTTATTTTACATATTTAGTACCCTCTGACAGTGGAAATTCAAACTACTGCATAATTGGGAAAATAAACTATTAATATTTTATTAGTACCTGTACAACACAAAAAATGCTTTTCATTTATCTCTTAAAGCAGAAAAGTTGCATTTTACCAACACCCCCTTGGTATAAAGCAGTGTCTCGCAAACTGTGTGCCGCGAGAGATTTTCAAATTGACACTAGATATTCCAAAGATTTCATTTTGACTTGTGTTATCGACGTGCTTTAATATCGACGTGCTATCGACGTGCTTTAATAAAAATCTTTCAGATTTTATCAACTGGGATCTTGTAAGTATTTATCAAGCTTTTTCCAAATTTTGGTATTAATTTTTGATTATTTGGAGCCATAGAATGGACAAATATTTAAAACAAACACCGAGTTATGATTAATTATATTTATTATTATATTTATTTTAAATAAAATGCATTTAACGAAACTTCAAATTTCCTATTTTTACGTAACCATCAAAAATTCTTTTTTAGGTGTGCCGCGGGAAAAAAAATTAGATTCAGCGTGCCGCGGAAAAAAAATTAGATTCAGTGTGCCGCAGAGTAAAAAAGTTTGCGAGACACTGGTATAAAGGGACAAATCATTACTATTAGCATAAACCACTTGGCCATTACATTCTTTCACCAAAATGTTAAGTTTCTAGCATAAATACAGGTGCTCCCCTACTTGCGAACGTTCAACTACGAACTTTCAGACTTACGAACAATTTGACCGTACATCTAAAATTTAAATTTCGCGCGGATTCATGGCGTTGAAGTCGATAGCGTGGTCTAATTTTACTTTTTTTGTTATTTACAATACGTATTATATTATTTATGTACAAACATATGCATTAACAGTATAAGTTGTTTCATTTATAATATCGACTCTATTTTACCATATACCACAACAGATTTTTAACGCATTTGAAACACCTGCTAGTAAGCAGTAACGAGTGTAATGCATTCTAATTGGGCGGGGGTGGCTCAGTCGGTAGCGCGCCAGGCTCGTAATCTGTAGTTCCCAGTTCGAGTCCCAGCTGGGTCAGCGTTGAGATTTATCTCCGCAAAATTCCCCGCCCTGCCCACGGTCAGTAGGGGACACTGCTGGGCTTAGAAAGGCCGCCGTCCGTCGGATGGCGGCCTTTCTAAGGGGTCTTCGGGGTCCATGTGACCTGGCCATTTAGCCCATGGTGTGCAAAAAAGTGCCGCTCAGAGGTAAAACAACCCAACTCATTCTAATAAGTAGATTGAAAGATCAAGCACTAACAATAAGTGGTTATTCTGTGTACAAATGTACTTTTTAGGTTAGTGTTCGACTTACAACAAAACCTCGGGAACCTAACCTGTTCGTAAGTAGAGGAGCAGCTGTATATAGCTCGTTTGCAATATTCGTTTAGAGATTTGGTACGTTCAGCTTTTTCCGCCACTAGAGGCCGCCTTTCTAGTTTTTATTTACAGCCTTCAGCAATTTCTAACAGTGGAAATTCCATCTGATGGAGATTCGGAAAATGTAAATATTCATATTTTGTTAGTACCTGTAAAAAAAAAGTTTTTTTGTTTATCTTTTAAAATAAAAAAGTTTTATTCTCTTCACCCCCTTTGGGGTAAGAGGGCAAAGACTTGTTGCCGTTGTAAACCTTCTGACCATAGCACTCTACTATCAGATTTCAGATTTTTAGTGTAAATTGCTTGCTTGAAATATTCGTTTGAAATTGTAGCATTTTCCATCTTTTTCCACCGCTTGAGGGAGCGATTAAAGCTATTGGAAGATTTCAAAATTGCAAATCACAATATTTCTTCGATACCTATCCAATCCAAAAAGAATATTTCATTTATCTCTAAAAGTAATTTCCTAAAAAAGTTGGTTGTCTATAGACGGACAGACAGGTGGAAAGACAGATGGACAGACAGACGAACGAGCATTGGCATAGACAGACGACAAACTGAAAATATTTGTCCGTTTTTCAAACGAACCTTAAAGAAATTATCTGTTGGTTTTCAATTAGCTCTTTTCGCTTTTGCAGCCGATTGCAGTCTTCTGACGGATTTCTTGAAAAAATATTCATTAATTTATTTCTGAGTGGAATTTTTACACTCAAATGCAGCGCAATGAGGCATTGGTGGCAGATTTAATAGACAAAAAAAAAAAAGCGGTAGAAATGCATAACACTAAAAAGTGGTAAGAAATGTATATAAGTATAAATGCAGCCATTTTTGATCCTAACGGCTTTTCTTTTATTATTATTTGCAACTGAAAAATGAACTAAAATTCTTCAGGTACTTACTTTGAGTCTCGATAATATTGTGCATGAATAGCCAATTTATTGTAAAAAAAAGCATTTTTGCATTTATTATCAAAACGAAATCTCTGGGAACGGAAAAGACCACATGTATAGAAAAGAAAACGGTTAATAACTAGCCTGCTAGACTCCAATACAGAACATTTGTCTGAAACACGAAAAAAAAAAAAACACCAACAACCTACGAACTGTATTGATAATCTCCAGAAAAGTTCAGGTTAAATATTTAGGTAAACTTTTCATACAACTGCACGTGTGTTCAATATTAAAATTCTTTATTTTTCGTACAATGAATTCAAAAATAGCACATCGTCATCCTTAATCCCGATGCGCGTGCTTCTACTGCACACCTGTGATAAACCAAACCCTCCTTATGCATAGAGATTATTAACTCTTCCTTCGACCGAGTCTCCTGTAAATAAAAGAGATGAACTGGGTCTGTCTCGTCGGAGGCAGGTGAATTATTCAAACCTCAAAAAATGCAATTTCTTTCTGAAGTAGACTGATGCAGAGATTATGAGAGGCGCTAAAAGTGAAAGATGCTTATAAATAACCCATACCACAAAAGGCAGCAGACTGAGCCTGTGATGAATGATTAATTTCTTTTCTACAAGTCAGAAAAGAAAATTCTCAGAGGAACGCGGTGTGATTGTGAAATAAAAAAAAAAACGCCTGATTCATAGTTAATGGCTGTGGCATTATTCTTTACACGAGCAGAGCGTTCGCGAGTCTGTGATGCAGCAATTAAGAGTTTCCAACATGAAAGCGAGAGAAAAAAAAAGCGAAGGTTAATTCCTTAAGTAAATGATAGTGCTAGGAAACGTGAACACTTCGTGAAGAGGAGAACATATTTCACGAAGCAAGCGAAGTTGAAAGATGCAAGATGGCGGAAGTCGGGAGGAAAAGAAGCAATCGTCGTTTTTGGCCTGACTCAGAATTAACAGGCATCGCTATCCTTCAAAGATGGAAGGCAGCAAAATGCACGGTCCCGAAGGAAAGAGGTGGCCGCACTTGACATTAAATAATTCCGTAAATTATTAGTTACGGTTCGAATGATACAGATTATGTCTGCTCATTTGTCATTCGGGACTTATTAATATTAAATGCTGTAATTGTCTTTATAGCTTCGGAGTCACTTTTTTTTAAATGCTTTATTCTTTCGGAGTTAAGAGAAATGAAGTGGAGTTGGAAAACTAAAGTCGTTGAAATCGTTTTCGAGAAAAAAAAAAAAGAGAAGTACTTTACTGATTCTGTTTTGACATCAACGTGTAATTCCTGCCAAAGCGCTACAATTCTTTTAATTGAGTAAACGTCATTAAAGGCAGTTACAAAATAATGTTTGCATCGAAAGAGAATTACCACCGATTAGAGAGAGCTCACTGTACTAATAACTTTGCTGTTCCGTTATAAGTATTCCCGGTTTGTTTCCAAGCAAGTAGTTTGGATTATTTTTTAAATTCAATTGAAAAAGAACGGTGTATATAAAACCTTTCCAGCTTACGATTTAATGAAAGTATTACTACATTTACGTAAGTTAATTTCTAATGGATGTTGATGATTAAAATGCGTTGAAGGATAATAAAATAGTTATGAACAAACATTTATTGGTAGTCTCCCTCTTCCTTTTCTTCTGGTAAAGTCGCTAAGAAAAATATCCGAACACTACGGTTGAATACAGAATTCAGAAAAAATATCTGGCATAGATTTTTTTTTAGAAATTAGTGATCTGGTAACCGTCGTGTGTCACGTGACACGAAGTGAGTAAAATAACCTAATCAACAAAAACTAAGCTTTCAGCGAGTAAAATAACCTAATCAACAAAACTGAGCTTTTAGCGAGTAAAATAACCCAATCAACAAAACTGAGCTTTTAGCGAGTAAAATACCCAATCAACAAAAGCTGAGCTTTTAGCGAGTAAAATAACCTAATCAACAAAACAGCTTTTAGCGAGTAAAATAACCCAATCAACAAAACTGAGCTTTTAGCGAGTAAAATACCCAATCAACAAAACTGAGCTTTTAGCGAGTAAAACAACCCAATCAACAAAACTGAGCTTTTAACGAGTAAAATAACCTAATCAACAAAAACAGCTTTTAGCGAGTAAAATAACCTAATCAACAAAAGCTGAGCTTTTAGCGAGTAAAATAACCTAATCAACAAAACTGAGCTTTTAGCAAGTAAAATAACCTAATCAACAAAACTGAGCTTTTAACGAGTAAAATAACCTAATCAACAAAACAGCTTTTAGCGAGTAAAATAACCTAATCAACAAAACTGAGCTTTTAGCGAGTAAAATAACCTAATCAACAAAACTGACTTTTAGCGAGTAAAATAACCCAATCAACAAAACTGAGCTTTTAACGAGTAAAATAACCTAATCAACAAAAACAGCTTTTAGCGAGTAAAATAACCTAATCAACAAAAGCTGAGCTTTTAGCGAGTAAAATAACCTAATCAACAAAACTGAGCTTTTAGCGAGTAAAATAACCTAATCAACAAAACTGAGCTTTTAGCGAGTAAAATAACCCAATCAACAAAACTGAGCTTTTAACGAGTAAAATAACCTAATCAACAAAAACAGCTTTTAGCGAGTAAAATAACCTAATCAACAAAAGCTGAGCTTTTAGCGAGTAAAATAACCTAATCAACAAAAACTGAGCTTTTAGCGAGTAAAATAACCTAATGAACAAAACTGAGCTTTTAGCGAGTAAAATAACCTAATCAACAAAACTGAGCTTTTAGCAAGTAAAATAACCTAATCAACAAAACTGAGCTTTTAGCAAGTAAAATAACCCAATCAACAAAACTGAGCTTTTAACGAGTAAAATAACCTAATCAACAAAAACAGCTTTTAGCGAGTAAAATAACCTAATCAACAAAAGCTGAGCATTTAGCGAGTAAAATAACCTAATCAACAAAACTGAGCTTTTAGCGAGTAAAATAACCTAATCAACAAAACAGCTTTTAGCGAGTAAAATAACCTAATCAACAAAACTGAGCTTTTAGCGAGTAAAATAACCTAATCAACAAAACAGCTTTTAGGGAGTAAAATAACCTAATCAACAAAACAGCTTTTAGGGAGTAAAATAACCTAATCAACAAAACTGAGCTTTTAGCGAGTAAAATAACCTAATCAACAAAACAGCTTTTAGCGAGTAAAATATCCCAATCAACAAAACTGAGCTTTTAGCGAGTAAAATAACCTAATCAACAAAACAGCTTTTAGCGAGTAAAATAACCTAATCAACAAAACTGAGCTTTTAGCGAGTAAAATAACCTAATCAACAAAACAGCTTTTAGCGAGTAAAATAACCTAATCAACAAAACAGCTTTTAGGGAGTAAAATAACCTAATCAACAAAACTGAGCTTTTAGCGAGTAAAATAACCTAATCAACAAAACAGCTTTTAGCGAGTAAAATATCCCAATCAACAAAACTGAGCTTTTAGCGAGTAAAATAACCTAATCAACAAAACTGAGCTTTTAGCGAGTAAAATAACCTAATCAACAAAACTGAGCTTTTAGCGAGTAAAATAACCTAATCAACAAAACAGCTTTTAGCGAGTAAAATAACCTAATCAACAAAACAGCTTTTAGGGAGTAAAATAACCTAATCAACAAAACTGAGCTTTTAGCGAGTAAAATAACCTAATCAACAAAACAGCTTTTAGCGAGTAAAATATCCCAATCAACAAAACTGAGCTTTTAGCGAGTAAAATAACCTAATCAACAAAACAGCTTTTAGCGAGTAAAATAACCTAATCAACAAAACTGAGCTTTTAGCGAGTAAAATAACCTAATCAACAAAACAGCTTTTAGCGAGTAAAATAACCTAATCAACAAAACAGCTTTTAGGGAGTAAAATAACCTAATCAACAAAACTGAGCTTTTAGCGAGTAAAATAACCTAATCAACAAAACAGCTTTTAGGGAGTAAAATAACCTAATCAACAAAACAGCTTTTAGGGAGTAAAATAACCTAATCAACAAAACTGAGCTTTTAGCGAGTAAAATAACCTAATCAACAAAACAGCTTTTAGCGAGTAAAATATCCCAATCAACAAAACTGAGCTTTTAGCGAGTAAAATAACCTAATCAACAAAACAGCTTTTAGCGAGTAAAATAACCTAATCAACAAAACTGAGCTTTTAGCGAGTAAAATAACCTAATCAACAAAACAGCTTTTAGCGAGTAAAATAACCTAATCAACAAAACAGCTTTTAGGGAGTAAAATAACCTAATCAACAAAACTGAGCTTTTAGCGAGTAAAATAACCTAATCAACAAAACAGCTTTTAGCGAGTAAAATATCCCAATCAACAAAACTGAGCTTTTAGCGAGTAAAATAACCTAATCAACAAAACTGAGCTTTTAGCGAGTAAAATAACCTAATCAACAAAACTGAGCTTTTAACGAGTAAAATAACCTAATCAACAAAAACAGCTTTTAGCGAGTAAAATAACCTAATCAACAAAAGCTGAGCTTTTAGCGAGTAAAATAACCTAATCAACCAAACTGAGCTTTTAGCGAGTAAAATAATCTAATCAACAAAACTGAGCTTTTAGCGAGTAAAATAACTGGCAAAACAGTTTCAATCTTTTTTTAGCAGAAATTAGAATCTACTATAAGCTCTTTATACTGATGCGTGATATTTAATTATTAAGAGCTAAATGACTAACTGCAATTCAAATTCAAATCTATTATAACATAGATACACGAGGACAATAAACACACAATGCACAACACTTTGTCAAATGCATTATCAATACAACACTTTACAAAGAACAGGGAAACAAATAAAAGCATAAAACTAAGTAAAGCAATCGTTAAGTATATGTGCACAACCAAGGAGCTTCGAGCTCTGAAAATCTATTAAAAAAAAATCTACCTCTATTGCAAATAAATTTATAAATATACTACTGCACTGCATTTTTAAAGGGAATTTCGTGATATTTTGAAATAATTTGAAACGTGTGGATAAATTGTAACGTAATGTATATAAAAAAGAGCAATATATGCTGCAATAGGTATGTAAAGTAGTAAATGCGTGCATGTGTAGATGCACATATGTAAGGACTGTGGCATAGTGTAACTGCATCGTCGAATTGCAGTTACATCAGTCGACGTTTGGCTACCATTCTGATCGTTGAAAGTTGGCTATCTGTTCGCTGAAAGGTGATTTTTTTTGCTACTCAGTCGAGCGTAGAAATGCATTCTATAATATATAACAGTAAAACCTTAATTATCTAATCAATATAAGTCAGATGAGCCTAAAAGTCGGATAATTTGTGAATAAGGTAATGTAAGGTGAAAATCATAAATAATGAAAGCGATGTTTAATACACACTGGTTTCTATATATATTAAGGAAAATCCTTAGGTAAAGTAAATGGGAAGCTAACGTCAAATCTCTATAACTTCTAAAATCAATTTTTTTCAGTTTTGAAAAATGTGATTGCAGATAAATATCTCAATCAAATAAATCAATATCTCTATTTTCAACAATATTCGTTCAGTATTTAATGAATTATGGAAGTTTCAATATTTAGTAATAACAATACAAGCCACAAAAATTGACATCAGAACTTAATTAAAACTTAGTAATAAGTATTGTATCAAAGTGGTTAATAAAATAAATTTGTATTTTAGAACTTTGTGTAAAGAATTCTTAAACTACTCTTTAGTTTTCTATAAGCTTCTTAAGACTGGCATTGCTGTTGTTAAAATTTAAATTGACTTAACATAGGGATTTTCCTTAATTTATTAGGATTTTATAATAAATAACATTTCATCATCATCCTCAAGCAGCCATGGGTTACGGAGGTCCAACCAGACCGCGCAGTTTAATTCTCCAAGCATATATGTCCTGAGCTACATCTGCTGCATCCGGCCACTGTACACCAATTCTAACAAGGTCCTGTTTGACATTGTCTGCCCACCGCATCCTAGGTCTCCCCTTCTTTCTGAGGCCTTTAGGCACACTGTTCATAACCCTATTCGCCAATCATAGTTATCCATACGGGCAACATGGCCAAACCAGCGGAGTCTCTCTCTGCACAATATGCTGCTTAAAGGAGGTTGCAAACTCCTTTGCCTAACCTCATCATTAGTTACAAAGTTAAACCACCTAATACCCAAGATACTGCGTAAGCATCTAGAATCAAAAGCATCTAGTTTCCTGTTATCTTGTTTACACAGCGTCCAAGTTTCACTACCATAACTAACCCTAGAAAGAACCAAACTATTATACAGTCTAATTTTTGTCTTTAGGTGTATACGCCTATTTCTCCACAATCTCCATAGATTCTTAAAAGTCCCGGCAGCAATACCTATTCGTCTGTAATCTCATGCCGCACATCACCAGTATCTGTTATGTAGTTCCCAAGATAATTAAACTGTGACACCTGCTCAAGACTGCAACCATTCAGATTAACTGAATCACAACCTGCCTGACCAATTTTCATCACTTAGGTTTCTCACTGTTTATAACAAAATCTACTCTACTACCAATCTCATCAACAGCTCGAATGAAAGAGTTCATCTCATGAACATCATTTGCCAAAAGGGCTAAATCATCAGCATAATCTAAATCAGAAATTTTCGTATCTCCAGCCCATTTTAGGCCAAAATCTTTCCCTCGAAGTGAATTTCGCATAAAATAATCAACAACCAAACTAAAGAGAAAAGGAGACAAAATGCACCCTTGTCAAACACCAGACGTAATGCTAAACCAATTGCTACAAGACTTACCAACTCTCACACATGACTCAGTGTTATTATAGAGAGCTTTCATTATGTTAACTAACTTGTCTGGTATACCATATGATCACACAATCAACCACAAATTATGACGATCAGCAGAGTCGAAAGCCTTTTTGAAATCAACAAAGCTAGCAACCAAAGGTTTCTGAAACTCTAAACATTTCTCAAGAATCTGCCTAAGAGAAAATATCTGATCCACACATCCCCTACCACTTCTGAATCCACATTGCTCATCACACAATTGACTGTCAACCAGATTCTTAATTCTATTAAGCACAATCATGGAAAGAACTTTACCTGGAACAGAGAGTAGGCTGATACCCCTATAGTTATCACAAGAACTGCGATCACCTTTTTTGAAAATAGGGATAATAATAGCTCTGGTAAAATCTTTAGGAATCATGCCTTTATCATAAAAGTTATTCAAAATTTCAGTCATCCAAATGGTAACTGAAACATTCCCAGCTCTAAGCATTTCCGTAGTAATTTCATCCACCCCTGAGGATTTATGAAGTTTAAGTTTAGAAATAGCCAAACTAACTTCAGATTGTGTTATAGGGCCAACATTAAAGCTAACAATGCATCTATCATCATTGTAAGCAATGGGAGTAGAATTAACCACATTGTTTAGAACATCACTGAAATGCTCAGCCCACCTAGCCATGACAGAATCCTCACCTTCTGTAACCTTACCTTGTTTATCCTTCAATCCCTGTATACCTGTTCGTTTTCTACCACACAAAACATTAACTATCTGGTACAGCTTTCTGCTGTTGTGCTGTCTAACTGCTTCCTCAGCTTTGTCAGCCAGGCCATCAAGCCAAAGATTCTTATCAGTAGCTAACTGATCCTTTACACGTTTATTAAGTTCTTTGTAATGCTTTCCATTAGGACTAGTAGGGTACTGATTAAGGACATTCCTGCAGTTCCTTCTTTCTGAAATAAGCTTAAGTGCCTTATCACTTAAATAATTCTGTCTCCTCTGCTCCTTTTTCCCTAAAAGAGTACTGTTAGTTTCCAAAAAAGCCTGTCTAAAATGGCCCCATTCTTCCTCAACTTCAGTATTAAGCAAACCATGACTGTCATAATGACTAAGTAACCTATCATGGTAAGCTTTAGCTATAACTGGGTCTTTCAGAGCTTCAGTATTAGAGGAAAATTTTTTAACCCTAGCACAACACTTTTTAAGTTTAAGTTGCAAGACACTTTTAAAAAGGTAATGGTCAGATCCAATTTTAGCTCCCCTATATGCCCTGGTATTTCTAACAGAACTAGCCCATTTGCTGTTAATTAATATATAATCAATCATATTCCTATGCAGCCCATCAGGTGAAACCCATGTGTACCTATGTATGTCGCGGTGTTTGTAATATATGTTAGTTATTCTGAAACCATTGAGTTTACTTACCTGTAGGAGACGTTGCCCATTGCCATTGCAGCTACCAATACCGAAAGGGCCTATTACTCCTCCCCAAAGGTCAGAGTCGGTACCAACTTTGGCATTGAAGTCACCAAGAACGAGGGTAATATCTCCATTCTTGACAGAATTCAAAATATCCTGAAGTTGTCCGTAAAACCTATCCTTCTCATCCTCATCAGAATCCTCAGTGGGGGCATAACAGCAGATAACATTCAAGTCTTTAATGGTCTGAAATTTTGCTGTAAGAAACCTTTCATTAATGCACCCATATCCTAGAAGAGCATCACCAGCATGTCTGCTGAGCAGCAGACCCACGCCTTGGTGATGCTTTCCATCCTCCCTCCCTGTAAAGAGAAATTTAAAGTTATTTTTAAGTATCTCACCTTTACCTGTCCATCTGGTCTCTTGCAAGCCTAGAATATCTAGGTTATAGCGCTGGAATTCCTGCATGCGGACATCAAGAGAATAATCTCTATGTAATGTCCTCACGTTCCACGTTCCTGCAGAGAGAAAATGATTAGTAGGATTTTTAAAGAAATTAGGTTTATTGAGATTGGTAGGGCCAACAATATCAAACAGCCCCCTGATCGCAAGACCTGTTCCTCCTCCGCTAAAGGCTGAAGTCACCGATGCTGGTAGGAACTTCAGGCACCACCTTTTCAAGTGGACTTTTTCAAGAGCCATATGGCCTGCCTGAGACACATTACTCCAGTTTAGGCTTGACGATGCCCAACTAGCTAAGTAAGGTTCAGATACCTGCGATGGCCTCTGATTAGGATTATCCACCAGCTGATATAAGGTATCCCATGCCTCTGTTCACTTAGAGCTGGCAACCCAGAAGTAAACAGAAAACACAGCAGCAGACTCTCCCTCAACAGAGGCGCACCAGTGCAGCAAGTCCAAGATCCATAATCAAGCTCAAATCCATAAACAAGTCCAGTCTAGTAGGTATAAATGGTCAGCACCAGGACCCTGTGAAGTTGACCACTCCTCAGCAGGGTTAAAAAAAAGAAAAAAGTGGCCATAGATGACCAGATCAGTAGGCCATACTGAACTGGCAACCCTCCCCTTCCGTTCCCTTCCAAAAGAGAATATCTCTTTTGAAAGGTACTAACGGCCTGCACCACGAGAAGGCGGGGTCGGACATTAGGTGCTAGACCTGGCCGGTTCTGTGCATCATCACTAGGGATCGGTACACAGCTCTCCTTCCAGTTTACGCCTAGCTACCATTTACAGGCCAAATAATATATATAAAATTATATATAAAATATTAAATTTCATATATTATATTTTTTTATTTTATATTTAAATTTATTAGATTATATATAAAATAACATTATTTATTTTTTTATTTATGGAAACCAGTGTAATATTGCGCAAGTACAGTAAATGTACAATAAAAAATGTAAAGAACATGTAATTAATATATTACGAAATTTGCTTTTGCATCCAGATATGATGCAAAAGTATCTGTTCGTTGAAGTATAGATGTGTAAACATAGAAGACTCTCAATTCAGATTTTGTATTTAATATTTTAATAGTAGAAAAAAACCATTTTTGTCAATTCTTATTTTTTGTAAGTGGACTTTAATAACCAAGGGGAATGTGAAATTCAACTTTGAGCCATTCCGACAACAATACCTTTACATGCATCAATATTCTTTTAACGCAAAATGGATAATATGAAAAAAATCCCTTAACGCGAATAAAATTCCTTTCGAACTTCCTCTGATAACACGAAATTTATAGAGGATCAAAAAATGTAATTTCAACCTCTGTTTGATAAATTTTAAACAGCTTCAGATATCTTGCCAATTATCATAGTTCTTCAACAGTGGAATAGTGGAAGCAAGTTAATAATTTCGTCTGCCCATTATGACTCGAAGTTTTCAGCGCTCCATTCAGATTGTCTATCTAGTTATTTATTGATCGTGAATAATAAACATTACGAAGGCTGTATGAGCTCAGACTTCAGATATTTAATCATTAAAGATTGGATTTGGATTGTTTTACCTCTGAGCGGCACTTTTTTGCACACCATGGGCTAAATGGCCAGGTCACATGGACCCCAAAGGCTCAGAGAAGGTTGGGGGAGGGGACCCACTGGAACAGCTGTTGGGAGACAGATGGTATCCTCCCGTCAAGGCCATCCAGCGTGTTCTTTAACGTGCACAGGGTATGGCTCTCCCGCACACGGGGCCACGGCTTAACGTCCCATCCGACGGACGGTGGCCTTTAAATAATCATTAAAGAAAGAGCTCATTCAATATTTGTGTTGAAGAGGTCTTGTCTAAAGTTTAAAGTCTGAGGCTAATTGAACGATCGGTACCAAATTTGGTGGGTGATCCTTGGGTGGTCCCACTCAGTTCTAGACCTGTTGGGGTAACAGATGGGGTTCCTAACTGCCTTGGGTCTGGAGTGATCCCTCGAAAAGTGTCCGAGATTTCTGGTGGCCCTGCCGTTGCTTACCTTGTGGAGTAGTACATGTGGAAAGTTGTGAATAAAGTCATCAATGGATATACTTTTGGGGGAATTTGATGTTGACTGGAGTAGTAGGGTGGAAAGCTGTGAATGAACAGTCGACCGATCCTATTGATGAGAAGTGTTATCCGAGTGGTTAGCACGCTTGGCTACTGATCTAAGGGACCTGGGTTCGAGCCCCGGGTAAGGCATGGCTGTTTGTGCCGTTTTTCTGCTGAGCTCCTGCCATCCTCTTAGACCTTCTACTATGGCATATAAACTGATAGGCTCCTGTCAGAAATTTGTGGCAAGCAGCTGCTTGAGGGGGTATTTATTTTATTTTTTATTTATAATACTGTAATAACGTTAAAAATAACAATACAATGTATTCGTCAATATAGTGTTAAAGCGAAATTCTACTAACACGAAATATTTCGACTGCATTCCTTACTTCAGGTTAATTTTTTCGAACTGCATTTAAAAAAATTGTATTCAGTCTTAGGCAAGAAACACCTTGACGTTTTAAAAATCCAGTTTTAATTTTGAATCATTACTTGTCTTTTTCGAAACAAATGAGTAAAAATCATGTGATCAGAGGATGCTTCATTTCCTCGAGACAAAATGTGCGATTTAGGTTGGGTTGTTTTACCTCTGAGCGGCACTTTTTTGCACACCATGGGCTAAAGGCCAGGTCACATGGACCCCGAAGGCTCAGAGAAGGTTGGGGGATGGAACCCACTGGAACAGCTGTTGGGAGACAGATGGTAGCCTCCCGTCAAGGCCATCCAGCGTGTTCTTTAACGTGCACAGGGTATGTCTCTCCCGCACACGGGGCCATGGCTTAACGTCCCATCCGACGGATGGCGGCCTTTTCAAGCCCATCGGTGTTCCCTACTGACCGTGGGCAGGGCGGGGAGTTTTGCGGAGATAAGTCTCAACGCTGTCCCAGCTGGGAATCGAACCTGGGAACTGCAGATTACGAGCCTGGCGCGCTACCGACTGAGCCACCCCCGCCCCTCATGCGATTTAGTCTCTCGTCTTGAGAAAGGTATTGTGACGTGGTGAGAAAATCCCGATGTCCGTGTCAATGAACTTGTTTTGAGATTCGACAGACGAGAGCAGAGTCTGTGTCTACCACTTCGTGAATGCAATGAAAAATAGAGGCGAAGTTGTAACTCCTGCGAAGGAAAGAAATCAATGGAATCGAAATAGCGCGATTTAACTCCCTACACAACACATCGCTGGCGGACTGCTATGAAAAAGAAAGGCGCAGTTTGTTTTCGTTTAGACTCATCTAACGGGAAATAGAACACCGACTCTTTAGGGAATGTTCAGTCGCACCTCGTGAACCAGTTTGCGACGGTTAAAGCGAGACACAATCGATCATGCTACTTCAGGTCATTCATTTTTTGATCTGTTAAACAGAAAATTTGATAATCGAGGGTCAGATACTTGATTATTATTATTATTGCCTTCGTCGTCATCATTATTATTTTTAAAAAAAGGGGATGCTGTGCTCAGTTCATAGCGCGCCAGGCTCATAATATACAGTTCCCAGGTTTGATTCCCGCCTGGGCCAGAGTTGAGATTTTTCTCTGCACGACTTCCCGCCCTGCCCTCAGTCAGTACCGATAGGTTTAGAAAGGCCACCGTCCATCGTATGGGGCGTTAAGCCGTTGTCCAGCGTTCTGGTGGAGAGTCATGTCCTGTGCATGTTAAAGAACACACTAGATCAGGGGTGGGCAAATAGCGGCCCGCGGGCCACATTCGGCCCGCTAAGAGATTTTTGTGGCCCGCCAAGACAGTCAGAAAAATCCGCCTTGAACCGAGAATTCCTTCCCGTGCGCGACCGAAGATTCGTCTCGTATTTTCCACTAGGACGGCCACGTCAATACTCATGCGCAGTGTAGATACGAAAACAATTGCCAACCCCTGCACTAGATGGTCTCGAGGGGAACTACCATCTGTCTCCAAACAGTTGCCCAGTGGTTCTCCTTCCCCCAACCATCTCTGAGCCCTTGGGGTCTTTGTGACCTGGCCATTTAGCCCATTGTGTGTAAAAAAGTGCCGCTGAGAGGTAAAACAACTTAATCCAACATATGAAGGAGTTTTCGTCGTAACCATAGGGTCTGGGGGCGTTACTAAATCATTTAATAGAAGCACTGCAAATCCTAAGAAAAGTAAAAAAAATATAGAATAATTGTTGACACAAACTTTTAAAATATAATCTGTTGTATTAATTGGTTTAAAAATAAGGCTTCTTATTCAAATTATAAATTAAATTCTGAGATAAATTCTAATGTTTGGCATTGTTGCTTGTTATTGTTGAAAATAGAGATTTAGATGGACTTGATTGAGATCTTTAATTTATCATCAGCCACATTTTCTGATAAAACTCTTAGTTTAGATGTTATAAATAACAATTTTTTACCAGAGCTTCCACTGATATATCATGGAGAGGATAATAATCCAGTAGCCATTGAATATCTGTGAAATATTCTTTTCAGTTCAAAAAGAATATGTCATTCATTTCTTAAGGATTCTTCCTTAAAATAAAAAAAGTTGAATGCTTACAGATGACAGACGACAAAGTAGAAATAATAGCTCGATTTTTGAAAACGAACCAAAGACAACAACATTTTAATTGTGTATGGTTTGTTTTAACCTTAATATTCCGGGAATTTTAAGCGCCATATATTCTCCAACTTGAGAGTGTCTTTTCGTCGCCTGATCTCTGTCTGGATGTTGCGAAAATCTTCTTCAACGCACAGCCTCCTTGTCATTTGCAATGAGTGCTTCGCGATCTTTAATCGTCTACTAAGATTGGATTGGATTGTTTTACCTCTGAGCAGCACTGTTTTGCACACCATGGGCTAAATGGCCAGGCCACAAGGACCCCTAAGGCTCAGAGAAGGTTAGGGGAGGGGACCCACTGGAACAGCTGTTGGTAGACAGATGGTAGCCTCCCGTCAAGGCCATCCAGCGTGTTCTTTAACGTTGTGTTGTTTTACCTCTGAGCGGCACTTTTTTGCACACCATGGGCTAAATGGCCAGGCCACAAGGACCTCTAAAGCTCAGAGAAGGTTAGGGGAGGGGACCCACTGGAACAGCTGTTGGGAGACAGATGGTAGCCTCCCGTCAAGGCCATCCAGCGTGTTCTTTAACGTGCACAGGGTATGGCTCTCCCGCACACGGGGCCACGGTTTAACGTCCCATCCGACGGACGGCGGCCTTTTCAAGCCCATCGGTGTCCCCTACTGACCATGGGCAGGGCGGGGAAATTTCGCGGAGATAAATCTCAACGCTGACCCAGCTGGGACTCGAACCTGGGAACTACAGATTACGAGCCTGGCGCGCTACCGACTGAGCCACCCCCGCCCCCGTCTACTAAGTATCTTAAAAAGAGGAAGAAATTGCGATCTCATTACTCCTCACCACCTTCCTCTTTATTTATTCTCCTTCATCTTAATGGCCTTCATTTCTGAATTCATCTTGGCGACGAACTCTCAAGAACAAGAACAAACGAATGCATTTTCCGAGCCAATAATCGCGAGACAATGCAGCGTTTTAACATTCGCGCGAACAAAACGAACGATATAAAACGTGAAAGCAACGTCATCAGCAAGACAAAATGACCATTACTTTAGAGCAAGGCGAATGCTTTCGGGCCAGTGCGCAGCATTCGCTGAAAGCTCTCTCTCTCTACTCACGGCTGCCAAGTGATGAATGAGTCCAGTTAAGAATCTCATTCGCTCTCTCTCTCTCTGAAAACTGCGAGAGCATTTCTTCTTTCACTTTCAGGAAGAAACGTTTTGCTCTCTTCTGTTTTTCAATAATATCACTCAATAATATCACTTAAACTTACTCATTACAGCGATAATTAATCGTTAGCGCAAAACTAATTACGGACAAGCCAGGAGCATTGCGCTGGAGATTGAATTCCGCCTGAGAAGCGGCAGGTGAAGTTCCTCCTCTCTTGAAGTTGTGGAGGTGAAAGCAGAGCACCTGCTGCTGCCCACTCAACAGTTTCAAGACGACTGATTAATATGGGGACGAAAAAAAAAAAAAGACAACGGACCGAGGAGATGACGAATGGGAGCTGAAATCCGAACGCTTAAACGAAATCAAAACGTTTCGGATTAATATCTACGAGAAGATAAAGATTTCGTTTTTTTTTTATACTACAGTGAGGAAAAAAATAACTAACAGAGATGATAATTACGACGTTTAATATGCAGGACTCACGATCTCTTATTTTTTACGGGGAGAGATATTTAAACATCGTTTGTGATCAATTCTGTTCGGAATTATCACAGAAGAACTGGTGAGAAAGTAAAAAAAAAATATCAGCCGAGCAAAAGAATTTGCATAATCGTCCGTTATTTCGTGTGAGAGATAAATAATTTTTGCAACGTTCGTATTCAGACTGTGTGGGAATTATTTTACACAGAAAGAAGAACAGAGGACAGGCTGTAATTCCACGATTTGGTAGAGAGGCAAGTATCGTGAGGATATTACTACTTGTGAGAAAAGCGGGGGGTAAGGCGGGGTGGGGGGGTTGACCCAATCGATAGAATGCCAGTTCCTAGGTTCGAGACCGATCTGTGCCAATGTTCTCGGGGCGGGGGTGGCTCAGTCGGTAGCGCGCCAGGCTCGTAATCTGTAGTTCCCAGGTTCGAGTCCCAGCTGGGTCAGCGTTGAGATTTATCTCCGCAAAATTCCCCGCCCTGCCCACGGTCAGTAGGGGACACCGATGGGCTTGGAAAGACCGCCGTCCGTCGGATGGGACGTTAAGCCGTGGCCCCGTGTGAGGGAGAGCCATACCCTGTGCACGTTAAAGAACACGCTGGATGGCCTTGACGGGGAGGCTACCATCTGTCTCCCAACAGCTGTTCCAGTGTATCCCCTCCCCCAACCTTCTCTGAGCCTTCGGGGTCCATGTGACCTGGCCATTTAACCCATGGTGTGCAAAAAAGTGCCGCTCAGAGGTAAAACAACCCAACCCAGTGTTCTGATTTGGCTCAGGTAAGTCCCGAACCTGCCTTCAGTCAGGAATAGGACACCGCTGTCGTCGAATGGGATGTTAAGCCTGATCCCTTGGCCAGGTGAACTATACTCTGTGCACGTTAAGGAACGCGCTAGATGATCTTGACTGGAGTCTACCATCTGTCTGCTAACAACTGGCTAGTGGATCCCCTTTCCCAAACTTCTCCGAGCCCTTGGTGTTTTTTTTGACCTGGTTATTTAGCCTATTGTGTGCAAAAAAAATATACCGCGCAGTGGTAAAACAACCCAACTCAACCTGTGGAGAGAAAATTAGCGAGACTTGTTGTCCTGAGCTTCAGGAATGGCGAAGAGAGTGATATCTGTTTACGACAAAGAGAAGATTAGTTAAGCTATCGAATCTTCTATCTGATAGGGAAAGAAACACGTCCACAATATCCCTATTCTGTAGAGAGAGAGGAATAGGATGAAGTTGCCTAAACTGCTAACAAGATAGACCAAGACTAATGATTAAGGCAGGCGACATTTTGACACGGGCGGTTACCGGATACTATCTGTAGAGAGGAAAAATATGGTGAGACGATCACTACCTCTATCAGTAAGAGAGAACGAAGAAATAGTGAAGTGAGCGATAATTTTATCCGACAGAGAGAGAAGAAATGTGAGGCCAATGATTCTTTTTTTTTGAACAGAGGGAAGAATGATGAAATTCTGTAGTAAACAATGATGTCACACGCACGATACCGTGCATTGTAGGGACGAGAGTGGCTCAGTCGGTAGCGCGCCAGGCTCGTAATCTGTCCCAGATTCGAGTCCCAGCTGGGTCAGAGTTGAGATTTATCTCCGCAAAAATTCCCCGCCCTGCCCACGGTCAGTAGGGGACACCGATGGGCTTGGAAAGGCCGCCGTCCGTCGGATGGGACGTTAAACCGTGGTTCCATGTGCGTAGAGTCATACCCTGTGAACGTTAAAGAAAACGCTGGATGGCATTGACGGAAGGCTGCCATCTGTTTCCTAACAACTGTTCCAGTGGGTCCCCTCCTCCAACCTTCTCTGAACCTTCGGGGTCCATGTGACCTGGCCATTTAGCCCATGGTGTGCAAAAAAGTGCCGCTCAGAGGCAAACAACCCAACCCATGCATTGTATCTTGATCTGAGCATTGCATGTAAAGGCACCTCTATTTTGTTACCTCTGTCAGGAAATTACCAAGAGCTATGTGGTCGCATTCAATTTCGTTCAATACTCTGCATGTACAATTAAACTTTATTTGAATTACTAAAACATTTGCAACTAAATATACACGAAAACTACACAAAGCAATGCTCTCTACACTCCAGGCTGACCCACTTAGCCGCAGAAAAATCTTGGCGGGAAATCCATTCGGCCGGAAAATCCATTCTCCCGAATGTATCTTCCTCGACAGAGGCTGATCCTCCATCGAAGAGCAGGTCCGAGCGCAGAAGAAAGCCGGTGATAAAATCTTTCATTTCTCTCTTCCCTTTTGTAACGTGACTGTTTTCCATGGAAGGTCAATCCCGGAGCGACACAAGGGCTACGCTACCCGCTAAACTGCGTTTTTTTTTTATGCCCTTTTATGTATCCGATGGAAGAATGGCTTCTGGATGTTTCTTAGGCTTCCTCGTTCTCCGCTTGGCCCCCTAGGCACGTGGGCATCTGACCTTTACCCCTCTATCCAATAAAGAGAAAAAACATAAGAAAATACCTATATTCGGTAAGCAAAAACAAAAAAAAGTAGGCTCCAATACTTATGTATAAAAGAAACAGAAGAACGTAAGACCAGGAATATTTTTGTTCCATAGAGAAAACAGTGAGGCGCTGCTATCATTATCTAGCATATAAAGAAACGGAAGGAGAAAAATGAGGCTGGAGACACCTTTATCCGAAAGAGGCAGAAGAAGTGTGTGCCTCGCGACATCTGCATTTGGTAGAGAAAAAGGTTTGAGTCTGATTTTTATTCGATAGTATAGTGAGTTCAAAATTTTATGTAATGCCGCCTCCTTTTTAACTTTTTGTATGCGTATGAAAAACAGTTATTTAATTTTTTATGCCTACCCTCCCGACCAGTTGATATTCCCTCCCTCCCTCCGCACTCCCTCCCGTCACCAGCCACCCGTTCTACGATTTGGAAATGAACTGTTCTATGGAGAAGAGCTGCGAACGAAGCTGACACACTCTCCACTGGAATAAAAATAAAGCTTTTTTAATCCAGTGGAGAGAGAGAAGAAGCTGGGCCTCGAATTTAAATCTCTATTAAATGTATAGAAAGAGAATAACTGTATGATTAAGGGTGACTCTGGCCAATAGGGTGAGAAGAGCAGCGAGGCTGGTCATACCTCCACACAGCAAAGTGGACAGGTAATAATCACCGAAACTTCTCTCTACAGTAAAGAGAGAAGATTCCAGTGTTAGCGATACCTTTTATGTTTCGAATATTACAATGTACAAAAACTGGATGTAGCTGGAGTTCGAGGTGTTGCTTAAAAATCATTTGGAAGTTATTTACCTAATAGAAATAATATAATAATATAGGTTAATGTTCACAGCACATTAAATCGTGTGAGCTCACAAAACCTGGATCGTCTGGGCCCACTCACAGAAATATTGAGCGTGTACAGTTGCTGTACACGCTCCAGATATTTTTCTGAATTCTGTAATCAACCATAGTGTTCAGATATTTTTTTGAGCGACTGTACAACCGAAAGGATTAAAAACGGTATCAGGAAAAATCATCATATTTCTGAAACTACTCGATTTTAGTCCCGATTGGTTGGTTGGTTGTTTGGGGGTTGTTTGGCGCAAGAGCTACTGAGGCTGTAATCCGCCAAACGAGATAAATAGAAGCTAAAAGTCAAGTACCCAGCAGGTTCAAATGATCAATACACCCATGTCCCTCTAAGGGAACATTCGTCATGTATGAAACTTCACTGATCCGCAGGCGAAAACTTTGCCTCGAGTCCACTTATGATTCAGATATAACTTTGCAGTTCCCAAGTGGACGAAAAACGCACAGCGACGTTCTCGACGAATGCAAACCGTCATGACGTCATGAGGGAGCAATTGTTCATCTGTTTGCTACTCATATGGCAGTTTCATTTAATATTGTTACGAATTAAACAGATGGAAACTGAACGTGAGTTCGAAAATAGTATTTAACAATTATAATTGTAAAATAATGTAATTTATTACAAAAGTATGAATGAAAACATTTATATAAACTCAACTAACATAAATCTATATCAGTATGAAAATAAGTCTTCAGAAGAACTTAGCACCTTATTATTTATTCATGCAAAGAGGTAAAACAACCCAATGTTTCCTCTATAATTCCTACTATACAGGGTGAATCTGAAAAAGTGGGCAAAACTTTACGGGGTGGTAGAACGCAGCTATACGAGCAATATTCGTCATAGAATGTATGGTCGGAACGCAAGCGGTGAGAAGTTAAAAGGTAGTTTTCCACTGTCACATTTAAAGAATGAACACAAGAAGGAGAGGAGATACTTCAGAAAACATTTTATTAACAGGAATGTAATTGAGGTACATGCTCAAAGAAATTGCTCAAAAGAGCTGCCGCCAGCTGTAATGCAGACTTCACACCTGCGGGATAGGGACCGACGCACATTTGCGAAGACACCAGGCATTTCCCGAATATCGCCGGCAACAACGGCGATCCTGGCGACTAGATCCATATCGGTTTCAATGGGGCATTCGTATATTAGGCTCTTCATATGGCCCCACAGGAAAAAGTCCAAACACGAGAGATCCGGCGATCTTGGTGGCCAAGCTAATTGACCACCTCGACCAATCCATCGCCCTGGGAACGTTGCATGTAAAGTGTTCCGCACATCTAAGCTGAAGTGTGCAGGCGCACCGTCGTGCTGGAACCACATTCTCGACCTGCTGGGGGTTGGAATCGGACGCAGCAGCTCCGGCAACACCTCTCGTAGGAATGTGTTATACGATTTGCCGTCCAGACGGTGTGGCAGGAGGTATGGGCCAACCAAATGGTCATGGAGGATCCCTGCCCAAACATTTACGGAGAACCGCTGCTGGAACGAATGAAGACGTGTGGCATGCGGGTTCGTAGATGCCCACGTGTGTGAATTGTGGGTATTCAAAACGCCCTCACGGGTGAAAGTGCACTCGTCCGTAAACAGAACATGTGCACCAAAATCCGGCTGCATTCTGCTGGAGGTACCAACGTGCGAAATCGACACGTGGCTGATAGTCCGCCGGTGACAACGCTTGTAACCTTCTGCGTACGATAGGGGTGCATTCCTTCCTCCTGTAGCACACGGCAAACCGACATTTGGGACACGTGTACTGCACGGGAAACCGCTCGCGTGCTACATCCCGGTCGCTCTTCCACCCTACGCAGAATGTCCTCTACAAGTTGCGGCCTCCTGACACTCCTTTCACGCCCTGCGTCTTGCTTGGCCGCGGCAAAGGATCCCGTTTCACACAGCCGCCGATGCAAATGCTCGAAGGTTTTCCGATCTGGAGTGCATCTCATCGGAAACCGGTCGCGGTAACGTCTCTGTGCCTCACTGGCATTCCCGTCCGCCGCACCGTACACAAAGTGCATATCCGCCATTTCGTGGTTAGTATAACCAGCCATTCTCTCGGCAATCCACGGTAGAAATCCCGTTGGGTGCGAGGACCGACCCTTTTATACCATTTCCAACACCACCTAGCGGCTCGCCGTTTGCGTTCCGCCCATACTTTCTATGACAAATATTGCTCGTATAGCTGCGTTCTACCACCCCGTAAAGTTTTGCCCACTTTTTCAGATTCACCCTGTATACACTCAAAGGATGAAATAGGGCTTCTGCAATACTCGACAAGTTGCACAATGACATCATCGGTGCAATCCCCATATCGTGTGTCTGATATTGAAACTGTTGGGAAAGCCTAGGGATCTCTTACAAAAAAAGCTATTGGGCTTTCGCAACAAATAGTATCAACAGAGACTAAAAGAATTCTCACTGCACTCTCTGGTACAGAGATGACTTGAGTATAATTTAATCACAGGCTACAAAATCATCCATGGACTTTTTTACTTCAATCCCGAACATCCTTGCTTCACATAATTAACAACAGGACTACACAACACCCGCTGTGTCATTTCTCCTACGATGGCCATTTTTAAAAAGCATTTATGACGTATGAACTTATGTAAATATCTCAAATGCTTTCTGTTTTATATCTTCAGATGTGTTTATCTCAAGATTGCTAAACCATTCATATATCTGTAGGCTTTTTCTTATATGCGATTTTTTTCGTAATCATTCAACTCATTTACGGAGTCAGTGTAAACAATATTAAATTCCATTTATTGCTATTAAATTAAAATTAGATTAAAAATTCAGGGTTGGCAAAGGCTATGGGGCAGATTACCAATACTACTGAGCAGCTGACAAGTGTACAGTTACTTTTTAAACTTGCGAGACTTTAGTTAATGTTGAGAACTTTTTACTTGTAGGCCTTAACTGGCAAAGTGGTTAGGGAATTAGCTGCTGTTGGCAGCAAGGCAAACTTTGTGTTAGCTCTAAACGAGGTCAGCAGTGGACTTTGATTTTAGTACGTCCTTGTAGGAGAAGACATGTAAAAGCTAGGAGTAGCTTCTAGGATTCTTTCTGTCTTATATCTTGCAAATAAAAAAATGTGTAAATAACCTAGGACCTCTATATATTGTGTCCCATGTCGACGTGTTCATTTATAGACTAGAGTTGGCTATAATATATAGTTGGCTATAATATATATAGTGGTTCCCAACCTTTGATGCTTCACGTACCACCTGGAAATGTGTATGTAACTGACGTACCCTTTGTATAGATAGATAAAACTATAGTTATAGTATAATGGGAATAAAATAAAACACATATATGAGTGGTTCTCAACCTTTTATGCTTCACACATTTCCAGGGGGTACCCCTGGAAATGTGTATGTAACTGACGTACCCCTTGTATAGATAGATAAAACTGTAGTTATAGTATAATGGGAATAAAATAAAACACATATATCAGTGGTTCTCAACCTTTTATGCTTCACGTACCCCCTGGAAATGTGTATGTAACTGGCGTACCCCTTGTATAGATAGATAAAACTGTAGTTATAGTATAACAATGGGAATAAAATAAAACATATATATCAGTGGTTCTCAACCTTTTATGCTTCACGTACCACTTGGAAATGTGTATGTAACTGGCGTACCCGTTGTATAGATAGATAAAACTATAGTTATAGTATAACAATAGGAATAAAATAAAACATGTATATCAGTGGTTCTCAACCTTTTATGCTTCACGTACCCCCTGGAAATGTGTATGTAACTGGCGTACCGTTGTATAGATAGATAAAACTATAGTTATAGTATAACAATGGGAATAAAATAAAACATATATATCAGTGGTTCTCAACCTTTTATGCTTCACGTACCCCCTGGAAATGTGTATGTAACTGGCGTACCCCTTGTATAGATAGATAAAATTATAGTTATAGTATACAATGGGAATAAAATAAAACATATATATCAGTGGTTCTCAACCTTTTATGCTTCACGTACCCCCTGGAAATGTGTATGTAACTGGCGTACCCCTTGTATAGATAGATAAAACTATAGTTATAGTATAACAATGGGAATAAAATAAAACATATATATCAGTGGTTCTCAACCTTTTATGCTTCACGTACCCCCTGGAAATGTGTATGTAACTGGCGTACCCCTTGTATAGATAGATAAAACTATAGTTATAGTATACAATGGGAATAAAATAAAACATATATATCAGTGGTTCTCAACCTTTTATGCTTCACGTACCCCCTGGAAATGTGTATGTAACTGGCGTACCCCTTGTATAGATAGATAAAACTATAGTTATAGTATAACAATGGGAATAAAATAAAACATATATATCAGTGGTTCTCAACCTTTTATGCTTCACGTACCACTTGGAAATGTGTATGTAACTGGCGTACCCGTTGTATAGATAGATAAAACTATAGTTATAGTATAACAATGGGAATAAAATAAAACATGTATATCAGTGGTTCTCAACCTTTTATGCTTCACGTACCCCCTGGAAATGTGTATGTAACTGGCGTACCCGTTGTATAGATAGATAAAACTATAGTTATATATAACAATGGGAATAAAATAAAACATATATATCAGTGGTTCTCAACCTTTTATGCTTCACGTACCCCCTGGAAATGTGTATGTAACTGGCGTACCCCTTGTATAGATAGATAAAACTATAGTTATAGTATACAATGGGAATAAAATAAAACATATATATCAGTGGTTCTCAACCTTTTATGCTTCACGTACCCCCTGGAAATGTGTATGTAACTGGCGTACCCCTTGTATAGATAGATAAAACTATAGTTATAGTATAACAATGGGAATAAAATAAAACATATATATCAGTGGTTCTCAACCTTTTATGCTTCACGTATCCCCTGGAAATGTGTATGTAACTGGCGTACCCCTTGTATAGATAGATAAAACTATAGTTATAGTATAACAATGGGAATAAAATAAAACATATATATCAGTGGTTCTCAACCTTTTATGCTTCACGTATCCCCTGGAAATGTGTATGTAACTGGCGTACCCCTTGTATAGATAGATAAAACTATAGTTATAGTATAACAATGGGAATAAAATAAAACATATATATCAGTGGTTCTCAACCTTTTATGCTTCACGTACCCCCTGGAAATGTGTATGTAATTGGCGTACCCCTTGTATAGATAGATAAAACTATAGTTATAGTATAACAATGGGAATAAAATAAAACATATATATCAGTGGTTCTCAACCTTTTATGCTTCACGTACCCCCTGGAAATGTGTATGTAATTGGCGTACCCCTTGTATAGATAGATAAAACTATAGTTATAGTATAACAATGGGAATAAAATAAAACATATATATCAGTGGTTCTCAACCTTTTATGCTTCACGTACCCCCTGGAAATGTGTATGTAATTGGCGTACCCCTTGTATAGATAGATAAAACTATAGTTATAGTATAACAATGGGAATAAAATAAAACATATATATCAGTGGTTCTCAACCTTTTATGCTTCACGTACCCCCTGGAAATGTGTATGTAATTGGCGTACCCCTTGTATAGATAGATAAAACTATAGTTATAGTATAACAATGGGAATAAAATAAAACATATATATCAGTGGTTCTCAACCTTTTATGCTTCACGTACCCCCTGGAAATGTGTATGTAATTGGCGTACCCCTTGTATAGATAGATAAACCTATAGTTATAGTATAACAATGGGAATAAAATAAAACATATATATCAGTGGTTCTCAACCTTTTATGCTTCACGTACCACTTGGAAATGTGTATGTAACTGGCGTACCCGTTGTATACAGAGATAAATATACAGTTATAGTATAACAATGGGAATAAAATAAAACATGTATATCAGTCATTATACCTTTATTCGTATGCGGCACTTTTCTAATTTGCAAAAGTCAAAATATGGACGCTTTCATAGATTAACTGTGCATACTGGATAAAACTAGAGAGCTTTCACGTGTTCGAAAAATGTATATTTCCATAGTATATTTAATCAGAATTGTTCCATCCCTATTACAACAGTTTAGCGTGGTCTTGGGTCAAAGTAACATACAGTCGCTCAAAAAAGTACCCGAGCGCTACGGTTGATTACAGAATTCAGAAAAAATATCTGTCAACGATTTTTTTAGAAATTAGTGATTTGGCAACCTTCGTGTCACGTGACACGAAGGTTGCCAGATCACTAATTTCTAGAAAAATCTTTGCCAGATATTTTTTCTGAATTCTGTCATTAACCGTAGTGTTCGGATATTTATTTTTTGAGTGACTGTACATTATGCAAGCACGAGAAAAGTTTTTATACAGAAAAAAATGGCATATGTAAAAGGTCAAATTATTTCCAAAAGCTGTTGCCGCTCGATAGGCGAAGTCGCCTTTGTCGTCGGCATGCCGATAAAGTTTCTCTTTGCCTCGAGGCTCCAAAGCATCTTTGCTTTCGAGAAAGAAGACTTTACCTCAGAGAAACATAGTAAGCGGCTTTGTTCTCTTGTGCCGATAAAAGAAACCCTTTAGATCAAGAATGTTGAAAAGAAACGCATAAAATGAACAGTTTCGTTAGCTTAAAAAGCAAACTTCTATCCGCCTTTGGGAAATGTGAAGGAAGAATTATTTTTTAGGCTGAAATCTGCGCAACGGATAAAATAAATATGTGAACAACAAACAAGCATTTACTTTGAAGGGTAAAAAGGAAAAAAAAATGGTCCAGTATCGGGAAGTCTTACCATACGTCTTGTTCACTGTGGGTGTAAGGGGAATAAAGAAATAAGTGTGCTAAGAAGCAACGGGAGAGATCAAGGCAATAAAATCGCTGTTTCGTGAACTGCTTGTGGTTGATGAAGTTGATGCCATTCCTGACATGGGTCGGAGCTTCTGCAAACAAGAGATCACTTCGCCAAATAAAACTCCTAACTGAGCCTCTTAAAAGTCTTTTTCTTTAACGAATTCCCACAATGAGTCGTGACTGCCTCTTAGTCGTTTGATTTTTCTGTTAAATATCCCTTACATTGGGTTGTTTTACCTCTGAGCGGCATTTTTTTGCACACCATAGGCTAAATGGCCAGGTCACATTGACCCCGAAGGCTCACAGAAGGTTGGGGGAGGGGACCCACTGGAACAGCTGTTGGGAGACAGATGGTAGCCTCCCGTCAAGGCCATCCAGCGTGTTCTTTAACGTGCACAGGGTATGGCTCTCCCGCACACGGGGCCACGGCTTAACGTCCCATCCGACGGACGGCGGCCTTTCCAAGCCCATCGGTGTCCCCTACTGACCGTGGACAGGCAAGGAATTTTGCGGAGTTAAATCTCAACGCTGACCCAGCTGGGACTCGAACCTGGGAACTACAGATTACGAGCCTGGCGCGCTACCGACTGAGCTACCCCCGCCCCAATATCCCTTACAGTAGTACCATTTAGCGAAAGTATATTTCTGTGCTATCGTTGCGAAAGAGAAGGGCTTTTGGGTTGGTTTGTTTTACCTCTGAGCGGCATTGCTTTGCATACCATGGGCTAAATAGCCAGGTCACAAGGACTCCAAAGGCTCAGAGAAGGTTGGGGGAGGGGACCCACTGGAACAGCTGTTGAGAGACAGATGGTAGCCTCCCGTCAAGGCCATCCAGCGTGTTCTTTAACGTGCACAGGGTATGTCTCTTCCGCACACGGGGTCACGGCTTAATATTCCATACGATGGACGGCGGCCTTTCCAACCCCATCGGTGTCCCGTACTGACCGTGGGAAGGGCGAGGAATTTTGCGGAGATAAATTTCAACGCTGACCCAGCTGGGACTCGAACCTGGGAACTACAGATTACGAGCTTGGCGCGCTACCGACTGAGCCATCCCCGTCCCAAAGAGAAGGACCTTCGTGTCACGTGTTACGTTAATTAATTCTTTAGTTGATTTTTTTTCATTTAAACACATTTTTTTTATAAACTTATAAAGATAATTATATGTACATATATAAAGTAAATTATTCTTCATAAAGAAAATAATATGCCACTAATTCAAGAATGCGAAAGTGCAAAAAAAATATGACTGCACACGCTCAATATTTCTGTGAGTGGGCCCACACGATCCAGGTCTTTGTGAGCTCACACGATTTAATGTGCTGTGAACATTAACCGCAACCGCTCCAGTTTGCTGTGAACGGTAACTGCACACGCTCAATATTTCTGTGAGTGGGCCCACACGATCCATTGTGCTGTGAACATTAACCGTAACCGCTCCAGTTTGCTGTGAACGGTAACTGCACACGCTCAATGTTCATTCCATTATATATTCATACGCATTATATATATTAAAAAAAATCCGAACGCTATGGTTGATTACAGAATCCAGAAAAAATATCTGGCAGCGATTTTTTTTTTAGAAATTAGTGGCAACCTTCGTGTCACGTGTCACGTGACACGAAGGTTGCCACTAATTTCTAAAAAAAAAATCGTTGGCGGATATTTTTTCTGAATTCTGTAATCAGCCATAAGTGTTCAGATACTTTTTTGAGCGACTGTACCTTTGGCTCTATATCTATACTTCTGGACGTAGTTGAGGGGGTTATTAGGCATCTTTTCAGTGGATATTCCCTTACCTCTTTTTTTGATGCCCATGTTGTTATACTAAGCCGATTTTATGAAATTGTAATGTTAAACAGCAATCACTTATTATTTTTATTCTTTTCCCTGTTCAGTAATATCAAATGTTTAAATTTTTGTCTCATTTCCTAGATAAGTCCTTCAACATCGCCTCACCATCTAAAATGCAATACACCATCCATCCGCCCCCCACCATCCGCCCCCCACCATCTAAAAAAAACGAGATGACTATTCCATTACTGAAAGAGTTGCAAACAATTTCAGCTACTCCAAAACATACACTCTTGTTTCCTCTTAAAAGGAACGTTTGTTGATCGAAAAAATTCCCTCTTCGGAATCGATTTCCCTTTTCTTTTTCCACTTTTTTTTTTTGTTGAAGCAATTCGAATCGAAGAGAACCATTTGTCATGGGAACGTGATTTGAATCGCAAAAAATTATTCCTGAGACATTATAAAAAAAAATGACCTGTGGAGCTGAACGCAACAGACGGAAATTTTAAATCTTATGTTTTGTGCTAATAATAGTGATATTAAAGATTGTTGAGAGTGAAAACTAATGCGCTAATTTGGAAATGGGAGAAACAGAATATTCTTTCGAAACATTTGACTGTTCTCTTTCAGCAAGATATAAGCAATTCTTCTGACTGACTGGTTTACTAGTGGAGACGTTTTTCCGAATCAGGGTAAAGAGATAACAATGGCTAATGGGTTGGGTTGTTTTACCTCTGAGCGGCTTTTTTTGCACACCATGGGCTAAATGGCCAAGTCACAAGAACCATAAATGGCCAGGTCACAGGAAGGCTCAGAGAAGGTTGGGGGAGGGGTCCCACTGGAACAGCTGTTATGAGACAGATAGTAGCCTCCCGTCAAGGTCATCCAGCGTGTTTTTAACGTGCACGACCACGGCTTAACGTCCCATCCGACGGACGGCGGCCTTATCCTAGCCCGTCGGTGTCTCCTACTGACCGTGGGCAGGGCGGGGAGTTTTTTATGCAGATAAGTCTCAATGCTGACCCAGCTGGGACTCGAACCTGGGAACTGCAGATTACGAGCCTATCGCGCTACTGACTGAGCCACCCCCTCCCCAATAACTAATGGTATTTAATTATTAAACACACATAGTTCATTTCATTAAAATAGCAAAATTTTCCTGAAAAGCGTAATAATCCCTATCTCGATGTGTACGAAAAGTCCTATATAGTCCCAGACCTAGAAAACGAATAAAGTGTGGTTTGGGGAAGTATGCAACCTGATTTGACCAGAACACCGCTTCAGTTATATTTTTTTTTATTTTCAGAAATTATTATCAGCAAAATGATGTGATTTATTACATTTCATAACGTTTTGAACCTGTGGTCTACGAAATATTGATTTTTTTCATCTGCTCCAAAAAAAAAATCCCCTCAAGCAGCTGCTTGCCACAGAGATACAGTCGATCAAAAACAGTATCCGAACACTATGGTTGAATACAGAATTCAGAAAAAATATCTGGCAACGATTTTTTTCTGAATTCTGTAATCAACCGTAGTGTTCGGATATTTTTTGAGCGACTGTATAACAGGAGTCTGTTAATTTAATACGCCATAGTAGAAGGTCTGTGAGGATGGCGAGACCTCACCAGAAAAAAAAAACAAGCATCCGGGACTCGAACCCAGACCCCATTCATAAATAGCCAAGCGCGCTAACCACTCAGCCACGAGACAGCTCCGCTCCAAAAGGCTTTGAATTTCATGACGAACATTTTACGAGATAATAAAACGTATTAAAAACAATTTACATCTCATACAACAGTGTAAAAATTTAAAGTTTATTATATTACATAGATTTTTAATTTATGTTTTAACAAAATATATCAATCTTACACTCCCCTCAGAAATTTTCTTTGTTTATTAAATGTTCTCTCACAGAGAAAAAGTTTAAAAAAATCATTTATACATACAACTGAGTTTCCAGAATTAATATTTACTGCTAATGAATCCTGAACAAAAACGTATAAAGCAAAATTAGCCATAAAAAAGTATATTAAAATATACTGTCAAACGTACTTTATTACTGAATACTACAACTGTCTAGGGGCGGGCGTGGCTCAGTCGGTAGCACGCCAGGCTCGTAATCTGTAGGTGTCAGCGTTGAGATTTATCTCCGCAAAACTCCCCGGCGTGCCCACGGTCAATAGGGCACACTGATGGGCTTGGAAAGGCCGCCGTCCGTCGGATGGGACGTTAAGCCGTGGCCCCGTGTGCGGGAGAGCCATACCCTGTGCACGTTAAAGAACACGCTGGATGGCCTTGACGGGAGGCTATCATCTGTCTCCCAACAGCTGTTCCAGTGGGTCCCCTCCCCCAACCTTCTCTGAGCCTACGGGGTCCATGTGACCTGGCCATTTAGCCCATGGTGTGCAAAAAAGTGCCGCTCAGAGGTAAAACAACCCAAACCCTATAACTGTTTAAATTTAAAAGCATTAAAACTTATATCTTCTTCTAATGGAGATTTAGAAATTCCACTCTTTTAATATTTTTTTTTTCTTTTAACATTTTTTTATGTGATCAATCATTCTATCTATCCATTATTTTCATTTCTTCCCTGGCCTCCGTAACGTTTATTTCCATGGCAACCATTTAACCAGTAATATAAAAGCCGCACAGGTTATTAAATTTTCCGTTATTCTTTCACCGATTACTAACTACTTTAATACTAAAGCTTACCAGTTTTTGATCAAAATGGCATTTGCGAAGATTAATCCAGAGACAATATTTGATAACCTATAACAATAACAGCGTAACTCGAGGTAAGGTTTTAATTAACACGCCTTTGAATCATTCAGCGAAGAATTTAATAGTGTAGAAAAAGTAAACCTATAAGGCCACGGTTAGTTAATATTTGCACAGTGCTGCACGCGGCACTAATTCCAAAGCTTCGCGTAATAAAGAAAAGACTAAGGAGGAGCAACTCAACTGGAATATGAAATTTTCCTTCGCTTCTTGCTGTTAATATTACGATGCAATTTCCAACAACCCTGCTGCAGTTCCTTCTTCGTGCCTAATAATTCGCAGTCTGCACGCGTCACAATTGTGAACTAACAATTAAAGCTTAGTTACGTGAGAACTGTTTGTTGGCTGCTGGCGTCATTATTGGCGGCAGCTCCTCGCGACCAACAAAGAAGCCATTCTCTTAGACAATTATAGAATCAACTTTCAAGTGAATGGAAACAGAAAATATATTTGTCATAATCTTATCGAACATTTAATTCATGTTACCGCTAAAGTGCAGAAATCAGTTATTCTACAGATTATCTAGGTATTGTGCAGATTAACTAGGGTGATCCGTTAACGTGCGGAAAATTGTTTCGAAGGACGGCGGCCTTTCCAAGCCCATCGGTGTCCCCTACTGACCGTGGGCAGGGCGGGGAATTTTTGTGGAGATAAATCTCAACGCTGACCCAGCTGGGACTCGAACCTGGGAACTACAGATTACGAGCCTGGTGCGCTACCGACTGAGCCCCCCCCTCCCCCATCGTTTCTTTTGATATAAACTGATCATAATGTCGTGAAATCATTTGTCTATTTAGTACTAATTTTTCATTAAAGTATGCGAAAAATAAATAAGTGGACCAGTGAAAAATATGAATGCAATTGAGAGCTTTTTTTTTTCACCTTTATCTTTAACTGGTAAAAACACACGGAATCAAAACAAATTTAATAAATATTTTCCACGTGACACGAAGGTTGCCAGAATCGCTAATTTGTCACGTGACACGAAGGTTGCCAGATCACTAATTTCTAAAAATATCGTTGCCAGATATTTTTCCTGAATTCTGTAATCAACCATAGTGTTCGGATACTTTTTTGAGCGACTGTACTATACTTTTTCAAGGAAGTAAAAATCTCTAAATTCCTTATCGAGAGTCTAAAAATTGGATTACTTATATGTTTCGTGCTATTGCATATGTACAAAATCATAGCTTACGTATTCCCGACCCAACGCTATAATTAGGGTTCTCGAAATACGTTGGCATATAATTAGTGTTCTCCAATCATTAAAGGTAAAATTCTAATGATGTCCTGTTTGACAGTTTTATCCAAGTATTCCTTAGAAGTCTGTGTTTTCCCTTCAATCCTTAAGAATCTCTGCTCAAAACTTGAATCGCCTAATCTTATTCTGTGCTCACAGATAACATTATGATTTAAAAGAGTCTTTCAGTATTTAAAAGCGATTTATTAACCCTTTCAGTGGCATCCGTTTTTAGCATAGCTAGGTAATGTGCACATTAACGGCTTTCGAGCTTTAGTGGTAACATATATATCCTTTTAATAATCATTTCCTTCAACTCCTGTTTTGAAGGCATATTTTTCAAGAACAGAAATATGGTTCGCGACTTTTTTTCCCCACTTCTTTTAGCAAAATTTTATAATTTCAGACTTTTTTAATAACATAATTATGAGAGCTCCTTACATGTTTTCAGGAGGTCATAGCTACCACCCGACTAACGATAATTTTTCCTCTATATTTATTCAACATACTACCAACAGGTGCATATATACAGTCGTATCAGAATAATATGACCACCTACCATTCGTATTATTAGGTAGGTAGTCATGTTATTCTGATACGACTCTCTGTTATTTTCACAACTATAACATGTTCCAATTTGTTTAGATATGTACAGAAACAGTTCTTCGTCTCGTACTCGGTGGACTACTACCCCGGAAGCTTTCAGGGCATGTTAAATTCTCTTAATAAAGTTTTCACTTTTGAATCCCAAGTTTGTTATACAGGGTGATACAAAACTTATCGTTCAAATTTCGTGGGGAGGTAGGGAATACGTCAGGAAACCGATTTCACAAGGGAAAGTATGTCCGCAAATCTACGCATGCGTATGTAGAGGGCGCTGTGTGTACCCAACCAGTGTACAGCTCGCCCCGACCACTCCCGCTGTCATCAGTGTACGAGCTGACTTACTAGTGATAAGATGAATCGTTTTACGCATCAAGAGCTAGCGGATATGCATCTCGCATATTGGGCAGCTGGCGAAAGCGTCCGCCGAGCTAGGCAAGTTTACGAAGACCGATACCCCAACAGAAGAATACCGCAGCATCAAATGCTTGCAGGTGTGCATCGCAATCTGCGCGAACGTGGTTCACTGCGCAGCAACATGCAGGATACGGGGAGAAGACGACTGACGCAGACTGTCAACGTCGCAGAACAAGTCCTACAGTCCATCGAAGATAATCCGAATAGCAGCACACGAGCTATTGCTCAGCAGCTTGGGGTCTCTCAGTCAGCAGTGTGGCGGATACTGCACGAGGAACGTGTGCATCCTTATCATCTGCAAAGGGTGCAGTTACTGCATCCTAACGATTATCCGAAGCGTGTGGAATTTGCACAATGGTTCATGCAGAAAGGTGCCGTGGACTCCAGTTTTCCAGCTTCTGTCCTTTTTACAGATGAAGCTTCATTCAGTCGTGAAGGTGTGTTCAATACACACAATTCACATGTGTGGGCTTACGACAACCCGCATGGTACGAGAAGTCACGCTGCGCAACATCGTTTTGCCGTAAATGTGTGGGCTGGAATCATTGGCGACTGTTTGTTGGGACCTTACTTGCTACCGCCCCGATTGGACGGCCGGAAATACCTAATATTTCTCGAGACAGTGTTACCGACTTTTTTGGGCGCTCTTCCTGCGCATATCCGCCGAGATATGTAGTATCAACATGACGGGGCTCCAGCCCATAGCACAATTGTTGCGCGTGATTACCTGAACCGAACATTCGGAGCTCGATGGATCGGTAGAGGTGGACCGATCGCTTGGCCACCCAGGTCACCTGATTTATCGCCCATGGATTTCTTTTTGTGGGGGGGGACATGAAATACCATGTGTACGAGACCCCCGTCGACAGTGAAATGGACCTTGTTGCACAAATAGTGGCCGCCGCAGGCATTGTCCGTGATATGCCAGGCGTTTTTGAAAATGTTCGGCGGTCAATGCAACGGCGCTGTGAATCCTGTGTCCGTGTAAATGTCGCAATTTTGAGCACCTACTGTGAACCTGTACTTTACCTTGTTGGAATAAAAGTCACATTCGTTACCACTTAACTGTACTGTTTCCTTGTGTTCACTTTACTTGTCCGTTTCGTTCATGTAGATGACGTTTGCGGACATACTTTCCTATGTGAAATCGGTTTCCTGACGTATTCCCTACCTCCCCACGAAATTTGAACGATAAGTTTTGAATCACCCTGTATAATTAACAAAAATATATGCGACAAGTTTTTGTAAAACTCATTATTGAACTTTTACAACCAGGCTGGATCTAGTAGGGGGAAAGAACGCCATGTCCCTCTTTCAAAATGCCAGTAAGGGTAAAAAAGGCAAAAAATTATTAAACTTATTTATTATTCATGCATTTTTCAATAGTTAAAAAAACCGTATAAACGGAGGGAGAAATGTTATACTGCATTGGAAGAGAACTATCTTGCATTTTTTCGGCTTTTTTTTCCCACAGTGACACAAATGGCGAGATCACAGAAGTTCGGAGCAGGGGATTAATTTTTCAGTTGCGCAGGGTATGCCCCTTACACCTCAAACCGACATAAGCCCAGGCTCAATGTCGGCTTTTCCAAACTCATCGGTGTGCCCTTTCTCACCGAGGAAAGAACGGAAGTCAGTGGAGAAAAACTCTCAAAGAAAAAAGCTTAAATTCGAATCTCAGGGAGACGTGGGTGGCTCAGTTAGTAGAGTGCCAGTCTCATAATCTGCAGATCCCAGGTTCGAGTCCCGCTTGGGACAGCTTTGAGATTTAACTCCGCAAAACTTCCCGCCCTGCCCTCGGTAAGTAGGAGACACCGATGGGTTTGAAACTGCAGCCATCCTTCGGATGGGACGTAAAGTCGTGGACCCTTGGGCGGGAGATCCATACCCGTGCACGTTAAAGAACACGCTGGATGGCCTTGAGCGGGAGGCTACCATCTGTCTCCCAACAGCTGTCCAGTGGGTCTCCTCTCCACAACATTCTCTGAATCCTCGGAGTCCATGTGACCTGTCCATTTAACCCATTGTGTGCAAACAAAGTACAGCTCAGAGTACCCAATTTCGAACCTCAGATTACGAACTTGGCATGCTACCACGTGATCCGACAGCATCTCCTTTCAAGTAAATATTCCTTTAGCTCTACTCCGTTTCACATAAAGAATGGAGAGGCAATTACCTTTCAAAGAGTTTCTTGTCCAGCCTTCGCTAAATGGGGCAGGGTGGCTCAGTCGGTAGCGCGACAGGCTCGTAATCTGTAGTTCCCAGTTTCGAGTCCCAGCTGGGTCAGCGTTGAGATTTATCTCCGCAAAATTCCCCGCCCAGTCCACGGTCAGTAGGGAACACCGTTGGGCTTGGAAAGGCCGCTGTCCGTCGGATGGGACGTTAAGCCGTGGCCCCGACTGAGCCAATCCGCGACTCGTATAGAATGAGACTCATGTTATATCAATGGAAAGCTAAATTGCAAAATTTATAATTTCTGATACAACCTGTTTACTGAAAAATTAATAGGGAGATAAGTTAAAGGGCTAACTGAACTGGGGCAGGGCTGGCTCAGTCGGTAGCGCGCCAGGCTCGTAATCTGTAGTTCCCAGGTTCGAGTCCCAGCTGGGTCAGCGTTGAGGTTTATCTCCGCAAAATTCTCCGCCCTGTCCACGGTCAGTAGGGGACACCGATAGGCTTGGAAAGGCCGCCGTCCGTCGGATGGGACGTTAAGCCGTGGCCCCGTGTACGGGAGAGCCATACCATGTGCACGTTAAAGAACACGCTGGATGGCCTTGACGGGAGGCTACCATCTGTCTCCCAACAGCTGTTCCAGTGGGTCCCCTCCCCCAACCTTCTCTGAACCTTCGGGGTCCATGTGACCTGGCCATTTAGCCCATGGTGTGCAAAAAAGTGCCGCTCAGAGGTAAAACAACCCAAGGCTTCGCTTACTACTCTCAGTCATAAAAGCCAATGAAAGATGAAACGCTACGCCTGAAAATATATCAATCCTCAACTCGTTAAAGAGATTCTACTGCACGTGCTATACATTGCGAATGTACAGATGTAAAAATAAATTTTGTTTCAATTTTTATTTACAATATTCCGAAATTAAAAGCAGTATTTCCACAATCAATACCAGGCCTGGGCAAACGTTTTAGCTATGAAGGGCCACATCAAATGATTAAATGGAATGGCGGGGCCGCTGAAGAAAAAAATATATGCTCAATAGTGTATGCATAACAAACGCAAAAAGGAAAAATCGAAAGTGAAATGTAAACAATATAATTTTATTAAAATTAATTATTTTAATGAGAATTCGCTTCACCGAAGTTGGACCTCTATAGGTTCTCTTTCTTTTCCACAATTTATTTGTCATCAATAGGGGGTGGCTCAGTCGGTAGCTCGCCAGGCTCGTAATCTGCAGTTCCCAGGTCGAGCGCCAGCTGTGTCAGCGTCGAGATTTATTTCAGCAAAATTCCCCGCCCTGTCCCGGTCAGTAGGGGATACCGATGGGCTAGTAAAGGCCGCCGTCCGTCGGATAGGACGTTAAGCCGTGGCCCGTGTGCCGGAGAGCCATACCTTCTGCACGTTAAAGAACACGCTGGATGGCCTTGACGGGAGGCTACCATCTGTCTCACAACAGCTGTTCCAGTGGGTCCCCTCCCCCAACCTTCTCTGAGCCTTCGGGGTCCATGTGACCTGGCCATTTAGCCCATGGCGTGCAAAAAAGTGCCGCTCAGAGATATTGAGACCCAACTTGTCATCAATAGCTCGCGGGGATCACAAAAGGAGGTGGCGCGGTAGTAGTTTTTCCCACTACTGCACTCTACATAATAATAATTTACGTTAGGTAAATAAAACAACGCCGTCCCGTGGCCGAGTGGTTAGCACGCTTGGCTACTGATCTAAGGGACCTGGGTTCGAGCCCGGATTTAGGCATGGATGTGTGTCGTTTTTCTGCTGAGGTCCTTCCATCCTCTCCGATCTTCTACTGTGGCATATAAACTGACAGGCTCCTGTCAGACCTCTGTGGCAAGCAGCTGCTTGAGGGGGTATTTATTTATTTTATTAAATAAAACACTCGTTTCTTGCATAGAACATGGAACTATTTTTTGTGGCGGAATATGACATCTGCGAGTTGTTCTTGCTAGACCTCATGTGGGTGTGACATCTTTTCATTGGCTGTTGCCTTCTTTGATTTCACATTTTGCTGGTTCTGTCCTTCATGTGGAACAGAGTATGGTCATAAAAACTAATATTACGACTGCACTTTGATATTATATTAAGAAAATAAAACATAAATTAGTGTTTTGTGCTACTCCCACTAAAGTGAACTTTTCTTTAACACAAAAGAGGGAAATAAACACGAAACTCTATCGGTCCTTTTCTGATTTCTCATACAACATACAAACACAAATACACGATACAATGGGGCGAGGGTGGCTCAGTCGGTAGCGCGCCAGGCTCGTAATCTGTAGTTCCCAGGTTCGAGTCCCAGCTTGGTCGCAAAATTACTCACCCTGCCCACGGTCAATAGGGGACACCGATGGGCTTGGAAAGACCGCCGTCCGTCGGATGGGACGTTAAGCCGTGGCCCCGTGTGCGGGAGAGCCACACCCTGTGCACGTTAAAGAACACGCTGGATGGCCTTGACGGGAGGCTACCATCTGTCTCCCAACAGCTGTTCCAGTGGGTCCCCTCTCCCAACCTTCTCTGAGCCTTCGGGGTCCTTGTGGCCTGGCCATTTAGCCCACTGTGTGCAAAACAGTGCCGCACAGAGGTAAAAAACCCAACGTTAAAGAACACGCTGGATGGCTTGACGGGAGGCTACCATCTGTCTCCCAACAGCTGTTCCAGTGGGTCCCCTCCCCCAACCTTCTCTGAGCCTTCGGGGTCCTTGTGGCCTGGCCATTTAGCCCACGGTGTGCAAAACAGTGCCGCACAGAGGTAAAAAACCCAACGTTAAAGAACACGCTGGATGGCCTTGACGGGAGGGTACCATCTGTCTCCCAACAGCTGTTCCAGTGGGTCCCCTTCCCCAACCTTCTCTGATCCTTCAGGGTCCTTGTGACCTGGTCATTTAGCCCATGGTGCGCAAAAAAGTACCGCTCAGAAGTAAAACAACCTAAACCAACAACGATATAATAATGCCATCCGGGGAATCGAACCCAGACGTTGGCAATTGGTGCGAGATAACATGATACCACTGCGTCTGATTAAATTTGAATCATAAGTAAATAATTAATTCTCCAGATGTTCAGAAAACAAATTATAAACAGATAAAAAAGATATTTTGTTTTTCTTTAATTTTTCACTGAAAACAAAATTTACATTTTAGGAAAGCAAATCTCATTCATTTCTACTTCAGTCCTGAAATCGTTACCTCAACCCTAAACAAAAAAAGAAGCAAACTCGATGTCAAGCTTTCACAACGAAACAAAGCTCTTAATACTAAAGTAAAATCATAATGGCTCCATTTTCAAAAGTACGAGAAAAGATGAAAAGAGAGAAAAGGATATCACGAAGAACCTTGTTAAAATCTGAAGAGATCATTTATGGGGTATTTGCTCAAAAGACTATCGTCTTCAGTCAACAGTTACTTTTTTCCGAAACTTACACGGCTGAATAAATCCTCGTCTTGTTTGTGGTTTTCAAACAACATTCTTTCTCCTGTTTATTAAATGAATAAAAAAAAGAGGGCGGGCTCCATCTTTTACCGCCCCCCCCCCTCCTACTTTTCAAATCCATGTTTCCTTTCACGCAAATTTTTCAGTCTCACTGCGTCGTCTGCGAACTAACGATTTTCGACCTAACAATGCCAGCGTGGCTATTGTTAAGCGCGTATCGCATTTTCACGAGAGCAGGCAGTAAGCTACTCTAAGGATCCATCCTCCCCCCCACCCCACCCCATCAGTGTTGTATTTCTCTAATGATCCGCTGCTCGTCGCTGCAATAGCGCAGACCAAGTACTGCTCTGGTTAAAGCAGTGAAGCGTTGACGCCGAACAGAAGACCATTAACCTTTGTGGTAACTGAAGACAGTAGAAATGGACCACCGACCTCTTGGGACTCCCTTTTGCTCCTTACCAATTATGCTCCGGAGCTCGAAGGGGGAAACAACTACACTCTATGTTGTAAGGAGGTTTTGGGGCTCCTCCGTTAATCGGCTGCATTTAGCCGGTTGAAAAAAAAATAGACGCGGTCTTTTGGTTTGGCAGCGATCAAGTCAGGCAGACGAACATAAAGAGGAATCTTCTGGTAGTGAGCGGTTGTTGTTGTTACAGTTCGAGTCACCAGACATGGAAAGGAAACAAGAAATAATGACACCAGTCGCGATGTTATGTTGAACACAAATAAGTTGTTCTGATTCGTAATCCAACCGTTGGCATGCACTCCTCTTCCAGATAAATGAGAGGTTTAGAAGTTAGACTTTAGTGGGGGACATTCTGAATATGGATTATAAACATCTGTTTGAGCTAGTTGCCTCGGTAAAGAATGATAATTTGCCTCGAGATAACAACATGATGTAACGTGGCATATAATTATCGGAGATTCTTTGCATTTGAAAGTTGCACGAGACTTATAACTAAATAGCGTTTACAGTTTCAACAATTACTTAAACAGCTTAGAGCAAGAAAGCATTTTTACCAACAGACGACATAATTAAGCACATATCTCCAGTGATATGTAGAGCTAGCAGGCTATATATATATATCTGTTACCGCTAAAGCTGGAAAGCCGTTAATGTGCACATTACCTAGCTAATCTGCAGATTAACTGATTTGCTCCGTTAACGTGCGGAATCAAGAGTTTTCCGCATTTTACCTAGGTAATGTGCACATTAACGGCTTCCGTATCGTTAAAGTTCAAAAGTTTGTTTCTCTCATAGTGGTGAATCTCTTGAATATGAATCTTCGTGTCACGTGATTCACTCGTCCGCATTATAAAAAACGCCCCGGATGAGCGGAGGCCAAGTGAGAACGAATCGGTAAAGTGATTCATTCTTGATAACGAATCACCAAAATGATTCGTTCTCCCTTGGCCTGCTCATTTTGGGGGCGTTTTTTATAATTCGGACGACTGATTCATGCTGACAGAGGGATGACCCTGGTTTCAACTCTACTCTCGGACACTAGATAAATAACATTATGTTAATTTAAGCGTACAGAAACGTTCCTGTTGTTCCAGCAAAGATCTTATTTTCACTTTAACGAGTGCCTAGTAGGTAATGTGCAGATTATCCAGGTAATTTGCAGATTACCTAGGTAATTTGAGAAATGAAACAATTTTCCGCACGTTAACGGATCACCTTAGTTAATCTGCACAATACCTAGATAATCTGTAGAATAACTGATTTCTGCACTTTAGCGGTAACATATACACACCCAATTCTGTTTTTACACGGATTGTTTTACACGATTTTGATTTAACACGGTTTAGAAAAAAAAATTTCAATTCTCTTTTTACACGATTCGTTTTAATCTAACACGGTTAAAACGGCGCCTTTTTAAAAACATCCATTTGAATTTAATTCTGAAAAAAATATTGTTATTCAAGAAAAAATTCCTAGAATTTAAATTTATAACAAAGATGCCACTTTTATAGTCACATTTTTCGAAGTAGTTTTTAACTTTGAAAAGGTACTATAGATACACCATTCGAGTATGAACACGATGTCCATAATGTTTCAAGCGATGAAAGTGATTTAATTTCAGTCTTACGCAAACGAATGCGTCTATCGTCAGAAAGTGACAACGAATAAATCTAGTTAATAAACAACGAATAAATCTAGTTAATGTTCACAGCACATTAAATCGTGTGAGCTCACAAAAACCTGGATCGTGTGGGCCCACTCACAGAAATATTGAACGTGTGCAGTTACTGTTCACAGCAAACTGGAGCGTGTGCAGTAACTGCACACGCTCCAGTTTGCTGTGAACGGTAACTGGAGCGTGTACAGTTGCTGTACACGCTCCAGATATTTTTTCTGAATTCTGTGATCAACCGTAGCGTTCGATACTTTTTTGAGCGACTGTACATGGGGATGATATTAGTGAAGCCCACATAGGCTTAATGAAATGGGGGAACTGTGAACTTTGAGACGAGAGAGAAATACACGGGGTAGCTCTCATTGGGTCAGATGAAGCTGAAAAAAAAAACTATAATTGAGAGACATAAGAATGATACTAGGTAGGGAGGCTGCAATTCGGTTAACCGAAGCGAGGCTTATGATGCTGACTCGCATCGCGTGACTCTCTGTCTTTACCAATTTCGGTTGCGTGACGTCAGGCCTCGGCGACTTCTATTTATTTCTGGTGGCAAGTTGTGAGTACCATTTTCTGTCGTCGTGATAGAGATGACATTTTTTTTTTGCTTGGGTTCTGGCAAACCTGTTTTTTTTTTCTTACAAAGTATGGGATAAATTTTAAATGATGGGTTAATTTCTACTCGTTTCGCTGATTTCTCAACACTAAATTAAAAAACGAAAAATAAGGTAAACCAATTTGAAAAATATTTATTTCTATTTATGTGCTTTATGGAGTTAAAAATAAAAATATGACATTCCAATGATTAAATCACTTGTTAAATTCATATTCACTTCAAAGGAAGATAGGAAGTTGGAAGTTTTGGTGTTTCAGTTTTGGTGCCTTATAATCTTTCGAAATTAATACGGATTAAAAAAGTGATTTCATCATTTGAAAAATTTTATTCGCATTTTTTTTTGGAAGAGATAGGAAGACATATATTTAGTAATTAAAAGCACCCATCGTTCACCTGTTTTGGAGGGGCGGGGGTGGCTCAGTCGGTATCGCGCCAGGCTCGTAATCTGCAGTTCCCAGGTTTGAGTCCCAGCTGGGTCAGTGTTGAGATTTATCTCTGCAAAACTCCCCGCCCTGCTCATGGTCAGTAAGGGACACCGATGGGCTTGGAAAGGCTGCCGTCCGTCGGATGGGACGTTAAGCCGTAGCCCTGTGTGTGGGAGAGCCATACCAATACCTCCTAGAGCTGAAAGCCAACCACCTTCGGGATACGTCACAACAATGGCGGTCCTAGTGAGCCAGTGGGCAGCGTCACAAAGCAGCAGCGCAAGCGTCCCGTGAGCCTTTGGTCTCCTTTGCTCTCGCTGGCCACGATGTAGTGCTGTGGCTGCATTTTTGAATTTAATTTTGTAGTAGATATATATTACACGTTTTTGAGTTTAATACAATGTGAATTGTTATTAGAATGTTTACCGTCCTCAGGTGTAATCAGTAAAGTGATTTGTAGGTAGTTTGTAGCAATTTTTGTGTGAGCTACTTTTGTTAGGCCTAACCACCACGACTCAACTGGGATATACTATGTGCTTGGTTGCAACAGCAATTCTGGATCATAAGCTTTTACTTTATCATGCCATCATCAGACCGGTGACCTTATACGCTTCACCTGTATGGGCGAACACCACCGCCATCAATATTCGTAAGATTCAGGTCTTACAGAACAAAATCTTGAGAGCAGTGGTCGTTACTAACAGACGACTTCATTCTGACTTGGGCATCGACACATTTACACTCATATTAAGCGCACCTCGAAGAAGTTTTTTGAGGGTGTGAATCATAATCCTAACGAGATTATTTCTCGTCTATTTATGACCATACTGTGTTGAACAAGTACAAGAGGTCTAAAATGATGGCCTCCCTGAGGAGAACTTCCCATTTTAGGTCTCTTGTGCGGTTCTATTATCGTTCTATTATTAAACATAGGTAAACCACCCAAGGGTGGTTTACCTATGTTTTAAACTCACGCCAATCAGGCACAACTTCAGTTGGAGATGGTTAAGGGTACTGTATTGCCCGGAACATCGAATATCCTTTACTGATCTACGATCTACGCAACAGCAATTCACTCTTTTGTGCGAAGTGATTTTTGCGGAAATAATTTCGATCAGAATTTCATCGTCGCTTTCAAGAACTCCCAAGGTAAATGGAATTTTGAAAATTTTAATAGGTAAGTGATTTGGTTTTACAGTTAAAATCTGAGTGATATCTGAATTATAAAAATATTTGGTTTATAGTTGACATTCGCCGATATTTTAGTGGAAAATGATTTGGTTTATAGCTGAATTACACTGATATTTTAGTGCTAGAATTATATATGAACTCTAATTCGCCAATATTTTAGTGGTAAAATGATTTGGTTTATAGTTGACCTTTCGCTGATATATAAGTGGTAAAGTGTTTAGTTTAAAATTGACATTCGCTGAGATTTTAGTGCTAAATTGATTTGGTTTATAGTAGATATTTAAGTGATTGATTTGGTATTAATGAAATGCCAGCTTGAACGAAATGATTTTACATTCAAAATACTGCCTCACAGGACAAACTTTCTTCAAATCACTCACTGATCTAAACGTCTTGGATATCCAAACCAATGTAATTCTGGATCCCTCCCCTCCTCTCAACAAAACCCAAAATAATGAATCTTCAATTTCCTAATGACATATGACTGTGTATATATGACTTAAGATTTGATTATTCCCTAATGACATATGATCAAATTTATGAATCTTCAATTCCCTAATGACATATGTGTATATGACTTAAGAATTTAATTAAATTGATGTTTAGATTAAATTGAATTGGTTTATAGCTGATATTTAAGTGGTAAGAAGGTTCGGTTTATAGTTTATATTTCGCTGATATTTTAGTGATGAAATCATTTAGTTTATAGTTCACATTTCGCTGATGTTTAAGCGATAAAATGATTTGGTTTTGCAGTTCATATTTCGCTATCTAAGTGAGAAAATGATTTAATTTACAGTTAGAGTTTTGCTAATTTTTAATTAGTAAAAATGATTCGGTTGTATAGTTAATATTTCGCTTATAAAATGGTAAAATGATCTAAATTTGATATTCTCTGATATTTTAGTGCTAAATTGATTTAGATTAGAGTTGACATATCACTGATATTTCAGTGTTAAACTAATTAGACTTTATAGTCATTGCATTTGAACTGATATGTCATTGCATTTTGAATGTAATGTTGTTGTTTAACGTTACGTGGCTTTGAGAGGTCCTTCTTCAGGCTTTCTCAGAATGAAAATTTTCGTTGAATGTGAGCGCTACGTTTTTATTTTATGTTTGGGGTTCGCGAATATGTTTATGTTTTGGATATCAAAATTATAGCTGATGTCTGGTAATGAGGAAAGAGGTTGTCGCCCAGTGAATGTTGGTATCGTGTGATTTTATGATTTTTTATGGCTGTATATGGATTTATGGAAGCGTTCGGAGTCAAATTGCAATTTTAATGTTTTATTTTTTAATGTTTTTTTATAATTTTTAAATATTTTTTTATTAATTTTTTTATGTTTTCGTTTATTTTTTTCATTTAATTTTTTTAATTGTGTATTATTTTTGAAGTTTTTTATTGTTTTTTAACTATTTTTTTATTTAAAAATTTTTTAATAAGGTTTTTTATTTTTATTTTTTTTATTATTTAATAATTTATTTGTATTTTTCCCTGAGTAGTTTTCATTTGTTCTTGGGTTATGGATATAGTTAGGTTGTGGAGTATTGAACCAGAATGTTTTGTGGGTTTTTGAGGCAGTGATGGCCCTAGTTGATGGGTTCGAGCCATTTAAGATAATTTTTTTTTTCTACTCCTGTATACTATCATTGAAGAATGGTCTATGGGTTCTGGAAATGGTTTTTTTTTTATGAAAAAAATGTGGCATAGAAAAATTTTTTGTGTTTTTTTTTTGTTGTGAGTTTGGATGGGGTGCAGAATATGGGTCTCTTCGGGAACGTGTATATGGGAGTTCAGTTGAGAATTGATGTATTATCTCTACGGAGGACACGATGAGGAGTTGTGGGGAAGGGAAGTGAAGAATAGACTAAATTCTGTTCCAAAGGGATAGGCGGAGAGAAGGAAATTGAAGATTCACAAATTTGGGGTTTGTTGAGAGGAGGGGAGGAATCCAGAATTACATTGGTTTGGATATCCAAGACGTTTAGATCAGTGAGTGATTTGAAGAAAGTTTGTCTCTGTGAGGCAGTATTTTGAATGTAAAATGATTTCGTTCAAGCTGGCATTTCATTAACACCTAGTGTGAGAAAGTATATGCCATTAAATGTGATTGAAATATTATGAAGAGTTGGGGGATTTTATTTTGTTTAATTTGATAAATGTTACTAAAAACTTAAATTGATATGAAGGATAAGCAGTCTAATTATGACAAGGCAAAGATGTCAATTACCTAGACCCCCATTATTTATTTGAATCACCATTTTCAGGTACCTTCTATGCTTGACTATTGACATATCTGATAGTCTATGTGTTAGTGTATACCATTTATCTGAATCACTACTCTGCAGCTTTTGTGTTATGTTTTCTGGATATATCAAAAATTAATTTGTTCATATGATTTAATTGAATCGCTAATTTTGTCCACTCTCTATCATATATAAATATATAATGAACCATTTCTTATTTCTAAGAAAGCACATATATTTTTCATCTAGTTCAAAGTATATGATAAAAATATACCACTGAATTTGATAACTTTTACTAACTTTTATTTCCATCACTCATAGAAAAGTTAATGTGTATTTAAAAGCTATTTGAATATATATATATACACACAGTCCTATCAGAATAATATGACCACCTACCATACATATACTATGGCAGGTGGTCATATTATTCTGATACGACTGTGTATATGACTTAAATTAATCATTACCCCTGCTAATTTTCTATCTCCTTTATATTTTTTCCTTCAACTTTAGGAGTTTTAAACATTTCTTCATTTGAATTAGTATACGATTTCATTAAATCACTCAGGCTAATTTTATGTGAATATTTTCTCACTTTAAAAGCTTTATGCTTTTCTGCATTATATACATATATATTAATTAAATCACTTCAATTTTGTGCAATATTTAATATTATTCCACTTCTCTTTGAGAGATTTATGTATTTCTTCAGTTGGTTTAATATGTAATGAATTAATTTATTTACTTCTAGTTTTGCGAAATTTTCAATAATTTTTTACCCTCACCCTCTAGGAGATTCATGCATTTCTTCAATTGGTTTAGCATATATCATTTCATGATTTACTTCTAAATATTTTGCAATTTTTAATATTCACCTCCTCACCTTTAGAAGCATTATGAATTTCTTCAATGAGATTTAGCGTATATGCTATAAATGAATCACTCATTTTGCTAATTTTATGCATTTCTTTTCCAGATGTAATTGCTAATTGCGTTAATTATTTTTTGTATAAAAGTTGATGAAAAATTATTTAAACTTGTAAGAGTTGATAATTTTCACACTATCGTAATTTTGGTTTGTTTGACATCGTGAAAGATATATGTTTTTACTCGAGCTTTTATTTATTTGTTTTTAGTGAAAAAATGATATTTCACGAGGAATTTTTAAAAACTACTGTCCACATCAAAATATTTAAAAATTCCTTATTGTTTTTTGAAATTGTTATCAGAAAGGATACAACGATTGAATTTTGACTACGTTTGTTTTAATTTAAAAACAAAATTCGGCAAATGCATTTTCCGTTTTTTACATTTTTGTCGAGGAATTATTTTTATTCAAAGATTGATAAATTGCATCTGCGTTAAAAATTGGTTCATTTGAAACCATCGGAAATAATTTTCCTTTCAACTTCATTCAAATGAAGCGATGTGCGGAAATAACCAGCAGCGAGCAAACGCAGCGATGGCCCAGTGTGTGTGACGTCAAAAACAGGGTGCTGGGCTTGTTCCTTCTAAGAGGTATTGGCCATACCCTGTGCACGTTAATGAACACGCTGGATGGCCTTGACGGGAGGCTACCATCTGTCTCCCAACAGCTGTTCCAATGGGTCCCCTCCCCCAACCTTCTCTGAGCCTTCGGGGTCCTTGTGACCTGGCCATTTAGCGCATGGTGTGCAAAAAAGTGCCGCTCAGAGGTAAAACAATCCAACGTTAAAGAACACGCGTGATGGCCTTGACGGGAGGCTACCATCTATCTCCCAACAGCTGTTCCAATGGACATCGTGAAAGATATATGTTTTTACTCGAGCTTTTATTTATTTGTTTTTAGTGAAAAAATGATATTTCACGAGGAATTTTTAAAAACTACTGTCCACATCAAAATATTTAAAAGTTCCTTATTGTTTTTTGAAATTGTTCATTTGAACAATTTCAACTCCCCCAACCTTCTCTGAGCCTTTGGAGTCCTTGTGACCTGGCCATTTAGCCCATGGTGTGCAAAAAAGTGCCGCTAAGAGGTAAAACAACCCAACTCGACCTCGCATTAGAAAGAACTGTGATATTTCCAACGTCACAAGTTTTCATTTTGCACGTAACTTGTTAAGTTCGGTCATCACGTTTGAAAGATATGGTGGAACAACCATTTTGACAAACACAATAACCAACAGACAAACTGACAAATGAACAAATGACGAGCGAAAAAGCAATAGGAAGATACATAAAAAATGTAATCCCCCATGAAAATATCAAAAATATGAATAATAGAATGTAACTGAAAAGCAAATCTTTATCTGTTTGATAATCATTGTTGAACCATACAACGTTTATAAGAATTTCTTTAAAATTTGATTATTGGATTTGTACTTTTTTCTTTTAGTTTGGGCATGAATCGAAATTAGTAAACCGGACGAAGTTAATTTTTAGGAAAGTTTTATTGCACAAAATGGACTAAATTGGCCAGGTCACCAGGACTCCAATAGACTGCACTTGGGGTGGGAGGGAATTCCTCTCAAATAGTGCAAAAAGTGCCAGTCTGAAGCAAAACAACGCAGCCGAAATGTAATCGTAAAAATTTGAACTAAAATTTACATTGAACAAGAATTAACATCGTACAATTCAATTGTCATTTTCTGATGACATTGTTCAATTCAATTGTCATTTTCTGATGACATTGTTCATTTCAACTGTCATTTTCTGATGACATTGTTCATTTCAATTGTCATTTTCTGATGACATTGTTCATTTCAATTGTCATTTTCGGATGACATTGTTCATTTCAATTGTCATTTTCTGAAGACATTGTTCATTTCAATCGTCATTTTCTGATGACATTGTTCATTTCAATTGTCATTTTCTGATGACATTGTTCATTTCAATTGTCATTTTCTGATGACATTGTTCATTTCAATTGTCATTTTCGGATGACATTGTTCATTTCAATTCTCATTTTCTGAAGACATTGTTCATTTCAATTGTCATTTTCTGATGACATTGTTCATTTCAGTTGTCATTTTCTGATGACATTGTTCATTTCAATTGTCATTTTCTGATGACATTGTTCATTTCAATTGTCATTTTCTGATGACATTGTTCATTTCAGTTGTCATTTTCTGATGACATTGTTGATTTCAATTGTCATTTTCTGATGACATTGTTCATTTCAATTGTCATCTTCGTTATGCTTTAGTAGGATCAAAACCCAGATCAATTTCTGAATTCAAAAATCATTGCTATCAATAATCCTTTGCAGATTCAGATAGTTGTAAATTGTTGCTGATGCAACAATGATTTGCGAAATGATAGTGATTCGTCGGCGGAGTAGCAGCGACTGATTGATTGATTACTCGTGGATTATACAACGGAAGAATTATCTGTTTCTCGTGCGTAATCGTTGGTTTGGTGTAGTATTGGATGTTAATAATGTTGAGCACCGCCACGACAATGGATGCACACGTGCATGTTGGATAAATATTTTTGTAATAGATTTGTCGCCATTGTTGAAATGACATTATTGTAATCTGATGATAATCAAATTGTGACGACAGAGGGATAATAATATCCGCGATATTGTGTTGGGGATATAAAAGTAACAGGTTAATGCTTTGAGAAATGACATTAGAGCAACGATAAAGTGAGTCATTACTCTTCGAGTCCATTTCTACAGCTCTGGAATGATTAGAGCAAAATGTACCGCTTCAGACAATGACTGTGTGTATCACAGTTACGGTGGCAAAATCTCATTAAATATTTCAATTTCGTTTCTCTTCTTTTGTAGCAATAAACACGAAAGCGAACAAAGTTATAATGTCAAAAGGAGAATATATATGTCTCAGAGAAACGTGGAAACAAAATTAAATTTCCTCTCGAAAAAAATTCTGTTATTAAGAGAACAATTGTGTTTCTGAGGATTTTATTCGTTTTGTTTTTTAGTGTCAGCTGAAAACACTTTTTTAAAATCAGACGAACATTAGAAACATGAAAATATACAGGGGGGTTATTTCACTTTTGAGCTGTATTTTTTTTTCACACAATAGGCTAAATGGCCAGGTCACAAGGACCCCGAGGGCTCAGATAAGTTTGAGGAAGGGGATAGATAGGAGACTGCCGTCGAGGCTATCCAATGTGTTCTCTAATGAGCACAGACCTCCTGAACATGGGGCCGTGGCGTTATGTCCCATCCGACCGACGGGAGCTTTTCCAAGCCCATCGGTGGCCCCCTTTTACACCGAGGGGCAGAGTGGGGACTTAACAGAAATAATCTCAACGCTGACACTGTGGGAACTCGAACCTGGGAACTGCAGGTTAACCTGGCCCACTACCGACTTACTTAAGCCTTTGTCACCCTGTCTAGAGGGGGGAGAGTTTGAAGAACCTCCCCCTCCCCCGAAATCCCGTCGTCGTATGCGAATTCTCGAACTTGTCTACTTGCTGCGAAATTCAAAACAGGTGTCTTTGCACTGGTGAAGGTGGGAATCGCAACGCCCCGAAAGAAGTGATGTATACGCGAAAGAAGTGATGTATACGCCCGAAACTGACAGGACGGAAGCTATAAGGGTAAATGTGCAAATGATCAAAAGGCGAGACGGGGGAACGAAAGGTACGTGCGTTTATTGCGGATTCATCAGTACACAGTAGGCCCAACTCGGGAGATTATACAAGCCTGTAGACATCTCAGTATTCCATCAATCAGATGGTTAATGGTGTCCTGAGGTATGGCGTTCCAAACATCATCCAACTGGACTTGCCACTGTACCAAGTTAGCCGCCAGAGGGAGCTGGCGAAGGCTGTGACCCGTAAAGGTCCACCTGCTCAATGGGCGACAAGTCCGGGGAATACAGCAGCCGTGGGAAAATGTCCACACCTTGGAGACTGTCCATTGTTGCACGTGTAGTGTGTGAAGTGACGTAGTCCTGCTGCAGAATCAGTCCAGGCATGGTGGTAAGGGAGGGTCATGCCACAGGATTAACGATGTCGTCGACGCAATGTCTCACTGTTAGCACGCTAGAAACACGGAGCAGAGATTGATGCCACCATATTTGATGCCACCCATGTCATTGTACCATGGCGGAGAGCTGTATGGCAGTTAATGGAATGATGGTTAATGGAGAGCTGTATGGCAGTTAATGGAATGATGGTTAATGGAGAGCTGTATGGCAGTTAATGGAATGATGGTTAATGGAGAGCTGTATGGCAGTTAATGGAATGATGGTTAATGGAGAGCTGTATGGCGCAGTTAATGGAATGATGGTTAATGGAGAGCTGTAGGGCAATCAACGACATTAGGAATAGGCTTCCTCATGTCGTTGACGGTATCGACACCAAACGGCCGTCTGGCATGCCGAAACAGAATCATCTTCCGTCTCGAGGTATTTGAGCCAGCGAGTTGGGCCACTGACGTCACTTGACACCAGTGGAGACGGCATAACTGGTGATGTCCCTACAATGTCAGATGACGGACTGGACGTCACTACCTCGTTCCTGCGTCGTGAAAACGTTATCTGATGGTTTGCATGGGGACTATGGTACCCGTAGTGATCCGCAAATCACTCTGCAGCACCGTCGCTGTGGTGAAAGGTCACAATGGCTCTCGTATAGTCTACAATCTTTGCGTCCTGTGGTGTGGCGTGCTGGTCCTGTACAGTCGATCAAAAAAGTATCCAAACACCATGGTTGAGTACAGAATTCAGAAAAATTATCTGGCAACGATTTTTTTAGGAATTAGTGATCTGGCAACCTTCGTGTCACGTGATTACAGAATTCAGGAAAAATATCTGGAGCGTGTACAGCAATTGTACACGCTCCAGTTACCGTTCACAGCAAACTGGAGCGTGTGCAGTTACTGCACACGCACCATATCAGATTCAAGTACAATCCATCGCCCACTAAATCTAGCTGTTTTTAGGTCTTCAACTGTTGTTAGACGGAGTTGAGGAATAATATTCTCTTTTACAATGTCCCAAAGCGAATTTTTTCATGTGGTTGAGTCTGGACTTCGAGGAGGCCACCACCATATCAGATCCAAGTACAATCCATCGCCCGCTAAATCTGTCGTTAAGATATTCTCCAACCGGGAGAGCATCGTGTGCTGGTGCACAATCTCGTTGCGCGATAACTGTTGCCTCCTCGAGACCTCTGTCACGTAGTTGTGGAACAAACCATGTCTGAATTGTAATGTCTCTAACACATACTCACTGATGTCCATCATACTGAAGCCCTACCTAGAAAGAATAATAAAACAAATAATTAACAGAAGGCACAATCTCATGTATAGGGATTTTGTGGCCACTCTGTACTTTGTGTTCCGATGATGTTTCAATCGTTTTACAATCATTAAATAGGTCCCCCCCCCTACTTTTTAATCTGTTAGGATAACAAATCAAGAAAGCAAAATAACAGAAGACATCTTTCTTCCAATTTAAGTGTTGACAAATGGTTTCTCTCGAATCGATGGATCGATGGATGGTCTGTTTCTGCCACGGACCCGCTTTCGGGGAATGCATCATCGCTTGAACTAACAACCTGACAGTTTTCTAATACTGTGAATAATGAAGTTGAGACTCGAAGGACACACTCTGCTCTTAGTGGAGTGATGATGAGGAGGAGGAGAGTGTAATTACTGCATTCTTCCACTACAGTGGGGTGGTGTCATCCGCGGTATGCCATCTTGCCATTGATGCAATTAACCACAGGTGCAATCGAACCTAACATTGCTCGGAGATCTTGTTTCGTTTATAACAGTTGAAAAAAGTGTGGACAGTGTAAAGACACAATTGAATCTCTCCAGCGTTAAAAATGTTTTTTCTTAAGTGTTACTGGAGATAAATTAAATACTTTAATTCAATCTCTTTATACCTTTATTTGCTGACGTACCAGTGGTGTTTGTGCCTTTAATTAAACTGTGTGAAATATATAGTAGAAGATACTCCTCATGCAGAAATTCGTTTGACATTCAACTTGTTATCATCGACACCGCGAAATATTCATCGTTTTATCTCGGGGGGGGGGAAGAAATGAAGGGGAATAATTTAAGGTAGACCGTGATATTACTTTTCATGTCGGAAATTTTCATTTCAGATTTAACTGGTCATGCGCTGCAATCGTTTACGCAATTTCCCCTTTTTTGGAGGTGCGCTTTTTTCGTGGTTGGGTTGTTTTACCTCTGAGCGGCACTTTTTTGCACACCATGGGCTAAATGGCCTTGTCACATGGACCCCGAAGGCTCAGAGAAGGTTGGGGGAGGGGACCCATTGGAACAGCTGTTGGGAGACCGATGGTAGCCTCCCGTCAAGGCCATCCAGCGTGTTCTTTAACGTTGGGTTGTTTTACCTCTGAGCGGCACATTTTTGCACACCATGGGCTAAATGGCCTTGTCACATGGACCCCGAAGGCTCAGAGAAGGTTGGGGGAGGGGACCCATTGGAACAGCTGTTGGGAGACGATGGTAGCCTCCCGTCAAGGCCATCCAGCGTGTTCTTTAACGTTGGGTTGTTTTACCTCTGAGCGGCACTTTTTTGCACACCATGGCCTAAATGGCCTTGTCACATGGACCCCGAAGGCTCAGAGAAGGTTGGGGGAGGGGACCCATTGGAACAGCTATTGGGAGACCGATGGTAGCCTCCCGTCAAGGCCATCCAGCGTGTTCTTTAACGTTGGGTTGTTTTACCTCTGAGCGGCACTTTTTTGCACACCATGGGCTAAATGGCCTTGTCACATGGACCCCGAAGGCTCAGAGAAGGTTGGGGGAGGGGACCCATTGGAACAGCTGTTGGGAGACCGATGGTAGCCTCCCGTCAAGGTCATCCAGCGTGTTCTTTAACGTTGGGTTGTTTTACCTCTGAGCGGCACTTTTTTGCACACCATGGCCTAAATGGCCTTGTCACATGGACCCCGAAGGCTCAGAGAAGGTTGGGGGAGGGGACCCATTGGAACAGCTGTTGGGAGACCGATGGTAGCCTCCCGTCAAGGCCATCCAGCGTGTTCTTTAACGTTGGGTTGTTTTACCTCTGAGCGGCACTTTTTTGCACACCATGGCCTAAATGGCCTTGTCACATGGACCCCGAAGGCTCAGAGAAGGTTGGGGGAGGGGACCCATTGGAACAGCTGTTGGGAGACAGATGGTAACCTCCCGTCAAGGCCATCCAGCGTGTTCTTTAACGTGCACAGGGTATGGCTCTCTTTCCAAATCCATTGGTGTCCCCTACTGACCGTGGGCAGGGCGGGGAATTTTGCGGAGACTTTTTTTTTTCGGGGAGGAGAAATAAAGCTTTGGGACCTAAACCCTTACGTTGCTTTAAGTTATGATAATCAGCTTTTACCATTTAGCAGAATATTTTCCGCCTTTATGCCCGGGGGGGGGGAGGTTAAATGGTTTTCTGAGGTGGGAGGAAAGGTGTGGCGAAAACGTTTGGTGTTATTTTTTTATCTCTGAACGGCACTCTTTTTGCATAGTTGGCTAAATGGTCACGTCACAAGGACCCCGAGGGATCAGAGAAGGTTGAGGGACAGATGGTAGCCTCCCGTCAAGTAATCCAGTTTGTTATTTAGCGTTCCCAGAGTATGACTCACTGGCATATGAGGGCACGGCTTAATGTACCCTTCGAAGATCGGCTGCCTTTTCAAGCCCATCGGTGTCCCTTTATCGCCGAGGGCATGTCGGGGAGTTTTGCGGAGATAAATCTCAACGCTTCCCCAGGTGGGACTCGAATCTGGGATTCTGCAGATTACGAGTCTTGCGCTGTACAGTCGCTCAAAAAAACATCCGAACACTACAGTTGATTACAGAATTCAAAAAATCGTTACCAAATATTTTTTCTGAATTCTGTAATCAACTGTAGTGTTCGGATACTTTTTTGAGCGACTGTAATCGACTGAGCCCCCCCACCAGAGAAAGAAAAGTTGATGGGCCAAACTCTCATAAGTTATAATAAGAGAAAACTATATTTCCGAAATTTTTTGCATTTCCTATCATTTCATAGGAGTTATCCCGATTTTTTGTTTTCGAAGGAACAATCAGACATAATTAATAACTTTCTTCTTCATCCTTTCTTCTTCATCCTTTCTTCTTCATCTCAAGAATCATCAAGAAAAATTTGGTTAGGATATTTCAAGAAATTTTTAAATGTACAGCAGACAGACAGATAAAAGAAAAATGTTCAAAAGTGATTAAACGATTTTATAATGGCATTCTTAATTTTAAACTATTACCTCAAAACTGTCATGAAAAAATAGAAAAAAAAAGGAAGAAAAATAGAAGGAAAATGAAAAAAAAAAAAGGACTGAAGAATTAGAACCCATATTTCTTGGGGGGCGGGGCGCTCATTCCGTAGCGCGCCAGGCCGTAACCATCGAGACTCAAGGCCTTTTCACTGGTGACGTCACACGTTCTGACGTCAGCATTCGTCGATCTAGCATCTTGAAACCCCGTAGCTGCTTGTGTGTTTGTTGGCGGGATTATTATCTTTAATTATTATCTGGTGTTCAACAAATGTATTTTTAAACAATTTTTGCAAGATAAAAAATGATTTTTCGTTAGAGAATTTAGGAAATAAGAAAAAATGTCTTAGTGCCAAAAAGAGTAAGTTGTCTACCCTCAATAAATAGTATCCACAGAGTTAATTGTTGGCTTTGATATTAATAGTTTTGTGACAAACAGTTTTTCTGGCATGTTGGATTTGAACCATATCTCTCCAGGTACATGCCACAGTGTTCTAAGACCACTAAACTAATAAGTTATATTAGTGGAAAAAAGGCAGAGTCTGTTAGTTTAGTGGTCTTACACCACTGGCTTATATCTGGAAAGATGTTTGCCTAAATGATTTAATCTTTCTTTACCAGGGTGCATAGAATTATTTTTTAATTTATTAAATTAATAATTTTATAAATTAAAAAATATATTTTAAAAATAATTTATTAGTTTTAAAAAATATATTTGAAAAATAATTAAATTTATTTAAAAATAATTTAGAATTATTTTTTAAAAGGAGACCCGAAAATAGTCTCTAATCAATCTTCGATGATTGATTAGAGACTATTTCCTTTACATTTGGGAGGTTAGTTGAGCGATTTATTGTCAAATCTTTAGTCATAGATTTGAAGGTAGCTTTGTAAACCAAAATATATATGTGAGTGTGCTTGCAGTAAATTGTAGTTTCTAAAGTTTAGATGCACTTTTCCTGCTAGTTTTTGAATATGTTTTCCATCGAAAGGTTGTATCCATGTCCAAATATTATTCAAATTTAAGGAGACTTCAGAAAAAATTACAGCTCAATATTCCTATAAATTCAGTCTAATCACTAAGAAAAAGTATTTCAATTAAATCATAACTGCAATTATTACAAAGCTATTACAGTATATCATTAATTTTAGTTCACATTTGCCAATAAAATTGTTCTGAAGAATTTTTGTGTTTTTTTTTATCTCTTTTTAATAAAACACACTAATTTTCCATAACACGATTTGTCACGATATGTCACGATTATATTATTAATGGTACAGAAAACTGGATCAGTTATTGACCGCATTTATCGCGAAAAATATGTGAAGGAAATGATTTTATTTTTGTTAATATATAACCGAGTAATTATTTGCATTTAACTTTATTTTTAAACATATTGTGTCATTGTAATTATACGTACAACCGATTATGATGCTCCTGGTAATTTATATAACTTTCTACATGTTCAGAGAACGTTAAACGACGATTACTCTGCATTTTGAGTCATCAATTTAACACAATTACAAATCAAAATCTATTTTAGTTTCAACGTCTTCCTTATTTTAAGGTTTGCCATAGAAATATTACTCTAATGTACATATCATCATCATCATCATCATCATCATCATCATCATCATCATCATCATCATCATCATCATCATCATCATCATCATCATCAAGCAGCCATGGGCTACGGAGGTCCAACCAGACCGTGCAATTTAGTTCTCCAAGCAAGTCTATCCTGAACTACATCTACTACACCTGGCCACTGCATACCAATTCTAACAAGGTCCTGTTTGACATTGTCTGCCCACCGCATCCTAGGTCTCCCCTTCTTTCTGAGGCCTTTAGGCACACTGTTCATAACCCTATTCGCCAATCTATAATTACTCATACGGGCAACATGGCCAAACCAACGGAGTCTCTCTCTGCATAATATGCTGCTTAAAGGAGGTTGCGAACTCTTTTGCCTAACCTCATCATTAGTTACAAAGTTGAACCACCTAATGCCCAAGATACTGCATAAGCATCTGGAATCAAAAGCATCTAGTTTCCTGTTATCTTGTTTACAAAGTGTCCAAGTTTCACTACCATAACTAACCCTAGAAAGAACCAAACTATTATACAGTCTAATTTTAGTCTTTAGGTGTATACGCCTATTTCTCCACACTCTCCATAGATTCTTAAAAGTCCCGGCAGCAATCCCTATCCGTCTGTTGAAATCATGCCGCACATCACCATTATCTGTTACATAGCTCCCAAGATAATTAAACTGTGACACCTGCTCAAGACTGCAACCATTCAGATTAACTTAATCACAGCCTGCCTGACCAATTTTCATCACTTTAGTTTTCTTTCTGTTTATAACCAAACCTACTCTACTACCAGTTTCATCAACAGCTCGAATGAAAGAGTTCATCTCATCAACATCATTTGCCAAAAGGGCTAAATCATCAGCATAATCTAAATCAGAAATTTTTGTATCTCCAGCCCATTTAAGGCCAAAATCTTTCCCTTGAAGTGAATTTCGCATAACATAATCAATAACCAAACTAAAGAGAAAAGGAGACAAAATGCACCCATGTCGAACACCAGAAGTAATGCTAAACCAATTGCTACAAGCCATACCAACTCTCACACATGACTCAGTGTTATTATAGAGAGCCTTCATTATGTTAACTAACTTGTCAGGTATACCATATGATTGCACAATCAACCACAAATTATGACGATCAACACAGTCGAAAGACTTTTTGAAATCAACAAAGCTAGCAACCAAAGGTTTCTGAAACTCTAAACATTTCTCAAGAATCTGCCTAAGTGAAAATATCTGATCCACACATCCCCTACCACTTCTGAATCCACATTGCTCATCACGCAATTGACTGTCAACCAGATTCTTATTTCTATTAAGCACAATCATGGAAAGAACTTTACCTGGAACAGAGAGTAGGCTGATACCCCTATAGTTATCACAAGAACTGCGATCACCTTTTTTGAAAATAGGGATAATAATAGCTCTGGTAAAATCCTTAGGAACCATGCCTTTATCATAAAAGATATTCGGAATTTCAGTCATCCAAGTGGTAACCGAAACATTTCCAGCTCTAAGCATTTCTGTAGTAATTTCATCTACCCCTGGGGATTTATGATTTTAAGTTTAGAAACAGCCAAAATAACTTCAGATTGTGTTATAGGGCCAACATTAAAGCCACCAATGCATCTATCATCATTGCAAACAATGGGAATAGAACTAACTGCATTGTTTAGAACATCACTGAAATGCTCAGCCCACCTAGCCATGACAGAATCCTCACCTTCTATAACCTTACCTTGTTTATCCTTCAATCCCTGTATACATGTCCGTTTTCTACCACACAAAACATTAACTATCTGGTACAGCTCTCTGCTGTTGTGCTATCTAACTGCTTCCTCGGCTTTGTCAGCCAAACCATCAAGCCAAAGATTCTTATCAGCAGCTAACTGATCTTTTACATGTTTATTAAGTTCTCTGTAATGCTTTCTATTAGGACTAGTAGGGTATTGATTAAGGACATTCCTGCAGTTCTTTCTTTCCGAAATAAGCTCAAGTGCCTTATCACTGAGATAATTCTGTCTCTTCTGCTCCTTTTTTCCTAAAAGAGTACTGTTAGTGTCCAAAAAATCCTGTTTAAAATGATCCCATTCTTCCTCAACTTCAGTAGTAAGCATACAATGACTGTCATAATGACTAAGTAACCTATCATGGTAAGCTTTGGCTATAACTGGGTCTTTCAGAGCTTCAGTATTAAAAGCAAATTTTTTAACCCTAGTGCAACACTTTTTAAGTTTAAGTTGCAAGACACTATTAACTTGGTAATGGTCAGATCCAATTTCAGCTCCCCTATATGCCCTGGTATTTCTAACAGAACTAGCCCATTTGCTGTTAATTAATATATAATCAATCATATTCCTATGTAGCCCATCAGGTGAAACCCATGTGTACTTATGTATGTCGCGGTGTTTGTAATAAGTGTTAGTTATTCTGAAACCATTGAGTTTACTTACCTGTAGGAGACGTTGCCCATTGCCATTGCAGCTACCAATACCAAAAGGGCCTATCACCCCTCCCCAAAGATCAGAGTCAGTACCAACTTTGGCATTGAAGTCACCAAGAACAAGGGTAATATCTCCTTTCTTGACAGAATTCAAAATATCTTGAAGTTGTCCATAAAACCATCCTTCGCATCCTCATCGGCATCCTCAGTGGGGGCATAACAGCAGATAACATTCAGGTCTTTAACGCTTGTCTGAAATTTTGCTGTAAGAAACCTTTCATTAATGCACTCATATCCTAGAAGAGCATCACTAGCGTGTCTGCTGAGAAGCAGTCCCACGCCTTGGTGATGCTTATTGTCGTCCTTCCCTGAAAAGAGAAATTTAAGATTATTTTGAAGAATCTGACCTTTATCTGTCCATCTGGTCTCTTGCAAGCCGAGAATATCTAAATTATAACGGTGGAATTCTTTTGTGAGGACATCAAGAGAAAAAGCTCTGTGCAGAGTCCTCACATTCCAACTACCTATGGAGAGAAAATGATTAGTAGGATGTTTAAAGAAACTATGTTTATTGAGAGAGGGAATGCCGACAATATCAAACAGCCCCCTAATCGCAGACATGGGGCAAAGACCCGTTCCCCCACCACTAAAGGCTGAAGCCATCTACACTGGAAGACTTCCTCCAATGTAGAATTTGACGATGCCAATAGAAGCAAAGTGTTCAGGTACCTGCGATGACCTCTGCTCAGGATTATCCACCAGCTGATAAACATATCCTGTGAATCTATTCACTTGGGGCTGTCAATCCACAAACAAACAGAAAACACAGCGGAAGATTTTCCCTCCACAGAAGCCCACCAGTGCAGCAAAATCAGGATCCATAATCAAGCTCAGAGCCATATATCTGTCCAGTCCAGTGGGTTTATATGGTCAGCACCAGGACCCTGTGTGGTTGACCACTCCTCAGCAGGGTAGAAAAAAAAATAAAAGTAGCCATAGTTGTCCAGATCAGTAGGCCACACTAATCTGGCAGCCCTCCCCTTCCGTTCACTTCCACAAGAGAGTATCTCTTTTGAAAGGTACTAACGGTCTGCACCACGAGAAGGCGAGGTCGGACATTAGGTGCTAGGCCTGGCCGGTTCTATGCATCATTACAGGGGATTGGTGCATAGCTCTCCTTCCAGTGACTACCTAGCTACCATTTACAGATCTGTACATATATACCATATAATAATATCATGTCAATCAGTTTTTGAGCCAGTACCAAACAAAAATGCCCTCCCGATCTTATGAAAAAAAGTAAATGCTCGATTTGCTACGATAGAACTACGTGCGCAGGATGCACTGTGGATCCACAGAATGTGACGTCAGTTTAGATTGCAATGGCTTTGTTCTCGAAGGTTACGACCAGGCCCCTAATCTGTAGTTCCCCGGTTCGAGTCCCAGCTGGGTCAGCGTTGAGATTTATCTCCGCAAAATTCTGCGCCCTACCCACGGTCAGTAGGGGACACCAATGGGCTTGGAAACGCCACCGTCCGTCGGATGGGACATTAAGCCGTGTCTCCCTGTGCAGTATAGCCATACCTTGGCACGTTAAAGAACACACTGGATGGCCTTGACAGGAGGCTACCATCTGTCTCCCAAGAGCTGTTCCAGTGAGTCCCCTCCCCCAACCTTCTCTGAGCCTTCGGGGTCCTTGTGACCTGGCCATTTAGCCCATGGTGTGCAAAAAAGTGCCGCTCAGAGGTAAAACAACCCAACGTTAAAGAACATGCTGGATGGCCTTGACGGGAGGCTACCATCTGTCTCCCAACAGCTGTTCCAGTGGGTCGCCTCCCCCAACCTTCTCTGAGCCTTCGGGGTCCATGTGACCTGGCCATTTAGCCCATGGTGTGCAAAAAAGTGCCGCTCAGAGGTAAAACAACCCAACGTTAAAGAACATGCTGGATGGCCTTGACGGGAGGCTACCATCTGTCTCCCAACAGCTGTTCCAGTGGGTCGCCTCCCCCAACCTTCTCTGAGCCTTCGGGGTCCATGTGACCTGGCCATTTAGCCCATGGTGTGCAAAAAAGTGCCGCTCAGAGGTAAAACAACCCAACGTTAAAGAACATGCTGGATGGCCTTGACGGGAGGCTACCATCTGTCTCCCAACAGCTGTTCCAGTGGGTCGCCTCCCCCAACCTTCTCTGAGCCTTCGGGGTCCATGTGACCTGGCCATTTAGCCCATGGTGTGCAAAAAAGTGCCGCTCAGAGGTAAAACAACCCAACGTTAAAGAACATGCTGGATGGCCTTGACGGGAGGCTACCATCTGTCTCCCAACAGCTGTTCCAGTGGGTCGCCTCCCCCAACCTTCTCTGAGCCTTCGGGGTCCATGTGACCTGGCCATTTAGCCCATGGTGTGCAAAAAAGTGCCGCTCAGAGGTAAAACAACCCAACGTTAAAGAACATGCTGGATGGCCTTGACGGGAGGCTACCATCTGTCTCCCAACAGCTGTTCCAGTGGGTCGCCTCCCCCAACCTTCTCTGAGCCTTCGGGGTCCATGTGACCTGGCCATTTAGCCCATGGTGTGCAAAAAAGTGCCGCTCAGAGGTAAAACAACCCAACGTTAAAGAACATGCTGGATGGCCTTGACGGGAGGCTACCATCTGTCTCCCAACAGCTGTTCCAGTGGGTCCCCTCCCCCAACCTTCTCTGAGCCTTCGGGGTCCATGTGACCTGGGGGGCGGGGGTGGCTCAGTCGGTAGCGCGCCAGGCTCGTAATCTGTAGTTTCCAGGTTCGAGTCCCAGCTGGGTCAGCGTTGAGATTTATCTCCGCAAAATTCCCCGCCCTGCCCACGGTCAGTAGGGGACACCGATGGGCTTGGAAAGGCCGCCGTCCGTCGGATGGGACGTTAAGCCGTGGCCCCGTGTGCGGGAGAGACATACCCTGTGCACGTTAAAGAACACGCTGGATGGCCTTGACGGGAGGCTACCATCTGTCTCCCAACAGCTGTTCCAGTGGGTCCCCTCCCCCAACCTTCTCTGAGCCTTCGGGGTTCACGTGACCTGGCCATTTAGCCCATGGTGTGCAAAAAAGTGCCGCTCAGAGGTAAAACAACCCAACCCAACCCATGTGACCTGGCCATTTAGCCCATGGTGTGCAAAAAAGTGCTGCTCAGAGGTAAAACAATACAACCCATATTTCTTGGAACGCGATTGGATATAATAATTTACTGTTCACTTTTAAAATATCCGAAATGAATTCTAATGAAAGGCAACGTTGATGACGTAAATGTTCCAGCTACTGTAACTCTTTTTAAATACGGAAATGAATATTGTTCGAGATCAATATTTGCAGAGATTACATTTAGATATTTTGATTTACCTCCTTCGAGATTTTGCGATAAAAGGCAGAGTCAGACGTCCTGAATTTCGAACGTGTTTGAATCGTTCACAATGTCGTCAGATATTTTTTTTTTCGTTCTCTCATAAAATGAAAAGAAAAACGGAGAGATGATTTGCATTGAAATTTTCAAATCGAAACAACTTACTTTACGTATTACGACAGTTTTGAATGTTGATAAAAGGAATCCTTTTGAATGGGAAATAGTCTTTGGAAAGGAGACCCGAAAAAGTTTCTACGTGAAAGAGTTTCTATGCAAAAAAAGGCTTTATGAGAACTGAGCTACAGGCTTTCAGTTCTCTTTTTTTATCCGATGTCTGTCCGCCCTGCATTTCTCCACGCATAAAAACGAATGTGCTCAAAAGAGAGAAATAGAAAATATATTTTTCTCCGGATTAGCATTTCAAGAGACTTTTACGCAGCGATATTGTGATGATAATAAAATGCTTTGCTTGAAGCGATACTTCCGATGCCTTTCAATAGGAAAATGCCGACAAGAATGAATGCCCAAGTCTTTGTTTAGGAAGATAATGGGTTATTGAAATGCATCAAAGAGATCAAAATCCTTTATTTCGAAACATTTTCTGAGTTTTGGGAACTCTTTCATTGCGCACACGCATTGGAGACGAGAGAAATATTTTCGACAGGCATGAGGAGGGGGGAGGGGGGGGAGAATGGCAAATACCATTTTACGATTCCTGCGGGAATGGGACAAAATGTTTTTTATTTGAATCCCAGGGAGTGTTAGATTATGTCACCATCAGAGACGCTTTTTTTTTTGTACAGTCGCTCAAAAAGTATCCGAACACTGGGTTGGGTTGTTTTACCTCTGAGCGGCACTTTTTTGCACACCATGAGCTAAATGGCCAGGTCACATGGACCCCGAAGGCTCAGAGAAGGTTGGGGGAGGGGACCCACTAGAACAGCTGTTGGGAGACAGATGGTAGCCTTCCGTCAAGGACATCCAGCGTGTTCTTTAACGTGCACAGGGTATGGCTCTCCCGCACACGTCGCCACGGCTTAACGTCCGATCCGACGGACGGCGGCCTTTCCAAGCCCATCGGTGTCCCCTACTGACCGTGGGCAGGGCGGGGAATTTTGCGGAGATAAATCTCAACGCTGACCCAGCTGGGACTCGAACCTGGGAACTACAGATTACGAGCCTGGCGCGCTACCGACTGAGCCACCCCCCGCCATATCCGAACACTATGGTTGATTACAGAATTCAGAAAAAATATCTGGCAACGTTTTTTTTTAGAAATTAGTGATCTGGCAACCTTCGTGTCACGTGATTACAGAATTCAGGAAAAATATCTGGAGCGTGTACAGCAACTGTACACGCTCCAGTTACCGTTCACAGCAAACTGGAGCGTGTGCAGTTACTGCACACACTCCAGTTTGCTGTGAACGGTAACTGCACACGCTCAATATTTCCGTGAGTGAGCCCACACGATCTAGTATCAAAATAATATGACCACCTACAGTCGCTCAAAAAAGTATCCGAACACCACGGTTGATTACAGAATTCAGAAAAAAATCTGGCAACGATTTTTTTTTTTTTAGAAATTAGTGATCTTGCAACCTTCGTGTCACGTGACAAGAAGGTTGCCAGATCACCAATTTCTAAAAAAAATCGTTGCCAGATATTTTTTCTGAATTCTGTAATCAACCACAGTGTTCGGATACTTTTTTGAGCGACTGTAAACAGTGGGTTAGGGTGGGGATTCTTAACCTGGGATGGAAGAGGAACATTTAGAAATAGGATTTTTTTTTTCGTTTCATTTCTTTTTAAAAATAAACCAAGCAAGGAGATTTGTAAATGGGTATGGGTGAAGAATTTATGGAGGTGCGAGGCTACTCTACATCGCTGCAAATGGTGCGGAACCTGAGAGATTCTAAGAACTTCTAGTCTAAAGGATCATAAGAGCTTAGATTTCAGTAGGGAAGTGATTCTCCGCTTTTTTGGTGGCCCCACACACTTTACAAAGATCTGCATAGTTTCTCGTCATGTTGTTTGCTCCAACGTGAAAGTTAAAAAAAATTAGGAAAGTTTAAAAAGTAACATTTAAAGTTGAAATGATAACAAAAATTTCTTCAATTGCAAAAACATTTATTAAGTAAATGCAAAAAAAGTTACAAATAAACAATAATTTTTGTAATGCTAATGACAATAAAACTAAGAGGAGGGGAAAAAAGTTTTTATTCCAGTGAATAGAATCTACTCAAGACCTAGAGGACCCCTTATGTACAGCCCAGGGCCCCTCAGGCACACCTCACGGACCTCCTTAGACATACCTCACGGACCTCCTTAGACACACTTCACGGACCTCTTAGGCACACCTCACGGACCTCTTTAGGCACACCTCACGGACCTCCTTAGGCACACCTCACGGACCCCCTTAGGCACACCTCACGGACCTCCTTAGGCACACCTCACGGACCTCCTTAGGCACACCTCACGGACCTCCTTAGGCACACCTCACGGACCTCCTTAGGCACACCTCACGGACCTCCTTAGGCACACCTCACGGACCCCCTTAGGCACACCTCACGGACCCCCTTAGACACACCTCACGGACCTCCTTAGGCACACCTCACGGACCTCCTTAGGCACACCTCACGGACCTCCTTAGGCACACCTCACGGACCTCCTTAGGCACACCTCACGGACCCCCTTAGGCACACCTCACGGACCCCCTTAGGCACACCTCACGGACCTCCTTAGGCACACCTCACGGACCTCCTTAGGCACACCTCACGGACCTCCTTAGGCACACTTCACGGACCTCCTTAGGCACACCTCACGGACCCCCTTAGGCACACCTCACGGACCCCCTTAGGCACACCTCACGGACCTCCTTAGGCACACCTCACGGACCCCCTTAGGCACACCTCACGGACCTCCTTAGGCACACCTCACGGACCTCCTTAGGCACACCTCACGGACCTCCTTAGGCACACCTCACGGACCTCCTTAGGCACACCTCACGGACCTCCTTAGGCACACCTCACGGACCTCCTTAGACATACCTCACGGACCCCCTTAGGCACACCTCACGGACCCCCTTAGGCACACCTCACGGACCTCCTTAGGCACACCTCACGGACCTCCTTAGGCACACCTCACGGACCTCCTTAGGCACACCTCACGGACCTCCTTAGGCACACCTCACGGACCTCCTTAGGCACACCTCACGGACCTCCTTAGACATACCTCACGGACCCCCTTAGGCACACCTCACGGACCTCCTTAGGCACACCTCATGGACCTCCTTAGGCACACCTCACGGACCTCCTTAGGCACACCTCACGGACCTCCTTAGGCACACCTCACGGACCTCCTTAGGCACACCTCACGGACCTCCTTAGGCACACCTCACGGACCTCCTTAGACATACCTCACGGACCTCCTTAGACACACTTCACGGACCTCTTAGGCACACCTCACGGACCTCCTTAGGCACACCTCACGGACCTCCTTAGGCACACCTCACGGACCTCCTTAGGCACCCCTCACGGACCCCCTTAGGCACACCTCACGGACCTCCTTAGGCACACCTCACGGACCTCCTTAGGCACACCTCACGGACCTCCTTAGGCACACCTCACGGACCCCCTTAGGCACACCTCACGGACCCCCTTAGGCACACCTCACGGACCCCCTTAGACACACCTCACGGACCTCCTTAGGCACACCTCACGGACCCCCTTAGGCACACCTCACGGACCTCCTTAGGCACACCTCACGGACCTCCTTAGGCACACCTCACGGACCTCCTTAGGCACACCTCACGGACCCCCTTAGGCATACCTCACGGACCTCCTTAGGCACACCTCACGGACCTCCTTAGGCACACCTCACGGACCTCCTTAGGCACACCTCACGGACCTCCTTAGGCACACCTCACGGACCTCCTTAGGCACACCTCACGGACCTCCTTAGGCACACCTCACGGACCCCCTTAGGCACACCTCACGGACCTCCTTAGGCACACCTCATGGACCTCCTTAGGCACACCTCACGGACCTCCTTAGGCACACCTCACGGACCTCCTTAGGCACACCTCACGGACGTCCGTCGTCGTTGACGGACGACCGCCGTCCGTCGGATGGGACGTTAAGCCGTGGCCCCGTGTGCGGGAGAGCCACACCCTGTGCACGTTAAAGAACAAGCTGGATGGCCTTGACGGGAGGCTACCATCTGTCTCCCAACAGCTGTTCCAGTGGGTCCCCTCCCCCAACCTTCTCTGAGCCTTCGGGGTCCATGTGACCTAGCCATTTAGCCCATGGTGTGCAAAAAAGTGCCGCTCAGAGGTAAAACAACCAACGTTAAAGAACACGCTGGATGGCCTTGACGGGAGGCTACCATCTGTCTCCCAACAGCTGTTCCAGTGGGTCCCCTCCCCCAACCTTCTCTGAGCCTTCGGGGTCCATGTGATCTTGCTATTTAGCCCATGGTGATATGAGACGAAAACCTCCAGTCAAGGGATAGATCATAAAGATCTGCTGCTAACAGGAATACGTCCTATGACCTCCCTATTCAATGAACGGAGGCCTTTTAACTCTCTTATTATCCCCTGTCTTACCGAGGGAAGAGGCGAGAGCTGCGAAGAAATTCTCAGCTCATGCACAGAGGGGACTCGAAGCTAGGAACACCAGACTATGAGATTAACTACTCACTATCGATTGAGCCAGTTCCACTGCCACCTTTCTTCTGATGAAGGTTGTCCCCCTGCTGAGATTTTCACACTCATCATCTCCATGGCATACGAATGATTTCTTTTTTAAGACCTTCGTGATAATTGGGACACCTGAGAAGAAATTTATTTTTTACCGATGACTCTGTCTGCTTGTTTGCTGTTCTATAAAATCTACAGAGGATAATTTCTCCTACTAGAATATTTAGTTTATTTAAAATAATGATTTTCAAGATCATAAAATTTGTAGTTTAAGATTTGTAATTTGGAGCTTTGAAATGTGGTTGTTTAACTTAAACTCTTAGTTGAGGATAGGAAATAGCATGGCGTCCGCAGAAAATTTTCCAGGGGGGGGGGCTTAACTTGGAGACAAATAGTTACATCAATAAATTTTTAGGTATTTATTTTTTTTGAGGTTTTTTTTTTCACAAGTAGATTATAGAATACAGTATTGCATCAATACAAAAACACGTACATAATGTATATAAAGGAAACGAGAATTTTTACTCGATCCCAGGGGGGGGGGCAAGCGCCCCGTTTCCCCCCCTCTTCGGACGCCCATGGGTGTAATAGTGGTAAAGTAAAAATGGTCAAAGAAAGAAGTAAAGTGAATAAAATTGGTGTTGCTGGTAATAGAGAGTTAACTTAGGTGTAGAATCCTACATCTAAGGTTAACTCTCTGGGAGACAGATGAGAGACAGATTGTAGCCTCCCGTCAAGGCCATCCAGCGTGTTCTTTAATGTGCACAGTGTATGGCTCTCCCACACACGGGGCCACGGCTTAACGTCCCATCTGAAGAACGGCGGCCTTTCCAAGCCCATCGGTGTCCTCTACTGACCGTGGGCAGGGCGGGGAATTTTGCGGAGATCAGTCTCAACGCTGACCCAGCTGGGACTCGAACCTGGACAATATCGGGCCTAGAAGATGCGAATGTAAAAGTATAGATTTAAGATAGAGGATGAAATTAAAATTAATGTGGTTATTGGTCAGTAGATAATTAAATTACTCACGGATTTGGCTCATGTATCGAAAAAAAGCAAAACCAAAAGCATTCTGTTGAGGATTGCAGATCGGAATTTTATATGCAACTTGGAATCTGAAAATTATTGTTATCAGTTATCAGGTCAAATTTAAACAAAAGTAATTGTCATTACAATCTTATTAAAGGACTTAAGCAACTTTAAATTAATAATTGACGTGCTGTACTAATTGAGGGACCTGAATGAAAAAATTATCCTTAGCAAAGTTGCAATTAAAAAGCGACTAAATGGGCGGGATCATCTCAATGGGTAACACGCCAGACTTGTAAACCGCTGTTTACAGTTTCGAATCCACACTATGTGGGGCGGGGGTGGAGCAGTCGGTAGCGCGCCAGGCTCGTAATCTGTAGTTCCCAGGTTCGAGTCCCAGCTGGGTCAGCGTTGAGATTTATCTCCGTAAAAATTCCCCGCCCTGCCCACGGTCAGTAGGGGACACCGATGGGCTTGGAAAGGTCGCCGTCCGTCGGATGGGACGTTAAGCCGTGGCCCCGTGTGCTGGAGAGTCATACCCTGTGCACGTTAAATAACACGCTGGATGGCCTTGACGGGAGGCTACCATCTGTCTCCCAACAGCTGTTCCAATGGGTCCCCTCCCCCAACCTTCTCTGAGCCTTCGGGGTCCATGTGACCTGGCCATTTAGCCCATGGTGTGCAAAAAAGTGCCACTCAGAGGTAAAACAACCCAACCCACACTATGTCTGCGTTGAGATTTTCTCCGCTAAACCTTCCTCCTCCTCCTCCTCCTCCTCCCCGCATCCCTGCCCCCCCCATCCTTCCCTCGGTGAAAAAAGGGACAATGTGATTTAGAAAGGCTGTCATGAATAATTAGTCAAATGAAGTTGCTTCCAGTCGTCGAAATTCAACGCACAAGTTTGTCGTTAATAATCTGAAAGGCTCACCAGATTTCAAATTAATTAGAATATGCCTTTCAACTGTAATTCTAATCAAACACGAACTAATTAAATGGACATGTTCATATTTGTTATCGGATATGGGCTCGCTTACTAATGTTGTTGGCTTCAGGAGGGAATTGGAGAACGATCCTGCTTTTTTAAATATAAAGAAACCAAGAATGAAACGAATCGAATTTGTTTTATTTAAAGCACGAAACACTCGTTGCATTTTCATAGGATTTTTTAAGTTTTTTTTTTATTCGGTCAAATGGTATTCGGTCAAATGGTCTTCGTATCTTTCTGGAACAGGAACCTTTACGTCACGTTGCATGATCGGCAAGTAATTTCAGTGGATGGTTACTGCAAGTGGGTTTGGTTGTTTTACCTCTGAGCGGCACTTTATTGCACACAATGGGCTAAATGGCCAGGTCATAAGGACCACGAAGGTTCAGAGAACGTTGGGGGAGGGGGACCCACTGGAACAGCTGTTGGGAGACAGATGGTAGCCTCCCGTAAAGACCATCCAGCGTGTTCTTTAATGTGCACAGTGTATGGCTCTCCCACACACGGGGCCGCGATTTAACGTCCCATCCGACGAACGGCGGCTTTTCCAAGCCCATCGGTGTCCCCTACTGACCGTGGGCAGGGCGTGGAATTTTGCGGAGATCAATCTCAACGCTGACCCAGCTGGGACTCGAACCTGGAAACTGCAGATTACGAGCCAGGCGCGCTACCGACTGAGCCACACCCGCCCAGGTTACTGCAAGTGACAGAAATATAGGGAGGTTAATAATCAAAAGTAACTGAAGTTAATGAGTCAGTTAATTTTTAAGTTTGAGTCGAACGTTTAGAAAACGGTATTAAATCGTTCAAATAATAATCCTTTATTTAAAGACATGTTATTGCCTAAACTATAAAATGGGTCACCAATATAATCCGAACTGTCGTATTCTGCAATTAGTCATTTACGCTTCCTGATGACAAAAAAGAACTACTTTTTATGTTAGCATTAACTACTGCTAGAGTAATACTCATTTGCTATGTTGATTGCCGTGTAAAAAATGAAGAAAGTTAACGGAGAGAAGGTAGAGATCAGTCCAGCCAAGTGTTACCTTGGAAAGGGTTGGGTTGTTTTACCTCTGAGCGGCACTTTTTTGCACACCATGGGCTAAATGGCCAGGTCACATGGATCCCGAAGGCTCAGAGAAGGTGGGGGGAGGGGACCCACTGGAACAGCTGTTAGGAAACAGATGATAGCCTCCCGTCAATGCCATCCAGCGTGTTCTTTAACGTGCACAGAGTATGGCTCTCCCACACACGGGGCCACGGCTTAACGTCCCATCCGACGGACGGCGGTCTTTCCAAGCCCATCGGTGTCCCCTACTGACCGTGGGCAAGGCGAGGAATTTTGCGGAAATAAATCTCAACGCTGACCCAGCTGGGACTCGAACCTGGGAAATACAGATTACGAGCCTGGCGCGCTACCGACTGAGCCACCCCCGCCCCTACCTTGGAAAGGAAAAGGGGTATTAAAATTCAGCTAACACAACTTTGCATTATTTATGGATGATCCTTACATCAAGATCTTCGTTAAAAGACAACTATAAAGAAATATAGAATGCAGAAACTTTATCAATATTACGCTTGATCAACATAGGATCCAGTATAGTCAATTGTATAGTAGTATTTGATCAACATAGGATCCAGTATAGTCAACTGTATAGTAGTATTTGATCAACATAGGATCCAATCCTCGTAGTGACGTAAATTATTCTCTAATCTTTCCACTAAAGGATTGTCAATAGTTGAATGCCACGTGAAGTTCCTTAAATTGAAAGATTACCGAGAATGTCAGAATCGAGTCTGCTCTCGAGTGAAAGCAATTGCTTCCAATCAGGAATAAGCAATTCCAAACCATTCGCCTCTCGGACACGAACGCGGGACCTTTTCATGAAGTGCTAGTTGCTCGGTTCAAACTTGCTTAGCTTATGAATGGTTTTCAAGGAATGTTGAGATGTCACTTCCTTGTAGGTAATGGTCGAGGTGTGGGGCCACGGGTGGTTGATACGTATTATAGTATATATAATATAAATCATCGTTGTATTAATATTGCCGTATATTTTCATGTGCGCTCCCTACTTTTAGAGCCTCGTAAGAGTTAAGTTCTTTAGCCGGCCGTGTGTGAGAGTCGTAGGGTTGGGTTGTTTTACATCTGAGCGGCACTTTTTTGCACACCATGAGCTAAATGGCCAGGTCACAAGGACCCCCAAGACTCAGAGAAGGTTGGGGGAGGGAACCCACTGAAACAGCTGTTAGTAGACAAATGGTAGCCTCCCATCAACGCCATCCAGGGTGTTCTTTAACGTTGGATTGCCATACCTCTGAGGGGCACTTTTTTTGCACACACTGGGCCATCGGTGTCGCCTACTGACCGTGGGCAGGGCGAGGAGTTTTGAGGAGACAAATCTCAACGCTGACCCAGCTGGAACTCGAACGCGGGAACTGCAGATTACGAGCCTGGCTCGCTACCGACTGAGCCCCCCCCCCCCCCCCCCCCCCCCGCCCCAGAGTTGTAGGTAAAAGGGTACTTGCACTGTCTTGTCCAGATGTCACTCACTGGCTAGGTGGCCGATAAAAAAAAAAATCACAAACTCGGTTGTACTATTTACATATGTACATTTATAGATCTACATACAACAATTAATACAGTGCACAGTTAAATGTATACAAAACAAGAGCATCCGGTACAGTCGCTCAAAAAACTATCCGAACACTATGGTTGATTACAGAATTCAGAAAAAATATCTGGCAACGACTTTTTTTAGAAATTAGTCATCTCGCAACATTCGTATCACGTGACACGAAGGTTGCCAGATCACTAATTTCTAAAAAAAAAGTCGTTGCCAGATATTTTTTCTGAATTCTGTAATCAACCATAGTGTTCGGATACTTTTTTGAGCGACTGTACAGTCATTCGATGCGATAAGCGGAGCGGGGTGGCTTTGTTTGTAGCTCGCCAGGCTTGTAAGATGAAAGATCATACGTGACGAAATGAGTACTAGTCCGAAGGCCCATCCCTCAAAATCTGAACTGCCTGAAAAAAGAGTGAGAAAATTTTTTGAACAAACTGGCTAAAGTCGGAGTCCATAGGGCTACAACGAACTGCTTACGGAGACCCGGACATCTCGGTAAGCTAACAGGAAAAGGGAAAAACAAAATGAGAAATGGAAAGACGAAAATGGGCGAGGAGAACAAGAGGGGGGAAAAGGAAAGAAAATGATAAAGGGTTGGGTTGGGTTGTTTTACCTCTGAGCGGCACTTTTTTGCACACCATGGGCTAAATGGCCAGGTCACATGGACCCCGAAGACTCAGAGAAGGTTGGGGGAGGGGACCCACTGGAACAGCTGTTGGGAGACAGATGGTAGCCTCCCGTCAAGGCCATCCAGCGTGTTCTTTAACGTGCACAGGGTATGGCTCTCCCACACACGGGACCACGGCTTAACGTCCCATCCGACGGACGGCGGCCTTTCCAAGCCCATCGGTGTCCCCTACTGACCCTGGGTAGGGCGGAGAATTTTTGCGGAGATAAATCTCAACGCTGACCCAGCTGGGACTCGAACCTGGGAACTACAGATTACGAGCCTGGCGCGCTATCCGACTGAGTCACCCCCGCCCCCAGATAAAGGGAGAAAATAGTAGTGTATACGAGAGTAATATGTTTGATGTCGATATACTTAGTGAAGAGAGGGATAATAATGCAATTTATGATAATATATGTGCAAATAAGGTAAATATAACTTTAAATGATGTAATAGTAAATAACTCTGGAGAAAACATTTGCAGAATTGAAAAAATTAATTATGAAAATGTTTTGAGAGTAAGTCCTACATTTAGGGTAAGGGTTTAAAAATAATTTCTGGAAATATAAGAAGTTTGAGAAGAAATTTCGACCATTTTTTAATTTTCTTAAATTTGTCTAGGTTACATCCTGATGTGATAATACTTACAGAAATTTGGGTAAAAGATAACGAAATAGAATGTTATAAATTAAATGGGTATAGTCTATATTATAAATGTGGACAGGAAAATAGGGCAGGTGGAGTAGTTATGTATTTAAAGAATAATATTCATATTATTGATTGTTATGCAGAGTTCAGAACAGCCGACATGTTGAAAATTCGAATGAAACTTAATAATGTTCAGATGGTACTTATGGGCTTCTATAGATATCACGGATACACAAAAGTAGAATTTATTGATGAATTGCAGGATAAGATTAGTGATATTTATGACCAATATGTTATTATTACGGGGGATTTGAACATAGATTTAAAAATGCATGATGTTGTAACTGAAAAACACCTTCAGCCTTTAGATATTAATGCTTTTGGGTTGCCCACGATGAAATCACTAGAGAAATGGCAGGCAGTGGTTTGGATCATTTGTTTGTAAGGAATTTTAACAGCAGGGATTTAACAGCGTATATTATTAAATTACATATTTCAGATCCTTACTTTGTTGGTTTACAAATTGCAAGAAATGACATGGAACACATTAATTTGAAACCTAACACTGTAAATAAAAGGAAAACTAATCTAAGTATAGCCATCCCATGGCCGAGTGGTTAGCACGCTTGGCTACTGATCTAAGGGACCTGGGTTCGAGCCCTAAGTAAGGCATGGATGTATGTGTCGTTTTTCTGCTGAGGTCCTGCTATCCTCTCAGACCTTCTACTATGGCATATAAACTGACAGGCTCCTGTTAGACCTCTGTGGCAAGCAGCTGCTTGAGGGGGTTGGGTTGTTTTACCTCTGAGCGGCACTTTTTTGCACCCATGGGCTAAATGGCCAGGTCACATGGACCCCGAAGGCTCAGAGAAGGTTGTGGGGGAGGGGACCCACTGGAACAGCTGTTGGGAGACAGATGGTAGCCTCCCGTCAAGGCCATCCAGCGTGTTCTTTAACGTGCACAGGATATGGCTCTCCCACACACGGGACCACGGCTTAACGTCCCATCCGACGGACGGCGGCCTTTCCAAGCCCATCGGTGTCCCCTACTGACCGTGGGCAGGGCGGGGAATTTTGCGGAGATAAATCTCAACGCTGACCCAGCTGGGACTCGAACCTGGGAACTACAGATTATGAGCCTGGTGCGCTACCGACTGAGCCACCCCCGCCCCTGCTTGAGGGGGTATTTATTTTATTTAATATAAGTAAATTAAAGATATGTTGAGCGTAAAGAATTGGAGTTCAATTATAATTGATCCTGATATTAATAGCTCTTTTGAGAACTTTATCAGAGAATTTATTATGATGATAGATGTAGCTACTTCTATTGAAACAAATATAAAAGTGTGTAAGAAATTAAAGCCGTGGATTTCAGATGCAATTTTAGTTTCTATCAAAGAAAGAAATAAGATGTTTAAATTGCAAAGTGAGAATAATATCAATGGACCAAATTTAGTTCAAAATTACAAGAAATATCGTAATGCCTTAACTAAAGTTATCAGGGAAGCGAAATCAAACTATTATAGCAATAAAATATTATTATATCCAAGTAATTTTAAGAAACAATGGGATGTTATTAATGCGTGGAAGAACTAAAAAAGAATACAATTGTCCTAAAATAATTATTGATAATGATCAAAAATATAGTAAAATAGAAAATCCAGGAGCTTTAGCTAATGCTTTCAACGACAGAAATTTATTTTATAATATATAAATTAACCCAAACTATTCCAGAATCAAATGATATTGAGATATTTCATCTTTATTGAAGAAATATACGACAGGGAAGTACAAGCAGTTATAAAGAATTTAAGTTCTGGAATGTCTTGTGGAACTGATAATATTTCTATATATATATTTTAAAAGAAATAAACCAAGAACTCAAAGGCATTTTGTGTTCTCTATTTAATAAATTTCTGTTACCAGGTTCTCTTCCTGCTTGCCTTAAGGTTGCTACTGTTGTATCAATTTTCAAGGGGGGTGATGAAACAAAATTTGAAAATTATCGACCATATATCTATTTTGCCGATTTTGACCAAAATATTTGAAAAAATAGTTAAGAAGAGGTTATTAAATTTTTTAGATAAATACAATTTTTTTTTCAGACAACCAATATGGTTTTCTGAAAAATAGGAGGACTGAAGATGCAATTTTGAGATTGACCTCAATTATTCATCGTGGTATTAACGATAATTTGAGAGTTGCTGTTTTGTTTCTAGATATAAAAAAAGCATTTGATTCTGTTTCTCACAGTATGTTGCTGAAAAAATTAGAAAAGGTTGGAATGAGAGGTCTTATGCTATCTTGGTAATTAGTTATTTAACTGAAAGAAACAGAAACTAGTTATTAACTTTAAACAATTTAACTGAAAGTCAATTTGTTGAAAACAACAAATTGTAAAAATAAAAAAATTGTTATAGTATCTCTTCTTATGTTAATTTTGGGGTCCCACAGGGTTCAGTCCTTGGACCATTATTATTTTTAATATATTTTAATGACCTATGTGATTTACCATTGAACGGGATTAACACTGTATTTGCAGATGATATTGTACTGGTTTACCTAGGCAACATTGATAATATTGTTATAAAACTAAATGAGGATTTAAAAGAAATAAATAACTAGTTTGTGATAAATATGCTAATTTTAAATGTTAACATCAAATCGAAATATATAAATTTTAGACTAAAAAATAAGTCTATTGATGAACTATACAATAATTTAATTTATCATGATTTAAACTGTCAAAATTGGTCATTCCTTGTCCAGTTATACAGGGTGTTGATGGTTTTAGATATCTGGGAGTATTTATAGATAGTAACCTCACATGGAAGTTGCATGTAAAAAAAGTAGTAAAAAGCTTGAATATCATGATTTCAAGAGTATATTTTATTAGAAGTTTTTTGAATTTGTCCATGTTAAAAATAATTTACAACTCGTGAATAAAATCTTATTTGGAATACGGTTTATTTCATGGGGTGGCCTTTATGAATCAAATTTGAGACCTATTCAGAATCTTCAAAACTATGCGTTGAGGTGCATGCTCAAGAAAAAAAAGTTTGATAGCATCCAAAATTATTATACTTCTTTACAAATTTTACAAGTCCGAAAATTATATATTTACCATTTGTTAACGTATATTGTCAAAAATTGGGATGATTCAAATGTAAAAGTTTTCGATATATCTCCATATATCTCCACAAACAAGCTTTGGCTCATGTGGAGTTCTGAATTTTACACTTTCAAAATTGTCTATTTACTTTGGAAAAGAAACACATTTATTCCTTTTGTTATTATAAGTTTTAAATTAAATATTTGTAATGTATCAAAAGTGTGAAATAAATTTGAATTGAATTATTACTTCAACCATCTAGGCAAGGGGACTCTTCGCACACTTGACGAACTCAATGCCAAATTCGTCGAGCTCAGGTAAAAACGTAACAAGAATTTCCGTAACAAATTTCGGTCCATACAAGTAGAACTTTCCATGTACCTCGTGAACAATTTCTGTGAATTCTGCCTTGAGATCTACATTTGAGTCCACTAATCTTTTCAGAACACTAAGATGCTCGAGAATTCCAATCGTAGAGTCCTTCTGCTTACCTGTTGCCAGTGTTTTAAAAAACTTTTTAAACTGTAAGCTAAGAGATCTTTCGCTCTAGTTTGTTGCCTTTTTCTGCATCAGCATGCTTTCTAATTTCTGATGCCTTTTTCGGGGATTTACTGAGTTTAGAAGGAGGGCTTTTCACATTTTTTTTCATTTTCACTCATGTCTTCGTCGATGATTTGGTCTCCTTCTAGAATATCTGCATTTTCTATAGAAATGCTTTTTTCTTCAGGACGGGTCAAAGAGGGGCGGGGGTGACTCAGTCGGTAGCGCGCCAGGCTCGTAATCTGCAGTTCCCAGGTTCGAGTCTCAGCTGGGTCAGCGTTGAGATTTATCTCCGCAAAATTCCCCGCCCTGCCCACGGTCAGTAGGGGACACCGATGGTCTTGGAAAGGCCACCGTCCGTCGGATGGGACGTTAAGCAGGGGCCCCGTATACGGGAGAGCCATACCCTGTGCACGTTAAAGAACACGCTGGATGGCCTTGACGGGAGGCTACCATCTGTCTCCCAACAGCTGTTCCAGTGGGTCCCCTCCCCCAACCTTCTCTGAGCCTTCGGGGTCCATTTGACCTGGCCATTTAGCCCATGGTGTGCAAAAAAGTGCCGCTTAGAGGTAAAACAACTGAACCCAAATTCAGGACAGGTCAAAGAAACAGCCGAATCAGAGGGCGCTACAACCGCAGCTCCAACCTCTGCAGTTTCCCTAACACTATCAATTTCGTTTGCCATTTCAGGTTTCTCTGGTATTAGAGAAAAATATGTTCGGAAAGGTTTTTCGGCTAGACGAATTTTTGGGACAGCAATCAGCAAAATGGCCAGGTAGCCTATATTTTCTGCATAGTTTAGTCATTCCAGAATAGGGGGTGGCTCAGTCGGTAGTGCGCCAGGCTCGTAATCTGTAGTTCCTAGGTTCGAGTCCCAGCTGGGTCAGCGTTGAGATTTATCTCCGCAAAATTCCCCGCCCTGCCCACGGTCAGTAGGGGACACCGATGGGCTAGGAAAGACCGCCTTCCGTCGGATGAGACGTTAAGCCGTGGCCCCGTGTGCGGGAGAGCCATACCCTGTGCACGTAAAAGAACACACTGGATGGCCTTGACGGGAGTCTACCAACAGTTTTTGTCTCCCAACAGCTGTTGCAGTGGGTCTCCTGCCCCAACCTTCTCTGAGCCTTCGGGGTCCATGTGACCTGGCCATTTAGCCCATGGTGTGCAAAAAAGTGCCGCTCAGAGGTAAAACAACCCAACCCATTCCAGAATACGAGATAGTGGCTGTAAAGTCCGAAATGCTCATAAAATTCGGTATTTCGAACTCCATTTCCACTTTGGCAATTCTGTTGCCGGTGAGGATATTTTTGAACTTTTTCTCAGAATAAATTTCGCGAATGATATCGTGCACTATTCCAAATTTCGTTAACTCTTTTTCAATTTCCTCATTCGTGATGTAAAGGGTAATTTTGAGGTTAATACCTTTTTTGATTGTAGATCTCAGTTGGTGAATCTCGATCTCTTTCGTTTCCAATCACAGGAAATTGCCAAAGAAGAACCTTTTCTGCTGCTTCCGGCGAAATCATAGTGAAGATAGACAGATTTTTTTAAATCTTTTGAACCACTTATATCGATTACAGTCTTCCCCAGTAGTTTGAAGTTGCGGAATAATTTCTTTAACGTGGGCTCCAGAGTGAAGAAATCTGAAGATCTTCGCATACGACGTTCACTAGGAGGAAGCATGACGAAAATTGTCTCATAAAGACCGTGGAGGTAGGAAGATAAGAGGAGGAGCCCTAAGCACTTGAAAATGATGCTACGGCAGCCATGTTGTTCTATTCAAAACATTGATCAGTAGTTACTCACCTATACTAATAACGACATAAATAACGATCATAAATAACCAACGTTACTCACCTATACTAATAACGATATAAATAACGATCATAAATAACCAACGACAAAAATTAGTATAGGTGAGTAATAGTATAGGTGAGTAGTTACTCACCTATACTAATTTTTGTCGACATTTGTATTTTGGCAGCCTGTTCAGCTTACGGCTGCACGAATCGCAGAGTAAAACTGAGTGTAAGTAGGCTTGATTGCAGGCGCAGACGGTTTGTTTTGAATGCAACAACATGGCTACCGCAATGCTGCGTAAGCATCATTTTCCTTCCACAGGGAAAGCGCGTTAGGGCGTCTCCTTATCTTCCTACCTCCATGGTAAAGACAATTTAACAAAATGCAGCCAACATGGCGACGAACAGATAGATTCGCAAATTCTTCGCACTCTCCGGGAACTCCTCGGCACACGTCTTATCAGCTCAACTGTAGCGACGAAGTCGCCAGGTTTATAATCTGTAGTTTCCTGGTTCGATTCCCACCTGGGCCAGCGTTGAGATTTATCTCCTCAAAACTCCCCGCCCTGCCCTCTGTCAGTATGCGACACCGATGGGCTTGGAAAGACCACCATCCCTCAGATGGGACGTTAAACCGTGGCCCCTTGTGCGGAATAGCCACACCCTGCGCACGTGAAAGAACACGCTGGATGGCCTTGATGGGAGACAAGGCCATCCAGCGTTCCAGCTGCTGTTTCAGTGGGTCCCCTTCCCCAACCTTTTCCGAGCCCTCGGGGTCCTTGTGACCTGGAGGGGCGGGAGTGGCTCAGTCGGTAGCGCGCCAGGCTCTTAATCTGTAGTTCCCAGGTTCGAGTCCCAGCTGGGTCAGCATTGAAATTTATCTCCGCAAAACTCCCCGCTCTGCCCACGGTCAGTAGGGGACACCAATGGGCTTGGAAAGGTCGCCGTCTGTCAGATGGGATGTTAAGCTGTGATCCCGTGTGTGGGAGAGCCATACCCTGTGCATGTTAAAGAATACGCTGGATGGCCTTGACTCTTGGGCTATCATCTGTCTCCCAACAGCTGTTCCAGTGGGTCCCCTCCCCCAACCTTCTCTGAGCCTTTGGGGTCCATGTGACCTGGCCATCTAGCCCATTGTGTGCAAAAAAAGTGCCGCTCAGAGGTAACGCAATCCAACCCGATGCGATAAGCAATCAGGCTCCATGAATCTCAGAGATCCTACCAAAAGGTAACAGAAAATGTATTAATAGAAGCCTCAGACGATGCTCTCTGAAGTCTCGAGGCAGTCACGCAATTGACTTTCGCTTCGAAAGAGCCTCCAGATGGGGTCACGTGATGTTGCTTTCGAGGGTGTCAGAGTATAATGTGCGCGAGGGTGAAATATATCAGTGAGAGTTAAATTTTGATTTTCAGCAATATTTGCACAGTATTCAAATAGCTGTGCAAGCTGAAATATTTAACAGAAGCAAATTCCAACCATAAGAATTTACTTCGGGTGCTGATTAAAATTTAAATAATAAATATTATCTCAAATAATTTAATAAAATAAGTGTTCATTGTAGAAGTTTTTTCTCCAACTATCTACGTTTCTTATAACTGGCCTTGCTGTATTTAGATATTCCGGTTTACATAACCATTTAAATGCCGAAAGCATATTGAAGGACATCGAGGGGGAACATCTAGCAATGTTTGTAGCATATTCACCGAAGAGCCAAAACATTTTGACCTGCGCCTCTTTATGCAAATCGAAGCAACTGCAGGTAAACGACGGCGCTTGTGAAGGTCATGAAACGGTATAAGTAACGCCTGATACTGAGCTCTGTTGATCAGTGTTATTCTTGTTCTTCAGATGAGAAAGGAAGCGGACTTAAGTGAGTTTGCCAAAGGCCAAATTGTAATGGCTAGACGACTGGCTCATAGTATTTCCGAGACAGCAAGGCTTTTGGGGTGCTCAGGGTCAGCAGTGGTTAGTACCTTCAAAAAGTGGTCCGAGGAGGGAAAAACCATGAACCGCTGGCAAGGTGTGGGCCGACCACGGCTTATGGATGCTAGGGGTGAGCGAAGGCTATCCCGTATGGTACGAGTCAACAGAAGGGATACTGTGGTGCAACTCACCCGTAATTTCAATGCTGGTGATAGCAGTAATATTGTTATGTCCCCCCCCCCCCTAGAGCATTTTTAGGGCAGCACAGCTTTTAGGCCGTTCTTTGCTGCAAAAATCAATGCAAATTCCTGGACCCACAATCAAGTTAACAGACATTGCAATAATGATAACTGAGATAATTTTTCAGTTAACAATAAAATACACATTTATTAACAAAATTACCTTCAAACATTCTACACATATGTGGTTTTCACTTGGGACAGATTCAACACTGCCTCTAGTATGTCCCTTTTCAATTTAGGGAACTTTGCAAGTTTATTAATCAACAGTTCATGACGAAGAGCTACTTGCTCGTGACTCTAACAGTCCTTAACAGTTAAGATGGTTCCGCTCTGGTCACCGTGACGGCTGTTCACAGAAATACATTCAAATGCAAAAGAAAAGCGGAGCCAGTTTCATTACCTTTCAGCCCCTTACCTCGGCAAGTCAGGAGTTTCTCTGGAAGGCAATCACTGGGCCGCTGCGCTCCAAGTTGCTGGGAACCCAGGCTGCTTAGCGCTTCCCCCGCACATACACTGTTCACACTTCGGGATTGCTACCGACCACACAGCCCGGACGAGAAGAAGAGACTGATGTTTTCGCCAAATTCTTTCTTGTCCTTTTTCGCTGGCCCTCCTTGTGGAGGTCACCTACGCTCATGCGTGGCTGTACGGGATTGGCCAGAGTAGCCGAGGTGCGAATCTTAGCTCCTCTCCAGCCAACGTTGTTTACCAGGCATGTCACGTAGCTCCTCTGCCATCTGGGGTTCCAGCCTCAATCTGAAAAGTTCTGAGCCTGGGGCCGAGTTTCTCTCTGTTGGACTGGACACAAAAATGGAGGCAGTCGAAAATGTTACTATTAAAATGGAGCCTAATCTAATGTCGTCCCGAAGCCTATGAAGTCTTGGCCACGTAATAAAATTACTTGGGCATGACAATATGTCACAACAGAGTACATTGAACCCCGCTGAAAATGGGGTTGCTTAGCCACAGGCCGCTCTTAGTGCCAATGCTAACCTTAGTTCACCATTGAAAGCATCTATAATGGGCGCATGAGCATCAAAACCGGACCTTTAATGATTGGAAGAAGATCATCTGGTCTGACGAATCTCATTTCTTGTTGCACTGTGTGAATGGCCAGGTATGTGTGCGTCGTTTACTAGGGAAGTGTTGCCACCAGGATGCACCGTGGGACGAAAACAAGCCAATGGAGGAAGAGTAATGCTTTGGGCAATGTTCTGCTGTGGAACCCTGGGTCCAGTCATTCATGTGCAGGAAACAAGGACATCTACTACCTACCAAAACATCATTGCAGACCAGGTACATCCTTTCGTGAAAACAGTATACCCCTCTAGTAGTGCCTTCTTTCAGCAGGATAATGTACTCTGCCACACTGCCCAAATTGTTCGAGAATGGTTCGCGGAACATGAGGAAGACTTTTAAATATTGCCGTGGCCTTCAGATTATCCAGACATCAATCCAATCGAGCATCTGTGGTTTGTGTTGGAACCGCATATCCGATCTGCGGCAGCTCAACCACATAACTTACAAGAGTTAAAGGGTTGGGTTGGGTTGTTTTACCTCTGAGCGGCACTTTTTTGCGCACCATGGGCTAAATGGCCAAGTCACAAGGACCCCGAAGGCTCAGAGAAGGTTGGGGGAGGGGACCCATTGGAACAGCTGTTGGGAGACAGATGGTAGCCTCCCGTCAAGGCCATCCAGCGTGTTCTTTAACGTGCACAGGGTATAGCTCTCCCGCACACGGGGCCACGGCTTAACGTCCCATCCGACGGACGGCGGCCTTTCCAAGCCCATCGGTGTCCCCTACTGACCGTGGGCAGGGCGGGGAATTTTGCGGAGATAACTCTGAACGCTGACCCAGCTGGGACTGGAACCTGGGAACTACAGATTACGAGCCTGGCGCGCTACCGACTGAGCCACCCCCGCCCCGGCACGTGGAGGACCAACATAATATTAAGCAGATGGTTATAATATTTTCGCTCTTCGGTGTATATCTGAATGCGATTTTTTTTTATCTTAGGTCACATTTTACCATAAACAGCTTATTTAAGAAATTCCTGAGCTTTGAATTTGATTGTTCATTAATGTGAGGCTGTGTCCATTTTTTATGCTCAGTACCTGTGCCTATGACAACAAGAAAAATACTTTTGTTGAGTTCAAGGATGTATGAAACCTACTGCAAAATCTCGAGAGGGTTTCAATTTTTTTTATTTCACTATATTTTCTCCATATTTCGAATTGGAAAACACAGAATGAAGAAATTGGAAGCAAACGACACGGACTTATTGTAATTTCTTTGTCAAAAAATCTGCTAAACATTCCGCAACATACCTTAAGACATGACCAATTTTTTTCCCCGAAATCGAGTTAGAGAATGGCTTCATCTGAGCGTGCAGTTGTAAGCGGTTTATATTGCCTCAAGAAGAGAAGAAACTATTCGTCAGGGAAATAGTTTTACTGCATTTGCTCGATATGATTAAATGCAACCGAAGAAATCCGATTTCGCTACATTTCCGCTACAAATGGCTGAACTCTCTTCTTCTGTGAGTCCTCCTCCTCCTTCGAGAATTTTTCAGTATTTGAAAGCTGCTTCGAAGGGTCAACTGAAAGGCGCTGCCATGGCAGCATACGACGAGCCTCTTCAAAATTTGCATTCGAAGTACGACACAAGAACAAACGCGTAAAAATATTCACTCACAGAATTGTTTTTTCTCGGTTGCAAACAGTACGTGGACAAAATAATGCCAACTTTTTATGCTATGCCAATGGAATACCGCCTCTGTATAGCAGAGATAGCTCGTTGATTCATGGCAGCGCTTAAAGTATCAGGGTTTTGGTTAGCTCTCTTACAACTTTTAACCGGGCTCCGTGTGCGGGAGAGCCACAACCTGTGCACGTTAAAGATCACGCTGGATGGCCTTGACGGGAAGCTACCATCTGTCTCCCAACAGCTGTTCCAGTGGGTCCCCTTTCCCAACCTTCTCTGAGCCTTCGGGGTCCTTGTGACCTGGCTATTTAATCCATGGTGTGCAAAAAACTGCCGCTCAGAGGTAAAACAACCCAACGTTAAAGAACACGCTGGATGGCCTTGACGGGAGGCTACCATCTGTCTCCCAACAGCTGTTCCAGTGGGTCCCCTCCCCCAACCTTCTCTGAGCCTTCGTGGTCTTTGTGACCTGGCCATTTAGTCCATGCTGTGCAAAAAAAGTGCCGCTCAGAGGTTGGGCTGGGTTGTTTTACCTCTGAGCGGCACTTTTTTGCACACCATGGGCTAAATGGCCAGGTCACATGGACCCCGAAGGCTCAGAGAAGGTTGGGGGAGGGAACAGCTGTTGGGAGACAGATGGTAGCCTCCCGTCAAGGCCATCCAGCGTGTTCTTTAACGTGCACAGGGTATGGCTCTCCCGCACACGGGACCACGGCTTAACGTCCCATCCGACGGACGGCGGTCTTTCCAAGCCCATCGGTGTCCCCTACTGACCGTGGGCAGGGCGGGATCCGCTCAGAGGTAAAACAACCCAACCCAATTTATAACTTTTAAATAGCTTAACTTCGGAGGACTAATAAAATATTGAAAGAAAAAGCCAAATTACAAGTTCTGTAACTTCTAAAACAAACTTTTTATTAAAACAATATGCCTGAAGATTAGTTATAGATATTAAATCTCAAAATTCTAATTTCAACGATTTTTGTTGAGTATTTGAAAATGGAAGTTATAATATTTAACAATGGTGTTATGAGTAAAAAAAATTCGAATATGAATTAAATAATGAGCAATAACTGTCATATCCAATTGTTTATTAAAATTAATATATTGTTATGAATTTGATGGAAATTGAGCGTGATTTCAAAAATGGTATTTAGTAACAATAATTCTAAAATAATGTAATTTATTACAAAATATGAATGAAAAGATTTATATAAACTCAGCTCCTAACATAATCTACAGGGTGATTCAGAATTCATCATCAATATTTGGTGGGGAGGTAGGTAATAAGAAACGAAGGAGATTTCACATAGGAAAGCATGGGCGCATATGCCATGTAGTAGGGCAAAATGACCCCAGTTCAATGATGGAAAGAACACATAAGAAGGAAGTGGTAAGGAAAAAACATTTATTATCTTACATGTAACATTTCTTTGCATTGGTTGTACAGACTTACAAGAGGTGCTCGAACTGCCGACCATGTGCTAGAATGCATGACTCACAACGGCGTTGCATGGACAGCCGGACCCTGTGGAAGATGCCTGGCATTTCCCGGATGTTTGAGGCAGCAACTGATATGCGTGCTACAAGATCCATAGCACTATCAACAGGGGTCTCGTACACCATGTTTTTCATAGCACCCCATACAAAGAAATCGATTGGAAATAAATCCGGTGAACGTGGTGGCCAAGAAACCGGTCCACCGCGGCCAATCCATTGACCACCAAACTGTCTGCATAGGTAAGCACGCACAGCATTTGCGAAATGTGCAGGAGCGCCATCATGCTGGAACCACATTCGCCGGAGACTACCATCAGGAACCTCGTTCAGAAGATCCGGTAACACAGTCTGAAGAAATGTTAGGTACTTGGCACCGTCCAAACGGGATGGTAGTAAATACGGGCCCAACAAACAGTCACCGACAATCCCAGTCCACACATTGACAGCAAAACGTTGTTGCGCAGCTCCAGGTCTTGTACCGTGTGGGTTCTGATGAGCCCACACATGCCAATTGTGTGTGTTGAAGACACCCTCTCGAGTGAACAACGCCTCATCGGTGAAAAGAACATACGTTGGGAAATTGGGATCAACGGCTGTTCTCTGCATGAACCACTGACAAAAAATAACACGCTTGGGATGGTCGTCTGCTGCCAATAATTGCACTCTTTGCAGATGAAACGGATGTAACCCTTCATCGTGTAATATCCGCCACGCTGTTGCTTGTGAAATTCCAAACTGCCTAGCCATACCTCGTGTGCTAGCACCAGGTTGTTCCTCGATTTCCTGTTGGACAGCTTCCTCTACTGCTACCCCCCGTGCCGATCTGCACCTCCCTCGATTAACATTACTAGCAGCAAACGATCCTGTTTCACGCAGTTGGCGATGAATACGTGAAAACATTTGATGCTGTGGCACACGGCGGTTTGGGAAGCGCGCTGCATACAATTGCCTGGCTCGAAGACATCTTTCTCCTGCCGCACCGTAAGTTACATGCATATCTGCACATTCATTCGGCGTACCGGTTCATGTTACTTCTGCAAATTCACCTTGTCGAATGACAACTGACTGCACGCGTCAAACAGCTGTGCTTCTGTATGAGAGGTGTGTACACACAGCGCCCTCTACACCACCATGCGTTCGTCTGCCCCCATACTTTCCTATGTGAAATCTCTTTCTTTTCTTATTCCCTTCCTCCCCACTAAATATTGATGATGAATTCTGAATCACCCTGTATATCAGTAAGAAAATAAATCTTTAGAAGAATTTAGCACTTTATTACTATTCATACAAAGAGTTGTTTCCTTTATAATTCTGACTATCTACACTCAAAGCATAAAATAAGGCTTTTTACATCATTTAATAAGTGGCACAATCATATTTGTGAACAAACCTGCAATCTATCGAGAATAAACTTACCAATTCCTAAGCAACTAAATAACTATACACCAAATGACATCTTTCTAAGGTTTTAGTCATCAAGTACTCCAAAACTGCAGCTAAGTAGACTAGTTTCTCAGAACCAATTCTTTTCAGAAGTTGATCACCACGCTTCAGACGACGAATTCTTCTTTTCCTTTACTAGTTTACTAACACGATTCACACTAATAAACTTATTTAACCTCCCGCGAACACACCAATTAAAAACATTTCTTCTTTATACTTGAGTGCACAGACTAAACTACGTGTTTCTTTACACAAATTCTTCCTAATTACAACTCCCTTATTTTTATTAAGTTAAATTCGTTCGAAGTGGTTAGTGACGTAGTTCGCACGCTGAAGCACATGCGAGCATCAAAATGATACATCGCATCACAAGTTCATTGTGGCACGTTCATCTGTCGTAACAATATTATTACAAGTTGGAGCAGTGTTTTTCGAACGGTGTTCCGTGATGCGATTTTTGTGCGCTATTGACACAAAATCAAGGAAATTGTGTCAATAGCCCACAAAAATTGGATTTTCCATTTTCAACTTTGTATTTATGCAAATTTGGATTTTTCCGAAATGCAAGAAATAAAACAAAATAAGCGAGAACGTTCTGTTAAAAAGAGCTAAGAGTGTGTTTATAAAAAATTAAATCTTTTGTAATGGAAACACGTTATCATAATTAAGCGCAAGCTTCAAGCTAAAGATTTTTAATTATTTACCTTTAAAAATTGTATGAATTAGAGTATTTAGTTTCTAGCTATGATGCCAAATATATATGTAGTCAAATCTATTTTTGAATAGAATTGCCCTTTTGTTTCTGTTGAATATTGAAAATAAATAAATAAATAAATGCATTTATTTATGAGTTTTCCCGCCAAATTTTCATAACATTGCGAAGTGTTCCGCCACCTAAACAAGGCTGAAAACACTGAATTGACTCGATGATAAAAAAATCGAGGAAATTGTGTCACTAGCTACGAACTTAGTGAGTGTCTAACTTCAAATATTGTAACTGTAAGATCGTAACATAAAAGAAGCCTAGTTAGTTCCGTGCAAATCCTCGAGAGGGCAGTTGTCTCGGTCTGTAGCTCGCCACCCTTGTGATCTGATATTTCCAAGTTCGAATCGCAACTGTGTCTGCATAGAGATGTTCTTTCGTTAACTCCCGATCAGGGGCTTGGAATGTTCACCGTTCGTCAAATGGCACATCGAAGTCACTGCTGGAGGACCACACTCTGTACATGTTATAGAACATGATGGATGGCCTTCATGAGAGGCTTTCCTCTGTCTCCTAAGAGCTTGCCCATTGTATCCCCTTCTACAACACCAACTCTGATCTCTTGGGTAACTTATGTCTTGCCATTTATCCCGTTGTGTGGACAGAACTAGCATTCAGAGTAATAGAAACACCTGAGGTCTTAGTCCACAATAGCCATGCCTACTGAAGAAGCGTTTTGCTTTAGCAACCAGCATTTCAATCTATTGTTACATGCGTAACGTTCTATTCTGTGCTTCAAAATGAGCCTTAGAAGCTGCAGGCTAACTATCCATTAATTTTTATTGGTTGGGTTGTTTTACCTCTGAGCGGCACTTTTTTGCACACCATGGGCTAAATGGCCAGGTCACATGGACCCGAAGGCTCAGAGAAGGTTGGGGGAGGAGACCACTGGAACAGCTGTTAGGAGACAGATGGTAGCCTCCCGTCAAGGCCATCCAGTGTGTTCTTTAACGTGCACAGGGTGTGGCTCTCCAGTACACGGACGGCGGCCTTTCCAAGCCCATCGGTGTCCCCTACTGACCGTAGGTAGGGCGGGGAGTTTTGCGGAGATAAATCTCAACGCTGACCCAGCTGGGACTCGAACTTGGGAACTACAGATTACGAGCCTGGCGCGCTACCGACTGAGCCATCCCCGCCCCTAATTTTTATTGTCTTCGAGTCAATATGATTAATTTGTTATATGCATTCTGAAGCATACTTTTGGAGGTGCTAAAATATTTATACGATCAGTGACAGATAAGAATGCGGACATCCCCACTCGTATCATAAAGGACTACGATTGCAAATAAATTTTAAAAATTAATTTTTTATATAATCGTTAATGAAATGAACCACATTTAAAATAATTAAAACGTGCCTTTTTTTAAAAATAAATATTTATTATTTCATCATATTTTTCAAAAAAAAAATGCTTACAATTGGAACCTAAAGCTTGTTAGCAGAAACAAGAATATATCAACTGCTATATGTGCTATACATAATTCTTATCGAAAAAAATACACACACATATATATATAAAAGAAAGAAGTAAAAGATACGAAACTGTACTTATCTATATTATACAGGTCATTATAAAAGAAACTGATATTTTGAAGTGTTTTATTTTAATAAATAATTAAGCAATAAAGATAAATGTAAGTCCGAAATGTTAACAAACTCTTCAAGTAGGCAGATTTAATTTCCAAATCTCTGGATAGGTAAAGATGGATCCGACATTGTGGCCCCCGAGAAGTCCTAATTTGATAGCATTGGACTTCTTTTTCTTTTGGGAGGGAGATACATCAAAAACATTTTTTATTCTGAAAAAAAAATATGATAATTTGCAGCATTTAAAGGCAATAATCGCAACAGCTGTTGCAAGTGTTACATCAGACACATCTGAGCCGAGTATGGACAAAAGTTGAATATCACGACATTAAATGTCATCACATTGAAGTCTGTTGAAGGCAAAAAGAAACTTGAAACGTTTCTTGACATTTTATATATGCGTACAAAATGACTTTCGCTGCTTAATTCGTTAACAAAATATAATTCTTTAAAATACGGATTTTTTTTTATAATGACCCTGTACAAATCATAGGTAGAGCGAATTATAGAATATTCTCTAATCTAATTAAAGAATAAATTATAGAATTTATGACTCTTTGAGAAGGGTGATGAAGAATTATTTGAAGGATCAGGATTTTCCAGATCACCCTTGATCCAAGACTATATGATGATAACCTTTTCCCCCTTCGATTTTTTTCTTTTCTGTCCACTTGACTATTGACTTTTGACTCGATCTTTAGACATCCATAGTCGAATGAAATTCGCAAACTTGCCAAACTGAAATTTAGGAAAGATAAAAGCATTCGGTTAGTGACAGAAACGAAGTTTGCTAGAAGTATTTGTTTTAGGTTTTTCGACGCTGGAAGTAAACAACTCTTGGCCTTGCGTGCTGGCCGTGCTGGTGGGATGTAGGAAAGTTTCAATGCACTGGAAGAATAAATTTGTGTGTTATTTTGTTTGAAAGCAAGGCTACAGCATTTCCGAACGGTTTTTTTTTACATGATATATATATTTTATCTATTTAGTTGAGAAACATACCTTTTGCGTTTGAAAGACCTTATTTTTTTTAATTGGGGCCGATTTGTTAACTTATCTGATGAATTTTTTTTCGTATGCTTTACCTCTGTGGCAAGCAGCTGCTTGAGGGGGTATTTATTATTTATTTTTTTATATTATTTATATTTTTAGGTAGAGTTGTTTATGACTCGTAGTTTTCTTCTTGAATCATGGTTTTTAGGTTTTTTATCTTTAGATCCTGTTTCATAGGCCTGTTGCTTTAAGATAATTTATTACTTCATGGTTGATTTTATTTCTGGTTTTTATAGATAGGTCGTTTAGGATATTCTCCAGGTGGTAATCTGTTATTCCAAATTTTGATATATCATTAAAAAATTGGCTCTGATCTGTTACTGATCGTGATTTTAATCAATATCCATAAAAATAAATAACTTTTTACATACATAAACTACAAGCTTTTTTTTATAGCCTTTCTACATAACTAATTTCTCGATTAATGTTTGAAAGACGCTGAAGAGGGATGCCAAAAAAAAAACACGTTTAATTGTAATAAACGTGTGACGTTTCGGCCTTCCACCATGTCGTATATGCATACGAAGGTCGTGCCGAAAGTAATGGTTCTAGGGTTGTAATACGCATAGCAATATCTGTGTGTTTATGTAAGATATGAAAATTGCAGCTTCTCATTTCTTTTGTATCATCATTTCAACAGCATAGTGTTGATGAACCATGGATACGAAACTAAAACAAAGAGCAGTCATCGAGATCTTGATAAAGGAGGGCTGCAGCTCTTGCATTCATTTTCCGACATTCATTTCAGGCTAACCAAGGCGTATGGTGAGCCGAGTTCTTGATGAAGGAGGTCTTCAGCTCTTCCGATATTTATTTCAGGCTAACCAAGGAGTATGGTGAGCCGAGTTCTTGATGAAGGAGGTCTTCAGCTCTTCCGACATTCATTTCAGGCTAACCAAGGTGTATGGTGAGCCGAGTTCTTGATGAAGGAGGTCTTCAGCTCTTCCGATATTTATTTCAGGCTAACCAAGGCGTATGGTGAGCCGAGTTCTTGATGAAGGAGGTCTTCAGCTCTTTCGACATTCAGTTCAGGCTAACCAAGGCGTATGGTGAGCCGAGTTCTTGATGAAGGAGGTCTTCAGCTCTTGCATTGACATTCATTTCAGGCTAACCAAGGCGTATGGTGAGCCGAGTTCTTGATGAAGGAGGTCTTCAGCTCTTCCGACATTCATTTCAGGCTAACCAAGGCGTATGGTGAGCCGAGTTCTTGATGAAGGAGGTCTTCAGCTCTTCCGATATTTATTTCAGGCTAACCAAGGCGTATGGTGAGCCGAGTTCTTGATGAAGGAGGTCTTCAGCTCTTTCGACATTCAGTTCAGGCTAACCAAGGCGTATGGTGAGCCGAGTTCTTGATGAAGGAGGTCTTCAGCTCTTGCATTGACATTCATTTCAGGCTAACCAAGGCGTATGGTGAGCCGAGTTCTTGATGAAGGAGGTCTTCAGCTCTTCCGACATTCATTTCAGGCTAACCAAGGAGTATGGTGAGCCGAGTTCTTGATGAAGGAGGTCTTCAGCTCTTCCGATATTTATTTCAGGCTAACCAAGGCGTATGGTGAGTCGAGTTCCTGATGAAGGAGGTCTTCAGCTCTTCCGACATTCATTTCAGGCTAACCAAGGTGTATGGTGAGCCGAGTTCTTGATGAAGAAGGTCTTCAGCTCTTCCGACATTCATTTCAGGCTAACCAAGGCGTATGGTGAGCCGAGTTCTTGATGAAGGAGGTCTTCAGCTCTTCCGACATTCATTGGGGCGGGGGTGGCTCAGTCGGTAGCGCGCCAGGATCGTTATCTGTAGTTCCCAGGTTCGAGTCCCAGCTGGGTCAGCGTTGAGATTTATCTCCGAAAAAATTCCCCGCCCTGCCCACGGTCAGTAGGGGACACCAATGGGCTTAGAAAGACCGCCGTCCCTCGGATGGGACGTTAAGCCGTGTCCCCGTGTGCGGGAGAGCCGTACCCTGTGCACGTTAAAGAACACGCTGGATGGCCTTGACGGGAGGCTACCATCTGTCTCCCAACAGCTGTTCCAGTGGGTCCCCTCCCCCAGCCTTCGGGGTCCATCTGACCTGGCCATTTAGCCCATGGTGTGCAAAAAAAGTGCCGCTCAGAGGTAAAACAACCCAACCGAACCGACATTCATTTCAGGCTAACCAAGGCGTATGGTGAGCCGAGTTCTTGATGAAGGAGATCTTCAGCTCTTCCGACATTCATTTCAGGCGTATGGTGAGCAGACAATCGACATCACTTAATGTGCGAAGATGGGTGAAGTTCATCGAAGGAGAAATAACTCTCATGGTTGTTTCTCTTGCGGTCCTTAGACATCATATCAAATAAGAGAAAAACATTTATTCATATAAGGAAAAAATAAATAAATAATACCCCCTCAAGTAGCTGCTTGCCACAGAGGTCTGACAGGAGCCTGTCAGTTTATATGCCATAGTAGAAGGTCTGTGAGGATGGCAGGACCTCAGCAGAAAAACAGCACACACATCCATGCCTTATCCGGGGCTCAAACCCGGTCCCTTAGATCAGTAGCCAAGCGCGCTAACCACTCGGCCGCGGGACGGCTCATATAAGGAAAAGGATATATAAAAGGCAAACATCTGGTATTAGCAAAGGATCCCCCCCCTTTATCCCCTTCAGATCTCTTGTTTTATTTGTCTTTTTTTTTACTTTAGGGGCGGTTTCGGTTCAATCGCACCACTCTCGTAATCTGCAGTCCCCAGGTTCGAGCCCCAAGTAACCAGCATGGAGATATGTCTTCGCTAAACCACCATCCTGCCGTAGGTCAGTAGGGGACACTAATGGCTGGAAAAAGTCGTCATCCTCGGATGGGACGTAAAGCTGTAGTCCGTGTACTGGAGAGCTACTGGATGGCCTTGACGGGAGAATACCATCTGTCTCCTCACAGCTGTCCAGTGGGTCCTCTGCCCGACCTTCTCTGAGCCTTGGGGTCCTTGTGACCTGGCATTTAGCCATGGTGTGCAAAAAGTGCCACTCAGAGATAAAACAACCCAGTCCAACCATTCGTACAGTCGCTCAAAAAAGTATCCAAACACTATAGTTGATTACAGAATTCAGAAAAAATATCTGGCAACGATTTTTTTTTAGAAATTAGTGATCTGGCAACCTTCCTTCATGTCACGTGAACGAAGGTGCCAGATCACTATTTTAAAAAAAATCGTTGCTAGATATTTTTTCTGAATTCTGTAATCAACCACAGTGGTCGGATATTTTTTGAGCGACTGTACTTTAGTTCGTACAGTGAATTATTGATGTGCAAAAATAGATAACTTTTATCTCCCAAAACTTCATATAAATAAGGAATTACATAATGAGCAATGTATTGTGTGTTTTTCTTTTGTAAATACCGTCTTCTCTAAGAAATATTAATTATGAATAAATAAGATTAGCTGTATTCCCTGTCTTTCTGAAATGCTGCAAACCCACCATTCGATGAGAATGTGGCTACGTAAAGGAATGCCGGAAATAAACAAGATTATGGAACCGCTGTTATATGCACTTGTGCGCCTTTCAAGTAAACACAAAAGGATCGAGATGGAAGCTGACCCATCAATTTTCTCCATCTTCCTGAGGAGACGCTTCTTATTTTAGAAACATTTCAGTCAGGTTTCAATTTTCTTTCTCTCAGTCATTATTTTTGTTAAATTCCTAAGAGGCCAGCTCCTTAACTAACGAACTTTAATCTGCATGAAAAGCAGCTCAAGAACCATCTTCTTATTAAAGAGATCCTCTTCCATCATTTTTTAACTCTTCGCTTCCTTGTTCTGGAAACGGATGTCTCGCCAAAGCGATCCTAAGAGGTATCATCCTTCTGTCTATCCATCTCCCAGACGTTAATCGTGACTATCAGGCTATTGTGAAATCCTTCGCCTTCTCTATTGCCATTCGTTGTTCGGGTTCTTCTCTGCAATCAAGCATGAATTATTACCGAGCTTAATCCTGCTGCTGGCAGATGCAGAGCTCTAGGAAGAGAGGGATCCAGAGAGCATTGGGCTGCCAGAGGTGCTGGAGCTTCTCCGATATTTGAGAGGCATCTCCGGTTAAGCATGCAAGAGAATTAGAGCCAATTTATGGCTTTATTTATCGAATTAGAGCGAAGAGAAAATGATGCTTGGAGGGTTTAGATGGTTGGGGGGGGGAGGGAGTAGAATCGCTACAACGGTGATGTTTGATGCGGTCTATTATCTTGAATTTATAGAGACGAGGATTTATTATTAGGGACTACTTTTCTCTTTCCGGTATCGGAGCAGCTGAACATTACTCTCAACGTCGTCTATTAATCGAGATTTCAGAGATGATGGTTTTCAGATAGCCTTTAATGACTGAAGTATTGGCTGTATTCCGGAAATACGATCGCCATTTTTAATGGGAAGATTGATTCAATTGGAGATAGGAATATTTTCGCTGAGTTGAAACTTCTGAGTTTGAATTTCGTTTTTCAGTTTGCAAACGTTTTGTTCTATTCTGGGTTGGGTTGTTTTACCTCTGAGCGGCACTTTTTTGCACACCATGGGCTAAATGGCCAGGTCACAAAGACCCCGAAGGCTCAGAGAAGGTTGGGGGAGGAGACCCACTGGAACAGCTCTTGGGAGACAGAGGGTAGCCTCCTGTCAAGGCCATCCAGTGTGTTCTTTAACTTGCACAGGGTATGGCTCTACTGCACAGGGGCCAAGGCTTAACGTCCCATCCGATGGACGGCGGCCTTTCCAAGCCCATCGGTGTCCCCTACTGACCGTGGGCAGGGCGGGGAATTTTGCGGAGATAAATCTCAACGCTGACCCAGCTGGGACTCGAACCTGGGAACTACAGATTACGACCCTGGCGCGCTACCGACTGAGCCACCCCCGCCCCTCTATTCTGGGTGTAAGAGATGCGTGTGATCTACAATTAGAAGCTCATTTGTATGAAAATGAGTACAGAGAAATGTAAGTGCAAATAATAAAAGGAATTAAGGAAAGGTCTGAAGTCGAAAAATACAACATGGTTTGATAGATAAAACCAAGTGTTTGTCTAAAAGATTGACAATAATAAAGATACCGAGGAATATTTTTCTATTAACTCTAACGAATACTTGTAAAATTTGCGGTTTCAACACTTTTCAATTTAGTACAGAGAAAGAAGAGCCACCTTAAAATAGAGAAAACATTTAGGGGGGGGGGGGGGCTTTGGTTTCTTCAAAACCCATTTGCGAGAAATAATGTGCTTGACACCTCGGTGATGCACTTGGGTTGGTTTGGTTGTTTTTCCTCCGTTTTATCTCTCCTTTTGCACAAAATGGGCTAAATGGCCAGGTCTCAAGGATCCAGAGGGCTCAGAGAGGGTTAAGAGGAGAGGACCCACTTGACGGTTGGGGGCGGGGGTGGTTCAGTCGGTAGCGCGCCAGGCTCGAAATCTGTAGTTCTCAGCTGGTCAGCGTTGAATCGAGTCCCAGCTGGGTCAGCGTTGAGATTTATCTCCGCAAAATTCCCTGCCCTGCCCACGGTCAGTAGGGGACACCGATGGGCTTGGAAAGGCCGCCGTCCGTCGGATGGGACGTTAAGCCGTGGCCCGTGTAGGGAGAGCCATACCCTGTGCACGTTAAAGAACACGCTGAATAGCCTTGCCCCGCTGGCTACCATCTGTCTCCCAACAGCTGTTCCAGTGGGTCCCCTCCCCCAACTTTCTTTGAGCCTTCGGGGTCCATGTGACCTGGCCATTTAGCCCATGGTGTGCAAAAAAGTGCCGCTCAGAGGTAAAACAACCCAACTGGATAGTTGTTGGGAGACAGAGGGTATGGCTCTCCCACATACGGAGCCGCGGCTTAACGTCCCATCCGAGGAACGACGACCTTTCCAAGCCTTTCGGTGTCTCTTAATGACCGGGGGCAGAGCTGGGGTTTTGCGGAGATAAATCTCAACGCTGACCCTGGCGAGATTCGAACCTGGGAACTACAGATTACGAGCCTGGCGCACTACCACTGAGTCGCCTCCTCCTCTGTGATGCAGTGGTATCGCTTTCGTTCGCAGTGACAGTGCAGCTACTGGGGTCCGGGTTCGAGTCCGGGGATGACATGGTTATTTGTGTGCTGTTAGTGCTAACTGAGCCAGTAGCCAGGAGAGATTTTCGGTCTTAGTGGGGCACCCCACTGAGACATCTCCCGCTAGACACTGTGAAGACTTGAGAGCTTTGGATAGACTTGAGAAAGGTTTTCATCTGTTAATAGCTGGCCATTTTGCCTTTTTGGAAAAACAATATGACAACAGAGTATATTAACACAGAGGCAAAAACATCTAACCCTACTTTAGGTTTTGTAGCAGGCCATTTATTACTCTTTCAATTATCTGCGCAATCCGAGAATTCAAACCATGCATTCCTGAAAATAAAATATTATCGTTATTTCATTCTGCGGTGAAAAAGACAGTACGAATCCCGAATGAAGATTTGATTGGATTGGATTGTTTTACCTCTGAACGGCACTTTTTTGCACACCATGGGCTAAATGGCCAGGTCACATGGACCCCGAAGGCTCAGAGAAGGTTGGGGGAGGGGACCCACTGGAACAGCTGTTGGGAGACAGATGGTAGCCTCCCGTCAAGGCCATCCGGCGTGTTCTTTAACGTGCACAGGGTATGGCTCTCCCGCACACGGAGCCACGCTTAACGTCCCATCCGACGGACGGCGGCCTTTCCAAGCCCATCGGTGTCCCCCTACTGACTGTGGGCAGGGCGGGGGAATTTTGCGGAGATAAATCTCAACGCTGACCCAGCTGGGACTCCAACCTGGGAACTACAGATTACGAGCCTGGCGCGCTACCGACTGACCCCCCCCCCCCGAATGAAGACGGATTGCTGTTCCCAATACGTGAGTTTTTTCCGTTGAGACCTCACCTTCCTCATAAATATCATCTGTGACGTACCGAACATCAAACTTCAGTGGCAAGTAGACTGTCTGATAAATTTTTTCCCCGCTATGCGACTGCCAGACTTGAATATGTAAATAACGAACCTGGATAGGAAAAAAAAGGCTTGATCAAGGCAAAGGTATTAAAAAAATAATGATTATTTACGGATAATCAATAAGAAGACCTGGCAATTGTTGAAAAAAGTATAAATAGGAAGAGGATTAAAATGAAGCGCATTATTTTTTTCATCAGAAGCATCTTAAAATGTCCCACTGGTCTCTTGTAAAGCTTGCTACGTACGATCGATAAGTTTTCGAATGCATTGTATTTTTTTTTGAACCAGGACCCTCCGCGAAGACCGCCGTTTGTTTACGCATTTCTAACCATATCCACAGCATAGATGTTTCTAACTTTTTTTTTTCAGTTTAGGTTCCGAACAGATTTACAAGTCTCGTTTCAATCTGAACGTTCTTCTCGGCTGTACTCAGTTCGCTGTTCTGACTTGCACGAGCAGATGTGGGAGATGATCGCGTCAGTTCAAAATGTGTGCCAAGATTTCTTTTGGATGTTGCCCTCAGAAGAATCGAAAAGGAATAGAAAGAATTACATTTGGCGAAGAAAAGTTGATTTGAAACTTTGAGAAATGTTTGCGATTGCTTCACGTGTGCATGTGAAGCTTATTGCCCAAAACGAGACTGAGAGGAATACATTTTGAGGGAACCTGAAAACGCTCATCTATCATGGCAATAACAACAAAAACGATCAAATTATTTCTGTTGATCTGCCAACATATTAGTTTGCGAAAACGAGAATTTTTTTTCATCTTAAGTGAATTATTTAAATTACTAGCTGGGCAGCGCTGCCAGGATGCCACTTTTAATACGCATATTCTTATTTTCACTGCACTAAAGAGGGCCGGGGTGGCTCAATCGGTAGCGCGTCAGGCTCGTAATCTGTAGTTCCCAGGTTCGAGTCCCAGCTGGTTGGGTTGGGTTGTTTTACCTCTGGGCGGCACTTTTTTGCACACCATGGGCTAAATGGCCAGGTCACATGGACCCCGAAGGCTCAGAGAAGGTTGGGGGAGGGGACCCACTGGAACAGCTGTTGGGAGACAGATGGTAGCCTCCCGTCAATGCCATCCAGCGTGTTCTTTAACGTGCACAGGGTATGGCTCTCCCGCACACGGGGCCACGGCTTAACGTCCCATCCGACGGACGGCGGACTTTCCAAGCCCATCGGTGTCCCCTACTGACCGTGGGCAGGGCGGGGAATTTTGCGGAGATAAATCTCAACGCTGACCCAGCTGGGACTCGAACCTGGGAACTACAGATTACGAGCCTGGAGCGCTACCGACTGAGCCACCCCCGCCCCAGCTGGAGGGGACACCGATGAGCTTGGAAAGGCCGCCGTCCGTCGGATGGACGTTAAGCCGTGGCCCCGTGTGCGGAGAGTCATACCCTGTGCACGTTAAAGAACACGCTGGATGGCCTTGACGGGAGGCTACCATCTGTCTCCCAACAGGTGTTCCAGTGGGTCCCCTCCCCCAACCTTCTCTGAGCCTTCGGGGTTCATGTGACCTGGCCATTTAGCCCATGGTGTGCAAAAAAAGTGCCGCTCAGAGGTAAAACAACCCAAAACAACTGCACTAAAGGTAAGTTATGCCCCCCCCCCTCCCTCGACACTTTAGCGCAGATTCAAAAAGAAGAAAATTTCCCGGCGTTTGCTTGTGTCGTCGCTGACGTCACGCTCTAATTTAGAATTGCACGATTTTGCTGACGTCAGCGCTCTCTCTCATAGCCCATGGTTTACGCACTACCTAAACTATTGAGATTTTGGTGACCTATGGGCCTCGTGATACATGACCGAACGGTCCCGGTGCTTTGTTAAAAAAAATGAGGTTTGTTAAAAAATCAGGTTTTAAAAAATCACGTGACGTTTCCGGAAGAAATAGCATGGTACATATTTTTGCTTCTAGGAAGCCCCCTTTTGGACTACAATCCAGACCACAACCAGAAACAATATCGAAATTTGACGCGTCTACTATTATTTACCGATGAGTTATGGCTGCTACAGAGAGATGGACGCTCAATTGAAGTATTGTAAGGCAAGATCCGACGCTCCGCTATTCAAGACAGCACTACATCTTGTGGGAGTTGCCATTAACCACCATCCACACTCCAGAGAACCTTCAATAAAAATCATTACTGCTGTATAACAGCAGGGAAAGGACCTGTCCTTTGGAGCGTGACCTTACTGATAAAACATGCTAGTCTGGATTTTTAATCATTGAGTTGTAGTGAGAGGTCTTTTCGAATTTTGAGCGTTGCCTAAATTGTAAAGCCAAACAGTGAAATTTCCTTCCAAATCTTTTTGCCAAACTTAATCACATCTGTGATGGTAAAATTTTGAATTTAGTAAGCCAATTAACAGAAATTCCTAACTTTTCAATTGGGGAAGCTATCGTGGTGGAGACACCTGGTTGGCTTTTCCCATCGGAGCCACGCTTAATAGGGGTCCCCACACCCGTTCGGTATGACCCTCGACTTCGTCCTCTCCATCCGAGACACCAACCGGCAGCACCTCCCCCCCCCCTCCCGCAATACCTCGAACCCAGGATTTCGGTGCGTCCGAGTTGATGAGCCCACTTTACCAGGCTAGCCAAACCCAGTCAGCAGGCCCTCAACAAGGGCCACTCCAATCGGGGCTCCATGGCTACCAAAGACTTCGCTGCGGCCGAGTTGATGAGCCCACTTGACCAGGCTAGCCAAACCCAGTCAGCAGGCTGTCAACGAGGGCCACTCCAATCGGGACTCCATGGCGACCAAAGACTTCGCTGCGGCCGAGTCGATAAGCCCACTTGACCGGGCCACCCAATCCCGGTCAGCAGGCCCTCAACAAGGGCCACTCCATCAGGACACCAAAGCGGCCTAGGATTTCGCCGGGGTCGGCTGATGAGCCCACCTGACTGGGGACTCAATCCCAGTCAGCCGGTCCTCAGCGGCCACAGACACCTTTTATTATATCGATTACGTATCTTCCCAGTGCTTTTGGCTTATTCTTCTTGAAAATGACACCCGGCCCTGCCAGTCTACCGCGCGAAGCAATCGTAAACATTTCTCAAAGTTTCAAATCAACTTTTCTTCGCCAAATGTAATTCTTTCTATTCCTTTTCGATTCTTCTGAGAGCAACATCCAAAAGAAATCTTGGCACACATTTTGAACTGACGCGATCATCTCCCACATCTGCTCGTGCAAGTCAGAACAGCGAACTGAGTACAGCCGAGAAGAACGTTCAGATTGAAACGAGACTTGTAAATCTGTTCGGAACCTAAACTGAAAAAAAAAAGTTAGAAACATCTATGCTGTGGATATGGTTAGAAATGCGTAAACAAACGGCGGTCTTCCCGGAGGGTCCTGGTTCAAAAAAAAAATACAATGCATTCGAAAACTTATCGATCGTACGTAGCAAGCTTTACAAGAGACCAGTGGGACATTTTAAGATGCTTCTGATGAAAAAAATAATGCGCTTCATTTTAATCCTCTTCCTATTTATACTTTTTTCAACAATTGCCAGGTCTTCTTATTGATTATCCGTAAATAATCAATTTCTGATCTCTTTAAACCTGTATAGTGGGCGGGGGTGGCTCAGTCGGTAGCGCGCCAGGCTCGTAATCTGCAGTTCCCAGGTTCGAGTCCCAGCTGGGTCAGCGTTGAGATTTATCTCCGCATAACTCCCCGCCCTGCCCACGGTCAGTAGGGGACACCGATGGGCTTGGAAAGACCGCCGTCCGTCGGATGCGACGTTAAGCCGTGGCCCCGTGTGTGGGAGAGCCATACCCTGTGCACGTTAAAGAACACGCTGGGTGGCCTTGACGGGAGGCTACCATCTGTTTCCCAACAGCTGTGCCAGTGGGTCCGCTCCCCCAACTTTCTCTGGGCCTTCGGGGTCTTTTTTGCACACCATGGGCCTTTAGCCCATGGTGTGCAAAAAAGTGCCGCTCAGAGGTAAAACACCCAACCCAACTTAAACCTTTATATGGTATTACTAAAGGTAGGTTTTGCAAGTACACTGATGTACTTTTGTATGTTCACACTGGTGTGCGTTTCCTTTTTTACTTTCACACTGGTGTACTTTTATACTAATCTTTACACTAATGTTTATTTATAAATAGGCATTATTTTGAAAAAACAAAAACAATTATTCTTATGCATTAGTGTTACGATAGTACTAATAAATACAAAACAAATTCCTTCTAAAAAGGTACATTTGCAATAAATATTAATATAAGGATTAGTATTAAATTTGCCAGTAATAATAATGGTAATAAATATAGAAGAAATACCAATTTTTTTAACTACATATGCTGACGCCATAACTTTGTTTTACGGCGTCTGTTACGGAAGGTGTTGGGTTAGCTCAGTCGGTAGCGCGACAGACTCATAATCTACAGTTCCGAAGTTCGAGTCCCAGCTTGGTCAGCGTTGAGATTTATCTCCGCAAAACCCAATCCTGCCCTCAGTCAGTAGGGGACACCGAAGGGCTTGGAAAGGCCGCCGTCCATCGGATGGGACGTTACGTCATGGTACTGTCTGCCAGATATGCAGTGCACGTTAAAGAATACATTGGACGGCCTTGACCGGAGGCTACCATCTGTCACGTGACAGCTGTCCTGTTAGTCTCCTTCTTTGAGGCCTCGGGGTCCTTGTGACCTAGCCATATAGCTCGTTATGTGGAAAAAATTCCTCTCAGAGGTAAAACAACTAACTTTTTGCGTTGAGACAAGAAGAATAGCAAATGCTGCAAGTGGCTGGATTAAAACGGAACTAAACCGTTAGAAATTATTGTCAACGAATAGTGCAATAGATATTCCCCCCTCCGTTCTAGTGTTTTTTTTTTCAGTAAACATTCTTACGGAATATTTGCAAAGTATTACTCCGTTGCAGCCTGAAGATGCATTCCTGAACAAGATACCATTCAACGCATTAACTTTCAACTGGGACTTTATAATACGTTGTGAAAGTATATACATTCGTAAAAGTGTTATTTCTTAATTATAATTGATATATGAAGTTTAATTTCGCTACTGGCACACCTAGACATTTAAAGAACAAACCAAGGTATATGCAGACACATAATGCACTGCAATATCATTAACTTTCAGAACTGTTTTAATTAAATTAATAGACTATAGCATTAATATAAAATGAAAGCAACGAATAAAAAAATTGGTATGGACCCTGTTATTATAAAGAATTATTTAACTGCGAATCATCTTCTGTAGAACACTTCAGGCTGTGGGTTAAAGAATGCATTCAGAGTTGACTATCTTGTATCAATATTAGTTTCTCTTTCTTAAAGCATTTCTCTTTAACAGGGGATGATTTTCAGAACATTTCTTTTTAACAGGAGATGATTTTCAGAACATTTCTCTTTAACAGGAGATGATTTTCAGAACATTTCTCTTTAACAGGAGATGATTTTCAGAACATTTCTCTTTAACAGGAGATGATTTTCAGAACATTTCTCTTTAACAGGAGATGATTTTCAGAACATTTCTTTTTAACAGGAGATGATTTTCAGAACATTTCTCTTTAACAGGAGATGATTTTCAGAACATTTCTCTCTAACAAGAGATGATTTTCAGAACATTTATCTTTAACAGGAGATGATTTTCAGAACATTTCTCTTTAACAGGAGATGATTTTCAGAACATTTCTCTTTAACAGGAGATGATTTTCAGAACATTTATCTTTAACAGCAGATGATTTCAGAACATTTCTCTTTAACAGGAGACGATCTGCAGACTATTTCTCCTTAACAGGAAACGATCTGCAGACTATTTCTCTTTAACAGGGACAATCTGCAGAACATTTCACTTTAACAGGAGACGATCTGCAGAACATTTCACTTTAACAGGAGACGATCTGCAGAACATTTCACTTTAATAGGAGACGATCTGCAAAACATTTTACTTTAAAAAGAGACGATCTGCAGAACATTTCACTTTAATAGGAGACGATCTGCAGAATATTTCTCTTTAGCAGGAAACGGTCTGCAGAATATTTTACTTTAAAAGGAGACGATATGCAGAACATTTCACTTTAACAGGAGGCAATGTGCACAACATTTCTCTTTAGCAGGAAACGGTCTGCAGAATATTTTACTTTAAAAGGAGACAATCTGCAGAACATTTCACTTTAACAGGAGACGATCTACAGAATATTTCTCTTTAGCAGGAAACGGTCTGCAGAATATTTTACTTTAAAATGAGACGATCTGCGGGATATTTCACTTTAAAAGGAGATGATCTGCGGGATATTTCACTTTAAAAGGAGATGATCTGCAAAATATTTTAATTTAAAAGGAGACGATCTGCAGAACATTTCACTTTAATAGGAGACGATCTGCAGAACATTTCACTTTAATAGGAGAGTAGTTTGTTCACACCCCACCGATTCCCCTTTGCACAGTGCTTCCCCCCTATGACGTCACCGACCACGCCCCCTATGACGTCACCGACCACGCCCCCTATGACGCAACATGACGTAATCATTACATAATCATTACGTAACCGGTCACGCCCCTTTATTAATAATTCCTCCCCTTTATTAAACCCCCTTTCCCCTCAGTGGCGCCATCTGTTGACAGTGAGAAGTACTATTTTCCCAAAAAACCCCTATTTTTATTCTAATTCTTCGATTTTTGATTTCCCCCTTTATAAAAAAATTCCACCCCCTTATGAAAAAACCCCTGGCGTCATCTGGTGCCTGTGAGGAACACTAATTCTCCAAAAACCCTTATTTTAATTCTTTGATTTCCCCCTCCTATTAAAAATTACTCCCCCCTATTAAAAATTTCTCCCCCCTTATGAAAAAACCCTGATGCCTTCTGTTGACAATGAAGAGTACTATTTTCGGAAAAACCTCCTTATTTTAACTCTAATTCCCGATTTTTCTTTATTTTGTCCCAATGGTTGACCTATATTTTAAGCCCTCCCCCTTATGAAAAACCCTCTGGTTGACCATTTTAAGGCCCCACTCCTTCACTCGGCTGATGCAAGTCTCAGAATAATTGCATGGAACGATTGACTGGTCTTAGAATAATTGTACAGAAAAGGATGATACAAAATTCCTTAGTAATTAAACACTCATCAAAATTCCCTTACCTCTATTAAAAATCATCCTACAGTTGAAACTCATTTTACTCTTACTGTTTCCATAGAAAATACCATAGGGTGAAATTAATAATGGTTTAAATTATTCGTAGGGATGACATGTTAAATCTGCTTTTAGAACACACGTCTGCAGTGGAAAAATTTTCAAACTCCGTTAATCAACTCCCTAGTAATTAAACACTCGTCAAAATATTCCTCACCTTTATTAAAATCACTCCACGGTCGAAATAAAAATCAGTTTTTCTGTAGAGGTGTTTCACCGGGGAAAAAAAAAATCGTCCCTCGCTCTGTGGATTCCGTCCGACTGTCTTGCTGTGGCTTAGTGCGGGTCAGATTTTTCAGATATTATAGCATTCTTTATAACTAGCTTTTTCTATGTATTTCTTACATCAAAGCCAACACTAGCACTGAACTCTTTTGAATGCAGATCTCAAATTGTAAATCAACTCACAGAGTTGTATTTATTCCTTAGTAATTAAAACTCTTTGCTATTCATTTAGCCAGGACGACTAAACGATTCCTTTATAATTAAAATTCCCTGCTATTAAACTCCCTAGTAATTAAACACTCGTCAAAATTCCCTTACCTTTATTAAATAAAACAGTTTTCTGTAGAGGCGTTTTATCGAAAAAAAAAAACTTCTCCTCGGCAACGAGAGTCGAACGCGTTACCCACAGCTTCACTCTGTGAACTCCTAACAAGAACCAACCTGCAATGGAAAAGGCATTCCTGAAGTCGTACGTGGAGTCATGCCCACACGTGTCCGTTTACCGGTCAGGTAGCAACGAAACATCTCGTGACACAATCGCCCTGGGAGGTTGAGTGTCCAGCGCTCAGCAGTGTGATGACTCATACGATGTTGTTCTCTGAGGGTAGGTGACGTCACAACAAGGGGAAAGTAACGTGGAGTGACCAGCGAGTGACACGTATCAGAAGACTGAGCACTGGGGATGTTTAACCTTCAGTATAATTTTACACAGTGTGTTAGGATTAACAACTCTTATAACATAGTTATTGCGGGTAGGCTCCCTCTCCCACTTTTAAAATTTAGATCTTACACCGACAGTCTTTTCATATACGTATTTTTATAACCATTTTAAAACCAACACTTATTTCTTTTATCCCTAGCGATTACTGGTTGTTGCATTTTTTACTAGAAGAAACCCTACCCCTGCAGTAACAGCCCCCGCAGAAAATAAAAAAATGCTATCGGGCGAAAAATTAATAAAATCTGATTTTATTCGTCGTGATGAAAAATATTGATGGGGTAATAGGTTCGACTTAAAAGACTTCGTGTTCGGATCCTCACCACGGACAACCTCTCGCTGACGGACGGTTAAACCCTACGAAATTATTCAAACGGGGAATCACAAGGTTTTTATTGACGAATGAATCTTGGACCTGTACTGCTTCCGTACATCGTGAAAACCCACTCACAGCCTTGATCCGTGTTCCCAATTTCCTTTACTAAGTCACTTCAAAAAACATTGTGATTGCAAAAGTATGACTAACAGTTTTATTACGCCACGTTTTAAAAATACTTATTACTGCTGTATCCGCGGTACGGGAGAGTAACACTGTTCGAAGAAAAATCAGGTAAAACAGTTTAAAAAAAAAAATCGTTTCCTCCGTCGTTTGCGTATGTCTCATCACGCTGGTGAAACCGGGTGAAAAAAAATTTTTTTTTGTACGAAGTAGAATGTTAAAAGTACGTCGCGTGCAAAAACTTTAGTTCCATCACGAATGCACATTAATGGAGTAGGGAGGTCGTAGTTTAATACTTCAGCTATAAAAAAAAATAATACAATGTCTCACACACACCTCTCCACTTGTCTACACTAATCCGCTGAAATTTCATTTGCAACGGAGGCTGATACTTCGAATCCGCTATATGTTCCGGAGCTGCAGTGGAATGCATGGCCCTTGCTGAATGCTACGCTATCAGAAGTCCATGTGGCTGTCACGTTCTCCAAGCTCTCAGAATATTACTATACTTATAACTGATCTAATATTACTTATAACTGATCTAAAGTCCGTTTTAATCAATACTTATTTCTTTCAACTCTGCGACTATTGGGCTGGCACATTTTCACTAGAAGGACCGCCTCACAGTGGCAATCCCACAGAAAAAATTAATAAAAGGAAAAAATCTGATTTTATTCCCCCTGATGAAAAATATTGAAGGTAATAGGGTGGATCTAAAAGGCCCGTGTTCGGATCCTTGCCCCGAATGGTTTTTAACAAAAGTCCTACGAAATTAAAAACTATCCCGTTACACGACGGCGTTGTTTAAAAATACTTATTACGGCTGTATCCTCAGCAAACTCTTTCCTAGGAAGTAACGCTACTCGATGCAGCCCCAGTTACATGCTTTTACCGGGTAAAGACTGTGCGTCAGAATGTTAAAAGTAGAATTCATACGTTTCCGTGAAAAAAAAAAAACTTTAGTTCCTGCTTAAAGGAGTATGGTTCGATTCACGATTCAGGAAGAATAGGATTTGACCTCGTGCATTAGAAAAGGGAACAAATCCGTCCCCGGTGTCCTTTGTTAGGTTGTAGTATTAGTATCCTTATACAAGCTCACTTCAAATTTTCATGTGACATTCTGGGGTTGAGTTTCAACCTTTTTATTTTTTCCAACCGCGATAATGCGCAGTTTTCTGCGGAACGCGAGCGACTTCGACGCCAAGGACGACCCGCACTAAACGATACGACCGTGCACTAGAAAACCGTGAACGGACTTGTGTGAAACGTAATGTACAGAGCTTGACAACAGTAATATAGACTGGGATCCTCGCTCACTATACTATCATAACCCTCGAGAAATTATCAAATATGAATAGACCTCTGTAAAGTTCCGACCCCACAATCTTCTGAGTTCATTCCCCGGTCGATGCGGTCAGGATCACAAGGGATGTTTTACACATTAACGACTTTTTCTGACATTCGCTAATCAAAGTGTCTATCTACACATCAGACTTGTCATTACATCGACAAACTACCTGTCCATAGGCTGAGTAAGCATTTAGAATGAAAGATTGAGTCTGCTTCACGACACAGATTCGTAAAACGCTCATTAATTATTTTGTGAGAGAAAGCATGCATAAAGTTCAAACACTAATACATCTTCCCTTTCTAATAAACCATACGATCAAAGTAGATAAATTGCAAGCATCATCGGATCTGATTCCGTATATCTGCTTACGACGAAAATCTCACAATAGCCTATTTAGTACTTTAACCTCCCGATACAGTATGTGACTAGGTCGTTTAACTAAATTACGTGCATAAACGAAAATGTAAAGGGATATCTGTAAATTCGCACAACGGGATAGGTGAATATTTTCACAATTCTTTTGAAGGCAGAATAACTGTGACGAGAGAGAAAGTATAAAAATGCAGTGGGATGGCTGTAAAAACAACAGATTACAGCGCAAATACTGTAAGATAGAAAAAACGACTATTAACAAGTGTCATATAAGGAGCGACCGATAAAAGTCACACCGTAGCGGAAGGAGTAATGCAGGAAAAATCATAAAATATTAACCCCCCCTCCCCCACGCTGGTAAATCACGGTCCATTGCGTACACACGGATGAATATCACAAAAATACTTTGCATATAGTAAAGAACCACCGAAGTTTGGAAATTTAAAATCTGAAAACTCACTGTTTATAGTATTTCCGTGAAAAGTCACCCCCCAGAATCGAGATCTAGCTCTGTCGCCAGTTATTCCAGCGTACTATCTCTTTTCAGCACGTTTGAATAAGTGCATGTGAAAGTGGCTAGCTGCAGACACAAGCTTTTCGACAAAGATAGGATGTTTCACTACAATCTAACACGGAGATGTCTGTTAAGTTATTTTTTCCTCCTATTTCTACACTAGTGTCGAAGTCTTAGAACAAGTGGTTCGGGTTAGCACACGTTTTTGATATTATCTTGTTTGGCAATCTGAAAGACACTGTCTGTGGAACATTACCCCCCTGCAAGCTAGTACTAATTACTTTACGATTCTGAGGGACGAAGGTTGAAATCGTTGGCAGATATTTTTCAGAAATATGTAATCAACCATAGTGTTCGGATATTTGATCCATAGTAAGACATGAACGATGTTTACCTGCCATCAGCGACCCCTTCTACGGATCGTATGAGAGGTAATTGTTACGCCAATTAGCTACGTGAAGTCGTGTTTATTTTTAAAAGCAAAGACACACTAATTACCGACTAGCTAGAGAACGATATATTAACCTACTAAAGTTTGATTTTAACGATCAGATAGTGTATATATCATCACTTTTTTAGTTCATAATAATATTCCAACTTTTAAAGGAAATATTGTCTCGTTATAAGCGATTACATACAAAGAAATACACACTCTATACTTTAAATCTATAGAGACAACGATCACTATCCCAGGAACACATCTGTGAAATATCACCACATTTTTGTTTTTAACGTACGGTTGAATCGTTCTACGATGCTAGCTTTGGTTTCCCATCCCTTTCTTTTACACCCACCCGATATAAAACATTCGACCCAACATAGCTTGCTAGCTGTGCGAGGCCTTGATACAGAGAACAATATTAACACTTCTAAGGCTGATCTTAAAATCCCCGTTAACTATACAAAAGAAATCACATTGACAAAAATATCAGAGACATTCATATTTATTTACATTAAGGTCACATTAATATTTAGTTCGTACATACCAGTTCACCGTGCACCTCTTTTAGTACTGTTGCAAAGTTCAATTTAGACATAAACGCGACATTAGCAGGACGATTTAGTTCGATACATGATTCTTCCACAAAACTTACGGCAATATCAGTTAGATTAACGTTTCTTACCACTTCGGGGAAATAATCGTAAGCTGATTCAGCGTTTATGGTGAGGCACGAATGGCGAAGTTGACTCGGATGATCCACTTCACACCCGAAACAGTTCTTACGTAGCAGCGTAAACAGTTCTTTTCGGAGATCTGTTTTCAAAGTCCGCTTTAAACAGTCCATAAGCTTTACGAAATCACTGCTGTCTTGTTCAAGGGGTCGATCGTTAGATGGTGGGCTTCGAGGAAGATTTGCCGCTAATTCTACCTTCCGCACTGCATTCCAAAATTTACCGTTTTCAAACTTCAGCGCCATCAAACTGTAGGTGATTGGATCGCATAAATCTGTCAACCGATGCCACTGTTCGACGCTGAGCCGAACCGATGACGAAAATACAAGTCCTCCGTCACGGGGGATGCTTTTTTTAATGACCACGCCGTGTCCACCTTTGAGCACGACGAGGCAAACCATAGCGTCCAGTTCATACTCGCCGTATTCGACATCTTCGAACGCTTCGACGATTGTAGACGCATACGAAACCAGTCCATGCCACTGCTCTTCAGACAGCATCACACCGTCCTTTGTAGGATATAGTTTTAACGAGTCATCACTCTGGAACACACGTATGTGCACTTTAGGATATGACCGATATTCACAAACGCTCGCAAACAAATCCGATCCGAGTTGAAACATATGGCTATCATCATCTCTAACAGCAAGTCGCTTCGCAGGAAGATCACCATCGGTCAGGGAACGTTTAGCACAAGCCATAGCAAGTCGATACTGGAAAAAATAATGCCTTACAGCCCCGTCGAAGGGTAATACTTATACCTTAAACCTGTGACGTGTCCCTGTAACTCCATCCCATTGGTCGAGATCTGGTAGATTTGCCATCTCTTAGTAAACATGATGACGTCTACAAATATTTACGAGCCTGTATAGACGTGCTTTCGAAATATGCATGTGGGGCTCCTTTAAAACGGAAATCGTGGGAGCTTTTGATCACAAAAACCTTTCAGAATATCTCTGAAATTACAAACAGATAAGGGGGGTTGAATTCATTAACAGAGTATTTCAAAAGTATCTTAAAAACACACTCATAATGAAACCAAAGCTAGCATCGTAGAACGATTCAACCGTACGTTAAAAACAAAAACGTGGTGATATTTCACAGGTGTGTTCCATGGAGGCGCCACTGAGGGGGAAAGGGGGGTGTTTTAATAAGGGGAGTGGCCTGTTACGTATTCATTACGTAATCATTACCGTGTGTCCGTGTGTACGCAATGGACCGTGATTTACCAGCGTGGGGGAGGGGGGGTTAATATTTTATGATTTTTCCTGCATTACTCCTTCCGCTACGGTGTGACTTTTATCGGTCGCTCCTTATATGACACTTGTTAATAGTCGTTTTTTCTATCTTACAGTATTTGCGCTGTAATCTGTTGTTTTTACAGCCATCCCACTGCATTTTTATACTTTCTCTCTCGTCACAGTTATTCTGCCTTCAAAAGAATTGTGAAAATATTCACCTATCCCGTTGTGCGAATTTACAGATATCCCTTTACATTTTCGTTTATGCACGTAATTTAGTTAAACGACCTAGTCACATACTGTATCGGGAGGTTAAAGTACTAAATAGGCTATTGTGAGATTTTCGTCGTAAGCAGATATACGGAATCAGATCCGATGATGCTTGCAATTTATCTACTTTGATCGTATGGTTTATTAGAAAGGGAAGATGTATTAGTGTTTGAACTTTATGCATGCTTTCTCTCACAAAATAATTAATGAGCGTTTTACGAATCTGTGTCGTGAAGCAGACTCAATCTTTCATTCTAAATGCTTACTCAGCCTATGGACAGGTAGTTTGTCGATGTAATGACAAGTCTGATGTGTAGATAGACACTTTGATTAGCGAATGTCAGAAAAAGTCGTTAATGTGTAAAACATCCCTTGTGATCCTGACCGCATCGACCGGGGAATGAACTCAGAAGATTGTGGGGTCGGAACTTTACAGAGGTCTATTCATATTTGATAATTTCTCGAGGGTTATGATAGTATAGTGAGCGAGGATCCCAGTCTATATTACTGTTGTCAAGCTCTGTACATTACGTTTCACACAAGTCCGTTCACGGTTTTCTAGTGCACGGTCGTATCGTTTAGTGCGGGTCGTCCTTGGCGTCGAAGTCGCTCGCGTTCCGCAGAAAACTGCGCATTATCGCGGTTGGAAAAAATAAAAAGGTTGAAACTCAACCCCAGAATGTCACATGAAAATTTGAAGTGAGCTTGTATAAGGATACTAATACTACAACCTAACAAAGGACACCGGGGACGGATTTGTTCCCTTTTCTAATGCACGAGGTCAAATCCTATTCTTCCTGAATCGTGAATCGAACCATACTCCTTTAAGCAGGAACTAAAGTTTTTTTTTTTTCACGGAAACGTATGAATTCTACTTTTAACATTCTGACGCACAGTCTTTACCCGGTAAAAGCATGTAACTGGGGCTGCATCGAGTAGCGTTACTTCCTAGGAAAGAGTTTGCTGAGGATACAGCCGTAATAAGTATTTTTAAACAACGCCGTCGTGTAACGGGATAGTTTTTAATTTCGTAGGACTTTTGTTAAAAACCATTCGGGGCAAGGATCCGAACACGGGCCTTTTAGATCCACCCTATTACCTTCAATATTTTTCATCAGGGGGAATAAAATCAGATTTTTTCCTTTTATTAATTTTTTCTGTGGGATTGCCACTGTGAGGCGGTCCTTCTAGTGAAAATGTGCCAGCCCAATAGTCGCAGAGTTGAAAGAAATAAGTATTGATTAAAACGGACTTTAGATCAGTTATAAGTAATATTAGATCAGTTATAAGTATAGTAATATTCTGAGAGCTTGGAGAACGTGACAGCCACATGGACTTCTGATAGCGTAGCATTCAGCAAGGGCCATGCATTCCACTGCAGCTCCGGAACATATAGCGGATTCGAAGTATCAGCCTCCGTTGCAAATGAAATTTCAGCGGATTAGTGTAGACAAGTGGAGAGGTGTGTGTGAGACATTGTATTATTTTTTTTTATAGCTGAAGTATTAAACTACGACCTCCCTACTCCATTAATGTGCATTCGTGATGGAACTAAAGTTTTTGCACGCGACGTACTTTTAACATTCTACCTCGTACAAAAAAAAATTTTTTTTCACCCGGTTTCACCAGCGTGATGAGACATACGCAAACGACGGAGGAAACGATTTTTTTTTTTTAAACTGTTTTACCTGATTTTTCTTCGAACAGTGTTACTCTCCCGTACCGCGGATACAGCAGTAATAAGTATTTTTAAAACGTGGCGTAATAAAACTGTTAGTCATACTTTTGCAATCACAATGTTTTTTGAAGTGACTTAGTAAAGGAAATTGGGAACACGGATCAAGGCTGTGAGTGGGTTTTCACGATGTACGGAAGCAGTACAGGTCCAAGATTCATTCGTCAATAAAAACCTTGTGATTCCCCGTTTGAATAATTTCGTAGGGTTTAACCGTCCGTCAGCGAGAGGTTGTCCGTGGTGAGGATCCGAACACGAAGTCTTTTAAGTCGAACCTATTACCCCATCAATATTTTTCATCACGACGAATAAAATCAGATTTTATTAATTTTTCGCCCGATAGCATTTTTTTATTTTCTGCGGGGGCTGTTACTGCAGGGGTAGGGTTTCTTCTAGTAAAAAATGCAACAACCAGTAATCGCTAGGGATAAAAGAAATAAGTGTTGGTTTTAAAATGGTTATAAAAATACGTATATGAAAAGACTGTCGGTGTAAGATCTAAATTTTAAAAGTGGGAGAGGGAGCCTACCCGCAATAACTATGTTATAAGAGTTGTTAATCCTAACACACTGTGTAAAATTATACTGAAGGTTAAACATCCCCAGTGCTCAGTCTTCTGATACGTGTCACTCGCTGGTCACTCCACGTTACTTTCCCCTTGTTGTGACGTCACCTACCCTCAGAGAACAACATCGTATGAGTCATCACACTGCTGAGCGCTGGACACTCAACCTCCCAGGGCGATTGTGTCACGAGATGTTTCGTTGCTACCTGACCGGTAAACGGACACGTGTGGGCATGACTCCACGTACGACTTCAGGAATGCCTTTTCCATTGCAGGTTGGTTCTTGTTAGGAGTTCACAGAGTGAAGCTGTGGGTAACGCGTTCGACTCTCGTTGCCGAGGAGAAGTTTTTTTTTTTCGATAAAACGCCTCTACAGAAAACTGTTTTATTTAATAAAGGTAAGGGAATTTTGACGAGTGTTTAATTACTAGGGAGTTTAATAGCAGGGAATTTTAATTATAAAGGAATCGTTTAGTCGTCCTGGCTAAATGAATAGCAAAGAGTTTTAATTACTAAGGAATAAATACAACTCTGTGAGTTGATTTACAATTTGAGATCTGCATTCAAAAGAGTTCAGTGCTAGTGTTGGCTTTGATGTAAGAAATACATAGAAAAAGCTAGTTATAAAGAATGCTATAATATCTGAAAAATCTGACCCGCACTAAGCCACAGCAAGACAGTCGGACGGAATCCACAGAGCGAGGGACGATTTTTTTTTTCCCCGGTGAAACACCTCTACAGAAAAACTGATTTTTATTTCGACCGTGGAGTGATTTTAATAAAGGTGAGGAATATTTTGACGAGTGTTTAATTACTAGGGAGTTGATTAACGGAGTTTGAAAATTTTTCCACTGCAGACGTGTGTTCTAAAAGCAGATTTAACATGTCATCCCTACGAATAATTTAAACCATTATTAATTTCACCCTATGGTATTTTCTATGGAAACAGTAAGAGTAAAATGAGTTTCAACTGTAGGATGATTTTTAATAGAGGTAAGGGAATTTTGATGAGTGTTTAATTACTAAGGAATTTTGTATCATCCTTTTCTGTACAATTATTCTAAGACCAGTCAATCGTTCCATGCAATTATTCTGAGACTTGCATCAGCCGAGTGAAGGAGTGGGGCCTTAAAATGGTCAACCAGAGGGTTTTTCATAAGGGGGAGGGCTTAAAATATAGGTCAACCATTGGGACAAAATAAAGAAAAATCGGGAATTAGAGTTAAAATAAGGAGGTTTTTCCGAAAATAGTACTCTTCATTGTCAACAGAAGGCATCAGGGTTTTTTCATAAGGGGGGAGAAATTTTTAATAGGGGGGAGTAATTTTTAATAGGAGGGGGAAATCAAAGAATTAAAATAAGGGTTTTTGGAGAATTAGTGTTCCTCACAGGCACCAGATGACGCCAGGGGTTTTTTCATAAGGGGGTGGAATTTTTTTATAAAGGGGGAAATCAAAAATCGAAGAATTAGAATAAAAATAGGGTTTTTTTGGGAAAATAGTACTTCTCACTGTCAACAGATGGCGCCACTGAGGGGAAAGGGGGTTTAATAAAGGGGGAGGAATTATTAATAAAGGGGCGTGACCGGTTACGTAATGATTATGTAATGATTACGTCATGCTGCGTCATAGGGGGCGTGGTCGGTGACGTCATAGGGGGCGTGGTCGGTGACGTCATAGGGGGGAAAGCACTGTGCAAAGGGGGATCGGTGGGGTGTGAACAAACTACTTAGGAGACGATCTGCAGAATATTTCTCTTTAGCAGGAAACGGTCTGCAGAATATTTTACTTTAAAAGGAGACGATCTGCAGAACATTTCACTTTAACAGAAGACGATCTGCAGAATATTTCTCTTTAGCAGGAAACGGTCTGCAGAATATTTTACTTTAAAAGGAGACGATCTGCAGAACATTTCACTTTAACAGGAGACGATCTCCAGAATATTTTACTTTAAAAGGAGACGATCTGCAGAACATTTCACTTTAACAGGAGACGATCTGCAGAACATTTCGCTTTAGCAGGAGACGATCTGCAGAACATTTCAATTTAACAGGTGATCATCTTCAGAACATTTCTCTTGACTGAACAAATTGAAGTTCGCAGAGGAATAGCTTCGTTAAAAATTCCTTAATTTATGTTTTGTGTGGATTTGGGTATTTCAATTACTTCGAAGAATCCATCAGTTAGCATGGGAGGAGAAAATATCATTAAGCCTCCCTGCTTGTAGAACGGTTATTCTTCTGTTCCTAGATTTTTAACTTTTGCTTGATGTTTGCTTTTCAACGGAAAATTTAATATTCCCGTTTTACGTTCTTTCAAGTTACTATATATATTATTGCAATACTTATACACTGGTTTCCATAAATTAAGGAAAATAATTAAGAAAAATGTGATTGCAGATAAAGATCTCAATCATATAAATCAATATCTCGATTTTCAACAATAGTCGTTCAGTATTTAATGAGTTATGGAAGTTTGAATATTTAACAACAGCAATGTCAGTCTTAAGAAACTTATACAAAACTGAAGAATAGTAAAAGAATTCTTTACACAAAGTTCTAAAATATAAACTTATTTTATTAACCACTTTGATACAATACTTATTACTAAGTTTTAATTAACTTCTGATGTCAATTTTTGCGGCTGGCATTGCAATCGCTAAATATTCAAACTTCCATAACTCATTAAATATTGAACGAATATTGTTGAAAATCGAGATATTGATTTATTTGATTGAGATATTTACCTGCAATCACATTTTTCAAAACAAAAGAACTTATTTTAGAAGTTATAGAGCTTACGTTAGCTTCCCATTGACTTTACTTAGGGATTTTCCTTAATTTATAGAAACCAATGTATATTTACTATTTTTTGAGCCGGGGTAGCTCAGTCGGTAACACGCCAAACACGTACACTGCAGTTCTCAGGTTCGAGTCCCCCTGGGTCAGCGTTGAGATTTATCTCCCTCAGAACTCCCTGCCCACTGGGGGCGGGAACGGCTCAGTCGGTAGCGCGCCAGGCTCGTAATCTGTAGTTCCCAGGTTCGAGTCCCAACTGGGTCAGCGTTGAGATTTATCTCCGCAAAAATTCCCCGCCCTGCCCACGGTCAGTAGGGGACACCGATGGGCTTGGAAAGGCCGCCGTCCGTCGGATGGGACGTTAAGCCGTGGCCCCGTGTGCGGGAGAGAGATACCCTGTGCACGTTAAAGAACACGCTGGATGGCCTTGACGGGAGGCTACCATCTGTCTCCCAACAGCTGTTCCAGTGGGTCCCCTCCCCCAACCTTCTCTGAGCCTTCGGGGTCCATGTGACCTGGCCATTTAGCCCATGGTGTGCAAAAAAGTGCCGCTCAGAGGTAAAACAACCCACAACCCTGCCCACTGTCAGTAGGGGATACCGATAGGCTTGGAAAAGCTGCTATCCGTCGGATGGAATATTAAGCCATGGTCCGTGTGAGCGAGAGTGTGCACATTAAAGAACACGCTGGATGGCCTTGATGGGAGGCTTACCATATGCCTCCCAACAGTTGTTCCAATGGGTCCTCTCCCCCAACATTTTCTAAACTCTCGGGGTCCTTGTGACCTGGCTATTTAGCCCATTGTGTGGAAAAAAGTGCCGCTCTGAGGTGTAAAAATCCAATGTTAAAGAACACCCTGAATGGTCTTGACGGGAGGCTTACCTTATGCCTCCCAACAGCTGTTCCAATGAGTCCTCTCCCCCAACCTTTTCTAAGCTCTCGGGGTCCTTGTGACCTGGCTATTTAGTCCATTGTGTGGAAAAAAGTGCCGCTCTGAGGTTTAAAAAATCCAATGTTAAAGAACACCGTGAATGGTCTAGACGGGAGGCTTACCTTATGCCTCCCAACAACTGTTCCAATGGGTCCTCTCCCCCAACCTTTTCTAAGCTCTCGGGGTCCTTGTGACCTGGCTATTTAGCCCATTGTGTGGAAAAAAGTGCCGATCTGAGGTTTAAAAATCCAATGTTAAAGAACACCCTGAATGGTCTTGACGGGAGGCTTACCTTATGCCTCCCAACAGCTGTTCCAATGGGTCCTCTCCCCAACCTTTTCTGAGCCCTCGGAATCCTTGTGACCTGGCTATTTAGCCCATTGTGTGCAAAAAAGTGCCGCTCTGAGGTTTAAAAATCCAACGTTAAAGAACACCCTGAATGATCTTGACGGGAGGCTTACCATTTGCCTCCCAACAGCTGTTCCAGTGGGTCCCCTCCCCCAACCTTTTCTGAGCCCTCGGAGTCCTTGTGACCTAGCCATTTAACCCATTGTCCACAAAAGAATGCCGCTCAGAAGGAAAGCAATCCAACTATTTTTTCCTTAGTAAAAAAAAAATAGAAATTGTTTATCGTTTAAAGTAAATAATAATTTGATATATGCTACCGTTTTGATCTATGCTTTCATATTTGTTAAAATTCCTTACGTGATAAAAAAAAACAATGGACGCTATTATGAAACCAGCGTAGCTAAATTGTGGAAAAAAATCGCTTATTAGAATCAAAATAACTCTTAAAAAATACCATTCGCAGGTCTCTGTTATCAGCAAATCTCACGTGAGGGATCTAATGAGGACTTCGGATTACCGAGACTTTAAGTATAGATTTATGAGCAGATGATTTATAGGCCACTGACCAAAGTTTTCCTGGTTGCCACTCATGACGTTAACCTTCTGGTAACATCGTTTACGATCTTTTTGCCTGCTTCATCATCACAAATATTTTATCTGAGAATGCCTCTTACTGTTGTTCTGCTAACCTTGTTAAATATATGAAATTTTTCCGCATTCTTCTCATTAAGGAAAAAAATTAATCACTTCGAATTACCTGGCCTTTTATGATCTTCCAAGCTAGGAACAGCGTCGAACGACAAATTTGATTTAACAAACCATTTCTTCTGAGGTAGTGAAGCATGATGAGCCATTTGGAAGCGGTTGCCCATGGCCGGTACTCATGGATCATTGCTAGCATTCGAAACGCATCCCACGGTTAAGTATGCGAGCGAATTATGGACGATTTATAGCTTTATTTATCGAATTAGAGGAGTGGTTGTGGTGGGGGGGGGGCGAGAAGAGTGAAAATGTAGCGGAGATTTCTTCCCTAATGTGCGGAAGAATTTTAATCGGCGATGAATTATCGATGTTTGGTTGCCTGCCGAACTATTTTCATTTTGGCATTAATCATACGCTTAAATGTACTATGGCGGGGAAAGGGAGACTTATTCTTTATTTTCCCCCCATTTTTATTTGGATGGTGAGAAAGAAACTCTGTTAGAAGCAAAATGAGATACAGCCGCTCGAAAAAGTATCCGAACGCTACGAATGATTACAGAATTCAGAAAAATATCTGGCAACTTTTTTTAGAGATTAGTGATCTGGCAACCTTAGTGTCACATGTATCCGAACACTATGGTTGATTACAGAATTCAGAAAAAATATCTGGCAACGATTTTCTTAGAAATTAGTGATCTGGCAACCTTCGTGTCACGTGCATCCGAACACTATGGTTGATTACAGAATTCAGAAAAAATATCTGGCAACGATTTTCTTAGAAATTAGTGATTTGGCAACCTTCGTGTCACGTGCATCCGAACACTATGGTTGATTACAGAATTCAGAAAAAATATCTGGCAACGATTTTTTTTAGAAATTAGTGATTTGGCAACCTTCGTGTCACGTGCATCCGAACATTATGGTTGATTACAGAATTCAGAAAAAATATCTGGCAACGATTTTTTTAGAAATTAGTGATCTGGCAACCTTCGTGTCACGTGCATCCGAACACTATGGTTGATTACAGAATTCAGAAAAAATATCTGGCAACGGTTTTTTTTAGAAATTAGTGATTTGGCAACCTTCGTGTCACGTGCATCCGAACATTATGGTTGATTACAGAATTCAGAAAAAATATCTGGCAACGATTTTTTTAGAAATTAGTGATCTGGCAACCTTCGTGTCACGTGCATCCGAACATTATGGTTGATTACAGAATTCAGAAAAAATATCTGGCAACGATTTTCTTAGAAATTAGTGATTTGGCAACCTTCGTGTCACGTGCATCCGAACACTATGGTTGATTACAGAATTCAGAAAAAATATCTGGCAACGATTTTTTTAGAAATTAGTGATTTGGCAACCTTCGTGTCACGTGCATCCGAACATTATGGTTGATTACAGAATTCAGAAAAAATATCTGGCAACGATTTTTTTAGAAATTAGTGATCTGGCAACCTTCGTGTCACGTGCATCCGAACACTATGGTTGATTACAGAATTCAGAAAAAATATCTGGCAACGATTTTCTTAGAAATTAGTGATTTGGCAACCTTCGTGTCACGTGCATCCGAACACTATGGTTGATTACAGAATTCAGAAAAATATCTGGCAACGATTTTTTCAGAAATTAGTGATTTGACAACCTTCGTGTCACGTGCATCCGAACATTATGGTTGATTACAGAATTCAGAAAAAATATCTGGCAACGATTTTTTTAGAAATTAGTGATCTGGCAACCTTCGTGTCACGTGCATCCGAACACTATGGTTGATTACAGAATTCAGAAAAAATATCTGGCAACGATTTTCTTAGAAATTAGTGATTTGGCAACCTTCGTGTCACGTGCATCCGAACACTATGGTTGATTACAGAATTCAGAAAAATATCTGGCAACGATTTTTTTAGAAATTAGTGATTTGGCAACCTTCGTGTCACGTGCATCCGAACACTATGGTTGATTACAGAATTCAGAAAAAATATCTGGCAACGATTTTCTTAGAAATTAGTGATTTGGCAACCTTCGTGTCACGTGCATCCGAACACTATGGTTGATTACAGAATTCAGAAAAATATCTGGCAACGATTTTTTTAGAAATTAGTGATTTGACAACCTTCGTGTCACGTGCATCCGAACATTATGGTTGATTACAGAATTCAGAAAAAATATCTGGCAACGATTTTTTTAGAAATTAGTGATTTGGCAACCTTCGTGTCACGTGCATCCGAACACTATGGTTGATTACAGAATTCAGAAAAAATATCTGGCAACGATTTTCTTAGAAATTAGTGATTTGGCAACCTTCGTGTCACGTGCATCCGAACACTATGGTTGATTACAGAATTCAGAAAAATATCTGGCAACGATTTTTTTAGAAATTAGTGATTTGACAACCTTCGTGTCACGTGCATCCGAACATTATGGTTGATTACAGAATTCAGAAAAAATATCTGGCAACGATTTTTTTAGAAATTAGTGATCTGGCAACCTTCGTGTCACGTGCATCCGAACACTATGGTTGATTACAGAATTCAGAAAAAATATCTGGCAACGATTTTCTTAGAAATTAGTGATTTGGCAACCTTCGTGTCACGTGCATCCGAACACTATGGTTGATTACAGAATTCAGAAAAATATCTGGCAACGATTTTTTTAGAAATTAGTGATTTGACAACCTTCGTGTCACGTGCATCCGAACATTATGGTTGATTACAGAATTCAGAGAAAATATCTGGCAACGATTTTTTTAGAAATTAGTGATTTGGCAACCTTCGTGTCACGTGCATCCGAACACTATGGTTGATTACAGAATTCAGAAAAAATATCTGGCAACGATTTTCTTAGAAATTAGTGATTTGGCAACCTTCGTGTCACGTGCATCCGAACACTATGGTTGATTACAGAATTCAGAAAAATATCTGGCAACGATTTTTTTAGAAAATAGTGATTTGACAACCTTCGTGTCACGTGCATCCGAACATTATGGTTGATTACAGAATTCAGAAAAAATATCTGGCAACGATTTTTTTAGAAATTAGTGATTTGGCAACCTTCGTGTCACGTGCATCCGAACACTATGGTTGATTACAGAATTCAGAAAAAATATCTGGCAACGATTTTCTTAGAAATTAGTGATTTGGCAACCTTCGTGTCATGTGACACGAAGGTTGCCAGATCACTGATTTCTAAAAAAATCATTGCCAGATATTTTTTTCTGAATTCTGTAATCAACCATAGCTTTCGGATATTTTTTTGAGCGACTGTAGCAGATCTTTCGAACAGAACATTTAGTCTAAATTATTTCAACCCACGTAAAAAACTAATATCGTTTAACGATAGGTTTTTTGACTAGAACATTCGCTTTGGCTTTCTTTGATAATGGTGTTTCCGCTAAGAGTAAAACAGAAGTGCACAATTTCAAGACAAATCAGGAAGCCGCGGAGCAATGCTCTCGTCTAATGATCAGAGAGACTTCAGGCCAATGTAATGAAGCATTTAACTTGGTTTTAAAGCAGTGCCATGAGCCCATTAAGGAAATGCATTTGTTTCTTTAGCTGGGATTATAAATATTGCATCCGAGTGGTAATTGGATGAGAGCAGCGAAACAGTAAAAGAAGGAGATAGAGAAGGGTAGAAAAAGAAAAAAATTAAACACAAATAAAGAGAAAGGAAAGAGAATGACGACGGAGAAATCTTTGGAGGAAATCTTAAGAGGAAAACTGAAAAACAGTGGAAATTAAAAAACTAGAAAGTTCAAACACCTTTCGTGAATATGGGGATGTTCATTTTGGAAATTGTAAAAAAAGTTGAGTTTAACCTCCTCATCCAGGGAGAAAGGACTTATCACTAAACTCTAACATTTATATATCAAATTTCTGTCATAAACAGTGTATACAACATTAAAGTTTTGTCTTTTTCTAAATTTAGTGCCTTAAAGCGACGGTTGTGTTGGGTTGGTTTAATTCTGAGCGGCACTTTTTTTGCACACTATGGGCTAAATGGCTAGGTCACATGAACCCCGAAGGCTCAGAGAAGGTTGGGGGAGGGGACCCACTGGAACAGCTGTTGGGAGACACATGGTAGCCTCCCGTCAAGGCCATCCAGCGTGTTATTTAACGTTGGGTTGTTTTACCTCTGAGCGGCACTTTTTTGCACACCATGGGCTAAATGGCTAGGTCACATGGACCCCGAAGGCTCAGAGAAGGTTGGGGAGGGGACCCACTGGAACAGCTGTTGGGAGACAGATGGTAGCCTGCCGTCAAGGCCATCCAGCGTGCTATTTAACGTTGGGTTGTTTTACCTCTGAGCGGCACTTTTTTGCACACCATGGGCTAAATGGCTAGGTCACATGGACCCCGAAGGCTCAGAGAAGGTTGGGGAGGGGACCCGCTGGAACAGCTGTTGGGAGACAGATGGTAGCCTCCTGTCAAAGCCATCCAGCGTGTTCTTTAACGTTCGCAGGGTATCCTTCTTCACTGGGCCACGGCTTCTACACGGTCCTTCATACGGGGCAACGGCTTAACGTCCCATCCGACGGACGGAGGTCTTTCCAAGTCCATCGGTGTCCCCTGCTGACCGTGGGCAGGGCTGGGGAAATTTGCGGAGATAATTAAAGCGACGGAAATTCAAATTAATGCTAAGTTCGAAAGATTCGAATAATAATATTTTGGAGCACCTATCCAATCGAAGAAGAATTTTTCATTTTTCTTTTAAAACATAAAAGTTGAATATTTACAGACAGACGACAAAGTAAAAATTATCGCAAAGTAGAAATAAAGAAATATAATTTAAAAAAGCTTTTTTTTTTCATATGGTTCTTTGTGACTTCGTATTAATATTAAAGTTTCATTGTTACAATTGATCATTACAAAGTAACGTACCTCCAAAAAACAATAATGTTACAGTAGTAAAACACTGTTACATTCCTTCTAGAAAATATTATCTTTCTTAATTTGAAAAGCGAGAAGGCGTCTTTCTTTTTCATTCCTTTTCTTCTGTGTTTTGGGTTGCCTGCATCTGCAGAGCATCTTTCTCCACTTCGTTCTATCCAATCCGTGTCTTCCTCTCCAGGGCATCTTTTTCTCCTCCTTTCCTCTTCACTAACTTTCCATTTCTTTCTCATATTCTTTTTTTTCCAGTAAGTTACAACTTCTTTATTTTTGCTTTGGCCATCTCTACTGTTCATGTTATTTGCCTCTTTTTAGTATTCCCTAAAAAACCTTCCTCTACTCTCATAATTCTTTCAATTTCCACATTTTTTTTCCATTCTTGTTTTTCACACACATTATGTGCAGAAATCCATTTCAATTGTTTTCATCTTTATCCTTTCTTTCCGAGTCCATGTCGCTGCTCCACATATTATAGATTACTCTCTACAATGAAACCAAAACGAAACAAATATTCTTATATGCTATGCTGATGTACAGTCGCTCAAAAACATATCCGAACACTATGGGTGATTACAGAATTCAGGAAAAATATCTGGAGCATGTACAGCAACTGTACACGCTCCAGTTACAGTTCACAGCAAACTGGAGCGTGTGCAGTTACTGCACACGCTCCAGTTTGCTGTGAACGGTAACTGCACACGGTAACTGCAAACTGCTGAACTGCTAACTGCAAACTGCTAACTGCAACTGCTGAACGGTAACTGCACACGCTCAATATTTCCGTGAGTGAGCCCACACGATCTAGTATCAAAATAATATGATCACCTACAGTCGCTCAAAAAAAGTATCCGAACACTATGTATGATCACAGAATTCAGAAAAAATATCTGGCAACGAATTTTTTTGGAAATTAGTCATCTGGCAACCTTCGTGTCACGTGGCATGAAGGTTACCAGATCACTAATTTATAAAAAAAATCGTTGCCAGATATTTTTCCTGAATTCTGTAATCACCCATAGTGTTCGGATATTTTTTTGAGCGACTGTACTTTGATCCCATAAAATCTAATTCAGCATCCGCATTGCATTCTCTGCCTTCACCTTCTTCCATTATCCTGGACGACAGACCCAAGATAATTGAGTTAATCTGATCTCCCTTTACGTTTCTTGAATCGTATAAAAAGAGTATTTTAAAATCAGTGGTCAAGGCCAGTTTCGCTGATGTTATTAAGAGCTCTGGAGCAATGGTGCTTTTTAGGCCTATGTACAAACACTAATATTTGGCTTATCTTTAAATATTAATTTTGGGACTGTACATGTACATATACTATTATTGGTGCCCTATATACAAACGGTACTTTTTCTGACCTATGTGCAAGCACTAAATTTAAGTGTCTCTCGCACTATGGCATATAAACTGATAGACTCCTGTCAGACCTCTGTGGCAAGCAGCTGCTTGAGGGGGTATTTTTTTTATGTGCAAATACTAAATTTGAGCCTATTTTTAAATACTGGCTTTGAGGCCTGTAGGCAAGTACTAATTTTGGGTGGGGCGGGGGTGGCTCAGTCGGTAGCACGCCAGGCTCGTAATCTGTAGTTCCCAGGTTCGAGTCCCAGCTGGGTCAGCGTTGAGATTTATCTCCGCAAAATTCCCCGCCCTGCCCACGGTCAGTAGGGGACGCCGATGGGCTTGGAAAGGCCGCCGTCCGTCGGATGGGACGTTAAGCCGTGATCCCGTGTGCGGGAGAGCCATACCCTGTGCACGTTAAAGAACACGCTGGATGGCCTTGACGGGAGGCTACCATATGTCTCCCAACAGCTGTTCCAGTGGGTCCCCTCCCCCAACCTTCTCTGAGCCTTCGGGGTCCATGTGACCTGGCCATTTAGCCCATTGTGTGCAAAAAAGTGCCGCTCAGAGGTAAAACAACCCAAATAATTTTGGGCTTATCTTCAAAGATTGCTTTTAGAGCCTATTAGAAAACAACTTGTTTAGACGTTTGAAAAAAAACTACTTTTATGACCCCGCTGCAAATATTATTTTTGGACCTATATGTAACACTGCTTTTAGGGACTACGTGCAAGCAATAATTTTGGAGCCCATGTGTAATTGACAAATTTTGTAATCTTCATTCTCATGTAAATGATATTGAGTAATAGACTGCGAAGACCACAGCACACTATTTCTTTCTGATGATGCACAGAAGGACCAGGCGTAGTCCTAAGAATCGACCCCGCCTTCTCATGGTAAAGGGCTTAGTACCCTTCAAAGTGATATAATAAACACTGAAGGAAAATGGATTCAAAAGTGTTAAGGGTTGCACAGCCCCACTATTTTTTACTTATCCAGATTCTTAAAAAAACGTTTAGTAATCGTAAGATAGTGAGTTAGATTGTGCTGATGATTTGGACCTTTTGTCAAATGAGGTTGACGAGATGAACTCTTTCATTAGAAGTACAGTGGTACCTCGGTTACCGAGCTTAATTCGTTCCGGAAACGTACTTGTAATCCGAAGCACTCGTATATCAAAGCGAATAACTCATAACAAATAATGGAAACCCCAATGATTCGTTCCACAACAAAAAATTTATTCAAATAAAATGTTTAATACAAAATAAAAAGAATACATATAGGTACATAAAAATAATACACACAATTAATTTGCGTTTGGAACACTGGAATCTTTTTCCTTTTGTGTAACTCTAACGACGAAACTATCAAGGGACATTTGCTTCTGCCTTCTCTTTATAATTTCCCGAAAATGTGACATTGCATTGTCATTAAAAAGGTTGACTGCTCGCATTGCCACAGCCTTATTTGGGTGGTGTTTTTCTACAACATTTTGGACTGTTTCCCACATTTTACACATGTCCTTAATCTCATTTGAAGTGAGTGATTCCTCCTCCTTTTTCTCGTCTTCCTCACACGAGATCCCCTCCACAAACTTTTGCTGTTGCTCGCGATGCAGATCCATTAGTTCGTCGGTGGTCAGCTCCTGGCGATGTTCCTCCACCAGCTCTTGAATGTCGTCCTCATTCACTTCGTCCCATGTTCTTCCCCAAGGAGACAATTTCATCGAGAACTGGCAGTTCCTCTTCGTGAGCTAACCTCTCACAGTTATCTCCTAGAATGCAGTCAGGTCACAGTTTTCTCCAAGCAGAATTGAGCGTTCTCTTGGTGACCCCATTCCAAGCTTTATCGATGATCTTGAGACAGTTCACGATGTGGAAATGATTTTTCCAGAATTCTCGGAGGGTAAGATTTGTTCCTTCAGTTACCTCAAAGCACCGCTGAAATAATGCTTTGGTGTAAAGCTTTTTAAAGTTCGAAATGACTTGCTGATCCATGGGCTGAAGTAGTGGAGTGGTATTGGGAGGAAGGAACTTCACCTTAATGAACTCGAATTCCTCCAGTAAGTCATCCTCGAGACCTGGAGGATGAGCAGGGGCATTGTCCATAATTAGCAAAACTTTGAGTGGCAGATTATTTTCTAAAAGGTATTTTTTCACTGTAGGACCGAAGACCTCATTGATCCACTCAACGAACAAGATACGAGTGACCCAAGCTTTGCTGTTGGACCTCCACATAACGTTTAACTGACTCTTCTGTACCTTGCATTTCTTGAAGGCTCGTGGATTCTCGGAATGATACACCAGCAAGGGCTTAATTTTAAAATCCCCGCTTGCATTAGCACAAAACAAGAGGGTGAGACGGTCTTTCATGGGCTTGTGACCAGGCATTGCATTCTCTTCTATAGTAATGTAAGTCCTCTTTGGCATCTTTTTCCAAAAAAGCCCTGTCTCGTCACAGTTAAAAACTTGCTGTGGTAGGTAACCCTCGGATATCATGAGTTTCGGAAATTCGGTGGCGAACGCCTCAGCTGCCTTAACGTCCGAACTCGCAGCTTCTCCGTGTCGCACAACACTATGGATACCACTTCTCTTCTTAAAGTTGTCAAACCAGCCCCTGCTCGCTTTGAAGCCTTCTTCGTATCTTATCGACGTATCTGGCAGTTTACTTATGAGGTCGGCGTACAAAATCTTTGCCTTCTCGCAGATACCTATTTCCGTCACAGTATCACCTGCTAGTTGTTTCTCGTTTATCCACACGAGAAGCAACTTTTCTACATCTTCCAGAACACGTGGCCGTTGCTTTGATAGTCGCGTGACTCCTTTTGCTACATCTAGTCCCCTTAATTCTTTTTCCTTCTTTAATATTGTGCAAATAGTCGATGTAGACTTATTATAAAATCTTGCGATGTCGACCACTCGCATACCTCGTGCGTGCTTCTCGATGATTTCCTTCTTAACTTCCACCATAATCATTTTCTTCTTATCACTTTCTTTTTCAACAGTTTTCTTTTTGGGAGCCATGGTTACAGTACTGTTATCAAAAAATACTCATTAACCACGTTTAGAAAGAAAATAAACAATACTTCGTACGTATGTTGAGTAAATATGTAAAGCACACTGACACCGACCGACTGAAACCGAACGTGATGGTTGGTAGACATGCGCATACATGTTACTCGTATTACAAGACTTAGCTCGCTTATCAAGTTAAAATTTATTTTAAAAATTTGCTCGTCTTGCAAAATACTCGCAAACAAAGTTACTCGCAATCCAAGGTTTTACTGTATTGATAATTATTAGAATCGGCGATACTATCTTCCGAGGAAAAATATCTGGCAACGAGTTTTTTTATAAATTAGTGATCTGGCAACCTTCGTGTCACGTGACACGATCACTAATTTCTAAAAAAATCGTTGCCGGATATTTTTTCTGAATTCTGTAATCCGCCATAGTGTTCGGATACTTTTTTGAGCGACTGTAGGTGGTCGTATTATTTTGATACTAGATCGTGTGGGCTCACTCACGGAAATATTTAGCATGTGCAGTTACCGTTCACAGCAAACTGGAGCGTGTGCAGTAACTGCACACGCTCCAGTTTGCTGTGAACGGTAACTGGAACGTGTACAGTTGCTGTACACGCTACAGATATATTTTCTGAATTCTATAGCTGATAGTTATTAGAATCGGCGATAAATAGAGAGAAAATGAAGGGACGGCAATTGGTCAGGCAGGTGTTGCTTCAGTTTTTTTTAAATTTCTGCACCCCTGAGTAAGTTTATCAGTTTAATTGCATCGAGAATTATTATATGACACTTACTGATAATGTGCGACGCAATATGAAAAGGAGAATAGCATTGCTGCTGGGATTTTTGAGAATCAATAGAGATTGATTGTAGAGAAATAGTCCAAGACTAAAATTTGGTTGGGTTGTTGGGTTGTTTTACCTCTGAGCGGCACTTTTTTGCACACCATGGGCTAAATGGCCAGGTCACATGGACCCCGAAGGCTCAGAGAAGGTTGGGGGAGGGGACCCACTGGAACAGCTGTTGGGAGACAGATGGTAGCCTCCCGTCAAGGCCATCCAGCGTGTTCTTTAACGTGCACAGGGTATGGCTCTCCCGCACACGGGGCCACGGCTTAATGTCCCATCCGACGGACGGCGGCCTTTCCAAGCCCAGCGGTGTCCCCTATTGACCGTGGGCAGGGCGGGGAAATTTTGCGGAGATAAATCTCAACGCTGACCCAGCTGGGACTCGAACCTGGGAACTACAGATTACGAGCCTGGCGCGCTACCGACTGAGCCACCCCCGCCCCCTAAAATTTGGTGGAAAATAGTTTGACCCTTTCTAAATTTTGCTATGATAGCGAAACGTGGACCCTTTGTAACCAAGATAACAGGGTTGGGTTGTTTTACCTTTGAGCTGCACTTTTTTGCACACCATGGGCTAAATGGTCAGGTCACATGGACTCCGAAGGCTCGGAGAAGGTTGGGGGAGGGGACCCACTGGAACAGCTGTTGGGAGACAGATGGTATCCTCCCGTCCAGGCCATCCAGCGTGTTCTTTAACGTGCATAGGGTATGGCTCTCCCGTACACGGAGCCACGGCTTAACGCCCCATCCGACGGACGGCGGCCTTTCCAAGCCCATCGGTGTCCCCTACTGACCGTGGGCAGGGCGGGGAATTTTGCGGAGATAAATCTCAACGCTGACCCAGCTGGGACTCGAACCTGGGAACTACAGATTACGAGCCTTGCGCGCTACCAACTGAGCCACCCCCGCCCCTGAAGATAACAGGAAGTATGATGCTTTTGATCCCACATTATTGCTTGGATATTAGGTAGTTTGATAATGTAAATAATACAATTCGATGATGGTTTGATCATGTTGCAGAACGACAAGTTAGGGAATAAGAGTTATGAAGATTGTGCTTGAGGAAAAGTGATAGACATGAAATTAAGCGGCAGAGGGGGGTTACAATATCAAATGGGACATTACTAGAACTATTCTGTAAAGGCTGACAAGTTGAGAGGCCGTTTGTTCTCCTGAATTGATCTATTTGATAACTAAATTATACAGTCTGTTTGACCCTCTGCATGTTATTGAGGATTTACATGTAAATATGTATTCGCATTATTACGATGCAATAGTACTACGTTACGTGATAACCTGAAATGGGATCCATTTTAATAGTGCAGCCAAGTGCGTTGCACTCATTGCCAACCAAATAAAAGAGGTGGTGTGTTCAAGGCGATAAAATTGAATACATGAAAAAAATAAAGGAAGATAGTGAAAGAACAGAAATTCAAATGAAACAGAAAAAATAAAACTAATTAATTGGTTTCATTTAAAAAGTGAGATTTCCTTACATTTCCATTGATATTCAGCAACTACAGCGACTCCTTTCGGCAAAGAAATTCATCACATCAACCAAGAAAGGTAGAGAAGAAATCGTCACACACGAGGAAGGGAAATTGCTCACTTGCAATTTGTAAACGTTTCTGGGAACTTCCTAAAAATGTGAACCTTCTGGTTTTGTCGCCATTCACTGAAAGGAATCCAAAACGAAATAAATAAATAAAATAAAAATGTAGTCCATTAACGTCCGCATCAGAAAAGTGCTCCGCGAAGTGCAGCCTCTTTCAAGAGAAGAGGAGGAGACTTCAATGTCTCCAGAATCTTCGGAGGCAGAAAAGGAATTTCATTAACTGTACTCGACACTAAGCATTTCATTCCGCTCCATGTAAAATGCATGCAAAAACAAGATCAGGATGTCCCTAATGGCCTTTCCAATCAAGCAGATTCCTCCGCATGTGTGGGCGGCGGGCTACTCCCCATGTGTTGACGTCGATCCGAAGCGACCCAGTTCACGAAGAGTATTGAGATTCATTTACGGAGGAATGACGTAAACGTCTCGGATGAGGAGAAATATTCTTTTTTTCATTTTACCCCATTCTGTTGACGCGCCAAAGTTGCTGGGAATCTCGCAGATGTTGTTCGCGACCACCGCCATGATTGATGATCAGTTATTGTTAACATTTTGTGTGAAATGCTAAATCAAGATTCGTTTTGGTAATTGTTTCTGATTCTATTTTGAGACTTGTTATTGAGAACACGTCAAGTTTTCCATTCTACTTGCAGATGTTTTTGAATTTTAACGCTTAAGGTTTTATTTATAATCTAGCGTTAGCGCTTTTCTTGGAAAAACTTATTAATTTCACTCTTTCTTTCCCTGTAATGATGGGCAGGCATTCAACTCTTCAAAACAATAAATGACATTTCCTCTTTTCGTTTTGGAAAGGGTTGGGTTGGGTTGTTTTACCTCTGAGCGGCACTTTTTTGCACACCATGGGCTAAATGGCCAGGTCACATGGACCTCGAAGGCTCAGGGAAGGTTGGGGAGGGGACCCACTGGAACAGCTGTTGGGAGACAGATGGTAACCTCCCGTCAAGGCCATCCAACGTTCTTTAACGTGCACAGGGTATGGTTCTCCCGCACATGGGGCCACGGCTTAACGTCCCATCCGACGGACGGCGGCCTTTCCAAGCACACCGGTGTCCCCTACTGACCGTGGGCAGGGCGGGGAATTTTGCGGAGATAAATCTCAACGCTGACCCAGCTGGGACTCGAACCTGGGAACTACAGATTACGAGCCTGGCGCGCTACCGACTGAGCCACCCCCGCCCCATTTTGGAAAGGCACTAATAAAATATTGCTATAGCATTTTCTGAACCTTATCATTAATTTCCATTTCCACAGTTGAAAGGTGCTAAAATCGAAGAAATAGCAAATCCTTAATATCGTAAACAATCTGTTTATGCTAGAAATGTGCTCTTTAGTTGATAAAACTTGGTAGTTACTGCAAAGAAGAATATGCAGATTAAAAGTTACATCCAGGCAGCACCGAGTGCCATTCAGCTAGTAATAAATAAATAATTAATATAATAGTATAGTCGCTAAAAAAATATCCGAACATTATGGTTGATTACAGAATTCATAAAAAAATATCTGGCAACGTTTTTTTAGAAATTAGTGATCTGGCAACCTTCGTGTCACGTGACACGAAGGTTACTAGATCACTAATTTCTAAAAAAAATCGTTGCCAGATATTTTTTCTGAATCTTCTATCAGCTTTATCCTGGTTTCTCACCCAACATTCAAACCCATATACGAACACACAACCGTGCCGTCCCGGGACTCGAACCCAGACCCCAGCAGCTGCATTGTTTCCGGAGCCTACACGATACCACTGCTTCACCTAGGCGGAGATATTAATTTAATCCCGCAAAGGCACGGTTTTTCTCCTAATTAGCTTTTCCGGTACTTAAGACGCTTACTTTTGAGACAAATCAGGCTAAGCAGGCCACATTGTCACTATGGTGATGGAATTAACATCGAACTGCAGTTACTTGTGGTCTTTTAAAGAAAAATCCACAAAGTTAAAAGGAAAAACATTTCCAGTGCTTCCTTCCGTTCTAACACCTCCGTCACTTCGAACAGAGGACATTGTGCTCATACTGGCCGAGCTTGTAGGCACACTGCTCCGTCCGCCAGGCATCGGCATAGTGGAAGGTAATTACATATTGACCTCCTTTCGCGATGCCTCCCCCCCCCCCCTCTCTACATACAACACACAATCCTTTTCGTCTGCTGTCATGTTTCAACGCGGGAAAGTCACTCATTAAGGTTAATTAGGCTTAAGGAAAGGAGATTTAACATTCTGTATTTTCTTGGCCATAAGGGACTTTAAGGGTCTCGAGGTTATGAAAAATGGCGAAAAAATTTTGCATTGCTTTATCGTAACTTATGAACAGAATATTGAATAGTAGTCGTGTGATTACTATGTACAGTCGCTCAAAAAAGTATCCGAGCACTATGGTTGATGACAGAATTCAAAAAAAATATCCAGTAACGGTTTTTTTTAGAAATTAGTGATCTGGCAACTTCGTGTCACGTGATTACAGAATTCAGGAAAAATGTCTGGAGCGTGTACAGCAACTGTACACGCTCCAGTTAGCGTTCACAGCAAACTGGAGCGTGTGCAGTTACTGCACATGCTCCAGTTTGCTGTGAACGGTAACTGCACACGCTCAATATTTCCGTGAGTGAGTATACACGATCTAGTATCAAAATAATATGACCACCTACAGTCGCTCAAAAAAGTATCCGAACACTATGGTTAATGACAGAATTCAAAAAAAAAAAAATCTAGCAACGGTTTTTTTTAGAAATTAGTGATCTAGCAACCTTCGTGTCACGTGACACATAGGTTGCCAGATCACTAATTTCTAAGAAAATCGTTGCCAGATATTTTTTTTGAATTCTGTCATTAACCATAGTGTTCGGATACTTTTTTGAGCGACTGTAGGTGGTCATATTATTTTGATACTAGATCGTGTGGGTTCACTCACGGAAATATTGAGCGTGTGCAGTTACCGTTCACAGCAAACTGGAGCGTGTGCAGTAACTGCACACGCTCCAGTTTGCTGTGAACGCTAACTGGAGCGTGTACAGTTGCTGTACACGCTCCAGATATTTTTTCTGAATTCTGTAATCAACCATAGTGTTCGGATACTTTTTTGAGCGACTGTACCCAAAACTGGCAGAGTGCAGTTTTGTATGTTTTGATGAGACGAATCTCCATTTTTCAGTATTATTGCACATTTATTCGGATTGACCAATGTCTGAATTCATCATCATCATCATCCTCAAGCAGCCATGGGCTACGGAGGTCCAACCAGACCGTGCAATTTAGTTCTCCAAGCAAGTCTATTCTGAGCTACATCTACTGCATCTGGCCACTGCACACTAATTCTAACAAGGTCCTGTTTGACATTGTCTGCCCACCGCATCCTAGGTCTCCCCTTCTTTCTGAGGCCTTTAGGCACACTGTTCATAACCCTATTCGCCAATCTATAATTATTCATACGGGCAACATGGCCAAACCAACGGAGTCTCTCTCTGCACAATATGCTGCTTAAAGGAGGTTGCAAACTCCTTTGCCTAATCTCATCATTAGTTACAAAGTTGAACCACCTAATGCCCAAGATACTGCGTAAGCATCTGGAATCAAAAGCATCTAGTTTCCTGTTATCTTGTTTACAAAGTGTCCAAGTTTCACTACCATAACTAACCCTAGAAAGAACCAAACTATTATACAGTCTAATTTTAGTCTTTAGGTGTATACGCCTATTTCTCCACACTCTCCATAGGTTCTTAAAAGTCCCGGCAGCAATCCCTATTCGTCTGTTAATCTCATGCCGCACATCACCATTATCTGTTACATAGCTCCCAAGATAATTAAACTGTGACACCTGCTCAAGACTGCAACCATTCAGATTAACTGAATCACAGCCTGCCTGACCAATTTTCATCACTTTAGTTTTCTCTCTGTTTATAACCAAACCTACTCTACTACCAGTCTCATCAACAGCTCGAATGAAAGAGTTCATCTCATCAACATCATTTGCCAAAAGGGCTAAATCATCAGCATAATCTAAATCAGAAATTTTCGTATCTCCAGCCCATTTAAGGCCAAAATCTTTCCCTTGAAGTGAATTTCGCATAACATAATCAATAACCAAGCTAAAGAGAAAAGGAGACAAAATGCACCCTTGTCGAACACCAGAAGTAATGCTAAACCAATTGCTACAAGCCTTACCAACTCTCACACACGACTCAGTGTTAATATAGAGAGCTTTCATAATGTTAACTAACTTGTCTGGTATACCATATGATCTCACAATCAACCACAAATTATGACGATCAACAGAGTCGAAAGCCTTTTTGAAATCAACAAAGCTAGCAACCAAAGGTTTCTGAAACTCTAAACATTTCTCAAGAATCTGCCTAAGTGAAAATATCTGATCCACACATCCCCTACCACTTCTGAATCCACATTGCTCATCACGCAATTGACTGTCAACCAGATTCTTAATTCTATTAAGCACAATCATGGAAAGAACTTTACATGGAACAGAGAGTAGGCTGATACCCCTATAGTTATCACAAGAACTGCGATCACCTTTTTTGAAAATAGGGATAACAATAGCTCTGGTAAAATCCTTAGGAACCATGCCTTTATCATAAAAGATATTCAGAATTTCAGTCATCCATGTGGTAACCGAAACATTCCCAGCTCTAAGCATTTCCGTAGTAATTTCATCGACCCCTGGGGATTTATGAAGTTTAAGTTTAGAAACAGCCAAAATAACTTCAGATTGTGTTATAGAGCCAACATTAAAGCCACCAATGCATCTATCATCATTGCAAACAATGGGAGTAGAACTAACTACATTGTTTAGAACATCACTGAAATGCTCAGCCCACCTAGCCATGACAGAATCTCCCCTTCTATAACGTTACCTTGTTTATCCTTCAATCCTTGTATGCCTGTCCGTTTTCTACCACACAAAACATTAACTATCTGGTACAGCTCTCTGCTGTTGTGCTGTCTGACTGCTTCCTCGGCTTTGTCAGCCAAACCATCAAGCCAAAGATTCTTATCAGCAGCTAACTGATCCTTTACAAGTTTATTAAGGTCTCTGTAATGCTTTCTATTAGGACTAGTAGGGTATTGATTAAGGGCATTCCTGCAGTTCTTTCTTTCCGAAATAAGCTCAAGTGCCTTATCACTCAGATAATTTTGCCTCTTCTGCTCCTTTTTTCCTAAAAGAGTACTGTTAGTGTCCAAAAAAGCCTGTTTAAAATGATCCCATTCTTCCTCAACTTCAGTAGTAAGCAAACCATGACTGTCATAATGACTAAGTAACCTATCATGGTAAGCTTTGGCTATAACGGGATCTTTTAGAGCTTCAGTATTAAAAGTAAATTTTTTAACCCTAGCACAACACTTTTTAAGTTTAATTTGCAACACACTTTTCACAAGGTAATGGTCAGATCCAATTTCAGCTCCCCTATATGCCCTGGTATTCCTAACAGAACTAGCCCATTTGCTGTTAATTAATATGTAATCAATCATATTCTTATGCAGCCCATCAGGAGAAACCCATGTGTACTTATGTATGTCGCGGTGTTTGTAATAAGTATTAGTTATTCTGAATCCATTGAGTTTACTTACCTGTAGGAGACGTTGCCTATTGCCATTGCAGCTACTAATACCAAAAGGGCCTATTACTCCTCCCCAAAGGTCAGAGTCAGTACCAACTTTGGCATTGAAGTCACCAAGAACAAGGGTAATATCTCCTTTCTTGACAGAATTCAAAATATCCTGAAGTTGTTCATAAAACCTATCCTTCTCATCCTCATCGGCATCCTCAGTGGGGGCATAACAGCAGATAACATTCAAGTCTTTAATGCTTGTCTGAAATTTTGCTGTAAGAAACCTTTCATTAATGCACTCATATCCTAGAAGAGCATCACTAGCGTGTCTGCTGAGAAGCATACCCACGCCTTGGTGATGCTTATTGTCGTCCCTCCCTGAAAAGAGAAATTTAAGATTATTTTTAAGAATCTGACCTTTATCAGTCCATCTGGTCTCTTGCAAGCCGAGAATATCTAAATTATAACGGTGGAATTCTTGTGTGAGGACATCAAGAGAAAAAGCTCTGTGCAGAGTCCTCACATTCCAACTACCTATGGAGAGAAAATGGTTAATGGGATGTTTAAAGAAACTATGTTTATTGAGAGAGGGAATGCCGACAATATCAAACAGCCCCCTAATCGCAGACATGGGGCAAAGACCCGTTCCCCCACTACTAAAGGCTGAAGCCATCTACACTGGAAGACTTCCTCCAATGTAGAATTTGACGATGCCAATAGAAGCAAAGAGTTCAGGTGCCTGCGATGACTTCTGCTCAGGATTATCCACCAGCTGATAAACATATCCTGTGAATCTATTCACTTGGGGCTGTCAACCCACAAACAAACAGAAAACACAGCGGAAGATTTTCCCTCCACAGAAGCCCACCAGTGCAGCAAAATCAGGATCCATAATCAAGCTCAGAGCCATATATCTGTCCAGTCCAGTAGGTTTATATGGTCAGCACCAGGACCCTGTGTGGTTGACCACTCCTCAGCAGGGTAGAAAAAAAAGAAAAGTAGCCATAGTTGTCCAGATCAGTAGGCCACACTAATCTGGCAGCCCCCCCCTTCCGTTCACTTCCACAAGAGAGTATCTCTTTTGAAAGTTACTAACGGTCCGCACCACGAGAAGGCGGGGTCGGACATTAGGTGCTAGGCCTGGCCGGTTCTATGCATCATCACAGGGGATTGGTGCATAGCTCTCCTTCCAGTGACTACCTAGCTACCATTTACAGACCTTGCTTTCATATTAATCTAAAAAACAAAATAGATTCAAATTAATTTAGTTAAATTTGCATTATCTTCAAGGAAATGTAGACTTTTGCTCAAATTCAAATTTATTTTTCAAAAGTATTATCTATACAATTATTTTGCATAAAAAAAATTCCACTAACAGAAGCTTATCAGCGGGAATGTATGGTTTTGACAGATATGTTCTAGATTACATCAATATCATGACATAAAATGAAGGAGAGAAAAAAACATTTTCAGAATGCTTTAGACAGACTGGGGATACTCAAATTGGGAAACATCCAAGTGGAAAACGTTTGCGGATCGTGGAAAAGGTTAAAAAAAATCTACACACAGAACAAAATCATTAATCTGTTTTTGCAAAAGAAGTACAGAAGCAAACAAACCGAAGGTAAAGGGTTGGGTTGGATTGTTTTACCTCTGAGCGGCACTTTTTTGCACACAATGGGCTAACTTGCCAGGTCACAAGGACCCCAAAAGCTCAGAGAAAGTTGGGGGAGGGGACCCATTGGAACAGCTGTTGGGAGACAGATGGTAGCCTCCCATCAAGGCCATCCAGCGTGTTCTTTAACTTGCAGAGGGTATGGCTCTCCCGCACACGGGCCACGGCTTAACGTTCCATCCGACGGACGACGGCCATTCCAAACCCATCGGTGTCCCCTACTGACCGTGGGCAGGGCGGGAAATTTTGCGGAGATAAATCTCAACTCTGACCCAGCTGGGACTCGAACCTGGAACTACAGATTACGAACCTGGCGCAGATGGTAGCCTCCCATCAAGGCCATCCAGCGTGTTCTTTAACTTGCAGAGGGTATGGCTCTCCCGCACACGGGCCACGGCTTAACGTTCCATCCGACGGACGACGGCCTTTCCAAACCCATCGGTGTCCCCTACTGACCGTGGGCAGGGCGGGAAATTTTGCGGAGATAAATCTCAACTCTGACCCAGCTGGGACTCGAACCTGGGAACTACAGATTACGAACCTGGCGCGCTACGACTGAGCCACCCCCGCCCCGAAGGTAAAGGGAGGGGAGAGGGGGGGAGGGGAGAAAGGAATGTTAAATATATAATATAAATGATATTTCTTTTTTTTACACGTCTTGCCTATATAATTCTTTTTCCTTTACCTCCGGCTTGCGAAACGACCGAAAATAAAAAATAATAGAAAAAACTGATTAGCTAAAAACATTCGAAATTCAAATTAAAAAAAAAAAGAAATTTGTTCTAAAAAAAAGTAGACAGAAGTATCCCAAATAGAAAATGTAATTGAATATGCCTCTTTAAGACTTACCATAAATAGACTTACCATATATAGACCTTGATTTTAGACTTACCATATATTTTCCTTGATTTTTATGGTACGTGGAATTCTTCTACTCTCTAAAATCTACTTGTATCGATTTCTTTCCACGAAATTTGGAAAATACTAATTCACAACTCTTACTACAGTTTTCGGAGTTAAAGCTCCCCTATAACAGGAATTTAATTAGCGTATCAAATTTCTGAAATATGCTTGGTGGAAAATGTATTGTTGTCAAACACAGAATACATTTTCCTATTTATCACACGTTAAAAAAAGAAGTCAAAATAATCTCATTTCTTAAGAATATAAAGAAAAATTGTTTTTTTTATGGAAGAAAAATCGTTCTTTAAAACGATACAGGGTGAATCTGAAAAAGTGGGCAAAACTTTACGGGGTGGTAGAACGCAGCTATACGAGCAATATTCGTCATAGAATGTATGGTCGGAACGCAAACGGCGAGCCGCTAGGTGGCGTTGGAAATGGTATAAAAGGGTCGGTCCTCGCACCCAACGGCATTTCTACCGTGGATTGCCGAGAGGATGGCTGGTTATACTAACCACGAAATGGCGGATATGCACTTTTTGAGCAAATTCTTTGAGCATGTACCTCAATTACATTCCTGTTAATAAAATGTTTTCTGAAGTATCTCCTCTCCTTCTTGTGTTCATTCTTTAAATGTGACAGTGGAAAACTACTTTTTAACTTCTCACCGCTTGCGTTCCGACCATACATTTTATGACGAATATTGCTCGTATAGCTGCGTTCTACCACCCCGTAAAGTTTTGCCCACTTTTTTCAGATTCACCCTGTATACATTTATTGGTAGGGAATTAGGTTTTACTGATTAAAGGAGAAAAGCCAAAAATGATGATAACGTGTCAAGTACGGTGTGCTTCAGTTCATATGAATTGGTTGGGTTCTCGAGTGAATTTCTAATTTTAATTTTCTAGAGCAGTGGTTCTCAACCTTTTATGCTTCACGTACCCCCTGGAAATATGTATGTAACTGGCGTACCCCTTGTATAGATAGATAAAACTATAGTTATAGTATAACAATGGGAATAAAATAAAACATATATATCAGTGGTTCTCAACCTTTTATGCTTCACGTACCCCCTGGAAATATGTATGTAACTGGCGTACCCCTTGTATAGATAGATAAAACTATAGTTATAGTATAACAATGGGAATAAAATAAAACATATATATCAGTGGTTCTCAACCTTTTATGCTTCACGTACCCCCTGGAAATATGTATGTAACTGGCGTACCCCTTGTATAGATAGATAAAACTATAGTTATAGTATAACAATGGGAATAAAATAAAACATATATATCAGTGGTTCTCAACCTTTTATGCTTCACGTACCCCCTGGAAATATGTATGTAACTGGCGTACCCCTTGTATAGATAGATAAAACTATAGTTATAGTATAACAATGGGAATAAAATAAAACATATATATCAGTGGTTCTCAACCTTTTATGCTTCACGTACCCCCTGGAAATATGTATGTAACTGGCGTACCCCTTGTATAGATAGATAAAACTATAGTTATAGTATAACAATGGAATAAAATAAAACATATATATCAGTGGTTCTCAACCTTTTATGCTTCACGTACCCCCTGGAAATATGTATGTAACTGGCGTACCCCTTGTATAGATAGATAAAACTATAGTTATAGTATAACAATGGGAATAAAATAAAACATATATATCAGTGGTTCTCAACCTTTTATGCTTCACGTATCCCCTGGAAATGTGTATGTAACTGGCGTACCCCTTGTATAGATAGATAAACCTATAGTTATAGTATAACAATGGGAATAAAATAAAACATATATATCAATGGTTCTCAACCTTTTATGCTTCACGTACCCCCTGGAAATGTGTATGTAACTGACGTACCCCTCGTATAGATAGATAAAACTACAGTTATAGTATAACAATGGGAATAAAATAAAACATATATATCAATGGTTCTCAACCTTTTATGCTTCACGCACCCCCTGGAAATGTGTATGTAACTGGCGTAACCCTCGTATAGATAGATAAAACTACAGTTATAGTATAACAATGGGAATAAAATAAAACATATATATCAATGGTTCTCAACCTTTTATGCTTCACGTACCCCCTGGAAACGTGTATGTAACTGGCGTAACCCTCGTATAGATAGATAAAACTACAGTTATAGTATAACAATGGGAATAAAATAAAACATATATATCAATGGTTCTCAACCTTTTATGCTTCACGTACCCCCTGGAAATGTGTATGTAACTGACGTACCCCTCGTATAGATAGATAAAACTACAGTTATAGTATAACAATGGGAATAAAATAAAACATATATATCAATGGTTCTCAACCTTTTATGCTTCACGCACCCCCTGGAAATGTGTATGTAACTGGCGTAACCCTCGTATAGATAGATAAAACTACAGTTATAGTATAACAATGGGAATAAAATAAAACATATATATCAATGGTTCTCAACCTTTTATGCTTCACGTACCCCCTGGAAATGTGTATGTAACTGGCGTAACCCTCGTATAGATAGATAAAACTACAGTTATAGTATAACAATGGGAATAAAATAAAACATATATATCAATGGTTCTCAACCTTTTATGCTTCACGTACCCCCTGGAAATGTGTATGTAACTGTCGTACCCCTTGTATAGATAGATAAAACTATAGTTATAGTATAACAATGGTAATAAAATAAAACATATATAACAGTGGTTCTCAACCTTTTATGCTTCACGTACCCCCTGGAAATGTGTATGTAACTGGCGTACCCCTTGTATAGATAGATAAAACTATAGTTATAGTATAACAATGGGAATAAAATAAAACGTATAAAACAGTGGTTCTCAACCTTTTATGCTTCACGTACCCCCTGGAAATGTGTATGTAACTGGCGTACCTATTGTATAGATAGATAAAACTATAGTTATAGTATAACAATGGGAATAAAATAAAACATATATATCAATGGTTCTCAACCTTTTATGCTTCACGTACCCCCTGGAAATGTGTATGTAACTGTCGTACCCCTTGTATAGATAGATAAAACTATAGTTATAGTATAACAATGGTAATAAAATAAAACATATATAACAGTGGTTCTCAACCTTTTATGCTTCACGTACCCCCTGGAAATGTGTATGTAACTGGCGTACCCCTTGTATAGATAGATAAAACTATAGTTATAGTATAACAATGGGAATAAAATAAAACATATATATCAGTGGTTCTTAACCTTTTATGCTTCACGTACCCCCTGGAAATGTGTATGTAACTGGCGTACCCCTTGTATAGATAGATAAACCTATAGCTATAGTATAACAATGGGAATAAAATAAAACATATATATCAGTGGTTCTCAACTTTTTATGCTTCACGTACCCCCTGGAAATGTGTATGTAACTGGCGTACCCCTTGTATAGATAGATAAAACTATAGTTATAGTATAACAATGGGAATAAAATGAAACATATATATCAGTGGTTCTCAACCTTTTATGCTTCACGTACCCCCTGGAAATGTGTATGTAACTGGCGTACCCCTTGTATAGATAGATAAAACTATAGTTATAGTATAACAATGGGAATAAAATAAAACATATATATCAGTGGTTCTCAACCTTTTATGTTTCACGTACCCCCTGGAAATGTGTATGTAACTGGCGTACCCCTTGTATAGATAGATAAAACTATAGTTATAGTATAACAATGGGAATAAAATGAAACATATATATCAGTGGTTCTCAACCTTTTATGCTTCACGTACCCCCTGGAAATGTGTATGTAACTGGCGTATCCCTTGTATAGACTGATAAAACTATAGTTAGAGTATAACAATGGGAATAAAATAAAACATATATATCAGTGGTTCGCAACCTTTTATGTTTCACGTACCCCCTGGAAATATGTATGTAACTGGCGTACCCCTTGTATAGATAAATAAACCTATAGTTATAGTATAACAATGGAAATAAAATAAAACATATATATCAGTGGTTCTCAACCTTTTATGCTTCACGTACCCCCTGGAAATGTGTATGTAACTGGCGTACCCCTTGTATAGATAGATAAACCTATAGTTATAGTATAACAATGGGAATAAAATAAAACATATATATCAGTGGTTCTCAACCTTTTATGTTTCACGTACCCCCTGGAAATATGTATGTAACTGGCGTACCCCTTGTATAGATAGATAAACCTATAGTTATAGTATAACAATGGGAATAAAATAAAACATATATATCAGTGGTTCTCAACCTTTTATGCTTCACGTACCCCCTGGAAATATGTATGTAACTGGCGTACCCCTTGTATAGATGGATAAACCTATAGTTATAGTATAACAATGGGAATAAAATAAAACATATATATCAGTGGTTCTCAACCTTTTATGCTTCACGTACCCCCTGGAAATGTGTATGTAACTGACGTACCCCTTGTATAGATAGATAAACCTATAGTTATAGTATAACAATGGGAATAAAATAAAACATATATATCAGTGGTTCTCAACCTGCTTCCTCGGCTTTGTCAGCCAAACCATCAAGCCAAAGATTCTTATCAGCAGCTAACTGATCCTTTACAAGTTTATTAAGGTCTCTGTAATGCTTTCTATTAGGACTAGTAGGGTATTGATTAAGGGCATTCCTGCAGTTCTTTCTTTCCGAAATAAGCTCAAGTGCCTTATCACTCAGATAATTTTGCCTCTTCTGCTCCTTTTTTCCTAAAAGAGTACTGTTAGTGTCCAAAAAAGCCTGTTTAAAATGATCCCATTCTTCCTCAACTTCAGTAGTAAGCAAACCATGACTGTCATAATGACTAAGTAACCTATCATGGTAAGCTTTGGCTATAACGGGATCTTTTAGAGCTTCAGTATTAAAAGTAAATTTTTTAACCCTAGCACAACACTTTTTAAGTTTAAGTTGCAACACACTTTTCACAAGGTAATGGTCAGATCCAATTTCAGCTCCCCTATATGCCCTGGTATTCCTAACAGAACTAGCCCATTTGCTGTTAATTAATATGTAATCAATCATATTCTTATGCAGCCCATCAGGAGAAACCCATGTGTACTTATGTATGTCGCGGTGTTTGTAATAAGTATTAGTTATTCTGAATCCATTGAGTTTACTTACCTGTAGGAGACGTTGCCCATTGCCATTGCAGCTACTAATACCAAAAGGGCCTATTACTCCTCCCCAAAGGTCAGAGTCAGTACCAACTTTGGCACTGAAGTCACCAAGAACAAGGGTAATATCTCCTTTCTTGACAGAATTCAAAATATCCTGAAGTTGTTCATAAAACCTATCCTTCTCATCCTCATCGGCATCCTCAGTGGGGGCATAACAGCAGATAACATTCAAGTCTTTAATGCTTGTCTGAAATTTTGCTGTAAGAAACCTTTCATTAATGCACTCATATCCTAGAAGAGCATCACTAGCGTGTCTGCTGAGAAGCATACCCACGCCTTGGTGATGCTTATTGTCGTCCCTCCCTGAAAAGAGAAATTTAAGATTATTTTTAAGAATCTGACCTTTATCAGTCCATCTGGTCTCTTGCAAGCCGAGAATATCTAAATTATAACGGTGGAATTCTTGTGTGAGGACATCAAGAGAAAAAGCTCTGTGCAGAGTCCTCACATTCCAACTACCTATGGAGAGAAAATGGTTAATGGGATGTTTAAAGAAACTATGTTTATTGAGAGAGGGAATGCCGACAATATCAAACAGCCCCCTAATCGCAGACATGGGGCAAAGACCCGTTCCCCCACTACTAAAGGCTGAAGCCATCTACACTGGAAGACTTCCTCCAATGTAGAATTTGACGATGCCAATAGAAGCAAAGAGTTCAGGTGCCTGCGATGACTTCTGCTCAGGATTATCCACCAGCTGATAAACATATCCTGTGAATCTATTCACTTGGGGCTGTCAACCCACAAACAAACAGAAAACACAGCGGAAGATTTTCCCTCCACAGAAGCCCACCAGTGCAGCAAAATCAGGATCCATAATCAAGCTCAGAGCCATATATCTGTCCAGTCCAGTAGGTTTATATGGTCAGCACCAGGACCCTGTGTGGTTGACCACTCCTCAGCAGGGTAGAAAAAAAAGAAAAGTAGCCATAGTTGTCCAGATCAGTAGGCCACACTAATCTGGCAGCCCCCCCCTTCCGTTCACTTCCACAAGAGAGTATCTCTTTTGAAAGTTACTAACGGTCCGCACCACGAGAAGGCGGGGTCGGACATTAGGTGCTAGGCCTGGCCGGTTCTATGCATCATCACAGGGGATTGGTGCATAGCTCTCCTTCCAGTGACTACCTAGCTACCATTTACAGACCTTGCTTTCATATTAATCTAAAAAACAAAATAGATTCAAATTAATTTAGTTAAATTTGCATTATCTTCAAGGAAATGTAGACTTTTGCTCAAATTCAAATTTATTTTTCAAAAGTATTATCTATACAATTATTTTGCATAAAAAAAATTCCACTAACAGAAGCTTATCAGCGGGAATGTATGGTTTTGACAGATATGTTCTAGATTACATCAATATCATGACATAAAATGAAGGAGAGAAAAAAACATTTTCAGAATGCTTTAGACTGGGGATACTCAAATTGGGAAACATCCAAGTGGAAAACGTTTGCGGATCGTGGAAAAGGTTTAAAAAAAATCTACACACAGAAACAAAATCATTAATCTGTTTTTGCAAAAGAAGTACAGAAGCAAACAAACCGAAGGTAAAGGGTTGGGTTGGATTGTTTTACCTCTGAGCGGCACTTTTTTGCACACAATGGGCTAACTTGCCAGGTCACAAGGACCCCAAAAGCTCAGAGAAAGTTGGGGGAGGGGACCCATTGGAACAGCTGTTGGGAGACAGATGGTAGCCTCCCATCAAGGCCATCCAGCGTGTTCTTTAACTTGCAGAGGGTATGGCTCTCCCGCACACGGGCCACGGCTTAACGTTCCATCCGACGGACGACGGCCTTTCCAAACCCATCGGTGTCCCCTACTGACCGTGGGCAGGGCGGGAAATTTTGCGGAGATAAATCTCAACTCTGACCCAGCTGGGACTCGAACCTGGGAACTACAGATTACGAACCTGGCGCAGATGGTAGCCTCCCATCAAGGCCATCCAGCGTGTTCTTTAACTTGCAGAGGGTATGGCTCTCCCGCACACGGGCCACGGCTTAACGTTCCATCCGACGGACGACGGCCTTTCCAAACCCATCGGTGTCCCCTACTGACCGTGGGCAGGGCGGGAAATTTTGCGGAGATAAATCTCAACTCTGACCCAGCTGGGACTCGAACCTGGGAACTACAGATTACGAACCTGGCGCGCTACCGACTGAGCCACCCCCGCCCCGAAGGTAAAGGGTGGGGAGAGGGGGGGAGGGGAGAAAGGAATGTTAAATATATAATATAAATGATATTTCTTTTTTTTACACGTCTTGCCTATATAATTCTTTTTCCTTTACCTCCGGCTTGCGAAACGACCGAAAATAAAAAATAATAGAAAAAACTGATTAGCTAAAAACATTCGAAATTCAAATTAAAAAAAAAAGAAATTTGTTCTAAAAAAAAGTAGACAGAAGTATCCCAAATAGAAAATGTAATTGAATATGCCTCTTTAAGACTTACCATAAATAGACTTACCATATATAGACCTTGATTTTAGACTTACCATATATTTTCCTTGATTTTTATGGTACGTGGAATTCTTCTACTCTCTAAAATCTACTTGTATCGATTTCTTTCCACGAAATTTGGAAAATACTAATTCACAACTCTTACTACAGTTTTCGGAGTTAAAGCTCCCCTATAACAGGAATTTAATTAGCGTATCAAATTTCTGAAATATGCTTGGTGGAAAATGTATTGTTGTCAAACACAGAATACATTTTCCTATTTATCACACGTTAAAAAAAGAAGTCAAAATAATCTCATTTCTTAAGAATATAAAGAAAAATTGTTTTTTTTATGGAAGAAAAATCGTTCTTTAAAACGATACAGGGTGAATCTGAAAAAGTGGGCAAAACTTTACGGGGTGGTAGAACGCAGCTATACGAGCAATATTCGTCATAGAATGTATGGTCGGAACGCAAACGGCGAGCCGCTAGGTGGCGTTGGAAATGGTATAAAAGGGTCGGTCCTCGCACCCAACGGCATTTCTACCGTGGATTGCCGAGAGGATGGCTGGTTATACTAACCACGAAATGGCGGATATGCACTTTTTGAGCAAATTCTTTGAGCATGTACCTCAATTACATTCCTGTTAATAAAATGTTTTCTGAAGTATCTCCTCCCCTTCTTGTGTTCATTCTTTAAATGTGACAGTGGAAAACTACTTTTTAACTTCTCACCGCTTGCGTTCCGACCATACATTTTATGACGAATATTGCTCGTATAGCTGCGTTCTACCACCCCGTAAAGTTTTGCCCACTTTTTTCAGATTCACCCTGTATACATTTATTGGTAGGGAATTAGGTTTTACTGATTAAAGGAGAAAAGCCAAAAATGATGATAACGTGTCAAGTACGGTGTGCTTCAGTTCAAATGAATTGGTTGGGTTCTCGAGTGAATTTCTAATTTTAATTTTCTAGAGCAGTGGTTCTCAACCTTTTATGCTTCACGTACCCCCTGGAAATGTGTATGTAACTGACGTACCCCTTGTATAGATAGATAAAACTATAGTTATAGTATAACAATGGGAATAAAATAAAACATATATATCAGTGGTTCTCAACCTTTTATGCTTCACGTACCCCCTGGAAATGTGTATGTAACTGACGTACCCCTTGTATAGATAGATAAAACTATAGTTATAGTATAACAATGGGAATAAAATAAAACATATATATCAGTGGTTCTCAACCTTTTATGCTTCACGTACCCCCTGGAAATGTGTATGTAACTGACGTACCCCTTGTATAGATAGATAAAACTATAGTTATAGTATAACAATGGGAATAAAATAAAACATATATATCAGTGGTTCTCAACCTTTTATGCTTCACGTACCCCCTGGAAATGTGTATGTAACTGACGTACCCCTTGTATAGATAGATAAAACTATAGTTATAGTATAACAATGGGAATAAAATAAAACATATATATCAGTGGTTCTCAACCTTTTATGCTTCACGTACCCCCTGGAAATGTGTATGTAACTGACGTACCCCTTGTATAGATAGATAAAACTATAGTTATAGTATAACAATGGGAATAAAATAAAACATATATATCAGTGGTTCTCAACCTTTTATGCTTCACGTACCCCCTGGAAATGTGTATGTAACTGACGTACCCCTTGTATAGATAGATAAAACTATAGTTATAGTATAACAATGGGAATAAAATAAAACATATATATCAGTGGTTCTCAACCTTTTATGCTTCACGTACCCCCTGGAAATGTGTATGTAACTGACGTACCCCTTGTATAGATAGATAAAACTATAGTTATAGTATAACAATGGGAATAAAATAAAACATATATATCAGTGGTTCTCAACCTTTTATGCTTCACGTACCCCCTGGAAATGTGTATGTAACTGACGTACCCCTTGTATAGATAGATAAAACTATAGTTATAGTATAACAATGGGAATAAAATAAAACATATATATCAGTGGTTCTCAACCTTTTATGCTTCACGTACCCCCTGGAAATGTGTATGTAACTGACGTACCCCTTGTATAGATAGATAAAACTATAGTTATAGTATAACAATGGGAATAAAATAAAACATATATATCAATGGTTCTCAACCTTTTATGCTTCACGTACCCCCTGGAAATGTGTATGTAACTGGCATAACCCTCGTATAGATAGATAAAAACTACAGTTATAGTATAACAATGGGAATAAAATAAAACATATATATCAATGGTTCTCAACCTTTTATGCTTCACGTACCCCTTGGAAATGTGTATGTAACTGGCGTAACCCTCGTATAGATAGATAAAACTACAGTTATAGTATAACAATGGGAATAAAATAAAACATATATATCAATGGTTCTCAACCTTTTATGCTTCACGTACCCCCTGGAAATGTGTATGTAACTGGCATAACCCTCGTATAGATAGATAAAACTACAGTTATAGTATAACAATGGGAATAAAATAAAACATATATATCAATGGTTCTCAACCTTTTATGCTTCACGTACCCCCTGGAAATGTGATGTAACTGGCATAACCCTCGTATAGATAGATAAAACTACAGTTATAGTATAACAATGGGAATAAAATAAAACATATATATCAATGGTTCTCAACCTTTTATGCTTCACGTACCCCCTGGAAATGTGTATGTAACTGGCATAACCCTCGTATAGATAGATAAAACTACAGTTATAGTATAACAATGGGAATAAAATAAAACATATATATCAATGGTTCTCAACCTTTTATGCTTCACGTACCCCCTGGAAATGTGTATGTAACTGGCATAACCCTCGTATAGATAGATAAAACTACAGTTATAGTATAACAATGGGAATAAAATAAAACATATATATCAATGGTTCTCAACCTTTTATGCTTCACGTACCCCCTGGAAATGTGTATGTAACTGGCGTAACCCTTGTATAGATAGATAAAACTACAGTTATAGTATAACAATGGGAATAAAATAAAACATATATATCAATGGTTCTCAACCTTTTATGCTTCACGTACCCCCTGGAAATGTGTATGTAACTGGCATAACCCTCGTATAGATAGATAAAACTACAGTTATAGTATAACAATGGGAATAAAATAAAACATATATATCAATGGTTCTCAACCTTTTATGCTTCACGTACCCCCTGGAAATGTGTATGTAACTGGCATAACCCTCGTATAGATAGATAAAACTACAGTTATAGTATAACAATGGGAATAAAATAAAACATATATATCAATGGTTCTCAACCTTTTATGCTTCACGTACCCCCTGGAAATGTGTATGTAACTGGCATAACCCTCGTATAGATAGATAAAACTACAGTTATAGTATAACAATGGGAATAAAATAAAACCATATATATCAATGGTTCTCAACCTTTTATGCTTCACGTACCCCCTGGAAATGTGTATGTAACTGCGTAACCCCTTGTATAGATAGATAAAACTACAGTTATAGTATAACAATGGGAATAAAATAAAACATATATATCAGTGGTTCTAAACCTTTTATGCTTCACGTACCGCCTGGAAATGTGTATGTAACTGGCATAACCCTCGTATAGATAGATAAAACTACAGTTATAGTATAACAATGGGAATAAAATAAAACATATATATCAATGGTTCTCAACCTTTTATGCTTCACGTACCCCCTGGAAATGTGTATGTAACTGCGTAACCCTCGTATAGATAGATAAAACTACAGTTATAGTATAACAATGGGAATAAAATAAAACATATATATCAATGGTTCTCAACCTTTTATGCTTCACGTACCCCCTGGAAATGTGTATGTAACTGGCATAACCCTCGTATAGATAGATAAAACTACAGTTATAGTATAACAATGGGAATAAAATAAAACATATATATCAATGGTTCTCAACCTTTTATGCTTCACGTACCCCCTGGAAATGTGTATGTAACTGGCGTAACCCTCGTATAGATAGATAAAACTACAGTTATAGTATAACAATGGGAATAAAATAAAACATATATATCAATGGTTCTCAACCTTTTATGCTTCACGTACCCCCTGGAAATGTGTATGTAACTGGCATAACCCTCGTATAGATAGATAAAACTACAGTTATAGTATAACAATGGGAATAAAATAAAACATATATATCAATGGTTCTCAACCTTTTATGCTTCACGTACCCCCTGGAAATGTGTATGTAACTGGCGTAACCCTTGTATAGATAGATAAAACTACAGTTATAGTATAACAATGGGAATAAAATAAAACATATATATCAGTGGTTCTAAACCTTTTATGCTTCACGTACCGCCTGGAAATGTGTATGTAACTGGCATAACCCTCGTATAGATAGATAAAACTACAGTTATAGTATAACAATGGGAATAAAATAAAACATATATATCAATGGTTCTCAACCTTTTATGCTTCACGTACCCCCTGGAAATGTGTATGTAACTGGCGTAACCCTCGTATAGATAGATAAAACTACAGTTATAGTATAACAATGGGAATAAAATAAAACATATATATCAATGGTTCTCAACCTTTTATGCTTCACGTACCCCCTGGAAATGTGTATGTAACTGGCGTAACCCTTGTATAGATAGATAAAACTACAGTTATAGTATAACAATGGGAATAAAATAAAACATATATATCAGTGGTTCTCAACCTTTTATGCTTCACGTACCGCCTGGAAATGTGTATGTAACTGGCGTAACCCTCGTATAGATAGATAAAACTACAGTTATAGTATAACAATGGGAATAAAATAAAACATATATATCAATGGTTCTCAACCTTTTATGCTTCACGTACCCCCTGGAAATGTGTATGTAACTGGCGTAACCCTCGTATAGATAGATAAAACTACAGTTATAGTATAACAATGGGAATAAAATAAAACATATATATCAATGGTTCTCAACCTTTTATGCTTCACGTACCCCCTGGAAATGTGTATGTAACTGGCGTAACCCTCGTATAGATAGATAAAACTACAGTTATAGTATAACAATGGGAATAAAATAAAACATATATATCAATGGTTCTCAACCTTTTATGCTTCACGTACCCCCTGGAAATGTGTATGTAACTGGCGTAACCCTTGTATAGATAGATAAAACTACAGTTATAGTATAACAATGGGAATAAAATAAAACATATATATCAATGGTTCTCAACCTTTTATGCTTCACGTACCCCCTGGAAATGTGTATGTAACTGGCGTAACCCTCGTATAGATAGATAAAACTACAGTTATAGTATAACAATGGGAATAAAATAAAACATATATATCAGTGGTTCTCAACCTTTTATGCTTCACGTACCCCCTGGAAATGTGTATGTAACTGGCGTAACCCTCGTATAGATAGATAAAACTACAGTTATAGTATAACAATGGGAATAAAATAAAACATATATATCAGTGGTTCTCAACCTTTTATGCTTCACGTACCCCCTGGAAATGTGTATGTAACTGGCGTAACCCTCGTATAGATAGATAAAACTACAGTTATAGTATAACAATGGGAATAAAATAAAACATATATATCAGTGGTTCTCAACCTTCTATGCTTCACGTACCCCCTGGAAATGTGTATGTAACTGGCGTAACCCTCGTATAGATAGATAAAACTACAGTTATAGTATAACAATGGGAATAAAATAAAACATATATATCAATGGTTCTCAACCTTTTATGCTTCACGTACCCCCTGGAAATGTGTATGTAACTGACGTAACCCCTCGTATAGATAGATAAAACTACAGTTATAGTATAACAATGGGAATAAAATAAAACATATATATCAATGGTTCTCAACCTTTTATGCTTCACGCACCCCCTGGAATGTGTATGTAACTGGCGTAACCCTCGTATAGATAGATAAAACTACAGTTATAGTATAACAATGGGAATAAAATAAAACATATATATCAATGGTTCTCAACCTTTTATGCTTCACGTACCCCCTGGAAATGTGTATGTAACTGACGTACCCCTCGTATAGATAGATAAAACTACAGTTATAGTATAACAATGGGAATAAAATAAAACATATATATCAATGGTTCTCAACCTTTTATGCTTCACGCACCTCCTGGAAATGTGTATGTAACTGGCGTAACCCTCGTATAGATAGATAAAACTAGAGTTATAGTATAACAATGGGAATAAAATAAAACATATATATCAATGGTTCTCAACCTTTTATGCTTCACGTACCCCTGGAAATGTGTATGTAACTGGCGTAACCCTCGTATAGATAGATAAAACTACAGTTATAGTATAACAATGGGAATAAAATAAAACATATATATCAATGGTTCTCAACCTTTTATGCTTCACGTACCCCCTGGAAATGTGTATGTAACTGACGTACCCCTCGTATAGATAGATAAAACTACAGTTATAGTATAACAATGGGAATAAAATAAAACATATATATCAATGGTTCTCAACCTTTTATGCTTCACGCACCCCCTGGAAATGTGTATGTAACTGGCGTAACCCTCGTATAGATAGATAAAACTACAGTTATAGTATAACAATGGGAATAAAATAAAACATATATATCAATGGTTCTCAACCTTTTATGCTTCACGTACCCCCTGGAAATGTGTATGTAACTGGCGTAACCCTCGTATAGATAGATAAAACTACAGTTATAGTATAACAATGGGAATAAAATAAAACATATATATCAATGGTTCTCAACCTTTTATGCTTCACGTACCCCCTGGAAATGTGTATGTAACTGGCATAACCCTCGTATAGATAGATAAAACTACAGTTATAGTATAACAATGGGAATAAAATAAAACATATATATCAATGGTTCTCAACCTTTTATGCTTCACGTACCCCCTGGAAATGTGTATGTACCTGGCGTAACCCTTGTATAGATAGATAAAACTACAGTTATAGTATAACAATGGGAATAAAATAAAACATATATATCAGTGGTTCTAAACCTTTTATGCTTCACGTACCGCCTGGAAATGTGTATGTAACTGGCATAACCCTCGTATAGATAGATAAAACTACAGTTATAGTATAACAATGGGAATAAAATAAAACATATATATCAATGGTTCTCAACCTTTTATGCTTCACGTACCCCCTGGAAATGTGTATGTAACTGGCGTAACCCTCGTATAGATAGATAAAACTACAGTTATAGTATAACAATGGGAATAAAATAAAACATATATATCAATGGTTCTCAACCTTTTATGCTTCACGTACCCCCTGGAAATGTGTATGTAACTGGCGTAACCCTTGTATAGATAGATAAAACTACAGTTATAGTATAACAATGGGAATAAAATAAAACATATATATCAGTGGTTCTCAACCTTTTATGCTTCACGTACCGCCTGGAAATGTGTATGTAACTGGCGTAACCCTCGTATAGATAGATAAAACTACAGTTATAGTATAACAATGGGAATAAAATAAAACATATATATCAATGGTTCTCAACCTTTTATGCTTCACGTACCCCCTGGAAATGTGTATGTAACTGGCGTAACCCTCGTATAGATAGATAAAACTACAGTTATAGTATAACAATGGGAATAAAATAAAACATATATATCAATGGTTCTCAACCTTTTATGCTTCACGTACCCCCTGGAAATGTGTATGTAACTGGCGTAACCCTCGTATAGATAGATAAAACTACAGTTATAGTATAACAATGGGAATAAAATAAAACATATATATCAATGGTTCTCAACCTTTTATGCTTCACGTACCCCCTGGAAATGTGTATGTAACTGGCGTAACCCTTGTATAGATAGATAAAACTACAGTTATAGTATAACAATGGGAATAAAATAAAACATATATATCAATGGTTCTCAACCTTTTATGCTTCACGTACCCCCTGGAAATGTGTATGTAACTGGCGTAACCCTCGTATAGATAGATAAAACTACAGTTATAGTATAACAATGGGAATAAAATAAAACATATATATCAGTGGTTCTCAACCTTTTATGCTTCACGTACCCCCTGGAAATGTGTATGTAACTGGCGTAACCCTCGTATAGATAGATAAAACTACAGTTATAGTATAACAATGGGAATAAAATAAAACATATATATCAGTGGTTCTCAACCTTTTATGCTTCACGTACCCCCTGGAAATGTGTATGTAACTGGCGTAACCCTCGTATAGATAGATAAAACTACAGTTATAGTATAACAATGGGAATAAAATAAAACATATATATCAGTGGTTCTCAACCTTCTATGCTTCACGTACCCCCTGGAAATGTGTATGTAACTGGCGTAACCCTCGTATAGATAGATAAAACTACAGTTATAGTATAACAATGGGAATAAAATAAAACATATATATCAATGGTTCTCAACCTTTTATGCTTCACGTACCCCCTGGAAATGTGTATGTAACTGACGTACCCCTCGTATAGATAGATAAAACTACAGTTATAGTATAACAATGGGAATAAAATAAAACATATATATCAATGGTTCTCAACCTTTTATGCTTCACGCACCCCCTGGAAATGTGTATGTAACTGGCGTAACCCTCGTATAGATAGATAAAACTACAGTTATAGTATAACAATGGGAATAAAATAAAACATATATATCAATGGTTCTCAACCTTTTATGCTTCACGTACCCCCTGGAAATGTGTATGTAACTGACGTACCCCTCGTATAGATAGATAAAACTATAGTTATAGTATAACAATGGGAATAAAATAAAACATATATATCAATGGTTCTCAACCTTTTATGCTTCACGTACCCCCTGGAAATGTGTATGTAACTGACGTACCCCTCGTATAGATAGATAAAACTAGAGTTATAGTATAACAATGGGAATAAAATAAAACATATATATCAATGGTTCTCAACCTTTTATGCTTCACGTACCCCCTGGAAATGTGTATGTAACTGGCGTAACCCTCGTATAGATAGATAAAACTACAGTTATAGTATAACAATGGGAATAAAATAAAACATATATATCAATGGTTCTCAACCTTTTATGCTTCACGTACCCCCTGGAAATGTGTATGTAACTGACGTACCCCTCGTATAGATAGATAAAACTACAGTTATAGTATAACAATGGGAATAAAATAAAACATATATATCAATGGTTCTCAACCTTTTATGCTTCACGCACCCCCTGGAAATGTGTATGTAACTGGCGTAACCCTCGTATAGATAGATAAAACTACAGTTATAGTATAACAATGGGAATAAAATAAAACATATATATCAATGGTTCTCAACCTTTTATGCTTCACGTACCCCCTGGAAATGTGTATGTAACTGGCGTAACCCTCGTATAGATAGATAAAACTACAGTTATAGTATAACAATGGGAATAAAATAAAACATATATATCAATGGTTCTCAACCTTTTATGCTTCACGTACCCCCTGGAAATGTGTATGTAACTGACGTACCCCTCGTATAGATAGATAAAACTACAGTTATAGTATAACAATGGGAATAAAATAAAACATATATATCAATGGTTCTCAACCTTTTATGCTTCACGCACCCCCTGGAAATGTGTATGTAACTGGCGTAACCCTCGTATAGATAGATAAAACTACAGTTATAGTATAACAATGGGAATAAAATAAAACATATATATCAATGGTTCTCAACCTTTTATGCTTCACGTACCCCCTGGAAATGTGTATGTAACTGGCGTAACCCTCGTATAGATAGATAAAACTACAGTTATAGTATAACAATGGGAATAAAATAAAACATATATATCAATGGTTCTCAACCTTTTATGCTTCACGTACCCCCTGGAAATGTGTATGTAACTGTCGTACCCCTTGTATAGATAGATAAAACTATAGTTATAGTATAACAATGGTAATAAAATAAAACATATATAACAGTGGTTCTCAACCTTTTATGCTTCACGTACCCCCTGGAAATGTGTATGTAACTGGCGTACCCCTTGTATAGATAGATAAAACTATAGTTATAGTATAACAATGGGAATAAAATAAAACGTATAAAACAGTGGTTCTCAACCTTTTATGCTTCACGTACCCCCTGGAAATGTGTATGTAACTGGCGTACCTATTGTATAGATAGATAAAACTATAGTTATAGTATAACAATGGGAATAAAATAAAACATATATATCAATGGTTCTCAACCTTTTATGCTTCACGTACCCCCTGGAAATGTGTATGTAACTGTCGTACCCCTTGTATAGATAGATAAAACTATAGTTATAGTATAACAATGGTAATAAAATAAAACATATATAACAGTGGTTCTCAACCTTTTATGCTTCACGTACCCCCTGGAAATGTGTATGTAACTGGCGTACCCCTTGTATAGATAGATAAAACTATAGTTATAGTATAACAATGGGAATAAAATAAAACATATATATCAGTGGTTCTTAACCTTTTATGCTTCACGTACCCCCTGGAAATGTGTATGTAACTGGCGTACCCCTTGTATAGATAGATAAACCTATAGCTATAGTATAACAATGGGAATAAAATAAAACATATATATCAGTGGTTCTCAACTTTTTGTGCTTCACGTACCCCCTGGAAATGTGTATGTAACTGGCGTACCCCTTGTATAGATAGATAAAACTATAGTTATAGTATAACAATGGGAATAAAATGAAACATATATATCAGTGGTTCTCAACCTTTTATGCTTCACGTACCCCCTGGAAATGTGTATGTAACTGGCGTACCCCTTGTATAGATAGATAAAACTATAGTTATAGTATAACAATGGGAATAAAATAAAACATATATATCAGTGGTTCTCAACCTTTTATGTTTCACGTACCCCCTGGAAATGTGTATGTAACTGGCGTACCCCTTGTATAGATAGATAAAACTATAGTTATAGTATAACAATGGGAATAAAATGAAACATATATATCAGTGGTTCTCAACCTTTTATGCTTCACGTACCCCCTGGAAATGTGTATGTAACTGGCGTATCCCTTGTATAGACTGATAAAACTATAGTTAGAGTATAACAATGGGAATAAAATAAAACATATATATCAGTGGTTCGCAACCTTTTATGTTTCACGTACCCCCTGGAAATATGTATGTAACTGGCGTACCCCTTGTATAGATAGATAAACCTATAGTTATAGTATAACAATGGAAATAAAATAAAACATATATATCAGTGGTTCTCAACCTTTTATGCTTCACGTACCCCCTGGAAATGTGTATGTAACTGGCGTACCCCTTGTATAGATAGATAAACCTATAGTTATAGTATAACAATGGGAATAAAATAAAACATATATATCAGTGGTTCTCAACCTTTTATGTTTCACGTACCCCCTGGAAATATGTATGTAACTGGCGTACCCCTTGTATAGATAGATAAACCTATAGTTATAGTATAACAATGGGAATAAAATAAAACATATATATCAGTGGTTCTCAACCTTTTATGCTTCACGTACCCCCTGGAAATATGTATGTAACTGGCGTACCCCTTGTATAGATGGATAAACCTATAGTTATAGTATAACAATGGGAATAAAATAAAACATATATATCAGTGGTTCTCAACCTTTTATGCTTCACGTACCCCCTGGAAATGTGTATGTAACTGACGTACCCCTTGTATAGATAGATAAACCTATAGTTATAGTATAACAATGGGAATAAAATAAAACATATATATCAGTGGTTCTCAACCTTTTATGTTTCACGTACCCCCTGGAAATATGTATGTAACTGGCGTACCCCTTGTATAGATAGATAAACCTATAGTTATAGTATAACAATGGGAATAAAATAAAACATATATATCAGTGGTTCTCAACCTTTTATGCTTCACGTACCCCCTGGAAATGTGTATGTAACTGGCGTACCCCTTGTATAGATAGATAAACCTATAGTTATAGTATAACAATGGGAATAAAATAAAACATATATATCAGTGGTTCTCAACCTTTTATGCTTCACGTACCCCCTGGAAATGTGTATGTAACTGACGTACCCCTTGTATAGATAGATAAACCTATAGTTATAGTATAACAATGGGAATAAAATAAAACATATATATCAGTGGTTCTCAACCTTTTATGTTTCACGTACCCCCTGGAAATATGTATGTAACTGGCGTACCCCTTGTATAGATAGATAAACCTATAGTTATAGTATAACAATGGGAATAAAATAAAACATATATATCAGTGGTTCTCAACCTTTTATGCTTCACGTACCCCCTGGAAATGTGTATGTAACTGGCGTACCCCTTGTATAGATAGATAAACCTATAGTTATAGTATAACAATGGGAATAAAATCCTCACAAACCTACTATGGCATATAAACTGACAGGCTTCTGTCACACCTCTGTGGCAAGCAGCTGCTTGAGTGGGTATTTATTTACATTTTATGTCTTGTTAATATTTAAAAAAAGTGTCTCCTCAAGCAGCTGCTTGCCATAGAGGTCTGGCAGGAGCCTGTCAGTTTATATGCCATAGTAGGTCTGTGGAAATGGCGGGACCTCGACAGAAACACCCATGCCTTACCCGGGGATAGAACCCAGGTCCCTTAGATCAGTTTTGAAAGGCCGCCGTTCGTAGGATGGGACGTTAAGCCGTGGTCCGTGTGCGGGAGAGCTATACCCTGTGCACGTTAAAGAACACGCTGGATGGCCTTGACGGGAGGCTACCATCTGTCTTCCAACAGCTGTTCCAGTGGGTCCCCTCCCCCAACCTTCTCTGAGCCTTCGGGGTCTATGTGACCTGGCCATTTAGCCCATGGTGTGCAAAAAAGTGCCGTTCAGAGGTAAAACAACCCAACCCAACCCTTAGATCAGTAGCCAAGCACGCTAACCACTCGGCCACAGGACGGCATTTAATATTTAATATTTAATCCAACAATAAATTTTACTGATACTGCCAGTGGATTTCTTAATAAGATAGAGGGCTGACAAAAACTTCTGATTTTAACACTTCTCAAAGAACATTTATGAGAAAGAGGAGACCTCAGCAGAAAGACAACCTATGTCAGAAAAAAACATCCATGCCTTATCAGGGATTCGAACTTAGGGTCCTTTACCCCGCAGATAAGTGTTCTAACCGCCCGGCTGCTCTTTTGGGCACCTTGTATACAACGACGGAACATAATAGCAAGAACAAAAATAAACAAAATCAGTGTGCCTTGATAACTTCTTCACATACACAATGGTTAGAAGGAGGGTCCACGATTGCTGTATTGCATCGTATCACATGACAAGGTAGGATTTACGGGAATGTCGTACCGACACATTACCCGGAGGGATTCGCGTCTGCAGTGAGAAAGGTTCGCCTCCTCCGTATGTAACTGCGGATAACGATGTGGTTTATTGCCTCACGTATGTGATGGATGCTCTCCGTTTCTCTTGCAAACAGATCTTTTGTTGTGACTGCGGCGATAGCCGATTAGCGGTGCCGCTGCTGCCGCCGACACGAAGCAGCTTCGATGCTTCGCGATGACTCCAAAGCGGTAAAACCAATGCCGAGGCATTAAAAGTTTTACGACAACACGAAAATCGACTTTGTGATTTATAAACTGTGAAAAATATAATTTGCGCCCATTTTAGATATTTTTTCCGTTAATCTGCACTTTTTGTTTGTGAGGGGGAACCGATGGATTTGGAAAGGTCGTCATCGCTCAGATGGGACCTTAAACCGTGGTTCATAACGACCATCTGTTTTATAATAGCTTCCGGTGGATGCCCTCCCTTGCCTAGACGAACCATACTAGAAAGAACCATTGGAGTCCTCGTGACCTGGAGACGGGGGTTGCTCAGTCGGTAGCGTGCCAGACTCGTAATCTTTAGTTCCCAGTTTCGATTCCCGCCTTTCCCAGTTTTGAGATTTATCTCTGCAAAATTCCTTCCCTCGGTCAATGGGGGAGACACCAATAGGCCGAGAAAAGGCGCTGTCTATCGGATAGGAGATTAAGCTATGGTACAGTCGCTCAAAAAAGTATCCGAACACTATGGCTGATTGCAGAATTCAGAAAAAATATCTGGAGCATGTACAGCAACTGTACACGCTCCAGTTACCGTTCACAGCAAACTGGAGCGTGTGCCGTTACTGCACACGCTCCAGTTTGCTGTGAACGGTAACTGCACACGCTCAATATTTCCGTGAGTGAGCCCACACGATCTAGTATCAAAATAATATGACCACCTACAGTCGCTCAAAAAAATATCCGAACACTATGATTGATTACAGAATTCGGGAAAAATATCTGGCAACGATTTTTTTTTAGAAATTAGTGATCTGGTAACGTGACACGAAGGTTGCCAGATCACTAATTTCTAAAAACATCGTTGCCAGATATTTTTTCTGAATTCTGTAATCAGCCATAGTGTTCGGATATTTTTTTGAGGGACTGTACTTTGTGCAGGAGGAGCCATACCCTGTGCACGTTAAAGAACACGCTGGATAGCCTTGCAGAGAGGCGTCCATCTGTCTCCAAACAGCTGTTCAGTGTGTTCCCTACCCCAACCTTCTCTGAGCCTTCACGGTCCTTTTGACCTGGTTATTGAGACCATTGTGTACAAAAAAGTGCCGCTAAGAGGTAAAAATAATCCAACTGAATCCTCGTGACCTGAACGATTTTATGTTAGTTTGAACCATTTTATGGAAAAAAGTGTGGCTAAGAGACAAAATAATCTAATTATATTTCAGCCTCAGGTTCGAGTACCAACTGTGCTAGCGTTGAGATTTATTCTCCGCTAAACTCCGCTCTCTCCTCGCGGAGGAAGGTCACCTAATAGGACTGGAAAGGCAGTCGTTCGTCTCCCAACAGCTGTCCATTGGGTCTCCTATTCCCAACCTTCTCAGAGCCCTCGGGGTCGTTGTGACCTGCCATTTGGCCCATTGTGTGCAAAAAAGGTGCATCTCAGAGGTAAAACAACCCAATCGCGATTGGTGAAACGGTGCACCAATCAATTCCCCGGATACTCTAAACCAGTGTTTCCCAACCTGTGGGTCCGTGACTGCGCTGCCAATAATATGAAATTTTTCATCTTTAATTCTCAACCACCGCTGCCGACTACTGAGCATAGCGAAGATAAAGTTGGGACCGAAAGGCGAACTGCTGCATGTGTGAGAGTGGGGAGACCAATCGCGACACATCAAATCTGTCACGTGATAATGTTTGTTAACATCTAGTCCGTCTTGCAAAAGAAGTTAAGTTGTCTCCCCGTGTGCAGGAGAACCATACTCCGTGCGTATCTTCGAACGTATTCCAACGTATCTTCGAACGTATTCCAACGTATCTTCGAACGTATTCCAACGTATCTTCGAACGTATTCCAATGTATCTTCGAACGCATTCCAACGTATCTTCGAACGCATTTCAACGTATCTTCGAACGCATTCCAACGTATCTTCGAACGTATTCCAACGTATCTTCGAACGTATTCCAACGTATCTTCGAACGTATTCCAACGTATCTTCGAACGCATTCCAACGTATCTTCGAACGCATTCCAACGTATCTTCGAACGCATTCCAACGTATCTTCGAACGCATTCCAACGTATCTTCGAACGTATTCCAACGTATCTTCGAACGCATTTCAACGTATCTTCGAACGCATTCCAACGTATCTTCGAACGTATTCCAACGTATCTTCGAACGTATTCCAACGTATCTTCGAACGCATTCCAACGTATCTTCGAACGCATTCCAACGTATCTTCGAACGCATTCCAACGTATCTTCGAACGCATTCCAACGTATCTTCGAACGCATTCCAACGTATCTTCGAACGCATTCCAACGTATCTTCGAACGAATTCCAACGTATCTTCGAACGTATTCCAACGTATCTTCGAACGCATTTCAACGTATCTTCGAACGCATTCCAACGTATCTTCGAACGCATTCCAACGTATCTTCGAACGTATTCCAACGTATCTTCGAACGAATTCCAACGTATCTTCGAACGCATTCCAACGAATCTTCGAACGCATTCCAACGTATCTTCGAACGCATTCCAACGTATCTTCGAACGTATTCCAACGTATCTTCGAACGTATTCCAACGTATCTTCGAACGTATTCCAACGTATCTTCGAACGCATTCCAAGGTATCTTCGAACGCATTTCAACGTATCTTCGAACGCATTCCAACGCATCTTCGAACGTATTCCAACGTATCTTCGAACGCATTCCAACGTATCTTCGAACGCATTCCAACGTATCTTCGAACGTATTCCAATGTATCTTCGAACGCATTCCAACGTATCTTCCAACGTATTCCAACGTATCTTCGAACGCATTCCAACGTATCTTCGAACGCATTTCAACGTATCTTCGAACGCATTCCAACGTATCTTCGAACGCATTCCAACGTATCTTCGAACGTATTCCAATGTATCTTCGAACGCATTCCAACGTATCTTCGAACGCATTCCAACGTATCTTCGAACGCATTCCAACGTATCTTCGAACGTATTCCAACGTATCTTCGAACGCATTCCAACGTATCTTCGAACGCATTCCAACGTATCTTCGAACGCATTCCAACGTATCTTCGAACGCATTCCAACGTATCTTCGAACGCATTCCAACGTATCTTCGAACGCATTCCAACGTATCTTCCAACGTATTCCAACGTATCTTCGAACGCATTCCAACGTATCTTCGAACGCATTCCAACGTATCTTCGAACGCATTCCAAAGTATCTTCGAACGCATTCCAACGTATCTTCGAACGTATTCCAACGTATCTTCCAACGTATTCCAACGTACTTCGAACGCATTCCAACGTATCTTCGAACGTATTCCAACGTATCTTCGAACGTATTCCAACCTATCTTCAAACGTATTCCAACGTATTTTCGAACCCGCTGTTCCATCTCGACGCGTTACGTGTCAAATAAATGCTTGTCACGCGGGGAGTATCATAGGTTATAAAAATTATATCTCGTGCTTTCTGCCCACCAAAAAAAGGGGGAATGCGGAAATCGTTGTCCCACTATATCTCCGAAACGATTTAGGTATCAAATGAAAGCTTGCAATATGAGGGAAGACTGTTTTTTTGCTACCTAGGTCTTAACACGCCCCCCCATTCTTTCCTAATCTAATTAATTAATAAAATACGAAAAATATCACTAGTTTAGCCCCCCCCCCCCCATCCACTCTTCCTTTAAAAAACAAGGGCAGAAATTTCATGGGGTCGATCTCAATGAGTTATATCTGAAATTAAATCTTTTAACGGCGAAGTTGTCTTGGGCTATCCCAAATCTCCCCCCCCCATATGTCCCCTATCCTAATAGGTAAGAAAAAGGAGAGTCGAATGCATGGGGTAGCAGTTCCGGAGAGGTATTTTTTATTGTTTTACTTTGCCATTCTCTATTTTCTGTTTCTGTTTTACCTCTGAGCGGCACTTTTTTGCACACAATGGGCTAAATGGCCAGGTCACAAGGACCCCAAAGGCTCAGAGAAGGTTGGGGGAGGGGACCCACTGAAACAGCTGTTGGGAGACAGATGGTAGCCTCCCGTCAAGGCCATCCAGCGTGTTCTTTAACGTGCACAGGGTATGGCTCTCCCGAACACGGAGCCACGGCTTAACGTCCCATCCGATGGACGGCGGCCTTTCCAAGCCCATCGGTGTCCCCTACTGACCGTGGGCAGGGCGGGGAATTTTGCGGAGATAAACCTCAACGCTGACCCAGCTGGGACTCGAATCTGGGAACTACAGATTACGAGCCTGGCGCGCTACCGACTGAGCCACCCCCGTCCCTACTTTGCCATTAAAACACGCGATCGACTCGGAATTCGCGAATATGAATTCAGCGAATGATTTTACCATCGTATGCTTTAGTTTTTTTTTTTACATTTTTAGGAATATAGGTATTTTCAAAAATATTTAATTTGCATTTTTTAAATAACTGAATTCTTTGCAAAAAAAAAGTATATCTGTAAGTTGAAAATAAACCAAATCCTCTTGAATTTAGAAATGATAGCCACAACGGCCGAAAGATAGCCAACCAATCAATTAATCAGATGTAATCACGCTCGTAACTAAGGCTTATAAAAGATAAAGGGAATTCATTGCATTCCCTTGAATTATTTCGACTCTCATCCACTCTCCTCAAGGCACAGGGATCAACTTGTTACGTTCATTATTATCAGTTTAGTAATTTTTACTCTGTAATTTAAAACCTTAAATAGTGGAGCATACTTGCAGTTGAAAAATGCCGCCCTTCGCACTTAAATGTGGGGCGGGGGTGGCTCAGTCGGTAGCGCGCCAGGCTCATAATCTGCAGTTCCCAAGTTCGAGTCCCAGCTGGGTCAGCGTTGAGATTTATCTCCACAAAATTTCCCGCCCTGCCCACGGTCAGTAGGGGACACCGATGGGCTTTGGAAAGGCCGCCGTTCGTCGGATGGGACGTTAAGCCGTGGAGCCATACCCTGTGCACGTTAAAGAACACGCTGGATGGCCTTGACGGGAGGCTACCATCTGTCTCCCAGCAGCTACTCCAGTGGGTCCCCTCCCCCAACCTTCTCTGAGCCTTCGGGGTCCATGTGACCTGGCCATTTAGCCACGGTGTGCAAAAAAGTGGCGTTCAGATGTAAAACAACCCAACGTTAAATAACACGCTGAATGGCCTTGACAGGAGGCTACCATCTGTCTCCCAACAGCTGTTCCAGTGGGTCCCCTCCCCCAACCTTCTATGAGCCTTCGGGGTCCGTGTGACCTGGCCATTTAGTCATGGTGTGCAAAAAAAGTGCCGCTCAGAGGTAGAACAACCCAACCCCCTTAGAAACGGAATTCGATTTCATTCCCAGAGAAAACAGTTATCTCGATTAGAGAGAGCAATTCGAATTCGGAGGAAGAAAGAGAGATAATGAGCAAAAGTCTCCAGTTAACCACTTTGCTGATACTTCAGCTAAAGAGTGAAATTCCTTCTCAATAAAAAAAATAAACTGAACTTTGGTGTGGAGAGCGAAAAAACAATAACTTCGCTTTGATATCTGTTGGTATGGGTTTCTTTGTGAAGTGAGGAAGTGGATCTAATCTGCGGTGATTAATATCAATGTCCATTTCGCAGTTATTTCTCCAAAGGGGAAGTCTTTTCTGGAAGTATTTTGGAGAGTCAACAGAGATTGCGCAACTATCGATCTGTCCTGCAACCAATATATCAAAGAGGGTTGCGGTGCACGAGAAACTCTCCGAAGGTTTGGGGAGGAAATCCGATTCTCATGAACAGGAACTTCGTGAAAGAAAAGTCGCATGGACCAGTTGTCAGACTCTGCTGCAGACGTGCTCTGTCGCTGGGCCGACGGAGCACGTCTGCAGGGAGTCACGTGGTTCGTGCTCCATGGCAGCTGCAAGAATAGGAAACTTTCAGAGTGGGCGTTTTCACACAATCTGTTGTAGCTAGGCATAAGAGTGATCAGGAAGCGGAATGGATAATAATATCAGGCGTTACGTGTCAAATAAATGCTTGTCTCGAGGAAGTATCATAGGTTGTTAAAAATTGGAATATAAACTGGAAGGAGAGCTGTGTACCAATCCCCGGTGATAATGCACAGAACCGGCCAGGTCTAGCACTTAATGTCCGACCCCGCCTTCTCGTGGTGCAGGCCGTTAGTACCTTTCAAAAGAGATATTCTCTTTTGGAAGGGAACGGAAATGGAGGGCTGCCAGCTCAGTATGACCTACTGATTTGGTCATCTATGGCCACTTTTTTCTTTTTTTTCAACCCTGCTGAAGAGTGGTCAACTTTACAGGGTCCTGGTGCTGACCATTTACACCTACTACACTGGACTTGTTTATGGATTTGAGCTTGATTATTGATCCTGGACTTGCTGCACTGGTGGGCCTCTGTTGAGGGAGAGTCCGCTGCTGTGTTTTCTATTTGCTTCTGGGTTGCCAGCCCTAAGTGAACAGAGGCATGGGATACCTTATATCAGCTGGTGGATAATCCTAATCAGAGGCCATCGCAGGTACCTGGACCTTACTTAGCTAGTTGGGCATCGTCAAGCCTAAACTGGAGTAATGTGTCTCAGGCAGGCCACGTGGCTCTTGAAAAAGTCCACTTGAAAAGGTGGTGCCTGAAGTTCCTACCAGCATCGGTGACTTCAGCCTTTAGCGGAGGAGGAACAGGTCTTTGCCCCATGCCTGCGATCAGGGGGCTGTTTGATATTGTTGGCCCTACCAATCTCAATAAACCTAATTTCTTTAAAAATCCTACTAATCATTTTCTCTCTGCAGGAACTTGGAACGTGAGAACATTACATAGAGATTATTCTCTTGATGTCCTCATGCAGGAATTCCAGCGCTATAACTTAGATATTCTAGGCTTGCAAGAGACCAGATGGACAGGTAAAGGTGAGATACTTAAAAATAACCTTAAATTTCTCTTTACAGGGAGGGAGGATGGAAAGCATCAATGCTAATGATGCTCTTCTAGGATATGAGTGCATTAATGAAAGGTTTCTTACAGCAAAATTTCGGACAAGCGTTAAAGACTTGATGTTATCTGCTGTTATGCCCCACTGAGGATGCCGATGAGGATGAGAAGGATAGGTTTTACGGACAACTTCAGGATATTTTGAATTCTGTCAAGAAAGGAGATATTACCCTTGTTCTTGGTGATTTCAATGCCAAAGTTGGTACTGACTCTGACCTTTGGGGAGGAGTAATAGGCCCTTTTGGTATTGGTAGTTGCAATGGCAATGGGCAACGTGTCCTACAGGTAAGTAAACTCAATGGATTCAGAATAACTAACACATATTACAAACACTGCGACATACATAAATACACAGGGGAGCTGAAATACATAATACATTTACATACATACAATACATATACATAAATACATTAGGGGAGCTGAAATTGGATCTGACCATTACCTTGTTAAAAGTGTCTTGCAACTTAAACTTAAAAAGTGTTGTGCTAGGGTTAAAAAATTTACCTTTAATACTGAAGCTCTGAAAGACCCAGTTATAGCTAAAGCTTACCATGATAGGTTACTTAGTCATTATGACAGTCATGGTTTGCTTAATACTGAAGTTGAGGAAGAATGGGGCCATTTTCCTCACTTCAGAACAGAACAGGCTTTTTTGAAAACTAACAGTACTTCGTTTAGGGAAAAAGGAGCCGAGGAGGCAGAATTATCTGAGTGATAAGGCACTTGAGCTTATTTCAGAAAGAAGGAACTACAGGAATGTCCTTAATCAGTACCCTACTAGTCCTAATAGAAAGGATTACAGAGAGCTTAATAAACGTGTAAAGGATCAGTTAGCTACTGATAAGAATCTTTGGCTTGATGGCTTGGCTGACAAAGCTGAGGAAGCAGTTAGGCAGCACAACAGCAGAGAGCTGTACAGATAGTTAATGTTTTATGTGGTAGAAAACGGACAGGCATACAAGGATTGCAAGATAAACAAGGTAAGGTTATAGAAGGTGAGGATTCTGTCATGGGTTGGTGGGCTGAGCATTTCAGTGATGTTCTAAACAATGTGGTTAATTCTACTCCCATTGTTTGCAATGATGATAGATGCATTGTGGCTTTAACGTTGGCCCTATAACACAATCTGAAGTTATTTTGGCTATTTTTAAACTTATGCTTGGAGCTGGGAATGTTTCGGTTACCACTTGGATGACTGAAATTTTGAATATCTTTTATGATAAAGGCGTGGTTCCTGAAGATTTTACCAGAGCTATTATTATCCTTATTTTCAAAAAAGGTGATCGCAGTTCTTGTGATAACTATCGGAGTATCAGCCTACTCTCTGTTCCAGGTAAAGTTGTTTCCAAAATTGTGCTTAGTAGAATTAAGAATCTGGTTGGCAGTCATTTGCGTGATGAAAAATGTGGATTCAGAAGTGGTAGGGGATGTGTGGATCAGATATTTTCACTTAGTCAGATTCTTGAGAAATGTTTAGAGTTTCAGAAACCTTTGGTTGCTAGCTTTGTTGATTTCAAAAAGGCTTTCGACTCTGTTGATCGTCATAATTTGTGGTTGATTGTGAGATCATATGGCATACCTGCCAAGTTAGTTAACACAATGAAAGCTCTCTATAATAACACTGAGTCGTGTGTGAGAGTTGGTAAGGCTTGTAGCAATTGGTTTAGCATTACGTCTGGTGTTCGACAAGGGTGCATTTTTGTCTCATTTTCACTTTAATTTGGTTATCGATTATGTTATGCGAAATTCACTTCAAGGGAAAGATTTTGGCCTTAAATGGGCTGGAGATACGAAAATTTCTGATTTAGATTATGCTGATGATTTAGCCCTTTTGGCAAATGATGTTGATGAGATGAACTCTTCCATTCGAGCTGTTGATGAGACTGGTAGTACAGTCATCATCATCATCATCCTCAAGCAGCCATGGGCTACGGAGGTCCAACCAGACCGTGCAATTTAGTTCTCCAAGCAAGTCTATCCTGAGCTACATCTACTGCATCTGGCCACTGCACACCAATTCTAACAAGGTCCTGTTTGACATTGTCTGCCCACCGCATCCTAGGTCTCCCCTTCTTTCTGAGGCCTTTAGGCACACTGTTCATAACCCTATTCACCAATCTATAATTATTCATACGGGCAACATGGCCAAACCAACGGAGTCTCTCTCTGCACAATATGCTGCTTAAAGGAGGTTGCAAACTCCTTTTCCTAATCTCATCATTAGTTACAAAGTTGAACCACCTAATGCCCAAGATACTGCGTAAGCATCTGGAATCAAAAGCATCTAGTTTCCTGTTATCATGTTTACAAAGTGTCCAAGTTTCACTACCATAACTAACCCTAGAAAGAACCAAACTATTATACAGTCTAATTTTAGTCTTTAGGTGTATACGCCTATTTCTCCACACTCTCCATAGGTTCTTAAAAGTCCCGGCAGCAATCCCTATTCGTCTGTTAATCTCATGCCGCACATCACCATTATCTGTTACATAGCTCCCAAGATAATTAAACTGTGACACCTGCTCAAGACTGCAACCATTCAGATTAACTGAATCACAGCCTGCCTGACCAATTTTCATCACTTTAGTTTTCTCTCTGTTTATAACCAAACCTACTCTACTACCAGTCTCATCAACGGCTCGAATGAAAGAGTTCATCTCATCAACATCATTTGCCAGAAGGGCTAAATCATCAGCATAATCTAAATCAGAAATTTTCCTATCTCCAGCCCATTTAAGCCCAAAATCTTTCCCTTGAAGTGAATTTCGCATAACATAATCAATAACCAAGCTAAAGAGAAAAGGAGACAAAATGCACCCTTGTCGAACACCAGAAGTAATGCTAAACCAATTGCTACAAGCCTTACCAACTCTCACACACGACTCAGTGTTATTATAGAGAGCTTTCATAATGTTAACTAACTTGTCTGGTATACCATATGATCTCACAATCAACCACAAATTATGACGATCAACAGAGTCGAAAGCCTTTTTGAAATCAACAAAGCTAGCAACCAAAGGTTTCTGAAACTCTAAACATTTCTCAAGAATCTGCCTAAGTGAAAATATCTGATCTACACATCCCCTACCACTTCTGAATCCACATTGCTCATCACGCAATTGCCTGTCAACCAGATTCTTAATTCTATTAAGCACAATCATGGAAAGAACTTTACCTGGAACAGAGAGTAGGCTGATACCCCTATAGTTATCACAAGAACTACGATCACCTTTTTTGAAAATAGGGATAACAATAGCTCTGGTAAAATCCTTAGGAACCATGCCTTTATCATAAAAGATATTCAGAATTTCAGTCATCCAAGTGGTAACCGAAACATTCCCAGCTCTAAGCATTTCCGTAGTAATTTCATCTACCCCTGGGGATTTATGAAGTTTAAGTTTAGAAACAGCCAAACTAACTTCAGATTGTGTTATAGGGCCAACATTAAAGCCACCAATGCATCTATCATCATTGCAAACAATGGGAGTAGAACTAACTACATTGTTTAGAACATCACTGAAATGCTCAGCCCACCTAGCCATGACAGAATCCTCCCCTTCTATAACCTTACCTTGTTTATCCTTCAATCCTTGTATGCCTGTCCGTTTTCTACCACACAAAACATTAACTATCTGGTACAGCTCTCTGCTGTTGTGCTGTCTAACTGCTTCCTCGGCTTTGTCAGCCAAACCATCAAGCCAAAGATTCTTATCAGCAGCTAACTGATCTTTTACACGTTTATTACGTTCTCTGTAATGCTTTCTATTAGGACTAGTAGGGTACTGATTAAAGACATTCCTGCAGTTCTTTCTTTCCGAAATAAGCTCAAGTGCCTTATCACTCAAATAATTCTGGCTCTTCTGCTCCTTTTTTCCTAAAAGAGTACTGTTAGTGTCCAAAAAAGCCTGTTTAAAATGATCCCATTCTTCCTCAACTTCAGTAGTAAGCAAACCATGACTGTCATAATGACTAAGTAACCTATCATGGTAAGCTTTGGCTATAACTGGATCTTTCAGAGCTTCAGTATTAAAAGTAAATTTTTTAACCCTAGCACAACACTTTTTAAGTTTAAGTTGCAACACACTTTTAACAAGGTAATGGTCAGATCCAATTTCAGCTCCCCTATATGCCCTGGTATTCCTAACAGAACTAGTCCATTTGCTGTTAATTAATATGTAATCAATCATATTCTTATGCAGCCCATCAGGTGAAACCCATGTGTACTTATGTATGTCGCGGTGTTTGTAATATGTGTTAGTTATTCTGAATCCATTGAGTTTACTTACCTGTAGGAGACGTTGCCCATTGCTATTGCAGCTACCAATACCAAAAGGGCCTATTACTCCTCCCCAAAGGTCAGAGTCAGTACCAACTTTGGCATTGAAGTCACCAAGAACAAGGGTAATATCTCCTTTCTTGACAGAATTCAAAATATCCTGAAGTTGTTCATAAAACCTATCCTTCTCATCCTCATCGGCATCCTCAGTGGGGGCATAACAGCAGATAACATTCAAGTCTTTAACGCTTGTCTGAAATTTTGCTGTAAGAAACCTTTCATTAATGCACTCATATCCTAGAAGAGCATTACTAGCGTGTCTGCTGAGAAGCAGACCCACGCCTTGGTGATGCTTTTTGTCGTCCCTCCCTGAAAAGAGAAATTTAAGATTATTTTTAAGAATCTGACCTTTATTTGTCCATCTGGTCTCTTGCAAGCCAAGAATATCTAAATTATAACGGTGGAATTCTTGTGTGAGGACATCAAGAGAAAAAGCTCTGTGCAGAGTCCTCACATTCCAACTACCTATGGAGAGAAAATGGTTAGTGGGATGTTTAAAGAAACTATGTTTATTGAGAGAGGGAATGCCGACAATATCAAACAGCCCCCTAATCGCAGACATGGGGCAAAGACCCGTTCCCCCACTACTAAAGGCTGAAGCCATCTACACTGGAAGACTTCCTCCAATGTAGAATTTGACGATGCCAATAGAAGCAAAGAGTTCAGGTGACTGCGATGACTTCTGCTCAGGATTATCCACCAGCTGATATACATATCCTGTGAATCTATTCCCTTGGGGCTGTCAACCCACAAACAAAAAGAAAACACAGCGGAAGATTTTCCCTCCACAGAAGCCCACCATTGCAGCAAAATCAGGATCCATAATCAAGCTCAGAGCCATATATCTGTCCAGTCCAGTAGGTTTATATGGTCAGCACCAGGACCCTGTGTGGTTGACCACTCCTCAGCAGGGTAGAAAAAAAAGAAAAGTAGCCATAGTTGTCCAGATCAGTAGGCCACACTAATCTGGCAGCCCTCCCCTTCCGTTCACTTCCACAAGAGAGTATCTCTTTTGAAAGTTACTAACGGTCCGCACCACGAGAAGGCAGGGTTGGACATTAGGTGCTAGGCCTGGCCGGCAGGCTTGGTTATAAACAGAGAGAAAACTAAAGTGATGAAAATTGGTCAGGCAGGCTGTGATTCAGTTAATCTGAATGGTTGCAGTATTGAGCAGGTTGGGTTGTTTTACCTCTGAGCGGCACTTTTTTGCACACCATGGGCTAAATGGCCAGGTCACATGGACCCCGAAGGCTCAGAGAAGGTTGGGGGAGGGGACCCACTGGAACAGCTGTTGGGAGACAGATGGTAGCCTCCCGTCAAGGCCATCCAGCGTGTTCTTTAACGTGCACAGGGTATGGCTCTCTCGCACACGGAGCCACGGCTTAACGTCCCTTCCGACGGACGACGGCCTTTCCAAGCCCATCGGTGTCCCCTACTGACCGTGGGCAGGGCGGGGAATTTTGCGGAGATAAATCTCAACGCTGACCCAGCTGGGACTCGAACCTGGGAACTACAGATTACGAGCCTGGCGCGATACCGACTGAGCCACCCCCGCCCCCAGTATTGAGCAGGTGTCACAGTTTAATTATTTTGGGAGCTATGTAACAGATAATGGGGATGTGCGGCATGAGATTAACAGACGAATAGGGATTGCTGCCAGCACTTTAAAGAAGCTATGGAGAGTGTGGAGAAATAGGCGTATATACCTAAAGACTAAAATTAGACTGTATAATAGTGTTACGACAGAAGGAATCTGGCAACCGAAAGCAAAAAGTTTCAGCCAACGAATAAGAACGTTGGGAGAATTTGGAGAAGAAGAGTGGAGCGTTAACGGTCGTTTTGTATTGTAACGGTCGTTGTGTTGTAACGGTCGGAGAGTTCGAAAATGGACGGTGAGCCGTTCTGAGACAGTGCGCGTAAGTATCAAGAAGTAACTTGATGTGTTGTGTATACGCGGAAGGATAAAAGTGGGATCTTTTATCGTTAAGTATCAAGAAGTAACTTGATGTGTTGTGTATACGCGGAAGTATAAAAGTGGGAACTTTTATGGCTAACTTCGAATGTCTACACGGACTGTCTTTTTGTTCGGCTAGTGTGTGAAAAGTTATTAGCACAGGACGAGAATTGGTTTACGAGTGAAGATCTTCGGGTGACCTGGTAAATCAAGTAAAAGGTAGTATTTAGTAAAATACACAGAGCTGATATTGTGTGCTCTACGCAGGAAGATTGATGACTTGTGCATGTTAATAGTTGATTTGTTAATAAGATACTTCATCCATATTTCCTTTGTAACAATTTACCTTGTATTGAATTTGGTTTTGAAATATAGCTTTTAATACTCACGCTCAGTGGCTATCCATTTTTGTGATCCGCAACAATAGTTTGGTTCTTTCTAGGGTTAGTTATGGTAGTGAAACTTGGACACTTTGTAAACAAGATAACAGGAAACTAGATGCTTTTGATTCCAGATGCTTACGCAGTATCTTGGGCATTAGATGGTTCAACTTTGTAACTAATGATGAGGTTAGGCAAAGGCGTTTGCAACCTCCATTAAGCAGCATATTGTGCAGAGAGAGACTCCGTTGGTTTGGCCATGTTACCCGTATGAAAAATTATAGATTGGCGAATAGGGTTATGAACAGTGTGCCTAAAGGCCTCAGAAAGAAGGGGAGACCTAGGATGCGGTGGGCAGACAATGTCAAACAGGACCTTGTTAGAATTGGTGTGCAGTGGCCAGATGCAGTAGATGTAGCTCAGGATAGACTTGCTTGGAGAATTAAATTGCACGGTCTGGTTGGACCTCCGTAGCCCATGACTGCTTGATGATGATGATGTTGACAAAAGTAGGTGGCCACTTACTCGTTATATAACTATACAAATCATTAATAGAGAGATATTTGAAATTTTTTGGAACTAATTTTTTTCGCCCATACTACCCTCGGTGAGAAAGGGGACACCGTTGAGCTTTAAAAGGCCGTCGCCCATCGGACGGGATGTAAAGCCATGAACCCATGTGCATGAGAGTCCTGTGGTGGATACATGCTGAATAGCCATGACGGAGGGAGAGGGTCGGGGGCGGCTTCCATCTGTCTCCTAACCTTTAACCTTCTCTGAACCATTGGGGTCCCTGTGACCTGGACATTTAGCGTATTTGTGTGAAAAAAAATAAAAACTCTTAGAGGTAAAAGTGCGCAATCCAAATAGATATTTCAATATCCTTTATTTAACAGAATGAAGAATAGACGTAGGTCCACATCGGTTAGTCCTAAACATTTGCATACTACAATATATTTCTGAGAAATGGAAATACATCGGACAAGCATCGAGGCAAAACTTTTATTTTGTCACATTATGAGAATAGAGGTTGATCTGAGACACTTCAAAACGAAACATTTGCATCTCATATTACGCGAGTAATGAACAGAGGTAGATCGGACAGCATACGTATGAGCACAAGTTTAAATTTCGCGTCACGCGACTGAGGAATAGATATAGATCGGACAGTCTTTGAAATAAAACGTTGGCTTATCACATTGTGAGACGGGCTAATAAAGGTAGATCAGACATCGGACAGCTTGGGTTGGGTTGTTTTACCTCTGAGCGGCACTTTTTTGCACACCATGGGCTAAATGGCCAGGTCACATGGACCCCGAAGGCTCAGAGAAGGTTGGGGGAGGAGACCCACTGGAACAGCTGTTGGGAGACAGATGGTAGCCTCCCGTCAAGGCCATCCAACGTGTTCTTTAACGTGCACAGGGTATGGATCTCCCGCACACGGGGCCACGGCTTAACGTCCCATCCGACGGACGGCGGCCTTTTCAAGCCCATCGGTGTCCCCTACTGACCGTGGGCAGGGCGGGGAATTTTACGGAGAAAATCTCAACGCTGACCCAGCTGGGGCTCTAACCTGGGAACTACAGATTACGAGCCTGGCGCGCTATCGACTGAGCGACCCCCGCTCCGCCCCGCACATCGGACAGCATTTGCATACCTTACTGACGTGACAAAGGAAAGGAAATTGGGTCACGAAACGACTTGAGAAACATCTTCATAGCACACGACTGAAGAATGGAAGCAGAGATAAACAGTCTTTGAAACATTTGCTACCACACTTCAGGAACTGACGAACAGAGAAGACGAATGCACATCCCACATCGGATGGCTCTAAAAAAAAGGAATGAAATTAATGAAGGAATTAAAAAACTAAAATACGTTTGACTTTGTCTCTTTTGCAGTCTTCTGTTCACCAAACTGCGGCTCCGTACTCCGATCCCCGCAATGCTTCGGGGCGGGGGTGGGTCAGTCGGTAGCGCGTCAGGCTCGTAATCTGTAGTTCCCAAGTTCGAGTCCCAGCTGGGTCAGCGTTGAGATTTATCTCCGCAAAAATTCCCCGCCCTGCCCACGGTCAGTAGGGGACACCGATGGGCTTGGAAAGGCCGCCGTCCGTCGGATGGGACGTTAAGCCGTGGCCCCGTGTGCGGGAGAGCCATACCCTGTGCACGTTAAATAACACGCTGGATGGCCTTGACGGGAGGCTACCATCTGTCTCCCAACAGCTGTTCCAGTGGGTCCCCTCCCCCAACCTTCTCTGAGTCTTCGGGGTCCATGTGACCTGGCCATTTAGCCTATTGTGTGCAAAAAAGTGCCGCTCAGAGGTAAAACAACCCCAAAAAAACCCGCAATGCTTCTCCAGCCGATTCCTTCACCTGTCAACTGGAATGTGCAATCCCATCACGTGGTCGCCTCTGTCCGCTGCAATTGGCCGCTAAGTGTATTGCCCTAGTTTGTTCGCACGTTCTCAGGGAAGGGTTTTTTGGTAATGTTGGTTCCGCCCGTGACGTGCATGGAAATGACGTACCCGGTATCTTCGCGAGCTCTGCACAATTCAATTGGAGGTGGCGGGGCCGTGGCTCTGGTTTCGCAAAGAGAAGGAGATGATGATGCGATAAAAAAAAGGGCACCGAGATGTTCGGAGAACTTTCTCGACGATTGTGATCGATGCTGATGTTTATGATGATTGCTTACACAACAGAAAAGCTGGGATGACTCTTCTACAATTAACCTAAAAACAATTTCTCTTCTTTTTCATTGGGAACTTGGCAGCGGAGATCCTGAAAGTGTAGATTAAGTACGATCACTCTTTGTAAACAAGGTAACAGGAGACTTGATGTTTCTGACGACGGACACTCTGCAAAAAGTACTTCTTTGTAGCATTTCGGTTATTAGGTGATTTCATCAAATAGTGATTAGCTTAGGAGTCATGAATCTCCTTCAACTGTATTCAAACATTATACGAGAGTATCCCGTAAAAAGGGCAAAGATGGATGCGGGATGGAATAATGTAGGGTGATCAGGAAGCTGGATGGACTGACGAGGGGTGATCAGGAATGGTATGACGTAGAGTGATCAGGAAGCGAAGGATACTGATGTGGGATGATCAGGAAGCGGAATGGATACTGATGTGGGATGATCAGGAAGCGGAATGGATATTAATGTTGGGATGATCAGGAAGCAGGATGGTTTGATGCAAGGTGATCGGGAAGCGGGATGGATTAACATAGAGCGATTAGGAAGCGGAATGGATATTGATGTAGGATGGTCAGGAAGCAGGATGGATTGATGCAAGGTGATCGGGAAGCGGGATGGATTGAGGTAGAGGGATCAGGAAGCGGAATGGATACTGATGTGGATGATCAGGAAGCGGAATGAATATTGGTGTGAGTCGATCAGGGAGCAGGATGGATTGATGTGAGGTGATCGGGAAGCGGGATGAATTGACGTAGAGTGATCAGGAAGCGGAATGGATACTGATGTGGGATGATCAGGAAGCGGAATGGATACTGATGTGGGATGATCAGGAAGCGGGATGGATTGACGTAGAGTGATCAGGAAGCGAAATGGATATTAATGTGGGATGATCAGGAAGCAGGATGGATTGATGCAAGGTGATCGGGAAGCGGGATGGATTGACATAGAGCGATTAGGAAGCGGAATGGATATTGATGAAGGATGATCAGGAAGCCGGATGGATTAATGCAAGGTGATCGGGAAGCGGAATGGAATGAGGTAGAATGATCAGGAAGCGGAATGGATATTAATGTGGGATGATCAGGAAGCAGGATGGATTGATGCAAGGTGATCGGGAAGCAGGATGGATTGATGCAAGGTGATCGGGAAGCGGGATGGATTGACATAGAGCGATTAGGAAGCGGAATGGATATTGATGAAGGATGATCAGGAAGCCGGATGGATTAATGCAAGGTGATCGGGAAGCGGAATGGAATGAGGTAGAATGATCAGGAAGCGGAATGGATATTAATGTGGGATGATCAGGAAGCAGGATGGATTGATGCAAGGTGATCGGGAAGCGGGATGGATTGACATAGAGCGATTAGGAAGCGGAATGGATATTGATGTAGGATGATCAGGAAGCAGGATGGATTGATGCAAGGTGATCGGGAAGCGAGATGGATTGATGCAAGGTGATCGGGAAGCGAGATGGATTGATGCAAGGTGATCGGGAAGCGGGATGGATTGAGGTAGAGTGATCAGGAAGCGGAATAGATACTGATGTGGATGATCAGGAAGCGGAATGGATATTGATGTGAAGTGATCGGGAAGCGGGATGGATTGACGTAGAGACTGGCATCATTTACTTTGTGTCGAGTTTAATGTCAAGTCGGACATTAATGTGATCAGTGCAGGTCTGAGAGAGAGGATATAATTACCAGTGATGTCTTTCTTTCCTGGTAAAGTCAGTAATGATAGGTGAGAAACTAAATTCTATTAGCAACTCTACGTATTTGGCAACTGCGTATTTTTTATGTTTTTGGTATCTAAATTAAAGTCACCTGCTATTTTCTAATTGTGATGCTTGTCTGTTGTTTGAAACTAGTTTTTGATTTTCGAAAGAAAAGTGTTAACACCTGAGCTTGGTAATTTGTAAACAGAAAGTAAATTGAAAGTTGAATTACATTTGCATATTTTTAAGTTCAGTGTTTCAGCAGGAATCACAAGCGAATCTATATTTTTGACTAATAATGTGTCACGGAAGAAAAGTAGAACCCATATTCAAACGGGCCAAGGGTTCTGGCAAAAAGTTGATTAAAATTTTCTAAATCGAACAATGGAGCGTCCGTGCTGGGAATGTTAGTTTCTGTCAATATAATAGCATCTAAAAATTTCTAAATATCTTTAAGATAAACACAGAGAATATCGCAGTTTTTTTTTCGGACTTCGAATGTTTACATGTAGAAACTTAAGTTCATCAGATTTCGAAACACAATTTAGTAGTCAAGAAACATTTCTTAACTTCTTCAAAGCGGCACTAAACGTTTTCGTCGTGATCAAATGTCGAAATGTTATCAAAATGAAAAGTTCGCCGTGGCAAAAGGAAAAGATTGGATCACATAAGTAAGATATTTCCCGTTTCAAATTCTTCGATGTTTGGGAATATATCAATTCGAATTACGTTCTCAGCATCGGATTTTCAAATCATGATTTTTCGGAAACCAGACGTATTTGAAAATTTTCCATTTGGCCGGGCACTCCGCTCTCTGGAAAAGTTTTATGTTCATTGAAGTTAAATTTTCACTGAAGAAGATCGGTGATTTTTTTAGCATCATCGATAACGTTACTGGCAAAAATTTTCGATTTTTTTTTTATCATCTATTTTTTTCACGTTCGTTTCTAGACTTAAATTGAGCAATAAACGCAGGTGTTCTGTTCTTGTTCTCAACAGAAATAACTGGTTAATTGAGGAATAAAACACATACACTGTCTTCCATAAATTAACGAAAATCCCTATGTTAAGTCAATGGGTAACAAACGTCAAAGCTCTATAACTTCTAAAATAAGTTTTTTTTTGTTTTGAAAAATGTGATTGCAGATAAATATCTCAATTAAATAAATCAATATCTCGTTTTTCAACAATATTCGTTCAGTATTTAATGAGTTATGGAAGTTAGAATATTTAACAACAGCAATGCCAGTCTTTAGAAACTTATACAAAACTGAAGAATAGTGAAAGAATTCTTTACACAAAATTTTAAAATACACTCTTATTTTATTAAACATTTTGATACAAATGCTTATTACTAAGTTTTAATTAACTTCTGAAGTCAATTTTTGTGGCTGGCATTGCAATCGCTAAATATTCAAACTTCCATAACTCATTAAATACTGAACGAATATTGTTGAAAATCAATATTTAGATAGAACTGATTTAGTTCTTTAAATTACCTTTAATCACATTTTCCCATAAAGAACTTATTTTAGAAGTTATAGAGCTTTGACGTTAGCTTACTTAACATAGGGATTTTCTTTAATTTATGGAAACCAGTGTGTAATTGAAAATGAACAATAATGTAAAATAAATGCATATAATGCTATAAATTTATGCAATTTCAAAATTATCTCTTACACAATTTCATCATTTCACAACATTATTTCAGTCATGTAGAATAACCTTTTTGCATATTTCTACAGAGTTTTATGTATTAGCTGTGGGGCGGGGGTGGCTCAGTCAGTAGCGCGCCAGCTTCGTAATCTGTAATTCCCAGGTTCGAGTCCCAGCTGGGTCAGCGTCGAGATTTATCTCCGCAAAATTCCCCGCCCTGCCCACGGTCAGTAGGGGACACCGATGGACTTGAAAAGGCCGCCGTCCGTCCGGATGGGACGTTAAGCCGTGAGTCCGTGTGTGGGAGAGCCATACCCTGTGCACGTTAAAGAACACGCTGGATGGCCTTGACGGGAGGTTACCATCTGTCTCCCAACAGTTGTCCCGGTGGGTCCGCTCCCCCAATCTTTTCTGAGCTTTCGGGGTCCTTGTGACCTGGCCATTTAGCCCATGGTGTGCAAAAAAAGTGCCGCTCAGAGGTAAAACAACCCAATCCATGTATTAGCTGCACACCATGTTATCTACTGCGAAGTGGTTAAAGCAGATATTCTTAATAAGCTGCATGAACAATGCGCTTGGAAAGGCCGCCGTCCGTCGGATGTGATGTTAAGCCATACCCTGTGCATGTTAAAGAACACACTGGATGGTCACCATCTGTCTCCTAACAACTGTCCAGTGGGCCCCCTACCTTCGCTGATCCCTCGGGGTCCTTGTGACTGGCCATTTAGTCCATTGTGTGCTAAAACTGTCGTTCAGAAGTAAAACAACCCAACAGCATTTGAGAGCATTTATGCGAATCACAATAATTCCATTCCGATTTTAAAGAATTACCGGTAGGAAAATAATGATCATTCTTCACTTAATGACGAGAGAGGAAAACCCAAAATTGAATTTGGCTTGGAATTTATTTCTGGAGCTCTTTCCACAAAATTTAGAAAACTTAACTCTTTGCAGAATCAATGTCCGAAAATTGCCCTGGGCCTTACAAAATGCTGTCCCATTATTTCTGTAATAGCAGAGACTGCTATTCCACCATTTAAAATTAGACATCGTATCTTAATAACAAAATATTTTTTTAAATTACACTACAAACTCCCTACTCATCCATTTTATAAACATTTCCATAGATTACCACATATCAAAACTATTTATAATAATGAACACCTTTCTAATCTCTGTGATGAATATTTTAGCAGAACACTAAAAGGGGATATTCCCAATACCATAGCAGACTGGTGTTATCCCTCTCTGGTAATTATTACTGAAATTCCATTATTGTCTTCAAAAAAAGATATACCTGCTGAAGCAGCACTATCTTTATTTAAAGTTTATTTTACTGAAATTTTTGAGTTTACCTACAATATTTACACAGACGGCTCAGTTTTTAAAGAAACAGGTTCTTCTGCAGCTGCCTTTCTTATACCTTCATTAAATTTTTCTAAATCTTTTAAGTTTGTTAAAAATACATCCATTATTCAAGCTGAATTAACAGCTATCTATGAATCCTTTAAATGGATTCCGAGTAATTTATCTAATCAAAATATAATAATATTTTCTGACTCAAAAGTCGCCCTTTAGGTGCTTCAACAAGAAATTTATTACTCAAACTATAATCAATTTATTTCTAATATTCTTCAATTAAATTTGACAAATATCTCCCTCAAAAACAACAAAATTAGATTGCAATGGATCCCAATCATATTGGGATCCAAGAAAATGAAAGGGTCGATATTTTGGCTAAGAACGCACACAATTTAAAAGAAATCACCCCAATATAAAACTTTTTCCACTCCTTCAAACAAGAACTAAACAAAATTGAATTTTCTCTAACAGAAAAATACTTTCAAGCACAGGCAATTTGCAAAAACAATTTTGGATTTTATTTATCAAGTAAAATTAATTATGTTGAAAAATTACCTTTCACTCGCAAAAAAAATAATATTTTATACAGATTAAAAACTGATACTTATAAATCTAAACAAACAAAAATTTCAATTAAGACTTATAAATTCTCCAAACTGCTCAAAATGTAACCTATTTAGAAAACACAAATCATATATTGTTAAATTGTAGTTTATATGCCAAAGAGAAATCCTTTTCACTGAATTAACAGGGCTAGGAATACTAGACTTGAATATCCAAAATTTATTAAATCATCCCAAATATGAAACAAAAATTTTAATCTACTAACTAACTCTTAACTTTCTCATATCCACTCCATTATGGTACAGGATTTAAAAAAAAATAATAATAATAGATGAATAGATGGATAAATGAAAAAAGGAGTCCAACCATAAAAAAAAACATATAAAATATAATAAATAAAAATTTTAAAAAAATATCAAAAAAGAAAGAGGAAAAGAGTTATAGAGAGAAAAAGGAGTTTAAAATTTTTTTTTTGTTTATAGTGATTACAATCACTTCTCTCAACATTTTATTGGGAAAGCCTGAACAAGGACATCCCATGTGTCTTGTAACGTTATGATGATGATGATGACCCACTTTTGGCATAAATTTGAGATTAAGTATTGCACTCATTTCTGAATAAAAATAATTAGAATATTACATGTGATTTTAAAACCGAATTGTCTATTTTTTCGAAAGTATGTAAGGGCCAGAGTACAACTTCTAACAAAAGCCCTGGAATTGTACATTTTGTTTTTACTACGCGCGATTCAACATCCATTTCTAACACCAGAGAGCGGCAGAATTACTTGAAATGACGTCATCGACAATAAAACCTCAAATTCCTCGTTCCGCAGACATCACGTGTTCCAATTAAACGAGTCAGCTCGTCGATTGGCTCATTGCAAGTGTCGCGTGTAGGATTGCGCGCAGCTTCCTTTCACTCTGCGAGCATCTCGCGGGACACTTGAATTCTTCTCAATGTGGTCGGTATGGGGAGATAAAGTTCAATCTCTTACGCCATTTCACACTAAGGGCAACATGACAAACATTGCAGGCAACGTGTAAAACTCTTAATCAACTGACTTAATTATTAATGAAATAAATATTATCGCCTCCAATGCAACTAATGGAATTATTCCCGGTCGCCATTTTCGCATATCTCGGTAGTTATCGGTTTCTTCGAACGCCGCCGTATCGAAATATATTTTTGAAAGCGCACGTGTTCAGGCATAACGGATCAGTAATCAGTTCGCGGGATGGGGGAGTGATGCATTCACGTGCTCATATCGGAAACGTTCGGCGTTGACCGTCGTGTGTCTCGTTGTTGTGCTTTCTGCCGCGTGCTCATTATCGAGATGGCAAGTCGCGGGGGTGCATGTGTTATTTTGTTTGTTTCCGTCTCGGGAAACCCGAGGTGCACGCGCGTCGCTTCGAAAGAGATGCGAGAGCACGAGCAACAACAAATCGATCCCCCCCTTAGCTGAAATCCATCTCTCGTGAATAAGAGAGGGGGAGGGGGGGGGCGAATATCAATTGGAAGCGCCAAAAAAACAATAATTGAGTTTTGGTCTTCTCACCGTTTTTCTTTTATCTGAATTTCGACGACTTTCAGGGAACGCAATAAGGAGAAAAGGGGATGGAAAATTGGGGGGGGGGTAGTAATTTATACGAAGCAAGAGGAATGCTTGGAACCTTACTCTGCCGAAGGATCGAGTTTAATTTAGGCATTCACTCATTTGTACGTCGGAAACTCATAGATCACTGGGAATAATAATGTTCTTCAATTTAACGTTTTAAACGTACAGTTTTGCTTTTAATCATTGTGACTGTTATTTCACGGAAATTTTCATAAATACATGCGTATCTGTGCAGCTGTACAGTCGCTCGAAAAAATAAATATCCGAACGTTATGGTTGATTGCAGAATTCAGGAAAAAATATCTGGCAACGATTTTTTTTAGAAATTAGTGATCTGGCAACCACGTGACACGAAGGTTGCCAGATCACTAATTTCAAAAAAAAAAAAATCGTTGCCAGATATTTTTTTTCTGAATTCTTCAATCAACCATAGCGTTCGGATGTTTTTTTTTTTCGAGTGACTGTACTTCTTTCCTAATGAAAAAAATGCATTATTCTTCAGATTCCCGCATAATTTGACGTACTCTGAAATTAATAACAAAATAAGAAAGCGTCAGCTGTCCGATTGCATCCCCCTCCCCTCTCCCCCTAATCGCACGACACGTGGCACATATTCCATCCACGCTGAATTAATCCGAAGGAAATCGGAATAAATTAGAACACTTAGTTTTGTTTAACAAGATCATTGGGGCGGGGGTGGCTCAGTCGGTAGCGCGCCAGGCTCTTAATCTGTAGTTCCCAGGTTCGAGTCCCAGCTGGGTCAGCGTTGAGATTTATCTCCGCAAAATTCCCCGCCCTGCCCACGGTCAGTAGGGGACACCGATGGGCTTGGAAGGAGCCATACCCTGTGCACGTTAAAGAACACGCTGGATGGCCTTGACGGGAAGCTACCATCTGTCTCCCAACAGCTGTTCCAGTGGGTCCTCTCCCCCAATCTTCTCTGAGCCTTCGGGGTTCATGTGACCTGGCCATTTAGCCCATGGTGTGCAAAAAAGTGCCGCTCAGAGGTAAAACAACCCAACGTTAAAGAACACGCTGGATGACTTTGATGGGAAGCTACCATCTGTCTCCCAACAGCTGTTCCAGTGGGTCCCGTACCCCAACCTTCTCTGAGCCTTCGGGATCCATGTGACCTGGCCATTTGGCCCACTCTTCTACAATGTAGTTCCAAGCCCATCGGTGTCCCCTACTGACCGTGGGCAGGACGGGGAATTTTGCGGAGATAAATCTCAACGCTGACCCAGCTGGGACTCGAACCTGGGAACTACAGATTAGGAGCCTGGCGCGCTACCGACTGAGCCACCCCCGCCCCTAAAGCGAGCAGAGGAAACATTCATAAAATATTCAAACTCTTCTACAATGTAGTTCCAAGCCCATCGGTGTCCCCTACTGACCGTGGGCAGGACGGGGAATTTTGCGGAGATAAATCTCAACGCTGACCCAGCTGGGACTCGAACCTGGGAACTACAGATTACGAGCCTGGCGCGCTACCGACTGAGCCACCCCCGCCCCTAAAGCGAGCAGAGGAAACGTTGATAAAATATTCAAACCCTTCTACAATGTAGTTCCAAGCCCATCGGTGTCCCCTACTGACCGTGGGCAGGGCTGGGAATTTTGCGGAGATAAATCTCAACGCTGACCCAGCTGGGACTCGAACCTGGGAACTACAGATTACGAGCCTGGCGCGCTACCGACTGAGCCACCCCCGCCCCTAAAGCGAGCAGAGGAAACGTTGATAAAATATTCAAACCTTTCTACAATGTAGTTCCAAGCCCATCGGTGTCCCCTACTGACCGTGGGCAGGGCTGGGAATTTTGCGGAGATAAATCTCAACGCTGACCCAGCTGGGACTCGAACCTGGGAACTACAGATTACGAGCCTGGCGCGATACCGGCTGAGCCACCCCCGCCCCTAAAGCGAGCAGAGGAAACATTCATAAAATATTCAAACCCTTCTACAATGTAGTTCCAAGCCCATCGGTGTCCCCTACTGACCGTGGGCAGGGCGGGGAATTTTGCGGAGATAAATCTCAACGCTGACCCAGCTGGGACTCGAACCTGGGAACTACAGATTACGAGCCTGGCGCGATACCGGCTGAGCCACCCCCGCCCCTAAAGCGAGCAGAGGAAACATTCATAAAATATTCAAACCCTTCTACAATGTAGTTCCAAGCCCATCGGTGTCCCCTACTGACCGTGGGCAGGGCGGGGAATTTTGCGGAGATAAATCTCAACGCTGACCCAGCTGGGACTCGAACCTGGGAACTACAGATTACGAGCCTGGCGCGCTACCGACTGAGCCACCCCCGCCCCTAAGGCGAGCAGAGGAAACATTCATAAAATATTCAAACTCTTCTACAATGTAGTTCCAAGCCCATCGGTGTCCCCTTCTGACCGTGGGCAGGACGGGGAATTTTGCGGAGATAAATCTCAACGCTGACCCAGCTGTGACTCGAACCTGGGAACTACAGATTACGAGCCTGGCGCGATACCGGCTGAGCCACCCCCGCCCCTAAAGCGAGCAGAGGAAACATTCATAAAATATTCAAACCCTTCTACAATGTAGTTCCAAGCCCATCGGTGTCCCCTACTGACCGTGGGCAGGGCTGGGAATTTTGCGGAGATAAATCTCAACGCTGACCCAGCTGGGACTCGAACCTGGGAACTACAGATTACGAGCCTGGCGCGATACCGACTGAGCCACCCCCGCCCCTAAAGCGAGCAGAGGAAACGTTGATAAAATATTCAAACCCTTCTACAATGTAGTTCCAAGCCCATCGGTGTCCCCTACTGACCGTGGGCAGGGCTGGGAATTTTGCGGAGATAAATCTCAACGCTGACCCAGCTGGGACTCGAACCTGGGAACTACAGATTGCGAGCCTGGCGCGATACTGGCTGAGCCACCCCCGCCCCTAAAGCGAGCAGAGGAAACATTCATGAAATATTCAAACCCTTCTACAATGTAGTTCCAAGCCCATCGGTGTCCCCTACTGACCGTGGGCAGGGCTGGGAATTTTGCGGAGATAAATCTCAACGCTGACCCAGCTGGGACTCGAACCTGGGAACTACAGATTACGAGCCTGGCGCGCTACCGACTGAGCCACCCCCGCCCCTAAGGCGAGCAGAGGAAACATTCATAAAATATTCAAACTCTTCTACAATGTAGTTCCAAGCCCATCGGTGTCCCCTTCTGATCGTGGGCAGGACGGGGAATTTTGCGGAGATAAATCTCAACGCTGACCCAGCTGGGACTCGAACCTGGGAACTACAGATTACGAGCCTGGCGCGATACCGGCTGAGCCACCCCCGCCCCTAAAGCGAGCAGAGGAAACATTCATAAAATATTCAAACCCTTCTACAATGTAGTTCCAAGCCCATCGGTGTCCCCTACTGACCGTGGGCAGGGCTGGGAATTTTGCGGAGATAAATCTCAACGCTGACCCAGCTGGGACTCGAACCTGGGAACTACAGATTACGAGCCTGGCGCGCTACCGACTGAGCCACCCCCGCCCCTAAGGCGAGCAGAGGAAACATTCATAAAATATTCAAACTCTTCTACAATGTAGTTCCAAGCCCATCGGTGTCCCCTTCTGATCGTGGGCAGGATGGGGAATTTTGCGGAGATAAATCTCAACGCTGACCCAGCTGGGACTCGAACCTGGGAACTACAGATTACGAGCCTGGCGCGATACCGGCTGAGCCACCCCCGCCCCTAAAGCGAGCAGAGGAAACATTCATAAAATATTCAAACTCTTCTACAATGTAGTTCCAAGCCCATCGGTGTCCCCTACTGACCGTGGGCAGGACGGGGAATTTTGCGGAGATAAATCTCAACGCTGACCCAGCTGGGACTCGAACCTGGGAACTACAGATTACGAGCCTGGCGCGCTACCGACTGAGCCACCCCCGCCCCTAAAGCGAGCAGAGGAAACGTTGATAAAATATTCAAACCCTTCTACAATGTAGTTCCAAGCCCATCGGTGTCCCCTACTGACCGTGGGCAGGGCTGGGAATTTTGCGGAGATAAATCTCAACGCTGACCCAGCTGGGACTCGAACCTGGGAACTACAGATTACGAGCCTGGCGCGCTACCGACTGAGCCACCCCCGCCCCTAAAGCGAGCAGAGGAAACGTTGATAAAATATTCAAACCCTTCTACAATGTAGTTCCAAGCCCATCGGTGTCCCCTACTGACCGTGGGCAGGGCTGGGAATTTTGCGGAGATAAATCTCAACGCTGACCCAGCTGGGACTCGAACCTGGGAACTACAGATTACGAGCCTGGCGCGCTACCGACTGAGCCACCCCCGCCCCTAAAGCGACCAGAGGAAACGTTGATAAAATATTCAAACCCTTCTACAATGTAGTTCCAAGCCCATCGGTGTCCCCTACTGACCGTGGGCAGGGCTGGGAATTTTGCGGAGATAAATCTCAACGCTGACCCAGCTGGGACTCGAACCTGGGAACTACAGATTACGAGCCTGGCGCGATACCGGCTGAGCCACCCCCGCCCCTAAAGCGAGCAGAGGAAACATTCATAAAATATTCAAACTCTTCTACAATGTAGTTCCAAGCCCATCGGTGTCCCCTACTGACCGTGGGCAGGACGGGGAATTTTGCGGAGATAAATCTCAACGCTGACCCAGCTGGGACTCGAACCTGGGAACTACAGATTACGAGCCTGGCGCGCTACCGACTGAGCCACCCCCGCCCCTAAAGCGAGCAGAGGAAACGTTGATAAAATATTCAAACCCTTCTACAATGTAGTTCCAAGCCCATCGGTGTCCCCTACTGACCGTGGGCAGGGCTGGGAATTTTGCGGAGATAAATCTCAACGCTGACCCAGCTGGGACTCGAACCTGGGAACTACAGATTACGAGCCTGGCGCGCTACCGACTGAGCCACCCCCGCCCCTAAAGCGAGCAGAGGAAACGTTGATAAAATATTCAAACCCTTCTACAATGTAGTTCCAAGCCCATCGGTGTCCCCTACTGACCGTGGGCAGGGCTGGGAATTTTGCGGAGATAAATCTCAACGCTGACCCAGCTGGGTCTCGAACCTGGGAACTACAGATTACGAGCCTGGCGCGCTACCGACTGAGCCACCCCCGCCCCTAAAGCGAGCAGAGGAAACGTTGATAAAATATTCAAACCCTTCTACAATGTAGTTCCAAGCCCATCGGTGTCCCCTACTGACCGTGGGCAGGGCTGGGAATTTTGCGGAGATAAATCTCAACGCTGACCCAGCTGGGACTCGAACCTGGGAACTACAGATTACGAGCCTGGCGCGATACCGGCTGAGCCACCCCCGCCCCTAAAGCGAGCAGAGGAAACATTCATAAAATATTCAAACTCTTCTACAATGTAGTTCCAAGCCCATCGGTGTCCCCTACTGACCGTGGGCAGGACGGGGAATTTTGCGGAGATAAATCTCAACGCTGACCCAGCTGGGACTCGAACCTGGGAACTACAGATTACGAGCCTGGCGCGCTACCGACTGAGCCACCCCCGCCCCTAAAGCGAGCAGAGGAAACGTTGATAAAATATTCAAACCCTTCTACAATGTAGTTCCAAGCCCATCGGTGTCCCCTACTGACCGTGGGCAGGGCTGGGAATTTTGCGGAGATAAATCTCAACGCTGACCCAGCTGGGACTCGAACCTGGGAACTACAGATTACGAGCCTGGCGCGCTACCGACTGAGCCACCCCGCCCCTAAAGCGAGCAGAGGAAACGTTGATAAAATATTCAAACCCTTCTACAATGTAGTTCCAAGCCCATCGGTGTCCCCTACTGACCGTGGGCAGGGCTGGGAATTTTGCGGAGATAAATCTCAACGCTGACCCAGCTGGGACTCGAACCTGGGAACTACAGATTACGAGCCTGGCGCGCTACCGACTGAGCCACCCCCGCCCCTAAAGCGAGCAGAGGAAACGTTGATAAAATATTCAAACCCTTCTACAATGTAGTTCCAAGCCCATCGGTGTCCCCTACTGACCGTGGGCAGGGCTGGGAATTTTGCGGAGATAAATCTCAACGCTGACCCAGCTGGGACTCGAACCTGGGAACTACAGATTACGAGCCTGGCGCGATACCGGCTGAGCCACCCCCGCCCCTAAAGCGAGCAGAGGAAACATTCATAAAATATTCAAACTCTTCTACAATGTAGTTCCAAGCCCATCGGTGTCCCCTACTGACCGTGGGCAGGACGGGGAATTTTGCGGAGATAAATCTCAACGCTGACCCAGCTGGGACTCGAACCTGGGAACTACAGATTACGAGCCTGGCGCGCTACCGACTGAGCCACCCCCGCCCCTAAAGCGAGCAGAGGAAACGTTGATAAAATATTCAAACCCTTCTACAATGTAGTTCCAAGCCCATCGGTGTCCCCTACTGACCGTGGGCAGGGCTGGGAATTTTGCGGAGATAAATCTCAACGCTGACCCAGCTGGGACTCGAACCTGGGAACTACAGATTACGAGCCTGGCGCGATACCGACTGAGCCACCCCCGCCCCTAAAGCGAGCAGAGGAAACGTTGATAAAATATTCAAACCCTTCTACAATGTAGTTCCAAGCCCATCGGTGTCCCCTACTGACCGTGGGCAGGGCTGGGAATTTTGCGGAGATAAATCTCAACGCTGACCCAGCTGGGACTCGAACCTGGGAACTACAGATTACGAGCCTGGCGCGCTACCGACTGAGCCACCCCCGCCCCTAAGGCGAGCAGAGGAAACATTCATAAAATATTCAAACTCTTCTACAATGTAGTTCCAAGCCCATCGGTGTCCCCTACTGACCGTGGGCAGGACGGGGAATTTTGCGGAGATAAATCTCAACGCTGACCCAGCTGGGACTCGAACCTGGGAACTACAGATTACGAGCCTGGCGCGCTACCGACTGAGCCACCCCCGCCCCTAAGGCGAGCAGAGGAAACATTCATAAAATATTCAAACTCTTCTACAATGTAGTTCCAAGCCCATCGGTGTCCCCTACTGACCGTGGGCAGGGCGGGGAATTTTGCGGAGATAAATCTCAACGCTGACCCAGCTGGGACTCGAACCTGGGAACTACAGATTACGAGCCTGGCGCGCTACCGACTGAGCCACCCCCGCCCCTAAAGCGAGCAGAGGAAACGTTGATAAAATATTCAAACCCTTCTACAATGTAGTTCCAAGCCCATCGGTGTCCCCTACTGACCGTGGGCAGGGCTGGGAATTTTGCGGAGATAAATCTCACCGCTGACCCAGCTGGGACTCGAACCTGGGAACTACAGATTACGAGCCTGGCGCGATACCGGCTGAGCCACCCCCGCCCCTAAAGCGAGCAGAGGAAACATTCATAAAATATTCAAACCCTTCTACAATGTAGTTCCAAGCCCATCGGTGTCCCCTACTGACCGTGGGCAGGACGGGGAATTTTGCGGAGATAAATCTCAACGCTGACCCAGCTGGGACTCGAACCTGGGAACTACAGATTACGAGCCTGGCGCGCTACCGACTGAGCCACCCCCGCCCCTAAGGCGAGCAGAGGAAACATTCATAAAATATTCAAACTCTTCTACAATGTAGTTCCAAGCCCATCGGTGTCCCCTACTGACCGTGGGCAGGGCTGGGAATTTTGCGGAGATAAATCTCAACGCTGACCCAGCTGGGACTCGAACCTGGAACTACAGATTACGAGCCTGGCGCGCTACCGACTGAGCCACCCCCGCCCCTAAGGCGAGCAGAGGAAACATTCATAAAATATTCAAACCCTTCTACAATGTAGTTCCAAGCCCATCGGTGTCCCCTACTGACCGTGGGCAGGGCTGGGAATTTTGCGGAGATAAATCTCAACGCTGACCCAGCTGGGACTCGAACCTGGGAACTACAGATTACGAGCCTGGCGCGCTACCGACTGAGCCACCCCCGCCCCTAAGGCGAGCAGAGGAAACATTCATAAAATATTCAAACTCTTCTACAATGTAGTTCCAAGGTTCCAAGCCCATCGGTGTCCCCTACTGACCGTGGGCAGGGCTGGGAATTTTGCGGAGATAAATCTCAACGCTGACCCAGCTGGGACTCGAACCTGGAACTACAGATTACGAGCCTGGCGCGCTACCGACTGAGCCACCCCCGCCCCTAAAGCGAGCAGAGGAAACATTCATAAAATATTCAAACTCTTCTACAATGTAGGAGATGAAGGCTTTTATTTAAAACTTTATCTGATTTGCATCGAATTATTAATTCTTCTGATTTTTCATTGGTTCCCACAGGCACAGGTCGGGTTGTTTTACGTCTGAGCGGCACTTTTTTGCACACCATGGGCTAAATGGCCAGGTCACATGGACCCCGAAGGCTCAGAGAAGGTTGGGGGAGGGGACCCACTGGAACAGCTGTTGGTAGACAGATGGTAACCCCCCGTCAAGGCTATCCAGCGTGTTCTTTAATGTGCACAGGCTATACTCTCCCACACACGGCGACACGGCTTAACGTCCCATCCGACGTACGGCGGCCTTTACCAAGCCCATCGGTGTCCCCTACTGACCGTGGGCAGTGTAGGGGAATGCACAGGCACAGTCTGTGGCAATTCTTGTGAATAGATATTTCCAGGATCAAATTAATTTAATTAACCACCCACTTAACCATTCTGCCATTTCTTAATATTTAATTGTATTTTCCGAGTGGTTAGCGCGCTTGACTATTGACCTAAGGGACCTGGGTTCGAGCCCCGGGTAAGGCATGGATGTATGTATCGTTTTTCTGCTGAGGTCCTGCCATCCTCTCAGATCCTTCTACTATGGCATATAAACTGACAGGCTCCTGTCAGACCTCTGTGGCAAGCATCTCATCATCAAGCTCTGTGGCATTTATTATTTTTTAGAGAATTTTTTTCAAACCCTTTCGTGAAATGTTTTCGGAAAGCATCAGAATCCAAAGCAGCAGAATCGACTTCGGAGAATCGATTCCTTTTAACCTGTGAGGTCGGTTCACTTTCTCTGGACAGGAAATGAGCCTCAAATAGTAGGGCAGTCAAGGCACGTGCGTCAAAAGATTTCCGATAAATGCGGGCAGGAACCTGTCGCTGCTTCATAGCGTGGCTTTGAGGAAATTGATATTTAACAAGTGGCGGTTGGGGATTCAGACTAGGAGACAGCTCTTTTCGAGAGGAAAGTTTTACTAACGGGATTTCATTAGCAAGAAAAGGTTTTATATTAGAAACTTTGTGAAATATTTCGAAACATTTGAAATGCCATTCAAAGCGGAGAAGATACATGCAACGAAATTTTAAAACAAATTCAGAGAACTAAGGTGATAAAGTTGCACTTAAGAGTACTTCATAAACTGGATTGTTTGGCATCTGAGCAACATTTTTGTACACATAATGGGTTAGATAATCAGGTTACAAGAATCCCAATTGCTCAGACCTGTGTAGGGGACATAATAATCGGATAGCTGGAATATTTAACAGGCTACAAAAATTGACTCCCAAAATTTAATTATCATATTAAAATAGAACTCTAGTAGGGTTGTTTGGGTTGTTTTACCTCTGAGGGCACTTTTTTGCACACCATGGGCTAAATGGCCAGGTCACAAGGATCCCGAAGGCTCAGAGAAGGTTGGGGGAAGGGAACCACTGGAACAGCTGTTGGGAGACAGATGGTAGCCTCCCGTCAAGGCCATCCAGCGTGTTCTTTAACGTGCACAGGGTATGGCTTTCCCGCACACGGGGCCACGGCTTAACGTCCCATCCGACGGACGGCGGTCTTTCCTATCCCATCGGTGTCCCCTACTGACCGTGGGCTGGGCGGGGAGTTTTGCGGAGATAAATCTCAACGCTGACCCAGCTGGGACTCGAACCTGGAAACTGCAGATTACGAGCTTGGCGCGCTACCGACTGAGCCACCCCCGCCCCGAACTCTAGTAGAGTATAGGGTACAATGCACCTGGTACTCGACTAGAGTCGACCATGATCTCAGATCTCTTAATCTTCTTTATTGTTTTAATCAAATTTCGTGGGCAGTGTTTTATAGCCTGTTAAATATTCCAGCGTTCATAAATAACTCTTTGAATACTGAACAAATATTGTTTACAATCGAGACTTAGACAGATTTGATTGAGAGAATTAATTTATCTTGAGACATATTTTTAATTATAAAACGTATTGAAGAAGTTGTTGAGTGTTGAATGTGATTTTGTATTGAGGTAACATGGAACTTTTTCCATTTTTATGTCCAGTACCTGGGGGGTACAGATTCGTAATCTGTAGTTCCCAGGATCGAGTCCCAGCTGGATCAGCGTTGAGATTTATCTCCGCAAAATTCCCCGCCCTGCCCACGGTCAGTAGGGGACGCCGATGGGCTTGGAAAGGCCGCCGTCCGTCGGATGGGACATTAAGCCGTGGACCCCTGTGCTGTAGAGCCATACCCTGTGCACGTTAAAGAACACACTGGATGGCCTTGACAGGAGGCTACCATCTGTCTCCCAAGAGCTGTTCCAATGGGTCCCTCCCCCAACCTTCTCTGAGCCTTCGGGGTCCTTGTGATCTGGCCATTTAGCCCATGATGTGCAAAATAGTGCCGCTAAGAGGTAAAATAACCCAACCAAATCCCTCTCCCAACCTTCTCTGAGCCTTCGGGGTCCATGTGACCTGGCCATTTAGACCATGGTGTGCAAAATAGTGTCGCTCAGAGGTAAAAAAACCAACCCAACCCCTCTCCCAATCTTTTCTGAGCCTTCGGGGTCCATGTGACCTGGCCATTTAGCCCACGATGTGCAAAATAGTGCCGCTCAGAGGTAAAAAAAAACCAACCCCTCTCCCAACCTTCTCTGAGCCTTCGGGGTCCATGTGACCTGGCCATTTAGCCCATGGTGTGCAAAATAGTGCCGCTCAGAGGTAAAACAACACAACCCAATCCCTCTCCCAACCTTCTCTGAGCCTTCGGGGTCCATGTGACCTGGACATTTAGACCATGATGTGCAAAAACGTGCCGCTCAGAGGTAAAAAAAAACAACCCTACCCCTCCCCCAACCTTCTCTGAGACTTCGGGGTCCATGTGATCTGGCCATTTAGCCCATGATGTGGAAAATAGTACCGTTCAGAGGTAAAACAACCCCTCTCCCAATCCCTCTCCCAACCTTCTCTGAGCCTTCGGGGTCCATGTGACCTGGCCATTTAAAGCATGGTGTGCAAAAAAGTGCAGCTCAGAGGTAAAAAAAACCCAACCCAACCCCTCTCCCAACCTTCTCTGAGCCTTCGGGGTCCATGTGATCTGGCCATATAGACCATGGTGTGCAAAAAAATGCCGCTAAGAGGTAAAAAAACCCAACCCCTCTCCCAACCTTCTCTGAGCCTTCGGGATCCATGTGACCTGGCCATTTAGCCCATGATGTGCAAAATAGTACCGCTCAGAGGTAAAACAACCCAACCCAATCCCCTCTCCCAATCTTCTCTTTCTGGGTCGATGTGACCTGGCCATTTAGCCCATGATGTGCAAAATAGTACCGCTCAGAGGTAAAACAACCCAACCCAATCCCTCTCCCAATCTTCTCTGAGCCTTCGGTTTCCATGTGACCTGGCCATTTAGACCATGGTGTGCAAAAAAGTGCCGCTCAGAGGTAAAAAAACCCAACCCAACCCCTCTCCCAACCTTCTGAGCCTTCGGGGTCCATGTGACCTGGCCATTTAGCCCATGATGTGCAAAATAGTGCCCCTTAGAGGTAAAAAAACCCAACCCAACCCCTCTCCCAACCTTCTCTGAGCCTTCGGGGTCCATGTGACCTGGCCATTTAGACCATGGTGTGCAAAAAAGTGCCGTTCAGAGGTAAAAAAACCCACCCCTCTCCCAACCTTCTCTGAGCCTTCGGGTTCCATGTGACCTTTCCATTTAGACCATGGTGTACAAAAAAAGTGCCGCTCAGAGGTAAAAAAACCCAACCCCTCTCCCAACCTTCTCTGAGCCTTCGGGGTCCATGTGATCTGGCCATTCAGCCCATGATGTGCAAAATAGTGCCGCTCAGAGGTAAAACAACCCAACCCCTCCCCCAATCTTCTCTGAGCCTTCGGGGTCCATGTGACCTGGCCATTTAGCCCATGATGTGTAAAATAGTGCCGCTCAGAGGTAAAACAACCCAACCCCTCTCCCAACCTTCTCTGAGTCTTCGGGGTCGATGTGACCTGGCCATTTAGCCCATGATGTGCAAAATAGTGCCGCTCAGAGGTAAAACAACCCAACCCAATCCCTGTCCCAACCTTCTCTTAGCCTTCGGGGTCCATGTGATCTGGCCATTTAGACCATGGTGTGCAAAAAGGTGCCGCTCAGAGGTAAAAAAAACCAACCCAACCCCTCTCCCAACCTTCTCTGAGCCTTCAGGGTCCATGTGACCTGGCCATTTAGCCCATGATGTGCAAAATAGTACCGCTCAGAAGTAAAACAATCCAACCCAACCCCTCTCCCAATCTTCTCTGAGCATTCGGGGTCCATGTGACCTGGCCCTTTAGCCCATGATGTGCAAAATAGTGCCGCTCAGAGGTAAAAAAAACCCAACCCCACCCCTCTCCCAACCTACTCTGAGCCTTCGGGGTCCATGTGACCTGGCCCTTTAGCCCATGATGTGCAAAATAGTGCCGCTCAGAGGTAAAAAAAAAAACCAACCCCACCCCTCTCCCAACCTTCTCTGAGCCTTCGGGGTCCATGTGATCTGGCCATTTAGCTCATGGTGTGCAAAAAAAGTGCCGCTCAGAGGTAAAAAAACCCAACCCAACTCCTCTCCCAACCTTCTCTGAGCCTTCGGGGTCCATGTGACCTGGCCATTTAGCCCATGGTGTGCAAAAAAAGTGCCGCTCAGAGGTAAAATAACCAAACCCAGATGTCCAGTATCTGTACGAGGTCTTTGATTAATTAAGTAAATGAACCAAGAAGAGAAAAACCTGAACTAACGCCAAGAAACATCTTTTGAAAATTGTTCTCAACGACATAAAGTGACAACCTTTACTGAGAAGAGCATCGAGAGAAACAATAATGCAACCAGTGCATGACACTAAAGCATATATTGTGATGCTTATCAGTTATAAGCTGGATCAGCAGAACTCTAATCTGCAGCAAACCCCGACATCTCACTTAATACACAAAGCGAACTGCACGAGTAGAATACACGTTCTGCCACATTACGAGTAGGCATCATTTGTAACCTGAATCGCCATCAAGAGCACGGTTAGCGAACGATGACATCGTGGCATGCAGTTCATGCAATTAGTACCAAGTGCTGTGTGGCGTTACACATAACTAGTTGCCTTGGCCTGTTGTGTGACACCGAGGCCTGTGCATGAAATAGTTGTGCGCAGATAACTCCATATCTAGTCCATGGAAGACAGGAAACTAACATTAATACGCTATCGCCTCTCTTAGGTGTTAGAGGACATCCTCTGATCTAAATGAAACCTTTCTCGAACTGCCAGTTGGATGGCAACATATCACGCGCATTGCATACCACAGCGACTAACCTCGTTTGGCAAACACGCTCTTCTTTCTCGCTCGTACCTCCGCGCAAGCAGCAGAAGGCTTCAGTCGACAATAACAGCGGTTTGCAGTGTTATTTAATTATCAAGCCTTGTCCACGAAGTTCGAAACGTAAGCCTATTAGGAATATTTGTGTTTGCTAATGAGAAGGACCCGGGCGAATTAAGTGTGAATTGCAGCGCGAGCTTGCAAGCTCACTAAGTAATTAGAGTCGGGGTGTTTAATGTCACCCTGCCAAACTGCCTTCAACCTTCAACGAATTATGTTCTGCTCGTCCTTTGCATATTTTTATCAGCGAGTTTAGTCTCTTCTCGCGAAGGAGGCAAGGCACGAGAGAAAGTGAAGAAACAAGAAGAAGAAGAAATGGCGTCTGCTCGCCTCGTGAGAGATTCAAGCAGAAGACAAAACAAAGGAGGGAAAGAAGCACCTTGATTTCCAGTAATTGGAAAAGTGTGCCTGAAACTAAATCTTGGGAATGTCAATGATTCAGATAATTCTCAACATATGGAAGACGGAGGAAGAATTGATTTTTCATTCACTGTTGTTTGGTTGTAAAATTTATCATTTAAATGCTATATACTTTTGGGGGCGGGGGTGGCTCAGTCGGTAGCGCACCAGGCTCGTAATCTGTAGTTCCCAGGTTCGAGTCCCAGATGGGTCAGCGTTGAGATTTATCTCCGCAAAATTCCCCGTCCTGCCCACGGTCAGTAGAGGACACCGATTTACTTGGAAAGGCCGCCGTCCGTCGGATGGGACGTTAAGCCGTGGCCCGTGTGCGGGAGAGCCATACCCTGTGCACGTTAAAGAACACGCTGGATGGCCTTGACGGGAGGCTACCATCTGTCTCCCAACAGCTTGTTCCAGTGGGTCCCCTCCCCCAACCTTCTCTGAGCCTTCGGTGTCCATGTGACCTGGCCATTTAGCCCAAGGTGTGCAAAAAAGTGCCGCTCAGAGGTAAAACAACCCAACCCAAGCTACATACTTTTATTACTAAAACATAAACCTAAATTTCACTTGTAATTTATTTCGTCTTAGGTTGAACAGATCGATATTTTCCGTATTTGGATGAGATTATGGTAGTCGAGCAAAGTTAGAAAAGCCACAGTTCATTACTACGATTTTGATAGGAAATATTACTTTAGAGCCGCATAGAATGACTTCGGGGGCTGCATGAATGAGATCCCTCTCTACAGTAGAGGGATCGTTTGATGTCATTGATATATTCGTCGGATCATGTCCGGCGATAACCATTTTGCCTCCCGGAGCGAACTTGGACATCTGCCGCTCCTTTGTCCCGGTTTGCTCTTTGCTAATTAATATAGCTAAAGTTGATGCCATTTTTAAAAGTAATTGACTTTCATCTTGTCGAAAAATTGGTCGTTCTTAACCCTGTCAACCTTACTGCAGCTTTGCTCGTTAATTTACTGGCATATTTACAGCCAGTAAAAAATACGGCTCGGTGCTGTAGCGCCGGCCTCGTCTTTGATCTGTCTATCAAAAAGTCAACAAAATATCCTTTCTGTCGTTGTTTAGCATTGATGTATAAAACTGGATGATTTGCCCTTTTTGGCGCGGAAGGAATTCGAGAGATGAACCTAAACTATGTTGCTTTTGATAAGTCTGGCAAAGGGATAGGCTTGGCAATACGGAGAAAACTGAAATGATAGATATTGGTCAAGCGAATTCTTTTCGTTAGTCTGCCAGTTTAATTATGGGACGATGCAGATAGAGGATACGAGACTTGAAATTACAGAGCACTGTCAGAATTGCTCTGGAAAATTAAAGACCGTTTTATGAGGGAGCAAAACATAAATTTAGGCTTAATATGTTTTACCTTTAGTTTGTTGTCGTGTCTTTTGGAAAAGATTACAAAAGATTTTTATATCCTGAATTTTAGATTTCAAAATATCTTGGTTTTTAAATGGTTTTATTCTATAAATTACATTAAAATTCGAGGAGTCTTTTATCGAACTACATCATTATTCGCAAAAGTTTTTTTTTTGTTCCATAAGGCAATGGTCCCATGGCCGAGTGGTTAGCGCGCTTGGCTACTGATCTAAGGGACCTGGGTTCGAGCCCCGGGTAAGGCATGGATGTATGTGTCGTTTTTCTGCTGAGGTCCTGCCATCCTCTCAGACCTTCTATGACATATAAACTGACAGGCTCCTGTCAGACCTCTGTGGCAAGCAGCTGCTTGAGGGGTATTTATTTTTTTTAAGGCAATGGTTCTCAACCTTTTATGTTTCACGTACCCCCTGGAAATGTGTATGTAACTGGTTTACCCCTTGTATAAATAGATAAAACTATAGTTATAGTATAACAATGGGAATAAAATAAAATATATACACATTATATTTTGTATTCATAAATAACATATATCGATAAGCACAAAAAAAAATGACATTTTTACACAGCAGTGTTGCCATCTTAGCGACTTTGTTACTAGATCTAACGACTTTTGAGCTCTCACGACGTACCCCAAAAACTTTACCGCGTACCCCACGTTGAGAACCACTGGCATATGGCATATAATAATAATAATAATATAATAATAAATACCCTCTCAAGCAGCTGCTTGCCACAGAGGTCTGACAGGAGCCTGCATACACACAGTATTATTAAAAATATATCTGAATTACTAATTAAATTTCTTCTTAGAGATATTCCCTATGTGTTCGAATATGTCATTTTCTTTGGCATATAGTATAGCACTTGTAATTCCAAATACTCCCGTAATTCATTCCAAAAGTATTTAAGAAACAAAACACAAATATTTAAAAAGAAAAGGTGAAGAGATTCTTTTTCCACGGACATATTGATCAATCCGCACTTCGACAAAAGACGGTTTTAATTTAAAACCTTATTTTCAGAAATAAGAAAAATATATTAATGTTTCAAGTTGTAGATTTTTTTCAGTTACAATTTTAATAAAATAGAAAAGTCATAAGACGGAACTCAGGGACGTAATCAGGATTTTGTTTCAGGTTGGGGGAATTTAGTTTTATTTGTGGGTCCGAGAATTCAGTTTCGGGACAGGTTTGAGGGTTTATTTTCCGCTTATTCTCAGCCCCACCTTGTCACGTGGATGGGTTGTTTTACCTCTGAGCGGCACTTTTTTGCACACCATGGGCTAAATGGCCAGGTCACATGGACCCCGAAGGCTCAGAGAAGGTTGGGTGAGGGGACCCACTGGAACAGCTGTTGGGAGACAGATGGTAGCCTCCCGTCACGGCCATCCAGCGTGTTCTTTAACGTGCACAGGGTATGGCTCTCCCGCACACGGTGCCACGGCTTAACGTCCCATCCGACGGACGGCGGCCTTTCCAAGCCCATCGGTGTCCCCTACTGACCGTGGGCAGGGCGGGGAATTTTGCGGAGATAAATCTCAACGCTGACCCAGCTGGGACTCGAACCTGGGAACTACAGATTACGAGCCTGGCGCGCTACCGACTGAGCCACCCCCGCCCCCCACTTTTTTTTGCATTCAATGGGCTAAGTGACCAGGTCACAATGGGGCGGGGGTGGCTCAGTCGGTTGCGCGCCAAACTCGTAATCTGCAGTTTCCATCTTTGAGTCCCACCTGGGCAGCATTAATATTTATATCCGCAAAACTCCCAGCCCTGCCCTCGGCCAGTAGGGGACACCGATGGTCTTGGGTTGTTGGGTTGTTTTACCTCTGAGCGGCACTTTTTTGCACACCATGGGCTAAATGGCCAGGTCACATGGACCCCGAAGGCTCAGAGAAGGTTGGGGGAGGGGACCCACTGGAACAGCTGTTGGGAGACAGATGGTAGCCTCCCATCAAGGCCATCCAGCGTGTTCTTTAACGTGCACAGGGTATGTCTCTCCCGCACACGGGGCCACGGTTTAACGTCTCATCCGACGGACGGCGGCCTTTCCAAGCCCATCGGTGTCCCCTACTGACCGTGGGCAGGGCGGGGAATTTTGCGGAGATAAATCTCAACGCTGACCCAGCTGGGACTCGAACCTGGGAACTACAGATTACGAGCCTGGCGCGCTACCGACTGAGCCACCCCCGCCCCCCGATGGTCTTTTAAAGGCCGTATCCGTTAGATGAGACGTTAAGCTGTGAGCCCGTGTGCGGGCGAACCATATCCTCTGTACGATAAATAACACGCTGAATGGCCTTGATGGGAGGCTACCGTCCGTCTCCCAGCAGATGTTCAGTGAGTCCCTTCTCACTGAACATCTGCTGGGAACATCTGCATCTCTGAGCTCTCGAGATCTTTGTGACCCTCTCATCGAGGATTAGCGGAGAAAATCTCAGAGCAGGCATAGCGGAATTCTCAATCTGGCAACAGATTCAAACCAAATTTCTTACATAACTACCGTTTGAATCGAGTGTCGTAATTAGAGTCTGAATTTTGGGGAGTGGCTATTAAATTTTTTCACTCATCCCGTTTGAATCTGATTGACAACCCCTGTCTGAATAGTAACAATAATATAGATAAATATAAATTCTAACATTTGTTGTAATTACCGAGTAATAAACCTGAATTTGTCACATTTCCTTAGCTCTTTTATTAAGTAAAAAAAAAAATTTTCAAATATTTTATGCAAAAATAAAATTCCCCGAAACCTTGCATGAACTGACACTCGGCTATCGAAACTGAGAAATAAACGGAAATGACGTTACATTAACTGCCTCCCATAGCCACGGGTTTACACTCCAGAGAGACTGTAAAGCTTTCCTAATTACGTAGTAAAAAAGCTTCGTATTATCCTAAACCCGTGGCAAAACCACGAATGCCCCCCTTTTGCAAACCGATCGATAATGACTTTAGAGTACTTTGCATAAAGTGATAACATTATCATGGAGGCTTTACTGTAAATGAGATTTTCGGAGGATCATCCGTACTCTTCTCTGCATTCCGGGGTCTTCAGCCCCCAGGAGGATAGAGCGCATTTCGAGTAGCGAAACCATCGCAATAATGTTTTAAAAGGCTCTTTCGAAATTGATATTCAATTAGAAAATGCAATAGAATAAATACTTAAAGCAAGTTTTAGCAGCATACATGCATAGATGGAATTGAAAATCTCGAAATATTTAATGCTTGCATTAGGGGCGATTGAGCCAGAATTAAAGTCATTCTTAGCATTTATCGAAATCCATTTTATTCCCTGAGTCAGAAATGGATAAAAATTGGAAAACGATAAAATGTTTCGGTGTTCTTTATTTAGAGTGGTATTTATAAATCATTTTTTTAGATGTCACAAAATACAGGGTGATTCAGAATTCATCATCAATATTTGGTGGGGAGGTAGGTAATAAGAAACGAAGGAGATTTCACATAGGAAAGCATGGGCGCATATGCCATGTAGTAGGGCAAAATGACCCCAGTTCAATGATGGAAAGAACACATAAGAAGGAAGTGGTAAGGAAAAAACATTTATTATCTTACATGTAACATTTCTTTGCATTGGTTGTACAGACTTACAAGAGGTGCTCGAACTGCCGACCATGTGCTAGAATGCATGACTCACAACGGCGTTGCATGGACAGCCGGACCCTGTGGAAGATGCCTGGCATTTCCCGGATGTTTGAGGCAGCAACTGATATGCGTGCTACAAGATCCATAGAACTATCAACAGGGGTCTCGTACACCATGTTTTTCATAGCACCCCATACAAAGAAATCGATCCTTGTCGAATGACAACTGACTGCACGCGTCGAACAGCTGTGCTTCTGTATGAGAGGTGTGTACACACAGCGCCCTCTACACCACCATGCGTTCGTCTGCCCCCATACTTTCCTATGTGAAATCTCTTTCTTTTCTTATTCCCTTCCTCCCCACTAAATATTAATGATGAATTCTGAATCACCCTGTATTTCGCGCTGGTTACGTCTTTGCTACTCTTACCTTCTTTACATTTAATGTTCTTTGGCAAAGTAATGCTGGTCTTTAGTGTGAGATTTTTTTCCCCTTGTTAAAACCATTTTCTGTTTCTGGAAAAAATTCTGAAGATATTTTTTAATCAAATAAAAATTCTTTTGTCTCATCGTTTTATTAATTTAATTGTACTTTTTTATGGATATAAAAATCACGAGACATCATATCAACATCGTCTATCATATTGCATAATTATAAAAATGAACATGCCATTTGACAAAATTCTTCCTCGGAGCATTTTCTTCCACAAAATTCCAGACGGACACGAGCCCTATGGAGTCTCGGGTGTGGTTCAGCTGAACTAGAACCAGGCTATACATTAAGTAAAAAACGTAACGAGGGTTGGGTTGTTTTACCTCTGAGCGGCACTTTTTTGCACACCATGGGCTAAATGGCCAGGTCACATGGACCCCGAAGGCTCAGAGAAGGTTGGGGGAGGGGACCCACTGGAACAGCTGTTGGGAGACAGATGGTAGCCTCCCGTCAAGGTCATCCAGCGTGTTCTTTAACGTTGGGTTGTTTTACCTCTGAGCGGCACGTTTTTTGCACACCATGGACTAAATAGCTAGGTCACAAGGACCCCGAAGGCTCAGAGAAGGTTGGGGGAGGAGACCCACTGGAACAGCGGTTGGGAGACAGATGGTAGCCTCCCGTCAAGGCCATCCAGCGTGTTCTTTAACGTTGGGTTGTTTTACCTCTGAGCGGCACTTTTTTGCACACCATGGACTAAATAGCCACGTCACAAGGACCCCGAAGGCTCAGAGAAGGTTGGGGGAGGAGACCCACTGGAACAGCGGTTGGGAGACAGATGGTAGCCTCCCGTCAAGGCCATCCAGCGTGTTCTTTATCGTTGGGTTGTTTTACCTCTGAGCAGCACTTTTTTTGCACACCATGGACTAAATAGCCAGGTCACAAGGTTCCCGAAGGCTCAGAGAAGATTAGGGGAGGAGACCCACTGGAACAGCTGTTGGGAGACAGATGGTAGCCTCCCGTCAAGGCCATCCAGCGTGTTCTTTAACGTTGGGTTGTTTTACCTCTGAGCGACACTTTTTTGCAACATCATGGGCTAAATAGCCAGGTCACAAGGACTCCGAAGGCTCCTAGAAGGTTGGGTGAGGAGACCCACTGGAACAACTGTTGGGAGACAGATGGTAGCCTCCCATCAAGGCCATCCAGCGTGTTCTTTAACGTGCATAGGGTATGGCTCTACTGCACATGGGGCCACAACTTAAAGTCCCATATGACGTTCGGCGACCTTTCCAAGCCCATCAGTGTCTCTTATTGACGTAGGCAGGCAGAGAGTTTTGCGGAGATAAATCTGAACGCTGGCACAGCTGGGACTCGAACCTCGGAACTACAGATTACGGGCCTAGCGCGCTACCGACTGGGCCACCCCCACCCAGTTACTCCAGTTAACCTGATGTTATTGGCTCAGTTTGCTTATGTCTTCGATGTGAATGGTTCGAACTACGATAGTCCTTGATAATTTGTGCGGCTAAGTCACAATATTTTGCACAGTTGGCAAGAAAATCAAAAAGCAGCAAGTGGGCAAGAAATATCTATTGAAAAAGAAGCACTTTTTCTCACATTAGTGTATTAAAGGAATTAAAATTTGATCCAAGATATTGTCATAATTATGAATTGCTCCAAATAAAGGATAAAACTTATTTGAAGCAATGACTTCTCTATTAATTCGAAAGGACCTTCATGATTCACGAGACATGCTACGTCTCCTCAAGAGAGACTGATAGTAACACTGAGAATTTTAGCAACCGAGATAAGGCCTTAAACTTTCAACTATTGTTTCTCTACAATCGTTTAGGGCGGGGGTGGCTCAGTCGGTAGCGCGCCACGCTCGTAATCTGTAGTTCCCAGGTTCGAGTCCCAGCTGGGTCAGCGTTGAGATTTATCTCCGCAAAATTCCCCGCCCTGTCCACGGTCAGTAGGGGACACCGATGGACTTGGAAAGGCCGCCGTCCGTCCGATGGGACGTTAAGCCGTGGCCCCGTTAGCGGGAGAGCCATACCCTGTGCACATTAAAGAACACGCTGGATGGCCTTGACGGGAGGTTACCATCTGTCTCCCAACAGCTGTTCCAGTGGGTCCCCTCCCCCAACCTTCTCTGAGCCTTCGGGGTCCATGTGACCTGGCCATTTAGCCCATGGTGTGCAAAAAAGTGCCGCTCAGAGGTAAAACAACCCAACTACAATCGTAAGGAAAATTATACCTGAAATTTGCAAACCAATTTTAAAACGTTTCGACTTCTGCGTTTCATATGATTCCGGTTTTAATATTCTGTTACGACAATTTTTTGATGTGATTTTTCCACAATGATTCATTCTCAGGAAATAGATCAGTGATATCGAGCAAGAAATCTTTCAAAACATCGAGTCGTCGTCATAAAAACACGACAACAATTCACAAGATCGATGTTTATGCTGCGAAAACCTGACCATATGGAAGGTTGTCTTCGAGGTAAAGTCACAAATGTCATGTGACACTTCATGCAGCCGCTTCATTCGATCTTCTGCCGATCGCAAAGTTATTCAGGCCGGTACTTTTTACCTGAATAGTGCATCCGATTTCCACCCGGATAAGTTCTGTATTGTTCAATTCAACCTGGAAGAAGAAATAATCATCCGTTTAATTCTTTAGATACTTAAAATGATTGGTTCCTTTAAGGTCAACTTGTCTGATTGGTTCATTTAAGATCAATTGTCTGATTGGTTCATTTAAGAACAACTTGTCTGATTGGTTCATTTAAGAACAACTTGTCTGATTGGTTCATTTAAGATCAATTGTCTGATTGGTTCATTTAAGATCAATTGTCTGATTGGTTCATTTAAGATCAACTTGTCTGATTGGTTCATTTAAGATCAGCTTGTCTGATTGGTTCATTTAAGATCAATTGTCTGATTGGTTCATTTAAGAACAACTTGTCTGATTGGTTCATTTAAGAACAACTTGTCTGATTGATTCATTTAAGATCAACTTGTCTGATTGGTTCATTTAAGATCAATTGTCTGATTGGTTCATTTAAGAACAACTTGTCTGATTGATTCATTTAGGATCAACTTGTCTGATTGGTTCATTTAAGAACAACTTGTCTGATTGGTTCATTTAAGATCAACTTGTCTGATTGGTTCATTTAAGATCAATTGTCTGATTGGTTCATTTAAGAACAACTTGTCTGATTGGTTCATTTAAGATCAACTTGTCTGATTGGTTCATTTAAGATCAATTGTCTGATTGGTTCATTTAAGATCAATTGTCTGATTGGTTCATTTAAGATCAACTTGTCTGATTGATTCATTTAAGATCAACTTGTCTGATTGGTTCATTTAAGATCAATTGTCTGATTGGTTCATTTAAGAACAACTTGTCTGATTGGTTCATTTAAGAACAACTTGTCTGATTGGTTCATTTAAGATCAACTTGTCTGATTGGTTCATTTAAGATCAATTGTCTGATTGGTTCATTTAAGAACAACTTGTCTGATTGGTTCCTTTAAGGTCAACTTGTCTGATTGGTTCATTTAAGATCAATTGTCTGATTGATTCATTTAGGATCAACTTGTCTGATTGGTTCATTTAAGATCAATTGTCTGATTGGTTCATTTAAGAACAACTTGTCTGATTGATTCATTTAGGATCAACTTGTCTGATTGGTTCATTTAAGAACAACTTGTCTGATTGGTTTATTTAAGATCAACTTGTCTGATTGGTTCATTTAAGATCAATTGTCTGATTGGTTCATTTAAGAACAACTTGTCTGATTGGTTCATTTAAGATCAACTTGTCTGATTGGTTCATTTAAGATCAATTGTCTGATTGGTTCATTTAAGAACAACTTGTCTGATTGGTTCATTTAAGATCAACTTGTCTGATTGGTTCATTTAAGATCAGCTTGTCTGATTGGTTCATTTAAGATCAACTCGTCTGATTGGTTCATTTAAGATCAACTTGTCTGATTGGTTCATTTAAGATCAACTCGTCTGATTGGTTCATTTAAGGTCATCCTCTCTGATTGGATCGTTTAATAAGAAATTAATTTTCTAATTGAAAGCAGTTATCAACTTCTTAGGACGTGTTCATGTTCGGTTAAGTTGAATAATCAGCTGAACTGTAAGATGAATCTTAATCAGAATTACTTCATTGTACTTTCAGTCTAGAAAGAGAAATAGAATCTTACCTCATGGAATATTTTAATTTTGAAGAAGGGTAAAGGAAATTTCAAGCAGCTATTTCAAAACTTTCTCTTTCCCTAGAGTGTTGGTCCCTTTCAGGACCATAAGGTTTCTAAGAGTAAATATTAGTATGTAACTGTTTATTTTAGTTTGTTTAGACGAAAAATAAATAAAAATCATAAGAAAAATACATAACAATGCGTAGTTTTTTTGGAATTTTATGGGAAATATTTTTCACAATGGACTATAAAGGTAACACAAATTATAGTTAGGCTTATTATGCAATGTCTTTTATTTATTGGTTTATTAGAACAAAATGTTAACTAAAATAACACAAAATTTTGAAATAAAATTACTATACAAAATGATGTGCTAATTATGATATTCTGCGAAGCAATTTCTTTTGGTAGTGAGGCAAAGATGGACATTGCACATAGTACATATATTATGCGTCCTGACAGTTCTGTTTTTGTTTTCTAAACGTTCCCGTTTACGTAATTGCGTTCGGCATACGTTCTATTGTGATATTTTGTATAAAAAATGCAGATAAGGTTATAATTAAATACGACAATCACCAATTTTAAAATGGGAAAAATGTTTCCCTTAGTCGTGAAAGGGTTAATAGTTAAAGAGATAAATCATTCTATAGGCCTAGGCGACAACGTTAGGATAGAGGGTTGGTCAGATTTTGCATTTTCAGACCAGACCTTATACCTCCTAAAAATAACAAACCGTTTGTCCATTCTTAGTAAGAGTGTAGGTGAATCGTGCACATCTGCGTTAAATAAGGGACACTTGAGCCTCCGAAAATTCCTTCGAGAGAATTCGATGGAATTGCATAAACACGGGACAATTGGATTGGCCGAGAGTCCCGGCATGTCCCATGAATATCACGTGACCGCTCTTGGCGTCAAAAAATTAGAAAATAAGAGACAGAATTTTCATACGAGGCGATACAGACTTTAGGTCGGTTGGTCTAGGCCAGTGGCTCCCACCATTTTTTCGAGTATTATTTTTAAACACCTTCATAGAAAGCAAATAATATTTCTGAATAAAACAGTTGAAAAGTATTTACCTTATATACAAATTTACAAGTATTTTGATCCATGAATTTCAAAGGTTTTTCTGTAGAAATGAAACATGCATAATCTAAGATGAACTCGATATTCTATTTAATCTATTTCTGGACAAAACCTCGCAATTTCTCCCCCCCCCCACATACAAATTTCGAAAATGCCTCATTTGGGAACCACTGGTCTAGGCTAAGGTTCATCCTTTTTCCTTGTTAGGTGGTGAGGACAGTGAGGCCTAATGCAGTCTTAGTCTGTGGATATAAGGCAGCTTCAGCCTTTTACTCAAACTCTGATATTCTACCACGTATGTAAATTTCGAGTGCAGTTGCACGATTTAGAAATGTAAATAAATATGTATATGTTACCGCTAAAGTGCAGAAATCAGTTATTCTACAGATTATCTAGGTATTGTGCAGATTAACTAGGGTGATCCGTTAACGTGCGGAAAATTGTTTCATTTCTCAAATTACCTAGGTAATCTGCAAATTACCTGGATAATCTGCACATTACCTACTAGGCACTCGTTAAAGTGAAAATAAGATCTTTGCTGGAACAACAGGAACGTTTCTGTACGCTTAAATTAACATAATGTTATTTATCTAGTGTCCGAGAGTAGAGTTGAAACCAGGGTCATCCCTCTGTCAACATGAATCAGTCGTCCGAATTATAAAAAACGCCCCCAAAATGAGCAGGCCAAGTGAGAACGAATCATTTTAGTGATTCGTTATCAAGAATGAATCACTTTACCGATTCGTTCTCATTTGGCCTCCGCTCATCCGGGGCGTTTTTTATAATGCGGACGAGTGAATCACGTGACACGAAGATTCATATTCAAGAGATTCACCACTATGAGAGAAACAAACTTTTGAACTTTAACGATACGGAAGCCGTTAATGTGCACATTACCTAGGTAAAATGCGGAAAACTCTTGATTCCGCACGTTAACGGAGCAAATCAGTTAATCTGCAGATTAGCTAGGTAATGTGCACATTAACGGCTTTCGCGCTTTAGCGGTAACATATACATTTGTAAAGATATCCTAATGATCAGTCATCATTATCTGCCACCAGTTGGAAAATCATGATAAAGTAGTTTCAATGCAACGTAGCATATGCTCCTAGCCATTTAACCGATAGAGAAGCCTATTTTATATTTATCCACTTTAAATCTTCCAATACCATATAAGCACCAAAAAATATAATAAATAATATAATAATAAATAAAAAATTAAGCAAAAATGAAAAAATAACAAAAAAAAAAAAGAAACAACAAAAAAAAATGAAAAATTTAAAAGTGAAAAAATAACATTAAAAAACAAAAAAAAATCAATTAATTCTAAATACATATAAGTTCCCATATGGGAAGCAATATTTCGAAGCTGTACTTTATTTAAAATGTATATCGATTTGAAATTTGAAATAGTTTTTAAGTTAGTGTCCCCGTGTTGGCACATGGGAACAGAAAGGTTTATGTCAGTTCTTTATTTCATAGAATTTAAACGAATACGAGGCTAATTTATTTCCTATTTTCGTCTTAAATTCAATTGCAGGTTAAGATTAATTTAACGATGCCTGTTACGTCTTTATTAAACCAAAATAATAGTTAAGGATTAAAAATAGTAGTTAGAAAGAACATTAATCGTTGTAGGATTAGTCTGCTTTTACCACCTCTTCCTATTGCTATTACGCGGGGCCTAACGTAACACGTGGTATGTCAAATGAAAGCTTGTGACGTGAGGAATGTTGTGGGTAATAAAAATATACCCCCTTGCTCCCCCCCAAAACGGAAATGTGAAAGTCGTTCTTCTACTACATATATCTTCGGAACGAGGGGGAATACATACGTACAATACACATTCGTATCAGAATAATATGACCACCTACCATGCATATACGGGGCGGGGGTGGCTCGGTCGATAGCGCGCCAGGCTCGTAATCTGTAGTTCCCAGGTTCGAGTCCCAGCTGGGTCAGCGTTGAGATTTATCTCCGCAAAATTCTCCGCCCTGCCCACGGTCAGTAGGGGACACCGATGGGCTTGGAAAGGCCGCCGTCCGTCGGATGGGACGTTAAGCCGTGGCCCCCGTGTGCGGGAGAGCCATACATTGTGCACGTTAAAGAACACGCTGGATGGCCTTGACGGGAGGCTACCATCTGTTTCTCAACAGCTGTTCCAGTGGGTCCCCTCCCCCAACCTTCTCTGAACTTTCGGGGTCTATGTGACCTGACCATTTAGCCCATTGTGTGCAAAAAAGGGCCGCTCAGAGGTAAAACAACCCAACCCTATACTATGGTAGGTGGTCATATTATTCTGATACGACTGTGTAAATATATAAATAGGAATGCTCTTAAGTATGAAATGAAAACTAATATGATGACCTTTGTAGACTTCTTCGAATTATGACCCTCACCATTTTCCCCTCCCCCTAAAAGGGACCCAACGAGTTGTATCTGAAATTAAAGTCTGTGGCGCCTCCAATGTCATGGGCTACCTTAACCACGACCCCAAGAAAAGTGGGAAGGAAAAATGTGGTAGATGTTTATGAATAATATATCAAAGAAAAGTTTCTGAAGGTAGGTTTTTTAGGGAGAATGAAAAAAATATAAAGAAATTAAAAAAACTGCAAAATACCTATCTTCTTATATGGGCCCTAAAAATAGGAAATAATCCTGAAACATATTGATGGTGCAATCAGTCACTGAGTTCGTATTCACTTCAAAGAAGATTGGGAGCCGATTTACCTACTCAACAAAATTGACGGCTCCCAATCTTCCTTTGAAGTGAGCCTGCCTGATTACAATTTATCAATTATAATCAGGCAGGCTGCGATTCAGTTAATCTGAATGGTTGCAATCTTGAGCAGGTGTCACAGTTTAATTTTCTTGGGAGCTATGTAACAGATAATGGTGATGTGCGGCATGAGATTAACAGACGAATAGGTATTGCTGCCGGGACTTTTAAGAATCTTTGGAGAGTGTGGAGAAATAGGCGTATACACCTAAAGACTAAAATTAGACTGTATAATAGTTTGGTTCTTTCTAGGGTTAGTTATGGCAGTGAAACTTGGACACTTTGTAAACAAGATAACGGGAAACTAGATGCTTTTGATTCCAGATGCTTACGCAGTATCTTGGGCATTAGGTGGTTCAACTTTGTAACTAATGATGAGGTTAGGCAAAGGAGTTTGCAACCTCCTTTAAGCAGCATATTGTGCAGAGAGAGACTCCGTTGGTTTGGCCATGTTGCCCGTATGGATAATTATAGATTGGCGAATAGGGTTATGAACAGTGTGCCTAAAGGCCTCAGAAAGAGGGGGAGACCTAGGATGCGGTGGGTAGACAATGTTAAACAGGACCTTGTTAGAATTGGTGTGCAGTGGCCGAATTCAGTAGATATTGCTCAGGACAGACTTGCTTGGAGAAGTAAATTGCACGGTCTGGTTGGACCTCCGTAGCCCATGGCTGCTTGATGATGATGATGATAGTGGTGATGAGTGTAATGATAGCCACAATGCAATAATTTATTTGTGATTAAATTCTCCCTTTATGAAATTTTCATTTGTGTGGGGAATGATGAACTAAATATAATTGAAAAAAAAAAAAAAATCTATACCTCTTGAATGCGCTGCTGGTTCGAAACTTTATCGCTATCATTTAATCCTCTCCGAATCAAGCACGTGCTCTTTCTTTCCGGAATGCACACTGTACATTGCGCGATAATTTATTACGTCATACTTCGCTCGAGAGTTTAAAATTCGGCAGCGAACATTAAAAGAGCATTTTAACTCCGATACATGTTGGAAATAAAGTATCCTTGAGTCACCTCGTAGGCGATTACTGAAGTTTACGATCAAAGCTACGAGCATGTAAAAGCGGCCTGTTATGACATTAAACGGAGTCTCTTGAAACTGTGGAGGGAAAACGCGCTTTAAAAGCCCCGAGGGAAAATGCAGCAGCATCGAAGTATCGTGTGCGCGAGAGTTTTTCTCTTTTACTTTGTATTCAGTGGCGAGTCATAATAATTGAAGAGGCTGCAGCTCATTCACTGTTGGGGTTACGCACTCTGCATATTTGCATCTGGCCATTGTGTGCTATTGGCTTCAGTTGGGGAGTGCGGCCTTCTATTTAGACGATCCCACTTGCGTCGAAATATTTGCCTTCTTTGATCGACCATTATTATTCAGATGGATTCATCGCTACTAAAGGAGCCCTCCCCTCCCTTTGTCTGCGATGTTGGGGGGGATTTCATAGTGTCACACCAAAGAAAGGCCATTTTGTAGCCATTCATACTTCTCGTGTTGACTTTTAAAGCTTTAATGCGAAATATAATTTAAAGGAATTTTCTCTACCATTTCGGACGCTGATATTTGTTTCTGTACTTGTTCACTGGCGGAATTGATTCAGGAGGAAATTTTATAAAATAATCAGGAGAAAATATCTGAGCGGCACTTTTTTCCACACTATGTGCTAAATGGCCAGGTCACATGGACCCCGAAGGCTCAGAGAAGGTTGGGGAACCTGCCCCACTGGAACAGCTGTTTGGAGACAGATGGTAGCCTCCCATCAAGGCCATCCAGCGTTTTCTTTAACGTGCACAGGGTATGGCTATCCCGCACACGGGGCCACGGCTTAACGTCCCATCCGACGGGCGGCGGCCTTTCCAAGCTCATCGGTGTCCCCTACTGACCGTGGGCAGGGCGGGGAATTTTGCCAAGATAAATCTCAACGCTGACCCAGCTGGGACTCGAACCTGGGAACTACAGATTACGAGCATGGCGCGCTACCAACTGAGCCACCCCCGCCCCAAAACTGTAGGTACTATAGGTTTAAAATAGGGTTAGTTTAAATTGTTTTACCTGTCAGCATGGCCGCTGGAACAAATTTTTTACAGGGGGTGGCAAATTTCTTTCAGGGAGGGGCAAAATATTTCCAGTGGGGAGGGGCTAAAAACAGATAATAATGCAGACTATGAAGTTTTCATCAATGTTTGAAGACAGAAATATTTGTGTTGAGCCATTCACAAATGAGTTCAGTTGCAAATAAGGTATCATGTAGACATCATACCTAATTTCATAAGAAATTTCATTTAAAATTTGATTTTATGATTTATTTTTCTGAAAAATGAAATGATTTTGAATTTCGTCTGGTTTGCTTCATAGTCTGCATTATTATCGCTTAATTATATCAGGGACGAAACTTCATTGGAAGAAATGGAAGCCATTCTTCCCTTAAAAATATAATAATTAAGTAAAAGTATTAAATAAATTAATATATTAATATAATATATAATATAATATATTAATTAAATATATTAATATAATATATTCGTAATGAGTTAAAATAATGAACCTAATGACATATAAACAGAGTATTTTCATAACTAGTAGATATCTGAACGACTTGAAACATGAGCATCTCTTTTAAGATATAGTTTCCCCACGTGGCATCTAGGCTACTCCATTGGTAGACTTGAGCAACAAAGCAACGCCGAGCTTTCAAAAGGGGAATGTATTCGCTAATTATATTTCTGATTTAAAAGCTATTCCCAAACGAAAGTGTCATCTTACGACTATAATTAACAAGCAAATGTTAATTAACAAATTGAAACAGACCATTTGATATTACATAGTTTTCTTCCAATTTACATATTATCAGATTAAAACTTCCTAAATAAATTTTCAAGCACATTTATAGAAGAAGCAATATGTTAATCATGCATAATCCATGAGTTTGGTTCGCGAGTCTAAATTATTTAATCGCTTGCTCGGAGTACATTTTTTTAATACGTTCTTCTCGTGTGTGCTTGGTATTTCAACAATCTTAGTTTCGTCACCGCTATGAATAACTTACCAAAGCTATTAATTTTTGATAAACACAGTCCATTATATCCTGTGCTTAATTCCATTATTCAATTTATCAAATTCCTTCGGTGGTAAAATAACGTTGTTTTTATTAATCGTTCTTGTCTTACGTTATTATTTCCCTTATGAATCCCATTGACCGGTATGACTTAAAATATTAGACCATAAATGTTTTAAATGTATATATTTTTAAGGCTCTAATATTATTTTAAATTAGTTAATAATTTGAGTACATATACTGAAGTTGAATATTTATTGGTTTAATAATTTTAGTTTTTAATGTAATAAGACCCGAAAGCAGTAGATTTAATATATAGGCATCTCAATAATATTTTAAATTATACGGTGGTGAAGAAATCTATTTTATTTTAGGATAAAATAAAATCATCATGGTTAAAAGTTTTAAAGAAATCAACGGATTAAATATTGATTGTAAAGAATAACATAAATTACACCTTAAGTCGAGAGGGCGGGGATGGCTCAGTCAGTAGGGCGCCAGGCTCGTAATCTGTAGTTCCCAGGTTCGAGTCCCAGCTGGATCAGTGTTGAGATTTATCTCCGCAAAATTCCCCGCCCTGCCCACGGTCAGTAGGGGACACCGATGGGCTTGGAAAGGCCGCCGTCCGTCGGATGGGACGTTAAGCCGTGGCCCCGTGTGCGGGAGACCCATACCCTGTGCACGTTAAAGAACACGCTGGATGGCCTTGACGGGAGGCCACCATCTGTCTCCGAACAGCTGTTCCAGTGGGTCCCCTCCCCCAACCTTCTCTGAGCCTTCGGGGTCCATGTGACCTGGCCATTTAGCCCATGGTGTGCAAAAAAGTGCCGCTCAGAGGTAAAACAACCCAACCTTAAGTCAAGTTTCCCTATCTATTTTTATAGCGACCCAGAATTTGAATTCTCGTTCATGTAGCGACCCAAATAATAACGGTGCCTAGAAGCTAACTTGACGATTTTTTTTTAACCTTTTGCGACTACTCAGAAGACTCTCGCGACTCAATTCTTGAATGATTAAAAATACCCGGGGGGGGGGTCGTCATTAGAGGCCACAGGTCCCACCAACATTTCTGTAATATATATTTACCAAAATATTAAATTCCAAATCTTAATGAATAATAAAAATAACCATTTGCACGAATATTTGTTTCCTAAGGCATCTTTCTTTTTTCCATTCAATAAGCATTTTGTTATTACTGCATAATGGAGGCTGCATCGCTCTGCTTCTTTTGTGTAATATTTTATAATTTAGTAAAGACATGTGTCGTTACACACAATTTTATTCGTTTACGGTAATGCCTGTATTGTGGCTCAATATGCAGTGTGAAGGAATCACCGCAAATATGGCTTACCAACAAGAGCTGTCTAAAGTAATATCAGGTGAAAAATATAACTTCATCCTAATGAAGTTATATTTTTTCACGTGATTTCATATGATGAAGACAAAGAGTTAATTCGGTTTTATAGTGCATAATTTTGGATGAGTAAAAAAACTATTTTTTACTCATCCAAAACTATTGTTTTACCTCTGAGCGGCACTTTTTTGCACACCCTGGGCTAAATGGCCAGGTCACATGGACCCCGAAGGCTCAGAGAAGGTTGGGGGAGGAGAGCCACTGGAACAGCTGTTGGGAGACAGATGGTAGCCTCCCGTCAAGGCCATCCAGCGTGTTCTTTAAAGTTGGGTTGTTTTACCTCTGAGCGGCACTTTTTTGCACACCATGGGCTAAATGGCCAGGTCACATGGACCCCGAAGGCTCAGAGAAGGTTGGGGGAGGGGATCCACTGGAACAGCTGTTGGGAGACAGATGGTAGCCTCCCGTCAAGGCCATCCAGCGTGTTCTTTAACGAGCACAGGGTATGGCTCTCCCGCACACGGGGCCACGGCTTAACGTCCCATCCGACGGACGGCGGCCTTTCCAAGGCCATCGGTGTCCCCTACCGACCGTGGGCAGGGCGGGGAATTTTGCGGAGATAAATCTCAACGCTGACCCAGCTGGGACTCGAACCTGGGAACTACAGATTTACGAGCGCGCTACCGACTAAGCCACCCCCGCCCCATATATATATATTTTAGCATTTGCAATATGAGACTATTTTAGATCAGCGATTCCCACTCCTTCTGAGCCAAGCGCCCTTCTTTCACTAACCATTATTCTCTAACTATTTTTTATCTCGATCCGAAAATCGCCCAAATCAATAAAAATCAAAATTATTTTTCCTGTATAAAACTAGTTGAAAACCAGATGGCGCAGAAGTACTCCAGTTATCTATATGACAAACCAAACCCCCGTTGGGAACAATTGTTTTACATTACATTGTAAACAAAACATAGTTAGTACTATATATTATCATCCTTACAAAACAGTTTTAATTTCTCTTTTAAAGTATCAAAATAATTGTATGCAGGTAAATTTTTCTTCTCAATATAAATATTTGTTAAGAAATTCGTATAGCATAAGCCACAATATAAATATATATATATGTGTATATTTATTACGCATATATATGTTATATATATTATTACGAATATATATATGTTATATATATGTATTACGCATATATATGTTTATATTACGCATATATATGTTAAACTTTTTAAGTCAATCGATGCTTCTTTTCTCACCGATGGCAGAGCGGTGATTAGCGGAGAAAATTACATTTCAGGAATAGTTAGGACTCGAACCTGGAAATTTCAGGTTGCGCGACCGGTGGAGAAAATTACATTTCAGGAATAGTTAGGACTCGAACCTGGAAATTTCAGGTTGCGCGACCGGTGGAGAAAATTACATTTCAGGAATAGTTAGGACTCGAACCTGGAAATTTCAGGTTGCGCGACCGGTGGAGAAAATTACATTTCAGGAATAGTTAGGACTCGAACCTGGAAATTTCGGGTTGCGCGACCGGTGGAGAAAATTACATTTCAGGAATAGTTAGGACTCGAACCTGGAAATTTCGGGTTGCGCGACCGGTGGAGAAAATTACATTTCAGGAATAGTTAGGACTCGAACCTGGAAATTTCGGGTTGCGCGACCGGTGGAGAAAATTACATTTCAGGAATAGTTAGGACTCGAACCTGGAAATTTCAGGTTGCGCGACCGGTGGAGAAAATTACATTTCAGGAATAGTTAGGACTCGAACCTGGAAATTTCGGGTTGCGCGACCGGTGGAGAAAATTACATTTCAGGAATAGTTAGGACTCGAACCTGGAAATTTCGGGTTGCGCGACCGGTGGAGAAAATTACATTTCAGGAATAGTTAGGACTCGAACCTGGAAATTTCGGGTTGCGCGACCGGTGGAGAAAATTACATTTCAGGAATAGTTAGGACTCGAACCTGGAAATTTCGGGTTGCGCGACCGGTGGAGAAAATTACATTTCAGGAATAGTTAGGACTCGAACCTGGAAATTTCAGGTTGCGCGACCGGTGGAGAAAATTACATTTCAGGAATAGTTAGGACTCGAACCTGGAAATTTCAGGTTGCGCGACCGGTGGAGAAAATTACATTTCAGGAATAGTTAGGACTCGAACCTGGAAATTTCAGGTTGCGCGACCGGTGGAGAAAATTACATTTCAGGAATAGTTAGGACTCGAACCTGGAAATTTCAGGTTGCGCGACCGGTGGAGAAAATTACATTTCAGGAATAGTTAGGACTCGAACCTGGAAATTTCAGGTTGCGCGACCGGTGGAGAAAATTACATTTCAGGAATAGTTAGGACTCGAACCTGGAAATTTCAGGTTGCGCGACCGGTGGAGAAAATTACATTTCAGGAATAGTTAGGACTCGAACCTGGAAATTTCAGGTTGCGCGACCGGTGGAGAAAATTACATTTCAGGAATAGTTAGGACTCGAACCTGGAAATTTCAGGTTGCGCGACCGGTGGAGAAAATTACATTTCAGGAATAGTTAGGACTCGAACCTGGAAATTTCAGGTTGCGCGACCGGTGGAGAAAATTACATTTCAGGAATAGTTAGGACTCGAACCTGGAAATTTCAGGTTGCGCGACCGGTGGAGAAAATTACATTTCAGGAATAGTTAGGACTCGAACCTGGAAATTTCAGGTTGCGCGACCGGTGGAGAAAATTACATTTCAGGAATAGTTAGGACTCGAACCTGGAAATTTCAGGTTGCGCGACCGGTGGAGAAAATTACATTTCAGGAATAGTTAGGACTCGAACCTGGAAATTTCAGGTTGCGCGACCGGTGGAGAAAATTACATTTCAGGAATAGTTAGGACTCGAACCTGGAAATTTCAGGTTGCGCGACCGGTGGAGAAAATTACATTTCAGGAATAGTTAGGACTCGAACCTGGAAATTTCAGGTTGCGCGACCGGTGGAGAAAATTACATTTCAGGAATAGTTAGGACTCGAACCTGGAAATTTCAGGTTGCGCGACCGGTGGAGAAAATTACATTTCAGGAATAGTTAGGACTCGAACCTGGAAATTTCAGGTTGCGCGACCGGTGGAGAAAATTACATTTCAGGAATAGTTAGGACTCGAACCTGGAAATTTCAGGTTGCGCGACCGGTGGAGAAAATTACATTTCAGGAATAGTTAGGACTCGAACCTGGAAATTTCAGGTTGCGCGACCGGTGGAGAAAATTACATTTCAGGAATAGTTAGGACTCGAACCTGGAAATTTCAGGTTGCGCGACCGGTGGAGAAAATTACATTTCAGGAATAGTTAGGACTCGAACCTGGAAATTTCGGGTTGCGCGACCGGTGGAGAAAATTACATTTCAGGAATAGTTAGGACTCGAACCTGGAAATTTCAGGTTGCGCGACCGGTGGAGAAAATTACATTTCAGGAATAGTTAGGACTCGAACCTGGAAATTTCAGGTTGCGCGACCGGTGGAGAAAATTACATTTCAGGAATAGTTAGGACTCGAACCTGGAAATTTCAGGTTGCGCGACCGGTGGAGAAAATTACATTTCAGGAATAGTTAGGACTCGAACCTGGAAATTTCAGGTTGCGCGACCGGTGGAGAAAATTACATTTCAGGAATAGTTAGGACTCGAACCTGGAAATTTCAGGTTGCGCGACCGGTGGAGAAAATTACATTTCAGGAATAGTTAGGACTCGAACGTGGAAATTTCAGGTTGCGCGACCGGTGGAGAAAATTACATTTCAGGAATAGTTAGGACTCGAACGTGGAAATTACAGGTTGCGCGACCGGTGGAGAAAATTACATTTCAGGAATAGTTAGGACTCGAACCTGGAAATTTCAGGTTGCGCCACCGGTGGAGAAAATAACATTTCAGGAATAGTTAGGACTCGAACCCGGAAATTTCAGGTTGCGCGACCGGTGCGCTATCAGTTGTGCCATCACCGCCACTGCATACTTCGTATATATAGTGTATATTCACTAGCCGCCACTGAAAATACCTTTCTTATATCTCTATTATTATCAGAGTTTATAGCCGTTGTTTATACCACAAGTAATTTATCTCATCCAAAATACATTACAACTTACATTATCTTTCCTGTTTTCCTAAACTTGCACGAATCTCTCTCTGAAAAAAAAAAAATGAATGTCATCTTCGCTATCAAATTTTTAATAATCTTTTAAATACCGAGGCAACACAAAAAGGTTGAAAACGAGAAGAAACAAAAAAAGGAAGAAATAAAAAGAAATATCAAATTGTACTTATTCGCATTAATATTAGTCGTATGATGAAGCCAAAGATTTAATTCAGCTTTATTATGCATAATTTCTGTCCAGTAATAAAAATCTACATCCCGGATACATATTTTAGTATTTATAATATGAAACTATTTCAGATTAGCCCAGCGCCCCTCTTTCACTAAGTACTATTTTCTAACTTATTTTTTTCCCGATCCAAAATTCGTCCAAATTAATAGAATTCAAATAAAATTTCCTGTATAAACTAGTTGAAAACTAGATAGCGCCCTCTTTATCGGTTTGCAAACCAAATGCCCTCTTAGGAAGTGTTTTAGATTATGTCATAAAAAGGGTTGGGTTGGGTTATCTCTGAGCGGCACTTTTTTGCACACCATGGGCTAAATGGCCAGGTCACATGGACCCCGAAGGTTCAGAGAAGGTTGGGGGAGGGGACCCACTGGAAAAACTGTTGGGAGACAGATGGTAGCCTCCCGTCAAGGCCATCTAGCGTGTTCTTTAAAGTTGGATTGTTTTACCTCTGAGCGACACTTTCTTGCACACCATGGGCTAAATGGCCAGGTCACATGGACCCCGAAGGTTCAGAGAAGGTTGGGGGAGGGGACCCACTGGAAAAGCTGTTGGGAGACAGATGGTAGCCTCCCGTCAAGGCCATCCAGCGTGTTCTTTAAAGTTGGGTTGTTTTACCTCTGAGCGGCACTTTTTTGCACACCATGGGCTAAATGGCCAGGTCACAGGGACCCCGAAGGCTCAGAGAAGGTTGGGGGAGGGGACCCACTGGAACAGCTGTTGGGAGACAGATGGTAGCCTCCTGTCAAGGCCATCCAGTGTGTTCTTTAAAGTTGGGTTGTTTTACCTCTGAGCGGCACTTTCTTGCACACCATGGGCTAAATGGTCAGGTCACATGGACCCCGAAGGCTCAGAGAAGGTTGGGGGACCCACTGGAAAAGCTATTGGGAGACAGCTGGTAGCCTCCCGTCAAGGCCATCCAGCGTGTTCTTTAACGTGTACAGGGTATGACTCTCCCACACCCGGAACCACGGCTTTACGTCCCATCCGACGGACGGTGGCCTTTCCAAGCCCATCGGTGTCCCCTACTGACCGTGGGCAGGGTGGGGAAATTTTGCGGAGATAAATCTCAACGCTGCCCAGCTGGGACTCGAACCTGGGAACTGCAGATTACGAGCCTGGCGCGCTACCGACTGACCCACCCCCGCCTCATGTCATAAAAAAAACATATTTTTATAAATAATAATAAAAAATACCCCCTCAAGCAGATATTTTTAGTACTATATATATTATCATCTTTACAAAAGAGCTATAATTTCTTGATGAAAGGTACTAAAAATATCGATAACTAATATTTCTTTTGTAATCAAATGATACATAGAAAGTAATACTCTAATTATTTACGAAATGTTTCATAATTATTTCTGACTTTTCGCAATCCAATATAATTATATTGCTAATTCTAATAATTCTTTTCCCCTGATCAGAATAGTTTCATTACTTCTGAGACCAATGTACCTTGAACAATAAATTTTTTTATACACATAGGAGCATTAAAATTTAAGTTTCATGACGTTCCAGTTTTAGCTTAACAAAACGCCGCTGTCACTACTAAGTAAAGGTGAGGATGAAACAAAATATAATCACGGGGTGCAACAACACACTATCGCAAAAAACAGAGATTTAAAAAAATATATATTTTTTATTTTTATTGAATGTTTGTTGTTTTTAGCTAGGAAAATTATCTTGCAATTCCAGTTATGGGATCCACATTAGATATTATTCATATAACCTATTATTCTTATATTATTATTATTCTAAATTGAGAAGCACTTTTGGTTCGTTTTTAAAATCAAAAACTAACTACTAGAAGAACAGATATCGCCTCTGGCGTATATGGGAATTTCGTTTTCAACGAGAATGAAGTTTTATTTTCAGCTACTTTTTTACTCCTTAAAAGTTTTAATTTGAGCTAATGGATGATGGAGAAATGCAAATAGTAGTACTTTAGTAGCAGTTACAAAATATAAAAAGTATTTGTCTTTTGTTTCTTAAATTTAAAAAGTTGCTTTTTCTCCTTACCCCTTTGGGAAAAGGGGTCAAGGGGTTGTTGCTGTCTGTAAGCGGACACGTATCCTTGACACTCTCCATCCGAAATTTCAACCGTAAACACAGATCACTTGCAACATTCGTTAAACGCTTCACCATTTCCGTATTTAGTGCTCTCTAATCATATAAATTAAAACCACTTAATTATTTGAAAAATGCGAATTATAAAACTTCATTAGTAAATCCAAAAAAAGCTTTCCAATTTCTCTTAAAACAAACAAATTGCATTTTCTACCTACCTTGGTTCCTAAGGGGTGGACTGACTGCTGCCAATGGAAACTTCGTCACCTTCATATTCCACGACCAAAATTTAAAACTTCTAGCATACATACATCGTTTGCAATATTCGTTTGAAATTTTGGAATTTTCACCCTTTTCCACGGTTAGAGGGCGCAGTTATAACTTTTGGATTTGGGTTGGGTTGTTTTACCTCTGAGCGACACTTTTTCGCACACCATGGGCTAAATGGCCAGGTCACATGGGCCCCGAAGGCTCAGAGAAGGTTGGGGGAGGGGACCCACTGGAACTGCTGTTGGGAGACAGATGGTAGCCTCCCGTCAAGGCCATCCAGCGTGTTCTTTAACGTGCACAGGGTATGGCTCTCCCGCACACGGGGCTACGGCTTAACGTCCCATCCGACGGACGGCGGCTTTTCCAAGCCCATCGGTGTCCCCTACTGACCGTGGGGAGGGCGGGGAATTATGCGGAGATAAATCTCAACGCTGACCCAGCTGGGACTCGAACCTGGGAACTACAGATTACGAGCCTGGCGCGCTACCGACTGAGCCATCCCCGCCCCTATAACTTTTGGGAGATTCAGAAAGAGCACATCGTAATATTTCATCAATACTTATCCAACACAGAAAAAAATAGATAATTTATCTCTATATATGAAAACAAAGTTCGATGTCTACAGACTGACAGACAGACAACATAGCGAAACTATTATCTCGTTTTTTAAACGGGATAAAAGACGTCTGTTCGTCATTCCGAATGTAGACGACATTCGACACTTTGGTTCTTAGAAATGAAAATTCATTGACGAAATATCAGAATCTTTAGTTTCTCGAATCTCCCAATAGCATTAATAGCTGCTTCTAACGGTGGGAAATTTTGAATAATGGCAAACCTTAAACGAATATTGCAAACCATCTGTTTGTGCTACAAATTTGAATTTGGTTGGATGTACATTGTAGTAGTCAAGAGGTTAACTTTAACAACAATGATTTCCGCCCTAACCACAGCGAGGTGGAATGGCGTAAATATTGCGATTTAATAGAGAAAAGATTTTTTTTTTCTTTTTGGTTTATAGGTACGAAAAAAAATACTATTTGCATTTTTCCAATAATCAATAAGTTTCAGTTGGGTTGGGTTGCTTTACCTCTGAGCGGCACTTTTTTGCACACCATGGGCTAAAAATGGCCAGGTCACAAGGACCCCGAAGACTCAGAGAAGGTTGGGGAGGGGGACCCACTGGAACAGCTGTTGGGAGACAGATGGTAGCCTCCCGTCAAGGCCATCCAGCATGTTCTTTAATGTGCACAGGGTATGGCTCTCCCGCACACGGGGCCACGGCTTAATGTCCCATCCGACGGACGAACGGCCTTTCCAAGCCCAGCGGTGTCCCCTACTGACCGTTGGCAGGACGGGGAATTTTGCGGAGATAAATCTCAACGCTTACCCAGCTGGTACTCGAACTTGGGAAGTACAGATTACGAGCCTGGCGCGCTACCGATTGAGCCACCCCCGCCCCAATAAGTTTGAAATTCCACTTTAGAGGCTGCTAAAATTGAAAAATTAAAAAAAAAAATCGTTTTTCTTAAAAACGCATCCCATCTTCGCCAGATTCAGTATGTTGAATTGTCCACTTCCATCAGTTAAAGAATTTTGTAATGAAAAATCGGAATCATCCATTAAACTCCTTTGACAGTTACGGAAAAACATGAAATGTCCAAAGTTCCCGCAGAATCAGAAACTTTCACTTCATTCAATCAATTATTCAAGTGAACGGAAAAAGTCTTATTTGACGTCACATTCTTCAAATCCTTCTCTTTGTCGTTTCCAAGTGATTGATCTCTAACATTTTGATTCCCACCTCGAAGTTACAAATTTTATTTTATAAACTGAGACGGAATTAACTTCCTTGAAAAGTTTCTCTGGTCCTTTTCCATTTCGTGATTTATTTTCTATCAAACTGCTCGCAGAGAACAATTCCTCTTCTTTTTCGCTTGGCATTAATAGCCATCAAGTTCACGTTCTCAGTTTGTCAACCTCGTCCAGATGATGTCGCCTAAAGTGGCCATTAAGCTCACGGGAAGAACTTTTCCTCCGGAACAATCCATTCCGATGATGACCATCTTCAGCTATTTATTAATTTAGCTTCAGAAGAAATTTTAACTCCTCTCCCCCAACCTCCTTTTTTCCTTTCCCAAACACACACTCGAGCCGTTGCGTGTCAGTTAACTTTTCCGCGTGACAATTTTTAGATGTCGGGAAGAGAGTGCCATTCATCGAGATTGTTTCTTTTTCTTCCCCTTGCTCTCTTATTTTCTTTTTACGACTTCTTAACGATTATCGCTTTGGATTCCACATTTTATAGCAGCAGATCTAAACTCAGTACCGTAAATTACAGGCCATCGACTTTTACCTGTTGTAGAGTTCGATCACTTATAACAAAACATTTTTATACTCGCATTTGTGGTTTATGCTTTTATCTCCAATTTTCCCTATATGTCGGGGGCGGGGGGGGGGGGGGGGGGGGGGGCTCAGTCGGTAGCGCGCCAGGCTCGTAATCTGTAGTTCCCAGGTTCGAGTCCCAGCTGGGTCAGCGTTGAGATTTATCTCCGCAAAATTCCCCGCCCTGCCCACGGTCAGTAGGGGACACCGATGGACTTGGAAAGGCCGCCGTCCGTCGGATGGGACGTTAAGCCATGGTCCCGTGTGCGGGAGAGCCATACCCTGTGCACAGTAAAGAACACGAAGGATGGCCTTGACGGGAGGCTACCATCTGTCTCCCAACAGCTGTTCCAGTGGGTCCCCTCCCCCAACCTTCTCTGAGCCTTCGGGGTCCATGTGACCTGGCCATTTAGCCCATGGTGTGCAAAAAAGTGCCGCTCAGAGGTAAAACAACCCAACCCAACAACCGCTACTCAAGTGAATCTGCCAATATCCAGATTCAAATGTTGGCTGGTTGATCAAAGTAAAGCGACAGATACCAAAAGTCAACGTTTCATGGTCACATGATCCCTGATTGGTCGTATATCGAAGCATCAGAGCCACTGCCAACACTGGATCTTGAGACGGGTTGGGTTGTTTTACCTCTGAGATGCATTTTTTTCACACAATGGGCTAAATAGCCAGGTCACAAGGACCCTGAGGGTTTAGATAAGTTTGAGGTAGGGAACCCACTGGACAGCTGTTGGGAGACAGATGGACACCTCTCGTTAAGGTGATCAACGTGTTCTTTAACGGACCCAGGCTATGGCTGTCCCGCACACTGGCCACAGCTTTACGTTTCCATCCGACGGACGGTTGGTGACCCCTACTGATTGAGGGTAGGGCGGGGAGTTTTGCGGAGATAAATCTCAATGCCGACAGAGATGAGAACTTCGAACCTGAGAACTGCGGATTACGAGTCTGGCGCGGCACAAGATGGGAAGACACGTGACATAACTGACGTCTACGGATGGTCCTCACCCGACAAGCCGATGCAACCATGGCACAAAATATGAAGCTCACAGGACTGTCCAAAGCTATCCGTTTAAAAGAAAAGCACGAGCTGTCGTTTTCACTTTATCGTCCATTCTTCTGTCGGCAGTCAACTTTTTGTTTTAAGAGAAAAATGAAAATTCATTTGGGTTGGTCCTAATAAGAAATTATGATTCAGAATTTCCGAATCTTCCATTGCTTTGAATTTCCACCTCTAGGTGGCCCTATATTTGGAAAATGGCAAAATGTTTTAACGAATATTGTAAATAATGTACGCAGGGAAGAAATTTGAAATTTTTCTTGTAAAGTGTAATTGTCAAGGAATTTATATTTAACAGCACTAATTTCTTTTCTTAACCCCGGAGGTGGGTGTTAAAACATAACCTTTTTGTTTAAAAAATATCTGAAAAAAATCTTTTTTGGTTGGATACGCTCTAATAAAATATCTCTATTCGATGTTTCCGAATTCTTCCTTAGTTTGAATTTCTACCGTTAGAGCTAAATTTTGGAAATGACACAACGTCTGAAAACGAGCATTCCACATTCAAAGGAGACAATTTGCCTTTCAGGTAGTTTTCTGATCATTTCAAGCACTTGTAGTTTTCGGATTGGATTGAATTGTTTTACCTCTAAGCGGCACTTTTTTGCACACCATGGGCTAAATGACCAGGTCACATGGACCCCGAAGGCTCAGGGAAGGTTGAGGGAGGGGACCCACTGGAACAGCTGTTGGGAGACAGATGGTAGCCTCCCGTCAAGGCCATCCAGCGTGTTCTTTAACGTGCACAGGGTATGGCTCTCCCACACACGGGACCACGGCTTAACGTCCCATCCGACGGACGGCGGCCCTTTCAAGCCCATCGGTGTTCCCTACTGACCGTGGGCAAGGCAGGGAAATTTTGCGGAGGTAAATCTCAACGCTGACCCAGCTGGGACTCGAACCTGGGAACTACAGATTACGAGCCTGGCGCGCTACCGACTGAGCCACCCCCGCCCCTGTAGTTTTCGCAACCACATGTTAAGTTTTCCAAAGGACTCCTCTTTGTAACGTTAAACATGCTACGTGTTAACAGGTCGATAATTTCGATTTCTGTTATTCCTGGCAGAGATACATCATTCAGCAATCGATTTTACTGATTAAGGATATTAGCCTGACTAGTTAGCAAGAAAATAATAGCATTCCAAGAACTCAGGGGCGGGGGTGGCTTAGTCAGTAGCGCGCCAGGCTCATAATCTGCAGGGGTGGCTCAGTCGGTAGCGTGCCAGACTCGTAATCTGTAGTTCCCAGATTCGAGTCCCAGCTGGGCCAGAGTTGAGATTTATCTCCACAAAATTCCCCGCCCTGCCCACGGTCAGTAGGAGACACCGATGGGCTTGGAAAGGCCGCCGTCCGTCGGATGGGACGTTAAATCGTGGCCTCGTTGCGGGAGAGCCACACCCTGTGCATGCTAAAGAACACGCTGGATGGCCTTGACGGGAGGCTACCATCTGTCTCCCAACAGCTGTTCCAGTGGGTCCTGTAGTGTTCCTCGCCTAATTGAATGAAAATGTGTATATTTGTATTTTTATAAGAAGATAATTAGTTGTCAGGATATCGATATTTTACGATAATTTCTATTTTTTTTATATGTACATATTTATGGTATATATCCATCTTGTTATTGTGATGTGGTTGTTGCCTATAGCTGTTTCTGTTGGCTGGGAGCGTCAGGAGGGGCAATGAAATTGTGAGAACTAAGGAGATGACCTACTTGCAGTGATGATAGGAAGGGAAGCCGCTGTCATTGCGGGCGGCCATAATGAGGAACCCTTCTCCACCTTCATGAGGAACCCTTCTCCACCTTAATGAGGAACCCTTCTCCACCTTCATGAGGAACCCTTCTCCACCTTCATGAGGAACCCTTCTCCACCTTAATGAGGAACCCTTCTCCACCTTAATGAGGAACCCTTCTCCACCTTAATGAGGAACCCTTCTCCACCTTAATGAGGAACCCTTCTCCACCTTAATGAGGAACCCTTCTCCACCTTAATGAGGAACCCTTCTCCACCTTCATGAGGAACCCTTCTCCACCTTCATGAGGAACCCTTCTCCACCTTCATGAGGAACCCTTCTCCACCTTAATGAGGAACCCTTCTCCACCTTAATGAGGAACCCTTCTCCACCTTCATGAGGAACCCTTCTCCACCTTAATGAGGAACCCTTCTCCACCTTAATGAGGAACCCTTCTCCACCTTCATGAGGAACCCTTCTCCACCTTAATGAGGAACCCTTCTCCACCTTAATGAGGAACCCTTCCCCACCTTAATGAGGAACCCTTCCCCACCTTAATGAGGAACCCTTCTACACCTTAATGAGGAACCCTTCCCCACCTTAATGAGGAACGCCTTCCCCACCATAATGAGGAACCCTTCCCCACCTTAATGAGGAACCCTTCTCCACCTTAATGAGGAACCCTTCTCCACCTTAATGAGGAACCCTTCTCCACCTTAATGAGGAACCCTTCTCCACCTTAATGAGGAACCCTTCCCCACCTTAATGAGGAACCCTTCCCCACCTTAATGAGGAACCCTTCCCCACCTTAATGAGGAACGCCTTCTCCACCTTAATGAGGAACCCTTCCCCACCTTAATGAGGAACGCCTTCTCCACCTTAATGAGGAACCCTTCCCCACCTTAATGAGGAACCCTTCTCCACCTTCCCTTGTGCACGGGCAAGGCGTTGGCCACGGGCCGGCTCACCGGATGACATTTATGGCACTGCTGGGTGATGCGCGGGCGGTTGCCACCGTGTGACCTTGTCGACCTTTGGGGCATGAACGGGGGAGTAAAGGAAGGAGCGAGGTGAGTGAAGGGAGATTGGCATCGGACGCCAGGGAAGGAAGAGTTGCGTTTCTTGGGAGCCTGAGATACGGTAGGTCTCAGGCTTGGGTTAGATGGATTGAATCCTAAAATATAGTCTGTGTGACTGAGAGGAACTAGAGGTCTGTGTGACTATCGGAATCAAAAAGTCTGTTTGACTAAATCGCAATCAATCTGTGTGACTAAGAAATAAAGAATCACTAAGAAACGATAGCAACCTCCCAAGACGTGTCCCAGCAACAGGAAGGCAACCCCGATAAAGAAGGATAGAAGCTCAATGTTAAGTTTGCAATAAGTGTCTCTCTTTATCCATCGATCTGAGGCAGAATAGTATTGGGCGAACTATCAACGGGAGCAACACTCAGACACTGACACTGGGTTAAATAATCCTTGAACCTTGGTAAAAAATTTAAGTGTTGAACGTCCCCTACCCTTACCACTGAAGGACAGCGAACTGTTATACATCAACTGACAACGAGAGAGAGATAGGGGACGTGACAGATCTCATCCCCCAACCTTCTCTGAGCCTTCGGGGTCCTTGTGACCTAGCCATTTAGCCCATTGTGTGCAAAAAAGTGCCAGATTTATCTCTGCAAAACACCCCATTCTGCCATCGGTTAGTAGGGAACATTGATGGGTTTGGAAAGGCCATGTTCATCAGATGACACCTTAAATTAGGTCCCCTGTGTGTGTGTGGGAGAGCATACCCTCTGCATGATAAAGAACACGCTGGATGGCCTTGACGGGAGGCTACCATCTGTTTCCCAACAGCTGTTTTAGTGAGTCCCCTCCCCCAACCTTCTCTGAGCCTTCGGGGCCCTTGTGACCTGCCCATTTAGCCCATGGTGTGCAAAAAAGTGCCGCTCATAGGTTAAACCCAACCCAAGAACTCAAATTTAGTATGTATGAATAAACAGTTCAAATTTGCTTGAAGGCTTAAAGGTGCTTAAAGATGTCTAGACTTTATATTAAGACGCAAAGCATAGTGACAATTGTGCAGAGAATCCTTACAGGTCTTTCGTTAACAATATACATGATCAGAGGCAAAGATGTCGAATTCTTTATCAGCTTGATTTGTTGTCACTTTAGATTCATTACTTAGCTATGTATCGTAACACTCTAAAGATGTGCAAACAAGATTTCTTCTTATCGCAGAGGCAGATCACGATTACACATTCTTCAAGGATTTGGGTTATGTTGTTTTACCTCTGAGCGGCACTTTTTTGCACACCATGGGCTAAATGGCCAGGTCACATGGACCCCAAAGGCTCAGAGAAGGTTGGGGGAGGGAACCCACTGGAACAGTTGTTGGGAGACAGATGGTAGCCTCCCATCAAGGTCATCCAGCGTGTTCTTTAACGTGCACAGGGTATGGCTCTCCCGCACACGGGACCACGGCTTAACGTCCCATCCGACGGATGGCGGCCTTTCCAAGCCCATCGGTGTCCCCTACTGACCGTGGGTAGTTCGGGGAATTTTGCGGAGATAAATCTCAACGCTGACCCAGCTGGGACTCGAACCTGGGAACTACAGATTACGAGCCTGGCGCGCTACCGACTGAGCCACCCCCGCCCCATTTATTCAAGGATATGCAGATCTTATTATTATTCCATTATTTTGAATGGATCATATTTTCCATCTTTTTTACCACCCCATGTTTTTTCCTCCAATATTAACTACTCCCAACTCCCTCTAAAATCGTCTTGAATGGCAAGAGGTTTTCTGCGTTCATGTTTTTGATATGCATTCAGCACGTGACATACGTTATATTACTAAATATCTTTCCTACTTTGAAGTCGTGGTGGTGAACATTTACTCAAAGGAACAATGTGTTATGAATGATGCATACAGTCGCTCAAAAAAAGTATCCGAACACTACGGATGATTACAGAATTCAGAAAAAAATATCTGGCAACGATTTTTTTTAGAAATTAGTGATCTGGCAGCCTTCGTGTCACGTGATTACAGAATTCAGGGAAAATATCTGGAGCGTGTACAGCAACTGTACACGCTCCAGTTACCGTTCACAGCAAACTGAAGCGTGTGCAGTTACTACACACGCTCCAGTTTGCTGTGAACGGTAACTGCACACGCTCAATATTTCCGTGAGTGAGCCCACACGATCTAGTATCAAAATAATATGACCACTACAGTCGCTCAAAAAAAGTATCCGAACACTATGGATGATCACAGAATTCAGAAAAAATATCTGGCAACGATTTTTTTTAGACATCAGCGATCTGGCAACCTTCGTGTCACGTGACACGAGCCAATCGCATTTTGATCTCCAAATCGCATTTGATGCCTCATATCTACAAAAAACAGACACCCTCCACATGTAACGAAATTTTTACCATCTTTAAAGCCTGATTCCTAGAGGACCTACAAGCATTAATATTCGCACAGACACCAAAATTAGGAACTGTGTTATCATCTTATTTCTTCTCCATCGATAAACAGGATTCAGCTGCCAACACAAACGCTTGTGCCTGCTCAGCGATGCATAATACATTCCCGTTGCCTGCATTTGTTCGACTACAAGTTAACAACACTGAAACATTTTATTAAATTAACTCTTATTCAACCCTTTGCATTGTCTCTCTGTCCGATAATAACCTTGGAAATCTAATCATCCTTAAAATTCACCAAATCCGAAGAATATGGCTGAATATTATTGAATTATGAACATCGCAGGTAAGATATTGCTTCTCACAGATCCTGTGCAGCTTGTATTATTTATGCATGTTTGTATATATTCCAAACTGGAGGATTCCTTATCAGTAACTAGTTACAAACATTTCAATATTATCAGTAATCTGTTATCCAAGGCGTTAGTAGAAGGTGCATGCAGATTTAATTCAATTCGTTGAATTATGCTGCTTTCAAAGTTACGTTAGAGTTTCAGGGATCACTTCAAACAAATTTTGGAATTATTGCGATTTGCTTTTGCTCTTCGATACAACTACGTGAAGCCTCTCTGCTGTTTTGATGTGGAGAGAATGGAATATGCGTCTCTTGCTTTTCGATACATGCAATTCAATATTTCCGTAAAATGAGGTAGAATAAATCTATTTTTTGGCAGGTGAGAATGTAGACAGAAGGTTGGGTTCTTTTACAGAAGGTTTGGTTGTATCATTCTCTGAGTGGCACATTTTTGCACACAATGGGCTAAATGGCAGGTCACAAAGACGCTGGCCGAGCTGGGACTCGAACCTGGGAACTGCAGATTACGAGCCTGGCGCGCTACCGACTGAGCCACTACCGCCCCGTAACAGAGAGACCTGACATTGAAAACAAGGCGAGAAAACAACTTAAATTTCTATTTTATGGTAAATTATTATTATGTATGACATGCTACCCTAAAAGAAAGTCCTTCCGAAAAAGGGGCGGGGTGGCTCAGTCGGTAGCGCGCCAGGCTCGTAATCTGTAGTTCCCAGGTTCGAGACCCAGCTGGGTCAGCGTTGAGATTTATCTCAGCAAAATTTTCCCGCACTGCCCACGGTCAGTAGGGGACACCGATGGGCTTGAAAAGGCCGCCGTCCGTCGGATGGGACGTTAAGTCGTGGCCCCGTGTGCGGGAGAGCCATACCCTGCACGTTAAAGAACACGCTGGATGGCCTTGACGGGAGGCTACCATCTGTCTCGCAACAGCTGTTCCAGTGGGTCCCCTCCCCCAACCTTCTCTGAGCCTTCGGGGTCCATGTGACCTGGCCATTTAGCCCATGGTGTGCAAAAAAGTGCCGCTCAGAGGTAAAACAATCCAACGTTAAAGAACACGCTGGATGGCCTTGACCGGAGGCTACCATCTGTCTCCCGACAGCTGTTCCAGTGGGTCCCCTCCCCCAACTTTCTCTGAGCCTTCGGGGTCCATGTGACCTGGCCATTTAGCCCATGGTGTGCAAAAAAGTGCCGCTCAGAGGTAAAACAATCTAATCCTTCCGAAAAACTTTTATAAAATAAATAAAATTTTTAATTTTCACCGCCAGGTGGCAATGAAACCTAGTTACCCCCTCAAGCAACTGTTGGCAGCAGAGGTCTCACAGAAGCCCGTCACTATAATATAACATAGAGGAGATCTGTTAGGAAGGTGAGAACTAAACAACACATGAAACAAAGAATATAACACATGAAAAAAAAAAGGTCACTGCCTTATCGTGATTATTCGAAAAGGGAGCAAGAGGAACTGAAACCTCGTAGATCGCCTCTGTAGAATGAAAATTCGTCATTGGCTAAGGCCCTCTAGTCCTCTAGTCAAACAGCATCTAGTTGTCATTTCTATTTTCAGCAGGCAGTAACGGTGTAGATTCAAACTATTGTGAAAATATGAATGGTAATATTTTATTAGTAGCCATTAAAAAAAGTTTAATTTATCTCTTAAACAAGTGTCACTATGGATGATTACAGAATTCAGAAAAAATATCTGGCAAAGATTTTTTTTTTAGAAATCAACGATCTGGCAACCTTCGTGTCACGTGATTACAGAATTCAGGGAAAATATCTGGAGCGTGTACAGCAACTGTACACGCTCCAGTTACCGTTCACAGCTAACTGGAGCGTGTGCAGTTACTGTACAAGCTCCAGTTTGATGTGAACGGTAACTGCACATGCTCAATAGTTCCGTGAGTGAGCCCACACGATCTAGTATCAAAATAATATGACCACCTACAGTCGCTCAAAAAAGTATCCGAACACTATGGTTGATTACAAAATTCAGAAAAAATATCTGGCAACGATTTTTTTTTTAGAAATCAGCGATCTGGCAACCTTCGTGTCACGTGATTACAGAATTCAGGAAAAATATCTGGAGCGTGTACAGCAACTGTACACGCTCCAGTTACCGTTCACAGCAAACTGGTGTGAATGTAAGCTCCTTGACCACAACAATCTATCACCGAAATATTAAATGTTTATGATAAATAGACTGTTTACAATTTTTTTTAAGCATTTTGTTATTTTTCTAATTTAATAATCTTTAAAGCAGACCCGTCCAATCTGCGGCTCATAAAAGCAAATAATCAACATACTGAATGTAATTCATTTCTTCCAATGTTTTGACCAAACATTTTTAGGTGTACTTTTAATGGGCACAATTTACAGTACTAATTAAATATACATAATTTTTGTTTTTTAATCAAGATATTATTTTTGATTCCTTAAGAATATGTTATTTTTTTTTTCTAATTAGAAAGAAAGGCAGAGGAAAAACACCACCTTATTAAAAGGTCATCTCCTTATTTGAATATGAGCTTTTGATAGATCTTAGAATACAGTACAGTCGCTCAAAAAAGTATCCGAACACTATGGTTGATTACAGAATTCAGAAAAAATATCTGGCAACGATTTTTTAGAAATAAGTGATCTGGCAACCTTCGTGTCACGTGACACGAAGGTTGCCAGATCACTAATTTCTAAAAAAAAATCGTTGCCAGACATTTTTTCTGAATTCTGTAATCAATCATAGTGTTCGGATACTTTTTTGAGCGACTGTACATAATCTAGAAAATGTCTGCCGTGTTTGCCCTACTGAACACCCAAAAATATGTAGAAACAGAAAGATAAAAAGAAATATATTTCTTTTTTTTCGCTTATTTTTTTAAAGCTATTAATTCATTTTGTCGTCTGTTTATCCGTCTATAGGTATTCCATTTTTTTTTGTTTAAATAGAAAAATAAAAATTTCACTTTTTTTGTATAAGTACTAATAAAAAGTTAGAATTCGCATTTTCGAAATATTCCAGAAGGTTTTATTTTCACTCCTAGATGGCAATAAAATTTAGAACATGCGAAAAAAAAAATTCCTATCGAAAAATTTAATTTTGCGGAAAACTGATTAGACTGGCTAGTTGCCAATTTGAAAAACTGACTGCAAATGACCCACCATATAAAGTCCTGCTGTGCGTTTTGTGTCGTCACAGTTCTGACCCTCGAAAGCCGCAAATTAAAAAAGAAGGAAAAAATCTGACCCATTTCAAAATTCAGTTGAATAACCCTGACCCATTTCAAAATTCAGTTGAATAACCCTGACCCATTTCAAAATTCAGTTGAATAACCCTGACCTAGAAGTTCTACCTTAACAGGTGTGCATTTTAAAACGCAATCCTTACTTTACTGATCACTGAGGGGCGGGGGTGGCTCAGTCGGTAGCGCGCCAGGCTCGTAATCTGTAGTTCCCAGGTTCGAGTCCCAGCTGAGTCAGCGTTGAGATTTATCTCCGCAAAATTCCCCGCCCTGCCCACGGTCAGTAGGGGACACCGATGGGCTTGGAAAGTCCGTCGGATGGGAAGTTAAGCCGTGGCCCCGTGTGCGGGAGAGCCATACCCTGTGCACGTTAAAGAACACGCTGGGTGGCCTTGACGGGAGGCTACCATCTGTCTCCCAAGAGCTATTCCAGTGGGTCCCTCCCCCAACCTTCTCTGAGCCTTCCGGGTCCATGTGACCTGGCCATTTAGCCCATGGTGTGCAAAAAAGTGCCGCTCAGAGGTAAAACAACCCAACACAACTGATCACTGAAAAGTGTCATATTCAAGAATCGAAAGAAAAAATGAATATTACCCCTCTTTGCGTAATGTATCAACAGTCGAATAAGCGTATTCTACCAACACCCCCTATAACAGAATGTCAGTGGACCAAGACGTCACCAATAGCCAGTCTTATGAACAATACCTGCATAGATAATTCTTCGTTTTTTAAAATTTCTTTTATTATTACTAATAGGTTGTTTCTAGCACATTATGTTAGAGAAACCATTCACTAGCACCAAACTTCAGGCAAAAATTCCCCTGGTGGTATAATTAAGAAACAATCTGAATGCTGCAGTCAATTACTGGAACTCTTCTCAATACGGGATAAGGTACAGTACATTTATAAATATATACTAGTATAAAACAGTAATAATAATAATAGAAATTAATAATAAGAATTGTCTAAACATTCTCAACGTGGGGTACGCGGTAAAATTTTTTGGAGTATGCTGTGAGAGCTCAAAGGTCGCTAGATCTAGTAACAAAGTCGCTAAGTTGGCATTATTATTATACTATAACTATATAATATATAGTTTTATCTATCGATGTAAGGGGTACGCCACTGGTCTAGACCATAGGACTATGCAGGTGACGTCACAACTCGACCCTCTTGCCTGCTGTTATGAGAGGTGTTGGTTCTACTGTGTAAAGCAAGAAGGCATATCAGTCAACATAGATTTGTGCAGTTGGAAGGAAAGGGAAGAGGGGGCCCCCATTTGTTACCAAAAGGGGCCCCCAGGACCCTTTTTTTACTAATACTTGGTATTATTTTGAATAGGATTAACATATTTTTTCAACTTGTGAAACATTTTGGTTGTAACAATATTATACTCAAACAAAGGTGATATAAATCAGCGCCCTTATTTACATTCTCATTTAATTACGTTTCATTTCTGAAACCTCGTAGATCGCCTCTGTAGAATGAAAATTCGTCATTGGCTAAGGTCCTCTAGTCCTCTAGTCAAACAGCATCTAGTTGTCATTTCTATTTTCGGCTGGCATATTCGCCTCCACAGGCCTGTTTTTCTTCGGACCCCCAATTTTTTTTTTTATCTCACGTTGGTTTTATGTGTAGATAAAGTAATGTACAGGTTTGTGTATGGTAATAGTTCACACTACAGAACAACGAATTTTATTTGTTCAGCGTTATTTTTATGAAAGGTCTGTGTCAAAATGTTTTTCGAGATTAATATCCAGAGAAAGATTCCCCAAATAAATCATCAATATCATGTTTAATCAACGAATTTCGGAAAACCTGGAAAAGGTTTAGAAAATCATAAATATAATAGCAGGAACATTTTTTAAAAATAACGATTTTTTGGGGGAGAATTTTGTAGTTTATGTTTTTTATACGATTTTACACATTTTTCTCAGAAAAATACAATTTTGGAATGCATTTTGAGATGAACATCCTGTAGCCTTCGCGATTCTGTCGCGCGCGGCGTGACTGTCATGTGCTCACGGGTTGGTTTGTTTTACCTCTGAGCGGCACTTTTTTGCACATCATGGGCTAAATGGCCAGGTCACATGGACCCCGAAGGCTCAGAGAAGGTTGGGGGAGGGGACCCACTGGAACAGCTGTTGGGAGACAGATGGTAGTCTCCCGTCAAGGCCATCCAGCGTGTTCTTTAACGTGCACAGGGTATGGCTCTCCCGCACACGGGGCCACGGCTTAACGTCCCATCCGACGGACGATTGCCTTTCCAAGCCCATCGGTATCCCCTACTGACCGTGGGCAGGACGGGGAATTTTTGCGGAGATAAATCTCAACGCTGACCCAGCTGGGACTCGAACCTGGGAACTACAGATTACGAGCCTGGCGCGCTACCGACTGAGCCACCCCCGCCCCCATGTGCTCACGATATCGTAGTCAATTCAGGGAGCCGTATGAAATGAAAAAAAATTAAATGAAATATTTACCATAGTTTTGGTCATATGAAACGCGTTTTAACTTTTATTTTTACTTTTCTACTCTAAAATGTCTCCCAAAATCAATCTGCGATGCTGTCTGGCGTGGGGGGGAGCAAATGGACCTTGACTTCTCTCCTTGAGAGCCTTATTAACTAGAACCGAAATGAAAAAGAATAGTAAACGTACAGTCGCTCAAAAAAATATCCGAGCACTATGGTTGATTACAGAATTCAGAAAAAATATCTGGCAACGATTTTTTTTTTTCGAAATGAGTGATCTGGCAACCTTCGTGTCACGTGATTACAGAATTCAGGAAAAATATCTGGAGCGTGTACAGCAACTGTACAGCAACTGTACACGCTCCAGTTACCGTTCACAGCAAACTGAAGCGTGTGCAGTTACCGCACACGCTCCAGTTTGCTGTGAACGGTAACTGCACACGCTCAATATTTCCGTGAGTGAGCCCACACGATCTAGTATCAAAATAATATGACCACCTACAGTCGCTCAAAAAAGTATCCGAACACTATGGTTGATTACAGAATTCAGAAAAAAATATCTGGCAACGTTTTTTTTAGAAATTAGTGATCTGGCAACCTTCGTGTCACGTGATTACAGAATTCAAGAAAAAATATCTGGAGCGTGTACAGCAACTGTACACGCTCCAGTTATCGTTCACAGCAAACTGGAGCGTGTGCAGTTACTGCACACGCTCCAGTTTGCTAAACAGTTTTCTTACAGGGGGAGGAGAAAGTTAAATGCCGATGAAGGAGAGAAGAAATAAAATTAAAAATAGGTACAGTAGCTGAAAAAAGGATCCGAACACTACGGTTGATTACAAAATTCAGAAAAAATATCTGGCAATTTTTTTTTAGAAATTAGTGATCTGGCAACCTTCGTGTCACGTGACATGAAAGTTGCCAGATCACTAATTTCTAAAAAAAAATTGCCAGATATTTTTTCTGAATTTTGTAATTAACCGTAGTGTTCGGATACTTTTTTGAGCTACTGTACATTTTTCATTTTGCCTCCTCTACGATTATAACTGCATGCAATCCTATATTGCCGTCGCATGTCCAAGTGGTTAGCGCGCTTGGCTATTGATCTAAGGGACCTGGGTTCGAGTCCTGGATAACGCATGGATGTTCATGTTGTTTTTCTGCTGAGGTCCTGCCATCCTCACAGTTCTTCTACTATGGCATATAATCTGACAGGCTCCTGTCAGACCTCTGTGGCAAGCAGCTGCTTGAGGGGGTATTTATTTTTTTATTTATCGTATATTAAACGGATTAAATCAAATTAATATATGCAAAAATTCATTTCTATGTTTGACTTCGTAATATTTTCGATAGGATGGGGTTGGGAGAGGGGAGACTCCCCTGGGTGGGTGTCTATTCACCGAGAAGAAATCATTTCGGCAAATTCTTACCCTCACAACTTCATCGGACCATTAGCCTTAAACGTTAACGTGTGATGGAAACAAAATGGTTTAGCGCTTGAGGGAACTGCCGCAATCAGTAGATGACAGATTTCGGTAATTTACGTAATTCGATGCAACTGCGTGAGTTTAATTAGTTATTTCCTAAACGGGAAGTTTAATCACTAATAGCTTTATCGACGGTTTTGCGATTCTTCGGGTTATTCTACGAAAACCGTTAATCCGTTTCGCAGCGCAGCCATTAGTCAAGCTTAAACAGTTGAGGTATTTCAAGAGTGAAATTTCAAGAAATTCTTTTATGTTCAGTTAGTTTAAAATAGGATTTTTAAATTAATTAGGAGGGATGTTTCTAACGTTATTCTGCTGCAATGGAACAGAATATGGTGCTTTAGAAATTTGTTTCTGCATTAGTTGTTTTAGTCGTTTAAATCAGTCTGACATATGTCAGTGACATAGCTATATTGATTAAAAAAGGGTCAATCAATACATTGGTGATTTTTTTTCTGACTGATTCTGGATATTCATCGTCAGTAATGAATTTAATGGAGAGAGAAAATGGCAAATACACTTCGCCACTTTCAGAAAAACATTTCAGAAATATGTTATATATATGTACAGTCGCTCAAAAAAAAATATCCGAACACTATTGTTGATTACAGAATTCAGAAAAAATATCTGGCAACGATTTTTTTTAGAAATTAGTGATCTGGCAACCTTCGTGTCACGTGATTACAGAATTCAGGAAAAATATCTGGAGCGTGTACAGCAACTGTACACGCTCCAGTTACCGTTCACAGCAAACTGGAGCGTGTGCAGTTACTACACACGCTCCAGTTTGCTGTGAACGGTAACTGCACACGCTCAATATTTCCGTGAGTCTACGATCTAGTATCAAAATAATATGACCACCTACAGTCGTTCAAAAAAGTATCCGAACACTATGGATGATTACAGAATTCAGAAAAAATATATGGAGCGTGTACAGCAACTGTACACGCTCCAGTTACCGTTCACAGCAAACTGGAGCGTGTGCAGTAACTGCATACGCTCCAGTTTGCTGTGAACGGTAACTGCACACGCTCAATATTTCCGTGAGTGAGCCCACACGATCTAGAATCAAAATAATATGACCACCTACAGTCGCTCGAAAAAGTATCCGAACACTGTGGTTGATACAGAATTCAGAAAAAATATCTGGAGCGTGTACAGCAACTGTACACGCTCCAGTTACCATTCACAGCAAACTGCAGCGTGTGCAGTTACTGCACTTAAAAATGATGGGAAAAATCACATGCACACAAATACAGTACAAACACGAAGACACAAGAAGAATATAACGTAACCTTATGCACAGTTATCTTTTCACCCTCTTTCCCAGCTGAGTCAGCGTTGAGACTTTTCTCCGCAAAATTCCCCGCCCTGCCCACAGTCAGTAGGGGACAACGATGGGCTTGGTCGAGTCCCAGCTGAGTCAGCGTTGAGACTTATCTCCGCAAAATTCCCCGTCCTACTCACGGTCAGTAGTAGACACCGATGGGCTTGGTCGAGTCCCAGCTGAGTCAGCGTTGAGACTTATCTCCGCAAAATTCCCCGTCCTGCCCACAGTCAGTAGGGGACACCGATGGGCTTGGTCGAGTCCCAGTTGAGTCAGCGTTGAGACTTATCTCCGCAAAAATCCCCGCCCTGCCCACGGTCAGTAGGGGACACCAATGGGTTTGGTCGAGTCCCAGCTGAGTCAGCGTTGAGACTTATCTCCGCAAAATTCCCCGCCCTGCCCACGGTCAGTAGGGGACACCAATGGGTTTGGTCGAGTCCCAGCTGAGTCAACGTTGAGACTTATCTCCGCAAAATTCCCCGTCCTGCCCACGGTCAGTAGGGGACACCGATGGGCTTGGTCGAGTCCCAGCTGAGTCAGTGTTGAGACTTATCTCCGCAAAATTCCCCGTCCTGCCCACAGTCAGTAGGGGACACATATGGGCTTGGTCGAATCCCAGCTGAGTCAGCGTTGAGACTTATCTCCGCAAAATTCCCCATCCTGCCCACGGTCAGTAGGGGACACCGATGGGCTTGGTCGAGTCCCAGCTGAGTCAGCGTTGAGACTTATCTCTGCAAAATTCCTCGTCCTGCCCACGGTCAGTAGGGGATACCGATGGGCTTGGTCGAGTCCCAGCTGAGTCAGTGTTGAGACTTATCTCCGCAAAATTCCCTGCCCTGCCCACGGTCAGTAGGGGACACATCACTGATTCAATTCCACAAATTCGATTATTTCACAATCCACAAAGAAATTCCACAATCAATTATTTCAATTCCATAAACATGCTCAACAGAACTTACAGATTCAGCAGACTGTTGTGATCACATCGTTTTACTTCAACTGCCCCCTTCTCTACTAAGCTAAACTTTTACGAGTCCATTGTAAGCCAACCGTCCAACCTCTCTGTGCTCTCACGTTGTCACCACCAGAAGAACTCTCCTCTCTCGCAGTCACCACCAGAAGAACTCACATTGGCTTTCTCAACTCTCCACCAGGGGGTGGGATAGGGTGCGGACGAAAATTAGAAACTCCCAGAGTCCGTGTCCTTGGCCACAACCACATGACTGTCCTTCACGAGTCCGTTGTGCAGTGAGCGGGGGGAATTCTCTCTCAGGGCTGTCAGACAGGAGCAGTTCTGGCGCCAGACTCCTTTCCTTCAAAGGAGTATCACTGAGGCGTGGACGCTTCCCTTTCTAATACTTGCCCGGGATTACGCTGGCTGCCGACAGGTAAGTGGTCGGCATAGCTAGGTGGTGCATCAATGGAATGGTCCTTCGTGATAATCCCTCTTATGGCGCCGCTCCGATGGAAAGGAAACTGCAGTCTGGAACTTGAATACCGTTCTGTGCAAACTATGCAAATTCACGCAGAATACGGACTGAGCCACCCCCACCCCAGTAGTATGTGGACGACACAGTATATTTACATTTATATACAATCATGTGCTGGGGATGATCGATTCCGTTGGCCTTTGGTGCTTTGCTGCTGCAAACCTTCATGCAATGAGGTGGAAAACTGCTCTTCACAGATTCTCGTTACAGACCTCAAAATCGGCGAAAGGATACTCAGTCCTTGTCCACAGGTGGCGGGGGTGGCTCAGTCGGTAGCGCGCCAGGCTCGTAATCTGTAGTTCCCAGGTTCGAGTCCTAGCTGGTCAGCGTTGAGATTTATCTCCGCAAAATTCCCCACCCTGCCCACGGTCAGTAGGGGACACCGATGGGCTTGGAAAGGCCACCGTCCGTCGGATGGGACGTTAAGCTGTGGCCCCGTGTGCGGGAGAGCCATACCCTGTGCACATTAAAGAACACGCTGAATGGCCTTGACGGGAGGCTACCATCTGTCTCCCAACAGCTGTTCCAGTGTGTCCCCTGCCCCAACCTTCTCTGAGCCTTCAGGGTCCATGTGACCTGGCCATTTAGCCCATGGTGTGCAAAAAAGTGCCGCTCAGAGGTAAAACAACCCAACAACCTTGTCCACAACCTGGTTCACCAGAACCGTACCTTAGTCCACACAGAACCGTATCTTAGTTTACACAGAACCAAACCCTCTCCTAAAGGGTTTTGTTTTTGAGTAAGAGCGGCGTCCCTTGAAGCGTGTTCAAACGTCCTTCCAGTTTGTCACCGACGCTCAGACTGTTGTTCATTATTGCCACTCTTGTCTCTTGCGCTAGCACTCGCGTCCGAGGCTAGTCGTAAAGAGTCGTAAAGGTGCTTTCGACTTTTGAGCATGCGCAAGTCAGCCAGCTCAGATCTGAACAACAGCTCATTTGTCACATCCCACATAAGCACTTCCAAAAATACGCTTATTACAGATATATATTTATAAATATAAATAAATAAATACTCCCTCAAGCAGCTGCTTGCCACAGAGGTCTGACAGGAGCCTGTCAGTTTATATGCCTTAGTAAAAGGTCCGTGAGGATGGCAGGACCTCAGCAGAAAAACGACACAAACAACCATGCCTTACCCGGGGCTCGAACCCAGGTCCCTTAGATCAGTAGCCAAGCGCACTAACCACTCGGCCATGGTACAACAACAAAAATACAATAAAAATACAACAATGAATAAAAGTAAATAAATTAGAGGGACATGACAATGAGTATACATGAATGGTGTCAAATCTGGGTGAGCGTGAATACTAGGAAATTCAGAAATCTCAGAAACTCGAATATTATTAAATTCAGAGTATTCGAATGTGTGAATACTGACACACGTGGTGGATGGTGATGCTTGGAAAAGAAATTGAGAGTATTAGAAATGGAGCAGATGGAGATAAGTGAATACTCGCAAACTCAAAATAATGGTGTAGGGACTCGGCAGCTAGGGCGGAAGGAGTGAGAGCCGGAATCGCCATTTTGGTGGCAGGGCCTTCAGAGCGGCGACGGATCCAGTTTTAGGAGCTAGGCGACAAGAGTCGACGTGGTACAGCGACCGCGTCCATACCCTATTGGGCGAGACACCCTAACGTCCCCCGAAGGACACGTGACCTCATCCGGCGGGGTTGTTCAAACTGGGACTTGCGCGCGGACCACGAGACCTTCCGGATGTCAGGCGGATTGTCTGTGGCTCGCTTAAGCTTTGTTCTCTATCTAGCGGTGGGATCGCTGAGGCTCATTATAGCCTCCAGTGACTGTACCGGGTGGGCAGTCACAGTATGTATATAGTTTAAAGTGTAAATAAACATATACATATATGAAATACCTGAGTTTGTGTATTAGGCCACCTGAGTAAATTATCCTGACGAGATAGGGACAGGTACCATTCTGTAAACGCTCTCACACACATTGTCAGAAAACAACCCAGCCCACACAGGCAGAGAAGGAGCCTGTCTACAAATGGGGTTGGGTTGTTTTACCTCTGAGCGGCACTTTTTTGCACACCATGGGCTAAATGGCCAGGTCACATGGACCCCGAAGGCTCAGAGAAGGTTGGGGGAGGGGACCCACTGGAATAGCTGTTTGGAGACAGATGGTAGCCTCCCGTCAAGGCCATCCAGCGTGTTCTTTAACATGCACAGGGTATGGCTCTACCGCACATACTACAAATGGGGACTCGTGAATATTTGAAATCTGAATGGGAGAGGAAACGTGAATATTAGCTAAGTCAACTGATGGCGACTCGTGCAATTCAGGGGATGAGAGTGGTGAATATTGGGAGAAGGAACCCGTCATATTTAATGGGGGGGGGGGGGGGAGGTTAGAAAATATTGTTAATCTCAAAAAAGTGGTGACCTTAAAACTTTAACAAACCACTGAATTAGAATACTTTTAAGTTCCTGTCTTCTGTTATATCTGACGAAAAACAAAGGGAGCAAGGGATTTTTTTTTGCGATTTCTCCCCAGCCCGCTTTTATCCACTCTTAACGGATGATTCGAAAATCTTTTATTTCGAGGTTTTGTTCCCCTGCATCGCAGAGATCGAATTTCATCCTCCTTTCTCCCATCTCCTCTTAAATCAATCGGGACTCGATTTTTCAAGTGTGTTTGTGTAAAGCGTAACCCTCACTTGAGCAGCGGGAGGAAGGTTGGGGGGGGGGGATCGTGCGATACACGCCGCATGTGGCACGCTGCCAGCCACAGTTTACTTCCTCATTACCGGCAGCCACAGCTGCTGCCATTCTTAACGTCCAGCGCGAGAATTAAAGAAATCGTTCTCTTCTTCGCGCGCTCTCTGTCTGTCTATCCGGTAATGTGCATCCATCTCGTGCGCAGCTAACAAAGCCGATCTGCTGTTCGTGCGCGCGTGTGTCCACTTACAGCTGGGCCTCGCTCCATGCAAGGGAAATGCCAAAATTCTGGGCAGGCAGAGCGAGAACACAATACGAAGATCGATCATTGCAACGCGCCATTCATCATTAAAGGTTCTGCCACCAAATTTTAGACTCGCAAGATGCGTATTTGAAGAAGGAAATTCAATTTCCGTGAAATAATCCCAATCAATAGAAAGAAAGTTTACATTTCATCTGTTTTTCCTATCGAGTTGAAGGAAGTAGCACAGCTCGGTACAGATGTTAAAACTAATGTTCAGCGATGTAATGAAAAGTTTGACCGATTGTGTTTTGGTTGTGCTGGAATTAAAAAAAAAACATGAAGCTTTATTCAACATTTTTTCTCTCTTACATCTTTCCGTGTTTTCCTTCTCTTCAGCCTCTCATCCACGCATCATCCGTTCAACTTGCCTGCTTTTGCTCGTCTTTTCACATTCCTCTTCTCCACCCTTGCAACATCCGTTTAACACCTTCATTCCTTTCCTCCATTTATTTCACCCTCGCATCATCCATTCAACTCTTTAAACTCCCTGGTTATTTTCCCATCATCATTTCAGATTCCTCTTCCTTGTGCGGGAAAAGGAAGAAAGGAGAGAGACGTACAGAGAGAGCGTTTAACAGAAGATGGAAAGATGGAAAAGAGAAATATGAAAATGTGAAAGAAAAGTAAGAGACTGAAGCGTTGAATTTTAATGAGAAAGACAAAAGAAGGAGCCGAAGCGTTTACTAGATGATACAAGACAAAAAGAAGGAGTTGACTCGATGATAAGAAGGGGAAAAAAGAGCTGAAGCGTCGACTAGATGATAAGGGAAAAGAAGAGGGAGCTGAAGCGTTGACTAGATGATAAGAAGGAAAAAAAGAGGGAGCTGAAGCGGTGACTAGATGATAAGAAAGGAAAAGAAGAGGGAGCTGAAGCGGTGACTAGATGATAAGAAGGCAAAAGAAGAGGGACCAGAAGCGGGGACTAGATGATATGAAGGGAAAAGAAGAGGGAGCTGAAGCGTTGACTAGGTGATAAGAATGTAAAAGAAGAGGGAGCTGAGCGCGACTAGATGATATGAAGGTAAAAGAAGAGGGAGCTGAGCGTTGACTAGATGATATGAAGGTAAAAGAAGAGGGACCTGAAGCGGTGACTAGATGATAAGAAGGGAAAAGAAGAGGGAACTGAAGCGTTGACTAGATGATATGAAGGTAAAAGAAGAGAGAGCTGAAGCGTTGACTAGGTGATAAGAATGTAAAAGAAGAGGGAGCTGAGCGCGACTAGATGATATGAAGGGAAAAGAAAGAATGAAGTAATCTAAAGCTTTGCTCCTTCATATTTTATATTTTCACATTTCTCTTCCTCATCTTTTATTTCTCCGTTTAATGCTTTAGCATTTTCTATGGTTTTAATTCTTCTTCATCTTCGCATCCTCTTTTTTACTCTTTAGCACTTTCTCTCCTATGCTTGGGGCGGGGGTGGCTCAGTCGGTAGCGCGCCAGGCTCGTAATCTGAAGTTCCCAGGTTCGAGTCCCAGCTGGGCCAGCGTTGAGATTTATCTCCGCAAAAATTCCCCCGCCCTGCCCACGGTCAGTAGGGGACACCGATGGGCTTGGAAAGGCCGCCGTCCATCGGATGGGACGTTAAGCCGTGGCCCCGTGTGCGGGAGAGAGCCATTCCCTGTGCACGTTAAAGAACACGCTGGATGGCCTTGATGGGGGGCTACCATCTGTCTCCCAACAGCTGTTCCAGTGGGTCCCCTCCCCCAACCTTCTCTGAGCCTTCGGGGTCCATGTGACCTGGCCATTTAGCCCATGGTGTGCAAAAAAGTGCCGCTCAGAGTGCAAAAAAGTGCCGCTCCAACCCTCCTATGCTCACTCTTTTCACATCCCTTTTGCTGAAAAAATTACATCGTCCTTTCAAAGACTTAGCTGTTTGTCTTCTTTCCTTCATCTTCGCATATCCGGTTCAATGCTTTTAATTCCTTCCCTACTTTTTTTTTTTCAGAATATATAATTTATTCTCAGAATATGCAGTACATTACATTTACATGTTTTTTTACCTTAGAACTGAAATTATAATAAAGTATATATAATGTTGTATATCTTAGATACACAATTTTAAAGTATTACATTTTCTAATATATTCTTCTTTATACATAGTTTGTCCAATAAAAATAATATATTTATTCATACCCTATATATGGAAATTTTTAATATTACATATTTCTTTAGTGTTTTATAATTCTACCTACATTTTCCATTAAAAGTCAGAAAAAAATGTTGAGTCTTCCACGAGAGTAGAAATTCGCTTGTGGAAGAAATTTAACAGTTATGTTGTAATAAAAATGAAAAAGCAACATGCTTCAGTTTCACATTTCCTCACATTTTGCTAGCTTGATCAAAAAAACTAAGTGAATATTTAACCAATTTATAAGTTTGAAAATTATCATTAAGAATAAATGAAATAAAAAAACTTTACCGGGTAGAAAATAGAAAAAAAAAATATAAAAATCTATATTGAATTGTGCGTTAGTAAGTGGTTCAGTTGAGCACCTTAAGGGCAACTCAGCATCAAATGAAATTATATTACATTTAAATCTCTTTCATTTCTAAAACATAGTCTCAATATATTTCCACATTTAAAATCCATTTTCTTAATTCCTTATAGAAAAAGTTATCATTTCTTATTCCTTTGATGTACTCTGGTAAGCAGTTAAAAAACTTTGGCGCCAAATAAACATAATGTTTTTCCGCAATAGTTTAGTTCGCTTTTAAATCAAGTAAGAAAAGGTTTTTTGACAGTCGAGTATTCTTTTCAAATGTCCGTGAAGTTTGAATATTAAAATTCATCCTTATATATTTCAGTACCTGAAATACATATAATTTCCTTATTTGTAAAATACCTAATTCATTGTATACATTTGCAACGCTTTCAAATTTTCTTAGTTTATTCATGCATCTAATTATGTGATTCTGCACATAGTATAACGGTTTTATTGTTGTCAAATAGACTCCACCCCACGATAATAAACCATAGAACAAATAAGATTTAGTCCAAGAAAAGTAAATAATTTTCAATAAAGATAAATTTACGAATTTCCGGATATAATAAATTTTAGGTATAATGCAGTTAATCTTTTTAACAAAATCAGATATTTGTTTTCCAGGACATCTTTCTGTCAATAAAAGTACCCAAATATTTATAGCATTCAACCCTCTCAATTTTGTCACAATTGCAATTTTTTCCAGCACAAACTTCAGAGTGGAAAATAATCCTGTCACGAAAAAAATCAATCTCATTTTCTATTGGTCTAATAAAAATATATCGTCTTCTTTGTATTTAAAAAGAGTTTATTAAATTTTAGCCACGTTCTTATTTCTATCCAATCACTATTTATATTCTCTAAAATTTGCTTCTCCTCTCCAGAATATATTAGTGCAGCATCATCTGCAAATGATATTATTTTACCATTCAAATCCAATGTACAGAAGTCATTTATATAAAGTAAAAATAATAAAGGTCCCAAAACAGAACCCTGAGGGACACCAACTTGTACATTTGTTTCTTGTACTATATTTGTATCAACTTGTACTTTATCATTTCAAATTCTCCTTCCTCGTCATCACAACCACATCATCCGCTCAGTGTTAGTTTTGTCTCGGAATTCCTCTTCCTCGTCATCACAACCATATCATCCGTTCAGTGTTTGTTTTGTCTCGGAATTCCTCTTCCTCGTCATCACAACCACACATCCGTTCAGTGTTAGTTTTGTCTCGGAATTCCTCTTCCTATTCCTTTCACAAACGTTCAGCTCTTTAGCTCATCCTTGTTTTCCTTTCATCTTCCTCATCATTCTTATTTTTCGGTTGATGATTTCGCTACTGATGACTATGACTGCTATGAAAGGATAGTAAGGGATTGTACAGTCGCACAAAAAAGTATCCGAACACTATGGTTGATTACAGAATTCAGGATAAATATCTGGAGCGTGTACAGCAACTGTACACGCTCCAGTTACCGTTCACAGCAAACTGGAGCGTGTGCAGTTACTGCACACGCTCCAGTTTGCTGTGAACGGTAACTGCACACGCTCAATATTTCCGTGAGTGAGTCTAGTATCAAAGTAATATGATCTAGTATCTAAATAATATGACCACCTACAGTCGCTCAAAAAAGTATCCGAACACTATGGTTGATTACAGAATTCAGAAAAAAATATCTGGCAACGACGTTATTTTAGAAATGAGTGATCTGGCAACTTTCGTGTCACGTGATTACAGAATTCAGGAAAAATGTCTGGAGTGTGTACAGCAACTGTACACGCTCCAGTTACCGTTCACAGCAAACTGGAGCGTGTGTAGTTACTGCACACGCTCCAGTTTGTTGTGAACGGTAACTGCACACGCTCAATATTTCCGTGAGTGAACCCACACGATCTAGTATCAAAATAATATGACCACCTACAATCGCTCAAAAAAATATCCGAACACTATGGTTAATTACAGAATTCAGAAAAAAATGTCTGGCAACGATTTTTTTTTTAGAAATTAGTGATCTGGCAACCTTCGTGTCACGTGAAGGTTGCTAGATCACTAATTTCTAAAAAAAAAAGAATCGTTGCCAGATATTTTTTCTGAATTCGGTAATCAACCAGTGTTCGGATATATTTTTGGGCGACTGTAAGCCGTTCGTAGCTTATACTTCTCTCTGTTTGTGTTCCACTTATTTTTGTTTCCATTTGTTTTTCTCTCAAATTTTTATTTCCCGCTTCTTTTTTCCGCTTCTGTTGCCGAAAGTGATATTTATCATACTGCTTTTACTACACGAGCCGCAAAGGAAACTTCGCAACACACATACTCAACACATCATCAGTATTTGGCTCATTGTTTATAAAAAGAAAGAGTTCCTTTTGGCAAAAAGCAAAAAAAGGTATGAAACAATTGTCCATAATCGAATTTTCTCAGACAATCTTCTCATTGTGATTCTCTCACTATGGGGGCGGGGGTGACTCAGTCGGTAGCGCGCCAGGCTCGTAATCTGTAGTTCCCAGGTTCGAGTCCCAGCTGGGTCAGCGTTGAGATTTATTTCCGCAAAATTCCCCGCCCTGCCCACGGTCAGTAGGGGACACCGATGGGCTTGGAAAGGCCGCCGTCCGTCGGATGGGACGTTAAGCCGTGGCCCCGTGTGCGGGAGAGCCATACCCTTTGCACGTTAAAGAACACGCTGGATGGCCTTGAAGGGAGGCTACCATCTGTCTCCCAACAGTTGTTCCAGTGGTCTCTGCCAACCCCCAACCTTCTCTGAGCCTTCGGGGTCCTTGTGACCTGGCCATTTAGCCCATGGTGTGCAAAAAAGTGCCGCTCAGAGGTAAAACAACCCAACTCTCTCTCTATGGAGCAAAACCTAGTTATCCCCTTCCTATGTGGGTAACTTTAGGCACTCTCTTTGCCTGGGATGACCCTTGGCGATGTGTTGATCACCATCGATAGTCGGCCATCTTCCAGTGCAATGAACGTGTTGGCAGAGACCATTTCCCGCCGCTGGGTTTTAGCGAAGAAGAAAACACGAATGCAAAAAAAAAATTACGAATAACGTAAAACAAAAAAAAAAGAACGATTTCTTTTGACAATCTCCAGACGTCTGTGATGCGCGTGCCACCATCACACAAGGTGAAGGAACCTCGTCTCCACCCTCTGCTCTCCCCCCCCTCACTCAAGACTTCATTAACTTTCGTCTTGCGGTTGGAGGTGACGTCACAGGGGGGAGTGCCGTGATAAATGTAACGCAACAGCCGGGACACGATATTGATTTGAGAATTAATGTAGTGGAGGATCTTGCGAAGGCGGGGTGTAATTTAAATTAATGGTTTTCTCTCGGCTTTGAACGGGCAACGAGTGGGGGAAGAAAAAAAATAAAAGATCCGTAGCGAAAGAGAAAAAAAAGGAAGAGACGGATATAATCTCTGTGGGCACGTGCGCGTTGGGTTTGTTTGTTCTCACGCCAGGAGTCACTTATTTGTTTTCTATATGGGTATTTTCACGAGCTAATAATGTACGATGCCGAAAAATGTTCTTACGGAAGAACAAATATTTATTTCTGTGCTAAATAAATTTTGCTTCAAAAACACATTAATGTTGCTTTTTTTTATTCTATTAAAGGCGAAAGGTTTTTTTTTTACTCTTTTAGAGAGTTGTTTTCGTCTGCTGTTTTCGAAGTATGTAATTTATACCGTTTGTTTGCCGTTGTTTATTTTCGTATTTTGAACTTGGCAAATTCGTGGTGTGCGCGTGGAGTTCGAACTGATGATTATGACTGGTATGCAATGGCGGCAACTAGATTGTAAGCCGTTGTATTCGTGTTAAAAAAAAAAGGGAAAACTTATGGTACTCTCCTTCGGTTGAAATATTTTCGTTCAAGCTATTTCTAGAAAAAATTATATAATACGAAAAGGTTTTTTCAAATAGCAGAAGCTTGGTGACGTGATTGATAAATATGAATGATGTGTTTGTGCTTTAAATCTATTTTTGTGATTAATACTGATGAACACTTTGCGACAGGCATTTCAGATAGAGAGGTTGAAGTCAGCTTTGAATACAGTTTACCATTCACACAACACGAAAATGTCACGATAGTTTTGATAATTTAGTGTAATTTGTTCATTCCCAGAGCAAAAAAAAATGAGGTTTGGGTTGGATTGTTTTACTTCTGAGTGGAACTTTTTTGCACACCATGGGCTAAATGGCCAAGTCGCCATGAACCCTGAAGAACATTTACGTCCATGCCTTTCCCGGGGCTCGAACCCAGGTCCCTTAAGTTAGCAGCCAAGCACGCTAACCACTCGGACAAATATTGCTTAAACACAAGATCTAGATATATTTTAAAGATTTTTCATCTTTAATCATATTTTTTCGTGAATATTGAATTTGACACTTCCTTGACATAACCTGCATGTGTTATATAACCTCCGAGTGTAAGCTCCTTTTAGTTACCGCATTCCTTCGTCAAATCAGGTCGAGTCTTACTTCAAACGAGAACGACAAACACACAACATTATGCTCAGACGTAAAAGAGACGTTTGTGGACGATGAATCGTGTCGCTGAGAGGAGAGAGCGTCTCTGATCTCTCATCGCATGCATCCCGACTCTGAATTTAACGGGGCGGGGGTGGCTCAGTTGGTAGCGCGCCAGGCTCGTAATCTGTAGTTCCCAGGTTCGAGTCCCAGCTGGGTCAGCGTTGAGATTTATCTCCGCAAAATTTCCCCGCCCTGCCCACGGTCAGTAGGGGACACTGATGGGCTTGGAAAGGCCGCCGTCCGTCGGATGGGACGTTAAGCCGTGACCCCGTGTGCGAGGGAGACATACCCTGTGCACGTTAAAGAACACGCTGGATGGCCTTGACGGGAGGCTACCATCTGTCTCCCAACAGCTGTTCCAGTGGGTCCCCTCCCCCAACCTTCTCTGAGCCTTCGGGGTCCATGTGACCTGGCCATTTAGCCCATGGTGTGCAAAAAAGTGCCGCTCAGAAGTGAAACAACGCAACCCAACTGAATTTAACGTGGACGAGACGAAGACAGCAGATCAACGATACCGCATTCAAAACATTCTCTCCAAATGGCATTATGGGAACCAAACAGTAGGCCCATAAAAAGTATTGAAAGAGTCCGTCCTCCTTAACCCCCCTCCCCCCCCCCACTACAGCGATGTCTGTGAACCTCCATGTACAAAGAAGAAAAGATGGCAATGTCCCAGAAATCGTCTCTGCATCTGCCTCTGCTGTGGAGATGTAAAACTGCGGATGTCCTGGAAAGAGAGCGTAACTGGCTTTTGCTCCTCCATTCATTTGTCGTTCGCTTTACACGGATGCCGGGCGACATGCTGCGAACGGGGACGTTTCTTTTTCGTTTGACAGAGATCATTAAAGAGTGGAGGGAACTGTCTGCGAGCTCGTGCATGGGAGAAAGAGAAGTTGCACCGTCGTCTCTTCTGTTGTGGAGCGAATGGGTAACAAGATCCCATCGTATAGAGTTGATGTTGGTAAACCTAAAGTAGGACGTGTAAATAAATAAATAAATACCCCCTCAAGCAGCTGCTTGCCACAGAGGTCTGACAGGAGCCTGTCAGTTTATATGCCACAGTAGGAGATCTGAGAGGATGGCAGGACCTCAGCAGGAAAACGACACACACACGATCCATGCCTAAATCCGGGGATCGAACCCAGGTCCCTTAGATCAGTAGCCAAGCGTGCTAACCACTCGGCAGAGTTCTTATTTCTAAGTGTAGATATCTTGTCGCATTCTTTCTTATTTATGCATTCGTCAGAGACATAGCGGGAGGAGCAAATGGGGAGACTATGAGACTGCGCAGTCAGGGGCGTAGCCATGGAGGAGGTTGGGGGGATGGAGGCTTCCCCCCCAAAGTAACTCGGAGTTGGCAAAATTCGAAGCGACTTCGTAAAATCTAGGTGAGTTGCGAAAATTTGTCATTTTTTTTTTGGAAAATTAAGGGGAGTTTTGAAAATCGAGGCAACTTGGCAAATCTAAGGCGGTTTGGTAAATGGAGAGACGGCAAAATTTAGAGCAGTTGGCAAAATTCGGAGCCACTTAGTAAAATACAGGTGAGTTGGCAAAATATTTGGGAGTTGGCAAAATTCGGAGTGGCTTGGCAAAATCTTGGAGAGTTGGCAAAATTCTTGGGGAGTTGACAAAATTCGGATTGACTTAGCAAAATCGTTGGGAGTTGGCAAAATTCAGGTGAGATGTAAAAATTAGGATTTTTTCCTGTAAAATTATGGCGAGTTGGCAATATTTAGGGACAGTTGGCAAAATTCGGAGTGACTTGGCAAAATCTTGGGGATTTGGCAAAATTCAGGTGAGATGTAAAAATTGCAATCTTTTTTCTGTAAAATTATGGCGAGTTGGCAATATTTAGGGACAGTTGGCAAAATTCGGAGTGACTGACTTGGCAAAATCTTAGGGATTTGGCAAAATTCAGGTGAGATGTCAAAATTGCAATCTTTTTCCTGTAAAATTATGGCGTGTTGGCAATATTTAGGGACAGTTGGCAAAATTCGGAGTGACTGACTTGGCAAAATCTTAGGGATTTGGCAAAATTCAGGTGAGATGTCAAAATTGCAATCTTTTTCCTATAAAATTATGGCGAGTTGGCAATATTTAGGGACAGTTGGCAAAATTCGGAGTGACTGACTTGGCAAAATCTTAGGGATTTGGCAAAATTCAGGTGAGATGTCAAAATTGCAATCTTTTTCCTATAAAATTATGGCGAGTTGGCAATATTTAGGGACAGTTGGCAAAATTCGGAGTGACTGACTTGGCAAAATCTTAGGGATTTGGCAAAATTCAGGTGAGATGTCAAAATTGCAATCTTTTTCCTATAAAATTATGGCGTGTTGGCAATATTTAGGGACAGTTGGCAAAATTCGGAGTGACTGACTTGGCAAAATCTTAGGGATTTGGCAAAATTCAGGTGAGATGTCAAAATTGCAATCTTTTTCCTATAAAATTATGGCGAGTTGGCAATATTTAGGGACAGTTGGCAAAATTCGGAGTGACTGACTTGGCAAAATCTTAGGGATTTGGCAAAATTCAGGTGAGATGTCAAAATTGCAATCTTTTTCCTATAAAATTATGGCGAGTTGGCAATATTTAGGGACAGTTGGCAAAATTCGGAGTGACTGACTTGGCAAAATCTAGGGATTTGGCAAAATTCAGGTGAGATGTCAAAATTGCAATCTTTTTCCTATAAAATTATGGCGAGTTGGCAATATTTAGGGACAGTTGGCAAAATTCGGAGTGACTGACTTGGCAAAATCTTAGGGATTTGGCAAAATTCAGGTGAGATGTCAAAATTGCAATCTTTTTCCCTATAAAATTATGGCGAGTTGGCAATATTTAGGGACAGTTGGCAAAATTCGGAGTGACTGACTTGGCAAAATCTTAGGGATTTGGCAAAATTCAGGTGAGATGTCAAAATTGCAATCTTTTTCCTATAAAATTATGGCGAGTTGGCAATATTTAGGGGACAGTTGGCAAAATTCGGAGTGACTGACTTGGCAAAATCTTAGGGATTTGGCAAAATTCAGGTGAGATGTCAAAATTGCAATCTTTTTCCTATAAAATTATGGCGAGTTGGCAATATTTAGGGACAGTTGGCAAAATTCGGAGTGACTGACTTGGCAAAATCTTAGGGATTTGGCAAAATTCAGGTGAGATGTCAAAATTGCAATCTTTTTCCTATAAAATTATGGCGAGTTGGCAATATTTAGGGACAGTTGGCAAAATTCGGAGTGACTGACTTGGCAAAATCTTAGGGATTTGGCAAAATTCAGGTGAGATGTCAAAATTGCAATCTTTTTCCTATAAAATTATGGCGTGTTGGCAATATTTAGGGACAGTTGGCAAAATTCGGAGTGACTGACTTGGCAAAATCTTAGGGATTTGGCAAAATTCAGGTGAGATGTCAAAATTGCAATCTTTTTCCTATAAAATTATGGCGTGTTGGCAATATTTAGGGACAGTTGGCAAAATTCGGAGTGACTGACTTGGCAAAATCTTAGGGATTTGGCAAAATTCAGGTGAGATGTCAAAATTGCAATCTTTTTCCTATAAAATTATGGCGAGTTGGCAATATTTAGGGACAGTTGGCAAAATTCGGAGTGACTGACTTGGCAAAATCTTAGGGATTTGGCAAAATTCAGGTGAGATGTCAAAATTGCAATCTTTTTCCTATAAAATTATGGCGTGTTGGCAATATTTAGGGACAGTTGGCAAAATTCGGAGTGACTGACTTGGCAAAATCTTAGGGATTTGGCAAAATTCAGGTGAGATGTCAAAATTGCAATCTTTTTCCTATAAAATTATGGCGAGTTGGCAATATTTAGGGACAGTTGGCAAAATTCGGAGTGACTGACTTGGCAAAATCTTAGGGATTTGGCAAAATTCAGGTGAGATGTCAAAATTGCAATCTTTTTCCTATAAAATTATGGCGTGTTGGCAATATTTAGGGACAGTTGGCAAAATTCGGAGTGACTGACTTGGCAAAATCTTAGGGATTTGGCAAAATTCAGGTGAGATGTCAAAATTGCAATCTTTTTCCTATAAAATTATGGCGTGTTGGCAATATTTAGGGACAGTTGGCAAAATTCGGAGTGACTGACTTGGCAAAATCTTAGGGATTTGGCAAAATTCAGGTGAGATGTCAAAATTGCAATCTTTTTCCTATAAAATTATGGCGAGTTGGCAATATTTAGGGACAGTTGGCAAAATTCGGAGTGACTGACTTGGCAAAATCTTAGGGATTTGGCAAAATTCAGGTGAGATGTCAAAATTGCAATCTTTTTCCTATAAAATTATGGCGAGTTGGCAATATTTAGGGACAGTTGGCAAAATTCGGAGTGACTGACTTGGCAAAATCTTAGGGATTTGGCAAAATTCAGGTGAGATGTCAAAATTGCAATCTTTTTCCTATAAAATTATGGCGAGTTGGCAATATTTAGGGACAGTTGGCAAAATTCGGAGTGACTGACTTGGCAAAATCTTAGGGATTTGGCAAAATTCAGGTGAGATGTCAAAATTGCAATCTTTTTCCTATAAAATTATGGCGTGTTGGCAATATTTAGGGACAGTTGGCAAAATTCGGAGTGACTGACTTGGCAAAATCTTAGGGATTTGGCAAAATTCAGGTGAGATGTCAAAATTGCAATCTTTTTCCTGTAAAATTATGGCGTGTTGGCAATATTTAGGGACAGTTGGCAAAATTCGGAGTGACTTGGCAAAATCTTGGGGATTTGGCAAAATTCAGGTGAGATGTAAAAATTGCAATCTTTTTTCTGTAAAATTATGGCGAGTTGGCAATATTTAGGGACAGTTGGCAAAATTCGGAGTGACTGACTTGGCAAAATCTTAGGGATTTGGCAAAATTCAGGTGAGATGTCAAAATTGCAATCTTTTTCCTGTAAAATTATGGCGTGTTGGCAATATTTAGGGACAGTTGGCAAAATTCGGAGTGACTGACTTGGCAAAATCTTAGGGATTTGGCAAAATTCAGGTGAGATGTCAAAATTGCAATCTTTTTCCTATAAAATTATGGCGAGTTGGCAATATTTAGGGACAGTTGGCAAAATTCGGAGTGACTGACTTGGCAAAATCTTAGGGATTTGGCAAAATTCAGGTGAGATGTCAAAATTGCAATCTTTTTCCTATAAAATTATGGCGAGTTGGCAATATTTAGGGACAGTTGGCAAAATTCGGAGTGACTGACTTGGCAAAATCTTAGGGATTTGGCAAAATTCAGGTGAGATGTCAAAATTGCAATCTTTTTCCTATAAAATTATGGCGTGTTGGCAATATTTAGGGACAGTTGGCAAAATTCGGAGTGACTGACTTGGCAAAATCTTAGGGATTTGGCAAAATTCAGGTGAGATGTCAAAATTGCAATCTTTTTCCTATAAAATTATGGCGTGTTGGCAATATTTAGGGACAGTTGGCAAAATTCGGAGTGACTGACTTGGCAAAATCTTAGGGATTTGGCAAAATTCAGGTGAGATGTCAAAATTGCAATCTTTTTCCTATAAAATTATGGCGTGTTGGCAATATTTAGGGACAGTTGGCAAAATTCGGAGTGACTGACTTGGCAAAATCTTAGGGATTTGGCAAAATTCAGGTGAGATGTCAAAATTGCAATCTTTTTCCTATAAAATTATGGCGAGTTGGCAATATTTAGGGACAGTTGGCAAAATTCGGAGTGACTGACTTGGCAAAATCTTAGGGATTTGGCAAAATTCAGGTGAGATGTCAAAATTGCAATCTTTTTCCTATAAAATTATGGCGTGTTGGCAATATTTAGGGACAGTTGGCAAAATTCGGAGTGACTGACTTGGCAAAATCTTAGGGATTTGGCAAAATTCAGGTGAGATGTCAAAATTGCAATCTTTTTCCTATAAAATTATGGCGTGTTGGCAATATTTAGGGACAGTTGGCAAAATTCGGAGTGACTGACTTGGCAAAATCTTAGGGATTTGGCAAAATTCAGGTGAGATGTCAAAATTGCAATCTTTTTCCTATAAAATTATGGCGAGTTGGCAATATTTAGGGACAGTTGGCAAAATTCGGAGTGACTGACTTGGCAAAATCTTAGGGATTTGGCAAAATTCAGGTGAGATGTCAAAATTGCAATCTTTTTCCTATAAAATTATGGCGTGTTGGCAATATTTAGGGACAGTTGGCAAAATTCGGAGTGACTGACTTGGCAAAATCTTAGGGATTTGGCAAAATTCAGGTGAGATGTCAAAATTGCAATCTTTTTCCTGTAAAATTATGGCGTGTTGGCAAAATCGAGGGAACCTCGCAATATCTAGGAGAGTTGGCAAATCTTGGGGGAGTTGGCAAAAATCAGGTGAGATGTAAAATTGTGGCGAGATGGCAAAATCTAGGGCAGTTGGCAAAATTCGAATCTACTTGGTAAAATACGGGCGAGTTGTGAAAATTGAGATTTATTTTATGAAATTAAGGAGAGTTGACAAAATCAAGAAAACTTGGCAGGCAAAATCTAAGGAAGTTGGCAAAACTGGAAACCACTTGGTAAAGTACAGGTGAGTTGTAAAAATTCTGATTGGTTTTGTGAAATTAAGGAGAGTTGGAAAAACCAAGAACTCTTGGCAAAATCTAGGGGAGTTGGCAAAATTCGAAGCCACTTGGTAAAATACAGGGGAGTTTTGAAAATTGTGCCTTTCTTGTGCAATTAAGGAGAGTTGATAGAATTCGAAGTGGCTTGGCAAATTCAGGGAAGATGCAGAAATTGCGATTTTTTCTGTAAAATTACGGCGAGTTGGCAAAACCTAGAGTAGTTGGCAAAATTCGAATCCACTTGGTAAAATATAGGCGAGTTGTGAAAATTGAGATTTGTTTTCTGAAATTAAGGAGTGTTGGACAAATTATTGAGGAAACTTAACAGAATGTAGGGCAGTTGGCAAAATTCGAATCCACTTGGAAAATACGGGCGAGTTGTGATAATTGGGATTGGGTTTGTGAAATTCAGGATAGTTGACTAAAATCGAGAAAACTTGGCAAAATCTTGGGGAGTTTGAAGTGATTTGGCAAATTTAGGAGAGATATAGAGATTGGGATTAGTTTTGAGAAATTAAGGAGAGTTGGCCAAATCCAGGGAAAATTCACACTGCCCGTCCCGTGGCCGAGTGGTTAGCGCGCTTGGCTACTAATCTAAGGGACCTGGGTTCAAACCCCGGATATGGCATGGATGTATGTGTTGTTTTCTGCTGAGGTCCTGCCATCCTCTCAGACCTTCTACTATGGCATATAAACTGATAGGCTCCTGTCAGACTTCTGTGGCAAGCAGCTGCTTGAGGGGTTATTTTTTTTTATGCTACAATCCAGACGAGATGTAAATATTGGAATTATTATTTCTGTAGAATTATGGTTAGTTGGCAAAATTGGAAGTAAAAGGACAAAATAATGAGAGTTTCCACCACCACGGAGCGAAAATTTAAGTACGTTTGCTCAGTTGGCAAAATCTGAATTTGAATTTCGAGTTGGAAAATTTTTGATTTCTCACCCCCCTCCAACCATAGTCCTTCGCTACGCCCCTGTGCGCAGTTGATGCTTTCACATTTGGGTTCTTTTACCTCTGAGCGGCACATTTCCGCATACCATGGGCTAAATGGCCAGGTCACAAGGACCCACTGTCTCAGTATAGGTTAGAAGGAGGAGAGCCGCTGGACAGCTGTTGGAAGGCAGACGATAGAATCCTATCAAGGCCATCCAGTGTGTTCTTTACCATACACAGCAGGGTGTGGCTTTCCCGCTCACACGGCACGGCTTTACGTACAGTCGCTGAAAAAAGTATCCGAACACTATGGTTGATTACAGAACTCAGAAAAAATATCTGACAACGATTTTTTTAGAAATTAGTGATCTGGCAACCTTCTTGTCACTTGTCACTTCGGTCTTAATAAAACATGTCCTTGTACTAGAAGGCCTGTAAAAGCTAGGAGTACAGTCGCTGAAAAAAGTATCCGAACACTATGGTTGATTACAGAATTCAGGAAAAATATCTGGAGAGTGTACAGCAACTGTACACGCTCCAGTTACCGTTCACAGCAAACTGGAGCGTGGGCAGTTACTGCACACGCTCCAGTTTGCTGTGAACGGTAACTGCACACGCTCAATATTTCCGTGAGTGAGCCCACACGATCCAGGTTTTTGTGAGCTCACACGATTTTATGTGCTGTGAACATTAACCGCAACCGCTCCAGTTTGCTGTGAACGGTAACTGCACACGCTCCATATTCATTGCATTATATATTCATACGCATTATATATATTAAAAAAAGTATCCGAACACTATGGTTGATTACAAAATTCGGAAAAAATATCTGGAGCGTGTACAGCAACTGTACACGCTCCAGTTACCGTTCACAGCAAACTGGAGCGTGTGCAGTTACTGCACACGCTCCAGTTTGCTGTGAACGGTAACTGCACACGCTAAATATTTCCGTGAGTGAACCCACACGATCTAGTATCAAAATAATATGACCACCTACAGTCGCTCAAAAAAGTATCCGAACACTATGGTTGATTACAGAACTCAGAAAAAATATCTGGCAACGATTTTTTTAGAAATTAGTGATCGTGTCACGTGATACAAAGGTTGTCAGATCACAGATCACTAATTTCTAAAAAAAAATCGTTGCCAGATATTTTTTCTGAATTCTGTAATCAACCATAGCGTTCGGATATTTTTTTGAGCGACTGTAAAATCTTTGAAACATTTTTCAGTCAGTAATTACCCTCAAATGATGAAAAAAGTTTTAAAACTATTTCTCAGTAGCTTTGAAGGGTGAATTTTTTTTAGTAATTTTTCTAATTACGACTAATCCAAGTAAGGACTATATTTATGATATAAAATCATGTAACATAATTATTCTTTTATGTAGCTAGTAGAGCGAAAATGCTTGTGTTTAGGATTAAAAAGTAGTCTATTTGGTTATTTGATTAAACATCATAGACTCCATTCCTGAATATTAGGAGCATTAAAGCGATTGGCTTGGAATGATCGCCGTCCGTTGGATTGGACGTTACGACATGCAGAGTAAACAAGGAGAGTCATACTCTGTGCACGTTAAAGAACACGCTGAATGATCCTGACTGGTTGTGTTGGGTTGTTTTACCTCTGAGCGGCACTTTTTTGCACACAATGGGCTAAATGGCCAGGTCACATGGACCTCGAAGGCTCAGAGAAGGTTGGGGGAGGGGACCCACTGGAAAAGCTGTTGGGAGACAGATGGTAGCCTCCCGTCAAGGCCATCCAGCGTGTTCTTTAACGTGCACAGGGAATGGCTCTCCCGCACACGGAGCCACGGCTTAACGTCCCATCCGACGGACGGCGGCATTTTCAAGGCCATCGGTGTCCCCTACTGACCGTTGGCAGGACGGGGAATTTTGCGGAGATAAATCTCAACGCTGACCCAGCTGGGACTCGAACCTGGGAACTACAGATTACGAGCCTGGCGCGCTACCGACTGAGCCACCCCCGCCCCCACTAATAATGCAACCCAATTGATACATTCATGAAAAAATAGGAAATTACCCATAGGTGTGCATCCAATCAAGTAGGAACAGGCTGTCCAATTGCTTTAACAATGAGTTCGCTATATTTAGGCATAAATTGGAGGAGGAGGATGGATGGGAGAAATGAACCCCCTAGTAAGGTTTTTTTGTGGTCAAATAAACGTTCATTATCCATTATTTACCTTATTTTTTAATGAACTCATATTGAGGAATATTAAATAACTTTTAAATGAAATAAAGTATTTATATTTTTCATAAATGGATAGAAAAAACCATCAAAAATTTAATAGGGCTATCTTACGGGCCCCACGAATACACTTTTGCAAACCGTTAGAACAGCCTCTTTTTTAAACGTTCTCGTCAGTAAAGCCGTTGCCTATAAATAGTTGAAGGTATCGTAAGAATGTTAAACTGAAAGTCTGCATCAGTAAACATTTTTTAAGTTTCTTTTCCAACGATTTACACATTTTTTTGTCTTTGCTTGACCTTGTGAAAACACTTTTCCGTCGACGGCAAACTTCATTTGTTTTCCATCAGTTCTTGGTCGCCGGAAACGAACTCGAAACTCGCGATAACGTGCAATAAAACGTTTCTTCGCAAATGGCACGTTCACACGAAAGGCAGCGACATCTTCTTACTACGATTGGTACTCGTGCAGCGTGCGTTAATCCTTTTCATCCCCGTCTTCCATTAGCCCGTTGCCTCTTTGCGATGAGAGAAAATGACTTGTGAAGGAGGAAGCGACGGCGAAGAACGGGTGCAAACACAAATTCACGCGATCTCGGCATTGCCGAAACAGGGAAACAATCGTGATTCTTCTTTTCAATGTGTCGGTGTTTAGTACAATCGTTTCGCAATAGGTGGGGGTTGGGGAGCTACGAGAGCATCAGCGATGGATTCTGATGCTGGTACAGTCGCTCAAAAAATATCCGAACACTATAGTTGCTTTACAGAATTCAGAAAAAATATCTGGCAACGATTTTTTTTTTAGAAATTAGTGATCTGGCAACCTTCATGTCACGTGACGCGAAGGTTGCCAGATCACTAATTTCTAAAAAAAATCGTTGCCAGATATTTTTTTTTCTGAATTCTGCAATCAATCATAGTGTTCGGATACTTTTTTGAGCGACTGTAGGTGGTCATATTATTTTGATACTAGATCGTGTGGACTCACTCACGGAAATATTGAGCGTGTGCAGTTACCGTTCACAGCAAACTGGAGCGTGTGCAGTAACTTCACACGCTCCAGTTTGCTGTGAACGGTAACTGGAGCGTGTACAGTTGCTGTACACGCTCCAGATATTTTTCCTGAATTCTGTAATCACGTGACAAGGAGGTTGCCAGATCACTAATTTCTAAAAAAAATCGTTACCAGATATTTTTTTCTGAATTCTGTAATCAACCATAGTGTTCGGATGCTTTTTTGAGCGACTGTACAACATATCTTTTTGAGGTAAGCAGCTTTTTCGGCAGATATGGCAAAGAATAGTGAAAGGGGAAGCAGTTCTTTTAGTATATGTCGCTACGAAGTATCAAGAATTTCTTGACACTTCAGACCCCAACTTATAGATATGTTTCATGTTTAGCATCTTAACGTAAAGATGCGTTTCGTTGGCTTTATCCAGCAGCTGTTCTTGAAGAAAAGAATTTCACTTTTGAAAAGCATTCAATATATTTCTTTACATTATCACATATCGCGGCGTCTATAAGACCTCATGTGGATTCTCGTGCGTTCTCGGAAAATTTTGTGTCGTAACACTGACCTCGAAAAAAGTGTAAGTAGGGTGATTAATTTTAAATTTATGTTAATTTATAAATAATAATATATAAAATTTATATATTAATAAAATTAATTAAGTGGTCATTTTATTAGGTATAATCGCTCAAACTTTTTTGAGCGACTGTACAATTCCATGTCCTGTTAATCGGGGCGCAGCAATTTCTTCTATGTGTTTTTTTATAGGAAGATCCAATTAAAAAAACACATCATGAATTAAATATAGGTTTTTAAAAAAATTATTTAAATAGTTATGAAAGCAGAAATGTTTAACAATTTAGCTCATTCTGCAAATAAATCGTTCAAAATTGTGGAAAGTTAAAATTATACGCGAAGTACTAAAACATTTTCATCATCATCATTATCATCCTCAAGCAGCCATGGGCTACGGAGGTCCAACCAGATCGTGCAATTTAGTTCTCCAAGCAAGTCTATCCTGAGCTACATCTACTGCATCTGGCCACTGCACACAAATTCTAACAAGGTCCTGTTTGACATTGTCTGCCCACCGCATCCTAGGTCTCCCCTTCTTTCTGAGGCCTTTAGGCACACTGTTCATAACCCTATTCGCCAATCTATAATTATTCATACGGGCAACATGGCCAAACCAACGGAGTCTCTCTCTGCACAATATGCTGCTTAAAGGAGGTTGCAAACTCTTTTGCCTAATCTCGTCATTAGTTACAAATTTTAACCACCTAACGCCTAAGATACTGCGTAAGCATCTGGAATCAAAAGCATCTAGTTTCCTGTTATCTTGTTTACACAGCGTCCAAGTTTCACTACCATAACTAACGCTAGAAAGAACCAAACTATTATACAGTCTAATTTTAGTCTTTAGGTGTATACGCCTATTTCTCCACACTCTCCATAGATTCTTAAAAGTCCCGGCAGCAATCCCTATTCGTCTGTTAATCTCATGCCGCACATCACCAGTATCTGTTACGTAGGCTCCCAAGATAATTAAACTGTGACACCTGCTCAAGACTGCAACCATTCAGATTAACTGAATCACAGCCTGCCTGACCAATTTTCATCACTTTAGTTTTCTCTCTGTTTATAACCAAACCTACTCTACTACCAGTCTCATCAACAGCTCGAATGAAAGAGTTCATCTCATCAACATCATTTGCCAAAAGGGCTAAATCATCAGCATAATCTAAATAAGAAATGTTCGTATCTCCAGCCCATTTAAGGCCAAAATCTTTCCCTCGAAGTGAATTTCGCATAACATAATCAATAACCAAGCTAAAGAGAAAAGGAGACAAAATGCACCCTTGTCGAAAACCAGAAGTAATGCTAAACCAATTGCTACAAGCCTTACCAACTCTCACACACAACTCAGTGTTATTATAGAGAGCTTTCATTGTGTTAACTAACTTGTCTGGTATACCATATGATCTCACAATCAACCACAAATTATGACGATCAACAGAGTCGAAAGCCTTTTTGAAATCAACAAAGCTAGCAACCAAAGGTTTCTGAAACTCTAAACATTTCTCAAGAATCTGCCTAAGTGAAAATATCTGATCCACACATCCCCTACCACTTCTGAATCCACATTGCTCATCACGCAATTGACTGTCAACCAGTTTCTTAATTCTATTAAGCACAATCATGGAATGAACTTTCCCTGGAACAGAGAGTAGACTGATAACCCTATAGTTATCACAAGAACTGCGATCACCTTTTTTAAAAATAGGGATAACAATAGCTCTGGTAAAATTCTTAGGAACCATGCCTTTATCATAAAAGATATTCAGAATTTCAGTCATCTAAGTAGTAACCTAAACATTCCCAGCTCTAAGCATTTCCGTAGTAATTTCATCTACCCCTGGGGATTTATGAAGTTTAAGTTTAGAAACAGCCAAAATAACTTCAGATTGTGTTATAGGGCCAACATTAAAGCCAACAATGCATCTATCATCATTGCAAACAATGGGAATAGAACTAACCGCATTGTTCAGAATATCACTGAAATGCTCAGCCCACCTAGCCATGACAGAATCCTCACCTTCTATAACCTTACCTTGTTTATCCTTCAATCCCTGTATACCTGTCCGTTTTCTACCACACAAAACATTAACTATCTGGTACAGCTCTCTGCTGTTGTGCTGTCTGACTGCTTCCTCGGCTTTGTCAGCCAAATCATCAAGCCAAAGATTCTTATCAGCAGCTAACTGATCTTTTACACGTTTATTAAGTTCTCTGTAATGCTTTCTATTAGTACTAGTAGGGTATTGATTAAGGACATTCCTGCAGTTCTTTCTTTCTGAAATAAGCTCAAGTGCCTTATCACTCAGATAATTCTGTCTCTTCTGCTCCTTTTTTCCTAAAAGAGTACTGTTAGTGTCCAAAAAAGCCTGTTTAAAATGCTCCCATTCTTCCTCAACTTCAGTAGTAAGCATACCATGACTGACATAATGACTAAGTAACCTATCATGGTAAACTTTGTCTATAACTGGATCTTTCAGAGCTTCAGTATTAAAAGTAAATTTTTTAACCCTAGCACAACATTTTTTAAGTTTAAGTTGCAACACACTTTTAACAAGGTAATGGTCAGATCCAATTTCAGCTCCCCTATATGACCTGGTATTCCTAACAGAATTAGCCCATTTGCTGTTAATTAATGTATAATTAATCATATTCTTATGCAGCCCATCGGGTGAAACCCATGTGTACTTATGTATGTCGCGGTGTTTGTAATAAGTGTTAGTTATTCTGAATCCATTGAGTTTACTTACCTGTAGGAGACGTTGTCCATTGCCATTGCAGCTACCAATACCAAAAGGGCCTATCACCCCTCCCCAAAGGTCAGAGTCAGTACCAACTTTGGCATTGAAGTCACCTAGAACAAGGGTAATATCTCCTTTCTTGACAGAATTCAAAATATCCTGAAGTTGTTCATAAAACCTATCCTTCTCATCCTCATCAGCATCCTCACTGGGGGCATAACAGCAGATAACATTCAAGTCTTTAACGCTTGTCTGAAATTTTGCTGTAAGAAACCTTTCATTAATGCACTCATATCCTAGAAGAGCATCACTAGCGTGTCTGCTGAGAAGCAGACTCCCGCCTTGGTGATACTTATTGTCGTCCTTCCCTAAAAAGAGAAATTTAAGATTATTTTTAAGAATCTGACCTTTATCTGTCCATCTGGTCTCTTGTAAGCGGAGAATATCTAAATTATAATGGTGAAATTCTTGTGTGAGGACATCAAGAGAAAAAGCTCTGTGCAGAGTCCTCACATTCCAACTACCTATGGAGAGAAAATGGTTAGTGGAATGTTTAAAGAAACTATGTTTAATGAGAGAGGGGATTCCGACAATATCAAACAGCCCCCTGACGTAGACATGGGGCAAAGACCCGTTCAACCACCACTAAAGGCTGAAGCCATCTACACTGGAAAACTTCCTCCAATGTAGAATTTGATGATGCCAATAGAAGCAAAGAGTTCAGGTGCCTGCGATGACCTCTGCTCAGGATTGTCCACAGCTGATAAACATATCCTGTGAATCTATTCACTTGGGGTTGTCAACCCACAAACAAACAGAAAACACGGCGGAATTTTCCCTACACAAAAGCCCACCAGTGCAGCAAAATTAGGATCCATAATCAAGCTCAGAGCCATATATCTGTCCAGTCCAATGGGTGTATATGGTCATCCCTGTGTGGTGACCACTCCTCAACATGGTAGGAAAAAAAAAGAAAAGTAGCCATAGTTGTCCAGATCAGTAGGCCACACTAATTTCACGAGATTGCATTTGGTTGTAAATTATTTCAACATGAGGCATAATCTAATGAAAAAGCTCTAACCAAAACTTGAAATTATCATCATTCAGGTATTTTAAAATTCCTGTTGCTTCTGCAATGGTTTGATCTGCATTTGATGTTGACTGAATTTCAGTAAGGCAGGTTTTTAAAGGTTGCAAATTTTCATGAACTCTGTTTATGGTCCGTATGTTGAAGTTCCACCTAGTAGAAGATGGACGGGGAATGCTGACTTCCATATGCTTCTTGAGAATGGACACACGTTGCGGTTATCTTGAGAAGAATGTTGGAATAGCCAGAATGTTAGAGAAAAATATTCTTGCGTTTCGTGTAATACTTGCTGCATTTCTCATTATTAAATTAAGTTGATGTGCATAACAGTGAATGAAATGTGCATTACTATAAACTGCTTTTATTTTTGCTTGAACTGCTTTTTTACCTTTCATGACATTTGCACCATCAAATGTCTGAGCTATCAATTTTTGTTCATTTCCTTGAAGGATTATGTCCAATTGTTCTAAAATACGTTTTGATATGCCATCTGCAGTTTGATTTTCTGGAATAAAGAATCCCCAAAAACGCTCAAATATTTCTCCATTCAATACGTACCGTAGAACAAGGACCATTTGAGTGTGTTCCGAAACATCTGTTGTGTCATCAGCCATGACAGCTACAAAGGAAGCTTTTCTAATTTCCGTCCTTATCTCCTCATGGTATATTTGTAGCAGGCAGTCAAGTATCTCATTCTGAATGGTCTTAGAAACACCTTTGAAGACTGCACTGGTTTCTAAGTCATTCTTTAAATCTGAATCTAATTTAGATGCAAAATTTACTAATCCTCTAAATACCCCTGGATTTATTGAATCGTGTTTTTCACCATGTCCACGTAAGGGAGTTTCAAAGTTTCCACAAAAGAAATGCAGTCTATTATTTTGGACAAAATTTCGCGGTTCTTTTTAATCTTTATATTATGCTCATTGATTGAAAGTCTGTATGCCTCATTAAGTTTCTCCTTAATACTTACGGTTCCTAAAAGTGCCAGTGAAACTACATTATCAACGTGCTTCTTTGACTTCTCATGCTTTTCAGTTTTTTCTTTCATTTTGTTTATATTTCTAAAACCATCTTTTGTCCACGTTACATCACCTCCAAACAGCAAACACGGGAGGCAAAACAGTGCATTTTTTACTTCACAGCCGCAAAGCCAACTTTTCGGTTGGTACCATTCAGAATTAAAGCTACGAATATATTTCTTGTTGTTGCTTATGCCTGGCTGAGATATTAGAATATCAGGTGTTGAACGACCTCTTTTCTTAACTGCAACTTTCTCATGGAGAGACAGCTGTGAAAACTTAAGCTGTTGAAGTTCACTTACAGTCACAGAACTTATTTCTTGGGGATGCAAGGCCATGGTTAAAGTTTTCTGTTAAATGAAAGAACCGAAAAAAAAAATGAATCAAATAGAATAGCTGGAAGCAGGATAATAATCTAATTCTACACTTTATCACATTCAAGAATATGGTACACGGTTTTTAAGCACAACACACGCGGAGTAAAAAAAAACTACCTTCAACAAGCACGCCAGGGTCGGCACTGCGGGAACGACAGTGCTCTCTCTCCCTTGCAGCCTCGCGTATAGCTTCCTATGTGCGCATTCGCACAACAGTCAAACACCTCGCCGCTAGTACTGTGAAGCGCACAGTTCCATACAAAGATTTTTGTATCTTTTTCATAAACTGGGGGATGGCTACTGACATTAAGCTTAAGGATTATATATTGTACAAGTATAAAGAAAGAATTAAAGAAAAAAGGACTCATTATATTAAATGTTATCGATAATATCAAGTTCAAATTGGGGGTGCTGCAGTTGCACAGTGCCTATACGCGAGCCGCCACTGTATTTGACATCAATTATTTAAACTAGGATTTAAATTTAAATATAATCTTTAAATTTAAATTTCTTTAATTCTCTAAATACCAAACCAGCTATATTTATCTGTAGTCATATTTTTCCTTAAAAATCTTACGAAGTTTACTACTAATAGTAATAGAGCTTTAAAAACTCTATTACTATTAGTAGGCAATGTTACTTTATCTACTAAAGTGGCTACTGGGTTGGGATGTATTACCTCTGAGCGGCCCTTTTTTGCACACAATGGGCTAAATGGGCAGGTCACATTGACCCCGAATTCTCAGAGAAGGTTGGGGGATTGGACCCACTGTAACAGCTGTTAGGAGACAGAAGGTCAAGGCCATCCAGCGTGTTCTTTAACGAGCACAGGGTTGGCTCTCTGGTACACAGAGCCACGGCTTAACGTCCCATCTGACGGACGACAGCCTTTACAAGCCCACCGGTGTCCCCTACTGACCGTAGGCAGGGCGGGGAGTTTTGCGGAGATAAATCTCAACGCTGACCCAGCTGGGACTCGAACCTGGGAACTACAGATTACGAGGCTGGCGCGCTACCGACTGAGCCACCACCGCCCCCAACTCCGTAGGCCTTTGCTGCTGCAAATAATTACGCAATGAGGTGGAGAACCGCACACTTTGCAGGTTCTCGCTTTATCGACCTCAAACTCGGCGAAAGGAACATTAACATTTGCCTACAATGTGGTTCACACAGAATCCACAGAACTGTATCAGATTTGCCAAGAATCTTGATTCTCACTTAGAATCGAACCCACTCCTTAAGGGTTTTGTTCGAGTCAAAGCGGCGTTTCCTTGACGCATGTTCGAACGTCCTTACTGCTTGACAGCTACGCTCAAGACTGATGTTCCCTTAATACTCGGCTCGATTCCTGCGCTGGGGGCGGGGGTGGCTCAGTCGGTAGCGCGCCAGGCTCGTAATCTGTAGTTCCCAGGTTCGAGTCCCAGCTGGGTTAGCGTTGAGATTTATCTCCGCAAAATTTCCCCGCCCTGCACACGGTCAGTAGGGGACACCGATGGTCTTGAAAAGGACGCCGTCCGTCGGATGGGACGTTAAGCCGTGGCCCCGTGTGTGGGAGAGCCATACCCTATGCACATTAAAGAACACGCTGGATGACCTTGACGGGAGGCTACCATCTGTCTCCCAAAAGCTGTTCCAGTGGGTCCCCTTCCTTCAACCTTCACTGAACCTTCGGGATCCATGTGACCTGGCCATTTAGCCCATGGTGTGCAAAAAAGTGCCGCTCAGAGGTAAAACAGTCCAATCCAATCTCATAAAACGGTTAGAAGTTAGAGAGCTTCTAAGTTATATAACATTGAGGAATATTGTCATAGTTTATTCAGCACTGAGTGTGCTTTATCAAATTCAGTCTTTCTGAAGAAAAATGTACCCTAAATTTCTTAAACTAAACGTCGTTTCTGAACTAACCTGGGTGTTATTTTCTGACAAGCCCATTTAACTGAATCGTGTAAACTCCAGATTATCCGTAAGCGAATTATCCTTGATTAAAAATGCACCTGGGTGAAGATTATCCGTGCTCATGGATCATCAAGAGTTCTTGAAATCTTGACAAATATTAAAATTCATTTCACGTTTTGAAGAAACAAAATTATTGAAGAAACAAAACAATTATTATGTAGTTTTATATTCATAACAGTATGTGCACATAATTTCTACTGTGACAAATCACTTTTATTAACTCAGTTTAAGATTTTAAATCAGTCCACTCGATTTAGGGCTGCAATTTAGTTGCGAGTTGGTTATCTGCATCGTACTGAAATCTAACCTAGGGAGAAATTTCTAATTGTTACCCGATGAAATTTTATTACTACGTGCAAAAGGTAACTACTATTCGATAGGTTTAAAAACAACTCTTACCCCAGACTCTCCCTCAACAGAGGCCCACCAGTGCAGCAAGTCCAGGATCCATAATCAAGCTCAAATCCATAAACAAGTCCAGTCTTGTAGGACCCTGTGAAGTTGGCCACTCCTCAGCAGGTCAATCTGAATATGTTCAGGATCCATAATCAAGCTCAAATCCATAAACAAGTCCAGTCTTGTAGGAGGACCCTGTGAAGTTGGCCACTCCTCAGGGTTGAAAAAAAAGAAAAAAGTGGCCATAGATGACCAGATCAGTAGGTCATACTGAGCTGGCAGCCCTCCCCTTCCGTTCCCTTCCAAAAGAGAATATCTCTTTTGAAAGGTACTAACGGCCTGCACCACGAGAAGGCGGGGTCGGACATTAGGTGCTAGACCTGGCCGGTTCTGTGCATCATCACTAGGGATTGGTACACAGCTCTCCTTCCAGTTTACGCCTAGATACCATTTACAGGCCAATCTGAATATGAGTGAAATGAAAAACAAGTACGTGACACGAAGGTTGCCAAATCACTAATTTCTAAAAAATCGTTGCCAAATATTTTTTCGGAATTCTGTAATCAATCATATAGTGTTCGGATATTTTTTTGAGCGACTGTACACTATAAGTCGGTTATTGGGTATCGGTGGTCAATGATATCGGTTGCTTTATAAGATTCGAAATCCAAGACACGTAGCAAGATCATGAGGAGCCGAGCCAACTTTTTAAACGCACTGGAACCCTCGTTGTCTGAAAGAAAAAATGAAAATTAAAAGCAGTTTCGTGGAAAAAATTTGTATTGTCATAATGAACGAAAAATTTGTTTAATATATTAATCTAAGATTCTCTATTAACTAGTTGCCAACAGTACGTTTATTATCGTACTTTTACCATAATATTTTTTGAGATGCTATAACGCTTTGAATTTCACAACGAAACTTACGATAATGTGACTGGTGGAAATGACATTCCGAAAAATTGATTTTTGAGAGAGGCACAAGAAAATTATATAAAAATTTTGCAATTTGTTACGGAAGTTGAATTGTATGTACAATGAAACGAATGTTTTAAAGTTTGCATTTTTTTTTAATTCTAACAAAATTTACTCTTAAATATTTTTGAATAATAAGACGCTCAGGAAGCACGTGAAAATTTCTGTCTGTGTGTGTGTGTGTGTTGGGGAGGGGCGAAGTGAGCCGATAGCGCTCCGGAGTCGTTGGCAGAATCTGCAGTTCCCAGGTTCGAGTCCCAGCTGAGGGAGTGTTGAGATTTATCTTTGCTAAACTCCCATCTTGCTCTCATTCAGAAAGGAGACACCGATGGATTTGGAAAAGCCACCGCCGTCGGATGAAAGATAAAGCTGGGGAACCCCTGTGCATACCCTTGTGAAAACGGAACACCTATCCTGAGCGAAGGGCGGGGGTGGCCCAGTCGGTAGCGCGCCAGGCTCGTAATCTGTAGTTCCCAGGTTCGAGTCCCAGCTGGGTCAGCGTTGAGATTTATCTCCGCAAAATTCCCCGCCTGCCCACGGTCAGTAGGGGACACCGATGGGCTTGGAAAGCCGCCGTCCGTCGGATGGGACGTTAAACCGCGGCCCCGTGTGCGGGAGAGACATACCCTGTGCACGTTAAAGAACACGCTGGGTGGCCTTGACGGGGGACTAACATCTGTCTCCCAACAGCTGTTCCAGTGGGTCCCCTCCCTCAACCTTCTCTGAGCCTTCGGGGTCCATGTGACCTGGCCATTTAGCCCATGGTGTGCAAAAAAAGTGCCGCTCAGAGGTAAAACAACCCACAACCCACTCAAGCATTCATTCCTTTGTGTTGTGTTTTTCCTTTTTTTGTTTTTCCAAAAACGAACGTGTATTTATTGTTGAGACTTATTGTGCATACAAATATTACAAACGTGGGAGAGAGGAGTTTGAGTTGAAGTTTTTTCAGTCTGCAGTGCCCAACAAGTCGACAATATCTCGTTTGATTGATAAATTTCGTGACACTGGGTCTGTACAGGATCGAAAGAGCCCATCAGTGCTAACTGCTAAAGTTCTTGATGATGTGTCTCAGCGTTTAACTCGCTCACCCAGAAAATCTCTTAGAAAGTTATCTTCACAGGTTGAACTGTCACCAGCTACTGTTTTCAGGGCTAAAAAAGAAGTTAAAATTTCATGCCTACCGCATTGGTGTCATTCATAAACTGAAAGAAACTAGACCATGAAAACGTTTACAGTGCTGTCATTGGTTTGGTTCTTTTGTTGATGAAAATAGAATTGAGGTATTGGACCGTGTTTATTTCAGTGATGAGGCTTGGTTTCACTTGGATGGGTATGTGAACAGTCTAATATGGAGCAGTGAAAATTCTCACACTTTTCACGAACGACCATTATACGCAACAAAAATTGGTGTTTGATGTGCAATTTCCCGTCGTCGTGTGATAGGGCCTTTATTTTTTACTCAACTCTAACTGGTGAAGTTTATCGTGACCTAATCCAACAATTTATTGCACTATTGGGTTGGGTTGTTTTACCTCTGAGCGGCACTTTTTTGCACACTATGAGGCTAAATGGCCAGGTCACATGGACCCCGAAGGTTCAGAGAAGGTTGGGGGAGAGGACCCACTGGAACAGCTGTTGGGAGATAGATGGTAGCCTCCCGTCAAGGCCATCCAGCGTGTTCTTTAACGTTGGGTTGTTTTACCTCTGAGCGGCACTTTTTTGCACACCAGGGGCTATAAATGGCCAGGTCACATGGACCCCGAAGGCTCAGAGAAGGTTGGGGGAGGGGACCCACTGGAACAGCTGTTGGGAGACAGATGGTAGCCTGCCGTCAAGGCCATCCAGCGTGTTCTTTAACGTGCATAGGGTATGGCTCTCCCGTACACGGGGCCACGGCTTAACGTCCCATCCGACGGACGGCGGCCTTTCCAAGCCCAGCGGTGTCCCCTACTGACCGTGGGCAGGACGGGGAATTTTGCGGAGATAAATCTCAACGCTGACCCAGCTGGGACTCGAACCTGGGAACTACAGAATACGAGCCTAACGCGCTACCGACTGAGCCACCCCCGCCCCTATTGCACTATTGAATGTGAATAAACGAGAGTGTTGGTTTCAACAAGGAGGCGCGGTCGCTCATACTGCAAATGACACAATGGTCATGTTGCAGGAATTTTTTGGTGATCATTTGATTTCAAAATATTTGTGGCCTTCAAGATCCCCAGATCTTACTCCTCCAGATTTTTTCCTTTGGGGATATCTCAAACGTGTAGTGTTTGGAAACAATCCTCATACACTTGAAGACTTGAAGGCTAACATTGAAAGATAGATTTTAAACATAAGAAAACAAACATTACGAAAGTGACTGCAAATGTGAAACGGGTACGAACCTGCATCCAGGTTGCAGGAAATCATTTTCAACATCTGTTGTAAAGATAGATATATGTCTAATTTGCATCTTTTGAAATTTGTCTCTTTTGTCAAGTTTAAATTCGGGGCGGGGGTGGCTTAGTGGGTAGCGCGCCAGGCTCGTAATCTGTAGTTCCCAGGTTCGAGTCCCAGCTGGGTCAGCGTTGAGATTTATCTCCGCAAAATTCCTTGCCTTGTCCACGGTCAGTAGGGGACACCGATGGGCTTGGAAAGGCCGCCGTCCGTCGGATGGGACGTTAAGCCGTGGCCCCGTGTGCGGGAGAGACATACCTTGTGCACGTTAAAGAACACGCTGGATGGCCTTGACGAGAGGCTACCATCTGTCTCCCAACGCTGTTCCAGTGGGTCCCCTCCCCCAACCTTCTCTGAGCCTTCGGGGTCCATGTGACCTGGCCATTTAGCCCATGGTGTGCAAAAAAGTGGCTCTCAGAGGTAAAACAACCCAACTTGTCAAGTTTATATAAAAAAAAATACAATAGAGTGTTGCGTCCTTTTTGAAACACCCTGTATATATATTTCACTGTTTAGAGAGAATAATTCCTAAACCAGAAAGTCGAATCATCTCTGGCGGATTGGAATCCAAACAACAAAAAAATCGCAATTTTTCTTCCCTACTCGTTAGAAAAGGGAAAATCGCGACTTTCAACGCAAATACTTTCACTCCTGCACACCACTCTTCAAATGTCAAATACTTAGTTTAAAAAAACTTCAAACCTAGAAACATCACATTGCGAGTGAATCGTTTTATTCGTAAAATGCGAATAGTGTTATTTGCTTAGTAAATATATCCAATCACAAAGAATTCTTCACTTATTTCTTAAAAAGGAAAAAAAAAACAATATTGAATGTTTACAGACAATAAACTGAAAACAAAAACTCTTTTTTTTTAAATGAACTAAACATTGAAACGGCGTTTCTTTTGGTGCCTGTGCAATTGTGTCATAGTTGTGGTGGACAATGACAGTAATGAAAAAGTTCTATTGTTCTTTGCGTAGCCGTCCCATGGCCGAATGGTTAGCGCGCTTGGTTACTGATCTAAGGGCCCTGGTTCGAGCCCCGGATAAGGCATGGGTGTGTGTGTGTTGTTTTTCTGCTGAGGTCCTGCCATCCTCTCAGACCTTCTACTGTGGCATATAAACTGACAGGCTCCTGTCAGACCTCTGTGACAAGCAGTTGCTTGACGGGGTATTTATTTAGCAGTCCCGTGGCCGAGTGGTTAGCGCTCTTGGCTACTGTTCTAAGGGACCTGGGTTCGAGCCCGGATAAGGCATGGATGTGTGTGTTGTTTTTCTGCTGAGGTCCTGCCATCCTCTCAGACCTTCTACTGTGGCATTTAAACTGACAGGCTCCTGTCAGACCTCTGTGGCAAGCAGTTGCTTGAGGGGGTATTTATTTAGCAGTCCCGTGGCCGAGTGGTTAGCGCTCTTGGCTACTGTTCTAAGGGACCTGGGTTCGAGCCCCGGATAAGGCATGGATGTGTGTGTTGTTTTTCTGCTGAGGTCCTGCCATCCTCTCAGACCTTCTACTGTGGCATATAAACTGACAGGCTCCTGTCAGACCTCTGTGGCAAGCAGTTGCTTGAGGGGGTATTTATTTAGCAGTCCCGTGGCCGACTGGTTAGCGCTCTTGGCTACTGTTCTAAGGGACCTGGGTTCGAGCCCCGGATAAGGCATGGGTGTGTGTGTTGTTTTTCTGCTGAGGTCCTGCCATCCTCTCAGACCTTCTACTGTGGCATATAAACTGACAGGCTCCTGTCAGACCTCTGTGGCAAGCAGCTGCTTGAGGGGGTATTTATTTAGCAGTCCCGTGGCCGAGTGGTTAGCGCTCTTGGCTACTGTTCTAAGGGACCTGGGTTCGAGCCCCGGATAAGGCATGGATGTGTGTGTTGTTTTTCTGCTGAGGTCCTGCCATCCTCTCAGACCTTCTACTGTGGCATATAAACTGACAGGCTCCTGTCAGACCTCTGTGGCAAGCAGTTGCTTGAGGGGGTATTTATTTAGCAGTCCCGTGGCCGAGTGGTTAGCGCTCTTGGCTATTGTTCTAAGGGACCTGGGTTCGAGCCCCGGATAATAGGCATGGCTGTTTGTGTCGTTTTTCTGCTGAGGTCCTGTCATCCTCTCAGACCTTCTACTGTGGCATATAAACTGACAAGCTCCTGTCAGACCTCTGTGGCAAGCAGTTGCTTGAGCGGGTATTTATTTTTATTTTTTTTATTAGTCTTTGCGTAGTAAATTTTAATACGGCGAAATGGAGTAACATTCCATTTGATCTGTTTCTGATAACAGTGGATTTATTCAGATTCTTGTTAAACATTGAATCCTTTTTTTTAAACTTTGCTTCGAAGCAAAACCCATCTTAATGCATTGTCTCAGTCTTTCCCATGTGAGACGATGCTGTCGCGTGCTTATGACGTCCAGATGACTTATTCAGCGGAAAGACGGACGCGCATGTGATATCCAATATCGCCAAAACGAATCCATCTCCCTTCTGTCTTTGGTGCCCGTCTCGTGAGTATCTCTTTATTCTCTCGTGTCTTACAGAAGAACATTCGATTGGAAACTCGCTGTCGCGCACATCTGATCCGCGAGTGCGCGCGCCCCGTGCTCTCGCGTTTGCCGTTCGCCAAAGAATAACTGCTCGCCTCCTTCTACTCAATCGTCGACTGGACACAGAAAATGCTTTTATCTTCTTCGAAACGCTAATACGCCAGGACGCTTTGCTAGTGACAAAATAAAGGCTTCTGGCAGTTGTATATTCTTCCTTCTGACGCACTAAATTTCCTGTCTATTTTCATTCCCTGGGATACAAATGTCGGAGAGCTGCGAGAGTGAAGAGCCGTGTTCTGTCTTTATTTCCTTCGGACATTTTTCTTTTTTATTTCTTTTTTTATTTCTTTTTTTATTTCTATCTAACGTTAGAGAAGGCGGGTGGGGAGGCAATTGTTTCGTATCGTGACTGAGACCTCGGTTTTTATTGGTTTCGATGAAAAGGAAATGCCCCCCCCCCCCCCAAAAAAAAAAAAAAAAAAACGAAATTTTCTTTACACGACTTCGTAAATTTTTATTTTAAGGGTTAACGTCATAATGAAAGTTTGTTTTATTTGGCTTTGAAATGCAACTAATCTTGTCTTTAATAATACACGTCCCGATTGAATAAGTAGTACAGTCGCTCAAAAGAGTATCCGAACACTATAATTGATTACAGAATTCAGAGAGGGGCGGGGGGGGGCTTAGTCGGTAGCGCGCCAGGCTCGTAATCTGTAGTTCCCAGGTTCGAGTCCCAGCTGGGTCAGCGTTGAGATTTATCTCCGCAAAATTCCCCGCCCTGCCCACGGTCAATAGGGGATACCGATGGGCTTGTGAGTTCTCACTTTCTAACCAATCTTCGAAGCATTGTAGAGATTGAACTCTTCTGAAGGCATCCCTAGGTCGTAGATTATATCTAGACGTTTGTCGTGTCTCCGTTTCTACAACTTTGGGTATAGTCTGTGAACTCTGGTCGTTTCCAGAATATTCATCCCTTTGCAATAGTGTTAGTGGTATCTTAACAGGTAAGGATTCGATTGATTGTTCCTCCGTCATTACAGGTTGTTTTCTCTGTCGTCCTCCATACGTTGTAATGTGAAATCCTTCATCCTCTGTTCTGTCTACTTCTTCCCAAATTTGATCGATGCGATTCTTAATTATTAGTTCCCTTTCTGGCAATCTGGGCAAAGTTTTGGATTCCTCTTCACCTACAAATTCCTCAAATGGTCTGTGTATATTTGCTTTAAACAAACGATCCACGTGTACAATCTTCACTTTTTTCGGGTCGCGAATCAAAGAAATCTCAAACGTGACAGGTGAGAGCTGTTTTGTGACCCTGTATGGTCCACTGGACAGTCTCGCTAACTTCTTACTTCGTCCTGGTTTTACTACTGGGGTATATAGATAAACTGAGGAACCTAATTTTATCTGTTTATCTTTCGCTATCTTACTTCTTTGCAAATGTTGTTTTTCAGACGCTTGTTCAAGATTTTCTTTCACAATTTCATATGCACGTTGCATCCTTCCCACAAATTGTTCCGAATAGTTTTGAACATCTGCATACGAAAATTGTGGTGGGGCTGTGTGTTGCAATTTAAAATCATCTGCAGACAGAGGCTTAACTCTCTTGTTTCTACATTTGGGAACATCAGTGTGTCTAACTTTGACTGGTTCAACAGTTACCAGTTTAGATCCCTTATTTAACCACACTGGTTCGGAAGAAAGGTTTGCTACTCTAACACTCAGTGTACACTCAGCGTTAAGAGTATTCACTGATCTAGCGACACAGAAATCTTTGAATCGATTCTGTTCATTGGGTTGAACTAGAACAATGTCTTTACTTTGAAAAGGATATATGTCTTCAAGCTGGACAGAAATTATCCTTTCGGTTCTAGGAAAAATTCTTTCCTTTCTTATAATTCTAGCAAATTTTTTCTTTTTGGGTACAGTAGAAATAAAATTTACATGAGCACTTCCATCATTCATTTTCCTTTTGACTGTGTTCCCAGTTACTGTTAAAATTCCTCTTCCCACATCAAAGTTAAATCGGTGATGCCTTAACAAATCTATCCCAAAAAGAGTATTGTACTGTTTACTCATTTCCTGTCGTGTCACAAAAATCGGATACTTGAAAGATTTGCCAGAGAGTTCAAACTGGATTTCATAGCATCCTTCAATCGGCAAAGATTCACCTGTTATTCCGAATATTTTAACATCTGTTTGTATCCGTCTCACAGGCATTTTAGCACAAACTCTTTTAAATGTTCTCATATTCATGAGAGAAACCGACGCTCCCGTGTCAACGAGTATGCGAAGGGGAACATTCCCAGATGATCCTTTCACAATGGGAAGATGTGAATCATGTTTTGTTGCGATGAACCTAACTGCAGGGAAATTTATTATTCCTTTCTCTGGAGCCGATACGCCCTGCTTTGTTCGACTCCCTCTGCGTTTAAAGGATTAGCATTAGCGTTTGCGCACCTATCGATTTGATAGTTCATTTGTTGGTCTGGATCATTCCTTGCAATGGGAAATTTCCTATCTCCTCTCGTATTTTGGCACACAAAATCTGGGATTTTCTCTACTTTGTCCAAATACCGAAATTTGAGGAGGCACATTACGATTTCTGACTTCAGGAAATTTTGGGTTAATTCTTTTTGTACAATTCCTCGCAATATGTCCCTTTCCACGACAATAAAAACAAACTGTCTGCGAGTTTGTCCATCTTGGAGTTTGTCGGGGAGAGTTTCTCCCAAAATTAACTCTCCTGCGAAAAACTTGAAGTTCACCTCTTTCTGACTGCATACTACAGAAAGTTTCTTTTACTTGTGTCTGGGGGATGTATGTATTATGATTTCTATATTCCCCAGGGGTAGTTTTCGAATCTACTGCATTAATTCCCATGTTCTGAATCTGTTCGGTCAAAAGTTGAAGTGTTTTATCCGTTTTATCACACTTGTACCTCAGTTCCTCCATAATTACGTATATTGACTCGGAATCATTTACATTTTTATTTCCCTGTATTGCATTTACTTCTCTCGTTTTGGACATTAACAAATTATTTTGTTGTTCCTGCACAGCAAAATCTAGAGCTTGATCAAAATTAAGGGGATTCCTGCTCAATACAGGTCGTTTGACTTTATCCGAAAGTCCCGCGACAAATTGACATAAAAGTGTTTGATCTCGAAGCGTTTTCACTTCCTGTGATTCCTCCGATTTTTGTGGCATATATTTATGCACCAAAGCTCTCAATCTAGTGGAGTACGTTATCACATCTTCCTGAATAGTTTGTTTTGCTGTGGTGAACTTATGAAGTCTCACCGAAAGAGGTTCCTTTGCATCGAATCTATCGATTACACACTTCTGAAAATTTCCCAATTGTGTTTCTTTCCTGAGCTCAGAAGACTCAGTTAAAAATTCCATCGCCTTTCCCCTGAATTTAGATTTTATAACGGTTAATGCGACCTGATCCGACCATCCTGAGATTTTCGACACTTCCGACACAGTTTCGAAAAATTGTTCAGCCGTCCCGCCAGGATCTGTGGCATTATAGACAGGAACCAAATGAATGAATCCGGCAATGTTCGCAAAAGAGTTTTGGGCACTGTTGTTTCCATTGTTCGCACTAGGGACTTCCTGGGTTTCTATATTAATCGTGGGAAGATCTGATGTTTCGGTCGTGGTGGGTGACGAAGCTTGTGCCATTTTTTTTTTTAAATTTTACACACTAAAACTTATTTTCTACTTTACAACTAAAATTTAGTACTTAATATGCTAAACTTTTCTTAAAATCTTTTTCTCAGCATTAACATGAGCTGGGAATAATTATATCTTAACTCTAATCAACTTAATCAGAATTGGAAACAAATTCAATACCCTTAATGCAAATTGATTGTTGTCACTTTCTAACAGAATTATCTTACTTTAATATACTCTTGATACACTTGATTTCTCATAAATATTCCAATTTTTCGTCACAACAAAAGTTTTAGATTATTTATCAATTTAATAATCTATTTACCTCTCTACTCAACCTGGTTCTTTTTAATAATCGTTTATCTCTACTCAACCTGGTCCTGTCGCAAGGACGCCAGTTGTCACCCGCAACTTTTTCCTCTTCGAGGCATACGGTATGAATTTAAAATGTTCCGCGTTTACTAAAATAATTATCTTATCTAGAACTGCATGTCAATAGCTTGATGATCTGACTTCGAAATTTTATGCCTTCAAACAAATATTTTTGAAAGAGTGGCCGAAAGAAGATTTTAGATTCGAACCAGGAACAATCTACAAGCTAGCAATACGCAGTTCCGTATTCTCTAACTGTAGTTGCGACGAGTAAGAGATTTCACATGATTGACCAAGACCCAATTTTTGTTTGAACAATAACAAAAATTTTGAATTTATTTAAATTCAACACTTAACAAAGTTCCACCACTGGCTTATAAAGGTGGATGATTTTACATTACAATTAATTGAATAAGTACTCACTCCATTCAGGTAAGCTTAAGTTCGAACAACACTCAAACAAAATAATGAAAGTAAAACTTAAAAGTGAAAGTGACAACAAGCAGAGTAAGTTAAATTAAAATAACTCTACCATTTTGAAGTTTCTCCGGAACGAGAACTGTATTCTGCTAAGTTATTGTGATGTGCACACGGCGTAAATTTTCATGAAACACCCACTCCAGATTTCTCTGATCGTGGTTTTTCCCAAGCAAAGCAGATTTCTTTAAATTTCGCCTAACATACTTAGGTAAAAGTTTATCATCTCACTAATTTAAGAGATGTCTAATTTAACACTTTCCCTCCCTAAATCATGGCCTAAAAGTCAGTCCAGTGAATTTCACTAAAGTTGGACTTAGCAAAGATAGCAAAAGAAAGATAGAAAAAGACCAAACCCTGGTCTGTTAGTCTGATCAACCCACACCGAACTGTTCCTCCCGGGTCGAGCGTGACAATATCTTTCTGGCAACCCTGGGAACTCTCGACCAAAAAGGGCCAATCAGAAGAGAGCCCTGGGCAAAACCCGACTCCACTTCCATATTTCACAAGTGAGATGGAGCTCTGCTGCCAGCCAACACTCGCATTCCTCTCGAAGGCCAATGTCTGCTTTTGGGCGAGCTGAAATTGTTTCACAAGACACCTCTCGTCTCCGTACATTAGCCAAGTTCCCTCTTGGCAACCAATGTAAACAGATGAAACGGAACCCTGAATGAAATTCGCAACGGAGATGTTGCACCCATTAACCTCCGAAGACATCTCCAGACACAAAGTGGTTGCATCAGGATAGAAATGAAATGCAGTATATAAAAAAAATTAAAATCAATAAAATCAATAGGTCTGCGACCTATCACTGCTATCAAATTTTCCAGCTTACACGACTCTTCAAATGCGTAGGTATTAATGCTGAAAATCGAGATTTCGATACATTTGATTGAGATCTTTAATTCATCTTCAGTCATATTTGGACATAAAAAACTTATTTTAGAAGTTGTAGAGCTTCAAAGTAAGTCTCCTATTGACATAACATACAATTGTAACAATTGCCCACCAGTGTATATACGACGAGGTTACATGGCTATGTTTTCAGAGGCCCGTAGACTATCACATATGAGGGCGGCAGTGGCTCAGTCGGTAGCGCGCCAGGCTCTAATCTGTAGTTCCCAGGTTCGAGTCCCAGCTGGGTCAGCGTTGAGATTTATCTCCGCAAAATTCCCCACTCTGCCCACGGTCAGTAGGGGACACCGATGGGCTTGGAAAGGCCGCCGTCCATCGCATGGGACGTTAAGCCGTGGCTCTCTGTGCGGGAGAGCCATACCCTGTGCACGTTAAAGAACACACTGGATGGCCTTGACGGGCGGCTACCATCTGTCTCTCAACAGCTGTCCAATGGGTCCCCTCACCCATCCTTCTCTGTACCTTTGAGAGCGGGGGTGGCTCAGTCGGTAGCGCGCCAGGCTGGAAATCTGCAGTTGCCAGGTTCGAGTCCCGTTGAGATTTATCTCCGTAAAATTCCACGCCCTGCCCACGGTCAGTAGGGGACACCGATGGGCTTGGAAAGGCAGCCGTCCGTCAGATGGGACGTTAAGCCGTGGCCCCATGTGCGGGAGAGCCATACCCTGTGCACGTTAAAGAACACACTGGGTGGCCTTGACGGGAGGCTACCATCTGTCTCCCAACAGCTGTTCCAGTGGGTCCCCTCCCCCAACCTTCTCTGAGCCTTCGGGGTCCATGTGACCTGGCCATTTAGCCCATGGTATGCAAAAAAGTGCCGCTCAGAGGTAAAACAACCCAACCCAACTATCACATATCCTTACCCCACCATCGGTTGGGTTGCATTACCACTGAGCGGCACTTTTTTGCACACAATAATGGGTTAAATGACAAGGTCACAAGAATCCCGAGACCTCAGAAAAGATTTGGGACAGCTATTGGCCACTGGAACAGCTATTGGGAGACAGATGGTAGTCTCCCGTCAAGGCAATCCATCTTCTTGTTCTTTAACGTGCACAGACCACGGCTTATAACGTTCCATCCGACGGATGGCTACCTTTCCAAGACCATCGGTATCCCCTACTGACATAGGGCAGGGTAGGAAGTTTTGCAGAAAAAAATCTTAACGTTGGCCCAGGAAGGACTCGAACTTAGGAACTACAGATTACGAGCCTGGCGCGTTACCGATTGAGCCAACCCCGCCCTATCGTTAACATGAGACATGAAATCCTGCCAAAGGAAAGGAATTGCAATTAGAGCCATTTCATTTGTAATGGAATCTAAGAATTAATATACGTATTAATTTTTCAACGTAGTTATTTAAATCTTACAATTCAAGGATGACATATGTATCCCACTGCGCCGCGGAAGCTTTGACCTCGATCAATTAGAGTGGGGAGGAGCGGGGTGGCTCAGTCGGTAGTGCGCCAGACTCGCAATCTGCAGCTCCCAGGTTCGAGTCCTAGTTGGGCCAGCGTTGAGATTTATCTCCGCAAAACTCCCCAGCCCTGCGCTCGGTCAGTAAGAAACACCGATGGTCTTGGAAAGACCCCCGCCGTCCGTCGGATGGAACCCCTTAGGCCGTGGCACCCTGTGTGGGAGAGTCATACCCTGTGCAAAAACACGTTGGATGGCCCCGATGGGAAGTTACCATTTGTCTCCTAACACCAGTCCAGTAAGTCCCTTCCTCAATGGGGAGGGGATGGCTCAGTCGGTAGCGCGCCAGGCTCGTAATCTGTAGTTCCCAGGTTCGAGTCCCAGCTGGGTCAGCGTTGAGATTTATCTCCACAAAATTCCCCGCCCTGTCCACGGTCAGTAGGGGACACCGATGGGCTTGGAAAGGCCGCCGTCCGTAGGATGGGACGTTAAGCCGTGGCCCCGTGTGCGGGAGAGCCATACCCTGTGCACGTTAAAGAACACGCTGGATGGCCTTGACGGGAGGCTACCATCTGTCTCCGAACAGCTGTTCCAGTGGGTCCCCTCCCCCAACCTTCTCTGAGCCTTCGGGGTCCATGTGACCTGGCCATTTAGCCCATGGTGTGCAAAAAAGTGCCGCTCAGAGGTGAAACAACCCAACCCTTCCTCAACCTACTTTATGCCCTCGGGGTCTTGTGATCTGGCCATTGCGTGTCAAAAAGTGCCGCTGAGAGGTAAAATAGCCCAACCTTGATCAACATGTTTTATGCAAATTCATCTCATTTTCATGACCTTGTAGTAATCACTAAAACTGATAGCTGAACGAAATATGTGCGAATTCACAAGAAATGCAGTTATTTAAAAAATATTTTTCGTTTATTATTAACTGTTTTTTGTGGGGCGTCGGTTAATTTTGGTTACCTCAATCTCAGAGATTGATGTAATTCATCCTTGAACTGGATGCTTACTGTTATATAAAGTCATGAAATATTAATACAATTATAATGCAAACAAAAATTAACAATTTCATAAAGCTAACGATAACTTCTTTCCAATTAATAACAAATAAATATCACCCACTCATTCGTCACATTTTAAGGCCATTTTGTTGACATTTTCTGATCAATTCACTCTTCAGTTTCTGCAACTAATGTCTGCTGCCTCAGTCATTTGAGAGCTTTCAAAAGAAAATGTATACTGAAACAACCGTCAGATGTTAAACAAAACTGCAACAAAATATTGAGATATGGATTGGGTTGTTTTACCTCTGAGCGGCACCTTTTTGCACACCAACGCTGACCATAGGCTAAATGGCCAGGTCACAAGGACCCCGAAGGCTCAGAGAAGGTTGGGGGAGGGGACCCACTGTAACGGCTGTTGGGAGACAGATGGTAGCCTCCCGTCAAGGCCATCCAGCGTCTTCTTTAGCGTGCACAAAGTATGGCTCTCCCGCACACAGAGCCACGGCTTAACGTCCCATCCGACGGACGACGGCCTTTTCAAGCTCATCGGTGTCCCCTACTGACCGTGGACAGGGCGGAGAATTTTGCGGAGATAAATCTCAACGCTGACCAAGCTGGGACTCGAACCTGGGAACTACAGATTACGAGCCTAGCGCGATACCGACTGAGCCACCCCCGCCCCATATTGAGATATGTGTTTCAAACATACCTCAAATAACTCTCCACTTTTCCCCCATCAAATATGGTGAAAGAGCTAAAGCACGTTTCAACGAAGGCTGTGATCATTTCCAACATCTCGTGCAATTCCCATTGATTTTAAATTCAAATTTTGTAAATGATGAATAGAACCCAGTACAGTGGTTGGGTTGGGTTGTTTTACCTCTGAGCGGCACTTTTTTGCACACCATGGGCTAAATGGCCAGGTCACATGGACCCCGTAGGCTCAGAGAAGGTTGGGGGAGGGGACCCACTGGAACAGCTGTTGGGAGACAGATGGTAGCCTCCCGTCAAGGCCATCCAGCGTGTTCTTTAACGTGCACAGGGTATGGCTCTCCTATACACGGGGCCACGGCTTAACGTCCCATCCGACGGACGGCGGCCTTTCCAAGCCCATCGGTGTCCCCTACTGACCGTGGGCAGGACGGGGAATTTTGCGGAGATAAATCTCAACGCTGACCAAGCTGGGACTCGAACCTGGGAACTACAGATTACGAGCCTAGCGCGATACCGACTGAGCCACCCCCGCCCCATATTGAGATATGTGTTTCAAACATACCTCAAATAACTCTCCACTTTTCCCCCATCAAATATGGTGAAAGAGCTAAAGCACGTTTCAACGAAGGCTGTGATCATTTCCAACATCTCGTGCAATTCCCATTGATTTTAAATTCAAATTTTGTAAATGATGAATAGAACCCAGTACAGTGGTTCCAACCTTCGGATCACGACTTGATCACGTTGGTGGGTTCGCTATGAAATTGCCTAAAGTAATGCTCAGATATTGATTTTCGCAAAGTTCTACGTAAAATCATGTAATATAACATGGCCGAATGCATTCATTCATTTTTATGGTTAAAACCTGGGCTACACAGCAAGTAGACACAATCAGAAAGTTATCAGGGACAATAAACTAAAAAGAAATTTGAATTAGCTCCATATCATTTAACTGTATTTGAAACTAAAAGTGATTGACGAAATTGGGCATTCTGGAAGGGGAAAACGGATTCGTTAGTAAAAGTTTGTCAATATCCGAAACTATATATAGATTGTTGCGATGGAATGAATTTTTGAAAATGAGTGGGCTCTAGAAGGATCCGAGCATTTGGGAGGAATTTCGAAGATATCAGATATTGGGTCATGAAGGTCTCAGAAACATCGAGATGATCGGTCATGAAGTCTTCAAAAAACAGATATTAGAATCGGAACCCGAAATATATTGGCTACCACTAATTTAGTATCAAATATCGCTAATGATTTGGGGGCGGGGGTGGCTCAGTCGGTAGCGCGCCAGGCTCTAATCTGTACTTCCCAGGTTCGAGTCAAAGCTGGGTCAGCGTTGATATTTATCTCCGCAAAATTCCCCGCCCTGCCCACGGTCAGTAGGGGACACCGATGGGCTTGGAAAGGTCACCGTCCGTCGGATGGGACGTTAAGCTGTGGCCCCGTGTGCGGGAGAGCCATACCCTGTGCACGTTAAAGAACACGCTGGATGGCCTTGACGGGAGTCTACCATCTGTCTCCCAACAGCCGTTCCAGTGGGTCCCTTCCCCCAACCTTCTCTGAGCCTTCGGGATCCATGTGACCTGGCCATTTACCCCATGGTGTGCAAAAAAGTGCCGCTCAGAGGTAAAACAACCCAACCCAACTACGTATAAAAATTTTAAAGCCATTATTAAAATATAGTTAAGCTTCTTAAAACGGTACGATTTTATCCATTATCAAACTATCTATTTATCTGTTTTTTTTTATCGTCATTTAGCTACAAAATTTTACGCGATAATTGATTTTTTTTCTTCTAAATAAATGTTAATTTTTCGCATCCTCTCCATTAATAATCTGTCTCCTCGATGCTGACGTTGTCTTAAGCTTCTTTTCAAATGCATTTCCTCTCTATTACCTCTATTATAGATCATCGGAAGCATGACATATTTTCTCTATAAATCATCCTCTCTCTTGGTGTTCTCCTTTTTTGAAAAACACCCCCCCCCCCTCTGCACACCCTCCTCCCAACGCCAACACCGATACACATCGTTCATTATTTTTCTCGAAGCTCCTTCATTCATCTCTAGACACTTCAGAATAATAAAACAACGTGACTAAAAAAAAATGAGAGAAAGCCGAAACTTACCCATAATTATGCAAATAATTGATTTTCTAATTTCTTAAAGCCTCATCAAGCTCTGTTGATGGCTCTCCCCATATGCGTACATCGCACAACCTTTGTGTACGTTCCTTTAGGCGACCCATTAGACGGATAATTTAGCTGCCGACATGGCGTACCTACCTTATGCATCATTACCTGGCAAAATATTTCATTAGCGTCGAATTTTTTCTCTCTCTGTGTGTGTCTGTATGGATGTTCATGGTTCGGCATTTTCTTTCTTTTTGGAAATTTCTTCTTTTTTTTTTCATTCTCACAGTCATTATGTACAGTTCATAATGTGTTTTTTTTTTTTGCTTTACTAACCTTTCCGGCTGCACGCGCATAGCTTCTGGCCAATATTAGCATTCCATTCAGGGAGGGGAACGACAGGGAACAATGGAAACGGAAACCCATTCTTTTGCGCAATCTACACGTCATTAGCAATTTTTGGCGCCAATTTGTCAGCGCTTTCCCCCCCCCTCTTCTTAACGACATCCACAATGTTGGTCGAGCAATGGAGCCTTGAAACAGATGGCAAATGCAAAAACAACGCGTACGGCTCTCGTTTGTTGGGAAATCATTTCATTTAAAGACAAAACACTTTTTTAGCCTTTCGCTTCACAAAACACTTGAAGGCTGGGCTCTAGTAACAAAGAAAGTACTGGTGAAAAGATTTTTTGTTTCGATTTTGTTCTTTCAGTGGCATTTCCTTCCTGGTTGGGTTGTTTTACCTCTGAGCGGCACTTTTTTTCCACACCATGGGCTAAATGACCAGGTCACAAGGACCCCGAAGGCTCAGAGAAGGTTTTGGGGAGGGGACCCACTGGAACAGCTGTTGGGAGACAGATGGTAGCCTCCCGTCAAGGCCATCCAGCGTGTTCTTTAACGTGCACAGGGTATGGCTCTCCCGCACACGGTGCCACGGCTTAACGTCCCATCCGACGGACGGAGGCCTTTCCAAGCTCATCGGTGTCCCCTACTAACCGTGGGCAGGGCGGGGAATTTTGCGGAGATAAATCTCAACGCTGACCCAGCTGGGACTCGAACCTGGGAACTACAGATTACGAGCCCGGCGCGCTACCGACTGAGCCACCCCCGCCCCTTCCTTCCTGGTAGAGCCTAACATACGAGGAAGACGGGTTAAAGAGAGTTCAAGGGATATTTACTCCTCTTGGAAAAATTTTACTTGTTTAAAACAGGGGTGGCTCAGTCGGTAGTGCGCCAGGCTCGTAATCTGTAGTTCCCAGGTTTGAGTCCCAGCTGGGTCAGCGTTGAGATTTATCTCCGCAAAAATTTCCCCGCCCTGTACGCGGTCAGTAGGGGACACCGATGGGCTTGAAAAGGCCGCCGTCCGTCGGATGGTATGTTAAGTCGTAGCCCCGTGTGCGGGAGAGCCATACCCTGTGCACGTTAAAGAACACGCTGGATGGCCTTGACGGGAGGCTACCATCTGTCTCCCAACAGCTGTTCCAGTGGGTCCCCTCCCCCAACCTTCTCCTTGTGGCCTGGCCATTTAGACCATGGTGTGCAAAAAAGTGCCGCTAAGAGGTAAAACAACCCAATCCAACCATTCAAGAGGACGGGGGTATCTCAGTCGGTAGCGCGCCAAGCTCGTAATCTGTAGTTCCCAGGTTCGAGTCCCAGTTGGGTCAGCCTTGAGATTTATCTCCGCAAAATTTCCCCACCCTGCCCACGGTCAGTAGGGGACACCGATGGGCTTGAAAAGGCCACCGTCCGTCGGATGGTATGTTAAGTCGTAGCCCCGTGTGCGGGAGAGCCATACCCTGTGCACGTTAAAGAACACGCTGGATGGCCTTGACGGAAGGCTACCATCTGTCTCCCAACAGCTGTTCCAGTGGGTCCCCTCCCCCAACCTTCTCTGAGCCTTCGGGGTCCATGTGACCTGGCCATTTAGCCCATGGGGTGCAAAAAAGTGCCGCTCAGAGGTAAAACAACCCAATGGATTAAAAATTTTCGGGAGACAAAAAGAATTGATTTCGGCAGAGTTTATGTAAATGGTCACTTAAACCCTGAAAACAAGCAATTGTTGTACAAGGCCAAATGGGTCAACAGAAAGAACTTGTCTTCAGGTTTGTTTGGGTACGTGATTACAAAATTTACATGAGGAATGATGAAGGTACAGAAATAATTAGAATTTATAATAATTGTGATCTCGATTGTTTAAAATAAATTCTAAATTATATGACTTTTATGTTTTTGTTAAATTTAATTTGTTGAGATGGGGAGAAGAAATGTTGCAGTTAGATTTGATGACACGTTTATATCTAATTTTGTAGAAGAATGTTTACAAGAAACATTATCTATGGGGTAGTGGCCTAAGAATAATTCAAATAATTCACCGATTCGTTGTTCTTACTGTAATTTGTGTCAAAGAGGGAGAAATATCACTTTACGAAATTAAGGGTTATATAATGTCTTACAAATGTAGAGATGACGAAAAATCAGCAGGGTTTATAATATACAGGGTGTCTCAAAAATACAGGTACAAACTTTTAGGGGAGGTAGATAACATCTAAAGGAATGAGAATTGCATAGGAACCCATAACCGGAAACGTCATGGGAAAGTGGTAGCAGAGGTACAAGATCTGAAAGGACACTAGACATTAGTCTCCACGGCATCCAACACACTTTCTTCCATGGCGGGAGTACGCGTCGATCGTGGCCTGCCCTCACTTCTGCTACCTCTTAATGACCCATAATCGTACAAATTTGATGCGCACGCGCAAACAAACGGTGGCCCGTTACATGTCTGTGTGGGAAGCGTTCTTGATACATTCGTTGAGCGGCTCGTCCATTGCCCTCAGCTATTCCATACACTAAGTGCATGTCTGCCAGCTCCCTGTTCGAATACCTTTGCATGCTCTTCGTAAGCCGACTACCGCTCGAATGAGGAAATCCGAAATTTCCCCTCTAGCGCACTGATGAACAGCGCCGCCTATTGACTTACGGTGACGTTTCCCGTTATGGATTAATATGCAATTCTCATTCCTTTAGATGTTATCTACCTCCCCTAAAAGTTTGTACCTGTATTTTTGATACACCCTGTATATAAAGGATTTCTTAGTTGCTAGACAAAAGATATTTTAAAACAGCTGATTGTGCTGAAATTTCCCTAGAGTATGTAACATCAGTTTTAGTTCAATAGATCTGTATAGGTCACGTGAATATCAAAAAATTTGAATTTACAGAAGAGCCAGGAAATTTGCTGGAAAATATTGACACTAACTATATCTACAATAAACTATGACTATAACTACAATATAGACGTTTTAAATCCATGTATACAAACTAATAACTCTCTGTGTATGATTAAGTACAATGGATTTGTCAGATGTCACAATGAAATTACCAGAAAAGTCTCAAAAACGTATCTTGACCATTTAAATGCAATTTCCTTTCCATTTAAATGCAATTTTTTTTCCTAAAGAAATTTTAAGTTAAATGATTTAAAAACTTGTATAATTATAATTAAATTATCTGATCATTACTATGTAGGCGTTAATATTATATGTGGGTATAATAAAATTGAAATTTGCTGTGATAAGCTTTATTTGGTAAACAGGGTTAATACCAACCAACTGCGTGGATTAATCTTTTTTTTCTTGTAGAACATATTTATTAATAATATTCTACAAGAAGTTATATATTTATTTATATTACTATAAGAGTTCTAATTTATTTATTAAGAATAAATAAAGAAGACATTTTTTTTCGAAACAAAATTATATATCACAAGTTAAATTGTAATAAAAAAGTTTGCCATTGTGTATAAAATATCTGGTAGTAATCATAGAAGTGGAACTTGGAAACCACAAATAGCTGCTGTTTTGAAGAAATTAAATTAGATTATTTCAGAAATTTATTTTATTAGGAATTTGTGGGCATTTCAACCTTGCTAATAATTTACAATGCGTGGGTGAAGTCTTATCTCTCATAATGGCATTCTATCATGGGGAGGAACGTTTTCGTCTACTATTAAAACCATTACAGTACGCCCAAAATCATATACTTTGGTGTATGAGTAAATTAAAGAAGTGTGAGCAAGTAATAAGAATATATTAAATTTTTAAATTTTGCAAACAAGAAAAATATAAATTTTTACTGCGCTAAAGCATCTGGAGAACAATTGTAATCCACAATTAGTTAGAATATTTGCGAGGGACACTCGACAATCTAAATATTTCTAAAATTGGGTTGGATTGTTTTACCTCTGAACGACACTTTTTTTGCCCACCATGGGCTAAATGGCCAGGTCACAAGGACCCCGAAGACTCAGAAAAGATTGGGGGAGGGGACCCACCGGGACAGCTGTTGGGAGACAGATGGTAACCTCCCGTCAAGGCCAACCGGTGTGTTCTTTAACGTTGGGTTGTTTTACCTCTGAGCGGCACTTTTTTGCACACCATAGGCTAAATGGCCAGGTCACAAGGACCCTGAAGGCTCAGAGAAGGTTAGAGGAGGGACCCATTGGAACAGCTGTTGGGAGACAGATGGTAGCCTCCCGTCAAGGCCATCCAGCGTGTTCTTTAACGTGCACAGGGTATGGCTCTCCCGCACAGGGACTCACGGCTTAACGTCCCATCCAGACGGACGGCGGCCTTTCCAAGTCCATCGGTGTCCCCTATTGACCGTGGGCAGGGCGGGGAATTTTGCGGAGATAAATCTCGACGCTGACCCAGCTGGGACTCGAACCTGGGAAAATATTTCTAAAAAACCTTACTGTTAATAAAAATATAATTACCAAACATTATGGTTTTTTGGGTTCTAAATTTTTTAATGCTTTACTAAATGAAATTCGGGGCGGGGGTGGCTCAGTCGGTAGCGCGCCAGGCTCGTAATCTGTAGTTCCCAGGTTCGAGTCCTAGCTGGGTCAGCGTTGAGATTTATCTCCGCAAAATTCCCCGCCCTGCCCACGGTCAGTAGGGGACACCGATGGATTTGGAAAAGCTGCCGTCCGTCGGATGGGGCGTTAAGCCGTGGCTCTGTGTGCGGGAGAGCCATACCCTGTGCACGTTAAAGAACACGCTGGATGGCCTTGACGGAAGGCTACCATCTGTCTCCCAACAGCTGTTCCAGTGGGTCCCCTCCCCCAACCTTCTCTGAGCCTTCGGGGTCCATGTGACCTGGCCATTTAGCCCATGGTGTGCAAAAAAGTGCCGCTCAGAGGTAAAACAACCCAACTAAATGAAATTAAGAAAATAATATTAAAACATACGTTAAGGAAGTTAAAAATTGGATATTAAATATTGAGAATATTAATATATTGTTCTAATCAAGCAACCGTGAGTTAATTGAAATCGTGTGATTGAATCGATTTCGATCTCCAAACTATTTTACTGAGCTGTAATTTTCCTTTGTTTACATATCTAGACTGTTTGTGTATACATGAAATTAATTATGCTAAATAACATCCACATACGAGTCATAGTTACTCTTGTGGATAAGAAAATCAGACTGGAGAAATGTATCTATATGCAGGCATTACTACTGTATATTTAGTTATGAAAACTACGTGTATTTTAGTATTATAATGTAATTACAATAATTGTACTTTTGTGTAACATGTACAGTGAAATGGTGCTGTACATGATCGCTGTTCTTGATAAGGCAATATAAAGTTACTTTCATGTTCCAATTTTGTTAATAATAAATAAATTAATTAATTTACAGCATAAATTTACATGTCATGTCACTTTATGCTGTAAATTTATTTAAATGAATAATGAATTTAAATGAATGATTTAAATGAATTTAAAAGTATTTCTTGGTTTAATACGAATCAACAAAATATTATTTGCCATTTTCGAATCATTCATTAATTTTAATTTCCCCGTTAGAGGCGCTAAATTTGGAAAATGTCAAAAGTATGGCATAAAAAATGTACATTTCATGTTCACTAACGGTGAATGCACTTTCTAGTTAAACCTGGGACTGAGATAGAAATTCAGTATATATTATATACATTGAGTGATAATTGAATTATGACCATTCACCCCCATTTTATGGGGGGCGGGGGTGGCTCAGTCGGTAGCGCGCCAGGCTCGTAATCTGTAGTTCCCAGGTTCGAGTCCCAGCTGGGTCAGCGTTGAGATTTCTCTCCGCAAAATTTCCCGCCCTGCCCACGGTCATTAGGGGGACACCGATGGGCCTGGAAAGGCCGCCGTCCGTCGGCTGGGACGTTAAGCCGTGGCCCCGTGTGCGGAAGAGCCATACCCTGTGCACGTTAAAGAACACGCTGGATGGCCTTGACGGGAGACTACCATCTGTCTCCCAACAGCTGTTCCAGTGGGTCCCCTCCCCCAACCTTCTCTGAGCCTTCGGGGTCCTTGTGACCTGGCCATTTAGCCCATGGTGTGCAAAAAAGTGCCGCTCAGAGGTAAAACAACCCAACCCATTTTATGTCAATGGGAAGCTAACGTCGAAGCTCTCTAACTTCTAAAACAAGTTCTCTTGTCTTGAAGAATGCCACAGCAGATAAAGATCTCAATCAAATATATCGATATCTCGATTTATCATGAATATTCCTCCAATATTTAATAAGTTATGGAAGTTTGATTATTTTACAATGAAATCGTCAGTCTTAAGAAACATTCAAGACTGAAGAATAGTGGAAATTCTTTACACAGAATTCTAAAATACACATTTATTTTATTAAACACTTTGATATAATATTTATTACTAAGTTTTAATTAACTTCTGAATTCAATTTTTTTACTGTCATTGTTATTGTTAAATATTTAAACTTCCATAACACTTTAAATACTGGATGAATATTATTGAAAATCAATATTTAGATAGAACTGTTTGTGATCTTTAATTTACCTTTAATCATATTTTCCAATAAAATGCTTATTTTAAGAGTTATAGAACTTCGAATGTAGATTCCCATTGTCATAACATGGGGTGGTCATAATTCAATGATTACTTACTGTATGCATAAATAAATAACCCCTCAAGCAACTGCTTGTCACATAGGTATGTTAGGAATCTGTCAGTATATTAGGTCATAGAAGAGATCTGTGAGAAAGACGAAACCTCAGCAGAAAGACAACACAAAAATTAAACATCCCTGCCATATCCGGGACTCGAATCCAGGTCCCTATCGTCATAATAATCATCACCTATGATCAGTATCCAAGCTCATTAACCACAAGGCCACGGAGAGTATACACACACACACACACCTATATATACACATATATATGAAAGAATATTGTTGGAAAAAGAAAAGTAGATATAGATAGATCTATCTTGCATATATTTGGGGGCGGGGTGGCTCAGTCGGTAGCGCGCCAGGCTCGTAATCTGTAGTTCCCAGGTTCGAGTCCCAGCTGGGTCAGCGTTGAGATTTATCTCCGCAAAATTCCCCGCCCTGCCCACGGTCAGTAGGGGACACCGATGGACTTGGAAAGACCGCCGTCCGTCGGATGGGACGTTAAGCCGTGGCCCCGTGTGCGGGAGAGCCATACCCTGTGCACGTTAAAGAACACGCTGGATGGCCTTGACGGGAGACTACCATCTGTCTCCCAACAGCTGTTCCAGTGGGTCCCCTCCCCCAACCTTCTCTGAGCCTTCGGGGTCCATGTGACCTGGCCATTTAGCCCATGGTGTGCAAAAAAGTGCCGCTCAGAGGTAAAACAACCCAACCTAACTTGCATATATCCATGAATAGCTTATTAAGAAGTAATTGAGGAATTAATCTTATTCGCCGTCGAGGAAACGCGAATACATTTCTGTAAATTGTCTACCGAGTACTCTGTACTGAATCTCATTAACCGGACCAGCATTCTTTCTATTAGAAAATGCACTGATTGGTCTGGAAGGGATGTTTCTATCTGTCTCCTAACAGCTGTCAAGTAGATTTTATTCTCCTATTCATCCGGGGCGGGTTTGCTCATTCAGTAGTGCTGCAGGCTCGTAATCTATAGTTTCCAGATTCGAGTCCCAGTTTGGCCAGCGTGAGATTTATCTCCATAAAACTTTCCGCCCTGCCCTCTGTCAATAGGGGACACCGATGGGCTTGGAAAGGCCGCCGTCCGTTAGATGGGACGTTAAGCCGTGGTGCGTGTGCGGGAGAGCCATATCCTGTGCAAGTTTAAGAACACGCTGGATGAAGTTGACGGGAGGCTACCATCTGACTCTTAATAGCTGTCCAGTGTCCCAACCTTCTCTGAACCTTCGCGATTCTTGTGACCTAGCCATTTAGCCCATAGTGTGCATAAAAAGTACCTCTCAGAGGTAAAACCCAACCCAACCTACTCATCTCTGAATCTTTAGAGAAATTGTGATCTGTCCATTTTGACCATTGTAGGCAAAAAATGCCGTTGAGAAGTAAAACAAAAAAACTTGTGCAACTTCAGTGGTTGCATTGGGTTGTTTTACCTCTGAGCGCACCTTTTTTAAACACAATTCAAAATGGCCATGTCACAAGGACCCCCAGGGCCCAGAGAAAATTGGGGAAGGGAATACACTGTACAGCCTTTAGTAGACAGAAGCCTGCGATCAAGGCCATCCAGCGTGTTCTTTAGCTTGCACAGGGTATGGTTCTTCTGTACACGGGACTACGACTTAGAATCCCATTCGACGGAGACTAACCAAGTGTCGACGCCCCATCCGACGACCCTTGCTTAGAAAGGGGCAGGATGAGGATTTGCTAAGACACATCTCAACATTAGTTAGCATACGAACCTAGATCTGAAGATCATTAGCATACTACAGACTTAGCCAAATCCCTTTCCAGACATGCTATAAATTGTGTTAGGACTGATAGGTGTAGGCAACTACATTTCCAGTAAAGGTACATCAATGGGTTTGGAAAAGCCGTCGTCGGTCGGATGAGACTTTAAGCCGTGGCGCCTTGTATGGGAAAGTCATATTCTGTGCACGTTAAAGAACACGCTGGATGGCCTTAACAGGATTTTACCATGTGTCCTAATATTTGTCCAGTGGGTACCCTTCCCCAAACCTTCCGAGCCCTCAGGGTCCTTGTGACCTGGCCATTTAGTCCATGCTGTGCCAGGCTCGTAATCTGTAGTTCCCAGGTTCGAGTCCCAGCTGGGTCAGCGTTGAGATTTATCTCCGCAAAATCCCCCACCCTGCCCACGGTCAGTAGGGGACACCGATGGGCTTGGAAAGGCCGTCGTCCGTCGGATGGGACGTTAAGCCGTGGTCACGTGTGCGGGAGAGCCATACCCTGTGCACGTTAAAGAACACGCTGGATGGCCTTGACGGTAGGCTACCATCTGTCTCCCAACAGCAGTTCCAGTGGGTCCCCTCCCCCAACCTTCTCTGAGCCTTCTGGGTCCATGTGACCTGGCCATTTAGCCCATGGTGTGCAAAAAAGTGCCGCTCAGAGGTAAAACAACCCAACCCATGCTGTGCAAAAAAAGTGCCGCTCAAAGGTGGGTTGGTTTTACCCCTGAGCGGCACATTTTTGCACACCATGGGCTAAATGGCCAGGTCACATGGACCCCAAAAGCTCAGAGAAGGTTGGGGGAAGGGAACCCACTGGAATAGCTGTTGGGAGACAGATGGTAGTCCCCCGTCCAGGCCATCAGCGTGTTCTTTAACGTGCACACCGCTCCGAGGTGAAACAACCCAACGCAGTAAAGATGGAGGACAAAATATTAATTTACCATTTCCAGGTAGTGGAGGGGAACATGAATAAAATAATTTTTTTTTATGTTATCAAGAGTTTCCAGGGAAGTGGTAAATTTTACCCTTTTCCGCCATTTCCGGCGCCTATGTCAGCACTACCTACTTATTCTGGATGATTTTGAATTGAAGAATGCAGCTTCAGAAAACAGTTTATTAGAATTAAAGGATGCTTAAATTGTAAAGATTCTTATTCGATATCAGTAACCTCTCACGAAGTTACATGAAGATGTAGAAAGTGAGCAGAATTCCAACATTGAAGTTCCCTCTTTTTTTGCAGGTGGCGACGATGCATCCGACAAGTGTTGCAATGAATCCCAGAGTGCCGAGCGGCTGAAACTCCGTCCCGTCACTGGCCAGCTCCACCTACCGCACGCGGCGTGCATGGAGGACTGTTCGTGCAAGATAGTCCTCGTTGGTGAGAGCAGATGCGGAAAGACCTCCCTCATCCACAGATTCGTCAGCGACAAGTTTGCAGAGGTGAGTCGACCTCTTTAAGAGCAACAAATTGCTCTACCTCCAATGAAGAGCACGTGCATCAAGATTACCGTTAAATCAGAAACTAGTGATTTGTCGATTGTATACTCTAATCACATGATTAAAGAATATAGTTTTATGGTTGAATAATTATGCCCATAATTAAGTATTGGGATACAGAGTAAATGATGAATAAGTGTTCAATTCTTTATTTTAGTAACAAATTTATTCAACTATTTTTAAGAAGGAAATTATTTGGGAACTTTGACCTCACAACCACTAGTTATACACTATATTACCAAACGTCAACAGACACTTCGTTATTTGGAATCGAGTTGGGTTGTTTTACCTCTGAGTGGCACTTTTTTGCACACCATGGGCTAAATGGCCAGGTCACATGAACCCCGAAGGCTCAAAGAAGGTTGGGGGAGGGGACCCACTGGAATAGCTGTTGGGAGACAGATGGTAGCCTCCCGTCAAGGCCATTCAGCGTGTTCTTTAACGTGCACAGGGTATGGCTCTCCCGCACACGGAGCCACGGCTTAACGTCCCATCCGACGGACGGCGGCCTTTCCAAGCCCATCGGTGTCCCCTACTGACCGTGGGCAGGGCGGGAAATTTTGCGGAGATAAATCTCAACGCTGACCCAGCTAGGACTCGAACTGGGAACTACAGATTACGAGCCTGGCGCGCTACCGACTGAGCCACCCCCGCCCCTTGGAATCGAGAGTTTACTCAATCTGTAGAGCCTATGCTCGTAATCTGCAACTCCGAGTCCCAAGTGTGCCATTCATCTCCCGTAGCTCTAACCAGCCCTCGGCGAGAAAGGAGATGCGAGAAAGATTTATGGGCTTGGAAAGGCCGCCGCCCTTCGGATGGGACGTTAAGCCGTGCCACAGTGTGCAGGAGAGCCATACCTCTGCACATTAAAGAACACTCTGGATGGCTGGCTTTCATCTGTTTCCTAATAACATCCCTGTGGGTCCCTTCGCAAACATTGTCTGAACCCTTTGGGACCTCGTGACCTGGACATTTCGCCCAGTATATAAAAAACAATCGTGATGAGAGGTAATACAACCCAACGCTTATTTGAAGGGTAAGGGGCAAGGGTCCTTAATTTTGTGATAAAACTAAATATTTACTGACAAAAGTTTAATTTCTCCAAATTCTTTCTAATCTATATTCCCAACACTATTTGATATTCAAGATGTTTTGGAGCCGAATTCAACGACAGGTTTGATGATCAAACATTTAATCAACAAAGTTTAGATCAATGTTTATAAAAAAAAAAAGTTAATATATCTGAAAGTTTATAAAACGCAAGAAATAAATGTTAGAACAGTTAATACAACGCAATTAAGAATTTACGAAAACTGAATAATCAAGAGATTAGTAATGATTAGTATACTAAACACAGTCTCTTTGAATATCATGATGGCAATAGGGTACAGGGAAAAAAAGTCGAGTCGGGCGAGATCCGAGCCAAGACCTTTATTCCTCTGTGAGAAGCTAAAAAAACAATTTTTCCTGTACACCCATCATGACAATTAAAGATCCCGATAGCAATTAAAAGCTTAGGAAATTAATGACGAATTACATTGTGGATTAATTCGAGTATAACAGAACTGTCAGTTTTTGAATGTTTTCAACTTCTGTTAACTCAATATCAAATTAATATTGAAAACAGAAATTCAAAGTTTCCTAATTCGGAAAATTTCAATGTCTTTCCATTCTTTAACACCGGAAATCAACTTTCTTACGTTATAGAGCAAGACGTACCGGCGCCAGAATAGTCGAACACATATGCAAGTCTCCATTTTCCTGAATGAAAATTAAAAAAAACCTCGACCAAATTCTTTTCAATTGCCAGCCACTGGCGTCATTAGGAAGTGCCCATGATAAACTTTATAGCCCCTCCTGACTTTTGCTGCTGACAAACTAAGACCTAAACATTTATTCCAATTATTTTTCCCCCGTCGAAAATAAGTCATCTTTCAATATATTTAAAATACGAACATACACAATCAATATTACTAAATAATTTCAATCTTAGATTTTTTTTCTAAGGGTAGGAGCTAGATTTTTGAGTTAGCCCACAGAACACCTAGGCGTGTGCGATTGTGTCACCTATTCCCACACCACAGCTTTATAACCGAGAGTACCGTATTTTAACGTGTATAAGGAATCCCCCCGATTTTTTCAAAGATATTTTAAAATCTCTTTAAAGATTTCTCTCCATGTATAAGAAACCCCCTATTTTTGGCAAAAAGGGGTTCCTTATACAAGTTAAAATACGTGTAATTCTTGTTCAGTTGGCAGAAGCCCGTGTTTAGTATCATTTTCAAAAGATGCAATCATTTAAGTCTACACAGCGAACATTGCATTTTAGGGTATATATATATTGACAACGCATTAGAGATTTAGTTGACCGGGGGGGGGGGGGGGGCAGTCATGTGCTTTCACTTTAAAATAGCTACCGTCGACCCTTAAATTTCGCACCTAGAGGGAGCATTTGTTCTGAAGACTGCGATTCTCACCTCCATTTGATCCATCGACATTCAACACTGGACCCATAACAAGCGAAAATATTCCTGCACAGACGACGTCGATTACTGTCGTACGACTTTTATGGACGTTAAATTTATCACATCTTTCATTTATATTTAAGTTTCAAAAATTTATTTTCGAATTGACCAATTCACGAAATTGGAAAAATTCAAAGTTAAATGTTGAAATAATACGTGCATACATATTTTCAACCCCCCCCCCCCACACACACACACTAACCTTTAGCAATACAGAGTGGAAAGTACACTACTCCCGAAATTATCTTTCAAATATTAGATTTTTTTTTATGCAATATATTACTTCAGAATGGAGATATTAAACACCACAGTTTGATAGTTAAAACTATTTTAGACACAATAGTAGGAAAAAGTTGGTTACCAGTATAACTATTTCCAGCTGTGTGGATTATTAACTTTCGATCACATTTGGTCTTGTTTGAGCTAGGCACTATTTAAGTATGGTTCACATAAGATGGTTTCGTTGAAAGAAATAAAGAGAACCTAAAACTGAATAAGATTTATTTTTTTACACAACTTTGCCACAAAAATTAATGCGCAATTCATTAAAAAGTTATTTACAATAAAAAAAGTTGACTCCACGAACAGCTCAACTGAAGCGGTTGTCACCTTAGCCGAAACATTTCGCTTCAAGACTTATTTTACTCCGAATATTCTTGCATTAATTCGTCAGACCATCTTGAGTCTTGCACTGCCAAGTCGCAATTCTGAAGAAAAAAAAGATTAAAGATAAAAAAAAAAAGTCAAATAATTTCCATAATTAACAGACAAATTCGGCAACAGTAAGCAATCCACTTTATATTGTTAAAAAAGTGCAACTGAATATTCACATGATAATCATTAAAATATTGCTCCAATGCAAAGGTTTCGGAAGATTTCAACATCAAGTGGCAACGGTTGGGTTGTTTTACCTCTGAGCGGCACTTTTTTTGCACACCATGGGCTAAATGGCCAGGTCACATGGACCCCGAAGGCTCAGAGAAGGTTGGGGAAGGGGACCCACTGGAATAGCTGTTGGGAGACAGATGGTAGCCTCCCATCAAGGCCATCCAGCGTGTTCTTTAACGTGCACAGGGTATGGCTCTCCCACACATGGGACCACGGCTTGACGTCACATCCGGACGGCGGCCTTTCCAAGCCCATCGGTGTCCCCTACTAACCGTGGGGAGTTAAATCTCAACGCTGACCCAGCTGGGACTCTAACCTGGGAACTACAGATTACGAGCCTGGCGCGCTACCGACTGAGCCACCCCCGCCCCTCAAGTGGCAACATTTGGGATATTAGTGGAGTCTAGTTTGGGCTAACCTCCTTTAGAGCTACAAATATTTTGATGGCAGAGACCAGTAGAGGAACATAAGACTGGGCTCCAGGACTGCTGTAGATCGAAAGATTGCAATATTGAGAATGTCCAAATGAGGGGAAATTGCTTGAAGTTGGGTTGTTATACTTCTGAGCGGCACTTTTTTTTGCCCACCATGGGCTAAATGGCCAGGTCACATGGACCCTGAAGGCTCGGAGAAGGTTGGGGAGGGTACCCACTGGAACACCTGTTGGGAGACGGATGGTAGCCTTCCGTCAAGGCCATCCAGCGTGTTCTTTAACGAGCACAGAGTGTGGCTCTCCCGCAACGGGACCACTGCTTAACGTCCCATCCGACGGACGGGAGCCTTTCCAAGCCCATCGGTGTCCCCTACTGACCGTGGGTAGGGAGTTAAATCTCAACGCCGGCTCAGCTGGGACTAACCTGGGAACTACAGATTACGAGCCTGGCGCGCTACCGACTGAGCCACCCCCGCCTCTGCTTGGAGTCAGTTTTTTTTAATGTAATAAGAAAAAACTAATTAAAGCAATTTTTCAAATGTTAGAGCACGATTGGAGTTTAGAAAATTAGCTATTGGTGTTTCTGAAGTGATTAAATGCAATTTGAAGTTAAAAATTGCATGATTCAACTTTAAGTTAAAGTTATTAGGAAGGTTTAGAGTGGAATTTTACGCACCACAACTGCAAAAAGTTAGAACTGAACTCTTTGCTACTTAAAAGACCGAACTGCTACAAGCACTAGACTAAGTGTTTCCCCAGGCAGGATAAACACTAAATTACTTTCGGAAAAAATAAAGGATTAAAATATCTTCTGAGAAAGATTGAAATTCTAATAGTTCTAATTTTATTAACCAATTCGTATCAATTTCTGAAATCTTGCTATTCTACAGAGTACTCTAGTTTCAGAGTCTGCTCATTATGAATATTCTGCGCAGACTTTACGAGATTTGATCGCCAAATTTTACCTTCAAAAAAGAAGATTTTTCTCCGAGGATAGTTTCTTAATTAGAGGACCATTTGTCATATTCATCAAGTATGTTGAAAAATAATGCTAGGTTGGGTTGTTTTACCTCTGAGTGGCACTTTTTTGCACACCATGTGCTAAATGGCCAGGTCACATGGACCCCGAAGGCTCAGAGAAAATTGGGGGAGGAGACCCACTGGAACAGCTGTTGGGAGACAGATGGTAGCTTCCCGTCAAGGCCATCCACCGTGTTCTTTAAGGTGCACAGGGTATGGCTCTCCCGCACACGGGGAGACAGCTTAACGTCCCATCCGACGGACGGTGGTCTTTCCAAGCCCATCGGTGTCCCCTACTGACCGTGGGCAGGGCGGGGAATTTTGCGGAGATAAATATCAACGCTGACCCAGCTGGGAACTACAGATTACGAGCCTGACGCGCTACCGACTGAGCCCCGCCTCCCCCCAAAAAAATAATGTTAGTGTCATACATAGCTTAGGTTTTAAAAATTAGTGCAAATTAGTCAAAACCGACTAGTCCTATCCCCATTAAGGTTCAATTTAAAAAAAAAAAGCCATTTACAGAGAATGTCATTAGAGATAAAAATGGAGCTTACAATAGTCTTAATGTTTAAAAATTGTTGGAGTTCGGCAGCAAGTGATGTCAATAGCTTACGAGCTAATTTAAACAGACAATTTTAAGTTTTGGACAATGATTGTCTATTTTTGGAGCATTTAAAACTAGGGTAAAACTAGCTTCCTCGTGAACACGTGTTTTTTCAGCTTCAATAACCACTAGACTAATATTTGGGAAATAGATTTGAAAATATTAACATGACCTAGTTTGGCTACTTTTTATGAAAAGTAGCCGTGTATATCGAGGTACAGTATATTAAGTATATTGGCTCTTTGAGCTTTCGATATCGAAATTCGTACAATGAATAACTTTTTCCCAGCCTTCCTAACTTGTCATTTCAAAGATAACTTTCCAATCAATAGTCAAAAATCTGAAAAATTTGCAATAAGCGTTTGGAGAACTTAACAAAATACTAAACAATCGTACGATGACAAAGTCTGGCCTCCAAATTCTTTCCTCCATAAAAAAATCCAAACTTTGGAACTGGGACCGCCAAATTAAGTCTTCCGTTACTAAAAAACCTAACGGTTTTGACTCCCCAAAAACAGATGGCTTTCCGCCCAAAAAATATGTTTTCATGAAAATGTATATGTATGGAAATTTCGTGCAATTTCAGGACCTTGACTAGTTTAAATCTCAAATGAAAGATTGACCTAAAGATCACAGCATACCTCAAACTATGTCCTTTATGTTCCTTCCTCACTAGAAGGTTTCTAGAATTCCTTCTAAGCGACTATCGAAAACCAATTTCAGAACCCCCCCCACCTCATAGGAGTTCAAGTGTTTTGGCTCTTTAATTTTAACTTTCATAAATAAAGGGTAATTCGACCCCCAATTTAACTCTACTTAAATGGGGAAATCAAGGAATTAGGTTTCAAACCTGTCGAAACTCTTCGGAAAGTCTTATTTGAAAGATTTTCAATAGCACGTAGTGGCTACGGAAGAAAGTTTCAGTTGTGGAACTTTAAAATTAAGATTGTTTTTTGGATCTAAAATAAAAATCTAACGAAAGTAATTTATTTTGGGTTTGTCAGTTTTATTAAGACAGACTAAAACTAATTATATTTTAAATGCAATGGAAGGTTGAGAAATTCTAACCCTTTTACAGAAAATTTATTCCGAAGGCCGGTTTTACAGATTTTTATCCAGAAAATATTTAAATATCAGGAATATGCAAATTGGGAGATTCATAAAGTAGAAACAGGAGTTTTGAATTCTCTTCGGAGAAAAGATTTTCTAGTCATTTTTTCCATATATTTCTTAAAACAACTAAATGTCCCACGCTTTCTAGTTTTTCAAATGCCATCTCTTATAAAAGATTTACAGAAGAAATATTTTGTTCATTCCAAACTTTCATGGCCTTAACTTCTTTGCACGAAAGATTTCTATGAAGGACACTTGGAACCGCAGTTTATTAAGATGTTTCGGCACAAATTTTGAAGATTTTTCAAAGCTATCCCTCTACAAAAAAGTGAATATTCGAAGAACATTAAAAATTAAATTTTTAGCCAGTGTTGAGATAATGCAAATCATTTTTATGTAATTTTTTGTACAAGCCGAAAGAAAAAGTTACTGCACCGTGGCTGAGTGGTTAGCACGCTTGGCTACTGATATAAGGGACCTGGGTTCGAGCCCCGGGTAAGGCATGGATGCATCGTTTTCCTGCTGATGACCTGCTATCACCTCAGACCTATGGCATAAAACCGACAGGCTCCTGTCAGACCTCTGTGGCAAGCAGCTGCTTGAGGGGGTATTTATTTTTAATTCATATGACTATAAAAGTGTCCAGCATTTCCCCCTCTAAGAACTAAATAAGTACCCCCTCAAGCAGCTGCTTGCCACAGAGGTCTGACAGGAGCCTGTCAGTTTATATGCCATAGTAGAAGGTCTGAGAGGATGGCAGGGCCTCAGCAGAAAACACTAACATCCATGCCTTACCCGGGGCTCGAACCCAGGTTCCGTAGATTAGTAGCCAAGCGCGCTAACCACTCTGCCAGAACTACCATGATAAATATCGAATGAAATTGTCACCTCTACACGGTTTCGTCGTCAGACTTCCTAGTATCAGGCAGACATTAGGAAAAGCATTAAAGTATGCATTTATCCATTTCTTAAACTTAGTACTTAAAATTTGTAAACACTTCGATATTAAGTATTTAGATCACTAATTCATCCGATTCTTGCAGGATATATACAAAACCGAGTTTTCCAGATATTTGTTTCAGACATTTCATGCAGGTTGCGAAAAGTTTACCTCTAAGCGGCTGTCTGCACTTTTTTGCACACCATGGTCTAAAGGCCAGGTCACAAGGACCCCAAAGGCTCAGAAGGTTTGGGAGGGGACCCCACTGGAATAGATGTTAGGAAACAGATTGTAGCCTCCAGTCAAGGCCATCCAGCGTGTTCTTTAACGTGCACAGAGTATTTTGCTCTCCCACACACGGGACCACGGCTTTACGTCCCATCACACGGACGGCGGCCTCTCCGAGACCATCGGTGTCCCCTACTGACCGCGGACAGGGAGGGGAGTTTTGCGGAGACAAGTCTCAACGCTGACCCAGCTGGGACTCGAACCTGGGAACTACAGATTACGAGCCTGGCGCTCTACCGACTGAGCCACCCCCGCCCCATCAAGCTACATCCTAGTTATGAAAAGAATTTTTATATAAGAGCATAACAAATTAGGAACTTACTTGATGGCTTCACCATTTGGTTCTTTTCTTTGGAAAGTCTTGCTTAGAAATGGATTCCACTATCTTGACTGGTTCTTTTACCAGCTTAGGAACTGGTGCCACCATAATCTCTGGCTTGGGCATAGGTATCTTCACTGGTAAAAGTTTGGGAATTGGCATCTTCACAGGCATATTCACTGGAACAGGTTTGGGAATAGGTATCGGAATCTTCACCGGCATTGGTTTGGGAATGGGTATCGGAATCTTCACCGGCATTGGTTTCTTCAGAATTATAGCTTTCTCTCTTACAATCTGAACTGGCACTTTGAGGGGCTTGAAGATCGGAAATGGAAATGGTTTCACGACTGGTACGGCAAAAGGCTTTGGAATGGGAATTGGCAACTTAAAGGGTGCCAGTTTGGGCACAGGTATTGGCACAGGCTTCTTAACAAGTACTGGCTTTGGAACCTTTATAAACTTCGGTACCACGTATGGCTTTAAAACTGGTACTTTCTTGAATACCTTGAACACTTTAGGAACAGGAACCAGTTTAGGGATTGGCTTGACTTTAGTTATGAGGTGCGGAATAGGAACTGGCTTGGGAACGAAGACTGGTTTAAGTACAGGAACAAATTTTGGAAGTTTTACCACTTTAGGTATCGGCACTGCGTAAGGTACTGGCACGAGCTTTGGTTTCTCTTTGATGACGAAGTGGATTGGCTGTTTGACCGGTTTTGGAACTGGCACAGGAAGGGGCTTGAACACTGGAACGATCATTGGTTTGGGAACCGGTACAAACATTTTCACCGGATATGGCTTCGGAAATGGAATAGGTATCGGTTTCGGCACTGCGAAAGGCTTTGGTATTTTAATCACTTTAGGTATCGCATAAGGCTTGAAGACTGGAACTGGTTTAGCGATTTTGACGAACTTTGGAATAGGAATGATCTTCGGAACAGGTTTCATTTTTGTAATTACATGTGGAATTGGGAGAGGTTTGAGAATTGGAACTGGTTTAAAGACCGGAACAAATTTGGGTATCATGACCACCTTTGGAACAGGGATGATCTTCGGTAGAGGAATTAACTTCGGCTTTGGCTTAACGACGATGTGGATAGGTTGTTTAACAGGCTTCGGAATCGGAATAGGGATGTGTTTAAATGCTGGAACAATTACCGGCTTTGGAACCGGAACGTGAACTTTGAATGGAGATAGTTTTGGAACAAGAATTGGCACTGGCTTTGGGACGAAAAATGGCTTTGGAATTTTAATTGGCTTAGGAATTATGAACGGTTTGAGAACAGGAATTTTCTTCAAAATCTTCACTGGCTTTGCAACAGGAATTATCTTTGGGATGTATTTCACCTTGGGAATAAAGTGAGGTATAGGAAGTGGCTTTAGAATTGGCACTTTCTTCAGAATAGGCACGGGTTTAGGAATCGCCACAAAATGGGGAATTGGATGCAGATAAGGAACCTTGACGAGATGGGGCTTGTCCCTTATGATGATCTTAAGAGGGCGAACTTTCCACACTTCGGCTTTCAGTCCATGACCTTTGATCTTCGTAGCATCGGGTAGCTTGCCAATTCCAGCGTGACCGAGTGGACTTAATTGGTTGAGACCAAGAGATGCCTCCACTCCAAACCCAACAAGGTGGTGGGCCAGTAGAAGGAGAAGAATTGCAGGCGCCATCAATCTGTTAAAACAAAATACTGAGGTATCAAATTAGGAAACGTAAAAGGAACACTATATTACAGTAAGTATTTGGACACTGCCATGGTAATAGAAAGTCCTATTAGAAGTTTCCCCAACTTTTGAAATAAGCTTCCCCCAGGGGAAATTGGATTATGATCTCTGAACCTCCTAACAGTGTGTTTTGCTCATGTTTAAAGAGTTATTGAGTTGGGTTGGGTTGTTTTACCTCTGAGCGGCACTTTTTTTGCACACCATGGGCTAAATGGCCAGGTCACATGGACCCCGAAGGCTCAGAAGGTTGGGGGAGGGGACCCACTGGAACAGCTGTTGGGAGACTGATGGTAACCTCCCGTCAAGGCCATCCAGCGTGTTCTTTAACGTGCACAGGGTATGGCTCTCCCGCACACGGGGCCACGGCTTAACGTCCCATCCGACGGACGGCGGCCTTTCCAAGCCCATCGATGTCCCCTACTGACCGTGGGCAGGACGGGGAATTTTGCGGAGATAAATCTCAACGCTGACCCAGCTGGGACTCGAACCTGGGAACTACAGATTACGAGCCTGGCGCGCTACCAACTGAGCCACCCCCGCCGTTAAGGAGTTATTGAAGTTTCAAACTTGACAGACTGCTATTATATTAGTTGGGTTGTTTTTACCTCTAAGCGGCACATTTTTTGCCCACAATGGGTTAAATGACCTGGTCACAAGGACATTGAAGGATCAGATGTTTGGGGTACCCACTGGACAGCTGCTGGGAGACAGATGGTAGCCTCCAGTCAAGGCCATCCAACGTATTCTTTGATGTGCACAAGGTATGGCTCTCCCGTACACGGAGCCACGGCTGTAAGTCCCATCCAAACTATTAGTCTTAAATTGTTTTCTTGATAAAAAGGAATCCTTAAAATTCTAAAATTTGAGCAAGCAATTTGGTCTTGTTTAAACTTTGAGGTTCATTAGGATCAACGGTGTTGCTGATAAATATGCTTCACCTCAACAACGAAAAATATAGGTATCGACGGAGATAAACTTTTAGATCTCTATCAAAAAAAATATTTCGCCCTTAAAGAGCTTGTGGAGCATAATGCAAAGCTCACTTTCAAATGGTGAAGTATCTGAACACTTATTTTTAGATTTTTTTTGTTTATATGTTCCTAGAACTTAAATAGTAAACATTTGTACACTTTGCATAACTTGTCAGAAATTAATAGACAGTTACTATTGAGAAACTAAATGAATCTGACGCTAGTTTTTCTTCCAGTCCACTCGTACCTTTGTCCAGGGAACCTTAATTATGGAAAATAAGTTTCGTCCTATTCGCAATCTGTGTATAATAATTGCTAACGTTGCAGTTTTTTTTTTTACCATATTATTTCAATTTTCCGGAAATCGTGTTGGGTTGTTTTAACTCTGATCGCCCTTTGCGACAATTGAAAATGCCCAGGTCACAAGGATCTCTCCCTCCCACAAACAGCTAGGAATTCAGAAGGGCACCTTACTAGACTACGCTTAGTTGATATTGAAGTCGTACCACCATCCAGTCATGACCTTACAGAGTGTTATTTCATGTGCACAGTCTTGACGTCTAGTGGGACGGATAATTTACCAGCCGATATGTTGCCTAGGTTGTAGGAAGAAACAAAAATAGAGGTTAGCGAAGGAAGTTTTTAGCGGGGAATAACTTGGGTTGTTTAGCTCCGAATGGCGCTTTTTGCCCGCTGTCTGAGGAATGGATAGAAAAGGATTCAGTTAGAGGACAGGACACAAATAGGCAGCTCAAGATATATAGGAACCATTCAGTCAAGGCCATTGAGCACTTTCTTCAACTTGCACAGGTATGGCTCTTACACATGGAACCCCGGCTCAATGTCCCCATCTGATAGGGCGAGAATTAGCGGAGATAAACCTCGACGCAGACACGTTGGAACTGACCTGGGAACGCAGTTTAAGAGCCTGCGCCCGCTACCCGCTGTCAAAACCCCTGCCTCAACTTGGAAACGCGAGATTAAGAGCCACCCTCGCTCCCGACTAAATTACCATGCTCTTTAATAATTTAGTCCATGCAGCGGGTTCAGTAAAGCAAAGGCACAGATAATTTTGGATATTTATTTAAACGTTTACGTGGCTTGATGCCCAAGGGAGGTTTGAAAGTAAAGCTTCGATTACCTGACCTGCAGGAAGTTTAGTTATTTCGATTTAAGCTTTGTGGAGGAAGTTCTTGAATGTACCTCTAGATATCAAGTTCTACTCTTATTTTAAATTGTACACTTTGAATTTTATTACGGTGATCGAAGCAACATTTTAACCATAAAACTCATTAAAAATCTTCAAGATATCCTCCAGCGATTGTATGGTGTCTGCCTTGACTAGAGGAAATTTATTCTGCCATTTTTTTATACTCTATTCCTGTTGTCCAAATGACATTGCGGATGACTTATTTAAGACACCAGCAGAAAGTTATCTACGTCGAATAAATACTTTATGTATTACCTCTAAATCTTCGTAAACACTGATGGGGGTTGTAAATAAGAGATTATATAAACTTTCTGCAGAATCCTTCCGATTAAAAAAAAAAAAACTCTAAAACGTTCATGTTGCTACTTTCAGACTTTCGAGAGTTTGATACAATTAACAAAGTTCGATAATTAAGCACCTAACCAAGTGCACTAGTCACTTGACGATTCCATCAAGAAGCTTCCAAGTAGTTTCAGAACTGGTGTTACTTTAACATCTGATTTTATAAACACAACATAAAAATTCGAACCGTTAACTATCCACTGGTGTTAGAAGCCATTTCTTATACATACTGGGAATTAAAAAAGTGGGGAAAACTTTGTAAAGCAAATTATATAGAATATTTTTAGCTAATAACAATAGCTTTTAACTTAAAGTAGCTTAGCTACGAAAAATAACGATTTATCAACTACAGAGAACATTGTATAGTAGAGCGGATTTTAATAGTAGCTCTAAATATGGAAGTTCGAATTCTTGAAGGAGTAGAAAGACTGTTTAGAAATGCATTACGAAGCATGAAAAAAATTTACCATTGAATTTTCACCGTGCTTCACAAATGAAACGGCTTACAAAAATCTCACTCAAGTGTTTCTATTCGTAGTATAAAAATATTTTTTCACACTTGCAATAAAAATGCTGAAGACTTACCTCAATCTAACGAACACTTATTTTTACTCTCTCTCTCAACCACCACGCGTAACTCAGAGTTACTTCCTACCGTCGCGTGGCAAATCACTTCAATCCCCAATTTATTCCACGACTCGGAATCACGTGCTGAAGCAAGCGACGTGGCGGATGTGGTCGATAGATTTGCATGCATTGAGTTTGTCGTACGGAAAGAGGAGATGATCACGGATTTTTCAAAAAATGTAAAAATGGGATGAAATGTTCAGTAAATACAACTTTTGCAACTAACTCTGAACTACGCGGTAGTGTAATAGTTTGTGAGGTAAAATTCTGAATCAGATATTCCTGCTCGTTGTAGTGGTATAGTGCGGTTGTTAAATATCACTTCTAAGTATTACGTATAATATGAGATAGCACTTCCAGGCATAGTGTGAGATATCACTTCCAAGAAGTGTGGGAAATATCATTTTCAGGTAGTGTATGAGATATCACTTTCAGACAGTGTACGAGATATCATTTCCAGGCAGTGTGTGAGATATCACTTCCAGGCACAGTGTGAGATATCACTTCCAGTCAGTGTAGCAGATATCATTTTCAGACAGTGTAGGAGATATCACTTTCAGTCAGTGTGGGAGATATCACTTCCAAGCAGTGTGGGAGATATTACTTTCAACATTATGTGAGATATGATTTTCAAGCATAGTGTGAGATATCACTTTCAAGCCAACTGTGAGATATCACTTCCAGGCATAGTGTGGGATATCACTTACAGTCATAGGGGGAGATATCAATTCCAGTCATATTGTGGGATTTCACTTTCAGATAATGTGGAAGATATCACTTCCATGCATAGTGTGAGATATCACTCCCAGGCACAGTGTGAGATATCACTTCCAGGCAGTGTGGGAGATATCATTTTCAGATAGTGTAAGATTTTCACTCTGAGGCAGTATGGGAGATATCATTTTCTGGCAGTGTGTGAGATATCACTTTCAGACAGTGTAGGAGATATCACTTTGAAGCATAGTGTGAGATATCACTTTCAGACAGTGTAGGAGATATCACTTTGAAGCATAGTGTGAGATATCACTCCCAGACATAGGGTGAGATATCACTTTCAGGCAGTATGAGAGAGATCACTTTCAAGCATATTGTGAGATATTATTTTCAAGCATAGTGTGAGATATAACTTCCAGGCATATGGTGATATATCATTTTTAAGCATAGTATGGGATATCGCTTCCAGGCAGTGTGGAAGATATCACTTCCGGGCACAGTGTGAGATATAACTTCCAGGTAGTGTGGGAGATATTATTTTCAGATAGTGTAGGATATATCACTTTCAGGTAGTGTGGGAGATATCACTTTCAAGCATAGTGTCAGATATTACTTTCAAACATAGTGTGAGATATCGTTTCCAGGCATAGTATATAGCTTCCAGGCAGTATGGAAGATATCACTTCCAGGCAGTGTGGAAGATATCACTTTCAAGCATAGTGTGAGATATCACTTTCAGGCAGTGTGTGAGATATCACTTTCAGACAGTGTAGGAGATATCACTTCTAGGAGTAGGGAGAGATAACATTTTCAAGCAGTATGGAAAATATTACTTCCAGGAATTATATTACAAGCATAGTGTGGGACATCACTTACAGGCATAGAGTGAGATATCACTTCTAGTCAGAGTGTGAGATATCACTTTCAGGCAGTGTGGAAAATATCAATTTCAAGCAGTGCGGAAAATATCAATTTCAGGCAGTGTGTGAGATATAACTTCCAGGCATAGTGTAAGATATCACTTCCAGGAATAGAGTAGGATTCTAGGTGTAGTGTGGGATATCACTTACAGGCATTGTGGGAGATATCACTTACAGGCATAGTGTGAGCTATCACTTCCAGGCGTAATGTGGAATATCACTTACAGGCGTAATGTGGAATATCACTTACAGGCATTGTGGGAGATATCACTTCCAGACATAGTGTGAGATATCACTTATAGGCATTGTAAGAGATATCACTTCCAAGCATAGTGTGAGATATCATTTCCAGGCACAGTGTGAGATATCATTTCCAGGCACAGTGTGAGATATCATTTCCAGGCACAGTGTGGTAGATAACATTTTCAGATAGTGTAGGAGATATCACTTCTAGGCATAGGGTGAGATATCACTTTCAGGCATTGTGGGAGATATTACTTTCAAGCATAGTGTGAGTTTTTACTTTCAAGCATAGTGTGGAAAGGCTGCCCTCCGTCGGATAGAAAGTTAAGTCGTGGCTCCTTGTGCGAGAGAGAGCCACACCCTGTCCACGTTAAGGAACGCACTGTATGGCTTTAAATCGAGTTTACCATCTGTCTCCTAGCAGCTGCCGAGTGGGTTCCCTCCCTCCAAATTTCTCTGAGCTCTCCAGGTCCTTTTGACCTGGCCATTGAGCCCATTACGTGCAAAAAAGTGCTACTCAGAAGTAAAACAACCCAACCCTAAACGTTTTTTACACACAATGGGCTAAATGGTCAGGTCGCAAGGTCTCAAAGGGCTTGTTCTTAACATGTACAGGTTAGAGTATTACCTCTCCACCTGCACTGCCCTCGGTTACAAAGGGGACAAGAAGGGATTGGCTTCAGAAGCCCGACGTCCGTCGGATAGGGTGTAAAGACGTGATTCCGTGTTCAAGAGAGCCATACCCTGTACTCGTTAAAGAACAAGCCTGATGGACATGGAGGGAGTCTCTGTCTCCTATTAGCTGTCCAGTGAGTCCTCTTCCCAAACCTCGGAGCCCTCGTAGGTTGGATTGTTTAACCTCTGAGCGGCACTTTTCGGCACACAATGGGCTAAATGGACATGTCACAAGGACCCCAAGAGCTCAGATAAGGTGGGTGGGGAGAGGACCACTGGACAGCTGTTAGGAGATGGTAGGCTCTCATCAAGGCCATCTAGTGCAATTCTTTAGCGTGTACAGGGTATGGCTCTCCCGCACACGGAGCCACGGATTTACGTTCCATCAGACTGAGGGAGGGCTTTCCAAGGCCATCGGTGACCCCTTTCTCATCGAGGGCAGAGCGGGGAATTTTGCGGAGCTTAATCTGAACGCGGTGGGGCTTGAACATGGCAACTTCAGATTACGAGGCTGGTTCGCCACCGACTGAGCCAATCCGCGACTCGTATAGAATGAGACTCATGTTATATCAATGGAAAGCTAAATTGCAAAATTTATAATTTCTGATACAACCTGTTTACTGAAAAATTAATAGGGAGATAAGTTAAAGGGCTAACTGAACTGGGGCAGGGCTGGCTCAGTCGGTAGCGCGCCAGGCTCGTAATCTGTAGTTCCCAGGTTCGAGTCCCAGCTGGGTCAGCGTTGAGATTTATCTCCGCAACATTCTACGCCCTGTCCACTGTCAGTAGGGGACACCGATAGGCTTGGAAAGGCCGCCGTCCGTCGGATGGGACGTTAAACCGTGGCTCCGTGTACGGGAGAGTCATACCATGTGCACGTTAAAGAACACGCTGGATGGCCTTGACGGGAGGCTAGCATCTGTCTCCCAACAGCTGTTCCAGTGGGTCCCCTTCCCCAACCTTCTCTGAGCCTTCGGGGTCCATGTGACCTGGCCATTTAGCACATGGTGTGCAAAAAAGTGCCGCTCAGAGGTAAAACAACCCAACCCAAGCTAACTGAACTTTGATTTCTAATAATATTCATGTAATATTTAAAGAGTTGTTGAAGCTGGACTATTCAATAACAAACGCTATTGTTAGAATCGTCCGAAGCATATTATTATTTTTCGTTCAAAACTGACAAGAGTCATTCCTTAAAAAGAGAGTCATTCCTTAAAAAGAGTCATTCCTTAAAACTTAAAAACATACCGATTATCAAACGGTTTAATATGAGCTTCCTGAACCAAAGCAGAACATTAATCAAAATTCCAAATATGGATAACTCTCTAGCAGAAAGAGTCGCACCTTAATGCTCTATACGACTGACTGCAGCGTTTCCAAGCTGATCGGTGTTCCTTACAGAGTGCAGAAGATTTAGGTCTTCAGTGCAGGTACAGTAAAGGAATCGAATCGGGGGGGGGGGGGGGGTGACATGGACTACGAAGGTGGTGCGCTTGCAACCGAACATCTCTCCCTCATTATTTGCACATCATGGGCTAAATGGCCAGGTCACATGGACCCCGAAGGCTCAGAGAAGGTTGGGTGAGGGGACTCACTGGATCAGCTGTTGGGAGACAGATGGTAGTCTCCCATCAAGACCATCCAGCGTGTTCTTTAACGTGCACAGGGTATGGCTCTCCCGCACACGGAGCCACGGATTAGCGTCCCATCCGACGGACGGCGGCCGTTCCAAGCCCTTGGGTGTCCCTTTACTGACCGTGGGTAGGGCGGAGAATTTTGCGGAGATAAATCTCAACGCTGACCCAGCTGGGACTCGAACCTGGGAACTACAGATTACAAGCCTGGCGCGCTACCGACTGAGCCACTCCCGCCCCATGTTCGGTCGGAACTTGAATCGGGTCACTAAAATCAATTCACACCAAACACGAAAATTAATAGAATCTCTTTTAAAGAATCCGGTTATTTTTGTCTCTCAATGGCCAGGTCACAAGGTCCCTAAAGGCTGAGGACAGGATTGGAGAATGGAAGCCTCTGAACACCAATCCATCTAGTTTTTTTAAAAGCATTCAATTTGCATCTCCACTTAGACATCTTATGAGACATGGCTTCCACTTCCCATTCTTTGAGGAGGGCTGTCATTCTAATTAAATCGGCTTCCTCTCACCAAGCGAAGGGACAGGAGTTGGCGCTCAGCCGCTAGCGCGCCAGGCTCGTAATCTGCAGTTCCAAGATCCAAGTCCCAATTGTATGGGCGGGGGTGGCTCAGTCGGTAGCGCGCCAGGCTGGTAATCTGTAGTTCCCAGGTTCGAGTCCCAACTGGGTCAGCGTTGAGATTTATCTCCGCAAAATTCCCCGCCCTGCCCACGTTCAGTAGGGGACACCGATGGGCTTGGAAAGGCCGCCGTCCGTCGGATGGGACGTTAAGCCGTGGCCCCGTGTGTGGGAGAGCCATACCCTGTGCACGTTAAAGAACACGCTGGATGGCCTTGACGGGAGGCTACCATCTGTCTCCCAACAGCTGTTCCAGTGGGTCCCCTACCCCAACCTTCTCTGAGCCTTCGGGGTCCATGTGACCTGGCCATTTAGCCCATGGTGTGCAAAAAAGTGCCGCTCAGAAGTAAAACAACCCAACCCAACCCAATTGTATCCGTATTGAGATTTATTTCCCCAAGCTCCCGTTCTGTCCGCGGTCACAATGGCCCCGAAGGTTCACAGAAGGTTATGAGTAGGATTACCGCTGGACAGCTGTTGGGAGACAGATAGTAGCCTCCCGTCAAGGCCTCCAGCTCGTTCTTTAACGTGAACAGGATATGGCTCTGTCGCACAAGGGACCACGGCTTAATGTCCCACCCGACGGACATCGGCCTTTTCAAGCCCATCGGTGTCCCCTATTGATAGTGGGCAGGGCGGGAAGTTTTGCGGAGATAAATGTGAAAGCTGGCCAAGGCGGGGTTCGAACCTTGAACTGCAGATTATGAGCCTAGCGCGCTATCGACTGAGCCATCTCCAGCCCCCGCCTTGGCTGGAGACTTCCTAATAGTTTTCCAATGGATCTCCTTCTCTGAGTAACACCTGGCCATTTAATCCACTGTGTGCAAAAGAAAAAAATGTGGTTCAAGAGGTAAAATAGCTTAACCTAACAAAAGGGAAGAGTGAGGAAATAAGAAAAATACCTTAACGCCTACACAGGTGGCGCTCGAAACTTCAAACCTTAGCACGCAATCCTTCGACTTCAAAAATTTGATGAATTGATTAATTTACACTTCATATTATTTCTATGCTTTAACATCTTTTAACTCGGTTCCACAATTTCTTACGGCAGATAAACACTTATCTAAGCATAGGCTTATGAAATGCTAATGAGTTGTGGACCAAAGCCTCGCGCAAACTGATTTATGGTTATGGGGAATAAAGGCCTAAATTTTAAGGACAACGCAGTGTTATTATTGCCTTGACAACCAGCCTCAATAACGTGGAAGCGAAATTTTTGCCAGTCAAATTGAAACGATATTGTCCCGGTTACAGAGTGAGTCACGTGTTTCGCTACGAATTAAAAGGACCTAGGTTCGAGTTTCATATAAAGCACTGAAGGTTTATTTCTCCCGAGGGCTCAGAGAAGGTTAGGGGGACTTTGTTTACACAAAAGAAAATGGATGGGTCTCAAAGCCTGATTGGGTGAGTTTACCTGTTAGCGGCACTTTTTTGTACACAATGGGCTAAATGGCAAAGTCACAAAGACCCTAAGGGATCACAGAAACTTGGGGGGAAGGGGACCCACTGAATAGCTGTTAGGAGACAGATGGTAGCCTCCCATCAAGGCCAACCAGCGAGTTCTTTAACGTGCACAGGGCCTAACGTCCCAACCTGCGAGGGGCGGGGGTGACTCAGTCGGTAGCGCGCCAGGCTCGTAATCTGTAGTTCCGGTTCGAGTCCCAGCTGTGTCACCGTTGAGATTTATCTCCGCAAAATTCTCCGCCCTGTCCACGGTCAGTAGGGGACACCGATGGGCTTGGTAAAGTCCGTCGGGTGGGACGTTAAGCCGTGCCTCCGTGTGCGGGAGAGCCGTACCCTGTGCACGTTAAAGAACACGCTGGATGGCCTTGACGGGAGGCTACCATCTGTCTCCCAACAGCTGTTCCAGTGGGTCCCCTCCCCCAACCTTCTCTGAGCCTTCGGGGTCCATGTGACCTGGCCATTTAGCCCATGGTGTGCAAAAAAATTGCCGCTCAGAGGTAAAACAACCCAACCCAACCTGCGATCTTTCCGAGACCATCGGTGTCCCCTACTGACCGAGGACAGGGCAAGCATTGTAAGCTGTAAATTTGTAAGCTTTCGAGTCCCAGCTGGGCCAGCATTGAAATTTACCTCCGTAAAACGGAGGTAAATTTCAATTCATCGAGGTTATGTTTTAAATCATCATTAAAAATTTCAAATCATCGAGGTTATCTTTTACGGAGGTAAATTTCAATGCTGGCCCAGCTGGGACTCGAACCTGGAAATTACAGATTACGAGCCTTGCGCGCTACCGACTGAGCCATCCTCGCCCCAAAATTTTGTGGGTAATATATTTATAAATGCAAAGAGGCATTCATTTACTAAACATAGAAAATACGTAAAAATTATCAAAAACCGCATGTTTCTTTTTAAGTACTGAAAACTGACTAAAAGTTTGAATTGCAATCAAAAATATTTGGGTATTTTTTTAAAATTGCAAAAAGCATTGAAATTGAAGTTATTTTGAACCCGAAGTCATCTGTAATCAAATCAGAAATGTTCGCGTCTTCCTTTCAATTATCCGTCCAAGTAACTAGAAGTGAAAGTTGATGGGATCAGATGCTTATGGAGTCAGATAATTTACATATTTGTGTCTAGTAATCATAATGCGCAGAGGTTTGATCTTATCACACACTCTAATCATCAGCTGTGATTCGAAACGGTACTGACGCCTTTTCGAACATTTCTGGGTGTTTCATCTGCAGCCTCCGCCCTCTTTATCAACTCCTCACAAGGAAATAAATCTCTTTCCAGATAAAGGCAGTCTCTCTCTCTCTTTCTCGATTTCTGCATCTTAGAACAATAGCCCCTCAAGACAATGGGAAGTAGTCAACTGCAAAAGATTGTCAACTGTGATGAGTTACAACCTCGGCTGTTAAAGTTTCAGCTGCCGCCTTTTGTCTCATTTGTTTTAATAAGAAACGGCAAGCACTCTCCTCTGCATGAAGCCATTAGCATAACAAAGTCTATTTGCAGACCAGAGGAAGAAGTTTAATCATTTGCGAAGGGTCGTCGGATGTGCTGGATGGAATGCATCTTGATTTTGTTTCCCAAAGGATCGTGTCGAGTTGGACGTTAACAGCAGTGGAGACAGATTGGAACAACGCACTTAAAATTCTGGATAGGACGGATCGCGTTAGATAGAGTTCTGAATATTAATCAACGGTTAATTTCATCTGAACATAACTTCGCTTGATTGTCGAAGGCAAACCACCGAAGAAGCATTAAAACATATTTCCGGGTTCGTGGAAACCAATAAATGCTATCGATCAATCATCATAAATCATCATCTTCGTATTGGTGTTTTCTTGCGTGTCTTTGACAGATGCTCCAGCTAGATGATAGATTTGCCGCTTCTATACGAGACGAAAGCCAAAAGTTTCAAAATAATTTGGTAAATCATTCTCTCGAGTTATGTCATACTCTTTCACTTCCATTTCAAGATACTTTATCATTCTGGGAAAGACGGTGGGCAAATTTAAAAACCATCGGAGACTGTTCTTAGATGGACATTTCCAGTCTCATTCAACTTCAATGAATCTCCTAAATTTTTATTTCATTTATTGACATTTGAGCAGCTTTTTTTTTTCCTTCTTATAGTGATGAAGCAATTCAAAATGCAAAGGCTGTAGCCAGACTACCTCTATTGTAGAGCTTTAAAATTTTCGAACTAATAGATGATCGGAATATGCAAATAATAATATTCATTAGCAGATATAAAACTCAAAAGAGAAATTTTTCATTAATATTTTTCAAAAAATTTTGCATCTTCCACCATCACGCTTCCATGGGGACTTAGGAGACAAATCATTGCTGTCAATGTAACTCCTTGACAAATCTTTTCCAACTTTAGCATCTCCGCAAAACTCCTCCCCCTGCCCTCGGTCAGTAGGGGACAAACTGAAGGGCTTGGAAAGGCCGCCGTCCGTCGGATGGTACGTTAAGCCGTGGCGCAATGTGCGGGAAAGTCATACTCTGTGAACGCTGCACATGCGAATGACCTTTACGGGAGGCTATCATCTGTCTCCCAACAGCTGTCCAGTGGGTTCCTTCTCTCTGAGTCCTCGGGATCGTTGTGACCTGGCCATTTAGCCAGAGGTGGTCATAAGTCTCGAGCCTGGAGGGGCTATTTAGGGTCGTATGGAAGAGCTTGAAGTCCAAAAATGGCTCTCTTAACTTTTCTAATGGATTATTTAAGAATCAATTCACTTTTTTAACAGCGTGTCATTTTATCTCTGGGGGTGAGGTTTTTCCGTTCCTAAAAAAAAAATTGGCGACATAACTTTGCACCATCATAGGAGGGGTCCAGGCCACCTGGTCCCCTCCTATGACCACCACTGCATTTAGCCCATTGTGTCTAAAAAAAAGCACTGCTCAGAGGTAAAACAACCCAACCAAATTTAGCGACATCTAACGGTGAAAATTAAGACTATTGGAAGTATCTGAAACTGCGAATCTTAATGTGTCATTAGTGCCTATATACACTGGTTTCCATAAATTAAAGAAAATCCCTATGTTAAGTCAATGGGTAGCAAACGTCAAAGCTCTATAACTTCTAAAATAAGTTCTTTTTTTGTTTTGAAAAATGTGATTGCAGATAAAGATCTCAATCAAATAAATCAATATCTCGATATTCAAAAATATTCGTTCAGTATTCAATGAGTTATTGAAATTTGAATATTTAACAATAAGCAATGCCAGTCTTGAGAAACTTATACAAAACTGAAGAATAGTGAAAGAATTCTTTAAATAAAGTTCTAAAATACAAACTTGTTTTATTAAACATTTTTATACAATACTTATTACTAAGTTTTAATTAACTTCTGAAGGGGGTGGCTCAGTCGGTAGCGCGCCAGGCTCGTAATCTGTAGTTCCCAGGTTCGAGTCCCAGCTGGGTGAGCGTTGAGATTTATCTCCGCAAAATTCCCCGCCCTGCCCACGGTCAGTAGGGGACACCGATGGGCTTGGAAAGGCCGCCGTCCGTCGGATGGGACGTTAAATCGTGGCCCCGTGTGTGGGAGAGCCATACCCTGTACACGTTAAAGAACACACTGGATGGCCTTGACGGGAGGCTACCATCTGTCTCCCAACAGCTGTTCCAGTGGGTCCCCTCTCCCAACTTTCCCTGAGCCTTCGTGGTCCTTGTGACCTGGCCATTTAGCTCATTGTGTGCAATAAAGTGCCGCTCAGAGGTAAAACAACCCAACTTCTGTAGTCAATTTTTGTGGCTGGCATCTTGCCATCCTCTCAGACCTTCAACTATGGCATATAAACTAACAGGCTCCTGTCAGACCTCTGTGGCAATCAGCTGCTTGAGGAGTATTTATTTTATTTTTGATTTATTGTTATCACAAAATATTCAAACTTCCATAATTCATTAAATACTGAACGAATATTGTTGAAAATAGAGATATTGATTTATTTGATTGAGATATTTATCCACAATCACATTTTTCAAAACAAAAAAACTTATTTTAGAAGTTATAGAGCTTTGACGTTAGCCTCCCATTGACTTAACATAGAAATTTTCTTTTACTTATGGAAACCAGTATAATTCAAAAATAATTTTTCGTTTATATCTTAAAGTTGAAAATGATGGACAGACCGTAAGAAAATAAAATGAAAATTATAGCTGTTTTCAAAATGAGCTAAACAAAAACGCAATTAAAAAAAAAAGCAATCTTTTTTATATATCATATTAACTTTGCAAATTGCATTCCACTGACTTCAATATTTACCCAAAGACATGTTTTTCAAATATTATTTTTTTAGCTTTGTGTCACTCAACGTTATGGAAAAATACTAACCAGAAATTTTTCTATAACTTCTGAAATTCTTTTTCGATTAGAGTCTAGGTTATTCACCAGCACTTTCGTTTGCTGGTCAGGACTGCTATTTATTAAATATTTCAGATTGTGGCACCATCACCATAGCAATGGTTCTTATAACCGTAACTGCTGATCTGAAAAGTTCGACTCCGATGGATCCAAAATCTCTCCTATTAGAGACGATTAAGTCCGCTTTTCCGTGGGGGCCGGGGTGGCTCAGCCGGTATCGCGCTAGGCTCGTAATCTGTAGTTCCCAGGTTCGAGTCCCAGCTGGGTCAGCATTGAGATTTATCTCCGCAAAATTCTCTGCCCTGTCCACGGTCAGTAGGGGACACCGATGGGCTTGGTAAAAGCCGCCGTCCGTCGGATGGGACGTTAAGCCGTGTCTCCGTGTGCGGGAGAGCCATACCCTGTGCACGTTAAAGAACACGCTTGATGGCCTTGAGGGGAGGCTACCATCTGTCTCTCAACAGCTGTTCCAGTGGGTCCCCTCCTCCAACCTTCTCTGAGTCTTCGGGGTCCATGTGACCTGGCCATTTAGCTCATGGTGTGCAAAAAAGTGCCGCTCAGAGGTAAAACAACCCAACCCGCTTTTCTGTTTGGTTAATACTCCTAACAATTCGATAACTGAAAAAAATGGAAGAAGTTTATCGACTTTCGCAATGTCAAAGAAATAATAAACCACTAACAATAGAAACTACGATTGCGAAGAAATTCCATTGTAATAAAGATCTGAGAAGCCTTCTAGCGTAATTTTATTGTGCACAGAGTAATGGGCACGTGAAACGAGGGCTCAACGTCCTATACGACGGACGGCGGTCATTAAAGTCTATCCATATCCCTTTCTCACTAAAAACGGAGGTTAGCAGAAAATATTACAACGCAGTCGTAGTGGAAACTAAAAGTGGTAACATAGATTACGAGACTTATGCGCTACAGGATGAACTAGTCGCTGTATGGGAATAATCACAACCTATCATCATCATCATCATCATCATCTTCAAGCAGCCATGGGCTACGGAGGTCCAACCAGACAATGTAATTTAGTTCTCCAAGAAAGACTGTCTTGAGCTACATCTACTGCATCTGGCCAATGCACACCAACTTTAATAAGGTCCTGTTTGATATTGTCTGCCCACTGCATCCTAGATCTCCCCCTCTTTCTGAGGTCTTTAGGCACACTGTTCATAACCCTATTCGCCAATCTATAATTATTCATACGGGCAACATGGACAAACCAACAGAGTCTCTATCTGCACAATATACTGCTTAAAGGAGGTTGCAAACTCCTTTGCCTAATCTCATCATTAGTTACAAAGTTGAACCACTTAATGCCCAAGATACTGCGTAAGCATCTGGAAACAAAAGCATCTAGTTTCCTGTTATCTTGTTTACAAAATGTCCAAGTTTCACTGCCATAACTAACCCTAGAAAGAACCAAACTATTATACAGTCTAATTTTAGTATTTAGGTGTATACTCCTATTTCTCCACACTCTCCATAGATTCTTAAAAGTTCCGGCAGCAATCCCTATCCGTCTGTTAATCTAATTGCCGCGCATCACCATTATCTGTTACATAGCTCCCAAGATAATTAAACTGTGACACCTGCTCAAGATTGCAACCATTCAGATGAACTAAATCACAGCCTGCCTGACAAATTTTCATCACTTTAGTTTTCTCTCTGTTTATAACCAAACCTACTCTACTACCAGTCTCATCAACAGCTCGAATGAAAGAGTTCATCTCATCAACATCATTTGCCAAAAGGGCTAAATCATCAGCATAATCTAAATCAGAAATTTTAGTATCTCCAGTCCATTTAAGGCCAAAATCTTTCCCTTGAAGTGAATTTCGCATAACATAATCAATAACCAAGCTAAAGAGAAAAGGAGACAAAATGCACCCTTGTCGAACACCAGAAGTAATGCTAAACCAATTTCTACAAGCCTTACCAACTCTCACACACAACTCAGTGTTATTATAGAGAGCTTTCATTATGTTAACTAACTTGTCAGGTATACCATATGATCTCACAATCAACCACAAATTATGACGATCAACAGAGTCGAAAGCCTTTTTGAAATCAACAAAGCTAGCAACCAAAGGTTTTTGAAACTCGAAACATTTCTCAAGAATCTGCCTAAGTGAAAATATCTGATCTACACATCCCCTACCACTTCTGAATCCACATTGCTCATCACGCAATTGCCTGTCAACCAGATTCTTAATTCTATTAAGCACAATCATGGAAAGAACTTTACCTGGAACAGAGAGTAGGCTGATAACCCTATAGTTATCACAAGAACTGCGATCACCTTTTTTTAAAAATAGGGATAATAATAGCTCTGGTAAAATTCTTAGGAACCATGCCTTTATCATACAAGATATTCAGAATTTCAGTCATCCAAGTGGTAACCGAAACATTCCCAGCTCTAAGCATTTCGGTAGTAATTTCATCTACTCCTGAGGATTTATAAAGTTTAAGTTTAGAAACAGCCAAAATAACTTCAGATTGTGTATATAGGGCCAACATTAAATCCACCAATGAATCTATCATCATTGCAAACAATGGGAGTAAAACTAACCACATTGTTTAGAACATCACTGAAATGCTCAGCCCACCTAGCCATGACAGAATCCTCACCTTCTATAACCTTACCTCGTTTATCCTTCAATTGCTGCATGCCTGTCCGTTTTCTATCACACAAAACATTAACTATCTTGTACAGCTCTCTGCTGTTGTATTTTATAACAACTTCCTCTGCTTTGTCATCCAAGTCATCAAGCCAAAGATTCTTATCAGCAGCTAACTGATGCTTTACACATATATTAAGCTCTCTGTAATGCTTTCTATTAGGACTAGTAGGGTATTGATTAGGGACATCCCTGCAGTTCTTTCTTTCTGAAATAAGCTCAAGTGCCTTATCACTCAAATAATTCTGTCTCCTCTGCACCTTTTTCCTAAAAGAATACTGTTAATTTCCAAAAAAGCCTGTTTAAAATGGTCCCATTCTTCCTCAACTTCAGTAGTAAGCATACCATGACTGTCATAATTACTAAGTAACCTATCATGGTAAGCTTTGGCTATAATTGGATCTTTCAGAGCTTCAGTATTAAAAGTAAATTTTTTAACCCTAGCACAACACTTTTTAAGTTTAAGTTGCAAGACACTTTTAACAAGGTAATGGTCAGATCCAATTTCAGCTCCCCTATATGCCCTGGTATTCCTAACAGAACTAGCCCATTTGCTGTTAATTAATATATAATCAATCATATTCTTATGCAGCCCATCGGGTGAAACCCATGTGTACTTATGTATGTCGCGGTGTTTGTAATATGTGTTAGTTATTCTGAATCCATTGAGTTTACTTACCTGTAGGAGAAGTTGCCCATTGCCATTGCAGCTACCAATACTAATAAAAAGGGCCAATCACCCCTCCCAAAATGTCAGAGTCAGTACCAACTTTGGCACTGAAGTCACCTAGAACAAGGGTAATATCTCCTTTCTTGACAGAATTCAAAATATCCTGAAGTTGTCCGTAAAACCTATCCTTCTCATCCTCATCGGCATCCTCAATGGGGGCATAACAGCAGCTTAGCATTCAAGTCTCTAACGCTTGTCTGAAATTTTGCTGTAAGAAACCTTTCATTAATGCACTCATATCCTAGAAGAGCATCACTAGCGTGTCTGCTGAGAGGCAGACCCACGCCTTGGTGATGCTTATTGTCGTCCCTCCCTGAAAAGAGAAATTTAAGATTATTTTTAAGAATCTGACCTTTATCTGTCCATCTGGTCTCTTGCAAGCCGAGAATATCTAAATTATAACGGTGGAATTCTTGTGTGAGGACATCAAGAAAAAAAACTCTGTGCAGAGTCCCCACATTCCAACTACCTATAGAGAGAAAATGGTTAGTGGGATGTTTAAAGAAACTATGTTTATTGAGAGAGGGAATGCCGACAATATCAAACAGCCCCCTAATCGCAGACATGGGGCAAAGACCCGTTCCCCCACCGCTAAAGGCTGAAGACATCTACACTGGAAGACATCCTCCAATGTAGAATTTGACGATGCCAATAGAAGCAAAGAGTTCAGGTGCCTGCGATGACTTCTGCTCAGGATTATCCACCAACTGATAAACATATCCTGTGAATCTATTCACTTGGGGCTGTCAACCCACAAACAAACAGAAAACACAGCGGAAGATTTTCCCTCCACAGAAGCCCACCAGCGCAGCAAAATCAGGATCCATAATCAAGCTCAGAGCCATATATCTGTCCAGTCCAGTAGGTTTATATGGTCAGCACCAGGACCCTGTGTGGTTGACCACTCATCAGCAGGGTAGAAGAAAGAGAAAAGTAGCCATAGTTGTCCAGATCAGTAGGCCACACTAATCTGGCAGCCCTCCCCTTCCGTTCACTTCCACAAGAGAGTATCTGTTTTGAAATGTACTAACGGTCTGCACCACGAGAAGGCGGGGTCGGACATTAGGTGCTAGGCCTGGCCGATTCTATGCATCATCACAGGGGATTGGTGCATAGCTCTCCTTCCAGTGACTACCTAGCTACCATTTACAGACCCTATTACTTACTGGAATCAATTTTTCTAGCTGAATTAACTAAACTGATTATTTATTTGAATCACCTGAACCTATTACCTTAGTGTATTTGAATCATCTGAACCTATCATCGTACTGTATTTGAATCATTTGAACCTATCACCTTACTGTATTTGAATCATCTGCACCTATCATCGTACTGCAATTGTTATCATCTGAAACTATCACTTTAGTGTATCTGAATCGTTTGAACCTATCACCTTAGTGTATTTGTATCATCTCAACCTATCACCTTAGTGTATTTGTATCATCTCAACCTATCACCTTAGTGTATTTGCATCATCTGAACCTATCACCTTAGTGTATTTGTATCATCTCAACCTATCACCTTAGTGTATTTGAATCATCTGAACCTATCACCTTAGTGTATTTGTATCATCTCAACCTATCATCTTAGTGCATTTGAATCATCTGAACCTATCACCTTAGTGTATTTGAATCATCTGAACCTATCTCCTTAGTGTATTTGAATCGTTTGAACCTATCATCTTAGTGTATTCGAATCATCTGAACCTATCACCTTAGTGTATTTGAATCATCTGGAATCTATCATCGTACTGCATTTGAATTATTTGAATCTACGTCTTATTGCATTTGAATCATCTGAACCTATCACCTAACTATATTTGAATCATCTGAACCTATTATTTACTGTATTTGAATTATCTGAATCTACCATCTTACTGCATTTGAATCATCTGAACCTATCACCTTACTGTATTTGTATCATATGAACCTATCACCTTAGTGAATTTGAATCAACTGAACCTATCACCTTAGTGTATTTGAATCATCTGGAATCTATCACCTTACAGTAACTGAATCATCTGAACCTATCACCTTACTCTATTGAATCATCTGAACCTATCACCTTACTGTATTTGAATCAACTGAACCTATCACTTTACAGTAACTGAATCATCTGAACCTATCACTTTACTGTATTTGAATCATATGAACTTATCACCTTTATTTGAATCATATGAACCTGTCACCTAACTATATTTGAATCTTTTGAACCTATCATCTTATTTAAATCATATAAACCTATCATCATATTTAAATTATCTGATCCTATCATCTAAACTTATTATTTGAATATCATTTGAACTTCTTATATGATTTATCTGAACTGATCATGTTATTTGAATCAATAATCGTATCTGAATTATCTGATGTTATATTTCGTTTTATAAGATTCAATTGTAAATGACCTTGTGCGCTCGTGAATGTCGTGCTGGTAAAATTTATTTGAAGCTTTCATTCCAACCTGCTAAGCCTTTTTTATGTGTTTTGAGATCTACCAACTAATCTGCTTAACGTGACTCATTGAAGATCGGCTACGAACGTCTAAAGAAATTTCCTAATAAGTGACGATGCGCTGATACTGCTCGTGGAAATTTTAGTTTCGAGAGTGGAATGCACGTGAAGGAGCAAAAGGAGGTGAAAAGTAAATATTGCCAGAATAATGGTCGAGGGATTGAATTAACTGTGTGGGTTGTGTAATTTGATGCAACACCGAAGACTAGATTCGGTTTATTATAATTTGAGAAAATTGTTCTTAGCGAAAGAGAGGACTACGTGAGGTAAAAGGTGATGCTTGGAGGAATGTTAACAGGGGGATGACTGGAATCGAAGGAGAAGATGTTTGACTGCGGATGAAGAATTTCTCGAGATGAATGCGTAATGAAACGTGAGAGTGCACGTGAGGCGAGAAAGAGAGGCTGCATGGGAGTAGTGTTTGGGGGGCGAGATTTCAAAAGAGGAAGAGCTTGTTTCGGAATCGTGCAAGACTGATGGAACTCACAGGCGCTAAGTTAAATAAGATTGGAAAAATGAAATTGGAGACTAAAGAGCATGACGGAAATGTGAGTAAATATTCGAGGTTTCTGGGAGGTGATTACTAAGCATGTGAGATTATTGCTTGCATGGAAATGAGATTTAATGAGTCGCTTTGTGGCAAGCAGAAGCGGGAATCTAAACTGCTGTTTAAAAAAGATTTTGTAGCAATTTTTTTGCCAAGTGTTGGGTTGGGTTGTTTTACCTCTGAGCGGCACTTTTTTGCACACCATGGTCTAAATGGCCAGGTCACATGGACCTCGAAGGCTCAGAGAAGGTTGGGGGAGGGGACCCACTGGAACAGCTGTTAGGAGACAGATGGTAGCCTCCCGTCAAGGCCATCCAGCGTGTTCTTTAACGTGCACAGGGTATGGCTCTCCCGCACACGGGGCCACGGCTTAACGTCCCATCCGACGGACGGCGGCCTTTCCAAGCCCATCGGTGTCCCTTATTGACCGTAGGCAGGGCGGGGAATTTTACGGAGATAAATCTCAACGCTGACCCAGCTGGGACTCGAACCTGGGAACTACAGATTACGAGCCTGGCGCGCTACCGACTGAGCCACCCCCTAGCGAGTGGTAGCAGCAGCTGATTACAAAGGCAATAACAGAACTTGAGAAGAACTTTTATATCATCAGCTTGTTTTACTAAAAAAGACTAATCACCTGAAGCAAATATCGAATGTTCGTCTTAAAGACAATAAATTTTGTCCTTTTTCCAGATTTACGTTCTTTAACGGTTAACATTCCAACAAATGAAAGATTTAGAAATCTAATATATAAAGAAGAAAAAAAGTTTGTGTGTTTTCCAAGTGTAAATAAATATATATCGCATTAGACAAGTGAAAAGTACAGACTTATTTTACATTAAGATTACTTGCCTTTTGGTTAGATAATAGAACATGTTAAAAGTGATTCAATTTCAAGCTGTGATTTGGAAGATATGCATTAGGTAAGACTGTGATGCCACATGGCTCCATGATGGGTTTCTATATACACTGATATGTTTGCTGAATAAATATTAAAGAATCTAACCAAAAGGAAAATAAATTTATTCGGTACTCAGCAATTTTAATATTTATTAGGTAAAATATTGTTGGAACGCTAATTTTAATTTTTAAAAATTTGCTCTCAGTAAATGTACCGATAGCCGTCCCGTGGCCGAGTAGGTTAGCACGCTTGGCTACTGATCTAAGGGACCTGGGTTCGAGCCCCGGGTAAGGCATGGATGTATGTGTCGTTTTTCTGCTGAGGTCCCGCCAGCCTCTCAGACCTTCAACTCTGGCATATAAACTGACAGGCTCCTGTCAGGCCTCTGTGGCAAGCAGCTGCTTGAGGGGGTATTTATTTAGCAGTCCCGTGGCCGAGTGGTTAGCGCGCTTCGCTACTGATCTAAGGGACCTGGGTTCGAGCCCTGAGTAAGGCATGGATGTTGGTGTTGTTTTTCTGCTGAGGTCCTGCCATCCTCTCAGATCTTCTACTTTGGCATATAAACTGACAGGCTCCTGTCAGGCCTCTGTGGCAAGCAGCTGCTTGAGGGGATATTTATTTTATTTATTTATGTACCGATGCTCAAAATTGAAAGATAATGGACAAAAGTGAATATAACTTAAAATGGTTTCCATCAAATAAGCTGGTCACTCAATTCTATGAATACTTTTACTTTCAAGAAAATCGTCAACAACTAGACGATGCCCTGTAAGGACTTCCTCTGGGGACCGACTCTGGGGACGGGCATGTGCTATGGACGGTAATGTCAATCTAGATGAAATCATGGCCGAGAGCACTCATGAAAAGCCTCACGTGCGGAGAAAGAATTTCTTCTTCACTGTGCATTCCAGAGTATCTCGCTAAAAATTGTGAACTGTGATGCAAGTTGAGACCATCACACTGTTGCCACTAAAATGACACTTTAGTTAAAATTACAGCGATTGTGGCGAGTTCGAGAATCGAAGTTTAAACTAAATCTGAATTCATCTTTGACAAGCACATTTGCTCACTGTCCTGCGGTCTAAAGGTGATGTCTGCACAATGTTGAAGGATTGAGGAATACACACCATTGGTCTTCTGCATAAAGACCCCCTCCCGCCCTGCCCACGGTCAGTAGGGGACACCGATGGGCTTGGAAAGGCCGCCGTCCGTCGGATGGGACGTTAAGCCGTGGCCCCGTGTGAGGGAGAACCATACCCTGTGCACCTTAAAGAATGCGCGGGATGGCCTTGACGGGAGGCTACCATCTGTCTCCCAACAGCTGTTCCAGTGGGTCCCCTCCCCCAACCTTCTCTGAGCCTTCGGGGTCCATGTGACCTGACCATTTAGCCCATGGTGTGCAAAAAAGTGCCGCTCAGAGGTAAAACAACCCAACGTTAAAGAACACGCTGGATGGCCTTGACGGGAGGCTACCATCTGTCTCCCAACAGCTGTTCCAGTGGGTCCCCTCGCCCAACCTTCTCTAAGCCTTCGGGGTCCATGTGTCCTAGCCATTTAGCCCACGGTGTGAAAAAAAGTGCCGCTCAGAGGTAAAACAACCCAACACAACACAACGCATAAAGACCTGGTTCATGCAGTCTCCTGTGTGCAGTAGGTCTTAACACTGTCTTCGTGGTGGACATTGACAGCTCGAGAGACAGTCGCATAACTGTCATCTCCCTGTTGTCTTGATGTAAACAAGACAAGAGTAACTTGCGCTATGGCTCAGTACGACTGAGCATACATCCCAAGCAGTCGCACTGATCAGTTGTAGTCTTGCGATGCTTGTTCCTGGTCTACAAGTTACCTCTCCTATTTATTTAAATTTTCCCAAGAGAGGAGTTTTTCTCGCACACTGAGGCCTCGGATGTCTCGATTTTGGGATGTTGACTTACAGTCGCTCAAAAAATTATCCGAACATCATGGTTGATTACAGAATTCAGAAGAAATATCTGGCAACGATTAGTGATCTGGCAACCTTCGTGTCACGTGACACGAAGGTTGCCAGATCACTAATCGTTGCCAGATATTTCTTCTAAATTCTGTAATCAACCATAATGTTCGGATATTTTTTTGAGCGACTGTACTTCCATTTTAACTTAGCTTTTCTCCATACACAATCACCCATATATAGTCTTTATATCATGGAAATGTTGGAACAGTTTTTTTTTAATTCTTTTTGGGGAAAAAAAGAAATTTAAAGAAGAGAGAAAAAGATGCGAAATATGTATCAAAAAATAACGAAAAATGAAGATTTAAATTGATTTTTGAGATTGCATTAAGTTCGGTTGGGTTGGGTTGTTTTACCTATGAGCGGCACTTTTTTGCACACAATGGGCTAAATGGTTACAAGGTCACAAGGACCCCGAAGGCTCAGAGAATGTTGGTGGAGGAGACCCACTGGAACGGCTGTTGGGAGACAGATGGTAGCCTCCCTTCAAGGCCATCCAGCGTGTTCTTTAACGCTGGGTTGTTTTACCTCTGAGCGGCACTTTTTTGCACACCATGGGCTAAATGGCCAGGTCACATGGACCCCGAAGGCTCAGAGAAGGTTGGGGGAGGGGACACACTGGAACAGCTGTTGTTCGGCAGATGGTAGTCTCCCGTCAAGGCCATCCAGCGTGTTCTTTAACGTGCACAGGGTATGGCTCTCCCGCACACGGGGCCACGGCTTAACGTCCCATCCGACGGACGGCTTCCTTTCCAAGCCCATCGGTGTCCCCTACTGACGGTGGGCAGGGCGGGAAATTTTGCGGAGATAAATCTCAACGCTGACCCAGCTGGTACTCGAACCTAATTAAGTTCGGTAATAAGAAAAGAGGAAAAGGATATACGTGAAATGTGTTTTTTTTATTTGTGAGAATAGCATTGGCATGTGAATGATAAAAAAGAGAAAGACCCAAATCTGCCTTGACACTCTCTTCACGTGAATACTTTTTCTTATTTCGGATTTTATTTTGAATGTGATCTCCCAAAAAAAAATCCGATAACAAGCAACATTTCAACTTCATTTCCTCAGCTAAAGGTAATTCAATCTTCAAAAAATTAGCTCCAAACGTAATCTCAAACTCGTTTTTCGCACATTTCACTTCTTTCAGTATTTTTCATTCTTGTTTCTTTCTCTATCCAATTTAACCTAGTCTCAAAAAACAAATTTAAAACTTCATCTCCCGTTATTTCTTTTTTCATACATATTAAATACGTTTTTTCGTTCTCTTTTTCAAATCTCATACAATCCGTTGTTTTCCTCGAAAGAAATTGTTAAAATAAAAACATTGGTTTCAACAGATAAACGCTGGATTCTCTGTGCTTTAAACAGTAGCACAGAAATGCAATTACTATACTACCAATAGGGCTTACATTTTTAATGCATTTTTCACCTGTAAAGTTTCTATGTTTTGAAGGATGTTCAAACATCGTTCTGCATTTGCAACAACGTAACGAGCTATCACGATAAACAACTTCATAACATTCTGCGAAGCAAACAGCACAAGCAAGTCATTTCAATCAAACCTTGCAAAGGACGACTTCTAATGAGCTCCAAAGTATCATTTCGTCGAATGCCTCTTATAAAGCGAACAATTCGCAATGCACGAGGTACGGAGCGAGTGATTACGGGTGAGCTCTTTTGCGAAGAAAGGTCATGGAAAGGGAATCAAGCGTCGACGGCGAAAATTCCATTTCCATCTGGCGAGAGCAGTTAGAGGAGTTTATTGCGAAAGGGATAAGCACGAGAGGCTCGTGCCATCACCTCTCTGCCTCCCTAAAGAGTACCTCGGAGATATGACAACTGCTCCTCTGTATCTCGAACATTGCAGGGATGGAGATGCTGCTGCACGCCCACTGCCGGATGGGATGCGGAGGAATGCTCAGCCACATCCAACTCATTACTCGGATTTATGATCCGTGACGTTTATCTTTCCTCACGGATGAAAGATCCAGCATCTGACGAAAAGGACGCCATCAACAAAACACGGACAGACGTTTTGCACCACATAATGAGAAAAAAGGGTTTACCAGATGTCTTTGTCTACGGAGAAAATAGAAAGCGGAATGATGGATTTTTATGCAGTACTGTCGCTCAAAAAAGTATCCGAACACTACGGTTGATTACAAAATTCAGAAAAAAATATCTGACAACAATTTTTTTTTAGAAATTAGTGATCTGGCAACCTTCGTGTCACGTGATTACAGAATTCAGGAATAATATCTGGAGCGTGTACAGCAACTGTACACGCTCCAGTTACCGTTCACAGCAAACTGGAGCGTGTGCAGTTACTGCACACGCTCCAATTTGCTGTGAACGGTAACTGCACACGCTCAATATTTCCGTGAGTGAGCCCACACGATCTAGGTCTTTGTGAGCTCACACGATCCAATGTGCTGTGAACGGTAACTGCACACGCTCCATATTCATTGCATTATATATTCATACGCATTATATACATTAAAAAATATCCGAACACTACGGTTGATTACAGAATTCAGAAAAAATATCTAGTAACGATTTTTTTTAGAAATTAGTGATCTGGCAACGTTCGTGTCGCGTGACACGAAGGTTGCCAGATCGCTAATTTCTAAAAAAAAATCGTTGCCAGATATTTTTTCTGAATTTTGTAATCAACCGTAGTGTTCGGATACTTTTTTGAGCTACTGTACAGTTTATTGTAACGTGATGAAATGGTGAAAAATATTTTGGCAATGCCGATGTGCATTTTATGTTTTGTCTAGGTCAAATTGTACTTTAATTCAATGAGTGTAATGTAAAAGCAAACACTGACAGAAGCAGTCCGACATTTTTTTTTTGACTCAGTGAAGTAAAGTTCCCTGATATTTATACCGATAAATCTCTCTCCTTTTGATATTTGTTTGGTATTTCAAGTTTGCGTGATTATCTGGAATTCCTGCTACAGATTATTCTCATGTTTAAGAAATAAATTCTTTATACAAAAACTCAAGTTCTAAGATGACTGAATCTTTCTCTTAGAAAAACGCCCTGCCCACGGTCAGTAGGGGACACCGATGGGCTTGAAAAGGCCGCCGTCCGTCGGATGGGACGTTAAGCCGTGGCCCCGTGTGCGGGAGAGCCATACCTTGTGCACGTTAAAGAACACGCTGGATGGCCTTGACAGGAGACTACCACCGATGGGCTTGAAAAGGCCGCCGTCCGTCGGATGGGACGTTAAGCCGTGGCCCCGTGTGCGGGAGAGCCATACCTTGTGCACGTTAAAGAACACGCTGGATGGCCTTGACGAGAGGCTGCCATCTGTCTCCCAACAGCTGTTCCAGTGGGTCCCCTCCACCAACCTTCTCTGAGCCTTCGGGGTCCATGTGACCTAGAGAGTGTGTGCCTGGACCATGTGATCGTATGCGGGAGAGCCATACCCTGTACATGTTAAATAACACACTGGATGGCCTTGACGAAAGGCTACCATCTGTCTCCCAACAGCTGTTCCAGTGGGTCCCCTCCCCCAACCTTCTCTAAGCCTTCGGGGTCCATGTGACCTAGAGAGTGTGTGCCTGGACCATCTGATCGTGTGCCGGAGAGCCATACCCTGTGCATGTTAAATAACACACTGGATGGCCTTGACGGGAGGTTACCATCTGTCTCCCAACAGCTGTTCCAGTGGGTCCGCTCCACAAACCTTCTCTGAGCCTTCGGGGTCCTTGAGACCTGGCCATTTAGCCCATTGTGTGCAAAAAAAGTGCCGCTCAGAATTAAAACATCCCAACTCTTAGAAAAAAAAAAGAAGAAAGAAAAAGTAAATTTCCCAAGCAATAGGAATAATCGATCGATATTTTTGGACGATCAAATTTCCTTCAATAGAGGAAATGAAATTAAAAACCATAAATAAATATCTCAACTCTATATTTCGAGTGTTTGCTTGACATTGCTTGCCTCTAATTGGATTAAAGTAAAATTTGACGTGGACAAAATATAGAGGTGAATATTTTCCTTGGTGTACTAATCGCAAAAATATTCTGTCTTGCATGCTTCTTTCAATCATCAGTGTAGCGAGTGGTAGCAGCAACTGATTACAAAGGCAATAACAGAACTTGAGAAGAACTTTTATATAATCAGCTTGTTTTACTAAAAAAGACTAATCACCTGAAGCAAATATCGAATGTTCGTCTTAAAGATAATAAATTTTGTCCTTTTTCCCGATTTACGTTCTTTAACGGTTAACATTCCAACAAATGAAAGATTCAGAAATCTAATATATAAAGAAGAAAAAAGTCTGTGTGTCTAATGGCTTATGCAACTCAGACCCCAGAAGAGCTGGAGACTCCAAACCTTTGCAGGAACGTTCCCGTCACACAGGGGAAATTGGGTTGGGTTGTTTTACCTCTGAGCGGCACTTTTTTCAACACCATGGGCCAGGTCACATGGACCCCGAAGGCTCAGAGAAGGTTGGGGGAGTGGACCCACTGGAACAGCTGTTGGGAGACAGATGGTAGCCTCCCGTCAAGGCCATCCAGCGTGTTCTTTAACGTGCACAGGGTATGGCTCTCCCACACACGGGGCCACGGCTTAACGTCCCATCCGACGGACGGCGGCCTTTCCAAGCCCATCTGTGTCCCCTACTGACCGTGGGCAGGGCGGGGAATTTTGCGGAGATAAATCTCAACGCTGACCCAGCTGGGACTCGAACCTGGGAACTACAGATTACGAGCCTGGCGCGCTACCGACTGAGCCACCCCCGCCCCACACAGGGGAAGAATAAAGGCTATGTGCGAACTCGTTGGGGTCAACCATAATTGGGGTGGGCAGGTTTGAATTTATCAAAATCCCCATAGACTTAACATTAACGGTTGAAAGTTATTCAAAATAACTGTTGCCACTAATAAATTTGAAATAATGAATGCATCAAACTAATTTTTTTCCTATTTCGCGTGATGAATTCATTGTTCAGTTTGCAGGGTCAAGAGCGCGAGCGTCCGTGGATATTGAAGTCGTTCTAATTAAACACGAGTAGAACACGAGATTCAAAAACTAAATTCGTATAGGTAGTTAAAATCATTAACTTAATTTGAAAAATATGCAAAAGCTAATAAAAAACGTACAAATAATTAATAAACGTTTTGAATATTATGTTAAGTAATAAATAATTATGTTTATAATAATTTTATGCACCTCAGACCATAGTTAATTTTCTTTTGCTCTAAACTTACGCATCCCTGGCAAATTGTATCCGAGGAACTCTGGAGGCTACGAAGTGATTTGAAGCGTTCGGTTAACTGAGCGATGAAATTCCGTCTTTTGGTTTACAAACTTCTGACGTGGGGAGGATTATGGGTACCTCGAACTATGTCCATTTCTTTTCTTCCCTAAAAGAGAGGGAGAGGTTGGGTTGGGTTGTTTTATCTCTGAGCGGGACTTTTTTTGCACACAATGGGCTAATAGCCAAGTCACAAGGACCCGAAGTCTCAGAGAAGGTTGGGGGGAAGGGATAGCACTGGATAGCTGTTGGGAAACAGATGGTAGCCTCCCATCAAGGCCATCCAGAGTGTTATTTAACGTGCACTCTCCTACATAAGGGGCCATGGCTTAACGTCTTATGCGAAGGACGGTGGCCTTTACAAGCCCATCTGTGTCCCCTACTGACCTAGGACAGAGAGAGGGTTGGGTTATTTTATCTCTGAGCGGCATTTTTTGCACACCGTGGGTTAAATGGCCAGGTCACAAGGACCCCGAAGGCTCAGAAAAAGTTGGGGAAGGAAACCGACTGGAACTGCTGTTGGGAGACAGATGGTATCCTCCCGTCAAGGCCATCCAGTGCGTTCTTTAACGTGCACAGGGTGTGGCGCTCCCTCACACGGGACCACGGCTTAACATCTCAATCCAAACCCATCGGTGTCCCCTACTCACCGTAATTCTGAACGCTGAACCAGCTACGACTCGAACCTGGGAACTGCAGATTATGTGTCTGGCGCGCTACCGACTGAGCCCGCTCTCTAGAGGGGGAGGAGATCGAGTACAATCATATTTTATACCAGATGAATATTTTGCGACGTGGGGAGTTGCCATTTACTTGGGATGGGAGTGGCTCAGTCGGTAGCGCGCCAGGCTCGTAATCTGTAGTTCCCAGGTTCGAGTCCCAGCTGGGTCAGCGTTGAGATTTATCTCCGCAAAATTCCCCGCCCTGCCCACGGTCAGTAGGGGACACCGATGGGCTTGCAAAGGCCGCCGTCCGTCGGATGGGACGTTAAGCCGTGGCCCCGTGTGCGGGAGAGCCATACCCTGTGCACGTTAAATAACACGCTGGATAGCCTTGAAGGGAGGATACTATCTGTCTCCCAACAGCTGTTCCAGTGTGTTCCCTCCCCTAACATTCTCTGAGCCTTCGGGGTCCTTGTCACCTGGCCATTTAGCCCATGGTGTGCAAAAAAGTGCCGCTCAGATGTAAAACAACCAACCAGATATTTACTTTATATTTTAGAACAATTTTAAAAATTGTAGAAAGTTTCAGACCCGAGTAACACCGGGTAAATCTGCTAGTATTTTATATTTCAAGTATATAGATTCGAAAAAAATACGAATGGCAACATTTCATTGGTACAGTCGCTCAAAAAATATCCGAACACTATGGTTGATTACAGAATTCAGAAAAAATATCTGGCAACGATTTTTTTTTTAGAAATTAGTGATCTGGCAGCCTTCGTGACACGAAGGTTGCCAGATCACTAATTTCTAAAAAAAAAAATCGTTGCCAGATATTTTTTTCTGAATTTTGTAATCAACCATAGTGTTCGGATACTTTTTTTTGAGCGACTGTATATTTCACGTATTTTTTTAAGAAATGTTTCAAAGTCTTGTGTAACAGAGGGGGGAAATGTTATGCTTCTTGCCCCCCCCTCCTCGATTTTCTCCAGATACGTGCTTGGGTGCAATAAAATGTCACTCAGAAGTAAAACAACCCTCCTTCGAGACTTGCTGCGGAAAAAAATGCGCAAAAATCTCCCCCCCCCCCCCCCCAAAAAAAAAAAAAAAAAAAATTCGGGAACCTTAACTTTGTCTATCAATTATTATATAGGTTTATTTTATTACTAAAATTAGCAAACCTAGCAGGAGAGCAATTCCCTTACGATCAATTTTTCATTCTCGTCCGTATTATCTTTCTTATCCGTCGCTGCGAAAACGTAAATCTTTCTGAAAATAGTCTGCTCCCTCTTAATTTATCTGACGTTCTCCTTTGCTAAAGTCGTCCTTCGACCTCCCAATCAGAGCCAGATGACCCACTGCGTAATGCGTGCCCTGCCACTTGACATCCTCGCAGCCGAAGTGGGCACGTGGATAGAGGGTCAAGCCGTAATCAGGCGGCTGATGGTAGCGTGCTAACTGCCTCGAGGATGCTACGTGAGGAGCCGGTGCGTCGGAAGTTCCATTCGTCCTATTCGGGAGGTACGGCACGCGTCTACCCACCGAGCGTGCAGGAGCCAGATAAGCGGAAGCATCAATATTCTCTGCAAGGAAAGTAAATGCACGAGGCAGCAACCCGTAGAAGGAACTTCATCATCATGCCTGCCTTTGGGACTCGTTTCGACGAGAACAGGTGGCTGAAATGATGTAGGCGCCGTAAACCATCCGTCGCCAACAGGTTTTGGCTTGGTGACGATGCCGCCAGCTCTTTACTCTCAATAAGATGTTTATTCACCACCGACTCAGCCACAACAGACCCAATTAAGCTTTGAAATGCTTTCGAAAAGGACAGAACGATGAGATTTGAGGAGAATTTATCTCCTCTCCCTGTAGGGGCAGGGGTGGCTCAGTCGGTAGCGTGCCAGGCTCGTAATCTGTAGTTCCCAGGTTCGAGTCCCAGCTAGGTCAGCGTTAAGACTTATCTCCGCAAAACTCCCCGCCCTGCCCACGGTCAGTAGGGGACACCGATAGGCTTGGAAAGGCCACCGTCCGTCGGATGGGACGTTAAGCCGTGGCTCCGTGTGCGGGAGAGCCATACCCTGTGCACGTTAAAGAACACGCTGGATGGCCTTGACGGGACGCTACCATCTGTCTCCCAACAGCTGTTCCAATGGATCCCCTCCCCCAACCTTCTCTGAGCCTTCGGGGTTCTTGTGACCTGGCCATTTAACCCATGGTGTGCAAAAAAATGCCGCTCAGAGATAAAACAACCCAACCCTCTCTCTGTCCTAGGTCAGTAGGGGATACAGATGGGCTTGTAAAGGCCGCCGTCCTTCGCATAAGACGTTAAGCCATGGCCCCTTATGTAGGAGAGTTATAGCCTGTGCACGTTAAATAACACTCTGGATGGCCTTGATGGGAGGCTACCATCTGTTTCCCAACAGCTATCCAGTGGGTCCCTTCCCCCCAACCTTCTCTGAGCCTTCGGGTACTTGTAACTTGGCCATTTAACAGATTGTCTGCACAAAAGTGCCCCTCAGAGGCTCAAAGTGCCAACCAAAAGTGCCTTCCACTATCCAGCTCTGAGCTCTTGGGATCTTTAAGACTTAGTCACTTATTACGCTATGGGAAAGAAAACAAGTGACCTTCAGATAACCTTTAATAGTCTCGAAAGTTTTGCCAAATTTCAAGCTGAAACCGACTAATAAAATTGCGGGCGACCCTTTGCACTCTGCCAAAAATAGGTTCGCTCCGTTCTGCGATAAAACAGTTGCATCTCCCAGAGTGGAAAAAAAAAAGTTTTTTTTTTAAATTTTTTTAACAAGGAATGCAAGAATTAAACAATGAATCTCGTACTCGATCGATTGGGAGTTTTTACATTGTTAAATGAAACCCCTTTTCAGACGATAGATCTCTTTCAGTTGGCTCGAACTGCATCCAGAGCGTGCTAATCCCGTCGAAGCGCGGCGTGACCAAAATTGGTACCGGAAGGGGGACGAAAAGGGCGGAAGTGAATCGCCCCTTTCTCCGCGCGCCTATCCCACCCCCTCTTTCCCGCGCACCTCTCCCCCTGGCGAACAGCTTCAACGCACCGCTCCATTATTGCGTCCCATCGCACATCCGACAAAAGTTATCGGAAAAGATTAGGGATGCTTCTTAAAATCCGACCGGACTGGCTTTGATAGAACTCCGGGCATTCGGAAGGAAACTGATTTCCGTCGGTTGCCATGACAACGATCTTGCTAAAACGGTAAAGCGGTATTGTGTTTCTGCTCCGTATTCGGCTCTGCCGATGTCTGCGTTCCGTTCAGGTGGGATTAGGTTCGTTGTTGAAACTGAACAACACATTTGGGCTCCTCGACGCCAACGTCCTTTCGACAGTTCTCAAAGTTTCAGGTGGATTTGTCTCTAATTGCAAACAACCGGTCAGACTTTCGCCAATCAGCTCTCTAGGTATACAGGGTGATTAAAATAAATGGGGAAAATTACGAAAACAATACAGTCAGCAATAGAAAGGATTATAATAAAGGTTTTAAATTACCTAATGTCAAAATTAATCATAGAAACTGTATAAGAAAGAAATTTTCGGATATATACACGGTCGTATCAGAATAATATGACCACCTACCATAGAATACAGGGTGATTCAAAACTTATCGTTCAAATTTCGTGGGGAGGTAGGGAATACGTCAGGAAACCGATTTCACATAGGAAAGTATGTCCGCAAACGTCATCTACATGAACAAAACGGACAAGTAAAGTGAACACAAGGAAACAGTACAGTTAAGTGGTAACGAATGTGACTTTTATTCCAACAAGGTTAGTCAAATTGGCTCGGCAATACACTGCAAGAAGAGAATCTGCAGCAAATACAAATTCACAGTAGGTTGCGATGATTGCGATGATGATTCGCGCAGATTGCGATGCACACGTGCAAACATTTGATGCTGCGGCATTCTTCTGTTGGGGTATCGGTCTTCGTAAACTTGCCTAGCTCGGCGACCGCTTTCGCCAGCTGCCCCATATGCGAGATGCATATCCGCTAGCTCTTGATGCGTAAAACGATTCATCTTATCACTAGTAAGTCAGCTCGTACACTGATGACAGCGGGAGTGGTCGGGCGAGCTGTACACTGGTTGGGTACACACAGCGCCCTCTACATACGCATGCGTACATTTGCGGACATACTTTCCTATGTGAAATCGGTTTCCTGACGTATTCCCTACCTCCCCACGAAATTTGAACGATAAGTTTTGAACACCCTGTATGTATGTATATATTAACACTCAAATCGGATGATTGTGGAGCCATCGGTGACATAATTTTGTTTGTAATTGCAGCCACCCAATGTATGACACGTCGTTTTGCTTCCAGGTATTGGTGTATCCAGTCGTTCAAAAAAATATCCGAACCCTATGGTCGATTACAGAATTCAGAAAAAAATATCTGGCAACGATTTTTTTTAGAAATTAGTGATCTGGCAACCTCCGTGTCACGTGACACGAAGGTTACCAGATCACTAATTAGTGATCACGTGACACGTGACACGAAGGTTACCAGATCACTAATTAGTGATCTGGTAACCTTCGTGTCACGTGACACGGAGGTTGCCAGATCACTAATTTCTAAAAAAAATCGTTGCCAGATATTTTTTCTGAATTCTGTAATCGACCATAGGGCTCGGATATTTTTTTGAGCGACTGTGAGATTGCATGGTAATTGGTAGGGTTAGTGGGAATAGTAAAAGTAAATAAAGATACTTCTCTACACAAAGAACCTAGAATTTATATCAGGCTTGTCCTGGTTTCTCATAGAATATGCAAAACCTTACACAAGGATATCGTCCCTGTAGTTAATTACGCTAACCACCAGACCTGGTAGGGCTTTTAACAAGATCAATAACAAAATCAACATTTTTATTAAACTTTGGGGTAAATATTAATATAATTCGCGTATTCAAGATATTTTCTTCCTCACTTTAAGAATCCCTATTTAGTGTAATAATTGCCATTCATAATGTGGCATGCAAACTGAATGGACGACAGTGGTTAATAATTGAGATTACAAGCTCATTTCAAAATGGATCATTTTGAAAATAAGTTTAATATTTTTCCGTAGGAAAAATTAGGCAAAGACAGCTTTTTGAACTTTGGTTTTTCTTAGTGACAGTAGAAAAAAAAATGATAAAGATTGTGGTGGAAAAGACGATAACTGGTTGAGGTGACAATTCCATTTGTGAATTGAGGCTTTACTACAGCTGGGCACATTTCGAAAGATGGAATCCTAGAAGTACGGGTACGGTCACATGGAAAGCATTTTGAATGGTTTAATGTTATGGACCAAATTTTCTAAATCTCTTAAAACCATGGCTAACAACACGGAGGTGGCCTCACAGAAAACTGGAGAGTGTGCAATTCGTGCAGATCAAACCGATGTAGATGTAGTCATACTCTTTGAGAGGGAGGTTGGGTTGGGTTGTTTTACCTCTGAGCGGCATTTTTTTACACACCATGTGCGAAATGGACAGGTCACAACGACCCCGAAGGCTCAGAGAAGGTTGGAGGAGGGGACCCACTGGAACAGCTATTGGGAGACAGATGGTAGCCTCCCGTCAAGGCCATCCAGCGTGTTCTTTAACGTGCACAGGGTATGGGTCTCCCGCACACGGGCCACGGCTTAACGTCCCATCCGACGGACGGCGGCCTTTCCAAGGCCATCGGTGTCCCCTACTGACCGTGGGCAGGGCGGGGATTTTTGCGGAGATAAATCTCAACGCTGACCCAGCTGGGACTCGAACCTGTGAACTACAGAGTACGAGCCTGGCGCGCTACCGACTGAGCCACCCCCTCCCCTCTTTGAGAGGGAGGAGGAAGGAATATATTTATGGAAAAAAAGGAAACTCGTAAAGTAATTGGGTTCTTCAGGAAATGGGAAAAGGGAAATCGAAATGAAATGCGCTTGCTTTGACTTTTCTGCTCTAGAATAACTCGGATTATTAAAAGCTTGGTTGGCCTGCTTTATGACGTCATTGGTAGCATCTGCAAGAGGAAACGGAAAAGGATATTTGAATACGAGGTCGACACGATTGTTTCTAGGAATTAAAAAATGATTCATGTAAATCAGTTTTTGCCTTTGGCATTTTGGCTAATAGAATGCTACTCAATAGAAATTAGGAACAGTCCACAAATATAAATATAATGGAACTCGGAACTCCACAACAGAGTTTTAGAGAGAGTGAGAATTTTGGTCTGTAAATGGTAGCTAGGTAGTCACTGGAAGCAGAGCTATGCACCAATCCCCTGTGAGGATGCATACAACCGGCCAGGCCTAGCACCTAATGTCCGACCCCGCCTTCTCGTGGTGCAGACCGTTAGTACCTTTCAAAAGAGATACTCTCTTGTGGAAGTGAACGGAAGGGGAGGGCTGCCAGATTAGTGTGGCCTACTGATCTGGACAACTATGGCTACTTTTATTTTTTTTCTATCCTGTTGAGGAGTGGTCAACCACACAGGGTCCTGGTGCTGACCATATAAACCCACTGGACTGGACAGATATATGGCTCTGAGCTTGATTATGGATCCTGATTTTGCTGCACTGGAGGGCTTCTGTGGAGGGAAAATCTTCCGCTGTGTTTTCTGTTTGTTTGTGGGTTGACAGCCCCAAGTGAATAGATTCACAGGATATGTTTATCAGCTGGTGGATAATCCTGAGCAGAAGTCATCGCAGGCACCTGAACTCTTTGCTTCTATTGGCATCGTCAAATTCTACATTGGAGGAAGTCTTCCAGTGTAGATGGCTTCAGCCTTTAGTAGTGGGGGAACGGGTCTTTGCCCCATGTCTGCGATTAGGGGGCTGTTTGATATTGTCGTCATTCCTTCTCTCAATAAACATAGTTTCTTTAAACATCACACTAACCATTTTCTCTCCATAGGTAGTTGGAATGTGAGGACTCTGCACAGAGCTTTTTCTCTTGATGTCCTCACACAAGAATTCCACCGTTATAATTTAGATATTCTCGGCTTGCAAGAGACCAGAGGACAGATAAAGGTCAGATTCTTAAAAATAATCTTAAATTTCTCTTTTCAGGGAGGGACGATAATAAACATCACCAAGGTGTTGATCTGCTTCTCAGCAGACATGCTAGCGATGCTCTTCTAGGATATGAGTGCATTAATGAAAGGTTTCTTACAGCAAAATTTCAGACAAGCATTAAAGACTTGAATGTTATCTGCTGTTATGCCCCCACTGAGGATGCCGATGAGATTGAGAAGGATAGGTTTTACGAACAACTTCAGGATATTTTGAAATCTGTCAAGAAAGGAGATATTACCCTTGTTCTTGGTGACTTCAATGCCAAAGTTGGTACTGACTCTGATTTGGGGAGGAGTAATTGGCCCTTTTGGTATTGGTAGCTGCAATGGCAATGGGCAACGTCTCCTACAGGTAAGTAAACTCAATGGATTCAGAATAACTAACACTTATTACAAACACCGCGACATACATAAGTACACATGGGTTTCACCTGATGGGCTACATAAGAATAGATAGATAGATAGATAGATAATTTTTATTTCAGATAATGTTTTACAGTATACAAAAACTTTTGAGGTCTCACAAGAGCAGGCTCGTTCGTGAGATCTCAATATAGAAACAATTTCAATTGAAAACATCACTCGTCACATTGAATAAACACAAAAAAAAACGAAAACAACTCAAAACAAAAAAATTTCTCTTAATCCAGAAGTGTGAAAGTCAGAAAGTCAGAAACATTCAATATCCATGTTACATATAAACAGTTATAGTAGATTAATGCAAAAAATTTTCCACATCATCCAGTTTCAAAATGTATTTCTTGAGAACTTTAGAAAACAAATGATAATTCGTGATATTTTTCATGCTGACTGGGAGAGAGGAAAGAAATTTCGGTGCTAAATACAAATAATAGTGCCTAAAAATTTCCTTATGTAATGCAGGAATTTCATAATTTATACTTTTATCTCGTCGTAATTGGTAATTATTCGTGTCAGTTTTAATGCTATCATTTCTAAAGTAAAAGTATTTAATTATTTCGAAAAAATAATCATAGCGTGAAGGCAAAATTCCTGCTTCTCGAAACAAAGGTAATGAAGGTTGCGTTTTTGGGCTTTTAGTTAATAAGCGAATAAATCTCTTTTGCAGCACTAAAAGTTGTTTAAAATTATTGAAATACATGCCTCCCCAAGATTTTATACCATATGTTAATTGAGAATGGATTAATGCATAATATAGTGTACACATAAATTTAAATGAAACTAAATGGCTTACAAGATATAAGCGGGCCAGGTTACGGATGACCTTTCTTTTAACCCATGTTACATGCACCTTCCAAGTTAGGCCTGCATCAATCCAAATACCTAAATATTTCACTGATGGCACAAAAGGAATTTGAGGACAATTACTGTGACTTTCCGATGAACAATTTGTATCATGATATTTCAATTTATTGCGGTGCAAAATATCTGAAACAGAACTATTTTTCTCTAAGTAGAAATAAACTGCATTTGGCTTTGTCAGATTAATTGTTAAAAAATTACTCGTGGTCCAGTTTCTAATTAATTCTAGATCACTATTTGCTTCTTTAAAGATAATCGAAGAATCAGAACCAGTATATGTCAGGCAAGTGTCGTCAGCAAAAATAGTTAATTTACCTGTTAGGTTAATGGAATCTAGATCATTAATGTAAATAATAAATAATAAGGGACCCAGAACAGATCCCTGGGGCACTCCGTATTCAACCTTAGTCCAAGCACTGCATATATCTTTTATTTTTTACTTTTTGCATTCTGTTAGCTAAATAACTGCGAAACCAATTCAATGCCACTCCTCTAACTCCAGTAGCTTGTAATTTTTGCATTAATTTTTGATGATTTACCGTATCGAATGCTTTTTTAATGTTCAGAAAGATTGTTAATGCATGATCACTGTTATTCATAGCTGTGTAAATCGTATTTGTTACCTGTAATAATGCATCATCCGTACCCATTTTTTCTCTAAACCCAAACTGATTGCTACTGAGAAAAAATTTTTTTTGCAGATATTCATATAATTTATTTTTCACTATTTTTTCAAACATTTTAGATATTACTGAGAGTAATGCAATAGGACTGTAATTCCCTAATTCCTTTGGGTCACCGTCTTTAAAAATAGGAACAATAGTAGCTTTTTTCAAAACATCACGGAAAATTCCTTGCTCAATGGATAGATTAAATAGATCTACAAGTATTTCGATAAATTTTTCTCCCAACAGATGAATTATTTCTGCGGTTAAGCCATCAAAACCTGGAGATTTATTTTTTGGTAGAAGTAAAAATTGAGTCCTAATATCTTTAGCTATTACGGGTGTTAAGAAAAAAGAACTTATCGCAGTTGACGATTTTCCGTCTCCCTCCCAATCAGCATTTGTTTGAACTAAATCTTTGTTCAAATTCCGTGCAATTCCGGCAAAATAATCGTTGAACAAATTTGCAAATTAACAAGGGTCTTCATCATATTTAATTAACTCGTTTTTACTTTCAATTGAACGGGGATAGTTTTCTTTCTCTTTAAAGTTACCACATATTTCATTTATTACATTCCACTGCTTTTTCTGATTTTTACCTGCTTTGGAAAATTTATTAGTAAAGTATTGTGTTTTTGTTTCCCTTATGGCACTAGTAACAAAATTTCTGTATCGGGAAAATGACAGTTTAAGCGACATATCTGTAGGATTTTTCTTCATTTCCTTATACAGAGTGTTACGATAATTTATTAAAATTGCTAATTCATAAAAAAAAGTGTCTTGCAACTTAACCTTAAAAAGTGTTGTGCTAGGGTTAAAAAATTCACTTTTAATACTGAAGCTCTGAAGATCCAGTAATTAATAAGTAATCAAAGCTTACCATGATATGTTACTTAGTCATTATGACAGTCATGGTATGTTTACTACTGAAGTTGAAGAAGAATGGGATCCATTTTAAATAGGATGTTTTGGACACTAACAGTATTCTTTTCGGAAAAAAGGAGCAGAAGAGACAGAATTATCTGAGTGATAAGGCACTGAGCTTATTTCGGAAATAACTGCAGGAATGTCCTTAATCAGTACTCTACTAGTCCTAATAGAAAGGATTACAAACAGCTTAATAAACGTGTAAAGGATCAGTTAGCTGCTAATATGAATCTTTGGCTTGATGGCTTGGCTGACAAAGCCGAGGAAGCAGTTAGGCAGCACAACAGCAGAGAGTTGTACCAGATAGTTAATGTTTTGTGTAGTAGAAAACAGACAGGTATACAGGGATTGAAGGATAAACAAGGTAAGGTTATAGAAGGTGAGGATTCTGTCGTGGCTAGGTGAGCGGAGCATTTCAGTGATGTTCTAAACAATGTGGTTAGTTCTACTCCCATTGTTTGAAATGATGATAGATGCATTGGTGGCTTTAATGTTAGCCCTATAACACAATCTGAAGTTATTTTTGCTATTTTTAAACTTAAACTTCATAAATCCCCAGGGGTTGATGAAATTACTATGGAAATGCTTAGAGCTGGGAATGTTTCGGTTACCACTTGGATGACTGAAATTTTGAATATCTTTTATGCTAAAGGCATGGTTTCTAAGGATTTTACCAGAGCTATTATTATCCCTATTTTCAAAAAAGGTGATTGCAGTTCTTGTGATAACTATAGGGGTATCAGCATACTCTCTGTTCCAGGGAAAGTTCTTTGAATGATTGTGCTTAATAGAATTAAGAATCTGGTTGACAGGCAATTGCGTGATGAGCAATGTGGATTCAGAAGTAGTAGGGGATGTGTGGATCAGATATTTTCACTTAGGGAAATTCTTGAGAAATGTTTAGAGTTTCAGAAACCTTTGGTTGCTAGCTTTGTTGATTTCAAAAAGGCTTTCGACTCTGTTGATCGTCATAATTTGTGGTTGATTGTGAGATCATATGGTATACCTGACAAGTTAGTTAACGTAATGAAAGTTCTCTATAATAACACTGAGTCATGTGTGAGAGTTTTTAAGTCTTGTAGCAATTGGTTTAGCATTACGTCTGGTGTTCGACAAGGGTGCATTTTGTCTCCTTTTCTCTTTAGCTTGGTTGTTGATTATGTTATGCGAAATTCACTTCAAGGGAAAGATTTTGTCCTTAAATGGACTGGAGATACGAAAATGTCTGATTTAGATTATGCTGATGATTTAACCCTTTTGGCAAATGATGTTGATGAGATGAACTCTTTTATTCGAGCTGTTGATGAAATTGGTAGTAGAATAGGCTTGGTTATAAACAGAGAGAAAACTAAAGTGCTGAAATTTGGTCAGGCAGGCTGTGATTCAGTTAATCTGAATGGTTGCGATCTTGAACAGGTGTCACAATTTAATTTTCTTTGGGGCTATGTAACAGATACTGGTGATGTGCGGCATAAGATTAACAGACGGATAGGGATTGCTGCCGAGACTTTTAAGAATCTATGGAGATTGTGGAGAAATAGGCGTATACACCTAAATACTAAAATTAGACTGTATAATAGTTTGGTTCTTTCTAGGGTTAGTTATAGTAGTGAAACGTGGACGCTGTGTAAACAAGATAACAGGAAACTAGATGCTTTTGATTCTAGATGCTTACGCAGTATCTTGGGCATTAGATGGTTCAACTTTGTAACTAATGATGAGGTTAGGCAAAGGAGTTTGCAACCTCCTTTAAGCAACATATTGTGCAGAGAGAGACTCCGTTGGTTTGGCCATGTTGCCCGTATGGATAATTATAGATTGGTGAATAAGGTTATGATGACTGAGCCACCCCCGCCCCTCCCAAACCAACAGTGTCTTTCTCTGCATAATATGCTTCTCAACGCAAACGCGTATTTGTTTTCTCAAAAATACATAAAAGATAATTGAAGGAATGAAAAAATGAAGACTATTTCATAAATATAATTTGAAAGTTAAAAATTCTCATCATCATCAACATCCTCAAGCAGCCATGGGCTACGGAGGTCCAACCAGACAGTGCAATTTAGTTCTCCAAGCAAGTCTATCCTGAGCTATATCTGCTGCATCCGGCCACTGCACACCAATTCTAACAAGGTCCTGTTTGACATTGTCTGCCCACCGCATCCTAGGTCTCCCCTTCTTTCTGAGGCCTCTAGGCACATAACATAACATGTTCTACAAAAATTACTCTCTAAGCTCATGGGTCGCCATTTAAATGGACCTGATATTCAGCAATTGATATAAGTAAAAAAAAATTGTAGCTTTTGAATGCGAGTTTCGTAGACGTTTCCTCTTCTGTCTGTTTCTTTCTATCTTCCAGTTAACATTTCTGCTCTAAAGGAAAGAAGGAAAAAATACTCAGTTGAAAGTGACGTCATGGAAAGTCAAGGAGACTCTTTGCGATAGATGTTTCGGAAGTAAGAATCCCTTTCAACATTACAAATAAATGAATGAAACTTTTGGATCGGAAAGAGGTCAAAACACGCTTGAAAAGTTGTTTAATGGACACCCTAAGAAGTGGAACCGTCTGATGCCTTTAGCAGAAACTGTCAGACGATCCAGATTTTGAAAAGAAGAACATTTGAACCTTTACATCGAAGTTGGAAACACTCCATCTCCAGTGGACACAGGGATCCTAGTCTCAGTTTCTGCAGCATCATCATTTGCGTTGTAAGTGGCAGTTGCATATCTGAAGCATTTGCGAAACGCACGCACGCACGCACACACACACCTCGCGCTCGTTTCTCCTCTCCACAGCCTATCAGAGCCATCCCGTTCTGCAAAGGCACATTTACTGTCATCTATGCGTGCCTCTTGCGCCAGACAGGTGAATTAAAATTGCGTACGCTCCTCGTGGCTTTCTCCTCTGCGTTGCAGCGCGCTCCCAATTTGAGGCGACTGGTGTCTGGGATGTCTGCGTTATTAGAAAGATTGCTTCCATCTTTGCAGCTGCCCCGTGCATGATCGTAATGGAAGGAGTAGTGGGGAGGAGATAGCTCGAGCGATTCGCGTCGTATGGCAACTCTCGCCCAGATAATGTCTCGAGCAGAAATATATATATATAATTTTTTTTTCTTTTTTCCTCTTTCTTCTTCGTACCTGGCATTCCGTATTTGAACGTGCTTTCGACGGCGGTAGTTATCGAGGTAGGAAGGGTATGCTGGATGCTCGCGCTCCGGTATTCAGGTGGGTGGTTAAATGGGTGGGTGGGTCGAATGGCGTGCGGTCTCGGGCGGATGCGCTCGGAACAGATGACGGAATGGGAAGTTCTGCCTCGTTATGTGGAAGATGAGTCGTTTGGAAACTTGCTCGTGGAGATGCGGAGAGTTGATGACAGTCATTTCGAGGGTCAGATAGAAGGAAAGTCCGTGCCGCTGATTAAACAATGGCTTGGCCAAATGATTTTAATTCCGTGCACAGATGAATAATGGGGATGTTCGAAATAACTCCCCCATTAAGTTTCATCTCGAGATATATTCTTGGCTGCTCTGTACTGCGGAAAAGAAAACTTTATACCTATAACAACGTATAGATGGTTTGGTTATTTTCTCAGATTCTTATTATATTATTAATGCATAAAATATGTATCAATAAAAAGTCAGGAGTAGCTTCTTGGTTTGTATTTGATTTTCATTCTCTGTGCTGATATTATTTTAAGAACTAAAATTCAGTTCAAATCACACACTTCTAATGATTGTTTATGCAACAAACGTTTGTTAGGGGATCGGTTCATTCCCTTCTGTGCAGGACAGTTTTGAACCTAGTGGGCTAAATGGTCAAGAAAGAAAGAAAGTCCCAAGGACCCAACGTCTCAGAGCTAGGTAGGGGATCAACTGAGAAAGGAGACAGACAGATGAAAAACCTCTGTCAAAGTCATCCAGCGTGTTCTTTAACAGGACACAGGGTTTTGAGCTCTTTGCTGCGTAGGAAGCCACGGATTAACATCTCATCAGATGGGCGACTTTTATAAGACCACCATTCGTTCCAATGTTTGGCATTTTCATTGAACAAACTTTCTTCGGAGATATCTGACAGATTCTGTATTATAGAGTAGCATTAAGAATTTGCAGATTGGATTGTTTCACCTCTGAGTGGCAGTTTTTGCACACAATGGGCTAAATGGCCAAGTCACAAGGACCCCGAGGGCTCAAAGAAGGTAAGTAGGTGGCAAAAGTCAGGGTAAAGTACGTAAAAGGTAAGTAGGTGGTAAAAGTCGGGGGGGGGGGTAAAGGTTAAAATCGTTGTTATCAGTGCAAACTTCACAACATTCACATTTCACAATCAAAATTTCAAAATTTTAATATAATTATATCGTTTGCAATATTAGTTCGAAATTTTGCAGTTTTCAAAACTTTTAGCCGTTAAAAGGCACAATTATAGGAAGATTTCGAAAATGCAAATTGTAATATTTCATCAATACCTATCCAACAGAAGAAGAATTTTTTATTTATCTCTAAAAATAAAATAAAAAAATTATGTCTGCAGGAGGAAGAACAGACAGACGACAAAGTCAAAAAAATTGCTCTTTTTTTTATGAAAGCGAGCTAAAAATAGAAGATATGCAAAAGAAATTCTCGGCAAAGTCACCAAAATATTCACTAAACATATTTAAATTTTATCCAAGATATTCTTTCAAATTTACTTTTAAGTACTGTAATTACCTATACGTAATTTTTTTTTCCAATATAAATTAAAAGTGTGTGGTATTTTTATATTCTCGGATACATCCTTCATAATTGCTTTGGTATTTACGTAGTTTACAATATTCTTGGTTTCTAGTCTTGTATTTTTACGGTGTTCTATTTTCTTTTAAAATGCTTATCGAAATAAATTTTTAGAATTATTGCAAATTAATTTTTTCCGCCACGTGACATCGGACGTTTCTTATTGAATAACCCTGGCAATTGTAACAAATTAAAAACATTTTTTTATTTGCCACGCTTAACACAGAGAAGAACTCTAGAAGCTACTCCTAGATTTTAGGGCTCTTCTCTTACAAGGCATGCCCCACTAACAGTGAAGTCAGGTTTAACGGCCTCAGCGCTAACACAGCAAAATTTTACCAAAGTTCTGTCACATATCATGGACCTTGTGCCTAATGATTTTCACCTGTTTGGACCACTGAAATATTTTGAAGGAAAACACTTTCCAATCGTTGGATTGTTTTACCTCTGAGCGGCACATTTTTGCGCACAATGGCCCCGAAGGCCAGAGGAAGTTGGGGGAGGGGACCTATTGGAATAGCTGTTGGGAGACAGATGGTAGTCTTCCGTCAAGGCCATCCAGCGTGTTCTTTAACGTATTAGGAGCCACGGCTTAACGTCTCATCAGACGGATGGCGTCCTCTTCCAAGCCCATCGGTGTCCCCTACAGACATGGGCAGGGCGGGGAATTTTGCGGAAATAAATCTCAACGCTGATCCAGCTGGCTCTCTCTGGGAACTGCAGATTAGGAGCCTGGCGCGCTGCAGACTGAGCCACCCCCGCCCCAAATAATAAGCGACCTTACCTAAATTAGAATTTGTGATGTGATTCCTCTAACTTGACGTATTCACGCTTTCTAAGTGATGACAGCCAAGGTGTGCTGGTGAGTGTTCTCTGGCTCTCTAAACATTATGCCAGTTAAAATATTTGCTGCAATGAGTCATTTCACACCTTATAAAATAGAACAGGTGGGTCTAAAAATGTTTGCAACATTTGAAATACGCGGAGAGTCGTTAGGTTTGGAGCTGGTGTTTTGGTCGTGATTTTCAGATTTTGAGATCTTTATCATTTCCAAGGGAGAATGGGGTTGGCTTAGTCGGTGCAATCTGATGTTTCCAGTGTGCCCTACTGTGCATGAGTTGAGATTTACTTCCCCTAAACCCTCATCCCACCCCCGATGAGAAAGGAGACACTGATGGACGTGGAAAGGCCTCTGTCCTTCGGATGGGACATTAAGCCCTAGTCCCGTGTGCAGGAGAATCATAGGAAAGGCTCCCATCTGCTTACTGGCAGCTTTCCTTCAATCCCCTTCTTCTGCTCTCATTATGTGTACAAAAGTGCCGCTCAGAGGTAAAACAACCCAGCAATGCAAATCAGTCCAAAGGTCACCTGTCACAGATCCTTTCATAAATGCATCTCCAACGATGATTGCAATCGCTTCCTCATTGATTCCTGCTAAAGTTTTGTTTTTAGTGATGAGTTTAAGCTCTGTCTTTCTATAACCTCCTCGTCACGGAGAGAAAACTTGCTTTATTTCCTTTCACCAATGCGGCCGTTGACCTCGTGTTTCTTTGCATCGGTTCTAGTGTTTATTTTGCATCGGTACTAGTGTTTCTTTGCATTGATTCCAGTGTTTTTTCTTGCATCGGTTCTAGTGTATCTTTGCATCGTTTCTAGTGTTTTTTGCATCGGTACTAGTGTTTTTCTTGTTTTTTTTGCATCGGTACTAGTGTTTCTTTGCATTGGTTCTAGTGTTTTTCCCCCCATCGGTACAGTCGCTCAAAAAAGTATCCGAATACCATGGTTGATTGCAGAATTCAGAAAAAATATCTGCCAACGATTTTTTTTAGAAATTAAGTGATCTGGTAACCTTCGTGTCACATGACACGGAGGTTGCCAGATCACTAATTTCTAAAAAATCGTTGCCAGATATTTTTTCTGAATTCTGTAATCAACCATAGTGTTCGGATATTTTTTTGAGCGACTGTACTAGTATTTTCTTTGCATTGGTTCTATTGTTTTTTTTTTCTTTTGCATCGTTTCTAGTGTTTTTTGCATCAGTACTAATGTTTCTTTGCATCGGTTCTAGTGTTTCCTTGCATCGGTTCTAGTGTTTCTTTGCATCGGTTCTAGTGTTTCCTTGCATCGGTTCTAGTGTGTCTTTGCATTGGTTCTAGTGTTTCTTTGCATCAGTTCCAGTGTTTCTTTGCATCGGCTCTAGTGTTTCCTTGCATCGGCTCTAGTGTTTCTTTGCATCGGTTCTAGTGTTTCTTTTGCATCGGTTCTAGTGTTTTCTGCATCGGTTCTAGTGTTTCTTTGCATCGGTTCTAGTGTTTCTTTGCATCGGCTCTAGTGTTTCTTTGCATCGGTTCTAGTGTTTCTTTGCATCGGTTCTAATGTTTCTTTGCATCGGTTCTAGTGTTTCTTTGCATCGGCTCTAGTGTTTCTTTGCATCGGTTCTAGAGTTTCTTTGCATCGGTTCTAGTGTTTCTTTACATTGGCTCTAGAGTCTCCTTGCATCGGTTCTAGTGTTTCTTTGCATCGGTTCTAGTGTTTCCTTGCATCGGTTCTAGTGTTTCTTTGCATCGGTTCTAGTGTTTCTTTGCATTGGTTCTAGTGTTTCCTTGCATCGGTTCTAGTGTTTCTTTGCATCAGCTCCAGTGTTTCTTTGCATCGGCTCTGGTGTTTCTTTGCATCGGCTCTAGTGTTTCTTTGCATCAGTTCTAGTGTTTCTTTTGCATCGGTTCTAGTGTTTCTTTGCATTGGCTCTAGAGTTTCCTTGCATCGATTCTAGTGTTTCCTTGCATCGGTTCTAGTGTTTCTTTGCATCAGCTGCAGTGTTTCTTTGCATCGGCTCTGGTGTTTCTTTGCATCGGCTCTAGTGTTTCTTTGCATCAGTTCTAGTGTTTCTTTTGCATCGGTTCTAGTGTTTCTTTGCATTGGCTCTAGAGTTTCCTTTCATCGGTTCTAGTGTTTATTTTGCATCGGTTCCAGTGTTTCTTTGCATCAGTTCTAGTGTTTCTTTTGCTTTGGTTCTTGTGTTTTCTGCATCGGTTCTATTGTTTCTTTGCATTGGTTCTAGTGCTTCCTTGCATCGGTTCTAGTGTTTCTTTGCATCGGTTAGTGTTTCCTTGCATCGGTTCTAGTGTTTCTTTGCATTGGCTCTAGTGTTTTTTTGCATTGGTTCTTGTGTTTTTTGCATCGGTTCTAGTGTTTCTTTGCATCGGTTCTAGTGTTTCCTTGCATCGGTTCTAGTGTTTCTTTGCCTTGGTTCTAGTGTTTTTTTTTGCATCGGTTCTAGTGTTTCTTTGCATCGGTTCTAGTGTTTCCTTGCATCGGTTCTAGTGTTCCTTGCATCGGTTCCAGTGTTTCTTTGCATCGGCTCTAGTGTTTTTTTTGCATTGGTTCTTGTGTTTTCTGCATCGGTTCTAGTGTTTCTTTGCATCGATTCTAGTGTTTCCTTGCATCGGTTCTAGTGCTTCCTTGCATCGGTTCTAGTGCTTCCTTGCATCGGTTCTAGTGTTTCCTTGCATCGGTTCCAGTGTTTCTTTGCATCGGTTCTAGTGTTTCTTTGCATCGGTTCTAGTGTTTCTTTGCATCGGCTCTAGTGTTTCTTTGCATCGGCTCTAGTGCTTCTTTGCATCTGTTCCAGTGTTTCTTTGCATCGGTTCTAGTGATTCTTTGCATCGGTACTAGTGTTTCCTTGCATCGGTTCCAGTGTTTCTTTGCATCGGTTCTAGTGTTTCCTTGCATAGGGCTGCCATTTTCACCTCTTGTGTTTCCTTGCATCGGTACCGCCTTTTTCACCTCTTGTGTTTCCTTGCGTCGGTGCCACCTTTTCATCTCTTATGTTCTCTTGCATAAAATGTTGCCTTTTTCACCTCTGTGTGTGCCCTTGTATCGGTGCTGCATTTTTACCTTTTATGGTTTTTTGCATAAAATGTTGGCCTCTTGTGTTTCGTTGCATCGGTTCCACCTTTTCAACCTCTTATGGTTTCTTGCATAAATGTTGTCCTTTTGCCCTCTTGTGTTTCCTTGCATCGGTTCCACCTTTTTAACCTCTTATAGTTTCTTGCCTAAATGTCTTTTTGACCTCTTATGTTTCCTTGCATCGGTTCCCCTTTTCAACCTCTTAAGGTTTCTTGCATAAATGTTGTCTCTTTGGCCTCTTGTGTTTCCTTGCATCGGTTCCACCTTTTTAACCTCTTATGGTTTCTTGCAAAAATGTTGTCTTTTTGGCCTCTTGTGTTTCCTGGCATCAGTTCCACCTTTTTAACTTCTTATGGTTTCTTGCAAAAATGTTGTCTTTTTGGCTTCTTGTGTTTCCTTGCATAAATGTCTTTTTGGCCTCTTGTGTTTCCTTGCATCGGTTCGACGTTTTTAACCTCTTAAGGTTTCTTGCATAAATGTTGTCTTTTTGGCCTCTTGTGTTTCCTTGCATCGGTTCCACCTTTTTAACCTCTTAAGGTTTCTTGCATAAATGTTGTCCTTTTGGCCTCTTGTGTTTCCTTGCATCGGTTCGACGTTTTTAACCTCTTAAGGTTTCTTGCATAAATGTTGTCTTTTTGGCCTCTTGTGTTTCCTTGCATCGGTTCCACCTCTTTAACCTCTTAAGGTTTCTTGCATAAATGTTGTCTTTTTGGCCTCTTGTGTTTCCTTGCATCGGTTCCACCTTTTTAACCTCTTAAGGTTTCTTGCATAAATGTCTTTTTGGCCTCTTGTGTTTCCTTGCATCGGTTCCACATTTTTAACCTCTGATGGTTTCTTGCATAAATGTTGTCTTTTTGGCCTCTTGTGTTTCCTTCCATCGGTTCCACCTTTTTAACCTCTGATGGTTTCTTGCATAAATGTTGTCTTTTTGGCTTCTTGTGTTTCCTTGCAGCGGTTCCACCTTTTTAACCTCTTATGGTTTCTTGCATAAATGTTGTCTTTTGATCTCTTGTATATCCTATCGGTGCTGTCATTTTTGGCATCTCGTATTTTCTTTTGCATCGGCCCTTCCATTTTTGCCTCTTGTGTTTCCTTGATGATTCCATTCGGTGATGCCATTTTGACCCTCTCATACTCCATGCATCTGTGCCTCTATTTTGTTTCAGGCCTCTTGTATTCCCTTTGTATCTGTGCCGCCATTGACTTCTTATATTTTCTCTTTGTCTCAATGCCCTTATCAACTCTTTTTATATTTCCTTGCAGTAATTTGGATGGAATTTATCAATTTGTAGTAGTTTCGAGTAATGGTATTCGTTTCGTACTGTTCCGCAATTATTTCGATGAAATGTAGGAATTTTTCACTAAATTGGAGGATGCTTGTAATCAGTGCCGCCGTTGACATCTTATACTCTTTCCTTGGGCATCCAAAGATGGAGTTTTGCGTCAGCAGAAACATTTCCGGGCGTTAGAAGAGGGAAGACTGCAACTTTACAATCTTCAGGTGAAGGGGATGTAAAAGAGAAGTTTTTCAAGCACATTTGTTCAATGCATTTTAAAACGTGTTTTCAAGCACATTCTTTCAATACATTTTAATACATGTTTTCAAGCACATTTTTTCAATACATTTTAAAACATTTCAAGCACATATTTTAATACATTTTTCCAAGAACAATTTTTTTTCAATACATTTTAAAACATGTTTTCAAGCACATTTTTTCAATACATTTTAAAACATTTCAAGCACATTTTTAATACATTTTTCCAAGAACATTTTTTAAAACGCATTTCAATACACTTTCAAGCACATGTTTTCAATGTCATTTTTTATACATTTTTTTACGAGCACATTTTTTATGCATATTTTTTTCAAGCGCATTTTTTCCAAAGCACTTGCATAAAAAATGAACGGAGAGAATCAATTATTGACGATTATGTGTATCTAAATATTTATTTTTAAATAATGATGATTAATATATTATAGATTGAATACTTCAATGGTTTGTAAATGGTAGCTAGGCATAAACTGTAAGGAGAGCTGTGTACCAATTCCTAGTGATGATGCACAGAACCGGCCACGTCTAGCACCTAATGTGCGACCCCGCTTTCTCGTGGTGCAGACCATTAGTACCTTTCAAAAGAGATACTCTCTTTTGGAAGGGAACGGAAGGGGAGGGCTGCCAGCTCACTATGGCCTACTCATCTGGTCATCTATGGCCACTTTTTTTTCTTTTTTTTTCAACCCTCTTGAGGAGTGGTCATCTTCACAGGGTCCTGGTGCTGACCATTTATACCAACTACACTGGACTTGTTTATGGATTTGAGCTTAATTATTGATCCTGGACTTCCTGCACTGGTGGGCCTCTGTTGAGGGAGAGTCTGCTGCTGTGTTTTCTGTTTGCTTCTGGGTTGCCAGCCCTAAGTGAACAGAGGCATGGGATACCTTATATCAGCTGGTGGATAATCCTAATCAGAGGCCATCGCAGGTACCTGAACCTTACTTAGCTAGTTGGGCATCGTCAAGCCTAAACTGGAGTAATGTGTCTCAGGCAGGCTTTGAAAAAGTCCACTTGAAAAGGTGGTGATTGAAGTTCCTACCAGCATCGGTGACTTCAGTCTTTAGCGGAGGAGGAACAGGTCTTTGCCCCATGCCTGCGATCAAGGGGCTGTTTGATATTGTTGGCTCTACCAATCTCAATAAACCTAATTTCTTTAAAAAACCTACTAATCATTTTCTCTCTGCAGGAACGTTGAATGTGAGGACATTACATAGAGATTATTCTCTTAATGTCCTCATGCAGGAATTCCAGCGCTATAACCTAAATATTCTAGGCTTGCAACAGATCAGATGGACAGGTAAAGGTGAGATACTTAAAAATATCTTTAAATTTCTGTTTACAGGGAGGGAGGATGGAAAGCATCACCAAGGCGTGGGTCTGCTGCTCAGAAGACATCCTAGTGATGCTCTTCTAGGATATGAATGCATTAATGAAAGGTTTCTTACAGCAAAATTTCAGACAAGCATTAAAAGCTTGAATGTTATCTGCTGTTATGCCCCCACTGAGGATGCCGATGAGATTGAGAAGGACAGGTTTTACGAGCAACTTCAGGATATTTTGAATTCTGTCAAAAAAGGAGATATTACCCTTGTTCTAAGTGACTTCAGCGCCAAAGTTGGTACTGACTCTGACCTTTCGGGAGGAGTGATAGGTCCTTTTGGTATTGGTATTCCCTGTGCACATTAAAGAACACGCTGGATGGCCTTGATGGGGGGGCTACCATCTGTTTCCCAACAGCTGTTGCAGTGGGTCCCCTCCCCCAACCTTCTCTGAGCCTTCGGGGTCCATGTGACCTGGCCATTTAGACCATGGTGTGCAAAAAAAGTACCGCTCAGAGGTAAAACAACCCAACGTTAAAGAACACGCTGGATGGCCTTGTCGAGAGGCTACCATTTGTCTCCCAACAACTGTTCCAGTGGGTCCCCTCCCCCAACCTTCTCTGAGCCTTCGGGGTCCTTGTGACCTGGCCATTTAGCCCACGGTGTGCAAAAAAGTGCCGATCAGAGGTAAAACAACCCAACCCAACCGTTTCCTTTCTCTCCTTAGCTGGCGTCTGAATAAATAACCAAAACCAAATCCCCGGATCTAAGAGACGAATACTAAGAAGAAAGTGAAAAAAGAAACAGAGAAAAAGAATTAGTGCATACGAAATCTGGTAACGTTTATGTGTCGATATCACTCTTTGCAACAGAAAGAAATTCTTAGCCGCACAACGGCGAAAATTTCGAAAGTTTGGAGCAGATATTCCCAACTAGATCAGAATATATATTCTCCCATAACAGAGTGAACCGGGCATCGCAGTTTCTGAAGCCGAGGCAGATTTAAAGTCCCGAAGCAACGAACGAACTCCTTTTCTGCCTCAATCTGCCCGGATATTTGTGGCGAAGAAAAGAAGGGGAATTTCTCTTCCTCGAGCTCGGCTGAGGAAGAGCTTTCATGCGCGGCCACATGTGGAATGGAGATTTCGCGTGCATCGAAGTGAAAAGGAAAAAAAAGCGTTCGGCCAAAAGCAGGAACTTTTACGCGAAGCGAAAGTTTCCGATGTTTATGGAGAAGTATCGCCGCCAAGGAAAGGCTGTTATAGCGCTTTGCGATGACCCTGGGAGCACCCTGGGTCCAGGGAAACCCGTTCAATGTCCGTGATTCTCGGAAATGCCGCGCTTGAGACTTCAAGTGCTCGCCCGACGAAAGTATTAGCTTCTGATATTTGGCGCACTGTCGCCACACTACATGTTGCTGCAATAACTGGAGAGTAATATTCATAAATCAAACATGGCTTTTCGTTGCAACAAAATACATTCGGAGAGTCGAAATTATTAGACTGAGCAATTATGTTTGAATGAGGTGAATTGTTTTTTTTCTGAGCCCACTCTTTTTGCACACAACGAGCTGAATGGCCAGGTCACAAGGACCCAAGGGCTCAGAAGAGATTGGTGAAGGGTTGGGTTGGGTTGTTTTACCTCTGAGCGTCACTTTCTTGCACACAACGAGCTGAATGGCCAGGTCACAAGGACCCAAGGGCTCAGAAGAGATTGGGGAAGAGTTGGGTTGTTTTACATCTGAGCGGCACTTTCTTGCACACAATGGGCTAAATGGCCAGGTCACAAGGACCTAAGGGCTCAGAAGAGATTGGGGAAGGGTTGGGTTGGGTTGTTTTACCTCTGAGCGGCACTTTTTTGCACACAATGGGCTAAATGGCCAGGTCACAAGAACCCAAGGGCTCAGAAGTGATTGGGGAAGGGTTGGGTTGGGTTGTTTTACCTCTGAGCGGCACTTTCTTGCACACAACGAGCTGAATGGCCAGGTCACAAGGACCCAAGGGCTCAGAAGAGATTGGGAAAGGGTTGGGTTGGGTTTTTTTACCTCTGAGCGGCACTTTTTTGCACACAATGGGCTAAATGGCCAGGTCACAAGAACCCAAGGGCTCAGAAGTGATTGGGAAAGGGTTGGGTTGGGTTGTTTTACCTCTGAGCGGCACTTTCTTGCACACAACGAGCTGAATGGCCAGGTCACAAGGACCCAAGGGCTCAGAAGAGATTGGGGAAGGGTTGGGTTGGATTGTTTCACCTCTGAGCGGCACTTTCTTGTACACAACGAGCTGAATGGCCAGGTCACAAGGACCCAAGGGCTCAGAAGAGATTGGGGTAGGGTTGGGTTGTTTTACCTCTGAGCGGCACTTTCTTGCACACAATGGGCTAAATGGCCAGGTCACAAGAACCCAGGGGCTCAGAAGAGATTGGGGAAGGGTTGGGTTGGGTTGTTTTACCTCTGAGCGGCACTTTTTTTGCACACAATGGGCTAAATGGCCAGATCACAAGGACCTAAGGGCTCAGAAGAGATTGGGGAAGGGTTGGGTTGGGTTGTTTTACCTCTGAGCGGCACTTTTTTGCACACAATGGGCTAAATGGCCAGGTCACAAGGACCTAAGGGCTCAGAACAGATTGGGGAAGGGTTGGGTTGGGTTGTTTTACCTCTGAGCGGCACTTTCTTGCACACAACGAGCTGAATGGCCAGGTCACAAGGACCCAAGGGCTCAGAAGAGATTGGGAAAGGGTTGGGATGGGTTGTTTTACCTCTGAGCGGCACTTTCTTGCACACAACGAGCTGAATGACCAGGTCACAAGAACCCAAGGGCTCAGAAGAGATAGGGGAAGGGTTGGGTTCAGTTGTTTTACCTCTGAGCGGCAGTTTTTGCACACAACGAGCTGAATGGCCAAGTCACAAGGACCCTAAGGCTCAGAAGAGATTGAGGAAGGGTTGGGTTGGATTTTTTTTCCTCTGAGCGGCACTTTCTTGCACACAACGAGCTGAATGGCCAGGTCACAAGGACCCAAGGGCTCAGAGAAGGTTGGGGTAGGGGACCCACTGGAACAGCTGTTAGGAGACAGATTGTAGCCTCCCGTCAAGGTTATCCAGCCTGTTCTTTAACGTGCACAGGTATGGGTCTCCCGCACACGGGGCCACGATTTAACGTCCCATCCCCCACCCAGTCGGCGGAATTTCCTAGCCCATCGGTGTCCCCTACTGACCGTCGGCAGGACGGGGAGTTTTGTGGAGAGAAATCTCAACGCTGACCAAGCTGGGACTCGAACTGGGAACTGCAGATTACGAGCCTGGCGCTACCGATTGAGCCACCCCCGCCCCAATTGGGGAAGGATTCCCATTGAATGGTTGCCAGGAACAGATGGAAGCCTCCAGTATGTTCTTTAACGTGCACAGGGTATGGCTCTCCCGCACGCGGGTCACGGGTTATCGTCGCATCTGACGGACGGCGGATGATCTTTCCAAGCCCATTGGTGTCCCCTTCCTCACGAAGAGCAGGATGGGGTTTAGGAGAGATAGATCTGGACGAATTCGAGCGCCAACAGTAGGGACGAATTTGACTAGGTATCGACTGAGATAATCCCCGCTTGCTTTTGAAATAGTAGACGGAAATATTAGAGGATGAGTGTCTTACTGGAAAGTTTAGTCCAATAACTTCACAGTAGGGGATGCGCAGTACCGCGAGATGTACATCAACCTTATGAAATAAAAAATGTACAAAGTACGGTATTGTTTTATTACACATCTAGGCAAAATACAGCAATAAATGAGGGATTATTATTCTTAATACAGTGGACCTTCGTTATAGCGCTGCTCGCTATACCGCGCACTCGGTTATAGCGCGGGCGATGTTCGCGATAAGTTCAAACATGTTTATACAGGTCCGTGCGGCGTTAGTGAGTATCGCATTTTATTGTTACTGCGTATTGAGTTAATTGTGTATGTATTGAGTACCTGCATGTATTTTGAATAGTTTAATTATTGTATGCATGATGAGTAAAAGAAAAGTTTACAGTGTGAAATTTATTGTGTCGGCACCGCGCCGCTCAGTATAACGCGGTTCACCTTATAACGCGGGTGTTGTTTCCCGCCCGACATGCGCGTTATATCGGGGGTCCACTGTATATGCATTTGTAAATAAAAGCATTTTATTGTATCTAAAGTACTGAGAATAATGAAATTTGCTAAAAGCTGACTTGTTTTGTTGTATGTACATATATAGAAAAAACAGTTAGATAAAAGCAACGCTAATAAATTCTTCTTACTGAAATAAGAAATATTTGCCGTGTCTGTAGATTTGCATTCGTTACTACGCAGTTAGCGAGCTTACGACTTGTTTGAAAGTTTTGTAAAACTTGTCCTTACGGGTTAAAACGAAGGTCATATCATCTTTGATTTTGTAGATTAATTTCCTGTTTTTGTTAGTATAATTTACTTTTATTCTTTTCCTTTCGATTTCTTATTTTCTATTTATTTTCGTTATATATATATTTATTTTCAGAAATTATTGTTATTTGATTTTATCTATTTTTCTTCCTGCTAGGTTTTTTTTTAATCTTTTTGGATGAGTTCTCTCTGCTGATTATTTTGTCTGAGATGACTTTGGTTGCTGTCCGTTTCTTGAGGGGTTTCAGCTGCAATTGTTGATGTCCTTCCCATGGCGGAGTGGTTAGCGCGCTTGGATACTCATCTAAGGGACCTGGGTTCGAGTCCCGGATAAGGCATGGATGTATGTGTCGTAGGCCGTCTCGTGGCTGAGTGGTTAACGCGCTTGGCTTCTGATCTGCGGGACCTGGGTTCGAGCCCCGGGTAAGGCATGGCTGTTTGTGTCGTTTTTCTGCTGATTTCCTGCCATCCTCTCAGATCTTCTACTGTGGCATATAAACTGACAGGCTCCTGTCAGACCTTTGTGGCAAGCAGCTGCTTGAGGGGGTATTTTTTTTGTATCTTGTGGATAATACAGATTAGTCTGTGGTGGATAGCTGCTATTTTTGGAGTGTTGGTAGCATTTGTTTGTTTGGGATCGTGCATCTGGTATTTTCTACGGGCTGTAGGCTGAATGGAGTATACAAGAGTCCTTGCATTTGTAACTTTCTATGAAAAAACTTTGACTGTTGAGAAGTAAACAGCATTGATGTCTTTTTTGTTATTTATATTTGACTGTTTTTGTCTGATATTTTTTTCTGCCACAACTATACGCGAAGTGATCACTGAAATATGAACACCCCACCTTGTGTTATGCCAATGGGACTGGGGAAGGGATGGCTCAGTCGGTAGCGCGCCAGGCTCGTAATCTGTAGTTCCCAGGACCGAGTCCCAACTGGGTCAGCGTTGAGATTTATCTCCGCAAAATTCCCCGTCCTGCCCACGGTTAGTAGGGGACACCGATGGGCTTGGAAAGGCCGCCGTCCGTCGGATGGGACGTTAAGCCGTGGCCCCGTGTGCGGTAGAGCCATACTCTGTGCACGTTAAAGAACACGCTGGATGGCCTTGACGGGAAGCTACCATCTGTCTCCCAACAGCTGTTACAGTGGGTCCCCTCCCCCAATCTTCTCTGAGCCTTCGGGGTCCATGTGACCTGGCCATTTAACCAATGGTATGCAAAAAAGTGCCACTCAGAGGTACAACGACCAATGGGACTCTAATTTCGGAGTCCTATAATTTTTAAAATAAACATTTTATGGGTAAATGTGTTAAAGCTCAATTAAAGTTCTAAATCATTTCTATCTAAATATCCATTTTCAACAATATTCCTTCAGCATTTAAAGAGTTATGGAAGTTTGAACATGTAACAATATTGGAAGTTAATTGAAACTGAAATAGATATTATTATTTCAGGTCTGTTATACGGAAAAAATATCTGGCAACGATTTTTTTTTAGAAGTTAGTGATCTGGCAACCTTCGTCAGTCTGGCACGAAGATTGCCAGATCACTAATTTCTAAAAAAATCGTTGCCAGATATTTTTTCTAAATTCTGTAGTCAACCATAGTGTTCGGATATTTTTTCGAGCGACTGTAGGTGGTCATATTATTTTGATACTAGATCGTGTGGGCTCACTCACGGAAATATTGAGCGTGTGCAGTTACCGTTCACAGCAAACTGGAGCGTGTACAGTTGCTGTACACGCTTCAGATATTTTTCCTGAAGTCTGTAATCACGTGGGGGCGGGGGTGGCTCAGTCGGTAGCGCGCCAGGCTCGTAATCTGTAGTTCCCAGGTTCGAGTCCCAGCTGGGTCAGCGTTGAGATTTATCTCCGCAAAATTCCCCGCCCTGCCCACGGTCAGTAGGGGACACCGATGCGCTTGGAAAGGCCGCCGTCCGTCGGATGGGACGTTAAGCCGTGGCCCCGTGTGCGGGAGAGCCATACCCTGTGCACGTTAAAGAACACGCTGGATGGCCTTGACGGGAGGCTACCATCTGCCTCCCAACAGCTGTTCCAGTGGGTCCCCTCCCCCAACCTTCTCTGAGCCTTTGGGGTCCATGTGACCTGGCCATTTAGCCCATGGTGTGCAAAAAAGTTCCACTCAGAGGTAAAACAACCCAACCCAACAACTCTTTAAACATTTTATACAAAATATATACTATATTAATGTATATCATTAACATTTTTACCTACATTTCCAGTTTTTAATGTGACCATGGCCCCCTAAACTAAAAGAAAAAACTACAACCGGGGACAGTTCCCCCCCCCCCTCGATACATACACACCATTCCGAAAAATCTGTTATTATATACCGAGGTTTAATTCTCATGACTGTGAGCTTTATAGCCATGGCTATCCACATTTTCACACGAAATCAAATGCACACCATTTAACAAAAACAAAAAACCCACAGAGTTAAAGGAAAGTACATATTTACGCCCAGCACTACATTGAAAGCCACACGAAACACTTTCGCACTGGAGAGATACAATCATTCCGACACTTTTCCTAAAATAACTTTGATTACGTTTCAAATAAATTCACGTCGAACAAAATTTTGTTCGGATAAATTTCCGTCGAACAAGTTTCCGGATATCCGATTTATCACAAATATATGGGTATCTGACCTGTTTATATGGCACTATTATGGGATGGATGCGCAAATTCAGAGAAGGACGGCAGAGCTTCGAAGACCTCCCTCTTACAGGAAGACTGAAGGAGGCTGTGAACAACAGAACCATCGCTGCTGTTCGTGAACTCATTAAGGTAAACCTCCACATTACCATTCAGGTGAAACGTTTAGATGTCAGCGTGTCTATTGGCAGTGTGAATATAATTATTCATCAGCATTTGAAGTTCCAAATGATCTGTGCCAAATCCTCGCAAACTGACAGAACAGCAAAAAAGGGCTAGAGTCGACTCGTTCAAGGAGATGCTGGCAATGTTTGAACCTAGTGGTCCCAAACGGTTAACAGAAATTGTCGCAGGTGATGAGACGTGGTTTTATTACTCTACAACTCCCAGAAAGCTCAACAACTATGTTTGGGATGCGGAAGATGAACCGCATCCCCAAGTTTCACTCAAGGAAGAGGATGTTAATAAGTTTTTTCAATTCCCAAGGAGTGGTAGCCGTGGACACCTTACCTGAAAAAAATGACTATAAATGGCTAATACTATACCAACATTTTTTGCCGAAAATCGTTAAGCAGATGAAGGAGCAGCGTCCAACATCAGGTGTGTCAAGGGTACACCTTCTTGATGACGCCAGTGCTCACAAAGCCCGTATAGTTCGCCCTGCCCACGGTCAGTAGGGGACACCGATGGACTTGGAAAGGCCGCCGTCCGTCGGATGGGACGTTAAGCCGTGGCCCCGTGTGCGGGAGAGCCATACCCTGTACACGTTAAAGAACACGCTGGATGGCCTTGACGGGAGGCTACCATCTGTCTCCCAACAGCTGTTCCAGTGGGTCCCCTCCCCCAACCTTCTCTGAGCCTTCGCGGTCCATGTGACCTGGCCATTTAGCCCATGATGTGCAAAAAAGTGCCGCTCAGAAGTAAAACAATCCAACGTTAAAGAACACGGTGGATGGCCTTGACGGGAGGCTACCATCTGTCTCCCAACAGCTGTTCCAGTGGGTTCCCTCCCCCAACCTTCTCTGAGCCTTCGCGGTCCATGTGACCTGGCCATTTAGCCCATGATGTGCAAAAAAGTGCCGCTCAGAAGTAAAACAATCCAACGTTAAAGAACACGCTGGATGGCCTTGACGGGAGGCTACCATCTGTCTCCCAACAGCTGTTCCAGTGGGTCCCCTCCCCCAACCTTCTCTGAGCCTTCGCGGTCCATGTGACCTGGCCATTTAGCCCATGATGTGCAAAAAAGTGCCGCTCAGAAGTAAAACAATCCAACGTTAAAGAACACGGTGGATGGCCTTGACGGGAGGCTACCATCTGTCTCCCAACAGCTGTTCCAGTGGGTCCCCTCCCCCAACCTTCTCTGAGCCTTCGCGGTCCATGTGACCTGGCCATTTAGCCCATGATGTGCAAAAAAGTGCCGCTCAGAAATAAAACAATCCAACGTTAAAGAACACGGTGGATGGCCTTGACGGGAGGCTACCATCTGTCTCCCAACAGCTGTTCCAGTGGGTCCCCTCCCCTAACCTTCTCTGAGCCTTCGGGGTCCATGTGACCTGGCCATTTAGCCATGATGTGCAAAAAAGTGCCGCTCAGAGGTAAAACAACCCAACCCAGCCGGAATAGTTAGTGCCTGTCTGGAGCAGGAAAAAATCATCCCATCCTGCATATTCACCCGATCTTGCACATTGAGATTTTTGGTTGTTTCCAAAAATTAAAAACGAACTTGCTGGGAAGCCTTTTTCAAGAGTGCAAGACCTTGCAAAATGCGTTCCTTCAGAGTTGCAGGGCATTCCCCAGCAGGAGCACCACCAAACGTAACAGAAGGGGCGCAGACGTCTGTAACTTTGCATAGATGTTGGAGGGGAGTACTTTGATGGAGAGGAAAAGATTTGCTAATAATTGTAATGACTTTGAGGTACAGTCGCTCAAAAAAAGTATCCGAACACTATGGTTGGTTACAGAATTCAGAAAAAAATATCTAGCAACGATTTTTTTAGAAATTAGTGATCTGGCAGCCTTCGTGTCACGTGACACGAAGGTTGCCAGAAGGACGCGCTTTAAAAGTTCGTCGTCCGTCGGATGAAATTAATCCTTGGCTTATTTTATAGGGGAGCCATACTCTGTGAACTTTAAGTAGCACATTGTACAGTCGCTCAAATAAATATCCGAACACTATGGTTGATCACAGAATTCAGAAAAAATATCTGGCAACGATTTTTTTAGAAATTAGTGATCTGGCAACCTTCGTGTCACGTGACAAGAAGGTTGCCAGATCAATAATTTCTAAAAAAATCGTTGCCAGATATTTTTTCTGAATTCTGTAATCAACCATAATGTTCGGATGCTTTTTCGAGCGACTGTACGGCTTTCAATATCTCTCCTAACAGCTGTTCAATGGAATGCTTTCCAATTCCTTGCCCTTTGGAGCCATTGTGTAAAAGTAAACGCATATGTTATGCATAATTTGAAATAATATTTGCTTTAAAGATCATTAGAACAGAATTAAAACACATATAAAACTATTTGATGAGAATAACTTCTAAAAAAGTGTACTAAACGGCGTCCGTGCCTAAAAGTTCCACTCACAAATAAAACATTCCAACATAACAAACTTTGTGAGAATATTTATGTCGATCAGTTTTTAATATTTAATGAAGTTGATTAACTAATTAGCCAATTAATTTCATTTCATATTCATTTATTTTTTGAGTGTATATTTAAGAAATCAGATTGCTCGGAGCAAAAATGTCTTTTTTCCTTTCTTTCAAGAACTGGTAGTCTTATTTTTTTCCGATACCAGAAGCTCTTTTAAAAGCCAAAAACAATCTACCGAAGTGCGAATCCGTTTATTTGATTTTTCGACTACACTTAAAAAAAAAATCGATAGTTTTTCGCGCCACTGAAGTTGCGTGGTGAGATTCATTGATTCTTAAAAGCAAACAACGTGAGGAGTTGGTTACTTCTGCACTTTCAGCTCCTTAACTTCCACTCCTTAACTTCCCCAGCCAAATCCATTTCACGGATGAGTGCGCCAAAAGTCTTGCGCATGAGTAAACGAATCCCTTAAGTGAATCGGGCTGTTTTATCTCGAACTACATTTTCGTTCCCATAATGCCCACAAACCATATTGGGAGACAGATGAAAGCCTGCCGTCAAAGCTATCTAGCGTGTTGTTTAATGCATACAAGGCATGGACTATTTTCTCACCGGGGGGGGGGGGGGGTTAGTGAGATAACTGTCAATGCTAGAACATTTGGGACTCGAACCTGGTGTGCTAGTGGCTGAGCCAACCTCGCCCCGTAAGCGATGGGAATGCACTCACTGAGAAAACTGTTAGGAAATAGATGGAAGCTTTCCACCATGGCTATTCAGTATGTTCTTGAAGATGCACAGGATATAAGTGTATGGGTTGGCAGAGCAGGGATTAGCGGATAGAGCCTGGCATGCTGACTGGGCCAGTTTTCCCCACTCCTATAATTGATCACCTTTAACAGAGACAAATGCAGATCTTTTGAATCAAGCCTCTTTCTCAAGTTCACTTTGCATTCATTTCTCTCATTTTATCAGACTTTATTCAGAGTTGAGTGTAAGAAAATACCCTTTTTTAATTAAAATTGTGGAAGAAAAGTTGAATGTATGTTTTGAGTCGTTCATTTTCGAGTTTCGAAAAACTGTCTACCTTCATATATTGCGAACCTCAGAGAGACAGGATTAATATCGAAGCCGCTCCAATTTCGGAAGTTGATTTTTCTCATCGTGGCTGCACACAATCGAGATTTGTTTTATTACCAATATCGTTTTCTGCATTCCGTCAGAAGAGGCATTCGATCAGAAGGGGATTTGCAAAGTAAATGATTGGCAACAGGGGAGGATTTCGAAGACGGTGAGGAGAGGAGCAAGACGATCTGACCTACTGGATAGATGCGTTGGATTCTCGCGCAAAACAAATATCTTATTACAACACCTCCCCCCCCCACACACACACATTTTACAGGCTTTCATTGTTTTTTGTTCATCTTTTTTGTCTCTCTAGAAAAATATATTTTGTTTCGGATTAAAGTTTTGGGTGCAGTAAGAACCAGAAGGATTGTCAGATGAAGAAGAAGGATTGTAAGAGAGAAGAAGAAGGATTGTTAAAGGAAGAAGAAGAATTGTAAGAGAGAATAAGAAGGATTGTTAGAGGAAGAAAAAAGATTGTAAGAGAGAAAAAGAAGGATTGATAGAGGAAGAAGTAGGATTGTAAGAGAGAATAAGAAGGATTGTGAGAGGAAGAAGAATTGTAAGGGAAAAGCATTGTCAGAGGAAGAAGAAGAATTGTTAGAGTAAGAAGAAGGATTGTAAGAGAGAATAAGAATGATTGTTATAGGAAGAAGTAAGATTGTAAGAGAGAATAAGAAGTATTGTTAGAGGAAGAAGAAGGATTGTAACAGAGAATAAGAAGGATTGTTATAGGAAGAAGTAGGATTGTTATAGGAAGAAGTAGGATTGTAAGAGAGAATAAGAAGGATTGTTATAGGAAGAAGTAGGATTGTAAGAGAGAATAAGAAGGATTGTTATAGGAAGAAGTAGGATTGTAAGACAGAATAAAAAGGATTGTTAGAGAAAGAAGAAGGATTGTAAGAGAGAATAAGAAGAATTGTAAGAGAGAATAAGAAGAATTGTAAGAGAGAATAAAAAGGATTGTTAGAGAAAGAAGACGGATTGTAAGAGATAATAAGAATGATTGTTATAGGAAGAAGTAGGATTGTAAGAGAGAATAAAATGGATTGTTGAGGAAGAAGTAGGATTGTAAGAGAGAATAAAATGGATTGTTGAGGAAGAAGAAGGATTGTTAGAGGAAGAAGTATGATTGTAAGAGAGAATAAGAATTGTTAGAAGACGAAGAAGGATTGTAAGAGATAATAAGAAGGATTGTAAGAGATAATAAGAATGATTGTTATAGGAAAAAGTAGGATTGTAAGAGAGAATGAAAAGGATTGTTAGAGAGAATAAAATGGATTGTTAGAGGAAGAAGTAGGATTGTTAGAGAGAATAAGAAGGATTGTAAGAGAGAATAAGAAGGATTGTTAGAGGAAGAGAAAAAGAATTGTAAGAGAGAAGCATTGTCAGAGGAAGAAGAAGAATTGTTAGAGGAGGAAGAAGAATTGTTAGAGGAAGAAGAAGGATTGCAAGAGAGAATAAAAATGATTGTTAGAGGAAGAAGAAGGATTAATAGTGGAAGAAGTAGGATTGTAAGAGAGAATAAGAGGAATTGTTAGAGGAAGAAGAAGGATTGTAATAGAGAATAAGAAAGATTGTTATAGGAAGAAGTAGTATTGTAACAGAGAATAAAAAGGATTGTAAGATAGAATAGAAAGGATTGTTAGAGAAAGACGAAGGATTGTAAGAGATAATAAGAATGATTGTTATAGTAAGAAGTAGGATTGCAAGAGAGAATAAAAAAGATTGTTAGAGAAAGAAAGAGGATTGTAAGAGAGAATAAGAAGGATTGATAGAGAAAGAAGAAGGATTGCAAGACGAAGAAGAAATTTCAACTAAGGGGTTGAAGTTTACAGACAACTGATACCATGGAAAGGTGAAATGCAATAAAAATCAGATCATCACTTCGGAAAGGGGGATATTATCAAAATGGAGGATATGGTAAGATACTGAATTGGGCTGAGGGGAATCAGTATGGATTGCTTTATCTATGTTCGTCACTTTTGTACCCATAATGGACTAAATTGCCAGGTCACAAGGACCCTAGGGTTCAGATAAGGGTGAAAGGGATTCACTGGAAAGGAGACGGACGAAACTTTTCTTCAGGACCATCTAGAACGTTTTTAATGTGTGCGAGGCTCTGCTCTCTTTTCCACAAGACCACGATATAATGTCTCCTCTGCCCGAAGACAGTCTCTCCAAGTGCATCGATCCTCCCTTTCTCACCGAGGGTGCTGGGAGGGATAGGGGAGAACATCTCAATGCAATATCGATCCTCCCTTTCTCACCGAGGGTGCTGCGAGGGATAGGGGGAACATCTCAATGCAATATCGATCCTCCCTTTCTCACCGAGGGTGCTGCGAGGGATAGGGGAGAACATCTCAATGCAACATCGATCCTCACTTTCTCACCGAGGGTGCTGGGTGGGATAGGGGAGAACATCTCAATGCAATATCGATCTTCCCTTTCTCACCGAGGATGCTGCGAGGGATAGGGGAGAACATCTCAATGCAATATCGATTCTCCCTTTCTCACCGAGGGTGCTGGGAGGGATAGGGGAGAACATCTCAATGCAACATCGATCCTCACTTTCTCACCGAGGGTGCTGGGAGGGATAGGGGAGAACATCTCAATGCAATATCGATCCTCCCTTTCTCACCGAGGGTGCAGGGAGGGATAGGGGAGAACATCTCAATGCAATATCGATCCTCCCTTTCTCATCGAGGGTGCTGGGAGGGATAGGGGAGAACATCTCAATGCAATATCGATCCTCCCTTTCTCACCGAGGGTGCTGGAAGGGATAGGCTAGAACATCTCAATGCAATATTGATCCTCCCTTTCTCACCGAGTGTGCTGGGAGGGATAGGGGAGAACATCTCAATGCAATATCGATCCTCCCTTTCTCACCGAGGGTGTTGGGAGGGATAGGGGAGAACATCTCAATGCAATATCAATCCTCCCTTTCTCACCGAGGGTGCTCGGAGGGATAGGGGAGAACATCTCAATGCAATATCGATCCTCCCTTTCTCACCGAGGGTGCTGGGAGGGATAGGGGAGAACATCTCAATGCAATATCGATCCTCCCTTTCTCATCGAGGATTCTGGGAGAGATAGGGGAGAACATCTCAATGCAACATCGATCCTCCCTTTCTCACCGAGGGTGCTGCGAGGGATAGGGGAAAACATATTAATGCAATATCGATCCTCCCTTTCTCACCGAGGGTGCTGGAAGGGATAGGCTAGAACATCTCAATGCAATATTGATCCTCCCTTTCTCATCGAGGGTGCTGCGAGGGATAGGGGTGAACATCTCAATGCAATATCGATCCTCCCTTTCTCACCGATGGTGCTGGGAGGGATAGGCTAGAACATCTCAATGCAATATCGATTCTCCCTTTCTCACCGAGGGTGCTGGGAGGGAAGGGGAGAACATCTCAATGCAATATCGATCCTCCCTTTCTCACCGATGGTGCTGGGTGGGATAGGGGAGAACATCTCAATGCAATATCGATCCTCTCTTTCTCACCGAGGGTGCTGGGAGGGATAGGGGAGAACATCTCAATGCAATATCTTTCCTCCCTTTCTCACCTCGGGTGCTGGGTGGGATAGTGGAGAACATCTCAATGCGATATCGATCCTCTCTTTCTCACCGAGGGTGCTGGGAGGGATAGGGGAGAACATCTCAATGAAATATCGATCCTCCCTTTCTCACCGAGGGTGCTGGGAGGGATAGGGGAGAACATCTCAATGCAATATCGATCCTCAATGCAATATCGATCCTCCCTTTCTCACCGAGGGTGCTGCGAGGGATAGGGGAGAACATCTCAATGCAATATGGCAAAAAAGGATTCGGGATTAAGAGATTAAGTGTTTTGAGGCTTCAGGCTTCAGCAAGAATGGTCAACTTAATAGATTCCTACTCAAGTGGCATTACTTTGGCACAACAATCTAATAAGAATTTTATTTTGCATATATTTTCAAAAAAAAATTGATTTTGTGTTGTAATTTTTCATTTTTTAACTCTTTTGGAGATCTTTTCGAAACATTTATTTATTTTTTCTTTTTACCCAATAGAATTTGAAGAAAACAAATCTTTATCTTAGCACGATCAGTTAAGACCAGAATCCGATTTCTTTCCGAAACTCCTCAATTGTAAAATGTAGCCCATTTCTGCCGGAATATAAACAAGTATAAAAGTGTTGGAACCTTTACAATTTATGTTATAAATTGAATGTTCCAAAACCAAATTATTTTTGTTTTCTATTGTAAGCTCGCAACTGCGGAAATAAAGGTTTAAAAATAGACGATTTTTATGAAGAAAATGTTGAATTGAATCGGTAATTCAATTTTCCATTTCACATATACATATATATACAGTTAATCGACTTTAAAGGTTTTTTCAGAGAAAAATGTTGGTTGGGTTGTTTTAGCCAACCAACCCTTTTTTTCTCTTTTATTTTTTTTTTTTTTTGCACACCATTAGCCATTTAGCCCAAAAGTGCCGCTCGGAGGTAAAACAACCCAACCCTTAGGGAAATGATTTTATGCTGTATTGAGGCAGGAGAAGTCTGATATAGTTTCAAGGTTCACTGATTCCCTTGAAAAAGAGGCGGGAATTGGCTCAGTCGGATTAAGACTCGTAATCTGCAGTTCCTAGGTTCGAGTCCCAACTGTGCAGAGATTGATCTCTGCGTAACCCGCTCCCTGCTGTCGAGCAGTAAGGGACACTGATGGACTTGGAAAGGACGCCGTCTATCATATGAGATGTCAAGTTGTGGCCCCATGTACAGAATAGCCTTACCCTGTGCAATTAAAGAACACGCTGGGTGGCCTTGATGGGAAACTATCATCTGTCTCTTAACCCTTTCGGCCGTGCCGGTGGCATTTGCCACCTTAATATATAAAGAGTTCTAGCTACTGGCTGAGTATCTAGTTTCACCATAAAGCACTAGATGTCTCCTCTACAAAGTATGTGAATCACATTTCATGACATGGTACAACAAGAAGTGAGTGCTTACGTATCTGAGTGACCCGTATTGTTCCGTTATTCAAGATGAATGCTAATAACCTGAACACCATGTTTGGTAAGTACCGATCTAAAATCGAAATCTAAAAATTGTTTCAAAATTTTTCACACGAAATAATTTGATAAGATCTTTGTATAAAACATTATTTAAAATGAATAAAAAATATGCTTCCATTTTTATCTTTAAGACCTGATGGTGACATTTGCCACGATTTCCTAGTTGCTAAACCTATGGCGGAAACCCGCTCAAACTTAGTAGGGGAGTCTTTGTATGTCTTACATTCAATTATTGATGATCAAAAAATATTTATTTTTCATATTAAAAATTCAGGGCTGAAAGGGTCAACAGCTGCTCAATGGCTGTCTTCTTCCAACCTTCCGTCGGATGGGACGTTAAGCCGTGGCCCCGTGTGCAGGAGAGCCATACCCTGTGCACGTTAAAGAACACGCTGGATGGCCTTGACGGGAGGCTACCATCTGTCTGCCAACAGCTTTTCCAGTGGGTCCACTCCCCCAACCTTCTCTGAGCCTTCGGGGTCCATGTGACCTGGCCATTTAGCCCATGGTATGCAAAAAAGTGCCGCTCAGAGGTAAAACAACCCAACCCAACTTCCAACCTTCTCTGAGACTTTGGGTACTAATTACTTGGCCAAGTATTCCATAGTGTGTTAAACAACCCACTATAACCCTTGAAAAAACAATTTACAACATTCCCTTTTATTCAAGGCGCACCCTGATTCTAGCAAAGAATATTTTTGGAAGAATATTTAAGTATGTGTAAGCATTTAACCTTTAGTCGAAATAACATAGAACATAAAACATTAATTCTTCATAAATGTAATAAACTTTTAATGAAATAAACTCAGTACTCTTAGTTACTTGGAAGAAAAAACATCAGATTGTCTAGGAATTGTGGGAATTTGGATTTTAATAGTGAAGACCTCATTTTTCATGTGCCCATTGACATATAAGACGAATTTTGGAGACATTTATAAAACAAATGTGAGTTATATTTTAGAAACTATGGTAACACAGATTTTTCACGCCCCCCCCCCCTTTCGGAAAAGAAAATCTCTGGGTGGATAATAGAGCGGTATTGCTAATTAGCATATTATTCTATTAATTATTTTTCCAGGGAGAATACAGGACGTTACCAAGATAGAAATGTTAATTGAGACTATTCCAGTACAATCATTTGCACTCGAATTTTTTTCATTTACATCCTGCATAATTGGCTTATAAATGTACTGTATAACATCAGTTGCTACTATTATAACTTTTATAACATCTTAAATAATCTGTATTTGCAATGACTAATAAATACCGTAAAATATCTAAATAATTATAGAGAGATGGCGCTCCCAAATAGGAACTGTCGAGGCCAGACTAATAATTATGCAATTCTGGCTGAATCCATTTACTTCGATGCAAATTTAAACTTAATAGAAAATCAAAACTTAGATTTACATTCTATTACAGACGACTTGAAGTCATTTTCAATTTTTTTTTTCAAATGCAGCCATGAAAAGTTAAAAAATGAACTTGTGATTATTCTTCTTCCCCTAATCCAAAAGGTCATGTTTTGTTTTCATACTGGCCATTTTGGGGGAAGAGAAGCCTCCGCCCCTAACCCGATACTGAATCGCAACAAAACCTAAATTGAATTCCTGAGGCCAGGGAATAATGGAAATTCAGCTGAGGATTTTTTACTGGGATTGCAGATACTTTCGCTGAGACTGAAAGCAATCAACTTCAAACAACTGCCAATTTCCATTCAGCAACGTATTTGTTTAACTTAACGAAAAGACGACAGTTGCAATCTGTCAATATAGCAAAATTAAATGGGAAAGTAACATTCGTTTACACGTGACTACTTATCGACTTTTTCTTTTCAAAAGCTCGGCTTCTGAACTCGAATCGCTTTGTCTCTTTTGCCGAAGCATAGTGAAGTGCCTCGAGGACTTAGTTGGATCTTTCAGGGAAACTCTTTGAAGAGTTTTTCTAAGAAAACATTCTTTAAGCAGTTTTTTTTTCATTCTGCTTGTTTCACTCTAATCCTAACATAAAGAATCTCAGAAGTAATTTTAAACTTGACGGTTAATGAAATCCATTAATCGGATTACTTTCTATGAAGATGTATAAAAGGAAGGAAAGTAGAAAAACCAATATCGTATAAAGGTTCTAGTTCAAATAATTTAATTTCGTTCTAATCCTAACAAAATTCACTTTATTTAAATAATTTAAAATTTTAGGGATAGAAAACTATTACGTCCTTTATGGTGGTTAAGTCTATCCTCATGGACAATTTTCCTTCAGAAATACTTCTTTCACTTTTGAATATGTTTACATAACTATACTGTTTTCTAACAAACTTTTTTTTTTCATGCTTCTATGTCAAAGAAAGCTGCAGAAATTTTACAAACAATCCCTAAATTATTTTAACCCAAGCATTATTTTAATATGCAAGAAAGAAGACTGATTATAAATTGTTATCCTGCATAATCTTAATTATTCTGTTCCTGAAGAAAAGTCTAAAGATTTCGAGATCACCTATAAAGGATATATTTGTGCACTGATTTAATAACATAAATGAATTAAACAAAATGGATTATTGTCCTACATGGCTGTCAAATCACTGTAATAAGAAAACATTATCTTCTTATAAATATTAGGCTGGGTTGTTTTACCTCTGAGCATCACGTTTTTGCACACCATGGGCTAAATAGCCAGGTCACATGGACCCCGAAGGCTCAGAGAAGGTTGGGGGAGGGGACCCACTGGAACAGCTGTTGGGAGATAGATGGTAGCCTCCCGTCAAGGCCATCCAATGTGTTCCTTAACGTGCATAGGGTATGACTATCCCGCACACGGGGCCACGGCTTAACGTCCCATCCGATGGACGGCGACCTTTCCACGCCCATCGGTGTCCCCTACTAACTGAGGGCAGGGCGGGGAATTTTGCGGAGATAAATCTCAACGTTGACCTAGCTGGGACTCGAACCTGGGAACTACAGATTACGAGCCTGGCGCGCTACCGACTGAGCCACCCCATTGTAAATATCATCCACAAATTGAGGTTACCAATGATTATTCAATAAGCACTGTTAAGTCACTAAAACAAGCAAAAATGTAATATCTTAGCATTGAGTTGTTCATTTATTGAATTAAATCATATTGTAATTTGATATTTCAGGACATTGTTTTAATGCCACATAAAATGACTTAAAATAACAAAGATTTGTCTCCTGGTTCGGGCTGAGTTTTCCATATAGTAAAAGCTGCTTTTACAAAATATTAGAGAATTTCCATGTCAATGGGAATGTAATTTCGAAGCTCTATAACTTCTGAAATATGCATTGAATAGAAAAATGTTGCCGGAGATAAATTAAAAATCATAATTAAATCTATTCAAATCTAGATTTTCAACAATATTCGTTCAGTATTTAAATAGTTATGAAGTTGGAAAATTAAAGAATAAATTTTCTTGTTTTACAAATATCATTCATGGTTGTCTAATGTTCAAATAACCGTTACTTAAACTTCTCAAATGTATATTTAGTTTATTAAATGGTTTGAAACATCTTTCTTTAAACGTGCTATAAAACATGCTTCAAACTTAATTATTATTTAAGTTTTAATTTCTGAGGTACATTCCAATGACGCATTGCTATTGTCAAATATTCTAGCTTCCATAACTCTTTAATACTGAACGAATATTCTTGAAAATCGAGTTTAAATAGATTTGATTATGATCTTTGATTTACCTTCAGTCACAGTTTTCCACCACCACCACCACCAACATCATCATCACCACCATCCTTAAGCAAAATAAGTTGCAATTTTTTCACTGGCTCCCATCGGAAAAGGGATGCAAGCTGCTGTTGTCAAAATTTTAAATGTTTGGCTTGAATAATCTGTATAAATCACCATCATCATCATCAAGCAGCCATGGGCTACGGAGGTCCAACCAGACCGCGCAGTTTAATTCTCCAAGCATATCTATCCTGAGCTATATCTACTGCATCTGGCCACTGCACACCAGTTCTAACAAGGTCCTGTTTGACATTGTCTGCCCACCGCATCCTAGGTCTCCCCCACTTTCTGAGGCCTCTAGGCACACTGTTCATAACCCTATTCGCCAATCTATAATTATCCATACGGGCAACATGGCCAAACCAGCGGAGTCTCTCTCTGCACAATATGCTGCTTAAAGGAGGTTGCAAACTCCTTTGCCTAACCTCATCATTAGTTACAAAGTTGAACCACCTAATGCCCAAGATACTGCGTAAGCATCTGGAATCAAAAGCATCTAGTTTCCTGTTGTTTTCAAAGCGTCCAAGTTTCAGTACCATAACAAACCATCATCATCGTCGTCGTCGTCGTCGTCATCACGATCCACACCAGCCATGGGCTACGGAGGTCCAACCAGAGCGTGCAATTTAGTTCTCCAAGCAAGTCTGTCCTGAGCTACACCTACTGCATCTGGCCACTGCACACCAGTTCTAACAAGGTCCTTTTTGACATTGTCTGCCCACCGCATCCTAGGTCACCCCCTCTTTCTGAGGCCTCTAGGCACACTGTTCATAACCCTATTCGCTAATCTATAATTATCCATACGGGCAACATGGCCAAACCAGCGGAGTCTCTCTCTACACAATATGCTGCTTAAAGGAGGTTGCAAACTCCTTTGCCAAACCTCATCATTAGTTACAAAGTTAAACCACCTAATACCCAAGATACTGCGTAAGCATCTAATATCAAAAGCATCAAGTTTCCTGTTGTTTTCAAAGCGTCCAAGTTTCAGTACCATAACAAACCATCATCATCATCATCATCATCGTCGTCGTCGTCATCACGATCCACAGCAGCCATGGGCTAGGGAGGTCCAACCAGACGTTTATTACGTTCTCTGTAATGCTTTCTATTAGGACTAGTAGGGTATTGATTAAGGACAATTCTGTAGTTCTTTCTTTCTGAATTAAGCCAAAGTGCCTTATCACTCAAATAATTCTGTCTCCTCTGCTCCTTTTTCCCTAAAAGAGTACTGTTAGTTTCCAAACAAGCCTGTTTAAAACGGTCCCATTCTTCCTCAACTTCAGTATTAAGCAAACCATGACTGTCATAATTACTAAGTAACCTATCATGGTAAGCTTTGGCTGTAACAGAGTCTTTCAGAGCTTCAATATTAAAGGTAAAATTATTAACCCTAGCACAACACTTTTTAAGTTTAAGTTACAATATACTTTTAACAAGGTAATGGTCAGATCCAATTTCTGCTCCCCTATATGCCCTGGTATTCCTAACGAAACTAGCCCATTTGCTGTTAATTAATATATAATCAATCATATTCTTATGCAGCCCATCGGGTGAAACCCATGTGTACTTATGTATGTCGCGGTGTTTGTAATAAGGGTTAGTTATTCTGAAGCCATTGATTTTACTTACTTGTAGGAGATGTTGCCCATTGCCATGGCAGCTACCAATACCAAAAGGGCCTATTACCCCTCCCCAAGGGTCAGAATCGATACCAACTTTGGCATTGAAGTCACCTAGAACAAGGGTAATATCTCCTTTCTTGACAGAATTCAAAATCTCCTGAAGTTGTTCATAAAACCTATCCTTCTCATCCTCAACGGCATCCTCGGTGGGGGCATAACAGCAGAAAACATTCAGGTCTTTAACGCTTGTCTGAAATTTTGCTGTAAGAAACCTTTCATTAATGCACTCATATCCAAAGGAGCATCACAAGCGTGTCTGGTGAGAAGCAGATCAACACCTTAGTGATGTTTATTATCGTTCCTCCCTGAAAAGAGAAATTTAAGATTATTTTTAAGAATCTGATTTTCGTGGTGTAGGCCGTTGGTACCTTTCAAGAGAGATATTCTCTTTTGGAAGGGAACGGAAATGGACGGCTGCCAGCTCAGTATGGCCTACTGATCTGATAATCAATGGCCACTTTTTTCTTTTTTTTTTGAACCCTGTTGAGGAGTGGTCATCTTTACAGGGTCCTGGTGCTGACCATTTATACCTACTAGACTGGACTTGTTTATGGATTTCAGCTTCATTATGAATCCTGGACTTGCTGCACTGGTGGGCCTCTGTTGTGGGAGAATCTGCCGATGTGTTTTCTGTTTGCTTCTGGGTTGCCAGCCCTAAGTGAACAGAGGCATGGGATACCTTATATCAGCTGGTGGATAATCCTAATCAGAGGCCATCGCAGGTACCTGAACCTTACTTAGCTAGTTGGGCATCGTCAATCCTAAACTGGAGAAATCTGCCTCAGGCAGGCCACATAGCTCTTGAAAACGTCCACCTGAAAAGGTGGTGCCTGATGTTCCTGCCAGCATCGGTGACTTCAGCCTTTAGCGGAGGAGGAACAGGTCTTTGCAACATGCCTGAGATCAGAGGGCTGTTTGATATTGTTGGCCATACCTATCTCAATAAACCTAGTCTCTTTAAAAAACCTAATCATTTTCTCTCTGCAGGAACGTGGAACGTGAGGACATTATATAGAGATTATTCTCTTGATGTCCTCACGCAGGAATTCCAGCGCTATAACTTAGATATTCTAGGCTTGAAAGAGACCAGATGGACAAGTAAAGGTGAGATACTTAAAAATAACTTTAAATTTCTCTTTACAGGGAGGGAGGATGGAAAGCATCACCAAGGCGTGGGTCTGCTGCTCAGCAGACATACTAGTGATGCTCTTCTAGGATATGAGTGCATTAATGAAAGGTTTCTTACAGCAAAATTTCAGACAAGCATTAAAGACTTGAATGTTATCTGCTGTTATGCCCCCACTGAGGATGCCGATGAGGATGAGAAGGATAGGTTTTATGAACAACTTCAGAATATTTTGAATTCTGTCAAGAAACGAGATATTATCCTTGTTCTTGGTGACTTCAATGCCAAAGTTGCTACTGACTCTGACCTTTGGGGAGGGGTGATTGGCCCTTTTGGTATTGGTAGCTGCAATGGCAATGGGCAACGTCTCCTACAGGTAAGTAAACTCAATGGTTTCAGAATAACTAACACATATTACAAACACCGCGACATATATAAGTACACATGGGTTTCACCTGATGGGCTGCATAAGAATATGATTGATTATATATTAATTAACAGCAAATGGGCTAGTTCTGTTAGAAATACCAGGACATATAGGGGAGCTGAAATTGGATCTGGCCATTACCTTGTTAAAAGTGTATTCCAACTTAAGCTTAAAAAGTGTTGTTCTAAAGTTAAAGAATTTACTTTTAATACTGAAGCTCTGAAAGACCCAGTTATAGCTAAAGCTTGCTATGATAGGTTACTTAGTCATTATGACAGTCATGGTTTGCTTACTACTGAAGTTGAGGAAGAATGGGATCATTTAAACAGGCTTTTTTGGACACTAACAGTACTCTTTTAGGAAAAAAGGAGCAGAGGAGACAGAATTATTTAAGTGATAAGGCACTTGAGCTTATTTCATAAAGAAGGAACTGCAGGAATGTCCTTAATCAGTACGCTACTAGTCCTAATAGAAAACATTAGAGAACTTAATAAACGTGTAAAGGATCAGTTAGCTACTAATAAGAATCTTTGGCTTGATGGCCTGGGTGACAAAGCCGAGGAAGCAGTTAGACAGTACAACAGCAGAGACCTGTACCAGATAATTAATGTTTCATGTGGTAGAAAACGGACATGCATACAAGGATTGAAGGATAAACAAGGTAAGGTTGTAGAAAGTGGGATTCTGTCATGGCTAGGTGGGCTGAGCATTTCAGTGATGTTCTAAACAATGTGGTTCCCATTGTTTGCAATGATGATAGATGCATTGGTGGCTTTAATGTTGGCCCTATAACACAATCTGAAGTTATTTTGGCTTTTTCTAAACTTAAACTTCATAAATCCCCAGGGGTAGATAAAATTACTACAGAAATGCTTAGAGCTGGGAATGCTTCGGTTACCACTTGGATGACTGAAATTTTGAATATCTTTTATGATAAAGGGCATGGATCCTAAGGATTTTACCAGAGCTATTGTTATCCCTATTTTAAAAAAAGGTAATCGCAGTTCTTGTGATAACTATAGGGGTATCAGCCTACTCTCTGTTCCAGGTAAAGTTCTTTCCATGATTGTGCTTAATAGAATTAAGAATCTGGTTGACAGTCAATTGCGTGATGAGCAATGTGGATTCAGAAGTGGTAGGGGATGTGTGGATCAGATATTTTCACTTAGGCAGATTCTTGAGAAATGTTTAGAGTTTCAGAAACCTTTGGTTGCTAGCTTTGTTGATTTCAAAAAGGCTTTCGACTCTGTTGATCGTCATAATTTGTGGTTGATTGTGAGATCATATGGTATACCTGACAAGTTAGTTAACATAATGAAAGCTTTCTATAATAACACTGAGTCGTGTGTGTGAGAGTTGGTAAGGTTTATAGCAATTGGTTTAGCATTACTTCTGGTGTTCGACAAGGGTGCATTTTGTCTCCTTTTCTCTTTAGTTTGGTTGTTGATTATGTTATGCGAAATTCACTTCAAGGGAAAGATTTTGGCCTTATATGGACTGGAGATACGAAAATTTCTGCTTTAGATTATGCTGATGATTTAGCCCTTTCGGGAAATGATGTTGATGAGATGAACTCTTTCATTCGAGCTGTTGATGAGACTGGTAGTAGAATTGGTTTGGTTATAACAGAGAGAAAACTAAAATGATGAAAGTTGGTCAGGCAGGCTGTGATTCAGTTAATCTGAATGGTTGCAATCTTGAACAGGTGTCACAATTTAATTTTCTTAGAAGCTATGTAACAGATACTGGTGATGTGCGGCATGAGATTAACAGACGGATAGGGATTGCTGCCGGGACTTTTAAGATCTATGGAGAGTGTGGAGAAATAGGCGTATACACCTAAAGACGAAAATTAGACTGTATAATAGTTTGGTTCTTTCTAGGGTTAGTTATGGTAGTGAAACCTGTACACTTTGTAAACAAGATAACAGGAAACTAGATGCTTTTGATTCTAGATGCTTACGCAGTATCTTGGGCATTAGGTGGTTCAACTCTGTAACTAATGATGAGGTTAGGCAAAGGAGTCTGCAACCTCCTTTAAGCAGCATATTGTGCAGAGAGAGACTCCGTTGGTTTGACCATGTTGCCCGTATGGATAATTATAGATTGGCGAATAGGGTTATGAACAGTGTGCCTAGAGGCCTCAGAAAGAGGGGGTGACCTAGGATGCGGTGGGCAGACAATGTCAAACAGGACCTTGTTAGAATAGGTGTGCAGTGGCCAGATGCAGTAGATATAGCTCAGGATATATATGCTAGGAGAACTAATTTGGACAGTCTGGTTGGACCTCCGTAGCCCATGGCTTCTTGATGATGATGATGATGATGATGATGATGATGATGATGATGATGATGATGATGATGATGATGATGATGATGATGATGATGATGATGATGATGATGATGATGATGATGATGATGATGATGATGATGAATACCTTCATCTGTCCATCTGGTCTCTTGCAAGCCGAGAATTCTTATCGGCAGCTAACTGATCCTTTACACATATATTAAGCTCTCTGTAATGCTTTCTATTAGGACTAGTAGGGTATTGATTAAGAACATTCCTGCAATTCTTTCTTTCTGAAATAAGCTCAAGTGCCTTATCACTTAAATAATTCTGTCTCCTCTGCTCCTTTTTCCTAAAAGAATACTGTTAGTTTCCAAAAAACACCTGTTTACAACGGTCCCATTCTTTTTCAACTTCAGTAGTATGCAAACCATGACTGTCATAATGACTAAGTAACCTATCATGGTAAGCTTTAGCTATAACTGGGTCTTTCAGAGCTTTAGTATTAAAAGTAAATTCTTTAACTTTAGAACAACACTTTTTAAGCTCAAGTTGGAATACACTTTTAACAAGGTAATGGTCAGATCCAATTTCAGCTCCCCTATATGTCCTGGTATTTCTAACAGAACTAGCCCATTTGCTGTTAATTAATATATAATCAATCATATTCCTATGCAGCCCATCAGGTGAAACCCATGTGTACTTATATATGTCGCGGTGTTTGTAATATGTGTTAGTTATTCTGAAAACATTGAGTTTACTTACCTGTAGGAGATGTTACCCATTGCCATTGCAGCTATCAATACCAAAAGGTCCAATCACCCCTCCCCAAAGGTCAGAGTCAGTACCAACTTTGGCATTGAAGTCACCAAGAACAAGGGTAATATCTCCTTTCTTGACAGAATTCAAAATACCCTGAAGTTGTCCGTAAAACCTATCCTTCTCATCCTCATCGGCATCCTCAGTGGAGTCATAACAGCAGATAACATTCAAGTCTTTAATGCTCGTCTGAGGTTTTTGCTGTAAGAAACCTTTCATTAAAGCACTTTCATATCCTAGAAGAGAATCACTGGCTTGTCTGCTGAGAAGCAGACCCAGGCCTTGGTGATGTTCATGATCTTCCCTCCCTGAAAAGAAAAATTTAAGATTAATGTTAAGAATCTGACCGAGATTATCTCAATTATAACGGTGGAATTCTTGTGTGAGGACATCAAGAGAATAAGCTCTGTGCAGAGTCCTCACATTCCAACTATCCGTGGAAAGAAATTGGTTAATGGGATGTTGAAATAAACTATGGTTGTTGAGAGAGGGAATGCTGACAATATTAAACCAAAGATTTGATGTCAGAATCATAAAACAATTTTATATTGCCCAAATCGCAGGCAAGGGTCAAAGACCCGTTCCCTCATCACTAAAGGCTGAAACCATCTACACTGGAAAACTTCCTTCAATGTAGAATTTGACGATGCCAATAGAAGCAAAGAGTTCAGTTGCCTGCGATGACATCTGCTCAGGATTATCCACCAGCTGATAAACATATCCTGTGAATCTATTCACTTGGGGTTGTCAACCCACAAACAAGCAGAAAACACAGCGGTAGATTTTCCCTCCACAGAATCCACCAGTGCAGGAAATTCAGGATTCATAATCAAGCTCAGAGCCATAATTCAGTCCAGTCCAGTGGATTTATATGGTCAGCACCAGGACCCTGTGTGGTTGACCACTCCTCAGCAGGGTAGAAAAAAAAGAAAAGTAGCCAGAGTTGTCCAGATCAGTAGGCCACACTAATCTGGCAGCCCTCCATTTTTGCATCTCTTTTGAAAAGTACTAACCATTGAGACGTCTTTCCTTACCACCTCCCTTGCCATGAAAAATCCCATCCACTGCAGAGAAAGCATTTCATTCTCCAATTTCCATTTCGCATAAAGTCTCCTCGATATGCACATACTGAAATATTTTCCTCTTGCGCGTGTCTCTCTTGCGAGACTTCTTGCGGACATCATCATGCATGAACAGTCACATTAACGTGCTGCAGAGGAGAGGATATCCTTTACTGTGAAGCATTTAGTTTTTTCTGTACCGAATGGATAACTTAACTCAACCCCTTTTGGAGAACGACTATTTGTTTCTGTCACTTGATGTGCATGATCCTTAACTGAAATTTATAGGTAACCAAAAGCTGGGGGAGATTATTTGCTTGTTTTAGTAATTTCTGCCTCCCATTTAAAGATAACGTAAAACTGGGAGAGATTATTTTCTTGTTTGAGTTACTTATCAGTGCTAATAATATATTGATCTCTTCTTGGCTACTGATCTAAGGGAGCTGGGTTCGAACCCCTGGTAAGGCACGGCTGTTTGTATCGTTATTCTGCTGAGGGCCTGCCATCCTCTCAGACCTTCTACTATGGCATTTAAATGACAGGCTCCTGTCAGACCTCTGTGGCAAGCTGCTGCTTGAGGGGGTATTTATTTAGCAGTCCCGTGGACGAGTGGTTAGCGCGCTTGGCTACTGTTCTAAGGGACCTGGGTTCGAGCCCCGGATAAGGCATGGATGTTTGTGTCGTTTTTCTGCTGAGGGCCTGCCATCCTCTCAGACCTTCTACTATGGCATATAAATTGACAGGCTCCTGTTAGACCTCTGTGGCAAGCAGCTGCTTGAGGGGGTATTTATTTTATTTTTTATTTAACTGTAATCTGTAGAAAAAGTCTGATGCTAGGAAAGAATTCCTTTACTGTTTTAATTTTTTGACAAAAATCCGTAACTTCATTTCTTGATAAATTTACGTTGGTGGAGATCCTTTCGTTACAGAGATAACTAAATGGTTCAGAGTAAAGGATATCCGATCCTCTGCAGCAAGTTAATGTGAGTGTTCATGCATGATGACGTCCGCAAGAAGTCTCGCAAGAGAGACACGTGCAAGTGGAAAAGATTTCGGTATGCGCACATCGAGGTGACTTTATGCGAGATGGAAATTGGAGAATGAAATGCTTTCTCTGCGGTGGATGGGATGTTTCAGAGGCAGGGAGGAGGAAGGAAAGACGAAGTAGTTGAATTTTGTCGTGGCATTTGAAAGCAACGAGGCACAGTTTTCGAGAAGGTCTCTTTATATTCAATGATTACGGACAAGGCTCTGGGTGGATTTCGTAGAAAATATATTTCCCTTTTTAGCTCTTGGGGTTTCGTTTCCCTAAGGAATTTTGGATGGGTGATGTTTCTTTGGAGAGTGAGTTTTCGTACGCGGGCTTCCATCACTTTGCATTGTCGTGTTTCAGAAGAGTAGCAGTTATTATTCGGCGTGTCGCATTGCCAAAGAATTCATTTTTTATAAGTTTCGTACTCTTCTGCTTCTCTTAGCAGAATAATCTGTAATATTTATAAATGTTTGGAACTTTTTTGTGAGAAACGCTTAAGAAGTTTTGCTTACTGAACAAGATATTTCGTTTAACTTTTGAAAAGCTTTAAACTGGTTGATCAACTCTTTAACTCTTCTTGCTAGTGTAAATGTGTAATAATGTCTATTTTTTTAATCCGTATGCTCTGTATCTTTCTGTATTAGTTTCGTATTCGAAATATAAAAAGTTTCCAAAATCTTTATGAATAATAAATATGGTCCTTTCGGTTGGGTTGTTTTAACTCCTAAGAACACTTTTTTTGCATACAATGGGTTAAATGGCCAGATCACAAAGGCCCCCCTGTCTCAGAGGAGGTTGGCGAAGGGGAACTACTGGCCAGCTGCTAGGAGACAGATGGAACTCTCCCTTTTAGGCCATCCAGCAATGCTCTTTAACGTGCACAGAGTATGGCTCTCCTACACACGGTGTAATGGCCCTATGTCCCATCCGACGGACGTCCGCATTTCCAAACCCATCAACGTTCCCTTTCGAAACGAGGGTAGGGTAGAGGTTTAATGGAGATGTACCTCAGAGCTGTCTCAGGTGGGACTCGAACCTGCCAACCTTAGATTACCATCTTGTTGCTCTACTGACAACCAAACTCACGCTCTAAAATGTGGTCCAAAAATATATATTTATATATTATCGTAATATTCCACAGCTCTATGTTCCATTATAAATCATAGTGATACTTTAATTTTGGATACACAAATTTTGGGAGGAAATTTTATTTATCTATTTAAACCAAAGCGGTTGCCTCAAAGTCATCATTGTTGTTGTATGAGAGCAGGAATTGCCTGCAATCGCAAGACTTGTTATCCAAATGACACTACACAACAAAAAATAAGTACAACGTGAAAAGTTGAGATTACCAGACAAATTGAAAGGAAAATAACCAATCCAGCGTTATATTGGAAAAGCAAATACCATAGAAGGTAACAAGATCAGAAGTAGAAAATGGAATATAAAAATCAAAGGGAAGAAAAATGGCAATGATAAAAATACATATGTATAAAGATACATAAAAACGGTAAAAAAAGGCAATAAATTGAAATTGAAACTCTACAAAATTAGTGATCCATGTAAATTAAATCTGTAGGAACTCTTTGAGGATACGACTTCTGCAGGCAATGTGGACAAAATTTTAATTGTTTGATAACTAAATGAGGACTTGACCAAAATTAATTTTGTTGATCTTGGGCACAATAAATCTCGTTTATTCTGAAAGAAATGAATGCGAACGATCAATTCATCTAGCACAGAGGTTCCAAAACTTATTTGTCCTACCGCCCCCTTTTCTGAAAAAAAATTACTCAGCGCCCCCCTTGAAATCTACCTCTTTTAAGCGAACAGAAAGATGCAGTGACAAATTTTCGTTCTTTTATGCATCAATATTTCTACCTACGTCCTACAACATAGCAAAGAAAGATGTTGTTGTAAATAAGACACCTTGAAGCTTGAAATTATAAAATTATTTATTAAAATCAACCATAGTAACATTCACATTACACACAAAAAATTAAGATAACGAAAGATAATTTTATGTGTTTATTTTGAAAATAAAGTAATCACTACGACTTAACTCTATGTTACACAACAGATGAAACATGTACGAACGGTTTTTCAAAATTTTCTTATCTTCCCTTCTTTCTTTATACTTCCACCGCCCCCAATTTGCACCCGAGGCTACTACCGACCCCCTGGATCGTTCCAGCGCCCCCCCCCCCCCCCAGGGGGTGGTATCGCCCACTTTGGGAAACATCGATCTATCATCTTGGGCAAATGAGGAATGCAGTATGTTGTTTTTATCGTTCATAGCTTTCAAAATTCTGAAAACAAATAGGAATTATTTTCCTGGATGATAAGATTGGAATTCTAAGATGATATTTCATATGAAAGTAAGTACAGGATTCACGTCTGTTAAAGGAGATTGCACCAGATGATTTTTAAGGCATGGTTTTGCACCTTTTTGCAGGACATCGGAGTTTCTTTTGTTTATTACTATTCAGACGGAAAAAATGATATTCGAGCTTAAGACGTATAAGACAGGTGTAGAAACTAAACGACCAAAATAACTTCGCTATTTGATTAAACAGACTGATTCTTTTACCTCTCTGTTCTGTAAATAGTAAATGCAGCAAAATAGTGGGATGAAACCAAAAGTTCTTCCAGAGCTTCGTCGTGAAAATAAAAACAAAGATACAAAACAAAATCGATCGAATATTCTGATAAAATTAATTTATTTGTTTTCAAACGTAATGCGATCATTTTACACTGTTTTAGCGCATTTCAAATCTATTTTGACGTGGTTAGCGCGCTTGGCTACTGATCTAAGGGACCTGGGTTCGAGCCCCGGGTAAGGCATGGCTGTTTGTGTCGTTTTTCTGCTGAGGTCCTGCCATCGTCTCAGACCTTCTACTGTGGTATATAAACTGACAGGCTCCTGTCAGACCTCTGTGGCAAGCAGCTGCTTGAGGGGATATTTACTTTATTTATTTATTTTATTTTCCAAATAAACATTTATTGTTATTACACAACTCAGGATATTATTATCCGAAATAAACCAACTAAATAAATTTAAAAATCACCACTTGAGATCTTTAAATACAGACGTAATTAAGATAACGCGTGTTTATGATTTTCGGGAAGAGCTGTTGCGTTATAAATAGCTCCTTTAAATTGAAGCTAAAGCTGTGACTTTTCTTTCTATCTTTATGCCTAAGCGTCATCTTTAAAATGCGCCCTATACTGATTTTTTAAATTGACAGACATTACGTTAGGCTTCCTTGACAAAAACTTGACTGAAAGGCTATTTTTTTCTGAGATATTAAATGCACGAGATCGTATCACTAATGCATTTACTGTGCACGTGTTGCGCCTGTAGCAATGTCTTCTCTGGACTCTACTGTTTGAAGGAAGTAAAGCTAGCCATCATTCATTGAAATCTGCATCGTACTATGTAGTGTGTTGTGTTGTGTTGCTTTACCTCTGAGTGGCACTTTTTTGCACACCATGGGCTAAATGGCCAGGTCACATGGACAAAACAGGCTCAGAGAAGGTTGGGGAGGGGACCCACTGGAACAGCTGTTGGGAGAGAGATGGTAGCCTCCCGTCAAGGCCATCCAGCGTGTTCTTTAACGTGCACAGGGTATGGCTCTCTCCCGCACACGGGGCCACGGCTTAACGTCCCATCCGACGGACGGCGGCATTTCCAAGCCCATCGGTGTCCCCTTCTCACAGTGGGCAGGGCGGAGAATGGGATTTTGCGGAGTACAATGTAGTTTCAGTTTTGTGAAAAGAGCTTGTTGTCGTTTGTCTGTCTGACCGTCTGTACACATCGAAATTTTTTGTTTCATCATCATCATCACCCTCAAGCAGTCATGGGCTACGGAGGTCCGACCAGACCACGCAGTTTAATTCTCCAAGCATATCTGTCCTGAGCTACATCTGCTGCATCCGGCCACTGCACACCAATTCTAACAAGGTCCTGTTTGACATTGTCTGCCCACCGCATCTAGGTCTCCCCCTCCTTCTGAGGCCTCTAGGCACACTGTTCATAACCCTATTCGCCAATCTATAATTATCCATACGGGCAACATGGCCAAACCAGCGGAGTCTCTCTCTGCACAATATGCTGCTTAAAGGAGGTTGCAAACTCCTTTGCCTAACCTCATCATTAGTTACAAAGTTAAACCACCTAATACCCAAGATACTGCGTAAGCATCTAGAATCAAAAGCATCTAGTTTCCTGTTATCTTGTTTACAAAGTGTCCAAGTTTCACTACCATAACTAACCCTAGAAAGAACCAAACTATTATACAGTCTAATTTTAGTCTTTAGGTATATACGCCTATTTCTCCACACTCTCCATAGGTTCTTAAAAGTCCCGGCAGCAATCCCTATCCGTCTGTTAATCTCATGCCGCACATCACCATTATCTGTTACATTGCCCCAAAGAAAATTAAATTGTGACACCTGTTCAAGACTGCAACAATTCAGATTAACTGAATCACAGCCTGCCTGACCAACTTTCATCATTTTAGTTTTCTCTCTGTTTATAACCAAACCAATTCTACTACCAGTCTCATCAACAGCTCGAATGAAAGAGTTCATCTCATCAACATCATTTGCCAAAAGGGCTAAATCATCAGCATAATCTAAATCAGAAATTTTCGTATCTCCAGTCCATTTAAGGCCAAAATCTTTCCCTTGAAGTGAATTTCGCATAACATAATCAATAACCAAGCTAAAGAGAAAAGGAGACAAAATGCACCCTTGTCGAAAACCAGAATAATGCTAAACCAATTGCTACAAGCCTTACCAACTCTCACACACGACTCAGTGTTGTTATAGAGAGCTTTCATTATGTTAGCTAACTTGTCTGGTATGCCATACGATCTCATAATCAACCTCAAATTATGACGATCAACAGAGTCGAAAGTCTTTTTGAAATCAACAAAGCTAGCAACCAAAGGTTTCTGAAACTCTAAACATTTCTCAAGAATCTGCCTAAGTGAAAATATCTGATCCACACATCCCCTACCACTTCTGAATCCACATTGCTCATCACGCAATTGACTGTCAACCAGATTCTTAATTCTATTAAGCACAATCATGGAAAGAACTTTACCTGGAACAGAGAGTAGGCTGATACCCGTATAGTTATCACAAGAACTGCGATCACCTTTTTTGAAAATAGGGATAATAATAGCTCTGGTAAAATCTCTAGGAACCATGCCTTTATCATAAAAGTTATTCAAAATTTCAGTCATCCAAATGGAAACTGAAACTTTCCCAGCTCTACTCATTTCGGTAGTAATTTCATCTACCCCTGGGGATTTATGAAGTTTAAGTTTAGAAATAGCCAAACTAACTTCAGATTGTGTTATAGGGCCAACATTAAAGCCACCAATGCATCTATCATCATTACAAACAATGGGAACCACATTGTTTAGAACATCACTGAAATGCTCAGCCCACCTAGCCATGACAGAATCCTCACCTTCTATAACTTTACCATGTTTATCCTTCAATCCTTGTATATCTGTCCGTTTTCTACCACACAAAACATTAACTATCTCGTACAGCTCTCTGCTGTTGTGCTGTCTAACTGCTTCCTCAGCTTTGTCAGCCAAGCCATCAAGCCAAAGATTCTTATCAGTAGCTAACTGATCCTTTACACGTTTATTAAGCTCTCTGTAATCCTTTCTATTAGGACTAGTAGGGTATTGATTAAGGACATTCCTGCAGTTCCTTCTTTCTGAAATAAGCTCAAGCGCCTTATCACTCAAATAATTCTGTCTCCTCTGCTCCTTTTTCCCTAAAAGAGTACTGTTAGTTTCCAAAAAAGCCTGTTTAAAATGGCCCCATTCTTCCTGAACTTCAGTAGTAAGCAAACCATGACTGTCATAATGACTAAGTAACCTATCATGGTAAGCTTTAGCTATAACTGGGTCTTTCAGAGCTTCAGTATTAAAAGTAAATTTTTTAACTTTAGCACTACACTTTTTAAGATTAAGTTGCAAGACACCTTTAACAAGGTAATGGTCAGATCCAATTTCAGCTCCCCTATATGTCCTGGTATTCCTAACAGAACTAGCCCATTTGCTGTTAATTAATATATAATCAATCATATTTTTATGCAGGCCATCAGGTGAAACCCATGTATACTTATGTATGTCGCGGTGTTTGCAATAAGTGTTAGTTATTCTGAATCCATTGAGTTTACTTACCTGTAGGAGACGTTGCCCATTGCCATTGCAGCTACCAATACCAAAAGGGCCTATTACTCCTCCTCAAAGGTCAGAGTCAGTACCAACTTTGGCATTGAAGTCACCAAGAACAAGGGTAATATCTCCTTTCTTGACAGAATTCAAAATATCCTGAAATTGTCCGTAAAACCTATCCTTCTCATCCTCATCAGAATCCTCAGTGGGGGCATAACAGCAGATAACATTCAAGTCTTTAATGCTTGTCTGAAATTTTGCTGTAAGAAACCTTTCATTAATGCACTCATATCCTAGAAGAGCATCACTAGCATGTCTGCTAAGAAGCAGACGCACGCCTTGGTGATGCTTTCCGTCCTCCCTCCCTGTAAAGAGAAATTTAAAGTTATTTTTAAGTATCTCACCTTTACCTGTCCATCTGGTCTCTTGCAAGCCGAGAATATCTAGGTTATAGCGCTGGAATTCCTGCATGAGGACATCAAGAGAATAATCTCTATGTAATGTCCTCACGTTCCACGTTCCTGCAGAGAGAAAATGATTAGTAGGATTTTTAAAGAAATTAGGCTTATTGAGATTGGTAGGGCCAACAATATCTACCATTTGCATATTTTCCATCATCCGCTAGCTCAAATTAAAACTTTTAAGGAATGAAATAGTAGGTAATGGAAAAATCTCATTCTCTTTGAAAACGAGATTCTCATATGCGCCAGAGTCGATATGCGTCATTCCAGTTATGATTTGTGACCCTAAATGACTCGCGAAATGCGCAATTATTCCCTATGAAATCTTCGCGAGTATTGGAGTTTTTCGGGCGAAAATTTGCTGCGAAAATTTTGCATCCCTACCTATTATCTATGAGAACTATCGACGCCCCTACTGCGCAGTCTCACAGTCCCCCAAGTTGCCATTCACGCTACACCAAAAGTAACTGCCGCCCTCAGATTCTGCAGCGGAATGAATGGATAGAGGCACTGAAGAATCGTGACAAAAATTCTAGTTTCTTAAACAGCATTTCTGGGAGTCGCAAAGTCTGAAATCACGCCGTTTGGTTCAAGTCAAATGTTGTTTGAGGTAGAGTAGATTCAGAGTTTGTGAGCAGGAATTGACTCAATTCTTAGACATAGACATCGACCTGCACCCAGTTATAGTAATATGCATAGCCACATTTTGAATACGTCAGAAATAAACTAAAAGCAAAAGCAAGTTACACTTTCATGAGAAAACTTATCTTAAATGTGGATGCAGCTCTCAACTCCTAGTGCTACTTCTGACCAAAATATATTGGGTTATTTTTTTATATCTTATTTTCTTATTTTTCAATATATATTATTTTAAAGAAACATTTGCATCTAAAATCATAACGACTTAGCAGTGCTCATACGGTTCCTATTTTTAATCGTCCTTTTGAAATATCTAGAGTGGGAACGCTGATCCGAAATGAAATGTGGGTGTAGAAAACGTTAAAATAAATTTATGTGCCTGAAGCAAATTGTTTTATTGCCATGCATTAGTGGGTTGGATTGTTTTATTTCTATGTGGCGCCTTTGTGCGCACCTACCCGATAAAATGCCCATGTCACAAGAACTCTATCTGATTGAGATCTCCGAGCTGATTAGGCGATTCACTGGGCAGCTTATATTAGAAGCTTCCGGTCAAGTTATTTAGCGTTCTATTTAACATTTTTTTGCACTGGGTACAGTCGCTCAAAAAATATCCGAACATTATGGTTGATTGCAGAATTCAGAAAAAATATCTCTCAATGATTTTTTTGAAATTAGTGATCTGCCAACCTTCAACACGTGCACGTACACGAAGGTTGCCAGATCATTCTGAATTCTGTAATCGACCATAGTGTTCGGATACTTTTTTGAGCGACTGTAGGTGGTCATATTATTTTGATACTAGATCGTGTGGGCTCACTCACGGAAATATTGAGCGTGTGCAGTTACCGTTCACAGCAAACTGGAGCGTGTACAGTAACTGCACATGCTCCAGTTTGCTGTGAACGGTAACTGGAGCGTGTACAGTTGCTGTACACGCTCCAGATATTTTTCCTGAATTCTTTAATCACGTGACACGAAGGTTGCCAGATCACTAATTTCTAAAACAATCGTTGCCAGATATTTTTTCCGAATTCTGTAATCAACCATAGTGTTCGGATACTTTTTTGAGCGACTGTAGGTGGTCATATTATTTTGATACTAGATCGTGTGGGCTCACTCACGGAAATATTGAGCGTGTGCAGTTACCGTTCACAGCAAACTAGAGCGTGTACAGTAACTGCACACGCTCCAGTTTGCTGTGAACGGTAACTGGAGCGTGTACAGTTGCTGTATACGCTCCAGATATTTTTCCTGAATTCTGTAATCACGTGACACGGAGGTTGCCAGATCACTAATTTCTAAAAAAAATCGTTGCCAGATATTTTTTCTGAATTCTGTAATCGACCATAGGGTTCGGATATTTTTTTGAGCGACTGTACATCTCTCCTTCAAACGGGTCAATCCTTCCCTAACGTCATATCCGATAGCCAATGGTCTTTCTAAGCTCACCGATTTCCCCTTTTATCATCGGTAAAAAAAAGTAGGATTTAGCGACGAAAACAACTCAGGGATAGTGAGGAGTCGAACACGAAAAAAAAAAAAAATTCTGATTTTGTATCTTACCTATTGAGCGAATTCCCGTTGCCCTTGTATTGTAAAAATTTTAAATGCAATATGAAAATAAACTATAGACAATGGTGATGGATCGGTATACAATTTTGAAAAAAATTAGAAAAGACGTTGTAAATTATTTGATGGAATTATATAATATTTATTTCGCACTGCTTAACTAAGGTTGAAATTCCCTTTTGACAGTCTACAATCAACCTTGGTCAGATTTTCGGATTTTGTTTTTTTTACAGCTAACTATAATGATGGATGATGATGAAGAAGAAGAAAATGCTGGAAGGGAAAAGATTCCGATTCAGAAGAAAATAAATACATATAAACATTTCATAAAAGGAAAATGTTTAAAAGGGTTTTCAACAAAGGAAGCAGAACCAATGTACTGGAGAAAGATCAAGCCTGAGTTTTTCATTTTTCTTTCTGCAGTCATTCCGTCAGTTATCTGCACTCCCATTTGTAATCCATAACCTTTGCTAGGAGATTTCGTGTCTCGCTTTTTTTTCATTATATGGAGGAAAAATCATGGAGTAACTTACATGAGAGTTGTTGGGTTGTTTTACCTCTGAGCGGCACTTTTTTGCACATCATGGGCTAAATGGCCAGGTCACAAGGACCCCGAAGGCTCAGAGAAGGTTATGGGAGGGGACCCACTGGAACAGCTGTTGGGAGACAGATGGTAGCCTCCCGTCAAGGCCATCCAGCGTGTTCTTTAACGTGCACAGGGTATGGCTCTCCCACACACGGGGCCACGGCTTAACGTCCCATCCGACGGACGGCGGCCTTTCCAAGCCCATCGGTATCCCCTACTGACAGTGGGCAGGGCGGGGAATTTTGCGGAGATAAATCTCAACGCTGACCCAGCTGGGACTCGAACCTGGGTTGGGTTGGGTTGTTTTACCTTTGAGCGGCACTTTTTTGCACACCATGGGCTAAATGGCCAAGTCACACGGACCCCGAAGGCTCAGAGAAGGTTGGGGGAGGGGACCCACTGGAACAGCTGTTGGGAGATAGATGGTAGCCTCCCGTCAAGGCCATCCAGTGTGTTCCTTAACGTGCACAGTGTATGACTCTCCCGCACACGGGGCCACGGCTTAACGTCCCATCCGATGGACGGCGACCTTTCCACGCCCATCGGTGTCCCCTACTGACTGAGGGCAGGGCGGGGAATTTTGCGGAGATAAATCTCAACGTTGACCTAGCTGGGACTCGAACCTGGGAACTACAGATTACGAGCCTGGCGCGCTACCGACTAAGCCACCCCCGCCCCCTCGAACCTGGGAACTACAGATTACGAGCCTGGCGCGCTACCGACTAAGCCACCCCCGCCCCCTCGAACCTGTGAACTACAGATTACGAGCCTGGCGCGCTACCGACTGAGCCACCCCCGCCCCAACTTACATGAGAAGAGTCGGTCTAATTTGCAGTTATTTTGAAGTATTCTCAAGCCTAAAGTTTCGACAAAAAAACTTTTTTAACTTTTCGAAACAACAATCTACTCCAAAGCGAAATGTTTTTTTAATAAAAACTTTGATTTATTTCAATTTAGGATTTCAGAAATAAAACAACCCAACCTCAAATGTAAAGGAAATATTACCCCATTTTGTTCTTATAATTCAGCAGAGAGTTAGAATTCACAAATAGCAAAAGCAAATTCGTAGCCGATGAGGATAAAAATTATCATAATTACTCTTAAGCTATCCTCGTGCAAAAGGAATCGTTAGAACTTTACGCAGGTTAAGAATTTAAAAAGAACACTGACACGTTTCACTAAAATTACGATTCTTAGATTTTTATTTCCGCATTCCTTTCGTCTCGAAACTTATTAAGCAGTTTTTCTTTTTAATTTCATCTGGATCCAATCTCATTCCGTGAGGAGAACAAGACGCAATTATGGAATTAAACTAATAAGAAAAATGAAAATAATTATTTCGCTCGTGTGTCTTTTACTAGAAGAAAAAGACGCCCGCTTTTGCAGATAATCAAATTGTGTTCTGTGTCCTTAACATAAATCTAGAACAAATCAAAGCTTAAATCAAGGAGATAAAAGTTTTAAAAAACAAAACGTGTAATGTCGAAAAACAAACTCCGAAACATGAATAGATATTTCTTTATAGATATTTCTACAGTATGAATATAGATCCCTTAAAATATATACGTAACCTATATTAAATATGTCAGGATACGTGACACAGAAATTTAAACGTACATCGACCAGACGTACGTTTAATTTACAGAATTCAGTTTACAGAATTCAATTAGAGAATTTACAGAATTCTTTTACAGAATTATTACAGAATTCAGAAAAAATCTGGCAACGATTTTTTTAGAAATTAGTTATCTGGCAACCTTCGTGTCACGTGACGCGAAGGTTGCCAGTTCACTAATTTCTAAAAAAAAAATCGTTGCCAGATATTTTTTTCTGAATTCTGAAATCAACCATAGTGTTCGGATATTTTTTTGAGCGACTGTACTTCACCACTGATTTGAAAGCGAGATTAAGGCAAGTGTACCACTACAGAATTTATCATAACCCAAAATAATATTCCGAGAGAATTTCTGGATCAATTTTCAGAACCACGACTCCAATTCGACCCTTTCTACTTCAGGAAATTATAAAATTAAAATAGGAATAAAGAGGAAACTAGTCTCGTTTCAGAAACTGAAATAATATTACTGCTGCAGCAGAGACGTCAAAGAAGAAGCGTTAGCTTTACTGGAGGCAACTCTGGTGTCCAGAGAAGACATCATTACAGGGGCAATGACTGCGCGTAATGCGTTCTTGATAATATCTCGTGATTTAACGTCCTAGAAAGGAAGACGACTATTTGTCAAAGAAGGCTGACGTAAAGCCTGTCAAAATATCAGAGTAAAACTTTTTTTTTGAAAGAGATAATAAAAGAGAGGTATAGATAAAAAAAGCCTTAGTTTTGAATGGAAGCAAGATACTTTCTACATCTGAACGACGTGGAATTCTTAAGAAAAAGCACGTATTCAGATTTTCTTAATTGTAAAAAAATAACTGAATACCCCCTCAAGCAGCTGCTTGTCACAGAGGTCTGACAGGAGCCGGTCAGTTTATATGCCATAGTAAAAGGTCTGTGAGGATGGCAGGACCTCAGCAGAAAAACGACACTTGCATCCATGCCTTATCCGGAGCTCGAACCCAGGTCCCTTAGATCAGTAGCCAAGCGCGCTAACCACTCGGCCACGGGACTGCTACATAAATACCCCCTCAAGCAGCTGCTTGCCAGAGAGGTCTGACAGGAGCATGTCAGTTCATATGCCATAGTAGAAGTTCTGTGAGGATGGCAGGACCTCAGCAGAAAAACAACACGAACATCCATGCCTTACTCGGGGCTCGAACCCAGGTCCCTTAGATTAGTAGCGAAGCGCGCTAACCACTAGACCACGGGACGGCTAAAAAATAAATACCCCCTCAAGCAGCTGCTTGCCACAGAGGTCTGACAGGAGCCGGTCAGTTTATATGCCATAGTAGAAGGTCTGAGAGGATGGCAGGACCTCAGCAGGAAAACGACACGAATATCCATGCCTTATCCGGGGCTCGAACCCAGATCTCTTAGAACAGTAGCCAAGCGCGCTAACCACTCGGCCACGGCACTGCTAAATAAATACCTCCTCAAGCAGCTGCTTGCCACAGAGGTCTGACAGGAGCCGGTCAGTTTATATGCCATAGTAGAAGGTCTGTGAGGATGGCAGGACCTCAGCAGAAAAACGATACAAACAGCCATCTTTTTACTCGGGGCTCGAACCCAGGTCCCGTTAGATCAGTAGTCAAGCGTGCTAACACTCGGCCACGGGAATTACGTCGGTATAAAAATTTTGAAAATAATGATTTTAGAATAATTTAAGTTTCTTGTTTTCGATAAAATTATGCAGCGTTACGAAGTAACGAAAAACTCCAATTCAGGAATGGTGATAAAAGAAAATGTCCATGACTAAAATCAGTCGAAATAGATTTAAAAAATGTTAACATTGAGGAGAAAAGGCCATTTCCTTTCTAAGCGATGAATTAAAATGCAGATCAGAATATTCGATCAATTTTTCTTTTGTATATTTTTATTTTCACGAAGCTGTGAAAGAACTTTGATTTTTCATTCCACTAGTTTGTTGCGTTTACGATTAATAAGATTTTAGTAATCATTTTTTTATAACACGAGGCAGACAATGACATTTTATGATTGTATTGCTTCAATCACCCCTCGAATAATCGTAAACAAAAACACCGGAATCTGTTATCTCTAATTCAGCTTTCAATGAATTAACAAATGATCATGACAATGAACATTTAGCATTGTTTCTGCGAACTAAATACAAGACATCAAAACTGATTTCTGGAAGTAGTATATACTATATCAGTATTAAACTCAGTATTTATATGCATTTTTTTACAGAGCATAGTAAGGTCTTCTGTGACTGTTAAAATAATTCTACATATATGTTCAGAAGTTGAGCTTTTTTTTTTAATTTCTTGTAAAATTCCCATTAAGATCGTGACAGCATTCATGAAGCCTTCTGTAAACTTTGCTGTGAACTTCTCTATAGTTATTTTTTTCTAACCAATACTTTTATAAACCAATAAACTCTGTCCAAAAATCTAATCTATAGTACACTGATCGTCAAGATAAAACAGGGATCATCAAATATAAATAATAAAATATGTTTTAGAGAAAAATTAAAGATTTTTTAACATATCTATTCAATTTAATGTGTAGTTCGGAAACATCAATCCCTGATGTGTGAACCTTAATGCCCCTCCACAGGGGTGGGGGGTGGCTCAGTCGGTAGCGCGCCAGGCTCGTAATCTGTAGTTCCCAGGTTCGAGTCCCAGCTGGGACAGCGTTGAGATTTATCTCCGCAAAATTCCCCGCCCTGCCCGCGGTCAGTAGGAGACACCGATGGGCTTAGAAAGGCTGCCGTCCGTCGGATGGGACGTTAAGCCTTGGCCCGTGTGCGGGAGAGTGCGGGAGAGCTTAACCTTGTGCACGTTAAAGAACACGCTGGATGGCCTTGAAGGGAGGCTACCCTCTGTCTCCCAACAGCTGTTCCAGTGGGTCCCCTCCCCCATCCTTCTCTGAGCCTTCGGGGTCCATGTGACCTGGCCATTTAGTCCATTGTGTGCATAAAAGTGCCGCTCAGAGGTAAAATAACCCAACGTTAAAGAACACGCTGGATGGCCTTGACGGGAGGCTACCCTCTGTCTCCCAACAGCTGTTCTAGTGGGTCCCCTCCCCCAACCTTCTCTGAGCCTTCGGGGTCCATGTGACCTGGCCATTTAGTCCATTGTGTGCAAAAAATTGCCGCTCAGAGGTAAAACAACCCAACGTTAAAGAACACGCTGGATGGCCTTGACGGGAGGCTACCCTCTGTCTCCCAACAGCTGTTCTAGTGGGTCCCCTTCCCTAACCTTCTCTGAGCCTTCGGGGTCCATGTGACCTGGCCATTTAGTCCATTGTGTGCAAAAAATTGCCGCTCAGAGGTAAAACAACCCAACCCCTCCACATGAAACAAGATTGACCACTCAATGTCTTGAAAAGGAAGCCATCCAAGTAATGAAGAAGTGTGTATTCTCTTCCACTCTCAACGATAGAATAGTTCTGGGATACTCTGTGAAGACTTATTACCACGCTTCTACCCTCTCCCGAAACCCTCCAGTACCAAAAGACTGGACTTTTTCCCCCTTCCCATTCGTGGATTATTGAGGGTATGATTTAACATTGTCAGGTGGTCATTGGTGGAGAGAAGGGGGGGAAGCATCCCTTATTGACTATACAATTGGTATTCGAAACTACATCCCTTAACATATTCTCCTTTATTATTTTTTAGGTACATATATAAATCATTTTGCTCCAAAGTTTCACGACTTAGTACAGTCGCTCAGAAAAATATCCGAACACTATGGTTGATTACAGAATTCATAAAAAATATCTGGCAATTTTTTTTAGAAATTAGTGATCTGGCAACCTTCGTGTTACGTGATTACAAAATTCAGGAAAAATATCTGGAGCGTGTACAGCAACTGTACACGCTCCAGTTACCGTTCACAGCAAACTGGAGCGTGTGCAGTTACTGCCCACGCTCCAGTTTGCTGTGAACGGTAACTGCACACGCTCAATATTTCCGTGAGTGAGCCCACACGATCCAGGTCTTTGTGAGCTCACACGATCCAATGTGCTGTGAACATTAACCGCAACCGCTCCAGTTTGCTGTGAACGGTAACTGCACACGCTCCATATTCATTGCATTATATATTCATACGCATTATATATATTAAAAAAAAGTATCCGAACACTATGGTTGATTACAAAATTCAGAAAAAATATCTGGCAACGATTTTTTTAGAAATTAGTGATCTGGCAACCTTCGTGTCACGTGACACGAAGGTATCCGTAGTGTTCCGCAAATCACTCTGCAGCACCGTCGCTGCGGTGAAAGGTCACAATGGCTCTCCTATAGAGCCTGCAATCTTTGCGTCCTGTGGTGTGGCGTGCTGGTCCTGTACAGTCACTCAAAAAAGTATCCAAACACCATGGTTGAGTACAGAATTCAGAAAAAATATCTGGCAACGATTTTTTTAGAAATTAGTGATCTGGCAACCTTCGTGTCACGTGACACGAAGGTTGCCAGATCACTAATTTCTAAAAACAATCGTTGCCAGATATTTTTTCTGAATTCTGTAATCAACCATAGCGTTCGGATACTTTTTTGAGTGACTGTACTATGATCAAAGCTTTACCTTTTTCAGACTCGATTGTGTCACTTGGCCCCCCACTTCCTTTGTTTATATTTTTTAGATCCCGGCATGTCCTCATCTATTTTTTTTTAATTCTTAATGGATCGTTTCAGAATATATCCGCCATGTACGTTAATTTCCAAACGATACAACTCTGTGTTATGTCAGGTTAAAGCTCTAAAACCTCTGAAATAACCTTTTTTGCCGAAAAATGTGACCAACAGTAAAATAAAGATCACAATCCAATCCGTCTTAATCTTGATTTTCAACAATATTCATTCAGCACCTGGGTTCGAGCCCCGGGTAAGGCATGGTTGTGCGTGTTGTTTTTCTGCTGAGGTCTTGCCATCCTCTCAGACCTGCTGCTATGGCATATAAACTGACAGGCTCCAGTCAGACTTCTGTGGCAAGCAGCTGCTTGAGGGGTATTTATTTATTTATATAAAGAGTTAGGAAGGTACACATATCAATAGCAATCCAAACAAATAAAGTATTTTCCTCAGAAGTAAATTAAATTAAAATAATATTCTTTCAAACCGTTTAATAAAATAATTCCATATTTTAGAAATTTCTTTAGGAATTCTTCAAAACACTTTTATTAGGGATTTTGTTTTTAGGAAAACATTATTTCATTATTTTATAGGTTTATGTAAATTAGTCTATATTTTAAAAATTTCTGGAAATAATTTTTTAATGTTTTATAAGTAAATAATTCTTCAATTTTGCATCAATATCTTAAGAAGCATTGTTGTTATTCAATATTCAAGCTTCCATAACTTAAAAAAATCCCAACTAATATTTTTAAAAATCGGTTTTAGATAGATTTGATAGAAATATTCTATATTTCGTTAAAAAAAAGTTGTATAGTTTCGAGCTGGGTTGTTTTACCTCTGAGCGGCACTTTTTTGCACACCATGGGCTAAATGGCCAGGTCACATGGACCCCGAAGGCTCAGAGAAGGTTGGGAGAGGGGACCCACTGGAACAGCTGTTGGGAAACAGATGGTATCCTCCCGTCAAGGCCATCCAGCGTGTTCTTTAACGTGCACAGGGTATGGCTCTCCCGCACACGGGGCCACGGCTTAACGTCCCATCCGATGGACGACGGCCTTTCCAAGCCCATCGGTGTCCCCTACTGACCCTGGGCAGGGCGGGGAGTTTTGCGGAGATAAATCTCAACGCTGACCCAGCTGGGACTCGAACCTGGGAACTACAGATTACGGGCCTGGCGCGCTACCGACTGAGCACCCCCGCCCCCGTGTAGTTTCGAAGTTTGCCTCCTATTGACCTAACATGGAGTTGAAACTTAACTTTTGAGTATCAGTGTAAATACCTCGTTGATAGTTTTTGCGAAATGATGAGAGAAGGAAAATATCCCTGCGATGTTCATGTCCATAACTTAACTGTTCCGGAGTTTAAAATGCGCTCCATGAATCGTAAAAAAAACTCAACTAAATTGTTCATCTGTTCACACTCGATATTCGCGAGCTCCCCCGCTTGTGAATCGGCACATGCAACTGCAAGATAAAAGAAGCGAAGGAGTGTGGGGGGGGGAGGAGCAACCGACATCGAAGTATGGCTGAATGGTTTATGCATGACCGAAGAGACTCCCAATATCCCCAGACAACAAATAAGTGTTTACGGTTGAGAGATGCAGGTTGGTAAAAAGAAGGTCACTCCCACGGCTATGGCTCTGGTAGGGGCTTCAAGCAGCATCATGTTTTATTTCAGCTTTTGATGCTGCCTTCCAGCATAAAAAAAATAACTCTTTTGGATGCTGTCACACAGGAAACGGTTTAGCGTCACGAACGTTTCAAAATTTTCGGGCGTCTTTAAACAAATGATATTACACAAACACCATTTTGCTCTGAGGCCACTTTTGTTGTCGTAAATGTTTTTTTTTTTTTTTGTTTAAGGTGCTTGAAAATTTGGAAAAGCTCATAACACTATACCGCTCCAACCGCTTTCTGTGTGGACGTGAACCCTTCTGATTTAACTGGTTTTTTTATATTAAGAGGAAAGTGGACGACTCATAAAAGAAACAATAGGTTTGGCGGAAGATTTTTTAAGTTTTTTTTAACTCAAATTATTTTAATTTTAAAGTTATTTTTTTTCACTCCAAAACAAAATATTGTGCGAATGTTGATTTTGTGTTTCGGAAAAATCCGTAGAATAATCTAGAATCTCTGAGGAATAAAAAAAAAAACCAATATCGCTTGGAAGGGAAAAAAATCAATATTTTGAAGGACTTTATCAAATTTATTCATGAGTTGGAAAAATAAGACAAATAAGAGGGAGTTGTGATTACGAAAAATTGATGTCTTTCTGCAGTTGAACATGTTATTTACAAAACAAATTGACGAAACTTCTTACAAACTAATATATCAGTTTTTTATTCTCTACATTCACGTTGTCTCTACTCTTTTTAATACATGCTTCCCTAAAATGAATAAAACATGATCTTTACGAAGATTTGCAACAGCGAAGAATTTCTTTTCCTACTACTTGAATAAATGAAATCAAATTAACTCCTAATTTTAAATCCGACTCCAGATATTTATGCTCTGGCCAAAGATCATCGTAAAAAAAAGTACTAGCCCTAAAAAAAATGGTAACTGGAAAATCCGCCCAGTCAGAAGTAATATACAATGAAGTATTGCAAACCACATCGACTTGAGAATAGAAAATTGTTCTGCAATTCTCAACCAACACATTACCACCTATACTAAATTTTTAGGATATTAGATTTCTAGGATCGCGCATATTTTATGAGTACTAATGTGAATAGTTTCTCGCAAAATATATTCTCTAGGGGTTCTCAACATTTTATGCTTCACGTACCCCCTGGAAATGTCTATGTAACTGGCGTACAGTCGCTCAAAAAAGTATCCGAACAATATGGTTGATTACAAAATTAAAAAAATATCTGGCAACGATTTTTTTTAGAAATTAGTGATCTGGCAACCTTCGTGTCACGTGATTACAGAATTCAGGAAAAATATCTGGAGCGTGTACAGCAACTGTACACGCTCCAGTTACCGTTCACAGCAAACTGGAGCGTGTGCAGTTACTGCACACGCTCCAGTTTGCTAACGGTAACTGCACACGCTCAATATTTCCGTGAGTGAGCCCACACGTTCCAGGTCTTTGTGAGCTCACACGATCCAATGTGCTGTGAACATTAACCGCAACCGCTCCAGTTTGCTGTGAACGGTAACTGCACACGCTCAATATTTCTGTGAGTGAGCCCACACGTTCCAGGTCTTTGTGAGCTCACACGATCCAATGTGCTGTGAACATTAACCGCAACCGCTCCAGTTTGCTGTGAACGGTAACTGCACACGCTCAATATTTCTGTGAGTGAGCCCACACGTTCCAGGTCTTTGTGAGCTCACACGATCAAATGTGCTGTGAACATTAACCGCAACCGCTCCAGTTTGCTGTGAACGGTAACTGCACACGCTCCATATTCATTGCATTATATATTCATGCGCATTATATATATTTAAAAAAAAGTATCCGAACACTATGGTTGATTACAAAATTCAGAAAAAATATCCGACAACGATTTTTTTAGAAATTAGCGATCTGGCAACCTTTGTGTCACGTGACACGAAGGTTGCCAGATCACTAATTTCTAAAAAAAAATCGTTGCCAGATATTTTTTCTAAATTCTGCAATCCACCGTAGCGTTCGGATACTTTTTTGAGCGACTGTACCTGTATGAGAACCCAAGTTTATGACTGTAAATTATCTATTATATTAAATAAACAATACACAGCAAAATTTATTTTTAAAACATCATAACTAAACAGTAAATTTCCTTCACCTATCTATCGCAAAATACGAATCGAAAAACCACCTAATTTTCAACAGAATAATCGAGGGTGCAAAGGGAAAATACGTTTTTGCTGAAACCTTTTGAAATCGGGTCTGTGGGACTTTTTTTCGTTTGTTTAACAGTAACATACGAAGGGCTGCATTAATTATTAAATTATTTACACAAAAATGCGTCTTACGTTCTAAGATAAACTAACTCTTATCTCTTAGAACACATAAATAGCGCGATAATCATTCAAGCAGCACACATCGATCAATAGAAAATTAACCACAGTTTGCGATATTGTTTCGTAGTGCTTCTGCTCATATCTTTCAGTTGCCATTTTCACGGGGGGCGGGGGAGGCTCAGTCGGTAGCGCGCCAGGCTCGTAATCTGTAGTTCCCAGGTTCGAGTCCCAGCTGGGTCAGCGTTGAGATTTATCTCCGCTAAATTCCCCGCCCTGCCCACGGTCAGTAGGGGACACCGATGGGCTTGGAAAGGCCGCCGTCCGTCGGATGGGACGTTAAGCCGTGGCCCCGTGTGTGGGAGAGCCATACCCTGTGCACGTTAAAGAACACGCTGGATGGCCTTGACGGGAGGCTACCATCTGTCTCCCAACAGCTGTTCCAGTGGGCCCCCTCCCCCGACCTTCTCTGAGCCTTCGGGGTCCATCTGACCTGGCCATTTAGCCCATGGTGTGCAAAAAAGTGCCGCTCAGAGGTAAAACAACCCAAACCATTTTCACTTCGGACTTATAGTTGGGCTAGTTGAAAAGACAATGACACAAATCCATAGGACTAAAAATTGAGATATTTTCACTCGTGGATTGAACAGTTTTACTTATGATCGTCACTGTTTTTGCGCACAATGGGCTAAACGGCCAGGTCACAAAGACCCCAAAGGCTCAGAGCTGGATAGGGGAAGATATTCATTGGACAGGTGTTAGGTGGAGACGTATTAAGCCTCCCACTTAGGCCATCCAGTGTGTTCTTCAACATTCACAAGGTGTGACTCTCATGTACAGTCGCTCAAAAAATATCCGAACACTATGGTTGATTACAGAATTCATAAAAAATATCTGTCAACGATTTTTTTAGAAATTAGTGATCTGGCAACCTTGGTGTCACAAAGGTTGCCAGATCACAAATTTCTAAAAAAAAAATCGTTGCCAGATATTTTACCTGAATTCTGTAATCAACCATAGTGTTCGGATATTTTTTGAGCGACTGTACACCGTCCACAGCTTAACGTGTTATGCGACTGTCGATTGATTGCCTTTTCAAGCCCATCGGTATCCCCCTTTCTCAACAAGGGCAGAGTGGTAGTTAGGGACAAAATCTCAGTTCAGTCCCCAGTAGGGGCTCCAACTTGGGAATATTCGATTACACGCCAGACACTCTCTCGACTGAACCCTTCTTTCGTATTTCCGCGATATTAAGGTATTTGCATTATCATATAATTGCAATAATAATTTAATAAATTAAGGTGTTAAAAATAAACAAATTGTAAATCGAATATTATTATGTTGGTTGCCAGGCCTAGCACCTAATGTCCGACCCCGCCTTCTCGTGGTGCGGACCGTTAGTAACTTTCAAAAGGGATACTCTCTTGTGGAAGTGAACGGAAGGGGAGGGCTGCCAGACTAGTGTAGCCTACTGATCTGGACAACTATGGCTACTTTTCATTTTTTTCTACCCTGCTGAGGAGTGGTCAACCACACAGGGTCCTGGTGCTGACCATATAAACCTACTGGACTGGACAGATATATGGCTCTGAGCTTGATTATGGATCCTGATTTTGCTGCACTGGTGGGCTTCTGTGGAGGGAAAATCTTCCGCTGTGTTTTCTTTTTGTTTGTGGGTTGACAGCCCCAAGTGAATAGATTCACAGGATATGTTTATCAGCTGGTGGATAATCCTGAGAAGAGGTCATCGCAGGCACCTGATCTCTTTGCTTCTATTGGCATCGTCAAATTCTACATTGGAGGAAGTCTTCCAGTGTAGATGGCTTCAGCCTTTAGTGGTGGGGGAACGGGTCTCTGCCCCATGTCTGCGATTAGGGGGCTGTTTGATATTGTCGGCATTCCTCTCTCAATAAACATAGTTTCTTTAAACATCCCACTAACCATTTTCTTTCCATAAGTAGTTGGAATGTGAGGACTCTGCACAGAGCTTTTCCTCTTGATGTCCTCACACAAGAATTCCACAGTTATAATTTAGATATTCTCGGCTTGCAAGAGACCAGATGGACAGCTAAAGGTCAGATCCTTAAAAATAATCTTAAATTTCTCTTTTCAGGGAGGGACGACAATAAGCATCACCAAGGCGTGGGTCTGCTTCTCAGCAGACACGCTAGCGATGCTCTTCTAGGATATGAGTGCATTAATGAAAGGTTTCTTAGAGCAAAATTTCAGACAAGCGTTAAAGACTTGAATGTTATCTGCTGTTATGCCCCCACTGAGGATGCCTATGAGGATGAGGATAGGTTTTATGAACAACTTCAGGATATTTTGAATTCTGTCAAGAAAGGAGATATTACCCTTGTTCTTGGTGACTTCAATGCCAAAGTTGGTACTGACTCTGACCTTTGGGGAGTGGTAATAGGCCCATTTGGTATTGGTAGCTGCAATGGCAATGGGCAACGTCTCCTACAGGTAAGTAAACTCAATGGATTCAGAAAAACTAACACATATTACAAACACCGCGACATACATAAGTACACATGGGTTTCACCTGATGGGCTGCATAAGAATATGATTGATTACATATTAATTAACAGCAAATGGGCTAGTTCTGTTACGAATACCAGGGCATATAGGGGAGCTGAAATTGGATCTGACCATTACCTTGTTAAAAGTGTGTTGCAACTTAAACTTAAAAAGTGTTGTGCTAGGGTTAAAAAATTTACTTTTAATACTGAAGCTCTGAAAGATCCAGTTATAGCCAAAGCTTACCATGATAGGTTACTTAGTCATTATGACAGTCATGGTTTGCTTACTACTGAAGTTGAGGAAGAATGGGATCATTTTAAACAGGCTTTTTTAGACACTAACAGTACTCTTTTAGGAAAAAAGGAGCAGAAGAGGCAAAATTATCTGAGTGATAAGGCACTTGAGCATATTTCGGAAAGAAAGAACTGCAGGAATGCCCTTAATCAATACCCTACTAGTCCTAATAGAAAGGATTACAGAGAGCTTAATAAACTTGTAAAGGATCAGTTAGCTGCTGATAAGAATCTTTGGCTTGATGGCTTGGCTGAGAAAGCCGAGGAAGCAGTTAGACAGCACAACAGCAGAGAGCTGTACCAGATAGTTAATGTTTTGTGTGGTAGAAAACGGACAGGCATACAAGGATTGAAGGATAAACAAGGTAAGGTTATAGAAGGGGAGGATTCTGTCATGGCTACGTGGGCTGAGCATTTCAGTGATGTTCTAAACAATGTAGTTAGTTCTACTCCCATTGTTTGCAATGATGATAGATGCATTGGTGGCTTTAATGTTGGCCCTATAACACAATATGAAGTTATTTTGGCTGTTTCTAAACTTAAACCTCATAAATCCCCAGGGGTAGATGAAATTACTACGGAAATGCTTAGAGCTGGGAATGTTTCGGGTACCACTTGGATGACTGAAATTCTGAATATCTTTTATGATAAAGGCATGGTTCCTAAGGATTTTACCAGAGCTATTGTTATCCCTATTTTCAAAAAAAGTGATCGCAGTTCTTGTGATAACTATAGGGGTATCAGCCTACTCTCTGTTCCAGGTAAAGTTCTTTCCATGATTGTGCTTAATAGAATTAAGAATCTGGTTGACAGTCAATTGCGTGCTGAGCAATGTGGATTCAGAAGTGGTAGGGGATGTGTGGATCAGATATTTTCACTTAGGCAGATTCTTGAGAAATGTTTAGAGTTTCAGAAACATTTGGTTGCTAGTTTGTTGATTTCAAAAAGGCTTTCGACTCTGTTGATCGTCATAATTTGTGGTTGATTGTGAGATCATATGGTATACCAGACAAGTTAGTTAACATTATGAAAGCTCTCTATAATAACACTGAGTCGTGTGTGAGAGTTGGTAAGGCTTGTAGCAATTGGTTCAGCATTACTTCTAGTGTTCGACAAGGGTGCATTTTGTCTCCTTTTCTCTTTAGCTTGGTTATTGATTGTGTTATGCGAAATTCACTTCAAGGGAAAGATTTTGGCCTTAAATGGGCTGGAGATACGAAAATTTCTGATTTAGATTATGCTGATGATTTAGCCCTTTTGGCAAATGATGTTGACGAGATGAACTCTTTCATTCGAGCTGTTGATGAGACTGGTAGTCGAGTAGGTTTGGTTATAAACAAAGAGAAAACTAAAAATTGATCAGGCAGGCTGTGATTCAGTTAATCTGAATGGTTGCAATCTTGAGCAGGTGTCACAGTTTAATTATCTTGGGAGCTATGTAGCAGATAATGGTGATGTGCGGCATGAGATTAACAGACGAATAAGGATTGCTGCCGGGACTTTTAAGAACCTATGGAGAGTGTGGAGAAATAGGCGTATACACCTAAAGACTAAAATTAGACTGTATAATAGTTTGGTTCTTTCTAGGGTTAGTTATGGTAGTGAAACTTGGACACTTTGTAAACAAGATAACAGGAAACTAGGTGCTTTTGATTCCAGATGCTTACGCAGTATCTTGGCATTAGGTGGTTCAACTTTGTAGCTAATGATGAGGTTAGGCAAAGGAGTCTGCAACCTCCTTTAAGCAGCATATTGTGCAGAGAGAGACTTCGTTGGTTTGGCCATGTTGCCCGTATGAATAATTATAGATTGGCGAATAGGGTTAAAGGCCTGAGAAAGAAGGGGAGACCTAGGATGCGGTGGGCAGACAATGTCAAACAGGACCTTGTTAGAATTGGTGTGCAGTGGCCAGATGCAGTAGATGTAGCTCAGGATAGACTTGCTTGGAGAACTAAATTGCACGGTCTGGTTGGACCTCCGTAGCCCATGGCTGCTTCAGGATGATAATGATGATGATGATGGGTTGTTGTTTGGGTAGTTTTACCTCTGAGCGGCACTTTTTTGCACACCATAGGCTAAATGGCCAGATCACATGGACCCCGAAGGCTCAGAGAAGGTTGGGGGAGGGGACCCACTGGAACAGCTGTTGGGAGACAGATGGTAGCCTCCCGTTAAGGCAATCCAGCGTGTTCTTTAACGTTAACAGGGTATGGCTCTCCCGCACACTGGGCTACGGCTTAACGTCCCATCCGACGGACGGCGGCCTTTCCAAGCCCATCGGTGTCCCCTACTGACCGTGGGCAGGGCGGAGAATTTTGCGGAGATAAATCTCAACGCTGACCCAGCTGGGACTCGAAATTGGGAACTACAGATTACGATCCTGGCGCGCTACCGGCTGAGCCACCCCCGCCCCTATGTTGGTTGGAGATCTACTGGTTTGTGTGGTTGGAGAGAGATGATAAACAATTTTTTTAAAACATTTTACATGCTTTTACGATATTGTTTCGTAATGTGTCGTATATATATTTCGCTTTATCCATAGATTCCACTGTTAGAAGATCGGTTGGCAGTAACAGCACTCTTAAGGCACCAATACGATGAGATTTACAGGAATACCTCCAATTGTCCATGGCCTATTGGCGCCCGAATAAGTTTTTGAAAATCATTTATCTTTAACACTTTTTATGCTTTTAATTAAAAGGGAATTTACGTTGTGTAGAAGCAAAATTAGACGATTTCCATGTTTTGTTACTGGGAAGTCAAATGGGACGTTTCGTAACTTCTAAAATAAACTTGTTATGATAAAATATTACCAAGAATAAATTAAATATCTATATCAAGTCGTCAAAATCTAAATTTCAACGATGTTCTTTCGGTAAAGACTTATGAAAGCTAGAATATTAAACATCAGTAATGAATCATTTAAAAAAAAAACATTACGAAAACTTTAAAGATTTGTTTACACAAATTTCTGAAATATGCGCATTTTATTAAATGATTTGAGATGTTAGTTATCATTCAAGTTTTAATTAATTTCTGAGGTACATTTTTAAGACTGGAGTTGCTGTTGTTAAATATTCATGACCCTTTTAATACTGGACGTATATGGTTGAAAATTGAGATTTAAAAGGATTTGATTAAGGGATCTTTGATTGATATTTAATTAGAGTTTTCCACAAAAAGATTATTTTTAAAAAGTGTGGAACATTCAGTTTAGCTTTCCAGAGGCATAACATGGAAATTTTCTCATTTTCAGTCTATATAGTGTAACTGGAGCCAATACCTCGAAACCGATGTTAGTAGCTTTTAGCAAATTTAACAAATCTACATTTGGGGCGGGGGTGGCTCAGTCGGTAGCGCGCCAGGCTCGTAATCTGTAGTTCCCAGGTTCGAGTCCCAGCTGGGTCAGCGTTGAGATTTATCTCCGCAAAATTCCTCGCCCTGCCCAGGGTCAGTAGGGGACACCAATGGGCTTGGAAAGGCCTCCGTCCGTCGGGTGGGACGTTAAGCCGTGGCCCCGTGTGCGGGAGAGCCATACCCTGTGCACGTTAAAGAACACTCTGGATGGCCTTGACGGGAGGCTACCATCTGTCTCCCAACAGCTGTTCCAGTGGGTTCCCTCCCCCAACCTTCTCTGAGCCTTCGGGGTCCATGTGACCTGCCATTTAGCCCATGGTGTGCAAAAAAGTGCCGCTCAGAGGTAAAACAATCCAACGTTAAAGAACACTCTGGATGGCCTTGACGGGAGGCTACCATCTGTCTCCCAACAGCTGTTCCAGGGGGTTCCCTCCCCCAACCTTCTCTGAGCCTTCGGGGTCCATGTGACCTGCCATTTAGCCCATGGTGTGCAAAAAAGTGCCGCTCAGAGGTAAAACAATCCAACGTTAAAGAACACACTGGATGCTTTGACGGGAGGCTACCATCTGTCTCCCAACAGCTGTTCCAGGGGGTCCCCTCCCCCAACCTTCTCTGAGCCTTCGGGGTCCATGTAACCTGGCCGTTTAGCCCATGGTGTGCAAAAAAGTGCCGCTCAGAGGTAAAACAATCCAACGTTAAAGAACACACTGGATGCTTTGACGGGAGGCTACCATCTGTCTCCCAACAGCTGTTCCAGGGGGTCCCCTCCCCCAACCTTCTCTGAGCCTTCGGGGTCCATGTAACCTGGCCGTTTAGCCCATGGTGTGCAAAAAAGTGCCGCTCAGAGGTAAAACAATCCAACGTTAAAGAACACGATGGATGGCCTTAACGGGAGGCTACCATCTGTCTCCCAACAGCTGTTCCAGGGGGTCCCCTCCCCCAACCTTCTCTGAGCCTTCGGGGTACATGTGACCTGGCCATTTAGCCCATGGTGTGCAAAAAAGTGCCGCTCAGAGGTAAAACAACCCAACGTTAAAGAACACGCTGGATGGCCTTGATGGGAGGCTACCATCTGTCTCCCAACAGCTGTTCCAGTGGGTCCCCTCCCCCAACCTTCTCTGAGTCTTCGGGGTCCATGTGACCTGGCCATTTAGCCCATGGTGTGCAAAAAAGTGCCGCTCAGATGTAAAACAATCCAACGTTAAAGAACACACTGGATGGCCTTGACGGGAGGCTACCATCTGTCTCCCAACAGCTGTTCCAGTGGGTCCCCTCCCCCAACCTTCTCTGAGTCTTCGGGGTCCATGTGACCTGGCCACTTAGCCCATGGTGTGCAAAAAAGTGCCGCTCAGATGTAAAACAATCCAACGTTAAAGAACACACTGGATGGCCTTGACGGGAGGCTACCATCTGTCTCCCAACAGCTGTTCCAGTGGGTCCCCTCCCCCAACCTTCTCTGAGCCTTCGGGGTACATGTGACCTGGCCATTTAGCCCATGGTGTGCAAAAAAGTGCCGCTCAGAGGTAACACAACCCAACGTTAAAGAACACGCTGGATGGCCTTGATGGGAGGCTACTATCTGTCTCCCAACAGCTGTTCCAGTGGGTCCCCTCCCCCAACCTTCTCTGAGTCTTAGGGGTCCATGTGACCTGGCCATTTAGCCCATGGTGTGCCAAAAGTGCCGCTCAGATGTAAAACAATCCAACGTTAAAGAACACACTGGATGGCCTTGACGGGAGGCTACCATCTGTCTCCCAACAGCTGTTCCAGTGGGTCCCCTCCCCCAACCTTCTCTGAGCCTTCGGGGTCCATGTGACCTGGCCATTTAGCCCATGGTGTGCAAAAAAGTGCCGCTCAGAGGTAAAACAACCCAAAGTTAAAGAACACGCTGGATGGCCTTGACGGGAGGCTACCATCTGTCTCCCAACAGCTGTTCCAGTGGGTCCCCTCCCCCAACCTTCTCTGAGCCTTCGGGGTCCATGTGACCTGGCCATTTAGCCCATGGTGTGCAAAACAGTGCCACTCAGAGGTAAAACAACCCAACGTTAAAGAACACACTGGATGGCCTTGACGGGAGGCTACCATCTGTCTCCCAACAGCTGTTCCAGGGGGTCCCCTCCCCCAACCTTCTCTGAGCCTTCGGGGTCCATGTGACCTGGCCATTTAGCCCATGGTGTGCAAAAAAGTGCCGCTCAGAGGTAAAACAATCCAACGTTAAAGAACACGCTGGATGGCCTTGACGGGAGGCTACCATCTGTCTCCCAACAGCTGTTCCAGTGGGTCCCCTCCCCCAACCTTCTCTGAGCCTTCGGGGTCCATGTGACCTGGCCATTTAGCCCGTGGTGTGCAAAAAAGTGCCGCTCAGAGGTAAAACAACCCAACGTTAAAGAACACGCTGGATGGCCTTGATGGGAGGCTACCATCTGTCTCCCAACAGCTGTTCCAGTGGGTCCCCTCCCCCAACCTTCTCTGAGTCTTCGGGGTCCATGTGACCTGGCCATTTAGCCCATGGTGTGCAAAAAAGTGCCGCTCAGATGTAAAACAATCCAACGTTAAAGAACACGCTGGATGGCCTTGACGGGAGGCTACCATCTGTCTCCCAACAGCTGTTCCAGTGGGTCCCCTCCCCCAACCTTCTCTGAGCCTTCGGGGTCCATGTGACCTGGCCATTTAGCCCATGGTGTGCAAAAAAGTGCCGCTCAGAGGTAAAACAATCCAAGGTTAAAGAACACGCTGGATGGCCTTGACGGGAGGCTACCATCTGTCTCCCAACAGTTGTTCCAGTGGGTCCCCTCCCCCAACCTTCTCTGAGCCTTCGGTGTCCATGTGACCTCGCCATTTAGCCAATGGTGTGCAAAAAAGTGCCGCTCAGAGGTAAAACAATCCAACGTTAAAGAACACGCTGGATGGCCTTGACGGGAGGCTACCATCTGTCTCCCAACAGCTGTTCCAGGGGGTCCCCTCCCCCAACCTTCTCTGAGCCTTCGGGGTCAATGTGACCTGGCCATTTAGCCCATGGTGTGCAAAAAAGTGCCGCTCAGAGATAAAACAATCCAACCAAATCTACACAAATATCATCGCTTGATCGCAGAATAGTTTCATTAATCAGCTTTGTTCCTTTTTTTCCACTTTTCTTTGAAATTGTTTCGCCATCAGTTGGTCAATGACGAAATGGCCATACTCATTTGCATGAGGTAGGAAGACTTTTGTCCGGTTTCTTTTTTCGTTCACTCATCGTCACAGAGAGCACGCGCCTTTCTCGTCTGTGAGGACAAGAGTTCTGTTGCCTACAATTATTATTGCTATAAAGAAAAATAATGACTGGAAGTTACAGGATCAGAACACTAGTACAGTCGCTCAGAAAAGTATCCGTACACTGTGGTCGATTAGAGAATTCAGAAAAAATATCTGGCAACGATTTTTTTAGAAGTTCTGGCAACTTTCTTGTCACGTGACACGAAGGTTGCTAGAATTTCTAAAAAAATCGTTGCCAGATATTTTTTCTGAATTCTCTAATCGACCATAGTGTTCGGATATTTTTTGAGCGACTGTACATGATTCATATGGCGTACTAAAAGAGTTTCTTCAATGGATGTCTCTGGACCATCTCTGGATGGGTTTTAAGATATCTAATGCGTTATACTAATGCAAGGCATATTCGGGCATAGTTCTGATGAAATGTATAAAAGAAGACGAATATGAATGGATTGATGGACATCATCATCGTGCCTTATTAAGCATCGCCAGTCCTCACTGAGGGTGATCCTCGAGTCTGAATCGTGTTTACCAGGAGGACAGATCATGCATCGAAACCTGTATAATCGCTCAAAAAAGTATCCGAACACTATGGTTGATTACAGAATTCAGAAAAAATATCTGGAGCGTGTACAGCAACTGTACACGCTCCAGTTACCGTTCACAGCAAACTAGAGCGTGTGCAGTAACTGCACACGCTCAATATATCTGTGAGTGAGCCCACACGATCTAGTATCAAAATAATATGACCACCTACAGTCGCTCAAAAAGTATCCGAACACTATGGTTGATTACAGAATTCAGAAAAAATATCTGGAGCGTGTACAGCAACTGTACACGCTCCAGATATTTTTTCTGAATTCTGCAATCAACCATAGTGTTCGGATACTTTTTTGAGCGACTGTACCCGATTTCGGAATGAACGATGGAATCATTTTCTCTGCAGCGCAAACTCGAAGCAACTGCCGTGAAGTGATAAATCATTAAACGGTAACACCAACACCGAACGTTATCCGAAAGGAATGGTTTTCGGAACGATTACTGCATGAAATGGGTGCGCATTGCGGCTATGCATCAAGGAGGGGCTATGAAGACGAGATTGCTCTGAGCAAGACAAACTGCAATATTAGATATCTTAAACTGAAGTTTCGACTCTCGGTGTGTGCCTCGCTTGCAATCCGATATTTCCGAGGTGATGCCGGAAAAAGATAATCTATTTCACGTCTGCTCTCAACAAAATGAAAACAGTCGATTCCGCAGGAGCCAGATGGATGCGGCGAGAAGAACGAGTCCGATGCCGCCATAAATTCTTTACCATTCAGCATAAAATGCACACAAATCTTGAAGTGATAGGAGCGTTGCGAAAGCGCTCATTTCCCAGTTTTAACTGATGAGGTGTCATTCGCAGACAAGACAATGACATCGTGAATGATGGGTACATGTTACTTCCGACATCAAACTGTATCCATCATCGGAGATTTTGAATGCCAAGGAACCCATTAAGGAAAGGGATCGATCCCCCCCACCCCCTCTCATCTTTTAAATGTAGCTGAGAATTCATTCTACTCTTTGTAATGTTCAAAGAGTGGAGTTATTATAAAAGTGCAAAAAAAGTGAAATTACTTTTAAAAAAATCATCAAGAGTTTAAACTACAGTTGTGCTATTTTCTTTAGTGATAATTGTTCTCCAATGAATATGTATATTATATAGGGAGGAATTAATCTCATTACACTGATAGTCATTTTGTAGCAACAAGGCGAGAGTAAAATAAATCTCTTGTTGATATGTGATTATAAAAAGATTGGTTCTAGTCGATATACATAGCGCGTGACACTTTGAACCACTTGGTAAAGCTTCATACTACAACCATCATCTTTAAGCAAGTGTGAACTACCCCCGCCTTAGCTCAACTGGCCTGTAAACAGAAGACAATAAATTCCAGTCTCATCGTTAAGCAAGTGTGAACTTACCCCGCCTCAGCTCAACTGGCCTGTTAACAGGAGACAATAAGTTCTAGTCTCATCGTTAAGCAAGTGTGAACTGCTCCCAACTCAGCTCAACTGGCCTGTAAACAGGAGACAATAAGTTCTAGTCTCATCGTTAAGCAAGTGTGAACTGACCCCGCCTCAGCTCAACTGGCCTGTAAACAGGAGACAATAAGTTCTAGTCTCATCGTTAAGCAAGTGTGAACTGACCCCGCCTCAGCTCAACTGGCCTGTAAACAGGAGACAATAAGTTCTAGTCTCATCGTTAAGCAAGTGTGAACTGACCCCGCCTCAGCTCTACTGGCCTGTAAACAGGAGACAATAAGTTCTAGTCTCATCGTTAAGCAAGTGTGAACTGACCCCGCCTCAGCTCTACTGGCCTGTAAACAGGAGACAATAAGTTCTAGTCTCATCGTTAAGCAAGTGTGAACTGACCCCGCCTCAGCTCTACTGGCCTGTAAACAGGAGACAATAAGTTCTAGTCTCATCGTTAAGCAAGTGTGAACTGACCCCGCCTCAGCTCAACTGGCCTGTAAACAGGAGACAATAAGTTCTAGTCTCATCGTTAAGCAAGTTTGAACTGACCCCGCCTCAGCTCAACTGGCCTGTAAACAGGAGACAATAAGTTCTAGTCTCATCGTTAAGCAAGTGTGAACTGACCCCGCCTCAGCTCAACTGGCCTGTAAACAGGAGACAATAAGTTCTAGTCTCATCGTTAAGCAAGTGTGAACTGACTCCACCTCAGCTCAACTGGCCTGTAAACATGAGACAATAAGTTCTAGTCTCATCGTTAAGCAAGTGTGAACTGACCCCGCCTCAGCTCTACTGGCCTGTAAACAGTAGACAATAAGTTCTAGTCTCATCGTTAAGCAAATGTGAACTGACCCCGCCTCAGCTCAACTGGCCTGTAAACAGGAGACGTTAAGTTCGAGTCTCATCGTTAAGCAAGTGTGAACTGACCCCGCCTCAGCTCAACTGGCCTGTAAACAGGAGACAATATGTTCTAGTCTCATCGTTAAGCAAGTGTGAACTGACCCCGCCTCAGCTCTACTGGCCTGTAAACAGGAGACAATAAGTTCTAGTCTCATCGTTAAGCAAGTGTGAACTGACCCCGCCTCAGCTCAACTGGCCTGTAAACAGGAGACAATAAGTTCTAGTCTCATCGTTAAGCAAGTGTGAACTGACCCCGCCTCAGCTCTACTGGCCTGTAAACAGGAGACAATAAGTTCTAGTCTCTTCGTTAAGCAAGTGTGAACTGACCCCGCCTCAGCTCAACTGGCCTGTAAACATGAGACAATAAGTTCTAGTCTCATCGTTAAGCAAGTGTGAACTGACCCCGCCTCAGCTCTACTGGCCTGTAAACATGAGACAATAAGTTCTAGTCTCATCGTTAAGCAAGTGTGAACTGACCCCGCCTCAGCTCAACTGGCCTGTAAACAGGAGACAAGAAGTTCTAGTCTCATCGTTAAGCAAGTGTGAACTGACCCCGCCTTAGCTCAACTGGCCTGTAAACAGGAGACGTTAAGTTCGAGTCTCATCGTTAAGCAAGTGTGAACTGACCCCGCCTCAGCTCAACTGGCCTGTAAACAGGAGACATTGAGTTCGAGTCAGGGAGGCTGACGTGGGATCTAGATTACATATTTTATTTTATGCATTTTAAGTTTCAAATGACTTAGTGTTTAGTAGGTCTGTCTATATAGATCTCGGAGAATACGTTTTGCTTTTAAATTTATCCAAAATCCAACTCGACGAGCCTTGTTGTCTCTCTCTCTCTCTGGACTTACCATTCGTCATTTCCTTTTATGGATTCGACGTCATCTTTCCTTGATTAGCGATTGTGGACTTCTGCGTTATCCGTCCTTGATGAAATTGTTCAGGAACTACTCGTGATATATTTATCAAAGCAATTGCAAAGTGTTAACGAAGCTGTGAAAATCTTTTTAAAAGATCTTTACGCCTCTGAAAAAAATCAACTGGTAATTTTAAAACAAATATGTCGTGTAATGGCCACTCCTCAAAAATAAATTAATTCTGTAAATGATCGCAGCCACTCAAATCAACCAAAGTACACCAATTAAAACATCTGTAATTAGGTAGCACAGTGTTTAAGCTCTTTTATCTAATAACTCCTTCTGCGGATACTTCTTCTACCTTAATAAAATTAAGTATGAATTTCAGTTGTGTTTTTTTATTTCTCAACTATACTTGTGCACACAAGGGGCGAAATGGTCAGGTCACAAGGACCCCAAGGACTCAGAGTTGACTAAGGATAGATGATCCATTGGACAGCTAATAGGAGACAGAGGAAGCTCTCGTCAAGCTTATCCACTGTGTTCTTTAACGTGCATAGAGTATGGCTCTATTGCACATGGGACCATGTCTTAATGCTCAGTCCGACGGACGACTTTTCCAAGCTCACGTATGCAGTTAATGGAGAGCATTTAAACGCAGTCAGAGTTGGACTCAAGCCTTGGAACCTCAGATTATGAGTTAGACAAGATATCAATTATAAATCTTTCACTTATCAAAATACTTATCAAAAATACCTGGCTATTTCTTAACTTTAGGGTAGAAAGAAAGGTTGAGGTTGTTTTACATCTGAGCGGCACTTTTTTGTACACCATGAGCTAAATGGCCAGGTTACAAGGACCCCGAAGGCTCAGAGAATGTTGGGGGAGGGAACCCACTGGAACAGCTGTTGGGAGACAGATGGTAGCCTCCGGTCAAGGCCATCCAGCGTGTTCTTTAACGTGCACAGGGTATGGCTCTCCCGCACACGGGGCCACGGCTTAACGTCCCATCCGACGGACGGCGGCCTTTCCTAGCCCATCGGTATCCCCTACTGACCATAGGCAGGGCAGGGAATTTTGCGGAGATAAATCTCAACGCTGACCCAGCTGGGACTCGAACCTGGGAACTGCAGATTACGAGCCTGGCGCGCTACCGACTGAGCCACCCCCCGCTCCTAGGGTAGAAAGAAAGGCTCCTAAAAGAACGTAACACCGTGAAAAACTGTGAATTTCGTAAATAACGATCAAAATTGATTTTTTGCAAAAGCTCCCTTTTACAAAAGACGCCGTGTAATGAACATCAACTTTATTGAAGCAGCGAGTTAATTTTGCTTTAGTAACAATAAAGCTAATGCACTATGATAAAAATTCTTTTTTTTTATGTTCTTACTTCACCTTTGATGAAGGAGACCACGTGACAAAGGAAGAGCTTCCTGAATGATGATTAAGCATCGCTTTTAAGTGCTTATGACGTCACTATCCATCGCCCTGTCGCGATTACTAAGCAGACGAAATCCAGATGTCGAACGGAGGAGAAGCGGAATGATCGCCAGACGCAACGCAGATGATTCCAGTCGTCATTTGTGTGTTGCGTTGGAGGTTGAGATGCCCATCATCTGCAATTTATGGCATTAAATTTCAGTCGCTTCAGCGCAGTTCAATTTCTGTTATTGGTGCTCTTCACTTGTAATTACCAAAAGCTGTTGTTTGCAGCAGCGCAAACAGGAATATCTTTCAGTCTTACGGTGATAAGACTCCATTAAAGAATCAGACGTTGCTTCAGATTAACATAAACCATTTTTATCGAGCACTGGTAAATAACTCTCAGAAGTGTAATAAAAATTGCATAAGGCTGCTACTGAATTTTAACGGCGCTTTGCTTACGTCAGTATATTAGGGGAGAAACTTGATTGGGAACTGGGAAAAGCAACGAGAGACGTCGAGACTGAGCAGTTTATTGGGTTGTTTTACCTCTGAGCGGCACTTTTTTGCACACCATGGGCTAAATGGCCAAGTCACAAGGACCCCGAAGGCTCAGAGAAGGTTGGGGGAGGAGACCTACTGGAACAGCTGTTGGGAGACAGATGGTAGCCTCCCGTCAGCCTTGACCATCCAGCGTGTTCTTTAACATGCACAGGGTATGGCTCTCCCGCACACGGGGCCACGGCTTAACGCCCCATCTGACGGACGACAGCATTTACAAGCCTTGGGGCGGGGGTGGCGCAGTCGGTAGCGCGCCAGGCTCGTAATCTGTAGTTCCAGGTTCGAGTCCCAGCTGGGTCAGCGTTGAGATTTATCTCCGCAAAATTCCCCGCCCTGCCCACGGTCAGTAGGGGACACCGATGGGCTTGGAAAGGCCGCCGTCCGTCGGATGGGACGTTAAGCCGTGGCCCCGTGTGCGGGAGAGCCATACCCTGTGCACGTTAAAGAACACGCTGGATGGCCTTGACGGGAGGCTACCATCTGTCTCCCAACAGCTGTTCCAGTGGGTCCCCTCCCCCAACCTTCTCTGAGCCTTCGGGGTCCATGTGACCTGGCCATTTAGCCCATGGTGTGCAAAAAAGTGCCGCTCAGAGGTAAAACAACCCAACCCATTTACAAGCCCATCGGTGTTCGTTACTGATCGTGGGTATGGCTCTCCCGCACACGGGGCCACGGCTTAACGCCCCATTTGACGGACGGCAGCATTTACAAGCCCATCGGTGTCCCCTACTGACCGTGCGCTGAGCAGGCAGTTTTGCGGAGACAAATTTCAACGCTGACCAGCTGGGACTCGAACCTTGGAACTTCAGATTACGAGCCTGGCGCGCTACCGACTGAGCCACCCCCGCCCCTGAACAGTTAATGTTTCGGTAGTTCTTACAGGTCATTGGTTGATTGGAAAATGATTGACATCTTTGATTGCCTTATTACAGATGATTGGCTGAATTATAAACCTACAATCTATGAAAATTTAACTATACAGTCTTATAAATCTCCCACTGCTTTCCCATTGCCATCATATTTTGCGAAAGCAGTGTGTATTGTAAAAGGCATTTTATAAAACTTTTAAACACCATATTTTGATATAACAACTTAATAAATGTATTAATACGTCATTAATAACTTCATATCTTTGCAGCTTTGATGATATCACAGAGTTAATTACTTTTTCAAAATGCTAAGTAAGTTTTTTTTAAAACTGAATAGTCGTTTAGTCATAAGTAAAACACTAATATATTGAATACACATAATTTCAAATCTCAACATGATTTTAGTTTCTGATGAAAATGTGCTGCCATATTGAAATAATATTTCCAAAATAATACTAAAAAAATGTCTCCGATGTAATTTTTTTTTTATTGCCACGTGACTAATGACGGGTGCAATGTTTTTGAGAGGCAGTTGATTTCGGGAACTTTTTAGTAATTTTTATTCAATTAAAATAAAGGGGAAATAAAAATTATATTGGAAAAAATAACGTAAAACAAATTCACATTTCATCATTTAAAATTGTGTTCCTTTTTATGTTTACAGACATAACTGGAAGGAGAGCTGTGTACCAATCCCTGGTGATGATGCACAGAACCGGCCAGGTGCACCTAATGTCCGACCCCGCCTTCTCGTGGTGCAGGCCGTTAGTACCTTTCAAAAGAGATATTCTCTTTTGAAAGGTACTAACTGAGGAGTGGTCAACTTCACAGGGTTCTGGTGCTGACCATTTATACCTACTAGACTGGACTTGTTTATGGATTTGAGCTTGATTATTGATCCTGGACTTGCTGCACTGGTGGGCCTCTGTTGAGGGAGAATCTGCCGATGTGTTTTCTGTTTGCTTCTCGGTTGCCAGCCCTAAGTGAACAGAGGCATGGGATACCTTATATCAGCTGGTGGATAATCCTAATCAGAGGTCATCGCAGGTACCTAAACTTTACTTAGCTAGTTGGGCATCGTCAAGCCTAAACTGGAGTAATGTGTCTCAGGCAGGCTTTGAAAAAGTCCACTTGAAAAGGTGGTGCCTGACGTTCCTACCAGCATCGGTGACTTCAGCCTTTAGCGGAGGAGGAACAGGTCTTTGCCCCATGCCTGCGATCAGGGGGCTGTTTAATATTGTTGACCCTACCTATCTCAATAAACCTAGTTTCTTTAAAAATCCTACTAATCATTTTCTCTCTGCAGGAAAGTAGAACGTGAGGACATGATATAGAGATTATTCTCTTGATGTCCTCACAGAGGAATTCCAGCGCTATAACCTAGATATTCTAGACTTGCAAGAGACCAGATGGACAGGTAAAGGTGAGATACTTAAAAATAACTTTAAATTTCTCTTTACAGGGAGGGAGGACGGAAAGCATCACCAAGGCGTGCGTCTGCTTCTCAGCAGACATGCTAGTGATTCTCTTCTAGGATATGAGTGCATTAATGAAAGGTTTCTTACAGCAAAATTTCAGACAAGCGTTAAAGACTTGAATGTTATCTGCTGTTATGCCCCCACTGAGGATGCCGATGAGGATGAGAAGGATAGGTTTTATGAACAACTTCAGGATATTTTGAATTCTGTCAAGAACCGAGATATTACTCTTGTTCTAGGTGACTTCAATGCCAAAGTTGGTACTGACTCTGACCTTTGGGGAGGGGTGATAGGCCCTTTTGGTATTGGTAGCTGCAATGGCAATGGGCAACATCTCCTATAGGTAAGTAAACTCAATGGTTTCAGAATAACTAACACTTATTACAAACACCGCGACATTTATAAGTACACATGGGTTTCACCTGATGGGCTGGATAAGAATAGGATTGATTATATATTAATTAACAGCAAATGGGCTAGTTCTGTTAGAAATACCAGGGCATATAGGGGAGCTGAAATTGGATCTGACCATTACCTTGTTAAAAGTGTCTTGCAACTTAAACTTAAAAAGTGTTGTGCTAGGGTTAAAAAATTTACCTTTAATACTGAAGCTCTGAAAGACCCAGTTATAGCTAAAGCTTACCATGATAGGTTACTTAGTAATTATGACAGTCATGGTTTGCTTAATACTGAAGTTCAGGAAGAATGGGGCCATTTTAAACAGGCTTTTTTGGAAACTAACAGTACTCTTTTAGGAAAAAAGGAGCAGAGGAGACAGAATTATTTAAGTGATAAGGCACTTGAGCTTATTTCAGAAAGAAGGAACTGCAGAAATGTCCTTAATCAATACCCTACTAGTCCTAATAGAAAGCATTACAGAGAACTTAATAAACGTGTAAAACATCAGTTAGCTGCTGATAAGAATCTTTGGCTTCATGGCTTGGCTGACAAAGCTGAGGAAGCAGTTAGACAGCACAACAGCAGAGAGCTGTACGAGAGAGTTAATGTTTTATGTGGTAGAAAACCGACAGGCATACAGGGATTGAAGGATAAACATGGTAAAGTTATAGAACGTGAGGATTCTGTCATGGCTAGGTGGGCTGAGCTTTCAGTGATGTTCTAAACAATGTGGTTAGTTCTACTCCCATTGTTTGTAATGATGATAGATGCATTTGTGGCTTTAATGTTGGCCCTATAATACAATCTGAAGTTATTTTGGCTATTTCTAAACTGAAACTTCATAAATCGCCAAGGGTAGATGAAATTACTACGGAAATGCTTATAACTAGGAATGTTTCGGTTACCACTTGGATGACTGAAATTTTGAATGTCTTTTATGATAAAGGCATGGTTCCTAAAAATTTTACCAGAGCTATTGTTATCCCTATTTTCAAAACAGATGATCGCAGTTCTTGTGATAACTATAGGGGTACCAGCCTACTCTCTGTTCCAGGAAAAGTTCTTTCCATGATTGTGCTTAATAGAATTAAGAATCTGGTTGACAGTCAATTGCGTGATGAGCAATGTGGATTCAGAAGTGGTAGGGGATGTGTAGATCAGATATTTTCACTTAGGCAGATTCTTGAGAAATGTTCAGAGTTTCAGAAACCTTTGGTTGCTAGCTTTGTTGATTTCAAAAAGACTTTTCACTCTGTTGATCGTCATAATTTGTGGTTGATTGTGAGATCATATGGCATACCAGACAAGTTAGTTAACATTATGAAAGCTCTCTATAATAACACTGAGTTATGTGTGAGAGTTGGTAAGGCTTGTAGCAATTGGTTTAGCATTACTTCTGGTGTTCGATAAGGGTGCATTTTTGTCTCTTTTTCTCTTTAGCTTGGTTATTGATTACGTTATGCGAAATTCACTTCAAGGGAAAGATTTTGGCCTTAAATGGACTGGAGATACGAAAATTTCTGATTTAGATTATGCTGATGATTTAGCCCTTCTGGCAAATGATGTTGATGAGATGAACTCTTTCATTCGAGCTGTTGATGAGACTGGTAGTAGAATTGGTTTGGTTATAAACAGAGAGAAAACTAAATTGATGAAAATTGGTCAGGCAGGCTGTGATTCAGTTAATCTGAATGGTTACAGTCTTGAGCAGGTGTCACAGTTTAATTTTCTTGGGAGCTATGTAACAGATAATGGTGATGTGCGGCATGAGATTATCAGACGAATAGGGATTTCTGCCGGGACTTTTAAGAATCTATGGAGAGTTGGAGAAATAGGCGTATACACCTAAAGACTAAAATTAGACTGTATAATAGTTTGGTTCTTTCTAGGGTTAGTTATGGTAGTGAAACTTGGACACTTTGTAAACAAGATAACAGGAAACTAGATGCTTTTGATTCTAGATGCTTACGCAGTATCTTGGGTATTAGGTGGTTTAACTTTGTAACTAATGATGAGATTAGGCAAAGGAGTCTGCAACCTCCTTTAAGCAGCATATTGTGCAGAGAGAGACTCCGTTGGTTTTGCCATGTTGCCCGTATGGATAATTATGAATTAGCGAATAGGGTTATGAACAGTGTGCGTAAAGGCCTCAGAAAGAGGGGGAGACCTAGGATGCGGTGGGCAGACAATGTCAAACAGGACCTTGTTAGAATTGGTGTGCAGTGGTCGGATGCAGCAGATGTAGCTCAGAACAGACTTGCTTGGAGAAGTAAATTGCACGGTCTGGTTGGACCTCCGTAGCCCATGGCTGCTTCAGGATGATGATGATGGTGGTGGTGGTGTAACATGTGGGGCAAATGGGGAGACTGTGAGACTGCGCAGTTGACACTTCGGAGTTTTTGTGGATTATAGGTCAATCATCTGGGAATCAGCCTATGATACCAGAGAGGCGTCGAGAAGTCCATTGCTCAATCTCTAGTCTCCCAGTTGAACCAGTGGCGCAGCGTGAAAACCACTGGGAAGACTGAGCCTTGACTCAGACGTTGATACTTCAACAGGGCACATAGATCATTCACTCAGTGATCTATCACTCAAATATCAGTCAATTTGCGGGGATTGGCGAGGCATCAACTAAGCAATATCACTGTGGCTCAAACTGCCACGCAAGTTACATCAGTGCTTAAAAAAAAGCCACTGTGACGATACTTCTGAGGCAAAGTAAGCAGCTGTCAAGCAACTTGTAAGGCGAAATAAGCAACCGTAAGTTACATCACTGAAAAGTAAGCAATCGTAAGCAACAACACTGAAAAGTAAGCAACCGTAAGCTACATCACTTAAAAGCAAGCAACCGTAAGCTACAGCACTGAAAAGCAAGCAGTCGTAAGCTACAGCACTGAAAAGCAAGCAACCGTAAGCTTCAGCACTGAAAAGTAGGCAACCATAAGCTACAGCACTGAGAAGTAAGCAACCGTAAGCTACAGCACTGAAAAGCAAGCAGCCGTAAGCTACAGCACTGAAAAGCAAGCAACTGTAAGCTACAGCACTGAAAAGCAAGCAGTCGTAAGTTACAGCACTGAAAAGCAAGCAACCGTAAGCTTCAGCACTGAAAAGTAGGCAACCATAAGCTACAGCACTGAGAAGTAAGCAACCGTAAGCTACAGCACTGAAAAGCAAGCAGCCGTAAGCTACAGCACTAAAAAGCAAGCAACTGTAAGCTACAGCACTGAAAAGCAAGCAGTCGTAAGCTACAGCACTGAAAAGCAAGCAACCGTAAGCTTCAGCACTGAAAAGTAGGCAACCATAAGCTACAGCACTGAGAAGTAAGCAACCGTAAGCTACAGCACTGAAAAGCAAGCAGCCGTAAGCTACAGCACTGAAAAGCAAGCAACTGTAAGCTACAGCACTGAAAAGCAAGCAGTCGTAAGCTACAGCACTGAAAAGCAAGCAACCGTAAGCTTCAGCACTGAAAAGTAGGCATCCATAAGCTACAGCACTGAGAAGTAAGCAACTGTAAGCTACAGCACTGAAAAGCAAGGAGCCGTAAGCTACAGCACTGAAAAGCAAGCAGCATCAAGGCTTTCTTTCATTCTGACTTTTCATTTTTACCACTGCAAGTGAAACACGTCAAATAACAAATTCACTTGTCCAATCAGCTGCCATAAATGCCCACGTACGTATTTTTTTTTAAGCAATGAGACGAAAGGAGGACAGGAGCGTTTCATCAAATCTGGACAGATTCGTTTTCAGAGAATCTAGGTGACTGCGGTAAAGAAAAAAGGAAAAACAAGAAGGAGAAGATCTCGGCCCTTGGTGATGAATGAATCTCCGTCGCGAGACAATACACCGGCGGAGGGAGACATGACTGATGACATCACGGTGAGCAGTTAAGTGTCACGTGGACTACGTGTTCATTATGGAGTCGTCTATCATCACGAAGAAGCAGAAGCCGAAAAAAACCCGAAGACGGGATTGGACTTGAGGGAGAAAGGCACACTGTCGACACAAACATTTCTCACGGATTCCTGCACAAACATATAGACAATGAAGGCTATAAACAAGAAGAGAAACTTGAATGTTCCCACTGCAACTGGGCAATAAAAAAGGAAAGATACGAACAAAGAATGTAAAAACAGTGAAAAAAAAGTTGACCTATCTCACATTTTCAAAGCAATTACCATGACACAAAGGATGCAGAATTTTTCTTTCGATAGACACATGTGACAGAAAAAATTTTGTGTTTTTCACTGAAGTTAATAGCTACCGCAAATAACTTAAGTTTAATATTATGAGATATATGTTTTGCTCCAGTGAATCTTCAGAATCAAACGCTGCTTAGCCAGAAATGAAAACTGGCCCAAATGATAATCATATAGGTAACTGATTCTCACCGTTACATCAATAATTGGTGTGCAAATATTCAAATATGTTCCTACAGACCAAACTAACGGGGCGGGGGTGGCTCAGTCGGTAGCGCGTCAGGCTCGTAATCTGTAGTTCCCAGGTTCGAGTCCCAGCTGGGTCAGCGTTGAGATTTATCTCCGCAAAATTCCCCCGCCCTGCCCACGGTCAGTAGGGGACACCGATGGGCTTGGAAAGGCCGTCGTCCGTCGGATGGGACGTTAAGCCATGATCCCGTGTGTGGGAGAGCCGTACCATGTGCACGTTAAAGAACACGCTGGATGGCCTTGACGGGAGGCTACCATCTGTCTCCCAATAGCTGTTCCAATGGGTCCCCTCCCCCAACCTTCTCTGAGCCTTCGGGGTCCATGTGACCTGGCCATTTAGCCCATGGTGTGCAAAAAAGTGCCGCTTAGAGGTAAAACAACCAAACTAACTCTAATTCTCCTATCATTGTATCAATGCATTATTTAACTGAACGATACTGGAATAGCATAAAATAAGGGGTTTACTTTCGCTATCAAATGAGATTATTAAGAAAGCATTTTAAGGAAATAAATTTCTGAAACTTTTAGGCCCAACGTAGAATTGAAGTTAGAGTATATTTTTCAACTAAGATCCTTTCTCCTGCTGTTGAGAAACATTAATATTGGCCAAAGTTAATGTTTTGCTCTTGTAGAGAGTGGTTACTGTAGAGCAGTGATGCTGCGAACTGGCAGTAAGTGTGTGCTGTTTTATCGCTGAGGCACTTTTGAGCATACAATGGACTAAATGGCCAGGTCACAAGGACCCCGAAGGTTCAGAAAAGGCTGGGTGAAGAGGACTCATTGGACAGAGGTAGGAAGACAGATGGTAGCCTCCCGTCAAGGCAATTCAATGTTCTCTAACGTGCATAGGGTTTGGCTCTCTCGCACATGGGACCGCGGCTCAACGTCCCATCCGATAGACGGCTGCCTTTTCAAGCTCAATTGTGTCACCTATAGACCGAGGATACGGTGAGATTATCGGAGAAAAATCTCACCTCTGACACAAGGGAGATGATAGGCAGGAAACTCAGTTTTTGAGATACATTGACCGCGCATGCGCATGGAACTTCTGACCGCATGTTGTCTCAAGAAACGAAGTATGTGAGCATGATGTTTTCCTCAGCCCACACGACATGGCGTCATCGGGAATGTAGGAACATACGAACTGTGGTACTTTGGGATATCAATGCTCTGATTATGAAAACATATTCCTTTTAAAATGTATGATCTCTGCGAACCGGCGACTTTGAGAAGCACTTCTGTAGAAGACTTTCTACTTCATTAATAACAAACACTGCTGGCCATCACATCGATTCTTAACATCAACCTTAGGCATCAATTTTTTTCAAAATATTGAACTTCATAAATATTAAAAATAGATTGCTTCAAGTTAAATTTATTAAACAAATATATCTTGCATTGACTCAGTAACTATTATAATAAAGTCTGGCTGTGAATATTTATCAGTGAGCTTCAACGGCACACCCCATCAGGAAATGTTCACAAGAGAATGTTTAAGCACCTCGAGACTTTTCTCTGTTACGAAGCGATGAATATTTGGAACAACCATATCGATTTAAAAGTTGGGTTTGGGAGTTAATTGCAGTCAAGTATGAGGCACTTTTGAAGCTCATAAATAGATTAACAAGAACCACGTATCGTAGGTATAAACATTGGCATCAGCAGTATTAAAATCTGAGCAAGATCTTTCTTAAATTAATGTTGTCATGGTGTTTGATCGAAATGTAGAACAGAGCGCTCTTTGATGTCAACATCAATTACAACTTGCAAACATCGCCAGAAGCATAATTAGTTTTGTGTTGTTTATCTCCCTTAATCAAAGATACAGAACGCTGACTAACTTGATTGAATTCCCGTTACTGATGTTGCCTTCAATATCAGCCATCCGACTCTCTTGTGTTTGGTATGATTCATTTGATTATGAAAGCTAGTTTGTTTTAAAATGCATGTTTATTCTCTAACGTACATGATACACTAATTTATTCTAACAAATATGTATACAAATGTATATTTGGAATTCTTCTGAACTAATCGTGAAATTTATAATAGCCTTTGTCATAAAATATCTATTGTATTCGAAAGAAAATTATGTTTTTATGGTAAATTGAATCCTATTTGATTAGGGTTTTTTTCTGGGAGGCACTTTTTTTTGCACACAGTGAGATTAAATGGCCAGGTCGCAGGGACTTCAAGAATTCAGAGCTGCATAAATATTAATGTATAAATATTCTGGTTAAAGCTACCCAGTGTATTCTTAAACGTGCACAGGATATGATTTAACATGCACGGATGTGACGTAACGTACACAGGATATTATTTAACATGCACAGGATGTGACGTAACGTACACAGGATATTATTTAACATGCACAGGATGTGACGTAACGTACACAGGATATGATTTTAACCTGCATAGAACGCGACGTAACGGACACAAGAAATGACAGCTTGCACGGAAGATGACTTAATGGGCACAGGATGGGACTTAACGAGCACGTGATAGGACTTAATGGGCACAGAATGGAACTTAACGTGCACATGATAGGACTTGATGGGCACAGGATGGGACTTAATGTGCACATGATAGGACTTAATGGGCACAGGATGGGACTTAACGTGCACGTGATAGGACTTAATGGGCACAGGATGGGACTTAACGAGCACGTGATAGGACTTAATGGGCACAGGATGGGACTTAACGTGCACATGATAGGACTTAATGGGCACAGGATGGGACTTAACGTGCACATGATAGGACTTAATGGGCACAGGATGGGACTTAACGTGCACGTGATAGGACTTAATGGGCACAGGATGGGACTTAACGTGCACATGATAGGACTTAATGGGCACAGGATGGGACTTAACGTGCACATGATAGGACTTAATGGGCACAGGATGGGACTTAACGTGCACATGATAGGACTTAATGGGCACAGGATGGGACTTAACGTGCACATGATAGGACTTAATGGGCACAGGATGGGACTTAACGTGCACGTGATAGGACTTAATGGGCACAGGATGGGACTTAACGTGCACATGATAGGACTTAATGGGCACAGGATGGGACTTAACGTGTACATGATAGGACTTATCGGGCACGCGGTGACTTAACGGGAATAGGAGATGATTTAAAGAGGACACATGATGACTTAACAGGAACAGGAGATGACTTAAAGGGTCATTAGTGTAGGGTTAGTTGCAACTAGGAAGACTATGAGAGGGCGCTGTTGATGCTTTGACAGTCCTCATAGGCTTATTAATTGCTTCTCGATCGATGTAATCTAAGATAAATATCATAGTGTGTATTGCGCAGTCTCGTAGTCTCTCTAGTTGCCACTCACATTGCCGAAAATTTCAAAAATAACACTTAAGCTAAAAATCTGCTCTGCGAAATTTGGAATTCCTGTCTTTGAAAGCTTTTTCTATAGAAGCTATAAAATTGTTTCCGGATAAATAAAAAGGCACATAAAAATTAATATTTTCATATGAGTTTTTTCGGGCCTCATTCTGGTTGCGAATATTTCAGTAAATAAATAAAGTCTATTGTAAACTCTGGAATATACAAAGAATATATTTTTTTTATTTTCTGATACATGTTTTGTATATGAAGGAATATATTAATAATGAAAAACCTTTTCTATTTAGTTAGAAAAATAAGTAAATTGGCAAAACATGTATAGTGTTACTTCTTTAATTACGTAAATTGTGGTACAGTCGCTCAAAAAAGTATCCGAACGCTATGGTTGATTACAGAATGCAGAAAAAATATCTGGCAACGTTTTTTTTTTTTAGAAATTAGTGATCTGGCAACCTTCATATCACGTGATCACCAGATCACTAATTTCTAAAAAAATCGTTGCCAGATATTTTTTCTGGATTCTCTAATCAACCCTAGTGTTCGAATATTTTTTGAGAGCGACTGTACGGTTGAAACGTTTTACTTCTTAATTTGAAAATTTCAAAATGCTCTCTAATGACGCAAAATCTGAAATTTTCAAATTCTACACAAATTGGGAATTTTTACCGCAGACCACCTTTTTTTTTTCTTTTTCGTTGTTTACTTCACACAGTACTTTTTTTTTTTTACTTTTTATTGTTATATTTTCAGAGGATTGTATTCCCCCGTTGTTTTCGCTACAGAAAACCTTTTAAAAAAATGTAATCAACGACAGTTTCGCTTTCAATACGTTTCAAATTCGTCAAGATTTACCAAAAAGAAAAGTATTTTTTTTCTGAATTGCACTGCATCTGTTTTTAACGAAGGCCACCAAACAACCTAAATATGCAGTTTTCCAATTTTTTGCTTTACTTGCCTGAATTTCAATATCTCTGCATATTCCTGATCTTCAATCTAACCACATAGGCCTAGCAGCTCTGAAGGGTGTAGCCTTTCTTCCACGACATCGCCGTCATGCAGAGAAAGCCTCTAGAGTGCCCATAAAGCACCTGGTGCGGGGCATGTGTCGAGTATGTGCAGCGGGGATTACCTGGATACGTTTTTTTCGAGGGGAAAAAAGAGCGGGTAACGAGAGCTGATGTACGAAGAGTTTTCGCAGAGTGACAAGAAAAAAGGATTTATCGAACACAGTTCCGGGAAGATTTTCGAAAAAAAAAGTGAGATAGATCTCTTCGTCTTTCATCTCTCACACGAGCTCTTTTTTAAATTGCGAAATTCGCTCCTGAAAATCATGAATTTTGGAGAAAAATACAACTGATTTATCTATTTATGAAATAATATGACTCCCATTGTGAATCATTTGGTCCCTTCCTCCGTCACAATTGATTTCTCGAAACTGAATGATTTACAGAAGTCCAATTGCACTTTTTCTTCTGCTGTAATATTTCCTGTTTTGATTGGGTCATTCCACGTTCACTTTATTTTTTTAACCCAACAGAAGGAGAATCTTTTTTTGCCACGTTAATGAGAACTCTTTGATCTTTTAGCGGTCACTGGTTAAAAACTAAGTTCTTAATATTTTGCTTTTTTCATATTTCCACATTTTGCTTTTTCATATTTCCACATTTTGCTTTTTCACATTTCCACATTTTGCTCTGTCACATTTCTACATTTTGCTCTTTCACATTTTTACATTTTGATCTTTCACATTTCCACATTGTCATGTACCTCGAATTTTATATTTATTTATTTATTGTATATTTTGTCGTATTTTATTGTTGTATATATTTTTATGTGATCTTGGAAATGTTTGTGCTGGGATGATGTTTTTCGGGTCTAAAGCTGCTCCGTGACGAATGCCAGCAGTTGTTTATGGCTGTAATGACTAGCTTAGGGGCGCTAGTGCAGCGACGAGGCTAGGAGGTAGATTTGAAACATTAGTCTGTGCATAGCTGTCAAGCGCAGAGGTCGCTTCGACACGTGTCAAAGGGACGCCGTCCTTCTCAAATTAACCCTTGAAGTGAGGGTGTGATTCCAGGAGGGAATCTAGATTCTGATGTGAATCTGTTTGATTTTTGTGGATTCAGAAAAACCACAGTGTAGGCAAAGATTGGTTATCCTTTCGCCGAGTTCGAGTTCTGTAAAGTGAGGATTCGCAGAGCGTGCAATTCTCCACCTCATTATATTTTTGTTTGCAGCAGTGAAGCAGCAAAGGCCCACGGAGTGGAGCTCATTCCCAGCACGTAGCTGTATTTATTGTAAATAAAACTGTGTCGTCCCTATCTAACTCTCGTGCAATAATTAATGGAGTGTTGCTATTCGTCATTCAACACCAGTTTCTTCAAAGGCGTGTAGTGGCACGGGCCTAAAAACCCGAGAACCTGTAATTTCACCCAAGTGAGGGTGAAGTAATTATTAAGCAACAATCGCATCGTCCTGCGGCGGCCGCGACTTTTGGCTCAATCTCCATAGACAAATGAATTGGGTTGGGTTGTTTTACCTCTGAGCGGCACTTTTTTGCACACCATGGGTTAAATGGCCAGGTCACATGGACCCCGAAGGCTCAGAGAAGGTTGGGGGAGGGGACCTACTGGAACAACTGTTGGGAGACAGATGGTAGCCTCCCGTCAAGGCCATCCAGCGTGTTCTTTATCGTGCACAGGGTATGGCTCTCCCGCACACAGGGCTACGGCTTAACGTCCCATCCGACGGACGGCGGCCTTTCCAAGCCCATCGGTGTCCCCTACTGACCGTGGGCAGGACGGGGAATTTTGCGGGGATAAATCTCAACGCTGACCCAGCTGGGACTCGAACCTGGGAACTGCAGATTACGAGCCTGGCGCGCTACTGACTGAGCCACCCCCGCCCCCATAGACAAGTGAGAAGAGAGGACATCACATCTGACCCAGTCGGACAAGATCCGAACCCAGATCAGCACCTCTGTCATAATCAGACAGAACATCTTTCCTCTTTAGGTCATCACACACATCTTTGTGGAATATTTGTAAATAATTGTAAAATAGATTCTCTGATAAAAGTGGGAAAAAATGTTACACTGATTTTTAATTAATATGTGAAAAAAGGAAAAGAGCTGAAATGCTCAATTTATGATTCTAATAATAACGGTAATAGGAAAATAACTATAAGATAATAAATTCTATAGATCAGAATAATTATATTTAACTTTTTTCCTTAATTTCTATGGGTTTTTAAGCTACAAGTATATGAATATTAAATAAATATCAACATCCTTCCACATAGCTTTGATATTAACTTTAGCTTTTCATATTTATTGGCGAGTGGATTCGAATTCAACTATGTCGCCACAATAATTCGTGCTGCCAGATTCCAATTTCCATATGGTTTCGAAATTGCAATCTGTGAAGTATGTGTTTTGTTAAACAGATCTGGCAGCAGCAAAAATGAAATGGATTACATTTCTGTTCGGTTCTCATTTAAGTAACCTGCAAGGGATGCAACACGTCAAAGAAAGCGATTAGGAATTCGTTAATTCATTCCCAAACCTTTTGTTTTTGGTTCACGGCATATTATTTTTCACCGTGAATGATCGCAGCACATTAAAAATTTAAGTTGGCAAAGCTACGGGAGATCTGCGCATGCGTAGTTTTTTTTTTTTTTTTTCAATAATAGCAGCTCTTCCTATGGAGTTATTTGTAAACACGGAGCTATTCTATTCAAGTTCTGACGTGTATTGAAATTAGTGCGTACGCCATACGCGTTATGTGCTTGTTTTGGGATTATTTAGGTTTTTACATTGATAAGTTTTGGATGTTAGCGAAGAGGAGAATGCCTAGCAATAGAGGTTGGGTTGGGTTGTTTTACCTCTGAGCGGCACTTTTTGCACACCATGGCTAAATGGCCAGGTCACATGGATCCCGAAGGCTCAGAGAAGATTGGGGGAGGGGACCCACTGGAACAGCTGTTGGGAGACAGATGGTAGCCTCCCATCAAGGCCATCGAGCGTGTTCTTTAACGTTGGGTTATTTTACCTCTGAGCGGCACTTTTTTGCACACCATGGGCTAAATGGGCAGGTCACATGGACCCCGAAGGCTCAGAGAAGGTTGGGGGAGGGGACCCACTGGAACAGCTGTTGGGAGACAGATGGTAGCCTCCCGTCAAGGCCATCCAGCGTGTTCTTTAACGTGCACAGGGTATGGCTCTCCCGCACACGGGGTCACGGCTTAATGTCCCATCCGACGGACGGCGGCCTTTCCAAGCCCATCGGTGTCCCCTACTGACCGTAGGCAGGGCGGAGATAAATCTCAACGCTGACCCAGCTGGGACTCGAACCTGGGAACTACAGATTACGAGCCTGGCGCGTTACCGACTGAACCACCCCCGCCCCAGCAATAGAGGTAAGACGCAGTTAGTGCGCAGTTACGGTTTTCAACCACCTACCTGGAGGAGCTGGGTTTTGAGGCACTAGCAAACGTAAAGAACAAGAAACGAGAGAGACTTCTCTTAGTCAAACAGGAAATGGGTGTTGACTTTTCTTCGCTCTTGAAGAGCGCTTTCATTTAAGGAAAGATTTGAATGATTCAGCTGAATGAGAAATCATTAGGCCTAATTACTCAAATCATTCCTGTAAGCGATATTAATCCGTTGCTTAAACTATTGGAAGTAAATATTTTATATATTAGACATTTTTTTCTCATTTATTTTCTTAAAAAAACCTTATAAAAAATTAATGGTTTATAAAGAATTATTAAATGGTTTATAAATTTCCTTTTATCTACCTATCTTTTGTATTTCACCAATATCGTCCGAAATTTTGCAGTACAAAATATGTGCAGTCGCTCAAAAAAATATCCGAACACTATGGTTGATTACAGAACTCAGAAAAAATATCTGGCAACGATTTTTTTTAGAAATCAGTGGTCTGGCAACCTCCGTGTCACGTGATTACAGAATTCAGGAAAAAATATCTGGAGCGTGTACAGCAACTGTACACGCTCCAGTTACCGTTCACAGCAAACTGGAGCGTGTGCAGTAACTGCACACGCTCCAGTTTGCTGTGAACGGTAACTGCACACGCTCAATATTTCCGTGAGTGAGCCCACACGACCTAATGTACTGTGAACATTAACCGCAACCGCTCCAGTTTGCTGTGAACGGTAACTGCACACGCTCCATATTCATTGCATTATATATTCATACGCATTATATATATTAAAAAATATCCCAACACTATGGTTGATTACAGAACTCAGAAAAAACATCTTGCAACGATTTTTTTAGAAATAGTGATCTGGCAACCTTCGTGTCACAGGTTGCCAGATCACTAATTTCTTAAAAAATCGTTGCCAGATATTTTTTCTGAGTTCTGTAATCAACCATAGCGTTCGGATACTTTTTTTTTTGAGCGACTGTATGCTCCACGAGAAGCACTGCATTAACTAATGGATAAATTAAACATTCTCGATTTCTGATGTCAATTCAAAAAAGAGTATTTCAAATATTTAGGATTTTGTAATTTGTTTTCTTCTTTCAGTTGTATACCCCGACTGGCTTTGAACGCTACACTGCCAATTACTGCGTTGGTGACTACAGAATACACTTCACCATATGGGACACATCAGGTAGGGTTTCTAGCCTTTGTTATTGTTAGTTTTGCAAATAAGTTTAACGGCTTTGCTAAATCCTATCAATTATTGGAGTAATTTTATTATCTTAGTTAAATATAACTTTTAACGATGAATTCCAAATAAAGTTTACGTTACAAGGGGAAAAAAGGAGAATTGAAACTAATAATTTCTCTGCAGCATTAATTAGTCTTCATTTTCTAATCAGCTTTGGAAAATTAGTGTGACAAAATAATTACCTTTCTGGAAAAAAAAAAGGCGTTCAAAATTTTGTTCATGGGGTAGGAAATGAGTGAAACAATTAAATCTGAAATGTTGAGTTGGGTTGTTTTACCTCTGAGCGGCACTTTTTTGCACACCATGGGCTAAATGGCCAGGTCACATGGACCCTGAAGGCTCAGAGAAGGTTGGGAGAGGGGACCCATTGGAACAGCTGTTGGGAGACAGATGGTAGCCTCCCATCAAGGACATCCAGCGTGTTCTTTAACGTTGGATTGTTTTGCCTCTGAGCGGCGCATTTTTGCACACCATTGACTAAATGGCCAGGTCACATGGACTCCGAAGGCTCAGAGAAGGTGGGGGGAGGGGACCCACTGGAATAGCTGTTGCGAGACAGATGGTAGCCTCCCGTCAAGGCCATCCAGCGTGTTCTTTAACGTGCACAGGGTATGACTGTAGCCTCCCGTGAAGGCCATCCAGCGTGTTCTTTAACGTGCACAGAGTATGGCTCTCCCACACACGGGGCCCGGCTTAACGTCCCATCCGACGGACGGCGGCCTTTCCAAGCCCATCGGTGTCCCCTACTGACCGTGGACAGGGCGGGGAATTTTGCGGAGATAAATCTCAACGCTGATCCAGCTGGGACTCGAACCTGGGAACTGCAGATTACGAGCCTGACGCACTACCGACTGAGCCACCCCCTCCCCTGTGTTTTATACCTGAGCAACACTTTTGTGTTCCCAACGGCCAAAATCTCCAGTTCACAAAGACTCCAAGTGCTCTGAGCTGGGAAGGCATCTACTGGAGATCTCTTAAGATCTACTGGAGATCTCTTAAGATACTGATGGCAATCTGCTGTCGAAACTATCCATGAGGTCCTTTAACATGTACAGTCGCTCAAAAAAGTATCCGAACACTATGGTTGATTACAGAATTCAAAAAAATATCTGGAGCGTGTACAGCAACTGTACACGCTCCACGCAACACGCTCCACGCAACAACGCACTGCACACGCAAACTGGAGCGTGTGCAGTTACTGCACACGCTCCAGTTTGCTGTGAACGGTAACTGCACACGCTCAATATTTCCGTGAGTGAGCCCACAAGATCCAGGTCTTTGGGAGCTCACACGATCCAATGTGCTGTGAACATTAACCGCAACCGCTCCAGTTTGCTGTGAACATTAACCGCAACCGCTCCAGTTTGCTGTGAACGGTAACTGCACGCGCTCAATATTTCCGTGAGTGAGCCCACACGATCCAGGTCTTTGTGAGCTCACACGATCCAATGTGCTGTGAACATTAACCGCAACCGCTCCAGTTTGCTGTGAACGGTAGCTGCATACGCTCCATATTCATTGCATTATATATTCATACGCATTATATATATTAAAAAAGTATCCGAACACTATGATTGATTATAGAATTCAGAAGAAATATCTAGCAATGATATTTTTTAGTAATTAGTGATCTGTCAACCTACACGAAGGTTGCCAGATCACTAATTTCTAAAAAAAAAATCGTTGCCAGACATTTTTTTCTGAATTCTGTAATCAACCATAGTGTTCGGATATTTTTTTTGAGCGGCTGTACAGAATTCGGCTCTTCCGAACACGGGACATGGCTTACCCTTTCCTCAGCGGACTAGTCTTCCCTAAACACTCAGTATTCTGATTGAGACTGAAGTGGGGATTTTCGGAGAAAATCTAAACCCAACCAAAGACGGACTCGAACCTGATAATATCAACTTACGAGCATGACGCGCTACCAATCGAGCCTAAACCCCATCCATGTATATCATGAAACTGCTATGTAAGCTTATTTTCCCCAATCTTTACTAAAACTTAAAGGATAATCATATTTATCCAACGTTTTGTCGGAGCGGGGGTTGCTTAGTCGGTAGCGCGCCAGGCTTGTAATCTGTAGTTCCCAGGTTCGAGTCCCAGCTGGGTCAGCGCTGAGATTTATCTCCGCAAAATTCCCCGCCTTGCCCACGGTCAGTAGGGGACACCGATGGGCTTGGATAGACCGCCGTCCGTCGGATGGGACGTTAAGCCGTGGCCCCGTGTGCGGGAGAACCATACCCTGTGCACGTTAAAGAACACGCTGGATGGCCTTGACGGGAGGCTTCCATCTGTCTCCCAACAGCTGTTCCAGCAGGTCCCTTCCCCCAACCTTCTCTGAGCCTTCGGGGTCCATGTGACCTAGCCATTTAGCCCATGGTGTGCAAAAAAAGTGCCGCTCAGGGGTAAAACAACCCAACCCAAAGTTTTGTCGATTCGAATGACTCTGGATAAATGAAATGTCATTTTGGACGGGTGGCAAATAATAGACCATAAGCAATTTATCACTAGCGAGTAATTGTTCCCAGTTTTACCTGATTTTAAGACACATAAATCATTATTATATATAGGATTTAATACAAAATATCATTTTTTTCAAAATTTATATGTGGTTATATAGATGATGCAGTAATGAAATGAGTAATATTAAAGCTTACATTTCAGGATAGCGTTTTTGTTTTTACAGGTTTATGCTTTTGCAATAAAAAGCAACAAAAAACTGCAGCAGGTGTTTTTTCACCCAAATATCAGAATGCAACTTGTTAAAAAATATTAGGAAGAATTATTTGACGCTACAATCGCTCAAAAAAGTATCCGAACAGTATGATTGATTTTACAATTCAGAAAAAATATCTGGCAACGATTTTTTTTTAGAAATTAGTGATCTGGCAACCTTTGTGTCACGTGACACGAAGGATGCCAGATCACTGATTTCTAAAAAAAAATCGTTGCCAGATATTTTTTCTGAATATTGTAATCAACCAGAGTGTTCGGATACTTTTTTGAGCGACTGTAGGTGGTCATATTATTTTGATACTAGATCGTGTGGGCTCACTCACGGAAATATTGAGCGTGTGCAGTTACCGTTCACAGCAAACTGGAGCGTGTGCAGTAACTGCACACACTCCAGTTTGCTGTGAACGGTAACTGGAGCGTGTACAGTTGCTGTACACGTTCCAGATATTTTCCTGAATTCTGTAATCAACCACAGTGTTCGGATACTTTTTTGAGCGACTGTACGGCTGCAAATTTCAAACACACACACACAAAACAAAGCAATTTCCGCTTCGTGGGGACGCCATTTTTCCTGCAGTGGATTATTTGTACTATGCAGCCAATGCCCTATACCCGCTGCGTCTCATTGGCTCGTGTTTCCAGTTCCTTCACGGTCTACCATTAAATTAATCATCGGCAGTGTAAGTGAAACAAGTTTATCCAAAACTCTCGACGTCTTCTGCTCTCAGCCGTGCTCAGATGTCTGTTTCCTCCTAAAGTCCTCCACCAGATGTGTGCGGAAACATTACGAATCTCTTTCCATTCTGGCGAGCAGCTGCTACTGAGGCGCGCATCCAAATGCACGCGCCGTTCTCCTTCACCATCCTCGGTTCCCAGAGCGCGAGGGCACAAGGCTTCCCCCTCCCCCCCTCCACCCCGCGCCCTCCGGCAAGCCAATAGATCGCCAACTTCGGGGTTGGAGATAAATGCGTGTCGGAGGCCGCCGCCGATGTATCACTCGGTCGCCTCCACCCGATGCGGGGGAGGAGGATGGGGAGGAGGAGGAGACATGGCAGAAAACGCTTGTTCGGAGGCAGAGCGTGAGTTGGAAGAGATGGAACCGTTGTAAATATTTCAGGTGATTTATGTGGCAGCGGTGCTTATGACAGTGACGTTTCGAACGATACAAATGCCAGAAGTTGACACGAGAGAAGATGGCAGCGCGCGAGAGAGAAATGACTCGTGCGTCCGAATAACTTCTTTATGCGTCGCGCGGCGTTTTAAAATGTCTCGCTCGAGCATTCGAAAAGGCTCGCGTAAATGCTTCGAAGTGGTACTTCTTTCTTCATCTTCACTTTAAATCTTACTCAGATTAAAAGTGTCGAGGAGATTTTCAAGGGTCTTGTTTGTTATGATTAATAAATCTGCGAACATTTGGTAATCGAAAGTTTCGCTCAACGGATATTTATTCTTTCCTTTCCATTTAGGAACACATTGCGAAAGATTTAAAGATTGGTTTTCTTCTGTGAAGGCGTTTGGTGCAATTCGTTTGGAGTCACTGTTATTGTCAACGCATTGCAATGGAATCTTTTGAGGTTGTTTCACTTCGGAGAGATAATGTTTTGCACGGGTTGTAATAAATGATCAGGTCACAAGGACCCCCAACTGCTGAGATTCGAAATATTTTTAGGGTAGGGAGATCTATTAAGCAGTGTTTAAGAGACAAAGAGAAGTCTCCCGTCAAGGTCATCCAAAGTACAGTCCCTCAAAAAAGTATCCGAACACTATGTGGTTGGTTACAAAATTCAGAAAAAATATCTGGCAACGATTTTTTTTTTTAGAAATTAGTGATCTGGCAACCTTCGTGTCACGTGACACGAAGGTTGCCAGATCACTAATTTCTAAAAAAAAAATCGTATAATAAAATATTTCGTCACAAAGACCTGGATCGTGTGGGCTCACTCACGGAAATATTGAACGTGTGCAGTTACCATTCACAGCAAACTGGAGCGTGTGCAGTAACTGCACACGCTCCTGTTTGCTGTGAACGGTAACTGGAGCGTGTACAGTTGCTGTACACGGTCCAAATATTTTTCCTGAATTCTGTAATCACGTGACACGAAGGTTGCCAGGTCACTAATTCCTAAAAAAAGTCGTTGCCAGATATTTTTTTCTGAATTCTGTAATCACGTGACACGAAGGTTGCCAGGTCACTAATTCCTAAAAAAAGTCGTTGCCAGATATTTTTTTCTGAATTCTGTAATCAACCGTAGTGTTCGGATACTTTTTTGAGCGACTGTATCTTTCGATGTTATGTTTTTAGCAGACAGAATTGCACTCGGGATAGGTAAACACTCCTCTGTACCTTTACCTTTTGCTCCTAACATAAAATCATCTTTAGAGACACTATTGAACACTAGAATGGAGAAGTTTAAAGTGCTAATATATAATAACAAAATTTTCAAGACAAAAATCAGAGACACATTCACTATCATCTGTGATATCTGCGGGGAATTCTTTATGAAAAATATTATACGGATATCCATTGAAAATCTTTATATTCATCAGAAAAAAATATTTTATCCTAATTCAGATATTTTATAGCGCAATGAACTCCATTAAATTACACCCCTACTGAAAGGTAAAAATATCTTGAACGATATTTCTAGTTGCCGTGATTAAAGTAAACCGTAGAATGGAAATTCCTTTTCTTCAGCAGCAACGTAGAAGTTGCCTGATAATCTCTGATTCCTGTAGTTCCCAGGTTCGAGTCCCAGCTGGGTCAGCGTTGAGATTTATCTCGGCAAAATTCCCCGCCCTGCCCACGGTCAGTAGGGGACACCGATGGGCTTGGAAAGGCCGCCGTCCGTCGGATGGGGCGTTAAGCCGTGGCCCCCTGTGCACGTTAAAGAACACGCTGGATGGCATTGACGGGAGGCTACCAACCCAAAACTCTGATTCGAGTCCCTAATAGATCTCCGTTGAGATTTCTGTCTGCCTTCGGTGTGAGAGCCCCGTGTGCGGGAGCCACGGCTTGGACAGGCCGCCGTCCGTCGGATGGGACGTTAAGCCGTGGCCCCCTGTGCACGTTAAAGAACACGCTGGATGGCATTGACGGGAGGCTACCAACCCAAATCTCTGATTCGAGTCCCTAATAGATCTCCGTTGAGATTTCTGTCTGCCTTCGGTGTGAGAGCCCCGTGTGCGGGAGCCACGGCTTGGAAAGGCCGCCGTCCGTCGGATGGGGCGTTAAGCCGTGGCCCCCTGTGCACGTTAAAGAACACGCTGGATGGCATTGACGGGAGGCTACCAACCCAAAACTCTGATTCGAGTCCCTAATAGATCTCCGTTGAGATTTCTGTCTGCCTTCGGTGTGAGAGCCCCGTGTGCGGGAGCCACGGCTTGGAAAGGCCGCCGTCCGTCGGATGGGACGTTAAGCCGTGGCCCCCTGTGCACGTTAAAGAACACGCTGGATGGCATTGACGGGAGGCTACCAACCCAAATCTCTGATTCCAGTCCCTAATAGATCTCCGTTGAGATTTCTGTCTGCCTTCGGTGAAAAAGTGAACAGAAATCTCAACGGAGAACTATAGTCCAATGGGCTAAAAAAAGAACGCCGTCCGTCAGATGGAACGTTAAGCCGTAGCCCCAGGGGAAGAAAATCCCTACCTTATGCCCGTTAATAACACGCAGGATAACCTTGACAGGAAACTTCTATTTATTTCCCAATGTCCAGAGGACTGGCTTCTTCTGTCCATTCTCTGATAACTTGAGATTATTGTCATTCTGCCATTCAACCCATCATGTGAAAAAAAAAGTTCTCCTAAATTGTAAAACAAACCAATCTTTCCCTTTCCAAGCCTTACTGCGTACAATTGAGGGTACATTGTATTCAAGAGCTGACTGATCACTAACCAGATGTTCTGAAACCTAAACGATTCCTGCGTTCAAATTGGAGGCTGGGGTGGCTCAGTCGGTAGCGCGCCAGGCTCGTAATCTGTAGTTCCCAGGTTCGAGTCCCAGCTGGGTCATCATTGAGATTTATCTCCGCAAAATTCCTCGTCCTGCCCACGGTCAGTAGGGACCACCGATGGGCTTGGAAAGGCCGCCGTCCGTCGGATGGGACGTTAAGCCGTGGCTCCGTGTGCGGGAGAGCCATACCCTGTGCACGTTAAAGAACACTCTGGATGGCCTTGACGGGAGGCTACCATCTGTCTCCCAACAGCTGTTCCAGTGGGTCCCCTCCCCCAACCTTCTCTGAGCCTTCGGGGTCCATGTGACCTGGCCATTTAGCCCATGATGTGCAAAAAATTGTCGCTCAGAGGTAAAACAACCCAACCGAACAACCGTTCAAATTGCTGGTTTCGTAAGTTACCCTGCCGGGCCACAGGTAGAAGAAACTATCCATCTGAAACCTCCCATCTTACAACCTATTCTTGTTTTAAAACATTTGATATTCGACAATCCTGAAAAAAGCTTCATGATGTAGACGACCTAAAAGGATTTTTTGAAACAGTTACTAGAGTAATGCCCATAATTTAGAATTGCTAGAGTTTGTGAAAATATAAATTTCTCTCACAATGTCCAAGGTTAGAATTGTTTGAAGTCATGAAACGTACTCCCATTATTTGTTATTATTTATTTAACATTACATACCTCTGGGGGATTTAGTTTTGTACACTTCGGCCCAAAGCAGTTGAGAACCTAAAAAACTTAGAATACAATTAAATGATAATATATACGATATATATGTATATATACACAGTCGTATCGGAATAATATGACTACCTACCATACATTATACTATGGTAGGTGGTCATATTATTCTGATACGACTGTGTACATATAGGTAGATTTGGGTTGGGTTGTTTTACCTCTGAGCGGCACTTTTTTGCACACCATGGGCTAAATGGCCAGGTCACATGGACCCCGAAGGCTCAGAGAAGGTTGGGGGAGGGGACCCACTGGAACAGCTGTTGGGAGACAGATGGTAGCCTCCCGTCAAGGTCATCCAGCGTGTTCTTTAACGTGCACAGGGTATGGCTCTCCCACACACGGGGACACGGCTTAACGTCCCATCCGACGGACGGCGGCCTTTCCAAGCCCATCGGTATCCCCTACTGACAGTAGGCAGGGCGGGAAATTTGGCGGAGATAAATCTCAACGCTGACCCAGCTGGGACTCGAACCTGGGAACTACAGATTACGAGCCTGGCGCGCTACCGACTGAGCCACCCCCGCCCCCATATAGGTAGACACGATGCGGCAAATCCTTATATATATATAACAAGATAGACTAAGGAAGAAATTTAGAGGGTTTTCTTTGACTGAAAGATCTCTTTAGCTCTTTCACACACTGTTAAAAAAAATTTAAAACCAAAAGTATACTCTCTGATAGAGCATCGAATTTCTAAGGAAATTAATAAAAAATGGTAGATAATCATTTTAAAAGGAAGAGTTGGGTTGTTTTACCTCTGAGCGGCACTTTTTTGCACACTATGGGCTAAATGGCCAGGTGACATGGGGCGGGTGCTGCTTAGTCGGTAGCGCGCCAGGCTCGTAATCTGTAGTTCCCAGGTTCGAGTCCCAGCTGGGTCAGCGTTGAGATTTATCTCCGCAAAATTCTCCGTCCTGCCCACGGTCAGTAGGGGACACCGATGGGCTTGGAAAGGCCGCCGTCCGTCGGATGGGACGTTAAGCCGTGGTCCCGTGTGCGGGAGAGCCATACCCTGTGCACGTTAAAGAACACGCTGGATGGCCTTGACGGGAGGCTACCATCTGTCTCCCAACATCTGTTCCAGTGGGTCCCCTCCCCCAACTTTCTCTGAGCCTTCGGGGTCCATGTGACCTGGCCATTTAGCCCATGGTGTGCAAAAAAGTGTCGCTCAGAGGTAAAACAACCCAACCCAAAGCCAGGTCACATGGACCCCGAAAGCTCAACAGAAGGTTTGAGAAGGGGACCCACTGGAAAAGCTGTTGGCAGACACATGGTAGCCGCCCGTCAAGGCCATCCAACGTGTTCTTTAACGTGCGGAGGGTATGTCTCTCGCACACACGGGGCCACGGCTTAACGTCCCATCCGACGGAGGGTGGCCTTTCCTAGCCCATCGGCGAAGAGTTTTGCGGAGATAAATCTCAACTCTGACCCAGCTGGGAATCGAACCTGGGAACTGCAGATTACGAGCCTGGCGCGCTACCGATTGAGCCACCCCCGTTCCCTAAAAAAAAAGGAAGAGTATCGTGATACAAAAAGTATTTTTTGAAAAATTACTTTTTATTGTAAATTCAGTTAAATTGCGTTTTTCTGTAGTGCTCCAAAAAGGTTTCCTTACTTCATCGTACATTTCATATTTCAGTAAGACATGCCAGTCACATTTGTTATTCGCGATAGAATTGCTTAAAAGAATTCAGATATTATTGCTTGACGATTCTTACTTGCTCCTCACGATTCTACACCGAAGAGCAGGGAAAGACCATTAACATTTATGAATAAATCATGATTTAATAGTAATTACACATTTCCCGAAACTTGGTATGAACAGGTTGGGTTATTTACCTCTAATCGGCATTTTTACACACAATGGGTTAAGTGGCCAGAAAAAATGTGTTAAGTTGCCAGATATTTTTTTTGAATTCTGTAATCAACCATAGTGTTCGTATACTTTTTTGAGCGACTGTACCGTCTCCTAGCGAGGTACTGATGTTGAACCTGAGAGAAAATGGAAACCACCAAGCTAGATTGGGGATTTAAGGGAAGTTAAAATTCCATTCGTAACTGGAAAAATGTTCCATGGTTTCCGATATGACCTTGTCGACAGAATTGTTTTCAAGTACATATTTTCTCTGGTTGAGGGCCTCATAAGAAAAAATATAACAATGCAGAGTAAACAAAGTCATAATTTTACACAAAAGCAATACTTCACTGAAAAAATTGCAGGAATAATTACATTATTTACAATCAATTTTTGGGGAGGTGACTCAGTCGGTAGCGCGCCAGGCTCGTAATCTGTAGTTCCCAGATTCGAGTCCCAGCTGGGTCAGCGTTGAGATTTATCTTCACAAAATTCCCCGCCCTGCCCACGGTCAGTAGGGGACACCGATGGGCTTGTAAAGACCACCGTCCGTCAGATGGGACATTAAACCATGGTCCTGTGTGTGGGAGAGCCATATCCTATGTACGTTAAAGAGGTATTAACGTACGGGTTTACGTACGGGAGGCTACCATCTGTTCCCAACACCTGTACCAGTGGGTCCCCTCACCCCAACCTTCTCTATGCTCTTGGGTCCTTGTGACCTGGCCATTTTCGAGTCCCAACTGGGTCAGCGTTGAGAATTATCTCCGCAAAATTTCCCGCCCTGCCCACGATCAGTAGGGGACACCGATGGGCTTTGGAAAGGCCACCGTTCGTCGGATGGGACGTTAAGTCGTGGCCCCGTGTGTGGGAGAGCTATACCCTGTGCACGTTAAAGAACACGCTGGATGGCCTTGACGGGAGACTACCATCTGTCTCCCAACAGCTGTTCCAGTGGGTCCCCTCCCCCAACCTTCTCTGAGCCTTCGGGGTCCATGTGACCTGGCCATTTAGCCCATGGTGTGCAAAAAAGTGCCGCTCAGAGGTAAAATAACCCAACGTTAAAGAACACGCTGGATGGCCTTGACGGGAGGCTACCATCTGTCTCCCAACAGCTGTTCCAGTGGGCCCCCTCCCCCAAACTTCTCTGAGCCTTCGGGGTCCATGTGACCTGGCCATTTAGCCCATGGTGTGCAAAAAAGTGCCGCTCAGTGGTAAAACAACCCAACTCAATCAATTTTTGGAATAAGAATAATAATAAATAATGTCAAATATCGTTTAAATTTTTGAAATCAACATAAGAGGCGTGGCGGGCCACATGCGGCCAACGCTATCAATAAAAGAATATGCTTTTGCAAATTAAATGTAGGTACTCTCGTCCATTAATTAGCATTCGCATAACACAGAAAAAGATATGTCGTGCACATCACTGCAGACTATAAATACGAAACATTTAGCATTACTGATTACTTTAAGTGCTTCTGGATAAAGATTAATAACTGAGCATGGAACTATTAATTCTCCGAGGAGCAAATAAATGCCGAACCATTTTACAGCGAAAATGAACAAATAACTGTCGTTCCACATTTCCTTCGTTATATATTCTACCTTTTCGTTGAAAAGCTGGAATCCATACCTTTTGAGACTAAATTTAATACGTTAACACTTCAGGATATTAATCTTATGCACAAAATTTCCAATTATCGGCTTTCGCTACCGCATCTCCCAAACATCTTAAATTAACACGTTAATAACCGTTACTTGAAGCAATAAAGAATCGCCGAAATAGAAACTTGTTTCCGTATTCTAGCATTTGCCCATAAGCCTAACTACCGGTTATCAATAGTACCAGGTGAGCAATTAATTTTAGATTACTAATAACGAGACAGTGTGGATTTCTACTCTTGTGACTATCTCTCTTTCCAGGTGCCGTGGCGTACGACACCGTACGACCTCTTGCCTACCAGGATGCGAATGTCTTCCTCCTGTGCTTCCAGATCAGCAACCCGGATTCCTTAGATAATACGGTTAATAAGGTAAGTCGTGTCTAATGTATTGTACGACACGGAACAGAGGCTGGGTGCCGTTAAGCCTAACGTAATTGGATCGCAACGCCAGTGGTGCCTAACTTCTGTTCGGCCTTAAACGAGTGGGTAGAAAGGCTGTTACGAAGGAGATGATATCTCGGTAGAGAAGCGAAGAAGCCGCAAAGGTTGTTTTACGAACATAATTCAAGTCTGGAGAAATGCTTTCTGCAGAAATACGTGACGGCTAAGAGGAATGACAGTGTAGAATGATAATGTTTGATATAAAAACATGTTATAAACTTATTCAGGGAGTAATTCACTCTAACGCAGATTACTCCGATATTCAAGCTTGTCAACAGAATAACAAGAGGTCATCCTGTTACGACCGATGTGTCTTTTGCTTGAAAGAACTGTACAGTCGCTCAAAAAAGTATCCGAACACTACGGTTGATTACAGAATTCAGAAAAAATACCTGGCAACGATTTTTTTTTCAGAAATTATTGATCTAGCAACCTTCGTGTCACGTGACAAGAAGGTTGTCACCTTTTTGTCACGTGACACGAAGTCCCCATTTTAAAAAAAAATCGTTGTCAGATATTTTTTCTGAATTCTGTAATCAACCATAGTGTTCGGATATTTTTTAATATATATAATGCGTATGAATATATAATGCAATGAATATGGAGCGTGTGCAGTTACCGTTCACAGCAAACTGGAGCGGTTGCGGTTAATGTTCACAGCACATTGGATCGTGTGAGCTCACAAAGACCTGGATCGTGTGGACTCACTCACAGAAATATTGAGCGTGTGCAGTTACCGTTCACAAGTTACCGCAAACTGGAGCGTGTGCAGTAACTGCACACGTTCCAGTTTGCTGTGAACGGTAACTGGTGCGTGTACAGTTCCTGTACACGCTCCAGATATTTTTTCTGAATTCTGTAATCAACCATAGTGTTCGGATACTTTTTTGAGCGACTGTAAGTACGATTCCTTTGTGTGTCGTGTTGGAAGAGTATGGAACTCTCTTCTCAGAGAGATTGTCACTTCTACAAAGCATTGATGTTTTTACTTTTATGCTGAAGAGAATTGACTTATCACCATTTCTCAAATATTTCAAATTTTGATGTAGTTTTCCTTGTCCGGTATCAGTGTGCTGATATAGAACCTTCCGGCTTTTTTCTGTAATATTAATATTAATAATCCACCTTCAAAAAAAGTGAAAGGGGTTGTGTATGAATCACTTACATGTTAGGTCAATGGATTAGAAATTCCGTAACTTTTTTACGTTTTTTTTTAAATCGTAGGATTAAGATTCGATTAAAAATCTGAATTTGATATATCTAAACGATGATTTTTCAGCAATATTCTTTTTAGACTTTTTTGAGTATCTGGAATATTCCTATGGGCTTGAAAAGGCAGCCTTCCGTCGGATTGGACATCAAGCCAAGGTCCTGGTGCAGGCGAGAAATATTCTATGTACTTTAAAGATCATGCTGGATGGCTTTGACGGGAGGCTCTCATCTGTCTCCTAACAACCGTTCTGTGGGTCCCCTTCGCCAACTTTCTCTGATCCCGTGGGATCCTCGTGACCTGGGGGCGGGGGTGGCTCAATCGGTAGCGCGCCAGGCTCGTAATCTGTAGTTCCCAGGTTCGAGTCCCAGCTGGGTCAGCGTTGAGATTTATCTCCGCAAAATTCCCCGCCCTGCCCACAGTCAGTAAGGGACACCGATGTGCTTGGAAAGGCCGCCGTCCGTCGGATGGGACGTTAAGCCGTGGCCCCGTGTGTGGGAGAGCCATACCCTGTGCACGTTAAAGAACATGCTGGATGGCCTTGACGGGAGGCTACCATCTGTATCCCAACAGCTGTTCCAGTGGGTCCCCTCCCCCAACCTTCTCTGAGCCTTCGGGGTCCATGTGACCTGGCCATTTAGGCCATGGTGTGTAAAAGAGTGCCGCTCAGAGGTAAAACAACCCAACCCTTTAATTTTCTCCAGAGTTTTTTATTTTTCGGCGTATTTGGACAACAAACTCCTTTGGCATGACGTGTAGGTGGCGCAATAACGTTTTTCAACAAATGTATTTATTTAGTAAAATTAAAGTTTTTTCTATTTTCTAAATATTTAATCACTATTAAGCTGCTTAAGTAACAGTATGAAGATGGGTGTAGAGGGAAATTGCTTTGAGCGGTATAGGATCGGTGGTTCGGTTGGACTGTTTTGCCTCTCAACTGCACTTTTTTGCACACCATGGGCTAAATGGCCAGGTCACAAGGACCCCGAAGTCTCAGAGAAGGTTGGGGGAGGAGACCCACTGGAATAGCTGTTGGGAGACAGATGGTAGCCTCCCTTTCAAGGCCATCCAGCGTGTTTTTTTACGTGCGCAGTGTATGTCTCCCCGTAATGGAGCCACGGCTTAAAGTTCCATCCGACGGGCGGCGTCCTTTTCAAACCCATCGGTGTCCCCTACTGACCGTGGGCAGGGCGGATAGTTTTAGATAAATCTGATCGCTAGCCCAGTTGGGACTTGAACGAGTAGGATCTGAACAGTGGCGGCTCGTAGCTAAAATTAGTGGGGGTGCTGCTCCAGAAAATTTTTAGCCTTTGTTTTATAATTGGGTAAAAGGAAACAAACATGTATAAAAAAAAATTTATTCACAAACTTGATAAAATCCTAAAAGAACAAAATCAAACATTTTTTACTTACTTTAACCTAAATTGTTACAGTTCAAGCTTAATCTATTCATTTAAAAATGAAATCCATTCTTCTTGTTTTAATTTGCGCGAAAAAAAAATGAATCAAATAGAATAGCTGGAAGCAGGATAATAATCTAATTCTACACTTTATCACATTCAAGAATATGGTACACGGTTTTTAAGCACAACACACGCGGAGTAAAAAAAAATCTACCTTCAACCAGCACGCCAGGGTCGGCACTGCGGGAACGACAGTGCTCTCTCTCCCTTGCAGCCTCGCGTGTAGCTTCCTATGTGCGCATGCGCACAACAGTCAAACACCTCGCCGCTAGTACTGTGAAGCGCACAGTTCCATACAAAGATTTTTGTATCTTTTTAATAAACTGGGGGATGGCTACTGACATTAAGCTTAAGGATTATATATTGTACAAGTATAAAGAAAGAATTAAAGAAAAAAGGACTCATTATATTAAATGTTATCGATAATATCAAGTTGAAATTGGGGGTGCTGCAGTTCACAGTGCCTATACGCGAGCCGCCACTGGATCTGAACCCACGACATCCTGATGCCATGTGCTCAGAGCAATCTCTTCTCCACTGCTGATATTAAGCTGTTCACGATCCGATCAATCCCTGTCTTAGGAGAGATTGATCAGAATTTGTCAGAGGTCAGACCTCAGCGGTCAGAGCGCCTGACATGTCATCAGGAAGTCGTGGGTTCAGATCCCACTTGGCTCAATACAATTTTTCCTCTACACATAATAGTTATTAAATACTTACTAAATGAGTGATAAACTGCGGATTCATTTGTCTAAAGTTTCATCGCTTAGTTTCTCTTCCAGTGTTTTAATGTTAACTTTTTCGTTAAGCTAAATGACACTTCCAATACTCACAAAAAAAAGTTCAGTCAATAGATCCCTTTTAACTACTTCCCTTTTCTCAGTTGTACTATATTTGCGAAATAAACTCAGCATGTTAATGTCACCCGACGGAACAGTAATGCGCTGGTTTAATGGCTGACTCCTGGTGAACAGCGAAAAAACCGTTAAGAAAAAGAGTTCGCTGTTTCCTATATCTGCAAAGCAGGGATCTGGCTCATCATCATCATCATCATCAAGCAGCCATGGGCTACGGAGGTCCAACCAGACCGTGCAATTTAGTTCTCCAAGCAAGTCTATCCTGAACTACATCTACTGCATCTGGCACTGCACAGCAATTCTAAAAGGTCCTGTTTGACATTGTCTGCCCACCGCATCCTAGGTCTCCCCTTCTTTCTGAGGCCTTTAGGCACACTGTTCATAACCCTATTCGCCAATCTATAATTATTCATACGGGCAACATGGCCAAACCAACGGAGTCTCTCTCTGCACAATATGCTGCTTAAAGGAGATTGCAAACTTCTTTGCCTAACCTCATCATTAGTTACAAAGTTGAACCACCTAATACCCAAGATACTACTTAAGCATCTGGAATCAAAGCTGGATATTTGGTCCAATTCACTCTCCTGGTCATTAGAGTTGTGCTTTAAGAGGTCTTGAACGAAATTGTCATTGGATGGTGGTCATCGCTCTGGATAATGTATACATCGAATTTCTATGAAACACACTTCACCAAAAAGAAATTTGAGGAAGGAAATTATTAAACTGGATTGTTTTATTTCTCATCGGAGCTTTTTCTGAACCTCGGCGACTAACTAACTAAGCCTTAACTGGCATAATGGTTGGGGAATTAATTACAGTTTCAGCAGTAAGGCAAACTTTGCATTCGCTCTAACTGAGGCAGTGGTCAGCAGTAACTTCGGTCTTAGTAGGGCATGTCCTTTTAATAGAAGGCCTGTAAAAGCTAGGAGTACAGTCGCTCAAAAAAAAGTATCCGAACACTATGGTTGATTATAGAATTCAGAAAAATTATCTGACAAAGATTTTTTTTAGAAATTAATGATCTGGCAACCTTCGTGTCACGTGACACGAAGGTTCCCAGATCACTAATTTCTAAAAAAAACCGTTGCTAGATATTTTTTTTTTAATTCTGTAATCAACATAGTATTCGGATACTTTTTTGAGCGACTGTAGGTGGGCATATTATTTTGATACTAGATCGTGTGGACTCACTCACGGAAATATTGAGCGGGTGCAGTTACCGTTCACAGCAAACTGGAGCGTGTGCAGTAACTGCACACGCTCCAGTTTGCTGTGAACGGTAACTGGAGCGTGTACAGTTGCTGTACACGCTCCAGATATTTTTCCTGAATTCTGTAATCAACCATAGTGTTCGGATACTTTTTTGAGCGACTGTACTCCTAGCTTTTACAGGCCTTCTAGTACAAGGACATGCCTTATTAAGACCGAAGTGACACGTGACACGAAGGTTGCCAGATCACTAATTTCTAAAAAAAATCTTTGTCAGATATTTTTTCTGAATTCTGTAATCAACCATAGTGCTCGGATACTTTTTTTTTGAGCGATTGTACTTCCCTGGATCGTTTTCAAAGTCTGCAGTCCTGTTGTAATCTTGTTTACTTATGTATAAGTGGAATCCTAGCTTTGTGCAGTCGAGTACCTTGGGTACTGCTCATGGGTTAATCTTCTCACGAGCAGTCTCACAGTCTTCCCAACTCTCACTTCCCCCTTCTAGCCAAAATCCTGTTCACTTGCTTCAGACAACCCTCACTGGGCACCTACCGTGGATGTTTACAAGCTAACAGGTTGTGGCACCGCGTGCCTTTCGCATACACGTGCAACGAAGCGCCCCCGCAGTTAGCCGATTAAGGCACACACGTAATTACAATAACTCGGTGCTAATAATAAATCTCGGCTTGGCGATCCGTGTCGGAAGGGAGCGCTCAGAGTAACCTTAGTCTGCGAACGGCTCAGTCAAAACAATCCTTCCACTCTGGCTGGCTTTGAAGCGGTATCATTTCTGTTAATTAGCGTCCGATAATTTCATCTTGAAGAGCAACGCAGTTAGCCAGCAAGCGGAGGGCGGGCGGGCACCACGGATATGCCTTTCGAAACGTGCAGCATGCAGCGCGCGGTACTTAATGAATGGTCGCGGGAAGTGTATAATTTGCCGCTGATGAAAAGTTGTGGATGACACGAAACACGGAGTTGAGCACGTGCCTGTAAAGAGGGCGTCGAAGCTTTGTAACAGTGAGAGTCAATCTGCGAATGATGTTAAGTGCAGATTAGCAACTAAGTGCTCCTGAGGTATTCAGTTCCAATTCTAACAGACATCCTATTTTCAAATATCTGCATATTTCAATCGTGTCAATAATTTCCTCTCGCTCTCTGGACATCTCTCCACATTCACTCATGAAATGAAGATATGCGCAATGCTGGTGAATTAGGTTCTTTGATCCCTGAAGGACACTTTTGTTCCCACAACGAACTAAATGACCAGGTCACGGAGGTCATTAGAACTCCACAAGTTCAGAGTTGAATAGGGAAAAGGAATTCATTGGATAACTGTTAGGAGACATGGAAATCTACCGTCAAGGCCATCCAGCGTGTTCTTTAACGTGCACCGGGTATGGCTCTCCCGCACACGGCGCCACGGCTTAACGTCCCATCCGACGGACGGTGGCATTTCCAAGCCCATCGGTGTCCCCTACTGACCATGGGCAGGGTGGAGAGTTTTGTAGAGATAAATCTCAACGCTGACCCAGCTGGGACTCGAACCTGGGAACTATAGATTATGAGCCTGGCGCGCTACCGACTGAGACACCCCCGCCCCCCGAAGGCTCAGAGAAGGTTGAGGGAGGGGACCCACTGGAACAGCTGTTGGGAGACAGATGGTATCCTCCCGTCAAGGCCATCCAGCGTGTTCTTTAACGTGCTCAGGGTATGGCTCTCCCGCACACGGGACCACGGCTTAACGTCCCATCCGACGGACGACGGCCTTTCCAAGCCCATCGGTGTCCCCCTATTGACCGTGGGTAGGGTGGAGAGTTTTGCGGAGATAAATCTCAACGCCGACCCAGCTGGGACTCGAACCTGGGAACTGCAGATTACGTACCCAGCGCGCTGCCGATTGAGCCACCTCCCCCCCCCCCCCCCCAACAAATGCAAGTACTGGATTCGAAACTGCGAACATCAGATTCCGAGCCTCGAGTGCTAAGTAGCCAAGAGTGTGGTAATTAGATCAAAAAAAAAATAAGAAAATGTCTATTTTCGTTACTTCTAGAGTTGCTTTAGCTTTGGGTTGCACTTTTTTTGCACACACTGGGCTAAATGGTCAGGTCACAAGGACCCCAAAGGCTCAGAGAAGATGGGGGGACGACTAGACAGCTGTTAGGAGATAGATGGAAACCTCCATTCAAGACCATCCAGCGTGTTCTTTAACGTGCGGAAGATGCGGCTCTCCTGCACCGAGACCACGGCTTTACATCCCATCCGATGGACGGCAGCCTTTCCTAGTCCTCAGATGCCCCTTTTCTGACCGATGGGAATTTAGAAGAGATAACTCTCAACGTTTACACAGATGGGGCGTGTCATGTCCCTCGAATTTTATATTTATTTATTTATTGTATATTTTTGTTATATTTTATTGTTGTATATATTTTTATGTGTTCTTTGAAATGTTTGTGCTGGGATGACTCACTGTTGTTGTTTTCGGGTCTGAAGCTTGCTGCTTGTTGAAGGAATCAAAGCCAGAAGTTGTTTATAGCCGTAAATGACTAGCCTAGGGGGCGCTAGTGCAGCGACGAGGCTAGGTAGGCGGTAGATTTGAAACATTAGTCTGTGCGTAGCTGTCGAACGAAGAAGGTCGTTGCGACACGCGTTAAAAGGGACGCCGCCTTTCTCAAAGTAACCCTTGAAGTGAGGGTATGATTCCAAGAGGGAATCGAGATTCTTGGAGAATCTGTCTTTTTATTTCTGTGGATTCAGAGGAACCACAGTGTAGGCAAAGGTTGGTTATCCTTTCGCCGAGGTTGAGGTCTGTAAAGTGAGAATTTGCAGAGTGTGCGATTCTCCACCTGATAAATTAATATTTGCAGCAGCAAAGGTGCATGGAGTGGAACTCATTCCCAGCACGTAGCTATATATATTGTGAATAAAACTTTGTCGTCCCTATCTACTCTCGTGCAGTTAACTGATGGACAGTTCCTATTCTTCAATCGTCACAGTAAAGTTGAGGCGTACAGTGGCACGGGCGTAAAACCCTCGAATCTGTAAATTCACCGAAGTGAACTAAGTAGTAATTTCATCGTCCCTCTCCTCCTGTGCGGACCGGGTCATCACATCTGGCCCAGTTGAATAGGATCCGAACCGAAGGGGTCACAGGGACTCGAACCTGGGAATTACAGATTACAAGCCTTGCGTTCTACCGACTGAGCCAGTCTCCTACCCACTTTAGTTATAGAAAGTGTTGCCAGAATAATGGACCTGATGTGTTTCTAGGGAAAGTTTCATTTATTAGAGGAGCAGTTTTGATTCCCTCTGCCGCTGAGATTTTTCTGCAATAGGCAATCCATCCTTGAGCATTATTATCATTTCTACTTGTACTGGTGTAGCTCATTGGTATTGGGGAGACTGTGAGACTGTGCAGTCGAGATTTCGACAATTGTCATTGATCATGTGATTGATACAGGGTTGGGTTGGGTTGTTTTACCTCTGAGCGGCACTTTTTTGCACACCATGGGCTAAATGGCCAGGTCACATGGACCCCGAAGGCTCAGAGAAGATTGGGGGAAGGGACCCACTGGAACAGCTGTTGGGAGACAGATGGTAGCCTCCCGTCAAGGCCATCCAGCGTGTTCTTTAACGTGCACAGGGTATGGATCTCCCGCACACGGGGCCACGGCTTAACGTCCCATTCGACGGATGGTGGCCTTTCCAAGCCCATCGGTGTCCCTTACTGACCGTGGACAGGGCGGGGAATTTTGCGGAGATAAATCTCAACGCTGACCCAGCTGGGACTCGAACCTGGGAACTACAGATTACGAGCCTGGCGCGCTACCGACTGAGCCACCCCCGCCCATTGATACAGGAAATGGGGGAAAAAATAACTAAAAAATATAGTTAAATCACTAATATTGTGTTGGATTTTCCACGTGAGTCATTACAGCCTGTATGCATTGCAGCATAGAGTCTGAAAGTCAGCAGGAGGTATACGATACCATTCATCCACAAGATGCGTGATCGATTCCCACTTGTTCAATGGAGCTGGAAAACGCTGCCTGAGACGTCGTTCCATAAATTCCCGTAGATTTTCCAGTCGGCTGATATCTTGTGGCTGCGGTGCCCATGGGATGTGAACACGTTCAGTGTCATGCTCCTCAAACCACTGGATGACCACATGTTCTCTGTGGAGGGGAGCATTGTCATCTTTCACGATGGCAATGCTCCCATCCGCAGAGCATATCCACAGAGCACATGTCATCTTTCAGGATAACAGTGTTCCCACTCACAGAGTACGTGTCAGCTTTCAGGATGACAATGCTCCCATCCACAGAGTACGTGTCATCTTTCAGTATGACAATGCTCCCATCCACAGAGTACCTGTCATCTTTCAGTATGACAATGCTCCCATCCACAGAGTACGTGTCATCTTTCAGGATGACAATGCTCCCATCCACAGAGTACCTGTCATCTTTCAGGATGAAAATGCTCCCTTCCACAGAGTACGTGTCATCTTTCAGGGTGACATGTGCTCTGTGTTTTTCTTCCCTTCCTTTCATGTTTCATGCCTTCTTCTTCCCTTCCTTGCACATTTCATGCCTTCTTCTTCCCTTCTTTGCATCTTTCATTCCTTCTTCTTTGCACGTTTCATGACTTCTTCCCCTCCTTGCATGTTTTATGCCTTCTTCTTCCCTTCTTTGCATGTTTCATGCCTTCTTCTTCTTCCCTTCTTTGCATATTTCATGCCTTCTTCTTCCCCTCCTTGCATGTTTCATGCCTTCTTCTTCCCTTCCTTGCATGTTTCATGCCTTCTTCTTCCCTTCCTTGCATGTTTCATGCCTTCTTCTTCCCCTCCTTGCATGTTTCATGCCTTCTTCTTCCCCTCCTTGCATGTTTCATGCCTTCTTCTTCCCTTCTTTGCATATTCATGTCTTCTTCTTCCCTTCTTTGCATGTTTCATGCCTTCTTCTTCTTCCCCTCCTTGCATGTTTTATGCCTTCTTCTTCCCTTCTTTGCATATTCATGCCTTCTTCTTCCCTTCTTTGCATGTTTCATGCCTTCTTCTTCTTCCCTTCTTTGCATATTTCATGCCTTCTTCTTCCCCTCCTTGCATGTTTCATGCCTTCTTCTTCCCTTCCTTGCATGTTTCATGCCTTCTTCTTCCCCTCCTTGCATGTTTCATGCCTTCTTCTTCCCTTCCTTGCACATTTCATGCCTTCTTCTTCCCTTCTTTGCATCTTTCATTCCTTCTTCTTTGCACGTTTCATGACTTCTTCCCCTCCTTGCATGTTTTATGCCTTCTTCTTCCCTTCTTTGCATATTCATGCCTTCTTCTTCCCTTCTTTGCATGTTTCATGCCTTCTTCTTCTTCCCTTCTTTGCATATTTCATGCCTTCTTCTTCCCCTCCTTGCATGTTTCATGCCTTCTTCTTCCCTTCCTTGCATGTTTCATGCCTTCTTCTTCCCTTCCTTGCATGTTTCATGCCTTCTTCTTCCCCTCCTTGCATGTTTCATGCCTTCTTCTTCCCTTCTTTGCATATTCATGTCTTCTTCTTCCCTTCTTTGCATGTTTCATGCCTTCTTCTTCTTCCCCTCCTTGCATGTTTTATGCCTTCTTCTTCCCTTCTTTGCATATTCATGCCTTCTTCTTCCCTTCTTTGCATGTTTCATGCCTTCTTCTTCTTCCCTTCTTTGCATATTTCATGCCTTCTTCTTCCCCTCCTTGCATGTTTCATGCCTTCTTCTTCCCTTCCTTGCATGTTTCATGCCTTCTTCTTCCCCTCCTTGCATGTTTCATGCCTTCTTCTTCCCTTCCTTGCACATTTCATGCCTTCTTCTTCCCTTCTTTGCATCTTTCATTCCTTCTTCTTTGCACGTTTCATGACTTCTTCCCCTCCTTGCATGTTTTATGCCTTCTTCTTCCCTTCTTTGCATATTCATGCCTTCTTCTTCCCTTCTTTGCATGTTTCATGCCTTCTTCTTCTTCCCTTCTTTGCATATTTCATGCCTTCTTCTTCCCCTCCTTGCATGTTTCATGCCTTCTTCTTCCCTTCCTTGCATGTTTCATGCCTTCTTCTTCCCCTCCTTGCATGTTTCATGCCTTCTTCTTCCCTTCCTTGCACATTTCATGCCTTCTTCTTCCCTTCTTTGCATCTTTCATTCCTTCTTCTTTGCACGTTTCATGACTTCTTCCCCTCCTTGCATGTTTTATGCCTTCTTCTTCCCTTCTTTGCATATTCATGCCTTCTTCTTCCCTTCTTTGCATGTTTCATGCCTTCTTCTTCTTCCCTTCTTTGCATATTTCATGCCTTCTTCTTCCCCTCCTTGCATGTTTCATGCCTTCTTCTTCCCTTCCTTGCATGTTTCATGCCTTCTTCTTCCCCTCCTTGCATGTTTCATGCCTTCTTCTTCCCTTCCTTGCACATTTCATGCCTTCTTCTTCCCTTCTTTGCATCTTTCATTCCTTCTTCTTTGCACGTTTCATGACTTCTTCCCCTCCTTGCATGTTTTATGCCTTCTTCTTCCCTTCTTTGCATATTCATGCCTTCTTCTTCCCTTCTTTGCATGTTTCATGCCTTCTTCTTCTTCCCTTCTTTGAATATTTCATGCCTTCTTCTTCCCCTCCTTGCATGTTTCATGCCTTCTTCTTCCCTTCCTTGCATGTTTCATGCCTTCTTCTTCCCTTCCTTGCATGTTTCATGCCTTCTTCTTCCCCTCTTTGCATGTTTCATGCCTTCTTCTTCCCTTCCTTGCACATTTCATGCCTTCTTCTTCCCTTCTTTGCATCTTTCATTCCTTCTTCTTTGCACGTTTCATGACTTCTTCCCCTCCTTGCATGTATTATGCCTTCTTCTTCCGTCGCACGTACACGCCTCTCTTTACCGTAAAAAGACAGATTTTCTCAAACCTTGGTGTCTCCATTTTTCTATCCGTAACCTGTAGGTCATTCACCAATGATTTATGAAAACTGTGAAAACATCAACTGCGCATTCTCATAGTCTCCCAGCTGTTACTCATGACATACACTGGTAGACACAAGTTAACAAGACCCGCTGAATTTCATTGAGACTGGGTATAGTAAAAATTTTCAGATAATGTGACTTCGGTTCTAAATCAAGTTTTACTCTTTCTTTATTCTTTTCTTTTGTGTAGTGGTACCCGGAAGTACGTCAGCATAGTCAGAACACCCCTGTGATCCTGTGCGGCTGCCAAAGTGACCTTCGGACAGACACTGAAACCATCTGCAGACTGGCGAAGATGAAACTGGTGCCTGTCACATCTGAGCAGGTGAGACCATGATGTCGGCACATATTTAGGATCAGACTGAAGCGAGTCTTTAAAAAAAATGCTTCAGAGAAATAAAAATGCAAAAGAAAAATAAATCTTATTTTTACCGCATGTATTTGAAAAGCAAAAGATTATATGATTATAATTTGAAAAAAAATATTCTATAAATGCTATATGATTAAATGAGAATCATATTGGTTAACGAAAGAAATAATCACATTATCGTTATTCAATTATTCAATTAGAGTTTTTAATAAGAATGATTTCAGAATCTATTTTTCGTCTCTCGTAATGAAAATATCATCAGGCAATGTGCTTACACAGAGGTCTTAAAATGATTCCGTAGATAATCATTGTAAGAGAGGCAGTACAGTCGCTGAAAAAAATATCCGAACACTATGGTTGATTACAGAATTCAGAAAAAATATCTGGCAATGATTTTTTTTTAGAAATTAGTGATCTGGCAACCTTGGTGTCACGTGACACGAAGGTTGCCAGATCACTAATTTCTAAAAAAAATCGTTGCCAGATATTTTTTCTGAAAAGATGGGTTGGGTTGTTTTACCTCTGAGCGGCACTTTTTTGCACACCATGGGCTAAATGGCCAGGTCACATGGACGCCGAAGGCTCAGAGGGTTGAAGGAGGGGACCCACTGGAACAGCTGTTGGGAGACAGATGGTAGCCTCTCGTCAAGGCCATCCAGCGTGTTCTTTAACGTGCACAAGGTATGGCTCTCCCGCACACGGGGCCACGGCTTAAAGTCCCATCCGACGGATGGCGGTGTTTCCAAGCCCATCGGTGTCCCCTATTGACCGTGGGCAGGGCGGGGGAATTTTTGCGGAGATAAATCTCAACGCTGACTCAGCTGGGACTCGAACCTGGGAACTACAGATTACGAGCCTGGCGCGCTACCGACTGAGCCACCCCCGCCCCCTGAAAAAATGACGAAGCACACAGGTTTCAAAAGGTGACAAAGCCACAGATTAATTTTCAGTACGTAAGTAAAATTACCCAATTTGAATATCAGCTACCTTGACTCTAAATCTCTATACAATTTATAAAATTGAATAATGCAAAATAACAATATGTATTGTTCTTTAAGCAGGACACCTGTGCTATTATCCTACCGAGGCCATTTAATCTTCGTCTAAGCCAGTGGTTCTCAACCTTTTATGCTTCACGTACCCCCTGAAAATGTGGATGTAACTGGCGTACCCCTTGTATAGATAGGGGCGGGGTTGGCTCAGTCGGTAGCGTGCCAGGCTCGTAATCTGTAGTTCCCAGGTTCGTCCCAGCTGGGTCAGCGTTGAGACTTATCTCCGCAAAATTCCCCGTCCTGCCCACGGTCAGTAGGGGACACCGATGGGCTTAGAAAGGCCGCCGTCCGTCGTGAAAACTTAGAAAGGCCGCCGTCCGTAAATGGGACGTTAAGTCGTGTTTCGACGAATTGCAATGAAAATCGCAGCGAAAAATGATAAATCATTGTTCGCATCCCGTGTGCCGGAGAGCCATACCCTGTGCACGTTAAAGAACACGCTGGATGGCCTTGACGGGAGGCTACCATCTGTCTCCCAACAGCTGTTTCAGTGAGTCCCCTCCCCCAACCTCCTCTGAGCCTTCGGTGTCATGTGACCTGGCCATTTAGCCCATGGTGTGCAAAAAAGTGCCGCTCAGAGGTAAAACAATCCAACCCAACTTTACTATTATGCATTATCTTTCTTATCCCTGAGAACGTTATAGCAATAAAAGTATTTATTTACGGGTCTGGTAGCAATTATAATCCAGGCTTATGTATCATTGCGCAAACCGTAGCGTTGAAATTCGCTCGCTTATTTTTTTTTCCATTGCAATTCGTCGTTCCAACTCGATATTCTCGAGTTAAAAAGAAAAAAGAGGCGGAATAAGAAAAGGAAATAAAACGAAAGTTACATTTCACTTTAAATTGATGAGACTAATGAATGAAATGGAGGAATGAAAAAAAAAAACGTTAAAACACACACACACAAAAACGAACAACTGACAGCAATTAATTACAGCAGGAAAATACGGAGTTTTGTGAGTGGTAGGAAATATTGTTTCGGACGGATTTTAATTAAAATAGGTTAATGTTTCCTTGTTCGCACATTTGCACGAGGAGGGAAGAACGAATAATGAAAAGGACCGGAAACAAGAAGAAGAGAAAAGGTTTCCAGAGAATCTGAAAAGAAGAAAAGTCTGAAAACATTTTTTTTTCCTTACCTAATTGAAAGCGTAAAATAGGTCACTGGAAAGTAAGGCTATTTTGTTCGGATTTTATGCAATGGGAACTGATCTACGTCTGCTACATGTCATGTATCCGTTGCTATAGCAACTGCTCGCAATTTAGGTGTTCTTTTGCTGCTGGGCGATTGGGTTGTAAACAAAAGGATCTGCCTTTGCAAATAAATTGCGTTGTCTTTGCTTGTCGGACGCGCACTAAGCCAATTGGATCCGACCATTGTCTTGCCTTCACTCCATCTTCCTTCTTCCCATTGTTCGCATCTCTTGCCTGTCTTTGCGGTTCTTGCCTGTTCTTCGGCGAAAGGGATGAAACACCGCAGAAGCGATGCTTTTATTTGGCACCATCGCACACTGCGAGGAATCGCGTCCTAAAAAATCTCTACGCAAGAATTAAGAAACAAAGGAACAGATGTATTTTTTTTTTAAATGACTGACCTACATTCTTGTAGATGGGATTTTTTTTCAGGCAAAAGGAAAGTTGTGTTTTAGTGAGCAGAGGCATCCGATTCTGCTTGATCTTTTTGCTTTATCTCTGAGTTGCATTTCTACACACACAATGAGTTAAAGGGTCAGGTTGCAAAGACCCCAGATTGGATCAGAGAAAGTTTAGGAAGGATATCCAACATACAGAGTGTACGGACTCTCCTGCACAAGGGACCTCGGCTTTTGCTAGAGATTCCCAGGTTCGAGTTCCAGATGGGTCAGCGTTGAGATTTATCTCCGCAAAAATCCCCGCCCTGCCCACGGTCAGTAGGGGACACCGATTGGCTTGGAAAGGCCGCCGTCCGTCGGATGGGAAGTTAAGCCGTGGCCCCGTGTGCGGAAGAGCCCATACCCGGTGCACATTAAAGAACACGCTGGATGGCCTTGACGGGAGGCTACCATCTGTCTCCCAACAGCTGTTCCAGTGGGTCCCCTCCCCCAACCTCCTCTGAGCCTTCGGGATCCATGTGACCTGGCCATTTAGCCCATGGTGTGCAAAAAAGTGCCGCTCAGAGGTAAAACAACCCAACGTTAAACAACACGCTGGATGGGCTTGACGGGAGGCTACCATCTGTCTCCCAACAGCTGTTCCAGTGGGTCCCCTCCCCCAACCTTCTCTGAGACTTCGGGATCCATGTGACCTGGCCATTTAGCCCATGGTGTGCAAAAAAGTGCCGCTCAGAGGTAAAACAACCCAACAACCCAGGGCTCGAACTCATGGGTAAAGGCCCCGGATAAGGCATGACCGTGTTGTTTTTCTGCTGAGGTCCTGCCATCCTCACAGACCTTCTATTATCACAAATAAACTGACAGGCTCCTGTCAGACATCTGTGGCAAGCAGCTGCTTGAGGGGGTATTTATTTATTACTTTTTATTTATTAAAGATTTAAATAAATACTCACTTTGAACTTTTAAGACATAATTTAAAATTCATTAAATTATACACTCTTAATCTATCGTAGAAAATTACAAGCATTTTGGAAGAAGATAGAACAATTGAATTTAGGTGTTCTTATGTTACTTTTTTTCTTCAAAAGCTGGAATGATTCTGTATATCTGTTCGTAGGGGATGAGAGAGGATGCTTATGAGTCTCCTCCCTCTGCATTCTGGCTCTCCTCTTGTCTTCATTTGTTCATACTTTATTTCATTCCATTTAAAGATACATTTACATGGAAAACTTGTATCACTTCCTGTAACAGAGAAGAATGATTTGTTAATTTCTGGATTTGAATAAATATGCTATTACTTAACTGTTTCTCAAAACATAACTGCTTAGTTTATATATATATAAATACCTCCTCAAGCAGCTGCTTGACCACAGAGGTCTGACAGGAGCCTGTCAGTTTAATACGCCATAGTATAGGGACCTGTGAGGATGAGGATGGCGTGTCCTCAGCAGATTTTTTGCCAACTGCACGTGGTGTTCACCCTCCCAGATACTGCTTAACTTCGGTGATCGGAAGAGAACAGATATTTTCAGCATGGTACAGTCGCTCAAAAAAGTATCCGAACGCCATGCTTGATTACAGAATTCAGAAAAAATATCTGGCAACGATTTTTTTCGAAATGAGTGATCTGGCAAACTTCGTGTCACGCCATGGTTGATTACAGAATTCAGAAAAAATATTTGGCAACGATTTTTTTTCGAAATTAGTGATCTGGCAACCTTCGTGTCACGTGACACGAAGGTTGCCAGATCACTAATTTCGAAAAAAATCGTTGCCAGATATTTTTTCTGAATTCTGTAATCAACCATGGCGTTCGGATATTTTTTGAGCAACTGTACTGCCGTTGGTATATATATATATGCATAAATATTTAAATTTGTGTTATATATAACGAAGAGTTTTATGTATCTGAAGTTGATTATTAGAGACCTAAGTATTATTATATTATAAACACGTGCATTTAAACTACTACCAACTGATTCGTGTTTGCTTTAAGTGGTAGAGAAGTGAGCCACGGGAACTTTTTCTGACTTAAGTATATCAGTGAAACAAATACGGGAGAAAATTGCATACCGATTTTTAATTTGTTGTCTGCAACAGAAACATCGATTTTGAATGCAAAAAGCTATTTCAACTATTTATATTTCGAGAATCGAAAGTTGTATGAAATGAATGGCAATTTAAAAGGAATTTGGTATATTTCAGAATGGCGATAAAAAATATTCTATAATGCTTACGTAAAGTCACCTGAACACTGTGACATGTGCAATGGATGCTGTTTAATATCGTGTCTTGTGTGGGGCGGGGGTGGCTCAGTCGGTAGCGCGCCAGGCTCGTAATCTGTAGTCCCAGCTGCGTCAGCGTTGAGATTTATCTCCGAAAAAATTCCCTGCCCTGCCCACGGTCAGTAGGGGACAACGGTGGGCTTGGAAAGGCCGCCGTCCGTCGGATGGGACGTTAAGCCGTGGCCCGTGTGCGGGAGAGCCATACCCTGTGCACGTTAAAGAACACGCTGGATGGCCTTGACGGGAGGCTACCATCTGTCTCCCAACAGCTGTTCCAGTGGGTCTCCTCCCCCAACCTTCTCTGAGCTTTCGGGGTCCATGAGCGTCCATGTGACCTGGCCATTTAGCCCATGGTGTGCAAAAAAGTGCCGCTCAGAGGTAAAACAACCCAACCCAATCGTGTCTTGTGACATTAGAACTTGCTGTCCTTAATGGATTAGAGTTGTACAGTAGCATTAGGTTACTGTAGAAGAACAAAAAAAAAACAATGTTTTGATGCCAAACAGCCTTATATTGTATATAATACCAATATTGTTGGCGCTATAAAAATTCTGTTCTTAGGCTATTGGCAACGATTTCGGAGACAAAAAATGTTTCCCGAAGATCGTCGAGGAGTCTATCAAGGCAATTATTATAGACTCTTATAGAAGGGCCAGGGTTATGATCTGGGCAGGTATTTCACTGGGTTGTTTCAACTTAGAGAAACAGGTTTTTTGCTTACAATGGGCTAAATAGCCAGGTCACAAGGACCCCAAGTTGCTCAGAATAGTTTGTAGAACGGGACTCTCTAGGCAACTGTTAGCAGAAGTAGAAGCCTCTCTTTAAGGCCATCCAGCGTGTTCTTTAACATGAACAAGTTATAGCTCTCCAGTACAAAGTTATGGCTCTCCAGAACAAAGTAATGGCTCTCCAGTACAAAGTTATGAATCTCCAGTACAAAGTTATGGCTCTCCAGTATAAAGTACCACGTCTTAACGTCTCCTTCGACGGACAGCGGCCTTTCCAAACCCATCATTGTCATCTTTCTCATTGAGGTCAGGGTGACGGTTAGCGGCGATAAATCTCAATACCCTCACAGTTGGGAATCGAACCTGGTATTATTCGCCTGGCAATCTACCGATTGAGCTAACCAAGCCTCGTTCCACTGGGTGCTAGCACAGATCTGTACATCGCCATGATGACGACTAAGAAGTACAGAAATTAGATCTTCCATTACGACTAAGAGGTACAGTCGTTTAAAAAAGTATCCGAACAGTATGGTTGATTAAAAAATTTCAGAAAAAATATCTGGCAACGTTTTTATAGAAATTAGTGATCTGCCAACTTTCGTGTCACGTGACACGAAGGTTGGCAGATCACTAATTTCTAAAAAAGTTGCCAGATATTTTTTCTGAATTTTTTTAATCAACCATAGTGTTCGGATACTTTTTTGAGCGATTGTAGGTGGTCATATTGTTTTGATACTAGATCGTGTGGGCTCACTCACGGAAATATTGAGCGTGTGCAGTTACCGTTCAGAGCAAACTGGAGCGTGTGTAGTAACTGCACTCGCTCTAGCTTGTCGTGAACGGTAACTGGAGCGTGTACAGTTGCTGTACACGCTCCAGATATTTTTTCTGAATTTTTTTAATCAGCCATAGTGTTCGGATACTTTTTTGAGCGACTGTACAGAAATTCGACCTTCCACCCTTATGTGCGGCCATATGCAGATCCAATAGGGGACAATTTCATATTCTTCGACGATAACGCCCATCACCCAGAGAGCTCTACTAGTCAAAGAAGCCCTAACGATGAACAACATTAGCCATATGGAGTGGCCAGCAAGTTCTGAGCACAATCCCATAAAGCATGGTTGCTCCAGGGAAAGTGGGTTTTAGAAAAGGAAATCTATGGAAGGTGTATTGCATCCCTCGATTTCCATTATCGGATCCACGAGGAGTTGCAAGTGCCCCTTGCACGTGAATGACACCTCATACCTACATTTTCACAATAACCTGATATTCATTATGAAACGCCATTACTTTCCTTTGAGAGGTGATCACATATCTCATTAGCCTTCAATTTGTATGCTAGCTGGGATGTTACTTTCTACCTTATTGACACAATTGTGATATTTTCAGGGACAGGTGAATGGAACTTTTGTTGCGATTTCGATATTGATTCAATTTCATCTACAGACACTTCCTCCTCAACTTTCGTGCATATTGATCGAGCGATATTTGTATTACTATTTTTTTTTATCCAAAATGACATTCACAAATGGAATTTAATTTTTTAACCCAATATCTTATTAAAATCGTCCACTGAAATAAATATAATAATAATTTTTAATAATAATTTAATAATTTATTTCCATACTCATTTACAGAAACATTACACACAAAAATTTGCCATCAGTTGGGTTGGGTTGTTTTACCTCTGAGCGGCACTTTTTTGCACACCATGGGCTAAATGGCCAGGTCACATGGACCCCGAAGGCTCAGAGAAGGTTAGGGGACGGGACCCACTGGAACAGCTGTTGGGAGACAGAGGTAGCCTCCCGTCAAGGCCATCCAGCGTGTTCTTTAACGTGCACATGGTATGGCTCTCCCGCCCACGGGGCCACGGCTTAAATGTCCCATCCGACAGATGGCGTCCTTTCCAAGCCCATCAGTGTCCCCTATTGACCGTGGGCACGGCGGGGAGTTTTGCGGAGATAAATCTCAACGCCGATTCAGCTGGGACTCGAACCTGGGAACTACAGATTACGAGCCTGGCGCGCTAATTTGCCATCAGATTTGTATGGAAACTTCAAAAGGAAATAATATAAAATAAACGATTAAGAAATTTAAAATATACAAAACTGACAGAAACATACACTTAACAAGTATCTCTGTATAATCTAGGAGTTACAAAACAACTCTTACAGATTAAATAATAAATACCCCCTCAAGCAGCTGCTTGCCACAGAGGTCTGACAGCAGCCTCTCAATTTAATACGCCATATAAAAACAAAATTCTACTGTAAACGAAAAATCTTTGGAAATGGTAAAAAAAAACTAAGAAATTACATTAAAAACGTTTGTAATATAATCAGTATTTACCAAATAAAATTTGGCTTTTTTCTTAAAATTACATTCATTTTTTTCTTCTTCTTTTATGCTATTAGGTAAAGAAATATATAATTTTGGTGCAATAAAATTAAAATGCTTATTATTTAAATTATAATTATTTCTTTTTTTGATTTCACAACATGAAACATGTTTCTAGAAAATCTGGTATCGTATGGGATGAACCGTTTTTCGATCCAATTGTTGTTTTTATGTAGAAACAGAAGACTTCTATGGAAATATAATTTTCTCAATAAATAATATCATTGCTTATGTAATGATAACTAGTTTTACAATTTTATTTTGTAATTTCACTAGATGGAGTAGGTTTGATATATAATCTCCCCCCCCCCCAAAAAAAAAGTGATTCCATAGCTTAAAATTGAATGAACCGAAGAGAAATAAACTATAGTTAACAACTTGTTACAGTAACATGTTTTAAGATAATATAACTTATACAAAATAAATCTTAATTTTTTACACACTGTATCCACATGTTCCTTCCATTTTAGATTTCGTCCTTTCAATTTTCTTCGGTTTTGAAAAAAAAGTGTTTTAAGACAATCGTTACCAGCAGGGTCTGCTGTTAGATACTCCAGCTTCAATAAAATTTAAATATTAGAAGAAATCTTAGAAAAATATATTATTTTCAAAGTTAGAGATCTCTGAATATGGCTTTCACATAAAATTCGAAAAGCTAAGTGTATAGTTAATGTAAACTGTAACTGTAAATGTGTCAGTGTATAGTTGAAGCAAATGTGTATGCGTATTTATATATATAAAGTGTGTATGTAATTACCTTTTAAACTTTATCCTAGAGTCATCTACATATTACGGATATATATATATAGCATCCCTATTACTGGTATATTTTGCAGCATGAAAAAGAACTTTTAACCTCTTATATTAAATAACCATTCCTCCTAAAAGAGTATCTGATAGCATTCTCTCTCTGTTCCCACAGGCCTTGGGCGTTTCCCGCCAAATCAGTGCCACGACCTACGTCGAAACGTCTTCTCGTCTCTGCACTCGGAGCGCGAGGGATGCGTTCGAAATCTCGGCCCTTGCTGCCTTGGGAAAGTTGAACAAGAACCACGTGGCCCTGCAGAGGAGCGCCGGAGCTCTGACGACGAGGGGCAAGTTAAAGAACAAAGTGGACCTCAAAGACGACCTGCGGGACCGGACACGGAACTGCTCTCTGATGTAGCGGTGGCACAAGTGGGGGTGGGGACGAACTGATTTCCTGAATCTCGAGCTCCAAATCTCAGAGGCGATACAAGGCGATCTTAGGATAAGACCACACAAAAAGCGGGTTAGCGTTATGAACGTTAACAAACTTTCTGTCGTCTTGAAACAAAACCATTACTGAAGACGTAATGGCCTTAGAGAAAACTGGAGCGTTATTAACTGCACACCCTCCTGTTTGCTGTGACGTCACCTCTGTCGTTGACAATGGTTTTGTTTCAAGACGCCAGAAAGTTTGGAAACGTTAGCAACACTAAATCGCTTTCTGTGTGGCCTTTCCCTTAGCGACGTCGTGAGCACGAGTGGGCCTCGAGAAATGGGATGAAGAGGAAACTGTGATTGGTTTCCACGCGCCTGCACACGAAGTAGACGATTGTGTGTCCTGTTGCGTCATGAGAGGCGACTGGTAGAAAAACGAGGAACGAAAGTGTGAGCCAAAATAAATGACTAGAAAGAACGTAAGAGAAGTACTGTCCTGGTAGAATGATTAAATTTACAGAACGAAATAGCTTCTCCCTCATTTTCTTTTAACGATTGATTTCGCATCGGGTATCACATCCTTTCCACCAATCCCAAATTCAGTCTTTTAATGCTCTGATTTTTTAACGATATTTAAAGTCACTAATATTTTGATTTGGAAATTAGAAGTTTTTAAATGCTTTTTAAACAATTTTAAGTTTCTGAAGTACATTTTTTGCTCTCAGAGAGTATTTTTTTCTAACACACGATTAAAAAATCTCTTCTGGTGAAATATAGACTGTTTATTTTCAAAAGAGAGAAAAAAAGTTTAACGTCTCCCCCTCCCAAGTCTCCCAGGGGTAGTAAACAAAACACACTGCCAATAAAATCCATTTAACTACTTAACTTAAATATCACACTTCTTTTATAAGTAGACTGTTTGCAATATTAGTTAAAAGTTTTGTCATTTTTCTAAATTTAGCCCTCTTGAACTGAATAAATTCGTAATAATAAATTTTTTTTTGAAAAAAAACGAATATTAACATTTTTAGCAATACAGTCGCTCAAAAAAGTATCCGAACACTACGGTTGATTACAGAAATCAGGAAAAATATCTGGCAACGATTTTTTTTAGAAATTAGTGATCTGGCAACCTTCGTGTCACGTGATTACAGAATTCAGGAAAAATATCTGGAGCGTGTACAGCAACTGTACACGCTCCAGTTACCGTTCACAGCAAACTGGAGCGTGTGCAGTTACTGCACACGCTCCAGTTTGCTGTGAACGGTAACTGCACACGCTCAATATTTCCGTGAGTGAGTCCACACGATCTAGTATCAAAATAATGACCACCTACAGTCGCTCAAAAAAGTATCCGAACACTATGACACGAACACGAAGGTTGCCAGATCACTAATTTCTAAAAAAAAATCGTTGCCAGATATTTTTCCTGAATTCTGTAATCAACCATGGTGTTCGGATACTTTTTTGAGCGACTGTACCCGTCTAACAAAAAAAAAAGAATATTTTCATCTTTTAAGTCAAAAACGTTGAATGTCTATGACAGATAGAAGAGAAAATGAATCAAAGCTAATAATACTGAACACTATTACGATTGTTATTACTATTAAATAAATAAAAATAATAAATACCCCCTCAAGCAGCTGCTTGCCACAGAGGTCTGACAGGAGCCTGTCAGTTTATATGCCACAGTAGGAGATCTGAGAGGATGGCAGGACCTCAGCAGAAAAACGACACACACACATCCATGCCTAATCCGGGGCTCGAACCCCAGGTCCCTTAGATCAGTAGCCAAGCGTGCTAACCACTCGGCCACGGGACGGCTTATTACTATTAAATTGCTATAAATTATCTATTTCATTCCTTATAAACATCCATAACAGCGATATAAATGAGAAAAAAAACTTCCCAAGTGGTTGCTTGTAACAGGGGTTTGACAGAAACCTGTTTTACTTTAATAAGCCACAAATAAGATCTGTGAGGAAGATGAGATCTTGTAGAAGGATAACATCGTACGTTAAATTCGATTCTGTATTAAACGACATATTATGCTAAGAAAACAGCGCCTCAGACACTGGACGCTTGCTGCTTAATGCGCCTATTATAAAATCACGGGATATTTTTAGATTACACCCATTGAGAGATAATTCCCAGCACCTATTTTAGGACTCACGATTAACTATAACCATATACGCGGAATCAGAAGACCCTCTATGGGCGCACAACCATTGGCTCATTTTGTTCAATCCCTTGATTACAAACTAAAAGAAGAGGGAGTCTCTTTATATTGAATCATTTATTTAAAATATTGTTTATGTAATTTAATAACGTGACCTTAAGGCTGTTTTCGATTTTAAAGGAAGATAATAATTGACCATATCAAGAAACACAATCGAGCCGGAAAAATGTAAAAAGGGGTGGGGTGGGGTGGGGGGCGAAAGACTGGATTTGCAATGCAGTATGACATTTCCCGCTTTTCTTTTACAGAAGGGGCGGGGATGGCTCAGTCGGTAGCGCGCCAGGCTCGTAATCTGCAGTTCCCAGGTTCGAGTCCCAGCTGGGTCAGCGTTGAGATTTATCTCCGCAAAATTCCCCGCCCTGCCCACGGTCAGTAGGGGACACCGATGGGCTTGGAAAGGCCGCCGTCCGTCGGATGGGACGTTAAGCCGTGGCTCCGTGTGCGGGAGAGACATACCCTGTGCACGTTAAAGAACACGCTGGATGGCCTTGACGTTAAAGAACACGCTGAATGGCCAGCTATTCCAGTGGGTCCCCTCCCATGTGACCTGGCCATTTAGCCCATGGTGTGCAAAAAAGTGCCACTCAGAGGTAAAAGAACCCAACCCAACCCTTTTACAGATCTTTGAAAACTTTTTTGAAATATGCACGAAATATAAATGGGTTTGATAATCTTTTGCTCTATTACCTTTATTTGCATTCTGAAACGTGTGGGGCGTGCCCCTTCCCCTACCTCTTAGATCCGGCCCTGATCATAATGATATAAAAGTGTGAGCACACGTGACACTAATTAGATTAATATCTTTGATCAGCTGATCAAAGATGCGCCATTCATAAGCATTCCATATCTCTGATGTGACGAAATGATGAAAACAGAAGTCCTGGTTCTATAGGAAGAGCGATAAACTAACTATTAATTATTCTCTTCTTATTTTAGTGTTTTCGGAGTTTTTCTTGCTTTTTCCGAATTTTTGAAAAATAGATTCAGGGGGTAAATATCGGATAATACCATGCGAAAAATCTCAGAAATTCATGTCACGACAAGCAAACGAAGGGTTTAGGAACGTTTAAAAATTTTCGTTTTAGGAGGAGATCGATTTGTCCAATCACAGAACTTGAACAAAAAAAAAATGGCTTCAAAGTCAATCATGATCAAGTTTTAAAATTTAAAAAAAAAACAGAATACGATCGTAATGATTAAGTTGAATTTTAAACCTGAAGAACATTAATTTCACACTAATAATTTAAAAGTTCTTATAGAATAAAGCAGTGTCTCGCAAACTTTTTTACTCTGCGGCACACTGAATCTAATTTTTTTCCGCGGCACACTAAATCCAATTTCTTTCTCGCGGCACACCTAAAAAAGAATAAAAGCAAACTATATAATCGTCATTATATTTGCGCTCTGTTGAAGTCATCAGCCTGGTTTTACTTGAAGATTTGCTCTCGTTCTTTAATTCATAACTCGGTGTTTGTTTTAAATATTTGTCCATTCTATGGCTTGAAATAATCAAAAATTAATACCAAAATTTGGAAAAAGCTTGATTAATACTTACAAGATCCCAGTTGATAAAATCTGAAAGATTTTTATTAAAGCACGTCGATAACACAAGTCAAGTCAAAACGAAATCTTTCGAATATCTAGTGTCAATTTGAAAATCTCTCGCGGCACACAGTTTGCGAGACACTGGAATAAAGGATATCTCAAATTATGGAACATTTAAGAATTTTTGAGAATGATTTGAATTAAACAGTGTTGAAGAGTCTCAGAATTTTTGCAGTGTAAACATTTAATCACTTTAATATATTTTTAATGAATCCCTAATTTTCTATGTAATGTGTAACAAAGAAATAACAGTTTTAATGGCAGTAGTACTAGCAGTCATACCAACAACAATAAAAAAAATATTTTATATATTTTGACTTGTTTTTTCAATCGTGTTTTATGCAAAGAATGAAAAATGTTCAGTTACATAAATGAACTATATTTTTTAAATACTAAGTTACTAATAAAAGTCAGTACGATTTAAAAATCTGAACTATCCAATTTCAGATTCAGACTTGTTCCTAACAAATAAATAAGTTAAATAACTTATGTTAGGGAACGATTGCATCAGTTGAAATCTTCCATCAATATTTTTTCGATCTACTGAAACTTCTGGTCACAGATTAGGCAATAGCTCGCACCAGTGCCGGATCTAAGGGGTGGGGTGGGGGGAGAGGTAGGGATCAAGGGTACCAACCTCCCCCCTCATTTTTAGAGAGCGATAATCTTTTTTTCGCACAGAAAATGTGATAAGCGATAAAAAATTTTAGCTTGTCTTTTTCCTATTTTAGAATGCTAGTAAGAGAAATAGAGAAATACTTTTTTGTAGTAAACATACCGTCTACTAAAAGGTCTAACACAGAAGTTGGCAATCTAAGGCACGCGAAGTTATTTCGAAGGGCACTTGTGATACATTATGCAATACAAAAATTTTCGGAAAATGTCATGCCACTGCCTAAACAATGATGTTATATCCCAAAGAAATAATTTGGCACACGCCATGGAAACGGTCGCTTACCCCTTCTTTAATATTCTTTCACTAATCATGTACTACTAATCACAATGTTGCTATTCAGATGTCTATAACTTTACCAATTAATAATGTCCCCCGATTTTCAGCTGGAACTTTGAGTAGTGTCAATTTGAAAATCTCTCGCGGCACACAGTTTGCGAGACACTGGAATAAAGGATATCTCAAATTATGGAACATTTAATAATTTTTGAGAGTGACCCACCCCTGGGGGTGGGGGCGGGGGTGGCTCAGTCGGTAGCGCGCCAGGCTCGTATCTGTAGTTCCCAGCTTCGAGTCCCAGCTGGATCAGCGTTGAGATTTATCTCTGCAAAATTCCCCGCCCTGCCCACGGTCAGTAGGGGACACCGATGGGCTTGGAAATGCCGCCGCCCGTCGGATGGGACGTTAAGCCGTGGTCCCGTGTGTGGGAGGGCCATACCCTGTGCACGTTAAAGAACACGCTGGATGGTCTTGACGGGAGGCTACCATCTGTCTCCCAACAGCTGTTCCAGTGGGTCCCCTCCCCCAACCTTCTCTGAGCCTTCGGGGTCCATGTGACCTGGCCATTTAGCCCATGGTGTGCAAAAAAGTGCCGCTCAGAGGTAAAACAACCCAACCCAAATAATACATTCCCTATACGAACTGTTTTAATCTTCATACTACTATAATTTTTTTTTGTATTCTCTAGATTGGCAAATATGTAGCAAAGTTGAATACTTTTAATTATAATTTTAATATATCATTTTACGTTATAATAGGTATACTGTATGCACTAATCCATAACAGCATGTGTTGACTCCATTTCATTTCGACAGCCCGTTGTGCTCTAGATTCATTTTCTTAAATAGATTTTCGGAAATATCCGCGCATTATCCCAACGCCATGAATCGCCACCAATGAGAGAGACATGTAAACAAACCAATCGTTCCTCTTGTCTCGAGCGAGCGATGATTCTCGATAGAATGAATGGGATGCTTTGTCCCACCAGCTGTACCTGGAAAGACTCTTGGGAGACTCTGCGTGAATCACGCAGATGTTGTTACCTTTGCATTGAAAATAACTCTTGAAAATGATAGATGGAGATTCTGTTATTTCACTACTATTACCACTTTCCTTTCTGTTTCGGTTTTTGCAAAAATAGAGAAATTTTATCTGCCTGAAAGAGTAGTAAATAGGTTTCTTTTTTAGTTGTGTTCATTCTGGTGATGCCTTGTTTTATTTTGAGGATGCGTAAATCCCCACAAAAATCCACCAAAATGTTTCAATTTATTAAGAAGAGAGAACAACTGCCATGTCGTCTTATTGTTGGAGCAGGTACGGAACTATATTGAGGGAACGCGATTGCTGAAGGCACAAGAGAAGAAGATGTTCCCATGGTAACAAGACGCAGGAATACTATGTTTTGTACGGAGCCTTAACACTGTGAGGAGATTTTTGATAAAAATGTTTAACAAACTCGGTACGAGGTTTACTTGATTCGAAAGGAGAAATTTCGAAAAGAAAACTGTGGTTTTAACAATAAATTATTGTTCGAAACGAAAGCCTTTGTGTGTCTGACTGTTTTTGCACCAGCGTTTGTGTCTTTCTTGCGAAACGATAAACAACTTCTTATTGGCCAGGACTTTTCTACGAATCGGCCACGTGAAAATGTAATAGACTGAAAATTCGATTACGTGGACTGTGTGTGGGGAATTGGTCGTCCCGAATAATCCGTTAACACAGAAAGATAAATTATTTTCTTCGTACAGAGTTCTATGTGCATCTACAGTCTCTCAAAAAAGTATCCGAACACCATGGTTGATTACAGAATTCAGAAAAATATCTGGCAACGATTTTTTTTAGTAATCAGCGATCTGGCAACCTTCGTGTCACGTGATTACAGAATTCAGGAAAAATATCTGGAGCGTGTACAGTTGCTGTACACGCTCCAGTTACCGTTCACAGCAAACTGGAGCGTGTGCAGTTATTGCACACGCTCCAGTTTGCTGTGAACGGTAACTGCACACGCTCAATATTTCCGTGAATGAGCCCACACGATCTAGTATCGAAATAATATGACCACCTACGGTCGCTCAAAAAAAGTATCCGAACACTACGGTTGATTACAGAATTCAGAAAAAATATCTGGCAACGATATTTTTAGAAATTAGTGATCTGGCAACCTTCGTGTCACGTGACACATAGGTTGCCAGATCACTAATTTCTAAAAAAATCGTTGTCAGATATTTTTCCTGAATTCTGTAATCAACCGTATTGTTCGGATATTTTTTGAGCGACTGTATCTAGTTTATTACGTAATAATAATCAAAATATTTATTCAAAATAAACATTTAGCATTTCATATTTAAGTCAACTAAATATTTTTAACTTCCGTATTTAGGTTTAAAAAAATATAATTAAATACCCCCTCAAGCAGCTGCTTGCCACAGAGGTCTGACAGGAGTCTGTTAGTTTATATGCCACAGTAGAAGATCTGAGAGGATGGCAGGACCTCAGCAGAAAAACAACACAAACGACCATGCGTTACCCTGGGTTCGAACCCAGGTCCCTTAGATCAGTAGCCAAGCGCACTAACCACTCGGCCATGGGACGGTATATTTAAGTCAAGTGGATTAAAAATATTAAAATTTTTAATCATCTCTTTTAATATATAAAGCACGCTGTATATGGGGGATGGCGGCGGTGGGAATATTTATTCCTAACCCCTCGCAATAATCCGTTTTCTATTAAGTGGCCGTGACCTTGTTCAAACTTTGCCTTGTCACCTTTTTTATACTCAAACAAGTATTTATCACAAATGACAAAATTATTGGAAACCCTAAATTAGCTTCAATCCGCCAAAGTTACGATTCAGGAAAGTTAATATCTCTCCATTGCAAGGCTTCATCATCATCATCATCATCCTCAAGCAGACCTGGGCTGCGGAGGTCCAACCAGACCGTGCAATTTAGTTCTCCAAGCAAGTCTGTCCTCAGCTACATCTGGCCACTGCACACCAATTCTAACAAGGTCCTGTTTGACATTGTCTGCCCACCGCATCCTAGGTCTCCCCTTCTTTCTGAGGCCTTTAGACACACTGTTCATAACCCTATTCACTAATCTATAATTATTCATACGGGCAACATGGCCAAACCAACGGAGTCTCTCTCTGCACAATATGCTGCTTAAAGGAGGTTGCAAACTCCTTTGCCTAATCTCATCATTAGTTACAAAGTTGAACCACTTAATGCCCAAGATACTGCGTAAGCATCTGGAATCTAAAGCATCTAGTTTCCTGTTATCTTGTTTACAAAGTGTCCAAGTTTCACTACCATAACTAACCCTAGAAAGAATCAAACTATTATACAGTCTAATTTTAGTCTTCAGGTGTATACGCCTATTTCTCCACACTCTCCATAGATTCTTAAAAGTCCCGGCAGCAATCCCTATTCGTCTGTTAATCTCATGCCGCACATCACCATTATCTGTTACATAGCTCCCAAGATAACTAAACTGTGACACCTGCTCAAGACTGCAACCATTCAGATGAACTGAATCACAGCTTGCCTGACCAATTTTCATCACTTTAGATTTCTCTCTGTTTATAACCAAACCTACTCTACTACCAGTCTCATCAACAGCTCGAATGAAAGAGTTCATCTCATCAACATCCAAAAGGGCTAAATCATCAGCATAATCTAAATCAGAAATTTTCGTATCTCCAGCCCATATAAAGCCAAAATCTTTCCCTTGAAGTGAATTTCGCATAACATAATCAATAACCAAGCTAAAGAGAAAAGGAGACAAAATGCACCCTTGTCGAACACCAGAAGTAATGCTAAACCAATTGCTACAAACCTTACCAACTCTCACACACGACTCAGTGTTGTTATAGAGAGCTTTCATTATGTTAACTAACTTGTCTGGTATACCATATGATCTCACAATCAACAACAAATTATGACGATCAACAGAGTCGAAAGCCTTTTTGAAATCAACAAAGCTTGCAACCAAAGGTTTCTGAAACTCGAAACATTTCTCAAGAATCTGCCTGAGTGAAAATATCTGATCTACACATCCCCTACCACTTCTGAATCCACATTGCTCATCACGCAATTGACTGTCAACCAGATTCTTAATTCTATTAAGCACAATCATGGAAAGAACTTTACCTGGAACAGAGAGTACGCTGATACCCCTGTAGTTATCACAAGAACTGCGATCACCTTTTTTGAAAATAGGGATAACAATAGCTCTGGTAAAATCCTTAGGAACCATGCCTTTATCATAAAAGATATTCAGAATTTCAGTCATCCAAGTGGTAACCGAAACATTCCTAGTTATAAGCATTTCCGTAGTAATTTCATCTACCCCTGGGGATTTATGAAGTTTCAGTTTAGAAACAGCCAAAATAACTTCAGATTGTGTTATAGGGCCAACATTAAAGCCACCAATGCATCTATCATCATTGCAAACAATGGGAGTAGAACTAACTACATAGTTTAGAACATCACTGAAATGTTCAGCCCACCTAGCCATGGCAGAATCCTCCCCTTCTATAACCTTACCTTGTTTATCCTTCAATCCTTGTATACCTGTCCGTTTTCTACCACACAAAACATTAACTAACCGGTACAGCTCCCTGCTGTTTGCTGTCTAACTGCTTCTTCGGCTTTGTCAGCCAAAGCATCAAGCCAAAGATTCTTATTAGTAGCTAACTGATCCTTTACACGTTTATTAAGTTCTCTGTAATGCTTTCTATTAGGACTAGTAGGGTATTGATTAAGGACATTCCTGCAGTTCTTTCTTTCTGAAATAAGCTCAACTGCCTTATCACTCAGATAATTCTGTCTCCTCTGCTCCTTTTTTCTTAAAATAGTACTGTTAGTGTCCAAAAAAGCCTGTTTAAAATGATCCCATTCTTCCTCAACTTCAGTAGTAAGCATACCATGACTGTCATAATGACTAAGTAACCTATCATGGTAAGCTTTAGCTATAACTGGTTCTTTCAGAGCTTCAGCATTAAAAGTAAATTTTTTAACCCTAGCACAACACTTTTTAAGTTTAAGTTGCAAGACACTTTTAACAAGGTAATGATCAGATCCAATTTCAGCTCCCCTATATGACCTGGTATTCCTAACAGAACTAGCCCATTTGCTGTAGTCCATCAAATATCTTAAAGTTAATATCTCTCCATTGCAAACATGTGACCGCAGGCATAAGGCAACCTCACACCCAAAGAAAATATAAAATGGAAATGGCAGCTAAGCGTTAAAACAAAAGACAGATATTATCCATCATGACCGGCTTCGCGGTAAAATTCAGCATTGCTACTTCAAATCATATCACATATCAATTCAACAAACAAAACTCTTCAACAGAAACAAGGAGAACATTATGATGATGAAAGTATCAGCTTACTTCATTATATCGAGAACTCTCGAAGTGGAGAAATGCATTGAGGTTACTATTACTCTAAAAAGATTGACCTCGTCGAGCCTCCACCGCTTCCTTGACAGCCAAAAACGTTCTCTTTCTCTCTACTGTCCTGTATTTCGACTCCCCAAAAAGGTGCTCCTCCTCTCGCATCTTCCTCCTTGACTTCCCAAAAACGTTCTCCTCCTCTCGCGTCTCCTTCGTTGATTTCCCAAAAACGTTCTCTCCTCTCACGTCTTCCTCGTTAGCTTCACAAAATCCTTCTCCCCCTCTCGCGTCTTCCTCGTTGACTTGCCAAAAACGTTCTCTCCCCTCGCGTTTTCTTCGTTGATTTCCCAAACACGTGCTCCTCCTCTCGCGTCTTCCTCGTTGACTTCACAAAAAAAGTTCTCCCCCTCTCGCGTCTTCCTCGTTGACTTCCCAAAAACGTTCTCCCTCCTCGCGTTTTCTTCGTTGATTTCCCAAAAACGTTCTCCTCTCGCATTTTCTTCGATGATTTCCCAAAAACGTTCTCCCCCTCTCGCGTCTTCTTGTTGACTTCCCAAAAACGTTCTCCCCTCTCGCGGTTTCTTCGTTGATCTCCCAAATGCGTGCTCCTCCTCTCGCGTCTTCCTCGTTGACTTCACAAAAACGTTCTCCTCCTCTCGCTTTTTCTTCGTTGATTCCCAAAAACGTGCTCCTCCTCTCGCGTCTTCCTCGTTGACTTCCCAAAAACGTTCTCCCTCCTCGCGTTTTCTTCGTTGATTTCCCAAAAACGTTCTCCTCTCGCATTTTCTTCGATGATTTCCCAAAACGTTCTCCTCCTCTCGCGTTTTCTTCGTTGATTTCCCAAAAACGTGTTCCTCCTCTCGCGTCTTCCTCGTTGACTTCTAAAAAACGTTCTCCCCCCTCGCGTTTTCTTCGTTGATTTCGAAAAAACGTGCTCCTCCTCTCGGGTCTTCCTCGTTGACTTCACAAAAACGTTCTTCCCCTCTCGTGAGTCCCAGCTGGGTCAGCGTTGAGATTTATCTCCGCAAAATTTCCCCGCCCTGCCCACGGTCAGTAGGGGACACCGATGGGCTTGAAAAGGCCGCCGTCCGTCGGATGGGACGTTAAGCCGTGGCCCCGTGTGCGGGAGAGCCATACCCTGTGCACGTTAAAGAACACGCTTGATGGCCTTGACGGGAGACTACCATCTGTCTCCCAACAGCTGTTCCAGTGGGTCCCCTCCCCCCAACCTTCTCTGAGCCTTCGGGGTCCTTGTGGCCTGGCCATTTAGCCCATGGTGTGCAAAAAAGTGCCGCTCAGAGGTAAAACAATCCAATCCCCTCTCGTGTCTTCTGACTCTGTTGCCACAAAATGAAGCTATCTTTCGTTCAATTGGCCACAAAATTCTCTGTCCAAAGGGGGATGGGGTAAGGAAAGAAAATGTGACCGGTTCAATACTGCAACATCATCGTCCCAAAACCACGTGACTATCTTCCTTCCGTCCGTTCGCGGGGACCATGCGTTCAGAGGATTTCCCTCTGGCATTCTGTGTCGCTGTGTCCGATTCTACGCGGAAAGTGATGGGTCTCGTGACTTGGTGCCAGACCCAATACTTCCCGGGCTTTTGCACAGATGTAAGGACAAGTCCCTTTATGCAAATTAGTGAGTGCTGGCTTCAGCCTAGATTCCCACAGCCAGCATGGCAGGTAAATAGCACTGCCATATTTTGATGAGGCATTTCAAATGGAATTTTGCTTTGAGAGAATTAATTCAATGTCTTCAGATTGCTGAATAAAGAGACTGAAGGCTACATAGAAATGGTTCTATATGGATTTGAAAAAATTGACAATTCATTTGATACAAAAGTTCCATCAGAAGAGTATTGGGTATGTAAAAATAGTTACATTAATTTGATACATGTGAATTTTTTTTATTTAACAACTACAACTTAATCTTTTTTAGTTTTTAATTTGCAGTCCCGAATTTTATATATCTTTAATTCCAATAACAGTTTGATATATTGAACACATACCCAATGAGTCATCAAGCCTCTCTCTCCTCTTATAAAGGAATTAATCTGAATCAAAAATTTAGATCATGTTTAAACTTTTTTATGGAAATGAAACTGAAGATGAATTAAAATATATAAATCTCAAATTTAAACAATATACTTTCAGTATTAAAAGAATGATGTCAGCTGGATTCATAAAACTGACTTTACATATATAGAAATGAAACTGCAAGTTTAAGACTAACATTGACCATAATAGAAAAAAATCTTGCAGTTAATCACACAAGTATAAAATTGTGCTTGATCATAAACGCATTAAATTGTCCTTGGTCATAAATATAAAACAGGGCTTGACCACATCGGTATAAAATTTATTTTTTTGTACTGCTATATAAGTAGGCTTGATAGTATTACTATAAAACTGACTTTGTAATAAAGCTGAGATTGACATACTTGTGTAAAACTACCTTTGGTTATATCAGCATAAAGATGGCTTCTTCGTGTAAATGTAGAACTAATTTACACATACACTCATACTCATACATAATCCTCGAGCAGCCATGGGCTACGGAGGTCCAAATCAGACTGTGAATTTAGTTCTTTAAAAATGTCTCTCTGTGGTGCACTGAGATTACGAACGATTAACCACTCTACAGCAGAGGACGATTAACTAATCCCTTACTTAACTAGTCCCTTACTTAAATTCACTATTACTTCAGTGAAATGACAGGTTCGTGGGTTGTTACACTCGTACCGATTTATTCCTCAGACCTGCTGCGCCAAGTGATGTATAGAAATATGTCCAACAATTCACGCAAGAGAGTTGTATAGGGACGACACAGTTTATTCACATTTATATACAATCACGTGCTGGGGATGCGCTCGACTCCGTAGGCCTTTGCTGCTGCAAACAATTATGCAATGAGGTGGAGATCTGCGTTTTGCAGATTCTCGCATTACCGACCTCAAATTCGACGAAAGGATATCCAACCCTTGCCTACAACGTGGTTCACACAGAACTCACTTCAGTTCCACAGAACTGTACTTGGTTCACCATGAACCGTATCTTGGTTCTCACATAGAACCGAACCTTGATTCTCACATAGAACCGAACCCTCTCCTTAAAGGTTTTGTTTGAGTATGAGCAGCGTCCCTTGAAGCGTGTTCAAACGTCCTTCCTGTTTGACAGCGACGCTCAAGACTGTTGTTTATTATTGCCCAGCTTGTCTCGAGCGTTCACACTCGCGTCCCAGGCTAGTTGTAAATGGCCTTAAAAGAGCTTTTGGACTCGTCGTCGTGTGAAGGCAGCCAGCTCAGACCCGAAAACAACATCTGTGAGTCACATCCCCACAATAGCACTTCCAAAAACACACTTAATACATAAAAATAATTACAACAAAAATACAATAAAACGCAACAATAATAAAAATTGGTACCCCGTCAAAATAGCCCAAGACTAAATAGCCCCGACAAAATAGCCTATTCTAAAATAGCCCAAGACTAAATAGCACCGACAAAATAGCCTATTCTAAAATAGCCCAAGACTAAATAGCCCCGAAGAAATAGCTTAGCCCATTTAAAATCCAAAGTAAAAATCCAACTTGCGCGTCGGAAAACGCGCGTAATATGTCTTCCTATACTTTGGTAAAATGAAGGTAACTTTGCAACAAGTTGCGTTGAGTGCATCTATAATTAGAAATATTATAGTAACAAATGAGTCACGTGACAGGCACATAGCTCACCGGTAGGCGGAGCCATGTGATTTAGTTTTAGTATTAAAACCAATGCTTCTAGTTTAGCTTCTAGTTTTAGTTTTTTGTTCGCACGTGGCGCACGTGTGTCTTGCGGGAGTCGTTGCAAGAGATCTCTAACGGAAATAAGTAAGTTATTTTAATATCTATTTTACCGGATGCGTTTTTTTATTGATATAATATAGAACTATTTAACAGATATTAACTGATAATCCGTTATTATTTGTGTTTTGCAAGAAAAATGGAGAAAATCTCGTCGCAAAAAGGGAAAGATCTGTTGCTGAAAGATGGTCATCGATATCGCAAGGCTAGGGAAAACCGGGATGAAAGTACATTGTGGAGGTGCATAGTTCCGACTTGTAAAGGGCATCTAAGAACATTGGGTGCTGACTTCCAGGTCATGACGGAACACAACCATGCACCAAATCCAGCTAAAAATCAGGCATTGAAATGCGTTTCTGAAATGAAACATAGAGCACAGTGTGCTGTGGAGAAGCCTAGGCAAATATCAAGCCTGCACAAGTGGAATATCTTTGGAAGCATCGATTCAGCTTCCAAATTATATTGCCTCCCAGAGAACAACAGAACGTATACGAAAAAAACGAATCTTCCATATCCAAATCCTGCAAGTGTTGCCGATATTGCAATTCCAGTTCATCTTCAAAGTACCACAAGAAACGAAAATTTTATTCTGTGGGATTCTGGAGAAAACGATCCTGATCGAATTCTAATGTTCGGCACTGAGGAAAATTTGAGAATATTGGAACAGAATCATCATTGGTTTGTTGATGGCACGTTTAAAGATCGCCTGAACTGTTTTTTCAATTATTCACGATACACGGACTAATAGAAAAGTGTTGTATTCCACTGATATATGTATTGTTAAGAAATAAAAGTGAAGCAATATATGTTCGCGTATTTCAGAAACTATTACAGTTGAAGGAAACTTTAAATCCAACAAGTGTGTTAAGTGATTACGAGAAAGCGGTTCAAAACGCCGTGCAACAAGTTTTTAATAACACAGAAGTTGTTGGCTGTTTGTTTCATTTGGGACAGTGCTTATGGCGAAAAGTGCAAGAACTGAATTTAGCGGAACTTTATGTAAATAATGAAAATGTGCGTGCTTATATAAAAATGTTGTTTGCGTTGAGTTTTGTACCGGTACATGATGTTATAGGAGTATTTGAAGAATTAATTGAAAAATGCCCAAACGAACTAGACCCCATTATCGATTACTGGGAAGATACATATATAGGACGAATAAGACGCAATCGCCGAGCACAACCACGATTTGCAATACATATATGGAATGTTCATGAGCGCGTTGTCAATGGTCTTCCGAGAACAAATAATTCGGTAGAAGGGTGGCATAGGGCATTCCAACAAACTGTAGATTGCCATCATCCATCCGTCTACAAACTCATCGACCATTTCCGAAAAGAGCAGGATATGGTAGAAATCCGCTTAACCCGTCTTGCTGCAGGTATTCGCAACCTAGATGCAATCAAAACTAAATATGTGCAACTGAATCGACGCCTGAAAGCATTAGTGGAAAATTATGCAACTATGGAACATATGGACTTTCTTCGTGGCATTTCACATAACCTTGAAATGTAATTTTTGTAAAGAATGTGGCAAGGAACACAAACCTTAAAGATTTGTAAAGAATTACCAAACCATATTTAGAATTTTTATTTATATGTCTGTATACAATTTTTAAAATGCGAAATTTAGAATTTAAATAGACTAAGCTATTTCTCCGGGGCTATTTTGTCGGGACTATTTAGTCTTGGGCTATTTTAGAACAGGCTATTTTGTCGGGGCTGTTTTGTCGGGGCTGTTTTGTCTTGAGCTATTTTGACGGGTCACGGACTAAGCTATTTCTCCGGGGCTATTTTGTCGGGACTATTTAGTCTTGGGCTATTTTAGAACAGGCTATTTTGTCGGGGCTGTTTTGTCGGGGCTGTTTTGTCTTGAGCTATTTTGACGGGTCACAATAAAAATTAATAAATTAGAGGAACATTACACTATCTTAAAGTTGCTGCAGTTGCATCTGAAAAATATAATACTTGCCTACAACGGCCTTGAGAAATGAAACTAGTCTTGACCTAAAAATTTTAAAACTGGTTTTGTATTTTCAAACTAACCTCGATTTTAATAACGGTATAAAAATCAAACCACTTCCCACCGGTGTTTAAAAACATCCGTCATGTAATAATAAAGAATAATATCCCTGTCCTTGTCGGTTAATATTTAAATAAAAAAAATTCCATTGCGATAAAGCACACATAAAGGAAAACTAATAAACATCGCTTAATATATGTTTTCACATCTTCTTTCGCTTTGCGAGCGCGAGACCGGCTTCAATTCCTCGCCCAGTTCATCATCCGCGAGAGCTCGTTAATTTTAATTTCGGCCAATGGGTGGGAAGCGGTTAGTAGAGGGAATGCCACCGACGACGATGGCTCTTTGTCGGCGGCGGAAACCAAGGAACGCGGATGATGGACACCGCACGTGACAGCGCTGCTGATGATGATGACGCTGCTCCCCGAGTTCGCGAATGGACTCTTTTCGAGTGATGCTCAATTATTCTAATTATATATGAAGAGCCTCCTCTCGGCAAGAAAAAGTATCCGTAATTAGCAGTGGCAAAATCTGGGGGGGGGGATCGTGAAGAAAAGCCACCCATCTCTTGACACTTATTAGAAAAGGTACTCTGTATAGGAAAGAAGTTGAGAAGTGTTTTCGCTTTAATTATATCGGATGGAGAGTGGAGAAGGGAAGATGTAGAAGAGTAGGAGGAGTTAAGGATCTCCATTAGAGGATGCTCCCTGTTCGAGATATTTGTGTTGGCAGGAGCAAGGTTTTGCTCTCATTAACCGAAAAGATGAGAGATAAAAGGGAGAGGGATAAACCGCACGCGTCAGGGTGCACTCGATTAATAATGGCCAACACGATGTCGATTACAGTTATCGATCAAATGGGGAAGAGAGGAGGCTCGCGAGGCAAAGGAATTGCGTAGGTCGAGCCACTGTTGCTCTCAGACGAATCTTATAACGCTTGGCCTAATTACAGTTGACCTGTGAGGTCAGCGCTCTTCGCTTCTTGACGTTCGGAAGAGAGAGAGAGGGAGTCAGGAGTTGGTGAAGGAGTTCGATGAAGGAAAGAGCTCGGCAAAATAAAAGATGGGAACAACAGAGAAAGGATTTTTTGGCGTTAATCATTTGTTCTAAAGGTATAAAGGAAAATATGAAGAAAGTGATTCTTTTTTTCTTTCGTTTATTTTTCTAGTACCCATGTATGGATAAATATTAATGCCAAAAACTCATTTCTCTGTTGTTCTCATCTCCTTTTAACCGAGCTCTTTTCCTTTCCCTGTTGTTCTCATCTCTTTTTAACCGTGTTCTCTCTTTTCTCTGTTGTTCTCACCTTCTTTTAAACGAGCTCTTTCTTCCTCTGTTATTCTAATCTCCTTCTAACCGAGCCATCACCCTTTCTTGTTGTTCTCATATCTTTTTAACTGTGCTTTTTCTTTTCTCTGTTGTTCTCATCTCCTTTTAACCTAGCTCTTTCCTTTTCTTGTTGTTCTCATATCTTTTTAACCGTGCTCTTTCCTTTCTCTGTTGTTCTCATCTCCTTTTTACCGAGCTCTTTCCTTTTCCTGTTGTTCTCATATCTTTTTAACCGTGCTCTTTCTTTTCTCTGTTGTTCTCATCTCCTTTTAACCGAACTCTTTCTTCCTCTGTTATTCTAATCTCCTTCAAACCGAGCTCTCTTCTTTCTCTGTTGTTCTCATCTCCTTTTTACCTAGCTCTTTCCTTTTCTTGTTGTTCTCATATCTTTTTAACCGTGCTCTTTCCTTTCTCTGTTGTTCTCATCTCCTTTTTACCGAGCTCTTTCCTTTTCCTGTTGTTCTCATATCTTTTTAACCGTGCTCTTTCTTTTCTCTGTTGTTCTCATCTCCTTTTAACCGAACTCTTTCTTCCTCTGTTATTCTAATCTCCTTCTAACCGAGCTCTCTTCTTTCTCTGTTGTTCTCATCTCCTTTTTACCGAGCTCTTTCCTTTTCTTGTTGTTCTCATATCTTTTTAACCGTGCTCTTTCCTTTCTCTGTTGTTCTCATCTCCTTTTTACCGAGCTCTTTCCTTTTCCTGTTGTTCTCATATCTTTTTAACCGTGCTCTTTCTTTTCTCTGTTGTTCTCATCTCCTTTTAACCGAACTCTTTCTTCCTCTGTTATTCTAATCTCCTTCTAACCGAGCTCTCTTCTTTCTCTGTTGTTCTCATCTCCTTTTAACCTAGCTCTTTCCTTTTCTTGTTGTTCTCATATCTTTTTAACCGTGCTCTTTCCTTTCTCTGTTGTTCTCATCTCCTTTTTACCGAGCTCTTTCCTTTTCCTGTTGTTCTCATATCTTTTTAACCGTGCTCTTTCTTTTCTCTGTTGTTCTCATCTCCTTTTAACCGAACTCTTTCTTCCTCTGTTATTCTAATCTCCTTCTAACCGAGCTCTCTTCTTTCTCTGTTGTTCTCATCTCCTTTTAACCTAGCTCTTTCCTTTTCTTGTTGTTCTCATATCTTTTTAACCGTGCTCTTTCCTTTCTCTGTTGTTCTCATCTCCTTTTTACCGAGCTCTTTCCTTTTCCTGTTGTTCTCATATCTTTTTAACCGTGCTCTTTCTTTTCTCTGTTGTTCTCATCTCCTTTTAACCGAACTCTTTCTTCCTCTGTTATTCTAATCTCCTTCTAACCGAGCTCTCTTCTTTCTCTGTTGTTCTCATCTCCTTTTTACCGAGCTCTTTCCTTTTCTTGTTGTTCTCATATCTTTTTAACCGTGCTCTTTCCTTTCTCTGTTGTTCTCATCTCCTTTTTACCGAGCTCTTTCCTTTTCCTGTTGTTCTCATATCTTTTTAACCGTGCTCTTTCTTTTCTCTGTTGTTCTCATCTCCTTTTAACCGAACTCTTTCTTCCTCTGTTATTCTAATCTCCTTCAAACCGAGCTCTCTTCTTTCTCTGTTGTTCTCATCTCCTTTTTACCGAGCTCTTTCCTTTTCCTGTTGTTCTCATATCTTTTTAACCGTGCTCTTTCATTTCTCTGTTGTTCTCATCTCCTTTTAACCGAACTCTTTCTTCCTCTGTTGTTCTAATCTCCTTTTTACCGAGCTCTTTCCTTTTCCTGTTGTTCTCATATCTTTTTAACCGTGCTCTTTCTTTTCTCTGTTGTTCTCATCTCCTTTTAACCGAACTCTTTCTTCCTCTGTTATTCTAATCTCCTTCAAACCGAGCTCTCTTCTTTCTCTGTTGTTCTCATCTCCTTTTTACCGAGCTCTTTCCTTTTCCTGTTGTTCTCATATCTTTTTAACCGTGCTCTTTCATTTCTCTGTTGTTCTCATCTCCTTTTAACCGAACTCTTTCTTCCTCTGTTGTTCTCATCTCCTTTTTACCGAGCTCTTTCCTTTTCCTGTTGTTCTCATATCTTTTTAACCGTGCTCTTTCTTTTCTCTGTTGTTCTCATCTCCTTTTAACCGAACTCTTTCTTCCTCTGTTATTCTAATCTCCTTCAAACCGAGCTCTCTTCTTTCTCTGTTGTTCTCATCTCCTTTTTACCGAGCTCTTTCCTTTTACTGTTGCTCTCATATCTTTTTAACCGTGCTCTTTCTTTTCTCTGTTGTTCTCATCTCCTTTTAACCGAACTCTTTCTTCCTCTGTTGTTCTAATCTCCTTCTAACCGAGCTCTCTTCTTTCTCTGTTGTTCTCATCTCCTTTCAAACGAGCTCTTTCATTTCTCTGTTGTTCTCATCTCCTTTTAACTGAGCTCTTTCCTCCTTCGGACTCCTTCAGCAGCTCCGGCGCTTTCATGAAGGAAACTGATCTCAAATTTTTGGATTAAGTTTCAACTTTAAGCCTTCCTAAACAGAAAACTGGTTTTTCGTAAAGTCATCAGACTGTTCAGGCTTCTAACGGCTTAATAATAATAATAATTTTATTAATCCATTAATGACATATAATGCTTTAAAATAAAAGGCCAGGTCACGAGGACACCAAGAGTCCACAGCAGATAAGGGAAGGGGAAGGGGATGATCCTCTTCACATCTCTCAGGACGCAAATGAAAATCTGCCGTTAAAACCCTCCAGCCTGCTCTTTAATGTGCATATGCAATGATTCCTGTAAACCAGGGGTGGGCAATTGTTTTCGTATCTACACTGCGCATGCGTATTGACGTGGCCGTCCTAGTGGAAAATACGAGACGAATCTTCGGTCGCGCACGGGAAGGAAATCTCGGATCAAGGCGGATTTTTTTAACTGTCTTGGCGGGCCACAAAAAACTCTTAGCGGGCCGCTATTTGCCCACCCCTGCTGTAAACGGATCAAGGCCTATCGTCCCAGCCGACATGCGCAGACTTCCCACGCTTATTATAGCGCTCCCTTCCGCATCATGGGCTAAGCGAAGACAAATCTTAACATTGAGACCCGTACTTGGGAACTGCAGATTATGAGCCTGACCCCCTAATGACTGACCCTACTCCCCCTCGTCCTATAATGGATTTTGCAAAAAATGAAGTTTATTTTCGTTACCTCATTGAAACTTTTCGCCTGATTGAAGAGCTCAATCTTTTATACCTAGTCCGAAAATTGCATTTGAAATTTCTTTAACCTTCCACCATTTTTAAAAAAAATTAACTAATAAACTAATAATGTATACTAATATAAAAAAAATAAGATTCTTCTGATCATTTTGTTTTTTGTGGGGGAGGGATGGCAAAAGCCATATAATTTTTACTGCAATAATATAGACAAATAAAAAAAAATACTTAGGAAAGCAATAATATAGATTTGTGTTTCATAATCGCTTTAGTAATATACTTTAATAAACTTATACGACTTTATATTTAAAGTTATTAATTACTTGGCATTCTTTTCAGTGAACGACAATTCCCTGATCTTTTGGTAAAATTGCACTTTAGCGGACCTCAGCCGACAAATAGTATTATTTTCCCCACTGATGTTCTGCTCCCATCACTAGTTATTTCTGTATTTTATATATATATATATTATTTACATACTTCGTGTCACGTGACACGAAGGTTGCCAGATCACTGATTTCTAAAAAAATCGTTGCCAGATATTTTTTCTGAATTCTGTAATCAACCATAGTGTTCGGATACTTTTTTGAGCGACTGTAGGTGGTCATATTATTTTGATATTAGATCGTGTGGGCTCACTCACGGAAATATTGAACGTATGCAGTTACCGTTCACAGCAAACTGGAGCGGTTGCAGTAACTGTACACGCTCCAGTTTGCTGTGAACGGTAACTGGAGCGTGTACAGTTGCTGTACACGCTCCAGATATTTTTTCTGAATTCTGTAAGCAACCATAGTGTTCGGACACTTTTTGAGCGACTGTAGGTGGTCATATTATAATATGTAATATAATATGTAATAATATTATAATATGTATATAATATGTATGTAATATTATGCAGCAATTTATCGGCTTCACTGCAGCGCACTTCTGTAATGCAAGAACCCTCTCAGAACATTGTAATCGATAGCGGATCACACTATGTCGTTTCTCAGTAAAAAACGCACATAGTCGTATCAGAATAATATGACCACCTACCTTAGTATATGCATGGTAGGTGGTCATATTATTCTGATACGACTGTGTATTTAATAGTTTATTAAAGAGTAATGCAGATATATTGAAGTAATTAAAAATCAATATAAAACATTAAAATAATCAAAAAATTAATATAAATAAAATAAATAAATAAATACCCCCTCAAGCAGCTGGTTGCCACAGAGGTCTGACAGGAGCCTGTCAGTTTATATGCCATAGTAGAAGGTCTGAGAGGATGGCAGGACCTCAGCAGAAAAACGACACAAACATCCATGCCTTACCCGGGGCTCGAACCCAGGTCCCTTAGATCAGTTGCCAAGCGCGCTAACCACTCGGCCATGGGGATATTAAAATATAAAAATCAATATCAGAGGAATTGTTGAAAAAACAATATTTCCCATATGAGAGTGAGAAAATTATCTTTATATTTTAAATGATAATTATCCGACGTTGTTAATAAATAATGAAGTTTAATCGTTTTACTAAATATTAATATAGAGCTACTTCACGCTCATACAGCATTATTGTTCCTAAATTAATTCCTCTGAAATGATTTAAATATTTATGACAATATTTAATAAACGATTAAACACATTTCTTAACAGAAAAACGACATAGAGGGATCCGATTATGGTGGGCTTATGGGAATATCGATTATGGTGGGCTTATGGGGTTCTTTCATTACATAAGTGTGCTGCAGTGAAGCCCACACTTTGGTTAAGAGCGTCGTCTATAAAAAAATAAATACCCTCTCAAGCAGCTGCTTGCCACAGAGGTCTGACAGGAGCCTGTCAGTTTATATGCCATAGTAGAAGGTGTGTGAGGATGGCAGGACCTCAGCAGAAAAACGCCACATACATCCATGCCTTTGTTCGGATACTTTTTTAATATATATAATGCGTATGAATATACAATGCAATGAATATGGAGCGTGTGCAGTTACCGGTCACAGCAAACTGGAGCGGTTGCGGTTAATTTTTCACAGCACATTGGATCGTGTGAGCTCACAAAGACCTGGATCGTGTGGGCCCACTCACAGATATATTGATCGTGTGCAGTTACCGTTCACAGCAAACTGGAGCGGTTGCGGTTAATGTTCACAGCACATTAAATCGTGTGAGCTCACAAAAACCTGGATCTTGTGGGCCCACTCACAGAAATATTGAGCGTGTGCAGTTACCGTTCACAGCAAACTAGAACGGTTGCGGTTAATGTTCACAGCACATTAAATCGTGTGAGCTCACAAAAACCTGGATCGTGTGGGCCCACTCACAGAAATATTGAGCGTGTGCAGTTACCGTTCACAGCAAACTGGAGCGGTTGCGGTTAATGTTCACAGCACATTAAATCGTGTGAGCTCACAAAAACCTGGATCGTGTGGGCCCACTCACAGAAATATTGAGCGTGTGCAGTTACCGTTCACAGCAAACTGGAGCGGTTGCGGTTAATGTTCACAGCACATTAAATCGTGTGAGCTCACAAAAACCTGGATCTGTGGGCCCACTCACAGAAATATTGAGCGTGTGCAGTTACCGTTCACAGCACACTAGAACGGTTGCGGTTAATGTTCACAGCACATTAAGTCGTGTGAGCTCACAAAACCTGGATCGTGTGGGCCCACTCACAGAAATATTGAGCGTGTGCAGTTACCGTTCACAGCAAACTGGAGCGGTTGCGGTTAATGTTCACAGCACATTGGATCGTGTGAGCTCACAAAGACCTGGATCGTGTAGGCCCACTCACAGAAATATTGAGCGTGTGCAGTTACCGTTCACAGCAAACTGGAGCGTGTGCAGTACTGCACTTGCTCCAGCTTGCTGTGAACGGTAACTGGAGCGTGTACAGTTGCTGTACACGCTCCAGACATTTTTTCTGAATTCTGTAATCAACCATAAATAAAATAAAATAAATACCCCCTCAAGCAGCTGCTTGCCACAGAGGTCTGATAGGAGCCTGTCAGTTAGTAGAAAGTCTGTGAGGATGGCGGGACCTCAGAAGTAAAACGACACGAACATTCGTACCTTATCCGGGCTCGAACCAAAGTCCCTTGGAGCAGTAGCCAAGCGCGCTAATCATTTGGGCACGGGACGGCTCAGCCGTCTCAATGGTGACGTAGGCTTAGGTTCGCTAAAGTGCAATTAGTGCAATTTTACCGAAATTTCAGGGGCGGGGGTGGCTCAGTCGGTAGTGCGCCAGGCTCGTAATCTGTAGTTCCCAGGTTCGAGTCCCAGCTGGGTCTACGTTGAGATTTATCTCCGCAAAATTCCTTGCCCTGCCCAAGGTCAGTAGGGGACACTGATGGGCTTGGAAAGGCCGCCGCCCGTCGGAGGGGACGTTAAGCCGTGGTCCCGTGTGCAGGAGAGCCATACCCTGTGCACGTTAAAGAACACGCTGCATGGCCCTTGAAGGGAGGCTACCATCTGTCTCCCAACAGCTGTTCCAATAGGTCTCTTCCCCCAACCATCTCTGAGCCTTCGGGGTCCTTGTGGCCTGGCCATTTAGCCCATGGTGTGCAAAAAAGTGCCGCTCAGAGGTAAAACAACCCACCCCAACCCGAAATTTCACATTCCACTTCTTTAAATTCTAAATCCCAACAACAATCGTTAGCTCTGGAAGAAATGATGTCAATTGCACTTGTTGACTTTCATCAACTCACACAGAGTTCAATTCTTGCATGTCAGTTCACCTGAACCTCTTCGGTCAGATGGGGACGTTAAGGAGTAAAAACGTTAAAAAACACGCTGGTGGACTGAATGAGTAGCTTTCAAAATGTTGCAGTGTGATGGGGACGTTAAGGAGTAAAAACGTTAAAAAACACGATGGTGGACTGAATGAGTGGCTTTCAAACGGCTGAATATGCCTCGTGACAGCTATCCAGTTGATACCTTACCCAGCTCTAAGACTTTGGGATCCTTGTGACCTGGCCATTTAATGATTTGGGTGCATGAAATTACAGTCGCTCAAAAAAATATCAAACACTATAGTTGATTACAGAATTCAACAAAGATATCTGGCAACGATTTTTTTAGAAATCAGTGGTCTGGCAACCTTCGTGTCACGTGATTACAGAATTCAGGAAAAATATCTGGAGCGTGTACAGCAACTGTACATGCTCCAGTTACCGTTCACAGCAAACTGGAGCTTGTGCAGTTTCCTCACACGCTCCAGTTTGCTGTGAACGGTAACTGCACACGCTCAATATTTCCGTGAGTGAGCCCACACGATCTAGTATCAAAATAATATGACCACCTACAGTCGCTCAAAAAAGTATCCGAACACTATGGTTGATTACAGAATTCAGGAAAAATATCTGGAGCGTGTACAGCAACTGTACACGCTCCAGTTACCGTTCACAGCAAACTGGAGCGTGTGCAGTTTCCTCACACGCTCCAGTTTGCTGTGAACGGTAACTGCACACGCTCAATATTTCCGTGAGTGAGCCCACAAGATCTAGTATCAAAATAATATGACCACCTACAGTCGCTCAAAAAAGTATCCGAACACTATGGTTGATTACAGAATTCAGGAAAAATATCTCGAGCGTGTACAGCAACTGCACACGCTCAATATTTCCGTGAGTGAGCCCACACGATCTAGTATCAAAATAATATGACCACCTACAGTCGCTCAAAAAAGTATCCGAACACTGTGGTTGATTACAGAATTCATAAAATATATCTGGCAACGATTTTTTTAGAAATCAGTGGTCTGGCAACCTTCGTGTCACGTGATTACATACTTCAGGAAAAATATCTGGAGCGTGTACAGCAACTGTACACTCTCCAGTTACCGTTCACAGCAAACTGGAGCGTGTACAGTTACTGCAACCGCTCCAGTTTGCTGCGAACGGTAACTGCACACGCTCAATATTTCCGTGAGTGAGCCCACACGATCCAATGTGCTGTGAACATTAACCACAACTGCTCCAGTTTGCTGTGAACGGTAACTGCAAACGCTTGATATTCATTGCATTATATATATTAAACGCTTTATATTCATACGCATTATATATATTAAAAACGGATCCGAACACTATGGTTGATTACAGAATTCAGAAAAAATATCCTGTAACGATTTTTTTAGAAATCGGTGATCTGGTAAACTTCGTGTCACGTGACACGAAGTATATAAATAATATATATATATAAAATACAGACATATACTAGTGATGGGAGCAGAACATCAGTGGGGAAAATAATACTATTTGTTGTCTAGTGTTATTTATCCCAAGGGTAATGATTAAAAGTTGAAACTCATAAGTGCTCCCTTATGTTTGGCGCTTACAGCTGTTGCTGTCCGTAAGAGATTTGGGGGGCGGGGGCGGGGGGGGGCTCAGTCGGTAGCGCGCCAGGCTCGTAATCTGTAGTTCCCAGGTTCGAGTTCCAGCTGCGTCAGCGTTGAGATTTATATCTCCGCAAAATTCCCCGCCTTGCCCACGGTCAGTAGGGGACACCGATGGGCTTGGAAAGGCAGCCGTCCGTCGGATGGGACGTTAAGCCGTGTACGGCAGAGACACCCTGTGCACGTTAAAGAACACGCTGGGTGGCCTTGACGGGAGGCTACCATCTGTCTCCCAACAGCTGTTCCAGTGGGTCCCCTCCCCCAACCTTCTCTGAGCCTTCGGGGTCCATGTGACCTGGCCATTTAGCCCATGGTGTGCAAAAAAGTGCAGCTCAGAGGTAAAACAACCCAACCCTTCAACCTTCGTGTCACGTGACACGAAGGTTGCCAGATCACTAATTTCTAAAAAGAATCGTTGCCAGATATTTTTTCTGAATTCTGTTATCAACCATAGTGTTCGGATACTTTTTTGAGCGACTGTACAACATTATTAGATGACTTTTCTGACGAAATGTGTTCTAATCTAAATGAGGGCAAAGTTATCTTTTTCTATATTTATGAACTTGAGTAAAGCCTTTGACGGATTGGATCGCAATATCTTATTCAAAAAAATTGTATAATATTGGAATGAGAGGAAGGATTTTTAATTGGTTAAAAAATTTGAACTAGATTGAATAACACCGACAGATTCTTACGGAAAATTACCTTGAGATTGCCCCAAGGTTCAGTTCTTGGACCTTTATTACTTTTAATTTACATTAATGATATAAGAAATGTTGTAACGGAGAGCAGTAAATATCTTTATACTGATCATATCGTTCTTGTCAATCGTAAACCGGGATTACTAAACAGCTAGGGCGGGGGTGGCTCAGTCGGTAGCGCGCCAGGCTCGTAATCTGTAGTTCCCAGGTTCGAGTCCCAGCTGGGTCAGCGTTGAGATTTATCTCCGCAAAATTCCCCGCCCTGCCCACGTTCAGTAGGGGACACCGATGGGCTTGGAAAGGCCGCCGTCCGTCGGATGGGACGTTAAGCCATGGCCCCGTGTGTGGAGAACCATACCCTGTGCACGTTAAAGAACACGCTGGATGGCCTTGACGGGAGGCTACCATCTGTCTCCCAACAGCTGTTCCAGTGGGTCCCCTCCCCCAACCTTCTCTGAGCCTTCGGGGTCCATGTGACCTGGCCATTTAGCCCATGGTGCCGCTCAGAGGTAAAGATACCCAACTAAACAGCTCTGCACCAACTACGAATTGATTTCAACAATATTATTTGTCGGCTTACTAAAACTGAGTAATACTGAATACCATTGAAACTAAATTAATGGGCATTCACTCTGCGAGACTTAATAATCGATTTATACCTGAAATCAAAGCCCATATAATTCACTGTTTGACACGAGTAGTTTCTGATTACTCTACGTACTCGGATGTCTCTCTTGAAATCGTTGAGCCATATTGCTACTTAAGCCTAATCATTGATTCCAATATCAAATTGGCAACACACATTTCTAAGTTATGTGATAAAATAAGAATTTGTGCAATAAAAATTTAATATATAAACTATTTCGTACTCTCTCATATTAGCATGTTGATATATAAAAACTATTTGTGAATCTATTATTAGGTATGGAATTACTATACATATATGGTAATACTTTCAATACGCATTTAAGGAAAATCAGAAACTTTTCGTATCTCTCATATTAGCATATTGATATATGAAAACTATTTGTAAATCAATCATTACGTATGGAATTACTATATATATATAATAATTATACATATATGTATAATAATTTCTAAAACAATCGTTGCCAGATATTTTTCCTGAATTCTGCAAATCGACCATAGTGTTCGGATACTTTTTTAAGCGACTGTAGGTGGTCATATTATTTTGATACTAGATCGTGTGGGCTCACTCACAGAAATATTGAGCATGTGCAGTTACCGTTCACAGCAAACTGGAGCGTGTGCAGTAACTGCACACGTTCCAGTTTGCTGTGAACGGTAACTGGAGCGTGTACAGTTGTTTTACACACTCCAGATATATTTTCTGAATTTTGTAATCAACCACAGTGTTCGGATACTTTTTTGAGCGACTGTACCAATCCAACAAAAAACGTTTTTCCAATTATCTCTTAAATAAAAACAGTTGCGTTTCCAAAAAACCACTCGTCCTCAGCAGAATGGATCAATCTCATTGCTTCCGATAAACACTTCCCAACCTTCACATTCCACAACCAGAATTTCAAATTTTTAACATAAATGCATCGTTTTGCAATATTCGTTTAATACTTTTGGAAAATTTCAACTCTTCCACCGTTAGATGACGCAGTTATAGCTTTTTTCTTTTGAGATTTGAAAAGTACGAATCGTAATATTTCATCGATATCTATCCAACACAAAAATAATTTTTAACTTATCAATAAACAAGTTCGCTCTCTACTTACGGACAGACAGACAACAAACTGAACCCATTTTGTCGTCTTCTTTTGGGGGAAATATCCCCTCAAGCAGCTGCTTGCCACAGAGGTCTGACAGGAGCCTGTCAGTTTATATGCCACAGTAGGAGATCTGAGAGGATGGCAGGCCCTCAGCAGAAAAACGACACATACATCCATGTCTTACCCGGGGCTCGAACCCAGGTCCCTTAGATCAGTATCTAAGCGCGCTAACCACTCGGCCATGGGACGGCTATTTGGGGGGGAAAGAAGATAAAAATAAAAAAATCTGAAGTAAATTTTGACTGTGGTCGAAATGAGACTGGGGATGATTGATTTACCTTAATTTCTCTATTTCTTCCATTTAAAATGAAACCTGTATTAAAATTATCTACAATATCTTTTAATGTTCGTGATCGGGAACTATAATAGTTTATTTTTTGCTTTCTACTAAGGATATTGTTTACAAATGACCATTGCTTTCGAGGATTATCAATGGAATTAGTAAATTTAGTAAGAAAATTCTTCTGTTTGGCTTTCTTTGTTCTTTTTTTTTTCTAAATACTAACAATATCCTTTATAGTTTTCTACAAAGTGAACAATAACCTGGATTTTACTTGAGTGGTTGATAAAAAAAAAGCGATGTTCTTAATCTGAAACGTTTATTATTTTATTGGTTTTTTTCTCCTTCATTTTATGTCATGATACTGATGCAAACCATCAATTATTATTAGATTTTTTATCTAAAACAATTTATTAGATAATGTTTTCGAAATGAATTTGAATTTTAAAAAAAAATCGTAATCCAAGTCTGTTTGCCTTTGGATTTTTTCCCTTTGCCTTTGAATAATCCATTTGAAAGCATTTATTTTACAAAGTATCAATCCTATTTCCTAATGCTATAATATCTGTAAAACCTGAACCTTTCATAAACATTTCAAAATTGCAATAATTAATAGCACCAAATGAAATAATTTCATCACCTAAACTCCCTGACTTCACTCATTTTGGATCGGATTATTTGAGCTCAGAAGAAATTTAGACATCTGAGATTCCTTACGGCTCAAGTCCAATTAAGTGTGAAACCTGACCTTTCATCCATCTTATTCGCCACCTCTCCTCTTCCTTTTCAACCATCGCCATCCTCCAAACATCCATCTTTCTGCAGCTACCAAACCTCCCTCACCTCCTATCTCTTCCATTACCATCAGATCGCGGACTGACAACATACCACGTGACTGCCATTCTACCCACAGAACGAGATGGTGACAACGCAAGACGACACACGTCCGTTTCCCCTTCTCCTCCTCGTAAGCGTTGCCATGCCGACGTCCCACAGATGGCCTCTTCGCAGGCCGCAGTAAACTCCGCCAAATCGGCCTCCATCTGGTTCAGTAGGCACATAGAGGACGGCCTCCCCACGTGCACACTCAGTCCAACCAGGAGTTAATGACGTGGACAAGTGCGCGTGACTCCGGACAGAGCGCATCTGAGGCCGCGTCTCCAGGGAGGAGATGGAGAAGATGCGGGGATGAGATGCATTTCTTGTGTAATACGGAGAAGAGTGCGCGCATTTGGCTGTCCGTTGCTAAGGAGAATCCGCTGTTAAAGGAAGAAGTTTTTCTTTCGTTGTCACGTAAAATCCTCGCGGTGAGAAAGAAGATCTCTTTGAACCGCGGGATGCCAGTTGGATGAGGGAAACGTCTTCTTTGGCAGCAAAATGAAAAGCTTTTCCTTTAAGACCTAAAGGCAAAATATCTCTTCATAGTTAAATCACTTGTTCATTCGAACTTTCGGAGAAATAGACGAAAGATTCAGAGATGTTCAATTTCAGCCAGAGACTTGGGTTGGGTTGTTGGGTTGTTTTACCTCTGAGCGACACTTTTTTGCACACCATGGGCTAAATGGCCAGGTCACATGGACCCCGAAGGTTCAGAGAAGTTTGGGGGAGGGGACCCACTAGAACAGCTGTTGTGAGACAGATGGTAGCCTCCCGTCAAGGCCATCCAGCGTGTTCTTTAACGTTGGGTTGTTTTACCTCTGAGCGGCACTTTTTTGCACACCATGGGCTAAATGGCCAGGTCACATGGACCCCGAAGGCTCAGAGAAGTTTGGGGGGAGGGGACCCACTAGAACAGCTGTTGGGAGACAGATATTAGCCTCCCGTCAAGGCCATCCAGCGTGTTCTTTAACGTGCACAGGGTATGGCTCTCCCGCACACTCGGGGCCACGGCTTAACGTCCCATCCGACGGACGGCGGCCTTTCCTAGCCCATCGGTGTCCCCTACTGACCGTGGGAAGGGCGGGGAATTTTGCGGAGATAAATCTCAACGCTGACACAGCTGGGAACTACAGATTACGAGCCTGGCGCGCTACCGACTGAGCCACCCCGCCCCTCAGCCAGAGACTTAATGTTCGTCAATTATTCATTTTAAGTGAATGTGATGTTTAAGTTAATGTTCGTCAATTATTAAACGGTGTGAAGAAACGTTTAAATAATAATGTAACTATTTACCTTTAAAATTTAAAAAATGAGCAAAAGAGCATTTTTTTTTTATATTTTTGCGTAACTGTGCGAAAACATTAATACACATCAATAAATAATCGATGGCCGATGTTTTTTGTGGTATATCTCTGGACGGATAAGGGCGGGGGTGGCTCAGTCGGTAGCGCGCCAGGCTCGTAATCTGTAGTTCCCAGGTTCGAGTCCCAGCTGGGTCAGCGTTGAGATTTATCTCCGCAAAATTTCCCGCCCTGCCCACGGTCAGTAGGGGACACCGATGGGCTTGGAAAGGCAGCCGTCCGTCGGATGGGACGTTAAGCCGTGGCCCCGTGTGCGGGAGAGCCATACCATGTGCACGTTAAAGAACACGCTGGATGGCCTTGACGGGAGGCTACCATCTGTCTCCCAACAGCTGTTCCAGTGGGTCCCCTCCCCCAACCTTCTCTGAGCCTTCGGGGTCCATGTGACCTGACCATTTAGCCCATGGTGTGCAAAAAAGTGCCGCTCAGAGGTAAAACAACCCAAACAACCCAACCTGGACGGATAATTTCACAACCCTGCATTATACGATTCGAAAGCAATTTCGAAAATTTCCAGCATATTAAAGTGAAAGTGACAGTTTATAATAAATATAAAAAATAAATAAAATAAATACTCCCTCAAGCAGCTGCTTGCCACAGAGGTCTGACAGGAGCCTGTCAGTTTATATGCCACAGTAGGAGATCTGAGAGGATGGCAGGACCTCAGCAGAAAAACGACACACACATCCATGCCTAATCCGGGGCTCGAACCCAGGTCCCTTAGATCAGGGTTCGAGCCCCGGATTAGGCATGGATGTGTGTGTCGTTTTTCTGCTGAGGTCCTGCCATCCTCTCAGATCTCCTACTGTGGCATATGAACTGACAGGCTCCTGTCAACTCCTTGATTTTTACGGACTCGTTTGAGATTCCGGCCTGTCATCTTTCTTACTCATTTTCCCATAGAAACGTCTCAGCAAATTATACGCCGCCACAGAAAATAGCAACTCTTTTATTTGTAGCACTTGTCAAATCCACACACATCTGGTTCCACACCTAACTGTATCCCTGCGCCGGAATGCGATGCTTTGAGTCGCATCCTCGCCTCGCCAAAGGTAACTAAATCGCCAGCAAAAGGTTAGTTGGTGATTGGGTGTCCTCGTGTGTTTTTTTTGGTGTCTCCATTTAGATCGGTGAGGTTTTTCTTTTTGTTTAATAGGTTCGAGCAGAGGACAGGTTTCATCCAAAACGGAAGACACACAACTGAGTGGAGGGGATCAAATTGGTTTCGTTTTCAGAGGCAACTCGAAATTTCGCATTTTTCTCTTTCGTCTGTTTTGATGAAAAATCGGTTGAAAATCCAATAAAGTAACTGGCAGGGGCAGGCGCGTGACAGGAAGATATGTCGTTAATCTCGGAGCGATTCGATAGCAACTGACTCTGATCCTCTATTGATCCCGGAGCATCGTTTTTCTCCCGTAATAGATGGCGTTGTCTTGTGTAGAGTTATTCTCTGGCAGAGGTAACTTTCTGAGGTTGGATCCAGTCCGCATGATCAGGGGATGTCTTCAGCCGCTCCTCGTGCATCCCTCACTTTCGTCTGCTCTTACTAGAATAGATTCTAATAAAATCACCAACACAACGGAATCGATTTTAATATTGCCTCAGACAAACGATTGTATTTCGAGTTTCGTTGGACAGATTCCAGAGATGCTCGGATCTACTTTTGGGTGATCATCACTTTTTGTGTCTCCTTTCAAGGCAACTTTTTCCTTCTTTTCATGGAGCAACAGCTGGAAAAACAAACAAGAAAAAAGAAACGCTTGTTGAAATTGTCGCTTGTCAAGTTCTTTCAACTGATTCCGATGTGGACCTTCGTGTCACGTGACACGAAGGTTGCCAGATCACTAATTTCTAAAAAAAATCGTTGCCAAATATTTTTTTCTGAATTCTGTAATCAACCATAGTGTTCGGTGTTTTTTTGAGCGATTGTAGGTGGTCATATTATTTTGATACTAGATCGTGTGGACTCACTCACGGAAATATTGAACTGGAGCGTGTGCAGTAACTGCACACGCTCCAGTTTGCTGTGAACGGTAACTGGGGCGTGTACAGTTGCTGTACACGCTCCAGATATTTTTCCTGAATTCTGTAATCACGTGACACGAAGTTTGCGAGATCACTAATTTCTAAAAAAAATCGTTGCCAGATATTTTTTTCTGAATTCTCTAATCAACCATAATGTTCGGATACTTTTTTGAGCGACTGTACTCTCAAAGTTTTCAACTGGCAAGATCGGTTTTGATCAATCTGAAAATATTTGTGAAAATTTTCGGAAACCATGATGATTTCCTATTTCAGTTGTATGTAAGGAAAAGTTAGAAGAAGAATATATCGCTTCTTGCGAATATGAGATGCTCAATTTCAGAAAAAAGGATGTTTATTTTCAGTCTTTACCACCCTATAACAGTGGGTTGGGTTGTTTTACCTCTGAGCGGCACTTTTTTGCACACCATGGACTAAATGGCCAGGTCACATGGACCCCAAAGGCTCAGAGAAGGTTGGGGGAGGGGACCCACTGGAACAGCTGTTGGGAGACAGATGGTAGTTTCCTGTCAAGGCCATCCAGCGTGTTCTTTAACGTGGACAGGGTATGGCTCTCCCGCACACAGTCCTGATTTTCGCCTCTTGTCTTCGATAAAGAGAAAGGTTCCATTCTAACGCCCCCTTTCTCTTTTTAACGCCTTCTTTACTCTTTCTAACGCTCCTTTCCTTTTCCCGATGCTCTCTTTATTCTTTCTAATTCTATCTTTTCTCTTCCTAACACTCTTTTTAGTCTTTCCATTCTAAAGCCCTCTTTTTTCTTTCTATCGCCCACTTTTGCTTTTTTCTAATGCCCTTTTTACCGTTTCAAATGCCTTATTTACACTTCCTAACCCCCCACCCCCATCACAAATCCCTTTCTAATGCCCCTTTAATCTTTCTCATCATCATCATCATCATCATCCTCAAGCAGCCATGGACTACGGAGGTCCAACCAGACCACGCAGTTTACTTCTCCAAGCATATCTGTCCTGAGCTACATCTGCTGCATCCGGCCACTGCACACCAATTCTAACAAGGTCCTGTTTGACATTGTCTGCCCACCGCATTTTAGGTCTCCCCCTCCTTCTGAAGCCTCTAGGCACACTGTTCATAACCCTATTCGCCAATCTATAATTATCCATACGGGCAACATGGACAAACCAGCGGAGTCTCTCTCTGCACAATATGCTGTTTAAAGGAGGTTGCAAACTCCTTTGCCTAACCTCATCATTAGTTACAAAGTTAAACCACTTAATACCCAAGATACTGCGTAAGCATCTAGAATCAAAAGCATCTAGTTTCCTGTTATTTTGTTTACACAGCGTCCACGTTTCACTACCATAACTAACCCTAGAAAGAACCAAACTATTATACAGTCTACTTTTAGTCTTTAGGTGTATACGCCTATTTCTTCACAATCTCCATAGATTCTTAAAAGTCCCGGCAGCAATACCTATTCGTCTGTTAATCTCATGCCGCACATCACCAGTATCAGTTACATAGCTCCCAAGATAATTAAACTGTGACACCTGCTCAAGACTGCAACCATTCAGATTAACTGAATCACAACCTGCCTGACCAATTTTCATCACTTTAGTTTTCTCTCTGTTTATAACCAAACCTACTGTACTCCCAGTCTCATCAACAGTTCGAATGAAAGAGTTCATCTCATCAACATCATTTGCCAAAAGGGCTAAATCATCAGCATAATCTAAATCAGAAATTTTCGCATCTCCAGCCCATTTAAGGCCAAAAGCTTTCCCTTGAAGTGAATTTCGCATAACATAATCAACAACCAAACTAAAGAGAAAAGGAGACAAAAAGCACCCTTGTCGAACACCAGAAGTAATGCTAAACCAATTGCTACAAGACTTACCAACTCTCACACATGACTCAGTGTTATTATAGAGAGCTTTCATTATGTTAACTAACTTGTCTGGTATACCATATGATCTCACAATCAACCACAAATTATGACGATCAACAGAGTCGAAAGCCTTTTTGAAATCAACAAAGCTAGCAACCAAAGGTTTCTGAAACTCTAAACATTTCTCAAGAATCTGCCTAAGTGAAAATATCTGATCTACACATCCCCTACCACTTCTGAATCCACATTGCTCATCACGCAATTGCCTATCAACCAGATTCTTAATTCTATTAAGCACAATCATGGAAAGAACTTTACCTGGAACAGAGAGTAGGCTGATACCCCTATAGTTATCACAAGAACTGCGATCACCTTTTTTGAAAATAGGGATAATAATAGCTCTGGTAAAATCTTTAGGAACCATGCCTTTATCATAAAAGTTATTCAAAATTTCAGTCATCCAAGTGATAACCAAAACATTCCCAGCTCTGAGCATTTCTGTAGTAATTTCATCTACCCCTGGGGATTTATGAAGTTTCAGTTTAGAGATAGCCAAACTAACTTCAGATTGTGTTATAGGGCCAACATTAAAGCTGCCAATGCATCTATCATCATTACAAAGAATGGGAGTAGAACTAACCACATTGTTTAGAACATCACTGAAATGCTCAGCCCACCTAGCCATGAGAGAATCCTCACCTTCTATAACCTTACCTTGTTTATCCTTCAATCCCTGTATGCCTGTCCGTTTTCTACCACATAAAACATTAACTATCTGGTACAGCTCTCTGCTGTTGTGCTGCCTAACCGCTTCCTCAGCTTTGTCAGCCAAGCTATCAAGCCAAAGATTTTTATCAGTAGCTAACTGATCCTTTACACGTTTATTAAGCTCTCTGTAATCTTTTCTATTAGGACTAGTAGGGTACTGATTAAGGACATTCCTGCAATTCCTTCTTTCTGAAATAAGCTCAATTGCCTTGTCCCTTAAATAATTCTGCCTCCTCTGCTCCTTTTTTCCTAAAAGAGTACTGTTAGTTTCCAAAAAAGCCTGCTTAAAATGGCCCCATTCTTCCTCAACTTCAGTATTAAGCAAACCATGACCGTCATAATGACTAAGTAACCTATCATGGTAAGCTTTAGCTATAACTGGGTCATTCAGAGCTTCAGTATTAAAGGTAAATTTTTTAACTCTAGCACAACACTTTTTAAGTTTAAGTTGCAAGACACTTTTAACAAGGTAATGGTCAGATCCAATTTCAGCTCCCCTATATGCCCTGGTATTTCTAACAGAACTAGCCCATTTGCTGTTAATTAATATATAATCAATCATATTCCTATGCAGCCCATCAGGTGAAACCCATGTGTATTTATGTATGTCGCGGTGTTTGTAATATGTGTTAGTTATTCTGAAACCATTGAGTTTACTTACCTGTAGGAGACGTTGCCCATTGCCATTGCAGCTACCAATACCAAAAGGACCTATTACTCCTCCCCAAAGGTCAGAGTCGGTACCAACTTTGGCATTGAAGTCACCAAGAACAAGGGTAATATCTCCTTTCTTGACAGAATTCAAAATGTCCTGAAGTTGTCCGTAAAACCTATCCTTCTCATCCTCATCAGCATCCTCAGTGGGGGCATAACAGCAGATAACATTCAAGTTTTTAATGCTTGTCCGAAATTTTGCTGTAAGAAACCGTTCATTAATGCACTCATATCCTAGAAGAGCATCACTAGCATGTCTGCTGAGCAGCAGACCCACGCCTTGGTGATGCTTTCCATCCTCCCTCCCTGTAAAGAGAAATTTCAAGTTATTTTTAAGTATCTCACCTTTACCTGTCCATCTGGTCTCTTGCAAGCCTAGAATATCTAGGTTATAGCGCTGGAATTCCTGCATGAGGACATCAAGAGAATAATCTCTATGTAATGTCCTCACGTTCCACGTTCCTGCAGAAAGAAAATGATTAGTAGGATTTTTAAAGAAATTAGGTTTATTGAGATTGGTAGGGCCAACAATATCAAACAGCCCCCTGATCGCAGGCATGGGGCAAAGACCCGTTCCTCCTCCGCTAAAGGCTGAAGTCACCGATGCTGGTAGGAACTTCAGGCACCACCTTTTCAAGTGGACTTTTTCAAGAGCCACATGGCCTGCCTGAGACGCATTACTCCAGTTTAGGCTTGACGATGCCCAACTAGCTAAGTAAGGTTCAGGTACCTGCGATAGCCTCTGATTAGGATTATCCACCAGCTGATATAAGGTATCCCATGCCTCTGTTCACTTAGAGCTGGCAACCCAGAAGCAAACAGAAAACACAGTGGCAGACTCTCCCTCAACAGAGGCCCACCAGTGCAGCAAGTCCAGGATCCATAATCAAGCTCAAATCCATAAACAAGTCCAGTCTAGTAGGTATAAATGGTCAGCACCAGGACCCTGTGAAGTTGACCACTCCTCAGCAGGGTTGAAAAAAAAAGAAAAAAGTGGCCGTAGATGACCAGATCAGCAGGCCATACTGAACTGGCAGCCCTCCCCTTCCGTTCCCTTCCAAAAGAGAGTATCTCTTTTGAAAGGTACTAACGGCCTGCACCACGAGAAGGCGGGGTCGGACATTAGGTGCTAGACCTGGCCGGTTCTGTGCATCATCACTAGGGATTGGTACACAGCTCTCCTTCCAGTTTACGCCTAGCTACCATTTACAGGCCTTTAATCTTTCTAGCGCCCCTTTACTCTTTCTAACGTCCCCTTTCCTCTTTATAAGACCCCCTTTCATGTGATCCAAAATATTTTTCCTCCATAAAATTAGCTGAAATAATATATATTTACCATGAATACAATTCTATGAGTATTTTGCATCTACAAATTTCTAACATGAATGTACGAAACATGCACATTTAAGTCAATTTAAAAAACTACTCAATATTCTATTTCTACCGAAAAGCGTATGAAAACAAACCCCTTCCCCCAATTTATGAAACACCCCCCCCCCCCCTGTGCGAACTACTGAATTCGACAGAGAAATCCCCCACCAAACTGAAAAGCCAGCTTTATTCTGTATTAGAGGAAATAGACATTGGAAATGCAGCCATCCGCAATGAGTGAGTGAAATCACGTGACCTCAGCCTCGCATCCAGCTGGGATGATATCTTCTCAGCAGGAAGAAAAGGATGAAAAATGCTTCCGGAGACAACGGTTGCCATTCGCTTCGTCTGCCCTCCTCTCGACAACGAAAAATGTCTTCTGGAAAGTCTTAAAGGCTTCAACGAGGGAAATAATGAAGGCCGACATTTTATCGTGGATCAGGTCTTATTTATAAGACCTGGACATAGAGTGACTATAAGTCTCCATTTTGGTCAGGCAGGACTTTTTTAAGCCAGTTGCTAAAATACGAAAGAATGTTTTTTGAGGTTGTCACATAACATGATCATTTCGTTTTCTTCTGCACACAAAAATCATACCATAGTTTTCTGTACCCATATGTATTTTAATCTCATAAGAACTTCATTATTTCATTACGAATATTTTTAAAACCATAATTTATTTATTTTGGACAATATAAATTTTATTTCCTGATCGAGAAATTTCCTACCGTAACTGTTTTAGTTTTCATGATAAAGCTTAGGTGAACTTTAAGCAAATACAGTCGCTCTAAAAAATATCCGAACACTATGGTTGATTACAGAATTTAGAAAAAATAACTGGCAACGATTTTTTTAGAAATCAGTGATCTGGCAACCTTCGTGTCACGTGACACGAAGAATGCCAGATCACTGATTTCTAAAAAAAATCGTTGCCAGATATTTTTTCTAAATTCTGTAAATCGACCATGGTGTTCGGATACTTTTTTGAGCGACTGTAAGTGGACATTTTATTTTGATACTAGATCGTGTGGGCTCACTCACGGAAATATTGAGCGTGTGCAGTTACCGTTCACAGCAAACTGGAGTGTGTGTGGGCTCACTCACAGAAATATTGAGCGTGTGCAGTTACCGTTCACAGCAAACTGGAGCGTGTGCAGTAACTGCACACGCTCCAGTTTGCTGTGAACGGTAACTGGTGCGTGTACAGTTGCTGTACACGCTCCAGATATTTTTCCTGAATTCTGTAATCACGTGACACGAAGGTTGCCAGATCGCTGATTTCTAAAAAAAACCGTTGCCAAATATTTTTTCTGAATTCTGTAAATCGACCATAGTGTTCGGATACATTTTTGAGCGACTGTATATCATGAAATGATTTATCGAGTCGTGGTTTTCATAAAATGTCTGAGAATTCGATAGTTTCAATTTCCATCCTCGAGACATTAGGGTTTGACATTTTCCGACTATAAACGAATATTGCAAATCCGTGTTTGCTCAACCTGTGATACGCGTTCTCCCAAGGGGGACGCCAGATATAGCCGGTTATGGCGGGAAATGTATCCTTTCGCTTAAAATAAGAGGATTCTTTCACATAGCAAAAATACTTTGGTATTTACTTTTTTTTTGTTGCATTAGAAGGGAACGGGTATTGCAGATTCTTTAGAAAAGATGTATACAGCACAGAAAATAATTCCAAATTACTGGATTAGAGGTACGTCACAGAATTAGGATGAGAAAAAATAAATAAATACCTCCTCAAGCAGCTGCTTGCCGCAGAGGTCTGACAGGAGCCTGTCAGTTTATATGCCAAAGTAGAAGATATGAGAGGATGGCAGGACCTCAGCAGAAAAACAACACGAACATCCATGCCTTACCCGGGACTCGAACCGGGTAACCCTTAGATCAGTAGCCAAGCGCGCTAACCACTCGGCCATGGGACGGTATTGTAAATTGTCTATTCAAGCTAACATTTTGAAATTTGGGTGGATTTGGGGTGATTGGTGGATCGCTGTTTTACCTCTGAGGGACACTTTTTCGCATACAAATGGGCTAAATGGCCAGGTCACAAGATATTGTAAATTGTCTATTCAAGCTAACATTTTGAAATTTGGGTGGATTGGGTTGTTTTACCTCTGAGGGACACTTTTTCGCATACAAATGGGCTAAATGGCCAGGTCACAAGGATCCCAAGCGCTCAGAGAAGATTGGGAGAGGGGACCCGCTGGAACAGCTGTTGGGAGACAGATGGTAGCCTCCCGTTAAGGCCATCCAGCGTGTTCTTTAACGTTGGGTTGTTTTACCTCTGAGCGGCACTTTTTTGCACACCATGGGCTAAATGGCCAGGTCACATGGACCCCGAAGGCTCAGAGAAAGTTGGGGGAGGGGACCCACTGGAACAGCTGTTCGGAGACAAATGGTAGCCTCCCGTCAAGGCCATCCAGCATGTTCTTTAACGTGCAAAGGGTAGGGTTTTCCCGCACATGGAGCCACAGCTTAATGTCCCATTGGACGGAAGGAGCCCATCAGGGTCCCCTACTGACAGAGGGCGAGGGGGTGAAGATAAATCTCAACGCTACCCCAGCCTGGACTCGAATCTTGTAATTGAAGACTACAAGCCTGGTGGCTCCCGACTGAGATTTCCCCCGCCGCGAAATTTCGATGGCAGACGAATGTGGTCAAGATCTTGACACTGACCACAGTGAGTGTCAGAAAATGTGAAAACGCAGTACTGTTTTGTGCTTTTTTTAACAGATAAATAGAACGATTTTCTGCGTTTGATAGGTAATAATTATATATTATTATTCACGGTTCTCGAATATTCCATTAGTTTCAGTTTCCACCGTCAGAGGGCATTAAATAGGGTAATTCTCTGGAAAAGAGAATTCCACATGTAGCAAAGTGACACTCATATTTCCTTGGTGCTCAGTTGAGATGGGGAGCGGGGGTGGTTCAGTCGGTAGCGCGACAGGCTCGTAATCTGTAGTTCCCAGGTTCGAGTCCCAGCTGAGTCGGCGTTGAGATTTAACTCCCTGCCCATGGTCAGTAGGGGACACCGATGGGCTTGGAATAGGCCGCCGTCCGTCGGATGAGACGTTAAGCCGTGGCCCCGTGTGCGGGAGAGCCATACCATGTGCACGTTAAAGAACACGCTGGATGGTCTTGTCGAGAGGCTACCAACTGTCTCCCAACAGCTGATCCAGTGGGTCCCCTCCCCCAACCTTCTCTGAGCCTTCGGGGTCCTTGTGACCTGGCCGTTTAGCCCATGGTGCGCAAAAAAGTGCCGTTCAGAGGTAAAACAACCCAACGTTAAAGAACACGCTGAATGGACTTGACGGGAGGCTACCATCTGTCTCCCAACAGCTGTTCCAGTGGGTCCCCTCTCCCAACCTGCGCTGAGCCCTCGGGGTCCTTGTGACCTGGCCATTTAGCCCATGGTGTGCAAAAAAAGTGCCGCACAGAGGTAAAACAACCCAACCCAACTTCGATTTTCTTCATCCCTGTAACACGTTGCCTTCGACAGTAACAGAAAACATACGATCGTAAAGTATCGAACAGAATGGAACAGCAGAAAGAAAGACAGGGGGGGGATAAATTGACGGCACTCAGCACCGGGGGGGAAAGAATGGAGGGGATAATGCTTAAAAATAAAAGAGGAGAAAAAAAAAGATAAATATCGAACGGAACCAAGAAAAAAGACGTAAGCCAATAAAGAGCAGTTAGTAGAGAGCACGAGCTGTTCTCCCCCCCCCCCCTCCGAACCTTGTTCCGTCCCAGCCATTCAGCGTCGATGTGGTGGACGTGTCAGTCACGTGATTGATGGGGTACGGCGGCCTCTTCCACACAACCACGTGATGGATGATCCCGACTACACAACCAGACAGGGAACCTTTGGGGTCTGATTGGGAAATTCATACGCACATGGCCCTTCAAGATCACCGGGGATTGGACAGATGAAGTTTAATTTTGCTCTCTCTCTCTCCTCTCCACCACTCTTCGTTTCCTCTCTCTCCTTCACCCGAAGCGATGCTCAACTACCTCCTTCAGTCTTTCCACTGCTCATCTCCTCCCTCTCGTTGATTAGATCCCAGCTCAAGCGCATTCTCTTCCTCCTCTTCTCCGCACGAGAGACCTGCGAAGAAGAACAAGGAGATGACGTTGTTAACTTGATCTCCTTCCGTGTCCTACTGTCTCACCCATTTTGCCTCTTCGCTTTCCTTTCTAAACCTCATCTACTTAAGGTCTTTTTTTTCCCGAAAAGTTAAGATACAGTCGCTCAAAAAAGTATCCGAACACTATGGTCGATTTACAGAATTCAGAAAAAATATCTGGAGCGTGTACAGCAACTGTACACGTTCCAGTTACCGTTCACAGCAAACTGGAGCGTGTGCAGTTACTGCACACGCTCCAGTTTGCTGTGAACGGTAACTGCACACGCTCAATATTTCTGTGAGTGGGCCCACACGATCCAGGTTTTTGTGAGCTCACACGATTTAATGTGCTGTGTTCGTGTCACGTGACATGTTGGTTCTATACATTAGAAACCAGATATAAATCCGTGGTACAGTCGCTGAAAAAAGTATTCGAACATTATGGTCGATTTACAGAATTCAGAAAAAATATCTGGAGCGTGTACAGCAACTGTACACGCTCCAGTTACCGTTCACAGCAAACTGGAGCGTGTGCAGTTACTACACACGCTCCAGTTTGCTGTGAACGGTAACTGCACACGCTCAATATTTCCGTGAGTGAGCCCACACGATCTAGTATCAAAATAATATGACCACCTACAATCGCTCAAAAAAGTATCCGAACACTATGGTTGATTACAGAATTCAGGAAAAATATCTGGAGCGTGTACAGCAACTGTACACGCTTCAGTTACCCTTCACAGCAAACTGGAGCGTGTGCAGTTACTGCACACGCTCCAGTTTGCTGTGAACGGTAACTGCACGCGCTCAATATTTCCGTGAGTGGGCTCACACGATCCAAGTATTTGTGAGCTCATATGATCCAATGTGCTGTGAACATTAACCGCAACCGCTTCAGTTTGCTGTGAACGGTAACTGCACACGCTCCATATTCATTGCATTATATATTCATACGCATTATATATATTAAAAAAAGTATCCGAACACTATGGTCGATTACAGAATTCAGAAAAAATATCTGGCAACGACTTTTATAGAAATTAGTGGTCTGGCAACCTTCGACGTGTCACGTGACACGAAGTTTTCCAGATCACTAATTTCTATAAAAAAATCGTTGCCAGATATTTTTCTGTATTCTGTAATCGACCATAGTGTTCGGATAATTTTTGGAGCGACTGTACATCGCCTTTGTTATATCAATGGAGAGTTCAAATCGAAACTCCGTAATATCGTAAATAAGTTTCTAATAGGGTTGGGTTGTTTTACCTCTGAGCGGCACTTTTTTTAACACAATGGGCTAAATGACCAGGTCACAAGGATCCCGAAGGCTCAGAGATAGTTGGGTAAGGGGACCCACTGGAACAGCTGTTGGGAGACAGATGGTAGCCTCCCGTTAAGGCTTTAACGTTAACAGGATATGGCTCTCCCGCACACTGCGCCACGGCTTAACGTCCCATTCGACGGACGGCGGCCTTTCCAAGCCCATCGGTGTCCTCTATTGACCTGGGCAGGGCGGAGAATTTTGCGGAGATAAATCTCAATGCTGACGCAGCTGGGACTCGAACCTGGCAACTGCAGATTTCGAGCCTGGCGCACTACCGACTGAGCCACCCCCGCCCCTCAAAGGTACAGAGAAGGTTGGGGGAGGGGACCCACTGGAACAGCTATTGGGAGACAGATGATAGCCTCCCGTCAAGGCCATCCAGCGTGTTCTTTAACGTGCACAGGGTATGGTCTCTCCCGCACACGGTGCAACTGCTTAACGTCCCATCCGACGGACGGCATCCTTTCCAAGCCCTTGAGGGTCCCTTTACTGACCGTGGGCAGGGCGGGGAATTTTGCGGAGAGAAATCTCAACGTTGACCCAGCTGGGACTCGAACCTGGGAACTACAGATTACGAGACTGGCGCGCTATCCGACTGAGCCACCCCCGCCCCGTTTCTAATAGGAAAATGTCACTGAAGATAATTTAAAGCTCTGCACCATGTCCATCTTAATCTGCATTTTCAACAACATTCTTTGGGTATCTAAAACGAATATCTGGCATCACCACTACTAATCCTAAAAATGTATGCAAAGTGATCGAAATTATTTGCACAAATTTCTGAAGTATACACTCGGTTAATTAAATGATATGGAATAAAGATTTCAAGTTTTAAAAAACTTCTATAATACAGTCGCTCAAAAAAATATCCGAACACTATGGTTGATTACAAAATTCAGAAAAAATATCTGTCAACGATTTTTTTAGAAAGCAGCGATCCTTCGTGTCACGTGATTACAGAATTCACGAAAAATATCTGGAGCGTGTACAGCAACTGTATGACACGAGTAGTTTCTGATTACTCTACGTACTCGGATGTCTCTCTTGAAATCGTTGAGCCATATTGCTACTTAAGCCTAATCATTGATTCCAATATCAAATTGGCAACACACATTTCTAAGTTATGTGACAAAATAAGAATTTGTGCAATAAAAATTTAATATATAAACTATTTCGTACTCTCTCATATTAGCGTATGCACGATTTCAAGAGAGACATCCGAGTACGTAGAGTAATCAGAAACTACTCGTGTCATATTTTTTATCTGAGCGTGTACAGCAAACTGGAGCGTGTGCAGTTACTGCACACGCTCCAGTTTGCTGTGAACGGTAACTGCACACGCTCCAGTTTGCTGTGAACGGTAACTGCACACGCTCAATATTTCCGTGAGTGAGCCCACACGATCTAGTATCAAAATAATATGACCACCTACAGTCGCTCAAAAAAGTACCCGAACACCATGATTGATTACAGAATTCAGAAAAAATATCTGGCAACGATTGCTTTAAAAATTAGTATATATATATATAATTATTATATATATATAGTAATTCCATACGTAATGATTAATTTACAAATAGTTTTTTATATATCAATATGCTAATATGAGATACGAAAAGTTTCTGATTTTCCTTAAATGCGTATTGAAAGTATTACTATATATGTATAGTAATTCCATACCTAATAATAGATTCACAAATATTTTTTTATATATCAACATGCTAATATGAGAGAGTACGAAATAGTTTATATATTAAATTTTTATTGCACAAATTCTTATTTTGTCACATAACTTAGAAATGTGTGTTGCCAATTTGATATTGGAATCAATGATTAGGCTTAAGTAGCAATATGGCTCAACGATTTCAAGAGAGACATCCGAGTACGTAGAGTAATCAGAAACTACTCGTGTCAAACAGTGAATTATATGGGCTTTGATTTCAGGTATAAATCGATTATTAAGTCTCGCAGAGTGAATGCCCATTAATTTAGTTTCAATGGTATTCAGTATTACTCAGTTTTAGTAAGCCGACAAATAATATTGTTGAAATCAATTCGTAGTTGGTGTAGAGCTGTTTAGTTGGGGGTCTTTACCCTGAGCGGCACTTTTTTTGCACACCATAGGCTAAAGTGGCCAGGTCACAAGGACCCCGAAGGCTCAGAGAAGGTTGGGGGAGGGGACCCACTGGAACAGCTGTTGGGAGACACATGGTAGCCTCCCGTCAAGGCCATCCAGCGTGTTCTTTAACGTGCACAGGGTATGGCTCTTCCGCACACGGGGCCACGGCTTAACGTCCCATCCGACGGACGGCGGTCTTTCCAAGCCCATCGGTGTCCCCTACTGACCGTGGGCAGGACGAGGAATTTTGCGGAGATAAATCTCAACGCTGACCCAGCTGGGACTCGAACCTGGGAACTACAGATTACGAGCCTGGCGCGCTACCGACTGAGCCACCCCCGCCCTAGCTGTTTAGTAATCCCGGTTTACGATTGACAAGAACGATATGATCAGTATAAAGATATTTACTGCTCTCCGTTACAACATTTCTTATATCATTAATGTAAATTAAAAGTAATAAAGGTCCAAGAACTGAACCTTGGGGCAATCTCAAGGTAATTTTCCGTAAGAATCTGTCGGTGTTATTCAATCTAGTTCAAATTTTTTAAAGAATTAAAAATCCTTCCTCTCATTCCAATATTATACAATTTTTTGGAATAAGATATTGCGATCCAATCCGTCAAAGGCTTTACTCAAGTTCATAAATATAGAAAAAGATAACTTTACCCTCATTTGGATTAGAACACATTTCGTCAGAAAAGTCATCTAATAATGTTGTACAGTCGCTCAAAAAAGTATCCGAACACTATGGTTGATAACAGAATTCAGAAAAAATATCTGGCAACGATTCTTTTCAGAAATTAGTGATCTGGCAACCTTCGTGTCACGTGACACGAAGGTTGCCAGATCACTGAAGTCGTTGCCAGATATTTTTTTCTGAATTCTGTATACAACCATAGTGTTCGGATATTTTTTTTGAGCGACTGTAGACGGGAAACAATTAATTGTTTTTTTATTTATAATTTCGGAATTTATAATCATTTTAGTAAATTTAATTCTTCGTATTTACATAATTGTCTTTGTGACTATTGTTGGATTTGCTACTTTAATATAATATTCATAATTTATCTCTTTATATATATATACGTATATTTTTTTTATTATTTTTCTAGTGATTATCAATTTTACTAATTCTTACCTTGTCGTTTAAGATTTATATGAATATTTTTTAACGTTTCACATTTTTATCAACTAATAATTAAAATTTTTCAAATGAAGTCTGAGGTCTCGCTTCCCTTAACGATCTCCTCTCTTTCGTATTAAACTAACAGCTCCCTGTCAGGCCTCTATGGCAAGCAACTGCTTGAGGGTTAATTTATATTAATGAGGGCATCTATCGTGTTGTTTAAGGTATCCGTAGGGTATGGTTCTCCTGACTCGTCTTAACATTGCATCCGCCATCCGACATCCCTTCCAACGCCAATGCCGTTCCCTTTCTCGCAGAGGGAGAGTGGCTATTAGCTGAAACGAGTCTGTCGCGTGGGGATCTCCCAGGGACTGCCGCAAAAGCACGATATTTTCAAATCTCTGGAATAAAATATCATCCACCGCCCTCGTGTTACTGTTTTCTCTCTATATCAGTGTTCTTTCTATATTTTTTTTTCTCGGTGATGCACTTCTGAAACAATCCATTTACACCGGTATTCATGTGGTAAAACGTTTCTTTGCTTTATTATATATACCGTATATTTCCGCAGATAGACGATAACTGAATCATAAAAAAAGGCCACAAAATCCGGGTCGTCTTATAGGACAGATACAAAAAAAATTAGATTGAAATTTATATAAATTGAAACCATTATTACTACAACTATTCGAAAAATCTATCATATTATTTAAATACGCTATCCCGTGGCCGAGTGGTTAGCGCGCTTGGCTACTGATCTACGGGACCTGGGTTCGAGCCCCGGGTAAGGCATGGCTGTTTGTGTCGTTTTTCTGCTGAGGTCCTGCCATCCTCTCAGATCCTTCTACTGTGGCATATAAACTGACCGGCTCCTGTCAGACCTCTGTGGCAAGCAGCTGCTTGAGGGGGTATTTATTTATTTATTTATTTTATATGATAATACATTACATTGTAATAGTAAATAATACATTACATTGTAATAGTAAAACAATACTAAAACAAAATAAATATTAAAAGTTATGTTTATTGAGCTACTGAGGAAAAAACGGACAAACCGTAATTATTTACTAGTACAGAGTAGGGTATGTCCACAAAATAGAATAGCCCATACGACGCTTTTATGAATAGTCAAGGTCATTACCCGAATGCCCGAATCAATCCGAATGTTTGTGAATAGGACATAATTCCGTACACGCTATACAGTAATATTATCCAGATGATGATCGCCGATCTAAACTAAATTCATAGTCCGTTCATAGTGTGGGGTCGTCTTATAGGACAGACATATGCTAAAACTATAAAACTTTGACGAAAATTTATACCTCGTCTTATCTGAAGGTCGTCTTATCTGCGGAAATATACGGTATATCTTAAAATTTTACTTATTTAAACAAAAACATATTTTAAGCTAAACATCTGACAAAAAAACATCAAAAAAGTACTAAAAGTATAAATTATTCTGTAGTATGATTTCTTTTCTTTCTGTTAAAATACCTTTTGAAAAGGCCACTATATTTTTGTTAGATTGTTTTACCTCCGAGAAGTACTTTTTGTACACAACAGGCTAAATAGCCAGGTCACAAGGACCCCGAAGACTCAGAGAAGTCTAGGGGTGGTGTCCCACTGGACAACCATTAGGAAACAGATGGTGGCATCCCATCAAGGCTATCCAACGTGTTCTTTAAGGCGATCTCTACACACGGGGTCACGGCTTTACGTTTCATGCGACGGATGGCAGCTTTTCCAAGCCCATAGGCGTTCCCTACTGACCGAGCTGGCCCAGTTGAGACTCGAACCTGAGAACTGCAGATTAAGAGCCTGATGCGTAGCTGACTGAGAAACCCTCTCCCCGAAAATAGATCATTGGAATATAGGAATTAAATATTATTATATTATACTATAATAGGCATATTCGAAACGGGCTGTAAATGAAAGAACGAACGCATGCGCAGACACCCTTTCTTGTACGTCATTAGGGGTAGGGGTGGCTCAGTCGGTAGCGTGCCAGGTTCGTAATCTGTGGTTCCCAGGTTCGAGTCCCAGCTGGGTCAGCGTTGAGACTTATCTCCGCAAAACTCCCCGCCCTGTCCACGGTCAGTAAGGGACACCAATAGGCTTGGAAAGACCGCCGTCCGTCGGATGGGACGTTAAGCCGTGGCCACGTGTGCTGGAGAGCCATACAATGTGCACGTTAAAGAACACGCTGGATGGCCTTAACGGGAGGCTACCATCTGTCTCCCAACAGCCGTTCCAGTGGACCCCTCCACCAACCTTCTCTGAACCTCCGGGGTCCTTGTGACCTTGTGACCATTTAGCACATGGTGTGCAAAAAAGTGCTGCTCAGAGGTAAAACAACCCAACCCTTCCGAGAAAGGGATTATTCATTTCAGAAAGGGAATTTTTCTTCGCCGCAAGCAATCACTGGCTCCGGCTGCCTCATCAGCCAACATCTCTTCTGGCCTCGAGTGTCGGTGGTCAGTTGCCCCTTGACCTACCGCTCCCCTGCCGCCACTCACCCTAAGCAGCCTTCGCCTCTCGACCCTTCATCACTCGTTGTTGATTTCTCTTTCCCAAAGAGACACCAAGAAGCCATTGGCAGCTTGATGACGTCCTTGTCCTTTGGCCCCAATCACCGCAGAAGGTCAAAGCAGTCGACGCTCAAGAGAGAGGTCAGTGCTACGCTGTGGTTTCAAGCACCACGTTATTAAACGCCTCGGCTGATGGCAGAAGAAGCCTTATCGACTTGGTTTCATCTGAAATATACAATACTTCTTTCCGGAGCCAGATCTAAACATAAACTGCCGGGGGGGGGGGGGAAGAAGTGACTGAATTGAATCGGAAGGACCAGAACGCTGTTACTGTATTATTTTTTTTTTCAAAGATTATTTTCGCCGAATTGGGAAATATATATTTTTCTACTAGGCGTACCCCGCCACAAGTTTGGTACAAAACGTTTGTCCACAGGTAACTTTTCCAATAGATAACGCACAGTCGCTCAAAAAAGTATCCGAACACTATGGTCGATTTACAGAATTCATAAATAATATCTGGCAACGATTTTTTTAGAAATCGTTGCCATTCATTTTTTATGAATTCTGTAATCAACCATAGTGTTCGGATACTTTTTTGAGCGACTGTAGGTGGTCATATTATTTTGATACTAGATCGTGTGGGCTCACTCACGGAAATATTGAGCGTGTGCAGTTACCATTCACAGCAAATTGGAGCGTGTGCAGTAACTGCACACGCTCCAGTTTGCTGTGAACGGTAACTGGAGCGTGTACAGTTGCTGTACACGCTCCAGATATTTTTCCTGAATTCTGTAGTCACGTGACACGAAGGTTGCCAGATCACAAATTTCTAAAAATAAATCGTTGCCAGATACTTTTTCTGAATTCTGTAATCAACCGTAGTGTTCGGATACTTTTTTTGAGCGACTGTACGATGCAAATCCAGTTTTGCATTCCTTTATGAGACCTTCCATCGTATGGTGAAGAGAATCATCCACCGAGAACACGGACTGTGAAAGAAGAAGAACCTGACAATGAACTGTTAATTTTGCCAGATAATAAAGATTCTGATTTTCAACCCTCTGCGCAACGCTCTCTCTCTCTCTTAATCTCACAAGCTGAATAAGTCTAAAATTCATGACGAGCTCTTAACCTCGGGATTAAAACAATAGAATAATCTGTAAAAGGATATGAAGTTGGGTTGTTTTTACCTCTGAACGGCACTTTTTTGCACACCATGGGCTAAATGGCCAGGTCACATGGACCCCGAAGGCTCAGAGAAGGTTGAGGGAGGGGACCCACTGGAACAGCTGTTAGGAGACAGATGGTAGCCTCCCGTCAAGGCCATCCAGCGTGTTCTTTAACGTTGGGTTGTTTTACCTCTGAGCGGCACTTTTTTGCACACCATGGGCTAAATGGCCAGGTCACATGGACCCCGAAGGCTCAGAGAAGGTTGGGGGAGGGGACCCACTGGAACAGCTGTTGGGAGACAGATGGTAGTCTCCCGTCAAGGCCATCCAGCGTGTTCTTTAACGTTGGGTTGTTTTACCTCTGAGCGGCACTTTTTTGCACACCATGGGCTAAATGGCCAGGTCACATGGACCCCGAAGGCTCAGAGAAGGTTGGGGGAGGGGACCCACTGGAACAGCTGTTGGGAGACAGATGGTAGCCTCCCGTCAAGGCCATCCAGCGTGTTCTTTAACGTGCACAGGGTATGGCTCTCCCGCACACGGCGTCACGACTTAATGTCCCATCCGACGGACGGCGGCCATTCCAAGCCCATCGGTGTCCCCTACTGACCGTGGGCAGGGCGGGGAATTTTACGGAGATAAATCTCAACGCTGACCCAGCTGGGACTCGAACCTGGGAACTACAGATTACGAGCCTGGCGCGCTACCGACTGAGCCACCCCCGCCCCAAAGGATACCAAGATAGCTTTGAGTGAGAAAGAAATGTAACTCCTCTTTCTCTATGGAAAGATATGTACAGTCGCTCAAAAAAATATCCGAACACTATGGTTGATTACAGAATTCAGAAAAAAATATCTGGTAACGATTTTTTTTAAAATTATTGACACTAGCTCCCCCGTGTGCGGGAGAGACATACCCTGTGCATGTTAAAGAACACACTGGATGGCCTTGACGGGAGGCTACCATTTGTCTCCCAACAGTTGTCCCAATAGGTCCCTTCCTCACCTTCACTGAGCCTTCGGGGTCCATGTGACCTTGCCATTTAGCTCATGGTGTGCTACTGATCTAAGGGACCTGTGTTCGAGCCCCGGATTAGGCATGGATGTGTGTGTGTGGTTTTTCTGCTGAGGTCCTGCCATCCTGTCAGATCTCCTACTGTGGCATATAAACTGACAGGCTTATGTCAGACCTCTGTGGCAAGCAGCTGCTTGAGGGAGTTTTTATTATTTATTTATGTGCAAAAAAATGCCGCTCAGAGGTAAATCAACCCAATCCAAATAACACTAAACGTAAATTTATCATCATCATCATCAGTTTATTATAATAGTAAAGTTACAAACAGCATATATTTATAATCGCATTATGACACTTTTACATGGAATTTAAAAAAAAATCCCTCCAAATTGCAAAAACGAATCCGATGCTGAAAGGTCGCATTCGATCTGTTTAGAAATCGTCTGCACTCTGAGAGAAAAAGTAAAAGTCAAGAGAGAAAAAAAAATCAGAGCGAAAAAAACCGGAGCACGTCCTTTTCTTAAGACGTTGGGAGCGTGATTTCGACCTTTGTCATCCTCCTTGCGTCCTCCTCTCTGCATCCTCCTCGTTCCTCTGTCGTCGTCACAAGCAGCGAATCGCATTGTTGGCTTGCCCTGCTGCCACGCGTGCACCAGGCCGAGCCGTGGCGATGCCACCATAAACGTGATTGGTCACGTGACTGACGCACCAATCCAGTGGACGTGAAACAACATCGCGCGTCAAGTTTGCCGAGGGAAACTTTTACGAAACTAATTGCCGAACTCTTTCCTCTTTCCCTTTCTTTCCCCCCCCCCCCTGCCCCTTTTTTTTTTCTTTTCTAACGAAATCTCAAAAAGGGGGAAAAAATATCTCTTCGACGCTCAGAACGAACTTAGGTGACGGCCACACTGGAAGCGGTTTGAGCGGTTCGGCGTTACCAACGCTTCCAAACCTTCTGGCGTCTTAAAAAACGTCACGAAAACGGAGTTGTTACCACAAAACACTGAAGCATGCGCAGTTACTATTACAGAAAACTGGACCGTGAAGAGTTACTACACACGTTCCGGTTTGCTGCAAGAAATTTTGGAAGCGTTGCTAACGCTAGACACGTCAAAACTCGCTTTTAGTGTGGCCACACCTTTAATAAAGGTGTCTGTGAGACATCCTGGGTGAAGAACCCCGTTGTTCCTTTGAGGCATAATAATGAAAGTTCCTCTGCTAATCTCAACTGAGGGATTTAGTTCAGATAGAGAATAGAAGAATGATGATTTAAAAAAACCTTCGAATCGAGTTTTATCTCGAGTATTGTATTCTCTCTCGCTCTCTTTCACTCGAGAGTTTATCTGCTGGCTTTAGTAATTACCATAACAACTTTTCTCTCGCGTCGTCATTCTGTGAAATACGTTTAATTAAAGTTGTTTACCAAAAATCCGTAACCATCGCAGCTTTAATGAGCGTCCGTTAAGTGTCTCTAATCATATTTTCGCCTGCAATCCCATAAAACCCAGCGCAGCGTCGCCTCGCGAGCGGAAATAACTTCGATAAGTATCGTTAATTGCCTCGTTTATTGGACGTAAAATAATATGGCGTCGTGGCGCTTTTATTCGCAAGTCAACAACTGCGGAATCGAGACAGAATTCAGCAGATTAAAAGGTGAGATTTTCTCTCTTTACCATCGAGAGGGAATGGGAGCGCTTTTTGGCCTTTGACTGTGTCGTCTTAAAGGCCATAAAACGGAAGGGATGCTTGGGGGTGGCGGAGGAGCAGGAGCACCGATGCTCGGAGTAAGGGAAGAGACTGAGAACAATGCTACTCCTAAAGAAAGACTTCTTTTAATGGGCTGTGAGCAATTCCTCTGCTGCAATGGATCGCTGATGAGGAGGTAATCGTTTGGCGTTCGACTTCATCACCATCAAGAGGAAGATGGAGGTTTCCAGATGCTTTCGTATAAGGAATGATGCTGGAGACGAAATTAAATCTCAGCGGAAGAATTTGTAATGATGGGAATGAAATTAAATGACTTTTCGTGCTTATAGAATCCACTTCGTTTGGGTTTTCCCTAGCCCTGCTCTATCGTAAAAGAGAGTTTTAAAGGCTTTCGTGAAGTTGGATGTTCTGTGAAATGAACAAAGATTTAGGATATTATGTTTTAAACAGCTCCATGACAACGAAAGACCTAGTACTTGTGCTTCCTTTTATTTTTACTACATTTAACCACCAAAGTATTAGAAAAGTTCCATGAGCATAGGGGTGGCTCAGTCGGTAGCGCGCCAGGCTCGTAATCTGTAGTTCCTAGGTTCGAGTCCCAGCTGGGTCAGCGTTGAGATTTATCTCCGCAAAATTCCCCGCCCTGCCCACGGTCAGTAGGGGACACCGATGAGCTTGGAAAGGTCGCCGTCCGTCGGATGGGACGTTAAGCCTTGGCCCCGTGTACGGGAGAGCCATACCCTGTGCACGTTAAAGAACACGCTGGATGGCCTTGACGGGAGGATACCATCTGTCTCCCAACAGCTGTCCCAGTGGGTCGCCTTCTCTGAGCCTTCGGGTTCCTTGTGACCTGGCCACTTTAGCCTATGGTGTGCAAAAAAAGTGCCGCTCAGGGGTAAAACAATCCATGAGAATGGGAATGCAACTTTGAAGCTCTATGACTCCCAAAATATGCTTTTAATGAAAAAAATACGAAGATAAATTAAAGATCTCAATCGAATCTATTTAAATCTCGATTTTCAACAATATTCGTTCAATATTTAAATAGTTATGGCAGCTGGTGTATTCTACGTAATGCGTCGTTAGAGATAACATCGGAAATTAATTGAAATTTTAAAGTATTCTTTCAAACGATTTAAAAAATAAATATGCATTTTTAGAAGTTTGGAGAATTATTATTTCAATATCAGACAATTTTGGATGACTTTTGTAAAACAAGAAAAAAAACTTCAGATAATATTTTAATACAGTAATGAAAGTTCTATGAAATGAATAAATATCTTTGCGTGCATTGTCTGATTTGCTCCAAAACCCTAGGGGATGAGAAAAAGAATATTTTTCATTATAAGAGATAAATGATAAATTATTTCTGTATTGTACAGAGCCAATAATAAATTGTTATTTACCTTTTCCAAACACCCATTACTTCGAATTACTACTGTTAAAGGCGCAAATCTCGGAAAATGAAACCTTTCTTCTGTTTGAAAACAACCATCCGATATTTGCGCCAGAGGCGATGTATTCCTTTCTAGTTTATTTTTCATGTTGTTTGGAATAGAGCAAAGTCATTTCGATGTTAAGTGCAAATAATAAGGCCTAAAAGGTTTCCTTATACAATTCAGAAATTTAATAATGTTTTGGTCTGACTTAGGAGAAATACAACTGTCTTGCGATCTTTTACAGTATATAAAGGTAAGTCACGAATGGTTTGACTTTTAATCCCTGTAACGTTCCAAAACCGTAGTCTGTGAATTAATCCCTTGGTCTACATGAAACGGATAACCAACTACCAATCAATGGGATTTGGAAAAGCAGACGACTCAAGATCCAGATGCCAAAAAGATCCAAAGGGACAAAAAAGATCCATTTTGGACACATTACTGCACCACCTTATTTCCCTATGCAATTGTATTGATGTTTTCAAAAAAAAAATATATATATATACATAATTATACTCTGTAACAACAGACTACAACTCCCAAAGTACCCTTTTTCAAAAATGATTACTAGTGGTGGCCAACCATCTGCCTGACCAATTTTCATCACTTTAGTTTTCTCTGTGTTTATAACCAAACCTACTATACTACCAGTCTCATCAACAGCTCGAATGAAAGAGTTCATCTCATCAACATCATTTGCCAAAAGAGCTAAATCATCAGCATATTCTAAATCAGAAATTTCAAGATCTGCCGACCATTTTAGGCCATCCTTAATTGTAACAGATTCGGGGCGATTTTGAATATTTACCTTGCACCCTTCTTACCAACTTCCGGCCAACATGAGCCACACAGTGATCACACACGCTACAATTTTCACTCCCAGAAGAATTTTACTCAAAATCTCTCCCCTCTCTACCCCCTTGCCACAAAACTACGACGCAGCACTTCCTTGGCACGAAACTTCAACCACCTCCTTCATTATTAGGCGGCCTGCGGCCAAAAGCCTATCGCCAACACGTAGGGTCGCTAGCACTTCGCTGTATTGGTCCCTACTTTTGACGCACACAAAAAAAACTTTTTCTCGTGGATCAGATGATAAAGGGGCCAAGGTCCCTTTTATAAAATGGTCCAGTTTTTAAAGAAGGATGTTAGACTCTCGGATAGGAGGTTAAGCGTTGGATCCACGCACGTTAAAAAACACACTGGGTGGATTGGATGGGAGAGCTTCACCTACCTCCTTTACAACTATCCAATGAAAGCCCACTTTCCCTAAGTGACTCTGAGCACTTGGGGGTCCTTGTGACTTGCCTATTTTTTCCACTGTGCGTAAAAATGGGTCACTCAAAGCGTAAAACCACAACCTTAACCCTGGAAGGTTTAGAATTCGAAAAAAAAAATTAAATATAGAAAGTGATTACAAATCAAAGAAAATACTTTGCGAAGTTTAGTGCAAGAAAATTATGGACACTTGATCAACACGTTTGGGGAGAAAGGTTTAAACGTTTTACACTCCAGAAAAAAATTCTGCAAATTTCAAATTATTGGCACCATGGGCCACTTCAAGAATGTCGAGCATAAAATCCCGATAATCCCGTATTCTTCACAGTTGTCATCTAAAAAGACCAATTTGCGAGGCGCATGAGTTCCCTAGTTCAGGGGTGGGCAACTGTTTTCGTATCTACACTGCGCATGCGTATTGATGTGGCCGTCCTAGTGGAAAATACGAGACGAATCTTCGGTTGCGCACGGGAAGGAAATCTCGGTTCAAGGCGGATTTTTCTGACTGTCTTGGCGGGCAACAAAAAACTCTTAGCGGGCCGAATGTGGCCCGCGGGCCGCTATTTGCCCACCCCTGCCCTAGGTTAAAAATCAATAAATAGGATATATTCATTAGAAAGTCGGGGCGGGGATGGCTCAATCGGTAGCGCGCCAGGCTCGCAATCTGTAGTTCCCAGGTTCGAGTCCCAGCTGGGTCAGCGTTGAGATTTATCTCCGCAAAATTCCCCACCCTGCCCACGGTCAGTAGGGGTCACCGATGGGCTTGGAAAGGCCGCCGTCCGTCGGATGGGACGTTAAGTCGTGACCCCGTGTGCGAGAGAGCCATACCCTGTGCACGTTAAAGAACACGCTGGATGGCCTTGACGGGAGGCTAGCATCTGTCTCCCAACAGCTGTTCCAGTGGGCCCCCTCCCCCAACCTTCTCTGAGCCTTCGGGGTCCATGTGACCTGGTCATTTAGCCCATGGTGTGCAAAATAACCCATTAGAAACCCGCTCAGGGGCAAAAAACCCATTAGAAAGTCAAAGGAACAGATCTGTGGACACTCGAATCTATTAAGAGGACAAACTATGTAATGCAGAATATGGGGGGAACTTATTTATACGTTGAATTTATAGGGTGATTCATGGTGCCTTTATTTTTAGTCTTGTATTTGTACAGTCGCTCAAAAAAGTATCCGAACACTATGGTTGATGAAATCAGAAAAAATATCTGGCAACGATTTTTTTAGGAATTAGTGATCAGTGAAATAGTGACCTTCGTGTCACGTGACAAGAAGGTTGCCAGATCACTAATTTCTAAAGCAATCGTTGCCAGATTTTTTCCTGAATTCTGTAATCAACCATAGTGTTCGGATACTTTTTTGAGCGACTGTAGGTGTTCATATTATTTTGATACTAGATCGTGTGGGCTCACTCACGGAAATATTGAGCGTGTGCAGTTACCGTTCACAGCAAAGTGGATCGTGAACTGCACACGCTCCAGTTTGCTGTGAACGGTAACTGGAGCGTGTACAGTTGTTGTACACGCTCCAGATATTTTTCCTGAATTCTGAAATCAATCATAGTGTTCGGATACTTTTTTGAGCGACTGTAGTCTTCTTCGTTTCCTTTTTTTAAATTGAAAATTTAATACATGGATATAACATGCAGTGTACAAAATGTTGAAAGCAATTTCGTTCATTTAAAATCTCGCCCTGTTTTTCATCAACAAAAAACAGAGGTTGCAATCCTTGAACGTTTTGATTTTTGAACCCATTCTCCCCAACTAAATGCGGAAAAAAATCCATTTTTGGGGAGGAAAAAGCTGGCAAAAGATGTTGGTTCATTTGGCAGTGCTTTAGGTTCTTTAACTGATGTTCCCAGGTTTGAATCCACATTGTATCTGGGTTGGGTTGTTTTACCTCTGAGCGTCACTTTTTTGCACACCATGGGCTAAATGGCCAGGCCCGTGGACCCCGAAGCCTCAGAGAAGGTTGAGGGAGGGGATCCACTGGAACAGCTGTTGGGAGACAGATGGTAGCCTCCCGTCAAGGCCGTCCAGCGTGTCCTTTAACGTTCACGTGATATGACTCTCCCGCACACAGGGCCACGGCTTAACGTCTCATCCGACGGAAGGCGGCCGTTCCAAGCCCATCGGTGTCCCCTACTGACCGTGGGCAGGGTGGGGAATTTTGCGGAGATAAATCTCAACGCTGACCCAGCTGGGACTCGAACCTGGGAACTACAGATTACGAGCCTGGCGCGTTACCGATTGAGCCACCCCTCCCCCCGCCCCCATTGTTTGTGGAATAATATTTTCTCCACTAAACCTCCAACTCTGCCTTGGATCGGAAAGGAGACACCTTTGGGATTGAAAAGGACACCTGTCATGTCCCTCGAATTTTATATTTATTTATTTATTGTTATTTATATTATGATATTGTTGTATATATTTTTATATGTCCTTGGAAATGTTTGTGCTGGGATGACTCACTGTTGTTGTTTTCGGGTCTAAAGCTGCCCCGTGTAAGTAAATGGTGACGAATGCCAGCAGTTGTTTATGCCGTATATGACTAACCAGCCTGCGGCGCGAAAGTCCGCGCACGAGGCTAGGGGAAGGAGTTGTATGAAGCTTGAGTCTGTGCGTTAGCTCTCAAGCGAAGAGGTCGCTTCGACACGCGTCAAAAGGACACCGCCTTTCTCAAAAAGTAACCCTTGAAGTGAGGGTGTGATTCCAAGAGGGAATCCAGATCTCCACCTCATTTTAGTAATATTTGCAGTAGCAAAGCAGCAAAGGCTCACGGAGTTGAGCGGTGAATTTGATAGTAGCTTTGTGGATTCAGAAAGAACCACAGTGTGAAGCAGCAAAGGCCCACGGAGTGGAGTTCATAACCAGCACGTAGCTGTATATAGCGTGAATAAAAATTGTGTCGTCCCTATATAACTCTCGTGCAGCAATTGATGGACCATTGTTATTCTTCATTCAACGCAGCAAAGTTGAGGCATACAGTGGCACGGGCGTAAAAACCCGCGAATCTGTGAATTCACCGAAGTGAATTAAGAAGCGATTACGTCGTCCCTCTCTCCTGTGTCGACTGGGTCATCACATCTGGCTCAGTCGTACAGGATCCGAACTAAGGGTCAAGACAACACCGTTCATCAAATGGCATATTAAGCCGTGGCTCCGTGTACGGGAGAGCCAAATCTCTCCTAACAGCTGTTCAGTGGATCCACTTCACCTGAAATCTGAGCTCTTGGGGATCTTGTAACCTTTCCATTAAGCCATATAAAAAAATGTTAGAGACCATATAAGAAATGCTTGGAGGTAAAACAACCCAACTGTCTCAGCTGGGTCAGCGTTGAGATTTATCTCCGCAAAATTCGCCGCCCTGCCCACGGTCAGTAGGGGACACCGATGGGCTTGGAAAGGCCGTCGTCCGTCGGTTGGGACGTTAAGCCGTGACTCCGTGTGCGGGAGAGACATATCTGTGCACGATAAAGAACACGCTAAATGGCCTTGACCGGAGGCTATCATCTGTCTCCCAACAGCTGTTCCAGTGGGTCCCCTCCTCCAACCTTCTCTGAGCCTTCGGGGTCCATGTGACCTGCCCATTTAGCCAATGGTGTGCAAAAAAGTGCCGCTCAGAGGTAAAACAACCCAACGTTAAAGAACACGCTGGATGGCCTTGACGGGAGGCTACCATCTCTCTCCCAACAACTGTTCCAGTGGGTCCCCTCCCCCAACCTTCTCCGAGGCTTCGGGGTCCTTGTGACCTGGCCATTTAGCCCATGGTGTGCAAAAAAATGCCGCTCAGAGGTAAAACAACCCAACGTTAAAGAACACTCTGGATGGCCTTGACGGGAGGCTACCATCTGTCTCCCAACAGCTGTTCCAGTGGGTCTCCTCCCCCAACCTTCTCCGAGTCTTCTGGGTCCTTGTGAGCTGGCCATTTAGCCCATGGTGTGCAAAAAAGTGCCGCTCAGAGGTAAAACAACCTAACCCAACTGTCTTCTCAGCTTATGCGTTGGCCATTTAAAACGATAGTGTATTGAAAAAATACCTCTCAGCAGCGAAACAACCCAAATCCTGATGCCTCTTATATTCTTTCTGATTCTGTCAGATTTTCTATTTATTTCATGGCAACACAAAAGGGAGAGTGAATCTCCACTTTTAACCCCGAAAATGAAAAAAAGAGAACAAATGCAGCTTGTTCCGAAACTTACCCATCACCTGACATAGCAGAGTTCGTTTGTCCTTTCAGCAAATTTGTCTCCTGCGAAGGCAACGGCTTCTGTCCTCTCATATGAAGCGGAACAGAATGGTATTGAGGCCGTGTTTAACGTCTCATGCAATTAGCGACCAAATTGACTGCAATTCAAAGTGTTTAGAGAGTTGGCATCCAAAGCATCGGACGTTCTGTCATGTGTGTGGCCACCGTGCACGTCAGGCGCAGATAAAGTCCTAATGCCGTTCCCCCCCCGCTTTTCTCTCCCCCAATCCCCTTCCTGTACAATCGAAGGCGGGGGGGCATCGGGTCCACCGCCACCTCGATATGGTCTCGTGGCTTGGAATTACTCGGCTCAGTTGTACGTGATCCGAGCCAACTCGGATTATCGATCACTGTGGAGTGGACCCATGTTGTCACATGCGTTGCCAATGCACAAAGAGACCGACTTTGGGTATGGCCCCACAGAAAGCAGTTAGAGCGATTCAGCGTTATTAACGTTACCAAACTTAGTGACGTCTTAAAATCATCACCAACAACGGAAGGTTGGGTTGTTTTACCTCTGAGCGGCACTTTTTTGCACAATATGGACTAAATGACCAGGTCACAAGGACCCCGAAGGCTCAGAGAAGGTTGGGGGAGGGGACTCACTAGAACAGCTGTTGGGAGACAGATGGTAGCCTCCCGTCAAGGCCATCCAGCGTGTTCTTCAACGTTGGGTTGTTTAACCCTGAGCGGCACTTTTTTTGCACAGCATGGGCTAAACGGCCAGGTCACATGGACCCCGAAGGCTCAGAGAAGGTTGGGGGAGGGGACCCACTGGAACAGCTGTTGGGAGACAGATGGTAGCCTCCCGTCAAGACCATCCAGCGTGTTCTTTAACGTGCACAGGGTATGGCTCTCCCGCACACGGGCCCACGGTTTAACGTCCCATCCGACGGACAGCGGCCTTTCCAAGCCTATCGGTGTACCCTACTGACCGTGGGCAGGGCGGGGAATTTTGCGGAGATGAATCTCAACGCTGACCCAGCTGGGACTCGAACCTGGGAACTACAGATTACGAGCCTGGCGCGCTACCGACTGAGCCACCCCCGCCCTAGCTGTTTAGTAATCCCGGTTTACGATTGATAAGAACGATATGATCAGTATAAAGATATTTACTGCTCTCCGTTACAACATTTCTTATCATTAATGTAAATTAAAAGTAATAAAGGTCCAAGAACTGAACCTTGGGGCAATCTCAAAGTAATTTTCCGTAAGAATCTGTCGGTGTTATTCAATCTAGTTCAAATTTTTTAACCAATTAAAAATCCTTCCTCTCATTCCAATATTATACAATTTTTTTGAATAAAATATTGCGATCCAATCCTTCAAAGGCTTTACTCAAGTTCATAAATATAGAAAAAGATAACTTTGCCCTCATTTAGATTAGAACACATTTCGTCAGAAAAGTCATCTAATAATGTTGTACAGTCGCTCAAAAAAGTATCCGAACACTATGGTTGATTACAGAATTCAGAAAAAATATCTGGCAACGATTTTTTTTTTAAATTAGTGATCTGGCAACCTTCGTGTCACGTGACACGAAGGTTGCCAGATCACTAATTTCTGAAAAAATCGTTGCCAGATATTTTTTTCTTAATTCTGAAACCAACCATAGTGTTCGGTTATTTTTTTGAGCGACTGTACAAAGAATTATTTTTCCACACATCTGATATTATTAAATATAAAATAATTTTTCAAACATTTTTCCAGGGGGGGGACACAACTGTTATTCGTGCCCACCCTGCCAATGATTGTGAAGCGTAGCCCTATTGATCAACATGCTCAGCCTTTTAATATTCCAATTCTATCAGAAATAGATTGTTTTCGATGTTATTTTAAATTTTTTTTATTCTGCAACTTAAGTGGACTTTAACGGTGAGTTGGGTTGTTTTACCTCCGAGCGGCACTTTTTTGCATACCATGGGCTAAATGGACAGGTCACGTGGACCCCGAAGGCTCAGAGAAGGTTGGGGGAGGGGACCCACTGGAACAGCTGTTGAGAGACAGATGGTAGCCTCCCATCAAGGCCATCCAGCGTGTTCTTTAACGTGCACAGGGTATGGCTCTCCCGCACACGGGGCCACGGCTTAACGTCCCATCCGACGGACGGCGGCCTTTCCAAGCCCATCGGTGTCCCCTACTGACCGTGGGCAAGGCGGGGAAATTTGCGGAGATAAATCTCAACGCTGACCCAGCTGGGACTCGAACCTGGGAACTACAGATTACGAGCCTGGCGCGCTACCGACTGAGCCACCCCCGCCCCAACTTTAACGGTGAAAGAAGACATGAAGAAAATGTGAGGGGAAATATTTTATCCATAACCTAAAAAAAAAGTTTCCATTCGTCTCTTTAAAAACGAAAAAGTCAGAATATTTACAACGTACACTCGCTCAAAAAAGTATCCGAACACTATGGTTGATTACAGAATTCAGAAAAAAATATCTGGCAACGATTTTTTTTAGAAATTAGCGATCTTGAAACCTTTGTGTCACGTGACACGAGGATCACTAATTTAAAAAAAATCGTTGCCAGATATTTTTTCTGAATTCTGTAATCAACCATAGTGTTCGGATACTTTTTTTGAGCGACTGTAGGTGGTCATATTATTTTGATACTAGATCGTGTGGGCTCACTCAAGGAAATATTGAGCGTGTGCAGTTACCGTTCACAGCAAACTGGAGCGGTTGCGGTTAATGTTCACAGCACATTGGATCGTGTGAGCTCACAAAAACCTGGATCGTGTGGGCGCACTCACAGAAATATTGAGTGTGTGCAGTTACCGTTCACAACAAACTGGAGCGGTTGCTGTTAATGTTCACAGCACATTGGATCGTGTGAGCTGACAAAAACCTGGATCGTGTGGGCGCACTCACAGAAATATTGAGTGTGTGCAGTTACCGTTCACAACAAACTGGAGCGGTTGCTGTTAATGTTCACAGCACATTGGATCGTGTGAGCTGACAAAAACCTGGATCGTGTGGGCCCACTCACAGAAATATTGAGCGTGTGCAGTTACCATTCACAGCAAACTGGAGCGGTTGCGGTTAATGTTCACAGCACATTGGATCGTGTGAGCTCACAAAGACCTAAATCGTGTGGGCTCACTCACGGAAATATTGAGCGTGTGCAGTTACCGTTCACAGCAAACTGGAGCGTGTGCAGTTACTGTACACGTTCCAGATATTTTTCCTGAATTCTGCAATCACGTGACACGAAGGTTGCCAGATCACTAATTTCTAAAAAAAATCATTGCCAGGTATTTTTTTCTGAATTCTGTAATCGACCATAGTGTTCGGATACTTTTTTCAGCGACTGTACAAACAAAGGGAAAACAAAATTCTGGTTTTTCCCTTTGGAAACGAACAAAATAAGAAGCGAGACCCTTTCCCTGTTGATCGTTTTGCTTTGATGCTTAGTAAGCCATTTAGGAATCTCCAGTCTTTAGCCCAGAGCGCCAGTTAGCCTGAACATGCTCCGTAAAATCGAAAGCGTTTATAATTAGTCTCGTTTCTTTCGCAAATCTCGGTAGCCCTTCATAAAGCGATGAATGAAGTCTTCACCAGACAGTGAGTATATGTGAGATAGCGCACATTCCCCTTTTATTTTCAGTAAGTGTTCATTTTCCTTTTTCCTCCCTTGGGCTTCGAGTATCTGGTCTTTCTCATCCCCTAGTGACAAACTAAATAAAGCCAATCAAATTTCTCTCTCAATTCTGCGCTCGTTTTTCCTTTCTTTATTCCTCCTGTTGCTCCGCCATGTTGTTCGCGGAGGCTGCGCGAGCCTCGAGCGATGGACGGTTACGTGGCCACGGGCACGCTCCGTGGAATGTGTCAATAGAAGAAAAGCGGCGGGCGCAAACAATCGCATGAAACAGCCAATTTTCCTGTCTGACATTTACTGAATCAAGCGGGTCCGTTTCAGGGAAGGAAGACGAAGGAGCCAGGCAGACGAAATGCCAGCAGCGTTGGAGGGAAGGAGTGGGAGGTGGGATAGGGGGGAGTGAAAGAGAGGACAAAACAGAACCTCGTCGTCGAGGAAATAGAAAACGGCGAAAATATGTGCGTTAGTTTTGGGCGAGATCTTCTGCGCCGGCGTCTCGGTTGCTGCTTCGGTGGTCGGGAAGTGCGAGAGCCGACGGCGGCCGTCATCCGTTGCTAAGGCAACCAGTAGGAGGCATTGCTGCACGTGCACACACGTCACCTGAGTTGTGCTAATATTCCAAAGTAGACGAATGCTCTGTTGCGTTTAGGGGTACAACCACATAGAAAGCTGGGCGAGCGTCTCCGTACTTACAAATATTTCCAAACTTTCTATGTCTTAAAACCACGATTAACAGCGGGGATGGCCTAACAAAAAAAAGCCACCTCGGTTGTTGGCCACGGTTTTAAGACGCCTGAGTGGGGCGGGGGTGGCTAAGTCGGTAGCGCGCCAGGCTCGTAATCTGTAGTTCCCAGGTTCGAGTCCCAGCTGGGTCAGCGTTGAGATTTATCTCCGCAAAATTCCCCGCCCTGCCCACGGTCAGTAGGGGACACCGATGGGCTTGGAAAGGCCGCCGTCCGTTGGATGGATGTTAAGCCGTGGCCCCGTGTGTGGGAGAGCCATACCCTCTGCACGTTAAAGAACACGATGGATGGCCTTGACGGGGGCTACCATCTGTATCCCAACAGCTGTTCCAGTGGGTCCCCTCCCCCAACCTTCTCTGAGCCTTCGGGGTCCATGTGACCTGGCCATTTAGCCCATGGTGTGCAAAAAAGTGCCGCTCAGAGGTAAAACAACCCAACCCAAGACGCCTGAGTGACTGCATACGCTTCAGTTTGCTGTAAAGGCATACAGTTGTTGGACATGGTTTTCTTTCAAGACGCCGTATCGCTGTAACCGCTTTCCGTGTGACCATACTTTTCCTAAAGCTGCAGAAATGGGCCTCGTGTTGTCTGTGAAGTATTAGCACTGCAAACTAGAAATTCCCCGGAGTAAGCTCGCCAGTCTAGTTTCAGAATAACACTCGCGAAATTAGGAAAGCAATTTTTTTTTCCTATTTACTCTCTCTACTTTTATACGGTTTTCTTCATTTTTTAACCGACGCATGCCACCCTGTTTCATTTCGATTTCGCAGACGATGGAAAAAGAGTAGAAGGAAACCTCGACAACCGAAGAAGGAATTGGAATCGGTTGGTCCTTTGCCATTCCACTCGAGTCTTGTTTACCGTCTGTCGAGTTTTCATTTCAGACCAAAAAACTAAGAGTTGCTAATGCGTCAGAAGAGACGCATTACATAAAAAATGGATCTTTTCTATCGAAAACCATTTTAGGAGCCATCGCTGTATAGTCTTCGATATGAGGGTGTTAATATTTTACACACCACTTTTTATTTCGCGCGAAAAGAAGGCTGGAAATGTGGCTGGGTTGTTAGCCCGCCGAAATTCGCTATCTACGTAATCTGAAGTTCCCAGGTTCGATTCCCACCAGGGCCAGCGTTAAGATTTATCTCCGCAAAATTCCTCGTCCTGTCATCAGTAGAGGACACCGATGGGCTTGGAAAGGCCGCCGTCCGTCGCTTGGGACGCTAAGCCACGTGACCCCATGGCGGGTGAGTCATACTCTGTGCGCGTTCAAGAACACGCTGGATGACCTTAACGAGAGGCTACCATGTGACTCGTAATAGCCGTCCAATAGGTTCCCTCTCTCCAACCTTCTCTAAACACATGCAATCCTTGTGACCTGGGGGCGGGGCTCAGTCGGTAGCCCGCCAGGCTCGTAATCTGTAGTTCCCAGGTTCGAGTCCCAGCTGGGTCAGCGTTGAGATTCATCTCCGCAAAATTCCCCGCCCTGCCCTGCCCACGGTCAGTAGGAGACACCGATGGGCTTGGAAAGGTCGCCGTACGTCGGATGGGACGTTAACCCGTGGCCCCGTGGGCGGGAGAGCCATACCCTGTGCACGTTAAAGAACACGCTGGATGGCCTTGACGGGAGGCTACCATCTGTCTCCCAATAGCTTGTTCCAGTGGGTCCCCTCCCACAACCTTCTCTGAGCCTTCGGGGTCTATGTGACCTGGCCATTTAGCCCATGGTGTGCAAAAAAGTGCCGCTCAGAGGTAAAACAACCCAACCCTGGCCAATTTAACACATAATGCTTTGAGATTGTTCACATTTACGTATGTTCATATGTATAATCACACACATACACACACACATGCAAAGGTTTATCAAAATAATGGAAACACGTATTGTTTGTGGAGAGCATTTTATTAATAAGCTGTAGGTCCATCTCAGGCATTCAGAACAGACACAATTTGACATGGAATAGATTTATACAAGTCATGCACATACGGTAATGGAATGTGGGACCATTCTTCGTGTAAAATATGGGCAAAACTGTGCCAGTGATGCTGGAGGTGGAAAGTGTGATCGGACCTTGCGCTCCAGATATTCCCACAAATGTTCAATAATATTGAAGTCTGGAGATTGAGGTGGCCAGGGTAGCTGCTATACAGTCGCTCAAAAACGTATCCGAACACTAGGGTTGGTTGCAGAATTCAGAAAAGATATCTGGCAACGATTTTTTTTAGAAATTAGTGATCTGGCAACCTTCGTGTCACGTGGCACAAAGGTTGCCAGATCACTAATTTCTAAAAAAAATCGTTGCCAGATATCTTTTCTGAATTCTGTAATTAACCATGGTGTTCGGATATTTTTTTGAGCGACTGTAGATGGTCATATTATTTTGATACTAGATCGTGTGGGCTCACTCACGGAAATATTGAGCGTGCGCAGTTACCATTCACAGCAAACTGGAGCGTGTGCAGTAACTGCACACGCTCCAGTTTGCTGTGAACGGTAACTGGAGCGTGTACAGTTGCTGTACACGCTCCAGTTACCGTTCACAGCAAACGCTCCAGTTACCGTTCACGCTCCAGTTGTACACGCTCCAGTTACCGTTCACAGCAAACAGGGCGTCCAGATATTTTTCCTGAATTCTGTAATCACGTGACACGAAGGTTGCCAGATCACTAATTTCTAAAAAAAACGTTGCCAGATATTTTTTCTCAATTCTGTAATCACCCCTATTCTTCGGATACTTTTTTGAGCGACTGTACAATCCGGATCAACATTCGCTTATCCCCTTCTGATAACTTTGTATGGCGTCCACAATTTACATGTTTGGAGGTAACGCCCTATCCTTTTGGATGGGCAATCCTAATCTCCGATACAGTTCCTCGTGTTACACCTACTATTTCCAATTTCGAGTCCCAGCAGGGCTGAGCTGCCCCACCTGGGACTCGAAACTGGGAACTACGGATTACGAGCCTGGCGCGCTACTGAATGAGCCCCCTCGCCCCTAATATATTGATAGTGTATTTAAAAAAAACTTCCATAATTCAGAGGCCCGTTTTACGTACGTTGAGCGCTTATTTAGCAAAAAAAAAAATGGTACGATCACACAAGAAGAAGGGGCGGGGCTGGCTCAGTAGGTAGCGCGCCAGGCTCGTAATCTGTAGTTCTCAGGTTCGAGTCCCAGCTGGGTCAGCGTTGAGATTTATCTCCGCAAAATTCCTCGCCCTGCCCACGGTCAGTAGGGGACACCGATGGGCTTGGAAAGGCCGCCGTCCGTCGGATGGGACGTTAAGCCGTGACCCCGTGTGCGGGAGAGCCATACCCTGTGCACGTTAAAGAACACGCTGGATGGCCTTGACAGGAGGCTACCATCTGTCTCCCAGCAGCTGTTCCAGTGGGTCCCCTCCCCCAACCTTCTCTGAGCCTTCGTGGTCCATATGACCTGGCCATTTAGCCAATGGTGTGCAAAAAAGTGCCGCTCAGAGGTAAAACAACCCAACGTTAAAGAACACGCTGGATGGCTTTGACGGGAGGTTATCATCTGTCTCCCAACAGCTGTTCCAGTGGATCCCCTCCCCCAACCTTCTCTGAGCCTTCGGGGTCCATGTGACCTGGCCATTTAGCCCATGGTGTGCAAAAAATTGCCTCTCAGAGGTAAAACAACCCAACAACCCAACAACACAAGAAGAAATTCAAATGAGCGCGGATTAAAACCTATCCCCATATCTTGCCTCCCCTCAGCGTTACCAGCAAGTCGGCGTGTTTTCTCCTGAAATAAGAGTCAATATTGAACTTCTCCCGTGAATCCACGGAATCCTCATTTGTTCATGGCAGATGCTCAGTGAAGCGCAGCTCTACAAACTCAACACGACTCGATAATGTTGGCAACGCTGCGATCACAATTTGCATTTCCAACTTTCTTTGTTTTATGTTCCCCAATTTGGAAAGGGACTTCTTTTTCCCCGCGCCTTCTTACCAAACACGACACACCGAGACACCTACAGGCTCATGGGAAGGAAGAGAGACCAAACACAAGAGGGAGGGGGGTGGAAAGGGACAAAGACAAGCCGCGAAAAGAGCATGAGGAGCAGGAGTCGAAAAGACAGCGAAGATGAGGTTGCCGAGTTGTTCGGCAGTTTGCGCGTAGCTGCTTGCTCAAATGCTGCCAATTCCGTGCGCGCAAAAACCACCAAAAAGCAACAGTGCGTGATAATAATCGTTGCTATGGTAACGTTGGCATTTCCAGCGTCATCACGTACGTTGTCTGTTGGCTTAGATCCGGTGATCACGGCCCTCGTGTTCTAATTGTGTTGGGTTGGGTTGTTTTACCTCTGAGCGGCACTTTTTTGCACACCATGGGCTAAATGGCCAGGTCACATGGACCCCGAAGACTCAGAGAAGGTTGAGGGAGGGGACCCACTGGAACAGCTGTTGGGAGACAGATGGTAGCCTCCCGTCAAGGCCGTCCAGCGTGTTCTTTAACGTGCACATGGTATGGCTCCCTGCACGTGGAGCCACGGCTTAACGTTCCATCCGACGGACGGCTGCCTTTCCAAAGCCCATCAGTGTCCCCTACTGACCGTGGGCAGGGCGGGAAATTTTGCGGAGATAAATCTCAATGCTGCCCAGCTGGAACTTGAATCTGGGAATTGCAGATTATTAGCCTGGCGCAATACCGACTGAGCCACCGCCGCCCCTTCTAATTCTGAGTTTTGGTCTTGGACCGCTGAGAACTTCTTTTCTTTTTACTTCTTTCTCTTAAAGTTCCGAATTTCTTTTTCTTCTCTTCATTTTGACTTTTCCTTTTGAAAGCGCAAATGTATTTATTGGAAAAAAAATGTCATCAGAAAACATAAATTAGCGTGTATTCACAATATTCTTCATAGGCTAATTGAAAACGAATAACACATAAATGCACTCACAACTAACAGATTGATCCACAGTTGAAGGGATCTTAAAAGCCTTTCAAATCTATAATAGATTTGAAATAGACACACCCCACGTTGCAAAATTCCACTGGACATCAAACTCATTACTAGGGGCGCGGGTGGTTAAGTCGGTAGCGCGACAGGCTCGTGATCTGCAGTTCCCAGGTTGGAGTCCCAGCTGAGTCATCGTTGAGATTTACCTCCGCAAAATTCCCCGCCCTCCCACGGTCAGTAAAGGGACACCGAAGGGCTTGGAACGGCCGCCGTCCGTCGGATGGGACATTAAGTCGTGACTCCGTGTGCGGAAGATCCATACCCTGTGCACGTTAAAGAACACGCTGGATGGCCTTGACGGGAGACTAACATCTGTCTCCCAACAGCTGTTCCAGTGGGTCCCCTCCCCCAACCTTCTCTGAGCCTTCCGGGTATATGTGACCTGTCCAATTAGTCCACGGTGTGCAAAAAAGTGCCGATCAGAGGTAAAACAACCCAACGTTAAAGAACACGCTGGATGGCCTTGACGGGAGGCTACCACTTGTCTCCCAACAGCTGTTCCAGCGGGTCCCCTCCCCCAACCTTCTCTGACCTTCGGGGTCCATGTGACCTGGCCATTTAGCCCATGGTGTGCAAAAAAAGTGCCGCTCAGAGGTAAAACAACCCAACGTTAAAGAACACGCTGGATGGCCTTGACGGGAGGCTACCATCTGTCTCCCAACAGCTGTTCCAGTGGGTCCCCTCCCCCAACCTTCTCTGACCTTCGGGGTCCATGTGACCTGGCCATTTAGTCCATGGTGTGCAAAAAAAGTGCCGCTCAGAGGTAAAACAACCCAACGTTAAAGAACACGCTGGATGGCCTTGACGGGAGGCTACCATCTGTCTCCCACCAGCTGTTCCAGTGGGTCCCCTCCCCCAACCTTCTCTGACCTTCGGGGTCCATGTGACCTGGCCATTTAGTCCATGGTGTGCAAAAAAAGTGCCGCTCAGAGGTAAAACAACCCAACGTTAAAGAACACGCTGGATGGCCTTGACGGGAGGCTACCATCTGTCTCTCAACAGCTGTTCCAGTGGGTCCCCACCCCCAACCTTCTCTGAGCCTTCGAAGTCCATGTGACCTGGCCATTTAGCCCGTGGTGTGCAAAAAAGTGCCGCTCAGACGTAAAACAACCCAACGTTAAAGAACACGCTGGATGGCCTTGACGGGAGGCTACCATCTGTCTCCCAACAGCTGTTCCAGTGGGTCCCCTCCCCCAACCTTCTCTGACCTTCGGGGTCCATGTGACCTGGCCATTTAGCCCATGGTGTGCAAAAAAAGTGCCTCTCAGAGGTAAAACAACCCAACTCATTACCAGCGACTTCCATGAGATATGTTCCTTTTTTTTCACATATTTGAAGCACAGGTAGTGAACATAAAGATGAAACCAGTTCCATGTTATCTCAATAGAAAATCACACTCAGAGCTCAATAACTTCTTCCATATGATTTTTAGTGAAAAATATGTCTCAAGATAAATTAAAGATCTCCATCAAATCTATCTAAATCTCGATTTTAAACATTATTTGTTCAATATTCAAAGAGTTATGAACGCTGGAATATTTACCGCAAAATTTAATTAAAACAGGTCCAGTGGCCGAGTGGTTAGGGTGCTTGGCTACTGATCTAAGGGACCTGGGTTCGAGCCCCGAGTAACGCTTCGTGTTGTTTTTCTGCTGAGGTCCCGCCATCCTCACAGACCTTCTACTATGGCATATAAATTGACAGGCTCCTCTCAGAATTCTGTGGCAAGCAGATGCTTGACAGGGTATTTTTTTTTTAAAGATCTATATCAATAACCATTCAAAATACCGGCCATTCAAACAGGCAGACCCATCTCAACAACCACTCCAATCGTAATGAACCAGTTCAACAGCCATTCAAAAACTACCATTTTAATTGTCAAGTACGTATCACGACCCATTTCAATAATTACTTAAACAGTAGTTACCATGTTAAAGGGCATTCAAATAGTCGCGACCCATTTTAACAACAGTTGAAAGACTAAAGACCCAATTCAACATCATCATCATCATCATCCTCAAGCAGCCATGGGCTACGGATGTCCAACCAGACCGTGAAGTTTAATTCTCCAAGCATATCTGTCCTGAGCTACATCTGCTGCATCAGGCCACCGCACACCAATTCTAACTAGGTCCTGTTTGACATTGTCTGCCCACCGCATCCTAGGTCTCCCCTTCTTTCTGAGGCCTTTAGGCACACTGTTCATAACCCTATTCGCCAATCTATAATTATTCATACGGGCAACATGGCCAAACCAACGGAGTCTCTCTCTGCACAATATGCTGTTTAAAGGAGGTTGCAAACTCCTTTGCCTAACCTCATCATTAGTTACAAAGTTGAACCACCTAATGCCCAAGATACTGCGTAAGCATCTGGAATCAAAAGCATCTAGTTTCCTGTTATCTTGTTTACAAAGTGTCCAAGTTTCACTGCCATAACTAACCCTAGAAAGAACCAAACTATTATACAGTCTAATTTTAGTCTTTAGGTGTATACGCCTATTTCTCCACAATCTCCATAGATTCTTAAAAGTCGCGGCAGCAATCCCTATTCGTCTGTTAATCTCATGCCGCACATCACCAGTATCTGTTACATAGCTCCCAAGATAATTAAACTGTGACACCTGCTCAAGATTGCAACCATTCAGATTAACTGAATCACAGCCTGCCTGACCAATTTTCATCAATTTAGTTTTCTCTCTGTTTATAACCAAACCTACTCTCCTACCAGTCTCATCAACAGCTCGAATGAAAGAGTTCATCTCATCAACATCATTTGCCAAAAGGGCTAAATCATCAGCATAATCTAAATCAGAAATTTTCGTATCTCCAGTCCATTTCAGGCCAAAACCATTGCCCAATTGGATATCTTTTTGCCAAGCAATTACCTAAGTGATTCATATCGAATCTAGCATATCGTTTTGAAATTAATGGAACCAAACTCACTTTAATTCCAAATCATAACTTTCTTTAAACGTTTAAAATATATTTTTATACATCATCGAAAACATATATGTTTATTTTAAATATACACTGTTGACCATTAAAAGTGCAACACCAGGAAAGACAAGAGATATCAAAGTCATATTTGGTGAATACATAGCTTATGTTACAAAGATCGTTCTCTTTTGTTGCGATCTTATGCAACCACGGCAATTCCCGATTCCGCCTATACGACACTACCAGTTATGAAAAGCCGTGCTATCTAGAGCCGGGGGCAAGGAACATCCCCTTTAGGCGCACCTCAACCCCAGCCTCACATGGCAGCAGTCCTATAGAAGGAAAGCTGACCACCGGAAGAAACCTAACTTTAATCTATTCCCCGGTTAGACTTGAACAAGGATATATAGATCCAAGTTCGCTCGGCGTCCGGGGTGGAGACTCTTAGTAAGACCCAGACTTTTGAGAGGGCTCAGGCCTACTAGGAGCCAAACCCGTTCTGCCGAGCCCTCGAACAGCTCACCCAGAGCTCCTGATAGGTGAGGTCTCAGACCGGTCCGACCAACCGGCCAGAGAACCGGTCGGCAGCATCGTCGACCTCGGTTGGCTTTGGCAATGCTCCAGACGGGGACCCAATCCGGCCGGGAATGCCTTCAACCGGTTGCTGGGCCCTAGGCCTCCCCACCACGTCAAGGAGGTCCCCTATTGGGGGGGGGGGGATGTTATAAGGATCAAATGATTACAAATAGAACTCGGTTAGACTTGTGGAATAAAAAGAAATCAGTATCTTGTGTAGCCACCATGAGCAGCAATACCCGCTGCTACACGGTCCGACATTGAGAGGATGAGACGTCGGATGTGTGTTTGGGGAATGTCAGTCCATGCAGTTTCGATACTTAGCCAGAGTTCATCTGTTGTAGCAGATGCTCGTGTGCTAGTCGTCGTGAGATCATCGACCAGACATGTTCAATTGGGGACAGATCTGGTGAACGCGCAGGCCAAGGCAAAAGTGTCACATGGTGGCTGTCACGTGACATGAAGGTTGCCAGATCACTAATCTCTAAAAAAAAACGTTGCCAGATATTTTTTTTTAATTCTGTAATCAACCATAGTGTTCGGATACTTTTTTGAGCGACTGTGGGTGGTCATATTATTTTGATACTAGATCGTGTGGGCTCACTCACGGAAATATTGAGCGTGTGCAGTTACCGTTCACAGCAAACTGGAGCGTGTGCAGTAACTGCACACGCTCCAGTTTGTTGCTGTGATGCACACGCTCCAGTTTGTTACAGCAAACTGCTCCAGCAGTTTGCTGTAACTGCACACGCTCCAGTTTGCTGTGAACGGTAACTGCACACGCTCAATATTTCCGTGAGTCAGCCCACACGATCTAGTATCAAAATAATATGACCACCTACAGTCGCTCAAAAAAGTATCCGAACACTATGGTTGATTTCAGAATTCAGGAAAAAAATCTGGCAACGATTTTTTTAGAAATTAGTGATCTGGCAACCTTCGTGTCACGTGACACGAAGGTTGCCAGATCACTAATTTCTAAAAAAAAATCGTTGCCAGATATTTTTTCTGAATTCTGTAATCAACCATAGTGTTCAGATACTTTTTTTTTGAGCGACTGTACGTCATCGATGAAGAGTTGAAAATTATGAACGGAGATAGTACGTTATCTATTGGAAAAGTTACCTATGTACAGACGTTTTATACGAAACTTGTGGCTGGATACGGCTAGTAAAAATATATATATTTCGCAATTCGGCGAAAGTAATCTTTGAAAAAAGTTTTTGAATTTTTCAAAATTCCCCGTGGCATCGCCGAGGCCACTTTTGTGAGGTCCCCGTGAGTCGCTGTCAGGCCACTTTTGTGAGGTCCCCTTTTCCGTCAGTCCACTTTTGTGAGGTCCACTTTTGTTGAGGATCCCCTGCCGTGAGGCCGCCTTTGTGAGTTCCCAGTGACGTCATCGTCAGGCCAATTTTATGAGGTCATCTGGTAGCGCTTTCAGGCTCGTAATCTGTAGGTCCCAGGTTCGAGTCCCCAGCTGAGTAAGCGTTGAGCTTTCTCTCCACAAAACTCCCAACCCTGCATTCAATCAGTGCTTGACACCGATTGTCTTGGAAAGGCCGTCGCCATTTTATTTTGAAGCACAGAAGTCACCTCACGAAAGAGGGGCTAATGGCGACGCAACGGGGACCTCACAAAAGTGACCTGACGGCGATCTCACAAATGTGGCCTCACGGCGACGCCACGGGGACCTCACAAAAGGGGCCAGATGGCGACGTCGTGTGGACTTCACAAAAGGTTCCTGAAGGCGACCTCACAAAAGTGGCCTGACGGCAACCCCACGGGGACCTCACAAACGTAGGCCTGATGGCGGCCTCATAAAAGTGGGCCTGACAACCCCACAAGCACCTCACAAAATAGGGCTTGACGGCGACATCATGGGGACCTCACAAAAGTGGGCCTGACAGTAACGCCACTGGGACCTCACAGAAGTGGGCCTGGTGGTGGCGTCACAGGGACCTCACCGGAAGTGGGCATGATGGCGATGTCATCGGGACCTCACAAAAGTGGACCTGATGAGGACCTACTGGAACAACTGTTAGGAGATAGATGATAGCCTCCATCAAAGTCATCCAGCGCGTTCTTTAACGTGATCATGGTATGGCTCTCCCGCACATGTTGGTTGACGCCCGATCTGACGGCGACGGCCTTTCCAAGACAATCGGTGTCCACCACTGATTGAAGGCAGGGTTGGGAGTTTTGCGGAGAGAAAGCTTAACGCTGACTCAGCTGGGACTCGAACCTGGGAACTACAGATTACGAGCCTGAAAACGCTACCAGATGACCTCATAAAATTGGCCTTACGACGACGTCACAGAGAACTCACAAAAGTGGTCTGACGGCGATACCATGTAGAGCTCACAAAAGTGGCCTAACCGCGACGCCATGGGAACCTCATAAAAGTGGCATGACAGCGGCGCAATGGGGACCTCAAAAAACTGGCCTGTGGGTTACATCACAGGGACCTCACAAAATTGGCCTGACGACCTCACGGGACCTCAAAATGTGGCCTGTCGACGATGCCATGGGGACCTCATAAAATTGGCCTGACGCCGCCGCCACGGAGACGTCACAAAATTGGCCTCACGGGGATCTCACAAAAAGTTGCCTGACGGCGACCTCACAAAAGTGGCCTGAGGGCGACGTCATGGGGACCTCACAAAAGTGGTCTGATCGCGTCGTCACGGGGACCTCAGAAAAGTGGGCCTGACGGCGACTCCAAGGTGAACTCACAAAAGTGGACTTACAATGACGCCACGGAGACCTCATGGAAGTGGGCATGACAGTGACGTCACGGGAACCTCACAAAAGTGTACCTGACGAGGACCTACTGGAACAGATGTTGGGAGACAGATGATAACATCCCGTCAAGGTCATCCAGCGTGTTCTTTAACGTGCACATGGTATGGCTCTCCCGCACATGGGGTAAAGGGTTAACGTCCGATCCGACGGAGACGGCCTTTCCAAGATAATCGGTGTCCACTACTGATTGAAGGCAGGGTTAGGAGTTTTGCGGAGAGAAAGCTCAACGCTGACTCTGCTGGGACTCGAACCTGGGAACTACAGATTACGAGCCTGAAAGCGCTACTGGATGAAATGTGTCCGACCCGTTTTTTTTTTAAATTCCTTCATACAAAAGGGATGTTTTTCTAATTCGGAAACGTTTAATGTTTTAATGGATTTTCTTATTTTTATTTTGTTATGTTAGTGATGCGATCTAGCTCAGATCTTTTAAGCTCAATCCCCATTACAATCTTCGGCTTAACGGAGTTTTTTTATGTAAAATGTAAAATTTATTAGCCATTTTTTCAATTTTTACACCACAGCATTGCATTATTGGCAGATTTACAGAGATCAGTTGTACATCAATGCGGAAAACGGAGAAAAGGTGAAACTGAAAGAAAAACAAGATGAAGCTGATCTCAAAAAGTGTAACAAAGGGTCTTGCTCATCCTGGTCACTAAAAAAAATTACAATTCCTGATATAGAAATAAAATAATAGTTTAAAACTTCAATATTCGAACATAATAGATATACAAATAAATATTGCAAAAAAAATGTATAGGTGATATTTTGAAAATGAATTTGAGTCGGGAAAATGAAATCTCCCAAAGCAATCTTAAACCTGAAGGACGAGTGATTTCATTTCTTTGCGAGGCATTTTGTGACATTTCTTGTGACATCTTCTTTGAGACCCCTTTTGTGACATTTCTTTGTGACACATTTTATGACATTATCTTTGAAGCACAGAACTGACCTCACGGAAGAGGGGCTGACGTTCATTTTTTTTTCAAAGAAAAAATTACTTTTTTTATATATAAATGCTTTTTCAAGCGACTGTCCTTTGCGGTTCAATTCATCACTTGATCTGGTAAATGTTTTGCGCATCCGTGCCTGTAATTCATTCGCTGATCTTGATTTTTAATGACGCTGCCAAAACAATTTAGCACAAACGCTGTAGCAATAAAAGCCTTCAGTCTTTTTGTAATCTCTTTCTAAGAGATCATCTAATAAAATCGAAAAACCTTATAAAGGAGAAACTCAACAGATCCAGTTAGCAAAACGTGCTCTTCCTCTCTTGCCTCTAAACATCACTGAAGAGGAGAAGATTTCGTTCTCACCTCCAATGAAGGGAACGATTCGTGCATCCTCATCCGCTTCCATTCTCAATCTTCGGGAATAACAATGCCTCGGAGTCCTCTGTAGAACAGATTACAACGTCATATTTCATGCTAATGGTACGTGCACACCGCTCGCGAACACGTTGCCAAGCAACAAGTTCTCCCTCCCTCCTCCACCTCCTCCTGTGAAATCTCAACAATAACGCTGCGTCCATTTATCAAAACATTCTCTAGAGGAGTTGCCAGGGAGATCCGTTAGTCGAGCAGCGGTTCGGCGAGATGCGCGCGGTGTCTGTGTTTTGGGTGGACTCGTTCAACAAATGGCTCCAGGCTCTGAAGTAATGGAAAATTTACTACATCACGTGATACATTTGTTAACGAAAATCCTTCCGACTGGAGGGGGGGAGATGATCGGCTTCATTCCGAATGCCGCTCCAAAGTGATCTCGCCGCTATTCTTTTGCTTTGTCGGCTAAAGGTTCCGTTTGGACACAGACGCAAAGATCGAAAAAAGAAACATATTAAATTACTTCAAGTAACGATCTTCCTGGAGAAAATTTAATAAGGGAGTCGACGCCATTCGCGGCAAAAGGCATTCGTTTAAATTCCTTATGCCCTGGAATTGAATATGCGATAACAGAGGAAGCGACTGCTTTGGTGATCGCCAATGTTCCAAGTGCAAATCTTGTTCAGTCTTTGAATCATTCACGTGACGAGGCGACGGAATAAAGATCAGCATAGAAAAACAAACCGAGGGGGGTGGGGGAGAGTTGGGAAGATATGGTGTTAGAGGGAGGATTCTCCTCTTTCCTCCCCACCCCCTAAATATTTCATCCAAACTGTTTCTGCAGATGATTTTGGTTGCCGAGCAAAAGCCTTTAAAGGTAAAAGAAATGGTTTTAAAAAAGATTTCTGCAGAACCATATTTCTGAATTGAAATTGCTCTTATTCAACTTTGGAAACTCATACAAAACGAAATAAAAGCGCCAGGGTCTTCAGACTTTGCATTTTCAATTTATCAAAACCACTGGGGCGGGGGTGGCTCAGTCGGTAGCGCGCCAGGCTCGTAATCTGCAGTTCCCAGGTTCGAGTCCCAGTTGGGTCAACGTTAAGATTTATCTCCTCAAAACTCCCTACCCACGGTCAGTAGGGGACACCGATGGTCTTGGAAAGGCCGCCGTCCGTCGGATGGGACGTTAAGCCGTGGTCCCGTGTGCGGGAGAGCCATACCCTGTGCACGTTAAAAAACACGCTGGATGGCGTTGACGGGAGGCTACCATCTGTTCCAGTGGAACACCACTGGAAATCGTGTTGCAACTCATCGGGTTGCAAGATCACTGGTTTAGTGATCTTGAAACCTTCGTGTCACGTGACACGAATGTTGCCAGATCACTAATTTCTAAAAAAATCGTTGCCAGGTATTTTTTCTGAATTCTGTAATCAACCATAGTGTTCGGATATTTTTTTTGAGCGACTGTACGTAACCACATAAAGCGTGTTACCTTAAAGCAAATTATTTTCCGTAAACCTTTTATATGGATTGGTTATTACGTAAATGTCGTCAAACCAAATGCCAAACAGACACAACTGAGTATTAAAATATGTCGATAAATAGAAATATTTAGAGACAAAAAATCACTACAAAAAGTAGGGAATAAAAGTTACGAGTTGTTCCTTATTTACTAAAGAATGAAATGAAGAGGTAAATAACAGTCCACATTTACTTCATAAAACCTTAAAAAAAATTTCGCAGAGTTCATTAAAGAGGGAAAGAACTTTTCATCCTTCCCCCCATCCCTTCACCGTTTGAAAAGACTTTGCAGCAAAAGCGCTCTTCGTGGAACGCCTCTCGAAGCTGCCGTTGCCAATCCCCAGTTCAATAAGGCTCCAGTTAAAACCGTGACATTTCGCCGTCCGACGGCCATCATGCGGCGCCCTGTGGGACAGCACGTGAGCCGTTTCCCGGGCTCAACGGCGAGCCATTCGACGGCCGCCGATGTCTCCCACAAGACCATTCGTCCGTAGGAACCTGGTCTCTGGCCGTCTGTCAAAGGGAAGTCGCTCTAGTGGGCACGAGGAGGCGAAGAGGTTCTCACCGCCTCTCCCCCCCCCCAACATACACTCCACCCCCATCGACCGCTTGGCTATTACGTTGGTGAAATAGAGCCTATTAAGTGGCAATGCATTCGAGCCCACTCTCCACCTTTGCCATGAAACTCTCATCCCCTACTCCTTACTTACTCGTTGCAGGGCTCTTTCTGCTGATGAATGTACAGTCGCTCAAAAAAGTATCCGGACACTATGGCTGATTACAAAATTCAGAAAAGTTATTCAGAAAAGAATTAGTGTTCTGGCAACCGTGTCACATGACACGAAGGTTGCCAAATCACTAATTTCTAAAAAAAATCGTTGCCAGATATTTTTTTCTGAATTCTGTAATCAATTATGTTCTTATATATATATCTTATTTTAAATATAAGAATAATATGCAAAGTACGATATTATATGATGAGTATAAAAAAGTAAGGAACACTGTAAATAGTTTGATAAGGAAACAAAAATGTTTTTATTACAGAAATAAAATTGATTTAAATGAAGATAACAATAAGAAAATTTGGGAGCTGGTAAAAGACATTATTAATGATAAAAAGAAATTATCTGTTGACATGTAAATAAAACGCTATTTTGGTAAAAATAAGGCGATGGAGTTGATAGCGGATGATTTTAACAATTACTTTGCAAGTGTTACAGAAAATTTAATCCTGAAATATTCAAAAACTATAAATATAGCTGTCAACGAGATTATTACAACTTCTAATTTACATTCTATTTTTATACCTGAAGCAAATAGAGATGAGGTAGTACAGATCATTAGCAATTTAAAAGCTAGTAATGCAGTGGGCTATGATATGGTAAAAACTTCATATATAAAAAGCAATGCAGATTTTTTTCTGAGATTCTGCAACGCTTGATTAATTTGAGTTTGAACACTGGCATTGCTCCTAACACACTCAAAACTGCAATTGTGCTTCCTATATTTAAAAAGGGATCACGAAATATATATAGTAATTATAGACCGATCATGATCTTATCAGTTATTGAAAAAGTTTTAGAAAAATATGTATACAAATATGTTAATAAGTTTTTAGAAAATGTAAAATAATTACAGATAGGCAGTATGGGTTTAGGAAGAACAGAGGAACTATTGATTTATTAGAGCATTTCTCACGATACATTAATACAGCACTCAATTCTGGAAAAAAGGTTTGTGCTATATTTATGGATTTGAATAAAGCATTTGACACGGTTAACCATGATATATTGTTAAAAAAGTTATCATTGCTGGGAATTCGAGGTTCACTGAATAAATGGTTCAAAAATTACTTGTCTAATAGGACTATCATCACTAGGATTGAAAATTGTGAGGGTAGAGATCAAATTTTAAAATCAGGTGTACCACAGGACTCAGTTTTGGGGCCACTTTTATTTGCAATTTATATAAATGATTTAGCAGAAATAAATTTTCAGGGTAATTTGTTTATGTTTGCTGACGTTACCGTTCTGCCGAACGCAGGTAGAAGAAGTAGTTAGATGTGCACAAAACGACTATAATGTAGCAAATTCTTAGTTTCAGAAAAACAAACTCTTCTTAAATGAAGAAAAAACCAAATATATGATCATTCAGAGTAGGCACAAGTTTAATAACTTATGCATTAAAACACATAATTATAACTGTCAATATAAATTAATAATTAACCAAAATGCATGTTCCTGCCCAATTGTGGAAGAGGTTAATAAAATTCAATATTTGGGGATTTATATTGACCAAGATTTTAAATGGAAATCGCACATAAAATATACTTGTGATAAACTAAGGTATGCATCTTACAAAGTGTTGAAGTTGAATACACTTATTCCATTGGATGTCATAACAATGATATATAAAGCTCTCTGTGAATCAATCATTAGGTATGGTATCAGTATATATGGATGCACATATAAATCTGTTTTAAATAAAATTAAACGAATGCAAAAAAAGTACTCTAAATAATATTGTTAAATTCAATAAACCTGTAATTAATGAAGATCACATTGGCAATATTTTTCATTATCTGAACATTTTATCAGTTGACTTGTTATATATTTATTTAACGATCTTTAGAAATTGCTTTAAAAATGAACACAACGAGAAAATTTTGCATGTGATCAATACAAAACGAAAGAGTGAAAATTATTTTATTCAACCAATTTTTCACAATAATTATGGAAAAGCGCGGATATCTTATCAAATACCCAAAAATTTTAATTCTCTACCGAGAGATCTGTTATGCCTGAGCACTTATTCAGAAATTAAAACTAAAGTTTCGAAATGGTTATTAGATGTAAATAATTGAAAAGTAATGTTTAAAAAGTCGTATCCTGTATCTGGTATCCTTTAAGCAAGTGCAATTTTAATGTGAAATGATGACTTGTACCATAGGTGATAGTTTTGTGCAATATGTGCTGTAATCCGAAATTTTATAAGTTTATTTTACAAAAGGGTTTAATTTTTCATGTCTGTGTTTTAATGCGTGTTTTTTTTTTGTTGTTATTGTTTTAGTTTCTTTTTTTAATTATGTGTTTATTTTCCATTATACATGTCATATTCTTTAATAAACCTGTCGTGTGATTGAAAGAAATCCTGCTGACAAGCCATAAGGCTTAGCGGGGTAATCTATGTATATAACCATACTAAGGCTTAATAAAGATATTATTATTATTATTAACCATAGTGTTCGGATTTTTTTTTTTGACACGAAGGTTACCAGATCACTAATTTCTAAAATTAGATAGATAGATAGATAGATAGATAGATAGATAATTTATTCTCAGAATATGCAGTACTTTGCATTTACATGTTTTTTACCTTAGAACTGAAATTATAATGAAATATTTATAATGTTGTATATCTCAGATACACAATTTTAAAGTATTACATTTTCTAATATATATTCTTCTTTATACATAGTTTGTCCAATAAAAATCATATATTTATTCATACCCTATATATGGAAAATTTTAATATTATATATTTCTTTAGTGTTTTATAATTTTACCTACATTTTACAATAAAAGTCGGAGAAAAAATTTTGAGTCTTCCACGAGAGTAGAAACTCGCTTGTGGAAGAAATTTAACAGTTATGTTGTAATAAGAATGAAAAGGCAACATGCTTCAGTTTCACATTTCCTCACATTTTGCTAGCTTGATCAAAAAAACTAAGTAAATATTTAACCAATTTATAAGTTCGAAAATTATCATTAAGAATAAATGAAAAAAAAAAACTTTACTGGGTAGAAAACAGAAAAAAAAATAAAAACCTATATTGAATTGTGCGTTAGTAAGTGCTTCAGTTGAGCACCTTAAGGGCAACTCAGCATCAGATGAAATTATATTACATTTAAATCTTTTTCATTTCTAAAACATAGTCTCAATATATTTCCACATTTAAAATCCATATTCTTAATTCCTTATAGAAAAAGTTATCATTTCTTATTCCTTTGATGTACTCTGGTAAGCAGTTAAAAAACTTTGGCGCCAAATAAACAATGTTTTTCCACAATAGTTTAGTTCGCTTTTAAATCAAGGAAGAAAAGGTTTTTTGACAGTCGAGTATTCTTTTCCGTAAAGTTTGAATATTAAAATTCATCCTTATATATTTCAGTACCTGAAATACATATAATTTCCTTATTTGTAAAATACATAATTCATTGTATACATTTGCAACGCTTTCAAATTTTCTTAGTTTCATCATGCATCAAATTATGTGATTCTGCACATAGTATAACGGTTTTATTGTTGTCGAATAGACTCCACCCCACGATAATAAACCATAGAGCAAATAAGATTTAATCCAAAAAAAAGTAAATAATTTTCAATAAAGATAAATTTACGAATTTCCGGATATAATAAATTTTAGGTATAATGCAGTTAATGTTTTTAACAAAATCAGATATTTGTATTTTCCAGGACATCTTTCTGTCAATAAAAGTACCCAAATATTTATAGCATTCAACCCCCTCAATTTTGTCACAACTGAAATTTTTTCCAGCACAAACTTCAGAGTGGAAAATGATCCTGTCACGAAAAAAATCAATCTCATTTTCTCTTGGTCCAATAAAAATATATTTCGTCTTCTTTGTATTTAAAAAGAGTTTATTAAATTTTAGCCACGTTCTTATTTCTATCCAATCACTATTTATATTCTCTAAAATTTGCTTTTCCTCTCCAGAATATATTAGTGCAGCATCATCTGCAAATGAAATTATTTTACCATTCAAATCCAATGTACGGAAGTCATTTATATAAAGTAAAAAAAATAAAGGTCCCAAAACAGAACCCTGAGGGACACCAACTTGTACATTTGTTTCTTCACTAATATATTTTTCAATTTTTACTTTTTTCTTCCTATTCATTAAATAGCTCTTAATCCATGAAAGCAAATTTCCCCTAACACCACTGGTTTTTAACTTTTCTAATAATATATCATGATTCACTGAATCAAAAGCTTTTTTCAAATCCAAAAAAAAACAACTGTTTTAACATTTTGATTTAAATTTCTGCAAATTTGCATAGTCATTTCTAAAAATCACAGTTTGAGTATTAAAACCTTTTCGAAATCCAAATTGGTTTGGGGCAAAAAAATTGTGCATATCCCAAAAGTTAACAATTTTTTTAACTATTTTTTTCAAGAATCTTAGAAAAAGTTGATAGAAGCGAAATCGGTCTGTAATTTTCAATTGCCTTAGTATCACCATTTTTAAACACTGGAATAATTAAGGCAGTTTTTAAAATTTAAGGGAACACACCTTCTATAAAAGTTTACAAGTTTACAAAATATAATTCTAATTTCCGAAAAAATATTTTTAATAGTGGTAACTGTAATTTCATCGAAACCAGGTGATTTTCCCTCCTTTAGTTCCTTGATAGTATCAAAAATTTCTTGTTCTGGTATATAAGGGAAAAAAATAGAATTAGGCATTTTACATTTTAAATAACTTATTATCGCTTCTATTTTGGTTTTATTATGTAGATTTTGTTTACATAATAAAGAAATTACCCCAGTAAAATAATTGTTAAATTTATTAACAAATTCCTGTGGCTTTTCATCAAACCGAAGTAAATGATTTCTATCCGTGATAATTTGAAGGAAATTTCCCTTTACTTTTCTTCCGTCACACATTTCATTCATAATTTCCCAATTTTTTCTAGCATTATTTCCACTTTTTATAAAAATATTTTTATAATAATCATTTTTAGCTTCCCTAATAACATTAGTTAACATATTTTTATATCTTCTATAGTAGTCATTTCCATCCAATTTTTTGGATTTAAATCTTTTTTTATAAATTTCTTTTAAAATTGATTGTATTAACAATAGCTTCTATTATCCATGGTTTGAGTTTTTTAATTTTCTTTTTAGAGTACTTAATCTGCGCATCTTTGATTAATAGAGTTAATTCCCTTAGAAATGCATCAAATGATAAATTCACATTTACCTGTCTCTCGACATGATCCCATTATTTTTCTGACAATAACTTTTTCAATTTAGCATATTGAATCTTAGTAAAATGTGTAGAAAGCTTTTCTGTAGAACCATCTCTATAAAAACCACACTTTATATTACTTCCAACAAAAATATGATCTGAGATGTCAATTTTAACAATATATGTAGTTACAGTATCTTACATTACAGTAAGCAATTTCGTTCACTAATTGAATTGGGCTTTTTTATCTCTAAGCGGCACTTTTTTGCAACACAATAGACTAAATGGCTAAGTTACAAGAACCATAGGGAGCGGGGGTGGCTCAGTCGGTAGCGCCCCCAGGCTCGTAATCTGTAGTTCCCAGGTTCGAGTCCAAACTGGATCACCCAGCTGGATCAGCGTTGAGATTTATCTCCGCAAAAATTCCCCGCCCTGCCATGGTCAGGAGGGGACATCGTTGGGCTTGGAAAGGCCGCCGTCCGTTGGATGGGACGTTAAGCCGTGGCCCCGTGTGGGGAGAGCCATACCCTGTGCACGTTAAAGAACACGCTGAATGGCCTTGACGGGAGGCTACCATCAGTCTCCCAACAGCTGTTCCAGTGGGTCCCCTCCCCCAGCCTTCTCTGAGCCTTCGGGGTCCATGTGACCTGGCCATTTAGCCCATTGGTGTGCAAAAAAGTGCCGCTCAGAGGTAAAACAACCCAACGTTAAAGAACACGCTGGATGGCCTTGACGGAAGGCTACCATCTGTCTCCCAACAGCTGTTCCAGTGGGTCCCCTCCCCCAACCTTCTCTGAGCCTTCGGGGTCCTTGTGGCCTGGCTATTTAGCCCATGGTGTGCAAAAAAGTGCCGCTCAGAGGTAAAACAATCCAATCCAATTCAGGTTCGCAACAAAGAGATCATCTCCGTTATTTTAGGAGGGAAGTTATTTTCGGCGAATTCCCAGCACGAAGCACAAAACAGACGAATCTTTCTCTAGCTGATGCCACGGAGCTCAGCCAATGCCTACACTAGCAGCAGCCTCGCTCTGATCAATAACCCAATTACATCAGGTTTAACGGAAGGCTTAAGTTTCGTACTCATTTGTGTGACTCTTCTTTGGCTCTACAGGTCGGATTTGTAAAGGTCCCCTCCCCCTCACTCACTTCCCCCTCTCTCCCATCCCCCCTCTCTCCTTTCCTACTCTTAGAGATGGGCCAATCTTATCGGACTCTTTCATCTCCATCTCATCATTACGGAAGAGAACATCATTTAGTTGTGATCTTCTCTCCGTTCCTTTGGTGCGCGCACTGCTCGGGGACAATGCGCGTGCGCAGGCACCTGCTCTTCGACTTCACGGTGCAAATGCTACAGATAGTAGTCGTGAGAGGGGGGGGAGTCAATGAACGATTCTTTCTGCTTTTTTATTTATCATGTATTACTTTGAATTTTGATCTTATCTAACTGACGTTGTTATCTTTGAATAAACTGCTGATGTTGCGAAGTCCTTGCCGATGTTATTTCTATTGTTTGTTGCGGCTTCTCTACTGTTATTCTTTTTGTTACTTCCGCTGATGCTGCTATAATGAACACTTCGATACCCTTTCGTATAATCTATATAAACAAAAGGGGGTGAGGGTTAATAAAAAATAATAGGTTGTTATAACGAAACTATTTGAAATATTAGAAGAAAATTCTTTGCTAACAAATAAACTCATAACATTGTTGTTTTTCCCCCGAGATAATTGATTTCATAGCAATGATAATGATGCAACAATGTCTTACTGGAACCAACTACATTTGTTCAATAATTTTTAACTGGATATTTAGAGCATAATAAGAGCACATGGTACAGTCGCTCAAAAAAGTATCCGAACACTACGGTTGAATACAGAATTCAAAAAAATATATCTGGCAACGATTTTTTTAGAAATTAGTGATCTGGCAACCTTCGTGTCACGTGACAGTGATCTGGCAACCTACCCTTAGTGATCTGCCAACCCTTAGTGATCTGGCAACCTTCGTGTCACGTGACAGTGAGCGTTTTTTGAGCGACTGTATCTCTGGTATAAAAATAATAAATAAATACCCCCTCAAGCAGCTGCTTGCTACAGAGGTGTGACAGGAGCCTGTCAGTTTATATGCCACAGTAGGAGATCTGAGAGGATGGCAGGACCTCAGCAGAAAAACGACACACACATCCATGCCTAATCCGGGGCTCGAACCCAGGTCCCTTAGATCAGTAGCCAACCGTGCTAACCACTCGGCCACGGGACGGCTCTCTGGTATAGCGAAACCCATTTTATCTCTGGGCTGTTGGGTTGGGTTGTTTTACCTCTGAGCGGCACTTTTTTTGCACACCATGGGCTAAATGGCCACATCACAAGGACCCCGAAGGCTCAAAGAAGGTTGGGGGAGGGGACTCACTGGAACAGCTGTTGGGAGACAGATGGTAGCCTCCCGTCAAGGCCATCCAGCGTGATCTTTAACGTGCACAGGGTATGGCTCTCCCGCACACGGGGCCACGGCTTAACATCCATCCGACGAACGGCGGCCTTTCCAAGCCCATCGGTGTCCCCTACTGACGTGGGCAGGGCGGGGAATTTTGCGGAGATAAATCTCAACGCTGACCCAGCTGGGACTCGAACCTGGGAACTACAGATTACGAGCCTGGCACGCTCCACACCAGTGGGGGCTGGAGTCATCGAGTTATAAATCTAGCCCGCTACATACAGAGGCAATCTAAACTCAAATTCTTTTTAGTGTGAGATTCGTGGCTTTTTTTTTAACGATTCTATTCAGGTTCCTCACCTATTATGTGACTCGATGCGAATCTGAAAGTAACTAAACCGAAATTAATTTTCGGTTTGGGTTGGGTTGTTTTACCTCTGAGCGGCACTTTTTTGCACACCATGGACTAAATGGCCAGGTCTCATGGACCCCGAAGGCTCAGAGAAGGTTGGGGGAGGGGACCCACTGGAACAGCTGTTGGGAGACAGATGGGTAGCCTCCCGTCAAGGCCATCCAGCGTGTTCTTTAACGTGCACAGGGTATGCCTCTCCCACACACGGGGCCACTGCTTAACGTCCCATCCGACGGACGGCCGCCTTTCCAAGCCCATCGGTGTCCCCTACTGACCGTGGGCAGGGCGGTGAATTTTGCGGAGATAAATCTCAACGCTGACCCAGCCGGGACTCGAACCTGGGAACTACAGATTACGAGACTGGCGCGCTACCGACTGAGCCACCCCCGCCCCAATTTTCGGTTTTTTCGGTTAATTAAAAAAAGCGGATTACCCAAATTTGGTACTAATCACGAAAATTAGCATAACAAATGCCGTGAAAAGAATTATTTGTAGAAATCTCTTACCGTTGTGAAAACGATAACTGAAATGTTTAAGAATAATTTCGGGTAAAGAACTTTTGATTCGCGAAGGCTTTCAGAAAATCCCTTAATTTAAGAATCTGTAAACGACTTTCTTACAGCCAAAAAAGCGGAAAAAATACTTTGTCTCCGAGCGGAGAAGAATGCATTGCATTTTCTTAATAACAACGAGCTTATTGCTCTGCTTTATGCTCGTGAAGTTAATGTACGAAAAGATGAAACTGAAAAAAAAATATCTTTACGTACGCAATGATCAAAAAGACTTGTTTCTTTAAAAAAATTCATCCCTTAGAAAAGATGTTCTTTAATCCAAGCCAATTAAACCTACTTTTAGAGCTTTAATTATAAGCTAAAAAAACTAATTTAATTGCGTAAAAGAATAAATTTTGCAAACAATTCACTTTTTTTTTTCAAATTTCAGTTGTTTTTTTTTTGTTCTTTTTTACGACCTTAATCTCCTTTACCTGAATTGCCTTTTGAGTGCATCGGATGAGAAAAAAAAAAGCAAAAAAAGAAAATAAATCGCGCTTTTCGACAAATTTAGAAGTGTACAATCGCTCAAAAAAATATCCGAACACCATGGTTGATAACAGAATTCGAAAAAAATATCTGCCAATGATTTTTTTTTTTTAGAAATTAGTTATCTGGCAACCTTCGTGTCACGTGACACGAAGTTTGCCAGATCACTAATTTCTAAAAAAAAATCTTTGCCGAATATTTTTTTCTGAATTCTGTAATCAACCATAGTGTTCGGATATTTTTTAATATATATAATGCTTATGAATGTATAATGCAATGTATATGGAGCGTGTGCAGTTACCGTTCACAGCAAACTGGAGCGGTTGCGGTTAATGTTCAGAGCACATTGGATCGTGTGAGCTCACAAAGACCTAGATCGTGTGGGCTCACTCACGGAAATATTGAGCGTATGAAGTTACAGTTCACAGCGAACTGGAGCGTGTGCAGTAACTGCACACGCTCCACTTTGCTGTGAACGGTAACTGGAGCGTGTACAGTTGCTGTACACGCTCCAGATATTTTTCCTGAATTCTGTAATCACGTGACACGAAGGTTGCCAGATCACTAATTTCTAAAAAAAAATCGTTGCCAGATATTTTTTTCTGAATTCTGTAATCAACCGTAGATGAACCGTTTGAGCGACTGTACGAGCTGGTGCGCTAACGGCTGAGCCATCCCTCGTCCTCACTCTCCCCAAAAAAACATTAATTTCTATTGTAGTCATCACATTCCTTTAAAATTGATAAAAGTAATCTGCAACTTTTTTTTTTCTTTTCATTTTTTGGATTTGAATTCTTGTCGAATTCCTGTAATCTAATTGTTTTTTTAAACAGCAGAAACGTTCCAGCCTTTGTAGTCTCAAACTTCGAACAGTTCAATAAATTAGGGTTAGGGCTTTCTTTACAATTAAACTGTTCACAATAAGTCACGTGCCTTCTTAATTCACTCTATTTCTCATTCGATTTATTTTTGTGACGTCGTTTATAGAAAGGAATTTAAAAAAAAGTGCGCCATTTCTTTTCTTAAGTCTAGTTTAGAAAAATTAGACTACAAATTGGGAATTTTATTTTTTTTCATCTATCTTCTGTTAATTAATGTAAAGGAAGAATGAGAGAAGATTCGCACATTTCATCTCATCAAATGGATCAGAAAATGACATTTCAGCGAAACGCTGGCTGAATGAGTCTCATGAAATTTCCCTTCATACCACCCCTCCCCCACCCTAATGAAGAAAACTGTTGCGGGAGAGCGGCCGGGAAATTTGCCTTAGTCTGTAGCGTGTCAGGCTCGTCATCTGATGTTACCGGGCTTGAGTTCCAGTCTGTTGCGTGTCAGGCTCGTTATCTGAAGTTACCGGGGTCGAGTCCCAGTCTGTAGCGTGTCAGGCTCGTCATCTGATTTTACCGGGGTCCAGTCCCAGTCTGTAGCGTGTCAGGCTCGTCATCTGATGTTACCGGGGTTGAGTGCCAGTTTGTAGCGTGTCAGGCTCGTCATCTGATGTTACCGGGCTTGAGTCCCAGTCTGTAGCGTGTCAGGCTCGTCATCTGATGTTACCGGGCTTGAGTCCCAGTCTGTAGCGTGTCAGGCTCGTCATCTGATGTTACCGGGGTTGAGTCCCAGTCTATAGCGTGTCAGGCTCGTCTTCTGATGTTACCGGGGTCGAGTCCCAGTCTGTAGCGTGTCAGGCTCGTTATCTGAAATTACCGGGGTCGAGTCCCAGTCTGTAGCGTGTCAGGCTCGTCATCTGATGTTACCGGGGTTGAGTCCCAGTCTGTAGCGTGATAGGCTCGTCTTCTGATGTTACCGGGCTTGAGTCCCAGTCTGTAGCGTGTCAGGCTCGTCATCTGATATTACCGGGCTTGAGTCCCAGTCTGTAGCGTGTCAGGCTCGTTATCTGAAGTTACCGGGGTCGAGTCCCAGTCTGTAGCGTGTCAGGCTCGTCATCTGATGTTACAGGGGTTGAGTCCCAGTCTGTAGCGTGTCAGGCTCGTTATCTCAAGTTACCGGGGTCGAGTCCCAGACTGTAGCGTGTCAGGCTCATCATCTGATGTTACCGGGCTTGAGTCCCAGTCTGTAGCGTGTCAGGCTCGTCATCTGATGTTACCGGGGTTGAGTCCCAGTCTGTAGCATGTCAGGCTCGTCATCTGATGTTACCGGGCTTGAGTCCCAGTCTGTAGCGTGTCAGGCTCGTCATCTGATGTTACCTGGGTTGAGTCCCAGTCTATAGCGTGTCAGGCTCGTCAACTGATGTTACCGGGGTTGAGTCCCAGTCTGTAGCGTGTCAGGCTCGTCTTCTGATGTTACCAGGCTTGAGTCCCAGTCTGTAGCGTGTCAGGCTCGTCATCTGATGTTACAGGGGTTGAGTCCCAGTCTGTAGCGTGTCAGGCTCGTTATCTCAAGTTACCGGGGTCGAGTCCCAGACTGTAGCGTGTCAGGCTCGTCATCTGATGTTACCGGGCTTGAGTCCCAGTCTGTAGCGTGTCAGGCTCGTCATCTGATGTTACCTGTGTTGAGTCCCAGTCTATAGCGTGTCAGGCTCGTCTACTGATGTTACCGGGGTTGAGTCCCAGTCTGTAGCGTGATAGGCTCGTCTTCTGATGTTACCGGGCTTGAGTCCCAGTCTGTAGCGTGTCAGGCTCGTCATCTGATATTTCCGGGCTTGAGTCCCAGTCTGTAGCGTGTCAGGCTCGTTATCTGAAGTTACCGGGGTCGAGTCCCAGTCTGTAGCGTGTCAGGCTCGTCATCTGATGTTACAGGGGTTGAGTCCCAGTCTGTAGCGTGTCAGGCTCGTTATCTCAAGTTACCGGGGTCGAGTCCCAGATTGTAGCGTGTCAGGCTCGTCATCTGATGTTACCGGGCTTGAGTCCCAGTCTGTAGCGTGTCAGGCTCGTCATCTGATTTTACCGGGGTCCAGTCCCAGTCTGTAGCGTGTCAGGATCGTCATCTGATGTTACCGGGGTTGAGTCCCAGTCTGTAGCGTGTCAGGCTCGTCATCTGATGTTACCGGGCTTGAGTCCCAGTCTGTAGCGTGTCAGGCTCGTCATCTGATGTTACCTGGGTTGAGTCCCAGTCTATAGCGTGTCAGGCTCGTCTACTGATGTTACCGGGGTTGAGTCCGTCTGTAGCGTGTCAGGCTCGTCTTCTGATGTTACCAGGCTTGAGTCCCAGTCTGTAGGGTGTCAGGCTCGTCATCTGATGTTACCGGGCTTGAGTCCCAGTCTGTAGCGTGTCAGGCTCGTTATCTGAAGTTACCGGAGTCGAGTCCCAGTCTGTAGCGTGTCAGGCTTGTCATCTGATTTTACCGGGGTCCAGTCCCAGTCGGTAGCGTGTCAGGCTCGTCATCTGATGTTACCGGGCTTGAGTCCCAGTCTGTAGCGTGTCACGCTCGTCATCTGATGCTACCGGGGTTGAGTCCCAGTCTGTAGCATGTCAGGCTCGTCATCTGATGTTACCGGGCTTGAGTCCCAGTCTGTAGCGTGTCAGGCTCGTCATCTGATGTTACTGGGGTTGAGTCCCAGTCTGCAGCGTGTCAGGCTCGTCATCTGATGTTACCGGGGTTGAGTCCCAGTCTGTAGCGTGTCAGGCTCGTCATCTGATGTTACCGGGGTTGAGTCCCAGTCTATAGCGTGTCAGGCTGGTCTTCTGATGTTACTGGGGTTGAGTCCCAGTCTGTAGCGTGTCAGGCTCGTCTTCTGATGTTACCGGGCTTGAGTCCCAGTCTGTAGCGTGTCAGGCTCGTCATCTGATGTTACCGGGGTTGAGTCCCAGTCTGTAGCGTGTCAGGCTCGTCTTCTGATGTTACCAGTCTTGAGTCCCAGTCTGTAGCGTCTCAGGCTCGTCATCTGATGTTACCGGGCTTGAGTCCCAGTCTGTAGCGTGTCAGGCTCGTTATCTGAAGTTACCGGGGTCGAGTCCCAGTCTGTAGCGTGTCAGGCTGGTCATCTGATTTTACCGGGGTCCAGTCCCAGTCTGTAGCGTGTCAGGCTCGTCATCTGATGTTACCGGGGTTGAGTCCCAGTCTGTAGCATGTCAGGCTCGTCATCTGATGTTACCGGGCTTGAGTCCCAGTCTGTAGGGTGCCAGGCTCGTCATCTGATGTTACCGGGGTTGAGTCCCAGTCTATAGCGTGTCAGGCTCGTCTTCTGATGTTACCGGGCTTGAGTCCCAGTCTGTAGCGTGTCAGGCTCGTCATCTGATGTTACCGGGCTTGAGTCCCAGTCTGTAGCGTGTCAGGCTCGTCCTCTGATGTTACTGGGGTTGAGTCCCAGTCTGTAGCGTGTCAGGCTCGTCATCTGATGTTACCGGGCTTGAGTCCCAGTCTGTAGCGTGTCAGGCTCGTCATCTGATGTTACCGGGGTTGAGTCCCAGTCTATAGCGTGTCAGGCTCGTCTTCTGATGTTACCGGGCTTGAGTCCCAGTCTGTAGCGTGTCAGGCTCGTCTTCTGCTGTTACCGGGCTTGAGTCCCAGTCTGTAGTGTGTCAGGCTCGTCATCTGATGTTACCGGGCTTGAGTCCCAGTCTGTAGCGTGTCAGGCTCGTCATCTGATGTTACCGGGCTTGAGTCCCATTCTGTAGCGTGTCAGGCTCGTTATCTGAAGTTACCGGGGTTGAGTCCCAGTCTGTAGCGTGTCAGGCTCGTCATCTGATGTTACCAGGCTTGAGTCCCATTCTGTAGCGTGTCAGGCTCGTTATATGAAGTTACCGGGGTCCAGTCCCAGTCTGTAGCCTGTCAGGCTCGTTATATGAAGTTACCGGGGTCCAGTCCCAGTCTGTAGCCTGTCAGGCTCGTCTTCTGATGTTACCGGGCTTTAGTCCCAGTCTCTGGCGTGTCAGGCTCGTCATCTGATGTTACCGGGGTTGAGTCCCAGTTTATAGCGTGTCAGGCTCATCTTCTGATGTTACCGGGGTTGAGTCCCAGTCTGTAGCGTGTCAGGCTCGTCATCTGATGTTACCGGGGTTGAGTCCCAGTCTATAGCGTGTCAGGCTGGTCTTCTGATGTCACTGGGGTTGAGTCCCAGTCTGTAGCGTGTCAGGCTCGTCTTCTGATGTTACCGGGCTTGAGTCCCAGTCTGTAGCGTGTCAGGCTCGTCATCTGATGTTACCGGGGTTGAGTCCCAGTCTGTAGCGTGTCACGCTCGTCTTCTGATGTTACCGGTCTTGAGTCCCAGTCTGTAGCGTCTCAGGCTCGTCATCTGATGTTACCGGGCTTGAGTCCCAGTCTGTAGCGTGTCAGGCTCGTTATCTGAAGTTACCGGGTCGAGTCCCAGTCTGTAGCGTGTCAGGCTGGTCATCTGATTTTACCGGGGTCCAGTCCCAGTCTGTAGCGTGTCAGGCTCGTCATCTGATGTTACCGGGGTTGAGTCCCAGTCTGTAGCGTGTCAGGCTCGTCATCTGATGTTACCGGGGTTGAGTCCCAGTCTGTAGCGTGTCAGGCTCATCTTCAGATGTTACCGGGCTTGAGTCCCAGTCTGTAGCGTGTCAGGTTCGTCATCTGATGTTACCGGGCTTGAGTCCCAGTCTGTAGCATGTCAGGCACGTTATCTGAAGTTACCGGGGTCGAGTCCCAGTCTGTAGCGTGTCAGGCTCGTCATCTGATTTTACCGGGGTCCAGTCCCAGTCTGTAGCGTGTCAGGCTCGTCATCTGATGTTACCGGGGTTGAGTCCCAGTCTGTAGCGTGTCAGGCTCGTTATCTGAAGTTACCGGGGTCGAGTCCCAGTCTGTAGCGTGTCAGGCTCGTCATCTGATATTACCGGGGTTGAGTCCCAATCTGTAGCGTGTCAGGCTCGTCATCTGATGTTACCGGGGTCGAGTCCCAGTCTGTAGCGTGTCAGGCTCGTCATCTGATTTTACCGGGGTCCAGTCCCAGTCTGTAGCGTGTCAGGCTCGTCATCTGATGTTACCGGGGTTGAGTCACAGTCTGTAGCGTGTCAGGCTCGTTATCTGAAGTTATAGGGGTCGAGTCCCACTTTGTAGCGTGTCAGGCTCGTCATCTGATTTTACCGGGGTCCAGTCCCAGTCTGAAGCGTGTCAGGCTCGTCATCTGATGTTACCGGGGTCGAGTCCCAGTCTGTAGCGTGTCAGGCTCGTCATCTGATGTTACCAGGGTCGAGTCCCAGTCTGTAGCGTGTCAGGCTCGTCATCTGATTTTACCGGGGTCGAGTCGCAGTCTGTAGCATGTCAGGCTCGTCATCTGATGTTACCGGGGTTGAGTCCCAGTCTGTAGCGTGTCAGGCTCGTCTTCTGATGTTACCGGGGTTGAGTCCCAGTCTGTACCATGTCAGGCTCGTCATCTGATGTTACCGGGCTTGAGTCCCAGTCTGTAGCGTGTCAGGCTCGTCATCTGATGTTACCGGGGTTGAGTCCCAGTCTATAGCGTGTCAGGCTCGTCTTCTGATGTTACCGGGGTTGAGTCCCAGTCTGTAGCGTGTCAGGCTCGTCTTCTGATGTTACCGGGCTTGAGTCCCAGTCTGTAGCGTGTCAGGCTCGTCTTCTGATGTTACCGGGGTTGAGTCCCAGTCTGTAGCGTGTCAGGCTCCTCTTGTGATGTTACCGGGCTTGAGTCCCAGTCTGTAGCGTGTCAGGCTCGTCATCTGATGTTACCGGGGTCGAGTCCCAGTCTGTAGGGTGTCAGGCTCGTCTTCTGATGTTACCGGGGTTGAGTCCCAGTCTGTAGCGTGTCAGGCTGGTCATCTGATGTTACCGGGGTTGAGTCCCAATCTATAGCGTGTCAGGCTCGTCTTCTGATGTTACCGGGGTTGAGTCCCAGTCTGTAGCGTGTCAGGCTGGTCATCTGATGTTACCGGGGTTGAGTCCCAGTCTGTAGCGTGTCAGGTTCGTCATCTGATGTTACCGGGCTTGAGTCCCAGTCTGTAGCGTGTCAGGCTGGTCATCTGATTTTACCGGGGTCCAGTCCCAGTCTGTAGCGTGTCAGGCTCGTCATCTAATGTTACCGGGGTTGAGTCCCAGTCTGTAGCATGTCAGGCTCGTCATCTGATGTTACCGGGCTTGAGTCCCAGTCTGTAGGGTGAAAGGCTCGTCATCTGATGTTACCGGGGTTGAGTCCCAGTCTATAGCGTGTCAGGCTCGTCTTCTGATGTTACCGGGCTTGAGTCCCAGTCTGTAGCGTGTCAGGCTCGTCATCTGATGTTACCGGGCTTGAGTCCCAGTCTGTAGCGTGTCAGGCTCGTCCTCTGATGTTACTGGGGTTGAGTCCCAGTCTGTAGCGTGTCAGGCTCATCATCTGATGTTACCGGGCTTGAGTCCCAGTCTGTAGCGTGTCAGGCTCGTCATCTGATGTTACCGGGGTTGAGTCCCAGTCTATAGCGTGTCAGGCTCGTCTTCTGATGTTACCGGGCTTGAGTCCCAGTCTGTAGCGTGTCAGGCTCGTCTTCTGCTGTTACCGGGCTTGAGTCCCAGTCTGTAGTGTGTCAGGCTCGTCATCTGATGTTACCGGGCTTGAGTCCCAGTCTGTAGCGTGTCAGGCTCGTCATCTGATGTTACCGGGCTTGAGTCCCATTCTGTAGCGTGTCAGGCTCGTTATCTGAAGTTACCGGGGTTGAGTCCCAGTCTGTAGCGTGTCAGGCTCGTCATCTGATGTTACCAGGCTTGAGTCCCATTCTGTAGCGTGTCAGGCTCGTTATATGAAGTTACCGAGGTCCAGTCCCAGTCTGTAGCCTGTCAGGCTCGTCTTCTGATGTTACCGGGCTTTAGTCCCAGTCTCTGGCGTGTCAGGCTCGTCATCTGATGTTACCGGGGTTGAGTCCCAGTTTATAGCGTGTCAGGCTCATCTTCTGATGTTACCGGGGTTGAGTCCCAGTCTGTAGCGTGTCAGGCTCGTCATCTGATGTTACCGGGGTTGAGTCCCAGTCTATAGCGTGTCAGGCTGGTCTTCTGATGTCACTGGGGTTGAGTCCCAGTCTGTAGCGTGTCAGGCTCGTCTTCTGATGTTACCGGGCTTGAGTCCCAGTCTGTAGCGTGTCAGGCTCGTCATCTGATGTTACCGGGGTTGAGTCCCAGTCTGTAGCGTGTCACGCTCGTCTTCTGATGTTACCGGTCTTGAGTCCCAGTCTGTAGCGTCTCAGGCTCGTCATCTGATGTTACCGGGCTTGAGTCCCAGTCTGTAGCGTGTCAGGCTCGTCATCTGATGTTACCGGGGTTGAGTCCCAGTCTGTAGCGTGTCAGGCTCGTCATCTGATGTTACCGGGGTTGAGTCCCAGTCTGTAGCGTGTCAGGCTCATCTTCAGATGTTACCGGGCTTGAGTCCCAGTCTGTAGCGTGTCAGGTTCGTCATCTGATGTTACCGGGCTTGAGTCCCAGTCTGTAGCATGTCAGGCACGTTATCTGAAGTTACCGGGGCCGAGTCCCAGTCTGTAGCGTGTCAGGCTCGTCATCTGATTTTACCGGGGTCCAGTCCCAGTCTGTAGCGTGTCAGGCTCGTCATCTGATGTTACCGGGGTTGAGTCCCAGTCTGTAGCGTGTCAGGCTCGTTATCTGAAGTTACCGGGGTCGAGTCCCAGTCTGTAGCGTGTCAGGCTCGTCATCTGATATTACCGGGGTTGAGTCCCAATCTGTAGCGTGTCAGGCTCGTCATCTGATGTTACCGGGGTCGAGTCCCAGTCTGTAGCGTGTCAGGCTCGTCATCTGATTTTACCGGGGTCCAGTCCCAGTCTGTAGCGTGTCAGGCTCGTCATCTGATGTTACCGGGGTTGAGTCACAGTCTGTAGCGTGTCAGGCTCGTTATCTGAAGTTATAGGGGTCGAGTCCCACTTTGTAGCGTGTCAGGCTCGTCATCTGATTTTACCGGGGTCCAGTCCCAGTCTGAAGCGTGTCAGGCTCGTCATCTGATGTTACCGGGGTCGAGTCCCAGTCTGTAGCGTGTCAGGCTCGTCATCTGATGTTACCAGGGTCGAGTCCCAGTCTGTAGCGTGTCAGGCTCATCATCTGATTTTACCGGGGTCGAGTCGCAGTCTGTAGCATGTCAGGCTCGTCATCTGATGTTACCGGGGTTGAGTCCCAGTCTGTAGCGTGTCAGGCTCGTCTTCTGATGTTACCGGGGTTGAGTCCCAGTCTGTACCATGTCAGGCTCGTCATCTGATGTTACCGGGCTTGAGTCCCAGTCTGTAGCGTGTCAGGCTCGTCATCTGATGTTACCGGGGTTGAGTCCCAGTCTATAGCGTGTCAGGCTCGTCTTCTGATGTTACCGGGGTTGAGTCCCAGTCTGTAGCTTGTCAGGCTCGTCTTCTGATGTTACCGGGCTTGAGTCCCAGTCTGTAGCGTGTCAGGCTCGTCATCTGATGTTACCGGGCTTGAGTCCCAGTCTGTAGCGTGTCAGGCTCGTCATCTGATGTTACCGGGCTTGAGTCCCATTCTGTAGCGTGTCAGGCTCGTTATCTGAAGTTAAAGGGGTTGAGTCCCAGTCTGTAGCGTGTCAGGCTCGTCATCTGATGTTACCGGGCTTGAGTCCCATTCTGTAGCGTGTCAGGCTCGTTATATGAAGTTACCGGGGTCCAGTCCCAGTCTGTAGCATGTCAGGCTCGTCTTCTGATGTTACAGGGCTTGAGTCCCAATCTGTAGCGTGTCAGGCTCGTCATCTGATGTTACCGGGGTTTAGTCCCAGTTTATAGCGTGTCAGGCTCGTCTTCTGATGTTACCGGGGTTGAGTCCCAGTCTGTAGCGTGTCAGGCTCGTCTTCTGATGTTACCGGGCTTGAGTCCCAGTCTGTAGCATCTGAGGCTCGTCATCTGATATTACCGGGCTTGAGTCCCAGTCTGTAGCGTGTCAGGCTCGTTATCTGAAGTTACCGGGGTCGAGTCCCAGTCTGTAGCGTGTCAGGCTCGTCATCTGATTTTACCGGGGTCGAGTCCCAGTCTGTAGCGTGTCAGGCTCGTCATCTGATGTTACCGGGGTTGAGTCCCAGTCTGTAGCGTGTCAGGCTCGTCATCTGATGTTACCGGGCTTGAGTTCCAGTCTGTAGCGTGTCAGGCTCGTCATCTGATGTTACCGGGGTTGAGTCCCAGTCTGTAGCGAGTCAGGCTCGTCATCTGATGTTACCGGGGTTGAGTCCCAGTCTATAGCGTGTCAGGCTCGTCTTCTGATGTTACCGGGGTTGAGTCCCAGTCTGTAGCGTGTCAGGCTCGTCTTCTGATGTTACCGGGCTTGAGTCCCAGTCTGTAGCATCTCAGGCTCGTCATCTGATATTACCGGGCTTGAGTCCCAGTCTGTAGCGTGTCAGGCTCGTTATCTGAAGTTACCGGGGTCGAGTCCCAGTCTGTAGCGTGTCAGGCTCGTCATCTGATTTTACCGGGGTCGAGTCCCAGTCTGTAGCGTGTCAGGCTCGTCATCTGATGTTACCGGGGTTGAGTCCCAGTCTGTAGCGTGTCAGGCTCGTCATCTGATGTTACCGGGCTTGAGTCCCAGTCTGTAGCGTGTCAGGCTCGTCATCTGATGTTACCGGGGTTGAGTCCCAGTCTGTAGCGAGTCAGGCTCGTCATCTGATGTTACCGGGGTTGAGTCCCAGTCTATAGCGTGTCAGGCTCGTCTTCTGATGTTACCGGGGTTGAGTCCCAGTCTGTAGCGTGTCAGGCTGGTCATCTGCTGTTACCGGGGTTGAGTCCCAGTCTGTAGCGTGTCAGGCTCGTTATCTGATGTTACCGGGCTTGAATCCCAGTCTGTAGCGTGTCAGGCTCGTCATCTGATGTTACCGGGGTTGAGTCCCAGTCTGTAGCGTGTCAGGCTCCTCTTGTGATGTTACCGGGCTTGAGTCCCAGTCTGTAGCGTGTCAGGCTCGTCTTCTGATGTTACCGGGGTTGAGTCCCAGTCTGTAGCGTGTCAGGCTCCTCTTGTGATGTTACCGGGCTTGAGTCCCAGTCTGTAGCGTGTCAGGCTCGTCATCTGATGTTACCGGGGTCGAGTCCCAGTCTGTAGGGTGTCAGGCTCGTCTTCTGATGTTACCGGGGTTGAGTCCCAGTCTGTAGCGTGTCAGGCTGGTCATCTGATGTTACCGGGGTTGAGTCCCAATCTATAGCGTGTCAGGCTCGTCTTCTGATGTTACCGGGGTTGAGTCCCAGTCTGTAGCGTGTCAGGCTCCTCTTGTGATGTTACCGGGCTTGAGTCCCAGTCTGTAGCGTGTCAGGCTCGTCTTCTGATGTTACCGGGGTTGAGTCCCAGTCTGTAGCGTGTCAGGCTCCTCTTGTGATGTTACCGGGCTTGAGTCCCAGTCTGTAGCGTGTCAGGCTCGTCATCTGATGTTACCGGGGTCGAGTCCCAGTCTGTAGGGTGTCAGGCTCGTCTTCTGATGTTACCGGGGTCGAGTCCCAGTCTGTAGCGTGTCAGGCTCGTCATCTGATGTTACCGGGGTTGAGTCCCAGTCTGTAGCGAGTCAGGCTCGTCATCTGATGTTACCGGGGTCGAGTCCCAGTCTGTAGGGTGTCAGGCTCGTCTTCTGATGTTACCGGGGTCGAGTTCCAGTCTGTAGCGTGTCAGGCTCGTCATCTGATGTTACCGGGGTTGAGTCCCAGTCTGTAGCGAGTCAGGCTCGTCATCTGATGTTACCGGGGTTGAGTCCCAGTCTATAGCGTGTCAGGCTCGTCTTCTGATGTTACCGGGGTTGAGTCCCAGTCTGTAGCGTGTCAGGCTCGTCTTCTGATGTTACCGGGCTTGAGTCCCAGTCTGTAGCATCTCAGGCTCGTCATCTGATATTACCGGGCTTGAGTCCCAGTCTGTAGCGTGTCAGGCTCGTTATCTGAAGTTACCGGGGTCGAGTCCCAGTCTGTAGCGTGTCAGGCTCGTCATCTGATTTTACCGGGGTCGAGTCCCAGTCTGTAGCGTGTCAGGCTCGTCATCTGATGTTACCGGGGTTGAGTCCCAGTCTGTAGCGTGTCAGGCTCGTCATCTGATGTTACCGGGCTTGAGTCCCAGTCTGTAGCGTGTCAGGCTCGTCATCTGATGTTACCGGGGTTGAGTCCCAGTCTGTAGCGAGTCAGGCTCGTCATCTGATGTTACCGGGGTTGAGTCCCAGTCTATAGCGTGTCAGGCTCGTCTTCTGATGTTACCGGGGTTGAGTCCCAGTCTGTAGCGTGTCAGGCTGGTCATCTGCTGTTACCGGGGTTGAGTCCCAGTCTGTAGCGTGTCAGGCTCGTTATCTGATGTTACCGGGCTTGAATCCCAGTCTGTAGCGTGTCAGGCTCGTCATCTGATGTTACCGGGGTTGAGTCCCAGTCTGTAGCGTGTCAGGCTCCTCTTGTGATGTTACCGGGCTTGAGTCCCAGTCTGTAGCGTGTCAGGCTCGTCTTCTGATGTTACCGGGGTTGAGTCCCAGTCTGTAGCGTGTCAGGCTCCTCTTGTGATGTTACCGGGCTTGAGTCCCAGTCTGTAGCGTGTCAGGCTCGTCATCTGATGTTACCGGGGTCGAGTCCCAGTCTGTAGGGTGTCAGGCTCGTCTTCTGATGTTACCGGGGTTGAGTCCCAGTCTGTAGCGTGTCAGGCTGGTCATCTGATGTTACCGGGGTTGAGTCCCAATCTATAGCGTGTCAGGCTCGTCTTCTGATGTTACCGGGGTTGAGTCCCAGTCTGTAGCGTGTCAGGCTCCTCTTGTGATGTTACCGGGCTTGAGTCCCAGTCTGTAGCGTGTCAGGCTCGTCTTCTGATGTTACCGGGGTTGAGTCCCAGTCTGTAGCGTGTCAGGCTCCTCTTGTGATGTTACCGGGCTTGAGTCCCAGTCTGTAGCGTGTCAGGCTCGTCATCTGATGTTACCGGGGTCGAGTCCCAGTCTGTAGGGTGTCAGGCTCGTCTTCTGATGTTACCGGGGTCGAGTCCCAGTCTGTAGCGTGTCAGGCTGGTCATCTGATGTTACCGGGGTTGAGTCCCAATCTATAGCGTGTCAGGCTCGTCTTCTGATGTTACCGGGGTTGAGTCCCAGTCTGTAGCGTGTCAGGCTGGTCATCTGATGTTACCGGGGTTGAGTCCCAGTCTGTAGCGTGTCAGGTTCGTCATCTGATGTTACCGGGCTTGAGTCCCAGTCTGTAGCGTGTCAGGCACGTTATCTGAAGTTACCGGGGTCGAGTCGCAGTCTGTAGCGTGTCAGGCTCGTCATCTGATTTTACCGGGGTCCAGTCCCAGTCTGTAGCGTGTCAGGCTAGTCATCTGATGTTACCGGGGTTGAGTCCCAGTCTGTAGCGTGTCAGGCTCGTTATCTGAAGTTACCGGGGTCGAGTCCCAGTCTGTAGCGTGTCAGGCTCGTCATCTGATGTTACCGGGGTTGAGTCCCAATCTGTAGCGTGTCAGTCTCGTCATCTGATGTTACCGGGCTTGAGTCCCAGTCTGTAGCGTGTCAGGCTCGTCATCTGATGTTACTGGGCTTGAGTCCCAGTCTGTAGCGTGTCAGGCTCGTCATCTGATGTTACCGGGGTTGAGTCCCAGTCTGTAGCGTGTCAGGCTCGTCATGTGATGTTACCGGGCTTGAGTCCCAGTCTGTAGCGTGTCAGGCTCGTCTTCTGATGTTACCGGGGTTGAGTCCCAGTCTATAGCGTGTCAGGCTGCTCTTCTGATGTTACCGGGGTTGAGTCACAGTCTGTAGCGTGTCAGGCTCGTCTTCTGATGTTACTGGGCTTGAGTCCCAGTCTGTAGCGTGTCAGGCTCCTCTTGGGATGTTACTGGGCTTGAGTCCCAGTCTGTAGCGTGTCAGGCTCGTCTTCTGATGTTATCGGGGTCGAGTCCCAGTCTGTAACGTGTCAAGCTCGTCTTCTGATGTTACCGGGGTCGAGTCCCAGTCTGTAGCGTATCAGGCTCGTCATCTGATGTTACCGGGGTTGAGTCCCAGTCTGTAGCGTGTCAGGCTCGTTATCTGAAGTTACCGGGGTCGAGTCCCAGTCTGTAGCGTGTCAGGCTCGTCATCTGATTTTACCGGGGTCCAGTCCCAGTCTGTGGCGTGTCAGGCTCGTCATCTGATGTTACCGGGGTTGAGTCCCAGTCTGTAACGTGTCAGGCTCGTCTTCTGATGTTACTGGGGTCGAGTCCCAGTCTGTAACGTGTCAGGCTCGTCTTCTGATGTTACTGGGGTCGAGTCCCAGTCTGTAGCGTGTCAGGCTCGTCATCTGATTTTACCGGGGTCGAGGGCCCAGTCTGTAGCGTGTCAGACTCGTCATCTGATTTTACCGGCGTCGAGTCCCAGTCTGTAGCGTGTCAGGCTCGTCATCTGATGTCGCCAGGTTCGAGTCCCTCCTGTGCCTTAGTTGAGATTTATCTCCGCTAAACTCCCACCTTTCCCTCAGTCAGAAAAAGGACACCGATGGGCTTGGGAATGCTCTTCATCCGTTGGAGTGGATGAGAGCCAGAATCTCTGCACGTTAAAAGAACACTTGGGCGGCCTTGACAGGAGACTCCATCTGTCTCCTGTCATCCTGTTCTGTGGATTCCCTCTTTCCATCCTTGCCTGAGCCCTTGGAGTCCTTGTGACCTGGCCACTTAGCTTATTGTGTGCCCTCAATGTACCCAAAATCTGGCACATTGAGAATTATTATGAATTTCATTTTACTATATAACTTTCCTGGATAATTCCGCACACCACAGTGGGTTGTCGGGTTATTTTACCTCTGAGCGGCACTTTTTTGCACACCATGGGCTAAATGACCAGGTCACAAGGACCCTGACGGCTCAGAGAAGGTTAAGGGAGGGGACCCACTGGAACAGCTGTTGGGAGACAGATGGTAGCCTCCCGTCAAGGCCATCCAGCGTGTTCTTTAACGTGTGGAGGGTATGTCTCTCCCACACATGGGGCCACGGCTTAACGTCCCATCCGACGGAAGGCGGCCTTTCCAAGCCTATCGGTGTCCCCTACTGACCGTGGGCAGGGCGGGGAATTTTACGGAGATAAATCTCAACTCTGACCCAGCTGGGCCATAGTGGATCGAACCCCACACTTTGAAAAACCACTGGTTTAAAGTGCGAGTTTTATAATAATGAAATCATATCTTTTGCTCTTTATTTAACAGTAAGTTTTTATTTTAATCCATATGTCGTAGAAATTCATATTTTACTTCCTCCTGATGAACAGAATATGACTCAATCTCTACTCGAATCACTTGGCGGCGAACAGTTAAGAAATTTAAATCATAAATATGAACATTAAGCACAAGGAAAACTTTTTTTAAAGGCGAAATGTGAAGTCATTTTCCTCACTTGACAATCAGGTATAATTAAGGAGTTTGCGAATTAACGGACAACCACGATTTGGGTGCATCCATTGTCTCTGCCCGTCATTGCAGTGACGAATGACTTCTACGAACTCGGCGTTTCACTTCCTCTGGGTTAAAATCGAACTCCCTCCCGCCTCCCCCCCCCCTCCGGCCTCCATCCCTACCTCACAATTCTTCGTAATTACCGGATGTTAATTAGCACTCTGACAAAGATGCTAACAGTTGCTAAATGCATCGCAATTCCGCCTTAATCTTTATTATGCTTCGCGAAAAGATAGCAAATGCCTGCGAATTCTGCAGTCAGAATGACTATAGAAAAAATAAAAAATAATTGGGTTAAAAGTTCTATGTCAATCAAACTACGTTAAAAACTGTGGACTCGGTTCTTTTATCTACAGATTTATGGAACAGAATCTAAAAAATAAATAAGTAAATAAGTAAATAAACAAAAACAAAAAGAGTAAAATGAAAATTAACTAAAAAAGTATTATAGTTAATTATTTTTCAAAAATGTATAATGAGAAAGCCTGTATAAGGACCTCTCAAATATCTGTAACGTTGAATAAATAAATAAATAAACAAAAACAAAATGAGTAAAATGAAAATTAACTAAAAAAGTATTATAGTTAATTATTTTTAAAAAATGTATAATGAGAAAGCCTGTATAAGGACCTCTCAAATATCTGTAACGTAGAATAAATAAATAAATAAACAAAAACAAAAAGAGTAAAATGAAAATTAACTAAAAAAGTATTATAGTTAATTATTTTTTAAAAATGTATAATGGGAAAGCCTGTATAAGGACCTCTCAAATATCTGTAACGTTGAATAAATAAATAAATAAACAAAAACAAAAAAAGTAAAATGAAAATTAACTAAAAAAAGTATTATAGTTAATTATTTTTCAAAAATGTATAATGAGAAAGCCTGTATAAGGACCTCTCAAATATCTGTAACGTTGAATAAATAAATAAATAAACAAAAACAAAAAGAGTAAAATGAAAATTAACTAAAAAAGTATTATAGTTAATATTTTTCAAAAATGTATAATGAGAAAGCCTGTATAAGGACCTCTCAAATATCTGTAACGTTGAATAAATAAATAAATAAATAAATAAATAAACAAACAAAAACAAAAAGAGTAAAATGAAAATTAACTAAAAAAGTATTATAGTTAATTATTTTTCAAAAATGTATAATGAGAAAGCCTGTATAAGGACCTCTCAAATATCTGTAACGTTGAATAAATAAATAAATAAATAAACAAAAACAAAAAAGTAAAATGAAAATTAACTAAAAAAAGTATTATAGTTAATTATTTTTCAAAAATGTATAATGAGAAAGCCTGTATAAGGACCTCTCAAATATCTGTAACGTTGAATAAATAAATAAATAAACAAAAACAAAAAAAGTAAAATGAAAATTAACTAAAAAAAGTATTATAGTTAATTATTTTTCAAAAATGTATAATGAGAAAGCCTGTATAAGGACCTCTCAAATATCTGTAACGTTGAATAAATAAATAAATAAACAAAAACAAAAAGAGTAAAATGAAAATTAACTAAAAAAGTATTATAGTTAATTATTTTTCAAAAATGTATAATGAGAAAGCCTGTATAAGGACCTCTCAAATATCTGTAACGTTGAATAAATAAATAAATAAACAAAAACAAAAAAAAGTAAAATGAAAATTAACTAAAAAAAGTATCATAGTTAATTATTTTTAAAAAATGTATAATGAGAAAGCCTGTATAAGGACCTCTCAAATATCTGTAACGTTGAATAAATAAATAAACAAAAACAAAAAAAGTAAAATGAAAATTAACTAAAAAAGTATTATAGTTAATTATTTTTAAAAAATGTATAATGAGAAAGCCTGTATAAGGACCTCTCAAATATCTGTAACGTGGAATAAATAAATAAATATGAGCCACCTAATGTTTGTGCACTCTGGGCTAAATAATCGGGTTCGAAAGAGACTCCACGAGCTCAATGTTGGTGAAGAGAAACCATTGGACAGCTGTTACGAGGCAGATGGGAGCCTCGCTTTGAGACCATCCAACGTGTTCTCCTGCACACGGAAACACAACTGAATGTTGCATCCGATAAACGGCAGCACATTCCTAGTTCATCGGTGTTCCATTTCTCACCGAGGAGGAGGTAGGGATTAGCGGAGACAAAATCAAAGCAGCACACGTGATACTCGAATTTTTAGATTGAGTTATTTTTACCTCTTAATGGCACTTTTTTTGCGCACAATGGTCTAAATGGTTTAGGTCACAAAGACCCCGAGGGCTCAAAGAAGGCTGGGTAAAGGGATTCACTGAGAGTTGTTAGAGGATACGTGGAAGTCTGCCGTTAAGGTCATTCAGTGTGTTCTTTAACATGCACAATGTATGGCTCCCCACACATGCCACCACGACTTTACGTCTCATTGGACAAATGTGTGCCTTTGCAAGCCAAAGGATGCCCTCTTTCTCACCCACAAGAGGGTGAAAGTTAGGGGGGATTTGGGTTGAGTTGTTTTACCTCTGAGTGGCTCTTTTTTGCAATCATTGGCTAAATGGACAGGTCACAAGGACCCCCAAGGTTCAGAGAAGGTTGGGGGAGGGGACCCACTGGAACAGCTGTTGGGAGACAGATGGTAGCCTCCCGTCAAGGCCGTCCAGCGTGTTCTTTAACGTGCACAGGATATACTTCTCCCGCACACGGGACCACGGCTTAACGTCCCATCCGACGGGCGGCGGCCTTTCCAAGCCCATCGGTGTCCCCTTCTGACCATGGGTAGGGCGGGGAGTTTTGCGGAGATAAATCTCAACGCTGACCCAGCTGGGACTCGAACCTGGGAACTGGAGATTACGAGCTTGGCGCGCTACCGACTTAGCCTCCCCGCCCCAAAGTTAGGTGGGATAAATCAGAAAGCAAGCACACTTGGGAAGTTACGAGCCTGGTGCTTTAGCCACTGAGCCAACTTCGGTCTCTTTAGGGTGGGGCAGAGAAGGAAGGGTCTGGATTAAACCCAAATGATCCAGAATGCCATTCCGCTAGACCTTTCTTTTATTCTTCCAAAAAGTGTACAGTCGCTCAAAAAAAAGTATCCGAACACTATGGTTGATTACAGAATTCAGAAAAAATATCTGGCAACGATTTTTTTAGAAATTGGTGATCTGGCAACCTTCATGTCACGTGACCCCATGGATCGGATATGGATTGGAGAAGATGCGATACATTGTACAGCTGTTAGGAGACAGATGGAATCCTCCCTTCTAGGGTATCCGGCATGTTCGGAAAAGGAGGTGGATAAGAGACAGAAAGGATTGAGGAAGTGAGAGAGAGAGTAGAAGATGCTACATTGGACAACAGTTGCGTGACAGATGGAATCCTCACTTCAAGACTATCCGGCATGTTCGGCAGAGGAGATGGATAAAAGACAGAAAGGATTGAAGAAGTGAGAGAGGGAGTAGGAGAAGATGCTACATTGGACAACAGTTACGTGACAGATGGAATCCTCACTTCAAAACTATCCGGCATGTTCGGAAGAGGAGGTGGATAAGAGACAGAAAGAATGGAGGAAGTGAGAGAGAATAAATAGGAGAAGCTGCTACATTGCACAAGAGTTACGGGACAGATGGAATCCTCACTTCAAGACTATCCGGCATGTTCGGAAGAAGAGATGGATAAAAGACAGAAAGGATTGAGGAAGTGAGAGAGGGAGTAGGAGAAGATGCTACATTGGACAACAGTTACGTGACAGATGGAATCCTCACTTCAAGACTATCCGGCATGTTCGGAAGAGGAGGTGGATAAAAGACAGAAAGGATTGAAGAAGTGAGAGAGGGAGTAGGAGAAGATGTTACATTGGACAACAGTTACGTGACAGATGGAATCCTCACTTCAAAACTATCCGGCATGTTCGGAAGAGGAGGTGGATAAGAGACAGAAAGAATGGAGGAAGTGAGAGAGAATAAATAGGAGAAGCTGCTACATTGCACAAGAGTTACGGGACAGATGGAATCCTCACTTGAAGACTATCCGGCATGTTCGGAAGAGGAGGTGGATAAGAGACAGAAAAGATGGAGGAAGTGAGAGAGAGAATAGGAGAAGCTGCTACATTGCACAAGAGTTACGGGACAGATGGAATCCTCACTTGAAGACTATCCGGCATGTTCGGAAGTGAGAGACGGGATGAGGGAAATAAGATGGGAAGGGGGAAGTGAGGGAGAAGATGGAGGAATGGAGGGCAAGAATAGAACAAAGAAAAAAAAAGCAATAATTATGCTAAAATCAGTTTTATGGGACAGAAGGAGTAAAGTCCTTGGGGTTCTTGTGACTTGGCCATTTAGCCCACCACTGTGTGGAAGAAAACTGCCCAGAGGTAAAACAACTCAACCCAATCCGTCTCTAAATTCGTTCTATATCTGTGCTTTGTTAAAGATTTAAAACGTATTTCGTAATCTCCTCAGATATCCGCATTACCTAACTTACTAAGGATGTAGCAGCTTGCAATGTAGCAACTTCTCCTATTCTCTCTCGCTTCCTCCATCCTTTCTGTCTCTTATCCACCTCCTCTTCCGAACATGCCGGATAGTCTTGAAGTGAGGACTGTAACTAAAACTTTTTTCTTACTCCTTTCGGGAACGTTTAATTCCTTTAATCGAGATTATTCAAAGCGTCAAAATCCGAGCAGGAAGCAGCATTCGCGATCTCATCCGTCTCATTTTTAAACTTAAAATACTTCAATTTACCCTTAAGTAAATGAAATGACCCATAGGAGCCATTCTATTAAAATTTAATGGCCATTATCTTCTTAAACGAAATGTTCTTTCCAAGCATTTAATCCGAGCGAGGTTCTGCCAAGGAATGTTTAATACTTGGGCAAAGTTTTGCTTGAAAAGGAATTTCTTAATAGAGGCTTTTGAAAATTTCCTGCCGAACAAAGAGTTCTCGGTAAGCGCAAAGTGTTGTTGACGATAATGTGTTCTGCTCAAGTCGATCCTTGTCAGAAACAATTCTCTAGAAAAAAGAATCCCGACGCTTAATTGCATTCGCTCACCTCCCCCCCTCCCCCCCAGCAACTGCGAGTATCAACCACGCCCTCATGTGGCCGATCTGTGCATCAAAGGAGATAGAAGCTGGAGTTAAGATGAGTTTCGGATGGGATGCGGACAGATGACGTCTTCGCTCTGAAAGATGTGCATTTGTAACCATCATCACATCATGATTAGGGAATGACTTTATTCGGCTGGAAAAAAAATTTCCTTTCGGGGAGGTAATTATCGGGTAAATGTTTTTTTTTTTTTTTCAAAATTCGGGTTGAAATCTGGTCGGGAGAAAAAGTCCAATATTGTTTTTTAAATTCGGGTTATAATTAAAATAATCCAAATTTTTAGGTATTAGATAGCAATTTTATTATTTAGATACAATAACATACACAGTCGTATCAGAATAATATGACCACCTGCCATAGTATATGTATGGTAGGTGGTTGTATTATTCTGATACGACTGCGTATGCATTGCCAATGTTTATTCAGCGTGATTGCTTCAAACTCTTCGATTTAATTCTTTTGAATTCATGACACAAATTCAACTGCTGTATAAATGATGTTTTTAACATTCAGTCACTCAAAAAAAAAATATCCGAACACTATGGTTGATTACAGAATTTAGTAAAAATATCTGGCAACCTTTTTTTTTCGAAATTAGTAATTTGGCTACCTTTGTGTCACGTGACACTAAGGTTGCCAGATCACTAATTTCTAAAAAAATCGTTGCCAGATATTTACTTTTATATAATACTTTTTTGAGCGACTGTACAAGAGGCCACATCCTCTGCACATTAAGAAACACGTTGGCTCACTCGGTAGCGCGCGAGGCTCGTAATCTGCAGTTCCCAGGTTCGAGTCACAGCTGGGTCAACTTTAAGATTTATCTCCGCAAAACTCCCTGCCCACGGTCAGTAGGGGACACCGATGGGCTTGGAAAGGCCGCCGTCCGTTGGATGGGACGTTAAGCCGTGACTCCGTGTGCGGGAGAGCCATATCCTGTACACGTTAAAGAACACCCTGGATGGCCTTGACGAGAAGCTACCATCTGTCTACCAACAGCTGTTCCAGTAGGTCCCTTCCCCAACCTTCTCTGAGCCTTCGGGGTCCTTGTGACCTGGCCATTTAGCCCATGGTGTGCAAAAAAGTGCCGCTCAGAGGTAAAACAACCCAACCAGTGCTTTATGTTACCGAATCACTGAGTGTGGGTAAATGTATAATTCTTAAAGTAAATATTCCTGCAACATATCAGTATTTAAATATCATGTCGTATCAAGGAGGTGTATTGAGGGTTCAGTCATCTCTCTTTTGGGGAATTCATTTTTAAAAGACAGTTAGTTGTTCATCAATTTGAATTAACATAATTTTTCAAAAAAATTTCCAAAACCCACACTTCCGTGACTTTTACCTAACCTAGGCCATGCCACTGATTACATAGTGTAAGACTTATGTATAATTAGGGTATGGATTTTTCGTGTTAGAAAAAACTCCATTCAGGTTGTAATTATCAGCCAATATCTTTTTCAAATTCGGAATGGGAAAAAAATCGGTCAGAAAAGAAATCTGGTCGAAAAAAAATTAAATAAAAATCCAATATTGTTTCTCAAATTCGAGTTGTAATCGTGTTGAAGTAGAAATAATAATATATGCATTGCCAAAGTTTCTTCAGCGAGATTATTTCTGTACAAATTCCTTCATCTGATTCAATTTTAAATTGTGAATTCAGGATACATATCAATTTTTAAAATGATGTTTTTAACACACAGTCGCTCAAAAAAGTATCCGAACAACTCTGCACAGAGCTTTTTCTCTTGATGTCCTCACACAAGAATTCCACCGTTATAATTTAGATATTCTCGGCTTGCAAGAGACCAGATAGACAGATAAAGGTCAGATTATTAAAAATAATCTTAAATTTCTCTTTTCAGGGAGGGATGACAATAAGCATCACCAAGGCGTGGGTCTGCTTCTCAGCAGACACGATAGTGATGCTCTTCTAGGATATGAGTGCATTAATGAAAGGTTTCTTACAGCAAAATTTCAGACAAGCGTTAAAGACTTGAATGTTATCTGCTGTAATGCCCCCACTGAGGATGTCCATGAGATTGAGAAGGATAGGTTTTACGAACAACTTCAGGATATTTTGATTTCTGTCAAGAAAGGAGATATTACCCTTGTTCTAGGTGACTTCAATGCCAAAGTTGGTACTGACTCTGACCTTTGGGGAGGAGTAATAGGCCCTTTTGGTATTGGTAGCTGCAATGGCAATGGGCAACGTCTCCTACAGGTAACTAAACTCAATGGTTTCAGAATAACTATCACTTATTACAAACACCGCGACATAAATAAGTACACATGGGTTTCACCTGATGGGCTGCATAAGAATATGACTTATTATATATTAATTAACAGCAAATCGGCAAGTTTTTTTAGGAATACCAGGTCATATAGGGGAGCAGAAATTGGATCTGACCATTACCTTGTTAAAAGTGTCTTGCAACTTAAACTTAAAAAGTATTGTGCTAGGGTTAAAAAATTTATTTTTAATACTGAAGCTCTGAAAGACCCAGTTATAGCCAAAGCTTACCATGATAGGTTACTTAGTCATTATGACAGTCATGGTATGCTTACTACTGAAGTTGAGGAAGAATGGGATTATTTTAAACTGGCTTTTTTGGACACTAACAGTACTCTTTTAGGAAAAAAGGAGCAGAGGAGACAGAATTATTTGAGTGATAAGGCACTTGAGCTCATTTCGGAAAGAAAGAACTGCAGGAATGTCCTTAATCAATACCCTACTAGTCCTAATAGAAAGCATTACAGAGAACTTAATAAACGTGTAAAGGATCAGTTAGCTGCTGATAAGAATCTTTCGCTTGATGGTTTGGCTGACAAAGCTGAGGTTAGGCAGCACAACAGCAGAGAGCTGTACCAGATAGTTAATGTTTTATGTAGTAGAAAACGGATAGTCATACAAGGATTGAAGGATAAACAAGGTAATGTTATAGAAGTGGAGGATTCTGTTATTGCTAGGTAGGCTGACCATTTCAGTGATGTTCTAAACAATGTGGTTAGTTCTACTCCTATTGTTTGTAATGATATTAGATGCATTGATGGCTTTAATGTTGGCCCTATAACACAATCTGAAGTTATTTTGGCTGTTTCTAAACTTAAACTTCATAAATCCCCAGGGGCAGATAAAATTACTACAGAAATGCTTAGAGCTGGGAATGTTTCAGTTACCACTTGGATGACTGAAATTTTGAATATCTTTTATGATAAAGGCATGGTTCCTAAGGATTTTACCAGAGCTATTATTATCCCTACTTTCAAAAAAGGTGATCGTAGTTCTTGTGATAACTATAGGGGTATCAGCCTACTCTCTGTTCCAGGAAAAGTTCTTTCCATGATTGTGTTTAATAGAATTAAGAATCTGATTGACAGTCAATTGCGTGATGAGCAATGTGGATTCAGAAGTGGTAGGGGATGTGTGGATCAGATATTTTCACTTAGGCAGAGAAATGTTTAGAGAAATGTTTAGAGTTTCAGAAACCTTTGGTTGCTAGCTTTGTTGATTTCAAACAGGCTTTCGACTCTGTTGATCGTCATAATTTGTGGTTGATTGTGAAATCATATGGTATACCAGACAAGTTAGTTAACATAAGGAAAGCTCTCTGTAATAACACTGAGTCGTGTGTGAGAATTGGTAAGGCTTGTAGCAATTGGTTTAGCATTACTTCTGGTGTTCGACAAGGATGCGTTTTGTTTCATTTTCTCTTTAGTTTGGTTATTGATTATGTTATGCGAAATTCACTTCAAGGGAAAGATTTTGGCCTTAAATGGACTGGAGATACGAAAATTTCTGATTTAGATTATGCTGATGATTTAGCCCTTTTGGCAAATGATGTTGATGAGATGAACTCTTTCATTCGAGCTGTTGGTGAAACTGGTAGTAGAGTAGGTTTGGTTATAAACAGAAAGAAAACTAAAGTGATGAAAATTGGTCAGGCAGGCTGTGATTCAGTTAATCTGAATGGTTGCAATCTTGAGCACGTGTCACAGTTTAATTATCTTGGGAGCTATGTAACAGATAATGGTGATGTGCGGCATGAGATTAACAGACGAATAGGAATTGCTGCCGGGACTTTTAAGAATCTATGGAGAGTATGGAGAAATAGGCGCATACACCTAAAGACTAAAATTAGACTGTATAATAGTTTTGGTTCTTTCTAGGGTTATTTATGGTAGTGAAACTTGGACACTTTGTAAACAAGATAACAGGAAACTAGATGTTTTTGATTCCAGATGCTTCCGCAGTATCTTGGGCATTAGGTGGTTCAACTTTGTAACTAATGATGAGGTTAAGCAAAGGAGTCTGCAACCTCCTTTAAGCAGCATATTGTGCAGAGAGAGACTCCGTTGGTTTTGGCCATGTTGCCCGTATGAATAATTATAGATTGGCGAATAGGGTTATGAACAGTGTGCCTAAAGGCCTCAGAAAGAAGGGGAGACCTAGGATGCGGTGGGCAGACAATGTCAAACAGGACCTTGTTAGAATTGATGTGCAGTGGCCAGATGCAGTAGAAGTAGCTCAGGATAGACTTGCTTGGAGAACTATATTGCACGGTCTGGTTGGACCTCCGTAGCCCATAGCTGCTTGATGATGATGATGATGATTGATTACAGAATTCAGAAAAAATATCTGGCAACGATTTTTTAGAAATTAGTGATCTGGCAACCTTCGTGTCACGTGACACAAAGGTTACCATACCACCATAGTGTTCGGACATTTTTTTGAGCGACTGTACCTATAATGCTTTTAATGTCTCTATAACGTTTTTAATATTACTCTGATTTTTTTCCGATATTTTGCTATTATTCAGTTTGTCAGGAGCGAATAAATTAATTTCTCTTCCATTAATAAGCGACTTTCATTTTCGTTTAACGAATGTTATTCTGGAACGAATTAATCCGTCAAAGCGAGAATTGCATTATTCTAATGCGACGTGACGTAGCGCATCTTGCGTCAGAAGTACACGTGCATTGCCACGTAACATAGAATAATTAATGATCATAATTCCTTCATCTTTGTCTATTCCTATATAGGGTTGGCAAATGGGAAACTCAAATTAATCGACAGTATACTAATTTAATTTTTCATTTTTTTTTATAAAGAAAAGCAACAAACAGTAACGAAAGCATATTTTTTTCGGGTTTTTCGAGTTTAACCGGAATATTGAATACATTAATCGGGCAGGGGATGAAATTGCCTAAAACTCAAAAAGGTTATACCCTACTCATAATATTTACGCCTTATTACCATAGCGGTTTAATGTTGTTAGCATTTCCAAGCCTTCTGGTGTCATAGAACCATATGATCACCAACGGAAGTGGTCTTAGTGTGCACTTATCACAATGGCTTCTTATGTGGCGAACATTGCATACTTTCTGCCGTCGCCTGGGGCGGGTTTGGCTCAGTCGGTAGCGCGCCAGGCTAAAATCTGTAGTTCCCAGGTTCGAATCCCAGATGGGTCACAGTTGAGATTTATCTCCGCAAAACTCTCTGCCCTGCTCACGGTCACTAGGGGAGACCGATGGGCTTGGAAAGACTTGAATACTGTCGAAATAAACAACACAAAGGGGCAAATAGTTACGAACATTTTTCCGAAATGTTTGAAGACAAATTTCAGACCTACAGTCATTCAGATGAAGAGATAGATAGATACACAACAAAAATGCAAAGTACGGTCGCTGAAAAAAATATCTGAACACTAAGGTCGATTACAGAATTCAGAAAAAACTATCTGGCAACGATTTTTTTAGAAATTAGTAATCTGGCAACCTTCGTGTCACGTGATTACAGAATTCAGGAAAAATATCTGGAGCGTGTACAGCAACTGTACACGCTCCAGTTACCGTTCACAGCAAACTGGAGCGTGTGCAGTTACTGCACACGCTCCAGTTTGCTGTGAACGGTAACTGCACACGCTCAATATTTCCGTGAGTGAGCCCACACGATCTAGTATCAAAATAATATGACCACCTACAGTCGCTCAAAAAAGTATCCCAACACTATGGTCGATTACAGAATTCAGAAAAAAATATCTGGCAACGATTTCTTTTTTAAATTAAGTGATCTGGCAACCTTCGTGTCACGTGACACGAAGGTTGCGAGATCATATAGTGTCATATACGTGATCATTTAGTGTCATATATCGTGTCATATACGTGACACGAAGGTTGCGAGATCATATAGTGTCATATACATGATCATTTAGTGTCATATCGTGTCATATACGTGACACGAAGGTTGCGAGATCATATAGTGTCATATACGTGACCATTTAGTGTCATATATCGTGTCATATACGTGACACGAAGGTTGCGAGATCATATAGTGTCATATACGTGATCATTTAATGTCATATATCGTGTCATATACGTGATCATTTAGTGTCATATATCGTGTCATATACGTGACACGAAGGTTGCGAGATCATATAGTGTCATATACGTGATCATTTAGTGTCATATACGTGACACGAAGGTTGCGAGATCATATTGTGTCATATACGTGATCATTTAGTGTCGTATACGTGACACGAAGGTTGCGAGATCATATTGTGTCATATACGTGATCATTTAGTGTCGTATACGTGACACGAAGGTTGCGAGATCATATAGTGTCATATACGTGATCATTTAGTGTCATATACGTGACACGAAGGTTGCGAGATCATATAGTGTCATATACGTGATCATTTAGTGTCATATATCGTGTCATATACGTGACACGAAGGTTGCGAGATCATATAATGTCACATACGTGATCATTTAGTGTCATATATCGTGTCATATACGTGACACGAAGGTTGCGAGATCATATAGTGTCATATACGTGATCATTTAGTGTCATATACGTGACACGAAGGTTGCGAGATCATATAGTGTCATATACGTGATCATTTAGTGTCATATACGTGACACGAAGGTTGCGAGATCATATAGTGTCATATACGTGATCATTTAGTGTCATATACGTGACACGAAGGTTGCGAGATCATATAGTGTCATATACGTGATCATTTAGTGTCATATACGTGACACGAAGGTTGCGAGATCATATAGTGTCATATACGTGATCATATAGTGTCATATACGTGATCATATAGTGTCATATATCGTGTCATATACGTGACACGAAGGTTGCGAGATATGGCCTGTTAAAATGTCAGTCTTCTGTCTGACCCTTTGTTGAAAGCAGCGCCTTGAAGGAGAATTATTTATTATTATAATTCAAAAATTTTTAGTCAATCTTTTCTTTCAATGTTTTGCCTTTCCTTTCTTCCCAACAGTCTGTTTTTTTTAGCTTATTGTCTAGAAAACTTTCTTTACATTTCTTCACCACAATCAGTGACGAATTTTTCCGACGTGTTACCATCATTGGCGTCAACATCCCTAGACACGTCTGATAGCGAATTGCAAGGGAAGCGGTCACGTGGTGGAGAGACGCCTCCCGCGAACCAAGATTAACACGACTTGTTAGAACTTCGCCCGAGGGATCGGAATTATGAAAATCAACCGCTGCCCAAGAAGTTAATTTGCATTTCTGTTCCGAAATGATTTGTAAATGGTAAATTTAATTCCGCTTAACGAAATAGAAAGCGGAATCACGCATGAGCTCAAAGGCAATTTTTTTTAATCGCGTACGTGAAGCCAGTACGACGTCACATCGATCTTTGCTCTATTAACATGTCGAATTTAATGAAGCATAGGTCCCGGATGAAGCATTTCTATGAAGAAAAGATTCAATTCGTGAGTTTCCTTCGGAGTCAGTTCGCTTTTAATCTTTTTGTTTAAAGCTATCAAATTAAGCTGCATCTGTCGGGGTTTTCCTTTTTCCATTAAAAAACACAAACGGACTGATGTTAAAAAGTCGAAAATACTTTCGCTGACTATAAAGTAGAATAAATAACAGATTCGTCTGGTTTTAAATTTTTTTTCTTCTTTTTTTCCCCCTTTGTAGAGAAAAAAAGGGGGGAGGAGAAGGGGGTAAAAAGCAGCTCCACTGCATCATCGCCTTCTTATGAAAGCTCCTAAAAAAATCTCAATCCACACGTACAAAGAGGAATGGTTTGCCGAGAAAGAATTTTTAATTAAACCCATAACTCCCCCCCCTTTTTTTTTTTTTAACTTTCTTCCGCATTTAAGTAACGACAATAAAATGCAAATTATAGTTTAGCCGGTGGATTTCTTTCTTTCTCGTTTGCTGGTGATATCTGTGGAAAGGGGAAAACAACGACCAAAAAACCCATCTTTATTCATTCGTTTGAGCCCAAATGAAAGCAGGGGAGGTCGGGGGGGGGGGGGGGAGATTGAGAGTCAGAATGGCATTTAAAGTGGATCTACGAAGTTTAGAAAGGAAACCAACATTTGTTTGTCACATATTTATCGCTTGATCTCTTCTACATTATGTTGCTCTGGTTAATAACAACAACAACACAAAAAAAAAAGCTTTTAAATTTCTTTTATTTTTTTTGTTAAAATTCAATAAAAGCAGACTTCTTTCACTTCTATATTATTACATGAAAGTTTACTCTACATACACTTCTTCATATGCGGGGCGGGGGCGGGGGTGGCTCAGTCGGTAGCGCGCCAGGCTCGTAATCTGTAGTTCCCAGGTTCGAGTCCCAGCTGGGTCAGCGTTGAGATTTATCTCCGCAAAATTCCCCGCCCTGCCCACGGTCAGTAGGGGACACCGATGGGCTAGGAAAGGCCACCGTCCGTCGGATGGGACGTTAAGCCGTGGTCCCGTGTGCGGGAGAGTCATACGCTGTGCATGTTAAAGAACACGCTGGATGGCCTTGACGGGAGGCTACCATCTGTCTCCCAACAGCTTTTCCAGTGGGTCCCTTCCCCCAACCTTCTCTGAGCCTTCGGGGTCCATGTGATCTGGCCATTTAGCCCATGGTGTGCAAAAAAGTGCCGCTCAGAGGTAAAACAACCCAACCCTTCTTCATATGTCAGCGATATTATCAAGTCATTTCGGCAGACCATATATACTGGCCTACCAAAATATTAATGAATTTCCATGTTAATGGCAATCCAACTTCGAAGCTCTTTAACTTATGAAATAAGAGTTTAACGGGAAAATGTGACTTAAGTTCAAGATCATAATCAAATCTATTCAGATCTCGATTTTAAAAAATATTTCTTCAGTATTTTTGTTTGAAAAAGAAGAAGGTATTTATTTACGCAAATCAATAGAAAATAAATTTTCCGTCGAGACCACAGAGGTCTGATAAGAGCTGTCAGACCTCTGGGATCTTGAGTAGCTGCTTGAGGCGTAATTTATTTTATTTTTTATTTAAGTGTATAAAGAAGTACCTTCTTCCTTTTGGAAAAATAATTCCGAACGAATATTTTTAAAAATCAAGAAATGGATTTTATTATGATCTTTAACTGTTTTAAGTCACATTTTTCCATTTATAAGTTCCTTTGGACTTGTGGTTCCTCATATATACAAGGACATCTCTTTGCTTTAGAAGTCAGGTAGAGTCGCTCAAAAAAATATCCGAACACTATGGTTGATTTCAGAATTCAGAAGAAAAAAAATCTGGCAACGATTATTTTAGAAATTAGTGATCTGGCAACCTTCGTGTCACGTGATTACAGAATTCAGGAAAAATATCTGGAGCGTGTACAGCAACTGTACACGCTCCAGTTACCGTTCACAGCAAACTGGAGCGTGTGCAGTTACTCCACACGCTCCAGTTTGCTGTGAACGGTAACTGCACAGGCTCAATATTTCCGTGAGTGAGCCCACACGATCTAGTATCAAAATAATATGACCACCTACAGTCGCTCAAAAAAGTATCCGAACACCATGATTAATTTCAGAATTCAGGAAAAAATATCTGGCAACGATTTTTTTATTTTTTTCCTGAATTCTGAAATCAACCATAGTGTTCGGATATTTTTTTCGAGCGACTGTACGAGATCCACGTGGTCCACGTCCGCCTTATCCCAATGCATCATTCATCTTTGTACTCAGTGAATTCAAGATCCTCCATGACAATTACAATCTATCATCCTACTACTGTTTAATTCGCTAAAAAAAGAGGAACCTCTTCATTCTCTTTAATAATAAGCCAGTCATTCCTTCTTGTGGACCTCATCTTCCCATCATCAATATTCCGATGATCATTTCCACGAAGCATCCAATCCTAACGAAGCAGAGAATTAAGAAAACATCTGCTCCTTCGAGAAACAACATTCCTACTTTATTATCTCACACCTATAAGAGAAAATCCCGTAAAAAAAAAAAAAACCGGGAAGACAAATAGAAATAAAGTCGCGTGGAATTTTCTTTCTCACCTTGGTTGAAGCCTTTTCAAGAGTTATTATTTGCTGCCAACATGGCACTGTGCAAATCCGAAGGATAATGCCGACTTAACTTGTCAAACTTCGTTAACATATCTCTGGTAGGGAACAAAGCATGTTGGGAAGACTTCCCTCCTCCTGTAATCCCTGGACTCGGTTTAATCACCTTCCCCAACGAATCGGCTCCCATCGCAGGAGTGTCTGCAGTGTCAGATAATCTTACGTCTTCGAGACTTTCACGCCGAGACATTTAAAAAAAAAACCTTTGCCTGCCTTCATTCGGAGGAAAGTGTCGGACTCTCCTACCCCCACTTCTTTGTTGCCCCTTTCGCTGCCTCTTTCCTTTCCGTTCACTTCATCTCACTCTTCCATCGCCAGTAATTAAAGGTCGATGTTTTCTTTTCTTTTGGTCCCACTGAAAAGTTTGTATCGCATTTAAGAGCGGACCATTGAAAAGATAAAGAGTTTTTTTTCTTTTGAGCCTTTCTTTTTCGCTGAAGTTGGGTTGGGTTTTTTTACCTCTGAGCGGTACTTTTTTGCACACCATGGGCTAAATGGCCAGGTCACATGGACCCCGAAGGCTCAGAGAAGGTTGGGGGAGAGGACCCACTGGAACAGCTGTTGGGAGACAGCTGGTAGCCTCCCGTCAAGGCCATCCAGCGTGTTCTTTAACGAGCCATACCCTGTGCACGTTAAAGAACACGCTGGATGGCCTTGACGGGAGGCTACCATCTGTCTCCCAACAGCTGTTCCAGTGGGTCCCCTCCCCCAACCTTCTCTGAGCCTTCGGGGTCCATGTGACCTGGCCATTTAGCCCATGGTGTGCAAAAAAGTACCGCTCAGAGGTAAAACACCCAACCCAACTCAAACGTCCTTCCTGTTTGACAGCGACGCTCAAGACTGTTGTTTATCTCGCTGACGTAGTCTCCAGCGTTCGCACTCGCGCCCTAGGTTAGTTGTAAATAGTAAAAAGCGCTTTTGGACTCGTCAGCCCTTGCAGGCAGCCAGCCCCGACCCGAAAACAACAGCTATGAGTCACATCTCCACAATAACACTTTATTATGTATCTACACACTTAATACATAAAATATTTACAACAAAAATACAATAAAAACACTACAATAAATAAAAATAGATTAAAAGGACATGACATAGAATTTAATTGTACAATGAAAAGGTGGGAGTCATCGAAATTAAACGTTTGGGGTAGAGATGGAGTCAGGGGGACAAATTGGCTAAAACGGCGTAACATGGATATATTTAATAAAATAAATACCCCCTCAAGCAGCTGCTTGCCACAGAGGTCTGACAGGAGCCTGTCAGTTTATATGCCATAGTAGAAGGTCTGAGAGGATGGCAGGCCCTCAGCAGAAAAACGACACAAACATCCATGCCTTACCCGGGGCTCGAACCCAGGTCCCTTATATCAGTAGCCAAGCGCGCTAACCTCTCGGCCATAATGTGGAATCATGGAGATTAATTGGCTAGCAAAAATGTAGAATCAGAGATATTAGTTATCTAACGTAAAGGTGTAGTCATGGAGATTAATTGTCTTTCGAAAAGGTTGAATCCGAAAGATTAATTGGCTGGCAAAAAAGAAAAAAGTGTAACGGAGATTATTTGACTGGCGAAAAGGTATTGAAGATTTTCATTTGGTAAAATGCTTATACTAATTAGTTTAAATTTACAATGACATGAATGTCATGTATTTAAAATTTTAAACGCTAGTTTAAAATTGATATTATACTAACTCTTATGTCCAATTATTTACTCGTGTAGAAAATTAGTAAATTATACTTAAAAAATAAATGTATTTAAGAAAGCTGTATACATACCGAATAATGTACCTAGTATTTAGCAAACCCAATACTTTAAAGAAAAAGGATACATGTTGTAATCTGCGAAATGGAGAATGTAAATTATTTATTCCACAGGCTAAGAAGGAACTTTCACAGATATTTTATGTTTTATGGACCGAGAATCTATAATTCATTGTCCATAAATATAAGAATAGAAAAAAAATGTAAAAATTAGTTTAGAATGACTAAAGACTTATATTATGGAAATAGAAAATATAAAATTACTGCTAAAATTACTTAAATAATAAGCAAAAGCAGTGGGAGGGGATGTTAAAAAATATGTTAAACAATATTATTAATCAGAAATTTTTGTTTCCATATAAAAATGGAATATAGGTGAATGAATTGCTGCAGGCGGAAAGAGAATAATGTTTCATTTGTACCTTTCAATACGGATATATCACTAAGAATGTACAGTCGCTCAAAAAAAGTATCCGAACGATATGGTTGATTACGGAATTCATAAAAAATATCTGGCAAAGGTGTATTCTTAGAAATTAGTGATCTGGCAACCTTCGTGTCACGTGATTACAGAATTCAGGAAAAATATCTGGAGCGTGTAGAGCAACTGTACACGCTCCAGTTACCGTTCACAACAAACTGGAGCGTATGCAGTTACTGCAACTGCTCCAGTTTGCTGTGAACATTAACTGCACACGCTCAATATTTCCGTGAGTGAGCCCACACGATCTAGTATCAAAATAATATGACCACCTACAGTCGCTCAAAAAAGTATCCGAACACTATGGTTGATTACAGAATTCGGAAAAAATATCTGGCAACGGTGTATTTTTAGAAATTAGTGATCTGGCAACCTTCGTGTCACATGACAGTATACAGATACTTTTTTGAGCGACTGTACTGAAACCAATATGGATGTTCACTTAGACTCCAGACAGTTTCCTTTTCAATATTTAGAACTGTTTAAAAGCGAAGTATGATAACCGCATCCTTAAGCTTTAAACTTTTAATACAGCTAAATAATAAACATCAGTTCATTGAAATAAAAGTTATAGCATTTTGGCGTCCTCTACTCTACATTTGGAGCCAACAGACGATGGGGAGCCATCGTGTCTTTCCTTTGCAGTTATAACAATTTCCCTTCAGTTTTAAAGGTTTTTAATTTTAATTTTTTTTAGGGGAGAAATAAGTGAAATATGCAAAAATTTAATAATTTTTGCCTCTATTCCCTTACTAGCATTTTCAAAGGAAGAGAGGGTCTTGGATTTGGGTTGTGTTGGGTTTTTTTACCTCTGAGCGGCACTTTTTTGCACACCATGGGCTAAATGGCCAGGTCACAATGGACCCCGAAGGCTCAGAGAAAGTTGGGGGAGGGGATCCACTGGAACAGCTGTTGGGAGACAGATGGTATCCTCCCGTCAAGGCCATCCAGCGTGTTCTTTAACGTGCACAGGGTATGACTCTCCCGCACACGGAGCCACGGCTTAACGTCCCATCCGACGGACGGCGGCCTTTCCAAGCCCATCGCTGTCCCCTACTGACCGTAGCAGGGGGGGAATAATAGGGTCTTGGATCCCCTCCCCTCCCCCATATACTGACACGATGATTAGGACTGATGACTACATGCAAGCATTACGTCGGCAGACTTGTCAGATATTGACCCAAGCTCCTTGTCAATTGAGTCGTTAGCTTTAAGCTCAGTTAAGTCCGTCTTAAAAAGGACAGCAATTGCTTAGCATTGCTCGTCGCGAAGGATAAGAGAAGACATAAAAATCCCAACTCAGTGATTCGACGTTACACGAAGCCGGGGCCAGAAGACAAAGATGACCGAGCAGACGATCGGACTAACGAGAAACTGGAATCTCGTGCTATCAGTCGGCCAATCACGACAACTAATGGTCACGTGTCCGGTGCATGCTCCTGCTAGGAGTGCTCGTGATTAATCATTCCTTTTGTCTTGTAGTTCCCTGGAGGTTGACGCTGGTGCACGTGAAGCCATACTCTAAGGGTACGGCCACACAGGAAGCTCATTTGAACACTTTAGCGTTATTAGCTGCACATGGGTTGGGTTGTTTTACTTCTGAGCGGCACTTTCTTGCACACCATTGGCTAAATGGCCAGGTCACATGGACCCCGAAGGCTCAGAGAAAGTTGGGGGAGGGGACCCACTGGAACAAGCTGTTGGGAGACAGATGGTAGCCTCCCGTCAAGGCCATCCAGCGTGTTCTTTAACGTGCACAGGGTATGGCTCTCCCGCACACGGGGCCACGGCTTAACGTCCCATCCGACGGACGGCGGCCTTTCCAAGCCCATCGGTGTCCCCTACTGACCGTGGGCAGGGCGGGGAATTTTGCGGAGGTAAATCTCAACGCTGACCCAGCTGGGACTCGAACCTGAGAACTACAGATTACGAGCCAGGCGCGCTACCGACTGAGCCACCTCCGCCCCTATTAGCTGCACATGCTCCTGGTTTCTGTGACGTCACTTCCGCACACTGAAATCTCTTTCTGTGTAGTTGTACCTTAAAGGGATGTTATCTCCAACATCACCATCACACCAGATACTGATAATGAGACCTTCGTTAGCAGTGAATATTTAAAAGATTAGCCCTGGGATATCTGTTTCATGGTGATGTTGATTAAATAATCTGAATCTTCTCCTGTTTCTGATTAATAACAGAGGACACTTTGCCTCTATTCGCACAAGAAGATTTGCTACAGAAGTGTTTGCAATGAGGGATCTTTTCAAGGTTTTTTGGTACAAACGACTCAAATTAAATGGAAATCTGCATTGAACTGGGTCGAGTTTTAGCAAAGCATCGAAACTTCTGAATAAGAAAAAAATAATTGGCAACGATTTTTTTTTAGAAATTAGTGATCTGGCAACCTGTGTCACGTGATTACAGAATTCAGGAAAAATATCTGGAGCGTGTACAGCAACTGTACACGCTCCAGTTACCGTTCACAGCAAACTGGAGCGTGTGCAGTTACTGCACACGCTCCAGTTTGCTGTGAACGGTAACTGCACACGCTCAATATTTCCGTGAGTGAGCCCACACGATCCAGGTCTTTGTGAGCTCACACGATCCAATGTGCTGTGAACATTAACCGCAACCGCTCCAGTTTGCTGTGAACGGTAACTGCACACGCTCAATATTTCCGTGAGTGAGCCCACACGATCTAAGTCTTTGTGAGCTCACACGATCCAATGTGCTGTGAACATTAACCGCAACCGCTCTAGTTTGCTGTGAACGGTAACTGCACACGCTCAATATTTCTGTGAGTGGGCCCACACGATCCAGGTTTTTGTGAGCTCACACGATCCAATGTGCTGTGAACATTAACCGCAACCGCTCCAGTTTGCTGTGAACGGTAACTGCACGCTCCATGTTCATTGCATTATATATTCATATAAATAAAAAAAAAATACCCCCTCAAGCAGCTGCTTGCCACAGAGGTCTGACAGGGGCCTGTCAGTTTATATGCCATAGTAGGTCTGAGAGGATGGCAGGACCTCAGCAGAAAAACAACACACACATCCATGCCTTACCCGGGGCTCGAACCAGGTCCCGTAGATCAGTAGCCAAGCGCGCTAACCACTCGACCACGGGACGGCTAATATATTCATACGCATTATATATATTAAAAAAAGTATCCGAACACTATGGTTGATTACAGAATTCAGAAAAATATCTGGCAACGATTTTTTTTAGAAATTAGTGACCTGGTGTCACGTGACACGAAGGTTGCCAGATCACTAATTTCTAAAAAAAAATCGTTGCCAGATATTTTTCTGAATTCTGTAATCAACCATAGTGTTCGGATATTTTTTTGAGCGACTGTATCTAGTTTTAAAGCAGAAACACTTCAATTCGCCGGGTACTGAATGGAATGATCATTAGGTTGGTATTTCTTGACAGCATATAAGAATATGAACTAAAAAATAAATACTCCCTCAAGCAGCTGCTTGCCACAGAGGTCTGACAGGAGCCTGTCAGTTTATATGCCAGAGTAGAAGGTCTGTGAGAATGGCGGGATTTCAGCAGAAAAACAACACGAACATCCATGCCTTACCCGGGGCTCGAATCCGGGTCCCGTTAGATCAGTAGCGAAGCGCGCTAACCACTCGGCCAAGGGACGGAATGAACTAAAACTTATTATTATTATTAATATTCGCTTACAAAAAATAGATCTTGAAAACGGCAGATGTCACATTTAATAATTTTTAAATATCGGCGTGTGCAACTAAAACTTGAGGAGAATTTTAAATAATCTTCGCGAAGAACGTTAAAGTTGTTATCATAACTTTTATTACAAATTCATTAATAATAAAACTTGTCTGTAGAAAAAGAGTTACAAGCTTCAAATTGCACAATTCTTGGTCAAAAAAAAAAGAGGCTGTTCATATTTCACAAGCATCAATCCTAAAATGAAAAGCAAATTTCATTTAAGGTTAGTTTGGGTTGTTTTATCTGTAAATGGCACTTTTTTTGCACACCATGGGCTAAATGGCCAGGACACAAGGACCCCGAAGGGCTCAGAGAAGATTGGAGGAAGGAAACCCCCTGGACAGCTGTTGGGAGACAGATGGTAACATCCCGTCAAGGCCATCGGTCGTGTTCTTTAACGTGGTGTCTCTCCCGCACACGGAGCCACGGCTTAAAGTCCCATCCGACGGACGGCGGTCTTTCCAAGCCCATCGGTGTCCCCTACTGACTTGGGCAGGGAGTTTTGCGGAAATAAATCTCAATGCTCACCCAGGCGGGAATCGAACTTGATAACTGCATATTACGATCCCGATGCGCTACTGACTGAGCCAACCCCCTTCAACATCCTTTTGGTTTCAAGAATATTTCTGAGGAGCTGTCGGTATTTTCCTTTGGTTGGGGGATGGGGGATGAATTTTGTATTTAAGGTTCCTAAAACTACCCAGACGACCTATTTCAAAACTGAATAAATTTGAAATATCATAATTTGAAAAGTTCCAGTCTCCACTAAAAAGAACTTTAATAAACTAATTTTGTTGCTGAAGTCGATAGACTCTGTTTTTAGTGTATCCATTTCAATTTCGTCTTCCTCCAACACTCATTTCATCTTCTTTAACCGACGCGCTCTAAAATCGCAGTTGATTACAACCGATCTCTTCACACCTTTTAATAGAAATGCTTCCAAAGACAGTTCAACTTCAACAATTTGGCGCAAAATATGAACGGTTCCGGTTAATACGCCAAACTCTCCGCTCTCAGTGAATTGTCTCCCCCCCCCCCTACCCCAGGTCTTCTTGTTCCTCCCTCGATGCAGGTGAATTGAACGAGCAGCCAACTTCATCCTTCCAACCCATTTCTGGGTAATTGCCATTGGCTTTCAGCATCGCTAATGGGTCACTCGTCATCACGGGAACGCGATATATGCAGATTGGAAAAGACGATCCGACATCATGAGGCGAGAGCCGAGGCCAAATGGAGCCGGAACTTTCGCACTGGTGCTCGAAAGCTGCTTCGTTTACATACGAAAACGCCAATCATAGCGCTATCGGATGGAACCAGATAATCCCAGCCTCTCCTCATCACCATAGCGATTTCAATCTGCTCTCGCTGCTCCGCTGAGCGTAGAGGATGATTAACTCTCCGACGGCAGCATCGGGACCAGAATTTGCTCTCTCTCATATTCTTGTTTTCTCTCCCTTTCTGTCACAGGACACGGACACACAAAAAGCAGTTTAAGCTTTTAGGCGTTATCGACATTTTAAACATTTTTGACGTCTTGAAACTGCGCATGCTCCAATTTTCGGTGAGGCCACCTTCAGTGTTGGTCACGGTTTTGTTTCAGACGTCACAACGTTTGGAAAGTTGGTTGCAATAAACCATTTTACTGTGTGGCCTATACTTTCGTTCTTTTTTTTTTCTAGACTTTCTGACTCTTCCATCGAATGCGAATGATGCTGCAACATGACGCAAGAGGGAAATAAAAAATTTTCGAAAGGAGCGAAGAAAAAATATCGAAATTGATTACATCCACTGAGAGCTGAAATCGCAGTCAATTAGAATGATCACGTAAAGTGTAGTTTATCTCTTATATAAAGAATATTTTTCACCTTGCTAAAGTTCCAAGTATGGTATAAATTATTCTACGCATACCTAACATTTTCTTACTTTTATCTCACCGATGGGCTTGGAAAGGACGCCGTCCGTCGGATGGGACGTTAAGCCGTGGCTTGGGACGTCATACCCTGTGCACGTTAAGGAACACGCTGGATGGCCTTGACGGGAGGCTACCATCTGTCTCCCAACAGCTGTTCCAGTGGGTTCCCTCCCCCAACCTTCTCTGAGCCTTTGGGGTCCATGTGACCTGGCCATTTAGACCATGGTGTGCAAAAAAAGTGCCGCTCAGAGGTAAAACAACCCAACGTTAAAGAACACGCTTAATGGCCTTGACGGGAGGCTATAATCCGTCTCCCAACAGCTGTTCCACTGGGTCTCCTCCCCCAACCTTCTCTGAGCCTTTGGGGTCCATGTGACCTGGTCATTTAGACCATGGTGTGCAAAATAGTGCCGCTCAGAGGTAAAACAACCCAACGTTAAAGAACACGCTGGATGGCATGACGGGAGGCTACCATCTGTCTCCCAACAGCTGTTCCAGTGGGTCCCCTCCCCCAACTTTCTCTGAGCCTTCGGGGTCCATGTGACCTGGTCATTTAGACCATGGTGCTTAAAAAAGTGCCGCTCAGAGGTAAAACAACCCACAACTCACCGAGATATAAGAGAACGAATAAACACTCATCAGATCTGTTGTTATTGTTACGACTAACAAACTTCGTGCTTGAAATAATTATCGCCTTAAACTGAGTTGGCCTTAAACAAAGCAAGATTAGTTTCAGTCTCCGGTCTGAACCAGTCTGTCTAAAACGCGAAGTTCCTGGCAGATGCCAGAAGTTACCCAAATTCAAAAATTCAGCGACAGTTGAGTTCATTTTTCTTCCGTAGGCGGCAAACGTTATTAGGTAACCCCCCCCCCCCTGCTTTCCTAACAATGCAACCGCAAACGACGAAACTAAACCTCGTGCTGTGGCCTCCTGCCAGTTGTTAGGTAGAGTTGGCAGACAGATAATAGAGATTAATTAGAGGGTAAAGTTTTCCGTGAAGCTCGTCTCGTGTCTCAATTGTGTTCTTTAATTGTGCTCTAAAGAGCGCTCGAGATTTTAGAAATCATCACCCTCGAGGCAGAGACGATGAAACTCTCCAAAGTGCAGAAATGCAGCGAATATCCAGACTCTAGAGTCTTTCACGTCTCTTCTGAAGGGATGGCCTCACAGAGGGAGGTTTCAGCGTTTCGGCGTTAGGAACATTTCCAAACCTTCTAGCGCCTTAAGATATTATATCACTCTACTTTGCTGTGAAAACACTTCGGTTATTAGTAACGGTTTTCTTTTTAGAAGCCGGAAAGTTTGGAGACGTTCGAAATGCCGAACTGCTTAAACCGTTTTCTGTGTGACCATACACTAACTTGTGTTGTATTACCTTTGAGCGACACTTTTTTCCGCATATTGGAATAAACTGTCAGGTCACAAGAACGCCAAGGGCTCAGAGAAGGTTGGGGGGAAGCGGATCCACTGGGCATATGTTAGGAGACAGATGGCAGACTCCATTCAAGTCCATCCAGTGTGTTCTTTTATGTGCCCGGGGTATAGCTCTGTCGTATACAGTGAACCACGGCTTAACATCCCATCCGACGAACGATGGACTTTCTAACACATCGGTGTCCTTATCCTAATGGTGCACTAATGATGACTTACCCTAATGATGGTAGTTGTTTCGTTGGGTTGTTTTACCTCTGAGCGGCTCTTTTTTGCACACCATGGGCTAAATGGCCAGGTCACAAGGACCCCAAAGGCTCAGAGAAGGTTGGGAGAGGGGACCCACTGGAACAGCTGTTGGGAGAAAGATGGTAGCCTCCCGTCAAGGCCATCCAGCGTGTTCTTTAACGTGCACAGGGTATGGCTCCCTGCACACGGAGCCACTACTTAACGTTGGCCTTGACGGACGGTGGCCTTTCCAAAGCCCATCAGTGTCCCCTACTGACCGTTTACAGGGCGGGGAATTTTGCGGAGATAAATCTCAATGCTGACCCAGCTGGAACTTGAATCTGGGAACTGCAGATTATTAGCCTGGCGCACTACCGACTGAGCCACCCCCGCCCCAGGTAGTAGTTTCGCGTTTCCAGTAAGTGAGTTTTTGTGCTCTGCATTTTCACCTTTTTTTGTTAACTTAATGAGATCAGTTTTTTTATATTTGTGCTATACTTACTCATTCAACGTTGGACTTCCTAGTTGTAAGGGGGCGGGGGTGGCTCAGTCGGTAGTGCGCCAGGCTCGTAATCTGTAGTTCCCAGGTTCGAGTCCCAGCTTTGTCAGCGTTGAGATTTATCTCCGCAAAATTCCCCGCCCTGCCCACGGTCAGTAGGGGACACCGATAAGCTTGGAAAGGCCGCCGTCCGTCGGATGGGACGTTAAGCCGTGGCACCGTGTGCGGGAGAGCCATACCCTGTGTATGTTAAAGAACACGCTTTATGGCCTTGACGGGAGGTTACCATCTGTCTCCCAACAGCTGTCCCGGTGGGTCCCCTCTCCCAACCTTCTCTGAGCCTTCGGGGTCCTTGTGACCTGGCCATTTAGCCCATGGTGTGCAAAAAACCCAACCTAGTTGTAAACTATCTCTATCATTTACGTATATGGTTCAAGAATCTTGTGCTGATTTCAAATTCTCGTTTTCCTTTGTATTCAGCTTTCTGTTTCCGACAAAACTACAAGTCCCTGCTACCCCTACCCTGACCGTGAAGACGTGGACTCCAACCGACCACCCCACAGGCATCTGGCACTCCTAGCAATCGCTTTAGCTTTGTGTATTGACTTCTCCTGATCTACGTTTCCGTCGCAGAACGAGACGACCAGTCAAGTCATCTGCACATCACCTCAGGCGAACGGCGATGTGTGTCGTGTGATGCTCACCATCTGTAAACGACAATGATAGCATAATACGCAATGGTCTTTGTAGAAAGCTATTTCACTTCTCTTGTATCGAAATAAATGAAAAATTTTATAAAAAGATGTTATCTGAAGACAAAGGTAGATGGAGATGCTACAAATGCCGCAGCCTAAGGTCTTCGAGTATGTTAAGACTAGAAGCGGAAGGCAATCTCGCGACAGTACTACACGTGGAAAATGCAACCGAAAAGAGGGCAACACAGAGCGAGGGAACTGACGACAGGAAGCAGCCAGAACAAGAAACGAGAGATTTTGTGGGGGGGAACAGATCAGTTACAGTGATTTGTCAATTGAAAGAAGATATTGTTGCAATTCTGAGGACTGGTAATCTTGCAGTTAAAGGTGAACTGGCACTTATTAAAGCAGAACTAAAAGATGTTACGAAAGAGTTACTTGAAGTTAAGAAATCAGCTGACTTCTGCTCTTGTAAAATCGATGATTTTTCTAGAACCATAGACTCGATTACGAAGACTGTTTCTGACGTTAAAAAAGAAAATGCCATCTTAACGCAAAAAATTAATTCGTTGGAAACAAATGTAGCTAGACTGAAAAATGATATTAGACATTTACAGCAAGTGTCCAGAAATATGAATATATAAATTATAGGACTAAAAGAGTTGGGTTGTTTTACCTCTGAGCGGCACTTTTTTGCACACCATGAGCTAAATGGCCAGGTCACATGGACCCCACAGGCTCAGGGAAGGTTGGGGGAGGGGACCCACTGGAACAGCTGTTGGGAGACAGATGGTAGCCTCCCGTCAAGGCCATCCAGCGTGTTCTTTAACGTGCACAGGGTATGGCTCTCCCGCACACGGAGCCACGGCTTAACGTCCCATCCGACGGACGGCGGCCTTTCCAAGCCCATCGGTGTCCCCTACTGACCGTGGACAGGGCGGGGAATTTTGGCGGAGATAAATCTGAACGCTGACCCAGCTGGGACTCGAACCTGGGAACTACAGATTACGAGCCTGGCGCGCTACCGACTGAGCGAGTCCTTACTTGAGGCTGCTATTCATTTTATATAAAATTCTTGATAGATCGCGAAAAGCCATCAATTTCTCCAATTAACACATACTGACCCTGATAACAGGGCGGGAATTGGCGCGGAAGGTAGCCTGCCAAAATCGTCAGCTGACATTTTCAGATTCCCGCTGTGCTTGCGGTGAGATTTTCTCCACTAACCTTTGCTCTGGCTTCGGTGTAAAAGGGAGAGCGATGGGATTGGGAAGGCCGTATCCTCTCTCCCGGATGGGGACGTTAAGCAGTAACTACATGTGTAAGAGAGCAAACAAGTTAAAGTAAACACGATGGATGGGTTTGACAAAAGACCGCTATCTGTCTATCCTTACAGCTGTCTAGAAGATTACCTTCTAGTATCATCTGTTAGCCCTTTGGGGTCCATGTGACCTGGTCATTTAATCCATTGAATATGCAAATGTACGGCTCAAATGCGAAGCGTCTCGTATATTTGCAAATGGATAAAAATCTCTTTTTTTTTAAATAATCTCAACGTACATAAAAAATTTGCAACTAAATTATACGCCAACTGTGGTTTGTTTGGGGAGGAACTAAATTATGTTTCAATTCTTAGCGGGGTATACAATGAATATCCCATGCATGTAACTATTATTAATGGTAGATACATACACATCCTGTCGACATAGAAGTCAAGAAATAATTTAGCTGTATATTAATTTAATTTCTACTCTTAAACAAAGAGTAGCCAAAAATTAGTATTAATGAAATAACTGGAAATTATTAATGAAAAAATAACAAAGTAAATAAATGATTCAAAAACAAAATATACAATGCAATGATTACTCTAACACACAGTTTAATTATTGCCTGTTATTATTTAAAAAATTGTTATTAAAAGAGCATTTTGGTAACAAGAAGAGAATTACCAGGAATTACTAATCTTTATTTTCCGTGTCTTACAATCGTGGAAATAGATTAACAATTTATTGTCGGAAAAGAGGGGGGTGTTTATCTGTGCGCTGCACTTTTTTTTTTTTGCATACAATGAGATAAAGTTTTTTGCATATAAGGGTCATAAGGGCTTCAAGGACTCAGAGGAATTCAGAAAAGCGGGCTCACTGGACAGATGTTAAGAAACAGACTAAAAAACTCTCGTCAAGGTCATCCGGCGTGTTCTTTAGCGTACAGTCGCTCAAAAAAAGTATCCGAACACTATGGTTGATTACAGAATTCAGAAAAAATATCTGGAGCGTGTACAGCAACTGTACACGCTCCAGTTACCGTTCACAGCAAACTGGAGCGTGTGCAGTTACTGCAACTGCTCCAGTTTGCTGTGAACGGTAACTGCACACGCTCAATATTTCCGTGAGTGAGCCCACACGATCTAGTATCAAAATTATATGACCAGCTACAGTCGCTCAAAAAAGTATCCGAACACTATGATTGATTACAGAATTCGGGAAAAATATCTGGCAACGATTTTTTTTTAGAAATTAGTGATCTGGCAACCTTCGTGTCACGTGACACGAAGGTAGCCAGATCACTAATTTCTTTAAAAAAATCGTTGCCAGATATTTTTCCCGAATTCTGTAATCAATCATAGTGTTCGGATACTTTTTTCAGCGACTGTACAAATTAGTGTACAAATGGTTCTGGTTCAATATTTCCACATTTAATTATTGCTGTAATATCTACGTAGAGAAAAATTTAAATATATTCATAATGCTTTTGTATTCCTTTGCTAATAATCATTTAGAATTGATGTCTATCTACTAAGTCAAATGTCTCCTTCAGATCTATAAAGCTCAATAATTTTTTTCCCATCGTTAAGTCTGTTAGTCTGTGTAAGGTGAATATTTCATCCCTCGTGCTCTCCTCCCTCCTGCTCTCTCCTCCCTCCTGAAACCATTCTGATCTTCCTCCATTAATTCTTCTTGAAGCCTTTTAATCCTTTAGAAGTCTTATGAATATTTTATGTGCGTAATTCATATGAGTGTGTGATTACAACGTAGATACTTTTCTTCTTTTTATATGAACTATAAACATTTTCCCTTGTTTTTCCAATCCTATGAAATTGCACTTGCTTTCCTGATTAAATTAAATAGTTTCTTAAGATTTCTATTATAATTTGTTCCGTTTCTTTCTTCATAAGTCATTGTCATCCATTCCTGTTTCTTTATTACTTTCATTCCTTTCTTTGTTCCTTTTAATTCTTCTTGGACTATTTCTAACATCCGAATTTCTCTGTCTCCACGCACTAATTCTAATTTAATATTCACTGCGCTTCCAAATGTTTGTACATAATTGTCTGCTCTTATATCTTTGATATTCTTTGATCATTTTTATTTTTCCTGCGATGTTTGCGTTTTGATTTCAAAAGGCAATTTTGCTTTCTAGCGAATGTTTTGGATATTTCTTTAATCGAATTAAAGGTTGTTTTTTAATCATGCCTTTTATTGTTGAGCCAGCTTATTTTTTATTCCTTAAATTTTCTCTTTCATTTTTTCATTTTCTTTGCTTTTTTTTGTTTCTGTTTCTTTACGACAATATACTTTCAGTATTTTCTCTTCTTCCATTTCTTCATTACATCTTGAGTTAATCATTTCTCATCTGGCAAATTCTTTTCTTCTTCTGTGTTTTTGGCATTTTCACAAATCTCTTCTGTTCCTTCTTACCAATATTCATTTACAGAATCAAAATTTATTCAGTCTTTGTCACGTTTATCATATATATATTACCTTTATAATCGGTTGGTATTCGTTCGAATTTAGTTTTTTTTCTTGTCTTATTTTTATCTTATTTTAAATCTCAGCTTTTTCGTGATCAGTATTTATGAACATTTCTTTTTTGCATTTTGAAATGAGAATTTCTGCCTTATTTTTATTAATGTGTAATATATACTCTATTTCTATATATTCACCGCCTCAAGCAGCTGCTTGCCACAGAGGTCTGACAGGAGCCTGTCAGTGAGTGGTTAGCGCGCTTGGCTACTGATCTACGGGACCTGGGTTCGAGCCCTGGTAAGGCATGGATGTTCGTGTTGTTTTCTGCTGAGGTCCTGCCATCCTCTCAGATCTTCTACTGTGGCATATAAACTGACAGGCTCCTGTCAGACCTCTGTGGCAAGCAGCTGCTTGAGGGGGTATTTATTTATTTATTTAGTAGAAGGTCTGGGAGGGAGGCGAGACATCAGCAAAGAAACGACACAATCATCTTTTGTCATCAACACAACAATTCTTTCAGCAGTAGCCAAGAGCGCGAACCACTCGTCTATATTTCTCATTAATTGATTAGGTAGATTATTTTACCTCCTAGTGACAAATGGTTAAATAACCAGGTCACAAGGCTCCAAGGGCTCAGGGAAGGTTGAGAAAACTAAGCCTCGACCGACATAGGGGTTAGGGAGCTGCCAACTATTCCAGCAGGGCAACTTGGCTGTGTGAACTCTGAAGCAGTGGTCAGTTGGTTTGCCTCTGAGCAGCACTTTTTTGCACACAATGGGCTAAATGGTTACAAGGTCACAAGGACCCCGAAGGCTCAGAGAAGGTTGGGGGAGGAGACCCACTGGAACAGCTGTTGAGAGACAGATGGTAGCCTCCCGTCAAGACCATCCAGCGTGTTCTTTAACGTACACAGGGTATGGTTCTCCCGCACAGTGAGCCACGGCTTAACGTCCCATCCGACGGACGGCGGCCTTTCGAAGCCCATCAGTGTCCCCTACTGAACGTGGACAGGGCAGGGAATTTTGCGGAGATAAATCTCAATGCTGACCCAGCTGGGACTCGAACCTGGGAACTGCAGACTACGAGTCTGGCGCGCTACCGACTGAACCACCCCCGCCGCGCAGTGGTCAGTAGTGACTCCGGTCTTAGTAGGGCATGTCCTTGTATGAGACCAGTGCAAACTAGGAGCAGTTTCTTGGACCCTTCTCTTTCCTATATGTTGTAAAGAGATAGATGAAGGTCTCCAAAGGCTCAGAGAAGGTTGAGAAAAGTGATCTACTGAATTGCTGTAAAGAAACAGATAAAGTTCTCCCGTCAAGTTCATCTGGCTTGCTCTTCAACAAACTCAGAGCTTGGCTCTCCAATACACGGAATCACTTTTTAACGTACCATCTGACGGATGTCTGTCTTCTCATGCCGATTGGTGTCCCTTTTCTCACCGAAGGTACAGCGTGGGATAGTCGAGAAAATCTCAAAGCATCGCCCCTCCAATACATTAGAGGAAATCTAAGGATATTAAATTTATGTTTTGATCTTTAATAGAATAAAGCCTGTTTTATAAATAAGCGGCGATCTATTATAGGAATAGAGAAACGTTTTTCTACGAACAAGAGGTGATTTATCACGGAATGAATTATTTATTACAAAGAACTTGTTAGTGCCACGCGAAGGAATAATTCAGCTTCCCTCTTCTTTCTTTTTCTTAATCCTAATCTTCTCGTGGGGCGGGGGTGGCTCAGTCGGTAGCGCGTTAGGCTCGTAATCTGTAGTTCCCAGGTTCGAGTCCCAGCTGGGTCAGCGTTGAGGTTTATCTCCGCAAAATTCCCCGCCCTGCCCACGGTCAGTAGGGGAAACCGATGGGCTTGGAAAGGCCGCCGTCCGTCGGATGGGACGTTAAGCCGTGGCCCCGTGTGCGGGAGAGCCATACCTTGTGCACGTTAAAGAACACGCTGGATGGCCTTGACGGGAGGCTACCATCTGTCTCCCAACAGCTGTTCCAGTGGGTCCCCTCCCCCAACCTTCTCTGAGCCTTCGGGGTCCATGTGACCTGGCCATTTAGCCCATGGTGTGCAAAAAAGTGCCGCTCAGAGGTAAACCAACCCAAGAACAAGGTGTCTGAAATATAATATTGGGGTTTCTAGAACGAATAGGTAAGAAAATAATACACACATTGAAGAAAGTAATATGTAATTGAAAGTGTACTTCAAATAGCTTGGCACATAATATTCCACATGTGCATCGTTCGTAACTCTGCATATGTTGAATCGACATTCACTTTTTGACATACACGCAGCAGCATATCTCTTGTTACTTGCTCTGTTGCTTCTCTTATTATCGCTTACAAATGACTCAGGTCTGAAATTATTCATGTAAACATAATTCTTTACAAAAACCCCACAAGAAAAAATCAAGGGGTATTTAACCAGGGGTCCTTGGTGGTTATTGGACTGGATCACCATTGCCAATGCATGTGTCAGGAAATGTATATAGCAAGAAGAGGAATACTGATTGGACTTTTTGGTTTTTGGTTCGTTTTGCCTCTGAGTGGCACTTTTTTGCACACCATGGACTAAATGGCCAGGTCACAAGGACCCCGAAGGCTCAGAGAAGATTGGGGGAGGGTATTCACTGGAACAGCTGTTGGGAGACAGATGGTAGTCTCCCGTCAAGGCTACCTAGCGTGTTCTTTAACGTGCACAAGTTATGGCTCTCCCGCCGCACACGGAGCCACGGCTTAACGTCCCATCCGACGGGCGGCGGCCTTTCCAAGCCCATCGGTGTCCCCTACTGACCGTAGGCAGGGCAGGGAGTTTGGCGGACCGATTGGGCTTTTGGGTTGGGTTGTTTTACCTCTGAGAGGCACTTTTTTGCACACCATGGGCTAAATGGCCAGGTCACATGGACCCCGAAGGCTCAGAGAAGGTTGGGGGAGGGGACCCACTGGAACAGCTGTTGGGAGACAGATGGTAGTCTCCCGTCAAGGCCATCCAGCGTGTTCTTTAACGTGCACAGGGTATGGCTCTCCCGCACACGGGGCCACGGCTTAACGTCCCATCCGACGGACGGCGGCCTTTCCAAGCCCATCGGTGTCCCCTACTGACCGTGGGTAAGTCGGGGAATTTTGCGGAGATAAATCTCAACGCTGACCCAGCTGGGACTCGAACCTGGGAACTACAGATTACGAGCCTAGCGCGCTACCGACTGAGCCACCTCCACCCCACCGATTGGGCACATGCAAGGTCACGAAATATGTGGAAATTCACAAATTATATTCAAAGCAACTTGAGATACGCTTTCAATTAAAATATTAATTTCTTGAATATGTAAATTATTTTACTATATATTGGTTCCCGAAACCCCAACATTATTTTTCGGAAACACTGTATATAATACTGTATTACGAAATTTATCCCGGTCATTTAATTCAGCACTTGTAATACCATGGCATCAATATATTCCTTTGCTATCAACATTACTCAGACATGATTATCCCTTAAGAAACGTCCTCACATTTAAGTCCAGATTGGAAACGACAGATTCGTCGCATTATTCTCTTGTTTCCTCCTGCCAAAACCATTGAGAGCAGTAAACAGCCTCGATCTCAGATCATCCTCCTTCATATCTTTGCAGCCAGTCCTTAAAGTTAGCTTCCTTTACAGCTGAGATTTTCTGGGAGTCCCCCTTGAAGTTTGACGGATCCGTGTTAGATGCTGAGCAAATGTCGTTAGCGGTTATAAACTCTGAGGATGCAGAGAACGAGGCTCTTGCTTTGTTGACTCATCGAAGCATTATATCTGAGCAAAGATTATTGCCATCTGGGAAGAAGAGAACGAGACGGAGCTTGAAGGCAACTGACGATGATTGATGCGTTGGTTACGGAGAGGTCAGCTAAGAAGAATGCACCGAGAGGCCATCTGGGAGGATTTCGAGAGACGAGTGAGAAGAGTGCTCTTCTGTGAAGAGCGTTGCTCTCGAAGCGCATCGTTAAAACCTCAGTAAGTCGGAACATTAGGTATCAGCTCTGGAGGATGAGAGTTGCTAGAGAGGAGAGATCCGAGACATAAAGGCGAGTGGGTTCAGTTGCGAAGAGAAAGAAATGTTAAATTGCACTGCCGAAAAACAACAGCTTTAATGGAAGCGGCATAAAATATGAAATTCTTTTTACCATTTCCCTCTTGGCTATCTTCGGTGGAGAGTATTTTTCAAAAAACAGAAAAGGAAAAAAAACTCTACCATCAATACACTTCCATTATCAGTGCTATCATTTCCATCGTAAATATTTTTTTCGCTTCTATTATCTGTGAATTATATCATGGAAACCATGATATTATTTCTATCATCAATACTTTTCTTTCCGTTTACATCGGCAATACTTTTTCTTCACTCCCATTAACAATACTTTCATTTCTACGATAAATAATTTTGATTTGCGCCAACAGGAGTTTTGCTTACAACGTCAATACTTTCTCTCTTCTATTATTAAAACTATTTATTTCTAAAATCTACATTATCGCATTATTAATAATACTTTCATCTCCGTTAAAACTTTTTATTCCTATCATAAATATTTTCAGCTTCCACCATCATTACTTATATCAGTGTCTCGCAAACTGTGTGCCGCGAGAGATTTTCAAATTGACACTAGATAGTCCAAAGATTTCATTTTGACTTGACTTGTGTTATCGACGTGCTTTAATAAAAATCTTTCAGAATTTATCAATTGCGATCTTGTAAGTATTTATCAAGCTTTTTCCAATTTTTGGTATTAATTTTTGATTATTTCAAGCCATAGAATGGACAAATATTTAAAACAAACAGCGAGTTATGATTAATTATATTTATTATTATATTTATTTTAAATAAAATGCATTTAACGGAACTTCAAATTTCCTCTTTTTACGTAACCATCAAAAATTCTTTTTTAGGTGTGCCGCGGGAAAAAAAATTAGATTTTGTGTGCCGCAGAGTAAAAAGGTTTGCGAGACACTGACTTATATCATCAATATTATCCAGCTTCAACCATCAATTCCGTTATCGTTATCAATTCCGTTAATATTATTTTCCGTTATCGATAATTTCATTCTCCTATCATGATATATATTCTAGTTCGGCCATAAATCCTTTTCCCTTATTTCACTAATTCATTTCACTTCCTTAGTAGATTTTTTTTTGCTTCCATCAGCGAAAACATTTCACTTAAATCATCCATAATTTTGTTCCGTAATCAATATTATACATTCAACACTTTTCCCTCTATTTGTTATGTATACTTCTCTTTTCATCGAGGCATTCTTTTCATTTTCATCATGATTCTTGGCAGAACTATCAGCTTACAATCTTAGTCTAGCCTTCTGAGCTCCCATGTGTATCCTAAGAACCTTTTCTGAGCACTTGGAATCCTTGTGACTTGGCTAGTTAGCCTATTATGTGAAAAAAAGGGCCACTCACAGGTAAAACAACCTAAATACCCTCAATCGCCATTTCATTTATTTTTTAATTCACTCTCAATCGCCGTTTCATTTATTTTTTTTTCACTCTCAGTCGCCATTTTATTTTTCCCCTACTCTCATTCGCCGTTTCATTTATTTTTTACTCTCAGTCGCCGTTTCATTCATTTTTCACTCCGTACAGAAGCGTTGCATTTCTTAATGCAACGCAATAATTCTTAAGCGTTTCAAGGAACATACATTTCTCTGTCACCATCAACAACCGTCAACATCGGGGGGGGGGGGATTTACTTGCACAAAAAAAAACACATGTAGGTGAACGAAAAGGGAAAAAACTCATAAGCAATCTAAACTGGCTGAGATATCTTACATTTCCATCATGATTGTGATGACAGACAACAAACAAATAATAAAAATAAATATCCCCTCAAGCAGCTGCTTGCCACAGAGGTCTAACAGGAGCCTGTCAGTTTATATGCCATAGTAGAAGGTCTGTGAGGATGCAGGACCTCAGCAGAAAAACAACACACACAACCATGCCTTATTCGGGGCTCGAACCCAGGTCCCGTTGATCAGTAGCCAAGCGTGCTAACCACTCTGCCACAGGACGGCCAAATGCTCGTCCGAACAGAGACTCGAACCCTGGAACGTTAGGTTAAAAGCCTAACGCTCTACCAACTGAGCTATCCGGGCATTGACCGAAAATATCGTTTATTAATCACAATCACTGCCAAGACCTCTCTCAACAGAAAATGTTAAAATGCGAAATTCCCTGAAAAAGGAAGATTTTCACCTTAAATGGCCTGGAGATTTAAAAGTTTAAAATCTAACAGAAAAAATTACACAGAAATATAACTTTAAACAAATATCATCTTAACCTTATTTTAGATTTAATGCAAATGTCAGCTAAATCAAAATATCACTGTTCTTGCAACAAAAGAGTTGGGTTGTTTTACCTCTGAGCGGCACTTTTTTGCACACCATGGGCTAAATGGCCAGGTCACAAGGACCCCGAAGGCTCAGAGAAGATTGGGGGAGGGGACCCACTGGAACAGCTGTTGGAAGATAGATGGTAGCCTCCCGTCAAGGCCATCCAGCGTGTTCTTTAACGTGCACAGGGTATGGCTCTCCCACACACAGGACCACGGCTTAACATCCCATCCGACGGACGGTAGCCTTTTCAAGCCCATCGGTGTCCCCTACTGACCGTGGGAATGGCGGGGAATTTTGCGGAGATAAATCTCAACGCTGACCCAGCTGGGATTCGAACCTGGGAACTACAGATTACGAGCCTGGCGCGCTACCGACTGAGCCACCCCCGCCCAGTCACATGTGGGACATCCAAGTGTGGTCGACGGCCGTGGTGAGAAAGGGAATGCCGTTGGGGTTGGAAAAGCCGCGATCCGACGGATCGGACATAAAACCATGGGTAGTGTGCTGGACTGCCAACTATATCCTGTGCACTTTAAAGAACACGCTGGATGACCTTGCCTGTCGGCTGTCGTCTGTCTCCCAACAGCTGTCCCATGTATCCCCTCAACCTTCTCTGAACCATTGGGATCCTGTGACCATTGTGTGCAAAAAAAGGTCCGACTCAAAGGTAAAACAACTGAAGCTGATCCTCTGCATTAAGAGCAACCGAATTCCATCCAATCTCTTGTTGCACACCCAACCTCCTAATCTCTATTCATTAGGAGCAGTCGAATTTTAAAAAAAATACGATTATCTCTTAAAACGAAATACGGTTGGGTTGTTTTACATCTGAGCGGCACTTTTTTGCACACAATGGGGAAATAGCCAGGTCACAAGGACCCCGAGACTCAGAGATGGTTGGGAGAGGGGACACACTGGAACGGCTATTGGGGGACAGATGGTAGCCTCCCGTCAAGTCCATCCAGCGTGTTCTTTAACGTGCACAGGGTATGGCTCTCCCCGTACACGGGGCCACGGCTTAACGTCCCATCCGACGGACGGCGGCCTTTCCAAACCCATCGGTGTCCCCTACTGACCGTGGGCATGGCGGGGAATTTTGCGGAGATAAATATAAACTCTGACCCCAGTGGGTTAAAGAGATTTATGAAGAAAATCTCGATTCAGGCACAGTGGGAACTCGAACCTCATACGAGTTTGGTGCGTTACGAACTAAAATAATCGTCGCCTCTTCTTGTTTAGGATTTATTTTTTACCTAACCCACAAACGAAAAGCTTTAGAGAAATATTTCTTCCATCATTTCGATCTTCCCACTGAACGGCCGACGAGAGTTCAGAATCAATTTGTAGACGTCCCCTTGCTGAGAGGAAGCTAAATTAATTTGCATGGCATGTAAACATTAGGACATGGGTTTGCAGTTAATCTGCAAACAGCAGCACGGAGCTCGCTGGCTCGTGGAACGACAACTGACGAAAGGATGTCATCGGCGAGATGCGGTGTCGTCGCACCTCTTCGTCAACAACGGAGGAGGAGGAGGAACCTCGCAGAGCAGCAGAGTCACGGATTCCCCAGTACTGCCTGCACTCCTCGCGCCGGATGCAATCTGTCAGTGAAAGCAGCTCCTTCTGGGGGGTGGGGAAGAGCATGCGCAGAAGCTAATTCAGAGGATCAGGAATAATTCCAATTGAAGCGAACAACCGCTGTCCTGCTGCAAGAGCAATTGAAGCGGAAGCTTCGATGTGGTTGTGTGCTCTCTTCCCCGAATGGACTTTCGAGCCAATGTAAATAAATGCTCGTATCTCTGGAAAGGAGGACTAACATATTCACGACTTTATTTGCTTTCTCTTGCTCTTCTGTTTGTGTTACTTTACTCAGCTAAGGAGAAAGTTAGATCTCTTTCTAATATGCTTATGTTTTTTATTCTGACTTCCCCCCCCCCTAAGATTTAATAGATTCTTATCACTTTAATGATTACGGAATTACTGTTTGCTTGGTGGTGATGGGGTGGGGGTGGGGGGTTACTGTGTTACCAAAACTAATGGGAGTCCCACAACTGGGCAAGCGTCGAGATTTATCTCCGCAAAATTCCCCGCCCTGCCCACGGTCAGTAGGGGACACCGATGGGCTTGGAAACGCCGCCGTCCGTCGGTTGAGACGTTAAGCCATGGACCCGTTTGCGGGAGAGTCATACCCTGTGCACGTTAAAGAACACGTTGGATGGTCTTGAGGGGAGGCTACCATCTGTCTCCCAACAGCTGTTCCAGTGGGTCCCCTCCCCCAACCTTCTCTGAGCCTTCGGGGTCCTGGCTTCGGTGACCTGGCCATTCAGCCCATGGTGTGCAAAAAAGTGCCGCTCAGAAGTAAACAACCCAACCCAAACAAGAATCCCAAGGGCTCAGAGGAGGTTGGGAATGAATGGGAGGGGGAAGAATCCCAAGGGCTCAGAAGGGCTTGATGGGAGGCTCAGAGGAGCCTCCCATCAAGGCCATCCAGCGTATTCTTTAATATGCATAGAGTATGACTATGTGTGCGAACACATGGAACCACGGCTTAATATCCCATCCGACGGACGGCGGTCTTTCTAAGCCCATCGGTGTCCCCTACTGACCTAGGGTTTGGGTTGGGTTGTTTTACCTCTGACCGGCACTTTTTTGCCCACAATGAGCTAAATGGCCAGGTTACAAGGATCCCAAAGGCTCAGAGAAGGTTGGGGGTGCGGACCTACTGGAACAGCTGTTGGGAGACAAATGATAGCCTCCCGTCAAGGCCATCCAGCGTGTTCTTTAACATGCATTGGGTATAGCTCTCCCACACACGGAGCAACGGCTTAAAATCCCATCTGACGGACGGCGGCCTTTCTAAGCCCATAGGTGTCCCTTACTGACCTGGGACAGGGAGGGCAGTTTTGCGGAGATAAATCTCAACGCTGACCCAGCTGGGACTCGAACCTGGGAACTGGAGATTACGAACCTAGTGGGATACCAACTGAGCCAACCACTTCCCCAGGTCAGGGTTAGTTAAGAGTGATGATGTTATCAAACATTCTTGAATCCTGAAAAACAGATTAAGCCGTGCGATAAAAAAAAAGACATCGTCAGCAGGGTGTGCAATGGTTAAAATGATATTTCAGAAGATGGGTTGGGTTGCTTTACCTCTGAGCGGCACTTTTTTGCACACCATGGGCTAAATGGCCAGGTCACAAGGATCCCGAAGGCTCAGAGAAGGTTGGGGGAGGGGACCCACTGGAACAGCTGTTGGGAGACAGATGGTAGCCTCCCGTCAAAGCCATCCAGCGTGTTCTTTAACGTACACAGGGTATGGCTCTCCCGCACACGGGGCCACAGCTTAACGTCCCATCCGACGGACGGCGGCCTTTCCAAGCCCATCGGTGTCCTCTACTGACCGTGGGAAGGGCGGGGAGTTCTGCAGAGATAAATCTCAACGCTGACCCAGCTGGGACTAGAACCTGGGAACTACAGATAACGAGCCTGGCGCGCTACCGACTGAGCCATCCCCGCCCCTTTCAGAAGATGAAGGAGAATAAATGGATACTCATAAAAGATTCTCGCTTCTTTTACTATTTGATTCTCTTCTTTGATCGAAAAGTATAACTATTTAAATGAAGTGATTTAAAAGAATACAGAAACATCATTTTCCGTAGCATTGCGTTAATTTTTTTTTTTTCATCTTTTTTTCTATTTTCGAAACGTAACAAAATTGCCTCCTCCTTATCTGGCTTTGATCACCAACTGATTCGCATGTGAAAAAAAAATATTAATAAAAGGATCAAGTAAAGAATGCAACTACATCTCTTGCATTCATGAATGATACTCTGCTAAAGAAAAAAAACGCAAAACGGCAGACTATGGAAACAGATGAGTTTCGGAATCACCATTCTCCATTCTTTTCTTATTCTTCTGACTCGAACAGAAGGAAATGGCCGAAAGCTCATCGTTTGCAGCGGCAATCCCATTCCAACGATTGCAAATGCCATCGGCGATCGTCCATGGCCATAAAAATCCTCAGGTGCATTTCGAGATGTTTCTCTTCGTGATATTTCCATTCCCTCGGCCTTTACCTAATGTCGGAATTCTTTCTCTTTCAACTATGGTACAGTCGCTCAAAAAAAGTATCCGAACACTATTTTTTATTAGAGAATTCAGAAAAAATATCTGGCAACGTTTTTTTTTAGAAATGAGTGATCTGGCAACCTTCGTGTCACGTGATTACAGAATTCAGGAAAAATATCTGGAGCGTGTACAGCAACTGTACACGCTCCAGTTACCGTTCACAACAAACTGGAGCGTGTGCAGTTACTGCACACGCTCCAGTTTGCTGTGAACGATAACTGCACACGCTCAATATTTCCGTGAGTGAGCCCACACGATCTAGTATCAAAATAATATGACCACCTACAGTCGCTCAAAAAAGTATCCGAACACTACGGTCGATTTACAGAATTTAGAAAAAATATCTGGCAACGATTTTTTTTTTTTTAGAAATTAGTGACTGGCAACCTTCGTGTAAAAAGTATCCGAACACTGTGCTTGATTACAGAATTCATAAAAAAATACCTGGCAACCACTTTTTTAAAAATTAGTGATCTGGCAACCTTCGTGTAAAAAGTATCCGAACACTATGATTGATTACAGAATTCGGGAAAAAATATCTGGTAACAATTTTTTTCGAAATTTGTGATCTGGCAACCTTCGTGTCACGAAGGCCAAATCACTAATTTCTAAAAAAATATATCGTTGCCAGATATTTTTTCTGAATTCTTTAATCAACCATAGTGTTCGGATACTTTTTTGAGCGACTGTACAGCCCAAACCCATAACAATGAAGAAGAGCAAGAACACAAAAATCAATTCTGCGCCGAAGAAACGCGAATGCAACGGAAGATTTTAACCTCGCATTTTTTATAAACCCTTTACTATCACGCGAGCAAAAATCAGTCTGCTCTCTTTGAAGAAGATCACTTTTACAGAAGCTCTTACAATTTTTTTTTTGTTTCATTAACATCTGCGCGAGATGCGACATTGTAACAACCATCAACTGCGACAAACTTTTGATTCTTGCCCTATCGTCCGAGTTCTTAAAGCCAGAACGATTTCGCCATTCTGTTTTTACCTCTGAAAGAGAAATAAGCTGCAGGAAGAGAAGCTTTTATCTGTCGGACTAGATTTCATTTTTATTACGAAAAGAAAATCCTTTTATCTTTCCATTACGGACGGCGCCTAACAATAGTTAACAAGACCCATATAAATGCATTTAATGCAGCTCGGCCAAGAATCTCCTCCTCCTCCTCTTCCTCCCGTTCATCCTCTCTCTTCATCAGCATAGTCATCTTTAGCAAACAAAACCATCTCGTGTTTCCTCTTAAAATGGAAGAGGTGCACACACAAGAGAACTTTAGAATTCATTTCGCAGCTGAGAAACTAAATCAGCAATGTAAAGGAACACTCGAATGGATGTATCGTATAAGATGAAGCCTGGGAAGCGTCCGCGCTTGTCGGATCTCGAATCAATAGCAGCAGCCGAGCTGGTAGAAGCGCACAGCGAGCAACGGCAACCAGATAGCTTTGGCACTGGTGGCGAAAGAGGGTGACATCGAGGCGTTACACTCTGGAGAAGGAAATTCCATGCAAGGATTGCTTCACAAGATTCTGGTTTTGCGTTCGTTACGGGGAAGAGTGTGCCGAGTGAAGTGTGATCTAGAATTTTGCATCTCATATGCGAGGGTACAGTTGGATGACACGTGTTGTTGGTGTTGTTGTTCAGTGAGAAGTTTAACTGAAGAGGAAATGAAGATGCAACTGCGGATACTGTCGCTGAAAAAGAGTATCCGAACACTGTGGTTGATTACAGAATTCAAGAAAAATATCTGGAGCGTGCACAGCAACTGTACACGCTCCAGTTACCGTTCACAGCAAACTGGAGCGTTATTGCACACGCTCCAGTTTGCTGTGAACGGTAACTGCACACGCTCAATATTTTCGTGAGTGAGCCCACACGATCTAGGTTTTTGTGAGCTCACACGATCCAATGTGCTGTGGACATTAACCGCAACCGCTCCAGTTTGCTGTGAACGGTAACTGCACACGCTCCATATTCATTGCATTATATATTCATACGCATTATATATATTAAAAAAATCTGAACACTATGGTTGATTACAGAATTCAGAAAAAATATCTGGCAACGATTTTTTTTAGAAATCAGTGATCTGGCAACCTTCGTGTGACGTGACACGAAGGTTGCCAGATCACTATTTTCTAAAAAAAATCGCTGCCAGATGTTCTTTTCTGAATTCTGTAATCGACCATAGTGTTCGGATACTTTTTTGAGCGACTGTACACTTCTGACCAAAAGTTAAGTCAATGAGAAATTAGCTTCGTAGTTCTATGACTTCCAAAATAAGCTTTCTATGGAAAAATGTGACCAAATACAAATTAAAGATATAAATCAAATCTCTCTAACATGTCGATTTTACAACACATTTATTTAAAGTTGAAATATTCAAAAGCGATAATGTCAGATTTGAAAGAAGCAAAATATTGGCAAATATCGGAAGAATTAATTTACATAAGCTTCTAAAACAAAAAAATTGACTGCTACTGCGAAACTAGTGTTTGAACACCTTAAAAAATAGTTTCAAGAAGGTGCAGAAACTTTTCACAGAGCCAAAATTAAAAAAAGACGCAAATAAAACGCAAAATAAAAAGAACGCACAAAATAAAAGACGCAAATAAAAACATTATTAGTAATCAATTTTCGCGAAAAAAACTTTCAAAGCTTTTTTAAGCTAGCGCTAAACGGCCAGCATTAAGATCTGAGATTGTTGATGACTTGCCAGAGGAAAGGATTGTGCCATAACAATCTTTTTATTTCCTCTCTTCAACTGAAGAAGAGGATGAAAAGAGAAACGAAGATGAGAGTGGATCTTCTGACGGAATTGATTTATCGATCGCCGTTCCCACGAACAAACAGAAATAAAACTGCACAAAAAAAAAAGCAACAGACTGAATGAAGAAGTGCAGAGAGAAAATGCAAGAAGAGTGTTTTATCGGGAATCCTTCGACGATCTGCAGAACAGGAATTTGTCAAAACGTCAAAGAAGCCGACGAGCCAATCACAGCAGAGTTATTTACTCGTATCTGTCATTGGCAACTCAATTTCTGATCTCCAAATGTCATTGTTCAATGGATCCTAATGCCGCATTCATTGCGGAGGATTCGTTGCAATGGCCTCGGGGCATAATGTACAGAATCACGGCATTAGGATATAATTAGTAAGGCCATAACTTAATATGTGCCTAATGGGATCTCTTTAAGACCTTGACCTAGTTAAGCCAGAAATCGTTTTTCGAATATGGTTGATTACAGAATTCAGAAAAAATATCTGGAGCGTGTACAGCAACTGTACACGCTCCAGTTACCGTTCACAGCAAACTGGAGCGTGTGCAGTTACTGCACACGCTCCAGTTTGCTGTGAACGGTAACTAGGTTTTTGTACCGTTCACTAGGTTTTTTGTACCGTTCACTAGGTTTTTTGTACCGTTCACTAGGTTTTTCCAGTTTGCTGTGAACGGTAACTAGGTTGCCAGATCACTAATTTCTAAAAATAATCGTTGCCAGATATTATTTCTGAATTCTGTAATCAACCATAGTGTTAGGATATTTATTTGAGCGACTGTACATTAATGGAAAATGACAGCATTATTTTTCGTAGAAGACAAAAAAATATTCCAGAAGTACATATCATTTTTTTGCAAATTCGCCCAAAATATCATTAACGAAAACGGAACTTAATAATTGAGAAAAAAAAATTCTTGGAATTCCAAAAAAAATTTATTTTTATCGAATATTTTCTCTTTGGTGGTTAAAAAAAATCTTTTATTTTTATCTCAATTATTTTTGATTTGAGAAACAATAATTATTAATCTTTTAAAAGATGAAATTCATTTGTTTAAAACATTTTTTTCTGCATTCTAGAAGAAAAAAAAATCTTTTTCTGTTTTCATTTTTCTCCCTAGATGACGTGCAGTCTTGGAAAATAAAATAACTGAACTTTTTCTTGTTTTCATTTTTTTTTTTGGATGACTAAAGAATGAAAATGTTTTTTTTTTCCTTTGCTGTCTTTCATCGTGAATAAATAAATGAAATGAATAAATTTTATCATCGCATATTACGAAATAAAAAAGAGCTTTTTTTTCATGTGCTTCATTTCTTTCTGCTTGTCTAAAATATACAGGTACGAAATATTTCCTTTTATTCTTCCTTTGCTATTTCGTAAATCTTTTTTTTTCTAGTTGTGGATTTAGCAGTGCAGTGCAATTATAAGACGCACCCTTTGATTTCAATCGATGCTATTGTCTTAAAAAAAAGAAGAAAAAAATAAAGGATAAAAAAAGAATGATTCAAAAGTGTTTCTCATTTTTATTTTTTTATCCGCTTCCAAGGGTGCGGCCACACAGAAAGCAATTTCAGCTCTTTCGCGTAATTTCAGCGTTGTATGCAAAATATTTTCCGCTCGGAGTTGAATAGACTGAATAGAGGAGCTCAAGAGAGCACAGAGTGAAAGACTCTCAGAGACTGAAACTATTGCGCTCAATAAAATTGATCTTTTAGGAAAGTTAATCAATACAGTGGACCCCCGATATAACGCGCATGTCGGGCGGGAAACAACACCCGCGTTATAAGGTGAACCGCGTTATACCGAGCGGCGCGGTGGCGACACAATAAATTTCACACTGTAAGCTTTTCTTTTACTCATCATGCATACAATAATTAAACACTATTCAAAATACATGCAGGAACTCAATACATACACAATTACTCAATACGCAGTAACAATAAAATGCGATAATCACTAACGCCGCACGGACCTGTATAAACATGTTTGAACTTATCGCGAACATCGCCCGCGCTATAACCGAGTGCGCGGTATAGCGAGCAGCGCTATAACGAAGGTCCACTGTATTTCCAAACACACAGCGTCTTGTCCATGAGGCCTAATTTTATTTGACTTTCCTTTTTCATTGCTTTTTAGCAAATGGTATGAAAAGAATTACTAAGAAGTAACTGACACCATTTATACAGTCGTACAAAAAAGTATCCGAACACTATAGTTGATTACAGAATTCAGAAAAAATAGCTGGCAACGATTTTTTTTTAGAAATTAGTGATCTGGCAACCTTCGTGTCACATTGGTTGATTACAGAATTCAGGAAAAATATCTGGCAACGATTTTTCTCTTTTTTAAGAAATTAGTGATCTGTTGTCTACTTTCGTGTCACGAAGGTTGCCAGATCACTAATTTCTAAAAAAAAAATCGTTGCCAGATATTTTTTTCTGAATTCTGTAATCAACTATAGGTTCGGACACTTTTTTGAACGACTGTACGTATTGCTACAGATTTTTAAGTTGTATTTTTAGATTTGACAACCGCGTGTCAGTAAGCAATAAATAAACAGACGACAAATGAACTGATTGAATAACTGAGGACATAATCTTTCCGTGTTCAACAGTATCCTTAAGGAGTTAGTTAATTTTAAAAAAAGACATTTTTCAAGACATAGCTTCTGAGATACATTAAACAACTTTTTCCCCTGTGGTAGGGGCGGGGGTGGCTCAGTCGGTAGCGCGCCAGGCTCGTAATCTGTAGTTCCCAGGTTCGAGTCCCAGCTTGGTCAGCGTTGATATTTATCTCCCGCAAAAATTCCCCGCCCTGCCCACGGTCAGTAGGGGACACCGATGAGCTTGGAAAGGCCGCCGTCCGTCGGATGGGACGTTAAGCCGTGGTGCCGTGTGCGGGAGAGCCATACCCTGTGCACGTTAAAGAACACGCTGGATGGCCTTGACGGGAGGCTACCATCTGTCTCCCAACAGCTGTTCCAGTGGGTCCCCTCTTCCAACCTTCTCTGAGCCTTCGGGGTCCATGTGACCTATCCATTTAGCCCATTGTGTGCAAGAAAGTGCCGCTCAGAGGTAAAACAACCCAACTCCCCTGTGGTATCGCTTAATTCTGAAGATTCAGTTTATTCTTATAATATTAAGACTGTTTATTGTATACTGTATTTGGATTCCTGAGAACGAGCTTTTTAGCTTCGTGAGACTTGATTTTGTGCTAAAAAAGTTATGAGAAATAAATAAATTTTTGGAACTTAAAACAATAAATTTTGAATTTCTAGTTCGTTAATTTGCCAGATAGAAATATGAGGACAATACGATGTGACATTCAGAAGCACAAAGTTATGCTCAAAAACACTTTTAGCAGCACCGGTGAAATGGAAATTAAAACCAAATAGGTCATTGTTCTGTGTGACGGGGGGAGCGGGGTGGCTCAGTCGGTAGCGCGCCAGGCTCGAAATCTGTAGTTCCCAGGTTCGAGTCCCAGCTGGGTCAGCGTCGAGATTTATCTCCGCAAAATTCCCCGCCCTGCCCACGGTCAGTAGGGGACACCGATGGGCTTGGAAAGGCCGCCGTCCGTCGGACAGGACGTTAAGCCGTGGCCCCGTGTGCGGGAGAGCCATACCCTGTGCACAGTAAAGAACACGAAGGATGGCCTTGACGGGAGGCTGCCATCTGTCTCCCAACAGCTGTTCCAGTGGGTCCCCTCCCCCAACCTTCTCTGAGCCTTCGAGGTCCATGTGACCTGGCCATTTAGACCATGGTGTGCAAAAAAAGTGCCGCTCAGAGGTAAAACAACCCAACGTTAAAGAACACGCTAGATGGCCTTGACGGGAGGCTACCATCTGTCTCCCGACAGCTGTTCCAGTGGGTCCCCTCCCCCAACCTTCTCTGAGCCTTCGGGGTCCATATGACCTGGCCATTTAGCCCATAGTGTGCAAAAAAAGTGCCGCTTAGAAGTAAAACAACCCATTGGTCTGTTTTCGTCCCGTTTGAATTTCAGTCTTTTTCTTTCCCATGCGTTCTCTAACTGCAGTTATACCACTAAACGTAATTCCGAAACTAAAATCTAAGATGGATAGAGTTCAAAGGAAGAAAAAGATCTCAATTGCGCCTTCTTATCCAATGATTTAGAAAATCCAATGATTAGAATAAAAATCTCGATCCAGGAACTAACGAGCGACGAGTCTGTTCGTAACACTTCCGGCGAAGGATTTTCCTGTCTAGGAGATGTCATGCAAAAAGTTAACTGAGGAAGGGCGAGGGAAAAGAAAGACAGATGTCCCGTGACTTATTCATTGCTTCGGCCATTCTGGCGAATCTGCCTCGTGGGAAATCGTCTGCCCTCCCAAAGGGACTGTCAATGTCTGCTGCTGGGATTATACCTCGCTGATACAAAAAAAGGCGAATAAACGGTCGAAGCAGATGAATGATGTTTTGCACTTGGTACAGTCGCTCAAAAAAGTATCCGAACACTAGGGTTGATTACAGAATTCGGGAAAAATATCTGGCAACGTTTTTTTTTTTTTTAGAAATTAGTGATCTGGCAACCTTCGTGTCACGCGACACGACGGTTGCCAGATCACTAATTTCAAAAGAAAAATCGTTGCCAGATATTTTTTCTGGATTCTGTAATCGACCCTAGTGTTCGGATACTTTTTAATATATATAATGCGTATGAACATATAATGCAATGAATATGGAGCGTGTGCAGTTACAGTTCACAGCAAACTGGAGCGGTTGCGGTTAATGTTCACAGCACATTGGATCGTGTGAGCTCACAAAGACCTGGATCGTGTGGCCCACTCACGGAAATATTGAGCGTGTTCAGTTACCGTTCACAGCAAACTGGAGCGTGTGCAGTAACTGCACACGCTCCAGTTTGCTGTGAACGGTAACTGGAGCGTGTACAGTTGCTGTACACGCTCCAGATATTTTTCCTGAATTCTGTAATCACGTGACACGAAGGTTGCCAGATCACTAATTTCTAAAAAAATCGTTGCCAGATATTTTTTCTGAATTTTGTAATCAACCATAGTGTTCAGATACTTTTTTTTTTTGAGCGACTGTACTTTTAGTTCCTTTTCCAGTAAAAAAAAGAGATGTTTTCTCTTTTTTGTCTGTAGATTTTTCTTTTTCGTTTGGAGGTAAATATAAAATTAAGTTTGAGTTACAAATGACATATTTCGCATAGTCCGACTTTTTGAATAGCTAAAAGTCCTAAAGTTGTAAAATGAAAATGTTAAAACGGATATTATAAATAGCATATTTATATTATAGACATGAAAATTTGGTGGTATAATGTTATTGATGGTGAAGGGTTCTCTCAAGGGGTGGATTTGGTTCTTTTACATTTCAGCAGCGCTTTTGTGCACACGTTGGGCTAAATGGCCAGGTCACAAGGACCCCGAAGGCTCAAAGGATTGGACAGGATGGTAGTTAGTATAGAAAATTCTTAGCGCAGATACAATTGGAACTGCAATCATCAGGTAGCGGACGTGGCACGCTACCGACTGAGCTTAACAGGTTTCGCCCTAAACAACCCACTTTTGTTTGGTATGGACAGATGATGGGTTTCATCAAATACTTCTATTTGTTGTCTAACAACTGTCCCCAAGATCTCTTTCCCCAAACTTCTTTTTAGCCATTGGGGTCTTTGTGACCTGGATATTTAAACTTTTATTTTAAAAGAAATTTAGTGTGGGAAAAGAAAATGCTACTCAGAGGTAAAATAACCCAAAAATCCTCTCCACAAAGAAAAGTCAAATGATGAAGACTCCGCAGTGAATTTCGCTAGAAATGTTACAAATTTTTAGCTTTTCTGTAGATATGAACTTCTTGTTGATACTTGTTGTGGACAGCAGGTGGCACTGATTGCATTCCTTTGCTCTTGCTGCTCAACGATTCGTGAAACAAAATTTTAGCCCAGGAGCGAACAACTTCAAATTTTGACACAGAAATGTCTTTTTCGATTGCATTCCCGACTATTGGGGACTTTATCCAAGAGATTCGCCTTCAATTGCCTTAATCTATTTAAGCTCTTCTCAAGTCTTTTGGCACCGCCTCTCTTCAAAATAGTATGTAAATAGTATGTGGCCGCCTCCATAATCAAGGTTGGGTTGTTATACCTCTGAGCGACACTTTTTTCCACACAATGGACTAATGGCCAGGTCACAAGGACCACGAAGGCTCAGAGAAGGTTGGGGGAGGGGACCCACTGGAACAGCTGTTGGGAGACAGATAGTAGCCCCCCGTGAAGGCCATCCAGCGTGTTCTTTAACGTGCACAGGGTATGACTCTCCCGCACACGGGGCCCCAGCTTAACGTCCCATCCGACGGACGGCAGTCTTTCCAAACCCATTGGTGTCCCTTACTGACCTTGGGCAGGGCGGGGAATTTTGCGGAGATAAATCTCAACGCTGACCCAGCTGGGACTCGAACCTGGAACTGCAGATTACGAGCCTGGCGCGCTACCGACTGAGCCACCCCCGCCCCCCATAATCAGGTAGTTGATTCCATAACATATTTAAATCTCTATATTACATAAATATAGTTTCGAAAAAATAATTTTATTGTATTTGATGTTAATCTCAGCAACTGCTGAACACTCTGAAAGGATAAAGGACTTGTGATGTCCCTCAAATTTTATATTTATTTATTTATTGTATATTTTTGTTGCATTTTATTGTTGTATATATTTTTATGTGTTCTTGGAAATTTTGTGCTGGGATGACTCACTGCTGTTGTTTTCGGGTCTGAAGTTTGTTGCTTGTTGAAGGAATTAATTCCAGAAGTTGTTTATGGCTGTAAATGACCAGCCTAGGGGCGCTAGTGCAGCGACGAGGCTAGGTAGTAGATTTGAAACATTAGTCTGTGTGTAGCTGTCAAGCGAAGAGATCGCTTGGACACGCGTCAAAGGGACGCCGTTTTTCTCAAAGTAATCCTTGAAGTGAGGGTGTGATTCCACGAGGGAATCGAGAGTCTTGGAGAATCTGTCTTTTTATTTCTGTGGATTCAGAGGAACCACAGTGTAGGCAAAGGTTGGTTATCCTTTCGCCGAGTTCGAGATTTGTAAAGTGAGAACTTGCAGAATGTGCGATTCTCCACCTGATAAATTAATATTTGCAGCAGCAAAGGTGCATGGAGTGGAACTCATTCCCAGCACGTAGCTGTATATATTGTGAATAAAACTTTGTCATCCCTATCTACTCTCGTGCAGTTAATTGATGGACAGTTCCTATTCTTCATTCAACACAGTAAAGATGAGGCGTACAGTGGCACGGGCTTAAAAAACCCGAGAACCTGTAGTTTCACTGAAGAGAATTAGGTAGTAATTTCATCGTCTCTTTCTCCTGTTCGAACTGGTCATCACAGGACTGTAAACAGACAATCTACCATCCTGAAAGAACGGAGTTTGCTTTTTAATAGGGAGTATGTTTTTCCCCGGCTTGTAAATGGTAGCTAGGCGTAAACTGGAAGGAGAGCTGTGTACCAATCCCCAGTGATGATGCACAGAACCGGCCAGGTCTAGCACCTAATGTCCGACCCCGCCTTCTCGTGGTGCAGGCCGTTAGTACCTTTCAAAAGAGATATTCTCTTTTGGAAGGGAACGGAAGGGGAGGGCTGCCAGTTCAGTATGGCCTACTGATCTGGTCATCTATGGCCACTTTTTTCTTTTTTTTCAACCCTGCTGAGGAGTGGTCAACTTCACAGGGTCCTGGTGCTGACCATTTATACCTACTAGACTGGACTTGTTTATGGATTTGAGCTTGATTATGGATCCTGGATTTGCTGCACTGGTGGGCCTCTGTTGAGGGAGAGTCTGCCGCTGTGTTTTCTGTTTGCTTCTGGGTTGCCAGCTCTAAGTGAACAGAGGCATGGGATACCTTATATCAGCTGGTGGATAATCCTAATCAGAGGCCATCGCAGGTACCTGAACCTTACTTTGCTAGTTGGGCATCGTCAAGCCTAAACTGGAGTAATGTGTCTCAGGCAGGCCATATGGTTCTTGAAAAAGTCCACTTGAAAAGGTGGTGCCTGAAGTTCCTACCAGCATCGGTGACTTCAGCCTTTAGCGGAGGAGGAACAGGTCTTTGCCCCATGCCTGCGATCAGGGGGCTGTTTGATATTGTTGGCCCTACCAATCTCAATAAACATAATTTCTTTCAAAATCCTACTAATCATTTTCTCTCTGCAGGAACGTGGAACGTGAGGACATTACATAGAGATTATTCTCTTGATGTCCTCATGCAGGAATTCCAGCGCTATAACCTAGATATTCTAGGCTTGCAAGAGACCAGATGGACAGGTAAAGGTGAGATACTTAAAAATAACTTTAAATTTCTCTTTACAGGGAGGGAGGATGGAAAGCATCACCAAGGCGTGGGTCTGCTGCTCAGCAGACATGCTAGTGATGCTCTTCTAGGATATGAGTGCATTAATGAAAGGTTTCTTACAGCAAAATTTCAGACAAGCATTAAAGACTTGAATGTTATCTGCTGTTATGCCCCCACTGAGGATTCTGATGAGGATGAGAAGAATAGGTTTTACAGACAACTTCAGGATATTTTGAATTCTGTCAAGAAAGGAGATATTACTCTTGTTCTTGGTGACTTCAATGCCAAAGTTGGTACCGACTCTGACCTTTGGGGAGGAGTAATAGGCCCTTTTGGTATTGGTAGCTGCAATGGCAATGGGCAACGTCTCCTATAGGTAAGTAAACTAAATGGTTTCAGAATAACTAACACATATTACAAACACCGCGACATACATAAATACACATGGGTCTCACCTGATGGGCTGCATAAGAATATGATTGATTATATATTAATTAACAGCAAATGGTCTAGTTCTGTTAGAAATACCAGGGCATATAGGGGAGCTGAAATGGGATCTGACCATTACCTTGTTAAAAGTGTCTTGCAACTTAAACTTAAAAAGTGTTGTGCTAGGGTTAAAAAATTTACCTTTAATACTGAAGCTCTGAAAGACCCAGTTATAGCTAAAGCTTACCATGATAGGTTACTTAGTCATTATGACAGTCATGGTTTGCTTAATACTGAAGTTGAGGAAGAATGGGGCCATTTTAAACAGGCTTTTTTGGAAACTAACAGTACTCTTTTAGGGAAAAAGGAGCAGAGGAGGCAGAATTATTTAAGTGATAAGGCACTTGAGCTTATTTCAGAAAGAAGGAACTGCAGGAATGTCCTTAATCAGTACCCTACTAGTCCTAATAGAAAGCATTACAAAGAACTTAATAAACGTGTAAAGGATCAGTTAGCTACTGATAAGAATCTTTGGCTTGATGGCCTTGCTGACAAAGCTGAGGAAGCAGTTAGACGGCACAACAGCAGAGAGCTGTACCAGATAGTTAATGTTTTGTGTGGTAGAAAACGAACAGGTATACAGGGATTGAAGGATAAACAAGGCAAGGTTATAGAAGGTGAGGATTCTGTCATGGCTAGGTGGGCTGAGCATTTCAGTGATGTTCTAAACAATGTGGTTAGTTCTACTCCCATTGTTTGCAATGATGATAGATGCATTGTTGGCTTTAATGTTGGCCCTATAACACAATCTGAAGTTAGTTTGGCTATTTCTAAACTTAAACTTCATAAATCCCCAGGGGTGGATGAAATTACTACAGAAATGCTCAGAGCTGGGAATGTTTTGGTTACCACTTGGATGACTGAAATTTTGAATAACTTTTATGATAAAGGCATGGTTCCTAAAGATTTTACCAGAGCTATTATTATCCCTATTTTCAAAAAAGGTGATCGCAGTTCTTGTGATAACTATAGGGGTATCAGCCTACTCTCTGTTCCAGGTAAAGTTCTTTCCATGATTGTGCTTAATAGAATTAAGAATCTGGTTGACAGGCAATTGCGTGATGAGCAATGTGGATTCAGAAGTGGTAGGGGATGTGTAGATCAGATATTTTCACTTAGGCAGATTCTTGAGAAATGTTTAGAGTTTCAGAAACCTTTGGTTGCTAGCTTTGTTGATTTCAAAAAGGCTTTCGACTCTGTTGATCGTCATAATTTGTGGTTGATTGTGAGATCATATGGTATACCAGACAAATTAGTTAACATAATGAAAGCTCTCTATAATAACACTGAGTCATGTGTGAGGGTTGGTAAGTCTTGTAGCAATTGGTTTAGCATTACTTCTGGTGTTCGACAAGGGTGAATTTTGTCTCCTTTTCTCTTTAGTTTGGTTGTTGATTATGTTATGCGAAATTCACTTCAAGGGAAAGCTTTTGGCCTTAAATGGGCTGGAGATAGGAAAATTTCTGATTTAGATTATGCTGATGATTTAGCCCTTTTGGCAAATGATGTTGATGAGATGAACTCTTTCATTCGAGCTGTTGATGAGACTGGTAGTAGAGTAGGTTTAGTTATAAACAGAGAGAAAACTAAAGTGATGAAAATTGGTCAGGCAGGTTGTGATTCAGTTAATCTGAATGGTTGCAGTCTTGAGCAGGTGTCACAGTTTAATTACCTTGGGAGCTGCGTAACTGATACTGGTGATGTGCGGCATGAGATTAACAGACGAATAGGTATTGCTGCCGGGACTTTTAAGAATCTATGGAGATTGTGGAGAAATAGGCGTATACACCTAAAGACTAAAATTAGACTGTATAATAGTTTGGTTCTTTCTAGGGTTAGTTATGGTAGTGAAACTTGGACGCTGTGTAAACAAGATAACAGGAAACTAGATGCTTTTGATTCCAGATGCTTACGCAGTATCTTGGGTATTAGGTGGTTTAACTTTGTAACTAATGATGAGGTTAGGCAAAGGAGTCTGCAACCTCCTTTAAGCAGCATATTGTGCAGAGAGAGACTCCGCTGGTTTGGCCATGTTGCCCGTATGGATAATTATAGATTGGCGAATAGGGTTATGAACAGTGTGCCTAGAGGCCTCAGAAGGAGGGGGAGACCTAGGATGCGGTGGGCAGACAATGTCAAACAGGACCTTGTTAGAATTGGTGTACAGTGGCCAGATGCAGCAGATGTAGCTCAGGACAGATATGCTTGGAGAATTAAACTGCGCGGTCTGGTTGGACCTCCGTAGCCCATGGCTGCTTGAGGATGATGATGATGATGATGATGTTTTTCCCCTTCTCTCAAGTCTCTCACCACCCCTCTATGATTCGCTACCCACAGTTTAAAAAAAACGCTGAACTCAACAATTCAGCTTTCGTAACTAACAGAGGAGTGACTATCATCAAATTATTTTGGAGACGAATCCTATACGACGTTGTCCGCAAACTTAATTTTTTATAAAAAATAACTAAATACCCCCTCAAGCAGCTGCTTGCCACAGAGGTCTGACAGCCACAGCTGCTTGCCACAGTGGCCTGTCAGTTTATATGACATAGTAGAAGGTCTGAGAGGATGGCAGGACCTCAGCAGAGAAAGGTCCCAGGTCCCTTAGATCAGTAGCCAAGCGCGCTAACCACTCGGCCATGGGACCGCATCGTAATTAATTTTTTATCAGACTTAAAAGAAACTTAAATTGTAAACCTTCTAACACTTCCGTGATTTAAAGGAGCTGAAAAAATCTTGTCGACCCAAAGAAAAACAAAACAAAAATAATAAGAAGACGAAGCAGAAAATGATGACGAATCTAGGATTTAATTCCGCTTATTCACGACGTGATTTTCCTCTTGCTCCTCAATTATCTGAGAAAAGAGTTCCTTTGCTCAGCAAAACGGAGATGGCTCCGACCTCGGAAAGCAACAGCCCTGGCGAGCATGTTGCTCGCTTTTTTTAGCTTGTGGCCATATTTTTCTGATGCATGAGCATTTACCCATGAGCAAGGAGGCCTCCTTAACTTGGCAGCCATGATGGATGATGTGGCGAATTCCGTTTTCACCTCCAGCGTCAAAAGGGAAGAAAAAACGTTGACACGATGTTTTCCATCGGTACTTTGTTTACGCCTCGTGAATCGTGTCTCTGCGCTGACAGGCATTCCACAAAACGGGGCATGAGGGGGAGGCAGATATGCAAGAAACAGAGATTTTAAGGGACTTTTCAAGAGGTTTCATATATTTCGGGTTTATCAAAGACCTAGATTCATCAGAAGAAGAAAATATGCTTGCTGGAGAAACAGAATAAGATTCTGAGACACTTTTCCAAAAAAATGTTTTATTTATTCTTTTCAGATTAGAAGCATTTTTTTTTTAGTCTTGAATATTTTTCGCGCCATACAGTCGCTCAAAAAAGTATCCGAACACTATGATTGATTACAGAATTCAGGAAAAATATCTGGAGCGTGTACAGCAACTGTACACGCTCCAGTTATCGTTCACAGCAAACTGGAGCGTGTGCAGTAACTGCACACGCTCCAGTTTGCTGTGAACGGTAACTGCACACGCTCAATATTTCCGTGAGTGAGCCCACACGATCTAGTATCAAAATAATATGACCACTTACAGTCGCTCAAAAAAGTATCCGAACACTATGATTGATTACAGAATTCAGAAAAATATCTGGCAACGATTTTTTTTTAGAAATTAGTGATCTATCTCCGTTATCCTCCCCCCCCCCCTCCGTGGTAAAGGGAGGCATCGATGGGCTTCGAAAAGCTGCAGTCCGTCCTATGGCACTTTAAGCAGTGGCTCCGGGTGCAGAACATTCATAACCTACTACCGTCATTAAAGAATGCTCTGAATGGTCTTAAGGGGAGGGGGGGGGCTTCCATCTTCCTCCTAACAGCTGTCCAATAGATCTCCTTTCACCAACCTTCTTCGAGCCCTTGGGGTCTTTGTGATCTGGACATTTAGTCCACTGTGTGCAAAAAAAGTTGCTTTACCTCAGAGGTAAAACAACTGAACTTGTGACCTAGCTATTTAGTCCGTTCTGTAAACAAGTGAACGTTTAGAAGTAAAACAACCCCTTAGATTATAAGATCAAGAGATAAGGTCAAATAAGGTCAACTCTCTCACCGATCAATCGTCTTGCATAAACATTGTGTTCCTTTTGTTGCTATTCATATTTTTCAGTCCAATTATCTGATTTTTAACTCCTTCATTCCACATACATTGAATAACGGATGGATTCTACAATCCTTTCAATACAACTTAATGCTTCAACATTTCGCTTTACAAGCTAACCAGAAGAATTAAAATAATGCCGACCAAAAATAATGCAACGACATTTATGAATTTAAAACGCAGAATAAGATTTGATCGGTTGACTGCTTCCCCTTCGTCGTTCAAGAAGAATCCACTTCCTTCTTGCGGGGAGCTCCGGGGTCGCCATTTCCCCCTTTTTTGCGTAAGTGCCCATTAGGCAATTAATTATATTTCAGCCTCCCTGCTAAGCCTCTTTAAAGACTGCAAGAGCGTTAAAAGAGCATCACAAACACGAATCGACGTTTACTAAACTGGCAAAAATTCAATTAGCAAGTGTTCTGGAAGATCTGGTGCATTACTAACACAAACACGATCATTATGACAGATGTTTCTTTGCACAACCTCTTCCTAAAAGAACGGATTCCGTCGAAAAGCAAATTCAATTGTTCCGTTTTAGAAAAGAAAGAACTATCAAGAGCCTCCAGGCGATGGAGAAAAATATCCTCATCTTTTTTTTTCCCCCGCAGCTCTTTCTTCCTTTTCAGAGATTACGAACGATTCTTTCTGCGTTCTGTTTGATGAAGACTCTTCTTCTGTCAGTCATTGATTTGTTTGCCGCAATCATCTGGAAGGCGATTTTTAATGCTTTTTTTTTTTCTTTCTTTATTATTATTTGCGATCTATAAATCTGTTCGCAGTTTCGTCTTTCTCTCCTTGTTGAAATGATGTCTTTCTGTGGTCGAAGGCAAGTGCTTCCCCCTCTCCCCCCCCCACTTTTCTCTCAATGGAAGAAAGTGATTTCGTCCCAGCCTTTTTCTACTCGATGCGGACAATGCATTTCTTTTTCGGCATTCGCTTCATTGGCCTGCATCGCTCCTGAAAGAGAAGAGCCATTCGATGCGATTTTACGAGAGTAGTTGGAGGAAACACTTTCGGAAACTTATTCCTTTCATTCTATTTACATTTCTGCTGCGAGTTCTTCGCCTACAAGAAGTATTTCAACCAGTTTCGGGGAGCAGATGAACACTCGAAGGGTTCAATTTCGGTTCAACATTGCCTAAAACATATTTTTTACATTTTTTTCCCACTTACGTTTGCTGCAATTGTTTCTCTCTCTTCTTCATAAGCTGCAGCTATTTCTGTGAGATTTACCGTTGGCAGAGATTCATAATTCCCCACTGGAACTGTGGATATGTTCGCTACCGTTTTGATGTTCTTCTGAATCGACCATTTCGAAAGGTATCTGCAGCTCGAACAAAGAAATGATCCGATTCTTTGATTTGTTACCGTAATTCTAAAACCGACGAATAGCGTGATTATTTTGATTATTCGTTGAGACGAACCCCGAAATTGAATGAAAACGAAATGATCACTACTGATGGACCTCTAGCGGAAAATCTTTTTATAATGGTGCACGCGCAAGCCACTCTTTCGCTAGGTGGAAATGAATTGGAACCACCTTCTGAAACTGAGTACAACATTCTGACTCCGTGAAGTTATGAATAAGAAAAAGGATTAGGGTTGGGTTGTTTTACCTCTGAACGGCACTTTTTTGCACACCGTGGGCTAAATGGCCAGGTTACAAAGACCCCGAAGGCTCAGAGAAGGTTGGGGAAGGGGACCCACTGGAACAGCTGTTGGGAGACAGATGGCAGCCTCCCGTCAAGGCCATCCAGCGTGTTATTTAACGTGCACAGGGTATGGCTCTCCCGCACACTGCCCCACGGCTTAACGTACCATTCCACAGACAGCGGCCTTTCCAAGCCCATCGGTGTCCCCTACTGACCGTGAGCAGAGCGGGGAATTTTGCGGAGATAAATCTCAACGCTCACCCAGCTGGGACTCGAACCTGGGTGTAGTGACCGGGCCGAACAGGAGAGAGAGAGACGATGAAATTGCTTCTTAGTTCACTTCGGTGAAACTTCAGGTTCGAGGGTTTTTATGCCCGTGCCACTGTATGCCTCAACTTTGCTGCGTTGAATGAAGAATAACAATGGTCCATCAAATACTGCACGAGAGTTATATAGGGACGACACGATTTTTATTCACACTATATACAGCTACGTGCTGGGAATGAACTCCACTCCGTGGGCCTTTGCTGCTTCACACTGTGGTTCTTTCTGAATCCACAAAGCTACTATCAAATTCACCGCTCAACTCCGTGAGCCTTTGCTGCTGCAAATATTACTAAAATGAGGTGGAGAATTGCACACTCTGCAATTTCTCACTTTACAGACCTCAAAACTTGGCAAAAGGATAACCAACCTTTGCCTACACTATGGCTCCTCTTGAACCACAAGAATAAAAGACAAGATTCTCCAAGAATCTGGATTCCCTCTTGGAATCGCACCCTCACTTCAAGGGTTAATTTGAGAAAGACGGCGTCCTTTTGACGCGTGTCAACGCGACCTCTTCGCTGGACAGCTCATGCACAGACTGTTACTTCCAACTCCTTCCCCTAGCCTCATGCGCGGACTTCACGCCGTCGCTTAAACAGTCATATACTGCACAAACAACTTCTGGCAAAGTTTAGAAATAAACTTATTAAGATGCAAAATAACTCCAAAAAAAATGACTTTTTTTTTCGAAGAGCGAAGACTGTTAGGAACTTTTTTTTAGTTAGTCATATACGGCACTATCAAGTTTCTAGTTAGTTCCACAAGCAGCAAGCTTCAGACCCAAAAACAACAACAGTGAGTCATCCCAGCACAAACATTTCAAAGAACACATGAAAATATATACAACAATATAATACAACAAAAATATACAATAAATAAATAAATATAAAATTCAAGGGATATGACACTGGGAACTACAGATTACGAGCCTGGCGACTGAGCCACCCCTAAGAAAAAGAATTAGGGATATCCGATAGTCTGCCGTTAGAAGAAAGTGGACACCGATGACCTTGAAAAGGCCTCGTCCATCGGATACGACGTAATGCCGTGAGCTTGTGTGCAGCAGTTGCAACTTATGAAAGTAAAAATGTAAGATTCAGTTACGGTTAAGGAAGATGTCTCTTCCCTGCAGTACCACTTATGGAAAATGTTTTATGAATGTTGTTGTCATTCAAATCATTGTTCACTCATTCAACTCAATTCAACTTGAATGTTGTCGTCATTCAAATCACGAGATGAGCACACTCTTCCGGCACCGATGACGTAAGTTGGGTTGGGTTGTTTTACCTCTGAGCGGCACTTTTTTGCACACCATGGGCTAAATGGCCAGGTCACATGGACCCCGAAGGCTCAGAGAAGGTTGGGGGAAGGGACCCACTAGAACAGCTGTTGGGAGACAGATGGTAGCCTCCCGTCAAGGCCATCCAGCGTGTTCTTTAACGTGCACAGGGTATGGCTCTTCCGCACACGGGGCCACGGCTTAACGTCCCATCCGACGGACGGCGGTCTTTCCAAGCCCATCGGTGTCCCCTACTGACCGTGGGCAGGGCGGGGAATTTTGCGGAGATAAATCTCAACGCTGACCCAGCTGGGACTCGAACCTGGGGAACTACAGATTACGAGCCTGGCGCGCTACCGACTGAGCCACCCCCGCCCCCCGATGACGTAAACAACCTCGTTGTAGTTGTAGAAAATCGAAACACAAATACGAATCTCAAGAAAAATCTTTTTTTAGTTACATTTCTGCTTCTTAGAATTCTTTCACCTACGGAATATGTTTCAATGGTAGCTTTCGTTCCTAGCTTTTGATTTCTCTAGTTTAATTAAGTTCACGAGAAAACTTTAAAATCTTTCTGAAAAAAAAGTTCCTAACAGTTTTCGCTCTTCGAAAAAAAAAGTCTTATTTTTTGGAGTTATTTTGCATCTTAATAAGTTTATTTCTAAATTTTCTCCATTAATGATTCAGGTAGGAGGCAGACATCTTTTCGAAAGATCTCCATCCGCAAGAAATAGGAACAGATGGGGGGAGGGAGAGGGGGGGAGAAGGCAGATGGGAGATCACGAGACATTACTAGTGAATTCTAAGTAAAAGGTTCTTTATCTGCCTTTCGTCCTCGCTGCGGGGGTTACTGAGCAACGCAGTTTCTAATGACCCCGTTGCCATGGAGACGTGGAAGGTAGAGACGAAGCTGGCGAAAGCGTACCTCGAGGCCGCAACAGGTGGGAATGAGAGTTCCTCTTCTGACGAGGTGACTCAGGTGGCGAGCGAAACTGGAGGCAAGGGACGATCGAAATGTGGCGGAAGGCTTTCAAGAGAAGAGGAAACTAGAAAAGGGGAAAGTGGAGAATTAATTATGTCCATTATTAAGCAACCTGAGCAGTCAAACTCATTTGTTTACCTCCAACTATTTGCATTTAAGTCAAGCTGTCACTGTGTTGTAATATCCTCTCCATCAAAATTAACACTTCTCGCAACAGCTTAAAGGAAAACAACCACTCAGAAAGCTGCTTGAGCAGTTTAGCATTATTAACGTTTCTAAACTTTCTGGTCACTTAAAATTATTGTCACCAGTGAAGGTGGGAAAGATACTGGAATGCTTCTGACATCTTGAAACTAATTCACTGCCAACAACAAAAGCGGAATTGCATCAAAGTGGAGCGTCTGTGAGTACGGGCATACAGTCGCTCAAAACAGTATCAAAACGCTATGGTTGATTAGAGAATTCATGAAAAATATCAGGAGCGTGTACAGCAACTGTACACGCTCCAGTTACCGTTCACAGCAAACTGGAGCGTGTGCAGTTACTGCACACGCTCCAGTTTACTGTGAACGGTAAGTGCACACGCTCAATATTTCTGTGAGTGGGCCCACACGATCCAGGTTTTTGTGAGCTCACACGATTTAATGGGCTGTGAACATTAACCGCAACCGCTACAGTTTGCTGTGAACGGTAACTGCACACGCTCCATATTCATTGCGTTACATATTCATACGCATTATATATATTAAAAAAAATCCGAACACTATGGTTAATTACAGAATTCAGGAAAAATATCTGGCAACGTTTTTTTTTAGAAGTTAGTGATCTGACAACCTTCGTGTCACGTGACACGAAGGTTGCCAGATATTTTTTCTGAATTCTCTAATCAACCATAGTGTTCGGATATTTATTTGAGCGACTGTACATCTGCGTAAAACAGGCACGGAAGTAGAGGTCTAGTTTCCGTCATTACATTCCAAGCAGGCAAAAAGATGATGATGATGATGATGTTGATGACAAAGCAAGGATGAAAAGCATCTTCTTCAATCATCGCAACGTGAGGATTGCAAAGAGAAGACTGATCCGTATCGTGTTGTTTCCGGTTGATGCTCGTTACTTCCTCTCTCTCTTTACTTCCTTTTCCTCTACTTTATCAGCAGCAGAAAGTCCTTGGACTCTCTCTCTCTTCCCTAGAATCCTCACTTTCTATCTCTCTCGCCGAAACTTAACCAGATAAAATCCTCTCCCACAGTCTGGTGGTCAGAGCTCAGGCACAGCGCCCAGCCGTCCAACGGTTTCCTTCTGCAATATCAGGCCGTGCATACACTGCTCCAGATCGGCGAGGCGACGCTCGCTGCGGCCTTACGGACGGTCAACGGGCTCCGGCGTTTCGTCTCCATGGCAACCATGATCATTAGAGGCCACTCACTTCCTGGTTGTCCAATGCCCTGAACGTGATAGATGTCGCCGGTGCAGGGGGTTCTTTTCCTTCTCGACCCCGAAGCAGCAGTGTCTAGACAAACTTTTGCCTTGCAGTGAAAAGAAAGACTTTTCATGAAGAGGTAACTTTTGTCCTTCAGATAATGAGTGGAAGTTTTGCAAATTAGGTGCGTTTAAAAGAAGAATCGGGCACTCTAACTTTAGTGAGCCTTTAAAAACTTCTAACTTTGCAAGGAATTTTTCTTCAACATTCAAAAATCAGAATTCTTAGATAATTGTATGCAAACTTTTTTAACCGCAGTTCAATCTATTTTTTTATGATGAAAAGGATGTCCAAAAAATATTCTCTCTTAATACCACGCTAAATAACGAAACAATTTATAATTTTTAAATATTTGTAATATTTAAAACAACAATTTATAACGAAACAATTTATAATTTTTAAATATTTGTAATATTTGTTTGTTTATAACTTAGTGAGAAGGCTTTGCTGAGAAAAGTTAACGATTACTTTTAACTATTTTCACATACCACTATGGGAACAATAAGTACAGTCGCTCACAAAAAATATCAGAACACTATGGTTGATTACAGAATAAAAAAAAAAAAAATCTGGCAACGAATTTTTTTTTTTTTTTTTTTTTAGAAATTAGTGATCTGGTAACCTTCGTGACACGTGACACGAAGGTTGCCAAATCACTAATTTATAAAAAAAAATCGTTGCCAGATATTTTTTCTGAATTCTGTAATCAACCATAGTGTTCGGATACTTTTTTGAGCGACTGTAGGTGGTCATATTATTTTGATACTAGATCGTGTGGGCTCACTCACGGAAATATTGAGCGTGTGCAGTTACCGTTCACCTCAAACTGGAGCGTGTGCAGTAACTGCACACGCTCCAGTTTGCAGTGAACGGTAACTGGAGCGTGTACAGTTGCTGTACACGCTCCAGATATTTTTCCTGAATTCTGTAATCACGTGACACGGAGGTTGCCAGATCACTAATTTCTCAAAAAATCGTTGCCAGATATTTTTCCTGAATTCTGTAATCAACCATAGTGTTCGGATACTTTTTTTTGAGCGACTGTACTCGTAGCTTTTATAAGTCTTCTCATAGAACGAGAAAATCATCCAAAAAGTAGCATAACAATAGTAGCATTGAAAATGCATAATAGTATACAACAGTGGCACCGAATGTGCATAGTATATAGCCTCACCCAGAACACTGGAATAAAACCAGAGAGCACCTTCGCTACTTTTGACTACAGCAAAAGAGATGTAACGTCTTTTGATTTTTTGTTAAGAACAGAAGGACAGCAATGTGTAGCGATGTATAGTACCGTATATGCCGGTGTGTACGACTCGTTTTTTCTGCCTGGATTGGGTTGTTTTACCTCTGAGCGGCACTTTTTTGCACACCATGGGCTAAATGGCCAGGTCACAAGGACCCCGAAGGCTCAGAGAAGGTTGGGGGAGGGGACCCACTGGAACAGCTGTTGGGAGACAGATGGTAGCCTCCCGTCAAGGCCATCCAGCGTGTTCTTTAACGTGCACAGGGTATGGCTCTCCCATACACGGGGCCACGGCTTAACGTCCCATCCGACGGACGGTGGCCTTTTCAAGCCCATCGGTGTCCCCTACTGACCATGGGCAGGGCGGGAAATTTTGCGGAGATAAATCTCAACGCTGACCCAGCTGGGACTCGAACCTGGGAACTACAGATTACGAGCCTGGCGCGCTACCGACTGAGCCACCCCCGCCCCTTTTCTGCCTGGAAAATTATCTCTAAAATACACTTCAAATAAGTGCAAATAATCGATCTTTTATATTAATATGAAACTGTCTATGTTACATTATTAATATTAAACCTATGCTATTAAATATTAATTGGGTAAAATTAAAAACGACATTCGCGGAATACTGTAATAAAAAACAAAGACCACCTTCGTGGAACACTGAATAAAATCAAAGAGCACCCTCACGGAACACTGGAATAAAAACAAAGAGGACATTCACGGAACAATGGGATAAAAAAAAGGACGTTCGGGGAACACTGGAACAAAAACAAAGAAGACATTCACGGAACACTGGAACAAAAACAAAGAGGACATTCACGGAACACTGGAACAAAAACAAAGAGGACATTCACGGAACACTGGAACAAAAACAAAGAGGACATTCACGGAACACTGAAACAAAAACAAAGAGGACATTCACGGAACACTGGAACATAAACAGAGAGGACATTCACGGAACGCTGGAACATAAACAGAGAGGACATTCACGGGACGCTGGAATAAAAACAAAGACCACCTTCGCGGAACACTGAATAAAATCAAAGAGCACCCTCACGGAACACTGGAATAAAAACAAAGAGGACATTCACGGAACAATGGGATAAAAAAAGGACGTTCGGGAACACTGGAACAAAAACAAAGAAGACATTCACGGAACACTGGAACAAAAACAAAGAGGACATTCACGGAACACTGGAACAAAAACAAAGAGGACATTCACGGAACACTGGAACAAAAACAAAGAGGACATTCACGGAACACTGGAACAAAAACAAAGAGGACATTCACGGAACGCTGGAACATAAACAGAGAGGACATTCACGGGACGCTGGAATAAAAACAAAGACCACCTTCGCGGAACACTGGAATAAAAACAAAGAGGGCATTCACGGAACACTGAAACAAAAACAAAGAGGACATTCACGTAACACTGGAATAAAAACAAAGACCACCTTCATGGAACACTGAATAAAATCAAAGAGCACCCTCACGGAACATTAAAATAAAAACAAAGAGGACATTCATGAAACACTGGAATAAAAGCAAAGAGGACATTCACGGAACAATGGGATAAAAACAAAGAGGACATTCACGAAACACTGGAATAAAAACAAAGACCACCTTGCGGAACAATGGAATAAAAACAAAGACCACCATCGAGGAACACTGGAATAAAAACAAAGAGGACATTCACGGAACACTGGAATAAAAACAAAGAGCACTCTCACGGAACATTGAAATAAAAACAAAGAGGACATTCACGAAACACTGGAATAAAAACAAAGAGGACATTCACGAAACACTGGAATAAAAACAAAGAGGACATTCACGGAACAATGGGATAAAAACAAAGAGGACATTCACGAAACACTGGGATAAAAACAAAGAGGACATTCACGGAACAATGGGATAAAAACAAAGAGGACATTCACGGAACACTGGAACAAAAACAAAGAGGACGTTCACGGAACACTGGAATAAAAACAAAGACCACCTTCGCGGAACACTGTAATGAAAACAAAAGACCACCTTCGCGGAACACTGAATAAAATCAAAGAGGACATTCACGAAACACTGGAATAAAAACAAAGAGGACATTCACGGAACAATGGGATAAAAACGAAGAGGACATTCACGAAACACTGGAATAAAAACAAAGAGCACACTCACGGAACACTGGATTAAAAACAGAGAGAACATTCATGGAACACTGCAATAAAAACAAAGAGCACCTTCTCGGAACACTGGAAAAAAAACAAAGAGGTCATTCGCGGAACACTGGTATTACACGAAATGCAGTCCTCGCGGACCAAAGAACGAAACCGAAGAGAACGCTTGTAGAACACATAAAATACCAAAGAAGTAAAAGAAAGTCAAGCGCTTATTTCATAAATTACTGAGCTGGAACTCTGCCTCTTTATTGACATAACATGGATCTGTTCCTAATAAAATGGCCACTGAGTGTACATCTGAAGTCATCCTCGTCATGTTTAAAACAAAAGCAAATCCTCTCCCAAAAGTCAACAACTCTTGTGGATCGGCCATCCATCCGGAAACGACACTTGCGCGCAATCTCTCTTCGACATTTGCCACAACCTCAAAATTGATGTGCAAACGTCTGAAGGTTTTTCGCTCTTCTTATTTGCTGCTCTCGGAAGATCTTTAAAGAGCAAATTGAAAAGGAACACAAGAGCTGCCAAATAGTGCATCGATAAAGACACTGCAGTTAAAATAGGAGATAAATGATGGAAACGAAAAAAAAGGAGGCAGTGTTTCCTGGTGACAAGGAAAGGCAAGTGAATGCATTAGAAACGGTTCAATTGTTTACAAGAGAAAAGTAGTGCCTTTTTTATATTTTTTTCTCTTTCCTTTTGATCTGATTTTGCGCCTTGAAAAAAAAAAGCAATTCCGGGAGCGAAGTTTGTCGAACTGATCGATTCCCTTCAGGCTCTTCTGGTTAAAACTTCCCTTGCAACAGCCACTCTCTTTTAACAGTCTCTTTCTAGCACCTCTTACACTAGCCCCGCCCCCTACACTCCCTTTCCACCCCTACTACAACCCACTTCATTCTTCTCACTCCCCCCCCCCTTTCCCCTCCTCTTCTTCACAAGATGCAGCATTAAAAAATTTAATCGCTTGCGCTAACTTCGAATGGACTGGCTTCTTCTGCTTTCCACTGCGATGGGCTGTCACATCGAATCCTTCTTTCATCTGACTCCACTTTCCCGCCAGCTCTAACACGAGAGGTACAGAAAACGAAAAAAAAATAGTAAAAATAAAACGACTCGCTCTCCTGTCAGATGGATTCGCATTCTTAAGGAAACGCTTCACCCTTCAAAAAGCTCGGCGGTAGACGATGTAATATTCCATTTCGTGCCACTTTCCATCCCCTCTTCCGCTCCCTCTGCTTTCTTTTCCTGCCAACTCACGTGATGCCGGGGGCCTTCCTCCGTTCTCTGTCTGTCTCTCTCTCTCTCTCTCTCCATTCGCTCCTGTTTTCCCGCGGCGTCGCTGCTCCAGAGGAAGAATTTCTCCCTCTGTTTGTGTCTCGACTTCAAAGGCTATGGGCCAAGCACGACCTCTTCCTCATCTCTGCCATGCTTCGTTGCTCCTCCGATGTCGGTGGAGGCTGCAACAATCACCGAGACACGTGCGGGATGGAGGAAAACGCGTCTCTCCCGCATCCATCAGGAAGGTAACTTCCCAGATGCTGTCTTCACCTTCGTCACCTGACGCAATCTGAGAATGTTTCGGATGCTGCAATGAATGTCATTCATCCACCCTTCTTGCAGTGAACACTTTTTATTTTGAGAATCGTATCGCTTAGGTTTTTCTCTTTTAACAAAATGCACAGGTCTCTTTTGCACTCCTAGCTGGGTCACGTTGAGACTTATCTCCGCAAAATTCCCCGCCCTGCCCACGGTCCGTAAGGGACACCGATGGGCTTGGAAAGGCCGTCGTCCGTCGGATGGGACGTTAAGCCGTGGCCACGTGTGCGGGAGAGCCATACCCTGTGCACGTTAAAGAACACGCTGGATGGCCTTGAAGGGAGGCTACCATCTGTCTCACAACAGCTCTTCCAATAGGTCCCTTCCACCAACCTCATCTGAGTCTTCGGGGTCCTTGTGACCTGGCCATTTAGTCCATGGTATGCAAAAAAGTGCCGCTCAGAGGTAAAACAACCCAACTCTTTTGCACTCGATAAGAAGAGATCAGTGACTTTACTTGTTGCATGTTACTCGTTCAAATGAAATCAATTCTCTATCTGTCTGATTCCACAACGAACTTTTTTTGACCCTACACTGTCAGGTGGTACAACGGAAATTTTCACTCAGAGATGTCTTTTGTTTCCTGCCCTTCAAAATTAAGAGGCATCAACACTTGAGATTAAGCGAAGGTCACCCCATCGAAAATGGGGCGGGGGTGGCTCAGTCGGTAGCGCGCCAGGCTCGTAATCTGTAGTTCCCAGGTTCGAGTCCCAGCTGGGTGAGCGTTGAGATTTATCTCCGCAAAATTCCCCGCCCTGCCCACGGTCAGTAGGGGACACCGATGGGCTTGGAAAGGCCGCCGTCCGTCGGATGGGACGTTAAGCCGTGGCACCGTGTGCGGGAGAGAGCCATACCCTGTGCACGTTAAAGAACACGCTGGATGGCCTTGCCGGGAGGCTACCATCTGTCTCCCAACAGCTGTTCCAGTGGGTCCCCTCCCCCAACCTTCTCTGAGCCTTCGGGGTCCATATGACCTGGCCATTTAGCCCATGGTGTGCAAAAAGTGCCGCTCAGAGGTAAAACAACCCAACCCCATCGAAACTTTATGTCCCGCATACTCCAGTAAGCCACTGTTTCCCCACAGGTTTACCGCGAAATATTCTTCCCCTTATTCTTTCATTTAAATTATACTTTTTATGTGATTAAAAGTTGTGTTTTCACTTGGCGTCTGTCTTTCTGTCTGTCTGTCTGTAGAAAGAAGACATCCAACATATTTATTTTTAGAAATAAATTGTTGTTTGAAAAAATTCTTGTTTGGTTGGTTTCATTGATGAAACATTACGATTCGCATTTTCCGAATAACAAAACGTTTTAACTGCGCCATCTAGCGGTGGAAAATTTTAAAGTAAATGATTCATTCATGTTAAAAATTTGAAATTTTTGTGGTAGAAAAGAGAGTCTACTGAGAGCAACCATCTGTCTCCTTTTTTCAAAGGGGTGTCAGAAAAGCAACTGTTTCATTTTCAGGAATAAAAGAGAAATAATTTCTATGTTGCGTAAATAATAGTAAAAAATGGCTATTTGTACTTTTTCAATCATCCGTGGGGCGAGGATGGCTCAGTCGGTAGCGAGCCAAGCGCGTAATCTGCAGTTCCCAGGTTCGAGTCCCATCTAGGGGTGCGTTGAGATTTATATCCGCAAAATTACTTGCCCACGGTCAGTAGGGGACACCAATGGGCTTAAAAGGCCGCCGTCCATCGGATGGGACGTTAAGCCGTGGCTCCGTGTGCGGGAGAGAGCCATCCCCTGTGCACGTTAAAGAACACGCTGGATGGCCTTGACGGGAGACTAGCATCTGTCTCCTAACAGCTGTTCCAGTGGGTCTCCTCCCCCAACCTTCTCTGAGCATTCGGGGTCCATGTGACCTGGCCATTTAGCCATAGTGTGCAAAAAAGTGCCGCTCAGAGGTAAAGCAACCCAACGTTAAATAACACGCTGGACGGCCTTGACGGGAGGCTACCATCTGTCTCTCAACAGCTGTTCCAGTGGGTCCCCTCTCCCAACCTTCTCTGAGCCTTCGGGTCCATATGACCTGGCCATTTAGCACGTGGTGTGCGAAAAAGTCGCTCAGAGGTAAAACAACCCAACGTTAAAGAACACGCTGGACGGCCTTGCCGGGAGGCTACCATCTGTCTCCCAACAGCTGTTCCAGTGGGTCCCCTCCCCCAACCTTCTCTGAGCGCCTTCGGGGTCCATATGACCTGGCCATTTAGCCCGAGGTGTGCGAAAAAGTGTCGCTCAGAGGTAAAACAACAATCCATTAGTTCGAATTGAAAAATAGAAAATTTCATTCTCTGTGTAAATGAGATTCCTGTATTCGCCAGAGACGATATTTATTAGTTATTGTTATTTAAGAAGTCGAAAGTAGAAATTTTCCGCATTTTGTTTTATTGAAACCAGAAGTCCTTTTATGAGAAAATATCTCCGATGGAATAAAGTCCCTACGAGTCGCTTTGCTTACGTCAAAGTCAAGCTTACTTAAATTTTTTAAAAAATGCAAAAATTAAAAATTTTGTTTTTTCAGTTTATTTAATTGAATTATTGAAGTTTATTTCAGCTATTCCGGCCTTATGAAGGTAATACCAAATATGAAAACAATATTTATTGATTACATTAACCAATCAAATAGATTATTATTTTGAAAAAAACTTTGTGTGTGTGTGTCGCGACAATTTTGGCTTCTCAAAACTATTCCGTGAACACAAAATAGTTGAAAAGTATTGAAGGGAGCAAATACTTTCATACGGTCTCATATTTAAATGAACTTCTTAAATCCTACAATCATGTATAAGATAATGTACTCTTAACTTTGTAGAATATGCCAGCCTCTATAATAACTTTTGTTATTTGCATATGAAATCTACGATACTGTGTAAGAAATCTTAGTTATTTACTAGAATGTACAATCCTGTGTAAGAAAGTGTATTATTTGCTTTAGAGAATACGTCACACTCAATAATATCTTCCCTTATTAGCATAATGAATCTACAGTCGCTCAAAAAAAGTATCCTAACGCTATGGTTAATTACAGAATTCAGAAAAAAATATCTGGCAACGTTTTTTTTTTTTAAATTAGTGATCTGGCAACCTTCGTGTCACGTGATTACAGAATTCAGGAAAAATATCTGGAGCGTGTACAGCAACTGTACACGCTCCAGTTACCGTTCGCAGCAAACTGGAGCGTGTACAGTTACTGCACACGCTCCAGTTTGCTGTGAACGGTAACTGCACACGCTCAATATTTCTGTGAGTGGGCCCACACGATCCAGGTTTTTGTGAGCTCACACGATTCAATGTGCTGTGCACATTAACCGCAACCGCTCCAGTTTGCTGTGAATGGTAACTGCACACGCTCAATATTTCCGTGAGTGAACCCACACGATCTAGGTCTTCGTGAGCTCACACGATCCAATGTGCTGTGAACATTAACCGCAAACGCTCCAGTTTGATGTAAACGGTAACTGCACACGCTCAATATCTCTGTGAGTGGGCCCACACGATCCAGGTTTTTGTGAGCTCACACGATCCAATGTGCTGTGAACATTAACCGCAACCGCTCCAGTTTGCTGTAAACGGTAACTGCACACGCTCAATATTCTGTGAGTGTGCCCACACGATCCAATGTGCTGTGAACATAAACCGTAACCGCTCCAGTTTGCTGTGAACGGTAACTGCACACGCTCCATGTTCATTGCATTATATATTCATACGCATTATATATATTAAAAAAAGTATCCGAACACTATGGTTGATTACAGAATTCAGAAAGAATATCTGGCAACAGCTTTTTTAGAAATTAGTGATCTGGCAACCTTCGTGACGTGACATGACACGGTTGCCAGATCACTAATTTCTAAAAAAAGCCGTTGCCAGATATTCTTTCTGAATTCTGTAATCACATATTTTTTGAGCGACTATACAATCTGTGTTTAAAAAAGCGTTAGTTATTAACTAGAATCTACGATCTTGTGTAAAAAAATCTAATAGTTACTTACTGGCTCTTGCCGGTAAGTAACTATTAGATTTAAAGAAATATATTATTTAAAATATAATAATTTTTAAAAAATTATTTAAAATTTTTACTAAAAAAATATTATTTAAATAATAATTTTAAATAATATTTTGTTTATCAACATTTGAAATTGTCTTTTGTTACTACGATTACGGTTACTCTCTCGATAGCGATGGAATAAATTCCGTTCTCATTAAGCTTACTGGAATTTAATTAATTAAACGATAAAACGTCATTGCTTTCAAATCTTCGCTTATTCGTATTCTTCCGCAAAAAAGGAGAAAGAATCTGAATCAGTGGCGACCCGACCAAAAATGAATCCTTCTGTGTTTCTTTCCATTAATCGAAATTCAGGTATTGAAAAGAATGAATAATACAAATACTTAAAGAAAGAACTTGCGAGAGAGAGAGAAAAGAACTAATTCCTCTTTTCAGTCAATAATTTGCTATCTTGTTATCTTTCAGTATTTGACTGAAGAGAGAACAGATTACTCGAGCGCTATTTTTTCGTTGTTCAGCATCAAATTAAATGAAAATTACGCTTATGTTCGATACTTTAACGCGATAATTCCTCCCCCCCCCCCCGCCATTTTACGAAAGAGCAAAAATTTAGTAATAAAAGGGGAAAAATTTAACATTTTCTTTTTAAAAAAACGGAATTTTTATCAGCGAAAGATTTAGCGGAGAACGGGGAAAAGGAGTTTGCATTAATCAATGACATCATTCTTTTCTCTTCCCGTTTTCTTTGTCTAAGAGATTCTGTTCGATTAAAACATTTCAATGAGCCACATTAACTAAAGAACCAAGTAATGTGGGAAGAAAAATAGCAGCCATTATCATTAATCACCTGAGAATCGAAAGAAGCGTTTCTCTATGCTTTGCAAAGAGAAAAAGTTCTTACAACTTCGGAACAAATTAATCACTCAAAATGAAACAAATGGTAATGTTTTGCGTTCTCATTTTAATTCTTTTTCTTTTTCCGAGTCGTTACAAATTGATAAAATTCCTCTTCGAACAATCCCGTGTGTTTGGGTTTTTTTTTTACCTCTGAGCAGCACTTTTGAAAACACAATGGGCTAAATTGCCAGGTCACAAGGACCCCGAGGGCTCAGAGAAGGTTGGGGGAGGGGACCCAACCTTGGGAGACAGATGGTAGCCTCCCGTCAAGGCCATCCAGCGTGATCTTTAACGTGCACAGGGTATGGCTCTCCCGCACACGGAGCCACGGCTTAACGTCCCATCCGATGGACGGCGGCTTTTCCAAGTCCATCGGTGTCCCCTACTGACCATGGGCAGGGCGGGCAGTTTTGCGGAGATAATTCTCAACGCTGACCCAGTTGGGACTCGAAAATGGCCAGGTCACAAGGACCCAAGAGCATAGAGAAGGTTGAGGTGAGGGGACCCACTGGACATCAGACAGATGGTAAACTCCCGTCAAGGTCATCCAATGTGCTCTTTTATGTACACAGGGTATGGCTCCCCTTGCACACGAAGGCAAGACTTAATGTCTCATTCATAGAAGGTGACCTTTCCAAACCCGTCGGTGTCTCTTTCCTCACTGAGCACAAGGTAGAGGGGGAGTTAATGCAGAGAATTCTCAACATTGAGACACAGTTGGGACTCGATTCTGGAACTGCAGATTACGAGCCTGGAGCGCTACTGACTGAGCACTGCTCTTCCACCTTGCTCACGGGGGATACAATATGAAAAAAGTTCAAAGTTCTGTTTCATTTGGTTGAATTAAGCAAAGATTTTTATTGTAGCTAGGCATAAACTGGAAGGAGTGCTGTGTACCAATCCCTAGTGATGATGCGCAGAACCGGCCAGGTCTAGCACCTAATGTCCGACCCCGCCATCTGGTGGTGCACGCCATTAGTACCTTTCAAAAGAGATTCTCTTTTGGAAGGGAACGGAAATGGTCGGCTGCCAGCTCAGTATGGCCTACTGATCTGGTCATCTAAAAAAATCTAATACATACATTTTTCTTTTTTTTTTCAACCCTGCTGAGGAGTGGTCATCTTCACAAGGTCCTGGTGCTGACCATTTATACCTATTAGACTGGAATTGTTTATGGATTTGAGCTTGATTATTGATCCTGGACTTGCTGAACTGGTGGGCCTCTGTTGAGGGAGAATCTGCCTCTGTGTTTTCTGTCTGCTTCTGGGTTGCCAGCCCTAAGTGAACAGAGGCATGGGATACCTTATATCAGCTGGTGGATAATCCTAATCAGAGGCCATCGCAGGTACCTGAACCTTACTTAGCTAGTTGGGCATCGTCAAGACTAAAATGGAGTAATGTGTCTCAGGCAGACCATATGGCTCTTGAAAAAGTCCACTTGAAAAGGTGGTGCCTGATGTTCCTGCCAGCATCGGTGACTTCAGCCTTTAGCGGAGGAGGAATAGGTCTTTGCCCCATGCCTATGATCAGGGGGCTCTTTGATATTGTCGGCCCTACCTATCTTAATAAACCTAGTTTTTTAAAATATCCTACTCATCATTTTCTCTCTGCAGGAACGTGGAACGTGAGGACATTATATAGAGATTATTCTCTTGATGTCCTCATGCAGGAATTCCAGCGCTATAACCTAGATATTCTAGACTTGCAAGAGAACAGATGGACAGGTAAAGGTGAGATACTTAAAAATATCTTTAAATTTCTTTTTACAGGGAGGGTTGGGTTGTTTTACCTCTTAGCGGCACTTTTTGCACACCATGGGCTAAATGGCCAGGTCACATGGACCCCAAAGGATCAGAGAAGATTGGGGGAGGGGACCCACTGGAACAGCTGTTGGGAGACAGGTGGTAGCCTCCCGTCAGGGCCATCCAGCGTGTTCTTTAACGTGCACAGGGTATGGCTCTCCCGCACACGGGGCCACGGCTTAACGTCCCATCTGACTGACGACGGCCTTTCCAAGCCCATCGGTGTCCCCTACTGACCGTGGGCAGGGCGGGAATTTGGCGGAAATAAATCTCAACGCTGACCCAGCTGGGACTCGAACCTGGGAACTACAGATTACGAGCCTGGCGCGCTACCGACTGAGCCACCCCCGCCCCTCAGGGAGGGAGGACGGAAAGCATCACCAAGGCGTGGGTCTGCTACTCAGCAAACATGCTAGTGATGCTCTTCTAGGATATGAGTGCATTAATGAAAGGTTTCTTACAGCAAAATTTCACACAAGCATTAAAGACTTGAATGTTATCTGCTGTTATACCCCACTGAGGATGCTGATGAGGATGAGAAGGATAGGTTTTACAGACAACTTCACGATATTTTGAATTCTGTCAAGGAAGGAGATATTACCCTTTTTCTAGGTGACTTCAATGCCAAAGTTGTTACTGACTCTGACCTTTGGGGAGGAGTAATAGGCCCTTTTGGTATTGGTAGCTGCAATGGGCAGCGTCTCCTGCAGGTAAGTAAACTCAATGGATTCAGAATAACTAACACTTATTACAAACACCATGACATACATAAATACACATGGGTTTCACCTGATGGGCTGCATAAGAATATGATTGATTACATATTAATTAACAGCAAATAGGGGAGCTGAAATTGGATCTGACCATTACCTTGTTAAAAGTGTCTTGCAACTTAAACTTAGAAAGTGTTGTGCTAAAATTAAAAAATTTACCTTTAATATTGAAGCTCTGAAAGACCCTGTTATAGCTAAAGCTTACCATGATAGGTTACATAGTCATTATGACAGTCATGGTTTGCTTACTACTGAAGTTGAGGAAGAATGGGGCCATTTTAAACAGGCTTTTTTGGAAACTAACAGTACTCTTTTAGGAAAAAAGGAGCAGAGGAGACAGAATTATTTGAATGATAAGGCGCTTGAGCTTATTTCAGAAAGAAGGAACTGCAGGATTGTCCTTAATCAGCACCCTATAGTCCTAATAGAAAGGATTACAGAGAGCTTAATAAACATGTAAAGGATCAGTTAGCTACTGATAAGAATCTTTGGCTTGATGGCTTGGCTGACAAAGCTGGGGAAACAGTTAGGCAGCACAACAGCAGAGAGCTATACCAGATAGTTAATGTTTTATGTGGTAGAAAACGGCAGGCATACAAGGATTGAAGGATAAACAAGGTAAGGTTATAGAAGGGGAGAATTCTGTCATTGCTAGGTGGGCTGAGCATTTCAGTGATGCTCTTTCTAAACAATGTGGTTAGTTCTACTCCTATTGTTTGTAATGATGATACGGTGATTTGTAACGATGATTGGTGGCTTTAATGTTAGCCCTATAACACAATCTGAGGTTATTTTGGCTTTTTCTAAACTTAAACTTCATAAATCCCGAGTGGTAAATGAAATTACTACAAAAATGCTTAGAGCTGGGAATGTTTCGGTTACCACTTGGATGAATGAAATTTTGAATATCTTTTATGATAAAGGCATGGTTCCTTAAGATTTTACCAGAGCTATTATTATCCCTATTTTCAAAAAAGGTGATCGCAGTTCTTGTGATAACTATAGGGGTATCAGCCTACTCTCTGTTCCAGGGAAAGTTCTTTACATGATTGTGCTTAATAGAATTAAGAATCTGGTTGACAGTCAATTGCGTGATTAGCAATGTGGATTCAGAAGTGGTAGGGGATGTGTGGATCAGATATTTTCACTTAGGCAGATTCTTGAGAAATGTTTAGAGTTTCAGAAACCTTTGGTTGCTAGCTTTGTTGATTTCAAAAAGGCTTTCGACTCTGTTGATCGTCATAATTTGTGGTTGATTGTGAGATCATATGGTATACCTGACAAGTTAGTTGACATAATGAAAGCTCTCTATAATAACACCGAGTCGTGTGTGAGAGTTGGTAATACTTGTAGCAATTGGTTTAGCATTACTTCTGGTGTTCGACAAGGGTGCGTTTTGTCTCCTTTTCTCTTTAGCTTGGTTATTGATTACGTTATGCGAAATTCACTTCAAGGGAAAGATTTTCGCCTTAAATGGACTGGAGATACGAAAATTTCTGATTTAGATTATGCTGATGAATTAGCCCTTTTGGCAAATGATGTTGATGAGATGAACTCTTTTATTCGAACTGTTGATGAGACTGGTAGTAGAATAGGTTTGGTTATAAACAGAGAGAAAACTAAAGTGATGAAAATTGGTCAGGCAGGCTGTGATTCAGTTAATCTGAATGGTTGCAGTCTTGAGCAGGTGTCACAGTTTAATTATCTTGGGAGCTATGCAACTGATAATGGTGATGTGCGGCATGAGATTAACAGACGAATAGGGATTGCTGCCGGGACCTTTAAGAATCTATGGAGAGTGTGGAGAAATAGGCGTATACACCTAAAGACTAAAATTAGGCTGTATAATAGTTTGGTTCTTTCTAGGGTTAGTTATGGTAGTGAAACTTGGACGCTGTGTAAACAAGATAACAGGAAACTAGATGCTTTTGATTCCAGATGCTTACGCAGTATCTTGGGCATTAGGTGGTTCAACTTTGTAACTAATGATGAGGTTAGGCAAAGGAGTTTGCAACCTTTTTTAAGCAGCATATTGTGCAGAGAGAGAGACTCCGTTGGTTTGGCCATGTTGCCCGTATGAATAATTATAGATTGGCGAATAGGGTTATGAACAGTGTGTCTAGAGGCCTCAGAAGGAAGGGGAGACCTAGGATGCGGTGGGCAGGCAATGTCAAACAGGACCTTGTTATAATTGGTGTGCAGTGGCCGGATGCAGCAGATGTAGCTCAGGACAGATATGCTTGGAGAATTAAACTGCACGGTCTGGTTGGACATCCGTAGCCCATGGCTGCTTGAGGATGATGATGATGATGATGATGACTAGCATTTCTAAATAAAGTGTTAATTTCTTAATTTTTCTGCTCCTTGTCAAAATATAAAGCTCATTATATTTGTTTTCTTTACAAAAAAAAATAAAAATTATGGAGATGAAAAAAAAGGGTTAAATAATATTTTGACAATTTTTTTAGAGTCAGCATTTAGTCAGAGGCAGGTGAAAGACCAAGTAAATGAACTGATTGACAAAAACTAGTGATCTGGCAACCTTCGCGTCACGCGTCACGTGTCACGAAGGTTGTTGGGTTGTTTTACCTCTGAGCGGCACTTTTTTGCACACCATGGCCAGGTCACATGGACCCCGAAGGCTCAGAGACGGTTGTGGGAGAGGACCCACTGGAACAGCTGTTGGAGACAGATGGTAGCCTCCCGTCAAGGCCATCCAGCGTGTTCTTTAACGTGCACGGGGTTTGGCTCTCCCGCACACGGGACCACGGCTTAACGTCCCATCCGACGGACGGCGGCCTTTCGAAGCCCATCGGTGTCCCCTACTGACCGTGGGCAGGGCGGGGAATTTTGCGGAGATAAATCTCAACGCTGACCCAGCTGGGACTCGAACCTGGGAACTACAGATTACGAGCCTGGCGCGCTACCGACTGAGCCACCCCCGCCCCTGTCACGAAGGTTGCCAGATCACTAATTTCTAAAAGAAATCGTTGCCAGATATTTTTTCTGAATTCTGCAATCAACCATAGTGTTCGGATATATTTTTTGAGCGACTGTAGGTGGTCATATTATTTTGATACTAGATCGTGTGGGCTCACTCACGGAAATATTGAGCGTGTGCAGTTACCGTTCACAGCAAACTGGAGCGTGTGCAGTAACTGCACACACTCCAGTTTGCTGTGAACGGTAACTGGAACGTATATAGTTGCTGTACACGCTCCAGATATTTTTCCTGAATTCTGTAATCACGTGACACGAAGGTTGCCAGATCACTAATTTCTAAAAAAAATCGTTGCCAGATATTTTTTCTGAATTCTGTAATCAACTATAGTGTTCGGATATATTTTTTTGAGCGACTGTATATCTGTCGTACCAACCACAAAGAACGCAGAGTCTGCTGTACATGAATCGCAACTTGTTTTTTCTTTCAATCATTTCCATTTACTTTGATAGTTTTATCTGGTTACATGTCGGTCAATATGAAGAAATCTCAATAGAAATCGGTGTGCAGTTCATAAAAGCTTTCGTTATAAGCAGGGAATTCATTGAGGGGGGCGGGCAAGGGACCATATCCCTCCTCCCCCTTTCAGAATTCTAATAAATGATAACAGAGACAAAAACATTAAATTTATTTATATTTCATGCATTTTTCAAGAAATTTTTGAAAGACCTGTAAAACGGAAGGGTAATATTACCCTGTATTGGGACTGAGGTTCTTGCCCCCCCTCCCCCTCTATATTTTTCTAGATCCAGGCCTGGTTACAAGTGATCTACGTAGGGCAGAACTTCCTTTGAAAGTTTCTTAGGAGACAGCTGAATGAAAATTTCGGGGGGGGGGGGAGGATTATATATGCATACGTATGTGCAGTGTAGTTTACTGACTAAGTGCTAGAAATTCTGATGGCATTACATGAGGCTCATCCACTGAACTAGCATTTGATTCTTGTACATCAGCTGATGTCGATAGTTGAGAAGACGTAAACTAGGTGAAATAATTTTCTTTGATAAATTTCTTGTCTGTCTGCATAACAATGCGTGAAAGAACTACCGCCAAAGTTCAAATATTCATTTCGAAATTCATGCCAATTGCAGGAGAATTCCGGATGCTTGAGTATCTGATAACCAGGAGTTTATTACTTTTTTAAAAAAAACAGAACATTCAAAATAATTCCTGACATCAGGAGCGACGCGGATTGATTAACTCTTGCAACGCCTGTAATCTGATGTTCCAAGGTTCGAATCTTCACTGTGCCTGCTTTGAGATTTTTTCAGTTAACTTCACTTCTGCCTTCCATGAGTAAGGGACCAAAAGTGGGCTTTATAAAGGCTGCAATATGTCCGATCGGACGTTAGGCCGTCACCCCATATACGGGAGACCCTTACCCTCTGACCGAAGGCGCCCTCTGTCTCCTAACAGCTGTCCAGTGGAGGAACACCTCTAACAAAAGGCCAGTGGACGAAACTATGACGTCAGCATAGGTAGTGCCGAGGCCGACGAGATAGACAGGCCACGACACTGAGGTGATCCTCAGCCGTCACGTGATCAACTTAGTCCGGTAGCTGCAAACGCCACTCGATTCATTCGCACAGAACCTTGTATCTCGTTTTTGCAATTTTATTTCGCTTTAATTTTTTCGTATCGACATTAAATCACATGAAAAATTCCTTGTGTAGAATAAATAATGGCTGTATTCTTTTTCCACTTTTTTGTTTAGCCTTTTATATAAGCGAATTTAAATTTGATAGTTAATCTAAAACTAGCTGAAATTCACAAGAAACCTTCTTTCTTCATACCCCCATTTAATCTAATTCTTAAAAAATCAGCAGTTTCCTTAAAAAATTAAAGGCGAATTTTACATCTTTCAAATGCATGCATGAGCCTGAAGCATAACAATGGGAGAACACATTAGTTAATCATGCATAATTTATTTACTGCATAGGATCAGGAAATAAATATGTTAAGACAGAGAAGATTGGTGTTTGCAAAGTCAAAATTAATAGATTATTGTAAATGGCATATTAAGTTCAAGGTACAAAAATTGCCAAATGATATAATTTTGTTTTGAATGACTTGACTAGGGAATTCAAACCTGGGAACTGGATAATAATATTCAAAAGATAATATTGAATCCACAACCAACTTTTTTTTCTTCTTTATAACTATAGAAATGTATTATGTGCTCATATATATCAACATGTATTATATTTCTTTTCGAAAATCTCTAGCTAGCAATCATAGCTAGAAAAAGCAAGCATTATATATTCATATATATATAATACTGTTAAAATACAGTCCCTAAATACAGTCTCAACCTCATAGAGCTGTATTGTCATGTGAAATTCCAGTAAAACTCTTGCTGGCACAGTGGCAGGGGTGGCTCAGTCGGTAGAACGCCAGATTCATAATCTGCTGTTCCCAGGTTTGAATCCCATCTGGGATCTTATCTGTCAATAGGGGACACCGTTGGGTTTGGAAAAGACACCATCTGTGGAATGAGACATTAAGCCATGGGCCCCATACCCTGTGCATGTTAAAGAACACGCTGGATAGCCTTGATGGAAGGCTACCACCTGTGTAGTGTGCTGCCTCCCCTAACCTATCAGCCCTTGTAAACTGACCATTTAGCCCATTGTATGAAAGGAAGTGCCATTCAGAGGTTAATAAAAAACAACTGGTAGACACATAGCAGAAGAAAAACTCCAGTATTCTAATATATATAGTATGTTACTTTACTGAAAATTAAAAAGTGGTGTATGTATTGCATTGTAGATTTTTTTATAACCTTTAGAATGATTTTGTAAATAAAACTTGATTTTCATTAGGTAATGGTTATAAACTGAAAGTCCACTTTCACTACAAGTATTCAGCAATATAAATTAATATCTGATTAATTAAATTTTAATGTTACCATACTATTTTTGAATTTAAGCTTTAAGGACATTATCTGCTATTTCATGGACATAAAAACAACATGAAAATATTTTTTTCTACAAAATAACCAAAAATTAAAGGGTTTGAAAGTTAGAAGAAATTAATTAAATTAGAAAGAAAAATAACTGGTTTTGGGTTCAACAATATCTTTTGGATATTGGTTTTCAATCTGACTATGCCATTAATTAGTAACATCCATTATCTGACCTACATAAAATAATAAATAATCATCCTTTTATTGACATTTTCAATTTCAAAAATTGTGGTCGACATGATATACTCTAAAGACTGATAAAACCTGTTCCTATGGATACATAGTTACTCTATCTAGATATATGAAATATATAAATTATGAATAAGAATACAAGTACAAATGTTGCAGTTCAAACAAGTGGTGATAGCATAATTATGTCTAAACAACTTTTCCCTTCAACGTATAAAACTTATTAGCTCGAAAACAAAAAAGATTGCCAAGAGTTTGTGCAAAGAATATCAAACATGGACGCGACAATTTTTGTACGCTACGACAAATATCTGGTTTGCACCTTATGAAATGAAAAATGCTAGCATTAAGTAATTAACCTGATCATCCACACATTTATAGCAATTTGCAAAAGTATTAAATAGGAGCAGTTAAAATATCAAATACTTAATGCTCTCAACTTCAAAACTAGCGATGTTATGTAAGGGCAGCCATTTTGTTTTGGATCACACCATCATTCAACACGTTGAAACTAGGCCTAAGAGAGCAATGCACTCAAAACACTTTTCAAGCACTAAATAATTACTTTTATCAAACCACTAACTACAGGAAATATTTCATGCTACAAATAATAATAATAATATGGAAAAATGCTCACCTCTTTGGGGTAATCCAAAGGTATTTTTTATGTACACCGATGACCAAAGCAAGCGACTGAAGAATAAACACTTCGTTTCTACGACAATCGGACTGTAACCTCAGACTAAGTTGATCACGTGATATTCCAGTGTCGTGGCCTGTCTTTCTCGTTGGCCTCGAGGTAGTGCTATAATCCAGACATTTCTTATTCATTCATTTCTATACTTATTAGCGGTGTACTTTTATACTAATCTTTATAGTAATTTTACGGATAAATATATATATTAATTACAAGAAAAATTATTCGTGTTTATAACAATTTTCATAACATTGAGAAATGCAAACACTTTCTTTCTAAATAAAGTATATTTATGAATCAGTATTGTTATCAAAATTAGTATAAAAGTGCACTAGTAATAATAATAGAAATAAATACTGTATATAAGTAAAGTCTGGATTATAGAACTACCTATGCTGACGTCACAATTTGGCCCACTGGCCTTCTTTTGTAGGAGGTACTCTTGCCTTTCTCTGAGTCCAGTGACCTTACCATTTAACTCACTGTTTGCAAAGGAAAGATGCTCAAAGATGAAAAAACTTCACCAACTGTTTCATTGGCTTTCCATTTTGTCAAAAATACATTTACACGTGTTAAGACCAGCATGTTTGTTTTTTTAAAATAATGTATATTACAATAGCAACGAAATGAAAATCCGCCTTTTTTGCTTGGCCTTGTAGGTTGGGTTGTTTTACCTCTGAGCGGCACTTTTTTGCACACCATGGGCTAAATGGCCAGATCACAAGGACCCCGAAGGCTCAGAGATTGCGTTGGGTTGTTTTACCTCTGAGCGGCACTTTTTTGCACACCATGGACTAAATGGCCAGGTCACAAGGACCCCGAAGGCTCAGAGAAGGTTGGGGGAGAGGACACACTGGAACAGCTGTTGGGAGACAGATGGTAGCCTCCCGTCAAAGCCATCCAGCGTGTTCTTTAACGTGCACAGGGTATGGCTCTCCCGCACACGGGGCCACGGCTTAACGTCCCACCCGACGAATGGCGGCCTTTCCAAGCCCATCGGTGTCCCCTACTGACCGTGGGCAGGGCGGGGAATTTTGTGGAGATAAATCTGAACGCTGACCCAGCTGGGACTCGAACCTGGGAACTACAGATTACGAGCCTGGCGCGCTACCGACTGAGCCACCCCCGCCCCAAGGCTCAGAGAAAGTTGGGGGATAGGATCCACTGGAACAGCTGTTGGGAGACAGGTAGTAGCCTTCCGTCAAGGACATCCAGCGTGTTCTTTACTGAGCACAGGGTATGGCTCTCCCGTATACAGAGCCACGGCTTAACGTCCCACCCGACGGACGGCGGCCTTTACAAGCCCATCTGTGTCCCCTACTGACCGTAGGCAGGGCGGGGAGTTTTGCGGAGATAAATCTCAACGCTGACCCAACTGGGACTCGAACTTGATAACTACAGATTACGAGCCTGGCGCGCTACCGACTGAGCCACCCCCGACCCTGGCCTTGTAGGCACATCACTTCTAAAGTTTCGCTTAACGTAAAATTTCCATTTTTGTTTTCGGTTTCCAAACAATAGGTTTTTAGAAAAACCACGGAACAATTGGTTTAAAATATACAGGACCGCATCTTGGGGGCCCTTTCCCTTCAGAATGCTAGTAAGGATAATGGCCGCATCTTGGTGGGCCCTTTCCCTTCAGAATGCTAGTAAGGATAATGGCCGCATCTTGGAGCCCTTTCCCTTCAGAATGCTAGTAAGGAAAATGGAAGCCAAAAATTATTAAACTTGTGCATATTTCATGCATTTTTAACGAAACTTTTTAAAAACCTGGAAAACGAATGAGAAAATGTTACATTTCGATGGAAATCAAGTTCTCCCCCCCCCCTTCCCTTATCTTTTTCCCAGATCCGGGCCTGAAAATGTAGAATTTTGGTTTAACAGAAAATGACGCCAACGTTACCGAACTGCATTCATAGGAAGAAATTTGAAATGCTCAGTTGCATTTCAGATGGTTATCTCTAATAGTTTTTGAATAGGAGAGAAAGCATATATTGTACCCTCACATTTCTAGACGTAAACTCTGTCTGAAAATCTGAAATAAAGGAGAAAGAGTCTAAGGAACTTGAGCAAGAAACGTTGTCTAGACAGGAATGCAGACAGAATGCTAGATTGCAGGAATAGCATCTGCTTTCGCAGCCAGGAAATCATTTCTATCATGAGTAACAGTCGACGAGTCGTATGAGGGGAAAAAAGAATCATTCCTCTTGCAAAAGAGACATTTTTTGTTTACGAAAGAGATTTCTGCGAAATATTTGCTGGATGAAAGAGAACTGGTGGAGAAAGAACTTCAGCAGGCAGAAAAGAAGAAAATGCATCTGCTGGGGATTGGCCTCTCTTTTGGGATCGGCCTCTCTTTTGGGATCGAAAGAGAGAAAACATTACCCTCGATGTTCGATACAAGTATAATGGACATAATCTTCATCGTAAAGACAGAAAAAGATTAGAAAAGTTCTTCCAAATGTTTACGCCAAGTGGTACTTAAAAATTGAATGCATAAATAGATGAAAAACAATAGCGAATTTCGAGGGAAAAAAATAGCTCTTCAGATGCTTCATGAATAAAAATAATTCCTCTTTTGGCATGAATACTTAATGTAATGGTGGCAACAAAAAAATCCACGAATTAGGGTGCGTTAACAGAGAAAGCGGTTTGAGCAGTTCAGGGTTATTAACTTTCGTAAACTTTGTAGCCTCTTAAAACATTAATGATGGAATTGGCCTCACAGGAAACTGGAGCTTGTGCGCTAACTGCATGCGCTCCAGTTTTCTGTGAGGTCACTTCCGTTGTTGCTAACGGTTTTGTTTCAAGATGCCAGAAGTTAACAATGCTGAACTGCTTTCCGTGTGACCGTACTCTTATTCTTAATGTTGTTAATGCTGAAAGAGATTTTGGAAGTGTTGGCTTTTTTTTTCCTTTGTCTTCCCCTCCTCTGCTTTCCACTTCTCACTCTGTTATGACAATACGTTAAGCACGAAAGGCAATGTGGAGGAAAATCACGAGAAGAGACAACAGAAGGGAAAGAAAGAGAAATAGAAAGTCATTAAAGAGAAGACAAATAAGAGAGAACATCAAAAAGCAGTTCTCGACAATCTGACAATGAAAGTTAGAAATGTAAACTGCGAAATAATGGACATGACACAAGGGATGGGGAAAACGAGAGGTCTGAGATGAAAATGGGAAAATGAGAAGCTGGATGAGGGAGCAAGTTGTGGGATGAGACAAACTGGAAGGTCCACTGCTTGCACACGTTGCCATCTGTCCACGTGTATGTGCAGGTTGCACAAAGCAAGCGCTGGATGTCTCTTGAACATTAGGGAGAATCTGTCTCTAACTGCTAAATAACAGACTTCATCTTCAAAAGAATCTTTGTACAGAACGCAATCTTTATTTTCTTCCGTAAAAACTTTCGACTTTCTATTTAAAAGTTTTTCTTCTCGTTCGTATGATCGGGTTGGATGATGATGATGATGGCAATGAAACAGATGTATGTAATCTTGATTCAAATAAACAATAAATTTTGTAAGAAAAAAGTCCATTTTTAATCAATTAATAATTTTATAAAACGAGTTAAATTTCTTCTATGCTCCCTATTTTCACTGTATGAAAAGCAACGTATTTGTAAAAAAATGAATTATCAAAATTATTGAAAAGTTACGTTGATGGAAGTGTATGAGTATAAAAAAATTGCACTTGCTTCTTATCTACTGGAATAAAAAACTATTAATCAATTGTTCTTACTAATCTTCTCAACCAAAAGAGTACAGTAGCTCAAAAAAGTATCCGAACACTATGGTTGATTACAGAATTCAGAAAAATATCTGGCAGCGATTTTTTTTAGAAATTAGTGATCTGGCAACCTTCGTGTCACGTGATTACAGAATTCAGGAAAAATATCTGGAGCGTGTACAGCAACTGTACATGCTCCAGTTACCGTTCACAGCAAACTGGAGCGTGTGCAGTTACTGCAACCGCTCCAGTTTGCTGTGAACGGTAACTGCACACGCTCAATATTTCTGTGAGTGGGCCCACACGATCCAGGTTTTTGTGAGCTCACACGATTTAATGTGCTGTGAACATTAACCGCAACCGCTCCAGTTTGCTGTGAACTGTAACTGCACACGCTCAATATTTCCGTGAGTGAGCCCACACGATCTAGTATCATAATAATATGACCACCTACAGTCGCTCAAAAAGTATCCGAACACCATGGTTGATTACAGAATTCAGAAAAGATACCTGGCAACGATTTTTTTTAGAAATCAGCGATCTGGCAACCTTCGTGTCACGAAGGTTGCCAGATCGCAGATTTCGAGCTGATTCTCGCTGATTAGTGTGGCCTACTGATCTGGACAACTATGGCTACTTTTCTTTTTTTTCTACCCTGCTGAGGAGTGGTCAACCACACAGGGTCCTGGTGCTGACCATATAAACCCACTGGACTGGACAAATATATGGCTCTGAGCTTGATTATGGATCCTGATTTTGTTGTATTGGTGGGCTTCTGTGGAGGGAAAATCTTCCGCTGTGTTTTCTGTTTGTTTGTGGGTTGACAGCCCCAAGTGACTAGATTCACAGGATATGTTTATCAGCTGGTGGATAATCCTGAGCAGAGGTCATCGCAGGCACCTGAACTCTTTGCTTCTATTGGCATCGTCAAATTCTACATTGGAGGAAGTCTCCCAGTATAGATGGCTGAACAATGTGGTTAGTTCTATTCCCATTGTTTGCAATGATGATAGATGCATTGGTGGCTTTAATGTTGGCCCTATAACACAATCTGAAGTTATTTTGGCTGTTTCTAAACTTAAACTTCATAAATCCCCAGGGGTAGATGAAATTACTACAGAAATGCTTAGAGCTGGAAATGTTTCGGTTACCACTTGGATGACTGAAATTCTGAATATCTTTTATGATAAAGGCATGGTTCCTAAGGATTTTACCAGATCTATTGTTATCCCTATTTTCAAAAAAGGTGATCGCAGTTCTTGTGATAACTATAGGGGTATCAGCCTACTCTCTGTTCCAGGTAAAGTTCTTTCCATGATTGTGCTTAATAGAATTAAGAATCTGGTTGACAGTCAGTTGCGTGATGAGCAATGTGGATTCAGAAGTGGTAGGGGATGTGTGGATCAGATATTTTCACTCAGGCAGATTCTTGAGAAATGTTTAGAGTTTCAGAAACCTTTGGTTGCTAGCTTTGTTGATTTCAAAAAGGCTTTCGACTCTGTTGATCGTCATAATTTGTAGTTGATTGTGAGATCATATGGTATACCAGACAAGTTAGTTAACATAATGAAAGCTCTCTATAATAACACTGAGTCGTGTGTCAGAGTTGGTAAGGCTTGTAGCAATTGGTTTAGCATTACTTCTGGTGTTCGACAAGGGTGCATTTTGTCTCCTTTTCTCTTTAGTTTGGTTATTGATTATGTTATGCGAAATTCACTTCAAGAGAAAGATTTTGGCCTTAAATGGACTGGAGATACGAAAATTTCTGATTTAGATTATGCTGATGATTTAGCCCTTTTGGCAAATGATGTTGATGAGATGAACTCTTTCATTCGAGCTGTTGATGAGACTGGTAGTAGAGTAGATTTGGTTATAAACAGAGAGAAAATTAAAGTGATGAAAATTGGTCAGGCAGGCTGTGATTCATTTAATCTGAATGGTTGCAGTCTTGAGCAGGTGTCACAGTTTAATTATCTTGGGAGCTATGTAACAGATAATGGTGATGTGCGGCATGAGATTAACAGACGAATAAGGATTGCTGCCGGGACTTTTAAGAATCTATGGAGATTGTGGAGAAATAGACGTATACACCTAAAGACTAAACTTAGACTGTATAATAGTTTGGTTCTTTCTAGGGTTAATTATGGTAGTGAAACTTGGACACTGTAAACAAGATAACAGGAAACTAGATGCTTTTGATTCCAGATGCTTACGCAGTATCTTGGCATTAGGTGGTTCAACTTTGTAACTAATGATGAGGTTAGGCAAAAGAGTTTGCAACCTCCTCTGAGCAGCATATTGTTCAGAGAGAGACTCCGTTGGTTTGTCCATGTTGCCCGTATGAATAATTATAGATTGGCGAATAGGGTTATGAACAGTGTGCCTAAAGGCCTCAGAAAGAAAGGGAGACCTAGGATGCGGTGGGCAGACAATGTCAAACAGGACCTTGTTAGAATTGGTGTGCAGTGGCCAGATGCAGTAGATGTAGCTCAGGATAGACTTGCTTGGAGAACTAAATTGCACGGTCTGGTTGGACCTCCGTAGCCCATGGCTGCTTGAGGATGATGATGATGATGTTCCACCATATTTCCTCAACGAAAGACGAAAGGAATTTTTGATGAGATTTTTGATTGAAAAGATTTTTTGAAGACGCCCCGGGGGCGGTTTTCAAAAAGCGATATTCGAATTTCGAGAATGTATTATGTTATTCAAAAGAAATGTTGAGAGAACTGTTTAGAAGAGAACTAGAGGTACAGTCGCTCAAAAAAATATCTGAAAACTATGGTTGATTACAGAATTAAAAAAGAAAAAAAATATATCTGGCAACGATTTTTTTTAGAAATGAGTGATCTGGCAACCTTCTTGTCACGTGACACGAAGGTCGCCAGATCACTAATTTCTAAAAAAAATCATTGCCAGATATTTTTTCTGAATACTGTAATCAACAATAGTGTTCGGACACTTTTTTGAGCGACTGTAGATGGTCTTATTATTTTGATACTAGATCGTGTGGGCTCACTCACGGAAATATTGAGCGTGTGCAGTTACCGTTCACAACAAACTGGAGCGTGTGCAGTAACTGCACACGCTCCAGTTTGCTGTGAACGGTATCTGGAGCGTGTACAGTTGCTGTACACGCTCCAGATATTTTTCCTGAATTCTGTAATCACGTGACACGAAGGTTGCCAGATCACTAATTTCTAAAAAAAAATCGGTGCCAATATTTTTTTGAATTCTGTAATCAACCATAGTGTTCGGATACTTTTTTGAGCGACAGTACCATAGGCGCTGCAGGAATATATCTGGTAATTTACTAAATCTCGTACAAATGTTTATGCCATTATCCGAGTTCCAAGATAATTCATAATTTTCGAGGTCACAAGATCATGTTTGTGCAATTTGCTGAAAATATTTTATAAAATAGTTTTAGCAGTATATGTGTGTTGTATCATGAGAAATTATTTGTGCAATTTTCCGAGTCAAGGGAAATATTGTTGCAATTTGTTGAGACGCGGGAACATGATTTTTGGGTCGCGAGAGGAAATTTGTGCAGTTTTTCAAAGTAGCGGAGAACATTATTTTTGCAGTAATAAAGCGGTTATGACCACATGTATAATATGCTAGCGGTTATGACGCCTCGCTTGCTTCTAGGAGACGTGGGTTCGAATCCTGCTCAGATAAACCAAATTTGTTTTCAGCTAATTATTTCAAATGCTTTGCAGTTTGCTGTGTCGCGAGGAAATATTTGTGTAATTTTTCGAGTCGCAGGACTATCTTTATATAATTTTTCCGAGTACGGAAACTATCTTTATATAATTTTTCCTAGTAGTGGAACTATCTTTATATAATTTTTCCGAGTAGTGGAACTATCTTTATATAATTTTTCCGAGTAGTGGAACTACCATTATATAATTTTTCCGAGTACGGAGATTATCTTTACATAATTTTTCCGAGTAGTGGAACTATCTTTATATAATTTTTCCGAGTACGGAGACTATCTTTATATAATTTTTCCGAGTAGTGGAACTATCTTTATATAATTTTTCCGAGTACGGAGATTATCTTTACATAATTTTTCCGAGTAGTGGAACTATCTTTATATAATTTTTCCGAGTACGGAGACTATCTTTATATAATTTTTCCGAGTAGTGGAACTATCTTTATATAATTTTTCCGAGTAGTGGAACTATCTTTATATAATTTTTCCGAGTGGTGGAACTATCTTTATATAATTTTTCCGAGTAGCGGAACTATCTTTACATAATTTTTCCGAGTAGTGGAACTATCTTTATATATTTTTTCCGAGTAGTGGAACTATCTTTATATAATTTTTCCGAGTAGTGGAACTATCTTTATATAATTTTTCCGAGTACGGAGACTATCTTTATATAATTTTTCCGAGTAGTGGAACTATCTTTATATAATTTTTCCGAGTAGTGAAACTATCTTTATATAATTTTTCCGAGTAGTGGAACTATCTTTATATAATTTTTCCGAGTAGTGGAAATATCTTTATATAATTTTTCCGAGTAGTGGAACTATCTTTATATATTTTTTCCGAGTAGTGGAACTATCTTTATATAATTTTTCCGAGTAGTGGAACTATCTTTATATAATTTTTCCGAGTAGTGGAACTATCTTTATATATTTTTTCCGAGTAGTGGAACTATCTTTATATAATTTTTCCGAGTAGTGGAACTATCTTTATATAATTTTTCCGAGTACGGAGACTATCTTTATATAATTTTTCCGAGTAGTGGAACTATCTTTATATAATTTTTCCGAGTAGTGGAACTATCTTTATATAATTTTTCCGAGTAGTGGAACTATCTTTATATAATTTTTCCGAGTAGTGGAACTATCTTTATATAATTTTTCCGAGTAGTGAAACTATCTTTATATAATTTTTCCGAGTAGTGGAACTATCTTTATATAATTTTTCCGAGTAGTGGAACTATCTTTATATAATTTTTCCGAGTAGTGGAACTATCTTTATATAATTTTTCCGAGTACGGAGACTATCTTTATATCATTTTTCCGAGTAGTGGAACTATCTTTATATAATTTTTCCGAGTAGTGGAACTATCTTTATATAATTTTTCCGAGTAGTGGAACTATCTTTATATAATTTTTCCGAGTAGTGGAACTATCTTTATATAATTTTTCCGAGTAGTGGAACTATCTTTACATAATTTTTCCGAGTAGTGGAACTATCTTTATATATTTTTTCCGAGTAGTGGAACTATCTTTATATAATTTTTCCGAGTAGTGGAACTATCTTTATATAATTTTTCCGAGTACGGAGACTATCTTTATATAATTTTTCCGAGTAGTGGAACTATCTTTATATAATTTTTCCGAGTAGTGAAACTATCTTTATATAATTTTTCCGAGTAGTGGAACTATCTTTATATAATTTTTCCGAGTAGTGGAACTATCTTTATATAATTTTTCCGAGTAGTGGAACTATCTTTATATATTTTTTCCGAGTAGTGGAACTATCTTTATATAATTTTTCCGAGTAGTGGAACTATCTTTATATAATTTTTCCGAGTAGTGGAACTATCTTTATATATTTTTTCCGAGTAGTGGAACTATCTTTATATAATTTTTCCGAGTAGTGGAACTATCTTTATATAATTTTTCCGAGTAGTGGAACTATCTTTATATAATTTTTCCGAGTAGTGGAACTATCTTTATATAATTTTTCCGAGTAGTGAAACTATCTTTATATAATTTTTCCGAGTAGTGGAACTATCTTTATATAATTTTTCCGAGTAGTGGAACTATCTTTATATAATTTTTCCGAGTAGTGGAACTATCTTTATATAATTTTTCCGAGTACGGAGACTATCTTTATATAATTTTTCCGAGTAGTGGAACTATCTTTATATAATTTTTCCGAGTAGTGAAACTATCTTTATATATTTTTTCCGAGTAGTGGAACTATCTTTATATAATTTTTCCGAGTAGTGGAACTATCTTTATATAATTTTTCCGAGTACGGAGACTATCTTTATATAATTTTTCCGAGTAGTGGAACTATCTTTATATAATTTTTCCGAGTAGTGAAACTATCTTTATATAATTTTTCCGAGTAGTGGAACTATCTTTATATAATTTTTCCGAGTAGTGGAACTATCTTTATATAATTTTTCCGAGTAGTGGAACTATCTTTATATATTTTTTCCGAGTAGTGGAACTATCTTTATATAATTTTTCCGAGTAGTGGAACTATCTTTATATAATTTTTCCGAGTAGTGAAACTATCTTTATATAATTTTTCCGAGTAGTGGAACTATCTTTATATAATTTTTCCGAGTAGTGGAACTATCTTTATATATTTTTTCCGAGTAGTGGAACTATCTTTATATAATTTTTCCGAGTACGGAGACTATCTTTATATAATTTTTCCGAGTAGTGGAACTATCTTTATATAATTTTTCCGAGTAGTGAAACTATCTTTATATAACTTTTCCGAGTAGTGGAACTATCTTTATATAATTTTTCCGAGTAGTGGAACTATCTTTATATAATTTTTCCGAGTAGTGGAACTATCTTTATATAATTTTTCCGAGTAGTGGAACTATCTTTATATAATTTTTCCGAGTAGTGGAACTATCTTTATATATTTTTTCCGAGTACGGAGACTATCTTTATATAATTTTTCCGAGTAGTGGAACTATCTTTATATAATTTTTCCGAGTAGTGAAACTATCTTTATATAATTTTTCCGAGTAGTGGAACTATCTTTATATAATTTTTCCGAGTAGTGGAACTATCTTTATATAATTTTTCCGAGTAGTGGAACTATCTTTATATAATTTTTCCGAGTAGTGGAACTATCTTTATACATTTTTTCCGAGTAGTGGAACTATCTTTATATAATTTTTCCGAGTAGTGGAACTATCTTTATATAATTTTTCCGAGTACGGAGACTATTTTTATATAATTTTTCCGAGTAGTGGAACTATCTTTATATAATTTTTCCGAGTAGTGAAACTATCTTTATATAATTTTTCCGAGTAGTGGAACTATCTTTATATAATTTTTCCGAGTAGTGGAACTATCTTTATATAATTTTTCCGAGTAGTGGAACTATCTTTATATAATTTTTCCGAGTAGTGAAACTATCTTTATATAATTTTTCCGAGTAGTGGAACTATCTTTATATAATTTTTCCGAGTAGTGGAACTATCTTTATATAATTTTTCCGAGTAGTGGAACTATCTTTATATAATTTTTCCGAGTAGTGGAACTATCTTTATACATTTTTTCCGAGTAGTGGAACTATCTTTATATAATTTTTCCGAGTAGTGGAACTATCTTTATATAATTTTTCCGAGTACGGAGACTATTTTTATATAATTTTTCCGAGTAGTGGAACTATCTTTATATAATTTTTCCGAGTAGTGAAACTATCTTTATATAATTTTTCCGAGTAGTGGAACTATCTTTATATAATTTTTCCGAGTAGTGGAACTATCTTTATATATTTTTTCCGAGTAGTGGAACTATCTTTATATAATTTTTCCGAGTAGTGGAACTATCTTTATATAATTTTTCCGAGTACGGAGACTATCGTTATATAATTTTTCCGAGTAGTGGAACTCTCTTTATATAATTTTTCCGAGTAGTGAAACTATCTTTATATAATTTTTCCGAGTACGGAGACTACCTTTATGTAATTTTTCCGAGTACGGAAACTATCTTTATATAATTTTTCCGAGTAGTGGAACTATCTTTATATAATTTTTCCGAGTAGTGGAACTATCTTTATATAATTTTTCCGAGTAGTGGAACTATCTTTATATAATTTTTCCGAGTACGGAGACTATCTTTATATAATTTTTCCGAGTAGTGGAACTATCTTTATATAATTTTTCCGAGTAGTGGAACTATCTTTATATAATTTTTCCGAGTACGGAGACTACCTTTATGTAATTTTTCCGAGTACGGAAACTATCTTTATATAATTTTTCCGAGTAGTGGAACTATCTTTATATAATTTTTCCGAGTACGGAAACTATCTTTATATAATTTTTCCGAGTAGTGGAACTATCTTTATATAATTTTTCCGAGTACGGAGATTATCTTTATATAATTTTTCCGAGTAGTGGAACTATCTTTATATAATTTTACCGAATAGCTGGACCATTTTTATACAAAATGCCTAGTAGCGGGACTATCTTTATATAATTTTCTGAGTAGCGGGATTATCTTCATATAATATTTCCGAGTACGGAGACTATCTTTATATAAGTTTTCCGAGTAGTGGGACTATTTTGATATAATATTTCCGAGTAGCTATACTATCTTTATAGAAAATTTCCTAGTAGCAGGACTATCTTTATATAATTTTCTGAGTAGCGGGATTATCTTTATATAGTTTTTCCGAGAACGGAAATTATGTTTATATAATTTTCCCGAGTCGCGAAAACGTGTTTGTGTAATTTGCCTGAGTGTGAGGTGAGTAATACTGAGAACCACTGATTTAAAGTATGCAAAATAATTCCACTCCCCAAGAGAATGGAAAAGCGTTATCAGTGACGCGTTCCTTGTGAAATTGCCACCAGAAAGAAATATAGAAAATTTAAAAATCCCTCTTTATACATGCCCAAAAAAGCACGAAATAAAAATACGCTATCCAATGAATAAATCACTTACTTAAGTCATATTAATTTCAAAAGCACTCCTTAGCTGGTTTCTTTCACCAAACTGAAAAAAGGGTTGGGTTGTTTTACCTCTGAGCGGCACTTTTTTGCACACCATGGGCTAAATGGCCAGGTCACATGGACCCCGAAGGCTCAGAGAAGGTTGGGGGAGGGGACCCACTGGAATAGCTGTTGGGAGACAGATGGTAGCCTCCCGTCAAGGCCATCCAGCGTGTTCTTTAACGTGCACAGGGTATGGCTCTCCCGCACACGGGGCCACGGCTTAACGTCCCATCCGACGGACGGCGGCCTTTCCAAGCCCATCGGTGTCCCCTACTGACCGTGGGCAGGGCGGGGAATTTTGCGGAGATAAATCTAAACGCTGACCCAGCTGGGACTCGAACCTGGGAACTACAGATTACGAGCCTGGCGCGCTACCGACTGAGCCACCCCCGCCCCCACTGAAAAAAGAAAGATGCTGTACGTTGTTATCTTTTATGTTACATGAATTTGAATGACTTAATAATTCGAAATTTTGTTATGATTTATCTCTTTTATTTTATAGGACACAATGAATAAGATCGTTTTCTCCTCTCTATCAGAATAATGAAAAATGATAAATCTCTTTAACGATGTTCGTCCCTTCGTCTGCTCCAGAAGAGTGATTGCCTTCTTTTGGTGCATTTACAAAGAGGCCAAACGGAAGAATGGCAGACCGTTCATTTGAAAAGTTGCCTATACAGAAAGGAAAAAAGAAACCATCTAAAATGAAGGATATACGGGAAATTTAATTTCGTTAAAGTAAATCCAGAAAGTGTACCTTGAGTATTAAGGATCTTTGCGCAAATATACATATATACATTTTCGTAAGATCTGCATCTCATATTTTACGAATAGCCTCGATTTCATATTACCTTTTTAAAATTATCGACCGCGTTGTATCCAAAATTAATTTTAGTTTTTTTTACTCAATCCTGATTGTACAGTCGCTCCAAAAAATATCTGAACACTATGATTGATTATAGAATTTAGAAAAAATTTCTGGCAACGATTTTTTTTTAGGAATTAGTGATCCGGCAACCTTCGTGTCACGTGATTACAGAATTCAGAAAAAATATCTGGAGCGTGTACAGCAACTGTACACGCACCAGTTACCGTTCACAGCAAACTGGAGCGTGCGCAGTTACTGCACACGCTCAATATTTCTGTGAGTGAGCCCACACGATCTAGTATCAAAATAATATGACCACCTACAGTCGCTCAAAAAAGTATCCGAACACTATGGTTGATTACAGAATTCAGAAAAAATATCTGGCAACGATTTTTTTTAGAAATTAGTGATCTGGCAACCTTTGTGTTACGTAACACAAAGGTTGCCAGATCACTAACGTACACAGCCGTCCACATCGTGCAACAGGAAACAAGATTCATCGGACCAGACGATCTTCTTCCTTTCATTCGAGATCCAGTTTTGATGCTCACATATCTATTGTAGGCGCCTTCGATGATGAACCGAGGTCAACATGGGCAGTCGGAGCGGCCTGCGGATACGCAGCCCCATTTCAGCATGGTTCGAAGTACTGTGTGTTGTGACACATTACTCCCGTCACCAGCATTCAAATTACGGGTGAATTGCACCATAGTATCCCTTCTGTTGGCTCGTACCATACGGGATAGCCTTCGCTCACCTCTAGCATCGATAAGCCGTGGTCGGCCCACACCTTGCCAGCGATTCATGGTTTTTCCCTCCTCGGACCACTTTTTGAAGGTACTAACCACTGCTGACCCTGAGCACCCCAAAAGCCTTGCCGTCTCGGAAATACTATGAGCCAGTCGTCTAGCCATTACAATTTGGCCTTTGGCAAACTCACTTAAGTCCGCTGCCTTTCTCATCTGAAGAACAAGAATAACACTGATCAACAGAGCTCAGTATCAGGCGTTACTTATACCGTTTCATGACCTTCACACGCGCCGTCGTTTACCTGCAGTTGCTTCGATTTGTATAAAGAGGCGCTGGTCATAATATTTTGGCTCATCTGTGTATAATCTTGTATTTTCCAAACTGTGAAACGTAAAGAAGTTTCAGATGAGGAGCAATGAAAACTTTTCACTTCTTACTCTTTCTTAAATTTAACCACAAAATCCTGATATCTTTTAAGAATTGCAGTGAAATAAACTGTTGTTTATTATGTAGTATGCAAATTGAGAGTTCTAAGCCACTTTACCAGTGTGGCTGACTGAAGCAAAATCTGTGAATTCCGCTGAAAAGTATGCTACTATGATTCCGTTTTTCGTATTTCGCCTCGTAAAACTGCATAAAATCAAGGAATTGCAGTGGGTTATGAAGCTGTCCTGAAACTATTAACTCCAAAAGTGCAATTGATGACAGAAAAAAAATTTTTCAGAGCCATTCACATATTTTGCTTCAGTTTCCAACAGCCGCAAAATGTAGTAAAACTCTCAATTTTCATATAATTAATTAAGTTAAGCAAAAGGTTGTGAGAAAACTGTGAAGTCTTCGGGATCTTATTGAGGGGTGTGCCAATTTTCCCAGCTTGCCCATTTTAGAGTAAACTAAACAATTTACAGTCGCTCAAAAAAGCATCCGAACACTACAGATTACGAACAACTACAGAATTCAGAAATATTATCTGGCGACGATTTTTTTTAGAAATTAGTGATCTGGCAACCTTCGTGTCACGTGACACGATTTCTGAAAAAAGAACTAAATCACTAATTTCTAAAAAAATCGTCGCCAGATATTTTTTCTGAATTCTGTAATCGACCATAGTGTTCGGACGCTTTTTTGAGCGACTGTAGGTGGTCATATTATTTTGATACTAGATCGTGTGGGCCTACTCACAGATATATTGAGCGTGTGCAGTTACCGTTCACAGCAAACTGGAGCGTGTGCAGTAACTGCGCACGCTCCAGTTTGCTGTGAACGGTAACTGGAGCGTGTACAGTTGCTGTACACGCTCCAGATATTTTTCCTGAATTCTGTAATCACGTGACACGAAGGTTGCCAGATCACTAATTTCAAAAAAAAATCGTTGCCAGATATTTTTTCTGAATTCTGTAATCAACCATAGTGTTCGGATACTTTTTTGAGCGACTGTACCTTATTTTTTAATTCAACAGAGAAGAACATTATCAGAACTACTGAACTTATAAGTGACCGAACCAGGAACTTTTTAAAGCAAGATAGACAAGGAGGTCCGTAACTAAATCCTAGGTACGTGCTAGTATAAAAACACTCTGGCAAAACAAGTGCTTTTCGCACTTTTAAGTTTTTTTTTAGTTTCGCACTTTTAAGTTTTCGCACTTTTAAGTTAGCAAATGTTTATGGTAATAAATAACGGTGAGACTTGGTTCGTGGTTAGAAATATCTAAGAGAGATTTCTGTATAAAAAGTTCAGAACTGGAAATATTTAGCTCTGGATGGTCAAGTGGTTATTTTTCCTTTGCTTCTGATTCAGTCTGTAGAAGAGCGGACGGGATGGCTCAGTCGGTAGCGCGCCAGGCACGTAATCTGTAGTTCCCAGGTTCGAGTCCCAGCTGAGTCAGCGTTGAGATTTATCTCCGCAAAACTCCCCGTCCTGCCCACGGTCAGTAGCGGACACCGATGGGCTTGGAAAGGCCGCGTCCGTCGGATGGGACGTTAAGCCGTGGCCCCGTTTGCGGGAGAGCCATACCCTGCTCACGTTAAAGAACACGCTGGATGGTCTTGACGGGAGGCTACCATCTGTCTCTCAACAGCTGTTCTAATGGGTCCCCTCTCCCAACTTTCTCTGAGCCTTCGGGGTCTTTGTGACCTGGCCATTTAGCCCATTGTGTTTTACCTCTGAGTGGCACGCTCAGAGGTAAAACAACACAACCCAACCCTGTAGAAGAGAATCGGTTAAGAATAACTGAAGATGATCGTTTTGCTGCGAAATTTTACTCAGTTAGTTACTGACCAAAAATGGTTTTTAGAGCTTGTTAAGATACAAAAAGCAAATTCTTCTTCTTTACTTGAAACTTCATGATAACTTGAAGATAACAATTGCAACTCTGCAATAAAAAACACTTTTTGTTTTGTTGGGGTATTTATTATTTATTTTTTTAAATGAAAGTGTTCTACTAGAGCACATTTTTTTTTAATCTGTAATTGTTTGGCGTTCTGTCTTGTATATTTGTATTCTCTCTTTGTAATCCTTGTTCCTTATGACACTTCAGCTATGGGTGCAGATGTGGTTACATCTCCTTCTCCTCCATCTTCTCCTCCGCCTCCTCCTGTGCCTAGGGATGCTACTACTCTCACCGGCGCTCCACATGCATCGGCAATCTTCATAGGAGCTACATTTACAACAGACCCAATGGTGGGCAGCTGATCCAAAGACATCACATTCTCGATGACGTAAATATTCCTGCCAAGCAAGATGCGATGGACAGAATAGGCGTTAGATGAACCGGAATCGACAGAAATTGTGTCAATGCCAACTCCTGACACTTGAGTGTTATCTACGATCCACTGAGCTGCGGAGGCTGAAATTCCAGGAAAAACCTGCCTTTTTAAAAAATTCAGGATTCTGTTACTGTTCGTAAATCCCATATATCTGCTCCTGTCGCCATAGAAACGCCCCCATCCCGTGTAGACGAATAAGAGGGAGTTTGGAAGAAAAGGTCCGTTTTGTTGCACCCATTGCTCCAGATCGGACACGTCCAGTGTGGATGCTGGATTGGAGATCGTCTTGTTGGAGATGTCCACCCGCATCGCCGGGATCCCAATAAGTCTCTGGATCGGGATGTCGGGTACTCGCCATGTTCCGGAACCAATATAGCAGGGAGCGTCGATATGAGTACCGAGATGGGTGCTGGTGGTGATGAGCTCCGTCTGAACTCTGAAATGAAAATTATAAGAGAGGAAAATGAACATGAGAATTCAAAGAAACATCAAAGAATGTTAAATATAAAGCTAATGCACTACCTGCCAAAATATTAGAGAATTTCCGTGTTATGTGAATGCGAATTTAATTTCGAAGCTCCATAACTTCTCAAACATGCGTTGAATGGGAAAATATGACTGAAGATAAATTAAAGACCATAATCAAATCTATTCGAAACTCGATTTTGAACAATAGTCGTTCAGTACAGTCGCTCAAATAAATATTCGAACACTATAGTTGATTACAGAATTCAGAAAAAATATCTGGCAACGTTTTTTTTTTCTGAAATTAGAGATCTGGCAACCTTTCTGTCACGTGACACAAAGGTTGCCAGATCACTAATTTCTAAAAAAAAATCGTTGCCAGATATTTTTTCTGAATTCTGTAATCAACAATAGTGTTCGGATATTTATTTGAGCGACTGTACTTGAAAAGCTATAGAAGCTGGAATATTTATAATAATAAATAATCTTGCTTTTAAAAATCATTTATAATTGTCTAATATTAAAATAATCCTTACGCAAATTTCCAAAATGCCTATTTCATTAGTGGATTGAAACAATACTTATTAAGTTTTAATTAATTCGTGACGTCAATTCTTTTGAAGCATTACTGTTGCGAAACATTCCAGCTACCATAACTCTTTAAATATTGAATGAATATCCTTCAAAAGTCGATATTTAAATAGATTTCTTTATGGTCTCTATCTTCAGTCCCATTCTTCCATTAAATTCATATATTAGAGGTTATAGAGCTTCAAAGTCAGATTCCCATTCACATGACATGGAAATTCGTTAATATTTTCGCATTGCAGTGTACGAAAAGACTGGAATATACGATAATCATTTTGATGAGGAATATACGATATCATTTTGAGAGGAATATAGGCCCACCTCAGGGCACTTTATCATCGGAGTGAGGCTTGGATGAGTCGATAGCTCCCCAGACTCATAACTTAATGTTCCCAGCATCGAATCCCAACTGTGCCTTCATTAACATTTTATCCATTAACTTCTGCCTTCGTTGAAGAAAACACCGAATGGGGGGGGGGGGGGAATATCGCATCCGTCGGATGAGACGTTAAACCGCGGCTCGGTGTGCAGGCGAGCCACATCTTGGACACATTGAAAAGGATGCTGGATGTCTTTGACTTTCATCTGTTTCCTAACAGCTGTCCTGTTCATCCGCCTTCTCCTATCCAGCTGACCCCTCCCCCTCCCTGTGACTTAACCAATAAACCCACTGTATGCAAAAAACAAGTGTCATTCAGAAGTAAAATAATCCGAAGAATCAACTCCATGATTGTTAACCCCTGGAACTGGTAGAATTACAGTTAACACATAACTACATGCTAATGCTATTAGCATAGTGGTGGCCGAGTGGTTAGCACGCTTCGTTACTGATCTAAGGGACCTGGGTTTGAGCCCCGGTGTAAGGCATGGTTGTGTGTGTCATTTTTCTGCTGAGGTCCTGCCATCCTCTCAGATCTCCTACTGTGGCATATAAACTGACAGGCTCCTGTTAGACCTCTGTGACAAGCAGCTGCTTGAGGGGGTATTTATTATTTTTTATTTATACGAAGGAGTATCAAAAAGTAAGTTATACTCGTTTTCTGGACCTGGGTTCGAGCCCCGTGTAAGGCATGGATGTTTGTGTTGTCTTTCTGCTGAGGTCTCTCCTTTCTCACAAATCTTCTCTATGACGTATTAAACTGACAGTCACCTGTCAGATCTCTGTGGCAAGTCGCTTGAGGTGATATTTATTTTTTATTTATTAATATAAAATAATGGTGTAGGGATTCGGCCGCTAGGGCGGAAAGAGAGAGCCAGAATCGCCATTTTGCGGGCAGGGCCTTTCTGCCTAGCCAACAGAGCGCCGGCAGCGAATCCAGTTTGGGGAGCTGGGCGAAGAAAGGCGACAAAAATAGACGTGGCACAGCGACCGTGTCCATATACCATTGGCCGAGACACTCTAACGTCTCCCGAAGAAATATCACGTGACCTCATCTGGCGGGGCATTCGAACTGAGAATGGCGGAATGACAACGAGACCCTCCGCATGTCAGGCGGATTGTCTGTAGCTCGACTAAGCCTTTTGTGGTATGGTAGCTCGACTAAGCCAGCGACTGACTGTACCGGGTGGGCAGTCACTGTTTGTATATGTAAATATACAAACAGTGACAGTATAAAGTGTAAATTGTGTAAATAAATGTATATATGAGAAAACACTTGAGTTTGTGTACATCGGTCACCTAGGTAGATCATCCTGACAAGATAATGATAACTATCCTTCTCCGCACCTCTCACACACGGTCAGAAAAAAACAACCCAGCCCAGACAGGTAGAGAAAAAGCTTGTCTGCAAATAGTTTCAATCAAAAGGCACACATTTGTAATTTATGCGGCAAAGGGTAGTAATTTTTGTTTTACTTACGATATATGTGTCACTAAAAATACTACTTAAGATATATGTGTCACTAAAAATACTACTTAACTACGTAAGATATATGTGTTACTAAAAATTTAAATTCTCAAAACCTACAGAAAATCTTAAAAGAAAGGAATTAATAAGCAATCCAATTGTAAAAATTCAATAATTGAAATATAATGAATTTTCACAAATGGACCCCGAGATTTTCCAGTACGCCACTGTATCCAATAATTTGTTTGATTTGCGACCTTTAATGTCGGCTTTACTTATTTATAACCAGTGACTGAGAAGAAGACGAGACCAATGCAACTCACCTTGTCCTTGAGAAAAGTGAAAGAGGAGATCTGAGGATTTTGAAAATGCCGAAACTTGTTCTCCCCGGTGACGACCTTCTGAAGTCATAGGTCATGTCCAGCAGACTCTGAGCAACGGTAGATGCAGGAAAGATGATGAAAATGATGAGGATGAAAGGGATGCCTGGATGAAAGGATGAGATCCACATCATCGTTGTCGATGCTGTTAACTGCTGGTGAGAAAAAAATATTAAGGTATCTTGTTACGCGATTCGGTTTTTGTTTCACTTTAAAAGGTGGTTATTTTTAATCAGTGAACAGAGTTGAAAATCGTAACTTAGATTTACTAGATTCTTGATATGTTGTGGTACAGACCCGAATGTAGAAAAAAAAATTGAAAGGGGTGGCCAAGTGACTCGATCGGGGGAAAAAGTAAGAGGGAGAGGGGGGAGGGGGGAAAGAGACTAGAATTCCATAACATTTTGCCCTCCGTTTTAGGTCTTTAAAAATGCATGAAATATACATGTTTAATCAGTTTTTACCTCAGTTGCCCTTATAAGCATTCTCAAAGCCCCCTCTCCCCCTGATCCGACCCTGGTGGACAGAGATCATAACAAATCACGTTCCATTTGCTTCTGGAAGAACGAACAATAGTTACATTCCTGCTGGTCCCTTTTGAAATTTCGGAATGCCCCCAAATTTTCATATTATTCATAAGCATCAAACTTAAATTCCAATAAAACTTTTCTTGGATGGAAGGGTATTTATAGAAAAGCTTAGTTGTTTTTTTTTTTTTTTTTTTTTTTTTTTTTTTTGGGGGGGTTCTTTTAAGGGAAAACGCAGCAGACCCAACATTGTTTTTGCTAATGTTTTTGTTTTAAAACGCCAGAAAGTTTGTAAATGTTAATAATGTTAAACGTTCAAACGGCTTTTTATGGGGCAATAACAGTTTTCTGGCAGTATTTGTTTACTTTGCTAATGAAAATCATCTTCGTGTTTAAAGGAAGGCTCCAGATTTCAAGATCCTATTGTAAGAAGAAGTTGCAAGTTGCTAACAACGGAACAAGTGGCGAAGAATGACGTGTGGAGATACAATTAGCGTCATTTGCATGATAAATGTTTTAAGCAAACATAACTTGCGCATATGGCCGCGTGCATGAGCCGGAAGTCTGCTGTGTATGAGATTTAAATTAAGTTAAATGCTCTTTCTACGAACGAGTTATTTTTATGGCTTTTTTGCTTAACTTGGATATTTTCATGCAAATAATTGTAAGAGATTACTTTCCTAGAAAAGGAAATAAGAGAGACCTTCACAAAAGAAACTTAAATTTTAGTGCTCAAATTTCGTTTTAACAATCAGATACACCAGACCGTCTTAGAACTGATATGCAATACCTACTGTACTTGTAGTTTCATCAGCAATTTGTTATAAGCTTTCTGTAAATGTATACCAACTCTTCATGAAACTAGAGGGGGGCTCAGTCGGTAGGGCGCCAGGCTCGTAATCTGCAGTTCCCAGGTTCGAGTCCCAGCTGGGTCAGCGTTGAGATTTATCTGCGCAAAATTCCCCGCCCTGCCCACGGTCAGTAGGGAACACCGATGGGCTTGGAAAGGCCGCCGTCCGTCGGATGGGACGTTAAGCCGTGGCCCCTGTGCGGGAGAGCCATACCCTGTGCACGTTAAAGAACACACTGGATGGCCTTGACGGGAGGCTACCATCTGTCTCCTAACAGCTGTTCCAGTGGGTCCCCTCCCCCAACCTTCTCTGAGCCTTCGGGGTCCATGTGACCTGGCCATTTAGCCCATGGTGTGCAAAAAAGTGCCGCTCAGAGGTAAAACACCTAACCCAACCCATGAAACTAGGGCTACCAAGGTCAACATATAACACAAGCTTCATTCATGAAACACTGAACAGCAATCAAAATTCACGGTCATGGCTTGGGACTTTTTTTTTTTCAGTTACTTTATTTCACTTCATTGAACATTTTAGAGGTAAACTTCCTTTGGACAAAGCCGCAGGATATGTGTAACCCAGTTGAACAGTAATTCTTCTCCACTATGGGGAAGAAACTGTCGAGCCACATCGACTGACCTTGACTCCGAACGGTCGGTACTCTAAATGAACTTTTTCAGACAAGAAACGTTTTTTTTTGCCGAATATTGCGACTAATTACTAAATAAAAAAAGGCATCGACCTTACAATTGCACTTTACGGATCAACATTCTGTGTGTTTAAATTTCAAATTCCATACACTCGTGTGTTTTTTTAAGACAGTGTGACTAAGAATGTATTATTATTTTTGCGATTCTTCTTTCCCTTTTCAACAAATGTGATTTAATGTTCCACGTTGAAATTCAACAGATTTATAGCATAACACATTACTTCATGAGAGAGACTTCATTCAATTTGCAATATCCTTTCCTGTAAAAAAACTCTCATTTCTTGCAAAAGAATACACTCAGCGGCCACTTTCTTAAGTGCAGTTCCATGTTATGCGAATAATAAGTAACTCAGATATAGAACTCAGTAACTTCTTAAATAAGCCTTTTATGAAAAATGTGACTGAAGATAATTTAAAAATCTCAATGAAATCTATTTAAATCTCGAATTCTAACAATATTCTTTCGTTATTTAGAGAGTTATGGAAATTGGAATATTTGACAGCAGCAATGCCAGTTTAAATAATTGTAAGAATGTTTTTAGCAGTTTGCATAATAATTATAATTTTTACAAAAATTTGAATTATTTTTTGCAAAATGATGTAATTTGCTAAATATTTTAGCTTCCATAACTCTTTAAATACTTAACGCATATTGTTGGAAAAACGAGATTTAAATAGATTTCATTCAGATCTTTAAATTATCTTCAGTAGCATATTTTTATTTTCACAAAAAGCTTATTTAAGAAGTTACTGCGTTCTGCACGTGACATGTAACTATGCCTAATAAAGGGGCATCTGAGAGTATTTTTCAGGCACTTAATAATTTTTCATTTATTAATAAAAAATGGCAAGGTTGGTTACAGGCCAAAAGGACCAGGATTAGATATCGACGTTTGTGTGTAGTCTTTCTACTGCGGTTTCGTCTTCGTCGCAGATCCTGACAGACTCCTGTCAGATTTCTATGGCAAGCAGCTGTTTGAGTGGCGTTATTTATATATATATACATATACCGTGGCCGAGTGATTAACGTGCTTTGTTACTGATCAAAGCGTTGGGTTAGTTTACCTATGAGCGGCACTTTTTTGCACACCATCGGCTAAATGGCCAGGTCACAAGGACCCCAAAAGCTCAGAGAAAGTTGGGGGGAGGGGACCCACTGGAACAGCTGGTAGCCTCCCGTCAAGGCCATCCAGCATGTTCTTTAACGTGCACAGGTATGGCTCTCCCGCACACGGGGCCACGGTTTAGCGTCCCATCCTACGGACGGCGGTCTTTCCAAGCCCATCGGTGTCCCCTACTGAGTGTGGGCAAGACGGGGAATTTTGCGGAGATAAATCTCAACGCTGACCCAGCTGGGACTCGAACCTGGGAACTACAGATTACGAGCCTGGCGCTTGATCAAAGGGATTTAACATTTTCTCCCAATTTAGAAATTGAAATTATAACAATCATATCTTCTTTTTTTTTTTTCATTTATAGTGTCTAACCATCCATTTTCTATAATCTCATTATTAATTATAACATTTTTTAATCTCCATCTTTATTTATTATTCTCGTAACCTCTTGGGTTCGAACCTCGGATAAGGTATGGACATTTTTGTGTTGTCTTTCTGCTGAGGTCTCGCCTTCCTCACAAATCATCTTCTCTATGGTGTATTAAACTGGCAGGTTCTTGTCAGACCTCTGTGGCAAGCAGCTGTCTGAGGGATAGTTTTTCATTTATTCGTCTTTAAAGAATAGAATGAAAAATACGGTGGCATACTTATAGGAAATGAAGGAAGAGCTAAAAGTACTTTTAGAGCATCAACTGCGCCGTCTCATATTCTTCCATTACTTTCCTTGTTATTACTCACCTTTACTACTGGCGAGCAAAAATTTATTATTTCAAAGTTATTAAAAATGAGTAAAAATCTGAACTTACTTCTGAGCTAATGGAAATTCACTGTAATCCACACTAAGCAGCATTCTGAGTGAATAACGTTCAATAATTATGTCAGCAGTGAATGTTGACATCAGGAGCGAGAAAGTGGGACGTATGTTCTGACGCAGCCCACCCATCCTCCTGGATTAACAACTGGCGGAAATGGAGATATTGAGCGAAAACACATTACCGACAGAGATACACGTTCGTAAAAAGTACTATTGTTTATAATTAGGTCATTATCCAGTTCGCTTGGTTTATTACTCTAACAACAATATTATCTGTTAACTCTTACATGTGTTGGTTTAGGCAGGGATATATTTGGTTTAATTTGCTTAAAAAACACCACATCATTTAAAATAAACGGCCTTTATTTCATTTTAAAGCTTTTAGTTTTTGCTTTATAACTTAGCATAGATAAAATATGCAAATTAATATTTGTTTTCATTCTTTTTTAACACTTGTAGTGAGGGAAGTTCAAAATTTGGCTTTGTTAATTTTCTCCCTTGTAAAACTTTTTCAAAAAATACTTCCTCAAGCAGCTGCTTGCCACAGAGGTCTGACAGGAACCAATCAGTTTAATACGCCATAGGGAAAGCGAGATGAAACAGAAAGATAATAAAACATCAATGCCTTACCCTGCACTAGAACCAGGTTCCCTTAATCAGTTTTAGTTGCGTTAAAATTGTTCGCTGCAGATATGGGAGCATTATTATCTTGTAGTCCGGGACCAAAATTATTCTTGAAACCCCACTTTTTACTAATCAACTAATCCTCTTTGTGAAAAGTCTGCAGTAAATTGATCATTTTGTTTCCCTTAGCGGCGGCTGTGCATAAATGGATATGACACTGGTCATGGGCATCCCTAACTTTATAAATTTTAAAAATATTTTAGAACCTTAGATTCCTAAACTTAAATCCATTGTTTGTAAACTTCTGGTCGTTTCTTAAAATTTCTGGCCTTTTAGATTCTTTATAAATATTTATATTTCTCAATAAATAAATAACAAAAATATTTTTAAAAAATAAAATTAATAATAATAATAATTTTTCCAAACTTTTAAGTTTGAAATTTGTTTTTGAATGAGTCGGATTCTAAGTAGTTTCTGGAATTTTCATTATGTGATTTGTTTCATTGTCTACTGTGTGGAACAATGAAAATGTAAACTACTGCGGTAAGCACACAAATGTGGGTAAACGCAACTGCAGTAGAATCGCCTAGAACGAGGGGGGAGGTTCTAAGGAGGCTAATTCCCCTTGAACTGCTGTTAACCTGAATGGAGTTGAAAAAATATTAAAAATAAAAAAAAAATACCCCCACAAGCAGCTGCTTGCCACAGAGGTCTGACCTCTGGGCAAGACCTCTGGGCAAGTTCCACAGAGGAACTGACCATCTAGAGCCTGTCAGTTTATATGCCAAAGTAGAAGATCCGAGAGGATGGCAGGACCTCAGCAGAAAAACGACACACACACATCCATGCCTTATCGGGGGCTCGAACCCAGGTCCCTTAGATCAGTAGCCAAGCGTGCTAACCACTCGGCCACGGGACGGCGAAAAAATATTAATTATACATATATTACACGCATTTTTCAGATTATTCACACTACTCAACTGGAGATAAAAATTTATATCTGAACGGCGATCCAGTCACATCCCCCCACCTCCAGTTTCAATATTTTCTAGATCCCAGCCTCTCAGTATATAATTATATTACTCTTACAATAATCTGTTGGCGCATTTTTATGCAATAAGGCAATATAACTAATTCTTCGACTATTACAGATATTGATTACAAAAATTATGAAGAAATTATTATTATGAGAAAATATTTTAACGCTTATTATTTACAGGAGTGTATAGAAAAAGAAAACGCATTAGCTAGCCCGTTCTACAGTCGTATCAGAATAATATGACCACCTACCATAGTATATGTATGGTAGGTAGTCATATTATTCTGATAAGACTGTATATATTAAAACAAATCAAATATCACGATTATTTTCCATTACTAACCAAACTAAATGGATGTTCAGTGTTCACTTCTGCCCGGCCCATACGATTGTCATTTCAAATGCAAGCTTATCTAATAAGGATAGTGCAGAAGTCAAAATTCTATCCCACTTAAAATCATAATTCATTCCACATCGTTCATCAACATTCGTTGTATTAATTATTCATTGCAATACCTTCAGCCTAACGAAGAGGATGTACACGTGCGTATACATGTAAGGTTTGCCAAATCTGAGCAACGTGAAACAGGATAACATATTTCAGACACAGCAACAGAATTTTAGCAAGGTGTGCGAATGTTAATGCTTAAAATTAGTTTAAGACAGTACGAAAAACATTACGGATACATTTTCACGCAATATTACGATGCCTCAAAAGAATTAAGTGAAAAATGTGGACTGCTTTCATTGATGCATCATAACAGCAATGTTATTAATTCTAATTTGATGTACTTTAGAGTGACCGTAAATTTCAAGTGGTTAGCTGATGCCAGAAAAAATCCGGATTTACCAATTTTTTTCACTTTTGTTTATACGTTTCTCATTGTCATCCTTAAGGGAATATTAAAATTAATTCTCTCTACCATCTGGTGGGTCGAGGGTCGGCCCAGCCGGTAGCGCTCGTAATATGTAGTTACCAGTTCCAGTCCTACCTGAGCCAGTTAATGCATTTTTAGACTCTTGTGAAGAACGCTTGTACAACGTTCAAATATTTTTTTTCGTAATTTTTATAATCAATGTGCTAAACTCCTCTGCCCTTGCATAGAATGGGGATACTTGAAGGGAGGTCTGTCTTGATCTGGATACTAGCAGCTGTCCAGTGGGTACACTTACCCAATCTTCTCTGAGCCCTCGTGACCTGGCCATTTAGCCCATTGTGTGTCCGCAAAAATTCCCCGCCCTGCCCACGGTCAGTAGGGGACACCAATGGGCTTGGAAAGGCCGCCGTCCGTCGGATGGGACGTTAAGCTGTGACCCCGTGTGCGGGAGAGCCATACCCTGTGCACGTTAAAGAACACGCTGGATGGCCTTGACGGGAGGCTACCATCTGTCTCCCAACAGCTGTTCCAGTGGGTCCCCTCCCCCAACCTTCTCTGAGCCTTCGGGGTCCTTGTGACCTGGCCATTTAGCCCATGGTGTGCAAAAAAGTGCCGCTCAGTGGTAAAACAACCCAACCCATTGTGTGCAAAAAAGTGCCGTTCAGCGGTAAAACAATTCAATTCTGCCATCTAGTGGTTGGTATAGAAACACACCTATGTTGGGAAGTAGTCCTTTCATCTTGTTTCCCAAAGGAGTAAATGAGTGATTTTTAGCTCTTATGGGTATTTAAAAAATATATTCAAAATAATTCTTGGGAGCAATTGTTGTCGTCCTCACCCCCATGGTAATGTTCTGAATAACAAATATATCAAATACATTTGTGTTTCAAGCATACATTGTTTCAATACATGTTTCGATAGATTGTTTGTATTACAGGTAGCGTCAGCGAAATGTTCTTTCAAAGCAGTTCCAATCCACGCGTTTTATGGGGTGGCTCAGCGGGGAGCGCACCAGGCTCGTAATCTGTAATTCCCAGGTTCGAATCCCAGCTGGGTAAACATCGAGATTTATCTCCGCAAAATTTCCCCGCCCTGCCCGCGGTCAGTAGGGGACACCGATGGGATTGTAAAGACCGCCGTCCGTCGGATGGGACGTTAAGCCGTGGCCCCGTGTGCGGGAGAGCCATACCCTGTGCACGTTAAAGAACACGCTGGATGACCTTGACGGGAGGCTACCATCTGTCTCCCAACAGCTGTTCCAGTGGGCCCCTCCCTCAACCCTCTGAGACTTCGGGGTCCGTGTGACTTGGCCATTTAGCCCATGGTGTGCAAAAAAGTGCCGCTCAGAGGTAAAACAACCCAACTCATGCGTTTTATTATTATTCATTAAATTACATTATATTTATTAAGTTCGCTAATTAATGTTAAATAACTAACTGTATTAACTAATTAATTATTAATGTGCACAGGGTATGGACCTTCCACAAACAGGCCACAGTTTTACATCAAATCCGACAGAGGGCATCTTTTCCAAGCCCATCAGTGTCCCCTACTGAGGGCAGGAAGTTTTGCAGAGATGAATCTCAACGCTGGACCATGTGAGATTCGAACCTGGGAACTGCAGATTCCGAGCTTGGCGAGCTACCCCTGTAGATACTTTATTGAAAGAATATACACTCATCCTTCGATTTACATGATTTCGGTTTTACGTGATCAAGAAAATGCAACTGGTTTCAGCCATTTTACACGGTTATTGACTCGGTGTTACAGGGGATGGAGATTTTACGTATGTAGATATAATACATATTATGAAGTAGCATAGCATCAAGGAAGATTATTAAACTGTCGTACCAAAGTAAAAACGAAATGGATTTAGTTGATATCATTTTCAAGATCTCTATCAAATTATAGTAAATTTGCATATTAATAAAATTGTCATCTGTAATGTTATATATTCTTTGGCTAAAATTGTATTCTTGCCTAAAATTGTAATGCAAATGATCTAAAACTGGTTTTGATCGGCAGCAAGATCCGACTTAATTAGGCTGAATTCTTTCAAGCTCTTAAAAGTGTTCTATCTCCTTTTTCACAGCAACAACTGATTTGTAAGTTCATTGTTTCATAAAATAACGTAAAAATTCCAATTTTACAAAATGAAGCATTAAGTTTCATTGCTTAATTGCTATTTATATTTGGTTCATAAATATCAATTTTTCAAATTCCGTCTTCAAATTCTATAGCGCACGTACATCTACATTAACAATGAATATTTTTCGTGCCCAAAAAGAAATTTATGAGAAATTAATATGAGCTAATGTGAATTAGGACAAGTGGAAATTTGTGTCACGTTAAAGTTATTACTGCTGAACCGAAAATTGCGATCAATACGTAAAAATAAAACTTGAAATATACATTTTATTAATAACAACGATGTTTTTTTAGAACCTGTTCCCCTTTTTCCCCCACAAGTTGGATCTCCATTTGCATGATTTCTCAGAAAGTTGAGGAATCGGTGTCTTTCTCTTTAGCAAGCATTTTTTTTTAAATGCTGGATTTACTATCTATTATTTTTTAAAATATGTACTTCCTTTTGATAAAAACAAAATTCACAGGATTACAATTAAAAATGAAGTGTGACCTACACAATATAAGCATTTCTTATATTTGGCTCTTTAGAATATTTTAATTCTTAAAGCTTAAATAGGTTCCAAATGAACAACAGACATGCACATAAAATAAACTATTGCTCACTTAGATAAAATATGCATTCTGGCTAACTAATTGTAACTTTAATAGTACAAATAGTATCAGTTTAAAAGTTAATGTGCAACAAATAAATTAGACACATTTTTCTTTATGTGATGTAAACTTTAATCACAATAATAATTCTACAAAAACTATTTACATAATTACAGTACTAACTTCTTTTAATGATTCATTATAGCCTAGCATTCGCATTTAAGTAGCTTGGTCAATCAAATGTATAAATCTTACACAAGTAACAAAACATGCTTTGTACTATAATTGCAGAGAAAAAAATACAAACTCTAAACTATAAAATATTTTTAATGACAAAAGTAAATACCTAACCTTCCAAACAGATGAAACACTGCTCCAGAAAGTTTGTGTGGTCCAAAATCAGTTTACCAGTAAATGTATAATGGCAAACCTTATAAACATGAATTTTTTCATACTGAGATACCCCAAATATAATCATTGAAAGACAATTAATATCTCTGTTTCCTAAGTATTTCAGTTTACAGCATGAATTTCTGAACAGTTGAACTTAGAAAAACTCGGAGCACCTTTGAATCGGAACTCGGAGCACCAAATAACAAGCATAGAGGGCATATTGTTATCAGGGAGGTATGAACATGCAACCTCTTGAAAACATGTTAGGTGCTACATTGATGTACTCCAGATGTCGAGTAAGATTTTCTAAATAAAGGGTTGTGAGCTGTACACCATGTAATTGGCGTATAAGAAAATATTTTGAAAAAGCAAACTTCTCTAACTTACTGACAAAACTTTTTCAAAACTGGCTAATATCTGTTCCAATCGAATAACTGTGAGTACATTACTACTATGCCCCAATATTAGTATAAAAGTAACTGCAGCCACCATACCAACTGAATATATATTGAAACGTATTTTAAAATAAAAGGCTTCTTATGCACTATTCTATGTATTAGAATATCAACTGTTGAAAATTCTTTTTCGAATAATTACACAATTAAAAACGCAAATCATAATAAAGGGTGTCCAACATATAATGGTGGGATTTTGGGAAACACTGTCCCCAGACAAAACAGTGCACCACCACATTTCTCTAGAGGTTGTTATGGAAGTTCTTCTACATTTCCTGACAGATGGATTGGCAGGGGTGGCCCAATTCTATAACCACCAAGGAACCCTGATTTGACACCTTTTCTCTCTCTTAAAGAATTATGTTTATATGAGCAAATTTCGAGATCTGAATTATTTGAAAGCCAGAATAAGAGAAGCAACTTAGCAAGTAACAAGATAGGTTGGGTTCTTTTACCTCTGAGCAACACTTTTTTGCACACCATGGGCTAAATGGCCAGGTCACAAGGACCCCGAAGGCTCAGAGAAGGTTGGGGGAGGGGACCCACTGGAACGGCTGTTGGGAGACAGATGGTAGCCTCTCGTCAAGGCCATCCAGCGTGTTCAACGTGCACAGGGTATGGCTCTCCCGCACGCATATTACGATGGGCTTGGAAAGGCCGCCGTCCTTTGGATGGCATAGCTTAATGTCCCATCCAAAGGACGGCGGCCTTTCCAAGCCCATCGGTGTCCCCTACTGACCGTGGGCAGGGCAAGGAGTTTTGCGGAGATGTCTCAACGCTGACCCATCTGGGACTTGAACCTGGGAACTACAGATTATGAGCCTGGTGTGCTACCGACTGAGCCACCCCCACCTCAAGTAACAAGATATATGCTGCACATATGGCAAGTGGAATACTGATTGGACATATACAGGGTCATGAATGATGTACATGCAGAAATTCACTAATTATATTCGAAACTATTTGAGGTACACTTTCAATTAAAAATATTACTTTCTTGAATATGCATGCTATTTTCCTACGTATTGGTTCCTTGACAAAACTCCACCATTTTTTGGGGGGGGGGGTATCCTACATATAATACCTTCACAATTATTTCCTACATATAATACCTTCACAAATAGCATACTACTTCAAAAGAAATTTTAGAAGTCTTGCCATGTGATGGGCAATAAAAATGTTTCAACATTACAGTTGCTCACATTTGTCTACAAAAGGCCTGGCTCTCATTCATACAAAAAATTAAATTAATATTGATCTAGTGAAGTAAACATTGGATGCAGAAAAGACTTATTGTAAATGGCACCTATCCTTGTTTGCGTAAATAAAACTAAAAATAAAACTAGAAACTAATAAACTAGTAATATTAGCTTTACAGACGTAGAGAATTTAAATTATTTCTCTAAAAAACCATGCAGCAAAAACACATACGATGACTAATTATATAGTCATTTTATTATCTATGTAGTGCATAATGCTGAAATGAGTATTTTACCAATTCTGGAAAACTATTTGAATACATAAAATTATTTTAGAACAATTAAAAGATGCTCAAAATTTGCAATGGCTTTGATTACATTTTTATCCAACCTAAACTGAAATGTCTTTTACTCATTATTATTTAAAAAAATATTCTGCAAGATGTGAAAATTTCAGATAATTAAGTTTTACATTTGAAACAGAAAATAAGAAAAAAATCTAAGAGACAAATACAGAACATAAATAAAAATATAATAAAATTTGCAAAAATAATGCATGCTTTAATTATGTTTTGCTTTTAATAACTACATTTAATACTTTATATATTTGGGGCAGAGATTGGCTCAATCAGCAAGTGTGCCAGGCTCATAATCTACAAGTTCTGAGGTTTGAGTCCAACCTGTGTCAGTGTTGAGATCTCTGATAAATTCCCACCTTAGAACGGAGACACTGATGAGTTTGGAAAGGCTGCCGTCCATCAGATGTGTTAAACAGTGGCCCTAAATGCAGGAGTGCCATACTCTGTGCATGTTAAAGAACATGCTGGGTGGCCTAGATAGGAGGCTACCATCTATCTCCTAAGAGCTCTACAGCAAGTCCCCTTCCCCCAACTTTCTCTGAGCCCTTGGGGTCCTTGAGTTCTGCAATGGCCATCTAGCTACGGATATTTTAGCTATGAGTGGGACTTTTATGTACACAATTAGCTAAATAGCTAAGTCATAAGAGGTTAACAGAGGAAGGGTATCCACAGGACAGCTGTTAGAAGACAGATGGAAGTTTCCTTTCGAAGCTATCAAGCTTTTCAACATGCACTGGAAAGCAACCAGTTTTCCAATGCAATATGCATTGGAAAGGCCACAGACCATTGGATGGGACATAAGCTGTGGCCCTGTGTGCAGAAGAGGGTAAGGCTCTTCTGCACATAGCGTCACAGCTTATGTCCCATCCAATGGATGGTGGCCTTTCCAAGCCCATCAATGTCCCCTTTCAGATCAAGGTGACAGTTTAGAGAGATGGTACAATTGGAACTCAAACCTGGGACTGCAGATTATGTGCCTGCATGACAGTCCACATCCCACTCTTGCACTGACTATTGAAGTGTAAATTAGATATAAGCATATAACACTGTTACTATCATAATAGCTTCACCCTTTTCCTCGAGAAGTTCTTTTCTTTCACTCTAGTAATACTCATTAACGAAAAAAGATACAGCCTGCTTGCTCCTTGAATGAACAGTACTTGGTTCTCCTACTTGATGGTAGGGAGGCTGATGCAATTGCCCAGCAGTCTCCTCAAACAGCTGTTATCACGGTATTGAGGATTGATTACATCTTTATCTAGGGGCATAGAAGAAGTGGGTGATTGCATCAGCCCCTACCACCAATCATCAAGTAGGGGGACTAAGTACTATTCATCCAAGGAGCAAGAAGGTTGTATCCCTTTCCATTACAAAAGTATTATTATTGTAAAAGAACTCATGGAAAGGGTTGAAACTATCATGGTAATAATAGTGGTATGTGCTTATATGCACTGGAGACCACAAGTAAAATAAATATATGAAAATTATATATTTTCATTTTATTTTTTTATGGTTTTTGGCTCTTATATGAATTATATTTTTTATTATTTACTTGGCTAATGATATTCCTAATATTTGCATTCAATGTATAATAAATATGAACCTGTGTTCAAAACAACTTAAAGTACTTATATTGCTCTCTTCAGAGCCTTTCAGAAATTAACACCTGGGTATTTCAAGGAAATAATATTAAAAACATTTCTTATTATTCTTCCAGATAAGATTTCTTTTTCTATTATCTTTAACGTGTTATGAAAATATTGACTTTTTAGGATAACAGTTCTTTCTGAATGGAGATATTTCTGGCTTGATCAACTAATATATCAATAATCATTTGCCATCAAGTCACAGTTAACAGTTTAAAAAAGAATCAATTTTAAAAGTAGCTAGTATGTACTTTTGGGAATTTATATTTTGGATTTCATTCTTACACAAGCAATTGTGAAGAACTGTACACACAAGCAAGTTGTGCAAACTGGCACTGATAATAATACATAAAAGTAACTAAATTACAACTTTTAATTCTTAAGAATGATTATTTCAATAGAGAATTTTCTTCACTGTTGCACTTATCTTTAGTTAATAACAGATACAGAGTTATCAAGACAAAAATTGTATGACACCTCAACTACTGTAATAGTGAGTATCAAATAGTAAATATTATTCACCCTCTGAATTTTTTTATCTTTATGATTTTGTGCTTTTTTGTGAACACTTAACTAATCTGTTTATCATAGTGAAAATGATTTATGGATTCATCAATATTCTTTTGATAAAATGCTTCTTTTGCTAAATGCTTCACCAATGAAAGGATGGTTACATCAAACAGTTGTCATTACGAAATAAATAATTTCAGTGAAAAAACATTAAAATTAAAAACATAACTGTTGATAAATTAAATTAAAAAACAAAGTAACAAGCAGAATTGTTGCAAAAAAAAGAAAGGAGAATAATGGCTGTGAACTTTCGCATTCCTAAATAGTAAGCAATTAGAATTATCAGATACTTCTTGGCAGAGTTATTGGAGCAAATTCTATTTGATTGATGCTCCAATATGATTCAATCATATATTGAATATACGATTTCAATCATATATTCAATCATATATTCAATATATGATTTAAATTTTTTACTTATGACATTTAAATTCTCTCTTTCTAAAATAATAAAAATTAGGAAACTCTGTAAGCAATGATAGATGAATATTTCTTATCCTTTATTCAATACAGAAGATATGTTTTAATCTGATTCACTGATCGTCATTAGTTCTGTAGTTCTCACAGAAGGTACAGAAGTGTTATAAGCAAAAAAACGTACATACTTTAAGTACAACTGCAATTTGCTGTATACTATATAGATAGATTGTATACTGTAGCAACAAATCTATACTTTCAGCAGTGTAACTATTGAAATGAGGATGATTTTTAAATTTGATTGAAACAATTCTTCATCAACACCCCATATTTAATAAATGGATATTCTTATTCTCTTTAGAAAGCAACGTCTAAAATATGCATATAAGATAGTGATGGTTGAAACACAATGCCTGATCACCATGAGAAGAAAACAATATAGTTACAATACATAAAAAATATTGGCATATTTTAATTTTGCAATAATTATGCCTTCTTTGAAGCTTTAAAATAATTAGTTCATACTTTAGCTTGGGGTCTATTACTGCAGACTTAGGTTTAACATAGTCATCACTATTTTTAACAAAATTTTACAAAGTACTAAGGAAATTTTCTTTTGCTACTTTTACCTAAGCAGTTATCAATCACACACAAAAAAAAAGTTTCAATGGGGCTTTGGATAAACAAATAAGTTCACTTACTTGTAAATAAATAAATAAATTTTAATAACAAATTTTGTATCACAAATATTCAACATGGCCCAGATTATTATAATTTATATTATGTAAGTCAGAAGTTTTCAACTTGCATACAGCAATATTGATGTTAAAAAATTGACAATATATGATTATAAATGATAACTGTGTATCATATGACATAAAAGCTCCTGGATAACTTCATTTTTATACGGTGAAAATGCTTATGGATAACCTCTGATATATTTCGAAAAGTTTACTGAGGTAAATACTTACTAGAGTTTTTTTCTTTAGAAAAACGATTTTGGTTTTATACATATTAATATTTTGGGAAAGAAAGAGGGGGAAAACATGGAAGTAAAATGCTCTTATCATTATATACACATTTCAATACAATATTTCATGACTAGCTAAAACCATTTATAGAATGAAGAGGCACAATTTGAATTTCCTTCTTTGCTGTTATATTTTGATACTTGTCTTGGTGGAGTTGGGGATATTGGTGGCGTGAAAAGATCATCACTTTCATCAGAACTTCCACTCTGTGCATTATTTTCACTCCTTTTCACATGATTCAGTTCATTATCTTGGGTCCCAATATTATTCCCAGTTTGAACTATTTTCACAATATCTTCATTCCTATTTGGCACATCACAGTTTGCACTTATGTAACTGGAGATGTCAAGATCCCCTTCTTGCTCTGCAATGAACAGAATGACTAAGAAATATGAAGAATCGAAAAGAATAAATATTTAACTATACAAATTACATAACCTAAATCTTACTAAGAAACTTCAAGAATTTTACAGTACACACAAGTTTATACTTTAATATACAAAACTCGCAGGACATTAATGCTTCCTATAGTACATTGTGTTTAAACCAGTCAGGGGTGTAGCTATGGGGGGAGGCTCCCCCCAAAAAGCAAATCAAAATTCTAAGCAACTTTGTAAAATCCAAGTGAGTTGTGAAAATTTTTCTTTTTTTTTTCTTTTGTAAAATTAAATAGAGTTAGAAAAATCTAGGGTAGTTATCAAAATTGAGGCAACTTGGCAAAATTTGGAGTGACTTGGTGAAATTCAGAACAACTTGGCAAAATCCAGGAGAGTTGACAAATTCAGAGTGACAAATTGGCAAATTGTGAGTGACAAATTGGCAAAATTCAAAGTGACAGTGAGATATAAAAATTGGGATTTTTTCTGTAAAATTATGGCGAGTTGGCAAAATCGAGGCAACTTCACAAAATCTAGGGCAGTTGGCAAAATTTAAATCCACTTGGCAAAATATAAGTGAGTTGGGAAAAATGGGATTAGTTTTATGAAATTAAGGAGAATTGGCAAAAAATCGAGAACTCTTGGAAAATCTAGGAGTGACTTGGTAAAATTCAGGTGAGATGTAAAAAATTGGGATTTTTTTTTAGTAAAATTATGGCAAGTTGGCAAAATTTGGAGTCACTTGGAAAAATACAGGCAAGTTGTGAAAATTGGGCTTTTTTGTGCAATTAAAGAGGTTGATAAAATTCGAAGTAACTTGGCAAATTCAGGAAAAATGTAAAAATATGGATTTTTTCTGTAAAATTATGGCAAGTTGTCAAAATTGAGACAACTTGGCAAAATCTAGGGTAGTTGGCAAAATTCGAAAAAATTAAAGTGCAGTGAGTGCACTTTATTAATTATTTAAAATGCAGTGAATGCACTTGGTAAATACAGATGAGTGTGAAAATTGGGATTTGTTTTGTAAAATTAAGGAGAATTGGCAAAATCTTGTGGAGTTGGCAAAATTTGAAGTCACTTTGTAAAATAAGGTGAGTTGTGAATTAAATTTTTAAAAAAATATAGCCCTAAAAAGTAGAAAATAAGCCTAAGTATATCAATGGCACAATCAGTCACTGAGTTCATATTCACTTCAAAGGAAGATAGGGCACTGGCAATCTTGTTGAGTAGGCACCCTATCTTCCTTTAAAATTAATACAAACTCAGTGACTGATTGCACCATCGATATGCTTTAGGTTTATTTTCTACTTTTAGGGTCATATAGAAAGATATTTTTTAATTTTTTTTAATTTATATTTTTTTGTCACTAAAAACTCCTACATACCTTCAAAAACTTTCATTTGATATATGACTCATAAATATCAACCACATTTTTCCTCCCTTTTTGAAATCATGTTTGACCTACCCCATAACAATGGAAACATCACAGGCTTTAATTTGTGAAATGACTCATTAAAGTCAAACCCTGTGAAAATCTATCCCCCACTTTTTATCAAGGGGAATAGTGGGGGCAAAATTTGTAATAGTTTATGACAGTCATTATATGACCTTTCATTTGACACCTAACTCATAATTGTAGGCCCTCGCATTTCCAAGATATAGAACAACTTTCACAGTTCCCATTTTTAGGAGGGAAGAATGCATGGGGGGTTAATTTTTTATAGCCTATAGCACTCACTGCAAAACAAGCTTTCATTTGACACATAGTTTATTACTTTCCACACCCACATTCAGGAGATATAGGGGAGCAATCATTTTCATATTCCCCCTTTTTTTAGGGGGAAGAAAGCATAGGGTCAACTTTTCATAGCCTGTGACATTCCCTGCATCAGAAGCATTCATTTGACATATAGCTTGTTACTTTCGGCACTCCTGTTCTGGAGATATAACGGAAGAATCGTTTCATATTTCCTGTTTTTTAGGGTGGTAGGAAACATAAGGGGTCAATTTTTTATAGCCTGACACTCCCCGCGTCACAAGCTTTCATTTGACACATAAATTATTAAGTTTCTCCATCATGTTCAAAAGACAGGGTAGAACAATGTTTGTCAAATCCACAAACAGACCAACAGACAAATGTCGGAGCCAAAAACAATAGAAAGATAGGTAAAAACTGGATTGTTTTTGTGAAATTAAGAATAGTTGGCACAATCATGAAAACTTTGCAAAATGTAGGACAGTTTGCAAAATTCAAAGGCACTTGGCACTGAAGGTATAATACAGGTGAGTTGTGAAAATTGGAATTTGTTTTGTGAAAATGAGAATTGGTAAAAAAAACGATAAAACTCAGCCAATTCTTGTGGAGTTGGCAAAATTTTAAGCCACTTGTTAAAATAAAGGTGATTTGTGAAAAATAAGATTGGTTTTGTGAAATTAAGAAGAGTTGATACAATCAAGAATACTTTGCAAAATTGAGAAAACTTGGCAAAATCTTGTGGAGTTGGCAAAATTCAATGTGAATTGGTAAAATTAAAATAAAACAAGGATTTTTCTGGGTCCTTTTAATTCAATTATGTCTTTGTAGTCTATCAACTAGCTATTGAAAGATCCATTTATTACCCAACTGAGGAATCATTGGTATATATTATGAGAGGTTGTTTAATAATGACCGTGTCCACTCCTTGCTGTATGACAGAATGAATCGCAGACCTTATTCTATTCTTTCTCAGTGTTCTGATTTTCATGAACAGCAATGTACATATATTTCAATGTTTGAAATAAATTTATCCCCACTGATTTTTGAGTTAATGAAAAAAACATATTTACCAATTAAAACCTTACTATAAAAAAAATTATGCAAACTATAGTTTTCTGATTTTATGACTGCTAATTAAATAATTGAATACATTTTGCAAAGCATATTCACTTACCAGCTTTCAAAATTTGTGCTTCCATTATTTTTATACGTTCTTTCATCTCTTCAATTTCCATCTGAATCTGCCCATGAACCTAAAAATAAAAGTCATTTTCACATTATTCTCATTAAGGGAAAGCAAGAGAAAATTCAGATAAATCTAATGAGAAGCAAAAAAATTTCATCATTTAACCCTTTAACGCCCAAGAAATCTGAGAAAAAGGTAGAAGGTAGTAAAGACAAAGAAATAGCACTATTCGGACTAGTCCATTTCAAAATCTCGGTCGTTCTGGGCATTAAAGGGTTAAAAAAAGCTTCTGATGAAGCAAATAATTTTTATCACCAATCTTTAAAAGATCTCTATTAGTGTCTTCCTTTTTTTTACATTTATTTACATGAATTTTACATTTTTCTCTATCAATATATACATAATAGAAATCAGTTGACACCTCTTGATTTCTAAACCATCAGTCCAAACCTGTTTGACTGACATCAGATCTGAAATTTCTTAGTATTTCTCAGATCTACTATATAAAATACCTCTACACAACAATTTTTAATTCCCTAGCACCAATAGATCGAAATTTTACCTTTGACCTTGAACAAACCTTTGACCCAGATACAAAATTTTGTAACATTTCCAAGCTCTAAAATCTGAATCACCCTAGGCAACAATTTTCAAGTTTCTAGCCCTCGCAGATTAAGTTTTGGCTTCTATTTGACCATGAAGGACAATTAACATGATCTCCTGTCACTCAAAATCGTCTATTATATAAGAAATCAAGGTATCTTTTGGCACCTTTTAATCTTGTTCATCATTTGACCTTTAGTGCAACACTGGATATGAAATTTCTTAACATTTCTGAGATCTACAGTCTGAAATAGCTCTAAGCATCAATTTTTAGCTCTCTAGCACTAGTAGATTGAAATTTGACCTCAAAACACCAGCTGAATCCAAAATTTCTTAACCTTTCTGGGATTTACATCTATTTTACCTTTAAGGACACGTCAGAGATCAAATTTGGGTTTTTTTATGAGATATACAACCCAGATTACTCCTTGGTGCAAATATTTAGAGCTCTACCATTTCTGCATCATAGTTAGAATTAGCACGATCCTCTATCAGTTACTCAATTATCAATCAATCATTCACAATCATCTATATATATATTAGATATTGCCTTTGATTAAATATGCATTACAAAATATGAAAAGCATTTTTCTGAGACATGCAGTGGGAATACAAAACTGTACAAGTATTTAGCTCCTAGTCAGGGATTGTATAGTTCACGTTAAAAGAGTAGGGTAGGGACATAGTCCAGATTAACGAAAAGTTCTGATGTGATAAAACTTTTATACCTGAACACAGCTTTTTGACTTTTTTTTTGTTCCAAACTTTGATGTTATTTTATATTCACAAATGAAAGAGTAAAAAATCGAGAGAAAAACAGTTTTTACAAAAAAAATTTTTGGTTGAGAACCTTAAAACACACCCACATTTTCTACCATTTTGTTTGTCACAGGCAAATTATATTTCATTGTGATGTATATCTCATGACGTTTCAGCTAAAACCAATTAGAATTAACAAAGTTATAAAAAAATGTTTCAGAGTAATTCATTACAACTTGTTTGATTACCCATATTTCATCATAAAACTAACATATCTGGTTAATTTCATGTTAAATTTTCAGTAATACTAAATTTCTCTGTCTTGCTAAAATAACCATAATCTGTAATTTTCACATACTTATATTTTACAGGCAAATTACAAAAAGCACCATTAATACCTGAATACAAGCTATTTGGCAATTTTTTTTTCCTGTTTAAAACTTTTGGAATCATCTTACATTTACAAATGAAAGCAAAAACATTTTAAGAGAGAAACTGTTTCTACAAAAAAAAAAAGTTCCAGTGAGAGCCTAAAACACACTCACCTGCTTCTATCACGTTGTTTGTCACAGACAGAATATATTTCATTGTGCAATAGTTCTCATGTATATCCCATAACATTTCAGTTAAAACAAAGCAAAAAGCATCAATTAAGACAAAGACCTGTTTGATGTCTAAGGTTAAAGAAAATCTTAAAACTAATAGGGAACCATCTGGAATATGAAAAATGCTTTAAAAAGTTGGCTATATCTATCAATTTCAACTACTAGGAAAGAAGACCACTCTATTCAGCTTGGCAGGAAATAAACCACTATTTTAAAAATACATACCAGCTCAGCTGCCAGGGTTGTAATTTTGTCATTCGCATAAGCAAGAATTTCCAGCAAAACTGACAATCACTATTGTAACACCAAAGCTTAGGTATATTTGCTTGCTTTGAGTATTTGGATCACATTAGCATTTGGGTAATTCCATAAACATTTACTAGGTTGCATAGCACTATTTTATATCTTCATTTATTCCCCCTAAATAACCTTAGAAAAATGAAAACTTTTTTTTACCAATTGTTTGCAAGTTATACACTTCTGAGTGGCCAAGATGACAGAAAAAATGTCACAAATTTATGCCAACAGCCATAACTCTTAACAATAAATGATAATACTATAATATGCATCAAAAGTGTGATCCCTGCAGGACCATCCCATTTGGAACTGTTTTCAGTCCTAAGTGAAAAACACTTTAATCACCCAACTGTGTGATCCTTCCAGTTTGCATGTATGAGGCTACCTGTGAGACACCAATCTCAATAGGCTTGCCGTTTTCCCGTCCTGCAACTTTTCCCTTTGCAGATGGGCAAGGCTTTACACCCAACTGCACATACCAATAACTCTTTGACAGCCATCGCTTGCACACCTGGGTTTCTTGCCTGCTTTCACCGATGGCTCGAAGTACAGCACATCTGTAGGATAAGCTATTGTCTGCTGTGATATTATCACTGCTGACTAGATCCCACCACAATGTTCCATCTTCAGTCTCACTATCAGCCTTGCACCACATAGTGGCTAAACTTCGTCAGTGTGTGCTTTACACTGAGTCAGTTCACTTCAGGCTTTGATCTTGGTGTGTGACCTTGGACTCACCCTGTTCTCTCCAAGATCTGCCAGCTTCTCTATTATCTGGCAGCGACAATGACCATTCTCTTCTGTTGGGTGCCTGGTCATCAGGGGGCAATGATTTGGCAGTGTTGCTACCAAGTCTACCATTACCGTCATTCTAGCAGTATTTTTCCATCGAACTCCAGACACAGTGGCAACAATCTTGTTTGGAACAGATTGGTAACAAACTCTTTAAGATCTGGCCTATTGCCAAAACCGTGACAGCCATGCATTTATTCACAGGAATTGCAAAAAGTTGTACTTGTTTTGCATTTAGGTCATTTTTTTATTAATTACACATTCTTTCTTCTACAGATGAACAACAAACTTAAGTGCAAGTTTTGTATCTCATTTAATTTGGAACATTATATTACATCTGAGCCTCTTACACTCAGATACCTTTTATCTGATGATTCGTTTTTAACCTGTTTTCAAATTTTTATTTTTCAACAATTATTTTACTCATATTTAATGTTTTTACCTTATTGATATTTTGATTTGTTGCTTTTTATTTATATGGGTCCTATACAGCCGTTTTTGCTTTTTGTATTTCATTTTTGTTCTTCCATGGGTTTTTTATGCCCTTTGTTTTTATACACTGTTCACACTTTTTGTCCTTTACTGTTTTGTCTTCTGATTTAAAGTTCGGTTGTACGTTTCCATGACTTTTATATCTTTACTTTTATATTTTACACCTTGTTTTGTGCACTATAAAACCCCAAACAATCAAACAGCCAAAATATATATATCATTGAAAAACCATTATGAAGCTTAAAATATTTTCTATTATTTGTAATTGAGCACATTATTCTGAAGCAAAAATTATTCAAGGCATTATGAGTCAAATTTATTTTTGGCTAATATATTATTTTTGGAATCAGCAGTTCCCAGGTTCAAGTCCCATCTGGGCAAGTATTGAGATTTATCACTGCAAAACTACCTGCCCTGCCCTCAGTCAATAGGGGACACCAATTGGATTGCAAATGCTGCCATCCGTCAGATGGGATATTAAGCTATGGCCTCATGTGTGGGAGAGCCATACCCTGTGCACATTAAAGAATATGCTGGATGGTCTTGACAGGAGGCTACCATCTGTCTATTAACAGCTGTGCAGCTGTGCTCTTCCTCCAACCTTCTCTGAGCCCTTGGGCTAAATAGCCCGCACAAGTGCCCTTGGCGCTTGTGGGGTTCGAGTCCCACAAGAAGGTTCGAGTCCCAGCTGGGCCAGCATTAAGATTCATCTCAGCAAAATTCCCCTCCTTGCCCTTGGTCAGTATGGTAAAAGCCATCTGAAGGGAAAGCCTGTGTCCAAGGGCAAGGCTGTGCCACCGAGGGCCTACCAGATCACAGGCTATTAGCACACAAAACTCGTTTCTGCTGCTGCTACTGTGCAGACCAAGTCGCCATTCATGATAAACATTACCTTTGTGTTTTTGAAAGTGTAAGTGCATTTCTTTATTCTATTTTACATATATCATTTAAATTTAAGTGTAATATATAATAAATAATCATTATAGTCATCACGACTTGTAAGTGTTAGCTGCTGCAATTATGGTGGATCACTATATGCAAAACTGACATTAAAAACACAATGCTGCAAAACAGCTATGGTGGAGAAAAATTATATGGAAAAATTTTATTCCCAGCAAGGAGAGTATCATATGCCATAAACAGTTTGAGGATAAGCTCATAATACATTTTAATCAACTTTCTAGTGATATATTTCCAAACCTCAACAGAAAACTCATTTCAATGCACTGCAACATGCCTAGAAAAAAAAGAGCTAAAGCTCTAATTTGAATCTGTTACTCAGTTTCAGTTCAATATTGAGAATTTTGCATAAAACAATTTCAAAATTTTGATGATTTGCTAAAATTTATGCTGTAATTGGATTTGTGTCAAAAACGCCAATAACGTAGCATTTATTTTATTAGAAGATGAAAAGTTTCCACCTCAGGTAAAAGCTTATCTTATAAGTAATAATTCATCATATCTGCTTATATTAATAATGCTAAAATTTCCAAAATTAAAACTTGAAAAATTGTGATGTTTACACATTGTTTCAAATCTTGAAATGAAATGCTTTATCTACATGTGAGGAATAAAAATTGGAGCTTTTGATAATGTTGTGAATTTTAATCATTGCACTTTTACCATAAACTTAGTTTTTAAAAAGATTTTCAAACTACAAGAAACCTTAGTTGTTATTGCATTAACCAAAAAGTTAAACTATTTGAAAGACATTTCTAATGAGAGGGTGTATAGAATTAATTACATTTCTTTTATCATCAGTTAAATGTATTTAATGTACCACCAAACCATTATGCATATTCTTCCAATACAATGCTATTTGCCTACACATTTGTGGATACAATCTCCAGCTATATATATGAATTTGCACACCATTAAGGAATTATATGCATTCACATTCTAAGATATTAAACCTCAGTATATGCTATCTAATGCTCCATTTTTCTTAATGATAAACTGCATGGGTTATATTTCTTGTGATTATGAAACACTCCTGGATGTTGCACTGAATTCTGTAACTATTTTTATATATGCCAATGTATTATGGTATAAGCTTCACCAAAAAAAAAATAATATAGTACTCATATATTTCTTTCATTGAAATTTCCCTGCTCTACTAGTCAGTATCAGTCATCAACACAACTTATCACAAACTATGTTTCAAAGCATACACTATGATTAAGTTAAAATTGATATATTTGATGTATATTTCAATATTAAACTACAGTATAAGGTACCTATTTTTATCATTTTGCTTAATAATAAGTTGTATGGGTTATACTTCTTATGATTATGAAACACTCCTATATGTTGCACTGAATTCTGCAACTAATTTTTATATGTCAGTGTATTATGGTAGAAACTTCATTGAAACAATAACATACTGCTCATATATTCTATTTCTTGAAATTTCACTGCTCTACTAGTCAGTATCAATGATAAACACAGGTTGTCGCAAACTTTTTTTTTAAAGCCTACACTGATGAATTTTGTAACTGTTTTTTAATATGCTAATGTTGCTATTGCACAAGCTTCAGTAAGGCAATAATATAGTGCTCATGTGCATCAATATATGCTTTTATTCTTAATGATTACGGGTAATATTTCTTGTGATTATGAAATACTACTGGATGTTGCACTGAACTCTTTTTTTATATGCCATTGTATTATAGTAAAAGCTTCAGTAAGGCAATTACAGGTAAACCTGTTATAATACAGTGCTCAGGGTCCAAAAAATCGCATCGTGATATAAGCAGGATCGCATTAGCAAAAATTCAGTAACAGCTTGTCAGTTTGTTCATTTGAAATACAAATCAAACAGATGTTGCCAACAAAAGGTTATAAATAAATGAATCAACAGCCAGTATTCTTTCAGATATCAAACGATAACAAGTATTGCGGATTCGTGCTGGAGTGAAAAATCGCCTGCATGTACATAAAACTAAGCAAGGAATCCAATATGTAGTTTTTGAGTGAAAAATTACGTTTCATATTACAAAAAAAAAGTGAGCCATGCTTGTATCACATTATAAGCAGAATCGTGTTCTGTTAGACCATGTGTTAATGGGATTTACCTGTATATAGAGCTCATGTGCATCAATATATGTTTTTCTTAATGAGAAGCTGTATGGAATATATTTCTTGTGATTATAAAATACTCTTGGATGTTGCAGTGAATTTTGTAATTGTTTTTTGTATGCCAATGTATTCTGGTATAAATTTCAATGAAACAATGACATACTGCTCATTCTTTCTATTTCTTGAAATTTCACTGCTCTACTGGTATGTCTGAGTGATAGATATTTGGTTGTTGCAAAATACTTTTTGAAGCATACAATATGATTTAGTTATCATTGGTATATTTATTGTGGGTTTTAAATATTTATCTGTCTTGTAGTTATTATCATCAAACCTCAGTAAATAGTATTCAATGATACCATTTTTCTTAATAAGTTGTATGGGTTATATTTCTTGTTATTATGGAACACTCTTCAATGCTGTACTAAAATCTGTAATTTCTTTTATATTTCTTTGCATTCTGTTAAAAACTGCAGTAAGGCAATAACATAGTGCTCAAATGTTGCATTATAAAATTTCACTTGTCTACTGGTATGTCTCAGTGATAGTATATTTGATGTGGATTTCAAACATATTTCTCTTGTTGTATGTATGTGTAGTCATTATTAGCAAACATTATTTGAAGTGACTGTCTTGCAGATTCAAACTGATCTCATATCTGAAGTGAAAATTAAATTTTTTTTAGGTTTTCAATATATTTAAGCTTTAAATATTTCAGTGTAATCTTTGTGTTCATTTTTTTTCATATCATCATGTTTGTTTATTTCAATTATGTGATAGGATTATTTAAATCTTAGTAAGAAGACAATTCTAGTCTTATTAATAAAATAATAGAACTGCACTGATCATTTGATCAGTTGTGAATGAAATTCTAATCTCAGTTGCTTTCTACTTAGAACAAACTACGTGAGATTTAGAAGTTTTTTATGTAATGTAACCATACTTTTAGTGAGAGGCTGTATATGTAATATTTATTATGATTGTTAAACCCTATGTGAAGTTAGTATGAATATATTTTGCTAGCCTGAGAATAAATATTTATCTCTACCAATATTTTTGCAAATGTAGCTCATATATTTCATTTCAAAACATTTTGTTTAAAAAGTCAAGAGTATTCCATTTTCTTAGAATAACATTTACTATTAAATATAATTAATTAAAAAGTGTAACTATTTCTAGATAATATGTTTATTATATATTTTTGACATCGAAAAATTAGTCTTTTTCTCTGTATGCAGTCTTGCAGGAATTTTTTTTATGTCGTGCAGGAATTTCATTCATAAAATATTTCCTGCAAGAATGAAATGCTTCTCCTCAGGGATGTAGCTATGGGGAGGAGAGGCTCCCCCCCCCAAGTAACTCGGAGTTGGCAAAATTCGAAGCAACTTTGTAAAATCTAGCTGAGTTGTGAAAATTTGTAATCTTTTTTTTGTAAAATTAAGGGGAGTTAGAAAAATTTAGACAACTTGGCAAAATCTAGGGTAGTTGTCAAAATTGAGGCAACTTGGCAAATCTAGGGCAGATGGAAAAATTTGAAGCCACTTAGTAAAATACGGGACAACTTGCAAAATCTTGGGGAGTTGGCAAAATTCGGAATGACTTTGCAAAATCATGGGGAGTTGGCAAAATTCAGGTGAGATGTAAAAATTGGGATTTTTTTCTGTAAAATTATGGCGAGTTGACAAAATGTAGGAGAGTTGGCAAATCTTGGGGAGATGGCAAAATTCTGAGTGACTGCAAAAATCAGGTGAGATGTAAAAATTGGTGTTTTTTTTTCTGTAAAATTATGGCGAGTTGACAAAAATTGAGGAAACTTGGCAAAATCTAGGGGCAGTTGTCAAAATTCAGAGTGATTTGGCAAAATCTTGGGGAGTTGGAAAAATTCGGAGTGACTTGGTAAAATTTTGGGGAGTTGGCAAAATCGTGGGGGAGTTCGCAAAATTCAGAGTGACTTGGCAAAATCTTGGGGAGTTGACAAAATTCGGAGTGACTTTACAAAAATCAGGTGAGATGTAAAAATTGGGATTTTTTTTTCTGCAATATTGTGGCGAGATGGCAAAATCAAGAAAACTTTGCAAAATCTAGGGCAGTTGGCAAAATTCAAATCCACTTGGTAAAATATGGGCGAGTTGTGAAAATTGGGATTGTTTTTGTGAAATTACGGAGAGTTGACAAAATCGAGAGAACTTTGCAAAATCTAAGGGAGTTGGTAAAATTGGAAACCACTTGGTAAAGTACAGGTGAGATGTGAAAATTGGGATTGGTTTCGTGAAATTAAGGAGAGTTGGCAAAATCGAGAACTCTTGGCAAAATTTCAAAGCTACTTGGTAAAATACAAGGGAGTTGTGAAAATTGTGCCTTTCTTGTGCAATTAAGGAGAGTTGATAAAATTCGAAGTAACTTGGCAAATTACGAGATGTAAAAATTGTGATTTTTTCTTTGTAAAATTATGGCAAGTTGGCAAAATCTACGGTAGTTGGCAAAATTCAAATCCACTTGGTAAAATATAGGTGAGTTGTGAAAAATGGGATTAGTTTTGTGAAATTAAGAAGAGTTGGACAAATCGAGGAAACTTAGCAAAATCTACAGAAGTTGGCAAAATTAGAATCCACTTGGTAAAATACAGGTGAGTTGTGATAATTGGGATTGGGTTTGTGAAATTAAGGAGAGTTGACAAAATCAAGAAAACTTGGCAAATTTTTGGGAGTTTGAAAAATATGCAGTGACTTGGCAAATTCAGGAGAGATATAAAAATTGAGATAGTTTTTGTGAAATTAATAAGAGGTGGCAAAATCGAGGCAACTTGGAAAAATCTAGGGAGTTGGCAAAATTGGAAACCACTTGGCAAAATGCATGTGAGTTGTGAAAATTAGGATTGGTTTTATGAAATTAAGGAGGGTTGGCAAAATTTAGGGCAGTTGGCAAAATTCGAATCCACTTTAAAATACAGGTGAGTTGTGAAAACTGGGATTAGTTTTGTGAAATTAAAGAGTTGGCCAAATCAATATAACTTGGCAAAATCTTGGGAAGTTTGAAAAATTTGAAGTGACTTGGCAAAATCAGGAGAGAGATGTAAAGAATTGGATTGATTTTGTAAAATTAAGGAGAGTTGGCAAAATGAAAGGGAATTGGGAAAATTCACACTGACTTTTACTACAATTCAGGCGAGATGTAAATATTGAGATTATTTCTGTGAAATTATGGCTAGTTGTCAAAATTGGAAGTTACATGGTAAAATGCAAGATAGTTGTGAAAATTGCCTTCCCCCCCCCCACACACACACGGAGTGAAAATCTAGGTGCTAACCTGACAGACATTATTTTCTCAAAATTTGATTTTCGAGTTGGAAAATTTTCGATTTCCCCCCCCCCCACAACCACAGGCATTCGCTATACCCCTGCTTCTCATTTATTATAAATTGCCTTATGATCGATATTAGATTCAATTCAGTACAGGGAATGAAATCATTTAAAAAATGGGCATATCAAAGAAATAAATCAGATCCACTGACTGAAAGCTATGATATGATCTGACATCATTAGCTGTGTGGGTCATGTGACATCAGGTTTTCCCTTCAGATGTCTTTGGTAAGGGACACCAATGAGCTTGGAAAGATCACTGCCCTTCAGATGGGGCATTAAGCCATAGTCCATGTGCAGGACAGGCAATACCTTGTGCACATTAAAGAACACACTGGATGGCCTTGACAGGAAGCTATCATCTGTTTCCTAATAACAGCTGTCCAGTGGGTCCCCTCCCTGCAACATTCTCTGAGTTCTTGAGGGTCCTGGCCATATAGCCCACTGTATGCAAAAAAAGTGCTGCTCAGAGGTAAAACTAAACAAGGAATAGTTTAAACTTGATAACAGTTTTTAATTCTCTCATTATCTTTGACAGTTAAAGATAGACAAATATAAATTAAAATAATTTGTTATAGTGAGAATTCATTAAATGAGGATTGCTTGTACTTGGATATTGAAAATAGACAAATATAGGTAGTCAGTCGGTAAGCACTGATTGGATGCTGTGACAAATACCAGTTATACAAATGGTGTAGAAATACCATCATAAATTAAATACAATTATACATGTGTGGAAATCAAATATAAAAAAACTAATAAGAAATACTTTTAAATATGGTTTTCTCATACCGTCTTAATATTGCTTCTGCTTACAGCAAGAATAAAATCTTTTTAAAAAAATGTATTCTTACTTGACTAGGATGCAAATCTTCACTTGACCATGCACTTGATGATGTGACATCATTAACATTTGCATGTGATCCACAACTTTTTTCAACTATATAAAGTCCACAAAAGGTAATGATATCAAACAGAATATAAAATAGTAATTGCAGTCTTATTACATCAAAATACCATTTAAAGCATTTTTCACTGTAACCAATTAAAAAAAAAATCCCTTTCTTATATTTACAATATCAATATTTCAGAATTGTTAATTTCAAAATTACTATTTTTGTACCATTTTTTCAGGGGTGGGAGTTGGCTCAGTCAGTAGATGCCAAGCTTATAATCTGATGAGCCTGCATTGAGAAATTTCTCCATTAACCTCCATTCTGCCCTCAATGAGAAAAGGGCCACTGATAGGCTTGGAAAGGATATGTCTGTCACATAGAATGTTGTTGCAGCCCCAGATAGAGGAGAGCCATATTCTGTGTACAAGCTGGTGACCTTGATGAGAGGTTCTCATCTGCCCATGAATCTCCTTCCCCAACCTTCTCTGATCCTTTGGGGTTCTTGTGACCCATTTAGTCCACTGTCTGCACAAAAAAAAAAGTACTGTTAAGGGACATAAAAAAAGTAATTCAACCTTGACAGGAGGCTTCCATCTGTCACTTAACAAGTACCAGAGGACACCTTTTTCCATTAGGGTCTTTGTGACTTGGTCATCTAGTCCACTGTGTGCAAAAAAGCTCTGCTCAGAATTAAATCCAAACAATTTTTTAAGTACATAAAATATGAAAATTTGCATCAACTTCTGCATAATGAATATTGATAAGACAGTACTACTGAAAAATTATGCAATATGAAAATGCCTTTAATTTTGTATCATTAAAAAAATAACTTTGATATTTCTGCATCAGTAGTTTACATAAGAAACAAATAACATTTGCTGTTTTCCATTTACTGTAATATGAAATTATACAGTAGTTATTTCCAAACTAAGCAGGTCACCTGCTGTGGATGAAATCACTGCTAGTTTGAAAAAGATATTTTAAATATGGGAACAGTAGCTTTGAATCTTTCCCATGAAAGTATACCATGGAAATTTAGCTACCAAATTAATTATTTTTCATTGTCATGTAAATTACCAGCTACCTCTGAATAGCATGTATAAGAAGTGAGTGCATTTATTTAAATTGCCAAAAAAAGGAAGATAACTTAAACATAATGAACTGTTCCAGATATTGAAAAGGTGATGGTGACAATAGTTTAGTGAGCAGAGATCATTAAACAAGATTTAAGGTTGGTGTTACTTCTGCATGACACTTTTTTGTACACAACAGGTTCAACTGGCCATGCACAAGGACCTTCAAGGTTCAAAGTGAGTAAGGGATTCACTGGATACTTGTTAGGAGACAGGTGGGTGTCTCCTGTAAAGACAATCTAGTATTCTCTTTAACATGCCCAGGGTATGACTCTTCTGCCTACAGGACAACTGTTAGCATCCCATCAGACTCTGTAAGTCCATCAATACCCCCTTTTTTCACTGAGGGCAGAGAAAGGGTTAGCAGGGAAAATCTCAATGCAGGCACAATGGGAACACAGACCTGGAACACTACCAATTGAGCCAATACCCAACCCTTATCAAGCAGGATCTTATTAAATTAGACTCAGTAGCTAAATGCAAATATTTATTTAAGGCAAATGTGTAGAGATAAAGTAGCTGTATAGACATAAGAAGTAGAATAGATGAATTTTTGGTTTTGCCTTTTCCCATTACTTTATGAAATAGTATTCTGTATAAAATAAAAGTATTTAAGATATTAAAAATTATCTTTAGGAATAATGCTTTGAGTAAAATTATTTAAGTAATAAATGCATACTTACAGTTTTGAAATGGAACAGGATCAGATGCTGTTTGACTGTCTGGCTCTACACATTGTAAATCAGCTTCTACATTAGCAATGACCTTTGCTAAAGCTTGTGGAGAATCAAGCATTTTCTGTTCCCCATTTTCTACGTCTGTATCACTTAAAATGATGAGTGGTATTTGGTTCTCTGACATATGATCAGCATTTCGTTGCACTTTTTCTTTATATGATTCTTTATCAGGCTCAGTGCAACAATCATCTGATTCATCAGATGAATCTTCCAACTTTCTGATACGTCTATACTTATGTTGAGAATTGGATAACATTAACACAGGAGAATTAGAGTTTTTACTAATTATAGGACTATTCATTTTCAAAGTGGATGCACGAAAGGAATCTACGGTAGGCTGTGTTAATCTTACTAGCTCCTTTTCTTGACCTGATTTATTGTATTTTTTATTCAGTGCTTTTCTCTTCTTTTTTTGATGTTTTTTAAATTCAGAGTTAGCATTTAAGCAGTTCTCCATAACACTTTCAGAGCTCTTTTTCACTGGTCCTATGTGAACCACTTGTCCTCCACATTGAGCAATATTTATCTCTGAGTGACTAGCAGTTTTTTCAAATTTCTCAGCCATATCTTTTAGTGGTGCTACCAGGCTCTTTGCAAATACCATATCAGGATCAGATGAAAAGCTATCGGAATCAATAATCATATCTTCAAATTTTGGCTGTGTATCATTAAATTCATCTTTACTTGGAGAATGGTTGCAGTGTCCTTTACCATACATAAAGGGGTCAATTTCTTCTGATGTATATCCTTCTTCCTCTTTAGCAGAACTGCCGGAAAATTCCATTTCAACAATGATGTCATTTGGTTTATCAATAGCCTTTATATTTTTAGGACTAGTCTTAGTTTGACTTCTTATGACTAAACCAGTTTTAACAAAATCATTCTTCCTACTACTTTTTTTGTTATCATTTATAGTTGTATTAGCATTTAATATATGGTCCTTATTTATTACATTTTCTGAAATAGCTTTATCTGCATTAATATGGCTTTCAGTATCAATCAAAACTTCTGCATCTTTTACACTACATACTTCAAACATATTTGAGTTATTGAAATTTTCCCTATGATGTTGATTGCTGTTCATATCTAGTTGGTTATTAAACAGAGGAGATTTTAATACTGTATCATAAGCATTTTCTTGCATAGTTTCTTTCTGTTCAATAGTATTTAGTTGAGCAGAATTTACCTTTGGGTTACCTTTAGGTGCATCTGTTTTACAGCAAGATGCTATATCAGAATACTGGAATTTATTGCATATATTTGATTCTCTTTCATTTAAAGCATTAAATTCTCCTAAATTTTCGATGTTGACAAAATGTTTTCTTCGTTCATCACAACTGCTTCTATTTTTGTTACTTGTAACATTAATATCTAGATCTTCTGATTGAAAATGTTCAATCTCTGATTCAACCATTCCTTTACAATCAGATGTATTCTTATTCTCTTCAACTGTACAAAAGAGATTTTTGCTACTAATTTTATCATGATTGTCTTGAAATGACAGTTGTTCACATACAGCAGGCAATAAACTTTGAGATGAATCATTGATATCAGTATATATTTGGCTTCGGTTTTTATTCTGATCTGTAATTTTAGGAATGGGAATGCAATCATCCAAAATTTTCTGTTGCACTTCAAAACTGATATCTTTCAAAGGCTGGTAAATTGATTCTATGTGTTCTGTTTTTTTGGTGCAATTTTGATATTCCACAGTTTGAACAGATTTATTACAAAGTTGAAGCAATTCCTGCTTTTCTGTCATTGTAGAGATGCTTCTAGCTTGTGAAGTGTCCTTAATTATTTTCAAGATTGAAACATTCAGTGTTTGATCAGAAACTGACAGCTGAATTTTGAAGTCATTAGATGTACTTGGAAGAGTGCAAATAATCTCTGCTAAACCAGATTTATAGCTATTTTCAAAATGGGTCTGAATTTCATCCATTGTCAAGCACACCCGTTTAGTAACTTTAGTCTTTTCATTACATTCAGAATAGTTTTCGTTTACATGATTATGGCATTTTTCATCACTTTTTTCCACACTCTTTATTTTAGAATCCATTTTAACAATAGCATGATGATATGTTTTTTGTGATGTCTGAAGAGCTATTTCTTTGGAATTTTCAGTTTCGGTGCTTTTTAGAATATGATCATTCTCCTCATACAAAAGTTCTGAATACTTCCCTGTATTACCATTATTGAAATCTATTTCTTTTTCTGCTTCAGAAATTTTTGGTCTTTCAGAAATAGCTCTGTGATTACTTTTTACTTTCTTTGCTTGTTTCATTGAATTTTCTGAGTCAATTTTTCTATGCATATTCAATTCTGTAACATTTTGGTCATAATTACAAGAAGTTTCATACATTTTATCTGAGTCACAAATAGAATCAGACTTTGCTTTTATTAACTGATTCGAACATTTTACAGCAGATATGTCATGTGCATTAAGTTTTGCCACTGGATCATTTGGAATCACTAATGGACAGTGTTTTGTCTCTAATGCAGTTGTACAAAATTCATACGTTTTAATTAACTTTTCTTTTGGCACTTGATTTAGCTCAATATTTTGTTCGTTATGCAATTCTTTATTTGAAACAACATGCATAAAATCATCTGCTTTTGTTTCCTCTCCAATATTTATTTGATCACAGAAACCAATTTCAGTTTGTACTTTGTTTTGCTTAGTAAGTAAAATAGAAGTTTCTTGGGCATATTCCTTGTTTATTACAATTTTAGTCTCATTCTCCACATTAGCAAGGTTCTCAGTTATGTTGGCACAATTTTGAATTAGAGAATTATTTCCTTTGCTGGCTCCATTTATGCTGAAAACATTTTGAGAACTTTCACCAATTAATAGATCATTTCTCCCTTGACAATTTTCTATTACCACTTGGCCATTGCAATAATTTGGTTTATCATTTAATTCTACAGCTAAGCACTTATGAGAATTAGGATGTTTTTCTAGTATACTGCTTTCAGCCATGTCCCATTTTTCTTTCTCCTCAGAAAGCTTACCAAAAGGGCTAGTTTCCTCCAGAAACATTAAGTTACAAGTTTTTCTTGACATATCACTTATATCACATACTTGAACATATTTCTCAATAGCAGAATTAGACTGCAATTTTGTATTCTCTAATGCATTACTACCTTTTATAAAGTTATTACTTTTATCATCAAGATTTTGAATGCAGTGTTTAGGATTAGCATGAGTGTTAGCTATTTGTTCTGAGTTAATTTTAGAAAATGAGATGCCATTATTCTTATTGTATGTTTTCAAAGATTTTGATTCTTTATGGTTTTCTACATTTAGGCAGATTTTATCTTGCTCACATATATTATTAGCTGTATTGCATTCATGTAATTCTATTGACTCTAAAGTTTTTTCATCAATAAGTGATTTTCTTGGATTCCTCTCATCAATTTTACTTAAATGTGCATTTGCATCAATAGCAGAATAGATCTCAGTGAACATGTCCAGAGTATTTTGGTCTTTGTCATTTGTTAGTTTCTCTAGCTCCTGACTTTCAATATCAAGAGCAAATGTTTTTCTTGTGGGTTTTTTGAAATACTTCTCCATATCTTTTAAACTTAATTGTTCAGCAGAATCTTGGTCATCCATATTTATTGGATTATTGTCCTCAATGTCTTTTTCAAAGCTACAGTCATTGTGCTTTTCCCTTATTAACTGTGCATAGTTATCTACTTCTGAATCTACTTTGTTTCTTATTTCAGTAGTTAATGATGATAATGATGCATGTTGCCCAAGTGTTACAGAATTAATAACATTTTCAATATTTGCCTCCAGTATAAAATCTGCTCTTGACTGTTCAGTTTCATTTTCAATAACATTACCTTGATTTTCAATTACTTCACCTAACACATGAACACCGTTATTATGAGGCATTTTTTCACAGATTTCTTCGGATAAATCTATATTCTTAAGTTCACACCAGTTTAGTTTTTTTAAAGCAGTTTTGGAATTCTTTGGGGTACCTGGCACTCCCGAAAAAGGAAAACTTCCATTAGTACATATTTCTTGTTCAGAACAGTTTGTCTGTTTTATGTCAGGTGTAGAATTAGTTACACATTGTCCTGTGTTGTCCTTGTTTTTAAATGAACATTCTTCATGTAGCACAATTTTATTAATTATATCAGGAGTATCTCCTGTATCATTTTGTGTTTCATTTTTGCTATCTGGTACAAAATCATTGATTTGCTCACAAGAAGAAACTTCAATTGCTGCTTCTTTAGGTAATTTAGCATCATCATGTACAACACACACTGGCTCTTTTTTCTGTGATTCTTCAACAGATATGCTAACAGGATTTCCAATGGCTTTACTTTTATGAATTTTCAGCACAGGAAATGTCTTTGGATGAAAATCTTTTGCCATTTGTTTCTGATGTGACCATCCAGGAGATTTAAATGTTTGAACAGTTTCTAATTTCCCTTGATCTTCAGGACTTGTAACTTGTGACACTGAAATTAGGGTTTCTGAAGAGTTTTTTTCCATGCAACAAACTTTTGTGACTGATAAATTAACATAATCTTTCTTTAGTTTTTCTGCTTCAGATGAAACATTTGTGTTATAATCTATTTTATTGTCTAAAAATAATGTAGACTTTGGAAATGTTTCTCCCTTTCTAGATGACTCTAAAGCACAGGCATTTTTACCTTCATGTAAACTGTTGTCAGGAAGTAAAATTCCAAGTTCTTGTTCCTCTACTATTACAGCAAAAGATTCTTGGCAGTGACTTGAATTTTTGTGCAATATATAATCTTCAGTATTAGAATTTAAAAGTTCTTTTCTTTCATCACTAGAGTCTGCATTTTTGAGATATACTTGTAATGCCTTATCTTCTATTGCATCTTTTGTGTTTGAAGATGGGTTATCTTCTTCAGCTTGTAATGAAGCTTTATTGTCCACTTTTACAATGAATGGCAATTTGTCATCAGACATTTTACATTTAAAATTTTTCTTTTTAACACTCAGTTGAAAACTTTCTGCTTCTCCAATCTTGGCAGCTAAAGCAGTTATCTGATCTTGTGTGGAAGGAATGTCATGCTGATCTTCAGTGCTGCTATCCAAAGTACATTTTCTTTTATTTTTTCCAGAATTTCTTGCAATGGAAATCCTGGCTTTTCTTACTCTGGATTTATCTGAAATTTCTTTTGATGAATTATTTTTCCCCTTGAAGTGTTCTGAATCAAATACTGGTGTCAGAAACAAAAAAATATCATCAGCATCATTAGCATTTGCATGTTCTTTTAAATTAGAATTTTCAGAACTGGGAAGATCTTTTTCCTGATTTAATAAGTTAGCATTTTGTGCGTGAGGAACTATTGTAACGATTCTGCTCCTCCTATTATCCTTTCTTTTAAACTTAAAATCTGTAGACATCTCATCATGATTAGTTTCATTACGATTATTTTCTGCATTGGGTCGGCATTGAGATGCTTTGGATTTGTTTACCATTACTTTTGAGACACTTTTTCTATATTTTCCTCTTTTCTTACTTTTAACCTTCTTAGGAGTTTTTTGGCTAGAAACAAACACATAAGGGTCTTCACTTTTAGGTTCATCTTTCAGTTTTGCATCTTCCAGAATATTTTTATCGGAATATTTTGTTTTGAATATGTGATGTTCATCCTTTATCTGTTTACAATTGTTAATGTTCTCAAAATTATCTTCAGTATCTACTACACTACTACTTGAATGTTTTCTTTTTGACTCTATTAAATTTTCAGTATTAATGGAATACGCAAAGGATTCATTTTCATTGGAATCACGTGGAGTTAACTTAATTGATGCATTTACTAAGTCAAAATTGTTTTCTCCACTACTCTGGTTAATATTTGGAGCTACAGTAACAGGTAGATCAATACATTTATTTGAAAAATTGTCATTATTCTGTGCAAGCAATCTGTTTGCCTTGCTAGTGTTTTTTTGAGCTTCACAATTCCTTAACCATTCCTCTATTTTAGCCACTGTTTCAACATCCGAGCTACTACTTTCATCATTTTCTTTACAAGAAACGTTTTTTCTTGAATAATCCTTCAGATGCGAATTTTTTTTCTTTAGGTCTCTCCAGGCAGTTGAATTTTCTTGTCTGCTGTCACTTAAAAATTCCCTGTTTTCTTTACCTGCAGAATAAATAATTTTCTTCTGAGTCTTCAATTTGCCGCCCTTTTCACATGGATTTTGGACAGAACTACTCTGAACATTGAGTGAACTCAAAAATGGATTAGCATTGCAATTTTCATCTTTATCAATATTAGAACCATTTTTCTCAACTTGAATATCAAACACAGATTTATTATCTGAGTCCACTGACTGACATTTCTGCCGCTTTCTACATTTTTCACTTACATTACAGAGCCGAGAAGATTTAACATTTTCACTTTCTTTTGTGCTGATATTTTTTTCTTTTTTCAGAGGAGGTGGAAATTTGTTCCTAATCAAAAAGAAAAACATATATGTAACATACAAATTCACCTCTGTTATTTCAATGCTCTGAAAATAAACATTACATAAACTCTTTATTGAATCATTAAAAAATTATTATATGCAAAACTATTTGTATTTCATATTTATCAAAAAAAAAAAACTGACAAGGCATTTTACTATTTTACCATCTAAACACTTAAATCATTACAGTCATTTATCTGAAAAATGTTTTTTAGAATAAATATATCACCAATATCACTTTGCAATCAAATTTAGAATGCAGATAAAATGCCTTTATATTTCAGGTGTCTTATCAAAATGAAAACTGATTTTTAAAAAAAGCTATGAAAAACTGCACATTAGAGTAATATTGTATTCAAACAATTATATATTTTTGCAGTAATAAAAATGAGGGCATGACATGGAGTTCATTTGGAATTGATTTGTTTAGGAACTCATAATTTAGAAGAGTGTGATGAAGAAATAGGTTGTGAAGATTGCTCATGGACTGACTATGGGTTATTTCATAGTGCATCTGTTAATATATTAGCATTTTAAGCATCAGTACAATATTTGTTATAATATAGATATCAAAATTTGAATATCTTAATGCATATTTTATTTCAGAACACATCAAAATAGTCAATTGAGAAAAGAAAATTTAGCTAAGACTAATGCTGAAATAAATATTTTTATTGCAAATGCAGAATTCTAGGAGGGGTTGCTATATATTTAATAAACATGAAATATGCACTCTAGAATACAGATGGTCTATATATATATTATATATATATATATATATTGTGTGCAGTTGGAGGGCAAAGCATTGACTCCTTGAAGCAGTTGAGGGCCACAGATTATCAATATCATAAACACACAATACATGGGGATCATGTCTGTTTATATGGCACTGTTATTGGATGGATGTGCAAATTCAGAGAATGACGGCAGAGCTTTGAAGGCCTCCCTCACACAGGAAGACCAAAGGATGTCATGAACAAGAAGAGAAAAACATAGCTGCTGTTTATGAACTCATTAAGGAAAACCCACATATCACTATTAAGGTAATAAGTATAGATGTTAGTATATTGATTGGTAGTGTGATTGCACGGTCTGGTTGGACCTCCGTAGCCCATGGCTGCTTGAGGATGATGATGATGAGTGTGTAAACAATTATTCATCAACATTTAAAGTTCTGAAAGATCTGTATCAAATGGGTACCTCACAAACTGATAGAACAGCAAAACAGGGCTAGAGTCAACTGGTGCAAGGAGATGCTGGCAATGTTTGAATCCAGTGGCCCCAAACAGTTAACAGACATTGTCACAGGTGATGAGACATGGTTTTATTACTATACAAGTCCCAGAAAGATTGACAACTATGTTTGGGTTGAGGAAGATGAGCTGTGTCCTCAAATCCTCCAACAAGACTTTTGCTCAAAGAAGAGCATGTTCACAATTTTTTTTTATTCCCAATGAACAGTAGCCATTGACACCTTACCTGAAAAAATGATTATAAATGGCCAATACTACACCAACATTGTTTTGCACAAAATAATTGAGATGAAGGAGAAGCATCCAACATTAGGCATATTTCCTTCTTCATGACAATGCCAGTGATCACAAAGCCCAGCAAGTTATGGCCTATCTAGAGCAGGAAAAAAATCAAACAGCTACTCAATCCTGCATATTCACCTGATGTACCAGGTGATTTTTGTTTATTTCCAAAAATTAAAGAGGAACTTACTGGGAAGCCTTTTTTAAGGGTGCAAGACCTTGCAAAATGCATTCATTCAGAGTTGCAAAATATTCTCTAATAGGCCAAAATTAACATAGATGTTTGCAACTTTACGTAGATGCTGAAGGGGAGTACTTTGAAGGACAGTAAAAGTTCTGTTGAAGTAAATTCAATGATTTTTGTTCTGCAGATGCATGCCAAGAACTTTTAGAATGTCCCTCGTATTGCCCTCTGATAATGGAAAAAGTTGGAAAATGCAAAACTTTATATAAACATTGCAAATGAGCAATTAATGCTAGAAATTTGAAATTTTTGATAGCAGAGTGTGATAATTAAGAGATATACAATGGCAGCATTTTTTTTTCTCCTTTACCCCTTGGGGATGCAACATTTTTAAGAGATAAATGAAAAATTCTTTTGTGCTTTATATACTGTATATACTATTATTTGCATTTTCCTAGTCATCCATTAGTTTGACTCTCGACTGTTAGAAGGTGCTAAAGGCAGAAAATAGAAACTACATTCTCTTTGAAAATTAACATTCCCATTCATCAGAAGGAATATGTTATTCTGTTATACAATTTTTATAATATTTGTCATTCAATTATTTAAGAATTCATTTGGTAGGTTGCTAGATGTTATAAAGTCCCCTATTTTGAACAGTGTCGAGATAATTAATCAGTCCACATAATTCTGATTGTATGGGGTTTTATGGCACATCAGTGACTAAGGCTATAATGCACCCATACATTTTTGAATACTTTTACATACTCGGGTTGGTTTATACAGTGAGAGAATGAAACAATATCAACCATGATGCAATTTGTTTTCAGTTCCAATTTGAAAAAAAAAAACATTTTTTTTTGAATACTTACTGAATATTTACATTTGTTCTGGCAGTGGTGACAGATACTGGCTCTTCATCAGCAGCTAAAAAAACAATAAGCAGTCATATATTAGAAATACTTAATCCTTTGAGCCCATATCCATAATCAAACGAAGAACACAACTGAAAATAATTACACACTTATTTGTTGTTTCTTTAAATGAAAATGCTCCAGTTCTCATTACTTATTTCTAAACTAATATACATGTAGAACTATTAAAAAATCTATATACACCGAAAACTAGGAAGTTTTTATCATAACTACAACTAGTTTCACTCGTACACACCAAATAATTGTAACTTTTGCCTCCCATTCCCACCTGTAATTAGATAATACCTAGATATTCTCCAGAAATCCCATAAAAATTCCTAATTTTCATCACTCAAAATAATGAAGTATCTATTAGAAATCACACAATCATCGAAATGTTTATGCACATAAAACTGCTAGTAACAGAAGGAAATTTTCTTAATTCTTCCTATTATGCATAGTATGAGCAAATAGTAATATATTTATACAGACTATTAAAAATGACTAACATTCAGTGTATAAGTTTAATAACACAGGTCAACAATAAAATTGCTGTTTTTAATTTTGTATACCTATTTTGCAATAATTTTTGTTCACTGATTTCAAAAATATTATATTTGTTGAATCACATAGAGATTTTTCAGAAATTGACATTGGCAAATTGATTTGTTGTTTTGTACATTTTGTTGTTCCTTGCTTAACTTGTTGCTTATGCAGCACTTTGTTTTATTTCTTGTGTTAGGACATACAAGATGAGTGGCAACACTGTGTCCATTTACGCATAAAGTGGCAACACTAAAAAAACACACGAAAGGTAGCAGCACTGCATGAGGGTAACACAAAAATGAGCACTGTGCAAGCATTCTTTAGGCTAGTGGCTTAGTCAGCCATTTGTTGTGTATTGTTGTGCATACATCATTGCAAAACCAATGGGAAGAAGCTTTGTCAATAATCCAAATATTTTTTATATCTGTGGCAATTTTGCTGTAAAGAAGCAAAGACAAAACAAAATCTCTTTTGTAAAAAAGTTTGCATATTTTGGAATTAAGTTGGAGACCAGGACAAACCATGGGCAGCTCACACAGTGTGCAGTGTTTGTATTGAATATTTAAGAAATTGGAAAAAAGAAAGAAGAAAGCATTACAGTTTGCAATAACAATGGTTTGGTGGAGTTTTATTTTTTAAGTGTCAGGGGATGTTAATGATCAACTGTTCCATTTGTGGTAACTGCTATAAACTCGCTGAGACCAGATTCTATTTGTCAGTATCAATGGACAGGGTACTTTCAATGTTACTCAACAGCAAGTCCATAGGTATTGGATATACTGCCAAAATGGCTACCTACTTTATGTAAAGGTAACCTATTTTACTTTATGTAAAGGTAACCTATTTTAGTTGTAAGATTGTGAATAGATCTATATGCTGAAACTCAGCAATCAGTATAGTTGATAATATCTTACATGTGTTACAACTATAAGGCTAGTAACACATTTAAGCCGTTCATTTGAATGAAATATCAATATTCTACATTAACACAAAGTTGACTGAAGTGAACATACAATTGCACTGTTAGTATTACAACTAAGAATATGTAAATGCAGCTGACTTCTGTTTGAAACCTCAACCCCTCATACCAAGGTGTCTAACCCCTGATGTATATAAGGTGTAAACTGTTGAAACTATTTAATTATTAATATAAATACACACTTTCAGCACACACAAATGACAATGTGCAAAATATGTTTATCTTCTATTAAAATTAAATTTCATACTTAAATACATATATATTTTAATAAATTCAAAATTTATTTAGACGAATGAATCCACAACTCATAATTGATTTACTAAGTATTTAATTGCTATTAAGATGTTTAAGAAACAGGATGAAGCTGGGTATAGAGGAAAAATGGTCTTGAGCTGGGTGGGATTTGAACCTTTGACCTGATGACATGTCAGAGGTTCTGACCACTGAGGTACCAGCCGCTGATTAATCTCTCCACTAATGCTGATGTTATGCTACATACAGTTGGGTTAATCAATGTCTTATGAGTGCATTTGGGGACTGTATTCTTCAGAGCCATAACAAGCATGTAGTGCCTCCTGACTGATTTTTTTTTTAACAAATTTGAATCTGTATCACTTTGTGGGGGGTTCAGATCCCACCCAGCTTAAGACAATTTTTTCTCTATACCTATCTTCATCCTGTTACTTAAACAGATTAATAGTAATTAAATGCTTAGCAAATCAATGATGAGTGTGGATTCATTTGTCTAAATACAAGGAACTAGTAATTATACCAGATGTGATGCATATTCAAATTTGCTCACAAAAAAAATATCAGTCAGGAGGCCCTTGGAACATGGCTAGTTGTGTGCCTGCCTGCCTTGGATGGCTCTGAAAAAGAAATAGAGTCCCCAAATGCACTCAAAAGACAGTAATTGACCTGACGGTGTATAGCATAACATCAGCAGTAGAGGAGAGATTGATCAGTGGCCAGAGCACTTGAAATGTCATCAGGAGGTCATAGGTTCAGATCCCACCTGGCTCAAGACAATTTTTTCTCTATACCCATCTTCATCCTGTTACTTCAACAGCTTAATAGTGACCAAATACTTAGTAAATCAGTTTATTTTATCTTCCTTTACTGTATATGGAAAAAAACTACACAATATACCTTTAGCTTAAAATATACTCTTAATTTTTCCCCTACTAGCTTACAAATATTAAAAGAAGCTGAGCCAATTTAAAAAGTTGATATTTAATATTTTATCAAGAAAAACAAGGAAAGATGCTGCAAAAAATTTACATTCATCTACATGTATTTTAGATCAAATTGAAAAATGATGGTGTGAGGTATATAATTTATGCTGTAGTGCATTTTAATCAGCATTATTATTAAATCTCGTATTACATATTTGCAAAATATATTTTCTCAAATTAATTCTCCCAAAAAGGTAACTAAAATAATCTATCAAATATTTAAATACTTTAATATTTCAAATGCAACCACAGAACTTCTGCATTTATTATCCTGTATAGATCAATAGATAGATATATATATACATTTATAAATTTACATTATTTATGTTTTATTATAATTTTTATTTGCAGAATATTGTAATATACATTCCACATTACATATATACATTTATGGAGAATAAGAAAACTATGTTAATGGCAATTAAAAAAAACCCTCTTATGCAGAATACCACTTGATATAGAAAGTCAATGGTTATAGCTTAGATACCCCAACCTAAAAGAGATTTGACAAGACCAGACTGCTTATGAGATAGTTGAAATGTCATAATAATGAGCCACAAGGAACTATATAACACATATATATATACAGGCTGTAGGAAAAGCAGACTCAGTTAACCCCGAAAATTTAAATGTATTAATGAAATGCACTGGTTGAATATGTAGTTCTAAACTGTTTATTAATGTAAATAACAATAAAAATCTTGTCCCCAAAGAACAAGAAATATGCACATGTGTTTCATAAACACACTGAAAATCATGAACAAGCTATAAAACCTGTGGAATATGTGTACATAGGACTGCAAGGTTCCAATGCTGGCTGCCAATATAGCCATACTGCAGGAGCAAGCATAAAACTAGCTGCTCACCAAATTGGAAGGCCGCTTTGTGACTTCTGTGCAGAATTACAAAGAGTGGAGCTCTCTTAAAAAGGTTGTACATTCTATATCTTTTGGAGGGGGAATAACAGTCAAAACAATATAAGGGTAAGTAAAAAGTAATGTTCACGCCACTTAGTGGCATTATTTGGTACTAACATGCAATGGTGGTACAACTCCAGATATTTGTTAGTTGGTGGGGAACAAACTCGTAACTTAACTTTCTGGCTCATCCTCATATGCATATATATTATTTTAAATAAAAACAATTCAAGAGTTTTACATCTACTACATGTCAAACACCAAAAATGCTTACCTTGGTCATTATATATAGGATAAGAATTCTTCCTCTTTTTGGAAAATCTTTTTCTGCTTTTGGGCTTATCAAGAGCATTCTATGTTTAATAAAAAAGAACAAAAATCGCTAAAATAAGAGCATAATTCTCTTAATTTTCTACTTCTTCACCTAAACAAAATAACATATTTTATTGCTTCTAAGGATAAAATAAACTTGGAACAATTGCATATCTCAATGGATAAACCATATAATCAATGGATAAAAAACAATATAACAGTTCTGAAATTTCCCTAACATTTAACCCTTTCAGGACCATAAGGTTTCTAAGAGTAAATAATATGTAACTGTTTATTTTAGTTTAGACGTAAAATAAATAAAAATCATAAGAAAAATACATAACAATGTGTAGTTTTTTTGGAATTTTATGGGAAATATTTTTCCCAATGGACTATAAAGGTAACACAAATTATAGTTAGGCTTATTATGCAATATCTTTTATTTATTGGTTTATTAGAACAAAATGTTAACTAAAATAATACAAAATTATGAAATAAAATTACTATACAAAATGATGTGCTAATTATGATATTCTGCGAAGCAATTTCTTTTGGTAGTGAGGCAAAGATGGACATTGCACATAGTACATATATTATGCGTCCTGACAGTTCTGTTTTTGTTTTCTAAACGTTCCCATTTACGTAATTGCGTTCGGCATACGTTCTATTTTGACATTCTGTATAAAAAATGCAGATAAGGTTATAATTAAATACGACAATCACCAATTTTAAAATGGGAAAAATGTTTCCCTTAGTCGTGAAAGGGTTAAGGGCCAAAAAAAAAAACAATGATTTAATTCCACTTTTATAATATTGCATCATTTATGAAACACGTCCTTATCTAAAAGCTAATCTAGTTCAATTTTCATATCTTTCTTTTATGAGAAGGAATCTAATGTGAAATAGGAAAAGCACTCAGGTGCAAATATCATAATGTTGGTTAATTCAATGACGTTTTGTCACTGTTTCAAAGTTTAATAAATGCACTCTGTGACATTGAAACTGCACTACCCAGAAGAAGTGGTTTGATTTTTATGCAAATAGGCAAGTAAATACAGCACAGTGAGATATGAAAATGATTTCATTGTCACACAAATCAGGTGGAGTGCATCAGCATTATAAGGTAAGTCACCTAGACTAAAAACTCCACAAGTGTGCAGCCAATAAAACTATGAGCTATCTCAAAGAACAAAGCCCATAGGAACAGCATCATGTATGGACATTTGAGAGAGGACAGATCACCAGACTCCATGAGGTGGGGTGGTCAAGCCAGCATATAGCAGAATTTGTTGGCTGCAACCATATGACAGTCATTACAAGAAGTCACACATAGTTATCAGCAACAACCAACAGTGCCTGGAGTGGTGTCAACCTTGAACAACTTGGGATGTAGAATGGCATCATGTCACCTTTAGCGATGAATCTAGATTTTGTCTAGGAGCCGATGATCACTATATACACATTGCAGGGACAAAATGACCAGTGCTCCAATCCAGCTGTTACTGTTGAATGACATACTGCCTGAACAGCAGGTATTATGGTTTATGGTGCAATAAGTCACAATAACCGATCTCTCTGGTGTGTCTCCTACACACTTCGCATGGTGCTATGTTAATGACCATCCTGGAACCTGTAGTACTCACCTCATTCATTCACAAGAATGCCTGGCACCCAAACACGACAAACCATTTCCGGCAACTTGCAGAGGCAGGGGCATGTACTCTCCCTCTTCAAGTATTTGCCATGCAACTGCCCTGACATCATCTGGGAATGTCTACATCTTGTTAACACTCTTCCATGACCAGCCAGGTTCCTAGATTTATCACCCATTGAACACATTTGGGACTTGGTACAGTGTCATCTGCTGATTGATTCACAACCAGCACAGACTGTAACCACTCTGACAGACCAGCTGCAACAGGCATAGTGGGCAATGTCCCAGAATGCTATTCAATGTCTGTACAAACTCCATACCATGAGATTTAGTTTGTGTGGTGAACCATGGAGAGGATTTATAAAGTACAGCCGGCCCTCAACATTCACGGGGGTTAAGGGCGCAGGACCATCACAAATGTGGAAAAACCGCAAATATCTCTGCCCCCCCCCCAAAACCTTAACTCCTAATACTGTTAACCATATTTAACACACAAAAAAAAGTAAAACAATACACTATACTGCAACAGTATGTTTTATAAATTTAAAATTAAAGTATGAACAATGTAGGTTAACACACACACAGAGAGTGAGAGAGAGGTAATACAATACACGTGCAGTATGTGATGCAATACATGTACAGTGTTTAGATAGTAAAATTATTAAAGTTTATAAAACACAGTTATATACAGAACAGTACAACACAGTTATATACAGAACAATACAATACAGTATTGTGTTTTATAAACTTTAATAATTTTATGCTTTTAAAATTTTCTTAGTCTTTCACACGATGACTAAGCTAGCAATAACTATGTACAGATGATGATGAAATACAAACACTTCTGACACACAGTTCTTGCTGTACAGTGTTAGACTTAGTTCACACACACACATTCAAACAATATTTATTGTAACTGTGCTGCATTATTATTTATTCAAGCAGTGGAAACGGATTGTCAGGGTCTTCATCCTCATCGTCTTCTACGTGTTCTGTATGCGGAGGAAGAGAAGGGGTGCCTCAGGGGTAGTAGGGGTGGCAGAGCTGGAAGGTGTAGAAAGGGAGGCAGGGATACTCAGTGTTATCTTCTAGAAATACATTGTGATTTCAGTTTGGGTTTTTTGCCTCTTCATTTCTTTAAAAATGTTGGTATACGTAGACAATGCCTCTTCTACCAATTCCTTCAACTTCAAGAAACGTATCATAGACGGGTCAATGTCATAAAAATAGTCATTGCAGTTCTTTTAGCGTACTGAAACTTTTTTCAAAATTTAACTTTTTATAATAAAATTGTGTATATATTTATGATAGTAAATGATAAAATTGATTAATAATGCATATATTTTATGTATTTATGACTTACTGAACCTTTTTTAGTTTCCTTTACATTTTCTAGTTTTACACGTGTCATCTGCGATTTTCCGCAGTAGGCCACAAAACTCAAAAAAAAATTCCCACCTAAATATTGATGGCAAACTCGCGAATAATCAAATCCGCAAAAGTTAAACCCACGAAAGTCGAGGGCCGACTGTATTGACTATACCTATGTAATCCATCTGTGCGTGAAATAAATTTGTGCTTTTGCTCTAGAATTGTAATCATGTCTTACTCATCTGCCAATCTGTCTTATCAGTGATTTTCATCTGATTCCAACCACTTGTGAGTAGTACAATTTCAATGTCACAGAGTGTATAAACATTATGCATTTAAGGCCTTGTTTTAATAGTTTTTGTTTTAAAATAGTTTGTTTTGGGAATTATCTTGATTTGCATGGTCACTGATTTTGCTTTACCATGATTTTGAAATGGTGCTCTGAGCATAATTAGAATGCAAATTTCAGTAACTAAAATGGGTGTATCACAACTTAAAATCCATGAATAACAGAATTTATACACAATGAAAAAAATATTTGTTTCCATAGCTAGCAACATTATTCAGAGAATCTACAGAATCAGTAATAAATTTTTACTCATACTTTGTATGATGAACAGCATAGTACACAGAGTAAAATTTGTTAAAGATCAAAGGAACTATATATTTGTACATTTGTAATTCAATTTGAAAGTTAACAAATAATACTTTTAAAAGATACAGCCGATTTATTCATCCTATTAGTACATGAAATTTGTTAAATGATCAATAATGAATTCAGTGTGGCCTTTCAGTATACAGGTATTTTCTGGGTTTCAGAATGAAATACGTTCTGAATTGTTGCCTTAACAATTTATTCAATTGGTTTAAAAAAATAGTTTTTTTTTTTTACAATTCAAGTATATGCACATGCTTTACCAAATAACTACGGGGTGGGAGAATCTGCAGTTTCCAGGTTCGAGTCCCAGCTGGGTCAGTGTTGAACAAATTATTTACCTCCACAAAACTCCCCGCCCTGCCCACAGTCAGCAGGGGACACCAATGGGCTTGAAATGGCAGCTGTCCATCAGATGAGACATTAAGCCATGGCCCTGTGTGAGAGAGCCATACCCTGTGCATGTTAAAGAACACGCTGGATGTCCTTGACAGAAGGCTACTATCTGTCTCCCAACAGCTGTTCCAGTGGATCCTATCCCCCAACTTTCTCTGAGCCTTCAGGGTCCTTTTGACCTGGCCATTTAGCCCATTGTGTGCAAAAAAGTGCAGCTCAGAGATAAAACAACCCAACCAAATAAGTAGTTCTGTGTTGCCTCCACATTATTTTATCTTTTCAGCTTTAAACTTTTTATTTCTAATCAAATAATTACTTTTATACATTTGAAATATATATGTGTGCAGAAGCTTACATTTCTTAAAGTTTGGATAAACATGGCTTTGTTCAGTTACTATGACTGTAACACTTAATGATCTTATATATCTTTTGTTTTTAGAGTTATAGTTACATTTTCACTTGATATTTCTACTGAGGAAGTCTTACAACTTGTTGCTTTTGCTGATCATATTTTTTAAGCTGTTTTAGAGAATTAGATAAGAATTTTGCTTTTTCTCTCATAAAAAATGCCAATTTTTTTATCTTCCTCTAAGTTGAACATTTCAGAAACAAGGATTTCTTTGGCTTGGATAGAGTGCCAATTGATAATTCCCAAATAAATAATCCTGGCACCCCTTTTTTTTTGGGGGGGGGGGGGAGAGAAGTATTTGAAAGGAGCTGATCAACCAAACACAGAAAATTTTAAAGCATTTCCTGGATGGTTGCCCCATTTTTGCAAATGTTAAGGTATAAAATTAAATGGGTGTGCAGAGCAATTGGCTGTATTCACCATCAAACTGCCCAATTACTCCCACCACTAATTCTAAAAAATTATGTTGTAACATTTACAAAAATTGTGCAATTAGCAGGAATATACCATAAATATTTCTATTTCAAGCATTATGAGACAAATTTCAAACTCATTTGCACATAATCATTTCATTTATAGAAGACTTCCATTTCTCATTTTAAGAAGCCACTGAAATACAGCTTTATCCACTTGTTGCTGACAACCATTCTGAGATATTTGACAATCACTCAACATATTTCCGTTTTCTCAAATCACTGACATCTTTCCACTTTCTCAAAAGAGAATTCCATTTGTGACCTTTGCTTCTGAATTGCTGATAGTTGATGAACACAGGAGGTTTCTTAGAAACAACTTTTCAATGCAATTTTCAATGTCTTGCATTGAAATTCAAAGGATCTTGCAACCACAATCCTTAGCAGAATGCTTGGGGAACTTGCTTGTGATGCAAGATGCTACACTTTAATCTTTACACAGACACTGAGGTTGAAAGTGCTGTGTTCAGCAACATCCAGGGCCATGCAACAATGAGATGGGAAGCAAACTGCCCTTGCTATTGCCATGGTGCACATACATGTTGCTTATAACACGCATTAAAAATTTTGAAATTATTACTTTTTATGACTGAAAAAAGAAGTTGTAATGCTCCAAAGAAATGAAATATTTTTAAAGTTTGGACCCTTTGTCTGATCCAATTATTTTTATGCTCCGGATAGTTGAGTCAGGCGCCAGGCAATAATTGACAAATTGCCAAAAATAAAGTTTAATTAGGGTTCAAAATACCAGCGAGCATCAATGAGTAAGAATTCAAAAATATTAAATGATTGTCAAAATTTTATGTTAATGCTAATCAAAACAAACTAACATTGCTCAAGAGAAAAAAATTAGTAAAGATTCAAAAGGTTTAAATAACAAACAATTTATTTCCAAAAATCACTCACCAAAACTTCAATAAAAAAGATACTACATCATTTCTCAACTCTGTCCAAAAACTCTGACTACACACACTGCACTAACTGTGCTCAACTAACTTCTGTGCTACTGTGACATGTCACCAGGTTATAACAAGAGGTACAAAGTCCGCACGTGTCATGTTACACGCCAGGAATGACATTTGCATAAATTGATGAGTGGCGCAAGCTATGATGCAAGAGTGGGCATGTCCTTGTACACGCGCTTTAGCGGGTGACAATTGAAAGTTCAGAGTTGTACATGCGCAACTCCTAACTCTTGGAAACAAGTGCTGTGATGCCAAAAAGGAAATAAAAATCCCCAAAATGATAAATATAACGTAAATTAAGCAAAACTGGTTAAGGTAAAGTAAAAGCAAACGAGGGGGCATCACAACGTGTTTTAAACAAACTCTAGGAAAAGCATTAATTGTATTTACTTCACATTAAATTTATTCTTAAATTTGTCTTTATAGAGAAATTAAAATATATTTCAGCATATTAATTTTGCAGGACTTTAAAAAACCTCATTCTAAAAATAGACTACCTCATCTAGTGGTTAGCATACCTGACTACTAAGATAAGCAGAGCATAGTTGTCATTCAAAGTGAGCACAATCTATGAAATTGAGAAAAAATAAAGCAACAGAGTCTGATTACATTTCCATAGCCATTGGGTACTACAGTATTCTGTTATGTGTGTATAAAATTCTCACTCATTAGAAAGTGATGAAAAAATTCATTACCAACATAAAAAGCAAGAGTGGAAAAATCCTGAGATCCGTTACCCAGGCAACAAAAAGGAAAAAAAAACATGCTGGTGGCTAGGGAATCAGCATATTATGGCAATTCTCACAACTGGCCCCTAACATAGTACCCAAATCTTTTGTTTGGCTTTTATAATTTGCAGAAAATTTTCCATTCTTGGTAAAAGGTTTAACAAAATCTTTAAGCAAAAAAAAAGTTCTTTATATACTAAGACTGTGAATAATTTTACATAAGTAACTTATCAAAATAACAGTATAAAGAAATCAAAACTTACATAAATGGAAAAACTACATATTATTTACTTACTTCTGATAAATGTCTTCTTTTATATGATGACTTCAAAGGGCTGGGATGGTCTAATTTGAATAGTTGTAGTTGCAGATTTCTGGATTCTGGAGATAAAACTGATGACTTTGGACCTCTGGGTGGTGTTACTGAAGCATAAAGTTTCATTACTAAATGCACAGAAAAAATATTACTTTCATATTGCAAACTATTCCCTAAAATTCTGGTAAAATTCCAACAAAATCTAAAGTTATAATTTCCCCCCGCTGATATACTGATTCAATTGATTACTAATGAACCATTTAACTTCGTAAGTGGCATATTTTACATATAATTAACTCTAATACTAGTGGCTGGCTCATATAAAAATTTCCAAAAAGTACCATCTCCACAGTAATACATGAAACAAAATGATTTTGAATTGCTACCTTTTGGGAAGAAAAGGAACACAATGACCCAATCAGTATACCAATCTAATGTTTGCAAATCTATGGCTTAACATTTTCCCTACTTGCTCTTTTTGGGAAAACAGACAATGATCAGCTTGAACACATCACCCAGAATTTCTAAAGCACATATATCTATTTGATATCAAGAGCGAAAGTTTCAGATATCCTTTATTCTGCTTTTTAAGTAAACTTTAACTCTATGAAAATTATCACATATGTATACGGGCTTTATGTGAGTGAAACACATAGGTTGCATATTACTCGTTTACGAGCACTTAGCTCACCATAATTGAGTGGGTTGGATATGAATTTCACCTCCAGAAAAAAAAGAAAACAGTGTAAACTGTATATCCAGTTCTATCATAGCTACAGACTTGAATTTTCAGCTCAATACAGGTAGAACAGAGGAACACTGTGGGAAAAATTTGGGACCAGGGGGACCAAGAATTTGGGTACTTGGGGGTTGTGCAACCTATTAAAAAAATGCAAAAACACAAAAAAATAGGGAAATTCCATCTGAAATTTTATCTACAATTCTATTATAAATAGAGACTTGATTTTTGAATACAATATAGGGTAGCCCAAGGGACCCACCATAAGAAAAATTTGGAAGAAATCAAACAATTTTCTGAGGTGTTATAGGTTACATAATCTGTTGTAGTACAATTTATTTTAGAAATATTACAGTAGCTATGATGTCATGAAAACTTGATGCAAATGCAGGGCACAGACAGAGGCACATACAAACAGAATTTCTGCTTTCATATAAATGATGCATTTGCATAGTCACAAAAGAACTATACATTTTTGAAAGCTTATTTTTAAACTTTAGTCAACACTTTTCTGAACTTTTATTTCCTATAGAAGAATGTCAGACCATCATTGTCTCAGATTATTCTGAACAGATTTCCATTGTAAAAAAATATAAATACTGTAAATGTGATGCAAAAATAACAAATGCTAATAGCTCAAAATAGCAATAAGACTAATCTTTAAAAACTAGGCATGAATTTGACCTAAATGAGCAACCAAGCAAGAACAGAAAATACCTAAAATACAAAAAAATTATACATTTTGTACAATGTGACAGTATGGAGGATATAGTATCTAAATTGGCAGCAGGTGACAGTAAATCCATAAGACAATAACTAATTCAATATTAATTCATAAATATTTTTTCAGCTGAAGCTATTCTTTATCAACTAATGAATCCAGTATTATGGAATTGATATATCATAATTTTGAAAAACAGAATTAATTAAGACTATAGAAGAACTTGGTCATAAGTATACAATATAAGCAAGTTTAAGACAAAGATATTTCAATATCTATATATGTATATATATATATTCAAATATCTCATATCAATATGTAGGAAGAAAATGGTGAATACTTTAATCTTGGTCTTGTAAAGATTCATGGGTCATGTAATTTCAATAATATCTGAAAAAGTTAAATAGCTTCTACAGTTCAAACTAAGTTTTGAAAGTGATATTGTGACACATAATGATGCATTTATGTTGCTAAATATGGCACAGATTACCTAGCTGAATTGATTGTTTATTTGAATCATTCAACTGATTTAGGAGTTTAAGATTATATTTATAATAAATGGCCATCAGTATATATATATATATCACTGTCAATAACAGTTAATAAAACACAAGAAGCTTGTGGTGATGATTTTGTTGATTTACTTGATGAAGATTATTTTGACAATTCATTTGACAATAAAGTAGATACAGAAAAATATGAGAAAGCAAACAAATATTTTGCTAATAGTTATCTGGAATTAATTAAAAAAGTTATTTCATATGTTACACATTCTCCTGTTCATAATAACATTTTACAAACTTATATCAAAGAGGAATATGGACATGATATGAACTTCCTCTAGATTTAAAGGTTCAATGGAATTTAATTGCACTCATGATAGAAAGATGTTTTATGCTCAAAACAGTAATTCTTAAAAACTCTGAAAGATTTAGTCCCTTCATTGGGGCAGGGGTGGCTCAGTTGATAGTGCACCAGGCTCCTAATCTGCAGTTCCCAGGTTCAAGTCCCAGCTGGGCCAATGTTGAGTTTATCTCAACAAAACTCCCTACCCACAGTCAGTAGGGGCACTGATGGGCTGGGAAAGGCTGCTGTCCATTGGATTTGAAGTTAAGCCATGGCCCCCTCTGCAGAAGAGCCATACCTGGGCATGTTAAAGAACATGCTGGATGGCCTTGATGGAAAGCTATCATCTGTCTTTTAACAACTGTCCAGTAGGTTCCTTCCCCCAACCTTTTCTGAACATTCAGGGTCCTTATGACCTGGCCATTTAGTCCATTGTGCACAAAAAGTGCCGCTCAGAGGTAAAACAGCCCAACCCAAGTCCCTTCATTAACCGAAAAAAATTATTTCAAGCTATTAAAAACCCTGAACAATTCTACACAGCCCAATTTAAGTGTTAATTGAAGCTTTAAGTCAAAAAAATAAAAATCATTTTGGAGCTGAAGGAATTTTTTCTTTTTTGGAAAAAAAAAGAGATTGAAAGGAGGAAAAAAAAAAGGAGGGATGGAATTTTGAAAATTAAAAATAAAAACCCCCTCAAGCAGCTGCTTGCCACAGAGGTCTGACAGGAGCCGTCAGTTTATATGCCAAAGTAGAAGGTCTGTGAGGATGGCAGGACCTCAGCAGAAAAACAACACACACACAAATCCATGCTTTACTCGGGGCTCGAACCCGGTCCCTTAGATCAGTAGCCAAGCATGCTAACCACTCGGCCATGGGACAGCTTAAAAAAAAACTGCATTGGAGAGAACTAAAAATTTTAAATAAGTTGTAATTTGCTTGCATCAACCAAAATTTCACTTGAAGCGAATTAAATTCATATATTTCAGAGGCAATGTTTGTAAAAGAAATGATAAATGAATGTAATACATTAAATCAAGAATTTAACCTTTCATTTTATCCAGAATAAACGCTGAAATTTAGCTGAAATAAACTGTAACATAATGAAAAGTTCAAACTAAAAAATAAGTGGGTGGATCATTTAGTTCGTGGACTGCTGTTGCCAACAATTAGCAGCTTTTCATATGCGTTAATACATATGTGGCAACACAACAACTCTTCAAGAGCATGGAGCAGTGTGTGCAAGTTGAAACACATTGTAATATGTGGAAGCAAGTAAGATCAGAACAGTAGGCAGTCAGTTTCCATTGTTTTCTCACTTTGAAAAGGTATTCGTTTTTGTGCATGTGATTTTTGAAGGTTATAGCTGATTTGAAAACTAAGCAGCAGTATGCAAGATGTTACTGTGTTCAGCAAGGCTTAGGTGGTTCACAGAGAGTCGCAGAAATGACTCAATTGCATGGAGAACAATGCTTGATTCTCCAGATCTTGGATTGTTCTCCATGGAATTGCACCTGTCTGTGAAGCATTTTTTTTTTTATTTTTACCACTAAAAATCACACTTTCTTTCAAGTACTGTTCTCCACACACTCAAGCCATTTCTAAGACTGTCTGTGCACCACTTAAGCCTCACCAAACACAGCAACGTATAATATACCGCTGCTGTTTCCAGATCAGCCACAGCCTGAAAAAAATCACACACAAAGAACCACTTTTTCAAAATAAGAAAATGATAGACACTAGCTGCACACTTTATTTATGACCATATCACAATGTGTTTCAACTTGCACATATTGCTCCATTCCCTGGAAGTCATTATGCTGGCCCATATTATACATTAACATACAAAAAGCAAATTGTTGGTGACAGCAGTCCATATATTAAATGACATCTGAGATAGCCGATAATTAGATAATGGTCAGAAGAAATGAGATGGCAATCAGGAGGCTCAAGAACAGATATTAGGGTTGGCTTGTTTTACCTCTGAGTAGCACTTTTTTGCACACCATGGGCTAAATGGCCAGGTCACATGGACCCCGAAGGCTCAGAGAAGGTTGGGGGAGGGGACCCACTGGAACAGCTGTTGGGAGACAGATGGTAACCTCCCGTCAAGGCCATCCAGCATGTTCTTTAACGTGCACAAGATATGGCTCTCCCACACACGGGGCTACAGCTTAACATCCCATCCGACAGACAGCAGCCTTTCCAAGCCCATCGGTGTCCCCCTACTGACCGTGGGCAGGGTGGGGAATTTTGCAGAGATAAATCTCAACGCTGACCCAGCTGGGACTCGAACCTGGGAACTACAGATTACGAGCCTGGCGCGTTACCGACTGAGCCACCCCCGCCCCACTGAAGTTGAGGAAGAATGGGGTTTTCACAGCTGTAAGGTATTGCAATGAGATCCTCAAACTTCATGTTCATCCATGGGTCCTGATTCAGTGTTAATGCTTGTCCTCACAGAGCTTGCTTGGTGGACCAATACCTTGAGAGTGAAACCATATGGAATGGCCTTCTCGATCATCTGACTTAAATGCAACAGAATATGTTTGCTAATAGATAATGCATAAAACATGTAATAAATTTTATGAAAACGTTTGCTAACATATAACATATAGAACGATATAATAAATAGAACACATTTGTTGCATGGGACACTCTAGGACAATGCACTGCGGGTAGTAAATCCACCTCCTAACAGCCTCCAGAATTTCTGATCTGCACTCATGAATGAATAGCAATTATTCCCTCAAACCGTCATTGGCACCCTAATTTGCAGCATGATGAGTCATTGTGCAGCCAGTATCACTGTCTGAGGTGATCACACACCACATTAAAAGTATGTTATCGTTGAACTTTTACTTGCCATTTTGAAGTAATAATTTTCAAATTTGAATATCTCATTAAATATTTACAGGAATATGTCTGTTTTTCCGATATTAAGGGATATAAGATCATGGACGTCACCCTATGTTTCATTGAAATCAAACAAAGGACTTGTTTGTAATATGTTTTTTGTGTTTGTTGCTTAACTTTTGAGCACCAGTGTAATAGTTTACATTTCATAAAATATTAGCACCCATACCTTCTAATCCAGTATCTTGTTTAAATGCTTCTGCTAATTTCTTTGCAGCGATTATAATAGCTTTCAACTGTGGCTTGTCTTGTAAGCTCCTAAATACACATCAAGATTTATAAGTTCTATATTTATTAATTTACATAATGCTCTAATTTAATAATACATATAAATACATAACAGGATGCAATCTAAGAACCTACCTCTTTATGAAGCTTTTTTTGCATAATGGACAAGGCGCTTGATACTTTGATTTCAACACTGTTGCAATACAACCCCTCCAGGGAAAAAGAAAAAAATATATAATTAGAAACATAGAACTCTCCAGAAAAAATTATGAAGAGCTTCTGTGATATTCTCTAATACTAAAAAAAAAAACAGAATTTGAATGGAAAAAAAACACAAATTAATCCATTTAAAGTAAAGTCTCACTTCACAAAGTAGATGCATTCCTACCAAGTACTGTGTTAAGTGACATCATACTAAACAAAAATATATGTACCATTAGAATAACGTTGGGTTGTTTTATCTCTGAGCGGCACTTTTTTGCACACCATGGGCTAAATGGCCAGGTCACATGGACCCCGAAGGCTCAGAGAAGGTTGGGGAAGGGGACCCACTGGAACGGCTGTTGGGAGACAGATGGTAGCCTCCCGTCAAGGCCATCCAGCGTGTTCTTTAACGTGCACAGGGTATGGCTCTCCCGCACACGGGGCCACGGCTTAACGTCCCATCCAACGGACGGCGGCCTTTCCAAGCCCATCGGTGTCCCCTACTGACCGTGGGCAGGGCGGGGAATTTTGCAGAGATAAATCTCAATGCTGACCTAGCTGGGACTCGAACCTGGGAACTACAGATTACAAGCCTGGCGTGCTACCGACTGAGCCACCCCCGCCCCTTAGAATAATGTAAAAAGAAGTTATGTGTGTAGGGAACACGAGATATATCACATTTAGTAAAAATATTAATGCTTATAGTGTGTATAATGAACACACAAAGTGGTGCGTAAAGCAAAGTTGTTTTTAAATCAACATAAAAGCTTGCCTCTACAAAGTGGTGCATAAAGTACTCTAGGGCAATAATTCAGTGCCAAGTGATCCTACTCATGTAGCAGTGATGGATACATATAGTAAAGAGGGGGAGGGGTGATCTTCCCATTGAGCATGGTTGCAGTGTCCTCTGGTGATGAAATAAAGAACTTAGCAAACTTTGGAGACATTAACTTTGGAGATATTAGAGATAGCACCATATTCCAATGCAAAGTTGCAGTAGTTGCACCGATTACATACAAATGCATTATCACAACCATTTCAATCAGATTAATGATGGCTATGAACTGTAACAGAAAATCTGACACACAAGTACATAACACAGGAAGTTACAAGGTGTTATTATTACAAGGTTTTCATCAAAGTGGTCTCTGTCAGCCACAATACAAAATGTCACTCTTGTTGCAGGTGTCACATATCTATTGCTGAAGGTGCAGCAGTGGTGTTGCCTAAATCTGTGACTTAACATATACCCATGATAAGTTAATAGGTGCCAGAACAAGTGAATTCAGTAGCTAGAGTATGGGAGCTCCACAACCAATCGACTGAAGTTTGAAGTTGTTCGTTTACTGTTTTGTACAATGCTGGTTCAATGTATTTCTCATTTCACACAGACAAGTTATGACATACAAAATCATCTGATGTGTGGGATGGTGAGCCTGCAGATATCCCACAGCAAATAGCTATAAAAGAGCAGTAACATTCTGTTGATACCTCCCATGTGAAATATAATCTCCCAATACTCATCTTGTGACTATGCAGTCATGTTGATCACTCCTGGTTGAACAACTGATATTTAGGTTAGAATGGTGGCAAGAGATTTTATAGTCACCTCCATAAAATATATGGCTATGTAATCTGTCCATTTGCCTCACCCAAATAATCAGCATGGTCATTTGCATGCCACTATATACAGAATGAGCAGCACCCCATCATTGGGTATGTTCCAGCATCCATGGAATGTGTGCAATACTATTCAAGCACAAAATAATCTTTCCTAGCACACATACAACACTGTTTTCACACAGCAGGCTCCCAAAGCATCAACAACTGCTAGTTCCAGATGACTTTTCTTTGCAGTTCTCAGCAGTCAATAATCTGATTTCACTGGTGACAATGCATAGAGCTAAAAAACCACGAAAATGGATATGGCAAATATTGGTTAATGTGAAACTAAAGTTTGGTCCTTTCTGGAAAAACTACTTTTATATGCATAAGTATTCTTTTAATACAAAATGGTTAATATGGAAAAATCCTATAATGCAAAATTTTCTTTCTAACATATAAAATTCTATTTAAACTTAGAACTGCATCTTGAATCAATAGAAATGCATTTTAGATAATTCAATAGTAAAGTATCACAGAAAATGTCCTGTAGACATGTGGGACTCATGAAATATTTAACTGAAAAAATTTAGTTTTGCCTTGAGTGGGAATGTCTATAAGTTCTATTTGCTGAATAAAAGGTTAGTTGATGATGGCATTGTGATTATCATGCCTGGCATGTTACTGGGAGACATGGGTTTGAATGCTACTCATGATAAAACTACATTTTTTTCAGCTGAATATTTCATGAGTCCTATGCCTACAGCACATTTTCTGTGACACTCTACTGCTGAATTATTGATTTAATGCTATAAGCGTGAGTGACAAATATTAATTCATTATATGAGGCTGCTTGGTTGCCTGAATCCCAACATAGATAGTGCCAGGAGTGAATCAAATAATATGCATGAATGGCTATTAAGTCACATTAGCTGAAAAAAAGGTTAGCCAATGATAGTGTAGTGGTTATCATGTCTGGCATGTTACTGGGAGATATGAGTTCAAATCCCACTCATGGCAAAACTAATTTTTTTAAACTAAATATTTCATAAGTTCCTTGGATTGTATGAAATTTATAAGATTGACAGACATAATCCCAACCATTATTTGATAAGTTCTGACCATCTTTAAATTTTTTGCTATTTACTGTATATGATTATTAAACACCAAAACCTAATAGTACCTGTGCTTGGTAATAGCACAGAATTTTTAAATAATGGCCAGGTTTCAGACAGGGATGCCAGATGTTTGTTTGGATGTGTGGATTCCTTTTTCGTCTCAAGTTCAGTTTGAATTCGTGAAAACAGAACTGCACTGTTACTTTTTAGAAGTATTTGATTTCATGTGGAAAGGTTTCTAAAATTTTTATATAAAAAACATACATTTATGAACATGTATACATTTTTTTTATATAATCACAATGTTCATAAATTAATTGAAAAAACAACACAATAATGTGGGTCTCAGTTACTTTTAGTTTAATTTGTAGCTTGGGCTCAAATTGTACCCAGATATAAGCAAGAAATTGTAAATTGTAGCCCAAGCTACTATTCAAACATTTACAGTATTTAACAGCAGTTATAAATACATTAAAATACAAGTGTGTTCGACTTGACACCTGGGACACAGATTAATAATTTTGTCTCCCAATTATAATGGTAGTTTCCTATGTATATTCAGATTGTTAACTTTGTTAATCCTTGATCAGAAATAATATTCATAAATGAAGGCTGAATGGGTTCAGACTCCAGATCTTCAATCAATAAATGTCTCATTCAATCATTGTCTTGATCTTCATTCTCAAAATACAGCATAGGCTATGAAAGCATTAGGAGTCAACAACACAATGTATTCATCAATATAATATCCAAAATAATTATCCAAACCCATTGGTGTCCTCTATTGACCAAGGGCAGGGAGAAAGCTACAAAGTACTACTTGTGTTATGGTAGGTGGCAAGTTCAATCTTAAGATGAAAATATCTTTACTAGCTTATACAAAAGGTTTACTTCACTGCACATCAACTCTAGTAACTCTTTGTAAATGAATGTTTTGTTAACAAACACATTTCATGGCTTAAAATTTCCTTTCCATTAAAATAGTCAGAAATTAGTAAATATGTCCTTAAGTAATGGCTGAATTGAGAACATCCTCACTGATACTCAGTGAGGATGTTCTCAATTCAGCCATTACTTAAGGACATATTTACTAATTTCTGACTATTTTGAAAATGCTGAATAAAAATCAAATAAAAATCAAACTTAAAATAAAACTATGCTGAAATAAAATCAATTGATATTAATGAATTGAAAAAAATTTGGTTGCCCTGAGTAGGATTTCAACCCATGTCTCCCAGAAGCATGCCAGGTGTCATAACCACTAGACCACCAGAGATTAGCAGTTTTGGCACCTGGCATGCTTCTGGGAGATGTGGGTTTGAATCCCACTCAGGGCAACCAATTTTTTTTTCAATTAATTATTTCGAATGTTTCTTGTCTACAGGATATTTCCTATGATGCTTTATTACTCTATTGATATTAAGTCTGAGAAAACAAAAATTACTTACCTGCAGAAGTAATGGTAGCAACCTGTAGAAACTGGATCATCCAACACATCCAAGCTAAAAAATGCAATTTTTAGACTAAGAATGAGTAATTTAGACAAATATCAGTAAAAGAATACATTGTTTTCTTTAAAAAATAAAATATCATCAACTAATATTTCTCAGTGTAACCACAATTCACTGACCTATTACTGAACAGAGAAACTACAATAACTGACTTAAAAACTGAACATTGCCTTGATATTACAACAATTATCAAACCTACTGTGCAGTAGATATGTCCTTTCTGCTTTAAGCATATATATGTTTAAGAAAAATCTGTTTAACTTGGAAAAAGCATCTCGAGTCTCTATTTTTTGTGTCGGAAGCTTTAGTTATATAAATCTGCGTTAATAAGAAAAAGGTGTAGCAATAAGGATGGAAAAATATTTACTTTGCTAATCTAAATATTAAGAAACTTATATTTAATCAGGGAACTGAAGAACTGCACATTTATAGGCCTACTATTTCTGTTCTACAAAGGTTATTCAAAGAAACTGTAAAACCATCATAAAATGCATAAGGTGCAAAAAATAATGATAATCTTACTTCACATTATTGATTAGTCTATTGACAACACTAACATGTATGGCTCTATCTGCTAGTCTAGCTAATTTTAAATGGTCTTAAAGTTAAAGTACTCATAAAATAAAGCACCAAGATAGATATATGAAATTCGATTCTGAATGCTGATGGAATAAAATTGACTGAAATTTATTGCATATCATTGGCTCAGTATGGTGGATGATGCATCAGTCAACAGGAAATCTACAAATGGGAAGATAAATAGAGAATGGTACTAAATGTGTTGAAGATGCTCTGAAACCCAGGAAAGCTGAACATGTTGTAACACCACAAACATAAGTGGCAGTGGAAGAGTTCATCCGATAACATCGCACTGTCACTGCATTGAACACCAATGTTGGTTCCATATATTAACAACATTAATGAAGAGTGGTCTGGTCTGTAAATGACAGCTAAGCATACACTGGAGAGAGAGAGCTGTGTACCAGTCCCCTGTGACGATGCACAGAACCAGCCAAACCTAATATCCGACCATTCCTTCTTGGGGTGCAGGCCAATAGCACCTTTCGGAACAGATATCCTCTTCTAGAAAAGAAAGGAAGGATTGCCAGATCAGTGTAGCATACTGATCTGGTTGCCTGTGACCTTTTTTTTCCTGCTGAGGAGTGGTCAATTACACAGGGTCCTGGTGCTGGCCATTTAAACCCACTGGATTGTATAATGGCTTTGAATGTTATGGATTCTGAACTTGTTGCACTGGTAGGCCTCTGCTAAGGAAAAATCTACTGCTGTGTTGTCTGTTTGTGGGTCAACAGCCCCAAATGACTAAATGATAAATGCACAGGATACCTTATAACAGCTGGTAGATAATCCTGATCAGAGGACATCACAGATACCTAAGCCCTTGCTTCTAGAGGCATTGCTGACCCTACACAGGAGGAAGTTTCTACCAGCATAGTTGGCTTAAGTTTTTAGCAGAGGGGAATAGGTATTTGCATCATGTCTGTGGCTTGGTGGCTGTAAAATCCTACTAATTACTTTCCTTTCAAAGACATATGGAATGTGAGGATGCTACATAGAGATTACTCTCTTGATATTCTCAAACAGGAATTCCAGCATTATAACCTAGATATTTTGGGCTTGTAAGAGATCAGGTCAGCAGATAAAGATCAAATATTTAAAAATAATATCCCCACCCCCACCCCAGGACAAGAGAACTACAACCATCTGCAGGGTGTGTGGAACTGCTTCTCAGCACAAGATGTGAGTGACAGCCAGTGTCACTCTTCTAGGATATGGTTTTGTTAATGAAAGATTCCTTACAAATAAAATAAGGATTAGACTTGAATGTTATCTGTTATTATGCCCCCCACTGAGTATTCTAACAAGAATGAGAAAGATAGGTTTTTATGGACTTCAGGATATTTTGAATTCTGTCATGGAGATATTTTCTTGCATATATAACTTATGTATAATAGATTAAAATGATTTCAGTGTTAAAGTTGGTACTGATTCTGACCTTTGGGCAGGGGTGATAGATCGTTTTGGAATTGGTAGTTCCAGTGGCAATGGGGAGCATCTCCTACATGTAAGTAAACTTAATGGTTTGAAAATAACTAACACTTATTATAAACACCAGGATATTTATAAATACACATGGGTTTCACCTGATGGGTTGCACAGGAAAATTATAGAATCAAATATAGCAGATGATGAAATGTATAAAATACCCAGTGGAAGATGTAATTACTACTGAAATGCTTGGAGGCTGGGACTGTTTTGTCATATGGATGACTGAAATTTTGAACATTTTTTAGGATAAAGATGTTGTTCCCAAAGACTTTACTAGAGCTATTATTATCTCTATTTCCAAAAAAATGATGGCAGCTCTAGTGATAATTACAGAGAATTAATTAATTAATAATAAACATAATAATTAATAGCAAATGGGCTAGTTCTGTTAAGAATACCAGATCCAATATGGGAGATAAAATTGGGATCATTACCTTGTTAAAAGCATCTTGCAACTGATGTTTACAAAAATGTGCTAAGGTTCAGAGAATTACCTTTAACAGTGAAAGACTCAAACAATGCTTAGCCCATCAATGTCCCTTTTCTGACTGAGGGTAGGGTGGGGGTTTAGCAGAGATAAATCTCAATGATGGCCCAAGTGGTACTTTAACCTGAGGACTACAGATTATGAGCACCTTGCGACTACCAATTAGCCAACCCTCACCCCACTGAGGTTGAGAAAAAATGGGATCATTTTAAACAGCATATTCATGTTGCCAACTGTACTCTTCTGGGTAAAAAGGAGCACAGTCATTAAAGTGATATGGCAATGTAACATATTTCTGTTACAATGAAGTGCAGGGATAAACTGAATCAACAACTTACTAGGCATAAAATACAGCATAATATATGATCTATGTTACGAGTAGGAAGTTGTTACAAAAAGCTTCATACAGAGATTTTTCAAAATAATGGAAACATATACTATATGTGGGGAACATTTTATTAATAAGCTGTAGGTCCATCTCAGGCATTCAGAACAGACACAATTTGACATGGAATAGATTTATACAAGTCATGCACATATGGTAATGGAATGTGGGACCATTCTTCATGTAAAATTTGGCCCAATTGTACCAGTGCTGCAGGAGGTAGAAAGTATGATCTGACTTTGTGCTTCAGATATTCACACAAATGTTCAATAATATTGAGGTCTGAAGATTGAGGTGGCCAGGGTAGCTGCTCTATCTCATCCTCATGCTCTGCAAACCACAACTTGATATGTTCACACAATGCATGGGTGCATTATCTGCTTGAAACCAGGGAAGGTCATTAGGAAACAATGCCCACAACATTGGGTGCAGGTGGTCTCCAAGAATGGATTCATACGTTGCACCCCCCTTAGAGCCATTAATTAATCTGCAGGGTCGTGTCATACGACCCTGCAGAATAACTAATGGCTCTAAGGAATGCCATGATATGGCACCCCAAAGTATCAAGGATCCACCTTCATACTTCAAAGTTAGAACCAGTCAGGGTGATATGCTTCTGCAGGTTTTCGCCAGATGTACACTCTACCAATAGTGAGAAGCAATGTGTAGCACAATTCATCAGACCAGCTGATATATTACGTCTTTAGCATCCCAGTTTTTATGTGCTTTGCACCAGCTTACACACTTTGTTGCATTGATGTTGATAATCAGAGGTTTGTGAATTGCAGAACGGCCATAAATATTGACACGATGAAGTTCCCAATGAACTGTTATGACAGAAACTGTTCATTCTGACTGGTGTTCAATTCTGTTGCTATTTGCAGGGCCAGGATCTTGTGCTTCCGTTGAATCCGTGCCACCATTTGCCTATCCCTTCCTATCTGACAACTTCATATGTTGTCCACAATTTGCACGTTTGGAGGTAACACCCTGTCTTTTTTGATAGATAGTTATAATCTCAGGGTGAATGAAGGAAGGGTGGTGCCACTCCATGGGGAAGCATTTCATGATGGTCATTGGCTAGGCATTTTGGCATTACAGTGGGAAGACGAAAGTAAACAAAGCATATAGAAGCATAAGGTAAGACAGATTTCTGTTGGCAGGAAGTGTAAAATTACAATTTCAGTTTTTTAAGTGTTTGAGGTTCACCTAGCTACCAGGGAAATATTTATTGTTATAGATATATACTCATCAGCCACTTTTTTAGGTACAGTTCCATGTTATGTCAATAGTAACCGAGATACAGAACTCGGGAACATCTTAAATAATCATTTTTTGAAAAAGTGTGACTAAAGACAATTTAAAGATCTAAAATCATTTCAACTTAAAACCAATAAATAAACCTAAATAAATAATTCTAAATAGAGAATGAATCTTTAACAATATTCATTCTGTATTTAGAGTTAAGGAAATCAACTATTTAACAATAATAATTGCAATTTAAGTACTTGCTCTTAAAATTTAATAATAGATATAAATAAAAAACAATAATAAATAAAAGTTAATAAAGAAATTCTATGGTAATTTATATCGAATTACTATAGAATTTCTATTAGATGATCTGAGGAATCATTATGATCTTGCTCTTAAAATTAAATTCAATGGAATTAAAACACCAAATTATATCAATTTATCTTTTTATCAACTACGTTAATAATCATAATGAAAATAATAAAAGTATAATTTTTGTCGCCGTGAATAGTGGTTCAAATTTTATCCCTTCCAAAAAATATTTAATGTGACCTGGCATAAATAGTTTTCAATTTACTAAGAAAATTTTTCATGCAGTTATTCAACGAAAAGTCTGCTTTTTTTTTTTCTCTTGTCTTGATTAATTCTAAAATTTTATTCTGCTGTTTATTTATATTTATTCCACTGGTTTTACGTTGATTGCAATCTTGTTTGAAAATCAGAGATCTTCCCCTCAGCTTTACGTTGTTTTTTAATAGTAATTTGGAAACACTACTGTAATTACAGAACCACTGGTTTTACGTTGATTGCAATCTTGTTTGAAAATCAGAGATCTTCCCCTCAGCTTTACGTTGTTTTTTAATAGTAATTTGGAAACGCTACAGTAATTTTCTAATGCGTAGACTATGACACACTGACATAAGCTTTTATTCCCATGAATCAGTACAGTATAAGCCAATGTCTTTAAATTATCAATTACCAAAGATAATGTTTTTTTACTGGGTATATACTACATATATCTCCATATTGACAGATGGCAGCATGAGTAGCAGAGCATCAATACGATTGAATGTGGGTGCACAACATTAACAGGATCTTTTTAAAACTGGCCTGTAATGGTCAAATGCTGTAGCTCAGGACAGACATTTGAAAATAAAATATTTGGAACCAAAATTACATGTTCTAGTTGGATCCTCATAACCTAAGATTGCTTCGAGATTGTATATGTATTCATAGCTTTATTTATGGTTATGTTAATGTGTGTTTCGTATTTATTGAAAGTCATTTCAAACAGTGAAATATACTTTACCATATTGCACATTCCAAAAGTTTCATGATAGAAGCAACTGTCTCTTTTGCTTGTTTTTGTTTAATATCATTCATCTTGTTTTCTGAATGAGTCTGCATAGGAAGACTTTACTATGCAGGAATTATTCATTTGTGATTTGTATCTTCATCTTGTTTCTACAAAGAGTAAAAATTAACCATGATTACACTATACAAAATTAAACAATGGAAGACATTGACATTAGAGCTTTGCACTAATAACTCGTATCTAAGATTTTAAAATACGCTAGTAAAAAAATTTTTGTCAATGCTGTTATTAATGCTTTAATCACCTCAAGAAGAAATTTTACAAATTTTAGGAAGGTAAATTACCCTAACTTGGTATTGTTAGTGTGCATTCACAACTATGAATTATATCAGTATAAAACTATCCATTGTGGAAATGCATTGCAGATCCACCACTCCTAAAAATATTAATAAATAAAAAAGCACTCTCTTCAAGTGGGTTTACAGATCTGGTTTTGGGATACTGTTATAAACAAACATCATACATTATCTGGAACTTAACCTACCTTTTCTTTGGTGTAGTCCAGGCATGGCCAACTGTTTTTGCCCGCGGGCCGGATTGGAAAAAAAAATATTTTCACGGGCCGGACGAAATATTAAAATTGAAAAATGTTAAACAAAACACATTTCTTTAAGTAAACAAAATTTTATTATGAAATTTGTTCATGAATAATTTTAAGTAAATCAATACAACAAATTAACATAATAACTAATGCGACGTGTGAGGCGGTTTGCATCGCTTATTATTTTTTTAATATCTGGTTCTATACTTGTAGTAGCTATTCTTAACACAGCCTCCAAATGCAAATCATTCAATCTTGATAATAATTTTTGATAATAATAAGATTTTCTTTATAACGGAATGTTTTTTAAACAATATAGAAGTATCGAGAATTCATTCGATTAATTATTAGAAACTAAATGCTAATATTGAAAAATTGTTCGCGGGCCACATAAATTCATTATGCGGGCCGGATTCGGCCCGCGGGCCGTATGTTGGCCATGCCTGGTGTAGTCTATCCACTCAGCCAATGATATATCCACAAAACTAGCTATCTCATGTGGATAGTAATTTTCAAATGATATATGCATTAACCTGCATTAAAATAAGAGAAATAAATTTGATTTGACTTTGATTGCATTGGCAGAATGGTACCTTTTGCACACAAAGTTAATTGGCCATGTCACATGGACTCACAGTTGGTTATGGGAAGGGGATCCACTGGACAGCTATTATGAGACAGATGGTAGCCTCCCATCAATACATTTGTTAATGTGCACAAGATGGCTCTCTTGCACACAGAGCCATTGCTTTATATTCCATCTGATGGCTGGTAGCATTTCCAGGGCCATCTATGTCCCCTTTTCTGACAGAGGGTAGGGATTCATCAGAGATAAATCTCAAGGTTGCAATTTTATACAATTTGAAACTTTGGTCTAGAAGGTCCCTTTCAAGGTCAGTAAACATGACCAGCCAACATCAAATTCAAGAGGCATGGTATTTTTTTAGCCAACATGCCTTTAATCGAGCTTGAGAATTATATGGTGAATAATAGACAATCACAGATATGCAACTGTTGGTGATATACACTGAATAAATATAGAGGAAAATTTGTCATTAGCTGGATCAGAGTCAAACCTACAACCTCCTGATAACATCAAGTGCTCCGAAAAAATTCTAGATAAGATTTTTGAATACTGGTGGTGCTATCAATTAGTATCAACCTTTTTCCTTTTCTATTTTGTGCATTATCACACCAGAGAAAAACAACTATTACATATACTACTACTAATATTTGCTTCTCCTAGTTAAAATTTGTTTCTCATTACTAAAATCACATAAAAGTGTGATTGCCTTTAATAATACATATATAATATATATAATAATTATATAATAAATAAACTGGGAGTAGGAGCATCATTTTTGCACATTACCCAAGCAAGTTGATTTGCTGGCCACCTGACTGAAAGCTAGCACTCTTTAAATGAGTTGCTCTTAACAACTGCCTTCAAGTTTTTTTTTTTTTTTATTATTATATATACTATATTTTAAATATATAAACCTCTTATATGCTTTATATTTCAGTGAAAACGTAAAAAAGTTAATAGCCTCAAATTTTGTTTTTTTTTTCTTTCTTTCTTTTAACCTGCTATCCTCACAGACCTTCTACTATGGCATGTTAAACTGGCAGGCTCCTGTCAGTTTAATATGCCATAGTAGCAGCCTGCAGTTTAATATGCCTCTATCGCAAGCAGATGCTTGAGGGAGTACTTTTTTTTTTTATTTAAATGGATTTCAAATATTTAATAAGGCTTTTAAATCCATACTCTACTGAAACACACCTGAAAGGTTCATTTGAAATAATATATCAGGACTTAATGCAAAAAAAAGTAAAATAGGGCAAAATAACGATTCATGATATGACAAACCAGTCATTTACACTTAGGCTTATCAGATATTGCCATCCCATGGCCGAGTGGTTAGCGCGCTTGGCTACTGATCTAAGGGACCTGGGTTCAAGCCCCGGGTTAGGCATGGATGTATGTGATTTTTCTGCTGAGGTCTTGCCATCCTCTCAGACCTTCTACTGTGGCATATAAACTGACAGGCTCCTGTCAGACCTCTGTGGCAAGCAGCTGCTTGAGGGGGTATTTATTATTATTATTTTTTTTATCAGATACCAATGTCCTAAAAGGATAAAAAAAAAGTTAGAAATACAAAAAAGAAGGGCATGTTTCCAATTTTTAAAATAAGTTATTTTTACTAAGTTTATTTTAAATACCGACTAATAGTTCAGTCAGAAAAAGGCATTACTTATTCAATACACTTTAATACATGTGCCAATATTTTATTCTTCATAAGCAATCAAGTTTACTTGGCACTAACTGACAGAGTGATTAGGGACCTAGCTACTATTCCAGCAGGCATGCTTTGTGTGTTTGTATTACCTCTGATACGAGGTAGTGGTCAGCAGTGAAAAACTTTGCACAGATAGTAAAAGTCCTATGCACAATGTCTTATCCGCACCCATAAAACTTTATCAGCATCTGCATATGTTGCCTACTTAATAATCATAGAGATTTTGCAAATGCTTGAAGTCCAATGTGTTTGTGAGTAAAAGAAATCAATCTAATGGTTTATTAATAACTAATTAAAATTGAAAAAATATATTGCAAAAAATAAAGCTTTTTATCTGTAAAAATATGTTTCATTAAATATAAACAAATATTTACTTAATTCCAATTTTTCAAATTCTTCTGAATTAATCTTATTTTTTAAATGCAGTAATCAACAATTAGGAAAAGGCACTCCTTTTTATTACCCAGTAACTCTCCTCTAAAACTTTGTGATCTCCCCGACCCAAAATTCTCAGTCAACTAATATTTAATTCCTGTTTTCTACATAACACCTCGGTATTTTTTTGAATTTATATTCTGCTTTGCCAGCAAAATGATAGCCTCTTTCGCATAGGATTTTTTTTTTAACTTTTCCGTTATATATATATATAGCTTGTGGCTTTATCCCAATGACCTTTTATTTATTTTTAAGAGTGAATATCATCATTGAATTTTCAAATCAGATTTTTTTAAACATTATCTCAAGTAATTTTTCACTCATGTCAGTCATTAATGTTTGCTACTGTTTCTGCATATCTTATCAAATATGAGACTTTATTCACCATCTGCATTAGCATAAATTTTTTGATCTGTATTAAAGTTAATCTTTAATTAGCCCAGAGCTTTTAACTGCAGATATCCGCTGATAAAACTGCAGATTCAGTCTTGGTAGGCATATCCTTCAATTAATAGTAAATACATAGAATGACCTTATGACATAAAAACCATGAAATACAAGAAACTTCATTTCTTGGGCATGTCCTTGCATGAGAAGATCTGTACAAATTACGAGTAGTTTCGAGGGTCCTTATCTATCCTTCATGTTGCAAATTGAAAACCATCAACAACTTTCATAGGGCCATCTATTTATGGGCAAAATTTCACATAATTTTCTAAAGAACACCATTTTTTAATCTGACATATAAACGACTAATTTAGTGTTACAGAAAATAGTAACTTTTTAACATTAACAGAATTGCTTTCATGATCTGTCAATTATTTCAGAGTCATGATTACAAGAAATTTAAAAAGGAAAATACAAAAAAAAATGCATACTTAAATTTAGTTTAAAACACATTCATGCATGTTTATACAAAATGGAGAACCTTTTCGTGTAATTTCAAAATGCTAGGAGGGCATAAATTTCGAAATAGAAAGGGTTGTTTCTAAGCAGCACTTCATTGCACATAATGGACTAAATTAAATATTAATTAAAACTGACATTAATTAATAAATAAAAAACAGGTCACAAGATCAGAGAAGATTGGGGAGAGAGGATCCACTGGATGGCTTTTAGGAGATAGATAGCAGCCTCCCATCAAGGCCATCCAGTGTATTCTTTAAAGTGCATATGTTATGGCTCTCCTACAAACAGGGCCATGGTTTAACAGACCATCCAAAGGATTATGGCCTTTTTAAGCCTATTGTTGTCCCCTACTAATCAAGGGAGGAGGTTTTGCGGAGATAAATCTCAATACTGGTACAGGTAAGATTCGAACCTGGGAACCGAAGATTATGAGTCTGATTTGCTACTGACTGAGCAATCCCAGCCCCTTAAGATAAAGATATGTTCTCCTTTTGAAGGATGTGTGGTACCCTATTTAGACTGCATGATTTTCCCACACTATATGATAGCATGTAGCAGAAACATTAAAGTCCAGCCATAGATTAGACACATGCATGTGGATTTATTGCCAGCATCTAAAAATGCTAATTAGGTGGACAACAGACCAAAGGCATGCCATCTACCAAGATAATAAGACAATTTCAAGGGATGCTCTTCCAACATTAATGATTCAGGTGTGTTATCTATTAGTTAAAAGTGGTAGCTCAAGTTCTGCTGATTCCTGTTGGGCAACATAATTTTTTCAGACATGCAGTAACAAAATTAGCAGTGATTTTTTGATTCACTCTTCCTGCGACCTTATTTTTTTTAAATACTAATGTGGCTGGAGGATTTCAAATGAAATGAAAATTTGTAACTGTACATCTGAAAGTTTATCATAAAACAATTATGAAAAATCATTATTTTCTTTGCCCATGATGACTAATAATGGTTATTTTCAATGCTTATTTTCATAGATCAAAGATATAGTTCTTTCATTATAAAAAAAAAACTTACGTGCTAATGATTCATTCCAAGTGAAATGAAATGTGCTTAAGAAAATTCTGTTTTAGCTGTATTGTGCATCTACTGCTTTTCCCAATTGGCAAGATCAGCTTAAATATTTACATGTAAAAGCCAATCACAACATTTGTCCAAACATAGTATACATAAGCAAAATTGCTCAGGCTTCAGTATTTTGTGATTTTGAATTACACTGCAGTTTAATGCCTCTCGTACTAATTTTATGAAAACCAGTTTTAAATAAAACGGGCAATGATTTTGGCAATACTATAAAACAGTTTCTAAAGGTATTTATAAACATGTATTTAGCCAATAAATTATATATTAATAATATATAATTAATAATAATAATATATTATTAATAATATAATTATTAATAATTAATAATTTATAATTATATAATAATTTATAAACGTGTTTACCTTTAAACTGTCCTACAGCTTTAATAGGGCATTATCACATTAGTCTAAATATAGAGCAACTACATTTTGTCCCAAATTTACTTAACATCATATACATCTTTTTGCCATAGTTATAAATTTACTAGTTTAACTCATGCATTGCACTTCTTATTACGAGATATTTCATATTATCGAAAATTGTTATTTTTATCTCCACTTTCGACTTAAAGTGAATCTCAATAGATTTCAAAATGAATATCGTCTGTTATAAACTGTTTACAATAACATTCTGCCCAGTAGAATGATATTGTTCTTAGATAGGCTTGAAAAGATTGAGATTTTACACAACACATTAAACATCTTTGGTTGTATTTTCATTTCGCACTTTCATCTTTTACTGGTTCTAGCTCCGAGTCCTCTAAAGGTAACGAATATTCTCTTTTGGAGTTATAACGAAAAATGTAAGGAAAGAATGCGAAACTACAATCCGCAACAACACAAATTCAATGTTACCGTCTTCACAAACATTGGAATAACGCTGACATCACGAATGATATTCACTTACCTTATTCATATTAAAAAAAGGTAACTAATGTGTAACTCAACCAATAATACTACTTGTCAAACCCCATATGTTTGCAATTCCCGCGCAATGCATGATCCTACTGCAATCAATAAGGTTGCCAGATCCTCTCTAAGAAAGAGAAGCAGAAACCGATTTTATTTGAAGTCAGGTTCTAAGCATTTTTTCTGCTGAGGTCCTGCCATCCTCTCAGACCTTCTACTATGGCATATAAACTGACAGGCTCCTGTCAGACCTCTGTGGCAAGCAGCTGCTTGAGGGGGTATTTATTATTATTTATTTATTTATTATTCTAAGCATTTAAGATTATTTCAAAACTGCACGCCATGTTTTTTCGTCGATAGGATCGTTTGGCGTGCAAAGCTCATTGGTATTGCACGGATACTTATGGATTCCGGAAAAGAGTAAGGTAATATTTGATACAGATTTCAGTGTTCATGATAGGATGCACTTTAGAAAACGGCTTAAAAAAGGAAAAGTAAATTTTAAGTTGTTTTTTATTGAAGATGTAATTTCGCTATGCTGTCTGCAGACATCGAACTTTTTTGTTTATACAGATATATAAAAATTCTTTTTGGGTTAGAGAGATATTAATGATATATTACGATTTGCATTTTTCGAATCTTTCAAAAGTTAAAACTGCGCCCTCTAACGGCGGAAAAATTTAAAATTCCAAAATATCAAACGAATACTCCAAACGATGTACTTACAGTACTGTGCAAATTAGTTGGGACAATAGGAAAATGCAGTAAAAAAAACACAAAATATTTATTTGTTTAATAGTGTAGTTAATAGTGAATGTGACACTCTATAGCTTTAATTCTTCTTCCACCCACTCAACTATTGATGCCTCTAGCTTTCCACACATCTCCTTCACTTCAGGGTCGTGGTACCACACTTTCATGACACTTTCTATCATTTTGGTTTTCGTCGTCCAATCCATCTGAGATATGCGCGCTTTAATAATGGCCCACAAATTTTCAATGGGGTTTAGATCGGGTGAATTTCCTGGTCATTCCAATACCTTCAAATGTTGCTGTGTAAAGAAGCTCTTAGCAAGCTTAGAATTGTGGCCTGGATCCAGATCCTGTTGAAATATCCCATCGCCGTTAGGAAACAGCTTCTACAGTGTTGGGACTATTTTCGCCTCCAGAACGCCTATGTACTTTCCGCTGTCCATCATTCCTTCAATGGGGTGAAGCGTCTGTTACCCGGAAGCTGTGAAACATCCCCAAAACATGACCTTGGGTGGGTGCTTGGGAGATTGCTGGATGTGGCCGGATCGAAGAGGTTCTCCAGGCGAGCAGCAGACGAAATTTGACCTGTAGTCAATTTGACCTGTAGTCGAAATTGCACGTCAAAGTGGGTTTCGTTGGAAAATTTTACTTTTTCCCAATTCTCCACATTCCAGTCTAGATGTTTCTTTGCCTATAGGATAACCTTTTTGCTTCAGAGCGGGTGTCAAAAGCTGCTTTTTGGAGTGGCGTCGAGCCCGGCGGCCACACTCCAGAAGGCGACGACGTACAGTGGAAGCATCTATATTAACCCCATGAAACGCAATCTCCCTTTTGATGTTTCCACTGGTCTTCTTCGGGTCTATGATACTAATTCTTTGAATTATACTATCATCTCTATGGGTGTTTTTTTTCTTCCACAATGTCCTTTATGGGACGTGTCCACGAACCCTGTCTGAATGTTCTCGTCATGAAGCTACATAATTTTGCAGCTTCATGACGCTACTAATCCCACCCAACTAATGAACAAAGGAGAAAATTGTCAACATATTACCAACAAGTGCATATCTGTGATTTCCTATTATTTCTTAATTATTTCTTCTCATCATTATAAAGATAGACAATGCAATTTTATCACAAAAATTCTTAGCAATATGAATATAATTCATATAATATATATATATAACAAATTGAACCTCAATGACATAGTAGCCCAATTTGCCAGGCTTGTAATCTGTAGTTCAGAGGTTTGAGTCATCCCATTTTGCCTTCAATTGAGAAAAGGGATACTGATGGACTTGGAAAAGCTGTTGTCTGTCAGATGGGAAGTTAATTTGTAACCCTGTGTGTTATAGCCACACCTTGTATATAACTAAAGAACACACTGGATTGCTTTGATGGGAGGCTTCCTTATTTCCTACCAGCTGTCCAGTGGATCCCCTTCCCCTACCTTCTCAGAGTACTTGAAACTTGACCATTTAGCCCAAGCTGCAAAAAATAAAGAATGTCCCTCAGAGGAACCTCAACCTTCATGAGAACTTAAAACTTACTTGTCGAGGTTACAATTAATAAATCACAGAAATGTGTACAAAAAGATTATCATGCAACTATTTTCATTTAAAAACAAACATTTATAGGGAAAAAAATGAATAATCCAAATTAGCTCCCCCCCCCTCATAATAAAAGTAATAGTGGAAAAGATACAAGGTGATTTCTAGGTTTAAAAATGAAAAAAAAATTAATGTGCTCTAATACATGACACATATATAACCTCTTATACTTAAATCAGAATATATAGTGACCAAGCTATTTTATCTTCTCATTTTCATCAAAATCTAAGAATGTGAGTTGGTGAATACTGAAGACAGTTCAGTCAAAAAGTTACATTATTATCAATAATGATATATTCTCCATTTGAATTAGAGTGAATCTCAGAGTAACCATGTTGGTCATACTATTAATCTGTTATGTGGGCATTTAAACTGCCTAAAAATCTTCAGTGTTACAGTGATGTCACAGTAATTCTTCAAATTTAACCTTGCAACAAAGAATAACTATATGTATTTTTCTATTATATAGATAAAGCAAATCACAATTGTTCCTTGATGTTGCCTACAACATATATTTTTATTGTTGTATTTTCCAGTGAGGGCATAGTAGGAGTTTTATGGGAAATTTTTTTATAGAAAACAATCTGAATGCAAGCAGAATACTGACATTTGGTGGAAATTGAAAGTAACAGGTTAGAAGTCTGGTATGCTGACTGAGCCAGCCTCCCATTCACCAAATTTTATTGGCTTCTGGGAGAAATGTGTAGACTGATAGAGGTGAAAATTTTTTTAGCAGACACATCTAAATTCCATCAAGATCACATTTCTTTTATGTGTATCATTTTCTTGCAATATTTACTGTTTTCCACAGCACTCATTTATCATTATCAGATCCAGATGTGAATGGGAGGTGTCATCAATTTTGTGATGGACCATTGCCTCATACATCTGAGAATGATAGCCAGAATGGAGGCCAAATATTATTAAACATCATACCTTTCAAGAGACATTTTTTAGACCACTAAAATGGAGGTAAATTGGTTAAGAATGGTGATACACTCTCTTGGCCTGCTTTATCTTCCTAGTTCAATTTACTCATTTGGCAACTCCCTCATTATTTTTTTTCTAGATCTGGGCATGCTTGGTATCTGTGTAGTAATTAGAGCCATACCTGCAGAAGAGCAAAAATATCTCTGAGATTTGATGGCACACCAGATTATGTTGGTTTTCTTTTTTTATCTAATATGGATATTTCAGAAAGCATAATTGATCATATAGAAAAAATTCATGCCTGTTCTGAAATTTGTCATCTGACCACAAAAATTAGGAAAAAAATCTATATGCAATATAATCTATGAATATATATCTATGTGTAATAATCCAGCTTCAGAAATACAAATGATTGAGTCAGTTCATGTAACATTAAGTTCTTATCCATCCAAAGACCACACAAAACCATACATTAGTTATTGCATGGTGACCAAGTTGGCTGTTATCTGTATAGTACCCCGTTATCTGTATGGTGACCAAGTTGGCCTCCATTCTGGTTATTCTCAGGGGGGATGGGACAATGGTCAACCACAAAAATGATGACCCCCCCCCCCCCATTTACATCTTGGGTATATTATCATCATTGGGAGGACTTATTAGTTATTGTATGGTGACCAAGTTGGCTGTTATCTGTATAGTACCCCATTATCTGTATGGTGACCAAGTTGGCCTCCATTCTGGTTATTCTCAGGAGGGATGGAACAATGGTCTACCACAAAAATGATGACCCCCCCCCCCCCATTTATATCTGGACCTGATACTGATAAATGAGTGATGTGGAAAACAGATTACTTACAGTACGAAAGAAATGTAGATAAAGGTGAAACTTCTCAGAGTATCCAAGTGTCATAAAAAAATCAAGATACCAGGCATATCATTAGTTCATAACCAGAACTCTCTCCAATTAAAGTCAATTAACCTTGAAAGGTTAATTGACTTTAATTGGAGAGAATTCAAAATTTTGCTGTGTAACTTTCTTGGCAAAATTGCAGGGGTGCTGTAGTACCCTATGTTAGTCATCCAGGGTTAAAATGAAAGTTGTGTTAACTTTCACATGACTTATGTGGTGGCAGATTCAAACATTCCCCCCACCACCACCATTTATTAAACTGGATTTTAAAATAATTCAAAATATACCCTTCACATTCAAATTGTGCTTTTAACAGAATTCTGTCAGAATTTTCCACAGAAAAGACCTGTGAGGAAGACCTCAGCAGAATGGCAACACAGCAAAACAATACAGAAGGAAACCATGAGCATACTGACCACCGAGGAATATTAGTTACCATATATATATATATTAAAAAAAATCTGCTGACAGATATTGCCCCAAATACATGCCATTCATACAACATGGTCTATATTTGCCTTATGGAAGAGCCACTATTTGAAATATGTGCATTTTCAAAAGATTTGCCAAATGCTGTTGAATATATGTACTTTGCATACAAGAGGAATTACTTGTTAGTAAAAAAAAATTATCTTTGCCATGATGTTTATTTTATATATATAACTCTTCACTTGAAGTGTTCAGAAACATGTTCAAAATAAGGCATTCTCAGCATAATTAACTAGTACATGTTTGGTATTTTATTTTCCAATTCTCTCCATATATATATATTAATAAAAAAAGCACATCTTGTTTTTTTATTCATTCTTCAGATTTTTCAGATAGCTATTAGAAAACAACCCTCAAAATTATAATCTAAGAGTAATGAAGACTGAAGACTACATATTTATAAATCATACTTTATGATTGATTGTACTTTATTACATGAACATTAGCAGTGATTCTAGTTGTTCAAATGGGTAGTATTTATTCTCTTTATTACATATCATATTTGTTATGATTATTATTTGCATATTACAAATTTTTCTTTCATGAAATCAAACTTGAACTAATTTCTTACTTGTGAAATGCGATATCTCTTCCTTTTTGCGCACGAGTGGTGCAATTAAAACTGACTGCCGGTAGCAAGCAATCTCGGTATGATGGCATGGAAAGCGGTGGGTTACCATATTCACAATCAAGTTTCCCGCTTGCAAAATTAACCTTAATCACAACAATGAATGACTAACAACCTACATGTAATCATCATTCATCAATTACTAATCGATAGCACATGAATTAACATTAAAATACTAAAGCAGTTGTTGGAAGTATATATCACAGAAGCTGGAACGTGTTCTATCGAGATTTTCAAACCCATATTTTCCCATTTAATTGAATGTCTGGAATTTAAACATTGTGCAATTACATATTCCAATAATTGTTAACGCGTTTGTGCACCTGAATATCATCTGACAAACTTAACGAAATAATTCGATGGGGTACAACTCTTGTTGAAATATTAAATGATTATGATAATTGTAGAATTAAATAATATGCAAAAAATAACATATGCATATATGTATAATATCATTCACAAAACATATTTCATTGTAGAGCAGAGTAAAACTTTTGAAAGCTGTATAAGGATTTAAAAAAAATTCTAAAACATAAAATTCTATATAAATATATTGGGAGGACATATTAGTTATTGTGTACGATTTTTTCTTATGTAATCCGCGTAATTTTACAATGATCCTAAGTTCACATTCTTGAATATAACTGCTACCATTTATTATAGCACCATATCTCACTACCTGCTAACTACTTCAAATAGAACCCTGCAAATCAGATAAAAATCATCACCAACAGCCAGATGCTTGGATTCCCACTGAGAAATTTGTCACTTTATCAACTTCTATTCCTACTCTGCACTCTGCCACTCCAAATACTGCCAAATTAGTCATTCTACATCACAGACAATACCAGTTATGACATTCACATCACAGGAAACGTACACATACAATGCTAAGGCAACACCTTCACCTATTCACTCTATTTATGTCCACTTTCAAGCATAAATTTCTACCACCCCCTGTCAACCCACAACCCCCACTTCATTACTCTGAATACACTAATGGGTCATAAACAGACCCCCAATAACCTCTTTACCCCTCACTATAAGGAAAAAAAAATTTATGGTATCAAATATCCTTCAATTCACAAGGAATAGTTTGCACTGACCCCTTCGTCTACTTCACTGCATTCCATTTCATTATTATTGCTAATATAAGTGGCTATCATACCTCCCTATATACCCACTCACTCTAACTACAAACATACAACAAGCATTCTCAAAATCATATGCTTAACACATTCATGCAATGAAATCACACACAACTCCAAACACTGATTACTGGACCTTCTAATTCAAATTCACTTCCATCTAACCTGATATGACCTCGTCTTAAGGTCATATACAAGTCCCATTAAGAATTATTCACCCAAATCCATCAACTAAATTTTTTTAACAAAATTTCTTACTCACTTTCATCATCATCATCATCATCATCATCCTCAAGCAGCCATGGGCTACGGAGGTCCAACCAGACCGTGCAATTTAGTTCTCCAAGCAAGTCTATCCTGAGCTACATCTACTGCATCTGGCCACTGCACACCAATTCTAACTAGGTGTTGTTTGACATTGTCTGCCCACCGCATCCTAGGTCTCCCCTTCTTTCTGAGGCCTTTAGGCACACTGTTCATAACCCTATTTCATACGGGCAACATGGCCAAACCAACGGAGTCTCTCTCTGCACAATATGCTGTTTAAAGCAGGTTGCAAACTCCTTTGCCTAACCTCATCATTAGTTACAAAGTTGAAAAATCCTAATGCCCAAGATACTGCGTAAGCATCTGGAATCAAAAGCATCAAGTTTCCTGTTATCCTGTTTACAAAGTGTTCAAGTATCACTACCATAACTAACCCTAGAAAGAACCAAACTATTATACAGTTTAATTTTAGTCTTTAAGTGTATACGCCTATTTCTCCACACTCTCCATAGATTCTTAAAAGTCCCGGCAGCAATCCCTATTCGTCTGTTAATCTCATGCCGCACATCACCATTATCTGTTACATAGCTCCCAAGATAATTAAACTGTGACACCTGCTCAAGACTGCAACCAATCAGATTAACTGAATCACAGCCTGCCTGACCAATTTTCAACACTTTAGTTTTCTCTCTGTTTATAACCAAACCTACTCTACTACCAGTCTCATCAACAGCTCGAATGAAAGAGTTCATCTCATCAACATCATTTGCCAAAAGGGCTAAATCATCAGCATAATCTAACTCAGAAATTTTCGTATCTCCAGTGCATTTAAGGCCAAAATCTTTCCCTTGAAGTGAATTTCGCATAACATAATCAATAACCAAGCTAAAGAGAAAAGGATACAAAATGCACCCTTGTCGAACACCAGAAGTAATGCTAAACCAATCGCTACAAGCCTTACCAATTCTCACACACGACTCGGTGTTATTATAGAGAGCTTTCATTATGTTAACTAACTTGTCAGGTATACCATATGATCTCACAATCAACCACAAATTATGACGATCAACAGAGTCGAAAGCTTTTTTGAAATCAACAAAGCTGGCAACCAAAGGTTTCTGAAACTCTAAACATTTCTCAAGAATCTGCCTAAGTGAAAATATCTGATTACACATCCCCTACCACTTCTGAATCCACATTGCTCATCACGCAATTGACTGTCAACCAGATTCTTAATTCTATTAAGCACAATCATGGAAAGAACTTTACCTGGAACAGAGAGTAGGCTGATACCCCTATAGTTATCACAAGAACTGCGATCACCTTTTTTGAAAATAGGGATAACAATAGCTCTTTTAAAATCCTTAGGAACTATGCCTTTATCATAAAAGATATTCAGAATTTCAGTCATCCAAGTGGTAACCGAAATATTCCCAGCTCTAAGCATTTCCGTAGTAATTTCATTTACCCCTGGGGATTTATGAAGTTTAAGTTTAGAAACAGCCAAAATAACTTCAGATTGTGTTATAGGGCCAACATTAAAGCCACCAATTCATCTATCATCATTGCAAACAATGGGAGTAGAACTAACTACATTGTTTAGAACATCACTGAAATGCTCAGCCCACCTAGCCATGACAGAATCCTCTCCCCTTCTATAACCTTACCTTGTTTATCCTTCAATCCCTGTATACCTGTCCGTTTTCTACCACACAGAACATTAACTATCTGGTACAGCTCTCTGCTGTTGTGCTGTCTAACTGCTTCCTCGGCTTTGTCAGCCAAACCATCAAGCCAAAGATTCTTATCAGCAGCTAACTGATCTTTTACACGTTTATTAAGTTCTCTGTAATGCTTTCTATTAGTACTAGTAGGGTATTTATTAAGGACATTCCTGCAGTTCTTTCTTTCCAAAATAAGCTCAAGTGCCTTATCACTCAGATAATTCTGCCTCTTCTGTTCCTTTTTTCCTAAAAGAGTACTGTTAGTGTCCAAAAAAGCCTGTTTAAAATGATCACATTCTTCCTCAACTTCAGTAGTAAGCAAACCATGACTGTCATAATGACTAAGTAACCTATCATGGTAAGCTTTGGCTATAACTGGATCTTTCAGAGCTTCAGTATTAAAAGTAAATTTTTTAACCCTAGCACAACACTTTTTAAGTTTAAGTTGCAACACACTTTTAACAAGGTAATGGTCAGATCCAATTTCAGCTCCCCTATATGCCTTGGTATTCCTAAGAGAACTAGCCCATTTCCTGTTAATTAATATGTAATCAGTCATATTCTTATGCAGCCCATCAGGTGAAACACGTGTACTTATGTATGTCGCGGTGTTTGTAATAAGTGTTAGTTATTCTGAATCCATTGTGACACTCACTTTCATCATCATCATCATCATCATCCTGAAGCAGCCATGGGCTACGGAGGTCCAACCAGACCGTGCAATTTAGTTCTCCAAGCAAGTCTATCCTGAGCTACATCTACTGCATCTGGCCACTGCACACCAATTCTAACAAGGTCCTGTTTAACATTGTCTGCCCACCGCATCCTAGGTCTCCCCTTCTTTCTGAGGCCTTTAGGCACACTGTTCATAACCCTATTCGCCAATCTATAATTATTCATACGGGCAACATGGCCAAACCAAAGGAGTCTCTCTCTGCACAATATGCTGCTTAAAGGAAGTTGCAAACTCCTTTCCCTAATCTCATCATTAGTTACAAAGTTAAACCACCTAATGCCCAAGATACTGCGTAAGCATCTGGAATCAAAAGCATCTAGTTTCCTGTTATCTTGTTTACAAAGTGTCCAAGTTTCACTACCATAACTAACCCTAGAAAGAACCAAACTATTATACAGTCTAATTTTAGTCTTTAGGTGTATACGCCTATTTCTCCACACTCTCCATAGGTTCTTAAAAGTCCCGGCAGCAATCCCTATTCGTCTGTTAATCTCATGCCGCACATCACCATTATCTGTTACATAGCTCCCAAGATAATTAAACTGTGACACCTGCTCAAGACTGCAACCATTCAGATTAACTGAATCACAGCCTGCCTGACCAATTTTCATCACTTTAGTTTTCTCTCTGTTTATAACCAAACCTACTCTACTACCAGTCACATCAACAGCTCGAATGAAAGAGTTCATCTCATCAACATCATTTGCCAAAAGGGCTAAATCATCAGCATAATCTAAATCAGAAATTTTCGTATCTCCAGCCCATTTAAGGCCAAAATCTTTCCCTTGAAGTGAATTTCGCATAACATAATTAATAACCAAGCTAAAGAGAAAAGGATACAAAATGCACCCTTGTCGAACACCAGAAGTAATGCTAAACCAATTGCTACAAGCCTTACCAACTCTCACACACGACTCAGTGTTATTATAGAGAGCTTTCATAATGTTAACTAACTTGTCTGGTATACCATATGATCTCACAATCAACCACAAATTATGACGATCAACAGAGTCGAAAGCTTTTTTGAAATCAACAAAGCTGGCAACCAAAGGTTTCTGAAACTCTAAACATTTCTCAAGAATCTGCCTAAGTGAAAATATCAGATTACACATCCCCTACCACTTCTGAATCCACATTGCTCATCACGCAATTGACTGTCAACCAGATTCTTAATTCTATTAAGCACAATCATGGAAAGAACTTTACCTGGAACAGAGAGTAGGCTAATACCCCTATAGTTATCACAAGAACTGCGATCACCTTTTTTGAAAATAGGGATAACAATAGCTCTGGTAAAATCCTTATAAACCATGCCTTTATCATAAAAGATATTCAGAATTTCAGTCATCCAAGTGGTAACCGAAACATTCCCAGCTCTAAGCATTTCCGTAGTAATTTCATCTACCCCTGGGGATTTATGAAGTTTAAGTTTAGAAACAGCCAAACTAACTTCAGATTGTGTTATAGGGCCAACATTAAAGCCACCAATGCATCTATCATCATTGCAAACAATGGGAGTAGAACTAACTACATTGTTTAGAACATCACTGAAATGCTCAGCCCACCTAGCCATGACAGAATCCTCTCCCCTTCTATAACCTTACCTTGTTTATCCTTCAATCCTTGTATGCCTGTCCGTTTTCTACCACACAAAACATTAATTATCTGGTACAGCTCTCTGCTGTTGTGCTGTCTAACTGCTTCCTCGGCTTTGTCAGCCAAACCATCAAGCCAAAGATTCTTATCAGGAGCTAACTAATCCTTTACAAGTTTATTAAGGTCTCTGTAATGCTTTCTATTAGGACTAGTAGGGTATTGATTAAGGGCATTCCTGCAGTTCTTTCTTTCCGAAATAAGCTCAAGTGCCTTATCACTCAGATAATTTTGCCTCTTCTGCTCCTTTTTTCCTAAAAGAGTACTGTTAGTATCCAAAAAAGTCTGTTTAAAATGATCCCATTCTTCCTCAACTTCAGTAGTAAGCAAACCATGACTGTCATAATGACTAAGTAACCTATCATGGTAAGCTTTGGCTATAACTGGATCTTTCAGAGCTTCAGTATTAAAAGAAAATTTTTTAACCCTAGCACAACACTTTTTAAGTTTAAGTTGCAAGACACTTTTAACAAGGTAATGGTCAGATCCAATTTCAGCTCCCCTATATGCCCTGGTATTCCTAACAGAACTAGCCCATTTGCTGTTAATTAATATGTAATCAATCATATTCTTATGCAGCCCATCAGGTGAAACCCATGTATACTTATGTATGTCGTGGTGTTTGTAATAAGTGTTAGTTATTCTGAATCCATTGAGTTTACTTACCTGTAGGAGACGTTGCCCATTGCCATTGCAGCTACCAATACCAAAAGGGCCTATTACTCCTCCCCAAAGGTCAGAGTCAGTACCAACTTTGGCATTGAAGTCACCAAGAACAAGGGTAATATCGCCTTTCTTGACAGAATTCAAAATATCCTGAAGTTGTTCATAAAACCTATCCTTCTCATCCTCATCGGCATCCTCAGTGGGGGCATAACAGCAGATAACATTCAAGTCTTTAACGCTTGTCTGAAATTTTGCTGTAAGAAACCTTTCATTAATGCACTCATATCGTAGAAGAGCATAGCTAGCATGTCTGCTGAGAAGCAGACCCACGCCTTGGTGATGTTTATTGTCGTCCCTCCCTGAAAAGAGAAATTTAAGATTATTTTTAAGAATCTAACCTTTATCTGTCCATCTGGTCTCTTGCAAGCCGAGAATATCTAAATTATAACGGTGGAATTCTTTTGTGAGGACATCAAGAGAAAAAGCTCTGTGCAGAGTCCTCACATTCCAACTACCTATGGAGAGAAAATGGTTAGTGGGATGTTTAAAGAAACTATGTTTATTGAGAGAGGGAATGCCGACAATATCAAACAGCCCCCTAATCGCAGACATGGGGCAAAGACCCGTTCCCCCACTACTAAAGGCTGAAGCCATCTACACTGGAAGACTTCCTCCAATGTAGAATTTGACGATGCCAATAGAAGCGAAGAGTTCAGGTGCCTGCGATGACTTCTGCTCAGGATTATCCACCAGCTGATAAACATATCCTGTGAATCTATTCACTTGGGGCTGTCAACCCACAAACAAACAGAAAACACAGCGGAAGATTTTCCCTCCACAGAAGCCCACCAGTGCAGCAAAATCAGGATCCATAATGAAGCTCAGAGCCATATATCTGTCCAGTCCAGTAGGTTTATATGGTCAGCACCAGGACCCTGTGTGGTTGACCACTCCTCAGCAGGGTAGAAAAAAAAAGAAAAGTAGCGATAGTTGTCCAAATCAGTAGGCCACACTAATCTGGCAGCCCTCCCCTTCCGTTCACTTCCACAAGAGAATATCTGTTTTGAAAGTTACTAACGGTCCCGCACCACAAGAAGGCGGGGTCGGACATTAGGTGCTAGGCCTGGCCGGTTGTATGCATCATCACAGGGGATTGGTACATAGCTCTCCTTCCAGTGACTACCTAGCTACCACTCACTTTACCCATGCTTAAACTGCACTCCATGCGCCTATTTCCCTGCACACCTTTAATCAAATGATACCATATCTGGATATCATTTACCAATTCCTCCTTATAAAATTTATTACTTCCCCCAAAACCAACTGGACTTACCCCTAAAATTCACCATCCCCACCCTCCCTTTCAGCCACCTATCCTCCCCCCATCAATTGAGAGACCTTATGATAAATTTTAACCTTTTATTCTCTCTTCCAGCTTCCATATCTCTCCCTAGAAATAGTAAACTATATCGCCTCCCCTGGCCCCCATTTATCGCATCGATTGCTGATAATTATTAGTCCCCTACCTCCTGTAACTTATTTTCATCCACCCTCATTTTGGCCTGTTGCGTTACGTTATATAACGCAACGCAAGAGTTATCTTCAACCGCCACTCCACAACACACTCATCAACAATTAACACACCATCACACTAGAAGAACTATTTAAATTCTCTCCCCCCATTTCTAACATCAAAATTTACGAGGCACTTTCACTTGGAAAAAATTTCATCTTTACTTCAACCTTTTAGGCGGCCTGCGTGACATTAGGCCTATTCGCCAACATGTAGCCTAGCCAGCACTTCACGGTCCTGACACTGCTCGCGGTTGACTACTGCACCCACCGACGAATTTTGCGATTGGACCAGATAAAAGGAGCCTTCGGCCCCTTATATTGTTTAAATCATTAATATTTTGTTAGTGCCTATAAAACAAAAATATATATATTGTTTCGTTTATCTCCTTAAAAAAAGTTTCATTTTCGCAACCCTTTTGGCTAAGACGGCAAAGACTTTTTGCCATTTTAAGCCTTCTGACCATCACTACTACCAAATTTTCAGATTCCCAGTGTAGTTTGTAGTTTTCGTTTGAAATTTTAACATTTTCCATCGCTAGAGGGCGCTATTTGAAATTTTCAAAATTGCGAATCGCAATATTTGTTCGACATAACCAGGCCCGGATTTAGAGGTAATGGGAATTATGGTTCATAGTGTAAAATAGCGGGGGAGGGGAGCAGACACTGGAATTCCATTGCAGTATAGCATTTCCCATCTTTTTAGGTTTTAAAAATATTCTTGAAAAATGATTGAACTACGCACAAGTTTAATAATCTTTCCTTCCCCAGCATCTCAAACAGAGGGGAATGGGAGGATCATGCCCCTTTACCCAACTCCCCCCACCCTTTCCATCACTTCTAAATCCGGACCTGGTTGTGATATTTCATATGGTTAAGTGGCTTTAAAAAAATGTAAAAATCAAATATGTAAAAATGTTGGGGAGGGAAATGATTAATAAAAACACATTTTCCAACCCAATTTCACTAAGAATCTTTTTTTTAATAGGCAACTCAAAAAAGTATATTTCTAGATACCAATTGCATTACGTATAAAAGATTAACAATATTTTAATTTCTACACTCTACTGGACTTTACACGAGGAAAATTATGCTTGTATTTTTAACCTGTTCAGGTTTAATTTTAAAGTTTGTAACCCATCTATCCTGCTCTTTTGTTTTATTATATACCAAATAAAGTAAGGAAAAACTAAATGCATCATTTTTGAGATTTTTAAAGTTTGAGCTCTTTTAATAGAGTTTGGATGGAAAAGTGCTTTTAAATTTTTCTCTCTCTTGTTTTCAGAAGATAATAAATTCATAATTGTATAATTATAAAGTAGTGCAGAAGCAAGCTGATAATTACAGCAAGTAAAATGGATTAATGAAAGAGAAATTTTCATATTTTTAAATTTAACTATTTTATAATGAAACTGGGAACGTCAGAAAATGCGCTTTTATTTACATTAAATTTTTTTGATTTTAAAACTAATAAAATAAAGAAGTAGAATAACTCACTTTATGCAGGAAAATTAAATTTCAAAAATAAATATAATGAAAAAATAGGGCAATTTTTATTGTCTATTTACCTTTTGCAGAATTTGTTCTTTCTCGTAGTTTCTGTTACTACTTGTCTACAGAACGGTTAGCTGAAGTTTCGATTGCTGATGTATGAACGAATCTGTGGACATATCTGAAGAAATAAGGTTACTTTGTGACTACGTGGTGATCACAAGATTGAACTTCCTTCTCAGAAATCTAACGTACGCATCCCTCAAGCATTGCAATTCCCTTCCCAAAAAACAGAAAATGCCCTCCAATTGAATCCTACTATCCTTCTGTCAAGGCCATAGAGTTCTACAGAGTATGACATGATGTCCCACCGATAGACAGCAGCCTTTTATGCACATTAGTGCTCCCTTCTCACCCAGGGCAGAAAGGTAGTGGAGAAAATTTGCCAAAGTGAACATATAAAATAATGCGCAACTGTACGAGATGTTGAAAAGGCTCGAGATACTTGATTAAACAGGCCACAATGAGCCAAATTACGCAAAGTGCTGAAACATACAGGAAAAAAATTTTACTTTTTCTCTTATTAATAAATTTAAACATCTTTAGTACAAATTTTAATATTTCAACATGGAATTTATCTTTAAAAATGCATTCGTAAGTTTATTTAAAAATATCAAAAATATTGCATATTTTTAAGAATAGACAAATATTTACTGAATGTGAAAATTAGCTGTTTTACTCTAATCAAAAACTTGTAAAAATGTTTTTACCTCAAATAGCCTTTCACAATGATTGCAAATAAATTAACAAAGGGTGATTCAGAATTCATCATCAATATTTAGTGGGGAGGAAGGGAATAAGAAAAGAAAGAGATTTCACATAGGAAAGTATGGGGGCAGACGAACGCATGGTGGTGTAGAGGGCGCTGTGTGTACACACCTCTCATACAGAAGCACAGCAGTTTGACGCGTGCAGTCAGTTGTCATTCGACAAGGTGAATTTGCAGAAGTAACATGAACCGGTATACGTGGAATGAATGTGCAGATATGCATGTAACTTACGGTGCGGCAGGAGAAAGATGTCTTCGAGCCAGGCAATTGTATGCAGCGCGCTTCCCAAACCGCCGTGTGCCACAGCATCAAATGTTTTCACGTATTCATCGCCAACTGCGTGAAACAGGATCGTTTGCTGCTAGTAATGTTAATCGAGGGAGGCGCAGATCGGCACAGACAGTAGCAGTAGAGGAAGCTGTCCTACAGGAAATTGAGGAACAACCTGGTGCTAGCACACGAGGTATGGCTAGGCAGTTTGGAATTTCGCAAGCAACAGCGTGGCGGATATTACACGATGAAGGGTTACATCCGTTTCATCTGCAAAGAGTGCAATTATTGGCAGCAGACGACCATCCCAAGCGTGTTATTTTTTGTCAGTGGTTCATGCAGAGAACAGCCGTTGATCCCAATTTTCCCAACGTATGTTCTTTTCACCGATGAGGCGTTGTTCACTCGAGAGGGTGTCTTCAACACACACAATTGGCATGTGTGGGCTCATCAGAACCCACACGGTACAAGACCTGGACAACGTTTTGCTGTCAATGTGTAACACAGTACAAGACCGCAACAACGTTTTGCTGTCAATGTGTGGACTGGGATTGTCGGTGACTGTTTGTTGTACCCACACGGTACAAGACCGCAACAACGTTTTGCTGTCAACGTGTGGACTGGGATTGTCGGTGACTGTTTGTTGGGCCCATATTTACTACCATCCCGTTTGGACGGTGCCAAGTACCTAACATTTCTTCAGACTGTGTTACCGGATCTTCTGAACGAGGTTCCTGATGGTAGTCTCCGGCGAATGTGGTTCCAGCATGACGGCGCTCCTGCACATTTCGCAAATGCTGTGCGTGCTTACCTACGCAGACAGTTTGGTGGTCAATGGATTGGCCGCGGTGGACCGGTTTCTTGGCCACCACGTTTACCGGATTTATCTCCAATCGATTTCTTTGTATGGGGTGCTATGAAAAACATGGTGTACGAGACCTCTGTTGATAGTGCTATGGATCTTGTAGCACGCATATCAGTTGCTGCCTCAAACATCCGGGAAATGCCAGGCATCTTCCACAGGGTCGGACTGTCCATGCAACGCCGTTGTGAGTCGCATTCTAGCACATGGTCGGCAGTTCGAGCACCTCTTGTAAGTCTGTACAACCAATGCAAAGAAATGTTACATGTAAGATAATAAATGTTTTTTCCTTACCACTTCCTTCTTATGTGTTCTTTCCATCATTGAACTGGGGTCATTTTGCCCTACTACATGGCATATGCGCCCATGCTTTCCTATGTGAAATCTCCTTCGTTTCTTATTACCTACCTCCCCACCAAATATTGATGATGAATTCTGAATCACCCTGTATACATGTTATTTGCCGATACTGAAATATATCTGCTGTGTTGGGTTGTTTTACCTCTGAGCGGCATTATTTTTGCACACCATGGGCTAAATGGCCAGGTCACATGGAACCCTGAAGGCTCAGAGAAGGTTAGGGGAGGAGACCCATTGGAACAGCTGTTAGGAGACAGATGGTAGCCTCCCGTCAAGGCCATCCAGCGTGTTCTTTAACGTGCACTGGGCATGGCTCTCCCGCACACGGTGCCACGGCTTAACGCCCCCTTCTTGCGGAGATAATTTCAACGCTGACCCAGCAGGGACTCGAACCTGGGAACTACAGATTACGAGCCTGGCGCACTACCGACTGAGCCACCCCCGCCCCTATCTGCTGTGTACTTAGCAGTTTGATAAAAAAGACAATTATGCATATGCAAGCAAACTGTTGCATATAACTTCCATAATTGAGAAGTAATATTTGTTAAAATGTTAAATGAAGGAAAGAAATAAAGATGACTAACAATTGTTTAGCAACATCATTTACAATACACAACCAAGGTAAAACATACTATGCTAACAAGACCATGTATAAATCCACCCTTAATATCAGTGAAGTTTTTGAATTTTCTTACTTCACAATACGTAAATTTTTAAACAAAAATTTAAATTTCGAAACTTATTAAAAAAATAATTGGTCAACCCTACAATTTTATTGCTACTGACAAAAAAATAAAGTATTAAAATTATCTTTAATTTTTTTGGTCTGTAAATGGTAAAAAAAAATACCCCCTCAAGCAGCTGCTTGCCACAGAGGTCTGACAGGAGCCTGTCAGTTTATATGCCACAGTAGGAGATCTGAGAGGATGGCAGGACCTCAGCAGAAAAACGACACAAACAGCCATGCCTAATCCGGGGCTCGAACCCAGGTCCCTTAGATGCTAGGCAGAAACTAGAAGAGCTGTATACCAATTCCCAGTGAGGATGCACAGAACCGGCCAGATCTCGCATCTATTGTCCGATCCCGCCTTCTCATGGTGCAGGCCGTTAGTACCTTTCAAAAGAGATATTCTTTTTTGGAAGTGAACCCTCTACTTAGTGGGTTGCCAGTTCTGTGTGGACTATTGATCTGGTCATCTATGGTAACTTCCTTTTTTTCAACCATGTTGGAGTGGTCAATGTCACAAGGTCCTGGTGGTTGCCATCTATACCCACTAGACTAGGCTGGTTTATGGATTTGGGCTTGATTATAGATCCTGGACTTGCTGCACTGGTGGGCCTCTGTTGAGGAAGAATCTGTTGCTGTTTTCTGTTTGCTTGTGAGTTGCCAGTCCAAAGTAAACAGAGGCATGGGATACCTTATATCAACTGGTGGATTATCCTGATTAGAGGCCATCACAGGTATCTGAACCCTCACTTAGCTAGTTGGGCATTGTTAATCCTAAACTGGAGTGTCTCAGGCAAGTCATATGGCTCTTGAAAAGGTCCACTTGAAAAGGTGGTGCCTGAAGTTCCTATCAACATCGGTGACTTCACCTTTAGAGGAGGAGGAACAGGTCTTTGCCTCATGCCTGCGATCAGGGGCTGTTTGATATTGTAAAATTTTATTGAGAAAGGTAGTTTCTCAATAAACCAAGTTTCTTTAAAAATCCTACTAATCATTTTCTCTCTGCAGGTACTTGGAATATGAGTACATTACATTGAGATTATTCTCTTGATGTCCTCATGCACGAATTCCAGCATTATTTACTAGATATTCTCGGCTTACAAGGGACCAGATGGACAGTAAAGGTGAGATACTTAAAATAACTTTAAATTTCTCTTTTCAGGGAGGGAGGATGGAAAGCATCTCCAAATTGTAGGTTTGCTTCTCAGTAGACACACAGAAAGGTCTGGACTGATGCTCTTTTAGGTTGCGATTGCATTAATAAAAGATTTCCTACTGCAAAATTTAAAACAAAAATTAACGACTTGTCATCTGTTGTTATACCCCCACATAGGACTCTGATAAGAATGAGGATACGTTTTACAGCCAGCATCAGGATATTTTGAATTCTGTGCAAAGATATTTCTCTTGTGCTAAGTGACTTCAATGCTAAAGTTGGCACTGACTCTTAAACTTTAGGCAGGAGTTTTAGATCCTTTTGGCTTTGGTAGTTCCAATGGCAATGGAGGATGTATTCTACAGGTAAGTAAATTTAATGGTTTACGAATAACTAACACATACAGTACTACTACAAACACAGGGACATTTATAAATATACATGGGTTTCACCTGATGGGTTGCACAGGAATAGATTATATTTTAATATCAAATGGGCTAGTTCAGTTAGGAATACAAGATCATACAGGGGAGTTGAAATTGGGTCTGACCATTACTTGGTCAAAAGTGTCTTGCAGCTAAAGCTCAAGAAATGCTGTGCTAAGGTAAGAAAATTACCTTTAACACTGAAGGTCTGAAAGATACAGATATAGCAAAGAATACCATGATAGGCTACCTAGTCATTATGACAATCATAGTTTGCTTACTGCTAAAGTTGAAAAAGAATGGGAACAGTTTAAACAGGCTTTTTTTTTTAAAACCAACAGTATTCTTTTGAGTAAAAGGGAACAGAAGCACAAAATTATTTGAGTGATATAGCTATGGAACTTATTTCTGAAAGAAGGAAGTGCATGATTAATATGAATCAACACCCTACAAGTCCTAACAAAGGGTATTACAACGAGCTTAATAAACGTGTAAAGGATCAATTAATATCTACTAAGAATCTTAGGCTTGATAGCTTGGCTCTGAGGAACACTGGAATATGTATAGAACCTAGCAGTGTTATGCTAGTATGTGCACTTGATTCAGTGCATGACCTGTAATTGACGAGTTCAGAATTTAATAAACAATTTTATTACATTGAATTTGATTTCAGAATTTTTGTTCTTGAATAGTAACACAGATTTTAGTTTTATATTTAATAGGAATTGGACATAATCATTACTAACAGTGAAATTTATCACTTATAGATTTATTAAAGGACTTTAAAACCATTTTTTGGCAATTAATTTATTGCCTGGTACCCGAAATTTAAGCTATTCAGCATTTGATAGATTTACAAATAGGTGTGTTACAAAGTGCTAAGAAATAACATTATAACCTTGAATAGTTCTTCTGTTTTATGAATAAAACATATTATTCTGCAAGCAGATCATTTGACACAAAGTTCTGAAACATTCTACTACACACATCAAGAACTTCAATAGCACCCCCATATATATTCCGTAAGTACACAAATGTCCTTAAATCTTGTTTCATATTGAACTTTTATGTTCACCAATTCCCACAGTATAAAAGCTTTTTTATAAACAAAAATTATTATGAAATATTTTTGATATCTTGCACTTTTGTCTCCTCTAATAATAATCATAAACATATTCATTACTGACTCTTTTAATTCCATTGTAGTTTCTAAGTGTTTTCAAGATGCTGCACTATTTTATATTTGTAAAGAATTCCAATTTATATAATGTGCCTTAAATTGCACTGAACACTACTTTGTTTTTTCTTAAAAAGATTAATTTATTTTAAACTGAAGGATTTTTGGTTAATAGATAAATCACATCACTTAAAATACAATTTTCCTTGCATTTAAAATTACAATGAATTCTAATTACTTTTAGTGCTCCCAAATGTGCAGTATCAAATAATTATCAAAAGTTTGACATTGATAATCTGTACATATTATTAACTGTTTTAACACAAAAATTTACATTTCACACTGTTTTAAGTTCAATATCTTTTACATTTTTATAACATTTATTTTGTAGCATTGAAACCAAACACAAAGTGTTCTTTGATAGTTGCAATCAGGGACAACTCAGGCAACAGGTTTTGAATATGTTCCCAAAATGCTCTTTACTTCAGGGGTGTTTAAAGGTGCATTTGTAAATAGACAGCCAACAAAAGCATGGGTACCCCACAAATGATGAGAAATCACTTTACAACATCCAAGGTCTTCAATAGTAAAACCAAAATGGCGGTACCTTATATCAGTTTCCATCATTGTTGAGCTGGTACAAGGGCCTGAAAACTGTTAAAAGCACAAGATTAAACATAACAACATTTAATATAAATAAAACTACTCAAAGAAAGTGCAGAAAAGTTGCTACTTTAATACCTGTAATTTCACATATCATGGAACAATGGCTTTAAAAACACTCTTGCTTTTCATTCTATGTTATTATTGGCTCTGAATGCAAAAAGAAAAAATAAACATACCAATAATTTGAATATATGAATTTTCATCATTATTATCGTTATGCGATAATACCAATGGCCAACAATATGTGTAAATGGAGAGTAGCTTGCCCAACAAAGGAATCACAGTAAAGGCCTATAAAATTATATAAATGCTACACATTTACACAAATTTAACTAGGCTAAAAAAATTTTGATTTTACTCCATTCTAGAATTTTAATTTTATTAATTTATACATCATGTAATTAATGTAAGTTGATCCTGCATATAAGTCTAGTTGCCAATTTTTAGGTTCATTTTAACACAAACACATTTGCCATGCATATAATTTGTTACCTGTCAGTAATACACTCAATAAATATATGGTTTACATGATATAATCAGATCTAACTTATTATTTCATTTAGTAAGAACTACATATCCTTTATCTAGCAATTTATAAAATTATAATATTAATTGGAATGCAAATGTGCTTCTATTAAACATATATGATGCTATAAACAATAACTTAATAGTTTCACATAGCCAATCTAAGGATATAACTTAGCACTATATGTTGGATTAATTTAAGGAATGACAAAATATGATTCAAATGTAGATATAAAAACACAGGGATTGCAAATGGAGGAATACGAACATCCACCTCAACTTTCAAACACTGTGATTTTAAACGAATATTATGCACCCTTAGTTCTACTTCAATACTGTAATAACTTTGCCTATGTTTTTCTATTTAGTGTTTTAGATATAAAATGAAACATCTAGTTTCTATTTTTATGAAATATACTTCACTATTGTTGTATCTTTCATCCTCCTCCTCCTCCTCAAGCAGCTATGGGCTATGGAGGTCCAACCAGATTTGCAATTTAGTGCTCCAAACACATCTCTCATGAGCTACATCTGACCATTGTAGACCAATTCTAGCAAAGTCCTGTTTGACATTGTCTGCCCACCACATCCTAGGTATCTCCCTCTTTCTGAAGCCTTTAGGCACACTATTCATAACACTATTCGCTAATCTATAGTTATGCATACGAGCAACATAGCCAAACCTTTACACAATATTTTGCTCGAAGGTTGTTACCAACTCCTTTGCCTAACTACATTCCTTATAAAGTTGAACTACCTAATGCACCAGATACTGCATAAGCATCTAGAATCAAGGGCATGAAGTTTTCTGCTATCTCGTTTACAAAGAGCCCAAGTTCCACTACTATAATTAACTCTAGAAAAAAACAAACTACTATACAGCCTAATTTTGGTCTTAGATATATACACCTACTTTTCCACACTCTCCATAAATTCTTAAAAGTCCCAGCAGCAATTCCTATTCTTCAGTTTATATCATGCCACACATCACACATGTATCTGTTACATAGCTCCAAAGATAATTAAACTGAGACATTTGCTTAAGGGTGCAACCATGCAGATTAATTGAACAACTTGCCTGAACAATTTTCATCACTTTAATTTTCTCTCTGTTTATCACCAAACCTACCCTATTACCAGTCTCATCAATAGCTCGAATGAAACAGTTCATCTCATCAACATCATTTGATAAAAGGGCTAAATCATCAGCATAATCTAAATCAGAAATTTTCAGATCTCCAGACCATTTAAGGCCAAAATCTTTCCCTTGCAATGAATTTTGCATAGCATAATCAATAACAAAATTAAAAAGAAAAGGATATTGTACCTTTGTCAATACCAGATGCAATGCTAAACCAATTGCTACATGCCTTACCAACTCTCACACACAACTCAGTGTTATTAAAGAGAGGTTTCATTATGTTAACTAACTTGTCTGGTATGCCACATGATCTCACAATCAACCACAAATTATGACAGTCAACAGTGATGTATCTCTAGAGTTACAAAAAAATCATTTTTACAATAGTTTTTGTACTTCCATAAATTATCAGTAGTGGGGCATGTCCTTTTCCCTTTATGTAATTATAATTCTGCACCCCGAATGTTTGAAAGCAGAAGATGTCCATTGCAAGGATAACTTAGATGAAATATGTGGTTGATTAGTTCGGGTTTTATGATGCAAAGGCACTAAAGGCCATATTGCATCAAAATAATAATAAAAGGATAATGTATAATAATAATAAAGTGAATAAAGCAATAAAAGTCATGCACAACCATAGTTAAAAGTAAAACAGAAAAGAATACATAATACAAATATAAAGATAATAAAATCGTTAAAAAAACAAATAATGTATATACTTTTTATCCACGAATTTTCACCCATGTATAAAAAGGAACCAGCAATTGTATAACGCAATATTCAACATTGGGCACAAAGGGCCCATGTAAGAAAGCAACAAATGTAAAAACAAGCTACAAAGGTAAAAACATTAGATGTGTTTAAAATAACTAGTAAATGTAAAAATTCAAAGAAGATAACAATGAGTGATCAGATAAAAAGATGTCCAAGTATAAGGGCTCAGATGATAAGTGATAAGAGCTATAATATATTCAATGTTCACAGTCAAAGCTACGATAGCTGATTAAACTGCAATACCTGGTCATTTTATTTCAATGTAATTCAAAATTTATATATAAGCATTTAATTTTATAGCATTAGGAAATTATGCTGGTCTTAATATAGCTTTTTGTTCATTGTTTTATATTAGGCTAGATCTAATTTAGATCTAATTTAATCTCAAAAATAAAATAGCTAGATCTAATTTAATCTCAAATTCTTGTTCTAACTAGAAAGAGGAGAGGAGGATTTTGCAACTTAGAACTTGACCATAGGGTAATTCCATATAAAGACAATATACTTGATATACAGTACAAGCTTTTTGGAAACCAAAAGTCTATTGATTCCCAAAATAATGGCTGCAGAAAAAGGAACCATACAATCTAGAAGGTCCAGATGTTAACACTGTGCCAAAGTCTTTGCATAGAGAGCACTCAATAGATGAACATCGATACAAAACATAAGGCAAACACACTTTTGCTATAATATGCACATATACATCATTATCCTCAAGCAGCCATTGGCTACGGAGGTCCAATCAGACTACGCAATTTAGTTCTCCAAGCATATCTGTCCTGAGCTGTCTGCTGCATCTCTCCACTGCACACCAATTCTAATAATGATAGATTTAAAAACATTTAAAAAATTAGAATAAAAAATTACAAAGGTGTAGATGCATTTTAATTGTAACTTGGATCATTATCCATATAAAAGATCAGAATCATTATCAAATATGAAAAATCCATTTCATTTTAAGCTTTTATAATGGCCCAAGTGACAAATGAAACATATCAGCACTTTGCAATTTTTTTATGTTTAAATGTTACAATTATATACTTGTGTGTCTAGTATAATAAAAGTGTGTTTGTCTCAAGTTCTATATATGTTTATCATCTGTGGAACTCTAACATAGACTGTGGCACAGTATTAACATCTGTATGTTCAAGATTGCACGGTTCCTTCCCTGAAACCAGTTAGCTTTAAGTCTAAACATTGATAATGGCAGTGGATGTGTACTACATGCTGGTAAAATTGGCAATGACAATAGACATTGCTACATGACATACTTTTAGTACCTAATACAGGGTTTATAATTAGAGCTCTGAGTGGATAGCAAAAGTTTTATCTGCACTAACATCTGCAAAACTTTATTAGTATCCTTGTATATTGGCTACTTAATAACCCATCACAGTTTGGCAAATTGTGATGGTTCACCTATTCACTTTTACTTTTCCTTAACTAGTTTATTTTATTTGCGCTATATTTATCATTTTTGGGACTATTATTTCATTTTGGACTTAATCACAATTCTCTTTTCTGAGCCATAGAAGGAGGTGTGCGTGCACAATTCCGACTTTTGATTGTCAGCCGCTAATGCACGCATATAGGACACGACCCCTCTTGCATCACAGCTAGTGTGATTATAAGATTATGCACATGTGTTTTTCCCGGCATGCAACAGACACATGACAGATTGTACGCCACATGTATCTCAGTGTTGTGAAGTCACAGAGAGGAATAGAGAGTGTTGAGTATGCAGTTGAAAAAGAGTAGAGAAGAGAGAATGATGTTAAGTAGGAGTTGAATTAGAGCAGAGACAGTACAGGGTTAGTAGCAGGAGGAGAAGTCAGCAAAAATGTGTTATGTAGATAGAAGGAGTTGTTAGTAGAGATTTAGGTAGATGTCAGTTGTTAGTTACTCCAACTTTTTGTATTCAACTGAATTTGTGAATCTTTGAATTTTTTGGAAATAAACTTTGTTTGTTATAGAAATACTGATTTTTGCTATTTTTCTCTTAAGCAATGTTCAATTAATTTTGGATTAGATTTAAACTTCAATTAAACTTGACAATCCTTTTTGAATTCTTACTCGATAAGTAATGCTAAATACATAACGAACCCTATTTCAACTTTATTTGGCAAGTTAATATTGCCCGGCTCCCAATAAGCTATCCAGAGTTTGAATCTATTTTAGTTCAGACGAAAGATCCAACTTGAGAAAGTTAATATTCTTTGGAGCATTACAAAATGCTTGAGGTCTGATGTATGTTTATTTACAAAAGAAATGAGTCTAATGCAGCCTGAGCAAACTATGGCCCATGAGACACATGCAGCCCACCACCTTTTTTCATGTGGCCCACTAACCACTGATGACAAATTTGTAAAAGAGAAAAAGAATGTATAGAGGCAATAGCTGTTCCAGTGGGTCCCCTTCCCCAACTTTTGGGGTCCTTGTGACCTGACCATTTAGCCCATTGTGTGCAAAAAAGTGCCGCTTAGAGGTAAAACAACCAACCAACCAGGACAAGAAGTTCAACTTCAAGAAAGTGAATTCTCATTAAAATAATTTTTAATAAAATTATATTATTTAGGTTTCACTCAGATATTTTTCTTTTTGTGTTGGTTCTACATGTTATTTCATTGCCACTTTCATTCAGTTTTTCATGCAGCTCATCATTCCATTTCAGTTTTTTCCATGTGAATGGAAAACTGAATGGAATGATGGCTGCACATCATTCCATTTCAGTTTTTTTTTTGTGGCCCCTCAGCTAAAACATTTGCCCAGACCTGGTCTAACCCTTCCAGTGTCCACATCCATCTGTATACGTCTGGAGAATCTGAATTGAAAGGCCAAGGACGTATGTATATGTTTTTAGTACAACAAAAAAAATCGATTTTTTTAAAAATAAAAATTGCCATTGTAATTTTTTTTACATATAACTTATAAAAATATATAATTCAGGCTTCAAAAATAATATATTATTTTTTAATTTGATATATATTTTATTAAACTACAATACAAATAATTTGATAAAGTTATCTGATTGACATTTCTTAGAAGCACTAAACAGCCTTGCTGATTTGCTTGTTAACGTTCCTGTTTGCTGAAGCAACCTTCTGATTTAAGCTCACAAGTTTGATTTGAACTATTATCACAAATATTTACTTAAAATTTCGAAAATCTCCTAAAAATTAACAAAAAAACTGCTATTTTTAAAAACGATAGATTTTGAAAGCAATTACAAAATACGTAAGGCCACTTTTTTTTTTTCCGTTTCACACTCTTTTCTGTCATAAACCTATTTCAGTATTCCCAAGATATTTTTATCATTTTTCCCAGCATTCTATGCATCTCTACCACCTTCAAATCAAAACAAAGTAAACACATCCTTCTTAGAAATTCTGGTTGCACCTGCATTTAATTAGTTATGCTTTACTGAGTCGAACAAGACACAGATGGCTGACACATACTATCTCTGTTAAGTGCCGATGGGCTTGGAAAGGCCGCCGTCCATCGGATGGGACGTTAAGCCGTGACCCTGTGTGCGGGAGAGCCATACCCTGTGCACATTAAAGAACACTCTGGATGGCCTTGACGGGAGACTACCATCTATCTCCCAACTGCTGTTCCAGTGGGTCCCCTCCCCCAACCTTCTCTGAGCCTTCGGGGTCCATGTGACCTGCCCATTTAGCCCATGGTGTGCAAAAAAGTGCCGCTCAGAGGTAAAACAACCCAACCCAACTCTGTTAAGTGTGCTATAAGTGTTTTTTACAGTTTTGGTCCAGCATATTGGATACTCTTTGTAAAGTTAGTATTTTTTTTTAATATTTAAACCTTAGTTCATTTTCATTACAGTAGATTTATTTTCGGAAATTAAGCGATCTTTCAGCCAATCGATAAGTATTGATTTTTTCATAGTTCTGTTATATAGTATGGCCAGCCTACAACTTGTTGCTGTGGATATTTTAACATCGCATTAGGCTGTATGTTAATTTTTATTTTATTATTTATTACTTTTCCAGTAAAACTTTGATCTAGTATCATTTTCTGAAAATAAATGAGGTCTTGGATATGAAAGAAAATTCATTTCTGTATATTTACTTCCATTAGTTAGCCATCTTCAATTGGCTGATTTATCGATCTTTCTGAGTTATGCTAGATTGGAGGCCGGCTTAAAAGTTGTTGTGGATATTTTATTTAATATCCCATTAGGTTATATGTAATTTTTCTTTTATTATTTCTTGCTTTTTTAATTAAAAAAAAGCTTAGTTTATACCATTTTCTGAAATTGAATGTCTTGGATATGGAAACGAAATAGACTTCTGTGCTACAAAAATCAGCCATCATTTAGGAGGACAATTTCGGGAAGGACTGGTCCTTGGTGCACAAACATTTCTGCACTTAGCTAAGATCGCCAAACTTCAACATCCAAAGAAAAATTCATAACGTTTAGTAAAAAGAAGCAGCCAAGGATATTTTTTTTTCTATTTCATAACCATTTCAGAAAATCACGTGAATGTGAGAAGACCAAGTCACGTTGTATAACACTGGCCGTGTGTAAAATATACGATACTAAAAATAATCATTAAAAGAAATAAAAATCATATTTCAGGTGGAATATTATATTATTTGGGAGGAAATTTCCTTTTGATAACTATATAATTTAACTATTTTATTCAGCAGGTTTTCAAAAATGAAACCTTAATTGTATAGTGATCTTTATTTTCACCATATCACATTGAAAAAGGCTTATTAAAATCAATATGCTTGCAAATTTGTTATATTATTTATTTTCATAAAATTCATAATTAAATTCTGTTTAATTTGGCATATAACATGATCAATTTAAGTTGATTGGTTATATTTTTTTAAATTCTAAAGTTGATTTGTTGATCTGACTCCACAGTTGGCTCAAAGCCTGGAATTTTCTCAAAGTATGGTACCAAGAAAAAAATATGAAACGAGAAAAATATTTACTTAAAACCAAATAAGTAATTTTTTGGTTATTCAGAAATATATAGTCATTCTATTCATGTGCATTGTAATCATCTCTGTCTATTAGTTTGTTTTTTAATTTTTATTTATGTTGCCAGATGCATTTTTTTTTACTACACGACTCTAAAAAAATCCTATTAAAATGAAACACATGGTCTTTTTTTGTTAAATATTATAATTTCAGAAAATCCAGAATTAAATGCTGATTAATTTGGTATACAACATACCATAATTCTTTTAATTAGTTATTTGGCAAAAAAGTTCTAAAGTTAAAGTTTTTTTGGCTGACCATAGGCAGAAAACAGCTTGGCCCCTGGATGGAAACCTGTTTTTCAGGCTGGACACTGGAAGGGCTAATGGTAGATAAGTAGATTAGATAAATAGTAATAAGTAGATTTTGCACTTTTAAATGCAGTTATCTGCAATTATAGGAAGACACTCCTTTTAATTACCTAATAACTCCCCTCTACATTTCACTCTCTAATCTCTAGACTTTGTGATTTCCATGACTGAAATTTTCACAGATTTAATTCAGTTTTCTATACAACATTTGAGCAATTTTTTTAACCTTAAATTTGTTTTATCAGCAAAAAAATAGCTTCTTCCATAGAGGATAAGTTTTTAAATCTGTGGCTTTATCCCAATCATTTTTACTTTTTGAATATGATCACTGAATTTCCAAATCTTTTTTTTTTCATTATCTAAAGTAGTTTTTTTACTCATGTCAGCCATCAATAATAGAGTAATGTTTGCCCATGCCCACAGAGTTTATCCGCTATCCATGTTAACATCATTTTTTTCTCTGAGGTTTTTTCCATTATCCACATTAACGTTAATTAATCTTTTAAATGCATATATCCACATCTGCACAGGGTTTTATTTATAACTATAGAATTAATTAATGATTACAATTCTGTTATGTATTCCACATATATGATGGAACTATGTTAACTATAAATCATAATACCCCTCAAGCAGCTGCTTGCCACAGAGGTCTGACAGGAGTCTGTCAGTTTATATGCCATAATAGAAGGTCTGAGAGGATGGCTGGACCTCAGCAGAAAAATGACACATACATCCATGCCTTACCCAGGGCTCGAACCCAGGTCCCTTAGATCAGTAGCCAAGCATGCTAACTACTCGGCCACGGAACAGCTGTTAACTATAATAGTTTAAAATACATCATACATATTTTTTTTGCAATTTTTTTCCCCTTTAAAATGAAAAATAGCAACTGGCATTATCATTGTCAAAATATCACTTTATTAAACTCAATTTTTAGTTTCCCTGATAGATAGCACCTTAATATTAATTTATTGAGTTCTCTCTTAACCCTTTACTGATAACTGGCCTTGAAACCAGAATATTGCACTAGACATGGCTTGGAATGATTTTCATCCAAATAGTGTTACTGCCCTGCCATCAGAAGAGTTGTGTTGTAATGCAGGGAATAAGGAATTACATACTTTAAATATTCCCTTGATTCATCCAGTTCTTAACAGATCAACACTGTGGCCTTTATAACAGTTCCTCTCAAACTGTGCCCCCGTCCCCCAAAGGATAGCCACGAAGCTTAAGTCAGGGAGCCACAAGATCAGAAAAATTGACAGAAGTGTTAACAATATCAGTTTCAACTTTATAATGGCCATCTACATCAACATTATCAACAAGAGGTAAGAAAAGCAAATAATGAAAGAAAATATACAACATGGAAGAACTAAAAAATACAATCCTAATTTATTTAAAACAGTGGCTCTCAAAGCCCTGAAGAATATTTAAAACAATTAAACATTGTCTTACATGTAAAATAACCATACACCTATGTTTGGCATTTGCATGTCCTACCATATGGGCCACTCCAAGAGTATTCCACCATCTTCCCATCCATTTTTTAGTTTACCAAAACTTTCTGAAAACATCAGTATACTGATGTCTGGAGCATTCTGTTTTGAGAATATTCTTATCTCAATTCAAGTTACTTTTATCATTGGTAAAGGAATGTGTGGGATAAATTCCATCAGTGGTAATGAGGGGATGATAAATTCATCAATAGCAAAAAGCGGGCTGTAAAAAATTCAATGGTAAGGAATCCCCCCCCCCCCCAAAAAAAAAAAACTTGAATGGTAAGGGGGCCACAACTAAAAAAGTTTGAGAACCACTGCTTTAGATTATCAGTTGTACAGTTTATCAATTTTAACACCTATTTCTATATTTCAGTACAAAGGGATAATGTGAGCATTCATAAATATATATATATATCATTCGAAATTCTTCATAAAAAGTTCAGAACAGAGAAGAAGTTATATCTAAAGCTAAAATAATTCTTTTCTCATTTGTTCAATGAAATTTTTGAAAACTATGCAATTATGGATTAAATTTCAGTTACAGGAAGTAAAAGTTGCCAGCCTTTGTCTGCTTTTTTATTTGATACATTTAAAAACATAATGTGCAAATGTACTATATTTTATTGAATATTTTGTAAAATTTTATGGAATTCCTGGTTCCAAGCTTGGGAAATAATGCTATAAAAATAAGTTATGTGTTTGTGTAAAATAAAATAATGAGCAATAATACTCACTGGTCTTCCAGATAAAGGATCAATAAAGTCTGCCCAGAATCCAGATTCTTTTAGTACTGAGCAAATGTCCTGTGCAGTTGCCACAAACTGTTAAAATATATATTACATTAATCTTAGAAATAAATGGATAGTTCAGAACCAATGTGTATATGTCAATAAAGCTCATAATGGAGAAACAAAAGGTTTTTTTACTTAATCATTAGAAATTCAATTTACAAATAATTACACTTTTTGTTTATGAAAAATATTGCTTACTATCAATAAATTCATATGGTAACAAATAATTTCAATGATGTTAGAAAACATGCTATTATAGCAGTTCCTGTGGTAAATGCTTGACTTACTTTGTTTGATTATTGAACATTTTTCCATTAATACACACACACACACATGCCATTATGCTTAGTTTATAAATTTGTCTTGGTCAAGAGCTTCATTAATCTACTACACATGCGTGGTTGGCTTATCTGTTTGTAATGAGTGATAAAATTTGTGATGAATTGGTGGTATAATTTTCAGAAGACACACCATATCGTGTTGCTTTTTTTTGTTTAACAAGTCTGACATTTTTGCCCACTGATTAAAGCTATATTGATGGCATATTAATAGTCTTAACTTTTCCTCTTTTAGATATGTACAATTCAGTAAATGTATCTGTTCCTGAAAGATGGTTCTGAAAATTATCTATTGAATACATACTTTTTTGTATTGAAGTCATTACATCTCTAACCAATTGAGTGCTTGATGTCCCAATATAAAGCCAGCTTTACTTTTTACAGTTAATTTAACTATTCAATCTCTAAATAGAATAACAAATTCAAATAGAGGCATAAACTACACAGGACTTATGAAATAGTTACTAGTTGATAATGTGCATCTTGTCCATATATCAGTAATAGCAACTTTCAAGAAGTGCTATCTGCTGCTGTAAAAAATATTTATACCAAGACTGAATTTATAACATCAGCTTACATTCATGTTAAAATATCCATGCATGATTCGGAGGAATTTCAGATAGCAGTCAGTTGTTTGTTCAGTTCAAAATTCATCCTTAATGAAAGCAGATACATCACTTTAATCACTTTAATCTTCAATAAATGGTACAAAAGTTCTTGTGATAATTCCAGGCACATTAATCTACTGTTCCAGGAAAACTTTTGTGCATTATTGTGTTATATAGAATTAAACATTTAGTTGACAGACAACTTCAGAATGAACAGTGTAGATTCAGACATAGTAGAGGCTGCATAGATCATATTTTCTCACTTAGATTCTTCAGCAATGTTTAGAGTTTCCAAAACCTGTAGTTACTAGCTTTGTAGATTAAAAGAGAAAGGCTTTTGACTCTGTTGACTGCATAAATTGTGATTGATCATGCAACTGTATGGTATAAATGGAAAAAGTTGGTCAATATAATGATGGTTCCTATAATAACAGTGAATTGTGTATGTGAGTTGATAAAGATTGAAATGATTGGTTTAGAATTACAATTGGAGTTTGACAAGAGTGCATTTTGTCACCTTTCCTTTTTGGCTATCATTTTTGTTACAAGGAATTCTTCCAAGAGAAAGACTTCGGCCTTAGATCATCTAGACATTTATTTTAGATTATGCTGATGATTTGACCCTTTTCACAAATGATGTTGATGAGATAAACTCTTTGATTAAAACTATTTATCAGATTGGTAACAACAGGGTAGGTTTGGTGATAGAACGAAAACTAAATATAAATTGGCAATTTTTTTTAATGGCTGTACTATTGAGCAAGTTTCTTAGTTTACCTCGTGAACTGTGCAACAGATACTGGTATAATGCAATGTGATAAGCAGGATAACAGGCATTGCTGCTGAAAGTTTTAAAATTCTGTAGAGAGTGCAAAAAATAGGCTTATACATCTAAAGACTAAAATTAGACTATGCTGGTTTACTCCTTTCTAAAGTTTTCTTTGGTAGTGAAATTTGGACCCTTTGTAAGCGCAATAACAAGAAACTTTATGCTTTTGATTCCAGATGCATATACAGAATCTTGGGTATTAAGTGATATGTTATTAATGATGAAACTAGAAGATGGAAGTCATCAACAACCATTGAGCAGCATCTTGTATAGAGAGAGACTGCATTGGTTTGGTCAAGGAAAACCAAGAATGTAATGGGTAGACAATGTCAAACAGGACCTTGTTAGACTTGGCTAGTAGTATCTCAGGACAGATAAGTATGGGGAATTAAATTACACCATCTGATTGAATCTTCATAGCCCATGGCTGCTTAGAAGTATGCATACATACATGACTTGGATAGCAGAAACACAAAAGGAATAATAAGAAATAGACTTTGATGCAATTCACCACTAGGTTGATACGTTATAATAATGGTCGTAATTTAAGAAATACCAACTTTCACCATCAAACTGTAAATTCATTGATCAGTTTATGGAGGTTATAAAATTTCAACGATAAGTTCCATTTATTTGTAGTTAGTTTTTACATAGCATGTGCCCATACTTATCTATCCTGAGATTGGTTTTCCATGTGTTGTTCATATAACATTGCATATTGTTTCTTGTCCTGTGACTTGAGGTGATATTAGTGTTAAAACTGGCAGATATGATCACATTAAGGTTTTTCTTAAGTATAATATCTACTAAGATGTTTTTCTATGGAAATTAACTGTAGCATTTTCCAAGCTGCATGGACATTAGGTATATTAGCATTATAATACTGTTAGATTTATAATTAAGGATTCTGTACAATTTACAGTAAATTGTGAAACAAGAAGGGAATGATGAATGACTTATTGAAATTGGCTATGGCTTATAGCTGACAACTGCAGATAATACTGTGCTATTTTTTATTAGGTCTGATGCTGGTTTTCTGTTCTTTATTTAATTCTACCACTTATATTTTTTGAGAAAAATAGAATACATCAGCATGTTGGTAAACACAATAATGCACAACACTTTAATCTACTGAGCTTCTACTGGAACTAATATATATGTTAAGAAACTGTATTTTATCATTTGATGGCTTTCACAATTATCATAAGTATTTATAGTGTTTTAATATGATCTTACTTCTTTTTTTAATAACTTACAGTAATTTAAAGGTCTATTGCTGTTCATGAAAAAGTTTATTTTCATTTCATGCTTGTTTTCTGACAGCAAAAAAAGGTAATGAATTTAAAAAGGGGGAACAATGAAATAATTACTAAATGGCAGAATAAATGATTTAGTATAATATTGATTCATGATTTACACTGATTTAATTTTAGATTTAAAAGTAGCATGTGAACAGTGGCTTTTAATAGTTGGTTTTACTTCACATTATAATAGCAGTTGTTATTATTCCTCTTTCAGAATTGAGAAGACTGATCAGTCTTTCAGAATTTCAGATTGACTGATCAGTCAAATGAAAACCAACTCTTAAAAACTCAAATGTAAAAGTGCTGCTTTTAATACTGATAAATTGAATAATAATTCAGACATAATTTTTACTAAGCATAAATTAAATAATTACCTAGAATTTAGTAAATTTTAATTAAAAAGGGTATATTTTGAACTTACACACTCTATCAGTTCTTCCCTTTCCATTTCAACTGTTGCACTCCAAACACTCATATCATTTTTGGTTTTCTGGCATAAAGTGATCACTGTGAGATTATCAACATTCAAATTTCTTTCCGGAAACAAGTCGGAGAAATCTTACATGTGGAAACAAAAACAAAAAAAATATTAAATATGACTTAAGTGAGATAATTCCTAAACATAAATTTCAATTGACTATCATATGGATAGAACACTTAAAGGATTTTACTATATTTAAATTAAAATGGCACATATTTGGAAATATTATGCTTGAAACCTCTTTAGATGCTTTTTCACTTTTTAATACATTATCTTAATTTTTTTGGTTCTTACCAAGTGACAAGAATGAGGCTTCCGATTGTTTTCAATCATGATTTCCAATATTTCTCTTTTTTCACGAACCATAATTTGACACTTAAGAATTAAAGTATCAGATTTCTGGAACTGAATCATTCTGCTACAGCTGCAGCATTTGGCCACTGTATACCAATTCTAACGAGGTCCTGTTTGACACTGTCTGATCATCACACCAGAGATCTCTCCCTTTTTCTGAGGCCTTCAGGCACTGTTCATAACCCTATTTGCTAATTTAAAGTTATGCATATGGGCAACATGGCCAAACCAATGTAGTCTCTATCTCTCTGCATAATATGCTGTTCAAAGAAGGTTGCTAACTCCTTCACCTAACCTCATCATTACTTACAAGGTCAAACCACCAAATGTGCAAGATACTGTGTAAACATCTAGAATCAAACCATCAAGTTTCATGTTATTTTGTTTTGAAAGGGTTCATATTTCACTTCCATAACTAACACTAAAAAGAACCAAATTATTAAGCAGCTTAATTTTAGTCTTTAGTTTAGGTGTATGTCATTTTTCCACACTCTCTGTAGATTCTTAACGTCCCGCAACAATTCCTATTTTTCTGTTTATCTCATGCCATACATCACCAGCATCTGTTACATAGCTCCCAAGACAATTAAGGAGATACTTGATCAAGGTTGTCACCATTCAAAATAGCTGAATCATATCCTACCTGACCAATTTTCATCACTTTAGCTTTTCCTCTGTTTATGACTAACCTATTCTACTACCAGTCTCATCCACAACTCTAATGAGAATTCATCTCATTAACATTATTTGCCAAAAAGCCAAATCCTCAGCATAATATAAATCAGAAATGGATATCCCTAAAAAATTTCAGGTGAAAATCTACCACTTGCAGGAATTATATATATTATAACCCTTACATAATCAATAACCAAACTAAAAAGAAAAGGAGCCAAAATGCACCCTTGTAGAACTCTAGTGACGATGCTAACCAATTGCCACAAGCCAACTCTCATACAACTCGGTGTTATTTAAGAGAGCTTTCATTGTGCTAACTTGTTTAGTATGCCCTATGATCTCACGTTCAACAACAACTTATGGCAATCAACAATCAAACACTTTTTCAAAATCTACAAAACTAATAACCACAAGTTTTTAAAATTCTAAACATTTCTCAAGAATCTTCCTAGGTGAAAAAAACTTATCTGTGCATCCACTAATGCTTCTAAATTTACACTGCTCATCATGCAGTTGTCCATTGTTTATGGCAATAGAGAGAGTGTGTGTGCATGTATGTGTAACAGTTGTTACATGCATAAGAATATTAAACATTTTAAAATCAAATTTTATAGGCCAGCCCTTAATTTTAATGACTGTTTTACATCTTTTTGACATGGGGTGCCCTAAATTCAGCAGTTCTTCTGTAATAATATGGTTCAAAGAAAATAACAAAATCTCAATTCACATTTATTTGAAGGCCTCTTCTTTGAGATTTCATAACTAATTTTATACCAAATGTTCTAGAAGGATCAAGGCTGACCAGGCCATTCCTACTTTTTAATGGTGCTGTCTGCCACCACTTTTGAACAACCTTCACATGTAGTCCTTAGCTTTTTTCAGTTTCCTTTGCAATATGAATCCTTTCAACACCCCAACAGGACATGCAACCCACACGACTTTGGTTGGATGCTTCACAGTAACTTTCGGACATTGAAGCAGAATTACTTGTGTGGCTATTTTGCATTCTTGTTATGAAGGCACTGCTCTGATATTCAATAGATCAAAATAAGTTTTCATCACCAAAAATTTATTTAAAACAAAATGCAGATACACAACCTGAATTTTTTTAAAAAAATTGTACATATACAACTTGAATTTAAAAAAAAAATTGAAAAATTAGAAAATCGTGAAATCAAAATTGTATTAGCCAATAAGACTGGCTAAATTGTAAATGATAAAGATTATAATGCTAAACTAGATATTACACTGACAGAGTTAAAACATCAGTAACTAAGCACTGATCCTATTCCTAGAACACTAAACAAATTAGCAAAGATACATAATGACCTGTTTGTATCCGATAACATAGCCAAAGTACGTGAACTACCAATGTTATACCCCAATTATTAGTTTTAGCTACATAAACAACTACATTTCTAGATTGTTAGTTTTAAAAGCAAATCCACAACTTACAATGTAGAATGAGCATCTTTTCTCAAACCTTTTGCTGTCTTATACTGCAACTTCATGTCATGAAGCAGTTGCTGAAATCATTTCAGAAATGCCTTTCACAGCAACAACTATACATTCAACATCATATAGATGCATATCTTACAACAATCTTACCATGATCTGGCCTATTGACAATAAATCAAAATTTCTAACATTTTTCTCGTCCTGAAACTTATGCTTTACCAATTAAAGCAAAAAATAAAAGAGGGCATATTATAAGCATAATGTTGCAATTAATTTTTAAAGATCTGTTAGAAGAATTAATTAATGTTGCAAAATAAGCATAATGTTGCAATTACATTTTTAAAGATCTGTTTCTTATTTTAAAAATATTGATTGTAAGATTATCAATACAAAATACACTGCAGGCCATTAAAAGCACAACACCAGGAAGAACTCATCAGATTGTCCCAAAATATGCAAAATGGATAGCCCATGGGAGAACATGTAAATGATTCAAACCACAGCACATATGCACATCATGTTTGACAGTAATGCCCCCTGGAAGCGGTTTAAGAGGAGATTACAGTACTGTGCGAATTAGTTGGGACAAGCGAAGGAATGCTAAGTCCCTTCCGCTGCAGAGTCTAAACTGCTGCAACTCTAAACTCGTTCGTAACCACCAAGGGCCATGTTTTGGGGATGTTTCACAGCTTCCGGGCCACATATGTTTCATCCCATTGAAGGAATGATGGACAGCAAAAAATATATAGGTGTTCTGGAGGCGAAAATGATCCCAACACTGCAGAAGATGTTTCCTAACGGCAATGGGACATTTCAACAAGATCTGTCTCCATGCCACAATTCTATGCTTGCTAAGAGCTTCTTTACCCAGCAACATTTGAAGGTATTGGAGTGGCCAGGAAAGTCACCCAATCTAAACAATATTGGAAATTTTTGGGCCATTATTAAAGCGTGCGTATCTAAGACATATTGCACAACGAAAACCAAAATGATAGAAAGTGTCATGAAAGTGTGGTACCACGACCCTGAAGTGAAGGAGATGTGTGGAAAGCTAGTGGCATCAATGGTCGAGAGGGTGGAAGAAGTAATTAAAACTAAGGGGGATCACATTCACTATTAACTACACTATTAAACAAATAAATATTTTAGTTGTGTCTTTGTTACTGCATTTTCCTATTGTCCCAACTAATTTGCACAGTACTGTACAAAGAGCTGGTATAAAGCACTGGAATTGTGTTTGCTCACAATTCTTGCACACTAAAGGATCAAGTATGCCCTATTGAAGAACACGGCATCCATACAACTAGGTTTCCGACTTTGATCAAGGAAGAATTGTGGGATTACAGGAAGGTGGATTATCGTATCGAGACATTGGTGCTCATTTTGGATTGAATGCTGCCACAGTGATGAGAATATGGCATCAATGGGTAGAGGAGGAATGAACTCACTGACGTGAGGGATCTCAATGGCCCTGTCACACAAATGAACGAGAGGACGGACATCTCATGCACATGGCTTTGAATGATTGTACAGCCACATCAAACACCTTAGCTCAACAGTTAGGGTGTGTTGCACATCAACCAGTGTCCGCAAGTATGGTTCATTGTTGTCTGCAGCATCGGGCATCTTTGCTGGTGGCCATTGCTTCGCCTATCGATTGTACAACAAAAACGTATGCGACTGCAATGGTGCCAAGAACATCGTGCGCATGGATGTGCGAATGGTATCATATTGTCTTTTCAGACGAATCCCACTTCAGTATGTAGCAGCCTGATGGACGAATCCATAACTGATGGTACTGCAGTGACAGGCTCAGTGAGACATGCATGATGCAGTGCCATACAGGTCCAGCCCCTGGTGTTATGGCATGGGGTGCCATTGGACTCCACTCATGCATGCGCCTCATATGCATTACTGGTACTTTGAAAAACCAGTGAGGTGTTGTAGCTTGTCACTGAGGTGTTGGAGCTTGTGGTCGTATTTTATTTTCAGGAGCTCTCTGGTGCCATTTACCAACAAGACAATGCCTGACCACATGTGGCATGCATTGTCCAACAATTCCTGGATAGCCACCATGTGACACTTCTGCCTTGGCCTGCATGTTCACCGGATCTGTCCTCAATTGAACATGTCTAGTCAATGATTCATGACGACTAGCACACCTGACACCAGCAACTGTTACAACAGATGAACTTTGGCTACATATCGAAACTGCAGGAACTGACATTCCCCAAACACATCCGACATTTCATCCTCTCAATGCCGGACCGTGTAGCAGCGGTTATTGCCACTCGTGGTAACTACACAAGATATTGATTTCTTTGTATTCCACAAGTCTAACCGAGTTGTATTTGTAATCATTTGATCCTTGTAACATAAGATATGTATTCACTAAATGTGGCTTTGATATTTATTGTCTTTCCTGGTATTGCACTTTTAATGGCCAACAGTGTATTAATTTAACAGAATTTTTGTAGGATGAATAACATACTTCTCAAAAACTTATTGTAAATAAAAAGCATCTATCACATTTTCACATTTATTATATTTATAATTATCACTCAGTGTATGAAAAAAAATTAAGAATTAAAACTTATATTTTGCATTTTTGTTTTTCACAAAATGTTTCCAAATATTTATTCTTTCTTACAAACATTCCACATGCTCTCCCAATTTATTGAAAGCCAAGACAAATTCTAAACCACTGCAAAAACCCACCTTTTTTCAATAACTCAGGACATTCTTGAGCAACACATTCTAATGCATCTGATGGGGAGTGAAATCCATGATAAGACTGTTCTATCTAAAAAAAATTGCAAATAAATATTAATGATCTAAATAATTTAAAATGGGTTTAAAGTGATGTTTCCATTTACAATCTGTTGTTTCCTAAATTTTATCATTCTATATTTTTAGAACTTCATGCTAGCAAAGTATTATTTTTAAAGATATTTATCCTTTATCACTCCTCCTCATTAGTACCATGTTAACTTTGCAGGAAAATATCTACACTTTAATTATAACTGTACCATCTTTAACACGGTATTCAATAAAGCAGTCATGTGAAATACTATGAGCACAATACTGTGACAACAACACATAATGCGATGTCAAGTTTTGGAAGTATGGATGATGACTCAACAGATAGATGTTTAAAATAGCAAAGAAAAAGTTGAAGTATTCAATAGAGTGAAATTAAACTAAATGTAATTCTTGCAAGCTATTCCAACATTAGAATTTATGATTTAAGTTAGTAATATCACAGTTTGTAAAAACTATACAAGTGTAAGAGATTTAATAATAAAGTGCTTCAGATAATACTGTATTTAGGTTCATAATCTTGTTAAATATTTACAATAATATTAGTGCATGATTGTAAATACTGCAATATTGCTATTGGTAAAGTAATTTGATTTTTTAACATAGTTACATAGTTGATGTTTTTCATTTTTATGTGAACCTACAATTACAAATTCACAACAGTATGTATGCAGTGCAGATTTAGTAAGAATAAGCAGAATGGATAGACCAGAATCCTAACTTTGTTAAGAAAGCTTGCTTTTTGGCAGCCTCCATTCAAAAATTCACCTCTACAATTCACTATAGTACCATTCTACTTTTTTCTCTTCACTGTAAATCATTTTAATTGCTGCTTACAGCAAACCAAAATACATTCTGTAAGCCAACATTTTTGGGGGCAGAGAAGGTACAACTATATTGAATTTAAAGATGCACATGAGCCATCATATTACGAAATTCTTTAATCCTTAAAATGCTAGAAGCCAATTTTCCATTTATATCAGAATAAGTAAACAGGCGAGGAATTGGAAAACCATTATTTAGTACTATATTTAAAAAAAATTCCCAAATGAAATCGTTCTTTTTATTTACGTTTTTATTCAGGCTTAGTTGTTGATTTATTTATATAATTAATTGCTGAAATCTAATAAATAATCCAATATTGAAATCAGTGTGGCCATTTCAACAAAGTTGACAATACTGAACATCTTCCATAAGACAAACACCTAAGAATGAAATTAATTTGAATTGTCATTAATTTTTTAAAAATAAAAATAAAATAAATACCCCCTCAAGCAGCTGCTTGCCACAGAGGTCTGACAGGAGCCTGTCGGTTTATATGCCACAGTAGGGGATCTGAGAGGATGGCAGGACCTCAGCAGAAAAACGACACACACATCCATGCCTAATCCGGGGCTCGAACCCAGGTCCCTTAGACCAGTAGCCAAACGCGGGTCATGTGTAGTATAGATTGTAAGCAGAAGTCTGAACCGATGACGAATCCGGCCTCATGCATAGTAATTTTTTAAAAGATTTAATTATTTTATCAAAAAATTTATGATTCACAAACTAATTTGATTATTTATAATTAATTAATTCACAAATTAAGTCATGATTCAAGGAAATGCACATTATTCAGCAAATACATAATTTGGTTTTCCCTTTACATTTTATTATCTTTTTAGTTTCATTTAACATAAACATATTCTATAATTATTTTTATTCATATTATTTGTATGAATAAATGATTTCAAATTATCACTGCAAAACAAAAACTGTTTTAGCTCTGGTACATCACCATGTTCAATGTGGAGCAGAAGTTGCAATTGTAACCTATTTGAAACAGTGGTATATATTCCAGTTTCCATAAATTAAGGAACAAATAACAAAAATGTGATATCATAAAACTCCAAAGATAGAAATGGACAAAAATCACATATATTCAAGGTCAGACAGAGGTATGGTATGTGTATGAATGAAACTGGCAGCAGTACATACAAATATATTACACATAAAAAGTGTACATTTTGAAGATGTTCTCCAGTTATCCATCAAAGTGTGAGGTGGAGTTGTTGAGAGAACAGATCTTTTGGGTATGTCTACCAGTTCCTACCAGGTTCTGTTTACTAATCTATCATTCTGAATGATTAAAGCACAAGCAAAACAATGGAACCTCTTCTTATAAGATATTGTTCAGGGGTGGTTGACAAATTTACTGAATTTCAATATTATTTATGATGCAATGTAACCTCAAGTATTCATACAAGGTTAAATTTTTAATCCACACTTACATGGACTCTCCGGTAGCAAAAAAATTATGTTCCTTTCAAAAAAAGTTTTTTTTTTTCAAAAAGTCCTTTTCAAAAAGACATTGTCCTGTTGGTAGACACTATCACCACCAGGGTAAACATCCAACATGAAGGGATGCATCCTCTGTTAATTTCAATTCATAACAGCCATAATTTTACTGTGATTATAAGAATAAAATAAAAACAATACTTCTTCAGTGATTTGATGCTGAGCATTAAAAAAATAAACCAGCTATCTCCAAGATTCAAACTTGGGATATTCCAATAAAATTTATTACTCTACCATTGGAGCTTAGATGGTATACACATATCAACTATTCATTCAATCATTTCTGAATTATTATATGCCACTGCTTTACACATCATGAAGAAAGGTGTCATTAATTAGAACTACAGATGCTTTTTTTTTCGATCATAATATTTTGCTATCTTTCTCATTAGGAATTTCCTAATAACAATAATTTTTACTTTATTTTAGAAGTGAATTTTCAAAGAAAAATCAGTTATATCTATAATGATAACATGTACATATAGCTAGATATTAACAAAGGAGACAGGTGAGCTGTTGCTGTTTCTTCTGCAATGATGCACAGAACTGTTTAAGTATAGCATCTAAAGTTTGACTTGCATTTTCATGGTGAAGGCTGTTAATAACCTCTCAAAAGAGATATTCTCTTCTCAAAAGAGGAATGGAAGTAGGGATCTGCCAGATAAATCTGGTTGTTTACAGTATTTTTCATTTTTTTCCCTACCCTGTTCAGGCCAACTTCATTGGTTTCAATGCTGATCATTTAAATTATCCAGATTATTTCTGGGTTATGATTCTGAATACTGGATCCTAGACCTGCTGCAATGGTGAAGAATATATATGAAGAATATTTAAGAGGGAATATCTATTGTTTTCTATAAATTTGTGAATTTTCAACCTGAAGTGAATAAATACATAGAAAATTGGATACCAAGTAAGTTGTTTATTTTAAGTTTTCAAATATGCCTACCCTGAGCAGCATATGCAGTATTATGCCATTAATAAACTACTCACTTCATTCTCAGTCTCAATCAACCCCTTTTATCAGCCCTTGATAACTTAATATCAGCTGTTGACCAATTCTGATCAGAGGTCATCACAGATGTCTGATCTTGCTTCTAGTGTATTACAGTTTGGATTGTTTTACCTACAAAGGGGCACTTTTTTGCACACAATAGGCTAAATGGCCAGGTCACAAGGACCCCAAGAGCTCAGTGAAAGTTTGAGAATAGGAAACCACTGGGCAGCTGTTAGGAGACAGATGGCAACCTCTCATCAAGGCCATTCAATGTGTTCTTTAACATGCGCAATGTACAACTCTCCTGCACATGGAGCCATAGTTTAATGTTCCACCCGACAGAAGGCAGCTTTTCCAAGCCAATCAGTATCTCCTTTCTGATCATGGCAGAGTGAAGGTTTAAAGGAGATAAATCTTAGCCCAATTAGGAGGAACTTAAACCAGGGAACTACAGATTATGACCCTGGCATTCCACTGACTGAGCCAATCACCATCCCTTATTACAGGTAAACGAACAATTGACCTAGAAGTATTACTGATCCTAAACTAATGAAATGTGACCCCAACTACTTGAATCAGGCTAAATTTTTAATCCACATTTGATCAAATTACACTGTCCTCACAGCAGTAAAAAAATTGGATTCCTTTTAAAAAAGACTGCAATTATTTACCCTTTGTTAATTACATAATTTCGGTTTTTTATAAAACCTTTATCCTTTATAACAGGTATAATTTTACTGCCTCCAAAGGAATAAAATAAAAATAATACCTCTTCGGTGTTATCTAACTGAGCTAAAACATTACGATGCCTCTCCGCTGGCAGTTCAGAAGTTATGAGATCACTTTTCTTTCCAGAATTGTTTGGAAGAGATAAACTGGGATCCTAAACAAAAATACAATAAGTTTCATAGCATGTAAATCAAGTGAAACTGTATAAATTTTTGGCATGGTAGTCAGGGTTAAAAATAACTAAGCTTCTTCATCAAAACAATATTATCTTCAATTAGTAAAGAGCAAAAAATTTTATTTTCAGCCAGACATGATATCAATACATTGATATTCGTTTCAACCACTTACATATTAAAGATGGGGGGAGGGCTGAAAGCCTGGGTGCTCCCCAAATATATGCAAATCCTAAAACACAGTGAAATCTATATAAACATTTCTACATATATAGTCCTACACAAAAAATTGAAGAATTTCTGCATTATGCCAATGTAAAACTAAATTAGAAAATCAATATATTGAAGAATAAATTTTTTATAGGAATAAGACTGAAATAAATCAAAATTATAAATCAAGTCTATCTAAATCTTGAATTTCAGCAATAGTTGTTCAGTATTTTGAGTAACAGAACATGTGAGACAAAATAGTCCTTTCCATTCAAATGATCTGAGTTTAGTACCATGCAATTCGGACCAATTATGTAAAAGAATTTAGGTGTAACCTTCGCCTGGTGTTCTGTCTGGAAATAGTCAGCTGAAGTTCTAAAAACTCTTTCATACCTACAGGGTATTAGCATGAAGTAGAGCTGAGTTCGGGCTTTGTCAGAATGAACCCAGGACTCGAACTCAAAATAGCACAGGTAACTTCGGGCAGGCTTGGGCTCAGAATAATTTAAATTTTACATATTTCTTTTAATTGTGAAAAAAATAAAAACATAAAACATTTTTGATTTTGACCTTTTAATTAGTTATTAGCAATAAAAATAAGCACCATGTGGTTTTTAATTATTTTTTATGTATTCTCTAGTTTTAATAAATGAATGGCTCTTTGCATTTATAATGATGTTAACCACAAACTTTCAGTTTCCACCAGTATTTACAATATTTTTAATTCTATATACCATTCACATTTTACTTTTGTCATAAAATGATTATAGTCAATAATATAAGAATAAAATTATTAGAGATGTGCATTTCTGTATATATGTTTTATGATGCATCAGGAGACTTACTCTCCCCCCCCCCCCCATACATTGATGAATTCCATACATATATGGCTACTCAACTGGTGACTGTAATGCTTCTGTGATACTCCAACATGAATGGATTCTGACATTCAAGGGTCACTGTTGTCTTAGGTGTTGTGCAAGAATGCTTTTTTTGATTACTAATGTATTGTTTTCCCAGTGTTAAAATCACATAAGGGATTAATGGAACTTAAAAAAAAGTATCATGGCCAATGGTTAGCATGCTTGGCTACTGATCATAGGGACCTGGGTTCATGCTCCAGGTAAGGCATGGATGTTTGAGTTGTTTTTCTGCTGAGATCCTGCACCATCTTCACAGACCTTCCACTATGGTGTATAAACTGACAGGCTTCTGACAGACCTCTGTGGCAAGCAGCTACTTAAGGGGATATTTATTTGATTTATTTTTAAATCCCAGAGCACCATAGTTTAGATAAAGCCCGAGTGCATATACTTAAATTGGAATTAAAAATGAAGTTTGCAGTCGCATTAGATATTTTTGTATTTCACCTATCAAAATTCAGTGAAAAAAAAGCAATGTTTTAAGACAAAAAGCACGCAACATAAACCAGTTCAGGGCAGCTAGAATGCTTTATTTGCACAAATGAAGTTTGGGAAGAAATGGAGGATGTGTCATTTGACATATTTCAGCCCTTCTTGTGGGTGCTCACCATCAGATCACTGCTCAAGATCTCCACAGTAAAGTGAGATGTGCTTCAAACAAGCCAATGAGAGTACTGATCTTGAAATTTCATATTATTGCAGCTCATTTCACTTCCATCACTTAAGAATACAGAGCAGGCTTTAAGCATAAGGACAGATTTAGGATGTGTATCAAAAACAGCCTTCTACTAAACACTACTGGTTGTTAACAGTTTGCACTAAAGTTAATCCTTCCAGTGTCCAGGACACATATATCCACTTTTAGTACAACAACAACAAAAAAAAAAGATTTTTTTAAAATAAAAATTGCCATTTTAAATTTTTTTTTCTTTTTCCATTTGATGCATATTTTTTAAACTATAATATAAATAATTTGTTAAAGCCATCTGACTGCCATTTCTAAGAAGTGATATAAGATATTGCCAATTTGTTTGTCAATATTACTCTATGCTGAAGTAATCCCCTAATTTAAGCTCAGAAGTTTGATTTGAACTATTATCAACATATTTCTTCTTAAAGTTCCTAATATCTCCTGATAATTAACAAAAAAACTGCTATTTTTAAAAATGGACATTTTTGGAATTAATTATGAAATATATACCTATCTTTTCAGTATGCCACTGTAAAAGGTATATTTAAAATTAATATGTTAGTACAATGTTCAAATTGTGTACTTCAATAAAATTCAGTATTAAATTCTCTTAATATGGTATATAACATGACCTATTTCTGTTGATTAGTTATTTATTTAAAATATTCAAAAGTTGACTTGTTTATTAGACTCTGCAAAGCCCAGACTTTTCTCAAAGTATGGTATGGAGAAAAAAATTACAAAACAGAAGAAATATTTACTTTAAACAAGAACATTTTTTTTTTGTTATTCGGAAATAGCCATTCTATTCATGTGCAGCCGTCCTGTGACCGAGTGGTTAGCACATGATATATTTTAAACTATTATAGTTAACAGCTGTTCCGTGGCCGAGTAGTTAGCGTGCTTGGCTACTGATCTAAGGGACCTGAGTTTGAGCCCCGTATAAGGCATGAATGTATGTGTTGTTTTTCTGCTGAGGTCCTGCCATCCTCACAGACCTTCTACTATGGCATATAAACTGACAAGCTCCTGTCAGACCTCTGTGGCAAGCAGCTTTTTTATTCATGTGCATTAAATCCCAGAGTCTCATTTCTGTTTATTAGTGCTTTATAAATAAATTTTTATTCGTGTTGCCAGATGCATTTTAAAGTCCTATTAAAATAAAACTTGTCATCTTTTTTACTAAATATTTTATTTTCAGAAAATCTGGAATTAAATGCTGATTAATTTGGCACATAACATGCTATAATTCCTTTCATTAGTTATTTGGTAAAAAAGTTCTAAAATTTAATTTGGCTTCTGGATATAAATCAGTTTTTCAGGCTGGAGATTGGAAGGGTTAAGAGATAAGGATACGAATGCCATTATTTTTAATTAGAATGAAAATAATTTAATTTAATGGAAATGGTGTTTGTCAGGGTTTGTAGTTGGGTTGTTTTACCTATGAGCAGCACTATTTTGCACACAATGGGCAAAATTGGCCAGGTCACAAGGATCCCGAAGGCTCAGAGAAGACCAGGACCACTGGAAAAACTGTTGGGAGACAGATGGTAGCATCCTGTAATGGCCATCTAGAATATTCTTTACTGTGCACAGGGTATGGCTCTCCAACATAAGGGGCCAGCTTAATGTCCCATCCGACATATGGCAGCCTTTCCAAGCCCAGCAGTATCTATTACTACTACTACTACTGTGGGCGGGGCAGGGAGTTTTGCAGAGATAAATTGCAATGCTGACCCAGCTGGGACTTGAACCTGGGAACTGCAGATTACAAGCTTGGCACACTACCGACTGAGCCCCCCCCCCCAGGTTTTCAGTAGTTTGGCTTTTGTTTTCTCAGGAGTCATACTGACAAACTTGAATATGAATTCAAAAATAGTAAGTTTGGTTTGTGAGAAAACAGATATTTGGCATTACTCTTGTCACCTACAATTTTGCTTGTATATGTATTTCTAGATTTGATTTTCTTTTTTAAGATTGTGATTTTTTTTTTTGCTTTAAAATCTAAATTTACAATTTTGTTATTTATAATGAAATCTATATTCTCAAAAAAATGGGTTGTTAAGGAGAGTAGGGAAACTTTTCATTTGCTCCAAAGCAATCAAATTATAAATCTGGCACTGCTTTCTCTCACCTTATGGATGTTTTCAGAAAATTTATTTTAGCTCTATCAGTTACCAAAATCTATGCTGATACTGTACAGGCTGTAAAAGCTTACTTTAACTACTTACCTGATTCTTCTGAACTATCTAAGTTTGATAAATTTTTCCAAAAAATATTATCCCAACTCAAGTAGTATTTTTCCTTCCATTGTTGTATAATTAGTACACCAAATTACTGCAGGCCACAAAAAATATGCATATCTGATACTAGATGGATTGTACATTGTATACTATGTTCACTTATATCTTTTTTACACTAGATGGCATGCCACTAGAGGAATTTTTACTCTTCTGCAACATAGGCTATGAGTTTTTATGCCAGAAGCAACTACATTTGTGTGTTGTGATTTTGAAGAATGTATTATGGAAGATAATTTTTAGACTGGGAAGTGTTAATCCTCATGTGAATGAAAATATCAATATATAAATACATTTAAAATTTATAACTTGGACAACACTGATTTCACTGAAAATTCTCTACTACTATTTTGTGTACTGAAAAAATGATCTTATTCACTCCTGTAAATTATTTTATTCTATTATTCCAGTAAAAGGGTCACTGAGATACAACATAGAATTTTATGTCAATATCTTGAACAACTCTTATATTGGTGAAAATAGCCTTGTATGTAATTTTTATACTATACAGAGATTATTTAATGCATGTCAGTTTTTTCAGATTCATTATTCCCATCAAAAGTCAAAGATACAATGTAGATTTTGTTTGCATATAACTTGAACAACTCTGATATTTAGTAAAAATATCACCTGTAATTTTTTGTTTTTGAAAAGATACTGGATTTATTTATTTATCAATTATTTCAGTTTGATTATTACAAACCACGGCATATGTCAGGATCGGGCAGCCAAACCTCACTTCAATTTGTGAATCAACAGCAGGAAACATGTCATAAATCTGTTTGTGTGATCAAACATTGATGAAAAGTTTGAAAAAAACACTGAAAAAAGAAAACCCTGAGGAAAGTTTTATTGCTGTGACACCTCGTGCAGGTGTCCCTTACCTGTAAAGGGGGTGAAAGGAAGTGGAGAGCAGGGATTTGACCTTGTATGGGTGATGTCACCTGACCAAAAGGCAACTGATTATCTAAAATCATTGGTCAGAGGTGCCTGTCATTTAGAAGAGAACAACATATGTCTTGGGAGAGACCAGAAGTAGTTCTAAGTGAGGAGAAATTATTTAGCTGTGAACTTGAAGCCCTGTGACTGCTATGGACCAAGATGTCCTGTGCATCTAAATCAATGCTTCTGCCTTTTCTTCATTGGTACTACATAAGATAGTAACCTGCCTAATTGTTTCGAATTACTTGACTATTGATTTTTAGTTGATTATAGCAACTAAAAACAGGTAGCAGGAATATGTTATCTGTCACTGCCGAGCACGTGAACCAACATTACATCGGAAATGAACCAAGTATAGAATGTAAATAAAGTGGGGGAATATAAAATCCTCACTGCATGTCACTGTGATACAATGTACAATGCATACTTGTCTTTACAGGTTGGACAACCCATATATGTTGTTTTTTTTTTCATCTGAACTGTTGCAAATAATGCATAAATTTTTTCATCTGAACTGTTGCAAATAATGCATAACTAATGTACAAGATAATAATATATAACTAACTTTGTCATTAGAAAATGAGATTCAGCTTTGGTTTATATATGCAATTATTTGAAATAAAACATCTGAAATAACTCAAGATAATAATCATTATAATTATATAAAGAACACTTTTTACAATAAATTTTATGCAAAAGCACATAATGAAAATTTTTGGTCCTAATTTTCAGCAAAAAATAAATCAGGGAAGAGTGAAATTGTGTGAAGGTACTTACTTTGTAATTATACAACATATAATGTGGTGCAATGCCAGTGTTTCCAGGAAGTGGTGTCCTTACATCAACAGGATTAAGAAGAAATATTTCCTTTTCACCATAGCCTTGACTGTCATTACAACCTAAATAAAACAATCAGCAATAAAGCAATTTGTTAATTAGCTATAACTGTAATATAAAAAAAGTCAAGAAATGCACAATTAATTACGCTTTTTCCGAGTATTATGTTTTATGGCAATTTAAATAACCTTTTTCAGAATATTATGTTTTATGGCAATTTAAATATGCTTTTTCAGAGTATTATGTTTTATGGCAATTTAAATATGCTTTTTCAGAGTATTGTTTTATGGCAATATTGAGATATTATCCAGATATATTATGAATTAAATAAAAGAATTCTTATTATAACAAGACTACTTAAATCTTTACACTTAGATTTGGTTTAGATGAGGCAATCATCATTCAAATTTTTACACATCATAATTGAACTAACAAAATAGCTTTAACTGGCATAATGATTAGGGAGCTAGCTACTGTTCTATCAGAAAACTTTGTGTTAGCTCTATGTCCAGTAGTGACTTCGGCCTTAGTAAGGCAAGTCTTGCATGAGAAGGCTTGTACAAACTAAGAATAGTAGTTTCTAAAACATTTTTCTGCCCTATACATTACAAATAAAAAGAAAATGGTGCAATGAAGTTCTAAAACAAATATGTGTTTGTCGTCAAGAATGTTTTTATATTTCAAGAATACCCTTTCTTCATCACAAGATATAATGGCATATAATAAAAATTAACTGTTGAAACACCTAAAGTCTCAATGAGAATATTTTTATTATCTAAAATTCATGTAGCTTCCTCAACTTTCCTTACCCAGGGTTTTTGGAAAGCATCACACTCAATTTGTTTCCTGATGTTTTTTATTCACTTTACTTAACACATCCTGAACTTCTTTAATAGCTTGATACTATTTATCAGCATGCCTTTTTCTTCTAATTTTAAGATAGCTGATGAAAGGCATGTCAAATTCAATCAGATTTAAAAAATATCCTAATGAATGTCTTTATTTTGTAGCATATTTTGAGCCTCCTTGATATTTATGGCCTCTTAAGGGCATTTTTTTTTACTTATCTCTTAAGCTCAAAGTTCACTGCATAGTTGCAGCAGTTTCTAGCCAAGTTCTACCAGAAACTACTGATGAAAGAGAGATGGTATGCTACCAATAACTCCACAAGCCATTCTTTTGTAGTTTGGTTTGTGGGCAAACCAATTAATTTTCTCACATCCAACCAGCAATTAGGGTGGGGGTTGGAGGTGGTCAAAGCATGGACGAAAAAAACTATTTGTGTGGTGCATTTGAGACAACCTCTGCCCATAAAACTGAGTCACCTTTTATCTGAAGATAAGGTGCAGGACATTCATTCCTCAAACTATGAAATGTCTCTTATTTTGTAAAAGATGTTTGTTACAACTCTGCACTATTACAATATAGTTTGAACCTATTTAAGTGATTGTATCAGTACTTTCATTCCAAAATTTAATCACAAATTGTTTTGTAATAAAAAAACACACACATAATTACAGTTTATATTTTAAATTTGTATGATTATAAGTCATTCTCAAACACAAAATTATTTTCTTGTAGAAAACACTTACCTTCTGCTGTGGTTTCATTAGATGAAGGCCTGGTTGGTAGGTGTGAAGTGCTATCTGATGAAAAGACTCTATGGTTTTTAGCCAAGCACCTTAAGCTACGTGTATATACTACTATTCGTGGTACACGAAACATCTGTAAAAACAAATTTAATGTATATTTTCTAAAGATTCTAAAATGAGCATAAACAATAATCTCTCCCAATTTAAAGTGAGAATCATTCCAAATTTATTTTTATTACTCATGTTCTGGAGAGAGTCAGGATGTAGAAAAGAATGCTCTTTTTTTTATAATGAATGCTGTTGGTATAGCCATTTGTTGTTGGAGGGGGAGGAGGGAGGTTTGAAATTTTATTCCTCAATGTTGCCTTATCCTCCTACATACACACACTGATATACACAATTTGGCTACACTACTAATGATAGAAAAATTCCATTTGACAAGAAGTCTAATCTGAGGTCTTGTAATTTTCAACATTATTGGACAAGAAGCAGAAATCTTTAGATTACTATTATTTTTGATTTATTGCACATTCTTCCATTTGTATATAAAACTGAACTGCTGAACATTCTATTCTGTTTGTTTCTAATATTCCTGGGAAAAAATTTCAATGGCTTGCCTTCAAGCATTTGATCAACAAATTTTGATGCAATCATTAAATCTCCCAGAATTCACAGTATACTAATACATGTAGGTGACAGTTAGACAATATACAAAAGATGGTGGTACTGTTGGTCTGCATAAAAGTACACTATACTAATATTATTCTAATGTTAAATCTGTTAGGCAGAAACTGATTCTACTTGGTGAGTTTGCAGTATTACATTTCATTTCAGAATTCAAAAAAGAAATCAACTGAATAATCAAATCAGCAAAATTTTAAATATATTCACAACACAATACAGATAATTTTTAACTTCATAGAAATACATACAACTAATCAGCTAATATACACAAATCTATTAATTACAATGCTATATTGCGAATTGTGTATCCTTATATTTTGATGATTTGATTAGTGTCTGGTTTTTTAATGAAGAACAGAGGTATTTTTTCCCCCAGCTTACTATGATGAAGATAATGCAATAATAGTCTGTTTTTGGATTATTATTTATACAACTGCTTTTGTGAGGAAACAAAATGATATCCATCTGCAAATTACCAAGCCTACAAAGGCATTTTGTTTTTCATTAAAAAACAGTCAGGGCTACAAATAAAGAATTTTTTTTAATGTTAACCACATATAGACATATTTGTTTTGCACAAAAATTGCTAAAAGTGTACTGGCAGATTAATTAATGCAATATTACACGGAGGGAAAAAAAGGAAACAAACAGTGCTATCAACCAGTTTTTAATAAACAATATGAATAATTATACTAAGCTGTTTTTAATAAACAATATGAATAATTATAGATGCTCATTACAATTGCTGCTAACAATTAAGAAAAATATTGTCTTGTAATAAGTATTTTCCACACAATATTTCAACTTTTATATCAAATATGAATTGCAATGTCAGAATTTATTTTCCTGTTTATGGTCACAATATTCTCTGAAACTCCCTTTTATGCTTGAAAGGGTTGTTTTATTTCTAAGCTACATCTTTTTGCACATAATGGGAGATTTAGAGAGCAAAGAGAAAACTGAGGAAGGGGATCTACTGGACAGCTGTTAGATCGAAAACTCCTATATCAAGGCCATCTATGCTTTATTTCAGATAGAGATTGCAGCCAAAAACTGAAGATCAAACAAAGTTGGATTGTTTTTACCTCTGAGCAGCACTTTTATGTATGCAATGGCTAAATGGCCATGCCACAAAAGCCCTAAAGGCTCAGATAACCAACTGCACAGCTATAAAGAGAGAGATGGAAGCTCTCCATCAAGGCCAAACAGCATGTTCTCAACATGCACAGAGTATAGTTATCCTGCATATGGGGCAACAGCTTTACATCCCATCTGATGAGTGGTAACCTTTCCTAGCCCATCAGTGTTCCCTTCCTGAATGAGGGCAGGGGTGTGGATATAGTGAAGATATCAATATCAGGCAACCAGTACAAAAAATGCCACACACAAATAAAAACAAGCAGGTGTAAGACTCCTTCACAGGAAATAATTGCAGGGTCATTCCATGTCAATTCAACCAGGCCAATTCACCACCCATCACAGATTTCAATGATCTCCCAAACTATTTTGAGTCAAAAAATTTTTTGTAAGGAATTATAATCGTTTAACCTAAGTGAAAAATATACAAATTGCGATTGTGACTAAATATTTTTCTTTTTTTTTCTTTGCTTCTATGGTAGATGAGAAGACCAAACTTTGTGTACAAATGTAGATTTGGATTATACATTCGTTAAAAAAAAAATGAAAAAAATGAAAATTTTAAAATGTGAAAAAAGTGATGTGGCACAAAATATAAAAAATTAAAGCTGACATATGTTGTACATTATGCTCCATAGAGACATACACAATTTGGAGTATGGTCATTTCTTTGATAACGAGTAAAAAAATATTGAAATTTTCCTAATGTTATGGTTAATGATGCACTTCAGGAGACCACGTTGACACTCTTGCATGCGCACTAGAGGAAACGCACGGAGAGGCTGCCGACATGTGCTGCTTGCACTCAAGCACAGTTTTGTAACTCCAACTACTCTGCTGCTACTTACAGCTATAATGCTGCTATTGATAAAAGTTCACATCCTTTTTTACAAAGCAAATGAAAAAGCCCAGTATTTAATGGCAACAAATTTAGAAATATGATTGGTAAAACCCAGAAAAGGTTATTAAATGTTCCGACTTCAGTTTGTATAAATTGAAAACGGTAAATTATGCTTTATTTTTATCAATTGTTCTATTATAATAAAGGAAAAAAATTTATTCCGAAATGTGAAAACTGATGGTGTAATCGTGATTACCTCCACTTTTTAATCTTCAAGGAAAAATATTTCTTTGCTGATATTATCTTAAGAACAGTGCACTGCCAAGGCAGAAGTGGGTGCCGGACAGTTTAATCCAATAATAGAAACTGTGATAGTTTTCATTTACTAGACTTCACAAAATTAATTCATGTTGCATTATACTCATACTTGATACTTCTAAAATATATTAAAATATAAAATCAATTCTCTTGATCACCATGTTTGTAACTTAGCCCTTTCCAGTTTAAATGTTTACATATTCTAATTATTTACGACTAAATTCTTTATTATCAACATATTTTATGATAGCATTTATTTTGTCAACAGTGATAGTTCTTTTAAATGAACAGTTCTTTAAAATTAACTAAATTCAAACTTGCGCATGTGCAATTTTTTTCTACTCATTAAATTCGAAGGAGCATCTTTTTTCTTGCCCAGGGCACCAAAAGAGCTACTGGTTCTTTGCTTATTTGGACTACACTAGCTCATTAAGCACTTTTTTAATTATTACAGAACAATTGATGAAAAATAAAACATAATTTACAGTTTTCAAGTTATACGAACTTTTATCGAACATTATCGGAACATTTATTTTATACGAACTTTTTATCGGAACATTTAATAACCTGTCCCAGTTTTTACCAATCATATTGCTAAATTTGTTGCCTCTGAATACTGGGCTTTTTCATTTGCTCATCTGTAAAAAAAGATATGAATTTTTATCAATAGCAGCATTATAGCTGTAAGTAGCAGCAGAATGCTAGTTGGAGTGTTGGAGTCATAAAGTCGCACTTGAATGCAAGAAGTACACACGTTAGTAGCCTCTCCATGCATCTCCTCTAGTGTGCATACGAGAGCATCAACGCAATCCCCTGAAGTGCATCATTAACCATAACATTAGTAAAAATCAATATTTTTTTTACTCATTATCAAAGAAATTAACCATACTCCAAATTTCATACAATGTTTCTATGGAGCATAATGTACAACATATGTCAGTTTTAATTTTTTTATATTTGGTGCCACATCACTTTTTTTCACATCTTAAAATTTTAAGTTTTTTTAATTTTTTTCAAAAACATATTACATTTTTTAAATTTGATTTTTTTAATGAATTTATAATCCAAATCTACATCAGTACAACTACTTTGGTCTCATCTACCACAGAAGCAAAAAAAAACATTTAATCACAATGTGCATATTTTCCCCTTAGTTTAAATGATTATAACTCCATACAAAAAATTTTTTGATTCAAAATATTTCACACAATTAGACATCTTATGTGTACTAACAATTATGCCAAATATCATTGAAATCTGTGATGGGTGGTGAACTTTTTCAAAATTTTGGTAGATTTGACATGGAATGGGTCATTCCATGTCAGTCTTATGCAATAAATAAGTACTCTTTTCAATGTAACTTATGATTATGGAATAAATCAATTGAAAATGCTCTCTACCAGCATTATATTATTTACAATTTGATTTGCAAAAACTGCCACTGTGACATTTTGCCTTTCCTCAATATAGTAGTAGTCATCAAGAGCACTCAGTTCATGAAAAAGTCTTCATTCACCAGCAGTTCCAAAGGGATAATGTTAAATTCACAGATGAAGGTAGTTACTTTACATGAGTATTCCAAGACGAGAAAAAATGAAATTGTTAACAGTTCAATAAGAAGTGAGAAAGACATATATTTTGACCTGCATTTCTGAAAATACTATCTATGTCTTGACTATATATGGAAAGTGTACAAGGATACTCCGGTAAGAAAAGGTGTCATAAATCTATGAACATCAGTAGTGATCAAGTATGTGTAACTTTCATAAATACAGTACAGCAATTAGAGGTAAAGTTCATCAGTTTTTGTTATAATAAAATACTGGCAGTTGAGAAAACACTCAAGTAGTACAAGTTGACTCAGATAGGTCATGCATTTTTCAGTTTACCCTTTACTGTTCTTTGAAAGATATTGGTTATGAATTTCGAAAATGTAACCAAATATAGTAGATGTATGACGAATATAATAAGTATGAAGACATAAAATTATCTGAAACATAAAATTCTGTTTTCTAATTACGTGTAAAAATATTTTACAGGTTTTTACATCGTTTCCAATTTCAGAATATTGTAAAGTACGCGAAGAATAATTTCTTTTCAACTGATACACAGAGTTGGACTAGAAAAAGATTTAGGACTAGGAAGGAATGTTTTACATAAATGGCCCACATCAATAAATTTTTATATCACTTAAAACTTTTCTTTTGATCAATCACTATGGTCCACTAGGAAATTCCCAGTAGCCTCTATGGCCAGTCCAACCCTGCCAGTACATTCACTTTGTAGAAGAACTCATGCAACTACTATAAAATCATTAGAATATGAGCAAAATCATGTTACTCATATTAGATGCATGCTAAAATTAAGAAAATATAATTATGCTGTTGAAGAATATGCTAAGATAGAAATTTTACAGCTTCAGAAACTATATGTATATCAGGTAATAAAATATGTTAAACAAATTTTGAATAATAACTTAATCAGAATACCTGTAAGGAATACTAGTTCACATTTTTTGTGATTGTAAATACCAGAGTTCATAAAAATATTACTATTAAACATTACATTCATTTGTCAAGCAAATTATTCAATGCTTTGCCAAATGAAATTAAAACTATAAATAACGACAATTTCTTAAACAAGTAAAATTATAGTTATTAACCTTTGACACTATTAAATCTTTGTTACTGGCAAAAATTTAAGGCCAGTGTAGTGTTTACGGTCCTCAGCCGATAGATGGCATTGCTCAAGTGGCGTGTGTTGCCTTGGAGGACATTATTTAGTTTTGGGGCTTTTTTATAATTCGGTCGGCGGTGCACTGTTTCCAATTTTCATGTTTTTTGGTTTGTGTTGTCTTGGAGGACATTATTTAGTTTTGGGGCTTTTTTATAATTCGGTCGCCGGAAAACAAAATGGCGGCTGAGGACCGTGAACTGTACTACTGCCAAATTTAAAATTAAATTTCAATGAATTAACTGTTTGATGTAGCATTTAAAAATGTCTGTCAGTATTGGATTGTTTTACCTCTGATTGGCACACTTTTGCACACAATGGGCTAAATGGCCAGGTCACAAGGACCACAAAAGTTCAGAGGTTTATGAAAGTTGGGGGAGGGGACCCACTGGAACAGCTATTGGGTGAGATGGTGGACTCCTCCCATCAAGTGTGTTCTTTAATATGCACAGAATATGGATCTCCTGCACATGGGATCATAATTTAACATCCCATATGACGGATGGTGGCCTTTCCAAGCTCACAGGTGTCCCCTACTGACCATGGTCAGGGCGGGTTGTTTTGCAGATAAATCTCAATGTTGACCCAGTTGGACCTGGGAACTGCAGATTACAAGCCTAGCACTATCAGTATTGATTGTAAATATTGCCAAAAATATATATATTAAAATAAAAGATTTTAGTGTAAACGCTAATCTTTTGTACATCATGTGTTATAAGTAAAATATTACATGAAAAAATCTATTACTATGCATAATCACACCCACAAACAAGTCATACTCTAGTTGGTTATTATTTCTACAGAGTATTTTGCTTTCTTATTTATAACCCATTTCAAAAATCACTCATAAGTATTTGTGAACTTGCTGTGCAAGCTCTCTATGACTTGCAGACTGATATATTTTCAGGCATCACATCACACATTTAATTGATTTTCATAACTAAGTGTATTAAGAAATGATTGGCCAAGAAAATCTTTGAAGGGAAATGGTTGCTCCTTTCTTTATATGAAACAGAGTATAACAATATCTCTAATGTGAACAAAGTATGGCTCTTCAGCACACCTTAATATCCCATCAGAAAGTTTGCAGCCTTTCCAAGTCCTCAGCACTCCTTTCTCACCATGGGCAGAATGGCAATTAGCTGAGAAAATTCTCACTGCAAGCACTGCTGGGACTAATACTTGAGAACTGCATATTATGGGCCTAACAAGCTATTGACTGAACTAAAATCCATCCTTATTTAGGTCGGAATACATTTATTCTACAATTGACTAAAATGCCATTGAAAAAAAAAACTAACTTTTGTACACCCTAATCAAAATTACAGCTTCTACAATATAAAAAAATAAATAAATACCCCTCAAGCAGCTGCTTGCCACAGAGGTCTGACAGGAGCCTGTCAGTTCATATGCCACAGTAGGTCTGAGAGGATGGCAGGACCTCAACAGAAAAACGACACAAACAGCCATGCCTTACCCGGGGCTCGAACCCAGGTCCCGTGCATAATTTAAATATGTTACATAAGAAATTAAAATCATTTTATTTATTTGCATACAAAGGTAGAAAAAAATGACTGTCCAAGAAAGAGAAGCTAATTCTGGTATATTTAACAGCGCTGAAATTCTGTTTCTATTATTTTGTATTTAATATAAACTAAAAAACAACAGAAATATTATTTTGGAGTTTGCAATTTCACACATTTACTAATATTTCAACCAATATACTAACGGATTTCAGCTACTTCGACGTAGATTGATACGTGCAGATTACAAAATTTATTTTCTAATCACGTATTAACGCTATTACCTTAATTAAAACTGAATATTCTTTCACAATAGGTGCATGAAGAAGGAGATTGGGCGATTAATTAATAATAAAAAACAATAAATAAAAATCTCTTAGGCTAACATTAACTGATGTAGCAATTTCATCATGTTGCCATTTTCTCTGCATTTATTTATATTCCATAAAGTTAGCTGCTCAACACGACCTAGAAAACATTCACTGCTCATATCACTGCTTTCAACGCCACCAATATGTGATGAGGGGAAACTCGGCATCCATTACACTGTAGGGCAACTCGTTAGCAGTGGCGTTTGAGCACTATATGATAACTGTGTTTCTTTCCCTTCGGATATCCTTTCGAAATCTCATTTTATTTTGGTTTCTAAAACACTTTAAATTCTAATTTAAAAGTGCTTTTAATTTCTTTTTTCTTCTTTAACTAATTGTTGCAGTGCATTTTAATATTCTAATAGATATAAAAAGAAATTGGAATTACGGTTTAATGAGGAAGTAAAAAGCATTAAAAATTGCTTACAAAACATGATAATCGACAGTTCTCTATGTTAAAACAATATTTTTTTTCATTATTTTAATGTACTTTTAACTTTGTGTTTACAAAATGAAAAGCTCTTTCTAAACTGGATACATGAAGTAACAAAAAACATTATACTCCTATAAACACATAAAAAGATATTTTGTTTTTTTCAAACCAGAATGTTTTAGTGTCATCAATAAATCCATAAACACACGACATTGACAGAATTTTTGAATGTTTGATCTGTTGATTTGATTAAGGAATTAAAGTTTAATAACGGAATTAAAATGCGAAATTGAAAATTTGAAATATTTCAGTTTTAATATTCAGTATAAAATTAACTGTTAAAAATATTAGAATGGAAATGGAATATTTGTGATTCTTTTAATCAGTTATAACATGCACTTCCACATAGTTTAATGTGACTCCTAATTAACAGAAATTAGTATTTAAGAATTTATCCTCTGTAGTTTCCGAAAGCGAAAATAAATATAAGGGGAAGGGGAATGATAATTACCGATTTTCTTTTCTCAATTATCTTTGAAAAGAAATCGTGGTATGTGTTTACCTTTTTTCTTACTAGCATTCTAGTCTTTAATATCATCTGGTGGATATGTCAAAATCAAAGGGTTGTGATTATTTTTCCAGATGTTTTAATTCTCTTTTGGTAATTATTTTTTAAACGAACGAATCAATAACTTGATTTTTTGTTCATATAGCTCATTATTAAAAGCTAAAGTGTTTGCTTTTCTCAATGTAATTATTTAATCAATTAAAAATATATCTGAAGTTGTAAATATTTAATCTTTCTGCACGGCTGCCTAGCTTTCAGCCGTGCTGAATTTAAAAGGCTGCAGGGTCCTTCAAACTGTCTCGCAGTGGCCGCCACATGAGCAGTCTATGTATTCTATGTCGTTGTATGGCGCATAGACTTAACATTTAACAAACTAGATAGCAGCGGTTAGGACAATAGGCATGCTTCTGCGAGACGTGGGTTCGAGTTCGACTCAGCACAACCAATTTTTTTTCAACTAATTATTTAGAGAACCTATACATGTATTAAAAGAAAGTGGTCATACGGACTGCCGGTCACAATGTTAATTCAAACGGAGAGACGGCTGCTAAAATGGACAGCGCACATTGAGGTAGTAATACTAGAGACAGGACTCCGATTCCCCATTCCCGTACCATTGGCAGCCATGATCACAGGCGGGTGTATTTGCAGACTGCTTAAAGAAGGCAAGAATACCTACTGTGTCTTGCGAATGGCTGGTAAACGAAGATGAATGAACGACGATCAAATGATTGAAATGAAGCAGAACTTTGCTGTATTTTGTTTTTTATTTCAATGAGGTTATTCCAGTGTAGTAATTAAAACAAAATAAATTTAATTAATACACACTTATTGATTTATATCGGATGAAAAGCGAAGACGCTGGATACTGTTCTCTTTCAAACTGAGATTTTGTATTAAAATTCAGAAAAAATTCGATATGCTCTTAATATGTAATAAAAGCTAGATTAAATTGACTGTAAATTTAGCAGACCGTAATTTGAGTCCGTTTAAAACAGGGACAATGATAAACATATTGTAAAATCTAATACATGTTCAAATCTTTTAGCTTACGGAAAAGCCCACAAAATTTATAGATCTTAATTGTGCAAATCAGCGCCTCATTAAAAAAAAAACATGAAAAGTCATATTCATTTCCTTCTTTTGTTAAAAAATATTAATTTTTATTAAAAATTCAAAGAAATAATCAAATAGTGTAAATTTTTTTTTAATTCAGCTGAGGTAGGAAATCAAATTTCCCCTCAATAAATGACGTAATTTAATTTCATGCTATAAAAAAACACACAAATGACATAATTGAAATATGATGTTATGAAAAACAAATATTTTAAACTTTTATTTCAGCTAATGCAGAAGGAAATCCAAGGTCACACACACAAATGACATAATTGAAATTACACGGTATATACATATATATATAAAAAACAAAATAATTTACACTTTTTCTCATTTCAACTAAGGCAGAAGGAAAGGCAAGCCCCTCCCTTCCCCCCACACAAATGACACGATTGAAATTTGCTGCAGCAAAAACAAATATTGTAAACTTTTATATCAGCTAAGGCAGAATGAAATCTAAGGTCACACACACACACACAAATGATATAATTAAAATTACATGCTATATATATATAAACAAAACAATTTACACTTTCTCTCATTTCAAATAAGGCAGAAGGAAAGGCAAGCCCCATCTCCTCTTACACACACACATTCATACACAAATGACATATTAAAATTTCATGCAACAAAATGCAAATATTGTAAACTTTTATATCAGCAAGGGCAAAAGGAAATCGAAAGTCACACACAGTGCTGCACTGGTGGGCCTCTGTTGAGGGAGAGTCTGCCGCTGTGTTTTCTGTTTGCTTCTGGGTTGCCAGCTCTAAGTGAACAGAGGCATGGGATACCTTATATCAGCTGGTGGATAATCCTAATCAGAGGCCATCGCAGGTACCTGAACCTTACTTCCCTAGTCGGGCATCGTCAAGCCTAAACTGGAGTAATGTGTCTCAGGCAGATCATGTGGCTCTTGAAAAAGTCCACTTGAAAAGGTGGTGCCTGAAGTTCCTACCAGCATCGGTGACTTCAGCCTTTAGCAGAGGAGGAACAGGTCTTTGCCCCATGCCTGCGATCAGGGGGCTGTTTGATATTCTTGGCCCTACCAATCTCAATAAACCTAATTTCTTTAAAAATCCTACTAATCATTTTCTCTCTGCAGGAACATGGAACGTGAGGACATTACATAGAGATTATTCTCTTGATGTCCTCGTGCAGGAATTCCAGCGCTATAATCTAGATATTCTAGGCTTACAAGAGACCAGATGGACAGGTAAAGTGAGATACTGAAAAATAACTTTAAATTTCTCTTTACAGGGAGGGAGGATGGAAAGCATCACCAAGGTGTGGGTCTGCTGCTCAGCAGACATGCTAGTGATGCTCTTCTAGGATATGAGTGCATTAATGAAAGGTTTCTTACAGCAAAATTTCAGACAAGCATTAAAGACTTGAATGTTATCTGCTGTTATGCCCCCACTGAGGATGCTGATGAGGATGAGAAGGATAGGTTTTACGGACAACTTCAGGATATTTTGAATTCTGTCAAGAAAGGAGATATTATCCTTGTTCTAGGTGACTTCAATGCCAAAGTTGGTACTGACTCTGATCTTTGGGGAGGGGTGATAAGCTCTTTTGGTATTGGTAGCTGCAATGGCAATGGGCAACGTCTCCTACAGGTAAGTAAACTCAATGGTTTCATAATAACTAACACTTATTACAAACACCGCGACATATATAAGTACACATGGGTTTCACCTGATGGGCTGCATAGGAATATGATTGATTGTATAATAATTAATAGCAAATGGGCTAGTTCTGTTAGAAATACCAGGGCATATAGGGGAGCTGAAATTGAATCTGACCATTACCTTGTTAAAAGTGTCTTGGAACTTAAACTTAAAAAGTGTTGTGCTAGGGTTAAAAAATTTACCTTTAATACCGAAGCTCTGAAAGACCCAGTTATAGCTAAAGCTTACCATGATAGGTTACTTAGTCATTATGACAGTCATGGTTTGCTTAATACTGAAGTTGAGGAAGAATGGGGCCATTTTAAACAGGCTTTTTTGGAAACTAACAGTACTCTTTTAGGGAAAAAGGAGCAGAGGAGACAGAATTATTTAAGTGATAAGGCACTTGAGCTTATTTCAGAAAGAAGGAATTGCAGGAATGTCCTTAATCAGTACCCTACTAGTCCTAATAGAAAGCATTACAAAGAACTTAATAAACGTGTAAAGGATCAGTTAGCTACTGTTAAGAATCTTTGGCTTCATGGCCTGGCTGACAAAGCTGAGGAAGCAGTTAGACAGCAAAACAGCAGAGAGCTGTCCCAGATAGTTAATGTTTTGTGTGGTAGAAAACGGAGGTGTATACAGGGATTGAAGGATAAACAAGGAAAGGTTATAGAAGGTGAGGATTCTGTCATGGCTAGGTGGGCTGAGCATTTCAGTGATATTCTGAACAATGGGGTTAGTTCTATTCCCATTGTTTGCAATGATGATAGATGCATTGGTGGCTTTAGTGTTGGCCTTATAACACAATCTGAAGTTAGTTTGGCTATTTCTAAACTGAACCTACATAAATCCCGAGGGGTAGATGAAATTACTACGGAAATGCTTAGAGCTGGGAATGTTTCGGTTACAACTTGGATGACTGAAATTCTGAATATCTTTTATGATAAAGGCATGGTTCCTAAGGATTTTACCAGAGCTATTGTTATCCCTATTTTCAAAAAAGGTGATCGCAGTTCTTCTGATAACTATAGGGGTATCAGCCTACTCTCTGTTCCAGGTAAAGTTCTTTGCATGATTGTGCTTAATAGAATAAAAAATCTGGTTGACAGGCAATTGCATGATGAGCAATGTGGATTCAGAAGTGGTAGGGGATGTGTGGATCAGATATTTTCACTTAGGCAGATTCTTGAGAAATGTTTAGAGTTTCAGAAACCTTTGGTTGCTAGCTTTGTTGATTTTAAAAAGGCTTTCGACTCTGTTCATCGTCATAATTTGTGGTTGATTGTGAGATCATATGGTATACCAGACAAGTTAGTTAACATAATGAAAGCTCTCTATAATAACACTGAGTCGTGTGTGAGAGTTGGTAAGTCTTTTAGCAATTGATTTAGCATTACGTCTGGTGTTCGACAAGGGTGCATTTTGTCCCCTTTTCTCTTTAGTTTGGTTATTGATTATGTTATGCGAAATTCAATTCAAGGGAAAGATTTTGGCCTTAAATGGGCTGGAGATACGAAAATTTCTGATTTAGATTATGCTGATGATTTAGCCCTTTTGGCAAATGATGTTGATGAGATGAACTCTTTCATTCGAGCTGTTGATGAGACTGGTAGTAGAGTATGTTTGGTTATAAACAGAGAGAAAACTAAAGTGATGAAAATTGGTCAGGCAGGTTGTGATTCAGTTCATCTGAATGATTGCAGTCTTGAGCAGGTGTCGCAGTTTAATTACCTTGGGAGCTATGTAACTGATACTGGTGATATGCGGCATGAGAATAACAGACGAATAGGGATTGCTGCCGGGACTTTTAAGATTCTATGGAGAGTGTGGAGAAATAGGCGTATACACCTAAAGACTAAAATTAGACTGTATAATAGTTTGGTTCTTTTTAGGGTTAGTTATGGTAGTGAAACTTGGACGCTGTGTAAACAAGATAACAGGAAACTAGATGCTTTTGATTCTAGATGCTTACGCAATATCTTGGGTATTAGGTGGTTTAACTTTGTAACTAATGATGAGGTTAGGCAAAGGAGTCTGCAACCTCCTTTAAGCAGCATATTGTGCAGAGAGAGACTCTGTTGGTTTGGCCATGTTGCCCATATGGATAACTATAGATTGCCAAATAGGGTTATGAACAGTGTGCCTATAGGCCTCAGGAGGAGGGGGAGACCTAGGATGCCGTGGGCAGACAATGTCAAACAGGACCTTGTTAGAATTGGTGTGCAGTTGCCGCATGCAGCAGATGTAGCTCAGGACAGATATGCTTGGAGAATTAAACTGCGCGGTCTGGTTGGACCTCCATAGCCCATGGCTGCTTGAGGATGATGATGATGATGACTTTATATATACATAAAAAAATTTATACTTTTTCTCATTTCAACTAAGGCAGAAGGAAAGGCAACCCCCCCCCCCCCCCACACACACACACACACACAAATGACTTGATTGATGACTTGAATTGATGACACAAATGACTTGATTTGCTATAAAAAAAGAAAACAAATATGCAAATTATTTTCATTTGAACTCAGGCAGTAGAAAATTCATATCACACACACAGAATATAAGAAATGAAGTTACTGCAAAGTATATTTTTGTCACTATTTTGTGCAAATTTAGATTTTTACTCTGATACTGATGCCTTTTAATTTTTCTGTCATTTGTGTCTCTAAATGGTGAAGTCTAATTTTTGCATATTCTTTTGTAATGTTTCTTTTTCATGTTTTAAGCGTGATTGTCAACTTCCACATCGAATTCTCTATTACTGATATGACTATCTAGTGATTTGAGCACCAACGTGCATTGAAGCCTATGTAGAACATTAACCTGAATTTTTTTAATTAGGTATGAAATTGTTGTTGTTGAGAATATAAAGTTTTCTCCTAGAAGACACTGTTCAGTAATTTTTGCAAATTGCACACACATACTGTGAGAAGGGCGAGAAAGCCTCATTTTTTAATATTAACCTTTAAAGTGACAGAAGCTGATTAATCAGTTTCCAAAAATTCCTACAAAAGAACTTGCAGCATGCTTTTTTATGCTTCCCTATCATATTTTTCCACAATTAAATGCTTTTTCTTCTGATATGTAATATGGACTATTTCATTCATTAGTTTTTCATAATAGGGCTCAAAAGTTGTTTCTTAAAGAAAAGAAATGTCTTTGTAATGGTTAATAAGTGCAGACACAGAAGACTGCATTAGGTCAGTCAATTAATGCTAACTTTCATTCTATGCAAGAAATATTTGATAATTTTTTTGCTATAAAGATAGCTTATAATGTCATTTTCCAATTTCAGAGAAAAGAGACACAATGACCTTCATTGCTTTATTGTGATTGCGTGATATTACCCACATGTGAGAAACACCTAAAATGTCACTGGGCATTTCATGATTGCTGCCAATGATTTTGATTTCATTGAAAGTTGAACAATTGCCATTTTTCTTATTATCAGTCGGTTAATTATTAACTACATGTGTGCACTTTGGAACTAAAGATAATTAGATTATTATAGTTTCCCTCTTTTGCTCTTATAGCTTAAAAAAAAGTTAAATATGGTCCTTGCTGAATTTGTAAGTAGAAAGATATTTTGAGCCAGACAAACCAACTGTTAAAAAAATAACCTATGGGGATTTCCACCTGTATAAAACTGAAACAATCATAAAAAATTAGTTTCAGAAGCTATATCTGAATTTTTATCATTAGCATTATTACCATAATCCATATCCACAATAGCATTTACCATTGAACAGTATTTGTTTCCTAATTGACTTCTCTTCAAATAATAAAGTGAATATCTTCTGCTTCTGTTTACTACCAGTAAAATTTTCCATGCAGAAAACTTAAGAAATATAAATCCAGGAAGGCCATTTACAGATGTGCACCAAGTTAAATTTGTGGAGCTATTGGAAAAGAAGTTTTTCTCTTACAATTTCATAAGCCTTTTTAAAAATAAAAAAAAAAACCTTAATTTTTAATAAGCCTTTGGAGAATGAAATTATAATATCATGGTAAACCTGTTTACCTCTTGGCAATAAAATTTGCCATTGCTTCTTTCAACGTTTTGCTCTGAATTTCTGAACAGGTTTAAAATTACATCTAGAAACACAGGCTTTGGTGCCTCAATGTCATATTGATGAGCTTTTGAGCCTTAAAGAAATCTAATATTTCTTTTAAAGAAGAAGAGCCTGATTGCTTGGCTCTTAGCTGGCAATAATATCACCATACCATTTTCTTTAAGCTTTGGATTTCATTTTTCACTGACATCAACTTTCTCTTAAATTTTTTAAGAATTCTCTCTTACACAGCATGAGTGATCATTTTTATAGGCAATATCTATTTTAATTTCAATTTCTATCATATCTTCTACAAGTGTCTCTTAATACAGGTTACAAATGTGAATAAAGTTGGCACAGTATCATTCATTAATCCTCCTGTGCCATTTTCTGAAGCATTATTTTTAAAACAGTAAAATGCTGGGAACAGATAGTACTAGCTACTCTTTAAAAAGAGGCAGCGGAGCTTCAACCACAATTGACAAGCCTTAGCATTTCTTAAAGTCTAAGTTTCATATTTCTTTTTGAAACAAAATTCACGAAAATATTCTCTAAATTCCATACTGTTTCAATCTGTAAATCGCCTTCTTCTCATATGTAAATATTATTAGTTTCATTTATGAAAAAATTCAAGTCCTAGTCCTTCAAATGAACTACATTTGAAGGACTAGGACAGAACGGTATTTTGAAATGCTTTATTTATTTTTAGGTCTCTCTGCTTCAACAATTTTAATTTAAAATGATTTCACACTTTTCTTAAATTTCTAACCTGTGAAAGGTCGAACTGTTGCTTTTACAGTACTTTTCTCTAGTTAGCGCACAATTCAAGTAAGTCTAAGATCGTGGTGAAAGATTTGTTTACGCTATCCAAACACGCCTCTCTCTCTCTGGCTCTCTGAGGAGTAGGCATTAGATTTTGCACATGTTCAGCCATTTAGGTGATATTACCAATGGATATTACCTCGATAACAGCGCATTAGATTGTGTAGATTTGTTTTCCTCTTTCAAAACGCCAAATTTTACCGGTTTTCTTTAAAAAAAAGTTTTAACTCTTAGTTAAATCAGTCTCAGAGGAGTTTTTTAATTTAAAATAATTATTCATGTAGATATAAGTAGAAATATTTCTGAAGGTGGTAATGGTTTCATTTTAGGAGTAATGCACTTTTGCTCAATATGTCAATGTTATATTATAAATTGAATCAATAATTTATAAACAACAGCGATTTCCATTATTTTTAATAATTCACTATCATATGAAATTGAATTCATCTGCTATAAATTCAGCTTCATGTCGATCAATAAAACATCAGAATGAAGCATTATGTTAATGCCTTCAGCATGTAATTTGCTCTTCTGCATGTAATTTGCTCTGTATGTTATAATGAGTAGGGGGGGAAAATGCTCCTCAAATCAGCTGTTTAGATGGAGCCTCTCAGAATAATGAGCTTTACATAAGATCTTCAAGGAAATTTATTTTAAAACAGGGGTGCACAAACTCCGGGGCTTGGGTTGGATTGTTTTACCTCTGAACAGCACTTTTTTATTTGTAACAATGGGCTAAATGGCTAGGCCACAAGGACTCCAAAGGCTCAGAGAAGGTTGTGGGAGGGGACCCACTGAGACAGCTTTGGAGAGATAGTGGACTCCTCCCATCACGGCCATTGAACCTGTTCTTTAACGTGCACAGGGTGTGGCTCTTCCCCACATGGGGCCACTGCTTAACAACCCATCCGACGGACGGCGGCATTTCCAATCCCATCGGTGAACTCCAGGGCACTGGAAATATTATCTACCTCATGAAAATTAAATAATGCACAAAATTATAGCTTATATAAATAAAAACAAATAAATACCCCCTCAAGCAGCTTTTTGCCACAGAGGTCTGACAGGAGCCTGAAAGTTTATACGCTGTAGTAGATGATCTGAGAGGATGGCGAGACCTCAGCAGAAAACCGACACATACATCTATACCTTACCCAGAGCTCGAAGCTACGTCTCTTAGAATAGTAGCCAAGTGCACCAACCACTTGGCCATGGAAAGACTGATATAAACTTTTTTTCACTCGAGCGAAATAAAAAAATATTGTTTGCTGTAGGTCAATATGTGGGAAGGGATGCAATAAAAAGAAAAACAAGTTTAATTTGCTTATTCCATTTTACTTGGAGTATGCTTAAGTATAAAATAATAAGAAAAAAATTATTAATAATGTAATGTTATTTTACCTTTAAAATTGAAGTTGTCTTCTCTAAGCAATATATGAAAGAACCCAGAAATGAGCTTCAATGATATTATAGCTAGTTGTATGATGCTATTCATAATTTCTTCTCTTTTAATTAAAACACATTTCACTCTAGTAGAGTCAGGTTTAAACAAAATATATTTTGTGTTTTTCGATTTTTACGGGGGCTGGATAAAATGCTGAATGGGCTGGAATTTGTGCACTCTTATTTTATAGTCAGTCATTTGTGTTATAAAGTAACCACGGCCCTGAAAGTAACTTTCCTCACAGATCTTTTGTAAGTCTTATTATTCTGACAGGCTCGACAGGCTCCCGTCAGAACTCTGTGGCAAACAGTTTCTTCAGGAGTAGTGCAGCTGAAGACGTTAATATGTAGATATGTTCTGATATTTTATCGATCAACAACATGAAGCTAATTTAAAGCATTTGAATGTAATAAGATATTATAGTAATTTTTAAAATATAATGGAAATCGTTGTTGTATAAATCATTTGTTCAATTCACGTCAACATTAAAGTGAAGCTGTGAACTATGCAATTCGGACTTTCGGGACTTTGTGACTCACAGTGTCTGAAAAATTTCCGATAAAATATTTATTAAGAATACTTTTACAGCGTATTAAGGTTAATATAATGTGAATAAATATAAATTTATTATCTTATTATCTGATCTTTAAAAATCTTTAGAATTCCGTATATTATATTTTAAATTCAGTGATATCTTTCATTGAATTCGGAGATTTAATTATGAAGTAGTTGGCATCACTGATTTTTGTTTACACCACGGAGGTCCTACCTCCATGGTTTACACCACGGCTCCATGGTCTGAATGGTTGTTAATGAAATATGTGAGTTTTTAATATCATGATATAATAGTTTTTAAGTGTTATCAAAAAGGTAGTGCTTTTACTAAGAATTTAGTCTTCGTAATGAATTTTCATGGAATGAATACATAACGGATACACTAGTGCAGGGGTGGGGAACCTGCGGCCTTTTGAATGAATTCAAATTTTGCAGAACAAATTTTTTTATTTTTATTAATATATTTTTGTTCGTCTTTTATTATTTTTATTTTAATCTTAAAATATACATATTTAAATTACCAAAGAGTAAAAGAAGATTGAATGAAATAATCTTCCCCGACTGACCATCACAGATAAAATAGTAAGTCATATGGGTTATTTTGACACCTGCTACGCACAACAAAATGTGCAACCTAATGCACAACAAAGTCATTGAAAGGTTAGTTAACTTTAGAATTAACAAAATTTTTACATTTTTTGAAGTTAGTACATAGTAGTTAGATTTTTACAAAATAATACACGTTTTGAAGTGTATCTAATTGGAGTTTCTTGAAAGCGGCCTTATTAGATTACAGCTAACTTAATGTGGTGTACCAACATGAAAAGGTTCCCCACCCCTGCAGTAATGTAACTTATTCTTTTCACCAAACATTTTTCCACCAAAGATTTTGAGTTTCCTTATTTTTTTTAAGTTTACACTATGAAACTTTTTTCATAATAGATGTTACTTGATAATTTCATAATAGATGTTACTTGTAAACTCATTTCTCTAAATATAACAAGAACAGTTGTTTTTTTTTTGGTTATTTTTGACATTGCGTTTTTTCCCTACCTCATTTGTTTTGCCACTGAGTATGTTTCGAATTTTTTTACTTAAGCTGGTTATCAAAAGGAATTTGGTAATGGCAGAGAAAGGTTTATCCAATCAATGAAAAATTGTGGTTGACAAAATAATTAAAAGAAAAATAACACAAATTTTAAGTTACTAATATGATTTTAAATTGCTTTTTTTAACCACTTTCATTTATAATTAGCCCACTTTAAATGGAGGCTTCTTTGCAATTGTAAGAGTATATATGTTTCTGTTAGCTATTTTATTTTAATAGCTGTGATGGAAACTGAACGGTGACATAATTTGTAGTAATTATGCACTGAGTAATCCCTTTTGATTCTTTCATAAAACTTTGTTCTTGATCTTCATTTAAACTATCAATTTGAATTGAAATGCTTTATCCTTTTGAAGGAAATGTTAAACCCTAAAAACAAAAAATACACTCATTCCTGAAGTGCTATCATTGCAGTTGACAAATAAGTCCATTAGTTTCAACTTACTTGTAAATTCATTTCTCTAAATATAACAAGAGCAGTTTTCTTTTTTTTTGGTTATGACAATTTATAATGGTAATTTGTTTTATATACACTGAAGAGCCAAAACATTTTGACTTTAGTACAGTTTCTTTATGCAGACGAAGAAACTGTAGGTAAACGATGGTGTGTCTGAAGATCATAAAATGGTAGAAATAACACCTAATACTGAGCTCTGTTAATCAGTGTTCTTCAAATGGGAAAGGCAGTGGATTTAAGTGAGTTTGACAAAGGCCAAATTGTAATGGCCAGACAACTGGGTCAGAGCATTTCTGAGACAGCAAGTTTTGTGGGTTGCTCATGGTCAGCCATGGTTAGTACCTTCAAAAAGTGGTCTGAGGAGGGAAAAACCACGAACTGCCAACAAAGTGTGAGCCAACCACAACTCATCGATGCTAGAGGTGAGCAAGGGCTATCCTGTATGGTATGAGCCAACAGAAGGTATATTGTGGTGCAACTTGCCCATAATTTGAATACTGGTGACAGGAGTAATGTGTCACAACACACAGTACATCGAACCCTGCTGAAAATGGCTGCATAGCCGCAGGCCACTCCGAATACCCATGCTAACCTCGGTTCATCATTGAAAGCACCTACAATGGGCACACGACCATCAAAACCGGACCTTGAATGATTGGATGAAGATCATCTGGTCTGATGAATCTTGTTTCCTGTTGTACTATGTGGACAGACAGATATATATGCATCATTTACCTGGGCAAGTGTTGGCACTAGGATGAACTGTGGGATGAAAACAAGCTGGTGGAGGAAGTGTAATGCTTTGGGCAATGTTCTGCTGGGGAACCTTGGGTCCAGTCATTCATGTGCAGGAAACTATGACATCTACCTAAACATCATTGCAAACCAGGTACATCCTTTCATGGCAGCAGTATATTCCTCTAGTAGTGCCTTCTCTCTGCAGGATAATGTGCCATGTAACACCACCTGGATTGTTCGAGAATGGTTAGTGGAACATGAGGAAGACTTCCAGGTATTGCCCTGGCCTCCAAATTCTCCAGACATCAGTCAAGCATCTGTAGTTTGTGTTGGAACAGCATATCCAATCTGCGGTGGCTCAACCACATAACTTATAAGAGTTAAAGGATATGTTGGTAATGTGTTGGTACCAGATACCACAAGACACCTATAGAAATCTTGTAGTATCCATGCCTCGCCAGGTAAGAGCTGCTTTCGCAGCATATGGAGGACCAACATCTTATTAGGCAGGTGGTCATAATATTTTGGCTCTTCACTGTATATATATATATATGTTAATTTATTATACAATTTGCAGTCTTGAGCAGGTGTCACAGTTTAATTATCTTGGGAGCTATGTAACAGATAATGGTGATGTACGGCATGAGATTAACAGACGAATAGGGATTGCTGCTGGGACTTTTAAGATTCTATGGAGAGTGTGGAGAAATAGGCGTATACACCTAAAGACTAAAATTAGACTGTATAATAGTTTGGTTCTTTCTAGGGTTAGTTATGGTAGTGAAACTTGGACGCTGTGTAAACAAGATAACAGGAAACTTGATGCTTTTGATTCCAGATGCTTACGCAGTATCTTGGGCATTAGGTGGTTCAACTTTGTAACTAATGATGAGGTTAGGCAAAGGAGTTTGCAACCTCCTTTAAGCAGCATATTGTGCAGAGAGAGACTCCGTTGGTTTGGCCATGTTGCCCGTATGAATAATTATAGATTGGCGAATAGGGTTATGAACAGTGTGCCTAAAGGCCTCAGAAAGAAGGGAAGACCTAGGATGCGGTGGGCAGACAATGTCAAACAGGATCTTGTTAGAATTGGTGTGCAGTGGCCAGATGCAGTAGATGTAGCTCAGGATAGACTTGCTTGGAGAACTAAATTGCACTGTCTGGTTGGACCTCCGTAGCCCATGGCTGCTTGAGGATGATGATGATGATGAAATTGTAATATTATATTACACAATTAATTTATTATACAATAAATTGTAAGAAAGTGACATGGTAGTATAATTAATTATAAAGACAACAAAAACAAAACTTATGGTGACAGGCAGACTGGTATCAAACCAAAAACCTCCATTTTGCAAGTCAAATGACATGTAAATGGCAAAATGTGTTAAACACTACTGTTGAAACATCTTTTTAAAATATGTAATTAGCAATTTTTTTACTAATTTTAAAATATTTATATTAATTCAAACAGATGAAAACTTAGCATGAGTTCAAAAATAACAACTAGTAACAATAAATCTAAAATAATGTGGTTTAATACAAAAGTATGGATAAAAGCATGTACCTAAACTAAGGATACCAATGTTTATCTCATGTGTGAACAAATTTTCAATATAATGAGAATCATATATGTGAATACTTGCAATATCTTGAAAATAACCTTACCAATTCCTAAATAACTAAATAGTTATACATCAAATAGCTTCTTCCTAAGGTTTTAGACTCCAAGTATTCTAAAACTGCAGCTAAGTATATTTGTGTAATCTCCCATGAACACACCAAATAAAATCATTTCTTCTGTAAACTTTAGTGCACAGACAAAAAAAAAACCTACTTGTTTCTTCACACTATGTTTCTTCTTAATTCTAACAAATTATTCTTTCTTCTTCTTGAAGTCAAGTTCATTCAATTTTGTTGGTAGTATAACTCTCATGTTGAAGCATATGTGAGCATCCACGATGCATTTTCATAAATTCATTATAGCACATTCATCTGTCGTAACAATATGGTTGACTTTGTATGCTTTAAGTAACTATGCTAACAGAAAGAGGAAGGGGGGTTAAAATGGCACTTTTTGCACACAATGGGCTAAATGGCCAGGCCGCAAGGACCACAGAAACTCAGAGAAGTTTGGGATAGGAAATCCACTGGACTACTGTTAGGAGACAGATGGAAACCTCCTAACAAGTCCATCCAGTGTAATGTATACAGGGTATGGCTCTCCTGCACACATGGTTAGGACTTAATGCCCTATCTGATGGATAGCAGCCTTTCCTGGGGCATCAAGCCAGTTGAACATTTAAATTAATATCCAGAATTTCCTGTATCTTGGCTTTATGGTAACCCCCCCCCCCCCCTGCATGGAATAAATGATTATTATTACTAGCTGAACTTACCCAGCATTGCCCGGGTGTCACTTTTAACCTGTATATTCTTATTTTCACTGCATTAAAGGTAAATTTTGTAAGACCCCCCCCCCCCCCCCCCCCCCCCCCCCCGCCTTTAGCACAGATTTTCAACAGGAAGAAATTTCCCCGGATTGTTGTTGACATCAGAGAGCACTCCTCATAGCCCGTGGCTTAGTTTCTGCTTTATCTATCGAGATTTTATTTCCGTTACCACAGGTTTTGCTACCCTATGGCTCCCGTGATATTCATTGTGATATTCATTCGCATGGTCCAAATTTCCTGCACAGCATCCCCCATGTTGCCTGGTGATTGGTTTAAACATCAGGTTCTCACTTGGCCCGTGGCTTCATTTCTACACAAATTGTGACAGCTCGTATCTCACTTTTAATCTGCATATTCTGTTGTTTCCAGGGGCGGGGGTGGCTCAGTCGGTAGCGTGCCAGGCTCGTAATCTGTAGTTCCCAGGTTCGAGTCCCAGCTGGGTCAGCGTTGAGATTTATCTCCGCAAAAATTCCCTGCCCTGCCCACGGTCAGTAGGGGACACCGATGGGCTTGGAAAGGCAGCCGTCCGTCGGATGGGACGTTAAGCTGTGGCCCCGTGTGCGGGAGAGCCATACCCTGTGCACGTTAAAGAACACGCTGGATAGCCTTGACGGGAGGCTACCATCTGTCTCCCAACAGCTGTTCCAGTGGGTCCCCTCCCCCAACCTTCTCTGAGCCTTCGGGGTCCATGTGACTTGGCCATTTAGCCCATGGTGTGCAAAAAAGTGCCACTCAGAGGTAAAACAACCCAAATCTGTTGTTTCCTGCACTAAAGGTAAGTGAATATCCCCCCCCCCACACACACACACACACACGACATTTTATCACAGTTTGAACACAAAGTATTTCCCGGTGTTGCATATAGTCATTGCTGACTCGGCGCACGCTCTCAGAGCCTGTGGCAAACAATTAAGTTACTTATTTCGTCAGATTTTGGCATTCTGTAATTCCCAACCCTTCACCGAAAGGTCCCAAATTTTGTAGGCGGGTTCCACGTGTCCGACCCCATCTTTAGTTAGAAAATCAAGTCCGTAGCTGCAATGGAACGCCTAAATAATGCTTTTGGAAATGTGGGGAATCTGGCAACAGTATCGGATTTGCAGCGGAACATTTAAATGCTATTTTAAATCTTTACTTTCATAGTTAGTTATTACTAATATTGAAATCTTTACATAGTTAGTTATTACTAATATTTTTTATCTTTACTTTCATAGTTAGTTATTACTAATATTTCATAGTTAGGAAATCTTTACTTTCATAGTTGGTAAATATTTTTGGTTCTAACAAGCTCCCCTCTTGGATTTTCGACCTGAAATATGGCACTGCAATCCGGACCACAACTAGAAACATTCTCTGAAAATTTGGAGGGTGTACGTTGATTTCCCGATGAGTTATGGCTGCCACAGACAGACAGACTCACAGACAGACATCTTCTTTTATTATATAGATTGCCCACTTTCTCACAGAATGCAGGGTGAAGGTTAGCAGAGATAAATCTCAATTCTGATATAATTGTGACTTGAATCTAGGAACTGCAGATTATGAGTCTGGTACACTAGTGACTGCTCCAATCCCTACCCCCTTTCAAAAAAGGAAATATTACTCTTGTTGTGATTGACTTCAGTGTCACAGTTGGTGCTGACTCTGGCCTTTGGACAGGAGTCATAGGTCCTTTTACTATTGGTAATTGCTTCAAATATTTAATTACTACAATATCACTGTTGATCATAAATTTAAAAATAATTAACTCTAGAATTATATCTCATGGTAAGTAGAAACCATTCCTTTCTGCTACTTTAGTATTTCAAGAAAGATAAAAAGAAAAGAATTTCTCCCTTGATTTACTTAGGAACTTATGAAAATTTCCTGTTGCATAATGTAATGGAGGCAACATGGTGCTGGAGCAAATAACTTTCAACTTACAGAAATATTTTGCCAAGACAAAACTGCCGAAGTTAGTAAGACCACTGCTAGTGGATCACATCTTTCAGAGATTTGTTGTTATTCCACAATCGTGGTCACTAGCTCACTTATGGATCTGCACCAGATAACATACATTGCCAACAGTTGAAAGTGGGCACTATCACTATTTTGCTGTGTTATAAATCTATGTGGATATCAGTCCTTTTTTGTTGACTAGTAAAAACAGTTTATTATGCTGCCAAAGATGATAATGGCAACTTGTATCAGCATTCAAATAACATGGTGTAATAATAATACGCTGCATTGGCTTGTTGGTAAAGGCCATCATTTTCTGAAGAGGCTTATATGGCTTTTGGTATTGCCTTATTTTGGAGCATCCAGTAGAATTAGTTAAAAGTTCCAGACAAGCACATTAAAACTTTTATTTTAAATGTTTTAAATAATTCTACTGGATGCTCCGCAATAAGGCAATAAGGCAATAGCCATAAGCCTCTTCAGGGAATGATCGACTTTTGCCATTGTAGTGTACTACTACTGCATCACATCATCTGAGTGCTGCTACAAGTTGCCATTATCATCACTGGCAGCATAATTAACTATTATTCCTAGTCAAATATAAAAGGAATGATATCCACATTGATTTATCTCACCTCTGCAAAATAGAGATTGTGTCTGCTTTCAACCGTTGGCAATGTATGTCCTCAGGTGCAGATCCGTGAGTGAGCCAGCAACTGTGGAATAAAAACAAATTTCTGAAAGATGTAGACCATTATCAAGGGAATTAACTATACTTCAGCAGTTTCACCTTGAGAAAATGTTTCTGTAAGTTGAAACATACTTGCGCTAGCACCATGATGCCTCCATTACATTATGTAATGGAAGATTAATATCCAAGAATTCCAGATTAGTAATTATTTTTAAATCTGTGATCAACAGTAATATTGTAGTTAATTAAATGTTTGAGGAGAAGGTGGCTCAGATGGTAGTGCACCAGGTTCCTAATCTTTGGTTCCCAGAGTCGAGTCTGCCTGGGCTAGCATTGAGATTTATCTTTGCAAAACACCCCACCCTGCCATCGGTTAGTAGGAAACACTGATGGGCTTGGAAAGGCCATGTTCATCAGATGACATCTTAAACTGGGACCCCTGTGTGTGTGGATATTGGTATATGGTTTTGGTATTGTGAAAAAAAAAATCACTTGCCTTTCAACTGGTTCTTTACATGTTTATTAAGCTCTCTATAATGCAGCCTATTAATGTGGTTATTGATTATGTTACACAGAATTCACTGCAAGGGAGAGCTGTGGGCAATAGATGTTTTAGAGTTTCAATATTTTTGAAGCAGATTATGGTGATGATTTTGTATAATATATAGTGTTGATGTGCAACGAGAAATAAACATATGATAAGGATTGCTGCTGGGATTTTTAAGAATCTGTGAAGAGTGTGAAAGAAAATATATTAAATATTGAATAAATGCGACTTTTTTAGTATTCATTAAGTAATTACCACTTTTGAGTCGATTCAAATTTTCAGAGGAAAAATTGTCTTGAGCCGGGTGGTGTGATGCCCCATCGTTCACTTTTGCTTTACCTTAACCAGTTTTGTTCAATTTACGTTATATTTATCATTTTGGGGATTTTTTATTTCCTTTTTGGCATCACAGTGCTCATTTCCAATAGTTGGGAGTTGCGCATGCGCAACTCCGATCTTCACCCGCTAAAATGCGTGCACAAGGACACGCCCCCACTTGCGTCGTTCATCACTTTATGTTAATGTCTTTCCCGGCGTGCAACATGACACGCCGGCTCTTGTTTTTTAAACCGGTGACTTGCTAGTCACAGAGGGCAGTTAGTGCAGAAGCACTAGGCAGTGTAGAGTGCAGAGGCACTCAATAGAGAGCACAGTGTATGCAGGAGGAAAGTGTGTTGTAGCACAGTGCGTTTGATGTATCTTCTTCATTGATGTGTTGGTGAGTTGAACTATTTTAGAAATAAATCTCTTCGCTATTTTAAACCTTTTGAGTCTGTACAATTTTTTCTCTTGAACAACGCGAATTTAGATTTGTAGCATCTAGACTTTTTGACAATCAATTTTGATTCTAACTATTTACTCATTAACGCTCGCTGGCATTTTGAACCTTACTTTAAACTTAGTCTACTTTTTTGGCAATTTGTTAATTATTGCCTGGCGCCCGTATCAGCTATCCGGAGCATAAAACTAATTAGATCAAAAGAAGGGTCCAACTTTAAAGCATTATTGCATTTATTTGGAGCGTTACAATGGGATACGAACCCATGACCTCCTGATATGTTACCAGAAGCTCGTGGGTTCGTATCCCACCCAGGATACAAAAACCACTGGGGATACTGATATGTTATCCTCCGGGAATACTGATACGATCCCACCCCGGATACTGATATGTTATCAGGAGGTCATGGGTTCGTATCCCACCCAGCTCAAGACAATTTTTGCGCTAAAAATTTGAAATGACTCAAAAGAGGTAATTACTTAGGAAAATATATATATTTATATACACCTAAATGGTAAAAATAGGTTATATACCAGTTTAGTCCTTTATAAAATTTGCCACTGTAGTGAAGCGAATGTTTTATAAGCAGGATAACACAAAATTTGATGCCATTGATTCCAGATGCCTACTTAGTCATCATATCAGTATCTTTGTCATTAGGTGGTTTGACTAAGCAATAAATAGGTCAAACAGACCTATTACTTATATAGTCAAACTGGATAAGAGGGTAATTAGCAACCACCTTCTTATCCAGAAAGAGCCTGTATTGGTTTGGCCATTAGTGAGTCAAATTATAAAATTGCATCTAAGAGACTCTGAAAAGGGTAATCCCATAGATGCTTTAAATTATGTATGTAAAAGTTTTTTGAAATAAGGTTTAATCCGTTGGGGAAAAGGTGGGAATTTAAAACAAAATATGAATATAATGAACTGAATCTTTATTCTCCCCCCCCCCAACCAAATGTAAGATTCTGTACCTTTAAATATATGCATATAATTGTAAAATTAAAAATATTTTATCACCAAAATCAAGTACAATTTAGGACACTATTTTCTTTATAATGTTATAATAGTTTTTAGTAATATTTTTGTTCTTAATTATATTTCATTCTTGTTTTTGTAGCATTGCCAATGTCCTTCAAACATGTTATGATCACATTTTATATGAAGAGCCTTATATCATCTTATTTTAGATCAACAATGTCAACTGAAACATCAGCAAGTTGTGCACCATCTCAATCTAAAAGACTGCCACAAATTGAAGGTTACAAAGGAAAGAAAAATGATATAATATTTCATCCTTCAGTTGGAAACTCTACTGGGGCAGTTATTTATTTTGGTGGAGATGTACAGGTTAGATTGTTTTTCTTAAGAAATGTATTCAAATCTTTTTTTCCATTTAATAACTTTATAAAATATATTTATTTTATGAAGCTATTAGAGAAGCTATTATTTAAGCTAAGAATTTTATTATATATATTTATTATATAAATGTAATTTATGCTATTGTTTACAAAATTTTTTATGTGTGTTAAAGCCTTAGTACTTGCGGTTTATGAAATTGTGCTTGATAATTTCATTAATTCCTTTAGCTATCCTACACAAGCAAATGCCTTATAAAATAAATATAAAACATTGCCCAGTTTTCATCCATCAATCGTAAAACTTGTTTCTGATTATAGACACATTTAGAAACAAAAAGTGTGCAATTTGACTGGCTCTCTATAGTCTTAAATTGTTTGAGTATTATGTATAAACATGAACCATTTTACCCATTGCTACTCAGTAATATAGAAAGATTATTAATAGTTGAGCTCAAAGATTAAAGACCTCTTTTAATCAATGAAACATGAAAATGGGTTTCTAAGGACCATAATACTTGCAACCCCAGAATTTTAAAGTCACCATCTTAAGATTCAATATCTACTGGCAGGCAAAATGTTAATATTAATCCTTCAAGCTGTTAATAAAAATGAACAAAACCTTGCCATATACGAATAATAAAATCCAGTATGCCAATACAAATATTCCAATTTCATCCATATAATTTCTCATCTTTACATTCACTTAAATCTTTTCATGCATATAGCTCAGTGGCTCTTAACCTTTATAACAGCCTGCACCCCTTTGAGTTACACAAAGAGAGCCCACAAATAGGTGTTCTTGCACCCCATACCAAAAATTGTTAAATTAATCTATGTATTAAAATAATCTGACAATGCCTTGCACTCTCAGAAATGGTGTTTAACACCCCCAGGGGGGGGAGGGGTGCACCATTGGTTAAGAACCATTGCTATAGATGGTTAGCTGGTTTCATCTTTTTGATTCTAGTGGCATATTAAAGTTATTTCTTCCATGATGCAGCTTCTTTTTTTTTTCAAACACAATCATAATTTTTGTTTTCTAATCAAATCTTAAAATCTACATTTAAAATTTTAACATAATTTTTTCCAATTGATTCAGCTTGGGAAAAAATGCTAATCCTTAGAATATATATACTAGTTCTACAATTGACTGATTGTGAACACTTACAACAAATGCATCTTTTGCATCCACTTAGCGTTCTTTTCAGTCCACGTTTTCTTTTGTGTCCCTTTGCTTTATGTGAAATGTGTGGCATAACGCTGAACAGATAGCATACAAATTATTTCTACTGTTCCTGCACTAACATAAATATGTTCAACCACTGCTGCAAAAGGAAAGTACAGCAAATGTTTGATTCACTGACTTTATGTTGCCATTTAAATATCTTCTGTTTGATGTAGAATGGTTATTTAAACTGCACAGCTGAAGTATGGAGCAGAGCAGTAGTAGTTGTTTTAAATAGAAATTTCCCCCACATTGTGATTCTGTATTTGGTCATTTAATCATAATTTCATTTCTAGTCTTTGATAATCCTAAACAAACAGAACCCAGTATTGAGCATAAGTGTAACTTGATATTCCAATACAAGGAGTGAAAAATGCATAATTTAAATCATATACGAAGTAAAACAATCAGTGTAATGCAATGATTTGAAACAAATGTGTTTAAATGTTTAGTGAAAGAAATAAAGGTATTTATGAAAAATATACAAAGAGTGGATTTTAGATTGGATTTTTGTTCAGCTGTTCATCTCTAACTCTTGCTTTTTAATATTTCAGGACTATACTGAAAACATGCTAGCTCACCGTGATAATAAAAGACATGTCTCTTGGAACTTAGAAAATACTGCTTTCCTGTTACATCAGCATTTTCCTAATTCAGAAATCTTCATTGTGAAACCTTCTCAGATGCATTTAAAGACATTTAGTTGTTATGAGAACTTTGTTCAAGGTAATGTTGTTGGAGCACCTGAACATAGTATAGATACTGATTCATTGCAACACTTGAAATTGCTATATAAAAATGCCAAATTGGCTGCTTCAGCATTATCTCTAAAATTTGATCCTGTAAGTTGTTCACAAAGTATTAAAGGAAATTTGTGTTCTGCAATCAATAACCATTTACCACTAACTCTCATTGGATTTAGTAAAGGCTGTGTAGTATTAAACCAGCTGCTGCATTCTTATTTGAGTCTTGTAAGTGAACCAGACAAGGAATTGTCTAATTTTGTAAATTGTATAAAAGTAATGTATTGGTTGGATGGCGGGCATTCTGGTGGTTCTAATACATGGATGACCAACAAAACTTTGCTAGAAAATTTTTCAAAACTAAATATTTTAGTTAGGATTCATGTCACCCCATATCAGATGTACTGTGATACAAGACCTTGGATAGGTAAAGAAGAGAAAATTTTCAGGGAAACTCTTCGAAGATTGGGTGCTAATATTGAAAGAACATTGCATTTTGAAGAAGAACCTAGATCACTTGAAAATCATTTTCGAGTCTTGGAGGCCTTTGCTGTCACAAAATCATATTAATTTAATGCAAAAATATATCATGCTTGTATATTTTTTTTATTATTATTATTTTAAATGAAAGGGATTTGTTGTGTAAAATATACTGTATGTTACAAGTAATGCAAAGTTTGTATCTTGTGAAATTTATCAAATTTTATTTCTGCTAAGTTCTTAATTTAAACATTATTACAACTTGCAGAACTCTTATTAATAAAATATTAAACTACTAATAAAAAAAACTTTTTATGGATGATTCTTGTTTACAGAGGGGGAAAATGAACTATAAATGAAATCACTGTTTCATTGCATATATGTGAGAAGCCTTTCAGTGTAATGAACATTACTTGTCATATTCCATCTCCATGTGCATCATTCTGCCATCTAGGTACAGAGCAGAGAGCCAACATCTGACTTCTAATAGGTTTGAATTATTTTTCAATTAACTGTGCTGGATGAAAGAAATCCTTTCAAATCTCTCAGCATTGCTATTTCTACCAAATCATGCATTTTGCTGTGATAAGGCTTCTCCTATCTGAGATCAAATGGCATAAAATGATGCAAATGACATATAAAATTGCATTTGCTATGATAAGGCTTTTCTTATCTGAGATCAGATAGCACAAATTATTTCTACTCTTCCTACACTAAACGGGCGAACTGAAATAGACATGCTGTTGAGAGAATGTGCTTAATTACATTGGGTTAAAGGGCAATTTGTGAAGGACATCTTAGGTAAGCTTCATATGTGTTATACATCATAGCAGGAAACCACTGTATTGTAACCTGACTAGAGATTTGAGTTTGAGGCCAGCCCGAACCCCAAAATCGCGTCACATTTTGATCCTAAGTGCATGACAAAAGTTAAATATATATTTTAATCTAATTTTATTTATTTACTGGGAAGTTAGAATGAAAGTACAAAGTTCGTTTCCAAATGACTTCAGGCAAGATCAGTCATAATTTAAATTTCTAATTTTAATTTTATTTGGGAAAAATATTAAAATTATTTTTATTATAATTAGAACCGTGTAATCAGTTGAGGGGGTATTTATTTATTATTTTATTTTAATCAGTCTAGTAATTTGAAATGATTATTATCCAGTCTTTTTATTTAGGTATTTTCTCGTTATTGAATTGCCCGTTTAATTTCTAATGATATTCAAGAAATTTCAGCTCGTGAAAATTATTAGTAGTATTTCTCATTCCATAAAACATTAAGATTTTTATCTGGTCTTCGAACATTATAACTACTTTAAAGTATGCAGTAGCGAATAATATGAAGAATTAAAAAATTGATATCTCTGCTCTTCAATTTTCAACAGTGGCGAAGCATAACTTTTTGAATAGGAAAAGCAATTTTCAAAGCATTGATCAAATTCAAACGGAACGCCATTCCAATACTTCTGTTTCCAAATCATTAAACCGGAACTCCGTTCTAGCATTTATGTTTCCAAATCATTGAGCCGGAACACCATTATGGTGCGTTTCGAAATTATTAAACGAAACTCTTCTAGTACTTAACGTTTTCAAATCATTGAACAGGAAAGACGTTCAGGAGTATAGCGAAGGGACTATGGTTGAGTGGGGTGAGAACGAAAAATTTTAAACTCGGAAATAGAATTTTGCCAAATGACAAAATAAGTGCTTCACGTATATTTAATTATGTCTCTGTAAGCGGACATACCCAGAATTCGTTCCTTAGGGGAGGAGGTATCTCCACAAGATCTTGCCAAGTCCCTCAATTTTGTCATGACTTTATAAAAAAAAAAAATCCCTATTTTTACATCTCGCCTGAATTTTATTGTCACTTCAAATTTTGCAACTCTCCTTAATTTCACAAAAATAACCCCAATTTCCACAACTTGCCTGTATTATACCAAGTGACTTAGAATTTTGTCAAATTACCATAATTTTACAGAAAAAAAATTCCCAAATTTTCCTCTTGAGAATGCTAGTATGTGTAATGAATGCCAGTATTTATAAACTTGCGCAATATTACGTGCATTTTTTTCATGACTTTTTTTTTAAAAACCTCTAAAATGAAGGGGAAAACTTATACTGCAATGGAAATCAAGTCGCTTGCACCCATCCCACCCCTTTTTATCTGGCTCGTATTGCGTCACTTGACTCCCCCCTCCACACACGTTTTTTTTTCTACCTTCGGGCCTGGAATGAATAATTTTTATCACTTCCTAAAATATTTCTTGTTTACCTGGATAGTTGTTTTCAAACGGGGTTAAACAAAATTTGTATGAATCCAATTCATCTTCCTACCTATTGAACTACTAGAAACAATGACATCTGCTCTAGCCAATGTAAGATGCTAGTTTTCTGAGAAAAGGAACTTTTTCATTTTCCGAATTTTGCACCAGCGAGCAATTCTTGTATATTTGTATACAACTTTTATCTTGAAAACGGGCTTAAGGATATTGAAATGTTTTCGGGTGCGACAAAGCGATTTAGCTAGGTCTCGACTTTGGGAAAACTTATTTAGGGGGTCAACCTGGGGTACCCCTGTTTCCCAGGCCTGGTGGATCTTTTTTGTATTTGAAGAATAAAATAATAAAAGTAATAATATTCCACCTGAGCCAACATTGACCATCCTTTCTAATTGCAATCTCGTCGATGAAGTCTTCGGAAATTACCTCGCCAATGAAAATTATGAAAGACCGAGCTATACTAACGCCATTGAACAAACACATCAGTAAGATCAACGCCGAGATCATATAGCACCTACCTGTTTCTGATTCGTCTTCCATTATTAGTCTTGATGATTTTGACTTAGTATTACAATCTTTGAAAATAACAGCAAAATATAAAATTTTGTATGCAGAGCAACTCGGCCCACCTGTACCGAGCAAAACTTGGAAAATGTAAATAGCGACTGATAGAAGAAACCACAGTAAATGACATATGAAAAACTTCAAGCGACTATTCTGAACTGTGCAAAAAAGTTATTACAAAAAACAAGGAGTATGATAAATGAAAAGAATTTTGAATGATAGGATCAAAAGGTAGAAAAAGCAATAAAAAAACAACAACAATAGCTGAAAGAAAAATGTGTTGCTTCCGGCATCGATAAGGAATACAGCTAGCTCTCCCCGAAAATATTGTCGAAAGTTTGTGGAGAGAATTAAAAATATGAGCTAGATAGGAGACAAAAAAGAAAATAAAAAATTCAACAGCAATGTAGCCGCAAACAAAAAAAGAAGGCGGAAGAAAGTCTGGTAGGACATTCTGGTATTACAGCAGAAAACAATTGCATTACGAAAAGATATTGAAAACAAACGGATAGAAAACTAAAGACCGAGAAGAAATCATTAAAACAATGATGAGATTCTTTTCAAGTCACAATTGGTATGGTGACGGAAAAGTTTAGATTTAATAATCACGAGATCACAGAACAACAGTCTCATGGTGGAAACTACCATGGATGATATAAATAAAGCATTCCGAGTTTAAAAGATTGAAAGGCTTTACTATCTGAGCTTCTCTAACATTTGAGCTTGAAGTCTAAGGATATACATAAAAAAATTTTAAACAAAAAACGTCAGATAATTTCCAAGTGGTGATAGCTGTGGTACATGACTTCGTCAAACATAATGCGTTTCAATCCAAAAATATGGCAGACCAACTATGACAGCAGACAAGTTCAAAACTATGATTACGTGGGAATTAAACACAGTCGCACCAATCGTCCAGGTTTGACGTTGAGGGATGCAGGTTAGAATCAGCTGTGAAGAGTCCAAACAAAAGCTTGTACAGATAGGAACTTGTTGAAGTGTACTCGTTTTAACTAATGTTGCTTCATTGTAACAAGTTTTAGGCAAACATTTGAAACATATTTCCATTACCACATAAGCTGTAAACTTTCTGTGTCACATTTTCTCATAAAAAGTTTATATTAGAAGTTATAGGGATTCGAAGTTAGCTTTTGTCACAGTTAACATCGCTTGGATATTTTCTGACGATTTTTTTAAGTCCCATTTTAATTAATGAAATGTTAATTAACATTATAGAAGCAATGTCCATAAATTAATTACTAATCGAACAAGTAGGATCATTAAATGAGTCATTGCGAAATGAGAGACCAAAACACTAACATTTTACCTAGTGCCAACAGATGCTTCATGCAAAATTTATTTATTTTTGAAATGATGCAGAGCTATTTTTCTAAAATCTACCACTGCAATTAATGGTAGAATATGCCGTAACGATTTTTTTTATTCTCCGAATGAATAATCGAAGGTGACACATATTAAATCTGGAAAAAACACAGACAGAAATATGCAGATCTGTCCTCGCAGCCTCTCCTTTTGTGACGTATGTAGTCCAAGGAGAAGTTGGGTTTCAAAGTTCGAAACTTGGACAAAACTACAGTACATGGTGAGACTTATTGGCCTAAATGACGATCGACTTCGTTAGAAAATCTTCGTTTATGTTTCAATGAATGGTCCAAGAACTCATTGGCTGAGAAGAACTGCATTTCTCTAGTGACAGTATCTATGGAGCGATTTGGGTAGGAGGAGCTAGTTCACCGAAGTCCAAGTAGTATGTAACGTTTAAAAAAAAATTAAAAAAAAATCTACGAAGCTCAGTTAGGACAATTGTACGTAAAGATGGAAATGTAAGAAACGAAATAAATTTCGAAGTTAAAGAGAAAACACATTACTATGGAGAAAAGCACAAAAATCAAGCCTTGAATTATGTAGGCAAAAACTGTTTACAAGTGGCAAAAGTTTTACGACTGCACTCTCAGGAGTAGTTGCTGTCCAAGACCCGGTCGTTGGAAACCAGCCGTTGGCTTCAAACATTTCTGCCCCTAGAACCAGTCTATGCTCTATGTTCCCTGGGAGATGAAACGATTTATCACAGTTTTAGAGTCCCATAAAATATTCAGAACCAAGCATGGCTGTGGTTTCGGCTAGGATTTTTGTCGGCAGACACAAGTCATCGAAAACACGAAACAGACTCTCTGGGATTGGTTTCTTCAAGTCAAGGAGATTGAAATCGAAAATGATTCATGGAATGAAACAAATAATATTTTGTCAAGAAATGACCTCCCATATTAACCCATCCATATCCATGTACCAGCTGTAATGAATCAATTGTAACCGTGTCGGTACCAAAGAAGAACCTTAAACCGACTACAGGCCTGAGAATTGCTCGAAAAAGGCACCTTTACGCGAACTCCCAAAATATAAAATCTCACTAGATGGCGCGGAAACACTACACAAACAAACCGGTTTCTTCAGTCGTTTTCGCCTTAAAGTAGCGAGGAAATACTTCAAAATTCGTGAATGTTAAGAATCCTTGATAAAAAAATATGCTTCATTTATGTTTGTAACTTATATGCTGTTAACATTTTTAAACGGAAAATGTTTTTAGGAAGAAAAATCGTATAGATTTGGATTAAAAAAAACCAATAAAGTTTGGTGATTTCTTTTCTGTATACTGTAATAATAAACTAAAATACTAGGATTTTTTTAATTTTTTACAAACGATGCATGATTAAATATTCGAAATTATGGTGGTGGAAAGTGAACGTCCTGAAGTTTTCCTAAGAAACAATTAATTCACCTCTTAGACCTAGGGTTGGTGGGAAATTGAAATTGTTTTGTTTTCAGCAAAATTGCTTTATAGAGATAAACTTTTTTTGCATTGGACAGGTATGATGAAATATTATGATTTTCATTTTCCTAGTCTCCCAGAAGCTATAAAATGTGCCCTCTAACTGTCGAAAATTTTGAAAATTCCAAAATTTCAAATGAATATTGCAAACGATGTATATATGTTAGAACTTTGAAATTTTGATGATGGAATGTGAAGGTCACGTTGTACCATTGGCAATTATGAGTTGACCACTTAGATCCAAGAGGGTGGGAAAAATGCAATTTTTTTGGTTTAAGAGAATGTTGTTTCTTTTTAGAGATAAATTAAAAAATGATTTGGTGTTGCGTAGTTATTGATGAAATATCACGATTTACACTTTACGAAGTTAGAATTAGCGTGATCCCCTATCAGTCAATCATGCACAATTCACTATATATTAGATATTACTCTGAGTTAGTGATTTAAATTATTAAATAAAAATAAATTATTACTGTGAATATAATAAATCATTACTGTGAATATAATACTCTATGCATTAGCGGATAAAGAAATTTGATGCCAGAAAGATGCAAAAAACATGAATTCCTTTCTCCCGATTAACCTGCTCAGTCTATTAAACTCGTCTTATTGATAATCAGTGCCACGAGCTCAGCATCTGAGTGGAAAAATTTTCATGTCCTTGAATGCCAAGCACTCAGCGTCATCGCGTTTTCCTCTATTTTATTTTTCGTGTTATTTTGCTTTCATCCTTCTGGTTTTTCATCTGAACGTTACAATGCATTTTCAGCTGTCTTTCTGATTTTTTTCAAATTGATATAGGTCATAGTTTTTTTAAAGACTGATTGTGAAAGGTATCGAATTTCTCTGCCAAAAGAACGAAGGCAATCAAAGGCGCAAGGATATACACCACGTTACTCACGACCCAGCTTTCTCCCTCACCCCGCTCACGTAGCTTCAGGGCACGGGGTTCTGAGTGTAATCCAATTTGCAGTCAGTTGTCTAACGTGGGAGGTGGAGAAGGGGGAGTCCCATCAGGTCCCATCCATTTGAAATCACACACACCATTTGAACACGTGATACGTAGCTTTTGTGACCTTTGACCTTCAACTCCTGTTCCTTTGTTTTTATATCATACTCATCTGTTCTGGACCGACACATCGAAAATCAACATATCACCATCTTTAACAATAGAGAAATTTGAAAAATTGCGCATTAAAAATTTTTAGTTTTGAAAAGATCGCAGTTTTAAATCCGAACTTAGAAAGCACTCAATGAAAACCTATGAAGACAATATGGTTTGTTTGTGTAGTGTTTGCGCGCCATCTAGCCGATATTTTGTGCAAAAGAGTGAGTCGAGAAAACTCCAATTGTGTAGGCCTGTACTCTATCATTGTTGGCCAAGCTTAGACACTCCTTGCCCATAAAGTTATAAATTTTAGTCACCAAAATTGGGTAATTCGGTTCGAGGCCAATTGACGGGAAATTATTTATTAAAATTAATTATTCAAACTAGAAATAATTATGACTTGTAACTTTTTCCATTGCTCTAGTAATTTTTCCATCCTTTAACATGTGTTGTTTCATTGTAACGAAAATATTCGTTGGTAAGTTGAAACACGTGGCTTATAAATGTAAGCTGACGACTAATGTTAGTAAAGTGAAGTACACATATTAACTATTAGACGAGTATTTCAAACTAAAATGTGAAAGATTATAAAACTGATTTTTGAACAATAGTGGTATAAGTGAAATTACTTAGCTTTTGTACTATATATGCTTATAAAATCGCTAAAAAAATTGTACTGAAGCATAATTTTGCTTTTACCAACCTGTTTGCCACTTGCATGACGTCTCAAATTTTAACTACGTAGAAATACTTTAATAACAAATCAACCTTTATACAGTAACTGTGTCAAGGGGGCAGTTCATAACCCCCCCCCCCCCCCACCGTCAAAAGCTAAGAGTAGTCGGAACCATTGTACAATTCTAATGAGTTATATTTTTGGGAGTTACTACCTCTGCCCCAAAAAATATGGTTCCTGGGACAGCTATTGCCATTATGTTAAGTAGCCATTCCTTAAGGCCTGTGGAATGAGATGCAGTTTATGATTCTTTGCTGAACCCATAGGTGCCAACATGAGGAAGGACATTTGCCCTTTCTCCCATTCTTCAAAATGCTTCTAGTATATATGATTAAATTGTATAATTTTTCATAAAGACATGTAATTCAGCATAAATAATGTGCAAGCATGTGGTTGCAATATAAAAATTGAATTAACTGAATATTCTAAAGGGAGAGGGCTTAGTAGATAGTATACCAGGCTCATAATCAGTGCTTCCCAGGTTCAAGTCCTACCAGGACCAGCATTGAGATTTATATCTGCTAAACCCACACCCTCCCTGAGAAAGGGGACACTAATGGGCATGGAAAGGCTGTCAAATGGCTGGTATGTTAAGCCTGACCCTATGTGCAGGAGAGCTATAACCTGTGCACATTAAAAACATGCTAGATAGCCATGATGAGAGGATTACCATCTGTACTCATAGCTGTCCAAGGGGGGTCCCTTCCTCAACCTTCTCTGAGTCCTTGGAGGTCTTAGTGATGTGGCAATTTAGCCCATTGTGTTCATTAAAGTGCCAGTCGGAGGTAAACCAATCCCACCTGCATTTCCTTAATGAAGTATTAGGATGGTCTCATGATTTTCCTGATGTCGAGTGGTTAGCACACTTGGTTACTGATCTAAAGGACATGGATTTGAACCCCATAAAGGATATGGATGTTTCTTTTCTGTGTTGTCTTTCTGCTAAGGTCTTGTAGGTCTTGTAGATCTCCTTTATAGTGTATTATACTGACAGGCTCGTATCACACCTTGGCTACTGATATGCCATCAAACACGAACAACTAAATCAATTCTATCAGACCTCAGTACAAGCTGCTGCTTCAAAGTTATTTTCTTTTGTTTAGACCATATTTTTTTAACTAAAGTTAGCTTTTTATATTAGAAATTTTTAACTTATAAATATTAGTATTATGATTATAAGCCAATTTTTTAGATAAGTTTTTGCTTATGTTACAAAAAATGCTGGTGGAGGAGAATTTAGGATGAGTAAAAAGGATTACATTATTCTAATAAGCATAGTTTGAATAAAATTCAAGCATATAGAAATGTTCTAGTATAATATTCTGTAAAAAAATATGCATGTTGCATTTAGGCTTGCTGTGGTATAATTAATATACCATGAGATGGGTGATCACAGAGGAAGAGAGCTTTAGCTTATTAACAAAAATTATAAGTATTTTAAAAAAGTTCTTAATAATTATCTTCTCAACTTATTATTCTCTCTCAACCTCATCTGCATTCCTATGTTATTCATTGAGTATGTTTATTTATTTGCAATAAGTATTCTCAAATCATGAAGCTTACTTACATGTAGAATATATTCCTCATTGCTTTTATAACCTCCTGTGTCAAAACAGGTATACAGTAAATCAAAGGTATTAACTTTGGCATTGAGTAGCCAAAGTTAAATCTATGAGAATTTAAAATATCCTGAAATTATAAAAATCATCATTTTCATCCTCCAAAATTCTGAGTGAGGCACAACAGTTAGTTTGGAAAGTCTGTTGGCAGGGACATTAAGTCATGATGCCATGTGCATGAGAGCCATACTCTGTGCACATTAAAGAACACACTGGATGGCCTTGACGGGAAGAGACACGCTGTTCCCCCCAGTGGTCTCCTTCCCCAACATTCTCAGCCCTTGGGGTCCTTGTGACCTGGTCATTTAGCCCATTGTGTGCAAAAAAAGTGCACTGCTCAGAGGAAAAACAACCCAACCCACATGCTTAATTTTAGGCAACAAGATGTCCAGAAACTTGGTTCTACACCACACATTAATATCATATTTGTGCACTTTCATTAACTTTACTAAAATTGTTTTCCAATTCCTAAAATCCCTATAAATGCAGTGTGCTACAATTGGGAGAATTTTGAAAGGTTAATATCTGGAGATTGTGGAAATTTAGAGGCAGCATCTACTGATTTCAAATTTTTTGATAGTATTTCTAGGAGAAAACAGAAAATATCTACTTTGTATTATTTTTTTTAAATCTTGTTTTCTGGATACCACCTTTTTTTTTTATCTTTGCTATTTCTTTTGTACAGTTGAAATATAAAATTAATTCTTTACCTTTTGCAAATGTTTCTCCTGTAAAAAAATACAGAAGAAAACTGACATGTAAAAAGATATTTGCTATCAGTTAATTACAAAAAAAAAAAAGCTTTCTTGTTTTCATTTTGCCCCCCCCCCCCCAAGCCACAGGGCCTGTTGCAGCTGCACCACCTACACCATTGGATGAGAGGATGAGATGCCTCTGATTGCCATCCTTCTTGGCACCTAAGTTTTGGAACTGGACCAATCTTGAGGCAAACATGACATTGTAGTTTGCAATTTTGAATGTTAACAAAGCAGGTCAATTGAAAACAGCTTATTCCATGTCAAATCAACACAACTCTTGACCTCAGCTTCTCTAATATCAGTGATTTTTTTTTTGTATATTTTTAGTATTGATAAATAAAGATTTTTTTTTTTTTAGTATTGATAAGTAAAGAAAGTTTTTTTTTTTTGGATTTTTTCTTCCTGCCCACTAGAAAAAGCTATTTTTTTTCTCCACTAGTTTTCAAGTTATAATGAGAAGATAAGTAGAACAAACATACCAAATTAAAATAAAAAATGGTTGGGTTTAAAATAATTTTTTGTGTTGATTTGACATGGAATCAATCTTATCTAGTTTTAGGATCAGTGTTTAAGTGTATGCAAGAAACACTATTCTTGATATTAATCCTAAAATGTTCAATATTTCAAAAAAATTTCATGACCCAATACAACAGACACTTCTATATACACCCTTTAACCCCCCTAAATAAATAAATAAATTACTAGTTTCATAAAAACAAGATACCAGGCAACAAGCATATAAGTTTGAACCTATATAACTAGAAAAAAAAATATATAACTATTTCAATGAGAAAAACTTTCCAGAGGACTGGATTGGTTTTATGCACTAATGTGTTTTGACATTATGTTTTGTATAATTTTCATACACAATTAAAAAGACCTATTTGTTCAGAAAATAATTAAAATAACACAGGAGCCTTGACGATGTCAATATACCAAAAGTCTACATACATACTCTCCATTTGACTCATGCACCCTATGGCCATACAGAATTGCAGCCTTCTGTTCTCTCACCCATAGGGCCTTTATTGTATCGTCAAATGAGCATACACTCGAAAAAGAACTTCAAAACATTCAATCCACCGTTGTGTCCTATGGTTTTGACCCAACAACAATAGAAAATCTGAAAAGTATAGAAATGACAACAGAAGAGATTCTGCTTTCCTCGCAATCATTGACTCTGAGCAGGCAACCTTTGCCAGATATATATCCTATGTTCCTGTCCTGTGCAAATTACGCTAGAAATTATTCAGAGTTAAAAAAAAACAAGACTGTTCCAGCACAGCTCCAAATCTAAAAAAAATTATAAAAAGAGACAGAGGCAAATTAAACATCCTTTAAATATTGGGCTAATACAGATTTCCCTTCCATTTGCTAGATAATTCAGTTGTTTGCTATACCAGAAAAACTATATGTTCCATACAGGAAAGGTTTACAGAGCATCAGACAGATGCCAGACAAAAGAAGCTAATGACTGTTGCTGCTGCTGAGCTGGCAATACAACATGTTGCTATCATAGACTGGTAGTATGCTACACTGCTAGCACACATTCCCTTACTACGGAACAATAATCTGTGAGGCTATTGAAATAATGACTTCACCCAACATCACTTGCAACCTAGACACTGGAATCACCTTCACAACATATGGAAAGCTAATCTTGGAGAGTTCCCATAACCCCACACCCTCTTACCCAACTTCTTTTGCATACAGATCACATTATGGCCACCTGCACATATGCTGGCCAGTCTGAACCTCAGAGCTGAGCTACTGATGCAACTTATGGCACTCTACCCCTCCCCCCATGCTCAAAAACCAACTGCCTCTCATGCAATGTTCCTCTCCAGAGGAAAGAATTCCTCTTAAGGTGCTAATAGCTTGCACTACCTGAAGGTACTAATGTATAAAAGTCCTTATGTAGAGGCAACAAATGGCTGATTCTGTGCATTCATTTCACTCAATATAATTATTAGTGCAGTATCCGAAATTTATGATGATTTCATGCCACTAATAGATTTTAGGCTTTTACACAGCTTAAAATGGATAAAGTGCTCTGATTATCATCATTAATGGTTAAATCACTTATTGAAGGAAGAAACAAATATATCTGAATTTCTCTCTTAAAGTTATAGGTATCCCTCAACTTTTGTAGTTCCAACTTAGGTGAATTTCACATTAACACCTGTGGCCAATTGGTTAGCATGCTTGGCTACTGGTCTAAGGACCTGGGTTCAAGCCCCAGATAAGGCATGGACATTTGTGCTGTTTTTCTGCTGAGGCCCTGCCATCCTTACAGATCTATTATGCCATGTAAACTGACAGGCTCCTATCAGACCTCTGTGGTAAGCAGCTTCTTGAGAGGGTATTTATTTTTTTTATGATTTCATATGTTTGTTTACATAAACATTCATAGGCAAGATATTGCCTTTACAGTTTTCCCTCATTAATTTTTTAGTGAAGAATAACTGAAAGTAAATAGGAAAAACTGAAATAAAATTTAAAATAAATTACTAATTGAAATGTCATTAGAATAGGATATCATATATATATATATACAGTATATGTGAGCATAGAAAGAATTAAAAAAATTGGGCTATTGCATCAGCTTTTTTCCCACACAACTAGTAAAGAGAGTCAAAAAATTAGTAATAGTTAAGTTAGAAATAACAAATTTCATACATAAAAATGAATTTAGCCAAATGTTTGAGAAATCAACTTGTCTATAACATTGCTATCTGGAAAGAAAATTTCTATTTACACAATTTCAAGTTACATGAGTACTCTTGAGAATGCAACTATCACATATATCAGGAAATATCTGCATTATAGAGCCAGCGTAACTCATTATCAATATATTTAAATGCTAATATTGTGATATTTAAGATGTTACTTTTAAAAAAAATACACTATAAGAGTAGAAGTAAAAATGAATGTAGGAAGCTTTGTATACAACTTTTTTTTATCAAAAAATATTTAATTTTTTCATTTATGGTCATAATGTTTAATGTTGTTTTCTAAAATTATGTCTTTTTAATATTTCAGGTTTTTCAAGTTCGTGAAACACTCAAGAAAGCTTATTATGGATGAAATTGAACCAACATTTGGGATCACTGACTATGTTATTTTTAGTATGATGTTGATACTTTCTGCTACCATTGGTATATATTACCGATTTACAGGTGGAAAGCAAAAAACTGTTAGGGAATATTTGTTTGCAGACAAAAACATGTCTGTTATGCCTGTTGCTTTTTCCTTAATGGCTAGCTTTATGTCTGCTGTAACATTACTTGGTGTTGCAGCTGAAAATTACATGCATGGTACTCAATTCATAATCATCAACATTGCTTATGCTATTGGAACACCCATTGCTGCCTTTGTTTTCCTGCCTGTATTTTTTCAGATGCAAGCAACCAGTGCATTTGAGGTGAGTAATTAGTATTAACCAAAATATTTTTAATTTTTTCTAAATTTGTCTTTATGAGTTATGAAGTTGCCATTGCCATATGTTACGAAACACAACTGCCAAAATTAATTGCTTTTCTACTCATAATTTTAGTATAAAATTTACTGTTTAGTTAAAAAGTGATTTCCAGTAATTTGAGAGTGCAATCCAAGAGACTAATAAAATAATTCATTAAATAGTGGATTGTACCTGTAGTTTTAATTTATAGCTTAGGTGAAAAATCAACATTTTGAACTTAACCTCATTGAGAAATATCGATGTGATTCACTGCAAGTTCAGACTGGGTTGGCAATTGATCTCTCCTTCCAAATGCTTGACTATACTCCCTTTTCATCCTATACTTTAAAATGATATAATTATTCTAAAGTTTGGGAATTAAAATCCATTTTATTTATTCTTATTTTACTTATAGGTAATAACAAGTTACCAATAGCATCTGTATTGCCTCATACACTCTAATTAAATGCAAAATATCATAAAGGTGGACATATTCCTTAGGATGAGTATTGATAAAAATGCTGTGTTCATATAATCTTAATAAATATAAACAAAAATAAATATCCCCTCAAGCAGCTGCTTGCCATAGAGGTCTGATAGAAGCCTGTCTGTTTACACACCATAGTAGAAGGTCTGCAAGGATGGCGGGACCTCAGCAGAAAAGCAACACAACACCCATGCCTTACCTGGGGCTCAAACCCAGGTCCTTTTGATCAGTAGCCAAGTGCACTAACTACTTAGCCAGGGGATATATTATATAGCAAGAAAGCAAAATGTTTTTGTGGTTTTCACTATGAAAAGCATCCCTGTTGTTTATTCTTTTATCATTTTTTATTTATAAGTTATGTGCATTATTGTTTGAAAAATTGCAGTGTTTCTTATACATTAAGAAAAATGTTACAACCAATTGGTTAACAGCAATTGTCCTTTCCTTTGAAGTAACTCCTAGATTACAATTCTTGTCCTTTTCATATTGGCTATGAAATTGCAATTGCTCTGTATGTAATCTTTAGGAGATAGCTCTCACAGTAAATTTCTAACCCAAAAGGGTGACAAATTTGTCCTAAATTCTACCACTAATGACCCTTGTGTTGATAAGCATTTTAAACCACTTTCACTCTCCAGTCACTAAACACCACGGTACTTCACTCTTGTTCATTCCAGTTCTGTCTGAGGTGACACCACTGAAGATGTGCTTGTATGTGGGCAGATGTGAGGGGCAAATGCAGTGCTGGACGATAGTCTTGTAATGACAATGTAAAAGCCTGTTGTTTACCATCTGCCTGGTAGGTATTTGATGTGTTACCCTTTGCTAGTCCCTTTGCATTTGCGTTGTCATGAATCTGTCACGCAATGACATGCATTGCAAATGGTGGTCCTGTCGCTCCATGGTCATAAGTCATCTTCTTGATCCTTATTGGTGTGTGCTGGATCCTTCTTGAACCCACTGCCATATGCCACTGCCAATCCCAGCACCATTATACGCCATATGCGTATAATGGTGCTGGGATTGTGCCCAACAAGGTTGGCCAAAACTAAAGCACGCCAATTGCAAAAATCACTGATTGAATTCATATTCAGTTAAAAGGATGATAGGATGCTGATGTACCTACTCAACAAAAATTACCAGTACAGTGTCTTCCTTTGAAGTGAATGCTAATTCAGTGAGTGATTTCACCGTCAGTTTGCTTTAAGTTTGGTACTTTTTAGGATGAGGAAGATAGGTATTTTTAAAATTTCTTATTCTCTCTCTCTATATATATGTATTTTAAATACGGAATCAGGTGAAATCATTGTCATGTATTCTAAGAAATATCTTTGTTATAAGGAGCATTCAAAAAGATCTTAATGAATCTGCAGAGCAAAAACCATTGCATTTACCTCAACAAAACTTTTACTGTCCTTCAAAGTACTCCCCTCCAGCAAAGTTGCAGATGTCTGCTAATTCTGGAACGTTTGGTAAAACTCATGTTGGGGAATACTCTACAATTCTGAATGAACCCATTTTACAAGATCTTGCACCCTTGAAAAAGGCTTCCCAGCCAGTTCCTTTTTAATTTTTGGAAACAACCAAAAATCCATGGTGCAAGATTTGGTGAATATGCAGGATGTGGTAGCTGTTTCATTTTTATTTTCGTGCTCCAGATAGGCCATAACTTCCCAAGTTTTGTGAGCACTGGCATTTCCATGAAGAAAGAATCCTTGACATGCCTTTTGTTGGATGCTACTCCTTCATCTCCTTAACCATTTTCGGCAAAACAATGTTGGTGTAGTATGGCCATTTATAGCCATTTTTTCATCTAACTTGTAAAATTGCATCTAAAGTGTCCACAGCTAGGTCCTCCTAGGGAATTGAAAAAAATTGTGAACATCCACTTTTAAGCTAAAGTTTTGTCAAAGTATTTAGGAATGCTATTTATCTTCCACAACCCAAACATAGTTGTCAATATTTCTGGGAGTTGGGTTGGGTTGTTTTACCCCTGAGCGTCACTTTTTTGCACACCATGGGCTAAATGGCCAGGTCACATGGACCCCGAAGGTTGGGAGAGGGGACCCACTGGGACAGCTGTTGGGAGACAGATGGTAGTCCCCCGTCAAGGCCATCCAGCATCCACCACGGCTTAACGTCCCATCCAACGGACGGCGGCCTTTCCAAGCCCATCGGTGTCCCCTACTGACCGTGGGCAGGGCGGGGAATTTTGTGGAGATAAATCTCAACGCTGACCCAGCTGGGACTCGAACCCTGGGAACTACAGATTACGAGCCTGGCGCACCACCGACTGAGCCACCCCCGCCCCTTCTGGGAGTTGTATAGTAATAAAACCACATCTCATCACCTGTGACAATGTCTGTTAACTGTTCGGGGTCAATAAATTTAAACATTTCCAGCATCTCCTTGCATGAGTCGACTCTAGCCCCAAACAAACAAGCAAAAAAAGACGCTCTTTTTTTCCATTCTGTTTAGTTTTTTTGGTATCCATTTGGCATGGATCTTTCAGAACTTAAATGCTAATGAATAATTGTTTACACACTGCTAATCTATACATTGACATCTAAATTTATTAGCTAAACAGTAATGTGTGGATTTTTCTTAATGAGTTCATAAACACCAGTGATGGTTTTTTGTTCACTGACTCCTTCAGTCTTCGATCATAGGAAAAGTCTTTGAAGCTCTGCTGCCATTCTATGAATTTGCACATCCATCCCATAACAGTGCCATATGAGCAGGCATAATCCTCTTATATTTGTGATAAATCAGCATGAATTTTTTTCGCTGCATCCTTATGAAAATGTAAAATCTTTTCCTGTCTTTAGTAGGCTTCATAGCAACAACACACAGATTTTGCACACCAAACTTTATGTGCAGCCAGCAAAGAGAAAAATGATGATACAGCCATCATTTTTAGCACATAATGATAATTTTAGATAAACTTTTAAATTTTAGTTTCAGGCACCAACATTAGTTATGTCATGCCAACAATTAATTTGAAAATATTCTGACAAGCTTGATTTCTTTTTAAAAAATGTTATTTTTGAAAAATACCATTAAAAGTTTGTGAACAAAATAAATCAGAATAGTTTTTTATTCAGTGGTACTAATTTGTTGCAAGGAATGTATGTGGAATTCTAAAATTATCACCATATTGGTTGGTGATAACTATATATCTTTGGAATATAGTTTTCTTTGTCGTATATTAACTAATTGTGTATTATATATATATTATCTGTATTTTGGACATGTTCCTTACCTAAAACAGATGGATTGGAATATTCATCTGTTTCAGCTAAGGAATTTTGTTATTAAAGCTAGATGTGGAATAGGTTTCAGGTTAATAGATACTGAAGAGTTATTGTGTTGCCATATAACAAAGAGTTTCATGTTACCAGTTGTAACATAGCTATAACATGCCATGTTAAATCAATTTCTAATTCTATGCTACCATTAGTGAGATCCTGAGATCTGTTACATTAATGAACTTGGTAATTTCCATCTACACTGAATAAGTTAGCAAAGACTGACTAGGAGGTGTCTCACGTGCCAGGCTCGTAATCTGTAGTTCCTAGGTTCGAGTCCCAGCTGGGTCAGTGTTAAGATTTATCTCCGCAAAACTCTCCACCCTGCCCATGGTCAGTAGGGGACACCGATGGGCTTGGAAAGGCCACCGTCTGTCAGATGGGACATTAAGCCGTGGCCCTGTGTGCAGTAGAGCTATACCCTGTGCACGTTAAAGAACACGCTGGAAGGCCTTGACGGGAGGCTACCATCTGTCTCCCAACAGCTGCTTCAGTGGGTCCCCTCCCCCAACCTTCTCTGAGCCTTTTGGGTCCTTGTGATGTGGCCATTTAGCCCATGGTTTGTAAAAAAAGTGCCGTTCATAGATAAAACAACCCAACCCAAACAAAGACTGACTATTTTTCTTTTTATGCTTGTTTCCTCGGTATTTTTTAGGTTTGATTGCCAGTTATATATTTCTATAATAGAAATGTTTATAGTAATACATATAGGTATATATTAGTGTATGTTTGGATTCTATAGAGTGTAGCATTTTTATCTTGTGATGCACCTGTTTTCTTATGTCAATAAAAAAATCCACCCTGAAAAAATAAAGAAAACATTAGATACACTTCAAACATAATTTGGGAAAAAAAAATTGAAGAATTTTTTTAATGTAATATATCATATATTCTTTTTAATCATTTTTAATGTAGTTGTGAGTTTTGCCGATTATACTTTGGCTTTTACAGTAATTGATTGAACTGTTGATATATCAGTTGGATTTCTTTTATCACTGCTGATTCAAAATATAGGCTTAATGTTTCATTTTTTGTTATTTGAATTATGTATAATAATTATTTTAAATCATAATTGTATATGCTTTCTTTCAGTACTTAGAACTTCGCTTTGGGAAGCTAACAAGACTAGTGGCATGTGTGATATTTATGCTTCAAATGGTAAGTCAAAATATCACACAGAAGTTTTAAATCATTTTAAAACAATGAACTAACGTTTTGACTTTGTGGTCTATTTGTTCCTCTGTAGATATTCAACTTTTTTGTTTTTAGAGATAAAAATATTTTTGGGATTGAATAGATAATGATGAAAATTATGATTTTTATGTTTGAACCACTCAGTATGTTTAATTGCACCTTCTAATGGTGAAAAATGTTTGAAATTGCTAAATCCTTTAAATGAATATTGCAAACAATCTATTTATATTAGAAATATGAAATTTTGATGGTCAAGAGGTTTATATTGGCAGCATTGATTTGCCCCATTACTTCCAGAGGTGGATGAGTTGGGTTGTTTTACCTCTGAGTGGCACTTTTTTGCACACCATGGCTAAATGGCCAGGTCACATGGACCTTGAAGGCTCTGAGAAGGTTGGATGAGAGGACCCACTGGAACAGCTGTTGGGAGACAGATGGTAGCCTCCTGTTAAGGCCATCCAGTGTGTTCTTTAACATGCACAGGGTATGTCTCTCCCGCACACGGGGCCACGGCTTAACGTCCCATCCGACGGACGGCGACCTTTCCAAGCCTAGCAGTGTCCCCTACTGACCATGGGCATGGTGTGGAATTTTGCAGAGATAAATCTCAACGCTGACCCAACTGGGACTCAAACCTGGGAACTACAGATTACAAGCCTGGCACGATACTGACTGAGCCACCCCTGCCCCAGAGGTGGATGAGAAAATGCTACATTTTTCTTTTAAGAAATAAACTGAAAATTATTTTTGCGTTGTATAGGTTGGTTAGGTTGAGTTGTTTTACCTTTCAGTAGCACTTTTTTTTGCACACAATGGGGTAAATGTCAGGTCACAAGGGCTCAGAGGAGCCTTGGAGGATAGGGACCCACTCGACAGAAGCCGCCCATCAAAGTCATTCAGCATGCTCTTTAAAGTGCATAGTGCATGACTCTTCTGCATGCAGGGGCATGGCTTATGTCCCATTTGACAGATAGCAGCCTTTCCAAGCCCCTTTGGTGTCCCCTTTCTGACTCAGGTGAGGGTTTAGTTGAGGGCACAAGTGGGACTTGAACCTGCGAATTGCAGATTGCGAGTGTTGTATAGGTACTAATAAAATATTACTATTTGCATTATCCCAATCATCCATTAGTTAAATTTCCACTCTAGAGGGTTATAAAGGTGGAAAGTAAAAATTCTATTCTCTTAAATGAGCATAATAAGCATTCTTATTCACCAGAGGCAATATATTATTCTTATAGTTGCATTTGTTTATCATTCTGGTATGTGTGGTGCGGAGATGGATAAACACTCAACTGATCTTAACATACAGCACTACAGAGAACTTAATGATCATGTAAATGATCGATTGAAGGCTGAAAAGAATCTTTGACATGATTGGTTGACAAAGTTGAAGAAGGAACTAGATGGCACAATAGCAGAGTTATGCCACATAGTTAATGTATTGTACGGGAAGAAATAGACTAGCACACAGGGATTGAGGGGTAAGCTTGGTTAAGGTTATTGAAGGTGAGGATTCTGTTATGGCTATCTGGGCTGAGCATTTCTGAGATGTTCTAAACGATATGACTAGTTCTATTTCCATTATTTGCAATGAGCATAGATGCATTAGTAGCTTTAATATTGACCTTATATCATGATCTGAAGTTACTCTGCCTATCTCTAAATTAAAAGTATAGTAGTCAATAGGGGTAGATGAAGTTACTGAAATTTTTAGAGCTGGAAATGTTTCTGTTATAACACAGCTGACTGAAATTTTGAATATTTTTTGTGACAAGATGTTTCTAAGGATTTTTATCAGCGCTATTATTATCACTATTTTTAAAAAGGGTGATCACAGTTCTTGTGATAATTATAGGGATATTGGTTTACTTGTTGTTCCAGGTAAAGTTCTTTTCCTTATTGTGCTTAATAGAATTGAGAATTTGGTTCATGGACAGTATGGATTTAGAAGTGGTGGTGAATATGTAGATCATGTATTTTTATTTAGGCATATTCTTTGAGAAAAGTGTAGAGTTTCAGAAACTTGTGGTTCATGGATTTCTAAAAGGCTTTTGACTCTGCTGGTCTTCATAATTTGTGGCTATCATGAGATCATATGGTGTACCTGAAAAGTTAATATATATGATATAATAATATATATAATGATGGCTCTTTTTAATAACACTTAGCCATTTGTGAGAGTTGGTAAGGCTTATAGCAATTGGTTTAACATTGCTGCTGAGATTTGAAATGGGTACATTTTTTTCTTTCCTCTTTAATTTGGTTATTGATTTTGCTGTGTGGAATTCACTACAAATATAATGAGTTATGTATAAAATGAAGGCATGTGAATGGGGAGTATCATAGACTACCTCACCTAAGTTATGTCCTCTACTTAAGTTATGTTCCCTATGTCCAAAAGGGAGAGAAATTTCATGGATGTTGATAACCTGTGACATAGTTTTTATACTTGTAACACTCCCCATATCATAAACTTTCCTTTGATGCACAACCTGTTGCTCTTGGCCCTTACATTCCAAAGATGTAGCGTGTAGCGGAACAATTGTTTTCATATTTTCCCCTTTTTTGGGGAGTGGAGAAAGGATTGGGGGGAGGTAATTTTTTATTACCTATGACACTCCCCACATCACAAGTTTTCACTTGACACATAAATCATTAAGTTTGTCTATTGCATTAAAAAAAAATGGTGGAGCAAGTGCTTCAACAAACTGACAAATCAATAAATAATGAGTGAAAAGCAATAGGAAGATAGGTAAAAATGGTAACCTTTCATGAAAAGTGAAAAAAAAGTTAGTGTTATGCTAAATTTCATATCAGGCTACTTGTAATACTGTGACATTTGAATACTGGAATTAAATATTGGTGACCTAACTTCCTATGAAGTTAGGTCATTGATTCATATGCATTCAGTGACTGATTGCACCATTGATATGTTTCAAGTGTATTTTCTACTTTTTAGGGTGCATATAGGAAGATTGGTATTTTTTTATTTTTTTTATTTATATTTTTTTCATTCTCACTAAAAACATCTACCTTCAGAAACATTCATTTGACATAGGACTCATAAATATTGAAAACATTTTTCTTCCTCTTTTTTTTTTGGATTTTGGAGTCATGTTTCAGGTAGCCCATGACATTGCATATGTCACAAGCTTTGAGTTATAACTCATTAAGACCCCCCCCCCCCACTAAATTTCTGTCCTGTTTTTGGATAGAGGGGGAATATTTGAAGTAGTCTACAACAGTTCTCATATAAGCTTTCATTTGACACTTAACTCATAACTGTAGGCCCTCGCATTTGGAAGATATAGTAGAAAGATGACTTTCACATTTCCCTCTTTTTATGGGGGATGAAATTAAGGGGGTATATTTTTGCTGCCCACAACATTCCTCAGGTCACAAGCTTTCATTTGGCATACAAAGTATTGTTCAGCTCTCGCCTTCTGAAGATATAGTGGAACAATTGTTTTCATATTTCCCCTTTTCTAGGAGGGAAGAAGGGAAAGTTTTATAACCTGTGACACTCCCCATGTCGCGAGCTTTCATTTGGCACATAGCCAATTACTTTTGACCCTTTATTCAGAAGATATAGTAGAACAATTGTTTTCATATTTTCCCTTTTTAAGGAGGAAAGAAAGCAGGGTGGGGGGGGGGGGGATCGTTTTTTATATCCTACGATACTCCCTGTGTTGCAGCCTTTCATTTTACACATAAATCATTTAGTTTGTCCATCACATTCAAAAGATATGGTGGAATAATTGTTTTGGCAAATCCACAAACCAACAAAGGAAGAGTGAAAAGCAATAAGAAGATTAGGTAAAAAAATGCATACTATAAGTGGCATGGACAGTTATTTATTATTAATACAACTGGCATGGGAAGTTATTATTATTGCAAGTGGCATGGACAGTAGCCCATGATATTAATTGCTACTAGGCAGTTTACATGGAAAAGTAAAAAGAAGGTTGTTCAACAGACTAGACAGTTTCTTTTCTCATCCACCAATCTATCAATCTGTTGAGTTGGTAGCTAAGCCATCATTATCTTCATCAGAGTAGCCATCTAAATTCTCAAGGGTAATCAGTTATTCATGCAAATATTTATTATTAATTTTAACATCTATTATTTAATATTATTCTTACATAAAGTTTTTTTTTATTTTATATTATGAATATACAAGGTGTCCTATTAATGGTGGATAATTTCCCCATGAATTGATCTGTCACTGATCTATGGAGTGATTATCCATCATTAATGGGATTCCCTGTATACAAGCCTGAATCTAGGGAGAGGGACAACAAGGGGGCCAAGCTATTCCTCTCTTCAGAATTACTCCGAGTTCTCCGAGTTTTTTTATTTACTCTGAGAAGATTTTCAGATTTACTCTGAGTCCTCTATTCCCTTTACTAGAATTCTCTTCAGAATTCTAGTAAAGGGAATAGAGGCGGAAAATTAGTAAATTTATATTTCATGCATTTTTCAAGAAATTGTATAATAATTTCTTGAAAAGACCTGTAAAACACAAAGGGAAATGTTATGCTGCATTGGAAATCGTCTCTTCCCCCCCCCCTCAATTATTTCTAGATCCAGGCTTGCCTGTATAATATTATGCATCATTTTCCTGTTCTACCGATTATTACTACCACTTAAATATCTAAATGTATGGTGTAGAATCTGAATTTCGTAAGTTTTTCAATAGAGAAATTGTAGTTGAAACTTATGCTATGTATTTAAGTCTTATCTTGTGAGAAATTGAATATCAATTTGCTTTGTTTCAGTTTGTATTGTGATTTTCATGAACCTGTCCTTAATGCAAAACAAGATCTTGATGTTTATTTGCAAAATATATTTTATTAGTTCCAAAATATTTATTTTGTCAGTTGCTCATTTTTTTAAGATGTTAAAAAAATTAAAAATCAATAATGAAAACTAAATAATTAGAATTATATTATTGTATTTAAGTTTTAGTTTTTTTTAAAATTATTTTCATTATTAGTAACATTTAAATTCTTTGTTCATTATTAGTAAACATTTAAACTCTATTAAAATGTGTGCAGAAATTTGATATTAATAGAAAATTTTCTTTTTGCTAGATTTTGTATATGTCCATAGTACTTTATGCTCCAGCTTTAGCCTTGAATGCTGTTACAGGATTATCACAATGGACTTCTGCTATTTCTATTGGAGTTGTCTGTACATTTTATTGTACTATTGTAAGTATTGTTGTAGTAATTTGATTTTAAATAATAGTTTCAGTATCAATAACAAAGGTACACCACCTATTATTTTCATGTATTTTTTAAAAGGGGTTGTGAGTAGGCACTCTCAATCTCATGGCTAATTGTTTTGAGGGCACTCTTCAAAGTAGCAGAAATATATTCAGATAGTAAATCAGGAAAAGGTAAAAAAAAAGGTGCTGAAACATAGAGGTGTTCCATATATATATATATCAGGGATAGGGGCCAGAAAAATATGACTTAAAAAAATGTACATTGGACATTTTTTTTGGAACAGAAAGTAGGCTGATACCCCTATAGTTATAACAAGAACCATGATACCTTTATTAAAAACAAAGATAATAATTGCTCTGGTAAAATCCTTAGGAACCATGCCTTTATCATAAAAGATATTCAAAAATTCAGTCATCCATGTGGTAACCAAATCATTTCCGGATCTAAGCATTTCCTTAGTAATTTCATCTACCCCTGAGGTTTTATGTAGTTTAAGTTTAGAAACAGCTAAAATGACTTCAGACCCTGTTATAAGACCAACATTAAAGCCAGTAATGCATCTATCATCATTGCAAGCAATGGGAGTAGAACTAATCACATTGTTTAGAACATTTTATTTAATATTCAATATTTTTAAGCTGTAATTACACATTATTGAAAACCTTGAGGAGCACTTAAATGCTCAAGTAGAGTGCTATAGCTTCTATTACCACCAAATGGCTTCTACAGTTATTATTTTTCTTGTACAATTACTTGTATTGTTTCTTGTACACCTGCCTTTCTCTGGTAAAGGCGGTCAAGAGAGAAAAAGAAGAATATTTACCAGTCCAGTGAGCCATTTATCCGCTGGCACATACTGCAGTCGATTCCCAAGGTGTATTTCCTTGTTTTAACTGTTTCAGCTTGTTGATGGCAGAATTAAAGTTATCGTCTTAGCTGCATACCAGTCCAGATTGTTGTAGAGCACTATGGTCATGGATGTTCTTCACAATCGTCGTTGCTGTCACACATTAACAAGTTAGTTGATCTTTTACATATGTATTCATGCTCCTGGTCTGTTGTACTCGATGAATGTGTTACCATTTTTTAGCACATCCGCAAAGGTTAAAACATTAAAACTCATTAAAATCCTTGAACTTCACTTAAAAAGTTTAAACCCTTCTACACCTCTCCCCTCAAGCAACACTTTTGCCACTCTCTCTGTCCTGTGGCTTCATCAGTCTTGTTATACTTAGTTGTTTGTTATATTTATGTGTGTCACCCTACTGATGTCTTCTACTGCTATCGCATTCAGTTCACGTGCTCGCTCACACAACAGGAGATTCCATGCTGCTGGCAGTTTTGCAGAGCTTTTGCATATGAGATGAATCATTATGGTTTCAGCATATTGTAATTGAAATTTGGTGAATGGAGCTATTAAAGGTTTATATGAGATATTATTAATTTCTAAATTATTTTCAATAGCTGTCATCTCTGAAATGCTCAGCCCACATAGCCATGACAGAATCCTCACCCCCAATAACCTTGCTTTGTCTGTCATTCAATCCCTGTTCATTTCTTCCACATCTGTTTCATTCTTCTGAACTTTGACTATCTGGTACATCTCTCTGGTGTTTAAAAGAGTTATATTGTCAAAGTGGCACATCCAAGATACTAGGGGGTGCTTTTAAAAACATTTAATATAAACATAGAACTAATAATTTTTTTTATGAAATTTTTCTAAGGGGGAGGGGGGTTACCCCCCTCCAAATTGCCTCCCACACAAAGACTGATTTCCATGCCAAAGAAGTCCATTTTGTTTCCATATCCAAGACCTCATTCATTTTCAGAAAATGGTATAAGTTCAAAGTTTTTTTGCTAAAAAACCAAGAATTAATAATGGAAAAATTACATAACCTAATGGGTATTAAATAAAATATTTGCAACAACTTTTTAACCGGTCTTAAAATGTAGCATAATTCAGAAAGATCGATAAATCAGTTGACCAAAAGATCGCTAATTTGCAGAAATAAATCGACAGAAATAAAATTTCTTCATTATCCAAGACTCATTCATTTTTAGAAAATGATACCGGATCAAAGTTTATTTTATTGGAAAAGTAATAAATGATAAAAGAAAATTTAGCAAATAACCTAATGCGATGTTAAATAAAATATCCACAGCAACAAGTTGTAAGCTGGCTACCCAATGTAGCATAAGTCCACAAAAATTAATAATAATCAATCTATGGAACTTGATAATTTATAGAAATGAAATAAATCTACAGAAATGAAAACTAAGGTTTAATTTTTAAAAAAGGAAGTAAAATACCACTTTATGCAGGGAATTTATAATGCAATTTGTTGAGAGGAAGTTTTTAACTTAAATCAGCCATGTAAACAACTTGCTGTGTGATGGAAGTCCTTTTTGCTTCTATATTCAATACCTCATTCATTTTCAGGAAATGATACAAGATCAAAGTTTTTTTTACAAGAAAAGAAATAATAAAACAAATATTAACATACAACATAGTGTTATGTTTAATAATATCTGCAACAACATGTAAAGCAGGCCATCTGATGTAGCATAACCCCAAAAGATAAATAGATCAGCTGACAAAAAAGTGATAATTTGGGGAAATGAAATAAATCTACAGAAATTTAATACTGATTAGATTCATGGTCACATTATCATATCTGAGAGGAACTCTTTCTGTAAACATCCATTATAGAGTCACTTTGCTGCACATGTAAGCAATAACTAGGTCACAGCACTCAACCAAAGACTCAACTTCACCTGTTACCGTGACATATTTTACACTGCACTAAACTTTGGAACAACTATTTTGCCTTGCTTTCTTCTTTCTAGAAAACTTTTTTTAGTTACAGTTTCGATCTGAAAGCGGGAAAGATGCATAGAATGCTGAGATAAATGATCAAAATAATTCTGGGAATACTGAAATAGGTTTATGGCAGAAAGGAGTGTAAAACAGAAAAGAAAAATGGTGATATGTACTTTGCAGTTACTTCTAAAATCTTCTATTTTTAAAAAAATGGCAATTTTTTGTTAATTTACAGGAGATTTTCAGAACTTTAAGGAAAATTTTTTTTATTAATAGTTCAAATCAAACTTATGAGCTTAAATCAGGTGATTGCTTCAGCATAGGGGTAACGTTAACAAACAAATCTGCAATACCGTATAGCACTTCTAAGAAATGGCAATTAGATGGCTTTAACAAGTGATTTATATTGTAGTTTAATAAAATATGCATCAAATGAAAAAACAAAATATTATTTTTCAAGTCTGAATATTTTTATAAGATATATATTAAAAAATTTTACAATGGCAATTTTTATTTTTAAAAAATCTATTTTGTTTTGTTGTACTAAAAACATATACAGTCATCCTCAACCTCTCATTACAGATTCTGCGAATGTATACAAACAACATGGACGGGTTAAAAATGATACAACTTGCAAAGTTCACATTTTGTTTAACATATTAACTATTTCTAAAAGCATTGTAAACATTGTGAGAAAAAAGAAAATTTTATAATCTTAAACTTGATATCATTTTTGCTAGAAATATTAATCTCCAATATTAAAGCACAGCTGCAGTTACTTTAAGTTGTCAATATTTCACAAGGCTCAAATCATATGCTGTATCAGAGACACTTTCTCATATTTCTTCACAAAAGTGTCATCCTTACTCACCTGATCTTAAACTTTTGTACTACTGAATCTGTGGTATCTTGGAGTAGAAAGTCTGTGTAGTATCATTCCAGTGGTCAAGCATATAGTGTGTTTGATTATGGAGCCAAGTTTGAATCTTGGGCAAGACATTTTTTAGTGCCATCTAAGTTCTTGCTTTCATCAAAGACTCCTACCAGAGCTTCATAATGAATTGATGCCGGAGGAGAAAGTTTTTTAGAAAAATATTTGTTAAAAAAGGATTTAACTGAAATTAAAATGTGACATTTGTGTATACCACTTCCTCATACATAGGAATTGCAATTAATTTAAAAGGTTAATCTGTAGAAATTTTACGTGAAAAGCTATTAGTTGAATTTATTGTGTTTTTTTTTAATATATCTACATCCTCTTTACTAGGGTGGAATTAAAGCTGTTTTATGGACTGATGTCTTCCAGTCTTTCCTTATGTTTTCTGCCATGTTTGTTGTAATTGGCAAAGGTGTAATTGATGTGGGTGGTATATCTCAAGTTTGGAACATTGCTCAAGAAGGTGGACGCTTACAACTTTTTAAGTAAGTGAAAATTTGTGAGCAGTTACCCAATTTATAATGCACATTTTTTTCCTTTCAAAATAAGGTGGATGAATTGAACAGGTCATAATAATTAATGCACACGAAGCAAACTGCATGAAATAAATTGTATATGAAATGCAAAGTGTAGTAGAGTGATGTAGATGTGACAAAATAGGCTAGAATATCACTTTATACTGAAAACATTGTAATTAAACTAATACTTATAAAAAAAAAATATACAAATTAATGCATGCAAGGAAAATTATATGCTCATGTGCAAGTCTTGCACATGACCATATAATTTTGGGTATGTGCAAGATATATGGTATAACATGGGGTAGAGAATTTGGGAAAAAAATTAAGAATTTTTCAACACCAGAATTTCAAATTTCTATTATAAATATATTGTTTACAATATTTGTTTGGAATTTTCGAATTTTTCCACTGCTAGAGGGCATAATAATAGCTTTAGAGATTTGGAAAGTGCTGATCATCATATTTCTTTATAGCTATCCAATACAAAAAAATAATATCTCTATAAACAAAAAAACTTGATGTCTACAGAGGCAACAAAGTGAAACTATTATCTCGGTTTTTTTTTTTTTTTCAAAGAGATAAAAAAAAAAAGGAAATAAAATGCTAACTTTATGAAAGGAGTTTGTATCTGATTTGTTGTGAGGAAATATTTCGACTTAAATCCATGTGAACAATTTGCCATGCAGCCAATATAGCAGTCAGCTTTCCCCACTCTTGCATGTGTGAGCGATTAATTGGAACACCTGCTGTTTCTCCTCCATTGTCCCAAGACACCATGCACTACATTCAGTCTTGATTTTTATGGCTATAAAGACTTTTATTTTTATAGTTTCAATTTGAAAGCAGGAAAGATGCATAGAATGTTGAGATAAATGATATAAATTATAAAAATAATTTTAGGAATAGTGAAATAGGTTTAATCAGAAAAGAGTGTAAAATGAGGGGGGGGGGGTGGACAGAGGTATGAACTTTTCAATTACTTCCAAATTCTTCTGTTTTTAAAAATAAGTTTTTATTTTTGTTAATTTTCAATTTTCGAAAATTCGAAAATTTCCAGATTTTTGAAACTTTAAGGAAATATTTGTTGATAATAGTTCAAACCAAAGTTGTAAGCTTAAATCTGAAGGTTGCTTCAGCAACGAGTAACGTTAAACAAATCGGCAATACTGTATAGCGCTTCTACAAAATGGTAATCAGATGGCTTTAACATTATTTATATTGTAGTTTAATAAAATATGTGGGCGGGGATGACTCAGTCGGTAGAGCGCCAGGCTCGTAATCTGTAGTTCCCAGGTTTGAGTCCCAGCTGGGTCAGCATTGAGATTTATCTCCGTAAAATTCCCCGCCCTGCCCACGGTCAGTAGGGGACACCGATGGGCTTGGAAAGGCCGCCGTCCGTCGGATGGGATGTTAAGCCATGGCCCGTGTATGGGAGAGCCATACCCTGTGCACGTTAAAGAACACGCTGGATGGCCTGGACGGGAACATCTGTCTCCCAACAGCTGTTCCAGTGGGTCCCCTCCCCCAACCTTCTCTGAGCCTTCAGGGTCCATGTGACCTGGCCATTTAGCCCATGGTATGCAAAAAAGTGCTGCTCAGAGGTAAAACAACCCAACCCAATAAAATATGCATAAAAAAAAAAATACCCCCTCAAGCAGCTGCTTGCCACAGAGATCTGACAGGAGTCTGTCAGTTTATATGCCACAGTAGATGGTCTGAGAGGATGGCCGAACCTCAGCAGAAAAATGACACATACATCCATGTCTTACCCGGGGCTCGAACCCAGGTCCCTTAGGTCAGTAGCCAAGCGTGCTAACCACTCAGCCACGGGACGGCTTATGCATCAAAGAAAAAAGAAAATATTTTTCAAACTTGAATTACTTATTTTTAAAAGATATATGTAAGAAAATTTTTGAATGGCAATCTCTGTTACTTAAAATAAACATAGATGTCTTGGGCCTCACATTTCATATTCTTTCAATGTCTATGTTCTTTGGGGACCAAGGAAGGGTTAAGGAAATGTTTATTTGTGTGTAGCTCTAAAACTTGCATCACAAAATTATGCTACACAAATTACAAAATCTGACAACTCAGTGTAAAATTACACACACTGCTCACCCAGCAGGCATATACTAAGGGGGGGAGGGGCTTTATTTATTATTTTTTTTGTAGATCTAGGCCTGGAATGGATAAGCCCTAACTGGTGTAGTAGTAGTAGAGAACCTTACTGTTAAGCCAATGGGATGTTCTTGTGTATGTGTTTGTACATTTATGAGAAACCAACACAAGCCAAAAATCTTACAGCTTATCTCTGACCTTCATGTTTAAAAAAAAGAAAAAGAAGAAGAGTTCTTAACTTTAGATGAGCTGTGTATGAAACAAACATTGTGTGAGAAGTAGAATTTTCTTTTAATATACAGGGTGGTTATAATTAAATTGACAGTGCTCAGAACAATGTAGAGAAGGATCTACTTGATGGATCACAGCAAAAAGTGGTGGATACCTTAATAAGAACATGGGGTAAAGAATTTGGGAATAAAAGAAAATAGTGCCAGTAGGTGGCGTGGGTGTGCTAAAATGAAGAAAATACCAAGTTGAACAAACATATCCTTTATTTTACAAATCTAGATTCTCAATTTGTGAACCATTCATACGCAAAATATGCTGAAAATGTAATACGTCGTAGTCCACAGTTGCTTAAAACGTCTTGGGGAATGGCTGCAACATGCTGTGTTATTCTTGCCTTCAGTTCAGTAAGCAATTCAACATTACCTTGGTAAACTCAGCTTTTCAAATAACTCCATAACCAAACATCACATAGGTTTAGGTCGGGGGAACATGGTAGCCAAGTATTGGAAAAGTTTGAGAAATTATTCTGTCCTCACCAAATGTGATGCGCAACAATTGCATTGTCGTACTTGCAATGTGGGGTGGCTCCCCATCCTGCATGAAGGTTATGGAGTTTAAGCAATTTTTTTCTTGCAAAGCTGGAATAATCTTGCAGCAGAGAAGATCTGTATAACATGGTCCATTCACCGATCGATGCACGGAGCCTTGAGAGATGATCTCCTCAAAGAAAAATGGTCCGATTATAAAGTTTGCGGTAAACCCGCATCATACAGTTACATAGTCTGAGTGTAGGGTCACATCATGCACAGCATATGGATGTGTAGGTCCTCATATTTGGCAATTGTGCGTATTCACAACTCCATGTAGGGAAAAATGCACCTCATCGGTACATAAGACTTTTGAAGGCTACGTCATCAAGCTGCATCCTTGCCAGAAATTTCAAAGCTAAGTTGGTATGCTGTTCAGGGTCACATGGTTTCAGCTGCTGCACCCTATGAATTTTATAAGGATACCATTTCAGGATGGATCATATAATTTTACGGACAGTTGACCACAAAAGTTGCATTTGCCAAGATACCTGTCTTGCACTAACTACAGGTAGTTCTGATTGCAACTGGATTTCTGCAACAGTAAGGGCAACGTCTTCCACATTGCTTTCTGCAACAGGCTACCAGCCTTTACTCAGAGCCACATCCAACTCGCCTGTTCTTCAAATTTCTGTATTGTATTCTTCAGTCCATTTATGACAAAGGTCCTTTCCTTATATCTTTCAGACGACGATATTTGCTTAATGCAGCAGCAGCATTACTGCCATTTTGGTTTCACTAGCAAAGCTCAGTCCATCTTGCAGATACCCATGGTTCCTTTTAGTGATTACAGGGATGACATAACATTTTATAGTGTGCTTCATGCGACTCTCACGTGTGATTGGCTGCAATGTCACGAGAAATTAGCATGTTCTACCACGTTTTTAGCGCACCCACGCCACCTGGTGGCACTAACACTAATTTTTCATTCACAAATTCTCTACCCTATGCTCTTATTAAGGTATCCACCATTTTTTGCTGTGAACTGTCAAGTAGATCCTTCTCTACATTGCTCTGAGTACTTTTAGTTTAATTATAACCACCCTGTATATTGGTTGGTAAAAATTAAGTAATTTACTTTCTTGATGATTAATTCGATTTTTTCAGTTTTGATCCTGACCCTACTGTACGTCATTCTGTGTGGACACTTGCAATTGGAGGAGTTTTCACTTATGTCTCTATATATGGCATCAACCAAGCACAAATTCAGAGACTACTTACAGTTAAAACGTTGAAAAAGTCACAAAAGTAAGTATACTAGCCCTACTTGGCCTAGTGATTAGTATACCTGACTACTGTTCCAGCGGGCATATCCTTATTTAAGTGTTTGTTTGTTGTATTCCTTGTCTGTTTGTATAGGTACAAGAAACCAACACAAGCCAAAAGCTTACAGGTATCTCCTTCCCTTTAAAAATTAATATATATATAATTCTATCAATAAAATATTTTTCACAGAGATCCTTATAACAGAAAAAAAGATTTTAGTAAGCTAAATAAACTAATTTGTTACAGCCTAACAGGGTTAAGTTCAGTTGGTAGCAGCCTAGGTGCATAACCTTTAGTTCTCAAGTTTGAGTCCCAATTGTGCCAGCATTGAGATTTTCTCTATCTCCACCCTGATTTCAGTGAGAAAGGGGACACCAGTGATCTTGGAAAAGCTGCCATTTGTCAGATGGGAGATTAAGCCATAGCCCCATATGCAGGAAAGCCATACTGAGTGCACATTAAAGAACCCACTGGATGACCTTGACAGGAGGCTACCATCAGTTTCCTAATTGTTCAGTTCCTCTCCCCCAACCTTCCCTGAGACCTTGAGGTCCTTGTTATTTAGCCCATTGTGTACAGAAAAGTGCTGCTTTGAGGTAAAATAATCTACAGCATATCTGGAAAATGCTATGGATTATACAAAGCATTTATAGACTTAAATTGTGTTTAAAGTATTTTACAAAGATCTAAAAATTATCTTTTAGACAGTTTTATTTACTATGATTTAATCCTTTTGTTGAATATTTGATTATTCTTTTTACTAATATTAGGGTCAATTATAAAATGAAATTCATGAATGATTAATATGATGCATGATTTTTAAGATGCTAGGTAAAGGTGAGATACTTAAAAATAATTTTAAATTTCTCTTTACAGGGAGGGAGGATGGAAAGCATCACCAAGGCATGGGTCTGCTGCTCAGCAGAGATACTAGTGATGTCTTCTAGGATATGAGTGCATTAACGAAAGGTTTCTTACAGCAAAATTTCAGACAAGCATTAAAGACTTGAATGTTATCTGCTGTTATGCCCCCACTGAGGATGCCGATGAGGATGAGAAGGATAGGTTTTACGGACAACTTCAGGATATTTTGAATTCTGTCAAGAAAGGAGATATTACCCTTATTCTAATTGATTTCAATGCCAAAGTTGGTACTGACTCTGACCTTTGGGGAGGAGTAATAGGCCCTTTTGGTATTGGTAGTTGCAATGGCAATGGGCAACGTCTCCTACAGGTAAGTAAACTCAATGGTTTCAGAATAACTAACACATATTACAAACACCACGACATACATAACTACACATGGGTTTCACCTGATGGGCTGCATAAGAATATGATTGATTACATATTAATTAACAGCAAATGGGCTAGTTCTGTTAGGAATACCAGGGCATATAGGGGGGCTGAAATTGGATCTGACCATTACCTTGTTAAAAGTGTGTTGCAACTTAAACTTAAAAAGTGTTGTGCTAGGGTTAAAAAATTTACTTTTAATACTGAAGCTCTGAAAGATACAGTTATAGCCAAAGCGTACCATGATAGGTTACTTAGTCATTATGACAGCCATGGTTTGCTTACTACTGAAGTTGAGGAAGAATGGGATCATTTTAAACAGGCTTTTATGGACACTAACAGTACTCTTTTAGGAAAAAAGGAGCAGAAGAGACAGAATTATCTGAGTGATAAGGCACTTGAGCTTATTTCGGAAAGAACGAACTGCAGGAATGTCTTTAATCAACACCCTACTAGTCCTAATAGAAAGCATTACAGAGAACTTAATAAACGTGTAAAAGATCAGTTAGCTGCTGATAAGAATCTTTGGCTTGATAGTTTGGCTGACAAAGCCGAGGAAGCAGTTAGACAGCACAACAGCAGAGAGCTGTACCAGATAGTTAATGTTTTGTGTGGTTGAAAACGGACTGGCATACAAGGATTGAAGGATAAACAAGGTAAGGTTATAGAAGGGGAGGATTCTGTCATGGCTAGGTGGGCTGAGCATTTCAGTGATGTTCTAAACAATGTGGTTAATTCTACTCCCATTGTTTGCAATGATGATAGATGCATTGTTGGCTTTAATGTTGGCCCTATAACACAATCTGAAGTTAGTTTGGCTATTTCTAAACTGAAACTACATAAATCCCCAGAGGTAGATGAAATTACTACGGAAATGCTTAGAGCTGGGAATGTTTCGGTTACAACTTGGATGACTGAAATTCTGAATATCTTTTATGATAAAGGCATGGTTCCTAAGGATTTTACCAGAGCTATTGTTATCCCTATTTTCAAAAAAGGTGATCACAGTTCTTGTGATAACTATAGGGGTATCAGCCTACTCTCTGTTCCAGGTAAAGTTCTTTCCATGATTGTGCTTAATAGAATTAAGAATCTGGTTGACAGTCAATTGCGTGATGAGCAATGTGGATTCAGAAGTGGTAGGGGATGTGTAGATCAGATATTTTCACTTAGGCAGATTCTTGAGAAATGTTTAGAGTTTCAGAAACCTTTGGTTGCTAGCTTTGTTGATTTCAAAAAGGCTTTCGACTCTGTTGATCATCAGATCATATGGTATACCTGACAAGTTAGTTAACATAATGAAAACTCTCTATAATAACACTGAGTCGTGTGTGAGAGTTGGTAAGGCTTGTAGCAATTGGTTTAGCATTACTTCTGGTGTTCGACAAGGATGCATTTTGTGTCCTTTTCTCTTTAGCTTGGTCATTGATTATATTATGCGAAATTCACTTCAAGGGAAAGTTTTTGGCCTTAAATGGTCTGGAGATACTAAAATTTCTGATTTAGATTATGCTGATTATTTAGCCCTTTTGGCAAATGATGTTGATGAGATGAACGCTTTCATTCAAACTGTTGATGAGACTGGCAGTAGAATAGGTTTGGTTATGAACAGAGAGAAAACTAAAGTGATGAAAATTGGTCTGGAAGGTTGTGATTCAGTTCTTCTGAATGGTTGCAGTCTTGAGCAGGTGTCAGAGTTTAATTACCTTGGGAGCTATGTAACAGATACTGGTGATATGCGGCATGAGATTAACAGATGAATAGGGATTGCTGCTGGGACTTTTAAGAATCTATGGAGATTGTGGAAAAATAGGCGTATACACCTGAAGACTAAAATTAGACTGTATAATAGTTTGGTTCTTTCTAGGGTTAGTTATGGTAGTGAAACTTGGAAGCTGTGTAAACAAGATAACAGGAAACTAGATGCTTTTGATTCTAGATGTTTATGTAATATCTTGGGTATTAGGTGGTTTAACTTTGTAACCAATGATGAGGTTAGGCAAAGGAGTCTGCAACCTCCTTTAAGCAGCATATTGTGCAGAGAGAGACTGCTGGTTTGGCCATGTTGCCCATATGGATAATTATAGATTGGTGAATAGGGTTATGAACAGTGTGCCTAGAGGCCTCAGAAGGAGGGGGAGACCTAGGATGCGATGGGCAGACATTGTCAAACAGGACCTTGTTAGAATTGGTGTGCAGTTGCCGGATGCATCAGATGTAGCTCAGGACAGATATGCTTGGAAAATTAAACTGCACAGTCTGGTTGGACCTCCGTAGCCCATGGCTGCTTGAGGAGGAGGATGATGATGATGACTAGCATTTTTAAATAAAGTGTTAGTTTCTTAATTTTCTTAAAATAAAGTGTTAGTTTCTTAATCTTTTGTGCCTTGCCAAAATATAAAGCTTATTATATTTGTGTTTTCTTTACAAAAAAAAAGTAAAAATTATGGAGATGAAAAAAAGGGTTAAATAATATTTTGACAATTTTTTTTTTAGAGTCAGCATTTAGTCAGAGGCAGGTGAAAGACCAAGTAAATGAACTGATTGACAAAAACAGAGGTTCCCGGTAATGATATTGTTCATTAAAGCACAATCATATTTACTATACTGCTTTTTCAGATAGATGAAACAGCTAGTTTAGTGAATTATATTTACTAGTCTAATATTTAGTAAAGCTGAGGGAAAGTGCATATTGTAGTACCTCTCATTGTAAAATGCATTGTTAAAGTGGAATGCATTCAACAACATATTGGACTCAAAATCTGATGTTCACAGGTTCAGATTCCCACTATTTTTCTTACCCCACTATTGTCAGGCAGGGAACCCACTGGAGCAGCTGTTGGGAGACAGATGGTAGCCTCCCATCAAGGCCATCCAGCATGTTCTTTAACATGCACAGGGTATGGCTCTCCCACACACGTGGCCACAGCTTAACGTTCCCTCCGATGGACGGTGGCCTTTCCAAGTCTATCGGTGTCTCCTGCTGACTGTAGGCAAGGTGCAGAGTTTTGCGGAGATAGATCTCAATGCTGACCCAGCTGGGACTTGAACCTGAGAACTACAGATTACGAGTCTGGCACGCTACTGACTGAGCGTCCCCCGCCCCCTCAATGTTAAGAGTTATTCCTTAGGCAGCTGTGAATCGATTAAGGAATACTAATTAGCTTGGAATAACCAGTATCTATTAAATGGGGCGTCAAGCTGTGACCCTCAGCACTGGAAAGCCATGCTCTGTACATATTGAAAGATGCTGATTAGCCTTGATGAAAAGCTACCATGTACTTCTAGGAGCTACCCATGAAAAGCTATCATGTACTAGGAGCCCCCTTCCTCAACATTTTCTGAGTGAGGATGTTTGTGACACATGCTACAAGACCATTATGGAGCAAAAAACTTTTTGGGTAAAACAATATAGCTGAGCACTCTAAAGTTAACCAATAACTATCAGATTGGAATCATAGAAAAAAATTAGATGTAAAGAAACCAAACAAATGCCATAGTATTCTGAAACAGTAATTGCAGAAATAATATAAGCATAGAAATTAAAGTTATATAACAGATGCCTGTTACTTATTTTGAAATTTACATGCTTAGCAAAAGCACAGTGTTTTAATGCATGCTTTTGCTTTAATTCCAAACTTTGTTGAGTTTTCTTGTCTTGTAAGCAAGTTTATCATTGTTTTTAATAATATTTTTTCTAATTTTAAGGGCATTATTTGTCAATTGGCCAATTACAAGCTTCTTAAGTCTTGTCACATCACTGACAGGTCTTGTGGTTTATGCAAATTTTTATAGATGTGATCCTTTGCTTCGATCAAAACAGACAAAAGTTCATAATCCTGATCAAGTAAGTAAAATTTATTACATCTTACAACATTATTTCTTGTACTTCAAAGCATTTTATTAGACAATAATGTAATATGTTTCAAATTATTATTGTGTGCTTTTAATGCAATATTTATAGCTTAAAATTATACACAGCATTGTGGTGTACTGACCAAACAAATAACATTCAACAAATTTTATCCAGATGAAATGCATTTTATCATATAAGAGTGTAGTTTGGTTAAAAGTGAGTAATAATCATAATTTTCATAACATTGCAATTTTTTGCAGAAAAAATGTAATTTTTGACAAGTTGTTAAGGTTAGATATTTTCCACTTAATTTTCTTCAAATATGCCCTCTGTAATAGAATCCTACATTCTCTCATTGCTGGCCAGTTTGATTAAGCTTTAGATAAATGAATTGTTAAATGGACTTCAGCAAAATTTTATTAACCCTTTCTATTTCGCAACCCTAAGAAACGCTTTCATCTTTCTCATTCTAGTGATTGGAGACTGAAGTTTCTGCTCACATAGTACAAGGTTGTGAAAAAAAAATTACTAATAGAAATCTGAATTTTTTTTCAACTGTTTCTAATCAGATATCAAAAATAACATTTAAATCTATGATATAAACTTTTTATCTGTTGATTCTACTTGAAAAAATTATGATTAAATTTAAAAATAAATCTATTTGAGTCAGGTCATTCACCTTAAACAGCATCAAGTAGCACTGATTCAGTTCTGCCTTTATTCTGCTGTACCATGCTTAGATTATCGATCAGTTGCGTTTCCCACAATTTTGTGCTATTTATAGCATTACTAGAGTTGTAATGCTTTCTAAACTTTTAATGTAAGGATATTGGTTTTTTACTACTGAAAATTGCATCATCCAGGAACTATGCACATTGGTTTTCGGTCAATATTTTAGCACACTTTCGACTTTAAAGATGTTTTTATTTACTTTAATGTTTCTAAAATTATTTTTATTGCTTCTCAAATGGATATATATTTCTTATACCAAATAATTAATTAGAAATGGTTGAAAGTGAAATTGCTAGTGATATATAATGGCAGCAATCAGAACAAGCATTAGGATTACTCAGAGTGAAATTTTTAAAAGATAGGACTTTATTTTGTTGAAATGTAATTAAAGGTATTGATAAGTAAATAAAGTCAGGAAATGGGATTTTTAATCAAAATTTCTGCTAGAGTTTTAGAATTGAACTCTTCCATAGCAGAAATGCAATGCTAGATTTAAATGCTTTGAAACATTTTACTGATTTTTTTTCATACTTCTTTATCAATTTTCGATGTATTTTTCAATTTTTATATAAATTTTCTTGTTTATAAAGCAAAATTATTTTTTATGACACTGCTTTACTTAGGCTTAAAGTTTTCCAATTGTCAAAAGTGTAAAGAATTTGCATAATGTCTTATATAAATAAATGAGTAAAAAGTTGAAAAAAAACTAAATAAATAAAAAATTTAAACAATAAAGAAATATTATGAACTATTTATATTAGAATAATAAAATAATATAGAAAAAATGGAAAAAATATACATAATATTTGAAATTTTACTAAAGATAAAGTGGAAAAAAACACAGTAAAATTTTGCAATGTTCTAAAAAAAATGCTTAAAAATTTAACTTACCACTCATTTTTTTCTTCAAATTTTTGCCATTTTATGAAGCACAATTAAATGCTCTTTCTTTTGGTATATAACGTGACATATTTCCATTCATTAGTTACTTCAGGATGAGGTTCTAAAGCCATTTATTTTATTTTCTGAAAACACTTAAAAATCTGGCCACCACAGTGAATTCAGTTTCAGAAACCCAACACTATAAGGGTTAATTAAATCACATACTCCCTCCTCATTGGAAGATGCTGTAGAGATCCAACCAGACTGTATAACTTAGCTTTACAAATATGTGTATCTTGAGCAGTGAGGCTAGTTCTAACAAGGTCATTTAACATTGTATACTCATCTTATTCTGTTATCTGCTTTTCTTAAAGCCTTTTTGACCTACTATTCAGAATTCTATTCACTAATCTGTAGTTCTTCATGCAAACAGCATAACCAAACTAATGCATCAGTAATAATGTCAGATGAGACATTAAGCCATGGCACCATGTGCACATTAAAGAACATACTGGATGGCTTTGATGGGAAGCTATCATCTGTCTCCTAACAGCTGTCCAGTGGGTCCCCTCCCCAAACTTGTCTGAGCCTTCAGGGTCCTTGTGACCTAGCCATTTAACCCATTGTGTGCAAAAAAGTGCAACTCAGAGGTAAAGCAACAACCCAACCGGATGACCATTTTTAGCTCGAAATCTTATTGATTGTTGTCATATGAAATGTAAATTATGAGTTATGTAACTTATTTGTTAACTTTTTTTTAGTAACTAATTTAATAGGTAAATGAACAAATGTTTTTTGGTTTCAGATCCTTCCATATTTTGTGATGAAATCACTTGGCACAATTCCAGGGCTTCCAGGTCTATTTGTAGCAGGAATCTTCAGTGGTTCACTTAGCACTATGTCATCAGCCATCAACTCTTTAGCAGCTGTTACAATGGAGGATTTTATCAGACCACACTTCTTTAACAGATCTAGTGAAGCAAGAATGGCTATGTACACCAAGCTTATTGGTATTCTTCAAATTCAAAAATGTGTAAAATTATAAATAATTTGTGTTTTTCTGTAAATATAAAATGTGCTTAGGATTATTTTATGGTGAAATGTCCATATATTTATTAAAGTAATAAATGTTAACAATTATTTTAAAAAATTATTTGTTATGAAAATTATGCACATTATTTTAATTTGGAGAATTGGTAGCCCTAGCATTTGGAGCAGCTGATATATTTTTAGTGGGTGTGTAAATAGATTCACATGAGTTATGATAAAATTTTCCTTACATAATAATTCTAATGCACACCTTGTTAAGACTGATCATTGAATTCAAGCTGTCCATTCTTAAACTGTCCATCATTAAAGTAATCCTTTGATACCCAGATGTAATTAAATGAATTTTCAATGTAATTGCATTTTTTTTTTCTTTTCATGGTATCACCATAAAGTGAACATGTTTTCTTGTTGGGTTGTTTTATCTCTGAGTGGCACATTTTTGCACTCCCCAGGCTAAATGGCCAGGTTACAAGAACCCCGAAGGCTTAGAGAAGGTTGGGGGAGGGGACCACTGGAACAACTGTTGGGAGACAGATGGTAGCCTCCAATCAAGGCCATCCAGAATGTTCTTTAACATGCACAGGCTATGGTTTCCCACACACAGAATCTTTTCGGACAGCAGCCTTTCAAAACCAATCGGTGTCCGCTACTGACCTAGGGCAGGGCTGGAAATTTTGCGGCAATAAATTTCAATGCTGACGCAGCTGGGACTCGAACCTGGAAACTACTGATTATGAGCCTGGCACACCTGACTGAGCATCCCCATCTCTATTTTCTTGTTTATGGTGACAGTGGTTAACCATTGGTAAAATGCCAGACTCATAACCTGATGTTCACAGATCAAGTCTCCTTGACTTCACTGGACTATTCTCCATAACCCCATTCTGCACTCAGTGAGAGAGGACTCCAGTGGACTAAGAAAGGCTACCATCTGTTGAGTGGGATGTTAAATTGTGGGCCCTTTATACAGGAGAACCATACCTTGTGCATGCTAGCACACTGGATGACTTTGATAGGAGACTTCCATTTGTTTCCTAACACCTGTGCAGTGGATCCTTTCTCCTAAATAGCTCTGAGCCTTTAGGTCCTTGTGATCTGTCATTTAACCTTTGTGTGCAAGAGCATTGTATGGTTCATTAATAGCATGCCAGAATCATACCTTATGTTCACAGGTTCAAGTCTCCATTTCACCTATATTGAGATTTTCTCCTCTAACATCTACTCTGCCCTTGGTGATAAAGGGACACCACTGGGTTTGGAAAGGTCACTGTCCTTTAGATGGGACATTGAGGACACTGTATAGGAGAGCCATACCCTGCACACATTAAAGAAGTGTGACAGCTCTGGGACTGGCTCCAATTGTCTCCTAACAACTATCCAGTGGGTACTCAGTTCTGAGCTCTTGAAGTCCTTCTAACCTGACTATTTAGCATATTGTGTGCAAAAATGTGTGGCTCAGAGGTCAAACCATTGTATGCCTTTAAAAAGTAAACCCAAACTAAGCTGCTGTTTTGAGCCTGATTTAGTAGGGATTTTTTTACAAATTTTTTCTAGCAAGCTGTTGGTAGTATTGTCAAGTTGCCATGTTGGCTTACTTTTGGCCTGTTGACTAAGAAATAAATTTATTTTTAATTACAAGTTGACCAAATCATTTTTAACAAATTTAAAGGATTAGACTAATTTCCAGATAATTTGTGATTAAGATTAATCAAAGAAATTATAACAACAAAATGTTAAATAATATCCTACATCACTAACACACTCTTCTAATAATAAAAATCATAACTAGCATAATAGTGTGCAAGTTTTTGCCCTTGCATGGCAATAAATCCAGTTTTTATTGTGTTTGGCACTCAAATATTTTGGGAACCTTTCAACCTAGCCATTCACCCCATTGTGTTAAAAATAAATGCTGCTCATAGGTAAGACAAATCCAGCTTCTAATAAGATGCATTTGCAGCATAATTGCCCATCCATTGATTATATCTGCACAATATTGTGACTACATTGCATTGACCAAGTAAATTGGGTTCTCTAATTTTCAATACTGGTTTTTCTTTCTATTGAAATGTTTTTCGTGTGTTGTTATATTTTTTTTTATCCATCAATGGTTTTTTACATTCCTTTGGCTTCATCAGTCATACAGGGAATGTTCCTGGAGAAGATCATTTACAAAAGACCTGCATTGATATGAATGAACCAGACCACATACTATATCTTCATTGCTATGACATTTCAGAACAAATGATGATATGCAGAATTCCAGGTTTTTAATTGTTTCAAAATGGGCTGTGACCAATAAAAGTATGAGATTTGCTGGTCTAGGACTTTGAAGGCATCATCGAAAGGAGGACATGCCCATGCAACACTCATATTACAGCAGCGAGACAATTAAGCAAATTGTGGACTGTGTCTACAGATTTATCATTCCTATGCTGAAATAACTTTGCTCTGCCCCATCAATGAGGAATTAATAGTGGAGCAGATCCAGAGCAAATATAGTGGAAATAAAATGTTTTTGAAAATGATCTGAAGCACATTATTTTAAACATGCTTCTACACAATATATGTGTCTCCTGAGTCCCAAATGATTTTTGCTCTGAACTGTTTTAAAATTTCCACATTTCTCTTCTAAAAATGAGCTTTAAAGAAAAAGATTCAAGAAGTAAAAGTTTTTATGTTAACATTTAAATGTGACATTTGAAAATGATAAATTATAGATTCAAGTACCACTGAAAATTGAATAGCCCCATAGTAGGTTAATCGAAAATCAAAGTTCTGCAGTTTCTAAAATATTCTCATTATGAAAAAGTGAGACATTGTTAAAGATGCCAAATTTTCACGAGTCGTTTTTTTTTTTCAGTATTTTTTTAGTACATAAAGATTTTATAAAAAAAAGAAAATTTGTTGAAACTGATGAAAACTTAATCATTTTAGGAGAAGGTTGATATAACAGTAATTACGCATGTTTTAAATTTACAAATAAGCTATTTGCCACTGTTAAATATTCCAACTATAAATATTGTGATTATTGTTGAAAATCAAAACTAATAAGAACTGAAGTTAAATCTTAGTGTCATATTTTCATAAAAAGCATTGAGATTTGAATATGGCTTCCCATTAATATAAGATTATTCATATTTCAGTTGCACAGAATGTATGTGGTAAATTTTCTTATTTTTCAAATGATATAAAAGTGAAATTTATAACAGAACTAAAGAGCTTCTCTCAATTACATGCAATTGAAAATGTTGCCTAAATTTCATTATTTTGTAGAATTTTCAAAAGTGAGATATGCATTTAACAATGTTAAGGAAAATTATTAGTAAATTTTAGTCTTTGTTTCTATTCAAATGTTTCATGTTTTCTGTATATTTGAGTTAATTTTTAAATTTGGTTTTTTATTCTGTTGAATGCATAAAATACACATTTCTCATTTCATTTTTCAGCATTTATTTATGGGATTCTCTGCATTGCTTTGACATTTGTAGCTGAACAGTTAGGTGGAATTCTTCAAGCTTCATTGACTATCTTTAATGTTATAGGAGGTCCCACTCTTGGTCTGTTTTCTTTGGGCATGTTATTTCCAAAAGCTAACTCTAAGGTAAATGCTTTATTTTGTATTTTTCCTGTATTTTTATCACCATATAAATTTTAATATATGTACAGATTGTAAAATTTAATATTATGCAGAATAAAAGCTTTGCAAACACTGTCTTAAATGGATTGGAAAGATTTTGCTCTACAGCATATATCTGACAAAAGTGATTAGCAAGGATTTTTTGAAAGCAGGAGATACAGAGGAATTATCCAGAAAGTTACTTCCCTAGTAAAAATATTTAAATGTTTACCTATCTTCCTATTGCTTTTAACTCATCATTTGTCAGTTTTTGTTTTTGTTAAAACAGTTGTTCCACCATATATCTTTCAAACATGATGAACAGATTTAATGATTTATGTGTCAGATGAAAGTTTGTGAGATGCAGGAAGTATTATATAGGCTATAAAATATTTACCCTCTAAAAAGGGAAAATATGAAAACGATTGTTCTGCTATATCTTCAGCATGTAAGGGCCAAACATAACAGGCTATGCATTGTAACACTCCAAAGATTATTAACTTTTCAAGTTGGACCTTTTGTCTGATCCAAATTTATCAAAATTTTGGATAGCTTTATTAGGCGCCAGGCAATAATAACTTGCCAGTTGTTGAAATAGGGTTCGTTAGGCATTTGTCAAGCTTTACTTATCGAGTAAGAATTCAAAAAAGGATTGTCAAGTTTAATTAAAGTTTAAATCTAATCAAAAATTCAAATTAAATTGCTCAAGAGAAAAATAGCAAAAATTCAAAAGTTTCTAAAATAAGCAAAGTTTATTTCCAAAAAATTCAAAGACTCGCCAAATTCGATACAAAAGTTGGAGTACTATAACAACTCACATCTATCTAAAGTAACATCATCTCAACTTTCACTAACAGCACTACTAACCCCACTAACTGTCAATTCTGACTCCTACATCTCTACTAACTATACTGTTAATTTTATCTCTGACTCTGTGACCTAACATCACTTAGTTATAATATGCTGTGTGCAAATCCGGCATGTGTCTGTTGCACGCTGGGAAAATATTTGCATAATCTGACGATCATGCTAGCTATGACACAAGAGGAATCGTGTCCTACACGCACACATTAGTGGCTGACAATCAAAAGGTTGGAGTTGCACATGCCCAACTTCTTTGGCTCAGAAACGAGAATTGTGAAAAATTAAAAAATAATAATAATAATCCCCAAAATGATAAATATAATGTAAATAAAGCAAAACTGTTTAAGTAAAAGTGAATGAGTGGACCATCACAGCATCAAATGAAAGCTTGCAACATTGGAAGTGTGGCAAGTTATAAACAATTCCTCCCATTCATTCTTCCCCTTTAAAGGTGAAAATATGTAAAAAATTTATTATTATTATTTAAAAAAAGGAAGAAGGTACTTCCCTGCACAAAGGATGGAGGTAACCTAGCAGCTATATTAGGATTGTCCTGGTTTCTCATAAGAACATATGAACACTTAAACAAAGACATGCACGCTGACCTTAGTAGTCAGGTACACTAACAACTAATCCAGATACAGTTACATATCTCTGAAATGTGAGGACTGAACATAACAAGTTCTATGTCAAATAAAAGCTTATGATGTGAAGAGTGGTGTGGGCTATAAAAATTAACATTCCCTTGCTTTCTTCCCCCTACAAAAAAAGGAAATGCGAGAGTCCATATAGTAAATGCCATTAAAATGTGATCTGATAGAATGCAATTCTGCTTATAATGCGATGCAAGCATGGCTCCTTTTTTTGTCATATGATACATAATTTGTCACTCAAGAACTACATATTAGATTCCTTGTGTAGTTTTGTGCACACATGGGCGATATCTTACAGTTAAAATGTATGATTGAAATGGTTAAAAAGAAACAAAGGCAAGCAATAAAAGTCGACCCTTGTTAGGTTTTATTGAAAAATGACAGACTAGAAAACTAATACACTTGTATGCATCCTAATTTGTGTTCACCTGTTCGGAAATCTGGAAATGTCTGTAACTCTGTATGTAGTTACCTGTACTTCACAATTAAAGAGATTTGAGTGTATTATTATTGTTTTGCTTTCTCTTGAATTTTCATTCAACAGTTTGTCAATTTAAAAGCATGAATGTAACTACCATAGAACCATGTGGAACCATGTGGAAAGCTAAAAATGGTAACAAAATGTGTGTGTTTATCATACAAACTTTATTATTGGTTTTAAATACTTTATTGTATTTCAAGACATGATTGAAATAATGCAATATGTCATATTAATTAAATTTTTCATGTAATAATGTTTATTTGATTTTTTCTACTTTCCGTGAATCCTTCTATTACAATTTATAGCATGCAAAAAAGTGGCAAAGACAAGTTAATATAGTTGGCTGATGTTTGAAGTTTGAATGGCGAAAAATGTTTTGAATTTTTGCTAACGCGATCCTGCTTATATCGCGATGCAATTCTTTGGACTCCGAGCATCATGTTGTAATGTTATTTATCTGTATATCTTTTGAATGTGAAGGCTCACAGTTACAAATTAGGAGTCAAATGGAAACTCGTGAGAGTCGTCGTATGCTTCTTCAAATTAGGTCCCCCCTCCCAAAAGGAATTAAATTTTATGGGGTTGACCTTAATGAATTATATTTCAAATTAGATCTTATGATGTCTACAATGTTGTTAGCTACCTCAAACATTATCCCTCTCCCAAAAACAGGGAAGGGAAAATGTGATTGATGTTTATGGGTCATACATCAAATGAAAGTTTCTGAAGATAGGTGTTTTTAGTGCCAAAAAAAATATGTTAAAAATTAAAAAAAAAATACCACATTTCCTATATATATACACTAAAAAGTAGGGGGGGGGAAACAAGTATATGGATGGTGCAATCAGTCACTGAATTCATATTCACTTCAAAGGAAGATAGGACTCTGATTTTACTACTCAACAAAATTGCTGGTGCACACATGGTCTTACTAGAAATATTTTCTTGTTCTACACCTTGCCCAAAGGAAAAGAGTAAACAATAAATAAAACCTAGTTTAAAACCACAGTTTATAGGGGCTATGATCCACAAAATATACTCCATTTTTCTGCACACATATACAGGGATTTATCAAAATAATGGAACACCAACATTGACTGGCAATGTGCCATATGCATATCACAGGGATGACATCATCTGCAGTGTGAAGTATATAAAGGGGAGAAGTACAATGTCAGCTATCACATAGAAGTGCCACAAACGCAGGTGAAACCACTGTTATGGCATAATTTTGACAATGTCAGATCTCAGTGACTTCCAAAAAGGCATGATCATTGGTGTATATTTTGCATGTGCTTCTGTAACCAGAATGGCAGAAATAGTAGGTGGTAACATGAGGAACTGTATTGAAGATTATGACTACCTATCAAAAGGACAGGGCATTGCCTCAAACATGCAAATTGTGGACACCATATGAAGTTGTCAGATAGGGTTAGGCAAATGTTGGCACAGATTGTACAATGGAAGCACCAAGACCACGGCATCACAAATAGCAGCAGAGTTGAACACCAGTCAGAATGATCCCATTTCCGTCATAACAGTTCATCGGGAACTTCATCATGCTGGTATTTATGACCGTTCTGCAAACTATGAACCTCTGATTACCAACATCAATGCAACAAAACATGTAAGGTGGTGCAAAGAACATAAAAAATGGGATGCTAAAGACTGACAATGTACCATCTGGTCTGATGAATCATGCTACACATTGTTTCCCACCACTGTTAGAGTGTATGTCTGGCTAAAACCTGCAGAATTGTACCACCCTGACTATTTGGTTCCAACTGTGAAGCATGGAGGTGGATCCCTGATGCTGTGGGGTGCCATATCATAACATTCCTTAGGGCCATTAGTTATTCTGCAGGATCGTGTCACATCCTCAATGTACGAATCCATTCTCGGGGACCACCTGCACCCAATGTTGCAGGCATTGTTCCCTAATGACTGTCTCTGGTTTCAAGTGGATAATGACCTGTGCATTGTGTGAAACGTGTCAAGTTGTGGTTTGTAGAGCATGAAGATAAGGTACAGCAGCTTCCCTGGCCACCTCAATCTCCAGACCTCGATATTATTAAACATTTGTTGGAATATCTGGAGCGCAAGTTCAGATCACTTTCCACCTCCAGCATCACTGGCCCAGTTATGCCATATTTTATAGGAAGAATGGTCCTACATTCCATTACTGTATATGCATGACTTGTATAAGTCTATTCCATGTTGAATTGCATCTGTTCTGAATGCAAGAGGTGGGCCTACAGCGTATTAGTAAAATGTTCTCCACAAACAGTACATGTTCCCTTATTTTGATAAACCCCTGTAGATTACTTTTATTAAACATACATGTGTAGAGTTAATAAGCAGTAGAAACATAATGTGCAGTTCATGTGCATAGAACAATCAGTACCAATTTTGTGACAGATTTTATTCTTGTGGAATGAAATCAACACCACCTTTGTAATATCCATGTACATCTTCTGTATTCTTATCCAACTGTCTTCTGTATTGTTATGAAAGAATGAATGAAATTATGAAGGGGAAAAATAAGTGCCTTTGTCAAGAAAATGAAAAAGCAAATTAACAAAATAGCAACATTTTTGTTACCCCCCCCCCCCCTTTTTTTTTTTGCCTGTTATATTGTAAAAATTATAATCAAGACATCTTTCTATTATTTTGACATGGTTTCTATGGGAAATTTTGTAGTTGAAAATCACATTGTTTTCACTATGCTACTTACACTTCAGCAGCACCAGAAAAAAAAATTATGCTCCTACTGAAACGTTTTCTCTCTCTTCCTTGTTTGCATATTATCTAATGCGGTAATTTTAAAACTTTTCCAGCCAGTCATTGGACCTTTACCATTTTATGGGATATTTTTATGCCTCTCCTTCCCTCCTCCCACTACCACTGACAGAATTTGTTCCACACATTCCTTTACCTTTTTTTACAATTTGATTTCCTTTACCTTTTTATATCCATGTACATCTTCTTTATTCTTATCCAACTGTCTTCTGTATTGTTATGAAAGAATGAATGAAATTATGAAGGGGAAAAATAAGAGCCTTTGTCAAGAAAAATGAAAAAGCAAATTAGCAAAATAGCAACATTTTTGTTACCCCCTCCCCCTTTTTTTTGCCTGTTATATTGTAAAAATTATACTTGATTAAGTATAATTGTAACTTGATTTGAGATAAGAATATTCTTCCAACAAAAGACAATAATATAAAGTTCAGCACCAGAAAGTTTGATAAATTAAGGAATGGATGGGAAAGCTGATGGTGATGGCAAAATACTCTTGGAGTGGCCCTAAGGCACAGAAGCCCCAGGAAAGGCTCAACCACCAGGAGGATGGTTATTTCACTCATGTGACAATATTTAATTATATTAAATATAGTTCATCAAAGCTTTATGATGCACTTCCAAGCTTCTCAGCTGCTCTGGAAGTCACAACCCACATTTTCAGACCCTCTGTTTTAAATAATCAGGATTATATTTTTGAGTTTTTCCATGTTGCATATTTTCTTTTACTATGGCTTTTCTTACCTCAAGTTTGATAATGTAGATGGCCCTGGTAAAGTTTAAAGTGATATTGGTAATACTTATGTTGGTTCTGTGATCTTGTGCTTCCTGACTTAAGATTCATGGCTTCCTAGGGGGCTGGAAATTCACAGTTTGTGAAGCACTGGTCTAAAAAATCTTGAATTCTTACAAGTTCAGGCTTAATTTTTTTTAGAAGCTAAAAATTAAATAGCGACAGAAACTAGCTTTATTACTTGCATGAGATGAAATCCACACTAGATGTGAAACATTATATGCACAGAAGAAAAAAGTGGGTAAGTAGATTATTTTCCTCTGTGGATGATTGGGAGAGAGATTCTACAAAAGTATTGAGCATTTTGAAAAATTAAAAAGTTTTTATTAAAACTAATGGAAGGAAAACAATGAGATAATTTTTCATGCCAGCATGAGTATTGGTTACATAAAACTATGTTTTGATGAGAGGTCCAATTTACTCATCAATAATTGATGGATTTTCATACCACAATATATATTGAGATGCTACTGATTGGTGATTTCACTGAGACTACCACTTAAGGTGTTTATTGTTTAAAGTTGTATGATGTGCAAGGTCAGGTTGCAATAAATATATTTGTCTCAAATTATTTGTAAAAAACTTTAACTCTTGTAATATTATGATAATCTTCCAGTTCTAGTTTGAAAATGCTTTTTTTAGTAAAACGTTTTTCCATAATCGCTGTTTTGAATGGGTCATATCTTTAGATTCTCTTTTAATGTTATTAATAACAAAAAGAAAAATCAAACCTGTTTATGTAACTGAAATTTCATTTGCCTTATCAGGGTGTTTCTGTTAGACCTCACATGATAAAATTGTAACATAACTAAACATGTGATTTTTATTATCTATGTTATTCTGCTATGTTAAATTCTGTTGCATATTATTTTAATTCACTGTTTGTTTTTTCATCCTAGGGTGCTTTAATTGGTTTTTTGATGGCCTTGGTTATTTGTTTCTGGGTGGGATTTGGAAGCATAGCTGCTAATATTAAAAATCCAGGTCTTCCACGTTCCACTGAAGGTTGTCCTAGTAACAATACATCAGATATTGAGGAATATATATTTATGAAATTGAACAATTCAGATATTATGTTCATGAATGATACAGTTTCAAGTGAGGAAACCAATGAACATCCAAAGTAAGCATTGTGATGATGTTTGTTGTTACTCTTTTTCTATAATTAAAGCATGTTAATTTTTTTATTTTGTATATTTTGTCAACCCTTGTTGAATACAATATATTTTCTGTACATTAATATTAGATACTACTGTTTTCAGCACTGATACATGCTAAACACAAGATGGAAATTATTTTATTATAACTATTCATGTAGGAAATTACGACATTATAAATCATTTTTTCATTATCATTGCTATGGAACATATTTGTAACCTAGGCAGAAATGATTTCCTTGAAAGGTGTGCCAACTGACAAAAGTTTCTATTTCATCTGTTAGTCTTACAAACTTTTAAACTATTTGGGGAATCTTATACATCAGTGTCTATAGAAATATTTATAATATTTATATTTAAACATTGAACGAGTAATAAATTGCTAAAACTTAATTCATGATCTGAATAGACTATTTTTTTGTTTCTCTGTAAAATTGACACTTTATGAATGTTAGTTCTTTGAAGAACTTTCATCACTGCTATTTATATGTCTTCTCACATTATTTGTTAACTTTTTTTTTTGTACATGTGCAGACAAGTATTTCTTCTCTACAAATTATCATACATGTGGCATGCTGGGTTTGGCTGGCTTATAGCTTTCATTGTTGGCATCCTTGTAAGCTTAATAACAGGTAAGTTAAAGTGTTTACAACTTGCTTAAATATATTACAAATGTCAAAAATATACATTTCTATATCTTTCTTTTTAAGGTAAAAAATTAGTTTTGAAAATTTTTGGTAGTTTTTTTAATATATTTAAATTGAAATTTTTTACATCACTTTAGAAATATAGTTAGCAACGTGTTTTTGTTTAGGGAAAAATCGCCAATACATATTAGTTCACACTTCCACTTCATTAATATTAAGCATGCATGTATACTGGGTACATGACAATGAATATCTAATTCTGTGAAACTAGCATTTCTTTAAAAAAAACCTATAACTTGAAACTATAACTGCAGATGACACATCATGAAATAATTTTCCAGATGACTCAGTCTTAGATGAACACTGTAGCCACAATGTGTCCTTCATTTTCTTGTGTATATATAGTTGTGTTTGTATTCTTAAGTATGTGCATCATATATAAATGTTATTGTTTGGTTGTTTTATCTCTGAGTGACTTTTTTGTGTATACAATGGACTAAAATGGCCAGGTCATAAATACTCAAGGGCTCACAGCTGGGTAGGGGGATGGGAACCAACGACATGTTAATCCTCTTCAGTGGTGACTTAAAAATAGCTATACAATTCTTCTAGAGCAGTTTATTTTTAATAAAAAATTACAATCAGTTTACAATTTAAGGTTGTTTTTTTTTATTTCCATTGGAATTTCTTCCATTTAAAGTGATAATAAAAAAAATAATTTTAGTTTTAGTGGTTTGTTTATGAATTTAAAAATATGAAAAAATAATAAATCTTGATATTTTCATTTGATGTAATACACTCAAAACACCCATTTTGGGTATAGTGAAATATTTCCACATTTCTTACATTCCTATCTCATTTCCTTTCATCCTGGACAGATACGACACACTGTGCTTGGAAACTTCTTTGCATTCACTGGGATATGTGTTGAGAAGTGTCTTTCTGTAAGATGAGCAGATAGATCAATTTTTGATAGTCTTCCTATCTTGAAGGATTTCCTTTCCACCATGCACTTCTCTAAAAAAAACTCCATGGATCACCTTGTGTTGAAAATGTAAAACACTGGATTTTTGCCCACCACTTTTTTCATATACTATATGTGAATTCACAATTGCTTTATCTGTTAGGTAAAAGAACAATTTTCTGTACCACCTGACATTTTTTCTGAGGCACTTGTATGTTTTTATTCTCTGATCCACTCTGTCCACTCCCCATGTTTAAATTGCATTCAATGATTGCATGTGGTTTCTTGCTCACGTCTTTTGGCTTTTGGTCAATTTTGCTTATGTCACTCGTTCCTCTGTGGATAGCATTGATACATCCTTTTTATCGTGCCATTTTATTGCAGATAAATGTCCTGATGTGTAGTAAAAGACATCTCCTTTCTTTTGTAGTCAGCAGTTGTTTGGCATTTCCTTCCTTTGTAGATTTACTGTCCTACCTGTTCCAAGTCCATGATGTTGCAGCTCCTGAAATAAGGCAGGACTTGAAAACCACCTGTCCATGAAAACAATGTATCCTTTTTCTGCTTGTTCTGGAGATAGCACAAGTTTTGTCACCCATTCATGGCTTACTGGTGTTTGGGAAGTACCCTCTCTCTCTTCACCTTTGCCAGTATAAATAAAACATCCCAGGCATAATCTATTTTTGCTTTACAGACAAACCTGGCTCTCTTTAGCAAAATATATTGCTTTATGATTAGTCTTCCTTTGAAGAGTATAAGGCTTTTATCTACAGATATTTCATGCTCTGACATTTAGGTTCCTCTAAATAAAGTACGCAATGTTTCCAAAAGTGGTCTGATTTTTTTAAGATGGTCAGTTACAAAATGCAGATATAAGAACAGCAATTGAAATCGTTTTAGAGGCATAGTTTCATAGACTAAGTTGAGTACGTTGACTATTTCAGTCTTGAATATGCAGTTTCTTATCCAATAGAACTTCAATTCTGGTTTGACCATTATTAAAATGAGAGCAATAAATATTCTCATCTCATCTGAACACATATCCTTCCACAATCTAATTCTTGCCTTTAAACCTAATTCAGATGCTATAGCATTGTGTAGGAATCTATTTGTTTCAATAATGATACTTTCCACAAAGTTATCAGGAAAAAAATGGAAACATTGCAATTGGAAAACATTTGAAGAAAGAAGTATATGAACACCTGCTTCACCAGAAAATGAAGGCTTCACACAAACATTCATGTCTATTTGATTATTTTCCCACTTAGTACATTAAAAATGGCAATCAATTGTCACATCCATAGACTGTGATGATATATCCGTGCTGGATGGATGTGTCAGAAATTTCCATATCATTGATTTCATCTTTGGAGCCACTGCTATTACTGGCCCAAAAATCATGGTCTGAACTAAAAAATCTCTTACTAATTCATGTCCACCATCAATCTCTAAAAATGCAGGAATTGCCTTTCATACACACTTTCTTTTCTCTCTGCCATTTTGTATAAACTTAAGTTGTGGTTAGTGTGTTGCCATATGAAAAAAAAAATCAAACTTCACAAATATACCATAAAACACACAGGAAATGACTCCATAAGGTCATCTTCTGCAAAGTGTAATAACTATCTATAAACTTATAGAAAGAACCAGAAAATATTTCAGGATATAATGCTTTGAACACTATGCTGGGCATGGGGCTGTTCCTGGCCAAGATATCATAACTTGGGCCAGAATGACAGTCATGGAACTGTTCAGGGCATACCACTATAGGGGTTAATAGATAGAAGCCTATTATCAATGTCATCTAGCAAGTTCTTTAATGTACAGTGAGTATGGCTCTCTTCCATATAGGGCATGGCTTAACATCCCATATGGTGGATGGTAGCTTTTTCAAACTTACCTGCATCCCTTCTGGCACCAAAGGCAGTGTAGCTTTAGCAGAGCTAAATCTCAATGCTGGTACAGTTGGAACTCAAACCTGGGAACATCAGATTACAAGCCGAGAGTGACTGAGTAAATCCTCACCTCATCATATACAACAATTAGCCAAAACATTAAAACCACCTACCTAATATGATGTAGGTGCTCCTCTTGCTGTCAAAAGGAGCTCTCACCTGATGAGGCATAGATTCAATGAGATGTTGGTAGGTGTTGCTTGATATTTACCAAGACTGCAACAGAAGATCCCACAGTTCCTGTAAATTGCATGGTTAGGGTGATGCTGCTCGTACCTGTTTCTCCAACTTAAATCACAAATGCTCGATAGGATTCATGTCCAGCGAATTTGGGGGCCATGGCAATAAATGGAATTCCTCATCATGTTCTAGGAACCATTCCTGAACCTTCTTCGCAGTGTGACATGGGGCATTGTCTTGTTGAAAGACACCATCTCTGCCAGGGAATACAATCATAAAGGGGTCAGCCATGATAGGTAGGTGACAGCTGTCAGAGTTTGCTCTACAGAGATAATTGGTCCAAATGTTCCCCAAGAAAATATTGCCCAGACCATCATATTCCAGCCGCTTTGTGCATCCAGGTGAGAAGGCTTCCGTGGATAAACATCATACACGAGCTCGTCCGTCCACATGGTGTAACAGAAAATGGGATTCGTCTGGCCATGCGACCCTCTTCCAGTCTTCTCTGCACCAATATCAATGATTATGTGCCCACTGCAAGCATTGACGATGGTGAACAGCTGTGAACATAGGCACACGAATGGATCTGTGGCTGCAGAGACCCATATCCAAGAGCTTATGATGAACCATGTGTTTGGACACATTAGGCCCTTTACTACAATTCAAATTATGGGTAATGTCATACACAGTAGCCCTCCTGTTGCTGCAGACAAGATGAGATAGCCTGCACTGACCTCTGGCATCAATGAGGCATGGCTGGCCCACACCTTGTCGACTGCTCGAAGTGTCACCTGTTTCGGACCATCTTTGATAAGTACTAAACTACATAGCATGAGCAGCCTACTGGCGTCGCTGTTTTCGAGATGCTCTTACCAAGGCATTTTGCCATAACTATCTGGCCTTTCTCAAAATCAGATCAATCCTTTGCTTTTCCCATGTTGAGGTGAAATGAAATACTGCTTGCGTGAGCTCTGGCCCAGGTATTATATATATATCATTCACAACCTTGACATGCGAGCTTCTTTGCATGATGCAGAGGTGGTTTTAATGTATTGGCTGATCGGTGTTTATATATATATATGTACATATGTCACCACTATAGTGTGCTGCTGACAAAACCAAACCCCATTGTACTTATGTTCATAATGTGTCAACACACACATCATACTCCTCAAGTAGTCGTGCAGTTTAGTTTTCCATATACGTCATTCTTAGCTACTGCTGTTGCATTTTGCCCTGCATGCTAACTTAAAAAAAAGTTCTGTTTGACACTGTCCACCCAGTACATTCTAGGTCTTTTTTTTGTCTGAGACCTTTAAGTACACTGTTCATAACTATTTTTGTAGCATGCCCAAACCTTATTTTCTTACATTAAATCAGAAATGAGTGAGGGGGAGGAATTAATATTAATAACTCACAATTGCCTGCTATTTCTTACTAAAAATTCTAAAAGTGGAGAAATTACACGCAGCCTACAACCAATGTGTGACTTGCATAAGCTTTCTAACAACTGGTTTAATTCACATAGTATGTTGTTTTGAAATCAGTGCAACCATACTTAGCAAAACATTTTTCTGATAATTTGTTTCCTTTCAGCATTTTTTTTTAGTTCATGCTACTTTGGTGACACATTTTCTGTAAAACTATTGTAAAGAAAAAGCAAAATTTCTTCCCATTTCTTATTTTCTTTTGGGTAGTCTTATTTCATGAATAGGGCTAACCCATAAGATATTAATTTTAAAAGTGAATAGTTGCAATGTAAAAGGGTTAATTTGACATTGAATAACAATATTTTGATCTGCAACAGCTTTGCAAAATACCTGTTTTTAATTCACCATTACAGCTGCAACCAGTTGGCATACCTAATGTGAACATATGTAGTACAGTTCTTGAAATATTTTTTAAATTATGGTACCCATTATCAAAGGAACTTCATTGCATTTAGAATTAAATTCTTATGCTTATAAGAAGAGTATTATTTAAGCTTTGTTACTGAAAAGTTCTAGTATCTGTTGAAAAGGAAATATACTTATATTGCAGAATGCATAAATTAAGGCATCAACAACATTTGTAAGACATTCATCATTTTCAGTAGGTAATAAAGTTTTTGTTTTATTTGAAAAAGTTCAACTTGATAGGTTTTAGTCATCAGGGCCCTCAGTACAGTTCCAACTAAGATAAAAATGCTAAAATATCATAGTAAAACATTTTCCTATAATGTTGATGTCCCAACTCATTATAAGCATAGAAGATGCTACTAAATGAGCATCCTCCACTTAAAATTGTTCAGAAACTCGCTTTAAGGCTAAACAAGGAAAATTAGATTTTGTGCTTGTTGACAGGAACTTAACATTTCATAGTAGTAGAAAAGCAAACATTTATTACCAGCAGAAATAGAATTATAATACAAGAAACTGAAGATGATACCATAATTTAATAGAAAATAGTCAACCATTACTATTCAGATATTATCTACAAAAGTGTTTAACCCCATAATCTTCATAGTTTAAGAAGCTATCACAAGATCATTCAAGTTAAATATAATTACTGTCAATATTATCAATTTTGCCTTTTGTTATAGAAGCAAAAGTGCTTTTATGATTCAAAATAGTAGCCTCTTTTATGATTAACTTTCTAAAACATGATTCAACAACATTTCATGAACAAGAATGCATGATTCATGTGAAGAAAAAGAGTTGCACATTTTCAAAATCAAACACTAGTCAACTTAAGCCTAGTGTTTGATTTTTAAAATGTGAAACTCTTTTTCTTTAAGTTTTCAATATTAACAATTTTCTTAGCAGAGTGCAAACACTTCTTTTTTGGTTAAATTGAATTATATTTGCATATGTGAGGGATTTTTTTTTCTTAAATACTTTTGTATTTTGTAGATTTAAAACATTATTTTGAATTGTTATTCAAGGTAAGACCGTCCCGTGGCCGAGTGGTTAGCGCGCTTGGCTACTGATCTACGGGACCTGTGTTCGAACCCCGGGTAAGGCATGGATGTTCATGTTGTTTTCTGCTGAGGTCCTGCCATCCTCTCAGATCTTCTACTGTGGCATATAAACTGACAGGCTCCTGTCAGACCTCTGTGCCAATCAGTTGCTTGAGGGGGTATTTATTTATTTATTATTTATTCAAGGTAAACAGTCTTTTTCAGTTCATAGAATAGTCATATTAATATTTTAATATGTTGCTAACCATGAAAATGGTCTTTTCTACATATATGTGGGATTCAAACATTCATTTGTTGGTTATGTGCTATTGATTTTATCTCTTGTTCTAAGATAACAGTCATCATAACTTATTTCAGTTTATGAATGGTCACTTCCTTGTTTTACCATGTAGAAATCACTGTGTACTTTTTTCCAATGCATAACTGTCATTGAGTCTTACCTAAAATTGTAAAACAATTAGCACTTAACTAAAAGAATTCAATGTTTGAATACCAGACAGGATGTATTCTTTCTAAATGAATAATTCAGTTCAACAGCATCAGTATGAAAAATGAATATCAATTATAGGAGGAAACTGTAATACCAGTCCTCTGCTACTAAGTCCACTGGTAACTTGTTACAGAAATAAAGAGAGCACTACTCTTGAGGTCAGTATTTTTATAGTAATAAAACTTACTTTTGTCTTTTATGTAAAAGCCTGTTGTCCTTTATCATAAAATAATAATAGAACCTCACAGAGCAGATTCCTAGCTTTATGTTTATGTTACTCTTTTAACACAGGAGTAGGCATGCTTTTTTACCACATTCTTGGATGTGTTTGGTCTTTTGGATATTTCTGATTGAAAATTAAGGCTCTTTAAAATATTTCCCAGAAATAACTGTAAAGCTTTTTTCTTTCATAATTCTGTGCTTTATTTTTTGATAGAATGAACAAATATATGCTTATAAGCTCACTGGACAAAAAATTAGTCACCCCTGGCTGAATGTCACCTAATAGCGCATAACACCTCTGTGCGACTGAAGAACAGCCGAAATTTTGTCTGGCATGGATGCCACCAGTGTGTGGATGTAGCGCACATCAATATTCATCCACTCTTCCAGCAGCAAATGCCGCAGTTCAGCCAGATTGGCTGGATGGTTGGGACGGCGCTTCTCTCGTTGCCCCAAATAGTCCCACAAGTTTTCAACGGGATTCAAATCTGGGGATTTGGTATGCCAGTACAGATGTTCGAAGGCTTCAGAATGCTCATCGTGGCCAATCCGACACACTTCGAGCCCTGTGCACGCGACAATTGTCATCTTGGAAGACTGGGGTATCCTTCTGGTGTTCACTGTGGAGATGCTGTACAAAAGGCAACATGTGGTCATCCAGTAGCTCCATATAGCCTTTCTGGTTCAAGTGTGACGTCACCGCAACCAAAGGACCCAATTTCTCATACGTGAAACACCCCCAGAATATCACAGAGCCTTCTCCAGATTGAACAGAACCTTGCATACAGTCCGCATGAAAGGCTTCATGCTGCTTATGATGTACCCATCGCCTCGCATCATTCCAGTACAAGCAAAAATGTGACTCATCCGACCAGATCACATGCTGCCAAGAGTCAACAGTCCAGTCTTTGTGGTACCGCACCCACTGTATCCATACAACCTTGTGCAGAGCTGTTAACATGGGTCTCTTCCACGGTACTCTGCTCCAGATATCCATGGTATGCAGTTCCCTTCGGAGTGTTCATTCGGAAACAGCTTATTGTAGAATTGCATTGACTGACTGGAGCAATTCCTACCTCGTTGCAAAACAGTTTGCCGTAACAATGTGTGACACACTGCAGTGGTCTCTATTGGTGAGCACAGACTTTCTGTCACAGTTCTGATGACAATTAGTGGCGCACTGTGATGTACGCCACTGCTGGAAGACCCTTTGGAAAGTATGTTTCAACACACCTGCAAAGGCAGCAACTTCTTGTACACTATGCCTTTGGGTCGGCCAAATGCAATGACACCTTTTTGCCACTCTTTCACAACTTTGGCGTAACCCATGTTTCACAGAGTGACTAACACACACGTGGCACACAACCACTTCTTCTTACTGTATGAACCCCATAGCACACAGCACAGCTATTTGTAGATGCATTTATTACTGATGTGTCCTCTGTTGCTATCAAACAGATGTAACCCTCTTACAGTGGGAGATGACTAATGTTTTTCCGGTGAGCTTATTTCAGTTGTCAGTTTTTGAAAGAATGCAAAACATATTTTTATTTCAGTAATGAAGTAAAAATACATTAAGAAGTTAGTAATTTTTTTTTACATATATGCTTTTGGAATATTTAATATGACCTTAACATCCATAATTTATCAAAACATTTTGAATGCTCATCTTTGAATCACATAGGAAGCAATGGGAAAAAGTAAAGCAAAATATTTCGAAACAACTAATGTCAATAATGCACCCTGTGATTCAAAGGATTAGCCATAATATTGCTATACTGCCAAAACAATTGGTTGTTGAAATGGATAACTCTTTTTTTTCCATGTATGATAACAGAGTCAGTCAGATGGGTTCACACAGGCAGATACCAAAGAATTCATTTGTGGCAATTCAAATTATAAAAAATATGAACCAAAGGACATCCACTTCCAGGTTAAATCCAATTTTCATTTTCACTGTGATAAAAGCTAAGGCTTTTTTTTATCCCAAAAAAGATCCAGAATTTTTTTTTTAATTATTTTAGTTTTAATACACATTTCAAGTAAAATAATGCTTTAGAGAGTCAACCCTAGGAAATAAAAGCAAAAAGGTCAGTATTGCTTAACCTATTGTACTAATTTACATAGTATAGTCATGTTCTTGCCTCTGTACATTGAAATGATAAAAGTTTCAAATCAAAAGATACAATGTATTTTTACATTGTTCATTTGATGTTGTCAGGCAGTTGGTAGTTAGTGCTGCTGGCTTTTTTTTTTTAGTTTGTCCCCTGGCAGTGCCTTACAGTATTAATATGGTAATTTTGGAGTAGTTAGTTCCATGCTGCAGGTGAGGTGGTTAAGTCAGTATTGTAAAGTCTTTCTTTATATAGATTAATAATTATGTTTTCCATATAATTTAATTGGTATCTAGTGGGTGGGTTGTTGGGTTGGGTTGTTTTACCTCCGAGCAGCACTTTTTTTGCACACCATGGGCTAAATGGCCAGGTCACGTGGATCCCAAAGGCTCAGAGAAGATTGGGGGAGGGGACCCATTGGAATGGGGCGGGGGTGGCTCAGTCGGTAGTGTACCAGGCTCGTAATCTGTAGTTCCCAGGTTCGAGTCCCAGCTGGGTCAGCGTTGAGATTTATCTCCGCAAAATTCCCCGCCCCGCCCACGGTCAGTAGGGGACACCGATGGGCTTGGAAAGGCTGCTGTCCGTCGGATGGGACGTTAGACCGTGGCCCCGTGTGTGGGAGAGCCATACCCTGTGCACGTTAAAGAACACGCTGGATGGCCTTGATGGGAGGCTACCATCTGTCTCCCAACAGCTGTTCCAGTGGGTCCCCTCCCCCAACCTTCTCTGAGCCTTCGGGGTCCATGTGACCTGGCCATTTAGCCCATGGTGTGTAAAAAAGTGCCACTCAGAGGTAAAACAACCCAACCCATTGGAACAGCTGTTGGGAGGCAGATGTTAACCTTCCGTCAAGGTCATCCAATGTGTTCTTTAATGTGCACAGGGTATGGCTCTCCTGCACATGTGGCCATGACTTAACGTCTCATCCGACGGACAGCGGCCTTTCCAAGCCCATCGGTGTCCCCTACTGACCGTGGGTAGGGTGGGGAGTTTTGCGTAGATAAATCTCAATGCTGACCCAGCTGGAACTTGAACCTGGGAACTACAGATTACGAGCCTGGCACTCTACTGACTGAGCCATCCCCACCCCATCTAGTGGGTGATGAAGCTATGATTTTGTTTTGTAATTTACTAATAGGTAATTAATGTTGGAAATTAATTGTGTTAAAGCAGTATGCCCTTTGTTTTTTCTATCTGCGTCATGCTCCAAGGTACGATCTTCTATTGTCCTATGTGTCCTTCCTGCATATTGATTTTTAGTTAATATTTTCAATGGATCATTTATTATTATTGAGTAGGGGCGGGGGTGGTTCAGTCGGTAGCGTGCCAGGCTCGCAATCTGTGTTCCCAGGTTCGAGTCCCAGCTGGGTCAGCGTTGAGATTTATCTCTGCAAAATTCCCCGCCCTGCCCACGGTCAGTAGGGGACACCGATGGGCTTGGAAAGGCCACCGTCCGTCGGATGGGATGTTAAGCCGTGGACCCGTGTGCAGGAGAGCCATACCCTGTGCACGTTAAAGAACATGTTGGATGGCCTTGACGGGAGGCTACCATCTGTCTCCCAACAGCTGTTCCCGTGGGTCCCCTCCCCCAACCTTCTCTGAACCTTCGGGGTCCATGTGACCTGGCCATTTAGCCCATGGTGTGCAAAAAAGTGCCACTCAGAGGTAAAACAACCCAACCCAAATTATTGAGTATATGCCCCCTGAGGAGTGAGCTATATCTCTGTCATTGATTGTTAACAATTTAATAGTGTTAGTCATTATATTAGGTTTTTTGTACTGTAAGGTTTCAAAACATTACTGAGCTCTTGGGAAAAATCCAGCTTTATATGGAAAGCTTATAATATACTTAGCCTGTGTAGGATTGCTATTTTGGGCTGGAGATATTTGCACTTCTGCATTATAATTAAATTTAGTACATTTCTGAATTTTATTTATAAATTCTTTTTTCATACCCATCTAGTTTACCAATGTCATAAATAAATTTTATTTCCTTATTTAGCAGCTATGCTGATGAGCAATATCTGTAAGCTTTTAAAAAGAAAGGAGTTGGGTAGCTCAGTTGGTAGCATATCAGACTCGCAATCTGCAGTTCCCATGTTCGAGTCCCACCTAGGCCAGTGCTGAGATTTATCTTTGCAAAACTCCCTGTCCTGCTCTCAATCAGTAGGGGACATTAATGGGCTTGGAAAGCTCTGAGCCCTTAGGGTCCTTGTGACCTGGGCATTTATCCCATTGTGTGCAAATAAGTAACACTCAGAGGTAAAACATCACAAGGTTTTAGAGAGTAGGTATTAAAAGCAGCTTTCATATATATTATTGGTTATGTTAGTGGGTTTCCTATATTCTGTAGTGTGGCACCTGGTTTACTGTAGTTCCCAGGTTCGAGTCCCAGCTGGGTCAGCGTCGAGATTTATCTCCGCAAAATTCCCCGCCCTGCCCACGGTCAGTAGGGGACACCGATGGGCTTGGAAAGGCCGCCGTCCGTCAGATGGGACGTTAAGCCGTGGCCCCGTGTGCGGGAGAGCAATACCCTGTGCACGTTAAAGAACACGCTGGATGGCCTTGATGGGAGGCTACCATCTGTCTCCCAACAGCTGTTCCAGTGGGTCCCCTCCCCCAACCTTCTCTGAGCCTTCGGGGTCCATGTGACCTGGCCATTTAGCCCATGGTGTGCAAAAAAGTGCCGCTCAGAGGTAAAACATCCCAACATCCCATCCCTGGTTTACTGGTTGGCTATGAGTATATCGAGATATGGTAACCTACCCTGGAACTCAGCTTCATGTGTAAATTGAATGGAGGGCATAATACTATCAACTTTTACAAGTGTAAGTTTGTTTTTTTTTTTTTCTGTAAAAAAATGCAACTTAACTTCTGAGCCTCATTATGAAGCAATGAATAAAATAGTTTGCATTACATACTAAAAGAAAGAACATTTAATTCTGAGCAAAAAATATGAAAATTAAAAATGAAAAAAAATGCTAGGTAAGCATAAAAATATATGTTGCAAGTTCATTTGTAGTGATTTGTAAAAACTGATAATCAGTTTCCAACACTTAAAAGGTTAAAAGTAGTAACTAAATTATTAAGTTCATCAATATCATAATTCCAAAATAATAATATATCATTTTTATAATGTACATAATCTCATATCTAAGCTAATGATAGCTAAGACTTTGGATATTCAAGAAGTATGATGAAGTACCTGTCGACAATGCAAGAATATGACTTCCTTACAGTGCTTTCAAAACCTTCAGCAATGTTGGCAGCAGTGCATTAATATTGGGGGGGGGGAACTACTTTGAAGATGGCAAGAACCATTAGTTTGTAAATCTTATCATTGTTTTGCAATAAACACAGTCTCATTTTTTTGAAGAAATGTATTTGTTTTTTATTCAACGAGCTTAATGTGAACTGTGTAATTTGGGGAATGATAATGTGACTATAAAAACGAGACCAACTACAATTCATGAATATTGTCACTGATTAGGCAATTATCATAAAATCGTTGAAGAAAGTATTATAAAAGTTTAATTAATCAAATTATTCATCTACAATGAACAACAAGACATTATAGATGTTGCTGCTGAACACAGTTCATAATGTGTCAAAAAATATTATAGTTAGTTCTTTTGAGATATTATGAGCTATGTTCAGGAGCAACATCATATGTCACCAGTGCTATTCTCTATTCAGTTGTAATAAGCTAAACTGGTTTTACATTAATTGAGTGTAAATGATCAGTTGCTTTGTGTTGAATACTTGTGTGTGTTTTTTGCACTTTACAGTGATGACTGACTCTAACTGTAACTATTTTTTGCAGGTGGTGGAGTTGACTGACTCTAAGGTCATTGATTTGCAGAGAAAATTGTAAAACATTTCTTTCTGTGTATTAACTCCTCATGGAAGGTATCCATGTTTAAACAACAGCAACGATACCAAAAGAATATGTTATTATGTCTACATGGTTAGTAATCAGTGTATATTACTGAAATAATTGAAATGTTCTTTTTAGCTGTTTTAACCCTTCAGGTATCAACCTCATTTTTGTTATATGGTGTATCAAATGGGGTCCTAAGTAAATTCTTCGTTTCGTTTTGTTATTGAAAGAAGTTTAAATGCAGTCAGTTTGCCTTCTGCGTTTTAAACAAGTGTCATTATTATTATCAAATATAATGGAGAATTCTTTTAAATTCACTATGGGGTATAGATTCAGTAAATACTGCTTGATAAATCCTTATGCCAGTTGATCACATTTCTTTTATAGATTACTTGCTACAAGAAGATAATTTTCAGTTATAAGAACTGCAATGAATATATCCAATTCAATTCTATCTCTTTCCATTCTTCGAGATTTTCTTTCGAGTTTTAAGTTTCTTTTTTTATTTTCTCTTTGTACTTCCCTATTTGTATATTCAATTTTATCTATCATATCTTCAAATTTTAATAAATTGAATCTTTCTTTTTAAAGTATGCAAATTCTTTATTTTTTGTTGAACATTGATTGTATTTTATAATGTTTCACTGTTTGTCAGTTTGGTTCATTTAATATGCATCTAGATTTTGATGGCAAATCAGAGTCCCAGGCTGTACCAGTGTTGATATTTATCTCTGCAAAACTCCTCCCTTCCCTTGGTTAGTAGGAGACACTGATGGACTTTGAAAAGGCTGCACTTTCCAAGTCCATCAGTATCTCCTACTGACTGAGGGCAGTTGAAAGGCTGCAGTCTTTTGGATGGGACATTAAGCCATGGCCCCATGTGTGTTAGAGCCTTATCCTGTGCACATTAAAGAACACACTAGATGGCCGTGACATGAGGTTACCATCTCTCAAGAAGCTACTCAAACTCCCCAGGTGGTTTAATGGATGAGCCACCCTGGCATAAATAGTCTGCTCCCTCTACCTCAAGTTATTTAACCACTACTTTGCTATAGTATCACTGTGAAAATCCTTTTTGTCATATTCTCCTTCTATCCTTGATAATTTAAATAAAACTAAAAATATATTAAATTTAGAAAAAGGACACTCACTTTATAAAATCCAAAGTGGTATCACAATAGATTTTCCTTTTTACTAAAGCAAAACTAACATAATAATTGACATATAATAAAAAAAAACTAGTTTATCTATAAACAACGTATTTTAAAAATTTTTTATGGTAGTCCTATTAAGGACTTGGGTACCCAAAGGGTTGCAAAAGTTTGTCTAACTTTGTTTAGGTTAATATCTTTCAAGTGATTTGAACACAGCTTCAGGGCTGCTGGTGTGCTGAAATTATGAACTTTGAAATATTCTATGATTCAACAACTACAAGTTTGTTACAAACGAAATGGTAACCGAATAAAGGGAAAAATCAAAATTTCCTAAAAGTTTGTTGTTTTATACCATGCTGTTTTGTCTTCCACTCTGTTAATGTTGTTCTGCAAAGTTCCCTGTCATGAAATCTTGTTAATCTCAGAACCCAGATCACTGGAAGTTCTTGAAGTTGAATGTTAAAAACATTTGAAAAACCTTCGATACTCACCTAAAAGACATTAGACAAACTTTCTGAAACCAACTAAAAGGAACATTTTGTATTATTTTAATGGTAACTTGTGTGTGCATATTTTTAATTATAAATACATTTTTCAATATCAAAAAAATTTTAATTCCTTTGCAATTGAAATCTAATTTTATAAATGTAAGCTGCTTTTTTTCATACATAATGGAAATTTTTAATTTTTGTATCACTTTATTTAAAACAAGAAAAGATAAAACTGTTTTGTTAAATTTCTTTGTTTAGCAGACTAGCATTTCAGCTAGTTGTATGTAATTAGTGTATAGAGTGAAAAATTTTAAATATATATTATTTCAAAAACTTCTATTTTCTATGGAAAACAATATATGTATGTTTTATAGTTTATAAATCAGTAATTTAAGTGGGATGAATGGAATTTTAGCAACGTATTTATTATTAAAACGTATTTATTATTAAAGCATAATTTGTTTTTTATTTTGTAAGTTATCTTTTTATAACTGATTTCCATTAAAAAAATTTGTAACTACTTAGTAGTAAATAAGATCAAAGTTTGTATATATTTTTTTAAATTTTATGAATAAGAAAAATATATCCTCTGTGAGTTACATTTCACTTATTTAATAATTTTTGGTACAGAAAAAAAATGTGAAGCAAATATAACATGAATGAAATATTTTAAGGAAAAATGTCTTCATTCTCAGCAGTTCCAACTCGTATCATAACAACTTTTTGAACACTATGATTGAATTTAGAACTTTCCACAGTTTTCCAGCAATGCCCAATCATTGGAATAAATGCTTTCTTAAAATAATATATATGTAATATATTAATAAATTAATGAACAAGAATATCATATTTATTTTCATTAAAGTAAAATTATTTTTGAAAAAAATTCGAAAAAAATTATTTTTGTATAGATATTGTACTCTAATAACAAGCAGACAATTGTGATAAAAGTGAGGAGGTATCATTTTTGAATAAAATGCTTGATATATATGTATAAACTTTGCTAAAAGAATAGAGGTAACATTGCTGCTACCTGTTTCCAATTTATGTTTTATACATAAATTTACTGATCAGTGTTTCAATATATGCAACCCCAAGGCAAACATAATTATTTTAAATAAGTTAAAATTCCCAAGGACAGAACTCTGTTCAATAATGCTTTTAGCTGCTACAAATATTTCTGGAATGCAGTAAATATGAATTTATTAATCAAGTATTATGTTATTTTATGCACAAAATAAAAAATAAATATCCCCCTCAAGTTGCTGCTTGCCACAGAGGTCTGACAAGAGCCTGTCAGTTTATATGCCACTGAGAGGATGGCAAGACCTCAGCAGAAAAACAACATAAATACCCATGCCTTACCCAGGGCTCAAACCCATGATATATTTTAATTGCAAAAGATTTTCTTTGCCTTTTAGTATGTTTTCAACAAATGGTTTGTTTAAATGGCAGACACATTTGTAATCTTTTTCAGTTCTATAAGATTTGTGAGAATGTCATCAGCTTATTTAACACATTGAAGATGGAAAATGTAAAAGCATGTTTTTCTGTAATTGGCAGCCTTGCAGTTAAAATCAGAAAATGTAATGTGTAAACATGAAAACTCGTTGCTGAAACTGAAAATTCTTACTTTTGTTAGTTTCTTTTCCATTCCTTAATGTGTTAGGTTTCATTTTTTTAGAACAACCACATGTTCATTACTTGAGTTTTTAGTAAAAAACGGCTAAAAATGCTTTGGTGCACTACAACCTTAATATTTAGCGAATTATTAAACCCAAAGAACCAACTGAAACTTGTAAATGGGCAAGTGATTAGATAAGTGAAGTAACAAAAGCAATTAAACCTGCTAAATCAAACTTCACCATATGTTTCATGTTGGTAATCGTTCTTTTATGCAGTATTTTAGGCATTAGGTCGTTTGACTGTGCAAATGAAGTAAAATGAAGGATTCGGCAACCATCTTTGAGTAGCATCTTGTGCAGAGAGAAACTCTGTTGATTTTGTCTTGTTGACTTCATGCATGCTACAGATTAGCAAGTTGAATTGTTAACAGTTTGCCTAAAGGCCTCAGAAAAGGGGGAGGCCTAGGATGCAAACCTGGTGAAAATGTCAAACAGACCCTTGTTAGAATTGGCCTTCAGTGGCAAAATGCAAAAGTTATAGCTCAGGATAGATGTGTTTGAAGGACTAAATTTCATAGTCTGATTGGACCTCCATAGCCCTTGGCTGCTTCAGGACTGTATGTAATAATTATTATCTTAAAGTGTTTCTCAAAAAGTACCTTAATATAGATGTTCATAATGTTTAACATATTTAATTGCTTTTTTTTTAATGAAAATATAGAGGATATGTATATGAAACAAAAATCACTTTCGGCAACTCCCCAAGTTTTGAATCCCATCTCTCCTGCCTTGGAGTTGTTACAGCATACCACAAGCTATCATTTTCCTGACTTCAAAAATTGGAACATCATCACTGTAAAAGACAGCCAAATTCCAAATTCATCCCCAAAATAAATAAATAATAAAATAACTAAATACCTCCTCAAGCAGCTGCTTGCCACAGAAGTCTGACAGGAGCCTGTCAGTTTATATGCCATAGTAGAAGGTCTGAGAGGATGGCAGGACCTCAGGAGAAAAACGACACATATATCCATGCCTTACTCTGGGGCTCGAACCCAGGTCCCTTAGATCAGTAGTTCAAGTTTAGTAAATTTAGTGGTTAGCCAAGCATGCTAACCACTCGGCCACGGGAATTAAAGTTTATTATAATTAATCGTTAAATAAGATATATTTGCATTATATTACACTAAAAGAGCATTAAACGTGCTCCCAAAATGTTTTAAATTGTTAATATTGTGGAAAGTATTTTAAAATATTTAACAATATATAAATTACTAATGAAAAATCCTGAAAATCATTTTATAAATAATAACAATGGAAGGGAAGACACTTTCATAAACTAATGGTTAGATTATAAATTTGTTAAATTTAAACAAAGAGCATGAAATCATACTGGAAGCAAAAAAAAAAGACACACAATAATAAAATTCTCAGTCACAACTGTTTTCAAAAAAAAAAAAGTATGTTTAGGCATTCGAAATTTAAGAATAAAGAATTCCAAACATTTTCATTTTTTCCCCCCCTTGAAGTGTTGAAAATAAAGACACTGCAGTCTGAAATAGAGAGGTACTGATTTAAAGTGTCAATGTGGACAGAGAAGCATCAGTGTGTTCTGTGTTTTCTTGAATCAAAATTGGCAAATGGAAATTTCTTTTTCCGTGTCTAACAGAGTTCTGCTTATGTGCCCTCCTTACTTCAACACTTATTGAAATACAAATTCTATTGTGAATATAGTGATTGTTGAAACACAACATAGCATTTTCAATGAATTGTATGGATGGATGGATATTGCATTACTAGCTGAGTTGTATTGTACCCCAACCTACATCATTATAGTTTTTCCTGTGGTGGATATCTGCTTTTCATACAGTAGTTGTTGAAGTGCAAAATTGTATTGTGAATTCAGTGATTGCTATCCTAAATAAACACTCAAAAGTATTTTCAATAAATTGTGTTGACATTTGGATAGATGGATGTCATATTACTGATGGATCTCACATTCCACTCTTGTAATCAAAATTCAGAGTGGTGCCATTTGTTGTGTCATATACATAATATTTATAGTTCCATTGCAATAAAACAAATGTTAAGCAACATGAATAACACTCTATATTAGTTTTTGTAGATGTGAAGGATTGAAAAAGGCTGTGGTTTCCTCCTTACAAAGCACTGATAAAAATTGACAGGAAACAGTATTTCTTTTTTACATTTAGTTCTCAGTATTAAAAATTCTCAGAGCCAATATTAAGTTTTGCTGTAGTGTTTGGGGTGGTGTCTCAGTCGGTAGCACACCAGGCTCATAACCTGCAGTTCCCAGGTTCTAGTCTCCACCTAGACCAGTATTGAGATTTATCTCCACAAAACTCCTTGCCCTCAGTCAGTAGGGGATGTCAGTAGGTCAGACCCTGATGAGCTTGGAAAGGCTGCCATCTGTCAGATGGGCATTAAGCCATGGCTCCTTGTTAAGGAGAGCCGTATCCTGTGTACATTAAATAGCACACTGGATGGCCTTGATGGTAGGCTACCATCTGTCTCCTAACAGCTGCCCAGTAGGTTCCCTCCCCCTAGCTTTATCTGAGTCCTTGGGATCTTTGTGACCTGGCCATTTCGCCCATTGTGAGAAAAAAATGCTGCTCAGAGGTAAAACAATCCACAATGATGTAATGTTTATTACCTAATCTATCAAGTATTTATCATATACCATATTCTGTTTTCAAAAGTAGTTTTCTCAGGTATGCATTTTTTTTTACCATTAAATTGCATTTAATCTCTATGCTTGCTTTCATTGCTGAATTTTCTATATTGTTGGTTAACTACTGTAAACAGTTATTACTAGACAAGCCTCTACTGGTTGTAACTTTAAATTATAGTCAATCCCTTTTATATAACAAATTGTGTTCTTCCTCTCCCCCCCCCCCCCCAACAGTTTGACTTGTTTCAGGTAATTGTTTTTGAGCATGCCTTGTGATCAGTTCTATTATATGTTTACTTTGTGGATAAAATATATTTTTCTCAATTTTTTATATCGAATGTTTTTTTTTATATATTTATTTTGTACATCCTTTTACTACATTTAAGTGCTTTATCATATTTTTAATTCTCATTGGTTGTGGTTTAGAATATGATATGTTTGCATTTCTAATGTATAAATTTTGTATTTTTAAGCATAATAAGTGCACTTTGTAGAGTGACTCACTAGCATTGTATCCCCTGGAAACATCAAAAGTTTAAACGTAATCAGTACCTAATAGTAATTATGTTGTACTCCATAATCAGCCCCTTTCACATAAAGTGTATAACATAGTTTTTGACCATTTTACATTTGTAATATAAATTGTGCGTAAATAACTATATCTTTTAATACAAATGTTTTTGTTGAAAGTTGAAAGATTTCTGTAACTCCTTCTAATGAACTGAACTTATAGCAATATTGTAAAAAGATTAATATAATCTCATCATTTATATTTCCTTTTTATGTGTAAGGTAAACTGTTATTTACACTTTAAAAAGGAAACAGTTTCATTTTCTTAGTTTTTTTTTAGTGTGGTTATGTGTTTATGCTAAAATAACATAGTGCTTAAGAACAATGATGTATATAAATTAAAATTGTTTTTAAATGATAGACTTAAGCATTGTTATAGTGTGTGTTAAATGCTTGATGTATTAAATAGTTTTTTTTTTGTCTGGAACATAATGCTGTTGCTCAAATCAGAATCCTCAATATTTGTTGCTTATATATCTAATGCTTTAAATTCAGCAGAATATTTTTTGGCAAATCTTGCATAGGGGAATTTTTTTAGTTGTACCCTTCTTTGTGCCACATAGTTGAATGCTCTTTTTTACAGTGTACTTCTCAACCAATCATTCAATGAGAAATAAGCGTTATGTAAATCTGGCCAAAAATTAGTTGAGGCATGATGACTTCATAGCTTTGGTGAACTTAACTGGCATAGAAACTGAAATTATTATGTACAGTCAAACCCACTTATAACGAATTCGAAGGGACAGCGGAAATATTCATTATATCCATAAATTTGTTACAAGAAATATCGACGAAAAGTTATTTAGCAAAATAAATATACTATGTATTTAAACACAAATGAAATAGATAAAAATGTAAAACCAATAGAACTATTTAATCACAGAAAATAAAAATTATTTACTTATTTTTTGATAATGCATCTAATGAACGCTGATTTTTCTTTTAACTTGAAGTTGTTGACTACTTAGTAATAAATTTAGAGTTCTGGTTACTACAAACCACTAGAAAAGAGATTCTTTAAAATCAGGATGTTATGTCAATCTAATCTTTTTTTCTTAAAACTGCACATTTTGATTTTGCAGGCATCCAGCATATTTTTTATTTCTTAAAACTGGATAAAAAACTTGTTGGTATTCCATACACTTTGGTAATGTCCACTTTATTTTGGTGTTTTTAACACCTAGAATTTCTCCTGTGCCAAATAGCTCTTGGGCAATTCGCTCTTGGGACAACTTAATATAAAATTATGTAACAGACCACCATCAGACCATTCAACTGGTGAAAAACTAAAAACCAAATGCTTTGCTTAATACAAGGCCAGATTCATGTAAGACAAAGTGAATAAGAAATGTGTTGCTTTCTTGTCCTGTTACCTCCACAGTGAAACTCTTCAGCAAGTTTGTCCTCTTATCCCTAGGCTATTTACTGATCCTCAAGGGATGTACCTGGCTGTGTGACAGTAATCAGACTTAAGATTTCATTGTTTAATTTACCCTGGTCAAAGTCTTGTGGTTGATCCTAGTTTATCCTTTTTTTTTAAACGTTTGTGTTAAATGTTAATGTTAGCACTTGGGGCATGCCTGGTTCTAAAAAAAAAATAGGGAGGAGAGGGGGGGGGACGAGACAAATTTCATTAAGTTTAACATTTTCCCTTCCATTTTAGATGTCTTTAAAAAAAATTCTTGAAAAATGCATGAAATATATAAGTTGAATAATTTTTTTTTATCTTACTAGCGTTCTCAAAGGGTAAGGGGGACAAGGCGCTTTTGGCACAAACATACCCAGATCTGACCTTGACCTGAGGTGTTAGGTATAGCTTCAGTTTGAAATCTTAACCTTTCACAGATCACCCATCCCACACTCCAGAAAAGGTGACAGAACGTGTTCTGTTTTATGAAAAAATTGGAACCAACCACTATATATAAGGCCTTGAAAAGTACATTACTATAATAGGATTTTCGAGAGGGAATTGTATATCAGGCCTTGAAAAGTGCATTGCTATAAAAAGATTTTCGAGAGAAAATTGAGGAATTTTTTCGATTTAGACTAATTTGTGTGCTTTGTATGAAGAACCCTTAAGAATGCAAAAGGTATTCTTTCGGTAAAGAATGGTAAAATGTATTTGTAAAAAAATGTATATATATATATAACAATTTTAAAATTTATTTTGTACGGAAACGGTTTTGCTTCATATCCGTAATTTAATATTTACCAACTTCGTTATAAATGGGTTTGAGTGTATTAAAAAATATTGCTGCTCTTACTACTTCAATGATAAAAACATAGTCACTGTCAGTCAGTCATATGCACGCCAATGAAATTTCAGGTTTTGAAGAATGGTGAGAGATTGAGATAAGCACAATAAAGACAATAAATTATGTATTTAAAATATACTTATGTTGTTAATATAATTCTTCTGAAATGAATTGCAATCTGTGAATCAGCTATTATATAGTTGATTCACTTCAGTCATTATTTCACTACAAACCTGCTTTTCATGCTCCAACACCTATAATATTTGTATTGTAAAATTATTAATATTAAATCGGTATAAATATTGAGATGTGTTGGATTATGAAGTGATTTCAAAATTTAAAATCATTCAAAGGAGGAAAAAAAATGAAAACATTTAAATTGTCATTCTAAAGAGATATATAACAATATCACCAGACCTCTGGAAGTAGTTATGCAATGTACACCTGAGGTTTGTTGATTTTAGAAATATACATTACAACTGATTTTTGCCTGTTTCATATCTTTTAAGTCACTATATCAATAATTCAAAGGCTCGTTTGTAATTAATTGCTAGATTGTGATAAATCTTTATAATTTTATTCCATGCTACTGTTGATATCTTAAAATTTTTGTAATTGCAAATGTAACACGAAAAGTTAAAGGTGCTGTGAGACAGTGTGCCAGGCTAATAAACTGAGATTGATAGTTTCATGGCTCGGCTGGTTTCAAGTTTTTCTTCATCTGCTTGTTCCCTGCCCACAATAAGATAAGACACAGTTGTGGGTTTGAAAAAGCTCTATAAATATTAAGCTATGGCTCTATATAAAGTAAGACCATCTTGGACAAGAAGCACTTATTTGTGACTAAAAGCTGTCAGGTGGATCTTTACCAAATCTGTCCTAAGCCAGTGTATCTTGTAATCTTGCTCTTTATCCTAATATCGTAATATGCTGCAAAAAGTGATGTTTAAGGGAGTGATGTTCAACTTCTCAGCAGTTTAAATAAAATTTATAGTAAATATACAGGCAATTTTAATTATAGTAATATACAGGCTATTGCACTGCCAGCAGTGGAACTACATATTTGAGTTCGCATTGCAAATTGCTTATGGAAGATAAGCTGGATTGTATAATAAATTTTAATTTTTAAGGGTCAGAAGTTACAATTGTACCTTAAAAACTAATTAGTCTCCATAGCAAAGCTTCTTTAAAAGTATTGTATATTTTAGATATGAAGTGATTACCATTTTTTTACTTCATCACAAGGAGACTTGAATTCAAACCCATCATGTAAGTTTATGTTGTCTTTTTGCTGAGATCTCCCAGGTCTCTAGTAATTTACACTGCCCTCCACAGCAAATAGAATTTGTTCCGTTATTTACTCTTTAAGTTTCATTTGTTATTTTTAATTTTAGCTAGTCATGATAGATGTTATCTGTGTCTGAGTTGTACTTAACTGCAGAACTGAATTTTATTATTATTTTTTGCAAAGTGTAAAAACAAATGTTCAATTATATATTTATTTATAAATTGTTAATTTTATTTATTAATAAGCATTATTAGACTTTATAAGTTGGTCAAAATTTAATAAGTAACATTTATTTGCTTTTGTATGGAAGAATTCGTGTGGTTATTTATTTTCTTCTTTAGGGCTTTTACATAAAGACTGTGAAAATAATCAGTATACTGATGAACAGACTGAAATCGAACAGTAATAATAAGAGTTAATACTGTGGTTTGCAACTAGTCTTAATGTTGGCTGGATTGGTTAACAGAAATTAAAAGGCGTGCCAAGATTAATTGAAATAAAAATATGCATTTATAATGTTTGGTCAATGATCTTTGACAGGACAAATTGTAACCATTCACAGTATACCAGTTGCGCCCTGCTGATCTAAAACACCTTTAAAAGAAATTCAGAATATTATGCATTTGTACTGCATAATTGGATATATTCAGCCTATTGTTTTTCTGATATCAACAAACTGTTGGCAGATGTATTTGTTATATTACTGTGTTGTCAAGCAATAACACCATTTTTTCATTTACTGTAGACAGAAAGATTATCTGAGCGTGGAAACCTATGCACAAATAATTGGAAGTTGATGTACTTAATGAAATTAATACTTAATAATAATTATAAATGTTTTAATTAAATTATACCGGTTTCTTTTAATAATTAACTAAAAAGTCAAAATTTGTTTAAACGTAATTGGTAAAGTGATATCAATAGTTTAATATAAATTTTGTTTAGAACTTGAATACCTCATTTGTGACGATGCCTTTTTGGACCAGCGATTTAATATTAAGGACTTTACAGCTGATATTTCTAATAATTGGCATAGATATTTTTATGATGCTTTTGAGTTATGATTATGGATTTGTGCTGCTAATGATTTAATAGTAAATATTCGTGATCAAGTCGCAATGCCTGTGTTTTTGCATTGTGATTTAAGCATTGTTATAAATTTTATAGTTCGCCCAATATAACATATCACTGACAGCTTCATATAGGAATATAGGATTCTTGAAGTAAGAGAGAAAGATAGCCATATTCTAAAAGACGGCTTCTGAGAATCGCACTCCAAATCTTGAGGATAACACGTTTATCAAGATTGTTTATTGTTGTACTTCTACTTTTTTTTTACTTCCATTTTAATTCTTTTTCATAAATCTTTATATTTTTTTTGCAGTTTGGAATTCCATTTAATAAAAATGACATTTATTTAACAAATTTTTATCTGAGAGTTAAAAAATCGGAACGTTAAACAATATATACAATAACAATCATACCAATTTAAAAACTGTTGGCAATAGCTGTAAATCTCAGAGTTAACAAGATTCAAATACAACAAAATTTATTTCTTAAATTTTGTTTTGTCTTAGTATCTTTTTGCAAGCCTACACGAACTTCTAGGGATTCGATTTGGCCATCCCTGCATTGTACTAAGTATAGAGATACAAGTCCTTTAAAGCAAGGCATTTGCAAAAGTGATTAAAAAGTGATTAATATTCTAAATTGCTGTGATATGCATGTAAAAGAGAGATTGTGATATTCGAAAGAAATGAATCTTATAGGATTTTCAGTGCTGCTGCCTATTGAGTATAATAGGGATCAACTTTTTAAGCTGGTGCCTCTATTCCGTAGGTAGACAAAGGAAGACTTTTTGACCGAGTGCTTAGTTATGAAGTGTGGAGGAGTGATTACATCTGGATGTTGTTTTATCATGTTTATGTAGTCTTTATTTCTATAAAGTATGTAATAATAAGTTTGACACATAGTGCTGTAAACAGAAAGATAAAAAATTTTCAGCTAAATGATCTTGGAAAATATCTACTTTTGACTAAAAGGTTTCGAATGGAAAGCACAACTTTCCATTCGAAACTTTTTAGGCAAAAGTAAAATAAGTGCTGCCCACTTAAATATTTTTATTGTTTATTTGGTAAGGTATAAGATTAGCTTCGCAAATGAGTTATATTGTCTGTTTTTGATAGAACTGCTATTTATGCTGATCGTTAAATATTATTGGTGTTTAATTCTCAAGTTTGGAAATGTATTTCTAAGTAGTGGTGTAGAAAATTCTCAGTGCAACTTAATGTCGCTAAAATTGTTTTAAAGATTTTTTTAACAATTAATTTATTCTCTTTTGACTTCAAACTTTGGCTAACATATATTTTTTTGCAGTTTTATCAAACAAGACTTTTTCTCCCAAACTGCACCATTGTTGTGTAATTTATGTTTCTTTATGAAATTTGTATTCAGTAACGTTTCCTGTGTATGTCCTGATTAAAATCGAATGCTTCGTGGTGAAAGACCAATAATCAGTCAAAAATGTATTATTCTATTAGTTTGGTAATGTATTCAAATTGAATTAATCAATTACCAAAGACTTATAGTTTATAAGAAATTTAACTGTGGTTTAGACAAAAATGCACTTGATACCAAATATTAAGTTAAAGGCATTTACTGTAGACAGAAAGATTAAAAAAAATTAAATACAGGCAAAATGTTTTCATGTTTATGTAATGGTTTAAGTTGTGTTTAATTTTCATACTGTATTTAGCAAATGGGGGAGATTTGATTTTCGTTATTATTTTGTATCAGTATTAGGTTTTATAAGTGTTTATGGTAAGAACGTTAAAAAGCTTAAACCATGAAAAAACATTTTTGTTGCACTATTAAACCAATTCTAATCTCAAGGCCAAATAAATTATTTTCCTCAGCCAGAAGAATTTTCTTGTTTTGTTTTCATTTTGTAAAAATTATTTGTTTTTCTTTAACTTCATGTTACATGAATGAAAAGAATAACAATACAGAAATTCGACAATCGTTATTTATTTGTTTACCGAATTTATTACATTCAGAAATAAAAGAAGAATGTGTTGTTTTTAGAACAAACGAAGGGTGCTTTGTTGAGCCAAAATATAATATTTTACATGTTTCCAATAATTTCTTTTATTTCAATAAATAATTTTGATGAAAATATTAGTTTTGCCATGAATGGAACTCAAGCCCACGTCTCCCAGTACAATGCCGGGTATTCTCACCACTAAACTACCAACAGCTAATTCTTTCCTGTTTTTTATTTAAATACAAATTTGTTGACAAAAATTTTATTTCTAAGCCATCATAACACAAGGTAGAAAAACTACTCCACTAATTCTAATTTTCTTATAATTTAAAGGCATTTTTGTACAGCTAGCTTCCGGATTATTGAAAGAGAAGAGACGGTTTCATACTCGATAGCATGCCATATTTGTAATCTACAGTTCCCAGATTTGCTAACTCCCACACTGCTCTTGGTGAGAAAGGAGACACTAATGGGCTGGCAAAAGTCACGTCCATCAGATAGAACATTAAACCATGGCTCCATATGCAAGAGAGTTATATTCTGTGCAGATTAAATAACTTGCTTAATAGGCTTGACAGGAGGCTAAGTGGGTAAAACGCTCATAGGTAAATCAAACAAAATCCTGATGATTCCACTTAAAATTTCCGCAATTATATATATATACGTCTTTAAATTACTTTTAAATTTTCAAATTTGCAATTCTAGTAAAATTTAAGAAAGTGATACAATTTATAAATTGATAATGTTCACTAAAATAAATACTAGTGCAGTGATGGAGTTTTCGCCTAACAAATTGACCCCCATATTCTTATGCAGCCCATCTGGTAAAACCCATGTGTACTTATGTAAGTGGCGGTGTTTGTAATAAGTGTTATTCTCAAACCAATAAGTTTTCTTACCTGTAGGAAACGTTGCCCATTGCAGCTACCAATACCAAAGAGGTCTATCAGCCCTCCAAAAAGACCAGGGTCGGTACCAACTTTAGCATTGAAGTTGCATAGAATAAGAGTAATATCTCCTTTCTTGACAGAATTCAAAATATCCTGAAGTTGTCTGTAAAATTTATCTCTCTCATCTTCATCGGCGTCCTCAGTGGGGACATAAGAATAGATAACATTCAAATCTTGAATGCCTGTTTGAAATTTAGCTGTGAGAAGCCTTTTATGAATTCACTCACATCCTAGAAGAGTATCACTAGCATGTTATGCTGAGAAGCAAACCTACACCTTGAAGATGCTTTCTGTCTTCTCTTCCTGAAAAGAAATTTGAGGTTATTTTTAAGAGCGTACCTTTATCTGTCCGTCTGGTCTCGTGCAAACGGAGATAAGTTATAACGGTGAATTTCTTGTGTACATCAAGAGAATAATACCTGCAGGGTCCTCGCATTCCTGGAACCTGTGGAAAGAAAATTGTTAGTGGAATGTTTATTGAGAGAGGATGTGTAGACAATATCAAACAGCGCCCTAATCGCAGGCGTGGGGCAAAAACCTGTCCCCCCCACTCCTACTAACGGCTGAAGCCATCTACACTGGTAGGACTTCAATCTAGGTTTTGACAATCCTATAGAAGTAAGAATTCAGGTACTTGCAATGGTCTCTGATCAGAATTATCCACCAGCTGATAAAGCATGTCCTGTGAATCGATTCATTTGGAGCGGTCAACCCACAAACAGAAAACATGGCTGAAGATTTTCCCTTCAATAAATGCCCATAATGCAGCAAATTCACGATCCATAATCAAGCTCAGAGTCATTATTCCATTCAGGTTAGTAAGATATTTAAATAAGCTACATAACTAATAACATACGTTTGTTTCCGCTTCCTTTCTGCGAAACTCTGTCACTTTATATTGCCAGAATTAAATATTATTCCAACATAGAAATTTTTTCTCACCTAATATCTACACTTGATTAATAATTTCACCGTCTAATACAGAAAATAGTTCATATCAGATCTACATGTCATGTAATTCCAATCTTGTAGGAAATATCTCTCATATCATCTGCATGTTAAACCTAAACCATTTTCTTCCTTTCAATAATACTACCAATACGTTTCTACTTTGAAGAAACAATGTGATGCACTTCCTGTTACGAAATAAACTATGCGATATAATTGTTGGAAATTCTAGTATTTCAGTCGATGCCACGAAGAAGAAGACATTTCGGTGCAGAATAGGGGCAGTCGGTGCAGAATAGGGGCAGTCGGTCGCGCGCCAGGTTCGTAATCTGTAGTTCCTAGGTTCAAGTCCCAGCTGGGTCAGCGTTGAGATTTATCTCCGCAAAATTCCCCGCCTTGCCCACGGTCAGTAGGGGTCACCGATGGGCTTGGAAAGGCCGCCGTCCGTCGGATGGGACGTTAAGCCGTGGCCCCGTGTGCGGGAGAGCCATACCCTGTGCACGTTAAAGAACACGCTGGATGGCCTTGACGGGAGGCTACCATCTGTCTCCCAACAGCTGTTCCACTGGGTCCCCTCCCCCAACCTTCTCTTAGCCTTCGGGGTCCATGTGACCTAGCCATTTAGCCCATGGTGTGCAAAAAAGTGCCGCTCAGAGGTAAAACAACCCAACAACGGTGCAGAATATAAAAAATAGGTTTGATATTTTAAGACTTACAAGTGATTTGAACTCCAGAGACCGATAACAGAAGTTATATAATGAATGATGAGTCACAGTGAGGTAATTACCAGAGTTAATAGTATATATGATCAGGACCTTCTGTGGTTGACCACTCCTCAGTAGGGTAGAAAAAAAAGTAGCCATAGTAGTCCAGATCAGTAGGCCACACTGATCTGGCAGCTCTCGCCTTCTGTTCCCTTCCACACGAGTCTTTACACCATGAGAAGGTGGTCGGATTAAAGGTGCCATGCTTGGCCGGTTCTGTGCATCTTCACGGGGGATTGGGGCATAGCTCTCCTTTCAGTGTATCTAGCTACCATTTGCCGACGAGAGCATACAAAATGATTGCAATATCTGCAATTGTATCTGAAGTTCAACATCTTAAACGGTGGAAACTTTTGATTAACATCCACCTTTTCAATAGTGGTTCGAAATTCAATTATTCTACGGTTTCAAAATCGAACCCCAAAATTATGGGTAGCGAATAATTTTTTATTTTCCATGACGTGTTCCAGTTTCTTTTTTTTTTTCTTAAATTAATGTAAAACTCTTTGAAGTATTTTTGTTTAATAGATTTTCTACAGACAGTGGAATTTCAGTTGTCTTTTCCTTGGCAAGCTAGTCTTTATGATCAACGGGAGAATGATTAGCGATTTCTTCTGCCAAAGGCAGCTCGGAAAGCAATTCACATCCATCAGTACGAAAGGAATGAGTTGAATCTAATATAGGGCTTGCAGTGTCTGCACTCGGAGATTCTGGCTCAGATGGCAGATTTGCCCCTGCAGCCTCCAGAGCAAGCTTCACGACATCAGTGTGGGAGGGGGGACTGAACTGTCCAGGAATTGTTTGTAATGGAGCCATGCACTGATTCCACTCAGTGCTCAGGTTGGGACCCAAAAAGAAACTCGATGCTGGTAGAGATGTAGGCCCAGAGGAAAACAAAATGGACTCCTGATCTGTGAAGAAGGAACCGTCATTGTGAATGGATGTCGATTGCGACGAAACGGACACGAACGTTTCTGGAAAAGAAGAGTACGTGAATTTAAGCACCAAGTATAATAAGCTGATAAATTGAAAATAATAATAGTTTCAGGACTTAGCTGGTGGCTGTATAGACGTTTTTATACTCATCAACAGAAACTTTAAAAATAATGTAATTTGGAAAAGATTGCTAACATCAGATGTGAGCCCCTAAATTTTAAGTATGGAACGAAATTTCGAAAAAACGGATTTATACACTAGGTGCATGAAGTGGTATTTCGCCTTTATTTGCAGTCGTTTTACCATTTTGTGTAAATAATTTGTTTTACTATGAATGTAAAACTCGTGAAGAAATGTAATAGAAACGGATGTAGGAATTTTAATACTAAGTATTGCAGGTTTGTTACCAAGTACTGTGAGAGTTAATGTAATAAATTAATACTATACTGTACAGAGCATATAATTTAAAAATAAAATTATTCATTTCAAATTTAAATATATATCTTACTTTATTTTACTCTGAAAATGATACAAAATTATCAACGTATTGGGACTCTTCCATATTGGGTGAATGAAAGCTGTATTCAAAGCTTCCTAACCATAAGTCTTTTGTAGCAAAATGTCACAGAAAAATATTGAAAAACCTTAAAAATATTTCCGGAAATCTCTTTTTTTTTTTTAGCAATGTTTGTTTACTATTTAAAGAGTACTGGAAGATAAAGCATTGAATAATATAATTGCTACAAATAAGAATTTGCCTCAAAAATTATAACAAATCATTTGCTGAAATAAATATGATTTTAGAAGTTTGTTTAATGGTTTTTCACTCTGCATCAATTTTGAAATATAGCGTTTAGGACGAGGGTAAGAGCATCGTCTGCTTATCAGATATTTCAGCTTCAATAAGTCTCTAAATATTAAATGAATATTTTATAAACTCGTGAATTGGGTAAATTTCATTACTGTTGTAATTTTTTCTCCGCAACATTTTTGTATAAAAGAAAAGGCTTTCTTTCGAAGTTGGGGAGTGAATGTGGCTTTCTATTCACAAAGCATGGAAGTAACCCAGAACGTTTGGTAATATAATGAAACCTCATAACCCACGTTCTTTTAAAAGTTAATTTTCGATTATCAGGAGAATGTTTTGGAAAGAGAGAATAATCGCTCTCTATACCATGGATACTTGCAACAACTTTTTCACTCTTAAGAATTGAAAAACCCATGATTTTTTGTTGCTTAAGCAAATTGTAACATTTAAATGAATTTAACATGAATTCAACACAGCACTCTATCTTTTTCTTACCTGATACCTGCTGCACAATGTCAGTTGAAAAGTTAACAACGCCTTGGGATGACATAGGCGTTAGGATATCTTCTTCATCCAGTTGTTCTTTCACTTGAGCTAGTCTTTCCTGTTTCCTCCATTTAGCTCGCCTGTTCTGGAACCATACCTTTAAATACACAATATGGTGATCTGAATTTTGTTTACAGTAAATGGAAAGATACAAAATCTTCATTTTATTATCTCTTGATTTTTGCCTTAAATTTCTCAACACATACAGTTGTAAATGTAGTTGGCTTAAGAAATCTATGGTTTATATAGTTTTCAAAAGTTTTGTTTTCCACGTTCTCCTTTTGTTAAAAAAAAATAATAATACCCCCTCAAGCAGCTGCTTGCCACAGAGGTCTGACAGGAGCCTCTCAGTTTATATGCCATAGTAGAAGATCTGAGAGGATGGCAAGACCTCAGCAGAAAAACAACACATACAACCATGCCTTACCCGGGGCTCGAACCCTGGTCCCTTAGATCAGTAACCAAGCGCGCTAACCACTCGACCATGATAACCTTAATCTATTTACCTTATTATAAATTTTCGATTTTGATACCCAGCTGCGTCAGAACTGTAGAAAAGCACTCGGACCATAACTTTTATTCTCGTGTGTGCATGTGCCTTTCCAACTGAGTGAATCTTTTATTTTTCTAACCCAGTGGTTCTCAACCTGAGAGTCATTAACATTGGGTGTATTTCAGTGGGGTAAGATGTTCGTGTTGTTTTTCTGCTGAGGTCCAGCCATCCTCTCAGACCTTCTACTCTGGCATATAAACTGACCGGCTCCTGTCAGACCTCTGTGGCAAGCAGCTGCTTGAGGGGGTATTTATTTTTATTTATTTTATTAAGAAGCTGGTGCCGCTGTTAAGAAAACACCTGGCTTGTAATTCTGTTACTCACATTGGTTGATTAAAATTTTTATTATTCATTTAAAACGGAGGTTGAGGAAAGCTGGTTTAAATGGCATACTTTTATTTTTCGATGGCTCGAAGTATTTTCTGCAAATGGCAGCAATAAAACAATGCAAATTTGATGTTTTTCCATGATTTTTGTTCATCTGTGTGCAGCATATTCAGTGAGTAGTTGCGAGCCACAAAGATTTATTTGGGACCACAAAGAGGATGTCATCATCTGTGTGTTATTCATTTCGGCTTGTTCCAGTAATTTCAGTGAGATATCATCTTGTTCTGTTCAAGATTTTCCCGAAACTCTTATCATTCTGTCCATCACCCATACCTTCATCCAGTTCGGTTGGATAACACTTGCAGGTTGGTTTTGCCCATTGAAGTTTTGCCCTTGTAGTTGTTGAACTGGTAGTTCCGTATAAACATTTCCGACATTATTTTTACTGCCAAATTTCGAGCATAGGGGCAGACATCTTTAGAGCGCTGTGTGGATCATGGAGGTAGGAAGACAGGAAGGCCCCCTATCGCTTGAAAACTAACCGAGCGTCATATTATCGCTACTTATGATCTTGCTATCACTGTGTTAAAGAACGACAGATTGCATTGAAAAAATGGATTTGGGTAACGCGTTTGATCACAGCAATGAACTTGTGAAAAAGATCAAAAGGATAACATTTCATAGGTGAGAAGTAATGCTAAAGTTTTACTTTGTAAATTGAAAACCTTTTCGTCATTTCAAATAATTTATGACAGTAGTGTAGTTAGGCCTAGCGGAAGGCGGTAGGAACGGTTGCGAAATTTTCTCAGTGTTTTTAATGTAAACTGATTAAATAAAGTGTTCTTATAAATTTATAGAAAGAGAAAAAAAAATCAACAAACGGGGAAAATATGATACTAATATCATTCGTCATTTCCTATGTTTTTGATGTACCTTACCGAAACGCTAGAGAATTTTTTGTTATGTCAATGAGAATCTAATTTCAAAGTTCTGTAATTTCTGAAATATGCATTTAATGGAAAAATTTGACTAAAGATAAATTCTTGCTACTCAGAACGTCATAGTTAAATTAAAAATCGTAATTAAATTTATTTAAATCTCTATTTTAACCAATATTCGTTAAGTATTTAAAGAGTTATGAACGCTAGAATATTTCATGATAAATTATGTTCAATGTGGATGAAAATCTAACTGTGAAGGGCTATAACTATTAAAATATGCATTTAATGGAAAAATTAGAAACTTGATTAAACAACGATAGAATTTTGAAATATTATGCAGGGGAGAGGAATTCAGTCCCTATTTTATGAAAAAGATGGTGTAGCGTTCATTTGATATGTAATTTGTTGTTATTAACTTTAAGTGTGAACTGTGTTTAAAAACGTAAACAAACGAAAAAGTAATGCGGAAAAAAGTATTATTTATATATATGTTAAATATCTCTTGACCTTCCAAGAAAAAAAAGTCGATTTAGCAATATTCGTCGAAATAATTCCTTTTTTGTACATGAAACAATTGCGATTTTATTGAGCAGTATTCGTATAAAGCATTTGGATACATTACAATTGACGTGCAGCGTGCGAATTTCTGAGTAGCAAGAACATGGCTACCACCGTTCTGTGCGGCTACACTAACGACCTATGTTAAGATCTCCTTATTCTGTGGTTAAGATATAGTAAGGGCGACTCCCCCTCTTCCTATCTCCATGGTGTGGATATGCCACACCCACATCCGTGTATATTGGCTACTTAATAGCCGTCGAAGTTTTTAAAATGCCTGACGTCTAATATCTACGAGAGAAAGCAATTTGTTGGTTTATTAATGACTAATAACATTGTTCTGCAAAATCCTCCTTCCAAAAAAAATGGTGTACTTTATAAATTTGAGGGTGGTAATTCCGAATCTGGCATCCAAATGTTTATATCAGGCACTATTTACGTGGGAGGGCGTTTTTTGTGAATATACATAATTTTATTCGTTTTCACTTGCTTTTTTTCCCACAGTTGATGGGAGTGGTCTCGGATGAGCATGGAGAAAGGTTCCATCAAGACATATCCAAAATGGAAAAACGATATAGTGACAAATGCAACGAGAGTATGTTGACGGACTACTGTTGGGCCAACACCTATAACAGAAAGCCAGAGTACCTAATTTATGACGTCAGCTTAAGTAGTCCACCATATAGACAGTTCTTTATTTTTTATTTAAATATTATTACTGGTGGATTCTGCGCTAATCTTTATTATTTTTTATTTTTATTAATACCCCCTCAAGCATCTGCTTGCCACAGAGGTCTGACAGGAGCCTGTCAGTTTATATGCCACAGTAGAAGATCTGAGAGGATGGCAGGGCCTCAGCAGAAAACAACACGAACATCCATGCCTTACCTGGGGCTCGAACCCAAGTCCCGTTGATCAGTAGCCAAGCATACTAATGTTTATCTATAAATATATTTTATTTAGGAGAAAATTTGTATTAATTAGCATTATTATATTTGATAATAAATATGAATAATTTTCTTCCTAAATAAAATATATTTATAGATAAGCATTAGTATAAAGATTAGCACAAGAGTCCACTAGTAATAATATTAGAATAAAAAATATAAGAATTTTCAATATATAAAAGGACTACTTAGTGATGTCAAAAATTTGGTACATTGGTTTCTATTAAAGGAAGTGTTGGTTGGACCCTGCAGCGAGAGGCTCCAGAGATAAAATATAAGAGACAGAAGACAACAAAAATATTTTTTGTAAATATTTACATGTATCAGGATTTATTAGTGTCAGCTATAACTTTTTATAATGTAAATAAATATTTGGTAAAATATATTTATCCACTTTCCCACGATTATGGAAAGATACACATTTTTTTCTTAACCAGAACCTTTGCTCTATATTTCACTCTGTAAACTTCGTGAGTTTCACGACTAATATTTTCATGTAGTTAATTCCATTCTGACGCAATATTCCAGTAATTTTTTGAACTTATGTTTTATTTTTTGAGAAAAAATAGCTTTTCTTTCACATAAAATAAGTTTTTTTAATTTACATTTATTCTAATGCATTTTTTTTAAAGTGAATATCATCATTGAATTTTTAAATCAGTTTTTATCGTATAAAAAGTAGGTTTTTTCACTCGTGGCAGTAATATTTACCTATGTTCCTAATGATTTAATGAAGAAAAATATGATATCCTTAAAAATGACAGTGAAGAACACTTCTTTCATTTAGGATTGTCCATATTTATCCATTAAGCGATATATTTAACCTTAATGGTAATTTATAATTTAATGCCAATATAGTGAATTACTTGCTAAATGAGTTTTTTTCCTGCCACCAAAATGATGGCTGCTAGCAAAGCAAGCTGGGCTCACAGTTTCGTTGCTAATGCTAACTACATAGTTCCCCTTTATCTAAAGTAACACCCTCATTTTGGATTTAGTTTTATAATGACAGATTTTATTTCGGCAACAAATAATTTATACACAAACAGAATATTAATTGTAAGAAAATGCAGTTATTTACTAAATTATTAAATTATTATACGTATTTTTATACTAATTTAATAGAATTTTTAAGTTGATATTTAACAAATTAACTATACATAGTTTAGAACACTACATAATATTTACTAGCTTTAAAAGTCCTATTTTCGTATTCCTAATAAATTATTTTTAATTTTTTATCAATTTTGTGGCAGAACATTAAAGATTCTGCTTACTAAATATGTATGTGTAATGTCTTTGCACTAAGTAATGTCTTACGTGCAAGAATAGTAATGAAAATAAAACCTGTTAAAAAAGCAAATATCTCTCTTAAATATATTCCAATTAAAAAATATAAAAATTGGAGATTTATATTCCTGTTTTTTTTTAAAGTATTTCAAGGTTTTGAAAGACAAAATTTTTTGACTTGCATTGTACCTAGTTTAGAATAAATATCAACTAGACTATCATGTCTGTTCATTTTTATAATACACTGAATAATATGATTCTGCACATCCTGAAATAGTTTTATTTTAGACCAACAAGTACTCCCATGATAATAGTCCATAAAGAATTATGACATATTAAAAATGCAATATTTTCTAGACGAGAACACAAAATTATCCTTCAAACAATTTTGAGAATGGAAGATAATTTTATGCTTAAAAACTTTTTCTGATTCTCTCTCAATCTAAAATACATATATTTCATCTGTATAATATTTAAAAATAACCTATTTACTCTAAACCAATTCCGGATACAAATTATTTCAGGTTTTATATTATTTAGAATCTCTCATCTGCCAAATAAATTATTGCAGTCTAAAAATGCATAATTTTAATTAGTTACTGTAATGTTATCATCACTTGGTAATTTACCATCCTTCAACTACTTAAGATCATTCGAAAGATCTTGTTTTGAGATGTGTGGCATGATTTTATTGAAAATGAGGAAGAAATTGTACAATTAGCATACCGTAAAATTTCATGTTGAGGTTCCTCACAGATCCTTTTAACATTATCGATATTATAACATTTGTAAATAATCGTTAAATTCATTAATAATATTTACCGCGTGCCAATTAATGTTTGTGTTGTTTTTCTGCTGTCTCTCCTTCCTCACGCTCTTTTCATAGCTTATTAAATTGACAGTCTCCTGTCAGACCTCTGTGGCAAGAAGCTGCTTACGAATATTTATTATTTTTATGAGATAATAGTTTCGCTTTGTCTGTCTCTCTGTCCTTTTTTGTGTTGGATAGCTATTGATGAAATATTACGATATGCACTTTCCGAATTTCTCTAAAACTATAATTGTGCCCTCTAACGTGGAAAAAATCGAAAATTTCAAATCAATATTGCAAACGATGCATTTATGCTAGAAATTTTGCTGGTGGAATTGTGGTCACGAAGTTTCCATTGCCAACAATGAGTTGACCCCTTAGCCCAGAGGCGATGGGGAAACGCACCTTTTTAGTTTTAGCTGATAACTGTTTTTAGAGATAAATGAATAATTCTTTTTGGGTTAGATAGGAATTGATGAAATATTATGATTCACACTTTTTAAATCTTCCGAAAACTATAATTGCGCCCTCTAACGGTGGAAATATTGCAGACGACGTATTTAAGCTAGAAATTTTAAGTTTTGGTAGTGGAATGTGAACGTCATGAAGTTTCCATTGGCAACAATGAATTGACCTCTTAGACCAGAGTGGGCGGGAAAATGCGACTTTTTTTGTTTAAAAGATAAAAATTCTTGATTAAATAGGTATTGATAAAATATTACGATATCCACTTTCTCAATATCCCAAAAGCTGTGATTGCACTTTAACGGTGGAAAAATTTAAACATTCCAAAATTTTAAATGAATATTACAAACGATGTATTTATGAGAGAAATTTGAAATTTTGGTAAATGGTAGTGGAATGTGAAGGTTACCACGTTTTCGTTGAAAAAAAAAACAAATGATAATTGGACAACTCATTTACTAGGATTGGTACTAATGAAATATAATTCACATTTTTTTAAAAACTTAGGTAATTTAAATTCATAAATGTAGAAACAGCAACACTATTAACGACTTTTGCAAATAATTTATCTACAATAGAAATTTGAAATTTCGGTGATATCTTTTCAAGATATATTCCACTAACAGTAATAATGTACCCACTTTTTTCAGATAGGTGTGGTAAAGCAACTTTTTATATTTAAGAAATAAAATACAAATTATCTGTTGTACAATTACTAAAAAAAATACTATTTGCATTTTGCTCCATCCGTTAGCTCAAATTAAAACTTTTAAGGAGTGAAAAAGTAGGCAAAGGAAAAACTTGATTCTCTTAGAAAACGAGATTCCCATATGCGCCAGAGACGATATGTGTTCTTCTAGTTTATGTATTTTTTATACAAATTTATGAGTATTTTTATCCGTGAATTTCAAAGGTGTTCCTCGAGAAATAAAACTGCATAATTGTGTTATCTAAAAAGTATTCGATATTCTATTTAAGCAGAGAAAAATGAAGAAAAAACGCCCCCTTTGGTAACCTTTTGGTAACTAGCCATTCAAAAAAATCAATTCACCCTCTTTTAGAAATTCTGTACCGTAGTTTTTGTAGCTCGTCAGCTACGGAAAGCATGAAAGTGAACCTCACCTGAACTCTTGCTTCTGTTAAATCAATTCGCATAGCCAGTTCTTCACGACAGAATACATCTGGATAATGAGTCTTGTGGAAGGCTTTCTCTAGTTCGTCCAACTGATAAGATGTGAACGTTGTGCGATATCTCCTCTGCTTCCTCCTGCCAGGACGACTCGAAGAACTAGAAAATGAAATGGAAAAAGATATTTATTTTTTAATTCGTTTCCTCATTGTAATCAGTAGCAAACTGGAATCTGGGAAGAAATCAAATTATTCGTTGATAAGAATAAGAAACTAGTAAGAAAACATTATTTACTATATGTTTAGAATAAGTCACACAATGGAAATGGTAACATTTCCCCCTATTTACATACATTTTTATCTGTTCATTATGATCATTTATTAGTGTCAATGTTCCATTTTTGTTTTTGCACGCGATTTTTAGCATAAAAGTACAAAGCACGACTAAAACCCGAAATCTAGAGCAAGGGTTTTTCACTCTTGTTTCTTGATAGCACCCAAAAAACGATAATGAGCATTTTTTTTAAATTTCTGAATCTCTTAAGCTTTAAAAACTCCAGAATTATAATGTAGATACAGTAAATATGAAACAAAATTTTCAATTTTAATAATATTCACATATTTAATTAAGTTATGCAATAAAAGTATATTTAATTTCAACGAGGTACTCACAATGATGAGTAATCATTGTATCCCATGATATAAAGATGACATTGATTCAGCATTCGTAAAAAATATTTTGGTTCCTTTCAATTTTCTTTAGTGTTGGAATTCTAATGAATACTTAAGAATCAAAATTAGATCAAAGTTAGTTAATAGTGTAATAGATTGGTCATCATCTTCATTACTCTACAATTGACAACTAATAAAATAGTAAATAGCAAAGTACATTTTGAAGCAGAGATTAGAACGTTGTGCATGTAACAGGAAATTATGGAATAGGTGGTGGTTAAAGCAATTTTTTTTCTTTCTAACTCAATACACATGACTATCTAGAACTAGAACAGTTGAGAGCTAGATTTCCTGACTTTTGCACAATTATAGTTTTGCACATTAAGCCCTGGATTGTAAGTACTATAGAGTTGTAAGGTATAATAAAATATATAGAGTTGTCATCTATAATAAAACCGCGGGAGGGAGGGAAGTAAATCAAGAAACGCAATCGAGGGATGGGGAAGTTAAGGGGGACAAGAGACTGGATTTCCAATGCAGTATAATGTTTCCTCCTCCGTTTTACAGGTCTTTTAAAAAATTCTTGGAAAATGCATGAAATATAAATAAGTTTGATCATTTTTGTCTATATTCTGAAAGGGAAAGGGGCATGAGCGTTCGCAGAAAATTTTCCGGGGGGGGGGGGGGGCAAAGCTTGGAGACAAATAATTACATCAATAAATTTTTATTTAATTATTTTGGTTTTTTTTTTCGCAAGTAGATTATAGAACACAGTATTGCATCAATACAAAAACACATACATAATACATATAAATTTACAATATAAAGGAAGCAAGAATTTTTACTCGATCCCGGGGGGGAAGGTGCAAGTGCACGTTTGCCCCCCTCTGCGGACGCCCAAGGGATTCTCATAGATCCGGTCCTGATAGTAGCTAAATATGTAATATCGTACAATACCTTGACTTTAACAAAATCACCACTGGTCAGGTCCTGATCTAGAAAAACATCCGAGCCGAAAAAAATGTACACGGGAGGGGGGGAGGGACTTGATTTTTTGCGGCTTTTAAAAAATATTTTGATTCTTTAGAAATGTATCAAATATAAATAAGTTTAAATTTTTTGCCTCTTTTACTCTTACTTTTACCCCCCCCCCCTTGCCACCACCCCCTCCTTAGATCGTGCCCTGCCACTGGTTATTTGTTAGTGTAGGGGCTCCAAAAGTTAATTCTGCCCTTTGGTTCCCAGAAACAATCTCCGATGTATCTAGAATATGAGTTATTCAGTTAAAGAAAATTTCATAAAAAGTAGTAATAGGGAAGCCTTACCTGTTACCATATTCAAATTCAGGTTGAGAATCATTCTCTCCATTTGTCAAAGATATTCCTGCTGATGTTTGCGTCAAAAATGATGTCACATCCGGTTGTAAATATGACTCACTGGTATTTAGAACTGAATCTGATGTGTAATCTGTAAGATTAGTTTTTTTTTTCTTTTATTCGGGTTACGTGAATTAATTTTCATCATTACGAAACTTTCTTACTTTATTTTTTACACCATTAAGCTTATTGAAAAAAATATTTAATTTTGGAGTAACATGAACTTGCATGCAACCCCGGATCAAGGGGGAGGTAGGAAAATAATTCTCCTCTTTTTCTCTCCCCCCAAAGAATTTCAGTAACTAGAATGGAGGAGGAGAAATAATAAATATATTTATTACACATATTTTGAAAGTATATTTCTTGAAAGACCACTAAAACAGATATATTGCACAAAGGTTTTTCAAATATTTTCCTTGGCTTCCTCAGGAAAAAAACAAAACAAACATCTTCTGAGGCCATTAGACACTGAAAAATCCAGAATAACAAAGTAAATACTCTCAATGGCGTAACTAGGTAATTTGTTGCCCTGGGCGAGTAACTTACTGTCGCCCCCATAGTTTTTCTGGCCTCTAAACTAAGGGCAGCAAATGGGGGGGGGGGGGGGGGGGGAAATCCCAAAATAAACAAAATGAAAAAAATGTGTGAAATTTTGCTTCTTAAAGGCTATTTTGTCACCCCGGACGACGGTTTCACTTGCGCCCCCCCTAGTTGCCCCTCCCCCTAGTTACGCCACTGAATACTGTAATATGAAATGAAATTTTGGTACTCATACATTTTATTTAATTTTTTATATTTCTTAATATCAAGTAGATATTCACCATAATGAGTGACTACCCCTATGAAATAAAAAAAATACATGGATTTCGATATTGGTAAAAAAAATGTTTCCTTTAAATTCCCATCAAATCGAGTTACTTAATTAATCATTTATTATAATTCATTTATGATGTATATGCGGTTCAAAGATAAATATTTATTCTTTCACTTAAAATAAGAAATTTCAAAGTTGAAACTGAATATGTTACGACTCTCTCTAAAGATTCTTATACTCTGAAAAACTCTGCATTCTATATCGTATTACACTCTTTGGGCAGAATAAATTCAGATTTTTTTTAATCAACAGAGCATTCTGTCCGTTTTGGTTCAATCGAGAAATGTCACTCCTTCCCCTTTAAAATCCTTTCAGATCCAGGCTTCTTTGCATATCACTTTAAATTCTCGAGTGTACTTACTAACAAGATCGTTGTAGTCGCTCATCATAGATAGATAGAACCTCTGTGACAAGCAGTTGACTGAGGGTTTTTTATTTCATTTTATTAATCTTATTTCAAGTGGGGGGGGGGGGTAGTAACCCAACTCAAGTGGGGGGGGGGTAGGGAACAGCCCGTGTTGGGTTGGGTTGTTTTATCTCTGAGCGGGCACTTTTTTGCACACCATGGGCTACATGGCCAGGTCACATGGACCCCTGAGGCTCAGAGAAGGTTGGGGGAGGTGACCGCCTCCCGTCAAGGCCATCCAGCGTGTTCTTTAACGTTCGTTCTTAATGTCCCATCCGACGGACAGCGGCCTTTCCAAGCCCATCGGTGTCCCCTACTGACCGTGGGCAGGGCAGGGAATTTTGCGGAGTAAGTCTCAATGGTGACCCTGCTGGGACTCGATCGACCTGAGAACTGCCGATTACGAGCCTGGCGCGCTACCAACTGAACCACCCCCGCCTCATAGCCGTGGTAAATATCCTTCATCCGTACTGTATATAGTTATTAATAAACTTTTGTTTTTTCACTCCGTGGTCGAGTGGTTAGCACGCTTGGCTACTGATCTAAGAGACCTGGGTTCGAGTCCCGGGTAAGGCATGGATGTGTGTGTCGTTTTTCTGCTGAGGTCCTGCCATCCTCTCAGATCTTCTACTATGACATATAAACTGACAGGCTCCTGTCAGACCTCTGTGGCAAGCAGCTGCTTGAGGGGGAATTTATTTTTTATTTATATTTATGAATGAAAAATGTCTGTTTGGCTCACACCGCCCCCTTCCAACATTTCTTGTTGGGAACGTCTAAGTTTGGTTCAAATTTCTAGAAGTGCTGTTTTGGAGAATGAGATGTAACCATTTCAAGATAGATTTTTTTAGAGGGGACTTTTTTTTTTCTTTAAAGGGAAGAAGGCGCTCCCCTACACAAACGACGGAGAGAACCTAGAGGTTCTGTTGGACTTATCTTGTTTTTCATACAATATACACAGGGACATGACCTCGGGTTTGGTAGTCAGGTACACTTAACTGTATTTCCAGTGCAGTATAACAGTTCCCGTTCCGTTTTCATCATCATCATCATCATCATCAAGCAGCCATGGGCTACGGAGGTCCAACCAGACCGCGCAGTTTAATTCTCCAAGCATATCTGTCCTGAGCTACATCTGCTGCATCCGGCCACTGTACACCAATTTTAACAAGGTCCTGTTTGACATTGTCAGCCCACCGCATCCTAGGTCTCCCCCTCCTTCTGATGCCTCTAGGCACACTCTTCATAACCCTATTCGCCAATTTATAATTATCCATACGGGCAACATGGCCAAACCAGCGGAGTCTCTCTCTGCACAATATGCTGCTTAAAGGAGGTTGCAAACTCCTTTGCCTAACCTCATCATTAGTTACAAAGTTGAACCACCTAATGCCCAAGATACTGCGGAAGCATCTAGAATCAAAAGCATCTAGTTTCCTGTTGCTTACACAGCGTCCAAGTTTCACTACCATAACTAACCCTAGAAAGAACCAAACTATTATACAGTCTAATGTTAGTCTTTAGGTGTATACGCCTATTTCTCCACAATCTCCATAGATTCTTAAAAGTCCCGGCAGCAATCCCTATTCGTCTGTTAATCTCATGCCGCACATCACCAGTATCAGTTACGTAGCTCCCAAGGTAATTAAACTGTGACACCTGCTCAAGACTGCAACCATTCAGATTAACTGAATCACAACTTGCCTGACCAATTTTCATCACTTTAGTTTTCTCTCTGTTTATAACCAAACCTACTGTACTACCAGTCTCATCAACAGCTCGAATGAAAGAGTTCATCTCATCAACATCATTTGCCAAAAGGGCTAAATCATCAGCATAATCTAAATCAGAAATTTTCGTATCTCCAGCCCATTTAAGGCCAAAAGCTTTCCCTTGAAGTGAATTTCGCATAACATAATCAACAACCAAACTAAAGAGAAAAGGAGACAAAATGCACCCTTGTCGAACTCCAGAAGTAATGCTAAACCAATTGCTACAAGACTTACCAACTCTCACACACGACTCAGTGTTATTATAGAGAGCTTTCATTATGTTAACTAACTTGTCTGGTATACCATATGATCTCACAATCAACCACAAATTATGACGATCAACAGAGTCGAAAGCCTTTTTGAAATCAACAAAGCTAGCAACCACAGGTTTCTGAAACTCTAAACATTTCTCAAGAATCTGCCTAAGTGAAAATATCTGATCTACACATCCTCTACCACTTCTGAATCCACATTGCTCATCACGCAATTGCCTGTCAACCAGATTCTTAATTCTATTAAGCACAATCATGGAAAGAACTTTACCTGGAACAGAGAGTAGGCTGATACCCCTATAGTTATCACAAGAACTCCGATCACCTTTTTTGAAAATAGGGATAATAATAGCTCTGGTAAAATCTTTAGGAACCATGCCTTTATCATAAAAGTTATTCAAAATTTCAGTCATCCAAATGGTAACTGAAACATTCCCAGCTCTAAGCATTTCCGTAGTAATTTCATCCACCCCTGGGGATTTATGAAGTTTAAGTTTAGAAATAGCCAAACTAACTTCAGATTGTGTTATAGGGCCAACATTAAAGCCAACAATGCATCTATCATCATTGCAAACAATGGGAGTAGAATTAACCACATTGTTTAGAACATCACTGAAATGCTCAGCCCACCTAGCCATGACAGAATCCTCACCTTCTATAACCTTACCTTGTTTATCCTTCAATCCCTGTATACCCGTTCGTTTTCTACCACACAAAACATTAACTATCTGGTACAGCTCTCTGCTGTTTTGCTGTCTAACTGCTACCTCAGCTTTGTCAGCCAGGCCATCAAGCCAAAGATTCTTATCAGTAGCTAACTGATCCTTTACACGTTTATTAAGTTCTTTGTAATGCTTTCTCTTAGGACTAGTAGGGTACTGATTAAGGACATTCCTGCAGTTCCTTCTTTCTGAAATAAGCTCAAGTGCCTTATCACTTAAATAATTCTGCCTCCTCTGCTCCTTTTTCTCTAAAAGAGTACTGTTAGTTTCCAAAAAAGCCTGTTTAAAATGGCCGCATTCTTCCTCAACTTCAGTATTAAGCAAACCATGACTGTCATAATGACTAAGTAACCTATCATGGTAAGCTTTAGCTATAACTGGGTCTTTCAGAGCTTCAGTATTAAAGGTACATTTTTTAACTCTAGCACAACACTTTTTAAGTTTAAGTTGCAAGACACTTTTAACAAGGTAATGGTCAGATCCAATTTCAGCTCCCCTATATGCCCTGGTATTTCTAACAGAACTAGCCCATTTGCTGTTAATTAATATATAATCAATCATATTCCTATGCAGCCCATCAGGTGAAACCCATGTGTATTTATGTATGTCATGGTGTTTGTAATATGTGTTAGTTATTCTGAAACCATTGAGTTTACTTACCTGTAGGAGACGTTGCCCATTGCCATTGCAGCTACCAATACCAAAAGGGCCTATTACTCCTCCCCAAAGGTCAGAGTCGGTACCAACTTTGGCATTGAAGTCACCAAGAACAAGGGTAATATCTCCTTTCTTGACAGAATTCAAAATATGCTGAAGTTGTCCGTAAAACCTATCCTTCTCATCCTCATCAGCATCCTCAGTGGGGGCATAACAGCAGATAACATTCAAGTGTTTAATGCTTCTCTGAAATTTTGCTGTAAGAAACCTTTCATTAATGCACTCATATCCTTGAAGAGCATCACTAGCATGTCTGCTGAGCAGCAGACCCACGCCTTGGTGATGCTTTCCATCCTCCCTCCCTGTAAAGAGAAATTTAAAGTTATTTTTAAGTATCTCACCTTTACCTGTCCATCTGATCTCTTGCAAGCCTAGAATATCTAGGTTATAGCGCTGGAATTCCTTCATGAGGACATCAAGAGAATAATCTCTATGTAATGTCCTCACGTTCCACGTTCCTGCAGAGAGAAAATGATTAGTAGGATTTTTAAAGAAATTAGGTTTATTAAGATTGGTAGGGCCAACAATATCAAACAGCCCCCTGATCGCAGGCATGGGGCAAAGACCTGTTCCTCCTCCGCTAAAGGCTGAAGTCACCGATGCTGGTAGGAACTTCAGGCACCACCTTTTCAAGTGGACTTTTTCAAGAACCATATGGCCTGCCTGAGACACATTACTCCAGTTTAGGCTTGACGATGCCCAACTAGCAAAGTAAGGTTCAGGTACCTGCGATGGCCTCTGATTAGGATTATCCACCAGCTGATATAAGGTATCCCATGCCTCTGTTCACTTAGAGCTGGCAACCCAGAAGCAAACAGAAAACACAGCGGCAGACTCTCCCTCAACAGAGGCCCACCAGTGCAGCAAATCCAGGATCCATAATCAAGCTCAAATCCATAAACAAGTCCAGTCTAGTAGGTATAAATGGTCAGCACCAGGACCCTGTGAAGTTGACCACTCCTCAGCAGGGTTGAAAAAAAGAAAAAAGTGGCCATAGATGACCAGATCAGTAGGCCATACTGAACTGGCAGCCCTCCCCTTCCGTTCCCTTCCAAAAGAGAATATCTCTTTTGAAAGGTACTAACGGCCTGCACCACGAGAAGGCGGGGTCGGACATTAGGTGCTAGACCTGGCCGGTTCTGTGCATTAAATGGACCAGGTATGGGATCTGATGAAAGATCAGGTTAAATCAGAATTCTGATCACATAAAATTATACAGAAGGAAAGCTGGATGCAAATAGCTCGCGAATTTGAAAATTAGTGGTGGCCAGCTGAAAACACACTTCGGAAACAGTGGATGAGAAAAGTCTAAGTAAATAAGATTATTTTGAAATTTACGAAACAGTACTATTAATAATAACAGTCAGCATATTTATTTACTTATTTTGAAGCCCATTCTATTTATTGAATTATTTTGTTTTCGTCTTTCCGGCGTGCATTTTGTTTGCAAAGAAGATTCGACAAAACAAACCCACTAGTGTTTTCCATCGGACACAGTTTCTTAATACTAAAACGTGCAGAGACAGTCAGCTAAGACAACGATCGAGCGAGGCAGTCGCCGAGGACGCGCACTTAAGAAGTCCACGAACCAAGGTTTCATTACATCAACTCATACAGAATACACCATGTTGAAAAAAAGTGTCCGGACACTTCCATGTTATGTGAATGGAAAGCCACTTTCAAAGCTCCCTAACATTGAAAATAAACCTTTTACGCAAAAACTGTTATTGGCGATAAGTTGTAGATGTCACTCAAATCTCTCTAAATATATTTCCCTCAATATTCGTTTAATATTTAAAGAATGAATGGAAGCTAAAGCATTTATCTTCAACTTTTGACACTTGTGAAAAAATACTTCAATAGATAAAACACAACTCTTGTAACAATTTGTTCACTAACATAAATTAAATATCTGAAGTTTGTATGACGATTTATTAAGATTTCATCGATTTGGAGGCAATGTGACAGTGTCAATTTTCAACATCTTCGATCAATATTTAAAGAGCCATTGAAGCGGGATCATTTAACAGCAGACGACACTGTCACATTGCCTCCAAATTGATGAAATCTTAAAAAATCGTCATTCAAACTTCAGATATTTAATTTATGTTAGTACCTGGGTTCGAGCCCCGGGTAAGGCATGGCTGTTTGTGTCGTTTTTCTACTGAGGTCCTGCCATCCTCTCAGACCTTGTACTATGGCATATAAACTGACAGGCTCCTGTCAGACCTCTGTGGCAAGCAGCTGCTTGAGGGGGTATTTATTATTATTATTATTATTAAACAAATTGTTACGAGAGTTGTGTTTTATCTATTGAAGTATTTTTTCACAAGTGTCAAAAGTTGAAGATAAATGCTTCAGCTTCCATTCATTCTTTGAATATTAAACGAATATTGCGGGAAATATATTTAGAGAGATTTGAGTGACATCTACAACTTATCGCCAATAGCACTTTTTGCGTAAAAGGTTTATTTTCAATGTTAGGGAGCTTTGAAAGTGGCTTTCCATTCACATAACATGGAAGTGTCCGGACACTTTTTTCAACATAGTGTATTTGAATTAATTGAAAATGTTGCTGTGTAACTGTAGCTTATTTTAGATTTAAATAGAAAATGTAGTTTTGGGTTGGGTTGTTTTACCTCTGAGCGGCACTTTTTTGCACATCATGGGCTAAATGGCCAGATCACATGGACCCCGAAGGCTCAGAGAAGGTTGGGGGAGGGGACCCACTGGAACAGCTGTTGGTAGACAGATGGTAGCCTCCCATCAAGGTCATTCAGCGTGTTCTTTAACGTGCACAGGGTATGGCTCTCCCGCACACGGGGTAACGGCTTAACGTCCCATTCGACGGACGGCGGCTACTAAGCTCATCGGTGTCCCCTATTGACCGTGGGCAGATCGGGGAAATTTGCGGAGATAAGTCTCAATGCTGACCCAGTGGGGATTCGAACCTGAGAACTACAGATTGCGAGCCTGGCGCCCTACCGACTGAGCCACCCCCGCCCCGAAAATATATATTTTTTTTTATTAAATTATCCAAGGCAAATGTTCTGTTTTTTGGATTTTTTTTATTAAAAGGAAATATAAAGGGTTCTCGAACTATTTTGTTCAAAATGCACAAAACCAGTACTGAAAGTAGAAATTATTTTTTTTTACATCAATAATTTGACTATATGCTTTTCATTATCATTTCGCTATGACTATATATAAATGTTGAAGCAGAAAAAACATCAACTGAATGGAAATATTTCTCTGATGTACACCAAGAGCTCTTTGAAGCTTTATAACTTCTTAAGAATTGTAAAGAAAAATGTAACTGAAATAAAAGTATATATAACTTGTAAAAAGGCATAAAATGTTAAAATTATGTAAATAAACTGAAAAATCTGTATCAAATATATCTGTCTCGATCTAAAGAATATTCGTTCAGTATGTAAAGAACAAAGAAATTTTGAATATTCAACAATGACAATGTCAGTCATAAGCATTTACTGCAGAAGTTCATGAAACAATAATAATGACTATTATTAAAAAAAAAGAGGGTGGGTATACCCCCATCCCCCTTGAGAATGCTAGCAACCTGAACTGAGGCAAAAAAAGTAAACGTATAGATATTACTGGTACTTTTCAAGCAATTTGTTTAAAAAAAAAGGAAAATAATGATACCGTAACTGCGTTTTGGCTCATTTCTACTCTTATTTCTCTCTAGACCCAGTTATGTTTCAAACCACTTAATAAAATAAGTATATTTTAGAAATAATAAGCAAAAATTTCAATATTCGATACTTTTTTTCAGTTATATGAATAGCATTGATGCTATTAAGTATTCCTGCTTTCACATAGCTTTGAATGCGATTTTCCGTAAATATCATACTTTAGAGATTATAGAACTTCGAAATTAGTTTCCGATCGACATTACATAGTGTTTAAACTAACTTCTAGACACCTGTGCACTATTGAATGCAAACAAAACAGAAACGATGTTTTTAAAAAGGATCGTGACAGCTTACTCGATGGTTTTTCGCTGCATCTCCTTCTCGCACCCCCCCCCCCCGCATAATATTTCCTACTCCTGTATCATGAAGAGGCAGAACAAAGGCAACACTAATTACGTTTACTCGTTGCAAATTGAGTTATGAGCCGAGACAGCTCTGACCACTCTGCTCTCCTCCAGCTCCTCTGCCAGGAGGGAAGTTTTCTTCCTATATTCCCCACATCGCATGGGTTGACAAAAATTGTCTCCGTGCTTATTTGATTTCAATCGTGACGTTGGATAAAAATCGTGGACAAGTATTAATTTCAGACTTTTGTTATTTCTGCTAATAGAACAGTTATTTTGCAGTTTTTTTGTATAGTATTTTTAGCACTTGCAGTTTTAGTTTCTTCCATCTTTGTCAACATCCACCTCAGGATTAATAGCTGGGAAAGCTTAAGAACAATCGAAGTAGAAGGATAAACGAAAGACAGTGTGAATATTAATCAACTTCTTCAGTACATGAAGATAAACTTTGCTTGTTTTATCTTTGAGCGGCACTTTTTTATGAACAATGGATAAAATGGTTAAATCACAAGAACCTCAGGGGCTCAGAGAAGGTTTGAAAATGGGATCCACTGAACAACAGTTAGATGACAAATGAAAGCTTACCATCAAGGCCATCCAGCGTGTTTTTTAACGTGCATAAGTTATGGCTCTCCTGAACACAGGGCCCAGCTTAATATTCCATTCAAAGGACGACAGGCTTTCCAGGTCAATCTGTATCTCCTTTCTCATTTAGACCAGAACGGGGGTTAGAGTAGAAACTTCTCAACGCAGGAGCAGTTGAGACTCGAACCTGAGAATATCAGATTACGCGCTTGGCGAGTTACTTAATGAGTGATCTCCAGCCCAACATAAAGGTAAGACATTTCCTTTAATTAATACAGAAAGATTTAATTTTCCGCTTCTTTTCCTTATTTTAGAGACAGAAACAGTGACGGAAGAAAAGAAGTAGGTAGGTACAGTCGCGCAAAAAAATATCCAAACATTATGGTTGATTACAGAATTCAGGAAAAATATCTGGCAGCAATTTTTTTTAGAAATTACTGGTAACCTTCGTTTACGTACACGAAGGTTGCCAGATCACTAATTTCCAAAAAAATCGTTGCCAGATATTTTTTCTGAATTCTGTAATCAACCATAGTGTTCGGATACTTTTTTGAGCGACTGTAGGTGGTCATATTATTTTGATACTAGATCGTGTGGGCTCACTCACAGAAATATTGAGCGTGTGCAGTTACCGTTCACAGCAAACTGGAGCGTGTGCAGTAACTGCACACGCTCCAGTTTGCTCTGAACGGTAACTGGAGCGTGTACAGTTGCTGTACACGCTCCAGATATTTTTCCTGAATTCTGTAATCACGTGACACGAAGGTTGCCAGATCACTCATTTCTAAAAAAATCGTTGCCAGATATTTTTTCTGAATTCTGTAATCAACCATAGTGTTCGGATACTTTTTTGAGCGACTGTAGGTGGTCATATTATTTTGATACTAGATCGTGTGGGCTCACTCACGGAAATATTGAGCGTGTGCAGTTACCGTTCACAGCAAACTGGAGCGTGTGCAGTAACTGCACACGCTCCAGTTTGCTCTGAACGGTAACTGGAGCGTGTACAGTTGCTGTACACGCTCCAGATATTTTTCCTGAATTCTGTAATCACGTGACACGAAGGTTGCCAGATCACTCATTTCTAAAAAAATCGTTGCCAGATATTTTTTCTGAATTCTGTAATCAACCATAGCGTTCGGATATTTTTTTGAGCGACTGTACAGACGGTTACTCCACTGAAGTCATCTTACAAGGGTAATAAAGTGAAGCATAGGTTGACGAAAGTACCATATCCCAGCGTTTTCTATTTCTGTCTTTGTTTTCCGCAAATAGCGAATGATTTAGGGATTTTTAATGTGAAATAAATATTAGTGCACCTGAATATTTGCCTATCTCGTTGTATTCATGGAATTCGATCTTATTGAAAAAACAAAAGCCCATCCAAAGCTTCCAATATGATGGGCGACGGCGGGAGGAGAGAAAGTAAAAAATTCGACAGAAGTAAAATGTCTTCAAATAAAATTATCAAAAGAAAAAAGGATGACAAATCAAAGATCAAATCAATAGCTCGTTTGAAAAGCATTAAGCTGTAAAAGAAATCACTAACTGCGTCGCTACTGAAAGAAGTTTTACCTGTACTCCGTACCGGCAAATAATTTCTTGCCGGTACGGCGTACCGAATCATACCGGCCTACTTTCCCCACTGATTACATCATTCTAACTTTAATACCTATCATCTTCTCAATTAAAGAAATCTTTGTTTAATTCTAGCGTGACTACCCTGTACTCTACCTCCTTTGCATAGCTGCCATAAACTGTGATAACTTACTGAGAAATGTCGACTCCTCTCCTTCAGGGTCAGTGCAGCAATCAGCTGGGAGTAACGAAGAGAAAGTGAACAGCGACAGTCCCGTTGCTGTTACGGATTCTTCACCCTCCAGGGTCATGGGGTCATCAAGACTTAGACACATGCCATCTGCATTTTCTTCCGTCATTTGGTCAATTTTATATTTCGCTTTCCCTATAGAACCTTTAGCAAGTTTGCACTACTAAAATTTAAAGAAAAAGGGATTTTTTTGTGGAGGAAAAACAGTTTGGTTTACACTGATTCCATTCATCAAAAAATTAAATCTATTATGCCCATCTATTGGGACTAGCAGGATTCACAGCTACAGATGAGTATACTAGGGGTAAAGGCAGACTCCACGGCACCAGAAACCTTTTCTATCTCCCCCTCTTGTCCCATTCGTAGATTTACTGCCCACCCCAGAATCTGGTGGCTCTGCAGCGAGCCTTGTGGGGTTTCCTCACCGACAGTGACAGATAGAACGAAGCCGACAGTGATCGTGTACAGTCAGTTTTAATCTCTTCGCATTTGCGAACTCCCGTGAGAGTACATACGAATAATGATGGCTCGATGTGCTTATTTTTTCGACCCTTTGAGCTGGATGGAAAATATTTTGAGAGTTTTCAAAGCAAATTATTTTTTAGAAAAAGAGATTCCTTCCCTCTTACCAGTTTCAAAAAAATGGGAAATTAATGAATGCATTCAATGTTTTGAATAAATTAATATATTCATATATTAGTGTAGCAGCATTATGTAAGTGATATGACATCGATATATCATATTAAAATTAAAATAAAAAGAAATACCTCCTCAAGCAGCTGCTTGGCACAGAGGTCTGACAGGAGCCTGTCAGTTTAATACGCTATAGTAGAGGGATCTGTGAAAATGGCAGGTCCTCAGCAGATTTTTTGCCAACTGCACGCGGTATTACACGATAAATAAGTTGCGTACTTTATGATTCTTATAATAAATAAGTTGCGTACTTTATGATTCTTATAATAAATAAGTTGCGTATTTTACATTCTTATAAGACGACCAACTTGTCGTCTTATAAGAAAAAATCACTGTTTTTTTATTATATTATTTTTATTTTAGTATTTATTTTATTATTATATTATTTTATTGCATTATTTTTATTATATTATTATATTAATTATAAGAAATCTCAAATTTGTGTACCTACTTTGAAATCTAAAGCAGTTGTCTTTCTATAATTTTATTTTAACCCCATAATATTTGTCCGACACTAGAAGTAGATTTAAAATAATATTTTATTCCATGTAGAATATCATTTTACCCTTTAATGTGAAGTGGAATATTTTAGTAATTTGGAAACCCTACTTAAATCTTATTTTCAGATCTCTCCCCTCCCCAGAAACAAAATTCTTGCTTCCCCACTTCCAAAAGTATATTCCCGAACCCTCATCATTATGAATCTATTAAATTGATTATGATCATCAATCATTTAACTCGAAATTAAATCCTGGGTACCTGCCTGAATGTCACCGGTCAAAATGGTTAACAAAACGAAAAAAAAAAAATTAAAAAATATAAGCAATAACTGTACAAAATAAAACAAATCACAAATTAAAGAAAACAGCTGTGGTTGCTCCTTTTTTTTTTCATGACTCTTAAAAATCTGATTCCCCTAAATGCATTACGTATGCATTAGCATTAAGTGCCAAAAGTAATAATAAAACTTTCTATTTTTCCAACCAATAAAAACCTCTTCCTGTGTTAGCTGATATTAAGTTTTCCATTAAAAATAATATAAAAGTAAGCTATCAAGAACCAGTAGTTTTGTTTCAACAGTCCCAAATAACGTCGGTCATTAGTGTTCAAAAGATTCTAGTACAAAGATTTCGAAGCGAATTTACTCATCCCATGTGCTCTGTTAGATTTGCTTTTCAAAAAGGGATGTAACGTCAGCAGTATAAACGGAATCCGTACAAATGGAGAAGTCACGTGATACGATGTTATCGTCAAGCTTAATAGTCCTCTTGCCACCCCAGCAGCGAAGAGCAGATACTGGAGCAGGGATATATGTGGCAGAGTTAGCCGTCCCGTGGCCGAGTGGTTAGCGCGCTTGGCTACCGATCTACGGGACCTGGGTTCGAGCCTCGGGTAAGGCATGGATGTTCGTGTTGTTTTCTGCTGAGGTCCTGCCATCCTCTCAGCTCTTCTACTTTAGCATATAAACTGACAGGCTCCTGTCAGTTTATATGCTATAGGTCCTGCCATCCTCTCAGATCTTCTACTTTAGCATATAAACTGACAGGCTCCTGTCAGACCTCTGTGCTGACAGGCTCCTGTCAGACCTCTGTGGCAAGCAGCTGCTTGAGGGGGTATTTATTATTAATCGTAGCGGAGATGGTGGGAAGCAAAATCTTCATGTAAGAACAATAATTAGTTGGTTTAAAAAAAAACTATTTTGTTTACATTATATGTAGTCCGTCTTCATAAAATTCCATACAATTCAACTTTATTTAAGGTATAAATAAAAAATAACATTTTGGGATTGGATAAATAAAAAATACCCCTTCAAGCAGCTGCTTGTCCACAGAGGTCTGACAGGAGCCTGTCAGATTTATATGTCATAGTAGAAGGTCTGAGAGGATGGCAGAACCTCAGCAGAAAAAACAACCATGACTTACCCGGGGCTCGAATCCAGGTCCCTTAGATCAGCAGCCAAGCGTGCTAACCACTCGGCCACGGAACGGTGATAAATACTAATAAAATATTGTAATTCGCGTTTTCTGAACCTTTTAATGATTTAAATTTTCATTTTTCTTTTAGGCTTTGCATTTTCACTTTTGCTCGGTGTACATGCAGTCGAAAACATTTAACACGAAAACAAATAGAGCGAAATATCAGTTAACGTGAAATGAACAGTACGAAAAAATCCCTTGAGACGAAAATTTTGAACGGTCCGGTCGGATGAATAAAAATTCCATTCGAACATCTTCGGATAACACGAAATTTATATAGGATCAAAAAACGTAATCCCAGCTGCTGTTTTAAAATTTTGAACAGCTTCGAATTTCTTGCTAATTAGTTCTTTAGCGGTGACTGTAATAAATACACTAGTGTGCTTTATACTCGACACCTGTGAAACAAGTTAATAATATTGTCTGCCAATTACTCAGAGCAGGTAGACAAGTTTGAGACAGGATTTCCCGTGGGGGGGGGGGCGACCTCCCATCTGGATACGTCCATGGGAGGGGTCGTGTTTGAGGTAGCCCATGACATTGGAGGAGGCGTCATAAGCTTTAATTTGGCTTATAGCTCGTTAAAGTCGACCCTCGCGAAATTTCCGTACCTTTTTTTGTGGGGGGGGGGGGGGGGGAAGAATGATAAGGAATATAATTCGAAGTAGTCTAAGACGGTCCTCATATTAGCTTTCATTTGACTCATAACTGTAGGCATTCGCTTTCGGAAGATATGATACAAAAGTAGTATAGTCACAACCGGGGAACTCCCACAGTGCTTTCCCCCTATGACGTCACAGGCCACTTCCACCCCTCCCCCTATGACATAACATTGCGTAACATGACGTAATTATTACGTAACAGGCCACGCCCCCTTATTAATTAATTATTCCTCCCCTTTATTAAAAGCCCCTTTCCCCCTCTGGGCGCCATCTGTTGACAATGAGAAGTACTATTTTCCCAAAAAACCCTTATTTTAAGTCTAATTTCTCGTTTTCGGACCCCCCGGTCGTCCCACCTATATTTTAAGCCCTCCCTCCTCTTGCAGACCCCTTGGTTGACCTATATTTTAACCCCTACCTATATTTTAAAGCCTCCTCCTTCACTCGGCTGATGCAAGTCTCAGAATAATTGCATGGAACGATTGGCTGGTGCAGGTCTCAGAATAATTATACAGAAAGGAATGATACAATTGTAAAAGTAGCACCTCGCATAAAAATCAAAGCTTTATTAAACAGTCCCTTAAAAATTTAATCAGTGACATCCAACACGTATTTAAAAAACTCCTTCGGTTTCTATCCTTTACAAGACCACTCAACTGTTTTTTGAATGTCTAATGTAGATCTCAAATTGTAAAACTTAACAGTAAATCAAACTCTCAAAGTTGTATTCTTATTAATTAAACACCCATCAAAACCTCACAGCCCTTCTATTAAAAGTTACCTCTATTAAAAATCCTTTGCTGTTCATTTTAGCAAGACTGTTAAACGATTCTCTTTCCTTAAAAAATTTAATCGGTGATGTCTAATGCGTATTTTAACACATCTCCTGTATTTAAAAACTCCCGTAATTTCTAACCCTTTACACTCAACGCTTTTTGAATGCGGATCTCACTTGTAAAACTTAACAGTAAATCAAACTCACAAAGTTGTATTTATTCCTTATTAATTAAAACCCTTTCTATTAAAAATCCTTTGCTATTCATTTTGGTAAACGATTCCCTTTTATTAAAACTCACAGCTATTAAACTCCTTCGGTATTCATTTTTCCGAGTAAACTAATCAATTCCTTAGTAATTAAACACTCATTAAAATTCCCACACCTTCATTAAAAATCATCCTACAGTCGAAACTCATTTTGTCACCATCCTAGCCGAATGGTTGATACCGTCCTTGAACAAGAAGAACTACCCTTACTGTAACTGTTTCCACAGAAAATACCATAGGGTGAAATTAATAATGGTTTAAATTATTCGTAATAGCGGTGGCATAGAGACTCATCGAATGTGGGTTATTGATGATCTGCTCTCAGAAAATTCAAACTCCGTTATCAACATTCCTTATCGGGTTGAGCGCGGGTGGGGAGACTTTCATCACAAGTGACATTCCTTTCAAGTCCTTATCGGGGTAGCAACAGAACCTTCAAAACATCACGCGACGTGGCCCAATCGGCAAGGGGTCAAGAGGACAGTGTCCAGCACCACACTTTATTTACATATGATACTGATAAGGTTTCAAAATAGAAATTGTTGTTGTTGTCTAGATCGCGTGATGTATCATGCCATGATAGTTTGACCCCCGTTGTGCTACGTGTCAGTCGGCTGGGTGGTGTATAAAATACAGGAATCTGACAGCTCGATGTCATTCAACTGCCAAATCTGACACCTGCCAAACTCTTCTGAGATGTCTGCTGAACGAGCCTCCAACATTCCTGCTGAACGAGTCTCCAACATTCCTGCTGCTGGATCATCTACTGCTAGGTAAATAAAACTTTATTTAATGTTATGTTGCCCTTAAGACACTCAACCATTTATTAACATACATAGAGTTTTCTAACCTGTAAAGTCATTTTATTCTAAATGCTAACTTTAGTTACTTAGATTTTTGCTCAAGCTAGCAAACTGTGAGGCATGCTGTCTTTTATTACAACTGTTAAATTTTTTCTCAAATTTTAGTTAAATATTTAATTAGATCTTTTGCTCAAGCTAGCAAACTGATCAACATAGAGTTTTATACCTAGTAAAGTCATTTTATTCTAAAACTTAATTTTCAAACTTTAGTTACTTAGATATTTTGATCATGCTAGTAAATGTACTGCATATTCTGAGACCGTATTATCTATCTAGGAACACCACGGATATGGAACATTTTGAAAACCTCCTAAGGATGGTTCATGATCTGGATGCTGCAGTCGAAAGACCCTTGAGGGGTGAGGATCAGAAGTCAGCAAAACGCTCCTGTCACCAACTGCAGGCCGGGGAAATATTGCGACCGAGGACAATGAAATTGTCCCTCACCTGCAGCCGCTGCTGAGATGGGACCTCCCACCGTTGTCCAGCCTGATGCGCTCCCTTCAACGACAACCAGGTAAATGAAATTTTATTTAACACTGTCCTTAAGACACCGAACCATTTATTAACGCACATAGAGTTTTCTAACCTGTAAAGTCATTTTATTCAAATGCTAATTTTCAAACTTTAGTTACTTAGATTTTTTGCACAAGCTAGCAAACTGTGAAACACGCTTTTATCACAACATAACTGTTTCAATATAGAGTTTTATAACTAGTAAAGTCATTTTATTCTAAATGATAATTTCCAAACTTTAGTTAAATATTTAATTAGATCTTTTGCACAGGCTAGCAAACTGATCAAAACATAGAGTTTTATACCTAGTAAAGTCATTTTATTCTAAAACTTAATTTTCAAACTTTAGTTACTTAGATATTTTGATCATGCTAGTAAATGCACTGCATATTGCCCTTTCTGTTCTAAGATGAAAAACATGTAAATGTACTGCATATTCTGAGACTGAATTATCTTTCTAGACCCTCCAACGCTCTGGACCGCGCGGCCCCCGCAGCTGATGCGGTCTACTTTGAGACGCTGTTAGAGTCCGTCAAAGCACTGGACGCAGCCACCAAGACTCCATCACCAATCACCAGACCAGCTGTCCCCCTCAACGAGTCAGCACTCTTCAGCGGCTCCGATTCCAGCTCTGCAGCCAGGTAAATAAAATTTCATTTGATGTTGAGTGGTTCTTAAACGGCGCAATCATTTACTAAAGCATATAGAGTTTTATAACCTGTAAAGCCATTTCACTTTTTTTATTCTACTTATAAATTAGTTAAATATTTAATTAGGCATTTTGCTCAAGCTAGCAACGGTTAAATTTTTCCACAATCGAGTGTTTACTCTCGTGGAACATTTTTTTTCTCAGACTTGTACTGTAGGCGAAATTATACTAGCAATGTGTAAAGTGTGTTGTCTTTTATTACAACGGTTAAATTTTTCCACAATCGAATGTTTACTCTCGTGGAACATTTTTTCTCAGACTTGTACTGTAGGTAAAATTTCCATATATGTGGTATGAATAAATATATGATTTTTATTGGTCAAACTATGTATAAAGAAGAATATTAGAAAAATGTAATACTTTAAAAGTGTGTATCTGGGAAAATGTAATACTCTAAAAATGTAATACTTTAAAAATGTAATACCTTAAAATTGTGTGTCTGGGAAATGTAATACTTTAAAATTGTGTGTCTGGGAAAATGTAATACTTTAAACATGTGTGTCTGTGCAATACAGTATTATAACTTCAGTTCTAATATAAAAAACACGTAAAGTACTGCATATTCTGAGAATAAATTATCTATCTAGGTCTGCACACTCCACTGATGTAGAGGTTCCCTACTACAGCGTTACCAACACACGACGCTACAAGTCTATAAAATTCAAGAAGGAATTCGTTTTGACGAGTGTGCAGCTTGGCGGTATGGAGGATGTGCAGCCCCATAATTTCCTCCCGGTGCTTCATCAGCTGCACGAGAAAATGTTGGCCGACATCGTCCCCGCAGGTGAGTATAGCCACGTTCGACTATGCTTACGCTCCTGGGATTTGAAACCCCCGTCAACCTGGCCCTAATTCGACGAAACACCCTGACGGAGGAGCGATTCATGGCTGCATTAGACAAAGTAGTGCAGTCTAATGAATCGCTCGGTCCCGGGAGCGTGTTAGAGTTTGATTTTGTATGTGCCGACCTGGATCGCGTCGGCAGCGGGGGCGATGGAAGACGCACGGGTCCAGAGACTCGACGCATCGCTGACATTCAGTCATTCACTGCCAAGAAGGGGAGTGTCCGAACCATTAAGAATCATGACAGCATCTGCCTGGCAAGAGCTCTCGTCGTTGCACGAGATCTCTGTTTAAAAAATAAAGGGTTGCCTAATACCTATACACAGATCAGCAATTATCGCTACCCTTTACAACAGACAGAGGCCCTTAAGCTTCACCTGGACGCCGGGGTCCCTGTTGCTCCCTGCGGGATCCCAGAAGTCCAGTTATTTCAAGCACACATGGTGCAATATCGAATTGTCGTTTATTCTGCTGACAACGCCTTCCTTCACATCTTCATCGGTCCCGAAGGCCCCATCGCCTTCATCAGCCCATCGCCACAGTTCTAGCACATAATCTCAAAGGCTTTGACGGCATGTTCATCATAAGTTACCTGTATAGAAAATTTTTAAAACCGGATCTCGTGTTCGATGGATCCAAGATTTTAGGTATATTTTTACCTGGCCCTAAAATAAGGTTTATCAACACGTTATCCTTTATTCAGGCTCCTCTTCAATCATTCACGAAGACCTTCAACTTGGAGACAGTGAAAGGCTTTTTCCCCGTTAAATTCGTGAAGGAGGAAAATCTACAATATACAGGACCCATCCCTGATCAGCTTTTTTTCCAACCGGAAGACATGGAGCCTGAAACTCTGTCAGCATGCAACGAGTGGTATGCCGCAGAAAGCCTTGAACCCTTGGATTTTCAACAGCAGCTTCTGTATTACTGCAAGGCAGATACAGAGCTGCTGCGGCGAGGCGCCCAAGCTTTCCATGAGGAATTTCTAAATCTCACAGGTGTAGACCCATTTGCGCGTGACCTGACTATTGCCGGTGCTTGCCTTTGCATATTCCGTGGAAAGTTTTTGCAAAAGAATACCTCAGTGTGTGTCCCGCCCAAGGGTATTCGGCGAGTAACGACCGGCAGTCCTTGAAAGCTCTCATGTGGTTAGAGTATGAGGCTTCCAAGGACATTGTTAGCCCCCCCCTCGACGATTTATTCATCCCTGTACTGCCCTACAGGTGTAATGGGAAGCTGCTTTTTCCCCTTTGTAGGATCTGTGTGGATGGTCAGCTGGCACCCCCTTGTCGGCACACCGTGAACCAGCATGCATTGACAGGATCTTGGCCCATGTTCGAAATTTATGCTGCGATGCATGCTGGCTACAAACTTCTCCAGTTCCACGATGTGTGGCACTTTAACACCATCCTACAGTACGATCCCACATCGAAAAAGGGAGGTGTCTATGCAGGGTACATAGATACTTTTCTGGGACTGAAGCAGCGCTACTCTGGGTTCCCCCCTGACGTGCAGACCGAGGAGCAAAAGGAAGCCTTCTGTGATGCCTTCTTCCAGGTGGAGGGAGTTTGGATCCTCCCCTCGGAAGTTGAGAAAAACAACCTTAAGTGAACTCTTTCCAAGGCCTCGCTTAATTCGTCATGGGGGAAACATGCGCAGAACATGAGTCGAACCCAGACGACCATTGTGAGTGTCCTGTCAAGTACATGGAGCTCTTGACAGACGCATCGCTAGTCATCACAGACGTCGCTGTTATCAGCGATCAAGCCGTACTTGTCGCGTACAAGCCGGCAGAGTCTGCCACTCCAGCAAACACCCGTGGAAGCCTGATTCTCGCCGCAATGGTGACGAGTCACGCCAGACTAAAACTGTACGAGCTTCTATCAAAATTAGACAGCCGTGCAATGCATTCTGACATGGATTCGGTAATTTATACAACGTCTCCTCGCGACACCTACACACCACCACAAAATCCATTCCTTGGGGGTCTCGTTGACGAAATTTCATCAAAGTATGGTCCCGGTGTACATATCACTGACTACATTAGCGCCAGGGCCAAGAGTTATGCCCTTCGGCTGAGCAACAGCGATAAAATTCTTCGCGCCAAGGGCATATCTCTGTGTAAGTACAATTTTAACTTGCTAAAATCCATGGTCCTAGGGAATTCCCCAGTCATCGAGACCTTTATTGTCCCTTTTGATTTAATTCGTAATAAAGTGGATGGGTCAATTACGAACAGGCCCATGGTTAAAAGGTTTAAGGCTAACCTCGATAAGCACTATCTCAGCCCTGGTTCGACTCTCACTGTACCTTATGGTTACAATGACCAGGGCCTGGATACATTTATCCAACTCATGGATGAGTAGATGAGAGATTTATTTATTAATTTATTATTGTACACTAATTTATTATTGCATCTTAATTTATTATGCCAGTGTGCATATTATTTATTACAACTTTATTTCATTACACATTTTATTTCGTTGCTCGCTTTATTTATTATGTCAGTGTACATATTATTTCGTTACACACTTTATTTCGTTGCTCACTTTATTTATTATGTCAGTGTACATATTATTTCATTGCACACTATATTTATTTCAATGTCCTTAGTGGATCTTATTATTTCACTGCACATAGTGGAGGTTTATTATTATTTCAATGTTCCTAGCGAACCTTAATTATTTCAGTAACTGTAGTGGATCTTGTATCCGTAGCAGGCCTTTTTTTTAAAACTTATTATTTCAAAGTTCCTAGGGAACCTTATTATTATTATTTCAGTGTCCTTAGGGAACCTTTTTTAAATTAAAACACCTCTCGTAATGTCCCAGCACTCAGTCGTCGGCAGCAACTTTTTGAAACTTGAATTATTGTATTTGAATTATTGTATTTGAAGCCTACAGTGGACCTGTCATTGTTTTTACTGTCATGGACCTGTCATGATGAATTGTTTTTACTACCATGAACTTGTCATTGCGAATTGTTTTAATAAAAAAGGTTTAAAAAAAATCCGTCTCTTTATTTCCAGCAGCGAAACACACTATGGGAGCAAGTCTTATCAGCGCAATGCTCCTCAGCCGAACTAGTTCTCTAACCACCGATGCATCCAGGCTTCTCATTGGTCACTCTTCGGAGCGTCCTAAGCTTGGATGCATCGGTGCTTTTCATTGGTTCCCATCAGCGTGCGCTGTGGAGTGACTTCCGGGTTTCGGGGAACTATGTATTGTGTAGTAAAACTAATTAACTGAATGGAGGGAAAACATTGAATGGACCAAGAGACGTAAAAAACGGACAAGACGCAAATATCAGTTTTACTTTCTTTTATTGGATATCTTTTAATTCACATTTTTAATACATATTTTTAATACATGTCTTCAAGCACACAAGTCTTGGAAATTTTTTTACAGAAGTCTTCAATATGCAGACCACTCGGATAATTTTCTTTTCTTACATCGGATGGGCACGGCAATGTCTTTTTGGGGGCGCTCTTCAGCTATAGCGCTTCGGGGGATGTTAACTTTTAGTTCCTGTGGAATGTCAAGCTGTTTTGTGAATAACAAATAATTTTTCAAAGCAGTCAGACACTTTTCGGATTTATCGTCGGCATTCCCAGACTCCAATATTTTCTTCATCTCTGAGTCCAAATCACATACTTTTTTTCTTATGAAATTTCTCTGCACAGCTTTTACAGAAATCATTTTTTTTAAATAGCGAGACCAACAGGGGTAGGGCAGCAGTCAGCAGGGGTATAATGAACCCTGAACCACGCTGTAGGAGGCGCTTCTTGTGGCGCACAGATGCACATTTGGACGCTAGACTCCTTATGACCGTCTTGTGCTGGCGTAAATACTTGAATACTCTGGGGGTCGGAGATGTGCTTCATCAGAGCTGTATGCTGCTTTCCCCCTAGTTTTGGCAAGCACTGAAGAACGGGCCTTGAGATTTAACTTTCATTTGGAACGTAAAGTATTTCGGGTTCTTCTGATGGAAGAATCTTTGCACGCAGCCTTTCACCGTCCAACGTTCTGGGATGAAGGTCAACACACAAATAGCCACAGGTTACCTGTGTAGCCAGCCTATAAGCATCCGTCAGGAGTTTAGATTGATGGGGGTACACTTGTCTCGCCAGGTGGGTTATTTGTGAAGCATCCCGACAATTGCGAAATAAAAACATGTAGTGAGCATTGAGCGATATAGTCCTCGAATGTCTTCCCTTTAAAAACAGATTTTGTAAGATCAGGACAATCGTGATATTTTTATGATGACCCCCACGAATAAACAATTGTGATATGCGTTCGCTGGCTACAGACTGTTCCATCAGGTCATCCAGTACCAGAAGTATAGGTCTGTGAGGATCAAATTCCAGATCCGTAGGTAGTCCTTCATAAAATTCCACCGTTTTCTTGAAGGGTTCAAAGGCAGGCTGCCACTCCCCGTAGCAGTAAACGACACGTTGGGGTGGGGGTTCGAATACTTGAGCTGCTTCTTTGATGAGTTTCAGAGTGAAAGTCGTCTTTCCACACTGTGAAGGTGCAGCAATTATAATATTTGAAGGAGTGCGGAGAGCCATCGCACCACCATGCAGTCATTAAAGTCTACTCGACACGTGTAATCACGATGCAGTACTGTGGGAAGTGTCGAACCACACCCTCTTTTAAACAGGAAATACAGACAGTGAGCACCGCATGTGTCTTCCAGGGGGTCCTGCAGAGGTTCGAAGGATGTAAGACGTGTCGTATGCCTAGTCGACTATAGTATTCCTGCATGGAGGCATCGGGACCCGTACCCAGGGGGTCAAAGTGATCCACGTGCATTCCTATCTTGTAAACTGCTATCCAGTGGGTGCCCGGCAGGGAGGACGGATCGGTATTGTAGATAAACAAGGCTTCTGACTGATTGATTCTGTGAGGTAGTCTGTCACGGGGGGAACACTCCGAGACTTGTGGGTAACATCGAAAGGATGGATTCTAGCTGATAGGAATTCATGAGCTGTAGTCAAACAGGACTTTACGATCCAATGGAATTTCCAACAAATTCTGGTATTCAGCATACAGGATCACAGTGACCGATGCGGGTAGCGGCTTGGCAAACTTTAATTCGACTCTCACACTCCCACTCTTTATTAAAGAAAACACCTGATTACATTCACGTTGCTCGGGGGTCAATTGGAATCCGAACAATGTAAAACCTTCTCCATAGGCTTTTCGCGATAAGTTAATACCACTATCGGATTTCCAGGCATCCACAGCTTCCAATAATCCTTGGTAGCAGCGGAGATAGCGCCCATTCACAAAGTCGGGGGTATAGGACTGATGATCACTGTCAATGTGAAGACTGATGTAGTTTAAGTCGAAATGTTGGAAGTTGAAGGGATTTTTTTCGTACGATCCATTCAGGCTGGTACTTTCCAGCATACCCAGTACCAGACGCACAGGGAGCTGACCGAGAAATAAATTGTCATGGTTCACACTCGTCAGTCCCGAAGCGATGGAAAACATACGTAAATCCGTTCTTTGCAGGGGGTACTTGGCACTCTCTGAACCAAGCAGACGAGCGTGTGCGAGGATGACACCTGAAGTGGGTTTGACTTTACGCACGAAAAATTCAGCTTCGTGTATCTGTACTTTGTAAGAGGGGTCCACTTCACCTGTCACGAGACAGAATTCGTTCTGGGGCAATTCCAAGGGCTTTATGGATCTCAGCAAACGCAGTCTCAGGTCGACTTGATTGAGTAGGTAACGATCTTGATTAAACAGGTCGGCGTGGATCCACGAGATGAGTTCGATATCGGTTGGTTTGACGTAGCCCTTGCGCTGATGCCATCCTTCGTTCTCCCTGCTGGTCAGTTCCATTTTACCAGGGGTGTCGAGGTACCAGAACGAGGTACCGAGCTGGCTTCGTGTGGCATCGGTACCGTAATTCAATATAGTCTCTAGGTACGCCCTGTAGGGGTACAGGGTGTAAGAAGCACTCACGAGATGATCGTTGAGGAAGACGTCTACCTGGCTGAAGAGGGCGTGGAAGAAATGATTGCAGGGAGCAATCACTTCCGACGGTGCTGTACCATCGGATTTTACAATTTTCAAGACGAGATGTAAGTGACATCGAGATAGATCAATGTAATCATCCGTTCCTTTCACGATGAATTCGAGTGGTGCATTACCTTCCAGGGAAGCCACAGGTACAATTGACATAGCAGCCTCTTTCTAATTGTGAGACAGTGGGCGGGACCAGAAACAGATCCAGTTCTGAATTGGCACAGTCGCCAGAATCAGCATGAATTTTCTGAATGCTCGTGATGAAAACACGTCCTGCACAGTATAGTATCTCTTCACTTTATGAACCTTAGGATGCTGACGACGGCGTTTTATTCCTTTCCCTCCCTGCAGCTTCGAACTGGCACGTTGTAGGAGGTCGGCGCCTGCTTCACGGAGTCCTGCTTTGGCTGCAGATTTGAAGTTTTGCCCCTGGGACATCTCTGAAACGAACCGTAGCCCTCCCTTACGCAAGGTAGACAGCGCAGGTCGTACGAGAGGGCTGATGAAACGTCCGATCCTAGCAAAGATGCTTCCTAGCCCGTCGCCTCTCTGATAACGAGGACCACAGAACACACCCTTCCCCGTTTGACTCTCGTAGTAGCTCACATACACGTCTGTGGAAGGGGAACGAATTTAACCCTCATGGCGGAAATGTAACTTGACTGAAACTTTACTGAATTTAAAATGCAGTGGTTCTCTGGTGTTGGTACGAAGGAAGATTCTCACACTCTCGAAACTGTTCCATGCAATCGGGTAGTAATCAGAGCCGGTAATCGGGTTGTTGATACACTGCAACAATGGCTTCGTTATTACTGGTTCTGACGGCAGGGTTCACGACACGCAGCAGTTCACCATGAGTATCACCTAACAACGAGGCGCAATCAGATCTGAATACAAATAAATACCATACATTCCTCTGTTCATATCGATGGGATAGTCACCAAGGGCTTTATTCAGTGGCATATCTAATTTAGCAATTCCTAGCATGTCACCTAATCCGGGGTTCGATCGAGGAAATTTAATGTAATGCGACTTGTCTGTATCCATCAATACGGTGTGATCTGCCTGTTGCTTGAAACAGTAAGCTTTTCTCAGCCTGTAGGGTAGCATCTGGTTCATTGCATCAAAAAATGATTCGGCTGTTTCGTATCGTCTGTGGGGTACCTTTCGTTCTTGGAAACTACCTGGGGGGATCACGTAGAAATAACACTCGTCATCTATGTTGAAAGTTGGTGTATTGCAAAGTTTGCTGGCAAATCGTTGGTGGAAGGGTTTGTCAACTTCTCCCTCACCGATACACAGAAGTTTGCCGAAATTCGTTTTAGGAAACATCACCCCGTATCCCTCACTCGGTTTGAATACCCAGTAACCGCTGTTATAGGAAACTATTATTTCTTTGGGGAGCTGTGTGGTGAGGAGAGTCAACAGTTCCATTCGAGTTATTTTGCCCGGTTTAAGTTTGATTTTTCTGTATTCTTCAGGGGTGGCAGAGGCGTAATATTCATACGTGTCATTAGAACCGTCCACATTGTACCAGCTCACAAGTAAGTGAACTTCTGCTAGTCCCACTTTCCATTTTCCGTTCAGTCTTAGGGGTTGTGCCAGACGGACTGTGAAATCGGTCTGTGAATTGTTCGGATAAATATTCTGACTAGCCGTGGAGGGAAGGGTCAAGTAGAAACTATCCATTTTTTAGGGATCCAGGAAGGTTTGGGATATCCGCGAAATTTGACCAGTGCCTTTTGACCTTTTCTCTCAATTATTTTCTCGACCGTGTAAAGTTCGGGTTCTGTCACTTTTTGAAGTTCCGATTTATAGAATGTGCCTTTCAACATTTCTCCCTCGGAATCCCTTACGATGTACACAAGGGGCTGACATTGTAATACCTTGTCGATGATAAATATTTCTTCGGTCTACAAATGCGTACCCGCCTTCTTGAAGGGTTCTTTTACACTGGCTAGTCGAACTGTGTCCCCTACTTGAAATGCTGGTTTTTCTTTTACTACGGTCGGATTACGATAGAGTCGAACCCACACAGCGTCTTCGTTGCATAAGGTCACGTCCTTGGGGACCATATCGTGTGCACTGTGAACGGCAGCATTGTATCCCCTTACAACACGCGACAGCACGTCCAGGTAGCGGTAGGTATTATTGCGTGTATAATATCTCCCCAGTCTCTCGCGTAGGGTATGATTCCATCTCTCCACCAAAGCGGCTTTTTTGTCGGAGCATGTAGCAAAGAACCGAATACCTTTCTTTTTCAGGAATTTCTGGAACACTCTGTTGGTAAATCCCGTACCCTGATCCGTATTTAAATTCATTGGGGATCGACCCTTGGAAAGGATTTTTTTGAAAGCTGAGACCATTTCTTTCCCTGTTTTAGCCTTCGTGGCCACCGCCCACCCGTATCTTGAGAACACATCGGTTACTGTTAATATGTAGCGATACCCGTCATTGAAGTGAGTTAGATTTTTCACGACCATGAGATCAGCTTGCCATTGTTCGTCTAACCTTGTGACGTAAACTTTCGGGGAACTTTCTGCGAACAGGTTTATGTAGTGTGTAGGCAGGCTGCTTTTCTAACCATTCTCGGACGAGTTTCTGTGGTAGCCCCGTATTCTGAGCTAACTTTTTTACACTACCGAATCCTCTTTCGGGGTCGAAATAATGGAACTCCAAAGTTTTGTTTTCTGCTGCACCCAGACGTCGTACCCCACCAGGTTTTGCCATTGGTGTAGCGAAAGTGTAACACCTGTCACTGTAGGAACGTCACCTATAAACTGTCTGATATCCACTGTTAAGTTACACACACGAATTTTGTATTCGCCGTCTAAGGTTTTTGACTCCCCACACTGAATATTTTTACTAGGAGCTACAAGTTCTAATACAAGTACGGCTATCGTTAACAGTGTCACGATTACACTACCCACACTAGCTAACACCTTCTTTTTCCTATCCATACCAAGATTAAAATAACATAGGATGAAAAGACAGACACATTATATAAGATTACAATTATTTATTTAATTTATACATTTCATTTTTTGCCTCGTCGACAATAGCATTATATTTCATATCGCAAACAAAACCAGAATCTACAAAATTCAATAGACCTCGTTTCCAGGCCGTATCCACAAATACCTGTGCTAGAGCGTTAATGTCCAAGTCACCAGACTACCCGACGATGGTCGGTATTTTTCTTCGGGTTGCAGTCCATCTAACGGTATCACGCGCATAAGTTCTTGCTGAAAAATATTCACCAGCAGCGGGTAAACACAATCGGGGCCGTCGAAAACAGGGCCCAGCAGGAAAGGATGAATGGATTCAGAATGTTCCATAATAGCTGTACGGAGATGGTGATCTTTGAGAGTTCCACACACGTTGTGCACAATGCGCATCACCTCGTCTAAGTGGATAGCCAGCGTGAACCACTGCGAAGCGTTCAATGTTATACAGCGTCTCACCACACGGAAATGTAGAGTTCTTTGGTCAGCGGATTCTTTGATGAAGTCGACACAGCGTTCACCACCTGCAGTGCGATATATGTAGGCACGTAAACCATGCATCACGTACCATGTCTGTTGATCGGGACCGATTTTCACCTGGTCCTCTATGTGGGGTACCGCGGCGCACAAAGCCTCCCATTCAGGTATGGAGAGGTTAATTCCCGCAGGTGTAGGGTAGATGAGTTCACCATTTTCATATTTCTTGTAGCGGCGTACGTGCACAGAAAACTTATTTTTGAACAGCGAGGGCACGACGTACACATCTTCACCAAGACACCACGCATCCGGATTGCTAGGCTGCATCGTGAACAATGTGGCACACAGCGCTCGCTCCCATTTAACTAGAGAGCTGCACCACCCCGGACGACCAATCAGGAACGACCTGATAAGCGAGTGTTTGTTGGGACATGTTCTCGACGATCGATCCATCCGAAAAAAGCAACTGTTCAGCTAAAGAGCAGTGGACGTCCTCTCCGGTGTGATATCCGCACTCGAACTCAGAAACTTTGGGGAGATCACAATATTTGGGGCAGTCGTAAAGTTCGAGATTAACGCTGGGAAGATTTAATTGTTCCAAGAGAATTCTTTCCACAGTACCTCTTTTGTAACCCACCACAGAAGCTTCTTCATTACGTGCAAGTTTGTAAGCATATTTCACGATGTTAGGGACGTGATCTAACGACCACACCTTTTCATGAGGCAGAGGATGAAAGGGTAGACCTATCACATATTTAGACACGTAGTTGGCTGTCCTTCTGTCTTTTACTGACAAAGGTTGGTGATGTCGAAGATTGAAACGATAGACACCACATTTCCCATTCAGAGTTGCGTATCCAAGTTCACGTACTAGGAAACGACCATTTACACGGAAACCGTCGAGGTCTAGAACCATACAGATGTTTTGCATAGTTGCACTAGTTCGAGTATCTGGAGACAAAAACACTTGACGTCTTCACACAGGTAGGGTCTACAGACGTCTCTGTCGTTTATGCCTCAGCGCCTGCATAACACTTTGTGGTAGTCCCGGGGGCCAGGTTTCGGGCGGCTTCATCACCAGAGGTCGTTGCAGCCTTCTAGGTGGTGGCGGGGTAGTGTCATCAACGAGAACAGCCTGTAGCATCGGATCACTAAGTCCAGGACACGGCAACATCTTAATAGTGACTGGCAGAGGCGAAGGCAGTGGTGAGGGAATAGGCACAGTCGCAGGTCCCTGATACACATAACGACGTTCTCAGAATGGGTAGTGCGGTGTTTCAGACTCGTACCCCGAGTCCTCGTCACTCAGCTGCATATCAAAATCCATGTCGACACCCGTAACGTGTAGCTCAGAATAAAAGCCAAACATTTTTCAGCGGTTATATACAGCCAGAACCGTGACCTTTAAACATCACCCCATTGGATAAACGCGTGACACAGAGCAAAGTACTTATTACTGTAACAACCAATCGTTCCAGGCAATTATTCCGAGTCTTGCATCAGCGAGAAGGAGGGGGGGGGGCTTAAAATATAGGTAAGGCTTAAAATATAGGTCAACCAGGGGGGTCTGCAAGAGGAGGGAGTGCTTAAAATATAGGTGGGACGACCGGGGGGGTCCGAAAACGAGAAATTAGACTTAAAATAAGGGTTTTTTGGGAAAATAGTGCTTCTCACTGTCAACAGATGGCGCCAGGGGGGGTTTTAATAAGGAGGAGGGCTTAAAATATAGGTGGGACGACCGGGGGGGGGGGTCCGAAAACGAGAAATTAGACTTAAAGTATGGGTTATTTGGGAACATAGCACTTCTCACTGTCAACAGATGGCGCCACTGAGGGGGAAAGGGGGTTATTAATTAATAAGGGGGCGTGGCATGTTACGTAATGATTATGTAATGATCACGTCATGTTACGTAATGTTACGTCATAGGGTGCGGAAGTGGGCGTGGCCTGTGACGTCATAAGGGAAAGCACTGTGGGGGATTCCCCGGTTGTGACTATACTACTTACAAACAACCTTTATATTTACCCATGTCTAAGGGTAAAAAAGCAACAGCGGGGGGGGGCGATATTTGTATTGTACGCAACATGCCCCAAATCACAAGCTTTCATTTGACACACAACTTGTTATGTTCGGCAATCGCGTTCGAAAGATATAGCAGAACAATCCTTTACATATTTTCCCCCTTTTTTTAGGGGGGGAGGAATAAAGCATGGGGATAATTTTTATAACCTGTGGCACTCGAAATGTAACAAGCTTTCATTTGACGCATAGCCTGTCACTTTTGGCCCTTGTGTTCCGAAGATATAGTGGAATAATCGTTTCTATATTTCCCCCTTTTTAGAGGGGAAGAAAGCATCGGGGGTAGATATTTTATAACCTATGACATTCCCTAAGTCACAAACTTTTATTTGATACATAAATCGTTAAGTTTGTCTCTCGCGATCGAAAGATATGGTGGAACAACTGATTTGACAAACACGCAAAACAACAGACAAATGAATGACGAGTGAAAAGCTGTGGGAAGGTAGGTAATAAAGAAGAGTCTGTAATGCAATCTTTGTATCGATCTTCACACTGAAAATACGGCGTAGGCTATAAACAGCGTTAGAAGTAACACTCCAATACATTCATCAATATACTGTTAACACCAAATATTTGCATTGGTCCATGACTTTCGTCTTAACCGTTTTGCACCGTAAGTTTCGGTTTTGCAACTGTTCCTATGTATTTGTATATTTTTTCCTAATCTAGGAACTCAAACTATAAACAAACTGCAATGGCTGCTCTATGGAACTTCAAGGTTTTGAAGTTTCTTTACTTACTTGACAAGGGAAAGTACGAGATAAATTTAAACAATCTAGTTTTTACTATTACTTATGCTCACATATACATTTCAGAAAGGGCATATTTTATGCATAACATCGAGCAGAAATTTTTAACATAGTTTGACTATACCGCAAGCCGTCCCGTGGACGAGCAGTTAGCACGCTTGGCTATTTATCTAAGGGACCTGGGTTCGAGCCCCGGGTAAGGCATGGATGTATGTGTCGTTTTTCTGCTGAGGTCCTGCCATCCTCTCAGACCTTCTACTGTGGCATATAAACTGACAGGCTCCTGTCAGACCTCCTGTGGCAAGCAGCTGCTTGAGGGGGTATTTATTATTTTTTATTTATTCATTGCTTAAATATATTAAAATGAACCTCAGTACTTTTACTGTCAGTAGAGAATCGATGGGATTGGAAAGGCGGCGTCTGTAGAATGGGATGTTAACCCATGGCACCGTGTGCTGGAGAGCAATACCCTGTGCACATTAAAGAACATGCTGCATGACCTTGACAGGAGGCTACCATGCATCTCCTAAAAGCTGTCCAGTGGGCCCTCCAACATTCATTGAGCCATTCTGACCTGGCCATTTAACCCATTGTGTACAAAAAAGTGCCGCTCAGAAGTAAAACAACCCATCCCAACTCTCTCAACCTTCGAGGTCTTGCCTTGGGTCAGTAGGGGACACCAATGGGCTTGAAAATGCTGCCATCCGTCGGATAGGATGTTAGCCATGGCTCATTGTGGGAGGGCCATATCCTGTGCACGTTAAAGAATATGCTGAATGACCTTGACGGGAGGCTACCATCTGTCTCCCAACAGCTGTCCAGTGGGTCCCTTCCCTTCAACCTCTCTGGGCCCTTGCAATCTGGCCATTTAGCTTATTGTGCCATAAACTATGAAGACGTCAGGGGTTTACCTTCCCGGAAAAGAAATTGGCTGGCTGTTGGAAAGGAAAAATAAAGCAATTGCGAGTCTCTTAGAGGAGACCGTGGTCCCCTCCTTATGATGCTTAGCACCAGTGGTGTCACCCTAATTTATTAACAACCGGTTTCCATACCAATTGGAGGGGGGGGAGGTATCTGGACGAATCGACAATTTAGTTTGTTTGACACTGGTACTACATTCTGGGGGGGAGGGTGAATCCTCCCCTTGGAAAAAATATTTGTAAATATTACATTTGAGATTACATGATAGGTAAGTATCAAATTATTATAACTAACTTTTAACTACAAAATTTGCGTCCCAATTAAAGCATCACACATAATGCAGAGTCTATCTAAAAATATTAAAAACTAACCCCTACCTGGATAAACCTGCAATTAGTGGCAGTGATTCTGTAAATAAATAAATTTAACTAAGCAACAAGAACAATATTTTATTTTTCATGCAATTGTAGGATACATATGAAAAACATAACATACATAAGTGATTAAAGCAAACTCCAAATTTCAATGAAATAAACGTAAAAATCATCACATCATACACATTTTTGACAAGACACTAAACTTTCATCTATGGAGCATCGCTCCACCTATTCCATAGTCTATGCACTACTTTTCTTCTTTTTGAAACACGGATGTCACATGGTGATGTAAGTACCAATTATTATGGTCCAAGGTCAAGATACTAGTACTTAAAATTCTTGGAAACAGAAACAATTCGTTTATTTTTTATGAAGTGTCATAAATCTTTCTGAAAATTTTGGGAAGATGTTTTAATGTTTATTTATTTTGTCAGAATGATGGGCGGAGATATCGGTGTAGTACGCGGCAACATTTCATGAGCACCGCAGCTTTCAGTTTCCGGAAACCGGCTTAAATTTTAACAACCGGTTTCTGGAAACCAGCTGGGTGACACCACTGCTTAGCACTATGGTACTTTCTGGGTCATCGTCGGTGTAAGCATCACCGTCGTCGGTTAAGCATCATCGTCGGTGTGTGCTTTACACTTACTCACTTAGCTCGCTGTATGTTTTGATTTCAATGAAGCCTCAACCTCACCCAGATTAAACCATGTCGATTCACTGCAGCCACTTCATCCTATTTCGTCCATTCTCCTCTAAAGGGTTCCCAGTCATGTCTGCATCAGCCAATATTGGCATTAGGTGCAATGATTTAACGGATGCTGCTGACGTTAGCCATGCCTTTGCCCCGCTCTCTGCTGCCGGTTCCGTATCTGGACTTATGGCAGCTTTTCTTTCGTTGAACTAAGGACACAGAGGCAACGATCTTGGTATGAACAGAATGGAGGTAAGAACTGGGGGGAGCATATCGATCTCAGAACCAAACCGTGAGATGCATGTTGCTCTCAGAGCCAAACCACGAGATGCATCTCGGAATACTAGGTATCGAAAACGTCTTTTTGCAGCATATGAGTGTATTACATCGCTTTCGTTTCGTTCTTCGCATTATATTTTTTATCTTCTGTGATCCTTATTATTCTTTTATTCTGAAGCTGTAGCATGATTCTAAATAAAAATAAAAATAAAAACCCCCTCAAGCAGCTGCTTGCCACAGAGGTCTGACCGGAGCCTGTCAGTTTATACCCATAGTAGAAGGTCTGTGAGGATGGCAGGACCTCAGCAGAAAAACATCACAAACATCCATGCCTTACCCAGGGCTCGATCCCAGGTCCCTTAAGTTAGTAGCCAAACATGCTAACCACTCGACTACGGGAAGGACGGGTGTTGAAATCCCGACAATAAGAAAATTCCACGAAAAACCTTTCACAGGAGAAGTTTTAATATCACTCAATTTTACTATTGAAATCAAAAGCATACTTGGTCCTAAATTAAATTGCTCATGATCCCCTTTATTAACTATGAAAGAGAATATAAGTCACCTTTCAATGTTCAAAAATATTCTGAATAGAAGCTCTTCCCTGTAGATAAAATTTCTGTCAGATCTATTAAATCTCGATTGTCAAAGATATTCATTCAGTATCTAAAGAGAACCAATCCGTGAGCATGAATATATAACAAAATCAATGGCAGTCATTAAATTTTTTTCGAAGGTTAAAGCAAAGATTAAGCTAGATTAAACCATTTGCTGATATAAAAATATGTCTTAGAACTGTATGTAGGTCAATTTTGCACAGTGGTGTATTTTCAGAACATGTTTCAGGAAAGGAATTTGATGTTTTAAACATTAAAAAATAGGTAATTCATAAGTAAATTTTTTGAAAAAGGAAACCGTTAAGTAAATAAAAATCAGTGGTATATTTTACATCTATAGTTAAAGTTACTAAATGTCTCAAAAGCATAAAAATTTTGAAATGCATACATTTAGGAACACCCGCAACTCCCCTTTAAATACACCCCTGAATTTTTGCCGCTTTTATCTCGTTTGGGAAAACGAGATAGGTTGTTGTTAAACATTCCATCTTTTATAACTCTTTAAATATTTAATGAATATTGTTGAAAATTATCATGAAAATAATAATGTGATCTGTAACTTGTCATTTTTTTCATTTAAACGAGTGGTGCAAACCCGCGAGCCAAATGGGACCTCTTACTGTTTTTGGTGCATCCCGTGACAGCATTATAAGATGTCAAAAATATAAACGATATTTGATGTGATTTGCGACTGTTATTATTGTTACAAATTTGTTATAATTTTTTTCAGTGAATTGTTGTGTTGTGTTTATATGTAAATTTATGCCTTCATTGTGTTCTATACATTTAAATTCTTACAGTGGTCCGCAAACTCAATGACTATCTCTTGGGCAGCTCCTTGACAGGCAAAGGTTGTGCACCACTGATTTATACTAACTATATTGTACGAAACAAAGCAGAAACTCTATGATATATAGCAAAAGTAATGTCTGACTAGGATTACATACGTCCTCTCGGAATTTTGAAAAAACATGAAATGTCTTCCTTTTTACAATAAATTCATAACATGTTTCAAATTAAAATTAAAGCATTCTTTTTTGAAATTTATTTTTTAAGTTTCTTGAATCATGACTATTTCCTGATTTTTTGATAAAAGCATACCAAGGGAATCTCCCCCCCCCCCCCCCCAAATCTGCAAGTTATAGAAACCCGGAAAGTATTATATTAAGCATTAGAAAATGAAACTTTAGGGGCATTAATTTGCTTTTTACCCGTTTTTCTTCCTAGCAAAATATTAAGAGAATTTCCCTGCTATATCAATGGGAATCTAAATTCGAAGCTCTAAAACTTCTAGCATATGCACTGAATGAAAAAATGACTGAAAATAAATCAAATATAATTAAATCTACTTAATTCCGGATTTTAAACAATATTCGATCAGTATTTAGAGTTATGAAACCTATAATATTAACAATAAATTATCTTGTTTTATAAAAATCATTCATAAATATCTAATATTGAAATAATCATTACACGAAATTCAAAAATGTACATTTATTTCATTAAATAGTTTAAAAATCAGTTTTAATTAATTTTTGAGGAAAATATTTTTATGCTTTCTCTGTTGTAAAATACTCTACCTTACATAACTTTTTAAATACTGAACGAATATTGTTGGAATTTGAGATTTAAATAGATTTGATTATATGCTTTATTTTATCTTCAGTCACATTTTACCATTAAATGCTTATTTTAGAAATTATACTGCTTCTAAATTAGACTGACATGAAAAATCTATAATATTTAGATAGGGCAGGTACAAATTTTACTAATAGTAAATAAAAATATTCCTCCTGCATCGATTTTTTTTCTACCACTACTCATAGCATACCACATTGTGCTGGAACCATTTATTGTGCTGGAACCACCGCAATGTTGTGGCATGTCACAGTGCAGTAAAATTAACGAAATTTTACTGTCTGTATATTTCATGACTTAGTTTATTTTATATGAATACATTTGAAAAATGTGATTAAAATTAATGAATATAATTTTTAATCACCAATGACGATATATTTTATATAATAATGAATACTAAAACTACGTGTATTTTATAAGAACGGAGCACAAAGAGGCCATTATTAAGCACTCTCCTGACACTAATTATCGGCATCTGTGAGGGAAAATGAACGCAATTATCATGTTAGAGCCGAATTCAGTCATGTAGAATATTAAATATTATCGAGATATCACTTAATTATTAATAAGCACTGATAATAAGTCAATGGATATCATAAACTGATCAATTAATGATATAAATCAGTTCAAGAAAAAAGAGGAAATAGCAACTGCGATTGCAACTGCAATCCTTTCCGAAAGAAGAAGTAATTCTAAAAATATTCTACTTTTCAAAACCCTTTTAAGCTATTAAAATACGAAAAAAATTTACAGGAAGATATAAAGCAAAGTTTAAGATCATCCACCGTTATAAATAAAAAACAGTCTTCATATACCAGTTTCGACATGCATGCGCTTTGCGGGCCGCAGTTCAACTAGCGCCAAAAACCTTTAAGTGCATGCATGTTCATCATTGAGGTAGGTGTTCATCGTGTTTCATTGTCATGTGCGTGTGCCAGAGACTCGCTAATCGCCTAGTGGCGCCAGCAATCCATGCCGGTGTAAACTAGCCTTTAATATTGTAAAAGTTACTATTTCCTGAAATCTCAACACGTGTAATTTACATGCCAGATTGGAAAAGTATGAACTTTAGAAAACTGCAAAACATTTTGATTCCGCCCAAAGATTGATGGCACTACAGAAGTTGGAAGCAGTTTTATTTTTGCAACATTAAGGACAGCGAAGGAATTAAGGGCTACTCTTAGTTTGAAGGAGACTTCTCATACAAGGACATGCCCTACCAAGATCGAAATCACTGCTGACCACGACGTCAGTCACAGTTCATAGAAACAGAAAGTTTACCTTGTGCAACAGCAGATAGTTATTAACATTATGCCACTTGCGAAACTCGATTGTTTATCAAGTAGGAATAAAAATTAGCACATCATATATTTTAAAGTATATTTAATATATATTATGCCTTTTTCTGATTCAACTGTTAGTCGGTACTTGAAATAAAACATAGTAGGAAAAAACTTATTTTATGTCACAAAGTGAAAGCATGTCCTCCTTTGTCCTCCATTTTTGTTTTATTATCCTCCTTTGTCCTCCATTTTTGTTTTATTATCCTCCTTTGTCCTCCATTTTTGTTTTATTATCCTCCTTTCTCCTTAATTTCCAGCTTTTTTGTCCTCCTTTTAGAACAGTGGTATCTGGAAACCCTATATCTGACTAAGTTGGCCATAAATGCCAAACAATAAATATTTGTTATAAGCAAACTGAATATCCTTTTTTGGGGCAACCGTATGTATGTTCACGCTCTACAAAGAATGAATTGTTATTTCTCATTCTATGAGCTTCATAATGGTATTCCCATCTAAGATTTCGAACAGATGTAACCATCGATGCCAAATCTTTCTTAATTAACAAAGGGTGTGGCACCTTCACAGTCGGCTTCAGCTTCTAGTACAGCAAATGGCTCAGATGCTCCCTCCTGTTCTTCATACTTCCATGCTGAACAGCTTATGAACAAACTCTTTAAAATCAAGCCTGTTGTCAAACCATGACAGTCATTGTTTCGCAAGAATCGCAAGGAGGGAGTTGTACTTGCTCAGCTCCACTTAGTTCATTCTTTTATCAAGCTTATTTTCTTCTATTGACTGATGACGAACTTAAGTGCGAGTTTTGTGACACCGTTTTAACTATCAAACACATTTTATTCGAATATCCAGTTTTAATTGTGAACGTCGTATTTATTTCAATTCTTATCACTTACTGTCCGAACTCCTTACATTCGGGCATTTTTTATCCGATGACTCAATTTTACCATTTGTGTTCCAATTTTTATTTTTAATGGATATTTTACTAATATTTAATATTTTGACTTTTTGATAATTAGGCTAGGTGTTTTTTATTATATGTCTCCTAAGTCCCTTTGCAATTTTTGATTTTATATTTCTTTTTACACGAGTCTTTTATTATAAATTGTTGTTTACACTTTGTGTCATTTATGATTTTGTATTCAGGGGGTATTTATTTTTATTTATTCTGATATTATTTGGTTGTAGGGTTTAGGTTATTTCTGTATCTTTTGTTCTTTATACCTATTTTTCGTATAAAGCATGATCTTAGTTGTCCTCACAAAAACCAAACAACTGAACACAGTTATTTTACTTTTGATATAAAAGAAGTAACAACTTCTAAAGCTTTAGTTGAATTCGTTGACATGAGTAGTGTAATCAAAAAGTTGTTGTAAAATAGCTATAACCCACTCTTAGGTTTTGATAAGCAGATAGTATCATACTTTTCTACTTTAACATTGCTCATAAAAGGCAAAAAAAAAAATGGGATAATTGTCATGAAGTGAAGTGATAGTTACTGCTAATCACTTATTATTATGTACTTGTTTTAAAGGGAATTCTGTATTCTATGTGAAGAGCGAAAGAAGGAGTTATTACATTCTATAGAAAAGCGTTTGATAATTTTATAACGTGTCAACATTTCGAGTTTTACAATGGCTTCAATCAATTTGCTATGGATTTATCAGATTTTGATTTCTTTACTAACGGTTCTTAAATTTTAAGGTATTTTGAATTTGGCGCTCAAGTCATAATTTAATTGGATTGATATTGCATTGGCAGGTTTTTAAAAGTAAGTACTAGGTAAGCAATAGAATTATATGTTTATGGAATATGTACTGTATTTCCAGCTTGTTACAATAGTATATGAGTTACGGCACGTGTACTTAGATTTCGTTTTCTCGGGCATTTTATTCGGGATCGTGCCGGGGTTGATCTTTCGAACTCATTCACATTTCTTTTGATGCCTAGAAATTGTACGATATCAGCACTTTAATTCTAACTGGCTTTGAATGTTCTCGCTACATGGAAATGAAAAGATTGCGTCATTTCAATGAAGCATCGTGCAATAGAAGTGTACAAACGCCATATGCGACCCAAGGAACCATAGCACACTTGATAAAAGTAGTATCAGATTTTGCTTTTTAGCTCGTTTTCACAAAAGTGAGTTATTACTTTGCCATATATCTATAGATATTTAGTTTTTTTGTTCAATAAAGAAAAATTCTTTTTGGGTTGAACAAGTTCTAATAAGATATTACAATTTGCATTTTTCTAATCATCCAGTGATGAATTTCCACTGTTAGTGAGCCCAAAAGTTGAAAAATGCAGAACTTAAATAAATATTGTAAATAGTGTATTCATGCTAGAGTTTGCAAATTTTTGTGGTAGCCTGGTATGCAGGAGATGTAAAGGCATTTCAACACCTTAAGGAAATATGGTTGAGTGACTCCACTATACAGGAAAGTAATACATCTGTTGGATAGCATCACATTCGTGTGCTGATTGATGCAAAAAAGAAATTGATATTACTGCTGTGAAGCAATAGAGAAGGAACCTGTTGAAAAGATCTGCATTACATAAAAGTTATCTGATTCTCTCAGTTCATTCATATTGGGAATGTGAAAACTTTTCGAATTTTGAGCCACTCCTGCCTGCAAAGCAGCACAAGTGCAGAGCAATGTCTTAAAGGTCAAAGTGACCTTGGCGAGGGATTTTGATGTACCTAAAGTGCCACTCCTGACTAGAAAGCAGCAAAAAGGCAGAGAAGTGACTTTAAGGTCAAAGTTCAGGGTCAGAGACAAACGTATGTGGTTGGGACCAGATAACGGGCGCCAGCAAGCTTGTAAGGAATGGTGGTGGGGGAGCAGGAAGACAAAGGAGTCAGTAGGATGAGTACCAAGGAATGCAAGGGGGGGGGGGAGATATGGAAGGGGGACCTGATAATGGAATGAGGGTCAGGGTTTGAATCTGTTGAGGGAAATGGCAGAGAAAGGACAAACTGAGGAAAAGAAGAGAACATAATAAAATAAATAGAATTAAAAGTAACTGCAACTATACAGTGAAAAAAAATGTACTAAATGGATTGGGTTGTTTTACCTCTGAGTGGCACTTTTTTTGCATACCATGGACTAAATGGCCAGGTCACAAGGGCCCCGAAGGCTCTGGGAAGGTTGGAGGATGGTACCCACTCTGAGCTGTTGGGAGACATGGTAACCCCTCATCAAGGACATCCAACGTGTTCTTTAATATGCACAGGGTATGGCTCTCCTGCACACAGGGCCACAGCTTAACATCCCATCCAACGGACGGTGGCCTTTCCAAACCCATCGGTGTTCCCTACTGACATGGGCAGGGCAGGGAGTTTTATGGAATGTACTAAATGGAATAAATGCTTTAGACAAACAGAACATATATACTGACACTGCACAGATTTACAAACATTCACAAACACCAAGAGATATTTTTGTTATTTCAGCAAACTTTAAAAAAAAAAATTCAAATTTTTTCTGTTTAATTAAACATACACAATACACCATACCTTGTGGAATCTATGCCAAACTGCATTCATGCTGTAATTTGGGCTAAAGGAGGTCCAATTCAATGGCTGGTGTGTATAATAATCATGGAGGATAATACCAAAATTTACAGGAACAGGAAGTTGTAGGTATCAATGGGCAATGTTCTATAGTGTTATTATCAAAGGCACAACTAAAATAAAGGGCATCATAGTCTACTAGCTTAGCTAGGTCCTGGCAATTGCAAATTTTCAATAAAGCAGTTGCACATAACTATGAACACCCATGTATATCACATAGTTTCTCCTTAGTGGGATATAAGAGGAATAGAATGACCAAATGTCCTAGATTTTGAATCTTTTATCCAAAAAATCACTCTGATGTGATGAATTGCTTTAGTTATGCCAAAACCATAAAAGAAGATTTTTTTTACACTTTGGCAATGATGTAGAAATGTAGCATTATCCCCAATATGTGAAAATAATACACAAAAATCAAATTTGTAAATTTAATAATAGTAGACCCAGATGTAGAAAAAAAGTGAGTAACCAAGTGTATGAATTGACCTAGAATATTGTTCTGATATATAGTTTTCCCCCACCATTTTAGGGGTCAGTAAAAATAATTTTTTGCAAAATATACGTAATATATAATACTTTTTCACCTCTGTTCCAGTTAATAACATTTACAGGAGGCAGGGGTGTTTTCTCTCTCTATGTCGGGTTACCAGGGTTGTACTTGCACAAAATGTTCTCTAATTTCATTAACCTAACATCTTTTTTCTAGTGTTCTCTCGACTGCCTACTAGAATTAATGTTGCTAATGTAATTATACCAATACAAAGAAATTTTATTTTTAATTTTTAGAATAAAGTAAAAGCTGTTAAACTAGGAGTAAGTGCATTAATTTTGTTTTTCCTCAGCCATTGGTAGATTTATCTATTTCTATGTAGACTCAAGCCTAGAGTGACAGATTTTTAGGGGTAGTGACTTTTCATAAAAAAATTATGACAAATATCAATTTGAAAAACAGTATTGCCAGTGGCAAATATAGATTGCTTCTTTTTGAGAAGAATTAAGTTTGTCTAGCACCCTCCAATGGTAAAAATTCTTCACTAATGGGTGATTTGGAAATTGCAGATAGTAGTATTTCATTTGTATCTGTCCAACCCAAAACTTATTTTTGTTTCATTAAAATCTGCTGGCCGCATTATAAAAAGAGTCCCTGAGAAATATAATGTTACAGAGGGAGTGAATCAGTAAAGTGTGAAATAAAAAAAATTGCTCTTAATTTTGTTACTGCACATTTTTGGAAAATTGCCAAAATCATTCAACTGGTTTCCTGCATAACTTGAACCAATTCAAATTTCAAAGATGATAGAAGACAAATTAAGTTCATTGACAATTCTTACAATTGAATTTGAACTATTGACAGTCACTCTCCTGCAACAAAATCAATTCATTTGCCAAAAGAAATGTGGATTTTTTTTTTATTTCCACCTTTCAAGTAAGTTCTGGATGCTAGTAACATAGCAATTAATAAGTTGAAGATATTTATTTTTATATTATATAAACAATAAAAATCATAGGGGCAGCAATATGCTTGAAACCTATAGGTTAGGGATGGGGTTGGCTCAGTCGCACCAGTGTTGAGATTTATGTCCACAAACCTACCCCTGCCCTCATCAGAAAGGGGACACCGATGGGCTTTGAAAGTCTGCCATCTATCACATGGACATTAGGCTGTGGTCCTGTGTATGGGATAGTCATGCTCTGTGCACATTAAAGAACATGCTGGAAAGTTGATGGGAGGCTTCCATCTGTCCCCTAATAGCTGTCAAATCAATGGGCCCCTTGGGGTGGCTCAGTCGGTAGCGCGCCAGGCTCGTAATCTGCAGTTCCCAGGTTCAAGTCCCAGTTGGGTCAGATGAGATTTTCTCCGCAAAATTCCCCGCCCTGCCTACGGTCAGTAGAGGACACTGATGGGCTTGGAAAGGCCGCTGTCCGCCGGATGGGATGTTAAGCCGTGGTCCTGTGTGCGGGAGAGTCATACCCTGTGCACGTTAAAGAACACACTGGATGGCCTTAATGGGAGGCTACCATCTGTCTCCCAACAGCTGTTCCAGTGGGTCCTCTCCCCCAACCTTCTCTGAGCCTTCGGGGTCCATGTGACCTGACCATTCAGCCCACGGTGTGCAAAAAAGTGCCGCTCAGAGGTAAAATCAACCCAACCCAATGGGCCCTTTTCCCCCAACCTTCTCTGAGTCTTGTGGTCATGATCTGACCATTTAATTCTATGTATGTGCAAAAAAACTACCACTTGGAGATTAAAAATCCCAAACTGGGGGACAACATATCCCCGGGGTGACATGAAAACATTCTAATGGGAGCTATCAGGAGAATGTGAAATTTTTTTGCTTATTTTTATTATTTGAAATTGCAACAGAGCTGTTGGCTGATAATAAATGAGAGAGAAGCATGAAGATTTCTCAAAAATGAAAAGTGGGGTGTGATGCCACAAAGTTTGGAAATTTCTGCCATTGCCAAAATTGCCAAAGTTGGAAATTTCTGCTAAAATGATAAATTTTTGGTTTGCTGGTGCAAAAATGCACCAATGCTCATTTTTGGATTTCCACAAATAAATTTGGCATCTGCACATGCCACTTAACTAATCCTTATTCCAGGATTCTCTTTCAGTTTTTTTTTTCAAACATAGTCGAATGTCTGGAAAGCAAAAAGAAACAGGAAACTCTTATGAATTATCACACACAGAACATTGTGATTAGAGAACTTTTGCATGATGATTGCAATATTAAATTTAGAAGATTGCTTTTTTTTAGCTTTATTCAAATTCTGTAATTTCCTTAAATATTGGCTACAGGTAAACCAAAAAGGGGATTTTAATTTTACAATGGGCATTTAATCCACTAGTAAAGCCTAGAATATTCTATTTTCTGTATTCTTTTAAAAAAGGAAACGGTATAGAGTTATGAAAAAAAAAATTATTCTGTAGACCAAAACATTTTAAAGAACCATTAGCAAGTAGTTTCTGGCAAAAAAGCTAAACATGCAGTAATGTGGCCAGAATGAATGCATCTACTCTAGGTTAATTTATTTTTTAAGCTATTTAAAAATACATCTATATTCCTTTTGAAAATAGAAGTCTTTGTTACGATTTTATAATTAAGAAAAAGTGCCCTGTCAGAGAAAAAAAGAAAGAAAGAAAGAAAAGAAAAATTGCAGCAAATAAAGCTATTTACAAAGTAAATACCAATATTTTTCCTGCACAGATATAAAAAAGGTATCCATATCTAGTCTGCATCTTAAAAAAAATTTGATTCGTCATTTAGAATGCTACAAGATTAACCCTTAACATATCGTGTTTGTAAAGCAGAATTCACTTTGATGGCCAGGTTAATTTTAAAGTGAATCCACTAGAATAAAGGACAACTCTAATATACTGAAATAACTAATAGACAGAAATAGGCCATGTTATATACCATAATAAAGAGCATTTAATTGTGAATTTATATAAAATAAAATATTTGAGACAGACAGTAAGCATATTAATTTTAATAGTGCTTATTTAAAACAACATAGTAAAATAAGAGTAATTTTATTGTATTTGAATTTTATTTTTAAATAACTAATGCATATAAATAAAGTGACATGTTATGTGTTAAAGAGCATTTAATTCTACATAATAATATTGAAACTGATTTACTTGAAACATGATAATTTTTTTAGTTCCAGATTTTTTTCTTGTACAGTACAGCCGAAAGTTTCATCAGATTCACTATATTGTGTACCTTCATTATCAGTATTGACATTTATTATTAAACCATTATACTTTTTATTTTGAGGGAATTTCAAAAGGCCAAGAAAAAGTTTAATGGCAAGAGTTAAAAGAAAGCAATGAAAACATAATATTCTTCATCATCATCCTCCTTCTCAAGCAGCCATGGGCTACGGAGGTGCATCCAGACTGCACAATTTAGTTTTCCAAGCATATCTGTCCTGAGCTATATCTGCTGCATCTAGCCACTGCACACCAATTCTAACAAATATAATAATTTAATCCAAGCAACATAGGGTAGTTCTGCTAGTTTCCATATTTCTCAAAACACTTACCTTACAGTATGTATGTTTTATTTTCCATGGATTTTGCTGTAGTTACAATAGAGAGTTTTACCAGTAAGGTCTAAATTAGCATTTTCGCTACTTTCTTTACATTGCAGTGTGCTTAGCGATTTTTAATTTCCAATACTTAAAGTGATAAAAAAAAAAGAGTACCAAAGTTCTAAATTTGATATCAATCGAATTTAGGACTTTGGTACTGCACTGTTTAAATCACATTAAAAGATTAAAGTTTCATCCAGGACAACTGATTATGGACTTATTTCATCTTTTACAGCATATCAAATTGTGATTAACAGTGCACAAACTATACTTGCTCTTTACCATTGTAGCATTTATCATTGTAAAGTGTGTTATCTATATGTTGTGAATTGTCACTGAGTTATATATTGTTGCTTATCACACTTATGGTTAAAGGTATTTAAAAATGCACAATTAAAATATAGGGAAACATATAAAAAATAATAGTTAAATATTTTTAACAGTTAGCAAACTGAACTTTCAGTGGGTCATGACAACATGCAGTTCATTCCATTAGTGTCATCTTCTATGAATTATGGAACAAACTAGGTTTTGCAGATTGTGAGCCATGCCTGTCATACTAGCTTAGTGGATGAAGATGCAGGTATCAGGTGTGGCCATCAGATTCAAAACAAGTTAAAGGGTTAATCCTCTAACCTATTTTGACAGGTGATGGCTGCAATCTGCACCACTGGTTGTGTATGATACAGTGGCATGACTACGTTTATAATGTTTGCTTGATTAAAAGAATAAAAATTTAAATCAAATATACACTAAGTAAATCTAAGTATACATTCAGTGATAAGAAAAAGAGGACATAAATATATGAAAGTGTGCTTTAGATATTAAAATTTAATAAACTCTTTAAATAATTTAAATTTCAGAAAAAGGTTGATTTGTTAAAAAAAAATATATTAGTATTTGTCTCGGAATTCTAAGCTGTATGTTTTTTTTTTTCCACAGGTGAAATTGCATTTTGATTTTTGTTCCATGCTCCTGATAGACAATCCTACACTAAAACCAAATAGGAGAAAATATACTACTTAATGGAAGGAAATATTATTGGTTATACTCTTATATTTATAACTTGAGAGAGAAAGAGACATTGCAGTTTTTCAAGAAATAATTTTAATGTGTTGTGGCAATAAATAAGATGTATAGAGTAGCTTCAATTATTGTATTAATTGTATGATTCATATTTTATTGTTAGACATAAATACTGTTTATAACTGAAATCATTTAGTGTTCTTTATATTCATTTTATATTGTTTTTAGCAGTATTTACCAATCTTTAAAACTAGTCAGAAATGTAATAGCAAAACCAGATTGTCATTACCAGATGTAAAACTAGATTGTAAATAGTTGTGTATGCTTTGCTTCTTAGAGTTTTAATATGCCAGAAAACACTACAAAATACCAAAAACTTTGCTGCAGTTTTTTTATTTTTTCCTTAATAGAAATCACGTTTTTAAAAGTTTTTGAAAATTAATCATAAAAAATATTTTTTGTTCTATTAGCTACCTTAAGATAAAGTTCTATAGTTTTTTTTGTTAGTTTCACAATTTCTCAGTTGTTTGGTAATAATGAAAAATTAACCCATCACTTTAAGGGCTGAAGCCTTCAAATTGAAAATCTGAATGAAAAATGCATTTCAAAATATTGCATATCAAACTATTACATTTTTAATATGCTGTTACTGGTTTACTATTTTCTTAAAATTTTTTCAAAGTATCCTGATGAGTTAAAATTTATACATCACAAATATCTCTCTAAATGTAATTGTAATTTAAAATCCAATCTCTAATATTAGATGTATTTTGATTCTTATAAATTAATATGAATAGAGTGAAAGCAGTTGCATTTTAATAAGGTATGTAACTCTAAAAATGATTTTTTGAAAATCTGAAAGCCTTCAATGGGATCCTCTTAAAATTTTGTGTCATTATCCTTCAGTATTGATTAAAGTCTTTATACTAGCTATATAATAATAAGCTACTAGTATAACAAACCATTGTTCAAGAAAATAAAATTAGCTTTGGTTATAAATCACAGGTTTTAATCTAAACAAATTTGACTTGGCATAGGACTGTCAAAACCCTGGATAAGCCAAACATTCATTCTAATCAATGCATTCGAAGAAAGCAAGGACAAAGCCAGAAATATTTTGTTTTAAACAGATGGATTTAAGCAAGGGTGTAATATAGGGTTTGTTAAATTTTTACTGAGTCATCAAACCCATTGTAAAAATCAGAAGCATAATTTTGTTTAAATATTTTTTTCTAAGTAAATACTAAGTATTTTTTAATAAGAATTGAATGAAAGAAAAAAGTTGATTTCATTTACCCAATAAAAACATACTAACTAAGGGTTAATTTAAATCCAACCTCATTTTGCTTAAATATAACGAGCTTGTTAGAGATTTGTGAACCTATTGTAGCAAGCACACCTTGTGTACATAGAAGCGTATTATGCATACACTGAGGCAGGCCTCAGCATATGCAGAGGTGTGCTGCTAATACGTAGCAACATATTAGCAACAGACCTCTGCATATAAGACTGTTGAAGAGTACTAAAAGTAATTGCATACAGGGTGTTACCTATAATCCTCACGTGGATCCCAAAATTAAATTTCTTGAGGTAAAAGGAAATGAAGCTGTTCTGGCATGTTTCATTTTTTGAGTTGTAGTTCTGCAGATAGCTGGGACAAAAGGTAATGTGACATCTAATATGGATAAAGGAGCTTTAGTGCATGCGCATAAGCAAATTTCAATAGGTAGAGCAAAGTGTTAAAACTGCACACACAATGAACAAGTGTGACAATATTTACATATCCACACCATTCAACATAAGCCTTATCTGTTGAATCAAGTGGATATGCAAATTTGTTCCAACTTGTTCATTGTGCATGTTGTGTAGTGATGTTTTTTAATGCCTTTGTTCTGTTTCATATTATGTAATTTGCATGTGTGCATGTATCATGTCTTTATCTGTGTCGGATGTTGCCCTGCCTTTCTTCCTGGTATCTCCAGAATTATGGCTCAAAATCACAAAATGTGTCAGGGTAACTTTGTTTTCTTCTGTAAGAAATAAAATTTTAGAGTCTGTGTGAAGGTCATAGGGAACACCCTGTACATGGAGCTGAATGATAGTACAATAAGATTTAGTTTATTCTCATAAGAACAAAAAATCAGATTTTATAAATTTTGTTCAAACCACTTCTGTTATTAACAGGTATATGGTATGAGAAATTGTACTATATTGTCACAAGATACATCAACCTGCTTGTCTATTTGCAGTAAATATAGTTTATAATAAACTGCTTCACAAGAATAAATATATTAAAAAACTGAATAGTTCTGTAATAAATATTTCATGGAAAAAATTTGCCGACTTATGGGATTCGAATCTGCAAACCTCCATGACAGAATATTCTACCATGAACTAACACCAACTGTCTTTTTTCCACTTAATATGACTTTTTTCACTCTTCCTGTGATTTTTGGCACCTATACTTGGTGCCATTTATGATCTCTGGTAGCAACTATTTATTTTTTGCACTGTAAAATGGAAATAAATAATGAAGTCACATCATGCAATTTAGTGTTATTAATGATTTAAGCAATAAATAGCAATCACAGAGTAACCTGTTGTCTTTTTAACATCTATAAATCAATAAATATTTTGTGAAAAAAATTTTGACGACCTATGGATTCAAATCTGCATCTCCAGAAACATGCCAGTGTATTCAACCATTGAACTAACACCAACTTTTTTCCACCTAATATGACTTTTCACTCTTTCTGTGATTTTCAGCACGTACCCTTCGTGCCGTCTATGATCTCAGGTAACAAGTAGTGTAGTTGCAAAAGTCATAAGTGGAAAAATGACAGAGCTGGCATTAGTTCAATGGTAGAATACTCTAGCGTGTTTCTGGAAAGATGTGGGTTTGAATCCCATATGTCGTCAAATTTATTTTCCACAAAATATTTATTGATTTATAGACGTTAAAAAGTCAACAGGTAACTTTGTAATTGTTATTTATTGTTTAAGTCATTAGTAACACTAATAGCATGAAGTGACTTCATTTTAATTTCCATCTTTTTTTTTCTTATTCAGTGCAATAAAAAAAATATAGTTGCCATCCGAAATTATGGATGGTGCCAAAAATCACGGGAATTGAAATGTCATATTAGGTGGAAAAAAGACAGACCTGGTGTTAGTTCAAAGGTAGAATACTCTGGCATGTTTCTGAAGAGATGGGAGTTCAAATCCCATATGTCAACGAAATTTTTTTCACAAAATATTTATTGACTTATAGACATTAAAAAGTCAACAGGTAACTCTGTGGTTGTTATTTATTGTTTGAATAGTTATTTTTGTATAAAACAATTATGATACTAAATATACACTCAAAAAATATCTGAAATAAAATTATAAATATTAATTCTTGTTCTAGGTGTTGAATGTTTTCACAGATTCCATTTTTTGGAGATTACTTCTAACACAGATTTGTAATTGCTTTTTCCATTAACAATATAGAGTTGAATATATATTTTGCATTTATTACCATTTGGATATCAAACTAGGATAAAAAAAAAAGATGAAGTGATAGTTAAACTTTATCAAAATAAGTAGAGAGTGATAGATGAAATGTAATTTTTGAGCCTTATTTTACTCTTTAATTGTGTTTTTGCTTACAGGCAAATACACTACACATCATTGAAATTTCCCATCTCAGAAGAAGAATTAAAGATTCTGATCAACAAAGAAAAGGTTGTTGGAAATGTGTAAAATTGTTAAGAGGTGTGATTTTGTTAAACAGCATGCCATTATCTGAGAAGGAAATTTTGGCAGAAAACTATCTCGCTGTATTTACTGCAGTTTTATGATCATGGTGTAATGTGTTAGTCATGAAAATATCCATACATTAATAAATAGATATTTCCTTCATTACTGGCAATAGAGGTAACTATACATACAAACTAAAATTTTGTGGTATCTGCTCCTTCAAATGGGTAACAATTTGGGCCCTTTGAAGAAGGGCAGTAATTGCCAACCTACATTGGTTCTGTTACTAATTAGCAACTAATTAGCCCAAGAAGGATATTGACATACATAAACTAATCCTGCTTGATCTTTGGTAGTTTTTTTGATTTGGAGAAAATAAATCACATCTTTGGAGCATATTTTTATTATTATATATTTATAGTGATAATTACTATTTTAAATTTCATCCATTTATATTATCATTAAATTATTTTTTATGTATTTATATCTGCTTCATTTTGTGATGAGTAACTTTGAATAAACTAAATATAATTTAAAGAAAATTTCTTCATTTTTTTTTAACCTTTAGAGTGCCAAGATTAGTTATAGGAAAATTTGCATAAATTACCAAGATTGATTTTCTGTATTCCATATCTAATTTCTTCTAAAATTAAAAGATGGCATGAATGGATAGACCAGAGTTGAAATTATTACCAACCTTAATAACAAATATGATTATGTGTACATAGCAATCGTAACAACTGGCATTCAAAGGGTTTATTGTCTTTGTTGATGATACTTTTTAGCTGATGCCATTTTTATTACAGTATTTTTATTTATATTTCAATATTCTACAGTTTTTTTAATTTATTTTTCCACTCTTTTTTAATGTTTGTAACATTTCTTGAAGTAAACACAATGAGTACTGTTCATTGTCACAAACCTCATACTGATAATTTTGATTAAAATATGTCCATAGGCCTATTTTTCCCCTTTGGTCTGTGTCTACATTAGAAGGAATTGCATTTTTCACATTGGATCCTGTGTTTCTCTATGACTTGTAGTTTTTCTGATTATTATTACTTGTTTTTAATTACTAAGGAATGTATTGGTTTCAGGTAAAAGAAAAGCTACTGCTGAAGAAAAAATATGTAAGACATTTCAGTTTATATTTCTTACATTCAGGTGAAGATTAGAACTATATGCAGAAATATTCAAATATTGTAGCAGACTACAAATATGTTAAACTTCTATTGTTGCTATTATTTATATGCTGTTATATTTTTTCATGTGCCTAATGTAAATTGGAAATAGAATAAGCTAATTATCAAGTTAATTAAATAATTTGAATATTAATATAATTTTTAGGTAATTTATTATTTTATTTCACAGATAACAGCTATGAATGTAGCAGATGTCAGTTGGTTTTTATGACAGAAGAAGAATGTTCATCACATAAGAAATTGCACCAGGGCACTACCCCAGCACGCCGACATCAGTGTCGTTTGTGTTCATATTCAACAAATATAACAACAAATCTTTACAATCATTTAGCCACCCATACTGGTGAAAGGCCTCATAAGTGTTCTCATTGTGGTAAAGGTTTTATACAGAAAGGTAACCTTCAAAGACATTTAATGACACATATAAGAGACCAGCAGTTCAGCTGTGTAATTTGTGGCTCAGTGTTTTCATCAAAGGATAGTCTTTTCAGACACAGAAAAACACATATTCTGTGAGAGTGGGATTTCAGTGTTTATATTGAAAGCTATAGCAACAGTAGTTAAAGACTACAACAATAATATTGACAAAATATACCAGGGCCTTACCTGCTTTTGCTATGCAATGCCATTGACTCAGTTATTAATATGTTGAAAGTTTTTGTTTAATTGAAATTTAATATTTTGTGCCAATTTTAGTTATATTCTTAAGTATTAGTAGTAAAATGCTTTCTTTTAATAACTGAAAATTTTTACTCTATGAAATAAATAAGCTTAGTTTGAATTTATTTTGTTTAAATTGTTTTTCTGCCATACACTCTCCATGTTGAGATTTTGGATAAATATATTTCAAAAGCCATTAATAGAGCAGTGCTTGAAGTCCTGTGTAAGCAGTCAATCATTTTAAATATTAACATAGGATTGCCACTTATCTGAATTGAATTGTCCTCCAGAAATTCATACATCTACAGTCAGTTTATAGGAAAATAAATCTTAAAATGCTGCTTGATTTTTAAAAAAAGTTGCATTTTTTAATTCATGTTTTCCTAATTGTGCACCAGAACAATAATATTAGCTCATTAAAATTTGTGCGACTTGATGGGTTTTAATGTACAGTCAAACATGGTTTATAACGAACCTGGTTCATCTAGTTGCTTAGTCTAGATTTATGTTCTATGTTTTCAATGCATTTTTCTTCTGTTAAAGACAGTGAAATCCTTGTTTATATTGATCCTGATATAGCTGGATATATAAACTTATTCATGGTATTTGCCATCAGTATCTGATCTGAACTAATGAAAGTTAGACAAAAGTCGAGGAAGTCACATTCTTGATATTGAAGACTAGATTTAGGGTAGCAAACTAGTTGGGTGTAGCATTCCACCTTTCAGTTAATGATTTTTTTTTCTGTATGTGGGAATGTTTTGTAATGCCTTGTTGCCATTAAAGTGGTTTGCAGGTTTCACCAAAATGCTACCTTATTGTTATTTTAGTATTCTTTAGATAGAACTTGAAAAGCCCATTTTGTACTGTGTATGGTAGGATGTAGTGATGCTTTTACTTTTTGGTCTGTTGCTGAGTTTTCAGCTGATGCATATAATGCAGTCAGGCACAGTTGTCAATTGCACTCGTAATGAAAATCAAATGTCGGCATAATAGAAGAACTGTATTAAAAGTAATGCATACATATGAACACAATACATATAAAATGAAAAAGCTTACATACATAGGGTGGTGTTGGCTTAATAGCATACCAGGCTCATAATTTCAGTTCCCATATTCACATCCCAACTCTGCCAGTTTTGAGATTTATCTCCACTAAAACCCATCTTTCCCTCAACCAGAAAAGGTCTTTCATTTCTTTTTCCTAACAGCTGTCCATTGGGTTCCCTTTCCATATCCATCTCTGAGCCGCTGGGGTCATCCCATCTGACAAACAGTGGCCTTTCCAAACTCATCAGTATCCCCTACTGACCAAGGTAGGACAGGGTGTTTTGTGGAGATGAATCTCAATGCTAGATTCTGATAGCCATTACTGTCCACGTGATTTAAATGCTTAATGGGAAGTTGCCTACTTCTGAGCTAGGTGAAATAAAAATAACCATAGAAAACTGTATCAATAAGCCAAATTGACCCTCTCTACCAGAGAGAGAATCTCCTCTGAAAAACACCAATGGACTGAACAACCAAAAGGCAAGTTTAAAATACTTTGATTAAATCATTTGTGATATACACTGAATGACCACTTTATTGGGCACACCTCCTCTTTCCTGAAATATACTCTGGTGCAAGCATCATGTGTTCATACCATTATATTTAAAGCAGATACCTAGGGTTTTTGGGGTGTGCAATTCAGTATGAGAATGGGCATAGTGAAAGATTTAAGTGACTTGAATGCTGCATGGTAGTTGGTACCAAATGTGCTGGTATGAGCATCTCTGAAACTAACCTTACTGGGATTTTCCTGCACGACAGTGTCTTGGGTGTATTGAGAATGGTCCAACACTAAAAAAAAAACCAGCCAATGGCAGTCCTGTGGTCAGAGGTGCATTGTAGCTTGAGCTTCTTGTGTGTCATAAAACCCCAAACAACCAACCTGTGATTGAAAAAGCACATTGATGAAAGAGGCCAACAAAGGCTGACACAATTTGTGCAGATTCATAGAAGGCTACAGTCAGTCAAATAACAACAAAGTACCACAGTGATTGTGAATGAGGTATCTCAGAATGCACAGTTGGCTGTAACTTGTCATCCCCCCCCCCCTGAGTGGGACCTCCTTGTCAAGGGGGGGGGGGCTTACAGTGCCTCTGAGAAGTTGGATTCAGATCGCTGGCTTTCTGGAGTTCAGATGTCTTGTAGTCTCCGGTGGAGGGGGCTTGTCTAGGGACTGTGGATAGGTTTAAGGGGGGCTGGTCCAGCAGTCTCATTGACTTGTCCCCAGAGAAGCAAGGGTTTGCAGCCTCGATTGAGAGGCCGTACTCGGGGAGTACTGTGGACTGAGCTGCACGTCTGCGACAGAGAGATTTAAAAGCCTCTGAAGCTACTCTGATTTAAAAGCCTCTGTCTTCGTGCACTCATCTTGTGGGCTTCTTGATGCAGTCTCAGTGATATGGAGTACTGTTCATTGGGGGGGGGGGGGGGCTTCTGCCCGTTCACAATGGAGAGGATGGAGAGGACTAAGTTGAAGGTTCGCGGCTGGGGGGCTTCCACCCCGGCCAGTGGACTTATCAATGGAAAAGCCAAACTAAGAGTCCCCAGTAACTCTTTAGGCTACCAAGATTAGATTATTTATAACACATGGTAAAGAATCTGAAGGTGCCTCTGTGAAACTGGGTTCCGGCTCGTCAGTGTTTCTGGTGTGCCTTATGGCGTCGATGGAGGGGCTGGCTGGGGGTCTGTCGAGTGGACTTATCGGTTAACCCCTGCGAAGTCCTAGGTCGTCTTGGTGCCCCGATGGAGAGGCTTTACTGAGGGCCTGCCGACTGGAATGGATCCCCAGTCTAGTGGGCTCCTTTATCACCCCAGCGAAGTCTGGGATGTCATGGAGTTTGGATGGAGGGGCCTTGTGGGGGCCTGCGGGCCGGGATTGGAGTCCCCGGTCGTGTGGGTCATCTGCTCGGCTGCAGCAAAGTCCAGCTCGAGGTATTGCTGGGGAGGCCGCCGGTTGGTGTCCTGGCGGAGAGGATGAAGTCGAGGGACATGCCGAACGGGAGCGCAGCTCTATTAAGTGTGACTTATCGATGGGAGAGCCTGAAGGCTCTCCATCATGTTAGCTTCCCCATGCAAAAAGTTAGGACATCTTATTATATTTTCTGGCTCTAAATTCAAAAGATACCATCTGATTATTTTGGCAAAGTATTTAGGCAAAATCCTGTGAGTGCTGGGCATATTCCTAGGCCATGTTTCAAAAGATCCCACTCTCACTGCACCTTAATGATTATCTCATCAGACAGGCTTATTAAAAAAAGCAGTGTTTTTCTCTTCACGAGGTCTTCCCCCGTAGTAAGGCAGTTAAGACAGTCAGGAACCTGGCTAGTCGATAGTGGTTTCAGTGACAACTCCCTTATGGTGATATGCAGTCTCAGTACTGCGGTGCACCGGGATTGTCACGCATTATTATGTTGTACCTTGTCACGGATCAGACAAGAAAATATTTCAACTCTGCCTTTTGATTGTTCAGGCCATTAGTATTTTCAAAGGAAATTCTCTTTCTGAAAGAAATCAGTTTGGTCTTTTGATCTGGTTTCCGATAGTTATTTTTTTTTCACTCTGATTAGAAGTGGGCAACTTCACATTGAACATTTAAATCACATAGGCTGTAATGGCTATCAGCATGATTTACGAATCCTGAGCTTGCTACACTGATAATGTGCTGCACACAATATCCCAGGGTATGGCAGCTGGAAACCTAACTGAGCTTCACTATATTCATAGCATTATATTTAAAGCAGATACCTAGGGTTTTTGGGTGTGTGCAAATCAGTATGAGAATGGGCATAGTGAAAGATTTAGGTGACTTGAATGCTGCATGGTAGTTGGCACCAAATGTGCTGGTATGAGCATCTCTGAAACTAACCTTACTGGGATTTTCCTGCACGACAGTGTCTTGGGTGTATTGAGAATGGTTCAACACTAAAACTGCTGTTAACGAAAAACAAGAAACTGCAGTTATTGAGGGCAATGGAACACTGACATTGGTAGATTGGAAAAAACATCAGCTGGTCAAATGAATCCTGGTTTCTAACGTTTCATATTGATGGGAGAATTGGGATATGGTGAAAAAAAAACAAATCCAAGGATCCATCCTCTCGGGAATCAATTTTTCAGGCTTGTGGTGGTGATATAATGGTGTGAGGAGTGTTTTTGTGGCACACATTTTGTCCCTTGATAACAGTAGAGCAATGTTTCATTTCCAAGGTATCTGAGCATTGTTGCCAATCAGGTGCATCCCTTCATGGCAGCAGTATACACATTTGTAAATGGATGCTTTCAGTAATATACTGCTCCATGTCACAAGGCTAGGATTGTCCAGGAATGATTCTGGGAATATGGCAGTGACTTCAGTTTACTGCAATGGCCTCCCCAGTCACCCGATCTCATTCCAATTGGGCACCTGTGTGATGAGATGAAATGAGCTATTTGGAGTAGAAATCCATTACCAGCCAGTTTGCCACATCTGTGGCAAGCAGTGGATCTACATCCCTGGGGCATGCTTTTGACACTTTGAAGAATCCAAATCCCAATGAATTCAAGTTGTTCTGAGGGCAAAAGGGGAATCTACTCACTTTTATGTAGGTGTACCTAATAAGTTGCCCAATCAGTGTATATATTGTATGCAGTAGCACTTTTTTGGTGGTGTACTATTGCATGAAAACGATATTTCTGAAATTCAGTTCTTTTATTATAATTTCATCTTTAATCACATTATACAAATCTCTCTAATAAAATTTGACTGTAATACAGTGATTCAACTCTTTTTTTTTACTTTATAGAGGTAATTAAACTGATGATTTCTTTTGTATTATTATTTGGCTAAAACTAAGATGTTCAGGTGACAGCTGCAGTGAACAACAGCATGTATGCATTTAGGTATTGGTAAAAAACGAATTATAGAAATGTATTATTTGGCTTGTGTATTTGAGTCAATTTACGTTATTTAAAAACTTTTTTAAAAAGATATGCTTACCAGCAAATATTTAATATATTTCAAATATGATTGTGTGACTTAAACTTACAATCTTACATATTTTAGCTTTTCAGATTTTCGGTAAAAATATTTATCACAGTATCAAACCCAGACTTGAAAAAATTCTTCAGAGGTGGCAACCTTATATACCCATACTTTTTTTGTAAACTCACTGACAAATGTTACTATGTGATTTTACCCCTGCTTAGTGTGATTCAAATACAATTCTAAAAATTGATTATTTTTAAATCACATAAAATCTTGGAGAAGTGACAGTTACTATATTGAATCTCTAGGCAAATATTTATCACTGCAAATCTGGGGGGGGGGGAAACATACAAATCTTCAAATGTTTCATTTGAAATAGTTTAAGAGTAAGCTAATGATCTAGTAACTTATGATTAAAAAGGTTCTGAATATAAAGGTTTAAAATATGTTTCGTGTTTGCATTTTAAAAACTTGTATTATCTTTCTGTTATCAATAATTTGTTCAATCAGTGCAATGTTCATGCAAAACTTTCTACATATGCCATTAATTTGTTATAAAATTAATTTTCACTGTGAAAATAATGAGAAATGGAAATTTTTATTATAGGCATAGCTACCTCAAAATTATGTATGAGATGTAACTGTAAATCTAAACATTGAATATGAATGTTCATAATCTCATAGCATTAACAAGATATCACACAGAAGTTATTCAGTGTAACAGTAAAGGTATTCCAATACATCAAAGAAGATAATTCTTTATATTCTGTTACATAGATATTTTTTGAACTTAGTAGAATACAATTTTTTATAGATTTAATATATATGCTATACACTTTTGAAAATATGTTTTTTACCTTTTTTAGCCTACTTTTCAACAAAAGTGTCAATTTTTAGCTTATTGAAGCACCAGATCTTAGCTACTAAGGTAGTATTGCAAAGTAAAATATGCCATGAGAGCATTCTTTTCGTATTCTTGTACATTAATGTATCATGTTTTAAAACAAGTTCATTTGGTTTCTGTTCAGCACTTTTTTTTTGCACACTATGAGCTAAATGGCCAGGTCAAAAGTAATCCAAAATTCTATGAAAATTAGGGAGGGGTATCCATTGGGCAGCTGTTAGGAGACAGAAGTCTATATCAAGGTCATTCAGTGTGTTCTCCAATGTGCAAAGGCAGGGTTGCCATTTATACAGATGTTATCAATTTTTATGTGTGTATAGATTTTCAAGATATTAAATGAATTATTGGATATTTGAGTATTTCCATAGATATTCAGGTTTCATTAAGCTTATTGTAACATTTCAGCAAGAAAGACTATATATACATAAGCTTTACATTATTCAAAATTTTGACATATCATTCATTGACTATACATGAAAAAATTGGTATAAAGATTCACTTTTCACAAGCCATGAAATGCAGACAGTCATGGAAGTACATATTCAAAACACTTACTTCCATGAGTAAAAGTAAACTATGGCTCCTTATACAGAGAACCATTCCACATGCACAAGGATTTCTTCTACAATATCAGAGTAGGGCGGGGGTAGCTCAGTCTGTAGCGCGCCAGGCTCGTAATCTGTAGTTCCCAGGTTCGAGTCCCAGCTGGGTCAGCATTGAGATTTATCTTCATGGAACTCCCCACCCTGCCCGCGGTCAGTAGGGGACACCGATGGGCTTGGAAAGGCTGCCGTCCATCGGATGGGACGTTAAGCCACGGCCCGGTGTACAGGAGAGAGCCACACGTTAAAGAACACACTGGATGGCCTTGACGGGAGGCTACCATCTGTCTCCCAACAGCTGTTCCAGTGGGTCCCTTACCCCAATCTTCTCTGAGCCTTCGGGATCCTTGTGACCTGGCCATTTAGCCCATGGTGTGCAAAAAAGTGTCGCTCAGAGGTAAAACAACCCAATCTACAATATCAGAAGATTTTAAGAGATTGGGACAAAATGAATTATATCATCTCTTACCTCTACATGATGAAGTGTTAGAGAATGTAATTTTTGATCCAGATCATAAACCATCAGGAAAAAAGTAGGAACTGTGGCAAATTGGTTTCCAAATATTATTCAGGATGAGTTATTTGGCCTTGTGTGGTATAGTATCTATCTGCTGTTCCAAAAAGCAAACTTTGTGTTCTATTAACTATAATTTTCTTGTAAGAGAGGGCTTGTACAACCTAGAAGTAGTTCCTTAATTACTTCGCTGTCTTTTATGCTACAAAAAAAAAAAAAAAAAAAAAACTGCTGTCAATTTTCATTGTTCTATTCTATCTGTTAGAAAAAGCACAATTTTATGCAATTTTTCTAAAGCACGTGGTTTTTTTTCACTCTGGCAGGTAAATTGCTAATATTGCGATTACAGAAAATAGTAACTTTTGCAACATTAACATAATTTAGCATCCACAATGTGCATTTACAATAAATTAATTCATGGTTTATATTATAGTCATAGGTTCAAGAAATTTAAAAAAGGAAAGTTAAGAAAATGAGGCTTTAATTGTAGTTTAAAGTATGTTACGAGTTTATATGAAAAGGAGGGCATTTCATGTTTTTCCAAAATTCTGGGAGGACATGGGATAAAAAAAATTGAGGACCACGTCATCCTTTGGAGGACATATAGTAACCCTATCCCATCTTGTGTAAACTTGAAAAAGCAATGGTCACACTTCCACATAGTAATGCAGGAATGAAAGGAGTTTTCAGCAAGTTGATTAGGATTAAAACTAAAACTAAAACTGCTCATAGGTTATCACTTGAATGATCAATGCTCTGTTTAGGCAGATAACACCTGACTGAGTTCAAGTCAACAGATGAATTAAGGAAGAAAAGAAAACTGAAGAAACAGACATGGGTGTTACGTGTTCAATCTCTTCTCGCGTATTCTCACATTAAAGAAAGTTAATTCATGTAGGAACTTGATATTTAACAAGGTGAGTTCAAGCCAGCAGATGAATTAACCCTCTCTGTGCCACACTGGACCAAAATGGCTAAAACTGCAAGTAGGAGGTAGTGAAGAGGAAGGAATAGCATCAATTGAATGAGTCCATTTAAAATCTCGGCCGTTTAGGGCCAGTATGGTACTAAAAGGATTAAAGGAAGAAAGTGAGAAAATGAGAAACTGAAGAAACAGAAATGAGTGTTACTTGTTCAATCTTGAAATTCCTCATGTTAAGGAAGGTTATTTTATGTGAGAAATTTATATTTAATCAGTTTTTTTATTGTGATAAGGAAAGCTTATCCCTTAAATTTAAATCTGTGTTTAGGTTTGTGTTTTTGCTTTAAAAATCAGTCTTTTTTTTGTCCACGATTCTATGTAGTTAACACAAAATTGTGGTACTTTCAATTAATTTTAATATATGTAGGCTGTACAAAACTTGGGAGTGGGTGATGGCTTAGTCAGTAACATGCCAAGTGCATAATCTACAGTTCCCAGATTCAATTCTCACCTGTGCCAGTGTTGAGATTTATCTCTGCTAAATCCCCACTCTGCCCCTTGTCAGAAAGGGGACACCGATGGGCTTGGAAGGGTTGCCATCCTATGGATTTGATATAAAGCCATGGCCTTCGTGCATAGAGCCATTCCATGTGCACAGTAAAGAACATGCTAGATGCCCTTAATGGGAGGCTTCTGTGTGGCTGTCCAGTGGGTGTCCTTTTCCAACCTCCACAGAACTTCCTCTAGTCATTGTGACCTGGCCATTTATCCTAGAGTGTGCAAAAAAAGTGTCACTCAGAAGAAAAAGAATCAAGCTCAGTGCTGTACAAATTGTGAAGTTTTTGTCTCATAATACACATTAGGAAATGCTGATGTTTTAAATTTGTGCCTTTTTTGCATAACAAAAAAAAATTAATATTGTACGGGATTTTTTTATGCAAAGAACAGGATTGCTAAAAAAATTTGCCAGTAGTGCTGTGTCAAGGGTATGGTTCTCCTGCACTAAGGGTCATGGCCTAACATCCCATCTGGCAGACAGTGGCCTTTGCAAACCTATCAATACCTCTTTCTCACCAAGGGTAGGGTGAGGGTTAGTAGAGAAAATTTTAATGCTGGCATAGTTGGAATTCAAATCTGAGAATATCAGATTTTGAGCCTGACATGTTGTCAAAACTCCTCCCGGCCCTGGTGAATAATGCTAGTCTGGCTACTTTGGTTAAAGACACACATATCAAAGTACAAATAATAAAAAGTTCCTAGTACTCAGGTAAATTAGCAGTCCTTAATAAATTTATGTGAAAAAGCAATTAGCGTTTATTTTTTGAATCAAAAGTTACAATTTTAAAAATCTAAGTTGATTTGTCTTAGTGCTGCAGTGTTTTTTAGTCTCACTATTGATTCATTGAACTAGTCAATTTAAACATATTTTGAGTGTTTTTTATTAGGAAAGATGCATTATTGGACTAAATAATCATATATATATATTTACATGAATTAAAACATTGAAGAGGACAAATGTTCTTGCCATAAGGAGAATTGTTACCAATCCAAATTCATCTCAATCATGTCCTATAGTTGAACATATGGAATAAAGATTACTACAAAAAAAATCATGCTCATCAATAAATTCATTCTCAGAAAGTGACTTTAAAAAGTTGCTGACCCCCTTTTCTAGAGATAGATTGTTGTTTTATCTATTGAAGTTTTAGAAATTAGATTGAAAAAATTTTATATTATGTAATGGTTCCAGTCTTAATGTTGAAGACACTTCTTTTTATCCTAAATTGTTTTAAGAGAGGTTAAATAAATTTTATCTTAAAATCTGCTCCCCATCTCTTTCCAAGGAAATATCAAAATGCACTCCTTGTAAGTTAGGAGTTCCATTGTTTTAATTTTCACTTTCCTTTGCAATATAATAATCTGTCACTTTGTATAACAGTTCTGACTTTGAAACAATGTAGCTGATATTAGTGAAAGTCAAAAAAACATTCAGTTTCAACACTTGGGCAAGTGTTGAAAAAATCACCAATCCAGTTTTCTGACTTTATGCTACAGAAAGTTATGCTGAAAATAATTTAAAAAACCATTTTGAAATTGTGTGTGCCTTGAAGTAGTACTAAAGCAAAATGAAATGACTGGAGTCAATTATAAATAATCATAACTACTGATATGCATTTTCCATTCAGAGGGTTTTTTATGAAGACCAAATATTGGCAACTGAACTTAATGGAAGGTTTTAAGTTATATTTGGTTCATTCAGAGTGATGTGCATGTAATATTTTTAATTTATCCAAACACATCTTTAGTTATAGATTAATTAAGAATTATTGCTAGAAGTACCTTTTTTTGCAGTTCATGAAATAATATAAAATGCTCATGTGGCCAACTGAAACATCATGTAAAGGTAATCATGATTTTAGGTTTTGCTAATAATTGGCATGTTTGAATTTCAATATTGTAGTGCATGTAGTTATCACAATGAAATTTACTTATAAATATCTTGATGTTAATTTAGTTGAAATGTCGTGAACTTACTCTTACAATGATATCAAATTAAGTGGAAAATTTGTCTTAGAGAACCTGATATGCCAATAGGAGGTTGTGTGTTTGTTTTCCACCAACTCAAGACAAATCAGGCAATTTTTCATCCAAATTTGATATCAGTGTGAGAGTGACTTCATTATCTTCCAATCTAGGTAAATTGGAACAGTTTTATTTTGCTCAACAAATATTTCTAATGTAACATTTGGCAAAAAAATCTATGGAGTTGATTATTAAAAATGCCAGTTCCAAAATAAGAATTCAGTAAAGTAATCCTTTTTGTAGATTTGACTGCAATGTCCTTTTTAGTTGAACCAATTAGCCCTGATTTAAGAGAAAGTTTTCACTGTGTGCCTCACTTTGCTTCCCCCCATTCCATCCATAAGAAAGTACATTAAAGTAATGGAATAATCATGCCTAGTGTTGCCACAGTAGCAGTTAGCTTTCAAATGCATGGGGCAAAGTTATTCATAATGACCCTTATCTTATGGTAGAACTGGGGCAAACTGTCTCTTTTTCCTCCGTTTCTGCTGGTGTGGCATTTCAATTTTCTCATGTGGCAGTTTACATTAAATGTTGGAAATATATATATATCTTTATGCTAAGTGATAAAGTTTCATGTTGCTATTTTCTTCCCCATTGCCCAGCCAATATAGAAATATCACAGCCTATTAGATAGGGACTACTTGATAAATATTGGTTCAACATAAATGACAATAATCTCATTGATGATATAGTCCAATTCATGGAAATAGGCAAATGTGAAAAAAACTTGCCACTCCACTTTCTGGACTTGAACTTGATACTACCTGGTTACATGCCAGTTGCTTTAGCAGTTAAGCTAAGATGGGGGGATCATCCTTGCTTTAAGTATCATACAAGACAATACTTCAGTTGTCAGGCACTCTTATTACCAACATGGGATTTTAGTAATTGTGTAATTGTAATACAGCATGTATTATTTTTACTTTGATGGTAATAACTCGTGACCTAATTACTCTTACACGTTAAATCAGCTTTTATGTTCAATAGAAATGATGAGAATCTCATTCTTATTGATGGTACAGTTCAATTCATGGGAATAGGCAAGTATGAAAAAAAAATGAAACCTGAACTTGAACTTAGCACCTTCTGGTTACACACCAGTTACTCTACCATTAAGCTAAGGTGGGGCAATTCAAAGTTCCTTAGTTTGAGTCTGTGAGGCAGAATGGCATTATTTTTTCTCCCAAACCTGCCTGTTCCCATGAATGACAAATTATGTCATGCTTTGTGTTTACTTACAGCATGAGATATATATATATTGATAGCTATTTGTCATATAAAATGCTGGAACTGCATTTAATATATGTTCAACTGGTTTTTAATCTTATACAATAGTGGTGTTATCAATTGGGTATAGCATTATTTTTTTGGAATATACAAAAAATTGTAACAGCATAATTTTTTAACAAATACTGTCTGCCATTTGCTTCTGAGATGTAAACTTTTTTTTTTATGTTTTGATATAAACTGGTAAAATAATATTGATATTTATTTAATAGAGAAAAAATATAAAATTACTTTTTCCATCAAATACAGAGAAATATATATAATTACTTTTTCCATCAAATAGATCAATCAGTATTTGAGTGTGATGGATACCAAAAGCTATTTGCTACTCTTGAAAAACCATCGAGAAGACATAGAAAACGTCAAGTTGGAGGTTTAAGTGATCAACATAGCCTACAAATATACCATTACTCTACAGTTTATAGTTCAGTTTCACGAAATAAGGCCACTCGACATGGTGAACGCTGCTTCCGATGCCCCCAATGTGGGAAAGGATTTTCTCAGAAGTACAATGTGCAGCGCCATCTCTTGACTCATACTGGAGAACGTCCATTTGGTTGTGACATTTGTGGTAATAGATTTAATCAAAAAAGTGTCCTTGAGCAGCATAAAAGAATTCATCAACGAGAACTTCCATTTGTGTAAGATTAATAATGAACTTTTATTAATACGTTGCTGGAAATCAAGGTAAACTGTTTAATAAATGTATGTTATTATAATTAAAAAGTGAGAAAGTTCATTAAAGCTACAGCAAAAAAGATAATAAAAACTACATTGAATTAATAAACTAGTATACTTATTCCTTCATTGATTATAGTCTTTACGCTGTAACATATTTTAGTTTTGCTAATCACAATACTCAATTTACTTTTTCCTGTTGCCATTTTATTTCCAAAACCAAAAAATATTTGAGAGCAGAGTAATGGTACTCCCTGTTTTATTCCATCTGAGATAGACATGCATTATTAACCCTGTCACAGAACAGGTGTGTGGAGGAGAAATTATACTGACCTGAAGGTTAAAGAAAAATAATTTGTTTGTATATATCTAGCCAGTAACAAAGTATGAAAGTATCCAGCATAGACAAGGATTGAAATGCAGAAAAGGTGTATGAGTATATTTAACAAGAATGCTAGAGTTTTCATCCTGGGATACATAGGGCTTTATTGTAAAAACTTCAAAACACTCAAATATTTTTTGTTTAGTCATAAATTTCGTAAAGCAGTAGTATTTGATATAATGGTTTTAGTTTGGCTTTCAATTAAGCAGTTATAAACCGAAATAACAAATGAATGTAATAAATTTTTCTGCACCAATGAACATTTCCTTAGTTAAAATTTGCATTTCATCATTTGCCCTTTAGTACTGTAGGAAGAGTTTTACCTCTGGTCAGTGGTTTCCAAACTTTCTATGGTGGTTTCCCCTCAGCTTAGCAAAGATTCATCATACTCACCCAAGTGTATGTGTAGGGGTAAAGAATGTCAATTGTTATGGTGTGGAGGGCAGACAAAGCAATTCAAACTGCATGTGACAATGTTACCAAATCGAAAGAATCAACAGCTGCTGCTTGTGATGTTGAATTTCAAATCATGCAAGAGATGCAATTACTGAAGAAAACTTTTAATTGAACAGAGTGAACTTATAGGTGCAAGGGTTGTTTCTCAAAGCATTGCTCATAACCAATCAATCTGACATTGTGAGAACTGTAATCAATTCAGTTTTCCCATAAACGTTTCTAGAAAATCCTACAACCACTCAAAGGGTTGCATCGTACTCTTTGGAAACCACTGCTCTAGGTCAATAATTGGAAAATTTATTTCAAATCATGAGATATTATTTCTGTACTTACATTGACACTTTAACAGAAAAGATTTGTATTGTAGCCAATAGGGTGTGATCTCTAACATGTGCCATTTATGTTTTCTGAGTGCAAATATCACGTACACTAAAACTTTTGGCAGAAGGGTAAATCCTATTTGAATTAGTAAAAAGTTCCAGTTCTGAAATATTTTTTAAAAAATGCTGTTTTTCTTTTTTGAACCATGATATAAATTGATATTAATAGTAATAATGAAATTAGCATTTTCTTGCTTTGCCTTTCCAACTAATTTATTTTGTGCTTGGTTATTGTTCACATTTGGTATACTATATATTTATATTTTCAAATATGCAATTAAATCCTAACCAATCATAGAATTTTACAGCTATGTATAGTCTTCTTGCATAATTTAGCATAAAACAGGTATTATAAATGAATATTAATTACTGATATTCACTGATGACACTTTCTTAGTGCTTTGTCTCCTTGTGTTTTACAATTGGTGAATTGAAACAGTTTTCTCTGGATGTTGGCTGCTGTTGTGTACTATGTACAGTACAGTCAAGAATAATAGAGACAACAACAACAAATTATCAAACTACAGTACTGGAATAGAGGCAAACAGTTTCACTCGAGCTTCAGTATTCCACTAAACCCCTATACTTAGTCCGAATGGGAACACTTACTAACTTGAAACACACTTGACTGTCCATCATATGAGACATTAAGTTGTGACCCAGTGTGTACTAGAGTCATACCTTGTGCATATTAAAGAACATTCAGGATGTCCTTGAAAGAAGGCTTCCCATCTGTCTACTGGGTCCCTTTCCTCAACCTTTTCTGAGTGCTTTGGCTCTTGTGTCTGGCCATTTAGCCTGTTGTGTGCAGAAAAGTGTTGCTCAGAGGTAAAACAACCCAACTCAACGATGGCACAAGACAAGGAGCTGTTTGTGAGTTGATTATACCTTATATCTGAATTAGCACAAATTTCAAGTTGGGGTCCAAATTAATAAGGTTTTTGTGCCTGTCAAATAGCCTGATCTCATGTATGTATTACATTAAGGAAAAATCCACTCTTTTTATAGACATTTCATTACTGATACATAACTTAGATTGAAAAAAAAATACATGTGAAGTAGAATTAGTGATTTTTAAATTTTTATTTTACTTCCACACTTCACTATACTATGTATGTGACCTGTTAGTTAATTCAAAATTATTTAGGTAACAGCTATTCTTTAGATAGTTAAAATATTAAGAGCTGCATCAGAATATTTCTACTTTCCTTCCATCAAAAATTATCATTAACTCTTTAAATTGCATATTTAGGTTTAAATATATCTGTTTTATCTGGCATAATGCTACTCCAAAATCTTTTCAATTAGTAAACCACTGATCCTAGGACTTTCAGGTAAAGGGCATTAAAAGTTTTTAAAATATAACAGGTAAAGAAACCCAATGAAAATGCAAATTATTAGTATGTTTCGTGTTTTTTTTTTTATTTCCGTGCTGAAATGCAATAGAAAATATTTTGATTAAACAAAAAGGAATAAATGCTTTTTATGCAAACATAAAAGATGTGGCTGCTAAAATATAGTGCTTTTTGCATTCCATTGTTTTCCCATATTTTGCTATCCTGAGCACTATTAAATAATATATGATCAACTATTTGATAATGTTTAGTATTTTCTGTTTGCTCAGGCCAGTGAACTTTGTCATGAAATCATTATTCATGGTAGAGAGCACTGGGCAATGTAATGTATTTGCATAGCTTTCATTACTCTTTGCAATTTTATATTCTATCCAAATTCGCTTTGGGCAGCTGCATTATGTGCTGGTTTGTTGAGTCATCCTTGATTGGAGTGTAAAAGTATTTCATTTTCATAAGTTAAATCTAAAAGTTTTATTAACCATATTCTGCCCCAATTTTTGTTGCTAATTTCTTTATTTTGTATGTTTACATCTTTTATGCAAAAAGCATTACTATCAGATATGGCGTTTTTACATGTATGAAGAATTAGTGTACAATTAGTGTCCAAAAATTATAAGAATCTAAAGCTTTTAATGTTTCAATGGATGTGGAATATAATAAGCATCAGTTGGTGTGCCATACCAATTGCTTAATACAGTTAAATCTTTTAAGTTGGAGACCTGTGGTTCTGTTAAAAAGTGGCAAATAGGTCTCATTGCAGTAGTCATTACATCAAGAATGATCAAAATATGCCCTATAAGCCACATCTGGCCCATATTCTGCCTAGAAATCGGAAACATAGTTTGCTCAATTCCAGAAAAGATAATTTTAAACATGTAAGTATATTTATAAAAAATTTTTAGTTAGTGTCAGTTATATTTCCATTGTTTTTGCATATATGGGTGCAATATTTGATTTGAGCAATTTGTATCTACCAGAGATGAGTTCAGGCAAAAGTTTTGAGTCTGAAATAATGGACCCAGGTCTGAACATACGTTGATAATTTAGGGCCAGCCCGAGATATTTGCTGACTGGGCAGTGCCTGGAGCCAAAGGACAAGTTCTCGAAGAAACATAAAAATAACGTGTTTTGCTTTTATATATATATTTCTGTTGTTGATGAAATTAAATGCGCTTGAAGTCAGAATTGAATATTTCAATGTGCAGTTTATAAACTTTTAAAACAGTATGGGAACTGAAAGTAGACTTTTCCGTGGATACTTTTTTTTACTGCATCCTTTATACTGTAAAAAATGGCTGTGTCAATAATTACTGAACTCAAACCCAGTTAGAGAAAAAAAATTTCTGTAACATAGCATAAAACTATATATGGAAATGCACGCCTCTAAGCCATTTTATAAATTGTGTTAAATGCATTTATAAGCTTTGAAAAAATTGTTAATTATTTCATGACAAATTAAAATCTTAATATTATTTGGAATGATGAAAAATAGGAAATAATTTATAGAAAATGAAATTCTTAAATAGCATCATTATGAATGCCAAGAGTGATTCATTAATGAAAAAGAAAGTACCCGAAGAATTCGAGCACAATGGTGCTTCTTATTTTTGATTGATTAAAATTTTAATCAGAATAATTTTTTTCACGATTACAAGAAAAATTAAGTATTATGACTGAGGCTGTGCCTGAAAGTCATTCGTGCTATTTCAAACTCAGGCCTTAACTCATCTCTAGTATCTACTTTCCTATATGAAGTGTGTGGCTCAGGACACCTATCAAGACTTGCAATGTGGTCTTCCATCCAAAATAATTTTCCACAATAGGCAATTTTGTAAAAATGTGGTCAATTATGCAAGTGGCCAACTTCACTGCTGATCAATTTAACTGATTCTATTATATAAATGTGAATATTAGAGTAATCAATAATTATATATTTTTTACATAAATTGTATCTAGAGTTGAAAAATATGTATTTTTTTCCTGCTGTTGTAGGATATAACAGTTATCTGTATGACAATCAACAGTTGCTACCGTCAGTGAAAAAATGCCAAAGGCACCATTCACATGATTCCAGAAACCGACGTCACAAATGTTCCTTGTGTCCATATTCCACTGATTACACAAGCCATCTACATTATCATATGGTGACCCATACTGGGGAGAGACTCCATAAATGCCAACTGTGTAGCAAGCAGTTTTCAACAAAGTGTAATCTTCAGAAACATTTACTCACTCACTCAGGACAACATTCATATAGTTGCAACATTTGTGGCAAAAGTTTCACACAGCTAAAATATCTTGCTTCGCACAGACGTGTTCATACTGTACAACAGTCATTTCTGTGACTTCAGAGCTTCAAATAAAAAAATAATAAATTTTTTTCTCTTTTCTTTATTTAGCTTGTTTTTTTAAACGCGGTTAAATCATATGTGTCAGGGATGGACAACCTTTTCTCATCGCCGGCCGGATGAAGATTTTATCAGTGTTAACCTTAGTTATTGCATTAAATACCCTAAACTTCTCCCCCCCTTCCCCCATGCCCTGAGTAGACAATATGCGTAAACAATTAAATTTTCGCACATACTTATTTATTACAGAAAAGAAAATTTATCATTTAACGTGATATAAAAATATTATTTAGTGAATAAAACTATTTTTGTTAAAATTAGGATTAACTATACAATAAATTAAAAGTAAACAGCATAATTTGATAAAAAGGAAACGCATTTTAATGGAAATTAGCATCGACTCTACATTCAAATAGCACTAATTAAGCTGTGTCAGAAATAGTTTCATCAAGAGCGAAAGAAAATTATTCAAATTTGTAAAGGTATTTTCTATATTGCCAACCAGGTTCATCGAGCCACCTGATTACGGGTTCTGTGGGATAAACTTACTTTATTATCATTTCTTCTCTCTGAACTAGTATTGGAAAGTTACGTGTAACATAACGGAGTAACGATACGAATAATGTTAACGGAATTTCAAAATATAACTATAAAAGGTAACAAATAACGGAAAAAATAGTTTCACTATTTTCACTGTTTTTGTGTTGATGCGTTTCATATTTTTCCTTTATAAGACATACTTAGAAACGAGTGAAACAGACAAAAGTACAGTATACATTTTTGATCAGCGACATACATACATTTAGCATACATTCCTAAAGAATTTGGGAATCAACTATCTTTCTCATAATTGTCGCTCAGAGAAAGGACTTTGTGATGGCCAGATAACAACTGCAGTGGAAAAGAAAGTTTCCATTCATGCAGAAAGAAATTAGAACGGAAATGCCAAATACATTACAAATCCATGTGATTCACCTAAACTAGGGGAAATATCTTGTACAGGAAACTATCCGTAAAAATAGCTCGGTGTCATCAAACGACTCAACCAATGATTTGCTGGTAACCTATCTTGATGAAAAATAATTAGAGACGAAAGAAAATGTAATTTAAATTTTATTAAATGAATTTCAGGGAGCAAAAAGAATTTCTACAAAAGAAAATGGGGGCAGGGATGGCTCAGTAAGTAGCGCGCCAGGCTCGTAATCTACAGTTCCCAGGTTCGAGTCCCAGCTGGGTCAGCGTTGAGATTTATCTCCGAAAAACCCTGCCCACAGTCAGTAGGGGACACCGATGGGCTTGGAAAAGCCGCCGTCCGTCGGATTGGACGTTATCCGTGGCTCCGTGTGTGGAAGAGCCATACCTATGCACGTTAAAGAAGTATGTCCTTGACGGGAGGCTACCACAAGTCTCCCAATAGCTGTTCCAGTGGGTCCCCTCAACTTTCAGGGTCGTGACCTGGCCATTTAGCCCATGGTGTGCAAAAAAGTGTCCCTTAGAGATAAAACAACCAACAACAAAATGTTTTTTCATTGCTAGGGAAATCGAAACACAGCACTGCAGAGTCCATACAAGAATTTTTCTATCGGTACCTATAAATAAGGCATCTGTAGGGAGAGTTTTATTATGCTTAAATGTATTCTGACAAAAGAAACAATTTGGATTCAAAATTATTGGACGACATTTTACTTATGGTGATGAATAAAATAGAATAGCATTGATTGCCATCTATCAAATCAATATTTTTTGAGCCAATTTTGTTTTTAAATTTTGCTCGACTGTGTTATGATGTTAATATTTCTGAAGGGAATTTCACTTCTTTAAATTTTATTCGAGTCATTTTACCAAAGAATTTTTTTAATATTTCTGTACAAAAAACGTTATAGTACTAAGAATTATGCTCGGAAATTTTCATTAATAATGTTTCATTTTATTCTATAAAAATTTCATAACTGAAGAACCAAGAAGAATAAAATTAAGTTGTTCCTTTGTAATTAAAACAATGTTTTGAACAATTCCAAGACATTTAGTGTAAATTGAGTAGTTTCGATTGTATCGCTTACTTACATTATTCGAATGCATACAGTGGCGTTATCCTATTTATAACTAGGTGGACCGCGATGGTTCAGTCGGCAGCACGCCAGGCTCGTAATCTATTATAGTTCCAGTCCATTTTGGCCAGTGTTGAGATTTATCTCGAAACTCCCTGACCTCGGTCGGTAGGGGACACCAATGGGCTTGGTAAAGGCGGGTGGATGATATATTAATCCCGGCCCATGTGCGGGAGAGCCATACTCTGATTAACACATTAAAGAACACGCTGGATGGCCTTGACATTAGGCTTCAGTATATCTCCTAACAGCTGCCCAGTGAGTTCCCTCAAACTTCGCTGAGCTCTCGATGTCCTTTTGAACTGGACATTTAATTCCTTTCATTGTATGCAATTTATTTCCTTTTTCCATTGTATGCAAAAAAAAGCTGCTGAGAGGTACAATAATCCAAACTCTAACTGGGTCTGATATCCAATTTTTATTTAAAAATTTTTAACATCAGTAACAGAAAAAGCAACCACAATAATTCTATTGCATACATGGATTTATTTCGTTATCAATATTGATAATTTTACTTTTTAAAAATTTTTATTTTGTGTTATAATAGATGGATTGATTGAATGTTGCAAACCACTGGAAGACACTAATTAATTTAATTACCTCCTCAAGCAGCTGCTTGCTACAGAGGTCTGACAGGAGCCTGTCAGTTTAATACGCCATAGTAGAAGGGATCTGTGAGGATGGTGGGTTTGTCTCAGCAGATTTTTTTGCGAACTGCACGCGGTGTTCCCAGGTGGTCACCCTCCCAGATACTGGCTACTGCATGCATATATAATCAAAATGATAACATATATTTCGTTATTTGTGCTGAAGAAAATTCAATATAACGAAATAAAATTTTTTGGCTGTTACGAAAAACATAATGAAGCGTTCCTCTTTTCGTTTGCCAACAATGCTCTGGACGTAACCTACCAAAAACTGTTTGCTGACACTACACTCCTTTATAAATTAGCCATCAGAATAATTTTTGCTCTCGCAAATAAAAATTGCACGCAAAATAGCATCGGCAGGCCTGGCTTAGGGCACGATCGAGCAGTGCGACGTCGCAGGGTGTGAAATTTCAGGGGCGCATTTATGCTCCCCAAATTCATCAATTTATTATCCTGAATTATTTGAGAAGTTCAATGGGGCACACCGAAAAAATCTTGCACGGGGCACTGACAGGCCTGCCCTGAGCGGATCTTAAGACCTTTGAGTAAATAATTGTTTCTGCGTGTGGTTCCCCCTCTGTGCGAGCTACTGTATGCAGTGAAGGGACACTTTGTGAAGGTTCCGCTGGCTCGGGTACCTCCATAGGGTCGTAAACGCTCACCTGCGTGTTTGCCGTGCGCGGAGACCCATGTCCCGGAAAAGCAGGTTCCTGGTAGTTGCTTGGGAGTCCCCTTTGGCCCTTGCCATTGTGGGGCAGCGAATTATGGGGCATCTGCTACACACTCCCGGTAAATGGGAGCTCCTGGGGTGACTCCCAGGCTGGTGGGCAGGTCCTGCTAGGGTCAACTATGCAGAGCAGTGAGTAACATTGCCCACATCTGAGTAGTAGTTTGCGAGTTTCCTCACAGTTTATTTTCCTTTTGTAGTTATTCTTTCTTTGTAAAGCCAGCTTGGTCAATCACAATATGGTTATTTTTCGCTTAGTTCCTTTTGTGTAGAAAGTTTATTTATACACATTTCGCTTTTCATTTTGGTGAGGGCTTAACTCATTGTCTGTGTTGGTATAGGGCCTGCGTAGCCCTGGCGCCCGATTTGGCGTAGAGGAGGATGGAGACAGCAGGCACTGAATCATACAAAACGAAACATGAGAGTTGATGAAGAAATTGATACGATCAATGCCGCTGAAAGGGCTCGACACGAGCCCCCATCTTCGTTGTCTCCATCATCTACACTGTCGTCTTCTTTATCTCTTCATTCCCAAGATGATCGTCCACTCCATGGGTGATCAGGTACTTGGGGACGTCTCCATTTTTTTGTCAACAACGGTTTGAAAGGTCTTGTGGGAGAGCTGAAATCCATCAAGTGCTTACGATCTGGCGACTTGCAAGTTGAGACCGCTTGTTCCAAACACTCGAAACTGCTGAAAATCAGAGAGATTGGTGGGGTGGCTGTTGAGGTCACTCCCCACAAACTTTGAATTCCTCTCGGGGTAACCTGTGCTTGCTGTGGCAGCAAGGATCATCTTGATCCTGACTGCACAGCAGAAAAGGTAAGCTGTTTGAACTGTAGTGGCGAACATCCGGCATATTCCCACGACTGTCCCAATTGGAAGGAGGTTCAACGCCTTAAAATGATCAACAACATCTCTTACGCTGAGGCGAGAAAGCTGGCTACACCACCCACCCCACCTGGCAAGGTATCCTATGCCAATGCAGTCATTGGAAACCCCATCTTTCCAATGATTTTGGTGGCGGTGCAGACTGACATCAATGTAACACTTACTGAATCATTCTCACCTGCAGCAAGATACCTTGACACAGGCAAAACCGAGGTTGGTGTCGACTTCGACACCAACCTCCGCAACTCAGCCTTCCACATCCACCAGACAACTAGACCTTCCAAACCGAAGGGGGGCCAACCAGGGCCAAAAAAGAAAATTATAACTCCTTCGCGAAGGGCAGTCACCGATCCGTGTCCCTCAGATGATTCCGAGGAAATGGATACCTACCCAACCACAATCTCCACAAATTATCCATAAGATATCTATTCGTCATCTTAGATATCTTATGGATATTTTGTGGTTGTGTGGGATACTGACCGCCCCCTACTCACTAAACCGTCCTCTGTGGCTGCTAAGTTGAATAGGGATTCGTCGGCCGCCCACTCTTCTAAGTTCTGAGACAGCTACACTCCTATAATAGAATTGTCATGGATTCCAGAGGAATATTGACGACATCAAGGCCCTCCGTCAATCACATCAGCCCATCTGTATATGCCTGCAGGAGATATACTTGCAGCCACTCACAGATCCCACAATCCGCACTTTTCACTAGTTTGCCAGGACCGGGATGGAGATGGTTCAGCTCGCGGGGTTGTCGCCATCCTCGAGAGCAGCCATTCTCCATTCCAGGTCGTACCCCTCACCACCAACCTGAAACAGCTTCTTGCCAGAGGTCAGACACATGCTTGTCAGTTCAATATGTCATAGAGATATTTTCATGTAATATTTATTATCTGACAGTTCAATTTCAAAATAAAATCTAATTTTCGAAAGAAAACGAAATTTTGATGTACTTTGTATCAGGAATCTTTTTTTTTCCCTTCACATATAACTACTTTTTAAGTCGTTTTTCACCCGATCCAATCATTCCAGATATAGAATGATACTTTGTGTTTTAATCCCTTTTTAATTTTATTTTGAAGAAAATTTTTAAACGATTTTAATGAAACTGCTTTAGGTTTTTTAGCCTACGTTTGGTAACTTATTTCCCTAATCTGTCACTATATATATATATGCTAATAAAAAAAAGCATTCTTTAGATTTTGCAGAGGGCTACTAGATATTAACTTCAAAATTATAATTTAAGGGAATTTCGCTCAGATTCGTGTATTAGTTACTTTACAGAACACATAATTGTAATGAATAAATCTCACAGACCCAGCTTGCTATCGGTGTAACTATTTGGGCACAGGGACCTATTTTTGGGGGGACCTTCCCTAAAAGAGAAAAATAATAATTCTTGGATCCTTTCTCCCCTACCGAAACTAAATCATGGGTATGTTTAGGGATATCTGGTATTATCTCCCATTTTTGTTTCTTATTACAAAAATAACTGTTTTTTTTAAGCGAAAAAAGATGAAAAATATTGATATCACCTCATTATTTTTGACACTCATTGAACCGACACTTAGTGTCAACGCTTTTGTTTTTAGTGATAAATAAAAAAAAAGCGCATTGAATAGCTCTTGATGAAATATTACAATTGTAGAATATCTCAAAAGCTTAATAAACCTTCAAATGGTGGAAAATGGCAAACGTTTCAACAAATATTTCAAATAATCTATTTGTGCCAGAAATTTGAAATTTTTCTTGTATAATGCAAGCTGAAATCTAGAAAAAAATTGAGAGGAACCTCCAAAATTAAAATCGAGTAGGAAATATTAAAAAAAAAGCGGGGGGGGGGGGGCAACGACTGGATTTCCAATGAATTAAAACATTGTCACATTTTGGAGGTTTTCAAAAAAATTCTTGAAAAATGCATGAAATATAGATAAGTTTAGGAATTTTTTCCGCTGTTAACATTATTAACATTCTGAAGGGGGGGGGGGGGGTATGCCCCCCAGATCGTATCTTAGAGCCATGATGAAAGGAAGCTGTATGTGTCAAATTCGGTGATCATAGCTCTTACAGTTTAGAAAAATTATTTTCCGTCTTTTATGTAGAAGGTCTCTTTTTGTGGGGCAAGGTTGGGGGAATAGAATCCTCATTGCTTAAAGTAAGGATAAGAGGAAGCTCTGTACGAAATTTTATGACCCTTTAAAGTTTAGGAGAAATCCCTTGTATTTACATGTGTGAATAGGGAGGGGATATTTTTGGAGAAAGGGGAGAAAGATGAGGAGATTTAATACTTATGTTTCTTTAACCTGCTAGGACTGGAAGTTGTATACCTAATTCGATGTATGAATGTATCAGAGCCCCCCTCCCGCATCGGGATAAGTATCTGATAAGCCACTGATAACAGACTAAATTTCACTGGAGGCCTCTTTGCAGGATCTCGGTAAAATTAAGGTTTCGGAATTACAAGACTGTTTTTATATAGCAGGCAATTCTAATTTTTCCATATCCTCGGTTTTTCTATGCACGGCCAACTGTATTCTTTTATAACTTAAAGAGTGACTAAATAAGAACTTTTAGAGATAGCATGCATGTATTTTCTTTAAGCTTTGGATTTCATTTTGCACTGACATCAACTTTCTCTTAAATTTTCAAGGACTCTTCTCTCTTACACAGCATGAGTTTTATAGACACAGCATGATTACACAGCATGAGTTTTATTACACAGCATGATTTTTACAGACAATATCTGTTCTCATTGCAATTTCTATCATATCTTCTACAAGTTTCTCTCAATACAGGAGGTTTCCAATTTGACTATGTGTCATTTGTTGCAAATGTGAATAAAGTTGGCACAGCATCGCTATTTAATGCTACTGTGCCATTTTCTGAAACTTTATTTTTAAAACAATAAAATGCTGGGAACAGATAGTACTAGCTTTTGTTAAAAGAGTGACAGTGGAGCATCTACACTATGTAGAAAATAAAAATGCATTCATAACCTTTTTAGCCCTTGTGCTGAAAATACTGGTAAGTTCAACTATTCTAGAGGTATATTATAAACAACATGTGAATTACATATAATCAATATTTAATTTGTAACATTGTGTCTTTTAATTTTGCATTGGAAAACTATTTTACAATTGCAAAATATCTCATGTTGCATTTTATACTCCTTTTTGATTCGGGAAAATTATGTTTGCTGGTGATATTCTAAGTAACAGACAATTGAGAAACCAACCAAAGACTAATGATGTGCCTTTGATAATCAGTCATGTATAATGTCTATTAATAACATCTGCTACCACAATTGTTACAGTCTTAGCATTTCAACTCACAAAAGTTTTTTTTATCAACTATTAAAAGCAAATTTTTAGGCTTTATTTACTCACATGCAAAATTATGAAATCCCTATTTCAGGCGTTTCGTTTGAGAAGAAAAAAAAAGCTATTTGTGTTATTTTGTCAAAATAAAAGTACAAAGCATAAGTCTCATAAAACTAATATCTAAGTTTAATATTTCATTTTGAAACAAAATTAACAAAAATATTCTATAAATTTCATGCTGTTTCAATCTGTAAATCACCTTTTTTTATATGCAAATTTGTTAGTTTCATTTACGAAAAAAATCGTGAACTACATTTGATATTATACTATGACAGAACGGTATTTTGAAATATATATAAATTTATTTTTAGGCCACTCTGTTTTAACAATTTCAATTTAAATGCATTTCACAATTTTCGTAAAATACTATCCTATGAAATGTCGAACTGCTGCTTTTATAGTACTTTTCAGTAGTTAGTACACAATTCATGTAAGTCTAAGATCGTGGTGAAAGATTTGTTTACGTTATCCAAACACTACTCTCTCGCTGCCTCTCTGAGGTGTAGGCTAAGATTTTGTACATGTTAATGGCGTTCGTTGTCAGTAATCTCTAGTAATATTACCTCGATGGCCTTTGGCCATTTTCTGTGGATATTTGGTTTTCCGTATTGATGAATTCCTAAATTTAAAACTAATTTATCATTGTGAAACCTATGACAAAACGAAAAATCGTCAACTAGGAAAATATAATTCAAGGCTATTTTGTCATTTAGTTAATTTCCTCCTTCTGAAAAAAAATATATATTTATCACTTTTTTTATTTTAAGACCACTCAAATGCTATTGCCAATTCCCCTTAAATTTCCAGACATATATAGACACACACACCAAAAGAAATTATTCTCACAACCCGTCTTTGATTTACCAAGTCGTGAATTTTGTCAAGTTTCTATGATTTTCGCTAACTTTCCATAATTTTATAGTAATATTTTTACAACTCACATGGATTTTATTTAGTGGCTTCGATTTTTGTCAACTCCGATTCCTTTTGAGAGGGCAGCTTTCTTTCCTTTCCCCCATGACTATGTCCCTGATTGCAGCTACTCTCCGTCTACTCCCTATTTAGGGTTTAAGATACGAAGAGAATTTTTTTTATAACAAGAATTCAAAATAGAAGAATCGAAATTTACTTTCTGTAAGCCTTAGTAATGGTTACTATTTAAAATCTAGATATAAATAAATACCCCCTCAAGCAGCTGCTTGCCACAGAGGTCTGACAGGAGCATGTCAGTTTATATGCCAGAGTAGAAGGTCTCAGAGGACGGCAGGACCTCAGCAGAATAAACGACACATACATCCATGCTTTACCCGGGACTCGAACCCAGTTCCCTTAGATCAATAGCCAAGTGTGTTAACCACTCGGCCACGGGACGGCTACTTTGTGAATAAACATGTTGCAAATGGAAAGACAGAAATTAAATATATAGATCACAACTTTCAGGTGTATGAAAATATTTTTTTCGACATGGTGTTATGAACGAACAGTGACATCGGTAATTTTGGATGCCTATTTGTTTAATTTGATTTGCACATTTGTGAGAGTTTGACACCTTATGGCTTTTCGAAATTATCACAGTATCATGAGTAATTTTAATGAGATATTAAGGAAAATGAAGTGTTTTTCACTTTTTTTATGCTTTTGCATGGAAAAAAAAATATTTGAACTGCTTTATATACTTTTAGAGCAGCACTTTTGGACCTGAAAATGTGCAACTAGTATATTTTATTCCGCACAGTTGCAAACCTTCCTGCAATCATTTGATTCACTTTCCATAATCGTAACTGGCTGTAGATAACGCTTCTTACACGTGAAAGAAAGTGTGCTGAGCAGTTGATAAAAATTCTTTGTATACGCTTATTTTTGTTATAAATTACATTAAGCGAAAGCCAGGATAAGGTAAATGATTTAAAATTAAATGAGAGAAAAAGTAACGTAAATGGTTAAAAGACTGAACTAACTGGTGAAATATGGCATATTGTTTTACTTTTTTTAGTGGAAGGGCATAAATTGGCTAATCCCGAGCTACCTAAATAAACATCGTCATTTAAAATACAGTTAAGTTTCATCTTTTACGGAAATTTATGGGCCAAGTTTTATATAAATCTAAATGATATATTTTAAAAAAGTATCGTATTTGCAATAAAGTTTCTCATAGAAAACGGACTGCGGTTGGCTTAGACGGTAGTGTGCAATATGTTCCCAAATTTCATTTGCGCAAGGTTTGCGCAAATTGCAGTTCCCAGGTTGGGCTAGCGTCAAGATTTATATCCGCAAAACTTCATTTTTCTCAGTCAGTAGGGGACACCGATGGTCTTGGAAAGGCCGTCGGATGGACGTAAAGCTGTGGCTCCATGTGCTGGGGAACGGTGAATGGCCTTGACGGGAGGTGTTCAGTGGTTCCTCTCCCCCCACTTTTCTCTGAGCCCTAGCGATCTTGATATGGCTATTTATCCCACTGTGTGCAAAAAGTGCTGCCCAGAGGTTAAACAACCCAACCCGTTTAATTCCCAACTGTGAGTAGGAAATTTCCTTTGGTAATTCTGATTCTGCACTCGGTGAAAAAAGGAACACCGCCATCCTTTGGATTGGATATTAAGCTGTGGCCTATAGCGCAAGACCTTGTGAAAGAAAAAATCCATACCTAGTGAAAAATTTAAAATACACCAGATGGTCTTGAAAGGTTACATGGTCTTAATACCACATTATTATTACATGGAAAATTACCAGATGGAAATACACCAGAATTAAGTGGAAAATACACCAGATGGTCGTGAGGATTACACGGAAAATACCCCAGATGGTTTTGAAAGATTACTTAGGTGCCGAATTTTAACTTTTACCACTGGGACAGAATAGTTATATCTAGAGGGGGAGGGACAAGGGGGTCTTGCCCCCCACCCCTTGAGAATGCTAATAAGGATAACAGAGGCAAAAAAACATGCATATTTCACACATTCATTTTTGAAACATTCATTTTTGAAGATTTTAAAAAACCCTAAACAGATGGAAAAATGTTATACTGTAATGAAAATCCATCTTTTGTCCCATTTTGCTCTTTTCCCGGCTTGATTATGTCATTCATTTTTATTAATATTTATAAACTTTTGATGAAAAAGTGAAGAAGAATAGCAGTTTCAATGAAGACTGAGGAAGGAAAATCAGACAAAATATTTAGCTAAATCTTTCTCTCGTGTCCAAAATTGTATCTCAGAAGTTATTAATGTTTATACATACTTCAAATATTGGCATTTTCTCAATGACAAAATTTGCCGCTTCTAAATGTTTTAAAATAAAAATTATATTTTTCAATATAATGTGGCTTTTTCCAGTTGTTTCAGAAATAGATTTGCTTTTACCTGGCACTTGCAATGCACTAACTGAACACACATGAACCAATCAAGCAGACTACCTCAGTGTTACCATAGCACTGACCACAGCTTCTATTGCCATTCAGCATTGCCAACCTCAACTGTACCTTAATGTAAAAATTATCTTTTATAATTTACTATTGTATGTGTATCAAAAAAATTATAAAATGACATGGATGAAAAGATACTTTTGCCCCCATGCCTAAACAGGGGAGGCAATTGCCCCTGCCTCCCCCATGGAATCTATGTCCATGCCTCTTAAAATCTGTTAAATTAATCCCCTTCCCCAACCTTCTTTAAGTATTTGGGTTGTTTTACATCTGAGTGATACTTTTTTGCACACAATGGACTAAATGGTCAAGTCACAAGGGCTCAGAGAAGGTTGGAGGGAGGGGACCCACTGGGTAGCTGTTAGGAGACAGATGGTAGCCTCCCATAGAGGCCATCCATCCAGCATGTTTTTTAGTATCCACAGGTATGGCTTTATGTCCCATCCAATAGACAGTGGCCATTTCATACCTATCAGTGTTCCCTACTAACTGTTGGCAGGGTGGGGGTTTTATGAAGGTAAATGTCAATGCTGACACAGGTTGTACTTGAACCTGAGAACTGCAGATTATGAGCCTGGCACGATTCCAACTGAGCCACCCCCATTCCTCTTTAAGCCTTTAGAAATATGATCTGTTCATTGTGGGATGAATTGTGCAGAGGTCAACCCAAAGGTATATAATAAGTGTGATATGTATTTTGACTAGCCTGAACTCAATGATGTACCTGGGGAATATACCTAGGATATATCTTAGACATTTCACAACAGAAAGTTTATTTTAGAAGTTGAGGGCTAAGTTAGCTTCACATTTTTATAACAGGGAAATTCTTTAGTGATTTGATAGGATTTTTTTTATGTAATCGTAATGAATTATCTCCAAACTGGGAAAAGGTAGATGAAAATGAGCTGAATAAAGTTATATTGTGTAGGAATAAGGCATATTGAATAAATGTAAAAAGGCTGGCTGTCTCCAATAATACATTTTATTCTTAAAATGTAATTGTAGATACACACAATGCATGCACTGCCAACTGTATGTAGAGCCTAATGTACAATTCAAATTTATGTCACCACAAATTATTCAACATTTAATACATAAGATTTAGGAATTATTGCACAGAATGCCAATAAAGATTTTGGAAATCTGTTGCTGTGAAATGTCTACCTCACCAAGTATGATTTTTTGTTTGTTATTAGGAGGGACAAACAGGAATATGCAGAAAAGGGATGCAATAGGTATATTTTGCCCTAGGTATTTACCCAAGGTAAAGTGGGGGCACAAAAAAAAATTTTTTTTTTCTATTGAATGTAATAACAGGGTACATTCTATTTTTTAAATTGCTTTTTCATTTAGCTGGGCAGAAAATACCAAATTTTTGTAAAATCAGATGTGTGCTTATTATGTTCATGCATTTTATTGTTTCATTACTTATGCTTGGGCTGTAAATTTTTCATGAGAAAAAGGTGAATTTTGCAGCAGAATTGTACTGAAAAACTCCAAAATTCATATGGCTAATTTTACAGTCAAAATGTATTTAGAAAGAGATCACTATTAATTAACACTGTTCATTGAGGCTTATAAATATCAGAGAGACTGGGAAATTGTTTTTTTTTCGAACAACCGGAAATTTTTTTCGGTATTTAATTTTTTCACACCATCCCAATATGGCTTTTACACTGTTATCATCTTTGAGCATGAACATACTATTCAAAATTATATTATCAACATTGTTCTCAGAAATATTTAAGCACTTTAGAGTACTGTGCAAATTAGTTGGGACAATAGGAAAATGCAGTAAGAAAGACAACTAAAATATTTATTTGTTTAATGGTGTAGTTAATAGTGAATGTGACCCCCTTAGCTTTAATTACTTCTTTTACCCTCTCAACCATCGATGCCACTAGCTTTCCACACATCTCTTTCACTTCAGGGTCATGGTACCACACATTCATGACGCTTTCTATCATTTTGGTTTTTGTCGTGCAATCCATCTTAGGTATGTGCGCTTTAATAATGGCCCACAAATTTTCAATGAGGTTTAGATCAGGTGAATTTCTTGGCCACTCCAATACCTTCAAATGTTGCTGGGTAAAAAAGCTCTTAACAAGCTTAGAATTGTGGCATGGAGCCAGATCCTGTTGAAATACCCCATCGCCGTTAGGAAACAGCTGCAGTGTTGGAACCATTTTCACCTCTGGAATGCCTATGTACTTTTTGCTATCCATCATTCCTTCAATGGGGTGAAGCGTCTGTGGCCAGGAAGCTGTGAAACATCCCCAAAACATGACCTTGGGTGGGTGTTTGGGGGATTGCTGGATGTGGCTGGATCAAAGAGGTTCTCCAGGCTTCGCTTGTGCCAACTAATTCGTACGGTACTGTAGTTAATTGGGATAAAAAAAATTAAACATGCTGTAAAAAAAGCTGTAACAGCCTTTTTTACAGCATGTTTAATTTTTGGTTGACAATTAAAGGCTGACAAAATCTGCAGATTTTGCATCTCCAAAATATTGCTCAGTTTTTTCAAACAAGTGTGTTTTTTGAGTATTAGCTCACACTCTTGGCTTCTGCTGGATAATTTTACTGCTAAATTTTCATTTCATTACAGACTATGTGTTGATATATGAGGACTTCAAACAATGTAGGCTGACTACAAATATTTGACACATATATTTTTGATTTGATTCAAATCACTTCTAAGGAGTAATTTTTGCACATTTTAGCAGTATCTTTTAATATACTATTGGAGCTGTTTCCCATTTTTTGTTCAGAAAATCCTTGTAATCTTCTCTATGATCGCAAAGGTTAAGAGTACAGCTTGGAACCAAATGTTCCACCTTGTTTGAGAGGAAGCTAATACTTTTATTAGGTTTGTTTCCCTTTTCTTGAAGAAACACCTTAAAGCAAGCTTTGTGTAAGACATGGTGAATACACATTTAACTACCACAACCAAAGCATTAACAGTTTTGATTTCTTGTCGTATCTCACCAATAAGATTTAGAAGACTAGCATTACATGTGACTTGGACTACATTTAAAAAAACAACTTCAAGACTTTTATTCCCATACTTTGAACATTTGATGAAAGTAAAGTCATGTAGACGTAGGGTTACCATATGCCCTCTGAAAGGAAGACGTCTTTTTTTTTATCTCATGTCCTTTTATTATCCTGTCCATGTTTTTATCTCATGTCCACAACATGAAATGTCCTCCTTTTTATATAAACTCATAACATGCTTTAAACTTAAGCACTCATTTTTTGGTACTTTTTTTTAAGTTTCCTGAACCTATGACTATAATATACTGTTAACCGTGAATTAATTTACTGTAAGTGCACATCATGAATGCTAAATTAATTTTGTTAATAATGCAAAAGTTACTATTTTCCATAATCTCAATAGCAAATTTACATGCCACACTGAAAAAAAAGTATATGCTTTTAGAAAAATTACATAAAAAATTTCTTTCCACCATGGATAGATAGAGCTATGAAAATTGACTGCAGTTTTATTTTTTTGCAACATAAAAGGCAGCAAAGGAATTAAGGAACTACTTTTAGTTTGTGCAAGCCCTCTCATACAAGAGGATCATAGTTAATAAAAACATACAAAGTGTGCTTGTGCTTTCTGGAACAGCATATAAGTACTATGCCACACAAGGCCAAATAACTCTTGATTGCTTATCAAGTATGAATAAAATTTGGCACCATATATTTTAAAGTGTACTGAATAATTAGAAATATGCCTTTTTTTCTATCTCGGCTGTTTTGAAAATAGACTTGATAGGAAACAACTTATTTCGCAAACTGAAGCCTGTCCTCCATTTCCAACTTTTTTTCCGTTTAGAACACTGGCATATGCTAACTTTATGTATAAGGCATTTGAAGGGGATTGTCTCGCTCACCTAAGGAGTGAATGTGGGGAGAAGTTACAGTTTAGTCATGTAGAAACTACGTATGGAAGAAAAGTAAAGGTCATTAAAGCAAAAGGTCATACCTCCACATCAGTTTTTTGAAACATATGATTCCATACATTTCAGAAAAAATAGCATAAGAAAAACATGAAAAGTCAGAAGTTTATTCACCCTTTTGTAACTTATCAGAATTTTAAGAATTTCAAAATTGAAAAAATTCTGATATCAGAATTTTAGAGTGGAAAAATATGAAAATTCATAGAATCATGAAAAAATATTCAAATTTCTTGAAATCTTTTGAAAACATTGTAATTTGCAAGAACTGTCGCAGAAATTCGTGCTACGAAAAACTTGAGCCCTACTTATGACTTTCTCATATGCACAGTGGCGGATTGGGTCTAAAAATATTGGTTGCCAGGAGACAAAGGTGATAGCCTTATATATATATAAAAAAAGATAGCCTTACAGTTGTGGGTGGGCCACCCACAACTGTAAGGCTATCATTTTTAACATATTGTCTAATATTTAAGGGGGCCCACTTGCCATCGGGCAAGCTGACACCCTGGCCAGTCCACCACTGCATATGCATTTCATTTTTGGACTGTGTATCGATTGAGTATCTCTAGCAGTCTCTTGATGATTGTTGTAAACTATGGCATTTAATCACATTAAAAAGATTAAATATTCCCCTTTCGGGCTGACTTTCTTCATAGTACTGACCCTAATATAGTGTTTTTACTTCCTCTTTCTTTGAATTTTATATTTTAAACAAATTTTAAAATTCAGCAAAATGGAAGTGGGATACACCACATTTAAAATCTGCATCTGAGATTTAAAGTACCATTTTAGAATCCTGGTAGATGATATATATCTGCAGATAATTGATGCACTTTTTTTTTATATAAATCCTTTTTATATTGTATATTTATAGACATTATATACATTACTTACATAACTGAAAAAATTTACGCTCTTTTTCAGGATGCTAATGAATGACACTGAAGCTGAAACAATGTTGGGGAAAGATGGGAATCAAAATTTGGGAACTTTACCTGACCATCCACAGTATGTAACTTATTTGCTGTTTAATGTAGAAGAAACAAATACATTGATCAAAGGTGCAAAGTTAGCAAGCTGCACACCTGCTGTAGAACACAACTTATATGCTGCAAGTAGATCATCAGAAAAAAGTAAGTTTAAACTTTATGCAATTGAAAACTAGTTGAAAAGATTTAACTCCATTAAGGCAAGAGGATATTAATAAAATAAATAAATAATATGGGAAATAAAACTTTTCTTGTCACATAAGGTTTGAACATTTTACTTTTTACATGCAATAATTTACTATATCATTGTAAAAATTATTAAAAAACACTTCATAATAATTATGCTAGTAGTCAGAGGTGTAATGAGGTTTGTAAGGTCCCAGGTGCAGGTTAATAAGAGAGGTCTCATCATATACATGCATCTCCTCAACTTTATTGTATAAGAAATGATAGTTGTATTTAAATATATTGTGAAATATGTAAATTGGAAATGTAATCATCAAATCAGTATATATATATGATAGATGTATTACAGTCATATATTTGACTCCCTTGAAAAAGCCATTTGAAACTTGGGGCCCAGGCTAGCAGCACCTCTTTGCTCTATGGTAGTATACCCCCTGCTAGTAGCATATTATCCATATTGCCAAGAATAAGGTTTGTACAGGTGTTGACATACCATAATTCTGTAACAGTCAGGGATATTGAACATTATGTCAGCTGGATCATTTGGTTTCTTATGACATTAAGGGATTCAAAGTATACTACGTTAAACTTTCTGCCAAATCTCACATAGTGTAATGCTGACTAACATAGCATAAAGAAATACATTGCTAAAAACAAAACTATCTGAAAAACATTTCCTGTCCTATTTCTGAGTGCTTTGTCAAGAAAAAGTGGCTTCCTGTGAATATTTTTTGCCAACCACCATTCTGCTTTTAGCAATAAAGGGGTTACCAGTAGGGTTGGAAAGGCCACTCTCTATCAGACGGATGCTGTCGTGGTTCGAGCACATTAAGAATCTGCTGAATGGCTTGACAGGAGGCTTCCATCTATTTCCTAACAGCAGTTGGTTCTCTTTTCCTTACCAAACTCTGTGCCTTTGTGACTTAGTTATCTAGTCCACTGTGTGCAAAAAACATACTTGATCTAAAACTACTCAACTGATATGCTTTTTGTCTGTTACTAAATTTTGAAATATTTTGTACAAAATGAATAGATATTTATATAATTACAATGGCATACCCTGGATTTAAAAATGAGGAAGGTTTTGACAACAGGTGACAATGAGCTGCACAGAAGTGGGCCTGGCACTTCAAATTTATGCATTTTTTCAAAAATATTAGTTTGAAATATTGATGGAGGTGGTTTAAACCCTCAAAACTCATCTGTGAATACAACATTTTTAGGAATCATGGACTCAGAATTAGCTGAAAGTTTATATGATTAATAATATTGACATTGCAAAAGATAACTACACAGTAATTTTATAAAGTTTGTAGAAGAAATACTTAATAATATATATACAGTCATACATATAGAAATATATATTATTTACTGTATATACATTAATAATATATATAAATACTTAATAATATTTATACAGTATACAATACATTAAATAATATTTTGTCCTGTAAGAAGAGATATATGTAACAAAATATTTTTATTTTTCAGAAAAAAAGCATGTGAACCCTAGAGATTTAAATATTTCCACAAAGATGGCATGCTCAGTTTGCAATAAAGATTTTAGTTCTAGAGATGAACAGGTATGTTTCAATCTAGCTCCAAATCTACCTTCATTCAGTCTAATCTCCTAAAAGATCAAAGTTAAATTTTCTAAATTATCGTAAAATAAGTTTCACAACAGCTTGCTTGCTTCCTATCTGCTGGAGGTACTATATGCATATGACCCTCTGGGATCGAGGTCAGTCCTTGCTGTCATCCTATCTCCCCCATCTAGGAGTTGTTATAAACGAATTTCTTACTCTATGAGATATCCTGCAGCTTTGTTTGCAGAAAGTTTACCCAAATGAAGAAGTATCAGGTTTTGAAGAGGCAGAAATTAATTGGGAAGACTGTACTGTGGGAAGACTTAAAATATAAATCTTGATTTATGTTTATTGAGCTAGATATTGTTGCATAAGGCATACTGATGTGTGTATTTTTTCTGAGACATTGGTCATAGAACTTGACTTCTCTCATGGTGGAATATGGTCTTGAAAGAGAAAGTCTGTGTAAGCTAGGAGTAGCTTTTGGTTTCTATATTCTTTCTGCAGCATATAAAGGAGAGAGAAAATAAAGTGTTAAGAATTTGGAAACAATGAAGCACAATAAATTTTGTCTTATTATGTCTAGAAGCATCCCCTAGGTTTCCTGAATTATTCTATATCAAATAATATATATATTTAATTTTAGTTTACATGGATCTGCTCAATTTTTAATAATGTGTCTTATCAGTACTTAACCATAGCTTAATATGATGGGCTTTAAAGTGAGTGGTTATGTGTATATTGATTACTGGTGCCAAAATTATAGGGCTATCTCAGGTCTGCATTGGATTTGTCAGTGTCTAATGAAAGATAGTTATCTGTCTCGATCACTTGTATTTTAAGGCCACTTGCCAAGCAACTGCTTAAGTATGTATTTTATATCCCTTAACCCCTTTGTGTATCCAAGCTGGGAATAATGTTTTCACTTCTCCAATTCTAGCAGCCCAGAGCCTGTATACTGTTTTGTAATGCATAATGATAAGATTGTAAATTTTATTTTTTTTACGAATAGTTCCTAACCCAATTGGCATTTTTAAAAACTGTTTATGATCAAATCTTGAAAATAACATTTCAGTCATAACATATATGTTTTTTACATGTTGATTCTGTTTGAAAAAAATTATGAGAAGTTAAAAAACAAAATTATTTGAGCCTGTAGTGATAGTATGCACATGTGAATCTCCATAAATACATTGCATCAAGTAGCAATAATTTAGTTTATGCCTTTATTGTGCCTTACAATAGTAGATCATCAATCGGTTTTATTTCTGGTATGTTGACTTACTTATAGCTGCAGTAGAGTTGTAATGCATTCTAAACTCTTAGCATAAGTTATTTATTTTATTACTTCTGAAAGTTGTAAATCCTTTAAAATAAATCTCTTAAAAAATGAATTTTCCGACATAATATCTTAATTCGATGTTTTCTAAGGTAACTAGCTACCAGTTGAGGTCATGTATACCTAATGGTTTAATTAGTTTAATTTTTTTAATTAGTTAATGGTTTTAGTTTCAAATGAACTATGTGAAAGCTGTCTTCTGTATGTATTATTTATCATGTGTTATTTATGGTCAGCATGCTTTAGTGTAGGTTCTTTGTTTACAAGTTTTATCTCAGATTCAGGAAATTGTCACCTATCCAGTGGTTCTCGATACAAAACAATGATTGCTAATTTATGTATATTTATTTACAATAACTAAATTACAATGTATACAAAAGTTCAACCATTACTGTGGTCTCACATATCTACCAGTTGCCTATCCCAGCAAACAAATCCAGGCCAATACTGTCATTCTAGTAGGAAACATGCTCACTAGTCAAATGAAAGATTTTTTCGGTGCAGTCCCTCACTCAACTGCTCATGATGAGCTCAGTTGATCACTCAACTGCTCATGATCACAAAACAATGATTGCTAATTTATGTATATTTATTTACAATAACTAAATTACAATGTATACAAAAGTTCAACCATTACTGTGGTCTCACATATCTACCAGTTGCCTATCCCAGCAAACAAATCCAGGCCAATACTGTCATTCTATTAGGAAACATGCTCACTAGTCAAATGAAAGATTTTTTCGGTGCAGTCCCTCACTCAACTGCTCATGATGAGATCTGAAAAGGTAGAGAGGAGCTCTCTTTCTCCCATTTGGAGTTCTGTGGCAGCATCACTCATCCACCTGTCAGGTACTTCATGCTGACCTCTCCAATTACCTGCCAATATGACTGTTCAGTTTAGCACTGATTAGCTCCATCTGCTGCCAGACATAACCCTACTTGATAAATGGTAAACATAATTTAGAAGCATTTAAACCGTTTTAGACCATAAAATACACCTAAATGGGGAAAAAAAAGTATATATATATATACAACTGCATTTTCATAATTGCAACCTCCAATTAAAAAATGCAATTTTGACAACTTTTTTTATGCTTAATTGAAAACATGCTTGGGTGATGTAAAGAAGTCAGTCAGCTCACTGAAGATGAGACCTGTGGTGAGAGGAGGTGGCTATAAATAGAACATGAACTGCAGAAATAGCATTCTGTGGACCCTGTTAATGAGAGTTAAAGGACTGCAAACATTTATTTTCCAACATATCAAGCTGAAGAATAAAATGATTAGCATTATTTAGGAGCTCTAAATGTCTATTTTTAATATATTGTATATAAAAGTTTGAAATTTTATATTTTTAAAATATTTGAATTTCTTTTGTCACAGTTATTGTATTGTTCAGTGTTTGTGGCATATGCAAGCTTGATGAACTGCATTTTCATGGCTTTGGCAGTAGAAGTTTTAAAGATATTGCATTTTAAAACTGTTCAGGGAACACCTGATTAATGTGATTGCTTACAAGCTGGTTTTGGCATTAATGACTGCCACATTCATGGTATTGCATTGATTACTTATGATCCTGTAATGGGTCAATATGTAAATTGCATACTCTGTGGTAAATATAATTTTCGCACAGTTTTGCTGTTTTATAATGGTAAAAAAGGATATAATTTGCATCATATTATAAGTTAAATTTGGTGTAATGATGGTAAAAAAGCATTAATTCAGTTTTCAGAACTGGTGGGTGTAAGTCTTTATCTGCTGAATTGTGGCCTAAAGTTTGGATCTTTATGGGGTGGGGTAGATCAGTTAGCAGCACTCCAGGCTTGTAATCTGCAGTTTCCAGTTTCTAATGTTGCCTGGACCAGCATTGAGATTTATCCCTGCAAAACTCCCCACCCTGCCCTTGGTCAGTAGGGTACATAGATAGGCTTGGAAAGGTTGCCTTCCATTGGATAGGACATTAAGCCATTGTCACATGTCCAGGAGAGTCATAACCCATGCACATTAAAAAACACACTAGATGGCATTGATGGGATGCTACCATCTGTCTCCTAATAGCTGTCCAGTAGGTCCCCTTTCCTAACCTTCTCTGAGCCCTTGGGGTCCTTGTGGCCTGGCCCATTGTGTGCAAAAAAGTGCCACTCAGAGTTAAAGCAACCCAACCCTATGGATCTTTACTTGAAAATGCTGTTAATATTCACACAGAACAACATATATGGAACTAATCTGAGAAGAGAGGTAATTTTTATGCATGCTTTTAAACTTACCACTTTGGGTTCATGAAGCAGTTATGAAATTAATTGCAATTTATTATGTTTCTTAATTTAAAATATCAACTCCTTACTATATACACCATACTTTAGATATAACTTTTTATTCAATGTCTCCATTGTATATGTCCAGATTTGTCCCATGGCCAAGTGGTTAGCATACTTGGCTACTGATCAAAGGCATGGATGATTGTGTTGTTTTTCTACTGAGGTCCTGCTTTCCTCAGATATTTTTTTACTATAGCATATAAACTGGCAGGCTCCTGTCAGTTATCTGTGGCAAGCAGCTGCTTTAGGGGGTATTTTTTTAAATTTATTATATCCTGTGGCCTAGTGGGTTCATGAAGCAGATATGAAATTAATTGCAATTTATTATATTTCTTAATTTAAAATAAACACTCCTTACTATATGCACCATACTTTAGATATAACTTTTTATTCAATGGCTCCATTGTATATGTCCAGATTTGTCCCATGGCCAAGTGGTTAGCATACTTGGCTACTGATCAAAGGCATGGATGATTGTGTTGTTTTTCTACTGAGGTCCTGCTTTCCTCAGATATTTTTTTACTATAGCATATAAACTGGCAGGCTCCTGTCAGTTATCTGTGGCAAGCAGCTGCTTTAGGGGGTATTTTTTATTTATTTATTTATTATATCCTGTGGCCTAGTGGTTAGCATGCTTAGCTACTAATCTAAGGGACCAGGGTTTGAGCCCCAGGTTAAGGCATGGAGGTTTGTGTCATTTTTCTGCTGAGGTCTTCCTCACAGACCTTCTACTATGGCATATAAACTGATAGGCTCCTGTCAGACCTCTGTGGCAAGCAGCTGCTTGAGGGGGTATTTATTTTATTTATTATATGCCAAAGCATATATTGTCTGTAGAAACCCATGCTTTCATGTGGCTGGTCTGTCTCCATCTTATGTGCAGAGGAAGAAGGTCCTCGAGTCCAGTCATCTGAAGGACAAAAAATTATGGTGTGTGTGGGGAGGGAGTGTAAAATCGCACTTGGTGATTTTTTATTCTTTAAAAACTAGTAGCTAATCAATTTACATTAACACAAACAATAAAGAATTTTCAACCCTGTTTCAAAATTTTTTTACAAATCCTTGCTATTCATTAATTCCAAATTTGTAATTTAAAAAAATTTTAGGATAGCACTTTAATAAAAAGCAAAGCACTATCCCTTACATAGTAAATACACAGATTACTTGTAGATATAGAATTCAACAATTTTTCAGCTGAAAAAAATTATCGCTAACATGGCAGGACTCAAACCAACTCTCTATATACATGCCAGAGTGCCCTAACCTAGTTAAACCATGCAGTTGCCTCTCCTGAAGTATAGATGGTGCAAAGTCTGCCACATCTCAGTGAAAGATTTATATGCCATATCCTGGAATTATTTATTGTCTAATGTGTGGTTTTAACTGGTTAGAGTGCTCTGGCATGTATCTAGAGAGTTGTGAGTTTGAGTCTGCCACATCAGCAATAATTTTTTTCAGATGAATAATTGTTGAATTCTATATCTACAGATAATCTGTGTATTTACTATGGATGGATTTTTCATAATAATGCTTAAGCATGAGTGACATCCTCATTAACAACTAAATCACTAGCAACAATTGGGAATAAATTGCCTCTCTGAAGTATAGAAGATGCAAGGTCCACTACATCTCAGTGAAAGATTTATAGGCCATATCCACGAATTATTTGTCATCTGATGCGAGGTTTAACTGGTTAGAACACTCTGGCATGTATCTAGAGAGTTGTGGGTTTTTGAGTCCTGCCACATCAGCGATAATTTTTTTCAGAGGAATAATTGTTGAACTATCCCTTTGTTCAGTTTGTTAAGTCTATTGGTATTCATGGGGCTTATATGGTCAAAAAATGGAAATATATTGGAATGTTAGTAAGTTAGCCATTTACCTTCTGTATTAAATGGATTCTTTATAGTTCTGTTTACCCTAAGTGCCATATGATTTTAAGGAGAATATTTTTAAGCTATGATTATACCTACTCTGCCTTTATTTTTAGGTTCAGCATTACAAGCTAGATTGGCACAGATTTAACTTAAAACAAAAGATGAGAGGAAGCAATACAATTCCTGAAGAGCTATTTGATGAATTAGCAGGTATTGATTCAAATTGTATCAGAAGCAGTATAAGGATAGAGATATAATACCATTTAGAATGAATAAGTTTATTTTCAGTTTTTGACCCAGATAGACTTCGATCATACAACTATACAATGTCTGTATGATTTGTGTTTCTGGGCATGTTCAGTTTCCTTTTTGTCTATAAAAAATTCCTATTTTAATTTTGCCATTTATTTATTGTCAGCAGGAGTTGTTACTCAGCTTATATTATTGATTTAAATATAAGGGTGAATACCCATAATATAATTTAATTAGATATTATTTATGACCAATTATACTAGGAGCATTCAAAACATTATTGACATATATCTGTAGAACAAAAATCTTTGCACTTACCTCAACAAAACTTTTACCGTCCTTCAAAGTACTCCCCTCCAGTATCAGAGCAAAGTTACAGACATCTACACTATTCTGCAATGCTTGGGGGTATTCCTATTGGGGAATGCTCCACAACTCTGAATGAATGCATTTTGCAAGGTGTTGCACCCTTGAAAAAGGTTTCCCAGTAAGTTTCTTTTCAACTTTTGGAAACAACCCATGGAAATGATGTAAGGTACCCATGGCTACCATTCCTTGGGAATTGAAAACAATTTTGAACATCTTGTTCCTTGAGTGAAAGTCTTGTCAGATGATTTTGGAACATGATTCATCTTCCACAATCCAAATATAGTTGTTGATCTTTCTGGGAGTTGCATAGTAATAAAACCACTTCTCACCTGTGGTAATGTCTGTTAACTGTTTTTAACTGTTTTGGACCACTTGGCACAAACATTACCAACATCTCCTTGCAAGAGTCAACTCTAGCCCTTCTTTGCTGTTCTGTCAATTTATGGGATACACATTTGGTACAGATCTTTCAGAACATTAAATGTTGATGAATATTTGTTTCCACACTGCCAATTGATACAGTGACAACTAAATTTATTATCTGAATGGTGATGTGTTGGTTTTCCTTAACGATTTCAAAAACTCAGTGGTTCTCTCGTTCATGGATATGGATCGTCATTCTCTGATACATCTTCCTGCATGAGAGAGGATTTCGAAACTGTTGTTCATCTCTGAATTTGTGCATCCATTTCATAACTATGCCATATGAACAGACAAGATCCCCATAAACTTGTGATAAATCAGCATGAATTTTTTACATTGTCCCAAAGCTGCATCCTTGCGAAAATGTATTGTCCTTGTCCAAAAAATTCTCTATTTAAAAATGAAAATGTACATTTCTGATGATTAGTGAACTGGGAAAAAACTTTTTTAATCAATCAAGAAAAAAAGTTTGATTAAAAGAAAAAATATACATTTTTAATAAGTACTATGAATTCCAAAATCGTTGAGTTATGCACCTAAATATATTTAGTCAAAAAATTTGATATGAGCCAGATTTAGAATATTGATTATTTATTTTATGACTCACAAGTTCTTTTGCAATGAGCCATGAGTTGAGCATGTCTGATCTAGAGCATATTCTCTCCAATGTAGTAAATTTTAAAACATTAAAAAATTTTAGTGTTTTAATAATATTTGATTTCTGTTTAGTATTGCTTATTTATTTTTACAATGCTTGGAAAGTTTTGCGGAGATAAATCTCAATGCCTGGCCAGCTGAGATTTGAGCCTGGCTCACTGCCAACTGAGTCACCCCTGCCCCATGTTTTATGGGAGTTTTATGGGGATTAGTCAATATAACGAAAGTAGTTTTGTTTGAAAACACCCAAAATGCCCGATTTTTACAGGGTAAAAAAACTACATGAATAAACATAAAATATATTGAAGCTTTTTAAAGAATTCAAAATAAACCTTATTTAAGATTCTGGAATACTATATTTGCAGCAGAAAAATGAAATGCCTAAAAAAATTCTGCACCATTTTCTTTTTGTATTTATATCAAATGGGCAAAAGTAATGGAATTTTTGGAAATATATGCAGCAAATCAAGTTACTCTATTGTAAATCAAAAATGATAATTGTCGTTGCATATCTGGCATTCTATATAAAAATAAATTAATAATTTAGCCATATACAAAAAACCCAAAAGCACCAAAATGCAAAAATGTTGGAAGGGAACCCACTGTTGGAGTTATAATTTGAATATGACAGTGGTGTGATGGACAATATGGGAAGTTCACCTGTTTTTCTTTTAAATTTGATCATCTTGACATCAGTTTACATACTTTAGCAATCAATGCACTTACATCTATGCTTCCATTCCCTTTTTAATCATAATAATGGTCAAAGATTTTTATTCTTTCTACATTGATACAACAGCAATTGTTTTTATTTCAAGTGAGAATTACATGTAACTATATTTATCCTGTTGTAAGTTTGAATTAATATATACCTGTCTTTGCACTAGGTGATATTTCAAGTTTATCAGGATCTGATTCTGAAAGTGAGGACAGAGGAGATGGAAACACAAGTAGTAATAGTTCTTCTGGTAGTCCACGTCATAAAATTCGTCCCTCAGCTGTACCCACTCATATTAGAGCAACAAGAGATAGAGATTTATCTTTTTCTGCATCAGATACAGAAAATGAGGAAACAGATGATGGAAATATTAGAAGCCAATCAAGAATGCAACCAAAAATTTACTTTCAGAGTAATGATGGAAAGATTATTTGCCTATATCGTTGCATTATTCATGGCAAAAAGGTAATCTTTGACAATTTAAAATTCAAACCATTTTACAACAAATATTATTGTTTTATTCTTAGACACAGGATCAAGTTGTCTGATGGATGAGTCAGGGGGGGATTTCTTATTGCATTCAGCCTTTCAGAACCCTAAACTTATTTTTACTTTGACTGTAATGTTTAATGTGCATTGTAACATCCTCATTTTCTATCACAAGTTCTACCTCTTAACATTTTTAAGCAAATTTGCTTCAAAATTGTTCTTAATTTCAGTCACTGCTGGTGTCATTATGAATCTTTCTATGTAATAAAAATTGAGAAAGGGGACACTTATAGGCTTGAAAAGGCACCATGTTTTGTTTTATTAGCACATAGGACAAGAATGTATCCTAGAAGCTACTCCTGACTTTTACAGCCCTTGTCATATAAGGACATGCCCTACTAAGAATGAAGTTGCTGCCGACCACACCTCAGTTTGAATTAACATAACAAAGTTTGCCTGCTGGAACAGTTGCTAGTTCCATAACCACTATGGCAGTTAAGGCTTTAAGTGTCGTATAGAGCATGTGCAGTAGAGCCATGCATTGTGCATGTTGAAGAACACTAGATGGCCTTGATGGGATGCTTCTATTTGTCTCCTAACAGTTGTCCAGTGGATCCCCCTAACAGAATGGGGATTGGCTCAGTATCATGTCAGTCTCATAATGTGCAGTTCACAAGTTTGTTCCCAACTATGACAGTGTTGAGATTTACCTCCGATTAAGCCCCATTCTGCCCTCAGTCAGAAAGAGGAAACTAATGAATTTGGAAAGGCTGTTATCCATCAGGTGGGATATAAAGCCATGACTCTGTGTGCAAGAGAGCAACATGTTCACTTTACCATATACTGGATAGCTTTGATGGGAGGCTTCCATCTGTCTCCTTATAGTTGTCCAGTGGGTCTCCCTGAACCTTCTTTGCACTCTTGGAGTCCTTGTGGGAGACTATTTTAGAGACCTCTTGGAGACCATTTAGCCTATTGTGTGCACAAAAGTCCACCCAGAGGTAAAACAACCCAATAAGAACCCTACCTCAACCTTCTCTGAGCCCATGTAATCCTTGTGACCTGGTCATTCAGTCCACAGTGGGCAAAAAGTATGATTCAGTGGTAAAACAGCAACTGTGCCTAATTCTGGATGATTATGTATGAAAACCAAAAGTACTGAGAAAATTATCTCGTGTTTATCTAAACATAGGCTAAATTTTATGGTTTATAAGCTCTTTCATAATACTATTTATCATGTAAATTTTCAAAGAGCTATTGATTATGTGCCTATTGATTGACCAAGTTGTGGTGCCATATTTTCATATCAGATTCGTCATGCCAAACATTGCTAACTACATCTTGCTACTAATAAGCAAATTATGTAGTATATGGTACTTTTGCTTCTTAATCATTTGGTAAAAAAACATTTTGCCATACTTCTAATTTAGTAGTATACTGCATTAGTATTAATTCAAAGGTGTATTATATAAAAATGAGTCATTTGTCAGTAATATTCTATTTTAAAATCTATTATGTAAATTAGGAATTATTCAAGAAGTGTTGAAATTTTTTAATTAATTTATAGGAAATTTTATTGCAGTCTGACTTAACTGTAATTGGAGCCTTATTATTCAGAGTAATAGTACATTATTCTAGAGTTCTGCAAAAGAGGAAAAAGTTTAATTTCATCATACGTTTTGCTTCACTTAATTTCGAAAAATATGATAAGATAATGATAATAATAGTATGTATTGTGTATTGAATGCAATATTAAATGTTGTAGGAAATTCCTATAAATGAGGAGGCTTTGCTCACAAAGTTGCAAAATATTCCTGAAGAAATGACATGGGCAATAATTCTTATCGGTGGTGGGCATTTTGCTGCTGCCCTGTATGATAGGTAAGTTAAATAAATTTAGCCAAGAGATATATGTTTCTTAGCAATAGGATAAATTATTTCATTACACTGAAATTGTGGTTATACACTGCTCAAAAGTAACTAGAATAATGTGTACATGCAAAAAAAAAATGCAACTAATATTAGAGATATAAAGTTTCACATGCACTGTACAGAACAGACACTAGCTAAGCATCATGGGTTACAGGGTTGTGGTAGTCATTGACAGGTGCATCATGAGAACAGCATGAAATAGACAAATTGAGGCACTGAAAGTACACAGCTGGATATTACATACATTCTTCAGTAGGTTGTGTCCAATATTATGGTTCAACTGTACGCCTCCTGGTTAGGCTTGCAATGAGCCGATTCAGCTGAGCTTGGAGAAGTGAAGTTGAAGCTCTTTGAAGGATGAACTGTAACAAACTATATGTATGGGTTGGAGATTGAGCTGTGCAACAGCAGGCATTGTGATATTACATTCTACACAGATTGCATAGGATACTGATCTGATAACTGTGCAGGCCATGATAGTATGACTATACTCCAAAGCATCACATGTGAGACTAGTGGTGTAGGCATTCATTATTTTGTATCATAAATCAGAATCAGACCAGATCTCCCACAAACAGACATATCAGAGGAACAATTGTGGTCCCAATAGGTAATATGTTCTAACTACCCAGGATGATAATAAGATCTGTTCAGTAACCCTAATGTATTCTTCCCCACATCAAAACACAACCTCATGGACATGCTGGAAACCACATGGGTGGCCAAATACCCTCCTATATGTATGTAAGCTTATCATCAGGCAGCAAACAGAAGTTGAACTCATTTCTGGACAATATTTATGACCATTGGTCTTTACACCATTTGATATATATGAGAAAAAATTCTGACCAAGCTGTATAGTCACTTCACAGGAGTTTTAGAACTCCATCAAAGTTTTCCAGCAATTAGACTGAGGATGCAACCAAATTGCATATAGACAGTTCTGATGGTGGTTGCTGAGGATGGTGTTCTTGACCCCCAGGAGATGTTAACATAACTGTGGTACTATAGTTGTAAATATCAGTGTGTGATTTCAATGTAATGTAGCAGTCTTTCCCATAGTGACTTTCCACAAGATGTTGACAGATTTATAATACAGATTAACACATTAACACAGAAAAAGATTTTTGGACCAATAATTTCACAATTTTACATTGATTGAACTGATGTTTTCGGATTTCCAAAAATGTTTGTGTTTGAGCCCAGGAGCATTTTTTACTCCAGAAAATTGTGACTGTTTCTTTTGGGCAACAGATGACCATGCATGTTGTTGTAGTGCTTAGAAGAGTTATAACAAGATAACACAATAAACATGGTCACTACTTTATTGAGTGTAGAAAAGCTGCTGTCATTTGTAACAAATCTGAATTCCCCCATAATTCCCAAATGTGTTTGACCCAAATACTAAAACCCATGTATGAATCAGTCCTAAATTCATACGTGGTTTACCCCCATGTTGCATTAAAAATTCAAGTTCCTATGTATAATTGAACCTCAAACTATGTTTTTCCTGTTCTTTTTGTAGCTTATCATTTGGAATCTTAATATAAAACACTTCCAAATAAACCTTCCGAAATACTTGACCAGTTGGTTTCAAATTTCTCATACAGGTTTTCTCTTTGCCACCTCATGTTACATTAAGAATTCAAGTCTTTACCTGTAATAATGACTGATTTTAGTTTAATGGCACTTTTATTTTTCCACTTCATTAACCCTTACAGTGTTGGGTTTCTGAAACTGAACTTGCTGTAGTGGCTGAATTTATTTTAAAGTGTTTTCAGAAAATAAACAGCTTTAGAGCCTCATCCTGAAGTAACTAGTGAATGGAAATATGTCATTTTAATATACCAAAAGGAAGAGCATTTAATTGTGAATAATAAAATGGCATAATTAAAAAAAACCCAATAAATTACATTTTTAAGTATTTTGTTTTAAAACATTGCAAAATGTTTACTGCATTTTTTTACATTTTCATGCCAGTAAATTTTAAAAAATTCCCATTTTTTTCTAAATTATTTTATTATTCTAATATTAACAGTTCATAATATTTCTATAAATACTTAAATCTTTAATTTATTTAGTTATTTCTGCATATAACATATAATGAATATTCTTATACTTTTGAAAATCAGCAAACTCTAAATCTTAAAGAATATAAAAAAAATTTAATAAAATGTTTCAAAGAATTTCAAGTTTAACTGAAGGCACTGAATTTAAGAATGAGTCACTTTATTTTGAAGCTGCATAACTGCTACAAAAAAGGTTAATTATAAAATTCTGGCAGAAATTTTGGTTAAAAATTGAATTTTCTGACCTTAATTAGTTTATTTGGTTGAAGTGTGATTAAAAGTATTGCTAAATAAACTCCTACCTTTTAAAATCATGATTTGAGGGTAATCCTACAGTTCTCCCGATATCCACTATTAGAGATAACTAATGGTTTCATTTTCAATCATTTCAAATTAATTATTGTTTATAATCACAGTATCCATCTGAGAAGCAATAAACCAATAATTTAAGAAGTATTAGAGTAAAAAAGAGCTGTCTTTGAAGTTGAAAGTCTGCTAAAATATTGATGAAAGCTGATGTGCATAGTTCTCAGATGATGCAGTTTCCAGTAGTAATAGAATGAATATCTTTACATTAAAACTTTAGAAAGAATTATAATGCTATAGTTATAAATAGCCCAAAGTATCGAGATTCACAACTGATCAATGATCTTCATATAAAGGGCATAAACTGAATTGTCGCTACTTGATGCTATTTATGGTAACTGAACATGTACATACATTCACTATAGATTCAAATTGATTTATTTTTAAACTTTATCATAATATTTTCAAGTGGAATCAACAGGTAAAAAATATATCATAGATTTAAGTGTTATTTTCGATATTTGATTAGAAAGAGTTAAAAAAACCTGTAGATTTTGTAAAAAAAAATTCTACAAACATGTACTATAGGAATGACATTTACTTTTCATGTCACTAAAATTTGGAAGATGAAACTAATTAACACTGTTCTGAAACAGAAAAAGTTAATTGGAGGGGGAGGGAGTTCTTTGAATTTTGGCAGTAAATTTGTTGTGTTAAAACTTCTAGTTCCCAACTTAACACGACTGGGTTGGAAACCTTAAACCACTTTTTTTTTACCCCATTCTCTTTAGGTTGCCATTTTGAATTTTTAGGGTTTGATGGGATGTACACTAGTAATAATACTAATATTAATGACTTAGTGCTTCTCAGCTATTTTCACTATGTCTGCATTCCATGTTATTAATTTATAAAGCTGTATTAAAAGCATTAACCAGTAATACTTTGATGCATTAACCAGTAATTCAAGGATGCCAAATTGAAAATTTTAATATTATTTATAAATAAGATGTATTGTGCAATCAACTGTATGTGGAGATACATTATAAATATCTAAAATGTTAAAGTACTGAATAATATTTGAATATTTTATTTTGTGTTAGGGCAAATGTAGTAGAACATAAAACATTTCATCGCTATACAGTTCGGGCAAAACAAGGAAGTTCTCAAGGGTTACGAGATGGAAGACAAGGAGGCCACCATTCAAAGTCTGCAGGGTCAAGTCTACGAAGGTACAATGAAGCAGCTCTTGTTAAGGTAGTAATATGCATTTCTAGAACATTTTTAAAATGTTTGACATTAGTGTAGTTTTCCTTTAATTACTTTAATTTGCAAGGTGACTGTTAACCCTTCCAGTGTCCACATTGTCTGTACACATTCGGAGAATCCATAAAAATATGCGGAGGACGTATACACACGTTTTTAGTACAACAAAAAAAATAGATTTAAAAAAAAAATAAAAATTGCCGTTGTAATTTTTATATATATATATATTTTATAAAAATATATAATTCAGGCTTCAAAAATAATATTTTGTTTTTTAATTTGATGCATATTTTACTAAACTACAATATAAATAATTTTATAGAGCCATCTGATTGCCATTTTTAGAAGCACTGAACGGTATTGCCGATTTGCTTGTTAGCGTTCCTATTTGCTGAAGCAACTTTCTGATTTAAGCTCACAAGTTTGATTTCAGCTATTATCAACAAATTTTTCCCTAAATTTTCGAAAAATCTCCTAAAAAAACAAAAAAATGCTATTTTTAAAAATGATAGATTTTGGAAGTAATTACAAAATAAGTACTGCCATTTTTTTTTCCGTTTCACACTCTTTTCTGTCAAAAACCTAGTCAGTATTCCCAAGTTATTTTTATCAGTTTTCCCAGCATTTTATGCATCTTTCCTGCCTTCAAATCGAAACTAAAAGTAAACATGTCCTTCTTAGAAATTCTGGTTGCATCTGCATTTAATTAGTTATGCTTCACTGAGGCAAACAAGCCACAGATGGCTGATGTAATCTCCGTTTCTTGTGCTGTGTTTACAGTCCAGCATATTGGATACCCTTTGTCAAGTTAGTATTTTTTTTTAATTTAAACTTTAGTTTTCATTTCAGTAGATTTATTTTCGAAATTTAGCGATCTTTTGGCCGATCTATAAGTATCAATTTTTTCATAGTTATGTTATATCGTATGGCCGGCCTACAACTTGTGGTAGCATCGCATTAAGCTATATGTCAATTTTTAATTTATTATTTATTACTTTTCCAGTAAAACTTTGAACTAGTATCATTTTCTGAAAATAAATGAGTTTTTGGATACGAAAGCAAATTCATTTTTATAGATTTTCTTCCGTTAGTTAGTGATCTTACGATCGGCTGATTTATAAATTTTTCCGAATTATGCTAGATCGGAGGCCGGTTAAAAGTTGTTGCAGATATTTTATTTAACATTCCATTAAGTTATATGTAATTTTTATTTTATTATTTCTTGTTTAGTAAAAAAACTTTGAGCTTGTACCATTTTCTGAAATTGAATGTCTTGTATACGAAAGCAAAATAGACTTCCGTTGCTACGGAAATCGGCCACCATTTGGGAAGGCAATTTCGGGAAGGGCTGATCTTTGTTGCACAAAGTTTTTTTCACTTAGTCAAGATCGCCAAACTTCAACACCCAAAGAAAAAATTCATAATATTTAGTTAAAAAAAAGCAACCAAGGAAGTTTTTTTCTATTTCATTACCAGTTCAGAAAATTCTGTAAATGTGAGAAAACGAAATCACATTATGTAATACTGGCCGTGTTTAAAATATATAATACTAAAAAGAATCATTAAAAGAAATAAAAATCATATTTCTGGTTGAATATTATATTATTCGGGAGGAAATTTCCTTTTGATAAATATATAATTTAATTATTTTTATGCAGCAGGTTTTCCAAAATGAAGCCTTAATTGTATAGTGCGATCATTTTTTTTACCATATCAATTGAAAAAGGCTTATTAAAATCAATATGCTTGCAAATTTGTTAATATTATTTATTTTCATAAAATTCGTAATTAAATTTTATTTAATTTGGTATATAACATGACCTATTTTCGTTGATTGGTTATTTTTAAAAAAATTCTAAAGTTGACTTGTTTATCTGACTCAGCACAGTTGGCTCAAAGCCTGGAATTTTCTCAAAGTATGGTAAATAAAAAAATAATAAAATAAATAAAAGCCGTCCCGTGGCTGAGTGGTTAGCACGCTTAGCTACTGATCTAAGGGACCTGGGTTCGAGCCCCGGATTAGGCGTACCGAGAAAAAAATTACAAAATGAGAAAAATATTTACTTAAAACCAAAAAAGTAATTTTTTTGTTATTCAGAAATATGTAATCATTTTAGTCATGTGCTTTGCAATCATTTCTGTGTATTAGTTTTTTTTTTAAATATATTTTTATTTGTGTTGCCAGATGCATTTTTTTACTGCATGACTCTAAAAAAGTCCTATTAAAATAAAACATTTTGTTTTTTTATTAAATACTTGATTTTCAGAAAATCTAGAATTAAATGCTGATTAATTTGGTATACAACATGCCATAATTCTTTTCATTAGTTATTTGGCAAAAAAATTCTAAAGTCAAAGTTTTTTTGGCTGAGCATAGGCAGAAAATTGCTTGACCCCTGGATAGAAACCTGTTTTTCAGGCTGGACACTGGAAGGGTTAATGACTATTAATGCTGTTTTCTTTTACCAAAAGTACTTAAAAAGGTTGACAATTCCACTTCCTGATTTAAAATTTGTGAACTTACTGCTTTATAAAACCTTTCAAGCATTTTTATTTTTGAAAATTTCAAAATCTAATACAAATATAAATTATTAGTTCTACACCTTACTCTTAATTTAAAGTGTTGAAATGTTTATATTCTTAGAATCCTTGTTAAGTGTAAATTAATGCTGTTTATGATTTAAGAAGCTGTGGTGCCAAAATTTTGAGAGGATTTATTTATCTTGCAGATCACATCTCTTAATTGAGTGAAATAATAAAAACAAATTTTAATTGATAAAGTTTTATACAAATAGTTTTATACAAATATCAAATTAAAACTAATGCTATACATTTGAAAAAAGTTATGAACCCTCTTACACTTGAGCTAACATTTCAAGCATGTTTTGATGTTATAAATAAATAAATAAATAAATAAATAAATACCCCCTCAAGCAGCTGCTTGTCACAGAGGTCTGACAGGAGCCTGTCAGTTTATTTGCCACAGTAGGAGATCTGAGAGGATGGCAGGACCTCAGCAGAAAAACGACACACACACATCCATGCCTAATCCGGGGCTCGAACCCAGGTTCCTTAGATCAGTAGCCAAGCGTGCTAACCACTCGGCCACACAGTATATTAATTAAGTGTGCTTCTAGATGCACTGATTTTTAAAAAAATGAAATAAACGGTTGAAATTAAAAAAAATATAATCTGTAGAATTGAATTAATCTAAAAAATATATAATCTACAGAAATTTTTTTCTGAGCTTCTAAGTTTATTTTTTTACTACAATAGTAACTTTTAAATTTTAAAAATTTCTTCAATGGTACTGAACCATGGATGCTTCTCAATCATAGATTACTGGACTAAAGTTACTTGCATGTATGGTAATATTCTTTTACATCAGTGTCTCGCAAACTGTGTGGCGCGGCACAGTAGGTGCCGCAAGAGATTCCAAGTGTGCCGTGAGAGATTTTCAAATTGACACTAGATATTCCAAAGATTTCATTTTGACTGGACTTGTGTTATCGACATGCTTTAATGTTGACATGCTTTAATAAAAATCTTTCAGATTTTATCAACTGGGATCTTGTAAGTATTTATCAAGCTTTTTCCAAATTTTGGTATTAATTTTTGATTATTTAAAGCCATAGAATGGACAAATATTTAAAACGAACACCGAGTTATGAATTAAAGAACGAGAGCAAATCTTCAAGTAAAACCAGGCTGTTGACTTCAACAAAGCGCAAATATAATGACGATTATATAGAGTTTGCTTTTATTCTTTTTTGGGTGTGCTGCGGAAAAAAAAATTAGATTCAGTGTGCCGCAGAGTAAAAAAGTTTGCGAGACACTGTTTTACATGATGGGGAGAAATTTGCTACCTTTATGGTGACTATTTTTTATATTTCATCAACATTAGTATTATAAGAGAGTAACTTTTTTGAATATTTCCTAACTCATAGGTAATGCCTAATAATTATGTCATATTATGGTCAAATTTTGACCTGAAAAGAATTTTGTGAGACACAACATGTCCAGTATTTGGAGCACCAAGAGAGATGAGTGGCAGAATTTATCCACTCATCTCCTTTGGTACCCCAAATACTGGACATGTTGTGTTCCTTCTGGTTTTCACTCATTCTTGTATTGACTTTGCATTATGTGACAAAAGGTTAATCAGATAGAGAACAAATATATTAAGTATCACAAAAAGAATGGCTGAATTTAGCTTAATATGATTATCATTCACTATATAACTTTAAAATACAGGCTTATGTTGTAAAATATTTGAAACAAGTGCACCTGGGATTCTCTTAATTCTTTAGTCTTGATCTCTTTCTGCTAATGCCATCTGACAACAACATCTATTGACAAGATCCTGAACTGCTACCAGTGCTAAATTATACCTATAAAAACCAGTTTGCAATTTGTTTTCATGAAAATTAACAGAAACTAGACCCAACAGCATAGTGGTAGGGCTATTTCAGCAGGCATACTTTTTTCATGAATCAGTGGGCAGAAAATTTGACTTAAGTCTTAGGGGACATATCCTTGTTTGAGTAGGCTTAAGTGTACTTTCTAGAATCCTCTTCCTGTGTGAAACAAAAATGCAATCAAAGTTGTGCCAAGAAAACTAAATATGCAAGTTTTATAGCAATGTACTAAGGGAAAAAATTGTAGGGATGGTAATCTTAAGATACATTTTGAGTTGTAAACTATCTTGCTTGCTTGCTTCTTCAGCCACTGGACTGTCAACTTTTCCACACTATCAAAAAACAAAAATTCTTTTCATTTCTCTCCAATCTAATAATAAAAATAATGGTTTGGATGTATTCTTAAATTTTTATTGTGTGTAATGCAGTGATCATAATTTTCATTAAGAGATGATACAAAGATAATAATACTGAAAATAGAGTGACATAGACAAAGAAAGGTGAGATTCACAGATAATAATAACCTGTTATAGATCTAACAGAAGGTGCTAAATTGATTGTGTAAATGCTACTTGAATTTGTAATTTCTGTATTGCAGTAGTCAATAAATAAGGGGAATATGCTTTTGTGACTGCACAGCATAACAAGCTCTTGTGGTAATATCAGTAAGTCAATGTAGCATAAACTCCAATTTTTATGTTTTACTCTACACGTGCTGTATTTGATAAATTAGTACTTTAACATCATGCATTAACCCTTTTAGTCCAGAATTACTTTGGTTAATCTGATAATATTTGGAGCACAACATTATTGTTATTTAAAACCAAATATATATCTTTTGCAATAATAATAAAAAGTTAAGTAAAAACTAAAATGCTAAAAGAAGAAATATCCTTTATTAATTTTAGATTTATTACATGTTCTCACATGGAAGATGATTTTTAAGAAAGTTCATTATTTAACAATTTTGTATTAATCAGAAAAATTGTTTTACAGGTAGTGTTCCTATATGTGCACATTGGAACAGAAAGAGTTAAGCAGTGATAGAGAATTTATATTATTTTTTTTTACTTTGAAACAAGAAGGCTTAGTTAAAATAAGTAAGTTAGTTAGCTGTCATAAGAGTTTCAAATCCAATAAATGTTCAGGTGTCAACTTTTCCTGACTTAATATGTAAAATGTAATAAATTGATTTTTGTTTAGGATATTCAGGATCTGCTGAATAGTTGGTCAGCTAAAGTCCAGCTATGTCATCGTGTATTTTATCGAGCTCCAAACTTCAACAGAGTTATTTTGTTTGGAGGAAAAAATCCCCCTTTCAAAAAGAATGATTTTCGGCTACGAACTATTCCATTTCCTACTCGCAGAGCTACTTACAGTGAAGTCCAAAGAGTTCACAGAATGTTGGCTACTTTAGAATGCTTTGGTAAGTCTAAATTTATTTTTAATAAGATAAATATGTTAATGCATAGAATTTACCTCCCTTATACAGTTAGTACATTAAAAGTTTCAAATAAAAAAAATCTGATGTTATTAAAATTGACTCACATGTTGAAAAAGAGTAAAGTGAAGAAATCAGTTTGGAGGGGAAAATTGACTTGTACATATTTCAAATAGCCAGAGTTAGTGCACTCTGATTTAAATGCAGGTAAATTGCTTGTTTCAGCAGCTATTCTCAGAAGAAATTAGTTTGTTTGATTTACTTTGCAGTTTGCCATTTTTAAATATTGTTGCAATGATTATAATAAAGCACAGAGATTTTGGGTAAATAATATAAATAAATAAGATAATAGAAAAATTTGTTGTGTACTACACAGCTAATTGTAAAATGTTACTATTTACATTTCTCCAATCATCCACCAGCTAGAATTTTCACTGATAAAGAATGCTAAAGCGAAAATAAGATGCCTTAATATCATTCTCTATGGTGGAAGTTTCAAAATCTTAAACAAATATTTCAAACAATCGATTCATGCTAGAAATATCAAATTTTGTTAGTCAGATGTGATCAAGTTGAGATTTCTACTAGCAGCAATTATTTACCCACTTACCATCAGGAGGGGTGAGGGATTTTTTTGTTTGTTATGTAGGCTTTCCTTTTAAATTTGTTAGGCTCAGTAATAATTTACATGTCTCCCTTTTTACTGGGAAGGTGGGGGGGGGGGGGTAACCCTTACATTGCTTAGAGCCATTATGAGAGGAAGCTGTATGTCAAATCCAGTATTGATAGTTCTTGCTGTGTTTAGGAAAAATTGTTTCCCTGTTTTATGTAGAGGATTTTTTTTGCCTTGGCAATGTTGGTGGGGGGGGGGGGGGGGACACTTCATATTATTTAAAGTAAGGATGAGAGGAAGCTGCATACCAAATTCAGCAATCCTGCCTTTTATTATTAGAGGAAATGAGAGGAGTAATTGCCAGGTATTTGCATTTGTATGTGTGTGGGGTGAAGGGCTTTTTTTTTTTGGAGAGGAAAGATGAGAAGTCAAATCCCTAGTTGCTTTCATCTACTATGAGAGGAAGAGTAGTATACTGTTTTCGGTAACCATAGCTCTTATTGTTTAAGGGAAATTCCTTTCTGTTTTCTCTAAAGAAAATATTAGAACTTACAGGTAGCCATTTTCTGAGAGGAAAAGAAAAATAATATTGAGAGCCAAAGTCTTACACTACTTTAAGTTGCAGTTGGAGGAAATTGTATACTGAATTTGTTGGCCCAATCTCTTATCATTTAGAAGCAATTTGTAACGTCTTTTTTTATTCTTTGGGAGGGGGAATTTTTTCAGGGAGGAAACATATTTTTTTTAATGTCCTATAAGTTACAATAATGGTCATGGTAGTTATAGATCTTGCCATTTAGAAGCAGTTCCTACCCATATTTCAAGGGAGGAGTAATTTTTGGGGGGAAGTAAATTTTTCAGATTCCTGAAAACAGAGGAATAGACAAGCAGACCATCCCACATATACAGCTGATTCTTTTCTTGTCTGATATTTAGAAATGCTTTGATATCATTCCCAAATATAAAACTGTGAAATATTGGTTATTGAAAGAACTAAGACTTAGGACTTATATTTACCTAGCATAGATTAATATGTACATCAGTGATAAGACTATGTTTCAAATTAGTGTAAAGAAAGATAATTAAAAGATGGCATACAGACATATCAGGAGCACAACTAATGAAGGGTTTGAAATAAAATCATTAATATTCAGACGTTTTCCTTTCTTGCTTTTTTTGGCTATACGAATGATCAAATTACACAAAATTATCAAAAGTATTGGTGCACTTCCATGTTATGTGAATGGAAAGCTCTATTGATAGTTCCCTAACCATGAAATAAAGTGTTTTAAACTGTACACATATTAATGTCATTTATTGCTCTCAACAATAGCCCATGTCACAATAGCCCATGTCCATTCATTATCTACACCTACTGCCTGTCAAAGCATTCGACCACATGACCCCCTGAGGTGGAATGGATTTCTGATTCCTACAACTTCGCCTGACTTCCACAAGCAATGTTACTAGCCGTGTCTTCTCATAATCGACACCACATACTAAACCTTATGTTTGGGTCAGTAGTGTGCTTAGATAGTGGCAAAGTCCAATTATCAAACCAGTAGGTAATAGGCTATCCTGATACCAGGAGCAGATGGGGTAAAGGTTTGTCACTTGTCATGCTCAACATTGTTAGGGCAAGGATTGTACTTTTGCATACAATGCTTATGCGATGATTTAATTGTTTTTAAAGGATGTAATTGTAGTTTTTAAAGTATGTGAAATAAGTAATTAATTGGTAAAAATGATTAGTAGTTAATATTAACCCATGGTAGTTTACACACTGTCACTGAGGATTTACAACATGTTTTTAAAAAATAAATGCATCCTCAAGTAGCTCTGTGCCATATACATATGACAGGAGCCTGGCAGTTCATGGGGCATAGAGAAGAACTATGAGGCTGGCTAGACCTATGTAGAAACACAAAGAAACGTCCATACCTTATCCGAGGCTCAAAATCACTTCCCTTAAATCAGTAGGCAAGGTCACTAAGTAATTGGCCTAGCACACCTAAAAAATGGGAAATACTAAATAAATTCCAACATTTCATTTTACCACCCAAAAATTGGCCTTTGTTTCTGAAATGTTTTTATTCGAAAGTTTATGCCAATAACAAGTAATGGATCATTCATAACTTACTATTAACAATAAAATTTCCGAATCTTATATTGTTTCAGTAACTATCTCATAACTAAAAATAAGTTTTAAAAATTATTATTAATAATATTTGAATATTAGTAATATATCATTCATAATGCTGCATTAATGTTATTGAAGCTATTGGAAAACATTCTTAGAAAAAGATTTCAACCAAAATGCAACATAGTTTATTTCAGCAGTTTTTTACATCATGTCTTCATCTTGATTTCGCGTAATTGTCAGTTTCTTTGAGTATGGGTTTAATTTTTTACTTTAATTTTTAAAAATATGACTACTGTACTTTCATTTTACCCATTCTTACATTGTAAGGATTTTTTTAATGATTTATTCATCTAATTTCAATATTTCATGTATTTTAAATCTTTAGACAAATTTTAGGGGGAAATATTATGAAATATAGCACAAAGTTTTGGTGTTAAGAGCCCACTATGTTTATGATCCTCTAATATTCAAAAGTATGATTTATTTCAGGTATTATCTGATTTTGAAGCTAACATGAATAATTAAGTGTGAAAGAATAAAAAATTTTAGCTTTGACGAATTTCCAAAATTTTTATATTAATGATGAAATTACCAATTGACTATCACATGTGAGATATCATCTATTAAAATGTAATTAAATTTAAATGTTGGAAGAAAATTATTTTAAATGGTAAAACCTGATGAAATTTGAGAAATACAACACATTAGGAATGAAAAAGTTTCTTATTAGCAGCCAAACACTTAAAAATGCAAATCAATACAGAACTATTTAAACTAAAAAGAAATAGGCCTTGGAAAAATGTCTAGACCAATGGATGGCCACAGAACAGCAACAACAGATCACAGTTATTTCAGTTTTAAGCACTTAGTAATGCAATTATCTCATCTTATGATCTTATGCACTGAAAAATGCACATCAATACAGAATTGTTTAATGGTAAAAAATTAGACCACAGAAAAATGTGTAGCCTGACATTTGGCCAGTTAATGACAACAATGGTTCATTTGAGCTATAAGTATTAAGAAATGCAATAGTTCCATCTCACCACATAACCATTAAAAATGCAAACCAATACAGAAAATTTGAATCATTAACAATACCTCCCCCATGATCGCTATAATTCTACTGGAGACTTGGAATTCTTCAATATTGATCACAGTAATTTTGGTAATGGAGATTAGGTTGCTGGACGAAAGAAACCTATATTTTCAAAAATTACAAAAATATAATATACCAATTATAATCTTAAAAATTTATTGGAACTTACAAATAAAAATTTAAAACAGAAATTTTATAAACTGCTAATTGCTTTCTTATATAGTATTGACATGCTATATAGCAGTGTCTCGCAAACTGTGTGCCGCGAGAAATTCCAAGTGTGCCGCGAGAGATTTTCAAATTGACACTAGATATTCCAAAGATTTCATTTTGACTTGACTTGTGTTATTGAAGTGCTTTAATATCGACGTGCTATCGACATGCTTTAATAAAAATATTTCAGATTTTATCAACTGGGATCTTGTAAATATTTATCAAGCTTTTTCCACATTTTGGTATTAATTTTTGTTTATTTTAAGCCATAGAATGGACAAATATTTAAAACAAACACTGAGTTATGATTAATTATATTTATTATTATATTTATTTTAAATAAAATGCATTTAACGAAACTTCAATTTTCCTCTTTTTATGTAACCATCAAAAATTCTTTTTTAGGTGTGCCGCGGAAAAAAAAAATTAGATTCAGTGTGCCGCGAAAAAAAAATTAGATTCAGTGTGCCGCAGAGTAAAAAAGTTTGCGAGACACTGCTATATAGCCTATAAAAAAAAAGTTTAATAAAAATTTTACATATGTATTTAAATTAAACTAAAAAAATATTGAAATTGAAAGAAAATACATATACATGTAATAAAAAAAAAATGTGCCTGAATGAGTCTGTATAAGAAGAGACTTTCATTATGCAGGAAATATTCATTAGCAATTTGAAGAGAGAGAGAGCAGCTACAGTGCACTGCAGATGAGTACTGCAGTGAAGCCCGAGTAATGGAGATTATGGTCCTAGTAAATTTGGTAATGGAATTAGGTTACTAAGCTAGCCTATGAGGATGGCTACAGTGCAATGCAGAGGAATGTTCAGTGAAGCCCATTAACTGGGATAGGCCATAGTCTAGACCAGGCGTTGGCAACCTACAGCACGCATGGCACGTGGAACGATTTTTAATGGCACGCTGAGTGAATTGAAATACAGTATATGATCACATACAAAAAATTAAATTTTTAATTAAATGGAAGCATTTTAAAACTATTCCTGTTTTTACATCCTTTCAAAACGAAAGTTGTTAGGCATTGGAGGTAAGAATGTGCGATCTGATGCAAACTAACTGAATGTGTGTGGAGCAACAGTAATTGACCTTGATGAAGTTCTATTTCCATCCTATCCTTCCCCTCTCTCCCGACCACTCCCACTACCACCTCTATAGTTCTCTCGGCTGTTGCATACTCATGCCAGTACAGTCCGTTGACCATAGCACAAAAGTTGGTGTTGTTATTAAGTAATATAGTGACATTAAAATGACTCAAAAAAGGCAAAAACTTGATATACTCTCGTCTCAAGACCTTTGGACAAACGAATATGGATTCATACAACAAAAGGATCGTGCTGTTTTTGCTTTATGTTGCGAAAGTGTGTAGTGCCGTACGTCAAGTGTACAAAGACACTATCAAACCAAACATCAGTTCATGTTTAAAAACTCTGAGGAGAAAAGTGAAGCCATAAAAAGGCTGTTTCTGATTACAAAAAACAAAGTAGTATTTTTAGTCAAGTAATTGGAACCAAAAATAAAACTACCGAATGTAATTACAAAATTGCTCAGTGTGTGGCTTCGAAGGGCAAACCTTTCACAGATGAAAAATACATCAAGGAAACGTGTTTGAGCAATGCTGAAATTTTGTTTAGTGATTTACCAAATAAAGAAACAATACTGTCTCAGATTTGAGAAATACTGGCTTCTGCGAAATCAATCGAGAGGTGCATAAATGTAATGATAAAACAAACAACCGGGTTACAACAAGCTGTTGTATTTAGTGTCACTGTTGACGAAAGTGTTGATGTGAATGACGTGTCGTGCCTAGCTATAGTTGCGCAATATTGTACAACGACCATATTTATTAAGAACTGTGCTGCTTGATACTTCTTGATGGTACAGCCAAGGGAGAGGACATTAATCTGCATTTGTTAGCTATTTCGAAAATCATAACATGAATAAAATATTCTTTGTTACTGCTGATGCTGCCAGGGCCGGATTAAGGCCTTTAGAGGCCCTAAGCACTTAAACGATTTTGGTGCCCCCATATTATATCTAACTCAATATTCAAAATATCAACAAATATAAACCCTAAAATAAAATTTTATTGTTCTAAACAAAACTTAAACTTAAGATAGAATATAATGTTTATATTTGTAAATACCCACCTTATTTATTTAAAAAAAGTTTTTTCCTACTTTTTCTAGTAGCAAAGTCTGATCACATCCTCAAAACTAATTTTCCATAACACATCTGCTTCTATACTTAGTAGAGATAAAGCATCAAGCCTGCCTTGTTGCATAATTGTTCACAGCCACCCTTTGTTGAGTGTGAAGCAGGCTGAAGATCAAGGGAGGGGGTTAGATTTTACCGTTTCGTCCATGGAAGGAATGGGGTTCTAGTTGCAAGTCAATGTTGCCAGTTTTTTTTAAAAAAAAGAGTACTAAAATATTTAGCTGTTCATTGAATTTTTTGTTTAAAAAGTCTTGATTTTTTTCTGTGTATTTTTGTGGTGCCCCCTTTCTCCTGATGCCCTAAGCACATGCTTATTTTGCTTAATGGTTAATCCGGCCCTGGATGCCGCCCCTACAATGGTCGGAAAGAACAAAGGATTTATTAAACTTCTTGAGTGCCAGACATCAAGTATTGAGCTTTCAATGCATTATACACCAGGAGAGTTTGTGTGCAAAGATTTTGTCACTTGTGCTTGAACTCTGTAATGGAAACTGTTGTCAAGATAGTTAACTTCATAGTATCCCACTCTTCATTGACCCACAGGCAATTCAAGTCTCTTCTACAAGAAATGGAGAGTGCATATGCAGACCTCCCACTGTACAGCAATGTTCGTTGGCTTAGTCGAGGTAATGTTTTGAACAGATTTGTATCATGTCTAGAAGCAAACAAGGTGTTTCTTGATGAAAAAGAACATTTCCCAGAATTGAATGATGAGGACTGGCTGTGCAAGCTGATGTTTCTGGCTGACATAACTACACATCTGAATGAATTAAACTGGTGTTTACAAGGGCAGGGTCAAACAGTACTTGATCTTTTTGAGCACTGGAAAGGATTTGCGTCAAAATTAGACATATTTTGCCGTGATATTACCATTAACACATACAAGTACCTTCCAAACGTAAAGGCTCATTCAAATCGATTTACTCTCAACAGAGATGAGCTTCAGAAGTACGTTGAAGTGCTCAAAAGAGAGTTTGCTAAACAAGGTCAAGACTTCCAAATTCACGGGCCTGTATCTTCTTACCTCATCAAACCCGACTTAATTGATCTTACTACCATCCCATTTGACCTATCTCTTTTCGAGTGGATGGATGTTGACAGTTTTGAAATGTAACACATCGAATTCAAGGCATCAGAGTTATGGATGATAAAATTTGTAGAATTGTGGAAAACTCTTGAAGGAAACTGCTTGGAAAAGTCAGCTGCCATCCTCAACTGCTGGACATCCCTGCCTGAAGCGTTCACCTTTTGAAGAAAGTTGCATTTGCTCTGCTGTAGGCTTTTGGGTCAACTTATGCATGCGAACAAATTTTTTCACACATGAAAGCTGTTTTAAGTCCGCGGAGAAGTCGCCTAACACCTGTGCATTCAGATGCCTGTGTGAAGCTGAAAGTGACCAAATAAACACCTGACATTGAACAATTAAGCAAGGAGAAGCAAGGACAAGGGTCCCATTAATTGATTAATGACTCAAATCAATAATAATCAATGATTACTTATATTAAAATTTTAATAATGTGTTTTATGTTTGAATAATTTAATTGTTTTGTTCTTCAAACTATTGGACTTTCTGTCTTAACAAAATATACATATGGCAATTTTGTAATTAAAATTTCAAAATAATGTGTTCAGAACTTAAATTTTTCAAAACATAACATTTGTATTTGTTTCTATTTATATTAAAGTATTGAATAATCTACAAAGAATAGAATAGTTATTTAATGTATTGGAAACATGTTAATACAAGATCAAATGAATTTGTTTCAATGGTTGTATATAAAAATATGGTGGCTTAGGTTGGCACGCTGAGTGACTTTGCAACATTACTTCAGCACAACACTACTAAAAGGTTGCCAATTCTTGGTCTAGACAGCAACCTATAGTTTTCACAGTAACCCAAGCTGTAAAATAACCCAAATTCAGCTTTAGTTTTGACTCAAGGAACATGTTAGTGTTTAGTTTAATTTGAAAAAAAATACATCTTAACCAAAACTAGCATTCATTATTATGCAATAAAATTAGTTATGTATTACTATATTTGATTCTTAAATCATATACAAGTGTTAAATTGCTGTCTTCAATTACAGCAATGAAAAAACTGGTTTAGATACTATTTACACAGTGATTTTGTTTTTTGTAGATATCTGAACAGTATAATATAATTTCATGAAACTTTGGTATCATGCAGGTGATGGCACTATACTGAATGACATCCCTCGTTCACCAAGAATGCATTTAGGAACAAAAAAGAAGAAAAAGAAATCTTCAGATTTTCCAAAATGTACTGTTGGAGCTGTAGGTGAATCAGTTGATAAAAAGAATAATAAACTTGAAACTGAAGAGCTTTCAGAAGATGTCATCTGTGAAAGTAAGAGATTGCATTTTGTGGTTTGAGTTAAAGCTAATCATTAATATGAGTGTTGGGGATGTTCATATTCAGCTGCTAATAAGTAAAGATATTCTTTTGGTACTTTTTCTTGTACTATATCTAAATCAGTTTTTATAAATATTGTTGTGGAGTAATTTCAGTAATAATTATCTGACAGTACTCTCTGGTGGGTTCAAAATAATCAAAGTGATGTTCAATGAACTTATTTAACAGATAAAACAATATGTTGTTTACAAGAAGTATGGCAATTTGAATAACTTACTTAATAATAAATGATCAAACTACACTCATAAAATCTCAGTCTGAATCTGAAATTTTCATTTAACACTTGCCAACAAATGCAAAATAGAATAGTAAATTTCTGTTATTCAACAATCAAACCAACTAGTTATAAGTTAAAAACATCTTATTTGAGATTCAGCACCCAGTAAATACTTAATAAAGAACTTCATTTCAGTTATTGATCAGTAACTTGTTGAATTAGGCATATGAGATAACTATTCTTAGTATATATGAATTTGTAATTTAGATATATGTGTAAGACAAACTTATAACTAAATTATACTGTCTCGTATTTTTTTTTTTGTTGTTGGCTTCTTATTACTGTAACCAAGTGGAACTAGGCTTCTTCTTTTACAAAATTTAAACAAAGTTTTCACTTAAACTCATTCAACAACTAACAAGATAGTGTTAGACATAAATTCTTACACAGGGCAGCACAACCCTACTATCCATATGTAACCAAAATTTCATGCTGAATTCAGTTTTACAATTCAAACTCAGTTGTCTGTTCCATTATAGATATGATGTATTCTTCACAACATTTAGAGCACCTCATTATACAATACACATGCTTTTATGAGCAATTGTGCATTAACAAGTGGTTTCAATATCATGTTAATCAACAATATTAGTCCTATACCTTCTCTTCAAAATTCACGATATTGAACTTTTAAGAATTAGATGTACAAAAGTAAATGATTTGATATAACAGTTATTATGTTTAAATTAATTTTTGAGATAAATTTTATTGACTGAACTCTGTCGTTAAGTATTCCAACTTCCATAATTCTTTAAATGGGTAGGAAATATTGATGAAATTTAAGATTTTATTTAAATCTTCATCTTCAATAAAAATTTTTCTTGAAACTTGCTTTAAAAGTAAGGAGCTTTGAAATTTTTTTTATTCAGGAATAAAATTGGTTTCATTACTTTTGTTAATATTACAACAATCATTTTTAACCCCTGAATGTAAGTCTCTTAGAGGTCATACATATGCCATCAGGATTTCCTGTTAAGAGTTGGGATGGGAGTGTCTCAGTTGGTAGTGTGCCAGGCTTGTAATCTGCAGTTCCCAGGTTCGAGTCTCAGCTGGGTCAGCACTGAGAATTATCTCCTCAAAACTCTCCGCCCTGCCCATAGTCAGCAGAGGACACCAATGGGCTTGGAAAGGCCACTATCCATTGTAGGGATGTTAAGCTGTGGCCCCATGTTCAGCAGAGCCATATCCTGTGCACATTAAAGAACACACTGGATGGCCTTGACAGGAGGCTACCAATTGTCTCCCAACAGCTGTTCCAGTGGGTCACCTCCCCGAGCCTTCTTTGAGCCTTCAGGGTCCTTGTCATCTGGCCATTTAGCCCATTGTATACAAAAAAGTGCCACTCAGAGATAAAATAACCCAACTCTATTGAGAGTCTACTGCAGCTTTACGTTATCACTGATGTAAGATTTTATTCTTGTGTTGGGAAACGAAACTTTTTAACTCCTTTACTATCAGTGTGAATAATGTAATTGATATAATGACCTTGTCTGTCCTGGGGCGGGGGTGGCTCAGTCTTTAGCATGCCAGGCTCGTAATCTGTAGTTCCCAAGTTCAAGTCTCAGCTGGGTCAGCATTGATATTTATCTTCACAAAATTCCCTGCCCACGGTCAGTAGGGGACACCGATAGGCTTGGAAAGGCCACTGTCTGTCAGATGGAACATTAAGCTGTGGGCCTGTGTGTGGGAGAGCCATACCCTGTGCACGTTAAAGAACACACTGGATGGCCTTGACAGGAGGCTACCATCTGTCTCCCAACAGCTGTTCCAGTGGGTCCCCTCACCCAACCTTCTCTGAGCCTTTGGGGTCCATGTGACCTGGCCATTTAGCCCATGGTGTGCAAAAAAGTGCCATTCAGAGGTAAAACAACCCAACCTTGTCTGTCCCCACATGCAACAAAGAATCACCCTTCATGACATGTGGAAAGAAGTTCTAAACAGCTCTAACATCATCATATAGTGTCACTTCACTGAAGGTGAAGTCTTAAGTCTTAAGTTTGTGCCTGAAAACGTTTTAATATACAAATGATTTGAAGGATAAAGTTTAAAATTTTATACTCAATGGCAAAAAGAAATTACATTTATTTTAATTGTTTTATGAGCAAGGTCTTTTTTTAAATCTGCAGTAAAATATTCATTGTGTTGAAGATGAATTTTTTTATTTTTTAGAGGATGTGAAAATTCAGTGGTCTGGTGATTTAGCATCTGATTCAGATGCATCTGTAACCTTTGAGTCTCATGAAGAGCCATTTGATGAAAATCATTTCTTAGAGCATGATGCTTTACCTAAATCTAAGCAACGAAAAGGAAAATTAAGAGGGCCTACATCTAACAGAAGGCAGAAAGATCCAGAAATGGGATCAGCTGGTAACTAATACATTTGAATATTCACCTAGAAGTGAGAGATAACTCTGTGATTTTTTCGTATATTAATGTTGCTTCTTTTTAACCTTTAAAGTGCTGAATTAATATGAAGTGATTTCAAATTATGCAAACTGTAATTTGTTATTTTTCATGTTTAATTAAAAAAAACTAAACAGATAATTTATGTGGGGGGGGGGGGCAGAAAAGCTTGAAACAAAGTTGTTTGGGAACTGACTCTTTAAAGGTTAATGCTACTAGCTTATACCCTTTTTGTGCCTTGGATATTAAAGGATTAAATTATTAAATGTAGTTACTGTAGTCTCACTATTGGCCAGAAAAATAATTGAGCTATTGATTTTTAAACTGAATGTTTTTTGTAAGCATACACTAAAAAAGGAAACATTTCCATGTTATCTCACATAGAAAATCACATTCAGTACTCAATAACTTCTTCAATATGATTTTTAATGAAAAATATATCTAAAGATGAATTAAAGATCTTAACCAAATCTATCTAAATCTCGAATTTAAACAATATTTGTTCAGTGTTCAAAGAGTTGTTTTCTTATCTATTATTATAATCAGAGATAGTTAACTCCAGGAGAGTCAACTATGTTCTCTGATCTCTTAATGTATTTAATGTTTTAATTAAATTCTGGGGTCAATAAATATTCCAGCATTCCATAACTCTTTGAATACTGAACAATTTTTTTTTTTAATCTAGATTTAGATAGATTTGAAATCTTTAATTTAGACATTTTTCATTGAAAATCATATTGAAGAAGTTATTGAGTGCTGAATGTTATTTTCTACTGAGATAACATGGTACTATTTCCAGTTTTCTGTCCAATAGCTCTACATTTATTAAACATTATAAGTATTTCAGAGTCTTTGTAGTTATGTCAATAGTAATATAACGAAAATTACAAAGGATTTGGACAATCTTTGTATTACACTGCAAAAATTGAACCTTTTTCCTAAAGTTTTTTATTTTTTTACTTTTGTTTTTGTTAAATAATGTGCTGCTGTCCTCTTGATGTAGCCTTAAAATTTGACAGAGGAATATTCTGAGCTGAAATTATTTATGTATTACCATTAAAAATACTTTTTTTTTGCAAAAGAAAATATTTTTCACATTTTTATTTTAGAATTTTATATTTATGTAACATTTTTTCTTAGCATTTAAAAAATAGTAATAAGTAAAATTACTTTGAAAAAAGGTATTAGATTTATGCTTTGAATAGCTTTTAAGCATTTACAAACAATATGCAAAATTATCTCTAAAATGCATAGTTACTGAATAAAAGAAAACATTGTACATGGTTTCAATTGCAGTTAAAGTCATGCCTAAAATTAATAAAAAAAACTTAAAATTAACTGCTTATAAGTAATGCAGTTAAAGTCACTTTCAATGATCCTTCACCATATTATATAGAATAAAATTATATACTGTATCAACACTATTGGAATCCACATCAATTAAAGGGTTGCTCTAGCAACGAAGTTCATGCATTTTTTGATTAAAAGTAGTTGAAGTGAAATATTTGATTGATTAATTTGCTGTAAAAATTATGCTGTCTACTTTGCAAGAAGTAAAGAATGGAATACTATTTACTTCTCTAAGAGGAAGCATTCTTTGCTGCCATCAGTTAATACTTTAATAAATATCTGACTTCTTTGCAGCAATCATTAGTCAAGTTACTTCTATACGTTTGGGCTAATTTTTCTAAACTTCTAATTAGGAACTTTTATAAGAATCATTTTTAATGAATTCTAATTGTAACAGTTGCGTAAAGTGCTCCTAACTTACAATGCTTATACATAGAAGTAGTTGGTATGACAAAGCATATTGGATCAATGTGTTTTGCTAACTTGTAGTATGCATACTATGAAATTTCATTTCACATTCTCATTCTATTCTTATTCAGATTTTTTTTCATCACTGAACTTGTGCTTTATAGCGAGAAATAAAGTTTCAATAGCTATTGATTTTGCATTTTATAGTGAATTAAAATGCACTTCAAATTTATTGCATAATACTTTATAAATCAATAAATATTTTGCAGAAAAAATTTTCGCTGACATACGGGATTTGAACCCACATCTCTCCAGAAACATGCCAGAGTATTCTTTCAGTTGAACTAATGCAGCTCTCAATCATACTAATAGGGAACCTGTTAGTATGATTTGCCATAGAGAAGATGTAAGCAAAGTGAGACATCAACAGAAAAATAACATTAGAAGAATGCGTCTATGTTGCTTACACTATTAATGTATTACAACCAATATCCAAATAAGAAGTGGAGATTCTTCAATTGATACATTATGTGAGATCCTTATAGAATGCTATAAAAACTTTAAATATTGTGAATTGCTCATAAGGCATCAACATGGATATTGCCATTGATGGAATAACAAAAATCGAATTATAGAAGGTTATTTTGTTGTGAAAGATAAATATTAAAAGGAAATGCTGCTAGATCCTACCACCTTTAACGAGAATTTGGAGGGATCAGAATAAAAGTAATAATTAAATTTCTCATGAAACAAAATGCAATTAAAAATTATCAATTAATTTTAATTTATTTAAGATTTTGTCATTGTGAATATTTTTTTATTAATCTCAAAATTCTGTTATAATAGTTACACAGGGATTTGTAAGATGGCCGAAGCATATAATCCCACCTAAAATGTGTAGTGTAATGTAGTCCATCTACAACTGTCAGGCAGTGAAATGTAGTACATTTCGTAAAGATAATGTGTTAATATTTTGCATAGCTAGTTACATAAAATTTGTATATATATTTTAAAATATTCTGGTGTGGTTTCTGATTAAATTTTGAAATACATTATATAGATTGCAAAAAGCTTTCTCTTCTTTTATCTGTTGATAGTCTTATTTGCTCTTGAATGCTTAGGCTATTTGCCACACTTTTAAAAAACCAGAATTTTCTAAAATCTGGGTCATGCTTGATCCAGAGGGGTGCCAGATTTATGAAGTTCTATTGTATTTACTTTTTTGAAACTGAGCAGAATTACCATTCCAAGAGAATGGCAAGACGTATTATATAGAAACATGAAAAGGATAATTTTTAATGATGTGCCATTATTAACAGAGTTATGTGATGATGCTCAGTAGGGCATCATCATTCCTTATTGAGGGATATAAATAAATAAATACCCTCTCAAGCAGCTGCTTGCCACAGAGGTCTGAGAGGATGGCAGGACCTCAGCAGAAAAATTACACATACATCCATGCCTTACCCAGGGCTCAAACCCAGGTCCCTTAGATCAGTAGCCAAGCATGCTAACCACTCGGCCACGGGACGGCTTGCAGGATAGTCAAACTATGTTAAAAATTTCTGCTCGATGTTATGCATAAAATATGCCCTTTCTGAAATGTATATTTTACATGTAATTTTCTTTTTAAAAACTAAACAGTACTTTATATTTGCAAGAGAATGGCATGGCATATCATTTAGTGATAAAATAAAGATGATTCTGAATCGTGTTATATGAACAGAGTGACATGGTGGTGATAAACTTTATTAAAAATATGTACTCAGTGTGCCATTTCTGAAATACAAATATGGCAAATGAAGCCCATATGATTCAGTCAGAGCACAAGAATAATGTTATAATTGTTTAGCTTAAGTTTCAGTTGTACTGTTATATGGAATCCAATAGAATAACTTTCCAAACCACATAGAATCAACTAGCAGCTAGTGAATGCCTGTGTATTTGAAGCTAAGCTGATGTGCATTTGATTCTGGGGAAAGCACCATGGACATTCACCATGATAATACAGTAATATGTAGAGTGTTAACCAATTAGCAAGTAATCATCACTTATATTACAGTGGGCAGGGATTTACTTGGTAGCATGCTAGGTTTTCAACCTGATGTTCTCTTTCCTCAAACTTCAACACGGTTTCTTCGTTTTCTGAAACCGTGGTGGAATCCAGATTGCACTGCAGCTCATAAGGCTCATAACAAGGCTTGGGGGGAGTGTTCCAGAGATATCTGACATCCTCCAACCTTGAAACTTTCAAACATGTCAGGACACCACATGTCAGGAATAAGGAAAAATTTTAGAAAATGTATTAAATTTGAAGCCATCCCATGGCCGAGTAGTTAGCACACTTGGCTACTGATCTAAGGGACCTGGGTTCGAGCCCCGGGCTAAGGCATGGCTGTTTGTGTCGTTTTTCTGCTGAGGGCCTGCCATCCTCACAGACCTTCTACTATGGCATATAAACTGACAGGCTCCTGTCAGACCTCTGTGGCAAGCAGCTGCTTGAGGGGGTATTTATTTTTATTTATTTATTATTAAATTTGTAAAGGTACATGTAAATCAGGCTGTATAATGTAATAGGATTTTTCTGCTATTTAAACTGTACTAAATTTCAAAATAATTATAAAAGTTTTATGAATTAGATGAACTCATTAATTAAATATATGCTGAAAAAAACTTGTCATTTTTTATTATTTTTAATTTCAGCTGATGAAAAATATCAAATGAGGTCTGAATTGTATACAGCATGCAAAAGTAATGATGTAGATAAGTTGTGTGAATTAGTAAGCATTTTATCTCGACAGAATGCAACTCTGAATTTGGTTAGTCATTTGCAGCAGGATATTGAATGCAACCTGAATCCAAGCTTACAAAGCTCTGCAGATTTAAAGACAGTCTCTTCTGAACAGATAATAGTTCACAATTATATAACTAAAGGACATTTAAAAAAATTAGACAATAATGAAACTGTTAAGATTTTTCATGAAACTAGAGTTGATAAAGTGAACAATAAATATATTGCAGACATTCCAGTGTATAAAAAACAGAAATATGAAAATCGATTGCCGTTCAGGAGACACTCATTTACATCATTAAGTAAAGCAAATTCTCTAAATTATTCCATGCCAAATCTTAATATGTCAGATAATGAAGCTGTTCACACTAAACATTCATCTGCCCCTGCATCTCCCAGAGCATGCATGAAGAAAACTAGAAGTTGTTCTGTTACAGTAGATGAGGAAATTTCATGTGCTTCAATGTCCATGATAAATGAAGCCATTAGTGATGGAGGAACAACGCTTCTTCACACTGCAGCAAGTGCTGGGCATCCAGTAATAGTTAAAATATTGTTGGAAGTAGGAGCAGATCCAACTATCAGGTAAAACGTGATATTTCAGTTATTTAAATTTGTTTTAAAAATTGAAAATATAAAGAAATATATCTTGATGTCTACTTATAGTGAAATAAATATCACTTTTCCAGCTTTACAAATAAGTTAATTCAAAATTATCCACTGTAAATAGCTGTATATGTTCATCAGCTTCTTTACATAATGTGATGATAGCAGTTATTGCTACTAATCATGTAGTTAATGGCTTTCAACAAAACGATATTGTCATAAGCTGTAATAATAGAATAAGGTGGAAAAGTTTATAACAGTTGAATTTACTATACTGTTCTGAGTACCAAAAAAAAAGTTATTTCCTATCATCCCACAAAGTTATTACCCTCTGTCAAAATGGTTGTTCTACAATATCTTTCAAACATGATGAACAAACAATGATTTGTGTATCAAATGGAAGCTTGTGACATGGGGAGTGTTGCAGGTTAAAAATATTACCCCCATGCCTTCTCCTCCTCAGAAAAACAGATCAGTTATGTAAAAACAAATCAGTACAATAGCACAAATTGCACAATAGCAGCACCATCTGCACTACTGTTGTTTGTGGTTTGTTTATTAGTAACTCTTTGTCATTTAATACTGATATGGTTCTAATGTTTAATATGTAAATAAAATATTCATTATGCAAAAATTGATTTTGTATATATTTTAAAATAGTATTGGCTTATTCATTTTAAAATTGTATTATTTAAAATAATAATATTAATAAATGTAAAAGCTGTTGTATATTTTAGTACAACAGTTGTTCAAATGAAAAGTGGACAATTGGAACTGAAGTCTGAATCAGTTATTAATCTATTGGAGTTCAACATGTCCATATAGACATTTTTCCCAAAATGAAAATGTGGCATGATACATTTTTTTCCCTAGAACAACTTTGGCAGGTACATGAGGAAGTATGTGACAATTCACTGCACCTTATCGTCTGACTTCAACTTCCTTCTTTTTATGATTTTTTTTTATAGGTTCAGAAATGTGAAATTCTAATAGGGAGGTACCAAGACTATAGGGAGGATGTTTTGGGCCACTCCCAACCATTCCTGTTCAACATTGTTACTGTTACTTGTGTAGTAAGAGAACAGATGTTGTCATGTAATAAAACTACCTTCTTACTCAAAAGTCCTGTATTGCTTATCTTGAAATGCCCAAAGTTTTTGCAATATCATTGTGAATTGATGGTGCCACCACAACCCAAATGCTCAATCGATAGCAGATCCTGATAGTTAAATTAAAACATCAGCATACTGCACATATTTCAATTTTTGATGTCTCCATATGAGATTTGTCTGGAATCCACATGTCTATCTAGTTCAATTCGATATTTACCACTGATGCTGATGAGTTCCTTCTATGTATACCTGTTTCCCTGTGTGAGGACATAAAGGTCACTTAGTCCATTACCCAAATATAGGGTTTGTGCACTTTTCATTTGTATGACCCCTATTTTATAATATGATGTGCATGATGTGTATTCAGTGATGGAAATAGAGTTTAGGAACTAGGTGCACACTTGGGAGAGAAGGAAAAGGAGTAGGTGTATATAAAGAATGCAAAATGTCCTTATTTTTGTAAGAAAATTATTATATTGGAAAGGAAATTACAGTAAATACATAAAAATTGTGAAATAATTCCTAAGGAGCATTGAACATAGTCATGTAAAATAAATTATGTCAGAAACTCAATACACCCATGCATGTCCCCATTTCCATCCCTCTATATATTAAATATATTAATGTGTGTGCACATGTTTTGAAGGAACAAGAAGGGACAACCACCTTATGTGTTATCTTCTAACAAGGAGACTAGGAATGAATTCAGACGGTTTATGGCAGCATACCCAGACAAGTACGACTATAACAAAGCCCAGGTATGTCAATATTAGTGTAACTGAATGATGGTGAACGTATAGGCACATGCCAAAGTTAAATATGTGTGGTACATAGACAACACTAAATTCCATTTAACCATTTATGCAATGAAAGCAAAAAATATTTTAATGAATTGCAAAAAAAAATATTAAGAGATGTTTTTTAATATCAGTAGAAATGTCTATTGCTATGGTAAAATAGATCTTCCTTGTCTAGATGAATTTTGATTATAATTATTTTATGTTCTAATGAAACAAAATAGTAATACTTAAATACAATCGTGTAATTTATTTAGTGTAGCTACAATGCTGAAAGAGAAGCTTTGTTTTGACAGCTTCATGCTATCAGAACCACAGATTATTCCATTACCTCCCTCCTTGGTACCCACCAAAACAAGAAGCTGCAGCGAATGCACGTGCGGCTACTTATTAATTTCTTTTAGAACATTGGCCTCTTCTGCAAGGTCTAATATCTATTGTTGTTTCACTTTATGTTAATGAGATTAGTGTAGTTAATTTGATTAGATCCGTGAGATAACTTAGAGGCAGTATCTTCTGCCTCTCATGTCTTGTCCTCCTGTTGTGACTGATGTAGGGAGCCTCTCATTGGAGGCTAATTTCACCACGATCTTACAACACCTTGAACCTTGTAGCAGAGAGGAATTATGTTGTTATGAGAAAATAGTTTAGCATTCATCAGAGCCCAGGCCCGCCAACATTTCTGCAGTGTACACTGAAATATTAAGCCCAAAATCAAAATGAATGCTAAATAAATATAATTCACATAAATATTGTGTTCTGAAATGTTTTGCCTGTTTTATTTCCATTATGTTTTCATTGAAGTATGCACTCAAAAACTGCCATGCAATGTTTTCAGTATTTTCAATGAGCCTGCCCCGAATGGACCCAGAAACCTCTGTAATTTACTATTCTAATTAATGTCAATCATTTATATCACTGCTTGCATTTTGCAGATTACGGCATAGTTTGAGCCAAGTTTAAAGCAGCCATTACCAATCAGTGACCTAGAATGCTAGACAGCTCATATGATGGATTTCAACACTATTACTTTGTGAATAGTAGAAACTTGGTAGCAATGATAACCTGGTTAATTATTTATTCTACAGTAATGTATTGAATATTTATTAGTTGCTAATAATATAATCTAGCCGTCCCGTGGCCGATTGGTTAGCACGCTTGGCTACGGATCTAAGGGACCTGGGTTCGAGCCCCGGATTTAGGCTATGGATGTGTGTGTCGTTTTTCTGCTGAGGTCCTGCCATCCTCTCAGATCTCCTACTGTGGCATATAAACTGACAGCCTCCTGTCAGACCTCTGTGGCAAGCAGCTGCTTGAGGGGGTATTTTTTTTTAATAATATAATCAGACAGAATTACACAAGTTTACATAATGTGGATACTCTTGATTCAGTATAACTTAGTTGTGAGTCTTACTAAGCATTAAGAAATTTTAATTTAATAGCAATGATGCCAAGCATGAAAACATTCGTAATGAAAATATTTCATTACAAAATAAAGCTATATTTATTTATTGTATGTAGTGTTAATAAACTTGAGCTTTCATAATTATGATATTGCTCAAGTAGTTTAAATGATTCCCTGTCTTTTAAGACATGTTCACTAGAAAATTAACATTTCAGATAACATCTACTAATAGAAATCATGTTAGCAGCCTTTTAATGCATATAGAGAGGCATACATGCCATACTAATAACTTATTGTGGCTGCTGAATATGTCTTATACTTTAAAGTACAACAGTTAATGCAGTATTTAGTTAGTTTATATGAATGTGATAGCACATATTTTATAAATAATATTGGTAAGTCCTCTTAGGCATAAGCTTATTGTAACAGTGCATATGGCAGTTTTCCAATGGGGCACATGCTCAGCATTGGAGAGTTTAGCTTTCCTTTTTAACAGATTTGGACCACCACCACCCCATCTCCCACTCCCAGTGTAATTTTCCAAATTCTTGACTGTTCAGTGCTACGAGTTTCTCCCAAGCTACACTGTGTTGTCATTAAAAAAACAAATCTCTATCATTGATAGAACTTGAGTAGTAAACATTAGTATTTAGCAACAAATTATCTTGTTTTATAGAAATTTCTCATAATTGTCTAATATTGAAATAATCATTATGGAAACTTCTAAAATGTATATTTATTAAATGGTTTGAAATAATACTTATTTAAGTTTTAATACCTTAGGCAAATTCTTATGACACATTACTGTTGGGAAATACTCTAACTTCTGTAACTCTTTAAATACTGAACAAATTGTTGAAAATCAAGATTAATAGATTGATTATAATCTTTTGTCTTCAATCATATTTTTCCATTAAATGAATATTTTAGAAGTTATAGAGCTTCAAATTTAGATTCCCATCGTCATAACATGGAAATTCTCTAATATTTTGATAGGGCAATGTATATAACAGTAAGAATAGCACTTTTTCTATTTGTAGTATCTGTTTCCTAACAGCTGTCCAGTGGATCTCCTTCCCCTGTCTTCTCTGAGCCCTTGGATATCCTTGTGACCTTGCCATTTAGCCCACTTTGTGCACATAAATGCTGCTCAGAGGTAAAACAACCCACAACTCTATAGTTGTCATACTTCTCAATTAAAATGCAAAAATATAGTTTCACAGTATTGAAGCAAATTTTAGTGAATATTATTACACTTTTAAAAACAAGTGAAATAAACGAAGTTATATATATACTAAACAATTTAACTACTTGTTAGTTTCGATGAAGTTTTAATGATAGTTTTAAATTTTTTTTTTATAAAAGGAAGAAGGTACTTCCCTACACAATGACAGAGATAACCAAGAAGCTATATTAGGCTTATCCGGGTTTCTCATACAACATACAAACACTTGCATAAGGACATGCACTGCTGGTCTTAGGAGTCAGGTATGCTAACCACTAAACCAGGTAGGGCTAATGATAAAAAAAACTGTCCAAGGACTCGTTTTCTGTAATAATATCTTAGGCATTACCCTAAACACACTGATTTTTACCCTTTTGTTAAATATATACATATTTCTCATGATCAGACCTGCAAAGCTATTATCTTATGTGCAGTTGACAGAACAAGCAACCGTGTCATCCATTGACTTGAACTCTTGTCGTTGCGATGTCACCATTAACCAGCGCATACCACTGCTGAGGTGGCATTCAAAATTTGTTATATTAAGTATACAGAAAATAAAAAGAAATGTAAAATTCTTTTATGATAGTTGCATAGCTGTGATTTTTATTATTTTTTAAAATTATTTTAAAGATTCCTAGTGCACTAACTGCAAATATGGAAAATGCCAAAAAAATAAAGCAAACAGAAAAGAAAAGGGAAAAAAAGAAAGCGATGAAAACAAAGCTTAAGGTTAGTAACAATTTTTTATTTGAAAGACTATTCATTTAACTTTACCTTTTTTATGTTAGGTAACAGTTTAAAATTATTGCTTATTTTAAAAATTTCAACTTCTGGAATAAAAAGAAGATACATCTGCTAGCCACACAGTGCATAGAGTCTTCTTTACAATTTTAATAGTGAATTTAGTATAGCCCTGTAATATATAAATGAAATTTCGGTAAAATCAGCATGGTTTGTTTTTCTTCCTCAACTAAATGCACTCTTCACAAATAAATCTCAGATTCCATTTCAGTGATACATCTGATTTGATTATGTGGTAAATTGAAGTTATTATTTTTTGAATACTTGCTGTGTTTTATTTGTACTTCAACATGAATTTTTAAGACATGTAGTTAAATTCAATGAAATTAATTGAAAAATTGAGAAGTGTTTTTATTTGTACTGAAAAAATAATGGAAATGTTTATTATAAACACAAATTCAAATGTGTTTGTGCTCAAGTCCGACTTATAAGAAATCACAATTTCCACAGAAACTCAAATACATTGATATAATAGTAGTGTGGCATTGGTGACAAAATGCCAGAAGTTTAATAGCCCAAAGGGCCTCTGAAATTTGGTTCATATTTGTCAGCCTTGAGAAGAAGAAGAAATTAATTTTTCATATTCCTGCAGTTGTACAAAAGAATTATTTTTGCTAATTCTGATTTCACATGTTTTGAAATACACCTATTACAAAAAGTAACTGTATACATCATGTTAAAAAATAAATACCCCCTCAAGCAGCTGCTTGCCACAGATGTCTGACAGGAGCCTGTCAATTTACATGCCACAGTAGAAGATCTGAGAGGATGGCAGGACCTCAGCAGAAAAACGATACATACATCCATGCCTTACCCGGGGCTCGAACCCAGGTCCCTTAGATCAGCAGCCAAGCGTGCTAACCACTTGTTCACGGGACGGCTTTCATCACCGCTGTGAATGTAAAACCACATTCAAAGCTCCCTAACTTTAAAAATAAGTTTAATGTAAAAATGTTATTGGAGATTGAAAATCTCACTCTAATAATCTCCCTAAATATTTATTTTAACAATATTTGTTTAATATTTAAAGAATTGTGGAAGTTAAAACATTTAACTGTAACTTTTGCTACTCATGAATATTTACTTCAAAAGATAAAACATAACTGTTGTAACAAATCATTTATTAGCATAAATGTAAGAAATAATGTAACATAAACAGAAATAAAGAAAATATCAATACCTTATTCAGGGTTTGAACCTGGGTCCCTTTGATCACTAGCTAAGCACACTAACCACTAGTACTTGATGGTAATTTGAGGAGCAACAGAAATAATTTTAGAAATAGCAAAGTTAAAAATATATAATCAAAAGTCCTCTAAAATGCAGTGTGTCCAAAAAATAAATTTCAAGAGCCAATTTGTAGGAAAATAAGTACATATTCAGGAAAGTGATATTTTCATAGAAAGCATACCTTCATATAGTTTTGAACATAATTAGTGGATTTTCACATGTGCACTATTTGTGACCCTGCATACTTTTTGCCATATATGCTGCAGCATATCTCTGGTTACTTTCTCAGTTGCTTCTCTTAATTTGGCTTTCAAGTGACTCAGATCTTGGATTTTGTTTGTGTAAACATAACACAGCCTCAAGAAAAAATCAAGGGGTGACAAATCAGAGCTCATCAATCATGGCCATAGAATCAGACCGCTGCTGCCAATCCATCTGTTAAGAAATGTTGCATTAAGAACTTTTGTAACGTCTTTTCAGAAATGTGGTGGCGTGCCATCTTTTCTGGTGGCCACCCATGAAACTGTTTGGATAGGAGAATGTACAGGTATGACATTCAATGTGATGCTTTTTTGTATTTGGAGACAGTACTTCCTAAAACTCACTAGTATTTGTCAGACACCCTGTATTTACTGAAAGTGATTTGCATGCTTGCTGAATGACACAACTTCTGGTACTAATGAAAATTTATTCTTATGTTAAAAGTTTAGAAAGTATTGCGACTTTTCTAGTTGTAAATTTAGGTCAGGGACTTAAAAACCAAAACCAATTGATAATCAACATACAAAAGAGAAGAATAGCATTAACAAAATGCAGATGCCATTTACACTATTTATTATAATTCAGGCATGTCAGTTGATCTGAGATTGTGATGGTTCAACCATTCACTTTTACTTTTCCTTAACCAGTTTTACTTTATTTACGTTATATTTATTATTTTGGGGTTTATTCTTCAGTTGATCATCATCTTTCCTTTTCCAGACCACTAAAGGAGTTGCACATGTGCAACTTCGACTTTTGATTGTCAGTCACTAATGCGCGCATAAGGACATGCCCCCTCTTGTGTCATAGCTAGCGCTAGTGCATGATCGTAAAATTATGCAAATGTTTTTCCCAGCATACAACACATATGTATCAGTTGCATACCATGTATAGTAAGTGACATTAGATCATGGAGTTAGTAGAAAAAAGTTTTTGGAGTAGTTAGTTTTTGTTGTTGAGTAGAGATGGAGTAGTTGAGATGTTTTGATATGAGCTTTTAGTTGCTCAGAATATTGTATTCATCAGTTTATTAGGTGAGTCTTGATATTTTGGAAATAAACTTTGTTTTATGAATAATTATGACTTTTTAATTTTTTTTCTCTTGAGCAACAATAATTGATTTTGATTAGATTTAACTTTAATAATTCGACAGTCTTTTTTAATTAAATTTTTTGTGATTAAGTAATGCAATAATATACATAGCAAACCCTCATTTAACTTTATTTGACTAGTTAATATTGCTTGGCGCCCAGTGCTATTCGGAAAATTAGTTTAATTTGGAGCAGTTAAAAGGTCCAAAGAGAAGAAGTTTAGCATAGTTTTAGAATGTTACAACTACGGGTACAAACAGATTATTTTTAAGCAGACCTGGATCTAAAAAAAAAGGGGGGGGGGGGTAACGGGCCAAAAGAAATGCAAAATACTTTTAAGTTTGGACCCTTTTTCTGATCCAATTAGTTTTATGCTCCGGATAGCTGAGACAGGCACCAGGCAATAACTAACAAATTGCCAAAAAATAGAATAAGTGAAATTAGGGTTCAAAATACCAGCGAGCATTAATGAGTAAGAATCCAAAAATGATTGTCAAGTTAAAAATATAATCTAAACTTAATTCGCGTTGCTCAAGAGAAAAAATTAGTATAGACTCAAAAGGTTTAAATAACAAACAAATTTATTTCCAAAAATCACTCACCAAAACTTCAATGAAGAAGATACATCAACTGAGCACTCTTTCATGCTAAATGCTTATGCTCTGACAACTCATTGTGCTATGTGCTTCAACGCACTATATGCTTCGCTAAGTGCTACTGCACTAAGTGCCTCTGCACTGCACTATCTGCTTCTCTGACCACATGTCAGACTTTAACAAGAGCCGGACACGTGTCATGTTGCACGCCGGGAAAGACATTTACATAAAATGACGAGCGACGCAAGCTATGACGCAAGAGGGGGCGTGTCCTTGTGCATGCGCTTTAGCGGGTGACAGTCAGAAGATCGGAGTTGCGCATGCCCAACTCCTAACTCTTGGAAACGAGCGCTGTGATGCCAAAAAGGAAATAAAAATCCCCAAAATGATAAATATAACGTAAATTAAACAAAACTGGTTAAAGTAAAGTAAAAGTGAACGGTGGGGCATCACAGGGGGGGATGATGCCAAGTGGCTCAATTGAGCTTGAGAAAAGTAGGGATGGGGAACTGAAATTACATTGAAATATAACATTTTTCCCCTCTGTTTTATAGTTTTAAAAAATGTATTGAAAAATATATGAAATATGCATAAGTTAAAATATATTTGGCTCTATTATCCTTACTAGCATTCTCATAATCCCCCTTCCCCCCTCATACAGCCCAGTTTTTAAAATTTTATTATTCTTTTCAAGCAGACTCAAGAGGTTAAAAATATTGTGTTACGTATGCTAAATGTCATTTTCCACATTTGATTAGAAACAATCCATATTATATGGTGATGTTATACAGTTAAAATGCCGCTGATTTGTATTCTAAAATTTTTTAACTTTATACTAAGGAAACATACTTTTTCAGCTTTCTAGCATTCAAAAGATAAATAGTATACTTCAGATTCTGATATGCAAAGAGTTAATGACTTAAGATTAACCCTTCCAGTGTCCAGCCTGGAAAACTAGTTTACATCCAGAGGCAAAATTTAACTTTAGGACTTTTTTGCCAAATAATTAACGAAAGGAATTGTGGCATGTTATATGCCAAATTAATCAGCATTTAATTCTGGATTTTCTGAAAATAAATTATTGAACAAAAAAGACAAGTTTTATTTTAATAGGACTTTTTTTAGAGTAATGTAGTAAAAAAATGCATCTGACAAAGAAAACTTTATTTAAAAAACACTAATAGACAAAAATGATTATTAGTGCACATGAATAGTGATGCATATCTGTACCCTCAAGAGTGTACAGTGTGTGCCAATATAATTTCATTAAATTTTTATTTCATTATTAATCATTTGACAATACAGAATGTGTTTATAAAATCATGTTTATCATCTGTATTATTGATAAAGTTACCCAATAAACCCCTAATATGTTGATTGTAGGTAATAAATTACATTTTCAGAAATGCATCTCTATAGACAGTTTAATCACCATGAATAATTACTGTACATAAAAATCTAATCATGTTCGCTAGCCACTAAACACCAGTAGAGTATACTAAGTCAAAGAACAATCTGCATACATGAACCGCAACAATCTCCAATAACTATTTAAAATAGTATTCTAGATCGCTATACCTCCATAGGTCTATATACAGTTATTCAGATGTTATTTACACACTACTACTATCTATAAATAATCTTTAAACCTATTTAAAGATCACAAGTTTAGTAATGCTTACAAAATTAGAAGAGTATATTGACTTAGATAATGATGATAGCCGTCCCATGGCCGAGTGGTTAGCGCGCTTGGCTACTGATCTAAGGGACCTGGGTTCGAGCCCCGGGTAAGGCATGGCTGTTTGTATCATTTTTCTGCTGAGGTCCTACCATCCTCTCAGACCTTCTACTACGGCATATAAACTGACAGGCTCCTATCAGACCTCTGTGGCAAGCAGCTGCTTGAGGGGTATTTATTTATTTATTTTTATTTTATATTGACATACAAAATTGCTGGTACAACTGCATCAGATGATCTTGTTCAGCAGAGCATAAATAAGCGTCCGTTTACGTGAACAATGCGACCAGTCCAAATTTGTAATTTTCATCGGTATGGATGACACAGCAAACATTAAACTTGACCGGATATTATGTTGACATCACAATATACGTCTTGAATCCAAATTTTACAAATTAACCAAAATAAATATAACACTGAAATGAAGAAAATACTGCACACGGCAGAACAAATAATGTTAAAGAAAACCATTAGAAATACATGGGAGGAGATTCAGAAAAAAGAGAAAGAAGTTTATAGTAATTATTTAAAACTTAAACCCCATAATTTAACACAAGTAATGGGGAGGGTAGCATTTGAAATAGAAAAACAAACAGCTATAATAGAGAAAAAACATAATAAAAAGTTACAAAACTTGGTAAAAAAAGAAATATGGGGATTGCAAAAAATTAAAGGTAAATAAAAAATTAAAGGTTGATGAAAAGAAGGATAAGCAATTTATAAACGTATCTCAATTTAAACTAAATAGTGAACAAGAACAAATTCTACAGCAAGGTGCTAAATTTGCATATAATAATATGACCACAAACCCTTTCATAATTATCCCGCAAATAGAACAAACCATGAATATGATACCACATAGATTTAAGGACAAAGAAAGATTTAAAATATATAGGTCAATCAAATGGTTGCAACAAGAAAAAGATAACACAGCAAGTAAAGAAATAAAAATTTTAAGAGAGTTAAGAAATCAAAGAGAAATTAAAATAGTATTGGCAGATAAGACAAATCAGCTTGTAATATTGGATAAGACACAGTATGAAACAAAAATACAAGAGGTATTAAATCAATTAAGATGTAAACCCATTAACAGTAGCCCAATCAATAAGTTAATAAATAATTTACAAAAGCTTAAAAATGACCCGTTTTTACTGGAGCAAATTGCAAAAAAATGCAATCCACTGATGTACCCCGATATTCCACAGCTTTTTGCCAGAATTAAGTTACATAAGTTGGATCAGCTGTTTCGACCACTGGTGAATAAACAGAAATTGAGATAAGTTTAAGTTTTAAATAATCCGTATAATCAGTATAACCTTGAAATAGCATTACACCAATTTTTCAAGAAATATTTTCCACCCTCAAAGTATACATTAAATGATTGCTACGAGGCATTAATAAAAATCCAAAATGCGGAAATTACAGAACATACTACAATTCATTTGTTGGACATCATATTGCTGTATCCCAGCACTCTGGTGCTGGATGCGGCTGAAAGCTGAATGGTTGCAGGTTGCCCGCCCCAGCTCCCCGGAATACTTCAGTGTGCACAAGGCGCTGGAGCTGGCAACCTCATCCAATTTCTTCGATGCTATCGAAAGCACATGGCTGCAATCCGAGGGAGTCCCTATGGGGTCTCCATTGTCTGGTTTAATGGCGGATGCAGTCATGCGCCATGTAGAGGAAACGGCGTTGGCAAAGTGTAAATTAGTACCATCCCTCTACCTCTGGTACGTCGACGATATAATATTTTTTTGGCCACACCCATTGGATAAAATAACACAATTTATTGAGGTTTTCAATTCTATCATGCCTACAATCAAGTTTGCGCATGAAGCAGAAGAAAATAATCAACTTCCATATTTAGATATTTTGATAACGCGAAAGAAAAATAGATGTGAAACGACAGTATATAGAAAGAAAACCCATATACCCAATTATGTCCCGTATGACTCTGCACACCAATTGAAGCATAAAAAGCGCCCATATTACCACATTACATTAGGGCCAGAGGTATTGTTCCGAGCTAAGTACATTTCAAAAGGAAATAGAATATATTACAAATACTGCTATGGAGGCAGGATACCCTAGAAAAATTCTGAATAGATGGCAAAATAATTCTAAATATATTGTATTAAAAGAAACGCAAATAATACCAAGACAGCCAAGTAAAACAGTTCGATACACACATAGCTTTCCGTGTATTAAGAAAATAACAGATACTATGCAAAACATTCTTAATAAATATGATTTATCCATACCCGTTAAAACAACTAATACAATTAAAGATCTGATAATTAATGATAGGGACAGAAAATATCCCACAGGGGAAGTTTACCAGGTAGAAATTCCAGATCCAACAACAAAATTAAAAGGGAAAAATGCATATATTGGAAAGACTTATAGGCAATACAGCATAAGAATGAATGAACATGAAACAGACATTGTGAAAAAACAACCAAACACGGCCCTGGCACAAACTATGCTTGAAAATAATATTGACGTACATAAAATTAAATATAAAGCTTTAGTGGCACCCCGTACAAAATTCTAGCTAACATATGCTGAGAAACTATTCATACATCACAATAATGACGCAATATGCAATACAGATATCCCCCCCCCCCCATACCCGCCGCGTGGAATCTTCTGCTAAAGCAAACAAAGTAATAGGGACTACTGCGCATGGCGATGTAGATAGCGGCACAGGCAAGATGCATATAAGGTACAACACGAATGTGCTCAGTACCAGAGCCTGATGATGCCGCCGTGAAGAAAGGCATGGGAAATGCGTTGCTCTTGGAATATCTTGTTGAGCAGTTAAACTTGTAATGTTGAGTTTGCGTTGGCCGATTGATTTTAGGAAGTTTTAATGATTCTTTTAAATATTTGTAATTGGCTGTTATTGGTTGGTTTAAATTTATACATGTAGAAAGCTGCCACAATACCGGTACAGGAACTTGAGTATTAGAGTATACCGGTATATGCAACATTAAATGACTAAAACTAATCCTGTATAGCATAACCTAACATCTAAGTACTGATGGACAACCAACATCATTATGGAAACAGCATAATGGAAGAGTCATCAACAGCATAAGGCCTGAGGCAAGGCATGCTATTGGATTCAAGATGTATATTGTGATGTCAACATAATATCCAGTCAAGTTTAATGTTTGATGTGTCATCCATACCGATGAAAATTACAAATTTGGACTGGTCGCATTGTTCACATAAACGGACGCTTATTTATGCTCTGTTAAACAAGATCATCTGATGCAGTTGTACCAGCAATTTTGTAAGTCAATATACTCTTCTAATTTTGTAAGCATTACTAAACTTGTGATCTTTAAATAGGTTTAAAGATTATTTATAGATAGTAGTAGTGTGTAAATAACATCTGAATAACTGTATATAGACCTCCGGAGGTATAGCGATCTAGAACACTATTTTAAATAGTTATTGGAGATTGTTGCGGTTCATGTATGCAGATTGTTCTTTGACTTAGTATACTCTACTGGTGTTTAGTGGCTAGCGAACATGATTAGATTTTTATGTACAGTAATTATTCGTGGTGATTAAATTGAATATATCCTACTGTGAATAGTATTAATTAAAGCATCTCTATAGGGACTCTGCTATAACAACCCTGTAGTGTTATAATGACCCTGTAGAGCACTGATTCAATTAGCTCTCCCATTTCCAGGAATGCATCACCTGCACTAAATGGGGTATTCCTTTACAAGTGGGGGCAGGGGTGGCTCAGTCGGTAGCACGCCAGGCTCGTAATCTGTAGTTCCCAGGTTCGAGTCCCAGCTGGGTCAGCGTTGAGATTTATCTCCACAAAATTCCTTGCCCTGCCCACGGTCAGTAGGGGACACCGATGAGCTTGGAAAGGCCGCCGTCCGTCGGATGGGACGTTAAGCCGTGGCCCCGTGTACGGGAGAGCCATACCCTGTGCACGTTAAAGAACACGCTGGATGGCCTTGACGGGAGGCTACCATCTGTATCCCAACAGCTGTTCCAGTGGGTCCCCTCCCCCAACCTTCTCTGAGCCTTCGGGGTCCATGTGACCTGGCCATTTAGCCCATGGTGTGCAAAAAAGTGCCGCTCAGAGGTAAAACAACCCAACCCTTTACAAGTTTTGCCTGTCTTCAGTTACCCTCTATATACTCCTATCAGAGACTGATTTAACATATTTTACACTAATGAGCTTTTAATTTCTAATGCTATTTAACATTTAAATGTATAGTTTAAATTAAGATCGTTAAGGATCTGATTTACATGTACTTATAGTGTTATTTGTTTTATCTTGAAAGCTTCCAAAAGGAATCCCTCCCACACCTCCTTAATAAAGGTATTTCTATAGCAAAATCTCCCCTACTTAAAGACAGAGGTCTAGAAATATATCTCTCCCATAAATTGCAGACTGTATGTAATTTTAACATTCACATAGATAATCTTATATATTGCATGTGAAAACTAATAAATGACATTTTTTTCTGCATTGAATGCAAAACTCTAATATTATTATTAATTAAAAACTACTAGCAAGAGTAATATTCCTTTTATTATGTTCATTACTATATTATATAGGATAAGAAGGATTTGGAAATGCAAATGAAGAAAGAAGAAGAAGAAATTAAATGCTTTCTTGCCCTAAGTGATAGAGAAAAGGTTTTACTAAATATTTATTCTTCATATAAATATATATCTGAGTTATACTAAATATGCAGTGAAATGTGAGAATAATAAAATCAAGCTGATGACCAAAATATATTCATTATACTAAAATTTCGTACTAGTGAAATGTAGGAAAAACAAGTGCTGTGATAGTTACATATTATGAAAGAAATTTACCTTGTATTAGAGTTCTTAAAAAAGTTGGTAATTTTTTAGCTCTTTGTTTCAACAAGCATCTCTCCATGAATTTTTAAATTAGTTACAACTCTACAACACATTGTCCAGAATATCTTTCCATGTCATTATGAAATGGCAAAGGCTTTGCATCATATTGGCTGCTAATAACGAAATCAATGAACTTAACTAAACAATGATAAACACAAATATAACAATAGCTTAAATTTGATGAATGATAGAATAAAATGCATGGATTGAACAGTTTTGAAAGAACTTTTCACCAACACTATCATTATTTACAATGCAGTACAAACAGAATTACATAGATCTTGAACTTTGAAAATCCTCTTTAATGCTAGGATAATGTGACTGCCCTACTTTAACCCTCTTGGTATTATGTTTCTTTGTCTCATTCTCTTTCACTGTTGCTATGGAATTCCAACTGCATCACTGTTCAGATGGTAATGGATTTCTGCAGCATTGTTCACTAGTGCCCAGTGGTTTAAAGCACAAGAACTGCTTGAAATTGGCACTTATTTTTGGAGTGTTTGTAAATGGCTTCCCCCACATGAACTCTGCTTTATAGAATAAAGTTTTTCTCATGAAACTGTTCACGATTTTATATATGTGACATTAACCATGGATGAATATTCTACTTACATATGAGTGAAAGAAAATGAAAAATGCTATCCTAGTTATTTATAGGGAAAGTCAAGTTGAAGCTATACAAAATCTGAAAATTTTATGATTTAATACCACTAAAAGAGAAGTCTGATATATCTAAATCAAACCTTCTTAAATCTTTATAGTCGATTTTGTTCAATATATATTATTATACTTATGAAAGCAGGAACATTAAACGGTGTGTCGATCATTATAGGAATTTTTTTATTAAGCTAATTAAAGTATAAATGCTAAATCTGATATCAGGTTGTTTTTGAACAATTTGTATAAAAAATCTTATTTTTCTAGGTTTCTAAAATATGTAAATACTGAGCAATGAGTTTAACATATTTGTTTTCAATAAATATCCCTACCTAAAACCTTTCACTATTGATATTTATCATGATAAAATAAATAAATAAATAAATAACTTCTCAAGTAGTTTCTTGCCACATAGGTCTGAATGCATTATAATTTACCATTCATAACACTGTTTTTCATAACCGTTAAATAGAGTATAATTAATAAAATAAAACTCACAAACACTAATTTCATTTTTTTTTTTTTTGCTGGATGAGAGGGAAAGCAAAATGTAATTTAGTAAATGCATTTTCTCCAGGAAAAGAGCAAAAGCATGATTTTCCTATTATTAGCTGGTATTTTTTATTATTATTGTGGAAAAGAAATTTCAAGTTCTTGGAATGGTTCGCCTTACTAAACCTGCTGATGCACATAATATTTACATTATCACTTATGTCTGTATAAAATAATATATGCATTTTAAATGGAGAGAAACATATATTTAAAAACATTTACGAGAGAAGCATTCTTTTGATGGGTAGACAATTTAATCAAATGAGTGAAACATATTTTCAACTGCCGAATTAGAAAATATAGGCTGGAAATCACATATTTTTGTTCTTCCTGATAATATCAAATAACTCTTGACTTGTATATAGCTGAAAGTTGAAAGTAGTTAATTTAAGTTGAGAAAAAAAGAAAACAGAAACATAACTTATTACCTCTGTCATATACAGAATGTTTGTTTTCAAAGAGAATGAAATTTTCTACCTTTATCACAATGAAAATTTTTAATAATGGATAATTGAGGAAATTAAAATAGTAATATTTTATTTGTGCCTGTAAAACACAAAAATAATATTTCATTTATCTCTTATCATATCATCTTCTCCTGGGGTACAGAGGCAAATCATTGCAGCCAATGCAAACCTCTTGACCAATCTACCACCGTATTTTCAAATTTCTAATGTTTAGTTAGTTTGCAGTAGGAGCTCAACATTTCAGTATTTTCCAACTCTTTCCACTATTAAATATGACTATTAAAATCTCCCATTAGTGTTCAAATGAGCTATTGGGAAATTCAGAAATGCAAATAGTAATATTTTAGCAATATCTATCCAACCAAAAAGGGCCAACATTGAGATTTATCTCTGCAAAACCCTGTGCCCTGCCCTCAGTCAGTAATGAACACTGATGGGCTTGGAAAGACCGCTGTCTGTTGGATGGAACCTTAAGCCTTGTGTGGGAGATCCATACCTTGTGCACATTAAAGAACACACAGGATGGCCTTGACAGGAGGCTACCATCTGTCTCCCAACAGCTGTCCAGTGGATCTCATCCTTCAACCTTCTCTGAGCACTCAGGATCCTTGTGACCTGTCCATTTAGGCCATTGTATGCAAAAAAAAAGTGCAGCTCAGAGGTAAAACAACTCAATTCAACCTTGTATTAAAAAACGAATTCAAGTTAGAGCCTTGAATTCCATTTTTTTCCCATTTTATGTATTATGTATACTGAAATTTTTAAACTTTTTTCACCCCTCAACTCCCTACCCCTATTACTCAAATATTCCTCAAGTAGCTTTTTGCCACAGAGATCTGATTTATGAGGATGGCAAGACTGCAGAAAAAAAAGAAATATCCTGTGTTGAATCCAGCTTTTTTTGACCTGCAACTAAGCATTATAACTAATCAGCCACTGGGATGCATGGACTGCAGGTATAATACCATCTAAAATGCATGAAAAGCAATCTGACTTATTAAACTTATTAGTATTCTTATATCAAATTGGTATTGTTGGTGTTGTGATTTTTGAAGGAGGTTATGAACATTTTATCATTCTTTTCAAGTGGAATCAAAAACTGGAAAGCCAACTATTTTGTGTATCCCTAATGCATTCTACTGATTGAGGTAGCCATTTAATTTTTAGGGAAGTTTTTATTCTAAATGGTAAAATAAATGAGCCTTCCTGATGACCCAGTGGTTAGTATTCATGATTGGGAATTGTATTCAAACACTGGATAAAGCACAAATTTTTCATTTGTTGCCTTTTTACAGTCTCACCAGCCTTGAATCTTTTCTATGGCATGTTATTCTGAAAGGCTACTGTCAGACTTGTGGCAAGTAGCTGTTTGAGAGAGAATTTTTTATTGAAATAAATGGGTCACAAATGGGTTAATGTTATTGTTTCTGGCACAATTTTTTATCACGTATATTGAATCATATTTTTTATTTATTATGAATAGTTTTGTTGCTAAATTAATGTGAATTTTTAAGTTTTAAAGGGCCTGAATAAAAATAATTCCTTTGTTGTAATACACAAATTGCTTTGTTTCTTAACAGATATATTTCACTTCCATGTGTATATTAAGGTTCCTAACATTTCTCAAATATAATGAAAGATGTAGATTATTTAAAGAATTCCTATATATGTATTCCAGTAAATGTGATTAACCAGTTGCATAATCCCTAAAGATACTCAAATGATAAAGGTATTAAAAATATATTGCCATAGTGATAAATGATAAATTTTGCATTATTACTTTTACCAGTTATTTTATATAATTCCCAATACATGTTTGTTAATGTGACAAATTCAGTTTTTTTTCTTTACCACATTTTTGTTTGACAAAAGCCCCCTTTTGGTGGTGTAATGCTCCAAACAAATGCAAAATACTTGAAGTTTTATGCTCCGGACAGCTTAGACGTGCGCCAGTCTATATTAACAAATTGCCAAAAGTAGAATAAGTTGATAATAAGTTGATTTAGGGTTCAAATACCAGCGAGCGTTAATGAGTAAGAATCAAAATGATTGTCAAGTAAATTTAAATATAATTCAAAAATCCTTAATTCGCGTTGCTCAAGAGAAAAAAACTGTACAGACTCAAAAAAGGTTTTGAAATAACAAAACAGATTTATTTCCAAAATAGTTTCACTCACCAAGACATCAATGACGAAGATACTACAACGCACTCTCTCTTCTCCTCCTAAGCACACACTGTGCTCTCTACAACTCCACTACTTTGTGCTTCAACGTGCTTAGTGCTTCTGTACTAACTCGCCGCTGTGACTCGCAGGTCACCGGTTTTTGACATGAGCCGGTGTTGCACGCCGGGAAAGACTAACATGAAATGACGAACGACGCGAGCTATGACGCAAGAGAGGGGCATGTCCTTGTGCACGCGGTTAGCGGGACAGTCGGAAGATCAGAGTTGCGCATGCGCAACTCCTAGCATCTTGGAAACAAGTGCTGTGATGCCAAAAAGGAAATAAAAAATCCCCAAAATGATAAATATAACGTAAATTAAACAAAACTGGTTAAGGTAAAACAAAAGTGAACGATGGGGCATCACAACTCCCCCTTCCAAAGGGAGTCAAAAGATCTGACCTAACAAATTTTGATGAGCAATTTTGAATAAAGGACACATCTTACGTCATTTACACATGGCTGAACATAAATAAGTAAAAGTATGCTAGCCAAATTTTGATATGACGAACTATTCTCACTTTGACACAATTTTCCAGCACAACCAAAGGTACCTCCTCTCTTTTCCTCCTAACAAAAATATGTAATTAACAGCTAACCTAGTGTCAATACATACCAGTGGCTGTGACAGTTAACTGTATACTAGCATCATCGGTCTAACTAGTATCACATTCTGATACAAACTCGAAATTGGCATATCTTGAACTGTACAGAAAAAACAGGTTAATAAACTCCTAATCTTCCTAATTCTATAGTGTTAAATAGATGAAAAGAAAAAAAGGTTACATTGTTGCTAGCAGGGTGTTAACTTCCGCTTTTCGTCTAACCACAATAAAAAATGTGAAATCTAAGTCTTCTCCTATTCACAGAAATCGCGATCTAGCTGAAATAAAAAATCATTACCTCCCCCTTTAGAGCTAACGTCCCCCTCCCAAAGGAATTATACTGGTAACGACTCTGTCACCAGACTAGGCCATTTGGGGACAGCTCCAAAAAGGTACACAAAAAAAAAAATTCTGCAGTCATCATCATGGTCATCATCTATATATACCAATAAATACTGCCAATGTCATCCCAAAAATGACGCATCATTGACACATAAATATCACTGATGACACTGAACAGATTTAAACACATATACATAAATCGTATCTAAGAATAAAGAAAAAAGAGTGTAAATAATTTATAATATACGATGATAACATTTCATCCAATAACTTTTACATGAATCTCCTTTTTTTTTTTACATAAATTCACTTTGGACTGCACGTTATTTTACAATACAAATTCTTAAAAATAAAAAATTATTAAATCACTAATTCTCTTTCACTCTCCTCATTCAAATCCATAAACATTTTACAATTTCTAAACTTTCCAATATCGACTTACAAAATTTTCAGCTATCAGTCAGCTGAAATGAAAAAATCTACAAAAATACATTTTAACTCACGTAAATACAATAACTAGAACTTCGATGAACAAGAATGCAAAAAAAAATTCTATTCACACAAGTATAAACTCGAACTACAATAATTTCACTTTCCAAAAATAAATATCGAAACTCCAAAGTTTCAACAAGAATTCAAACATGCTAACTATATAAATCACAATAAGCTTCTTCTTCATCTTCATCTATTCCAGAAAAAAGAGAACATTTATAAATCAACAAGTGGCAAGTGAAAGAACAATAATATACTTAAATTTCATTGTTGGCACTCCGTGGCGATAAATCATCTAGTCGGGTTCCGATGACATCCTTCCGTCGTCGTTGGCTTGTCTCATTCACATGAAGTCGTCGCTGAAGATCTGGCTTGTGACGTCATCTTCGTTATGCTGGCTGCTTCGCTGCCGGTTGTCGCTCTGCAGGTTCGGGTCGTTTCGTCGGTTTTTCATTGCTCCATGCGGATTTTTGAAGAACCTTTTCTTGTACTTTCTAGGCCTATTGGTGTCAGCCTCCAAATAACGCTTTAACAGTTGAGGACTTCCAAACTTGCCAGACTTGTCAGGAATACTTGCGGTCGGCATAATTTCTTGGTTGGTTTTTTCTTCATTAGATTTATTTTTCCTTAAATCAGACTCAAAAATATTTTTATCGTTACTCTCTGTTAAAACTTTCACTTCAGAAACCTTTTCCTTAACTAAAATGGCTTTCTCAAAAGGTTGTTCTACTTCACAAACTTCGTTATTTAAACTTTCATTATTTGCATTAACAGGATATTTTGTAGGTGCTTCTTGAATAATCTGTTCTGGACCACAAGGTAAGTCAAAAAGTCCACGGGACCGCGGCTGCACTGTCAATTGACATTCGTCGTTATTATTGAAAACTTGTTCCTTTGCAAACTGAAGATCGACTTCTGTATTGTTTTGATCTGTTACTTTAGTTACTTCGTGGCAATCAGTAACAAAAGGAAAAGCCATAGTGGCAAGGCATAACTCATGAGAGGGCTTTTCTTGAGGAACTTTGGCCTCTCGCTTCAAAGATCCCGATGAAAGTTTCCCAAATTTTCATTCCTTTGATAACAATATTTTCCTGTGTGTCCTAGTCGGCCACAAAAATTACAGGTGAGGGTTTCTCTTGTGTGTTTAAACAAAGTTTTAGGTGTAGTGTTATGGTTCGAAGCTTGACATAGCACAAAATCTCTACTACGTTCATATTTTATAGTTCTAGGCGTGTTCGGCGCAAATTGTCGGGACCGTGTAACTTCCGGTCATGCGGGAGTCATTCTACGCGACTCAACCTGATATCGCTGCTTTGGTGGGAATGGCATCCATTGTTGGTTAAGTGTATTTGCTGCAGATTCTCTTCTTGCAGTGTATTGCCGAGCCAATTTGACTAACCCTGCAATTGAATTCACGTTTCGTACTTCTAGGAATTCTCTAATGGGCAAAAGCAATTGAGACAATATGCAATTTACACACTCAATTTCAGCGGCATCAGCATCGTACAGCTGGTATAACTCTACTGTACCCCATATAAATTTTTCTATGTCATCTCTTTCCCTTTGTCTTCGTGAAAACAACTCTGTAGCTAGTTCTGTAAAATCATTATAAGCCGGATATATGTCCATGATTTCACTTTTGAGTTCTTCCCAAAGTTCTATGCCGTGACGACATCCTACGTTATTCCACCATTGCTTAGCACATCGAATTAGGCAAGATACTGCTAAAACAACTTTTTTGTTGCTTGGCACTTCATGTAAACGGAAGTGCTCCTCCATGGACTTGACAAATGTCCACGATGACGGACGTTTCGAACCGTCGAACCTTATCTCAGGTAAAGGCCAATTAACATAAGGACTATAGTTAATGGATGGGTTAGCAAATCGTCGCTGTGGCGGTTGAAAATACTCTGTTCTATCACTTGCTTCTGATGGAACAGAAAATGGAACCTTACGTTCAAAGTTTCTTCGTTGGTGAACTGACGTAGCATTGTCAGCAAATTTAGGGGTTGTTGTCGTTCCCCTTTTCTCCCGATTATCATCAAGCAGATTCATTAGCACTTCTGCTTCCATCATTACATCTTGCAATCTACCCTTTACTCTTTCTAAGTCGGGAGTCATTATGGCGGAATCGGCCATATTATTAGCAGACATGTTTAGCGGTCTGCCGAAATTTTGGAAATTTTGAAAACCTTTTTTAATCTTGAGCAGTGCTCAAAGGTACTGCTATACAACAATACTAAAGCTATAACTCAGCTTACAAAAATATAAATTTGCTTATCAGAAAAGATTTTTCTTATCGTGCCTACGTACGTGTGTGCCCGGACACTTCTAATCATTACATACAACAAATATCTTAAATATTCAGCAATATCTACGCTGAAACTTCAGTACCTTTGATTAATACACAAAACGTTAAGCTTCTTGCTCAACAAAAATTTTCGGCTTAAGCTGCCGTTAAATCTATAACTAGTACATACAACTACTGAGCTCAAAAAATTACTATCTTTGACAATCATACAAAATTTATCCACAATATATATATACTATCTTTTAATACTGGCGAGTCCCTGTTCGGGCGCCACTTCTTTTCTTTACCTCTGTAACGCTCCAAACAAATGCAAAATACTTGAAGTTTTATGCTCCGGATAGTTAGACGGGCGCCAGGCAATATTAACAAATTGCCAAAAGTAGAATAAGTTGATAATAAGTTGATTTAGGGTTCAAATACCAGCGAGCGTTAATGAGTAAGAATCAAAACGATTGTCAAGTAAATTTAAATATAATTCAAAAATCCTTAATTCGCGTTGCTCAAGAGAAAAAAACTGTACAGACTCAAAAAAGGTTTTGAAATAACAAAACAGATTTATTTCCAAAATAGTTTCACTCACCAAGACATCAATGACGAAGATACTACAACGCACTCTCTCTTCTTCTCCTAAGCACACACTGTGCTCTCTACAACTCCACTACTTTGTGCTTCAACGTGCTTAGTGCTTCTGTACTAATTCACCGCTGTGACTCGCAGGTCACCGGTTTTTGACATGAGCCGGTGTTGCACGCCGGGAAAGACTAACATGAAATGACGAACGACGTAAGCTATGACGCAAGAGGGGGCGTGTCCTTGTGCACGCGGTTAGCGGGACAGTCGGAAGATCGGAGTTGCACATGCGCAACTCCTAGCATCTTGGAAACGAGTGCTGTGATGCCAAAAAGGAAATAAAAAATCCCCAAAATGATAAATATAACGTAAATTAAACAAAACTGGTTAAGGTAAAGCAAAAGTGAACGATGGGGCATCACAGTGGTGAACCTCCTACAAATTGAGTTAACTTGGAATATTCATTTGTGAATAGTGGTTTTTGCTATTTTTGACTGTGTATATCTTCTTAGTTTTAGTACAGCTTTCACTACTTATAGAATAAACCAATGCAACATATATGGGAATTAACCAGTAAAGTGATAATGTGAAATTTATCACATTTATCAACATTTGTTGAAAATTATCTAAAACATGCTTGTCTAAAGTGTGGCCCAACCGCAAATTATGAAAATATTTAAATTTACACATTTTTATTAAAAAAATAAATGTTTGCAATATTTTTCATATATAATCGATTCGTTGACATTTATTTTGAAATAAAAATTTAAATAAAAACATCTTAGTATGCCATGAGAATTTACGTTTCGAATTATGCGTGTATTCACTCGACGGCGAATTTTTTGAAGAATTACAATATTTGTATGCAGTATATTGCATTGTATTTTGATTTCCTAATCCTTTTGGCCAAGGGAGCCCTTCACAGAAAAAGGGGCCATCGAACGTTCGCAAAAGTTCGCCAAATCGATCCGACCCGTTGGCTTTCCTCTCGCTGAATTTTCAGCGAGTTTTTGATATCCCACTAGTTTTATATTGCCCTTTTTTTATTTTATAATAGAAAACATAAGAAAATAAATGAAGTTTTATTATTCATATTCATTAACTATATTTTATATTTTATGTGCGGCCCAAAACACTTCATCTTCACTTGGTGTGGCCCAGGGAAGTTAAAAGTTTGGACACGCCTGATCTAAAATAACCAATGAAAGTAATAAATGGCAGTCAAGTTTATAACATTTACTAGCATGCATTGGGAATTATATTTAAAAAAATTGATAAAAGTGATAAAAAAAAGTCAAATTTATCAAATTTTCTGATGATATGCATATTTGCTACATTAATACATTTAATAAAATAAAAATAAATACCCCCTCAATCAGCTGCTTGCCACAGAGGTCTGACAGGAGCCTGTCAGTTTATATGCCACAGTAGAAGGTCTGAGAGGATGGCAGGACCTCAGCAGAAAAACGACACATACATCCATGCCTTACCGGGGCTCCAACCCAGGTCCCTTAAATCAGTAGCCAAGCGCGCTAACCACTTGGCCATGGGACGGCGACTGTAGCATATATATATATTCAGTAGGAAAAGTGACTTAAATCAAAAATGTAATTCATATCAAGAACTAAACCTAACATTTGAATATACAGTTAAAAAGACCTTGCTCAGAAATGAATTAAAATAACTTAAAGTTCTCTGTTATTGAGCAATAAAATTTTTAAGTTTATCCCTCAAACTATTTGCATATTAAAAGTTTTAGGGATAAACTTAAAAATTTTATTACTCAACAACAGAGAACTTTAAATTATTTTAACATTTGAGAATTCCATGAAAATAAATTTCCACTTAAAGTGTAACATTTGCATATTTTAATTCAACTATAAGACAAACTAATATGACCTTGGCTGTTTTGTCATAGTTAGCTAAAAAAGTTAATTTTTTTGGTACAGTGAAAACAGCCTCTCAACCACAGATATGTATGTTTTTTATTTATGAAATACTATACATATCATTTAATCAGATTAAGACTGATATCTTGATATGTTTGTGAATTGAAATAACCATTTTAATTTACAGAGAGCTCTTGCTGCAGAGCGGAGATATATACAACAGTTAGCTAATGAAGACAGTTCTTACCCACGCCCAGTTTTGAGGTAACATATCAGTTTTTTTATCATATTGTCTGTTATATAATATTAGCTAATAGTTAAGCATAAAGTTTATAATGTTGTAATGAAATTATTAAAAAATATTTGAAGTTCAAATAATTATGAATCTGGTTTATACTAAGCCTTTGGCTTACATTGATATCTCTCAGACATGCTAGGAAATGAAGCTCATTCATACACGAATGTCTTCAAGATGTTTTAGCATCTATAGTCGTTTCTTAAACTATCCTCTTTTCTGTCAATAGATGCCATGAGGTACCATTCCACTGATGACAGATAAGTCATAGAGTGCTTACATGGATTGTTTTTATGAATCAGTTGATTTATAAAAATCAGTAAAATCCTGAATAGTACCAGCAAGATATTTTTATTTAGCCAAATATAGTTTATTCATCCATCATCACCAAAAAACAAAAATCCTCCCCAAGACTGTGTAGTGTGCAAAAAAAAATAGTATGAGTGTGAGTAGTGCTCTTTTGCCTTCCACTATCCTTGGTGTTTCAGGGTGTTCCACAGCAAAAAACTTAAATACTACAAGAAATATTTTATCATTTCAAAATATTATCAATAAAATATTCAGCAGTTTGTTTTATTCAACAGTTTAGCTCTGATTGAATAAAATTAGATATAAAAATTAGGTGAAATTGGATATTATAAAAATATGGCAAAAACTGGATATTATAAAAATTAAGTGAAATTGCATGTTATACAAATTATGCAAAATTCTACTTTATAAAATAGTAATTCTGGCATGTTTGCTGTAAAAATATTCATTAAGTCGGTGGGTTAATATAGTTTGTCCAAACTTATACATTAAAGTGTTTTCATTTAACTATATATCTGTGTTTCCCAAAGTGTAACTTTCAAATCAAATGAATCCAATGAACTTATTTTATGTATTCTAGAAGTGCATAAAATATTTTCATATTTTTAAACAACTGTATTATGTTTATGACTGTAGGAACTTAGTTCAAGTTTAATTAATATAATACAATATTCAGAAATCTTGTTTTCCAAAAAGTAGGGTTTTATGTTTACATTACCAAATATAGTTTATTTTTTAAGAATATTCAGTGTAGTTGAACTCTCCTTATACATGGGGTGGGGGTTGCCAATTTGTGAGTACTCCTTGCTTTATGCTTGGTCCAAATAATCCCAATGCAAATATCATGATCTGCTCCAATGAAATGTCCTTAGTCATGCCAATAACTTTGATGGAATTAAGTGCAGATGCAGGTGTTATATAAAATGTAACTTGATTACTAACGAAGCTGATATGACACTAAACATTCATATATACATAGATCCATTCTCCAATATGAGAGGCAATTGCTCAACAGCAAGTCATAGAGCACAAACCAATTATTCACTGCTAATCATAATGACTGAATCCAGATCGAAAGCTCACTGCATTTCCTTTTATACTGTGCTGAAATGTAAGAATGGCATCAGCTCACATAATCTGTGAGAGCCTTATTGTGTGAACTGAAAATACCACCCTATATAGCTTTCTTGCCACATATCTGTCTAGGGATAGGATAATCTCTTAATCTGCTCCTGTGCTTGTCAAGCTTTATAGATTTCCAGATATTCTACTGTCTGCATGACACCATGACTTTCAATGTGGCTGTAAGAATCTGGGTGTGATCCTGACAGCTACCTCTTTCTTTTAGAGTAATTCAAGCTCTAAATATAATGACTCTACTGACAATTAAGCCCAGAGTCCTTTAAAATGTCACATGCTGTCAAAAGTGTTCTATTATTAAGTATGAAACTAATAATTCTGTTCTGATTTGAAATTCTGGGAAGTCGGTGTATGGCAGAGTAATTAAAACATAGTAATATAATAGACCAACTGCAAACCAATAATATGTGCAACAATCTACAAAATGGCACATATATGCAATAAAAAAATTTACATTGTACTGTATTTTCAAAATTAATTAATTTTAACTCTATTTCTTTCAAATGTGATTTATGCACTATGGATTAGTTCATCCCTGACTCTGCAAATGATATAAATTGCCATCTCGATAATTAAATTGGCACCAGAATTCCTTGATGCTGTATTACATCACATTCCCTGGAAATCTTGAAAAAAAATTCAGTGGTTAGTCAAAGAAATTAAAAGTTACTATAACATCTTGATCTATTGGTCAACACCTATAAGACATCATAAAAACATTTGCTAATCACACAGTTATTTTTAGCAGATTGAAAATGATCTTACTATATATATATTTATCAGTGTTGTTGAGAAGAATAATGTGACATAAAGCCCAATATGAATTACCAGCAAATGTTGACTCTAAATTGAAGTTAAATCACTTATGTTGACACTTTGTGAGGTTTTTTTGTAGATTGACTCTCATAGCTCAAGATAAATCTTCTCATCAACTCTACATGTGTTGTAATAAGTATCACAGCACATATAGACTTAAGTGATGGTAGAGTCATCATATATGGCATGACTTGAGCAGTAAATGACATGAAATAGTGAGCTGATATAGTTTTTCAGTAAGATGAGAAATCAATAATAGAGTTCAATGTCTATGGCTATGGTAAAGATAGTGACTCATTATTTGAGAGGGGGGGGGTTGAAGGGTGACTTGTTGGTAGCATGTCAGGCTGGTAATCATTTGATGTTGATCTGATCTACAAATAATCAAGGCTACCAACTGCATGCATGCTGTGATATCTATTAGCCTCACATAGCTTTATCATCAATTAATAGAGACAATCTGCAAGTGAGCTCATAAAATACCAGTCTTCATGAATTAACCTGAATTTAGGAATGAAATTTGTTGGTCATTCAACTTGGACTTAGTAAAAGTTTTTTTTACACATAAATTTTCTTGATCTAATGCTTCTGAACTATTCTGATTTTTCACAACAGTTGGTAATTGTATGTAGTTAGAATATCTTTCCATCTATGAAAGATATTTTACCTGGGGCAAGCAAATAGTTTATAGCACTGACATTAACCTTGGCCCCGTATATAGGAGAATCCTACCCTTTGAACATTAAAGAATATGCTAGATGGCCTTGAAGGGAGGCTACTGTCTGTCTTCTGACAGTTATTCACTGGCTCCCCCAACCTTCTCTGAGCCCTTTGTGATACGTAAGTACCACAAATAACTAGTTTAATCTTAGAAGAGAACACCAGCATCTCTTAAATAAATAGTTTCAAAAAGGCACTGGTTACTTTTTACTACACTAAAGATTAGTTTCAGTGTTAAAAGTTATAAATGACGTATGTCTGGATAACATGAAAGTTAAAATTTTTTCTTCAACTTTTCAGTTATCATACAGGATAAATTGAATTATATAGGGTATAAGTGCACAGCACAAATTCGAGAATGTTTTCTAGGGTTCAGAAAGAATAGAAAACATTTTTATAAACTTATTATGAGAAATGCTTTATTTCGAAGTTATGGCTTACCAATGATTTTACAACCATTATTTGGATAACCTTGTGTCTGCTGTATATCTCTGAACTTAGCTTTATATGCAGTACATATTTGGATATGTAACATGTTATGATATCCATCTGTGAAACCATTACAACCACTTCATGAATCTTTGAATGTGTTTGATGATCATTATTATTATGAGCTGAGACCTGCATCCACATTCAAAGCTGCCACTTTGAACAAGTGTTATAATTTATATACCTAATGTCTAAGAAAATTGTTTCTGGACATATATTTATAGGACTTTTTTTACCCTAGAATATGCTCCTGAATTTCTGCCATTATTACACCAGTATATTTTAACTTTTAAGTGTCATTTTAAGTTTATACATTAGAAATTATTTAATATTTCACATTTATCTTTACAGTCGCTGTTTCCAATGTGCAGTAGATATAACAGGAAAGACACCATTTGAATACTTGAATTATGTGTTTTGCTCCGTGCCCTGTTTGAAAAAACATCGACAAACACATACTTGATATCCACATTTTTTTATTTTTTTAAATTTACTGTATATATTTGTAAAATCTTTATTCGGTGTAATTAGTTATATATGAATGTGTAATTTAATATAAGCAGCTCTAATTGAATACAAAAAATTTTATTGCATAATATAGAGCAGTAAAAGATTGATATGATTGTAGTCAAACACAAATTTACTAGTTATGTGCTGGATGCTTGATTTGCTAAGGTGTTGATGCACCTGTGGCGGTTAAAAAAAATGAAAACATTCTTTATTTATAGCCAATAATCATAAAAAAATGAACTAAATAATATATAAAAGTTATTTATAGAGTATCTGAAAATGGCAATGCAGCAACGTAAAATATTGAAGGATTATTTATTGAAGGATATTGAAAGTTATTGAAGGAAAACTATTGCATGATAGGAAAAGTAATTTAGAAAACTCAAACTGATTTGAACTTTGTGAAAGTTGGGAAGATAAAGCACTTTAAAAAATGTTAGTTTGCAGTGTAACTGTTTCATCTTTAAATATTGCTGCTTTATCCTTTTGTGAGCTGAAAGTTGAAGTTGCTGTGATCACACTTTAGTATTTTAATCAAATCGTATAATTACCATTCAAGCAATAAAGCAGCAGAGTAATATTACATTGATTCAAATATATATTTTGCCTTTGAGTATAAATCCATCCTTTTTAGAAGAAAATTTAGGATATATCATTTCCCTTCCCATTTTTTTCATAAGATACATGATTGCTAGGGGTGGAAAAGGTGTGGGGAGTCACCTTAATATGTAACGTTCATTTTAATGACACTTTATAACATAAAGAAACACTATTAATATTTTCTCAAGAAAAAAAAAATGTGCAGACCTTTTATCATTAAATTATATTCCTTGATAACAGAGATGGTTCTCAATATTCTCTAAGTCCAAACTATACCAGCATTGAGATTTCGTTCCATTAACTCCTATCCTTCCCTTGGTTAGAAAAGGGACACCAATTGACTTCTAAAGGCTGCCATCTATCACATTGGATGTTAATCATGGCCCTGTATGCAGGGGAGCCATACCGTTCGCACACATGTAGGAGAGCCATACCCATGACTATGTCATCTTATAACAGCTATTCAGTGGGTCCCCTTCTCTGAGACTTTATGGCCTGGCTATTTAGCCCATTGCATGAAAAACTGCCACTCAGGTAAAACCAACTTTGATAACAGTGTCAATAGACTGAACATGGAACATGTAGGGTAGAAAGAAAGAGGTATTAACACCACTCTGAACAAATGGCAAAACTAATGCAACATCCACAAGCCTGCTTTTTCTGTTGTTCATAAGAAGTAAGTACCCCCTCAAGCATCTGCTTGCCACAGAGGTCTGGCAGGGACCTGCCAGTTTAATACCCCATAGCAAGTTTTGAAATTAGGTTATCTCACACTTATTTTTTACTATCATGTTCTGTTAATTAGTGAATCAACAGGCAGTTGTGAAGAATAGTTATATATTTTGATGTATTTCCTAATTGTTATACGAAGTATTGATATAAAGTTTAATTATTTATAATGGAAATATCATTTTTGTTTGTATTTTATGGGTATAATGGGTTTTTTTAAGTAATGGATTCTTGGTTTAAAAAGCGATTCAGTAATGGCTATCAAAAATCCTACAGTTTCCTTCCTCGTTAAATTCAAGTCTTTTCCACAATGCATCTTTCCCACAAAGAAGTAAGAAGTTTGAACTTTTCAAAAATATTGTGTAAGAAGTACAATAGAACAAAACTGTTTAATGTTAAACATTGCAGCCAAAAATATTACTATAATTTCTCAAGTCTATAAAATGGTGCCACCTGTGCTGCCCCTAAATTATTAAATCAATTGAATTTATTCCTATTAACAGTATTTAGTACATAAATGAAATTTATTTTTGTTTGTAGTAGATAGGGTTTCCAAATATCGGGATTTTCAATAATTTCAGTTATCGGATGGCAATTTTTGCTGGATATTGGTTAACAGGTAAGGAAAAAATATTTAAAGGTTTATTCAATCACTGACAATCCAATAAAAAGTTATTCGTTCAGTTATTGATTATAGTGAATTAACTGTAATTTAATATCTTTTTATAAATTTTTTTTCATTTTAATAATAATATTTAAAAAACACCAATGAGTTAAGAGATGGATTAGAAAGATAAGACCTAGTCTTAGAGCGGAAATTGGCTGAAACAGAAAATGTTTGCTCGGAATTCGTTAAAGTGAGCTTTGTTGTTGGTATTGCGTTATACAGTAAATCTAGGTTTGGCATTCTCTTGCAAATTTTCTTTAAAAGATATCATATTCATAAAACTATATGGTCCTTTCTACAATATGTAAATAGTGTAGAAAATAATGTAGAATTCTCATGCTGCTGCAGGAGAAATTAGTTTCTAATCTGCCCAATTTTGGTGTGTGATGTGATTGTAAATGAATAATATGTAGCCCATGTGTGTTATTTGCTTGCATATGGTTCATTTGTGATAATTTCCTTAGCATCATGAAAGTCTGCAGAAAAAAGGATATCTGAAATTTTCGCTCTGGATACCAGATACGGATACGAGCCCTATTATCCACAGATATCCTTTAAGGATGTATCCGTTTTATAAATCCTAGTAGTGTAGACCAGTGGTTCACAACATGAGGTACATGTACCCCTTGTGGGTACATTGCAAAATTTTTTGGGCTATGCCTTGAGAGCTGAAAAGCTGCTAAATCTAGTAACAACTAGCTATAACTTGGTAACAAAGTCACTAAGTTGGCATTATTATATTATAACTATAGTTTTATCTATCTATATAAGGGGTACGCCAGTTACATACACATTTCCAGGGGGGTACCTGAAGCACAAAAAGTTGAGAACCGCTGGTGTAGACAATGAAATCTATATCCATCAATAAAATAAATCATCACATCAAATAATATATTATTCCAGCTAGAATGGTGGCTGTCAGTGTTTTGAATTTAGTATTCAAAAATGCTAATATTATGGAATTGATATTAATGTCAATTAAGTCTTTATTGGCCCATCAATATGACAGCATTTTTCCATTGAATCATGTAAAAATCATCATCATCATCATCCTCAAGCAGCCATGGGCTACGAAGGTCCAACCAGACCACGCAGTTTAATTCTCCAAGCATATCTGTCCTGAGCTACATCTGCTGCATCCGGCCACTGCACACCAATTCTAACAAGGTCCTGTTTGACATTGTCTGCCCACCGCATCGTAGGTCTCCCCCTCCTTCTGAGGCTTCTAGGAACACTGTTCATAACCCTATTCGCCAATCTATAATTATCCATACGGGCAACATGGCCAAACCAGCGGAGTCTCTCTCTGCACAATATGCTGCTTAAAGGAGGTTGCAGACTCCTTTGCCTAACCTCATCATTAGTTACAAAGTTTAACCACCTAATACCCAAGATACTGCGTAAGCATCTAGAATCAAAAGCATCTAGTTTCCTGTTATCTTGTTTACACAGCGTCCAAGTTTCACTACCATAACTAACCCTAGAAAGAACCAAACTATTATACAGTCTAATTTTAGTCTTTAGGTGTATACGCCTATTTCTCCACAATCTCCATAGATTCTTAAAAGTCCTGGCAGCAATACCTATTCGTCTGTTAATCTCATGCCGCACATCACCAGTATCAGTTACATAGCTCCCAAGGTAATTAAACTGAGACACCTGCTCAAGACTGCAACCATTCAGATTAACTGAATCACAACCTGCCTGACCAATTTTCATCACTTTAGTTTTCTCTCTGTTTATAACCAAACCTACTCTACTACCAGTCTCATCAACAGCTCGAATGAAAGAGTTCATCTCATCGACATCATTTGCCAAAAGGGCTAAATCATCAGAATAATCTAAATCAGAAATTTTCATATCTCCAGCCCATTTAAGGCCAAAATCTTACCCTTGAAGTGAATTTCGCATAACATAATCAACAACCAAGCTAAAGAGAAAAGGAGACAAAATGCACCCTTGTCGAACACCAGAAGTAATGCTAAACCAATTGCTACAAGCCTTACCAACTCTCACACACGACTCAATGTTATTATAGAGAGCTTTCATTATGTTAACTAACTTGTCTGGTATACCATATGATCTCACAATCAACCACAAATTATGACGATCCACAGAGTCGAAAGCCTTTTTGAAATCAACAAAGCTAGCAACCAAAGGTTTCTGAAACTAAACATTTCTCAAGAATCTGCCTAAGTGAAAATATCTGATCCACACATCCCCTACCACTTCTGAATCCACATTGCTCATCACGCAATTGCCTGTCAACCAGATTCTTAATTCTATTAAGCACAATCATGGAAAGAACTTTACCTGGAACAGAGAGTAGGCTGATACCCCTATAGTTATCACAAGAACTGCGATCACCTTTTTTGAAAATAGGGATAATAATTGCTCTGGTAAAATCTTTAGGAACCATGTCTTTATCATAAAAGTTATTCAAAATTTCAGTCATCCAAGTGGTAACCGAAACATTCCCAGCAGCTCTGAGCATTTCTGTAGTAATTTCATCTACTCCTGGGGATTTATGAAGTTTCAGTTTAGAGATATCCAAAATAACTTCAGATTGTGTTATAGGGCCAACATTAAAGCTGCCAATGCACCTATCATCATTACAAACAATGGGAGTAGAACTAACCACATTGTTTAGAACATCAGTGAAATGCTCAGCCCACCTAGCCATGACAGAATCCTCACCTATAACCTTACCTTGTTTATCCTTCAATCCTTGTATGCCTGTCCGTTTTCTACCACATAAAACATTAACTATCTGGTACAACTCTCTGCTGTTGTGCTGCCTAACTGCTTCCTCAGCTTTGTCAGCCAAACCATCAAGCCAAAGATTCTTATCAGTAGCTAACTGATCCTTTACACGTTTATTAAGCTCTCTGTAATCCTTTCTATTAGGACTAGTAGGGTACTGATTAAGGACATTCCTGCAGTTCCTTCTTTCTGAAATAAGCTCAAGTGCCTTATCACTTAAATAATTCTGCCACCTCTGTTCCTTTTTTCCTAAAAGAGTACTGTTAGTTTCGAAAAAAGCCTGTTTAAAATGGCCCCATTCTTCCTTAACTTCAGTATTAAGCAAACCATGACTGTCATAATGACTAAGTAACCTATCACGGTAAGCTTTGGCTATAACTGGATCTTTCAGAGCTTCAGTATTAAAAGTAAATTTTTTAACCCTAGCACAACACTTTTTAAGTTTAAGTTGCAACACACTTTCAACAAGGTAATGGTCCAATCCAATTTCAGCTCCCCTATATGCCCTGGTATTCCTAACAGAACTAGTCCATTTGCTGTTAATTAATATATAATCAATCATATTCCTATGCAGCCCATCAGGTGAAAACCATGTGTATTTATGTATGTCGCCGTGTTTGTAATATGTGTTAGTTATTCTGAAATCATTGAGTTTACTTACCTGTAGGAGACGTTGCCCTTTGCCATTGCAGCTACCAATACCAAAAGGGCCTATCACCCCTCCCCAAAGATCAGAGTCAGTACCAATTTTGGCATTGAAGTCAATTAGAACAAGGGTAATATCTCCTTTCTGGACAGAATTCAAAATATCCTGAAGTTGTCTGTAAAACCTATCCTTCTCATCCTCATCAGCATCCTCAGTGGGGCATAACAGCAGATAACATTCAAGTCTTTAATGCTTGTCTGAAATTTTACTGTAAGAAACCTTTCATTAATGCACTCATATCCTAGAAGAGCATCACTAGCATGTCTGCTGAGCAGCAGACCCACGCCTTGGTGATGCTTTCCATCCTCCCTCCCTGTAAAGAGAAATTTAAAGTTATTTAAGTATCTCACCTTTACCTGTCCATCTGGTCTCTTGCAAGCCTAGAATATCTAGGTTATAGCGCTGGAATTCCTGCATGAGGACATCAAGAGAATAATCTCTATGTAATGTCCTCACGTTCCTGCAGAGAGAAAATGATTAGTAGGATTTTTAAAGGAACTAGGTTTATTGAGATTGGTAGGGCCAACAATATCAAACAGCCCCCTGATCGCAGGCATGGGGCAAAGACCTGTTCCTCCTCCGCTAAAGGCTGAAGTCACCGCTGCTGGTAGGAACTTCAGGCACCACCTTTTCAAGTGGACTTTTTCAAGAGCCACATGGCCTGCCTGAGACACATTACTCCAGTTTAGGCTTGACGATGCCCAACTAGCTAAGTAAGGTTCAGGTACCTGCGATGGCCTCTGATTAGGATTATCCACCAGCTGATATAAGGTATCCCATGCCTCTGTTCATTTAGAGCTGGCAACCCAGAAGCAAACAGAAAACACAGCAGCAGACTCTCCCTCAACAGAGGCCCACCAGTGCAGCAAGTCCAGGATCCATAATCAAGCTCAAATCCATAAACAAGTCCAGTCTAGTAGGTATAAATGGTCAGGACCCTGTGAAGTTGACCACTCCTCAGCAGGGTTGAAAAAAAAAAAAGTGGCCATAGATGACCAGATCAGTAGGCCATACTGAACTGGCAGCCCTCCCCTTCCGTTCCCTTTCAAAAGAGAATATCTGTTTTGAAAGGTACTAACGGCCTGCACCACGAGAAGGCGGGGTCGGACATTAGGTGCTAGACCTGGCCGGTTCTATGCATCATCACTAGGGATTGGTACACAGCTCTCCTTCCAGTTTACGCCTAGCTACCATTTATAGGTAAAAATACTCTGTGAAATTAACTCTCATCTTTCAAATTGACATATTTTTGGTTCAAGAGCAGGCTCTGGAATATGCAATTCAAATGTGAAGTTAACTAACATCTAACAATTATAGCACATTCAATGAAATAATTTGTTTTTGACACAGGCCAAAACTTTGTATTAAAATGTGAACACCAAATCAGATTTTGTTACTTGTGATTAACTAGCAAATTAAATTTTAATTATTTTTTAATTCGATTATCTTTTTAACAATTGTCAAATTATGAATTGCCATGTATGAATGCACACTTAAATTTTTTGTAATAAAAGAATTTAATAAAAAATGTAAAGTTGAAAGAATTTCATTTTAGACATATAGTGATGTATAATTCACCATCTTAAAAACATAACCCTGATATAAAACGTATCATTTTCATTATCTTAACATCATTATGCAATCAGGTATAATAATGGTTCTGAAACTGGTACAATAAATTAATCTAGGTATGTTAAAATAACTTAAAAATTTTCAAATTGATATGGTTTGAATCGGTGACATATTCGGGATTTAGTAGGTCCTGATGTAAAGAATAAGTTTGGGCGCTCCAACAATTTTTTTAGGCCAAATAGAAACATTGCATGTTGGCAATTGAATCATTTGAATTTGGCTTTAAAGCATATTTCAGTTTCGTCAATAAGGTGAATTCGGTTTCCCCAGATTTTGGACATTTCCATCTTGAAGTGAGCGAGCATCATTCATGTTACATTTTTTTTTATCCTACTAAAAATAAACAGCTATTAACCATTCTATTTCGTTTCTCTAATCGTGCAACTTTGTTATATATGCTCGCTTCTCCAGATTTAGTTTTTTGCCCTATGAAGTTTTTCATTGGTTTTTATCTGCTTTTAGCTATAATTTGTTTTGCTATTTGGTTAACAATAACAATGATTCGCCTAATTAATTTTCTGTTGTTGTCTTGCCTATAATTCGTGCCTTGTTAAGAAGTTTTTCATTCATCCATTCCCTTCAATATTTGTGGATTATTTATATTTGCTTTGGCCATATGATTTGTCACAGATTTGTATTTATGAGCCCTTTGATATTATTATGGCTTGGTATCCATTTGATTATTAGGCTGTTTTTTATTTGCAGTAGTTCATTAATTTCTTTTAATGTTTTAGTGACTAATGCTGCGTTTGAGATTGTGTTTATTTTTTTATCGAGACTGGACATGCTATTAAAATAATTTAATTATATTAATTCATCATTTCAGTGTAGATGATTAAGTATTTTGTAATCTACCTTCATTTTTGGATATTTTAATAGCCATTTGTATTGTGGCCAGTTCAGCTTCAATATGAAGATGTGGGAGAATTTAATGTCTTTTTGATTGATATAGCAGAAAATATATGCCACCTGAACATGATGGTGGATCATTTTTTTGCGATCTATCTGTATAAATATAATATTAAATATGTATAATATTAAGTAACCCCCATTATTCGTTAAAACACCTAAAAATGCATCTAGAAAATTTTCTTGGGATGGCTCACATCTTACTGTTGCAATAACACCCAAGGGAATGGGTGGGATTCTAACAGTAGACCAGTAATATAAGTAAACAGCATAATGTTGATGGCAGCATAGTTTAGGATGAGGGTACCAGCAGCATCTGCTTGTCAAATATTTCAGCTTCAATAAGTCTTTAAATATTAAACGAATATTTTATAAAGTCGTGAATTGGGTAAATTTCATTTAGATTGTAATTTTTCCTCTGTTATTTTTGTGTAAAAGCTGCTGCACAATCGTCAAAAGAAAAGCTTTCAAAGTTTGAGAGTCTTGAATATAGTTTTCTATTCACAGAACGTGGAGGTAACCCAGAACGTTTGGTAATATAGTGTATAGCCTCACAATCCATATTCTTTTAAAAGTTAATTTTCGATTATCAAGAGAGTGCTGTGAAAAGAGGGAATAATCGCTCCCTAAGCCATAGATACTTCTAACAAGTTTTTTACTCTTAAGAATTTAAAACCCATAATTTTTTGTTGCTTAAGCAAATTGTAGCATTTAAATGAATTTAACACGAACTCAATACAGTACTCTATCCTTCTCTAACCTTATACTTGCTGCACAATGTCAGTTGAAAAGTTAACGCCTTGGGATGACTGCTGAGGCGTTAGGATATCTTCTTCGTCGAGTTCTTTTCACTTGAGCTAGTTTCTCCTGTTTCCTCCATTTAGCTCGCCTGTTCTGGAACCATACCTTTAAATACACGATATTATAATGCCTATTAATAATAGTGTGGCAATCATCAATAGCCTTGCCATTAAAAAGTGGTCCAAATAATGGTCCCCTACCGACAGGGGAGCTAGAGTCGCATCATAACTTCGTACATGCGCAGTGAAAAGATATTGGCATAGTACCATTTTACGCCAAATTACTCCGCCACAAGTAGTTCTAAATAGGAAAAAAGTAGTTCTACATAAAAAAAAAATATCGCGAAACATTATGGGCATGAAAAAAAGATGCTCTGTAAGCAGCTAAAATGTTTCAATGTTTTTATTAGTTTCTTCCGGAAATTTAAATATTAAGAATTAGCTTACATAATAAAAAATTGTTTAATTGGGGTGGCATCCTCACAAATTCCATTTGTACATGTCTACAACCATTTTCATTTGGTAAATATAAAGTGAATAAACCTTTGATTTATTTAGCATAATTGATCGTTTATAGAAGTTTCAGGGCAGTTGTAAATTTCAGTGTTGCAATGTTTAACGTTATGAAAAGGAGAGAATTATATACTTTGTATTTGCTCGTATTTAACCTCACGTGACATTTAATACAATGTTAAGTACAACTTGCTGAATACTGTGTCGCCGTAAGAAATTCAGCTCGCCGTGACTAAAATATAAAGCGGCAGGGCATGATCGCGTCCGTTGTACTTTTAACGTAGTAAGGTCAAAGAAGGTGTAAGGAGAAGAAGGCTACCTTCGCACAAGCGTAAGTGGCGCCGTTCTGCGGAATTTTACCGAAGCTGAACGTGGCAAATTGATGTGCATGCACAAAAACAACTGTAAGGGGCGATCTACGCAATCATTTTTAGTCCACTACAGCTATGGTTTGTCTTCCTATTGGTATATTTATTGCGATTTAATCAGTGTTTCAACCTGTCTAACACCCATGACTGTTTGGCATAGTGATAGCTGACCCTAAAGTTATTCAATGAGTATTTTATCCCGTTCAGAAGTATATTTTACGATACCTGGAAAAGCCGTTGTATGTTTATTTTGAGTAATTTTGCAGAATTTTTAAAATTAATATGTAAATTAATACATTTAATCATCTTGCGAACATGTAAGTCAATGTATGTTGCAGTTTTGTGTTCCCTGAAGCATATCGACGTATATAGGTGTCTGCAGTTTGTTCTAATAGTAATTTTTTTTTATGGTTGATAAGAGAAGTGCCTGCTGCCATCTATTGACAGTTTATACAAGTAAGAAACTCGATGTGACTTTAATTGAAAATATCCTAAATTCTATAAAATATAATTAAACAAAACATGTTGTCTCGCATTAAGCCATAAATTCCAATATATTATAATATATTAAATATAGTAGAATGTTCAAAATGTTAAAATTTCTATGTTGAGCATAGCTATTACTTGTTTTACAAAATGGGATTTTATTAAAGAAAATAATTTTAACTAATAATCGTGAAAAGAAAATTATGATGGTAAAATTTAAGAAATAAACACTGAACAGAGTCAAAGTGTATGTAAAATTAGTCACGTGGTGTAAGCTATTGAAAACCTTGCTGGGCGGTGGGGAAAATAACGCAAAGAACTGGCTCCTCTCCCTGGCTAGGTGGTTTCACTGCAATACACGAATTTGCCATGTTTAGAGGGCGCTGCAAACGAAAAGTTTACATTACGTCTATGGAAGCTAGCTCTCTTCTCCCTTAGACACTCCTTGGTAAGGTGTGCTTTGCATGCAGCATCTTGAAGTGATAGGAACCGCTAGCCTCACGATTGCAACGAACAGTTTTAAAAGTATTTTTCTCAGTATATAACTTTCTTTTGCACAGAGTAGTTAAGACGAAAATTTTTAACAGTAATATTTAGAATTTTATATTCTACTCAAATATAAATAAATTACTGAGGTTTTGTTTTTACGTTTAAGAACATTCAAGTCTAATATGCATTGTGGGTACGGTAAAACTGTTTTGGTTCGTGTCAACTCCATGACCTACGTTCCAGTACTTAACGGTAATAAAATATTGTGGCATTCAGCACGGCATGGTAACAGCGTTTAACAATCCTTCATCCTTTCCTGGACCACTTTGTAAAAGGGGCCTCAGCCTATTCATCATCTGGTCCAATCGCAAAATTCAATTTTGGGCGCTGTAAGCAACGACAGGCGGGACCAGGACCGTAAAGTGCAGGTTATCCGAGAATTCGGCGATTAGGCTTAATGGCTCGCAGGCCGCCCAGATTCGTTGAAAAAAAAAAAAAAGCAAAGGGAAGCTGCTACGTCGTAAAAAGTGTCAGAGAGTGGTGAGGAGTAGTTAAAATATCGTCCATGATGGAGGGTGAAATGTATAATGCTTTTTGTGGGACATGCTGTGAGTTGGTGTCAATAAAGTAAATTTTAGCGCTTGCGTTGCGTTACACAACGGAACAACTACCTAGGAAATAGGATGGACTGTAGGTATGGGATTGAGATAGTTATAAATTTTTAATGGTGTGGGAGAGGAGGGGTCTGAGGTCCTCAATAGGGGTGAAAATTTGTGCTCTGGGAGGGCGCTTAGATAGAACTTCTATATTCTTTAAATCCTCTTAACTGCCCTTAAAAATTTTAAAATGTGACATTAATTTAATGGGGATGTAAATTGAGGTATATGGGGGTAAGGAGATGGTTGTTAGTCAGTTAAATAAATACCCCCTCAAGCAGCTGCTTGCCACAGAGGTCTGACAGGAGCCTGTCAGTTTATATGCCACAGTAGAAGGTCTGAGACAGCAGAAGGCTGCAAGACAGCAGAAAAACGACACAAACAGTCATGCCTTACCCAGGGCTCGAACCCAGGTCCCGTAGATCAGTAGCCAAGCGCGCTAACCACTCAGCCACGGGACAGCTTTAGCCAGTTAGATTAGCAATAATAATGAAGTGAAATACAGTGAAGTAGACTCGAAGGGGTCAAGTGCAAACTGCATTCCTTGTGAATTAAAGGATATTTGATACCATAATTTTTTTCCCCTTATAGTGAGGGGTAAGGGGATTATGGGGGTCTGTTTATGACCAATTGGTGTATTCAGAGTGGTGATGTGGGGGTTGCGGGTTGACAGGGGTAATAAATATTTGAATTAATTGATAGGTTAGAGCATTTTAATACAGAATAATCATGATAATAATTTGCAGTATTAAAATGATCTAACCTATCGGTTAATTCAAATTTTTATTACTTGAAGTATGGCCGAGTGGTTAGCGCACTTGGCTACTGATCTAAGGGACCTGGATTCGAGCCCCGGGTAAGGCATGGATGTATTTGTCGTTTTTCTGCTGAGGTCCTGCCATCCTCACAGACCTTCTACTATGGCAAAATAAACCGACAGGCTCCTGTCAGACCTCTGTGGCAAGCAGCTGCTTGAGGGGGTATTTATTTTTTTATTTATTTTATATATTTTATGATTTGAAGATGTGACAAATAACATAACGTACTAATATGTGACGTTTGGACTCGACAATTGTAATAGAAGTCCTGGCGTAGATATCCTTGTAAATTGCAAAAGCAATTTAAAACGTTATAATTAGCTAAACAAGAAAGAATAATCATGATACTAATAACTTGCATGCATTCTTTTTAGCCAATTACAACGTTTTAAATTGCATTTGCAATTTTCAAGGATATCTATGCCATAAGACTTCTATTACAATTGGGGAGTCCAAACGTCACATGTTAGAACATATGTTACATCACGTGTCATTCGAAGAGTTTACCAAATAGCCAATCAAAACGATCACTTCAGCGCTCTGATACATAAAGAGGAATGCGGTTTGTTTTGATCGAACGGCCATCAATTTTCTTCGTTTTAAAAAAATATACTTGCTCAAGCGTTCTCTAAGTTTTACTAGTTCAGTTAAAATACTTAGGAATAATGTGCATTTGAATGGTAAAATCATTGTATAAATGCTTCTATGTTTAAAAGTCATTGTAAAGCGAAACGTCCATAGAGGGTAATGTTAACAAGGCAAGAATATCGTTCCCAGCCCCTTTACTGGTATGGGACACTTTTTCTGCCAGATTTTAATAGGCGAATGCCACACTATACTTATAGACACTATAACGATATGGTGGTCTGAATTTTGTTTACAATAAATGGAAAGATTCAAAATCTACATTTTATTATCTGTCGACTTTTGCAGAAAATTTCTAAACACATTGAGTTGTAAATGTGGTTGCCTTAAGAAATCTCTGGTTTATATTTTCAAAAGTTGTTGTTTTCCACATTCTTCTCTTGTTATGATAACCTTAATCTATTTACCTTATTATAAATTTTCGATTTTGATTCCCACCTGCGTCAGAACTGTAGAAAAACACTTCGACCCTAACTTTTATTCTCGTGTGTGCATATGCCATTTCAATTGAGTGAATCATTTATTCTTCTAACCCAGGTGATTCTCAACTAGAGGATCATTACCATTGAATGTATTTCAGGGGGTAAGGAACTGGCGCCACTATTAAGAAAACACCTGACTTGTAATTCTATTACTCACATAGATTGATAAAATTTTTATTCATTTAAAACAGAGGTTGGGGAACGCTGGTTTAAATGGCATATTTTTATTTATCGATGGCTCGAAATATTTTGTGCAAATGGCGGCAATAAAACAATGCAAACTTGTTGTTTTTCTATGATTTTTGTTCATCTGAGTCCAGTATATTCAGTGAGTAGTTGTGAGTTGTTCCTTAGACCACAAAGAGGCTGTCCTCATCTGTGTGTTATCCATTTGGGCTCCTTCCAGTAATTTCAGTGAGACATCATCTTGTTCGGTCTAAGATTTGCCAGAAACTCCATCATTTTTTCATCACCGCCACCTTCATCCAGTTTGGTTGGATGACACTAGCAGGTTGATTATGCTCATTGAGGTTTTGCTTTCGTTCGCCACTTCACAGTGGTTCCATACAAAGATTTCCGACAGTGTTTTTACCGCCAAACTTTGAGCAAAGAGGTGGGCATCCGTAGAGGCCTGTGTGGATAGTTCTATCCACACCCTCATCCGCAAATATTTTTCAGCCTCCACGTATATTGGCTACTTAATAGCCATCCAAGTTTTTAAAATGCTTGAGGTCTGTTAGTTTATTAATGACTAATAATAGAATTGCAAAAATATACTTTGATAAAAAAAAGCTTGTATTTCAGATGGTGCTTCAATTGCTTTGAATGGCTGTACTATTGAGCAAGTGTCACAGCTTGCTGAGAAATAGCAGTTTAATTTTCTTGGGGGCTATTTAACAGATACTGGTGGTGTGCGGCATGAGATAAATAGAAGAATAGGGATTGCCACTGGAACTTTTAAAAATCTATGGAGAGTATGGAGAAATAGGCCTATACACCTAAAGACGAAAATTAGACTATAATAGTTTGGTTCTTTCTAAGGTTAGTTATGGTAACGAAACATAAACCCTTTGTAAGCAGGATAACAAGAAACTTGAAACCTTTGATTCTAGATACTTACGCAGTATCTTGGGCATTAGTTGGTTCGACTTTGTAAGTAATGATGAGGTTAGAAGAATGGAATCATCAACCTCTTTTGCGCAGTATATTGTGCAGAGAGCGACTGCGTTGGTTTGTCCATGCCTTGCTGCAGATTGGCAAAGAGGATTATCAATAATGTTCTTAAGGGTATCAGGAAAAGGGGGAGACCTAGATTAGATAACTAATCATTTATTGGTTGCGCAGAGGCATCTCTTACATGTATAGGATGCGATGGACTGACAATGTCAAACAGGACCTTGCTAGAATTGGCCTAGAGTGGCCAAATGCAGCAGTTGTAGCTCAAAAGAGATATGTCTGGAGAGCAAAATTACACAGTCTGGTTGGACTTCCATAACCCATGGCTGCATGAGGATTTTGTACGTATGTATATATATTTATATATCTTATTTTAAGAATGATTCAGGAGAGAAACCCTCATATTTTAGTTAAAAATTTGCATTATTGATGAAAAACATTTCAACAGAGGGAATAAAATTTAAAAAAAATTTAATTTTTACCTCGTCAGCCAGAAACATAATTGGACATGGCTATCGTTAAAGTTACAAAATGCACAAAATTAATTATGTGCTATAAAAACAAAAGATAAATATTACTACATTCTTTTCAGTTATTAACAGTTATCGTTTCAAACAAAAAAGAAGTTTGCAGAGAACGATTCAAGGTTCAAGGTGTTGTAAAAAGAGAACGAAATAATTAATTACCGAGGCTGCAAAATGTGTAACGTGTTTGAAATACGGTAAAGTCGACTGTTGTACCTGTGATGGCAACATAAGCTTTTGAAAAACGGCACGTTTTCTTATTATTGGCCATAATGGGAGTGCGCCATCCAGTTCTCCATATATATCCATGTCAGAGATAAAACAAACTAACCCAAATCCAAAATTTTTCATGGCTTTCATATTTACTGAGGCCATTAACAGAAATTGGAATTTGTGATCGTGGTAACCTTTGACCTCTAAGGTACTTTTGTTTGTTTTAAACCGTAACTGTGTTAAAATAGTAATACTTTCATATGTCAATATTGTTCCTTTTAAAATGCTAGATTTTGCTATATTTGCTGTTACTTTTGTAGTATTTTTATTAGGTTTAGTATTTTATTTATATCCGGTAAGTTACTGCTTTAAGATGTACTGTATATTAGCTTGTTTAAGAATACGCTGTAATATCTCGATACATATGACATTTTGATTTACTATGTGAAGTACCAACGTCAACGTTATTTGATATAAGAATTTGATTAATTTGAAAAGTCATGATAGGAACGACAGTAAATCTTTATATCATATGCCTCAGGTATGGCTGAAATGAATGAATTTAAATGACAAGATAAACGAGTGCGTGCGATTTGGTGACCTCTGCGCAACCAATAAATGAGTAGTTATCTATCTAATCTTCTTGTTTCTGATTTTAGCTTTTCAAATTCAGTTTGCAAGTATCTCTGATGTCATTTAGGGGCTTTTTGCCTATCTTTCTATCGTTTTCGCTCTTCCTTTGCTCGTTTTGTTTGTGTATTTGTCAAAACAGTTGTTCCATCATACATCAATAAATAGCTTTGTGGAAAAAGTTTCCCCATTATTGGGGAACACTCTGGCATATATCTGGAGAGATGTGGGTTCGGACCCCATTCCGATATGGGAATGGATCCGAACCCCCAACCCTGTGGTTGCTCAAAGGGTGCAATAGGTGATATCTTTCTCCTACAGGATGATAATGCCCTCCTTCACTATTGTCACCTTTTTGATTGCTATCTGGAGAATAGTATTATTAACCATATGGAGTTGCCAGCTCAGTCTCCCAACCTAAATCCAATATAACATGCATGGGATGCTCTCGGAAGATGTGTTGCTCCTCTGAATCCTGCAAGCCTCTGGATCTTTGATGGGCTTTAGAGGAGTAATGAAAATTAGTACCCATAGTGCTGCTGGACAATCTTATCAACAGCATGACACACCACTGCAAGAATTTTTCATTTACCTACTCTTCTACTCTTTAAAAGTTTATATTTGAGGACCCCATTCCGATATGGGAATGGATCCGATGATAGGGAAAATGCAAATTGTATTTTATTAGTAATTATACAACATAAAAAGGATTTGTCTTTTATTTCTTAAATTTAAAAAGTTTCATTTTCCACACCCTTCTAAGAAAGGTGGGTAGATTATTGCTGTCAGTGGAATAGCTCTTGAAGAGCTATGACTGAAATTTCAAATTTATTGCAAAAGTCTAACAGTTTTGCCATTTTCAAATTTAGTGGTCCATCCATCCATTATCAAATATGCATGTGCATGCAAATAATGTAAGTATTCTTGTATAAATTTTGCTATTAGCTTCATACAAAGCAATTTTAATATATCTGTAGCTAGGTTCTTCAATTCAGTACTGATAGCTACATTTGGTGGATTTTTAATTTATTTCAGCACATTTTGATTATACACTACATAAATAAAATTTTGTACAGAATTCTATAACTCTGTTAGTATGATTAATAAGTAGAAAATATCAAATTGTACACTAAATTTAGCCAATTAAATAATCATATGTGAACTTGTCAGATTGTCAAAATTCATCCAAATTTTCCAATATTACCACCAGCTTTTCTCATGATGCAAGCATAAGTTGAAAAATTTCTTTAGTGTATATGTGCAAATTGATTATGCTGGAATATGCATTTAATTTTGTTGACAATCTCAAATTTCTCTCAATACTGATCAAGAAATACATTATGGCATTTTTAGACTAAATGCCGTCCCGTGGCCGAGTTGTTAGCACGCTTGGCTACTGATTTACGGGACCTGGGTTCGAGCCCCGGGTAAGGCATGGATGTTCATGTTGTTTTCTGCTGAGGTCCTGCCATCCTCTCGGATCTTCTACTGTGGCATATAAACTGACAGGCTCCTGTCAGACCTCTGTGGCAAGCAGCTGCTTGAGGGGGTATTTATTTATTTTTTTATTATTTATAAATATTGTGTTTTCATGCCTATACATGGTAAAAGTCTACCAATTACAGCTACTGGTACTGAAGTAAAGAATTTTATTTAAAAATAATTAAAATTGCTTTGAAGGGAAGTGACAGCATAATATATTCAAGGATGCTTGTGTTATTTGCATGTACATGAATACTTAACAATTGATGGACCCCTTAAAAAAATTGAACTACCGAAATATTTGAAAAATGCAAATTATAATATTTCACTAGTACCAATCCAACTAAAAAAGAGTTTTCCAATTATCTCTTTAAAAAAATGGAATTGTGTTTTCCATTCCTCTGGGAATAAGGGAGTAAGTCATTGTTGCCAGTGGAACTGGGTAACCTTCATATTCAACCATCAAAATTTCAAATTTCTAGCATAAATACATCATTTGCAATATTTATTTAAAATTTTGGAATTTTTAAATTTTTCTGCAATTAAAGGGTGTGGTTATAGGTTTTGGGATATTCAGAAAGTGCAAATCATAATATTTCATCAATAACTATCCAACCTAAAAGGAATTTTTTCTTTATCTCTCTATAAATAAATAATTGTTTTTTGAAACAAAAAAAATTGCATTTTCCCACTCACCCTGGGTTTAAGGTGTCAATTCACTGTTGCCAATGGAAACCTCATGATGTTCACATTTCACCATCAAAATTTCAAATTTCTAACTGAAATACATTGTAATATTCATTTGATATTTTAAAAATTTTAATTTTTTCCACCATTAGAGAGAAAGAGCTCAGTTATAGTTTTCAGGAGATTCTAAAAGTGTGAATCATATTTCATCACTTCCTGTCTAACCCAAAAATAATTTTTCATTTAGCTCTAAAAACAAACAAATTATCTGTTAAAACAAAAATGGTTGGTTTTCCCACCCACTCTGGGTCTATGGAGTCAACTCATTGTTGGCAGTGGAAACTTCGTGACCTTCACATTCCATCATGAAAAATTTGAAATTTCTAGCATAAATACATCATTTGCAACATTCAACTTTTTCCACCATTAGAGGATTCAATTATAGCTTTAGAGAGATTTGAAAAGTGCAGATTGTAATATTTCATCAATACATATGCAACACAAAAAGAATTTTTAATTTATCTGTGTAAACAATAAAGTTTGATGTCTACAGACAGACGAAAAAGCAAAACTATTATCTTATTTTCCTTGAAAACGAGGGTCGAGAGTGACTCAGTTGGCAGCACGCCATGCTAATCTGTAGTTCCCAGGTTTGAGTCCCAGCTGGGTAAGCATTGAGATTTATCTACACAAAATTCCCCACCCTGCCCACAGTCAGTGGGGGACACCGATGGGCTTGGAAAGGCCGCCGTCCATCGGATGGGACTTTAAGCCATGGCCCCTTGTGCAGGAGAACCATACCCTGTGCACGTTAAAGAACATGCTGGATGACCTTGACGAGAGGCTACCATCTGTCTCCCAACAGCTGTTCCTGTGGGTCCCCTCCCCCAACCTTCTCTGAGCCTTCGGGGTCCATGTGACCTGGCCATTTAGCCCATGATGTGCAAAAAAGTGCCGCTCAGAGGTAAAACAACCCAACGTTAAAGAAACGCTGGATGGCCTTGACGGGAGGCTACCATCTGTCTCCCAACAGCTGTTCCAGTGGGTCCCCTCCCCCAACCTTCTCTGAGCCTTTGGGGTCTATATGACCTGGCCATTTAGCCCATGGTGTGCAAAAAAGTGCCACTCAGAGATAAAACAGCCAACCAACCAACCTTGTAAACAAGATAAAAATACTGCTATGTCAGATCCAGGATGTTTAATAAATCTAAAACAGCTCTGAACCAAAGAATTGGCCATCACAAAGCTCAGTATGATATGTGAACTGTTGAATCCATAGAAACTTACTAATTATGCTTACTTGTATACATTACATTCTTCCTCTACTTACACTTTCCTGCCTATAAATAAATAAATAAATACCCCCTCAAGCAGCTGCTTGCCCCAGAGGTCTGACAGGAGCCTGTCAGTTTATATGCCACAGTAGAAGATCTGAGAGGATGGCAGGACCTCAGCAGAAAACAACACGAATATCCATGCCTTACCCGGGGCTCGAACCCAGGTCCCGTAAATCAGTAGCCAAGTGCGTATTATTAATAAATTGATTTTTTCCTTGAAGTCTCAAATTTAAATCCCTGCCTAGAATCATCTAATTCAGTTGTACTGTAAACTGGTGACTAATCCACCAAACTAGCTGAAATGATCATTTTACTTAATTGGAACAGCATTCCACTTAATTCCATTCCTTTTTTTCTCTGACAATTCTGTTTCGTTTGATAACTCTCATTGCATAAGACAAAACTGATATACAGTGATAAAAAAAATCCCAAATCCACAAGGAATCAAAAAACGTTTATAAAACAATAAAAAAAAAAACTAAAGTTAACAGAAAACAGCATAAGTTTTGGTTCAGGCTCTGAAAAATACTACTATTTTTATGATATAGAATCACTGAGTAACTTGTATATTATATACTTTTAAAATATTGGTACATTAGTGGCTGATATTTGCTTAAATATTGAAAAAACTCGACTTTCTTGGTATATACTAAATATTAACCACTTTGTAAGTCGATTTAATTTTAGAGGAAAAATTGTCTTGAGCTGGGTGGGATATGAACCCACAACCTGATAACATGTCAGGTGCTCTAAACCACTGAGCTACCGGCTGCCGATCAAGATCTCCTCTAATTGATGATATGAACATTCTCAACCTATAGTACATATTCCATTATGTCACATATAGGTGATGTTTGGGCAATCTTAGCCACAATTCGGCAAATAAATGCCTTACAGATGGAAAGAATATCTTACAAGTATACAATTGATTGAATATTGAATAAACTTGACTTTCTTGGTATATACATACTAAATATTAACTCACTTTGTAAGTTGATTTAATTTTAGAGGAAAAAAATCTAAAATTAAATTGACTTACAAAGTGGTTAATATTTAATGTATACCAAGAAAATCAAGTTTATTCAATATTTAATCAATTGTATACTTGTAAAATATACTTTCCATCTATAAGGCATTTATTTGCCGAATTGTGGCTAATATCGCCCAAACATTGCCTATATGTGACATAATGGAATATGTACTATAGGTTGAGAATGTTCATATCATCAGTTAGAGGAGATCTTGATCGGTGACCGATAGCTCAGTGGTTTAGAGCACCTGACATGTTATCAGGAGGTCGTGGGTTCATATCCCACCCGACTCAAGACAATTTTTCCTCTAAAATTAAATTGACTTACAAAGTGGTTGATATTTGCTCTTATCAAATAGCATTCATTATAATGTAATGAATCTTTAGAATGAGAGTTAGTTACAATGCACGGAATTCACTTCAGGATGGATATAACAAACAAGCAACAGAAATAAATTGTGGAATTGGTTTCACTCATTTTGTTTGACAACTAAAACCTCTAAGGAATAATAATATATTAGCTTAATTCTTAACCTATTGCCATTGCTTGTTTTGTTGATGTTTTTTTTTAAATACTGCCACACTACTAAATTTTCAAGCATTTGTTTAAATGTGATTATGAAACAGCATTTAATGAATTTTATTAACAATATTAAATATTTCCACTTAACCTTTCCATGAAATCTTACGATGAATCACCATGTATTACATTTTATTCCTATTCTCCTATTTTTTATAGGGTTCAAGCCACCAGACAACTGTACCTGGTTGTGATCCTTCAGATCCTAAGTATATTTATCTCCTGTTGTGTGTTTTTTCCTATAAATTAGTAAATATTTTCTGTGTGGAGAAATGTGATTAGTGTGTGAAAATGTGTAGATACATAATTTTGTTTTCACCATATAGAGCTTAGTAAACCTAGAAGTGTTTTATAGGATATCATGGCATACTTATACATGTACATATGCAACTGAAATAATAGCTGGGTTCTTTAATCACTGTACAGATTAAATTTTCATAGTAGTTATTGTTGCAATTCAGTAGGCATCACTTCAATTCACTACTTTCATTCTTCTAAGGATTATCAGATGCCCTGCTGTAGGCAGAATTGATTAATTGAAAAATATATGTTCTCAGCACTGTTTAGGCAAAAGCAAACCACACAACTGTTTTGCATTTTTTTCTGGCTGTAAATGGGTAAAAAGTCATACATTTGAGGTATCATTTAAAGGCCATTTTGCTTTGCTATAGCAAATTCCTATTTCTGACATACACAGGTTCTTCAATGAAGTTGCCACATTGCAATAATGAGAGTCTCTGATTAGATCAAACCTTTGGCATTTGTTTGTGGGTGTGTTTGTTCTACAATAACTATAATGATTGTCTTGATCATTTCTAATTTGGTACAAGATTCTTTATATAAAAATACTACTTCGGTAGTCCACACAGTCATTCATTAGTACTTGACAGACTGCTTAGACATAGTACATTATCATTCTAATTGCAAACATCAATACTATTTTTATTTCCTAAAATCACATAAAATTTAGAAAACATACAACCAAACTGGTTTCTCCATAACATATGGCTTCTTCAATAGTATAGTTAAATGGACTTTTTTTACATTTATTCCTGTGCATATTATATGCAGAGCTGAAGGATGAAAAGCCTGCACTGTATTGATGCATCTTTTTTTTTTTGGTATGTTTGATATTTTTTTTATTAGAAATCCTAATGGAAATGATGGATTCGTAATATCCTCATTAATGCATTAATTTCTTCATTTCAGTTCTTATTTATATAAATTTGTTCTGCCCTTTTAACCTGTTGTATGTATGTGTGGGTGCTATAATTTTAGTACTGTTAAATTGAATCTATTGGCACCAGGTCTGGACTTGGAGAACAGTTACCCATTGCCAGGTACAGAAACGGTCTACTGTCATCTGTCTGCTTGAACTGCTACATCGATCCAATCATTGACATTAGATGATGCTGATGGGCACCCACTTCTGTCCTTATCCAGTATAGTCACACCACCATTTTTTACTGTTTTCTCACATCTTGTACCAACATCAGAGCCATACATAGCTACAAGCTGTTGCTGAGTTACCACCAGTTGGGTCTTCTCTGCCTACAAAAACCAAATTACTGCTCAAATCTCCAGATTCATATATATGTGCAATATCTTCACCATGTTCACTCTAACTCTATGCCTCACAGCATGTGTAAAAGTGATAATTGCTGCCACTTAGTGATGCTATATATAGTGGTGATTTGTAGTGTGATGCTTACAGCATCTGCTGGTGACACAGCCCATATATAAATTGGTTTGGCAGGGAATGAACAGAACCTTACTTTCAGATTTACCCTTGTATCTTGTTAAGCTATCAGTTTTGCATGGAATGGAGGTTGTCTCAATTAGTAACACTGCAGTAATCTTCAGTTCCCATGTTCAAGTCCATCTGTGCCAGCATTACAATTGGTCTCTGCAAATCTGCTCCCTGCCTCCAGTCAGAAAGGATACACCAATGGGCTTGGAAAGGCTACGTCCATCAGATGGGATGTAAAGCTGTGACTCATTGTGCAGGAGAGCCATATCTATTGAATGTTAAAGAGCATTGGTGGTGGTCTTGACAGGAGTCTCCATCTGTTTTGTAACAGTTGTCCAGTGGGTTCCCTTTTCCTAACCTTCTTGAGCCCTTGGAATTCTTATGACCCAACCATTTAGCTCATTGCGTGCAAAAAAAGAAAAGAAAAGAATGCCACTCTAGGTAAAACAACCCAATCTAGTTTTATGTAATATACTGCAAATAGAATGATTTGTGATTTTTAAGATATTAATAGTACTCCCAGATCCTCAGAAATAAGATAAATCAAGTCACATAAGGTATTTAGGTTTGAAATATGTTAATCTCACCTACCCTCTGGGAGCATGTAACATAAACTAGCTAGCTCTGAATGCAGTACAGACATAATAATCAAAGAGTAAAGTATCACAGGAGATTTCCTGTAGACAAGGGACTCATGAAGCATAAATAAATCAGAATAAAATATCACAGGAGATTTCCTGTAGACAAGGGACTCATTTAGTTTTGCCTTGAGTGGGATCCCACTCAAGGCAAAACTAAATGTTTTCAGCTGTTTCAGGAGACATAAATAAATAAAAATAAATTATACCCCTTAAGCAGCTACTTGCCACAGAGGTCTGACAAGGAGACTGTCAGTTTAATATGCCATAGGGAAGATCCATAGGGAAGATCTGTCTGAACGTGAGACCTCAGCAGAAAGTCAACACAAACATCCATGCCTTAACATGGTCTCGAACTCAGGTCCCTTTGATCAGCAGCCAAGTGCACTGATCACTTGGCCCTAGGGCAGCCTACAAACTTATACCCTACCTTTAAGTTTTTACTTACAATTTGGAAAGTGTTTAAGTGGATACATCTACATCCATTGTTGTTTTTTGCATTTACAGTATTGATGATCCATCATTAAACATGAATATCTAAATTTATACATTTTGGTGGCTCCTAGTAGGGATGGAGATTGTTCAGTCAGTAGTGTTCCAGGCTCGTAATATGCAGTTCCCAGGTTCGAGACCCAGATGGGCCAGTGTTGAGATTTATCTCTGTAAAACTCCCCACCCTGCCCTTGGTCAGTAGGGGACACCTATGGGATTGGAAAGGTCGTCATCCATTGGATGGGACATTAAGCCATGACCCTGTGTGTGGGAGAGCCATACCTTTGCATATTAAAGAACACACTGGATGACCTTGACAGGAGACTATCTCCCAGCAGTTGTCCAGTGGGTTTCCTCCCCCCAACCTTCTCTGAGTCCTTGTGCCCTGGCCATTTAGCCCAATGTGTGCATAATAGAATTAAGAATCTGGTTGACAAACAACTGCATGATGAGCAGTGTGGATTCAGAAGTGGTAGGGGATGTGTAGATTAGATTTTTTCACTTAGGTATATTCTTGAGAAATGTTTACTTTCAGAAACCTGTGGTTTTTAGCTTTGTAGATATCAAAAAGGTTTTTGACTCTGTTGATCTTCATAATTTGTAGTTGATCGTGAGATCTTATGGCATACCTGACAAGTTAGTTAACTTAATGCAAGCTCTCTATAATAACTTCGAGTTGTGTGAGATTTGGTAAAGCTTATAGCAATTGGTTTAGCATTGTTTCTGGTGTCGAAAAGAGTGCATTTTCTTTCCTGTCCTCTTTGGTTTGGTTATTGATTATCTTATGTGAAAATCACTGCAAGGGAAAGATTTTGGGTTTAAATAGTCCAGATATATGCAAATTTCTGATTTAGATTATGCTGATGATTTAGCCATTTTAGCAAATGATGTTGATGAGATGAACTCTTTCCTAGAGCTGTTGATGAGACTGGTAGTAGGATAGGTTTGGTGATAAACAGAGAGAAAACTAAAGTGATGACTAACTGATGTTACTAATTCATTAGTAATACCTTTACTTCTAATAGAGCAAATCCTGAAGAAGCATTAGGCAGAATGATATTTTTTGAGACTCCACTTCTGTTTATCAAGCAGGTAAGCTCATTTTACTTGAACATTCCAGGTGGCTGAAACGTGCTCTCCCTTCCCAACTCTCTGGCTTAGTACCATTACTGAATGACAGCACCACCACACAACCTCTGCTTATGACTTTTCATAGTATTTAAGAGCCAAGCAGAGGGATAGAAGCATAATATTTGAAGAGTTAAGAAAGTGAATTCTGAAACCTGTTAACAAACACATTGCAATTTTCTAAATAATTTTTGTGTATGGTTCATTCTTTTTTGCTCATTAATCTGATTTTTTATAACATTATTATACATCAACAAATATAATTGTATTATTAGGTCATTGAATAAAAATGAAATTGATAAATAAGTGTTATATCAGAACAGTTTTTATCATTGTTAGCAGGGTGTCTAAAGAGATTTGTATATAGTGAACCATTAGTGCATGTAATTATCTATTAATATATATAAATCTTATATGTTGTGTTTCCTTAATCTTTTAACTGCTACTGGACAACAGAAGCATGACTTATAAAATTTTCAATACCATTGATGCATCCATTCTCACAGACAAAATTGATATCGTGAAATTTTCAAACAATATTATGAAGTGAGTTTTGAAAATGTTAAAGTATTTAGAACAGAATTATTCATTAACCTAGGAGAAGTTGCGTGTAGTCCACAGAAGAAAATTACCTCTTGATTTCTTTCTTTCCAAGGAGAAATAATATCTTGTTCTCTGTTACCTTGCTAAGATTACCATCTCTAGTGTTTATATTATTAAATAAATAAATAAATACCCCCTCAAGCAGCTGCTTGCCACAGAGGTTTGACAGGAGCCTGTCAGTTTATATGCCATAGTAGAAGATCTGAGAGGATGGCAGGACCTCAGCAGAAAACAACACGAATATCCATGCCTTATCCAGGGCTCGAACCCAGGTCCCTTAGAGTAGTAGTCAAGCACACTAACCACTCGACCACAGGACAGCTTTGTATTATTACTCCAAAGTTTTGCTGTCGTTTAGCCAGAATAGCATTGCATAAGGAGATGAAATATACCTGCTCAAAATACAAGAAATTCTTATGTGGAAAAACACAGAAAATTTCCTCTTGAATAGTAATTGAACAAATTAATTTTCAATTCATTTAATCCAAGTTTTGCATGTTTCCAATTATCTTTGCATCTCTTTTTAGGAACATACTATATTTGCTTTTTACTGTTTGTATATAATAAAATGTTTCTAAATTTCTCTCAAACCATTTTTAACATACTTGATTAATTAAGAGTAATATGAGGTGATTTTTTGGGGTTCAATAGACCTCTCATGACTATTTGCCCAAAAGGACCAAAAGATTCCAAGGTTAATCAAACAACAACAGGACAATATTGCTTTTTTTTTTTCTTCACCATATATGCCAACATAATGGCTGAATCTGCAAGAATTCTTTTTTCAAATCTATCTTCACTGGAATATTCAACTGCCATTTTCCCAGGTTGGCACTACTTCCTCTCCTAAAGATAAATTGCATGATGAGCTCAGAATTATACAACCCCGGATTAAATTGATTTGTTAGCCTGGTACTTCATCCTTTTCAAAAGAAATTATGAATGTGTCATTGATCATTACTGCTATGTTAACTTATTTCCTTACTGTAGCTGCTTTGACAGTTCATGGCTATGCTTTAAACTAATATTTTGAAGTAGTAAAATTTTACCAATGTGTTTTTAAAGCAAACTAAAAAGTTAGAGCATTTAAACCAAAATTATAAAATTAATGTAATTTCATTTTTATTTTGAATGTTGTTTAGTATCTTATTTGTTATGTTTCGTAGGGAAGGTAATTTGACAGATATTTATCAAGCTGGAGGATTGCATCCATTTCTTCAAGAACTTCATGATATACATGGAGCTATAACATCATTTTGGATTGGACCAAAACTTGTTGTCAGTGTTTCAGAACCTAAGTTATTTGAGCAACAGATACATGTCTTTGATAAACCAGGTTAGTTTAAAATTTATTTTAACTTACTAAAGAATAAAAAAATTAAAAAGAAATGTAAAAGGCTGGTAAGGAAAAATGTGTGTGTATGAAAAAAAGTATTTTAAATAAAACAATGCAGACAGAAAAATGAAAACTATATATGGCAGGAAAATAAAATTCAACGTACAAGAAAATATGTGAAGTATTTTTTATTGTTTTTATTATAAAATAGAAACATAGATGCACAAAAAATAATTGTTAGTTCTGTGAATACTAAGTGCTTTTGGCATATCATTAAATATTGATTACATAAAAGTAATCATATAAAAATGTGATAGATTTCTCTGAGGTATTTTAAAAATTCTCATAATAGTTTGATCTTTTAATTGTAAAGAAATTTTGTTCTGGCATCTATAAACTTCCTATCCCAGGTCACTGAGGGAACTACTGTGGGTAGGAGCATAAATTGGTACATTTGTTTTTACCTCTTGTCAGGATGACAAACACTCCTGGTAGCATTAATATGACACTACACTTACATAATTGATATCTATAATTATTGACATAGGTACATTACAAAGGCCTCACAAAAATCTAGAGAACAAAGCTAAAACTCAACCTGAATACCGTACATATATGCTTTTTTCTGTATTAAATATTTGTTTTAGCATAATAAATGTTTGGAAATGCATATACTTATGTTTTATTTATTTTTTTTATTTTAATACTCAATTTTGGTACATCTTATGGTGTGAAAAGTGTTTCTGAAAACAGAACTCCAATTTATAACATTGCATCTATGGGAAATGAGGGGTTGTCTTATGATGGCTTGCTTAACAACTGTTGTTCATGAATTCATGAATCAATTAGTTGATCTGCTGTACTTTTGTATTGGTAACAGTTCATTTTTCAGCCAACATGCACCCAGAATATGTGAGATATGTCAATGTCCTCCAGCCATATAAATTTATGTGGATATACCTTTTATTGGTATCTTTTTTTTTTCACCATTAATTTTAATATAATTTTAATATTCTGTTTTTTCTTGCCTTTTTTTTTAATTATCATCTATGGGATTCTTTTTTTTAATATTTTTTCAGTTTGTGTGCTTAGATGGCAACTAAAATATTATTTTATTTATGATACTTGATTTTTCAGACAATTAAAGGTAGAGGCAACTTTATTGTGTGTATATGTATTTGTTTCTGTTTTAGCAGTATGTAAGGAGATTATTTCTTTCATATGTATATGTCAAACCTTGCACATGCTTCCACAGGAAGCAAAATGTATTAATTAAAGCAGGATATAATGTTTGTTGAAGCTATAATAAATTTATGCATGATAAATTGGTACATAACTGTATATATATATGCTGATTTATATTTTTTTGTTACTCGTCATTTTTACATTGGTTACAGTACTTAAGTATTTGATCATTATATGATATATTTGCTCTGGTCTCATGCATTATAATATGATACTTGAATACCTTACTTTACTGAAGCTCTTGGAAAACATCAGTGATTAATTCAATTCATAGATTGACAGTAAGAGGCTTGTAGGTATTTTTTGGATGAAATAGCACATTTTTGTAACCTCAGATTGCTAATTAAATGATCAGGTGAAGGGTTAGTACTGAGAAGATTTATGTTTGGACCATGACATACATCAGGAACAACTTCTGTTTGTGACCAAGCATTGAGTCATTGAAGTGGTCGAGGGATACAGATTATTAATATATGTAAGTTGGCAAGTTATAAAAAGAGTATAAAAATTAAGTAAGAATGTTAATAAAATTAGATTAAATAAAATAAACAATTTAATGTAAGTTTTAATTAGTAAAATTAAAAGTAAACAAACTAAAAGTTTTTAATTAAACAACTAGATTAATAGCATATTCCTTCTGGTAGTTATGGAATACTTGTTTTCAAATAAAATGAAAGTTTTATTTTTTGACTTTAGCACCCTCTATAATGAGGAACTTTCTTAGTTGAACTTTATGCCTATTTTGTTGGATTATATTTTCCTAACATTGGAAATTCAAACTAATGGATGATTGGGAAAATGCTAATAATAATATTTTATTAGTATCTATACAACACAAAAAAAAATAATTTTCCATTTGTTTCTTGAAATAAAAAACAAGTTGTGTTTACTACTACTCTTGGGATAAAGACCAATTCGCTGCTATCAATGCCCTTTCACCACCACATTCTATTACCAAAATTTCAGCTTTCTAGGATAGATTGTTTTCAGTATGTATTTCAAGTGTGGCAATTTTCCAACCTTTTCTGCCATTAGTGGGTGCTATATTATCTATTAGGAGATTTTGAAAAACAAATTCTAATATTTCATCAATACTTATACAAACTGAAAAAATATTATCTCAAAGAACAAAGAAGTTGAGTGACTGGATGGACAACAGACAGACAACAAAATAAAAATAATTGCTCATTTTTTTTAAGGGTCTAAAAAAATTATGAATGAATTAATGAAAGAACATAGACAGTCATCAATTTAAAGGTTTATTAAAATGAACTTTTAGTGATTTTGAAGTTATTTTTAGTAAATCTAGGAAATGACTGTCATTCAAAAAATTTCTTTGGATAATTAAATAATTAAGTAATTTTTTGCAAGAAAACATAGCAAAGCCAGTATCCATTTCAGTTTTGGGATTTACAGGAATGCCACTGTCAAACATAATTCTCAAAGAAAAGTAACTTTAACAGTTATTGAATCAATGACATATTTGTATTGATATATGTAAATGTAGTATCTCCCATGAACTGCATGAAAAGAATCACCAATTGGAAATTGCTGACATAAATTATGGATTCATGCACATATGTTTAATTTTGGTAATTGTTATTATAATTTTGTAGTATTTTCAAATTAGAGTATTTTTGGGAAAATTTTGTAACCATATGTTTATTCATTTGTTCCAATTTTAGCGGAATTGTTCCTAGCTTATAAACCTCTTGGTGAAAAAAGTATACTCTTTTCTGAGGGTACAGAAGGGAGAAAGAAACAACAAATATTAAACAAAATATATAGTCAGGAAAATTGCAGCAAGTTGCTATCATCACTGTTGAAGGTTAGTTGCTTCATCTATTTTTATCAGTATGCTGCCAAACATGCATTTACAAATTCTGTTTTTTCTGATGGCCTGATTATTTATGCATGTGCTTCAACCAGAAGAATTTTTTTTATATAAAGATTATGTTTTCAAAATATAAACGATTACTTCTTCATATAAACTATCAGGTGCCCTTGCCCACAATTCCCAACAAAACAAATGAGGAACCTTCTTAGTTGAACTTTATGTCTATTTTGTTGGATTATATTTCAGTGTTTAACAAGATTATAATGAACTCAACTCTTAATCTGAAGTGTTATATCTCTCAGACCATCAGAAAATTTTTTAACTATATTTTGGTTAATCAAAAATAATATGAATATTTATCATTTAATTGTGAGCTTATCAGTGAAATATGTTGACCTTATTTGTCTTTTGCCTTGTTGGTATCCCATATCAAAACAAAGAAAAACTGTGTACATGTGAATCTCGTGTGTACCCAATTTGACTGGAATGTTCACAAAAAATTTTGTGAATACTTTGCAAGTGAAAAACTAATGCAGATTTGTGAAAATCTGTTCATACAATGTGAGGATGAGATCAGAACACTTTTTAATATTCAAATGGAGGATAAATGAAAATCACATAAATTATTTCTTTATGATTATAATTTTTGTTTTTTAATTTTTTAAAATCACTTAAAATGTTTTTGAGTAATATAAAAAATAATAATTTAAAGACTTTTTTTTTACATTTTATGTGAAACTAGTACTGATTTCTGAGATCAGTTCTAATTATGTTTAAAGCCATCCTTCAGGTTAAAAGTTAATTACAGTGCTGTACTATAGGGAGAGGAAGAATTATTCTCTGCATTAGGAGAGGTAATCATCATGTGAATATTATTAAGTTAAATAAATAATAATTTTTGTTTCTGTAAAGATTAAAGAACTTTTGAAGCATGCCTAAAAGAAAAAAAAAAGAATCATGTTTTTATTCAGACCATATTTTACTTGCCCATGAAACAATTTTCTCACTCCATTTTCATCCATTGAGATTGTGGGGTCATTCTCACTCTATTTTTTACCTACTATTCATGCCCTACAAGTCTGCCCTATTTTCATTATTTATAACCACACATTAATTATTCAAGAAAAATATCAAAATTTCAACAGGAAACAGTACAAAGTCATTTTTTTCTGCACACAATGCAAATGCTACCTGATTAAGCTGATGTTTACAGCTCACATGTGAGAGTAGGGCTTGATGCAGCTGAATATCATAACCTCAAATTTGAACCATCTGGTACAATATTCTTAAAGTCCTAACCTGCCCATACTCTTCAGTTTATCTGAAATTGGGTTGGGATTTTTCATTAACAAAATTATCATCTGTATCCCCCCAAAGTAACTCAGAGTTGGCAAAATTCGAAGCGACTTCGTAAAATCTAGGTGAGTTGTGAAAATTTGCTATTTTTTTTTTGGAAAATTAAGGGGAGTTGTCAAAATCTAAGGCAGTTTGGAAAATGGAGAGATGGCAAAATTTAGAACAGTTGTCAAAATCTAAGGCAGTTTGGAAAATGGAGAGATGGCAAAATTTAGAACAGTTGGCAAAATTCAAAGCCACTTAGTAAAAACAGGAGAATTGGCAAAACTTAGTAAAATCTTGGGGAGTTGACAAAATTCGGAGTGACTTGGCAAAATCGTGGGGAGTTGGCAAAATTCAGGTGAGATGTAAAAATTAGGATTTTTTTCTGTAAAATTATGACGAGTTGGCAAAATCTAGGGACAATTGGCAAAATTTGGAGTGACTTGGCAAAATCGTGGAGAGTTGACAAAATTCAGGTGAGATGTAAAAATTGCAATTTTTTTCTGTAAAATTATGGCATGTTGGCAAAATCGAGGCAGCTTTGCAATGTCTAGGAGAGTTGGCAAATCTTGGGGGAGTTGGCAAAATTCAGAGTGGCTTTACAAAAATCAGGTGTGATGTAAAATTGGGATTTTTTTCTGTAAAATTGTGGCGAGATGGCAAAATCTAGGGCAGTTGGCAAAATTTGAATCCACTTGGTAAAATGCGGGCGAGTTGTGATAATTGGGATTGGGTTTGTGAAATTCAGGATAGTTGACTAAAATCAAGTAAACTTGGCAAAATCTTGGGGAGTTTGAAAGTTTGAAGTGATTTTAGTCAACTATCCTTAATTTCACAAACCCAATCCCTATTATCACAACTCACCTGTATTTCCCAAGTGGATTCGAATTTTGCCAACTGCCCTTGATTTTGTAAGTTTCCTCAATTTGTCCAACACTCCTTAATTTCACAAAACAAATTCCAATTTTCACAACTCGCCTATATTTTACCAAGTGCATTCGAATTTTGCCAACTACTCTAGGTTTTGCCAACTCGCCGTAATTTTACAGAAAAAATCACACTTTTTACATCTTCCCTGAATTTGCCAAGCCACTTCGAATTTTATCAACTCTCCTTAATTGAACAAGAAAGGCACAATTTTCACAACTCCCCTGTACTTTACCAAGTGGCTTCCAATTTTGCCAACTCCCCTAGATTTTGCCAAGAGTTCTTGGTTTTTCCAACTCTCTTTAATTTCACAAAACCAATCCCAATTTTTACAACTCACCTGTACTTTACCAAGTGGTTTCCAGTTTTGTCAACTTCCCTAGATTTTGCAAAGTTTTCTCGATTTTATAAACTCTCCTTAATTTCACAAAAACAATCCCAATAAATAATAATTCAATCCCAATACATAAAGGGTTTTTCAAAAGGGGCTTTAAGATTTTGAATGCTGATAACTTAAAATGTTTTTTTTTTTTTTTCAGGTGTAATTTCATATACCCTAACTTCAGTCATATACAAGTCTAATTATGGAGTCACTCTCACAAGAACAACGTATTGAAATCGTTAAAACTTATTATGGAAATAGATGTTTAGTAAAAGAAACACATCACAAAATTCATGATTTTTTTGGCGCATTCAATCGTCCTACTGAACAAGTAATTCGAAATTTAGTGAAAAAATTTTAAGAAACTGTATTTGTTCATAATAAGCCATCTTCAGGGAGACCAAAAACTACAAGTTCTCCTGAGAACATTACTGCTGTACATGAAAGTATCGCAAATGATCCATCAACATCAATTCCACGGCGTTCTCAAGAATTAGGCATTGCTCAAACCAGTTTATGGCTAATTTTGCATAAAGATTTGCATTTGTGTGCTTAAAAGATTCAGTTAACGCAGGAACTGAAGGAAATGGACCATTTGCAATGCAGAAATTTTGTAACTTGGATGTTAAAACAAAGGACAACGGATCCTCAGTTTTCGCATAAAATCATCTTCAGCGATGAGGCACATTTCACGTTAAATGGAAGTGTCAATAAACAAAATTGTCGACTTTGGGGGGAAGAAAATCCTCAAATTATTCATGAACAATCACTTCATGTGCAAAAATGTACGGTTTGGTGTGTGGTCTGGAGCAGTCATAAGAGAGATTAATGTCTCAATGATAGAGAATATCTACAAAATTATGTTCATATCGATCGCTGTAAACGTAGCCATGGTGGACATTTAAATGACATCATCTTTCAAGTTTAATTGTAATCGATGAAACTTTATTTTGCAATAAACAAATCAGATATATTACATTTGTTTTCCTCTTTATTACAAAACAACATCCTAAAGTCCGTTTTGGAAAACCCCATATAATAAACCAAGAAGAATTTTTTTATGTGGCCAAACCACTATATGAAACAAATTGTTAATATTTTTATGATGTAATAACAAATCAAATTGTATAAGAAGTGCTATACATTGGTAATGTTTCAGTCTAAATAAATTATTTAAATTTCAGATTAAAAGTTTTACAGAGTAATTTGAATAGATACTTTGGTTAACATTTTTTAGAAGGATATCATGCATTCTTTTTTTTTTTTGGAGATAGGGGGAGGGGGGACTACAACTTTCAAAAAGTGGAAGACACTTGAAATTGATTTGGAATGCTCTTTGGCATCCCAAGCATGTTCTCAATTGTGTCCCAATTGAAATGTCACTTTTGATCCTTTTGACATCAAGTGACAGTTTCAGGGATAGAAGGGAGCAGGGGTGGCTCAGTCGGTAGCGCATCAGGCTCGTAATCCCCAGTTCCTAGGTTCGAGTCCCAGCTGGGTCAGTGTTGAGATTTATCTCTGCAAAACTCCCCGCCCTGCCCGCAGTCAGTAGGGGACACCAATAGGCTTGGAAAGGCTGTCTATCAAATGGGATGTTAAGCCATGGCCCCATGTACAGTAGAGCCACACGCAGTGCACATTAAAGAACATGCTGGATGGCCTTGACGGGAGGCTACCATCTGTCTCCCAACAGCTGTTCCAGTGGGTCCCCTTTCCCCAACCTTCTCTGAGCCTTCATGGTCCTTGTGATCTGGCCATTTAGCCCATGGTGTGCAAAAAAGTGCCACTCAGAGGTAAAATAACCCAACCCAGGGATAGAGAGATGGAACTTTAGTTACACTTTTAGTATTAATTCAACACAATGACAGAACTTCCTCATCAACTTCTTTCAAAGTGGTTGAGCAATATTTGTTTTACAGTCTTTTTCTGAAATTCCTTGTAACTTGCAAAGTAGCATATATACATAACTGTGTTGTATGAAACTGGACTTAGATATTCTCCATTTACATATTTTTTTGTAATTTCATTTTTGTATTTCAGTAAAAAAAACTTTTTAAATTGCTGATTTTCAAATTGAATAGCACAGATATATTCATTTACTTTTGTTAAGTTGCAGTTCGGCTCCTCAGACAGTCACAGCTATTATATATATTTAGACTTAAAAAAGATTAATATGATAAACTGTAAATATATACCGATCAGCCAAAACATTAAAACCCCCATATGTAATATGATGTAGGTCCTCCTCTCATTGTCAAAAGAGCTCTCACCCGATGAGGCATAGATTCAGTGAGATGTTGGTAGGTGTCACTTGATATTTGATACCATGACTGCAACAGAAGATCCTGCAGTTCCTGTAAATTATGTGGTTGGGGTGATGCTGCTTGTACCGTTTCTCCAACTCAAACCACAAATGCTTGATAGGATTCATGTCAGGCGAATTTAGGGCCATGGCAATAAATGGAATTCCTCCTCATGTTCTAGGAACCATTCCTGAACCTTCTTTACAGTGTGACATGGGGCATTATCTTGTTGAAAGATCCCATCTCCTCCAGGGAATACAGTCACCATAAAGGGGTGTACTTGGTCAAACATGGTGTTCAGGTAGGTGACAGCTGTCAGAGTTTGTTCTACAGGGATAATTGGTCCAAGTGTTCCCCAAGAAAATATTGCCCAGACCATCACATTCCCTCCAGCTGTCTGGATCTGTTCCACAGTGCATCCAGGTGAGAAGGCTTCCATGGGTAAAAGTTGCACATGAGCTCATCTGTCCACATGGTGTAGCAGAAAACAGAATTCATCTGACCATGTGACCTTCTTCCAGTCTTCTATGGTCCAATGTTGATGATTATGTGCCCACTGCAAGTATTGACAATGGTGAACGACTGTGAACATAGGCACACGAATGGTTCTATGGAGACCCATATCCAAGAGCTTATGACGAACTGTGTGTTCAGGCACATTGGGCCCTTTACCACAATTGAAATTATGGGTAATGTCAGCCACAGTAGCCCTCCTGTTGCTGAGGACAAGATGATTTAGCCTGCACTGACCTTTGGTATGAATGAGGCGTGACCAGCCTACGCCTTCTCAATGGCTCAAAGTGTCACTTCTTTCAGACCATCTTTGATAGGTACTAACTACTGCATAGCGTGAGCAGCTTACCAGCATCGCTGTTTTAGAGATGCTCTTACCGAGGCATCTTGCCATAATGATCTGGCCTTTGTCGAATCAGATCAATCCTTTGCTTTCCCCATGTTGAGATGATACGAAATACTGCCTGCAAGAGCTCCCACCCACGTATTATATATATATATATATTTCATTCATGACCTTGGCACATGACACTGATTGGCTGCATGCACGCTTCTTTGCATAATGCAGAGGTGGTTTTTAATATATTGGCTGATCAATGTATAAACTAATACATAACAGAAGTGGGGAAACTGTGTCCTTTGCAACATTGAACAAGCAGAGAACACATTTAGAAATAAACTTGTTTGTAGAAATATGCAGCAAGTATAGTATTACTGAATATAATGATGTGTGATGCACTGTGATTTACTAAATATGGGAAGAACTCTAGATTGCTATCTTATAATATTTCTATCTTATCATATTATTTTATTTTACTCATGTTAAATTTTGACAACTAAACTTTTATGATATAATAACCCTATTTAATTATTAGATGTATGCTGTTGTGTGGTACAAAATGAAAATTAAATCACAATTTTTATGTCTCTTTTTAATTACTTGCAGTTGGTGAATTTTCTGAAATTGTACAGTTAAACAAAATTTTGAAATAAATAAAATATTGTAAACAAGTATACATATATTACATATGGTGTAAACAAAAATCTCTTAGTTGCTTTTTATTGATTTCTCTAATCTTTCTGTGATAATCTACATAATCTATAATTGAAGATATAAAATATAAAAAAAAATAATAAATACCCCCTCAATCAGCTGCTTGCCACAGAGGTCTGACAGGAGCCTATCAGTTTATATGCCATAGTAGAAGGTCTGTGAGGATGGCAGGACCTCAGCAGAAAAACAACACACACATTCATGCCTTACCTGGGGCTCAAACCCAGTCCCTTACATCAGTAGCCAAGAATGCTGACCACTTGGCCACACATAGTTATTAAATTATTTACAGTATATTCCAATTTGTTTGATAGGTTACTATACAGATCAAGAGAAAAGGAAACTTGTTTTATGTTTCTAATAGAAGCTAAAATGGGCATGCTAAATATTCCATGAAAATAGAAAAAGTTATTACCAAGTTCTCTTTATTATGTTTCTCTTGATCTGTGTAGTCAATCATCGTTGTCCTCTGTTATCTTTAAAAATTAAAAATGTCAATGAGATTGTTTATTATTATTACTATGAAGTTTTGTTGCATTCTGTATATAAAGTAGTGGATCACATAAGGAAAATGTCTTAAGTGTCATATTCTTATTTTTTACAACTCACCCCCAGTTTTTCTTATCAGTTTTATACTTCTCTAATGTAATAAATGAAAAGCATTTTTAATTTTTGTTTTAGTATGGTAATGAACTATGTCTTAAATGGTCCAGTCTACCTGTGGGCCAGCATATTCCATTATACCAATACATGACAGCGCTTTGCATGAAAGTTGGAACAAATGTTAATTTTGGTAAATATTTTGATGACAATAAAAATATGTTGGACTTTGGACGGAACTTTGAAATTGTAAGTATGCCTTTTAGACTTAGAAACTTTTAATTGAATCTTTATATAAGAGTATGAATGAAATTGTTTTTTCTTTTTGTATGCTACACAGAGAAATCTAGAAGCTGCTCAGAGCTTATACAATCTTTTCCGTACAAGGATATGCCAACTGAGACTAAAAGTTGTGTTCTCTAATCACTATTCCAGTTAAAGCTAAAAACAAGCAAGATATGCCCTATAAAACTGTAACTAGCTTCCTAACCACTATCTTAGTTAAAGCCACTGAATGATCACTGTTAAAATATAGTTAATTTTTCAACACACTGTCTTAAAAGAAAGTGTGAATCAGATTTCTCATTATTAAATTGATGTAGATCTTTATAAATATTTTTGCCAGTTGAGAACTGGTATTCAATTTAAAATAGTTCATATTCATTCTTATAGAGATGTGGGAAAGCTTCTGAATTAGCTTGTTATAGATATAACTTATATATTGTAGGTATACTGTATAACTAAAAGCAAAGGTTCAGTTATATAAAAAAAAATTAAACCGCTTAATTAAATAGTACATTAATATTGTGGCTTGTGAGTTACCTTCATTCAAGAAGTGAACAGATGTTTCTTTCAGTTGAGACAGATTTTCATGGAACTCCAGCACAAGAAGAAGCACCATGTTCATCAAGTTTTATCATCACATTCCTTAAGAAGCATTACAAAAAACGCCACTCCATCCTCTACCATTAGGCAGTCTCTCTCACAAAGATAATATCCTCATACACTCCTTTTTCATTGACAAAAATACTTGTCAAACTTGAGCCAAAGTAGATCCAAACTTTGTTCTTTATCTATTTAGAGATTGGATTAAGAGGATCAGGAATAAAAAATGACAATAAACAATGAAATAAGCTCGACGTATTCCAAATCAACTATTAAATCAGCACTCTAGCGTCAATTTAAATATTAGAGGAAAAATTGTCTTGAGCCGGGTGGGATATGAACCCACGACCTCCTGATAACATGTCAGGTGCTCTAAACCACTGAGCTACTGGCCGCCAATCAAGAGCTCCTCTAATTAGCGCTATGAACATTCCTTTCATGTTTCATATTGGCGCTATTCAGGCAATTTTAGCCACAAACGGCATTTATATTTGCCAATAAATGGAAGCATAGCATATACAACGAGTATGCAGACATGTCTGCATACTCATTGTATATGCATATACAATGAGTATGCAGCATATATGAAAAGCACATATGGAAGCACATATACAACGAGTATGCAGCATATATGGAAAGCACATATGGAAGCACATATACAACGAGTATGCAGCATATATGGAAAGCACATATGGAAGCATATACGAGTATGCAGACATGTCTGCATACTCGTTGTATATGCTTCTATCTATTGGCAAATATAAATGCCATTTGTGGCTAAAATTGGCTGAATAGTGCCAATATGAAACATGAAAGGAATGTTCATAGCGCTAATTAGAGGAGATCTTGATCGGCGGCCGGTAGCTCAGTGGTTTAGAGCACCTGACATGTTATCAGGAGGTCGTGGGTTCATATCCCACCCGGCTCAAGACAATTTTTCCTCTAATATTTAAATTGACGCTAGAGTGCTGATTTAATAAAAAATGACAATGTTCAGGTACAGTATTTGATAAAATTTATACTTTAAGATTTATGTACATTTAATTTACACAAATAAAGTTTATTTATACATGTACATGGTTTATGAAAGTTTGCATTACCTTAGTACAGTGTCTCGCAAACTTTTTTACTCTGCGAATTTTTTTACACCGAATTTTTTACACCGAATCTAATTTTTTTTCCACAGCACACCTAAAAAAGAATAAAAGCAAACTCTATATAATCGTCATTATATTTGCGCTTTGTTGAAGTCATCAGCCTGGTTTTACTTGAAGATTTGCTCTCGTTCTTTAATTTATAACTTGGTGTTTGTTTTAAATATTTGTCCATTCTTTGGCTTGAAATAATCAAAAATTAATACCAAAATTTGGAAAAAGCTTGATAAATACTTACAAGATCCCAGTTGATAAAATCTGAAAGATTTTTATTAAAGCACGTCGATATTAAAGCGTGTCAATAACACAAGTCAAGTCAAAATGAAATCTTTGGAATGTCTAGTGTCAATTTGAAAATCTCTCACAGCACACTTGGAATATCTCGCGGTACACTACTGTGCCGCGGCACACAGTTTGCGAGACACTCCCTTAGTATCTGAAAAAATTTTCAGAACTTTCCAAAAATATCCCCCAACTTATGGGAATTCACATTATATGGTAGTACTAGGAACCTAACCTTTGTGTATTTTGAGACTACTGTATTTTCAAGTTTTTATCTATATAAGCGAAAATGAAGAAATTGTCCTACGTAAAAAGATGTCCTTTGGAGTGAACTTTTTTCAGTCCCCTCAGTTTTCTTGTAATGAGCTTTTACTTATTGGTGAGGTGTTTTAAAAATTCTTGTAAAATTTGAAAATAAAAATGTACTGAAAGACAATTCTGGTAGTGTTTGTATGTAAAGTTATGGTTATTTATTAATGCAGTGTTTCTCAACTTGTACACTTACTCCTAGGAGTGTGTACAAAAAACTCAATAATGCCAGATGTCTTTTTGCTAGAAATAACATTCTTTTGCTTAATGAATGGCTATTTAACTTATTGCATCACAAGATGTCTAATATTATATACATAAGTGGATCAGAAAGTAAGGTTACAAAATCTACATATCACAAAGGAAATCCCGAGGGCATAGGAAAGTGTTAAATATATATTTTGAATTATAGGGCACCCGATTGACAATGCATGGAGTTTAGAGATGCATGAGTGTATAGGACTAGAGATGTGACAGTTCAAAATGGCCATGAGCTTGCAAAGGTGGTATCACAAAAAAGTGCGAGCAGTTATTCATTTTCTGTGGGCAAGGAAAGTTTATGCAGCTTAAATCTGACGACAGCTCATTGAAGTGTATGGGGAAGGTGTGATATCACATCAACATATCACCAAATGGTGTTGGAGGTTTTCAGCAGGCAGGAATACTGTACAAGATGATAGTTGCAGTGGTTATCCCCACCAGCTTCACAATGGAAGTGAATACAGCACGCATAGAGGAAATCATTTGACAGAATCAACATGTCACTTTGCAGTGCATTGCATCCAAGCTGGGATGACTTATGGTGTCATCCAGCATATCAGAGGAATTATGGTACCATAAGATGTGTACAAGGTGAGTTTCATATTCATATTAACAGAAGACAACAAGTGCAACAAATGGTGGTCAGTCTCGCATTGCTGCAACAAAGCGAACCAAATTTCCCTATCAATTGGTGACAGGCAGCAAAATAGGTGTTCACCATTACATGCCAAGTAGTAAGCTTGTATCGATCAAGTAGAACCATCAAATATCACTAACCCAAAAGAAGTTCAAAGTGACACCTTCTGCCAGAAAAGTATTAGCTACAGTCTTTTGGGATGCATGTAGTGTGCTGTTGATGGAATTCATGGAACACAGACACACCATTTCCACTGAATGATACTGTGCCACACTGAAACTCTTACAAGAGGCCAATAAGAGGAAATGTCCTGGTCTCCTTAGACAAGGTGCCGTTCTCATTCAGGACAACACATAGCGAATAGAACTCAGGACTTGCTGCAGCAGTTTTGGTGGGAAGATCATAATTGTCCTGCATAAAGACCCAATCTAGCTCCATGTGATTTCCACCTCTTTCCACACTTGAATTAGGAGGATATCATTTTACATCAGAAGAGGTGCCATGTGCTATCATTGTATGTTTGAATCACCGGGGACAGGACTTTTATGCTGATGGGATGTTAAGCTCATGTAGCAACAAGTGTTTGAATATTTCTAGTGATTATGTTGGAAAATAATATATTTGTTGAGGTTTCACTTTGTATGGTTTGTTGTGTACGTTAAAGATATTGGGAATGACACTCGACCTTGTAACCTTACTTTCTGATCCACCCTCTTATATATATATATTGATTTATATATAATATATAATTTCAAACATGGCATATCAACCCCCTCCCCCCCCAAAAAAAATAGCTAAGAAACTGCTGGATTTGAAAGTACTTTACACTGGATGAGTGAGTAATTGACAGCAAAAGATCGAGAAACACTAACTTAATATATCAACAGCTTCTGTTTGTGTATCATACTATTTAATGTATTTTACATTAAGTTCATATTAAATCCTTTTAACGTATTACTAATATTCTTGAAGAAAAAAAAAAGTTTGACATACACTGTTAAATATATCATATTAATACTCTTATTATAGTTCTGGACAGAATTGGAGGCTAGGGTATCAGGAACTATACCAGAACCAAGTAGTCCACAGGATAAAAGATTTTGTCAAGGTTAGTACTAATACTGTAAAGGTTAAATTTTTATTATGTTTATAATTAAATACACAAAGGATGGAGATAATCTGTAAGCTTTTGGCTTGTGTTGATTTCTCATAAAATATACAAACAGTTACACAAGGACATACTCTCTGGCTTAGTAGTCAGGTTCTCTAACCACTACACCACTTAGAGCTAATTATATATGATCTATATTTGTTTGACTCGGTAGCAACTTTTTTTTTTATTGCATAAAAATTTCCTCACAATATTTGTTCTGCTACAAAATGTGTATTTATAGCTGGCTTAGGATGATTTTATAAGCATAATATATAAATTTCATCTGGGAAATAGTTGGATTATTCTATTGGTAGTGCTGTATTTTTTTATTAATGCCACTTTAAGAAATCCAAGAAATGTTTTTAAAATGTACAAAGGCAAAACTGCATTAATTCTGAACACAAACTGAGATTTGCCATTGGATTTGTATTTGAGAGCATAAAGCAACGTATTATGTATATCTCATTCATGACAACACAGCGAATAGAACCCAGGATTTGCTGTGGCAGTTTTGGTGGGGAGTTCACAGTTGCCCCACATAAAGTTCTAATCTGGCTCCATGTGATTTCCACCTCTTTCCATACTTGAATTGGGAGGACATCATTTCACATCAGAAGAAGAGATGCAATGTGCCATCAATGCATGGTTGAATCACCAGGGACAGGACTTTTATGCTTATGGAATGGATAAGCTCATTACACGTAGCAACAAGTGTTGGAATATATAAATATTATATATATACAATATTTATATATATTATATATATAATATTTATATATTGTATATATAAATATATATAAATAATAATTATCAACAAAAATTTCTGCTGTAATGATGAACTACCAATTTTACCAACAGCTTGGAAACTCCTACTAAAAGATTACCCTAATCCAAATATCCTCATTAACAACAAAAAGTACCGTCAGTTTTCTAATAAGATACAACAATAAAAACTTGTTATCATGCATATCATCTGATACTGCATCTCACATATACACATCTCAATAATAATATCTCTTGCATCAACGTTTTTTCAAATATACCTTCTCAAAACATAATTTAATACGGAAACCACCACCATTTTGCTGAAGAAGAACATATTGTATGTTTCGAAATCTAGATCCTTCTACTATGTTATATGATGTACTTCAAAAATTCCTTGTTAATACTGTGCATGATTCTACAACGATGTAATTCTGCGATGTTCTTGATTATTACCATCAAGTTCATCAATCAAGAAGCCACTTTTTATTTCCATTCATTTGAACTGTAAGTGTGAATACTACTTCATTAAACCGAACTTTATTGACTTGTCTTCAGCCTATCTCACCTGTGCACTTCTACTGACAAGAAACTTTCACAACATACATCAGTCTTTACCAGTGTTTTTAAGGTGTTATTATTCTTGTATTATACATTTCACACACAGACTTTTGAACTATTGAAGTATTATATAGTGAAATCCTGATTTAAGATTTATAAACTAATTAATTTATAAACTAAACTAATTAATTTTAATTTATAAACTAATTAATTAATGATTTAAGATTTATAACCTAATATAATAGGTTTCATTTCTTGTGGGTTTTAGGTTTTAGGTTTCATTTTAGGTTTCATTTCTTGTGGGTTTAACGAAAGGTATATATATATATGAGTAATGCATTGTTTTCCTTCATTCAGGGCTTCTTGCTTTCTTTTTTTTTGCTGAGCTTCAGTTTAGTATTGATGAGAAATTTCTTCAAGCCATTTCTTAATTGTAAAATTTCCAAGGCAACTGGAACTTGTAAAGTGTGCAAAGTTTTGGAGAACTTTGATATGCTGGGGAGCATACAGTACTGGTCAGTTTTGCTAGCACAATATATGATACTTCAACTTTTTGAAAATAGAAATATCCAATTAAGACATTTTAATACGTATATTCATAAAATTTATATTTTATTGGTGTTAAATAATATTTACCATTTTAATTTATGAAGAATTTCTATCTATAGTTTATTAAGCAGGGCTTTGGAGCCAGTGTCTTGGAGCTTGGCTCCTGCTCCATGTAATCTCTCTCTTCTCTGATTACAGTCAAATTATAAAGTTATAAAGCTTACACTAATTATTTTTCATTTTAATGTAATTCATGTTTCTTAACAGTTTTAGTTATATTTGTAATATTGAATGTAATCCAGATTTCTGAATTAAATCTTATCATTGTTTACTTTTTGCCTCATCATTTACAACAATCACAACAGAAATTTGAAATCAGATCAAGATTACCTGCAAATTATCCTTTGCAATTGTAAAAAGCCAAGAATAGGAAAGGTTCAAAATTCTTGATTCCATGTGTAGGATGAGGATAGCCTCCAAAAAGATAATTTTTCACTCAAAATCTGAAGTCATAAATGAACTTCAGAGCTGAAAACAACTGTTGAATACTGGCTTGTGAAGCAGGCAAACTTGATACAGCTAACAGTTCGTTATGGAATTCATAAAAATACAACAGCTAATTACAAAATATACAGCTAACAATTTGTTATGGAATTCATAAAATTACCACTTACTGAGTATAGCAAAATATATAACTAAAATGCAATACTTGTATCTTAATTCATCTATAATATGATACATGAGAGAATACACCTTCTCAAAGTGAACTGTATCACTTACTTTGCACCAAACTGAAGTAGCACTTGCTATTTTTACAGTTAAATTCTATAAATGCCACAACTTATGATCTATGTGACATTCAAAGTTGCATTTGGAATATAAATTATGATATTTAAAGACATCTTCATTTATAGACATCTGTTACAGTTAACAAGAAATAAAACAAATCACAATATCAAAGCTTGTAGAATTGGAATATTTAAGCTATCCATTAATAAAAATTCAATTGTGCACCACACAAATCTTAAATTTGCTGGAATATGCAATAAAGTGTCATGTTTTCATCGTATGCATTTTGTCTCTAATACAATCCATTTAAATTCTCAAATATATACAGAGCTACCAACTAATCAATTTTTTTCAAATTTTATCTGAATTTTGGTTTTTAGTTTTTTTTCTTTCTTTTAAGAAAATTTCCAAAATTTTTTAGTACATTTGCCTTTTACCAAAAGTAAATACTAATAAAAGGAAAGAATTGTTTCTATTTAAGCTCTTTTATTGCACTAAGGGTATGACTTTGATCTCATTTTGTAATTTATATTTGAATTTGACTGTGGGCTCTCCTCACCCTACCAGTGTGGTCCTGTCGAGGTGATCAATCATCATCTATCAGTGTGACCAATCAGAGGGATTCTGTTTCCAATTCCTTTTAATCATTTCCAGAGAGACACTGGACAAAGGTTGTACCTAAATTCTTTTATTGAGTTAAAGGCTATAGATGATATCTAAATGGGTGTAAACACAACTGTGAAAAAAATAACCTGTGGACAGTTAATTGCAAATCAGATTACTCCTTCATGCCAAACTTTCAAGGCAAGGTTTGCCAGGGTGGGGATGGCTCAGTCTGTAATGCATCAAGCTCATAATCTGCACATCTGGGTTTGAGCCCCTCCAAGGCCAGCATTGAGATTTATCTCTGCCCTTTCCTTAGTCAGTGGGACACTGATGGGCTTGGAAAGACCACTGTCTATTGGATGGGACATTAAGCCATGACTCCACGTGTGGTAGAGACGTGTTTTGTATATGTTAAAGAACATGCTGGATGGCCTTGACAGGGGGCTCTCCTAGCAAATGTCCAGTTGGTCCCCATCCTCCAACCTTCTCTGAGCCTTCCAGGTCCTTGTGATTTGGCCATTTAGCCCATTGTGTGAAAAAAGTGCTGCTCAGAGGTAAAACAACACACCTAGGCTTTGCTTTGGGGGTCAGGGAGGTCATGCTCACAGATCAAAGAACTTCTCTAATCTATGCATAAAGCTGTTTTATTCAGTTTTGTCTGTGGGTCACACTTTGCATTGCTGTGGGAATGATACTTATGCATGTCTATCATTGAATGGGTGGCTTAGTTGAAGTTATGAAGATTATTTGCACTTTTATTACCAATTAATTACTGGATAACCAGGTAGTTGATTATCTTTTAACTGAAAAACTGGTTAGCAAAAAACTCTTTAATTGGTAGCCCTAAGGATATTTAGGGTCTCTAAACATCTACCAAAATACTTCCTAATATTGTTGAGCTTTTTTAGATAAGAAATAAGTCACTAAAATTAAAATGTGCTCTTTTATTTTGACTTTATCATTAACAAAATAATATGTTTAAATAATCTTTAAATTTGTTTTCATGTAAATATACTGTGGCAAGATATTTGTACAATTCTGTAATAGCACACTAACAATGATGATCTAACTGTGTAGAGCAGGAGTGGGCAACCCATGCCTATTGTAATTTTTGTAGCTCTTATTATATTTGTATGTAATATACTTATTAAGTTGCGCCATTCAAAATTGATGCAACTTGGATTATCTGACCAAAAATATAGAAAAACATCTCTCAGTATATTTTTAAATGTGATTCTTTAAAGATTAAATTTTTTTTGTTAATATTATTACTCATTAAAAGTACATTTTTTGCTTTTTTAATGAAGATATCTTTTGATTACTTGATAATATAGTTTTTTTTCCCCCTAATTCATTACTTATTAAAAATGTATGTTTTTGTTTCTGAATGAGAATTTTTTTCGTGTGGTTCTTTATAGGTATTTTTAATGACTCTTTTTTAAGTTTGAGTTGCCCAGCCAAGATGTAGAGTGAGCAAGTTTAAATTCAATTAACCCCTGGCAGCACTTTTTACTGACCAAGAGATTCACTGGCTGGATTTCAGAGTTTAGAGCAAGAAGAATAAACAAAGCTGACTTTTGAATGACAAAGATGATGTCATAAGTCATTTTAAATACAAGATTTTCCAAATATTGGAATTACATATTAAATGGATTATGTGCTATCTATAATTCTAATTCCATGGTCTCAATTTAATTGTTCACATTTATATTTGAAAAGTTATTGATGCAACTTGGAATGAGACATCACTGGAAACAATAAATCCTTAATTAATCTATTAATAATTCCTCAATATAAATTACTTATTCATTTAAAAAAAGTTTTTAGGTAATTGAAAAAAAAAATAAATTCCATGTCTTTTAGGACACCACCTGTAGTTCAGTATAGAAACCCATGTAGGCTGTTATTTATATCATATTCTTCAGCCTTACTATAAAAAATTAAGTCCACGTTCTGCAATAAGCAATAATACTTATATTTATATTTCAGCTATAGAAAACCTTCAGAAGCATATTAGTGAAGCAGTAGAGCAAAGTAAAAAAAATGAGACTAGTTCTTCTTGTATCCTTTTTGATTCCCTTTTGAAGGATGATTTATCCCAACAGTTGATGATTGATAATGCTCTTACAATCCTAGTAAAGCACCATTCTGTAGCCAGTGGTAAGTAAATTCTGATATTTTTGTTGATGACAAATTTCTTTTAATTTACCTAACCCCCTCCCCATGTATTTTTAGAGGCAATAAATGTTAAAAAATTTTGAGTAGGCAGTGATTAAACAATATTGATTTTTCACATGAATGAAAAAATTATTTTTGCCCCATTATTGTTAGATTAGAAATAATAATCATATGAGAATATCTTGTGACAGCTACATGAAAAAAAGCTTTATTGTCAAAAGTTAATAGGATTGATATATGGCCTTATAATTGTAAGCTAATTGAGACAGTTATTAAAATTGATTGGTTTGTCTATACTTTTTGAGGGTTTCATGTACTGATTGCAAGTAGCATTTTTAGTCAAATATTTCATCATAGTTACAAAATTATCATGAGTGATGTACTGTACCTCCTTTAATTATACATTAAACCAGTTAGTATGCCACTAATGCTTGAAAGAGCAAAATATTAACTAAAGCTCCAAGATAGCTAGCAAGATTCATGTTTTATATGAAATGTACTACTTTGATAAGAAAACATGTTTTGGATAAGCTTCAGCTTGGGCAATTAATCACAATCAACTAGATAGATACTACTAATAAGTTAGTAGTCAGTCAACTATAAAATGTCGAGGTTTAACAAGTGGTAGTGTAGCTTAATTAGATGAGATAGATGTATGGGGAACCAAATAAAATAGTACCTAACTACAATAACTTGCTCATTTGATTGGTTGGTTCAGAGTTTTATGGCATGGTAGCAAATAAAGCTAACCTGTTGACATTTGTACTACTGTACATACACACACTTGTATATTTATTTAGACCATGTTATGCAGCACACCACTTTATAAATTCATCATATCTTAATAGATTCATATAGTCTGGCTGTCAATATTGCATCTTTAGAAATGATTTAATTTAATCTTCCCATGGCCGAGTGGTTAGTGCTCTTGGCTACTGATCTAAGGGACCTGGGTTCGAGCCTCGGGTAAGGCATGGATGTATGTGTCGTTTTTCTGCTGAGGTCCTGCCATCCTCTCAGACCTTCTACTATGGCATATAAACTGACAGGCTCCTGTCAGGCCTCTGGCAAGCAGCTGCTTGAGGGGGTATTTATTTATTTTTTATTTAGCAGGAATTAACTGCTAGCGATGCACAGATTGACTAGCAGTGCTGCTGCGATAGAATTGTGACACAGTAACCAGAATGTGTTTACTGTCTCTAAACTTTTCAAGATTAGCTCAGTGCTGAATAGTCTGCATTTTCACATATCCCTGCTGCCTTTGGACCCACATGCAAGATCTAGAGTTTTTTCCCCTCAAACAACTTTTTCAAGATGAAATATCTTTTTCTCTCTGCAAGTTTGTAGATGCCCATAGGGTCTCTACCATCGAAATACCCAAGCCCACATATTTAGAATTTTATCCTTCACTATGAAGGTTTCTAAATCTATAACACTGCACACATGATTCATAATACTTGCAGGTTACTAATATCTTACCAGTGCATTCCAGAGAAGATTCTATAGCATTAGATGTAAAGCCCTCACAGCATTAGAATACTATAATGATCACAAGAATTTTTTGCAATAGTCAAGATTATTTCATAGAGTGATGGGAGTTTTCACAATCTCCATATAATCATCATAAATCATATCAGAAAGATTGTCCAATAAAGCAAAGTCATAACATAATACCTTGCTTGAAGAGTGGAAAGGTGATGGATCACTGTGTCAAAGAATGGTCCCATGCAGACAGCCAATCATTGATTTCCATGGTAATTTTCACAGTCATCTAAAGCTTGCAGTTAAATGTTTTGCCCCTGACTAGATGTTCTTATATTCTGCTGATCTTGTATGCATATGCTCCCCATTAGTAAAAATGGTAAAGGGATCAAATGTCCATGCATGATAGAAAGAATTCAGATATCAATCAATTGTAATTGACTAGTTGAGGAGCCCTTTAAATTATAAATTCTCTTTATGAAAAACTTGTAAAATTCATTTGTGTAAGCATAAGAATAATGCAATAAAATCTTTTTACAGTTCTTACATGGGCTTTGTATTTCCTTGCAACACATAAGAATGTACAAGAGAAAATCCATGAAGAAATTCAGAATACTTTGGGATCAAACTCATTATCTGTTGATAGTTTTGAAAAACTACAGTGAGTGACAGTAATGTATTTTTTTTAACGTTTTTTAAAATAAATTCCATTTATGTAAGCACATGATAGATCCTTTAATGAAATTAGAAACATTACCATAATAATCATTTGAAATATAGACTAAATATAATATGTTTTTGATCAGTATGAAGCAAATTTATTAATTCAAAAAACTTACAGATACAGTCAGTTCACCTATAACATGATAGATGAGTTCCTGGAGATCATTGCATTATAGAAATAATGGTCCCCCCCCCCCCCCCCCCCCAGAAAAAAAACCTCAACCTAGCTGGTATATTTTCACTACACCTCCTGGATTAATAATATAGTTTATTAAATTGATTTTTAGATAGTGTCAATATGTGTAAGATGTTTTAAAATTTATTTCTGAAATAACTGTTATTCAAAAAACAGATTTTTAATGCCATATTTATTTTGTGTCATTTAAATAAAACTATGGAACTTTTTACTTTGAGTTTCTGAACTATTGAACAAAGCATAAAAATCAAGCTGATATTACACAGTGAGCATTATTGCATTTTTTTTCAGTTATGATGAAAATTATTTAAACATAACAGTTGGATTAGGTTATTGGTTAAGAGATTATTAAACTAGTGCTATTGTTTGATTTTGCTAACAGACAAAAAATTATGAAAGACAAATTAAAGACAAATTTAAATAGTCTAGGTCATTCCTTCACTTGTTTGGATAACCTGATAGTAAGCTGAATCTTAAACTGAATTGTAGTGCCGTATTTTTAGCTTTAATATACTAATATGTAAATCTTTTAAGACACACTATGTGCATCAAACATACTTTGCTCCTTAGGGCAATTTGGGTTTCCTATGATATTATTATGTACGAATTTTATCCAAAGTATTACAGCAATTATTTCAAAAATACTTGTATTACAGCAGTTATTTCTTATATGCAATCGTGTTACAACCAGTTCACATACTAAAAACACATTGTAGCTGAACTGATGTATTAGAATAATGATTCAGAAATTTTAAGGCAACATTTGTCATGTATGATATTATGCCAGTAAGAATTGAGATTCAGAATTCAGTGACTTTTTAAATTAACATTTAAAAGAAAAATGCAATTGAAGATAAGATTTCAATTAAATCTATCTAGTTTTTCATTATTTGCTTTAATACCTACTTTTTGTGATCCTCTTTTTTGTTTATAGTTTTTATTTATAATGTTAGCATGGGGATTGCTGTTTCAAGCATTCTCAAATATGGTATAGATAACATTAATAACTAAAATAATACCTTTATTCAATAGACAATATGCAGTTTTAATTGATATGTCTTGCTCTTTAAGTGATTAAATTTTTTAATTGATTTGCTAAGTTTGATTTTATTAATTGCTTAATTTGCTAATAAATATTTTCATATTTACTAATGCATTTTTATAGCTGTAAGTTCTAAGTTGAATAGATAATTACTATTTTTTAATTATTATGTAGGTATCTTAAACAAGTAATAAATGAAACTCTTCGAATTTCAATGGTAGAATCTTGGACAGCACGATGTCAGGACATAGATGTGGAGATTAGTGGTCATATTATTAAAAAAAAGGTATATTTCATTAGATTTTTGTTACTCTTTGATGTGAAAAAAAAACCACCTTATGTCAAGTAGATATATTAAAATGAATATAGAAATAAATAAATATTCAGTAGCAGAAATAATAATTAGATAAAGATATTAATTATACAGTCATTTTCAGGTTATGTGAACACTATATCTGACAGAGAGTCATCCCAAGGCTGTGCATACAGGTCTACTTCAGCATCTAGAAAGCATTTTTCTCATACTAGTTTTTTTTTAATTCATATGAAAAGGGCAACAAATATTACAATGCGAATAAAATAATGCAAAATATATATAAGCAATTGGAAGATTTAATCTAGCTTTTATTATTTCAGCATAAGCTTCATCATTTGGAATTCTGCAGAATTATTTCCTTTGGTGACTGTAGTCTCAATCCATAGGTAGTAATGTCAAGCTTGAACATATAAGCTCAACAGACAAAAAAATTAGTCATCTCCCGCTGTAAAGAGGGTTATGTCTGTTTGACAGCAACAGAGGGTGCACCAGTAATAAACGCATCCTACAAATAGCTGTGCCATGTGCTACGGGGTTCATACAGTGACAAGAAGTGGTTGTGTGCCACTTGTGTGCTAGTCACTCTGTGAAACATGGGTCACGCCAAAGATGTGAATGACTGGCAAAAAGGTGTTATTGCCTTTGGCTGAACCAAAGGGCATAATGTACAAGAAGTTGCTGCCTTTGTAGGTGTGTCGAAATGTACTGTCCAAAGTACATCGCAGTCCACCGCTAATCATCGCCAGAACTGTGGCAGAAATATTGTGCTCACCAATAGGGACTGCTGCAGTGTATCACACACTGTTAGGGCACACAGCTTTGCAATGAGGCAGGAATTGCTCCAGTCAGTCAATGCAGGCCTAAAACAAGCTGTTTCGAATGAACACTCCGAAGTGAACTGCATGCCATGAATATCTGAAGCAGAGTACCATGGAAGAGAACCATGTTAACAGCTCTGCATAAGGCTGCACGGCTACAGTGGGCATGGTGCCACAAAGACTGGACTATTTACTCTTGGAAGTGTGTGATCTGTTTGGATGAGTCACGTTTTTGCTTCTACTCAAATGATGCAAGGCAACGGGTGCATTGTAAACCGCATGAAGCCTTCCATGCTGACTGTGTGCAAGGTTCTGTTCAAGCTGGAGGAGGTTCTGTGATGTTCGGGGGGTGTTTCATTTCAATGGGACCTTTGGTTGCGGTGACGTCACACTTGAACCAGAAGGGCTATATGGAGCTACTGGAGGATCACATGTTGCCTTTTGTGCAGCATCTCCATAGTGAACAGCAGAAGGATACCCCAGTCTTCCAAGATGACAATTGTCATATGCACATGGCTCAAAGTTGTCAGATTGGCACAACAAGCATTCTGAAGCTTTCGAACATCTCGACTGGCCTTTCCAAATTCTCGGATTTGAATCCCATAGAAAATTTGTGGGACTATTTGGGGGCAACGAGTGAAGCCCCATCCAAGCCATCTGGCCAATGTAGATGAACTGTGGCATTTGCTGCTGGAAGAGTGGTTGAATACTGATGTGCACTACATCTGCACAATGACCAGACTGGATTTCATCTGTTCTTCGGTCGCACGGAGGCGTTACACACTATTAGATGACATTCAGCCAGGGGTGACTAAATTTTTGTCTGGTGAGCTTATATATATATGCATTTGAATTGCTGAAGTGGTTAATAAGAAATAGGCTTGCAATACCCAGTTTATCCACTTGCACCAATATATTATAGTACAATATTCCTACACCAAGTTATGTTTTTCTCTAACTATCCTAATAGACTTTCTTCTAGAAATCATTTATGTGTCCCACTACAAAAGTACAGGAAAAGATGCTAAACCACTCGTAACAATTCATGTGACGTATAACTTCAAACAATAACAGACTGATAAGGAACTTATCAGGAAATGAATGTGTTTAACACTTTCAATAAACACCCAAGTTAAGTAAAATCAGTTAATGGAAAGTGTAAGGAAATGTATCTGAAACTGGCTTTATATAGATTTTGTACAACTAATATATTCCCAGATTTTGATTTCTTATTTTACTGTATAAGTGGCCGAGTGGTTAGCGCGCTTGGCTACTGATCTAAGGGACCTGGGTTCGAGCCCGAGATAAGGCATGGTCGTATTGTTTTCTGCTGAGGTCCTGCCATCCTCTCAGATCTTCTACTTTGGCATATAAACTGACAGGCTCCTGTCAGACCTCTGTGGCAAGCAGCTGCTTGAGGGGGTATTTTTTTTTTATAACTTACAAGTGTTAAAAATCCATTTTATTATTAACTCTTAAAGCACTGTTTTGCAACTGGGGTTCCATGAGCAGTCTTAGTGGGTTCCACAAAAAGTTTCTTTTTTGAAGGGGGTGTGTGTGTGTGGGGGGGGGGGGGGTGTCACTGAAATAGGAAAGGATAAAATGATATTCTATATTAAATAAATTACTTTTTTTTTTAATCTATTTTTAGTGTTAGATATATAACGGTGGATCTAAAATAAAATTATACAAAGATACCTGTTTTGCATTTCAAAGCAGATGGACAAGTTCGAGGTTTTGTATAAGAGAACAAGATTTTGAAGGATGGTTGGGGGTGGATCCCCCTCCCACTGGTACATTTTTGTTTCCAACATTGATTACACAGTGCTGATTGATTTCATGTGCAAATATACCTCACTGACTTCAATCCACAACTGTCAGTGGCAATGGTGTATGTGGCTCAATAGTTATATGTGCTATTTTGTGAGCATGAACCATGTGATGTGCCACCAAGGATCAACAGGTTTTGGGAAGGGTATCTCATTGACCTTTCTGATGTCTGGTACACAGAGTCACAAATTATAAAGATGCGCAAAGCCAGAGGATGTTTTACATGTAGACAGCTGATGTTTTGAAAATATTAATGGAAATAATATTTAAAAAAAGTTTGACTTATTGATATTTTAACTCTTTAATGTCCAAGACCTCACCCCCCACCTCCACTCCACCCCCCCCCCCCCAAAAAAAAAAAAGTGTAGAGCTGTAAGGGCAAAAGAATAGCATTATTTAAACTGATCTGTTTCAAAATTCAGCCATTTTGCATTTGGGGCTGTTATGGGTGTTAAAGGGTTTAGTTTGATTTGCCCTAAAAATGTTTAGTTTGCCCATTCTTAAATATCTGCAAAAATACAAATGAATACAGTGTTTCTGATGAAATGTTGTTTTTATAAGATTAAAAGATTGAAGGATATTTATCTCTATTTTTAGACTCCAGTGATACATGCTTTAGGAGTTGCCATGCAGTCAAGTGATTCTTGGAGCCAACCAACAGTGTAAGTAAAAAGCACATAAACAGAAGTAGTTAGTGCAAATATATTTAGAATTATTTTTCATGATGGAACTAGGTGATTGCATCATTGTACATAAAATGTGCTACCTATAGTCATGTTCTGTTCAGAGTACTGCATATATAGTCACTAATATAAGGTATATTATCTTAAAATATTTTTTTGCTAGCTTAAACTACTCTGTCCTTGGTAAGAAAGGGGAAAGGCTGCTATTCATTGGATGAAATATTAATCAGTGGCACCTTGTGCAGGAGAGCCATACCATGTGCACATAAAGAACATGCAAACATGCTGGATGGCTTTGACAGGAGGTTAACATCTGTCTCCTAACACTTGTCCAGTGGATTCCCTTCCCTTAGTCTTTGTTACCTAGCCATTTAGCCCATTATGTGCAAAAAAGTGCTGCTCAGAGGTAAAACAACAACAACAACCTGTTTTCACTGGCTTAAGAATGAATATCAAAACAATACACGCATTTCTTTTCCTGCATAAATTGAATTCTTGAAGCTTCTTCTTGACCACAACATCTGTAGAGTATTGCTAATTTGCAACATCCGAATTGTATAGCTAAGATTAAAGTCTTAGCAATAACCTGTTAGTATCTAATAATATTATTGTTTCTCCACTACCACTAGTGCACTGACTAGGTTGCCATTGTTATGTCAAGTTTATGTTGGAGTAGTTTATCATGCAAAATTATATTAGTGTTTCAAATTCAGTACATGGTTGAAATTTTTTGGTAAAATTTACTTCATATAACTTTTAATAACTTCAATAACAGCCCAAAATAAAGTTGTTGGTAGAAGTGCTCATGTGACTTAAAAAAAAATATTGTGTATTGTCATTGTTATTTAGGGTTATCTGAAATTTAATTTTTAAGTCAATTTATATTTTTCATTATTAGGAGTGTTTTAAGAAACAAATTTTACAGATATGTAAGTGGATCAGAAAGTAAGGTTACAAAGTCTATATATCACAAAGGAAATCCTGAGGACATAGGAGAGTGTTAAATATATATTATAGTGCACCCAATTGACACACATTGAGGTTTACAGATGCATGCATGTATAGGAGCGGAGATGTGGCAGTTCAAAATGGTTACGAGGTTGCAAAGGTAGCCTCTTAAAAAGTCCAAGTAATTTATTTTCTTTGGGTGAGGAGGGTTTGTAAATCTGAAATCCACTGATAGGTTGTTGAAGTGTATGGGGAAGGTGTGGTGTCATATCAATATATCACCCAATGGTGGAGATTTTTGGCAGTCAAGTATACTGTATGAGATGACAGTAGCAGTGGGCATCCCAGCAGCTCCCCATCTGAAGAGAATGCAGCACACATTGAGGAAATCATTCAGCAAGTTTGATGTGCCACTTTGCAGTGCATTGCACCTGAGCTGGATCTGACGTGTGGTGTCTTCCAGCATATCATTGTGAGGAGTTATGGTACCATAAAGTGTGTAAGTCCCATATCCATTAATGGAGAACAACAAGGCACAACGAATGGCAGCCAGTCTCACATTGCTGCAACATTATGCAAGAGAGGGAATCAACTTTCTTCATCAAGTGGTGACAGGCGATGAAATAGGTGTCCACCAATCAACATCAAGCAGTAAGCATGTGTCGATGGAGTGGAAACAACAAACATCACCAACATGAAAGAAGTTCAAAGTGACACCTTCCACCAGAAAAGTGTTGGCTGCAGTCTTTAGGTAAGCATGTGGTGGGCTTTTGGTGGAATTTGCAGAACACAAACACACCATTACCACTGAACAATACTGTGACATACTGAAATGCTTATGAGAGACCATAGGAAGAAACACCCTGGTCTCCTTGGCTAAGGAGTGGCTAAGGAGACCAGGTTATTATTGTTTCTTATTCACGATAATGCCCACCCACACACAGCAAACAGAACTTGAGACTTGCTGCAGCAGTTTCAGTGGGGAGTTCACTGTTGTCTTGTATACAGTCCCAATCTGGCTCCACATGATTTCCACCTCTTTCCACATTTGAAAGATCACTTAGGAGGGCATCGTTTCACATCAGAAGAAGTGGTGCAACATGCTGTCTTGCTGTCACTGGATGATTGAATCACCAGGGACAGGACTTTTATGCTGACAGAGTGAATAACTTATTACACATAGCGACAAGTGGTTGAATATTTGTGGTGAGTATGTTGAAAGAAGTGTATTAGTTGAGATTTCCCTTTGTATGGTTGTGTACATTAAAGATATTGGGTATGACAAATCAATCTTGTAACCTTACTTTCTGATCCACCCATATATTTCACTCTTTTGGGGGGAAAGTTATATTTAGTAAATCAAATTTTGTCCTTTGAATGTTGTAGTTTTACTTTTGGTTTAATTCCATCTTCAGTTTTGCTTGTATGATTAGTTTGAAAGAAATTGTAATATTTGGTGCAATTTCAGGGATATATATCTCCAATTAAACATTTAAACATATGAAGAAATTGCACACACAATACATTGAATAGTTATAGTCACAAAACATTAAAACAATCTTTCAAAAGGAAATCTGATACTTTTCATCTTAGTAAGAAAATTATGTAATGTGATTTAATTATGAATAATACTTTGCAACAGAGAAGCATAGGATAATAATGTTGGTCACAGACCTGTAGAGTTGCAGATTTAATTATTCGAATAAATTTTATTCTTTAATTATTATTTTTTTTTTGGTTACCAAATTCTCAAGTGTATGTTAAGAGTAACAATTTTTTTAAATTGAAATTGGTAATAATTTACAGGCAGTAGAAGGATAGGTGTTGAAACAAAAGTTTACAACGCAGAATTTTCTGCAGTTGTATTTAATATTGGGTAACTTTTTAATGTGTAACAAATACAGAAATAATTTTTTTTTTGGGAAAACCTGTAGGATATAGGTTTTCCATGTGAAAAAGAAAAAAAGATCTTGCATGTCCTGGCTGAGTGGTTAGTGTGCTTGGCTACTGATCAAAGGGACCTGGTTTCAAGCCCTGGGTAAAACATGTATGTTTATGTTGTCTTTCTGCTGAGGTCCCGCAATCCTCACAGACCTTCTACTAGGGGGTATAAACTGAACAGGCTCTTGCTAGATCTCTGTGGCAAGCAGCTACTTGAGTTTTTTTAAGTAGTTTTTGTCATAAATTTTAGTTTTGCAGGAAATTATTAGAAACAACCATAATGATAGTAAAGGCTTGCTCTAATTGGAAAGACCTCTGGTAGATGGGTAGACTTAGTGATGTTGGTTTTCAAAAAGAAGTTCTGATATTTTGAATTGATATTATCTCCTTTATATTTTGCAGACAAAACTTAAAAAGGATTCATTGTAATTTTATTTGGTGCTTAGATATCTCGTGCACTTTTCCCAGTAAAATTTGAAATATATTAGGTATGGCCAAACTTTTGAAGCTACTGCAATGAAAACAAGTAAAATAAAAAGTCAGATTTAATCCAGAGGTGAGGCAGAAATCATTTAAATAAATTTTTATAAATTTAGAAAACTTCTGAACTGTAGAAAATGTAACATAATACACTTGGTGTGATTTAAAGGTTATTCAAACAAGTTCAACTTTAGTTAAAAAGTTTATTGAAATATGTAAGTATTTTAAATGTAATAGTATGCACTTCTTTTAAAGTAAGAAAAAAATAAGATGCTAGAATCATCCAGGGCACTATTCTGCAAGTCATAAAAAAGATTCGGTTACAAATACAATTTATATTGCATTCTAATGTAATAAATTTTGAAATTTAACCCTTGCCCTCCCTTTGGAACATAAGGAGGTATGATATTTATTCATAGAGTAAATTTACATAACTGAAAAAAAGAGGACTAGAAGTTATTTAAAAGCAAAATATTGGGCTGCAGTCTAAAAAAGTTGCAGACCATTGTTCTAGAGCAGTGATTCCCAACCTTTTCTGGACCATCGCCCCCTTTAGAAGAGAACAAAAATTTCAACGTCCCCCTAGTCCATAATAGTTAATTTTATATGAATTAAAATATTGTTGCATATTATCTGTACCTAATTTATCTGTTTATTTATCTATTAAAAATCATAATACTGCCCCCATAAAAGGCTCCAGCGCCCACTGGGGGGCGGTATCGCCCCCGTTGGGAATCTATGTTCTAGAGTATAGCATAGTATTTTGGAGTAGGAAATGTTATAACTTCATGAATTTAAAATATTTTTCTAAACAAAAAATATGCATCTCTTCAAATTAGCATTGTCTTATTTCAAAAAAAAAAAAAAAAATCCCTACTACATTTAAAATAAAAAAAGTAAACATAAATTTATTTTTATCTTTAATTCAGTAAACTAACTTTATTTGTAATAAAGCAAGTGTGAAAAACTACCCATCCATCTCCCAGACTCAAACTTGGGGTCTCCTGGTTATGTGCCAGTTGCTTTCCCAGTTGAGCTAAGGTGAGGTCAAATGACTGTCACTGTAGTGAGATTATATTCCTTCCTACTATGTATGGTTATTATTATCACTTTTGGTGAAAATCCAAATTAAAAAAAAATTCTATCATCCCTGTAACTTTAAAAATTTTCTGTCAACCATGATTTTTAAACAATCGTCAATTTTATCAAAATTTAGTGAATGCAGCGAGCATATTCTTTTTATTATGCCCTTATAATGCTTTCTTTCTTATGGTAACCTATAAACGTTTAATGATAAATTAATAATTTGTAATAAAAGTAGATTAATAAAATGAAGTTGAAATATGATTTTAGTGTAATTATTACTTTTTATTATTAATAAGAGAGTTTTGTAATAGTAAAGATTAATATGCTAATTTTGCCAAGCTCAAAGAATAGGCATATATCCTACTGTTATCCATTCTAACTGAAACAGAGATTACATTGCATTTTCAGTCTGTTACCAGAAATCAAAGTTTTAGTTATGATTTGAGTAACAGAATTCTGATGAATTCATGGCCAAGTGGTTAGCACGTATGGCTACTGATCTAAGGGACCTGGGTTCGAGCCCCGGGTAAGGCATGGTTGTGTGTGTTATTTTTCTGCTGAGGACCTGCCATCCTCTCAGACCTTCTACTATGGCATATAAACTGACAGGCTCCTGTCAGACCTCTGTGACAAGCAGCTGCTTGAGGGGGTATTTATTTTTATTATTTTTATTTATATTTTTTGTTTGATCATTTATGGTTTCAATTTATTCCATTTCCTTCTTAGCTCCCAACATCTTGTTCCATTTGCAAATTGACCATGTATAAGCTTAATATAGATATGTTTAAATCTTGAAGCAACTTTAATGCATATTGCATTTTGATTCTTTGGAGAGATGTTGCTTACATGCTGATGAGCATTACTAGCACAACAAAAGAAATTATAATTAAAAAAAAAAATAGAAATTCCCATTTGAATTTATAAATATATATCTTAATGGAGCTTTTAAATAGTCTAGAGATCAGACGTTTACTGATTTAAATTATGCTGATGATTTAGCCCTTTTAGCAAATGATGTTGATGAGATGAACTCTTATTAGAGCTGTTGGTGAGACTAGTAATAGAGTAGGTTTGGTGGTAAACAGAGAGAAAACCAAAGTGATGAAAGTTGATTAGGCAAGCTGTGCTTCAGTTAATCTGAATGGTTGCACTCTTGAGCAATTATCTTGGGAGCGATGTAACAGATACTGGTGATGTGTGGCATGAGATTAATGAATGAATAAGGATTGCTGCTGGGACTTTTAAGAAACTGTGGAGTGTGTGGAAAAATAGGCTTGCTGTAATAAGTCCTGATATCCTATCCTGATACCTAAAGACTAAACTTAGACTATATAATACTTTAGTTCTCTTCAGTTATGGTAGTGAAACTTGGATATTTTTTAAACAAGATAACAGGAAACTAGATGCTTTTGATTCTAGATGCTTATGCAGTATCTAGAGCATTAGGTGGTTCAACTTTATAAGTAATGATGAGGTTATGCAAAGGAGTCAGCAGCCTCCTTTAAGCAGCATATTGTGCAGAGAGAGATTCTATTGGTTTGGCCATGCTGCCCGTATGGATAATTATAGTGAATAGGGTTATGAGCAGTGTGCCTAAAACCCTCAGAAAGGGGGAGACCTAGGATGCAGTGGGCAGACGCCAAGACCTTGTTAGAATTGGTGTACATCACCATATACACCAGTTCTAACAGATGTAGATGTAGCTCAGGAGAGATGTGTTTGGAGAACTAAATTGCATAGTCTGGTTGGACCTCCATAGCCCATGGCTGCTTAAGCAGTGAATGGTTGTCTGGTTGGAAGCATAGTCTGGTTGGACCTCCATAGCCCATGGCTGATTAGGATGATATCTTTTAAAGATACATAAACTCAAAATGAATCTTACCTTTTCAGTTTGGTGGAATTTCTAATAGTCTAGGTTTACAGTTAGTTTTTATGTATTATATACATAATAATTTTATGTAACAATCTGGTTTTAGGAATGTAAATTTTTCTGCAGAAAAATTAGGGGAAAGTTTTTAACTTGGAAATTTTCAGCTCAACATCAGTATTATTTGAACCATGTATGTGAGAATATATATTAGATAAAGAATACATACCCTGTTGATTTTTTTTAAATTTAATAGCCTTGATAAGAGGTTGCCATCTTTTTCTAATGTTTTGAACCATAGATACTTGTTACGTGGTCATTTTATCCTTTGTGATGTGAAAAAGTGCAGCTTAGAAGTGAAATCACCTAGCCTAATAAATGAAATTTCCTGTATGGGAAAATCATTTTGATACTTTGGCTGTTTAAATTATTTATAGGTTACATTTTATTATATGCATATTAATATAAGCTAAATGTTACTATTAAAGTGCAAAGAGGTTTAAAAAAGGTCTAAGTAAATAGGATAAAATATATAATGTCATTGTTAGTTGAACGATTTTAGGGTATTGCAAACCGTTTTTTGCATTTTTGGTATTTAGCAAACAACATCTCTTTAATTGATCCATTCTTTTATAAATCATCATTTGTATGAGAAAATTTGGACAAGCTACAAAGTTTATGGATTTCCTTTATGCTGGAGAGTGTTACTTTTTTAAATTCTGTTGAGTTAGCTGATGACCAGAGAAGCTCTTTTAGAGTGACCAAATCACCTTAAAAAGAAACTCTAAAGTTGTGTCCTTTTCAATGAAAACAAAAAAGTATATTCTAAAATGAATATGTTTGATTCGATGCTTTTTCAGAAAGCACATGGTAAAGCATATTTATGAAATACATTAAGTAATTATCACTTTTAAGTCGATTCAAATATTTAGAGGAAGAATTATCTTGAGCTGGATGGGATACAAATCCACAACCTCCTGATAGCATGTTAGGTGCTCTGGACCACTGAGTTACCAGTCGCTGATCAAGATCTCCTCTAATTGATAATATGAACATTTCTACCTACAGTACATGTTCCATTATATCATATGTAGGCGCTGTTCAGGCAATCTAGCCACAAGCGACAGATAAATGTTATATAGATGGAAAGTATATATCTTACAAGCATACAGTTGATTAAATATTGAATAAACTCTACTTTTTTGGTATACACTAAATAATTACCACTTTTAAGTTGATTCAAATTTTAGAGGAAAAATTTCTTGAGCTGGGTGGGATACGAACCCACGACCTCCTGATAACATAATGGAATATGTACTCTAGGTAGAAATGTTCATATCATCAATTAGAGGAGATCTTTATTGGTGGCCTGTAACTCAGTATCCATTCTTATGAACTCATAACAGTGCCTGCCCCTATGCAGCACATGCGACTCCTAGAGTTGTTTCATTGGAAATGTCTTGACTGTTCCCCTGCAGAATGCTAGTAATCAGAACAAAGGCCCAAAAAAAAACTTAGATATACATATGTATTATCCATATTTTTCAAGAAATTTGTTAAAAATTACTAAAACAATGGAAAAGTTTATATCAGAATAGCATCAGCATTTCTGTTTATTCTGACCAAAACTAGGTCTCCTCTCCCTCTTATCTTTTTCTACATCTGGCCTAGCTCTATATTAAATGTGCTTAGCATCCTGCACCTGTTTGGACCATTACAGAAGCACTTTGAGAGAAACATCTGATATGATGAAAAGCTGATGTGACAGCTTGCTGCATATATAAGCCATGATTTCTTAATCACAGTAATTGAAGAGCTAGTGTAAATATTTGTCTTTCTGCCCGTAATGTGGAGAAATAATGCTATCTCTGGTATTTATTGTTGATGTATGTTCCAATGTAATAATATGAATGCAATGTAAATAAATACCCCCTCAAGCAGCTGCTTGCCAAAGAGGTCTGACAGGAGCCTATCAGTTTGTATGCCATAGTAGGTCTGAGAGGATGGCGGGACCTCAGCAGAAAAACATTGCAAACGTCCATGCCTTACCGGGGCTCGAACCCAGGTCCCTTAGATCAGTAGCTAAGCATGCTAACCACTCGTCACCCTCAGATATTATGAACAGCCGTCATATTTAAAAGTTTTAACTGTGATATAATATCTGAGGATGAATGCAATACACCCTCAGATATTATGAATAGCTTTCACATTTAAAAGTTTTAACTATGATATGAATTAATCCACACCTCCTATGTATGTTTTCATAAATAAATTATTCTTTTAAACTAGCTCTAAAATTTAAGTGCATATTTTTAATTATAGATTTGATCCAAGTCGTTTCAATGAAGTAAACTATGAATCTGTACCTGAATTAGCATTCCAACCATTTGGTTTTGCTGGGAAACGTAAGTGCCCTGGCAGTTATCTTGCTTGTTTGGAGATATCTGTGGTTCTTATATCACTTTGCCAGCAGTTTGAACTTCATTTGGTGGAAGGACAAGTAGTTAGCCCCTGTTACAAGTTGGTAACAAGACCAGAAGAAGAAGTTTGGATAAGTGTGACAAAACGAAAATAACTAGAAGATATTTCACGGCGATGCTGTTATTGCGTGACTTTATCAAATTTTTTGTAAAATCTATCTTATACAACTATAACTTTACGCTTCTAATTGATGTGTGATACGAGTGAGAGCTAGTTGTATTAAACATATATTGCAGAAACATTTGCCTTGAAGCAATAACAGAGTATTGCATACTCCGTTATATACTACTATATATGGTTTTTTACTTAAAGGGAGGAATTGTAAAAATAAAATATGTTAAAAAAAAGTTTTAATTCACTCAGTGTTTAAAAATGTTTCGTCTAACGAAATTATTTTTGAATAGCATCATTGAAATTTCAAAATATTCATAGCATAAAATGTAATGGAAAATAAAAAAAAATTGTTATTTTTACCGTTTTTTTCATTTATAACATTAGCCTTTTCTAATTTTGCAAGGCATACTTAGAAATAAACCTCTGCCAATTTTGAAGTTTTACTATCAACTAGGGCAGGTTCTGGGGGGGGGGGGGGGCAACTTCTTTTAGAATGCTAGTAAGGGTAATGGAAAAAATATAGTGGACCCCCGATATAACGCGCATGTCGGGCGGGAAACAACACCCGCGTTATACCGAGCGGCGCGGTGGCGACACAATAAATTTCACACTGTAAGCTTTTCTTTTACTCATCATGCATACAATAATTAAATTATTCAAAATACATGGAGGAACTCAATACATACACAATTACTCAATACGCAGTAACAATAAAATGCGATACTCACTAACACCGCACGGACCTGTATAAACATGTTTGAACTTATCGCGAACGTCGCCCGCGCTATAACCGAGTGCGCGGTATAGCGAGCAGCGCTGTAACGAAGGTCCACTGTACTATGAAATGTGTATTTCATACATTCTTTAAATACATCTAAAATGGAGAGGAAAATGTTCCAATGGAAAGTCATTCTCATGCCCCCTTTATTTGTTTCAGATCCGGGCTTGTTATCAACTAGCTGTAAAGCTACTTTTTACTAACGACTTAAAATACATAGGCTGCTCATAATGGCTTTCATTGCGAGAAAAATTGAAGAGCTCGGCAGCCATTTTCATTTAGGTATGCAAAGCGATATCTAACGTTGATAAGAAACCCTTACATTGGCAGAGTATCTGAAAGCTAAGGAGCCATGGTTCTAGTCGTTACAACGTTTAGTGATTATTTTAAATATTTACAACTTCACACATGATTTTAATTAATTACATTGCAAGACACTTTCACATTTAAAGAATAGGCTATAAACAGAAAATTCAACATTTTTATAATTTAAATCTTTGTTCATTTATTTAAAAAAATTGCTTCAAAAAAATCGTGGAAAAATAATCACAAATCTTTTAATTTAGACACATCCACCAGAGAATTATACCACAAATTTTTTCAAAGACGATTGAGAAAAAAAAAGCCCATTTAGCTTTCTTCGTCGGAAACTACCGCTGATAAATTCCTAAATGTTAATTTATGTTAATTAGGGGTTACATTAAACCAGTGTCTCGCAAACTTTTTACTCTGCGGCACACTGAATTTAAATTTTTTTTCCGCGGCACACCTAAAAAAGAATAAAAGCAAACTCTATATAATCATCATTATATTTGCGCTTTGTTGAAGTCATCAGCCTGGTTTTACTTGAAGATTTGTTCTCGTTCTTTAATTCATAACTCGGTGTTTGTTTTAAATATTTGTCCATTCTATGGCTTGAAATAATCAAAAATTAACTTGAAATAATCAAAAATTAATGCCAAAATTTGGAAAAAGCTTGATAAATACAAGATCCCAGTTGATAAAATCTGAAAGATTTTTATTAAAGCACGTCGATAACACAAGTCAAGTCAAAATGAAATCTTTGGAATATCTAGTGTCAAATTTTGAAAATCTCTCGCGGCACACAGTTTGCGAGACACTGCATTAAACTATGGGAGAGATGAATTTTGTTATTGAACTGATTAAACGCACAGCCATATTTTCATTTTATATTGAATATTCAAATATATTTCGAATTTTCAATTTTGCATTTTAAATTCGAAAGATCTATTAATGTGGTATGTTTATTAATGACACTGAAGCATTCCGGTTTGAAATGTACAGAACAAATATTTGTTTTTTTAACGGCTTCCATTTTTTTGTTTACTGCAGGTATCTGTAATCTAAAAAATCGATCAACAATAATATTGTTTTAAAATAGAGATCTATTGATTCTCGTGTGTTCAAGGAAATTTTTATTGCTTTTTTTTTACTTATTAAACGTAATTCCACTTTTTTTTTTTATATCTATTGGATCATTAAATTGCACAGCAACAATTAGACAATGGCTCAGAATCTAAAGTGTTTCTAACCTAAAACTAGAATAAGATATTGAAGTAAAAGGAACATGTTATCCCATGGAACTCAAACGCGACTGCTAACGAGTTATCCTAAAGTGTCACGGATGTCGAGTTTGCCGAAATCAAGTAGAAGTGGCGCTGAAAGCAGCGGTATGAGCAGTCTCTGTATTCTAATTGTTTTTCACTAGCTCAATGACGCATTCCTAAAGAATTTGATTGGAAGTAGTAGTTCTAGCTTGGCCAACAATGATGGACTACAGGCCTGCCTAAATACGTAAAAACATTGCTTTAAGTGTAGGATCACAAAATATAAAATCTCGCTAAATGGTCCACAAACTAACTCCAACACAAAACTGTCTTCAGTCGTTTTGATGTTAAAGTAGCTGGGATTCATCTTAAAAATTGTGCTTTAGAAATTGGAAATGTTAAAAGGATTGCTATTTATATTCGGGACAAGGGTACCTCAGTCATGTTACCCCCACCCCGAATCGATACGAGCTGAGTGCTCCAGGCTCATAATCTGCAGTTCCCAGGTTCGTCTCAGCCGGGCCAGCATTGACAAAACTTCCCACTTTCAACGGTCAATAGGGGAGACCAATGGGCTTGAAAAGGCCGTCATCCATTGGATGGGACGTTAAACCATGGCTCTGTGTATGGGAGAGCTATACCCTATGCATGTTAAAGAACATGGTGACGGGAGATTTCCGTCTTTCAACTGTTCCAGTTGGTCCCCTCCCCCAACCTTCTCCGAACCTTTGGGGTCCTTGTGGCCAGCCATTTAGCCCGTTGTGTGCAAAAAAAAATTCCATTCAGAGATAAAACAACCAAACAACTATATTCCGAAGTCGAAGAGCAATCTATACAGATAACATGGTTCGTCAACTAGTGTTATGCAGTGTTTGCTCGCCCTTTTTTTTTTGCATAAGGGTGCGCGATTTGGGCAGACCGATAATCTTATCATAGTTGGCCAAGCTCATAGTTACATTCCTCATAATTAGCTCCCAGAGATAGGGTGATATGACTGCTAGAGAAAATATAGTGGCACAGCGCCACCAGTCTGAAGCTAAAGTAAGTTCATTAATACTCACCCTTTACATGTCCGCCAGCATGTAAAGTATAGGCAATCATGTAACAAGCACCTTTTCTTAGTATTGTGTTTACATGCCTTAATAAAAGGAGTTTCTATTTTCGTTAAATTGTAGTATCATATAAAATATTTACTTTCAAAATAGTCTGAAATAACGCGATCTTTTAACTGATATTTTTTCTTTTATTAAATACAATATTTTTATAGGCTATTAAAGGTTCAACTAACATGACTGATTGGATTTTATCCTAAGAACGAAAACTTAAAGTAATTTTAAAAATAAAACAATTACTTGGGCTTAGTGCGTTAATGCCCATACTTAACATTAGGGCGGACATATAAAGGGTGTGCAAAACGTCGTTCAAATTGCTTCAACTTTTGGAACCGGTTACGCACTCTACCTCGTTGGTGGAAACAAGCAGAATAATGAATTTATGACAAATTTATATTAAAAATTTATTGTTTTTTTATATATTTATTTGTAAAGTGCCGAATTCTTATTTAATATGAATCCGTTGGTTCCATTATAAAAAGGCCAAAAAATAAAAGGTTACAGAGGGAATGAATCAGTGGAATCTACAGCAAGTTATTGGAAAAATCGAGCAAAAGGGTATCTGCAGAACTTGAGCTCATGTGCAGATCCGAGGTATGTAGTCTGCTTTTTAAAAACTTACTAGTAAGGGAACTATGTCAACATAGTTGAAGGCTTATTAATATAAACGAAAAGAAAGTTACCAAGAATGATTCAACTAGTTGCGTGTCGTATCTATGTATGGTAAAGATATGAGCAGAAAATTTTTTAGAGATTTGGTTAAGCAATTTGAATTAAACCACCGTAACTGACCGTAGTTCATTTTCAAATATTTCAATGCGTATTTACATAAATTTTAAACTTCCTGAATTATCATGTTTCTCTAAACTCTTTCGAAACTTTTCAATGCATATATTTGAATGCAGTGCAATATAGTGAGTATCCATTTAATGTTAATTTTTTTCTTTAAACCCCGAAATTAAATGAAACAAACTTATCGAATGATATACAGTATAATACTGTCATTATATTACAACGTATCCGTCTCAACTTATAACCATCATCACTGCAGAGTTGCACGCCATCAGTCTCACCTTATACCACAGTGGCTAAGCATCATTGTCGGTGTGTCCACATCAACTCGCTACAGAATTTGATCTCAATGAGGCATCGGTCTCGCCCTGTTTCTTCCAAGATCCGCAAACAGCTCCATCGTCTGGCAGCCACAACCACCATTCTCTTCTGTTGGGTTCCCAGTCACGTTCAGATAAGGGGCAATGACTTGGCAGATTATGAGTCTGGTGCACTACTGAATGCTTCACCCCTGCTCCATTTTGCGACATCTGCCAATAACAATCATTGACAATACCTTGAACTGCTAACAATGCTAAAGCCTACACTTGTTTCTCCATAAAGTAACCGAAACTAGACTTCACAGTGTACTAGTTAGAGCTACTGTTTCAGTAGCCATATGCTTTTGCTAGGAAGCAATGATCACCAAACTTGGCTTCTGTTTTAGTATATCATTATGAGGCAGCTTGTGCAAGCTAGAAGTAGCCTCAGATGTTCCTCTATCCTATAGCTAGTAAATTTAAATAACCTTGTAGAGTTACATCAGGGAAGCCAAAAGATGTTAACTTTTCTGTTAACCTTACTAAATAAAAATTTCAAGTTTTTTTTTTACTAAAAAAGTATTTTGCATGCTTATTTAAGTTGGATTGGCAGCTTTTCGGAACAGAAAACAATTGCTCATTCCACTCTACTGCACAATACCATGATTTTCTCAAATCTTCACATTCAGATGTCCTCGAGATGTATTTTTCAAATTTATTTGACCGCAACCCACGATAAGAAATACATTTTACATCGCAACTGCCTGCGAAATCGTGTCTACTTTCCTACTTCATTAAAAACAATGCTGCTCTAGATCACTTCAGTCAAAATAATGAATGTCTTTTGGTATCAAACTTGTTCTCACATGATGTATCTAGCCTTGTTAACAGTTACAAAATTACATATATCGGGATGTGCCTTGCTGAACTCTAGAAAATTCTTGCATAAAATTTCTTAAAATATTTTTTCAACCAATATCGAGATATTCTTGAAAATCAATTTTAAAAATAGTTTAATAGAATCAAATCAGTCCTAACAGACAGCATGTACTAAACCTAATTGTTCTAACAGACCAAGTGATCATTGAATTATGACCATCCCATGTTGTGAGGCAAGGGTTGGTTCAGTCCGTAGCACCCCCGGACTTACTCTGCAGTACCCAGGTTTGAGTTCCACCTCTGCCATTGTTGATCTCTGATAAACCCCCACCCTACCGTGTCATGAATGGGCCATCGGATGAGATGTTTTAAGTTGCAGTCCCATGTGTAAGAGGCGCATACCCTGCGCACATTGAAGAACAGGTCTTGACAAGAAGTTACCATTTGTTTCCTAACTGGTCACCATGTATCCCCTTTCCCAACAGTTATGCAAATGGGAACACTTACTTTCGAAGCTCTATACCTTTCAAAATAAGCGTTTTGTGAAAAAATGCGAGTTAAGTAAATTAAACTTCTCAATCAGATCTATAGATTTCCAACAGATATTATGATTAAAAAGCAGCGGTGTTCAAGAAATCTAACAAAAAATTAAACGAATATTGAATTATTTACATACTTTTAAAATATGTGTAGTTACGAAATGGTTTGAAATACTATTTTTTTTTTAAAGAAGGTACTTCCCTACACAAAGGACGGAGATAATCTAGAAGCTTTATTTGACTTATCCTGGTTTCTCTTACAACATACAAACATTTACAAGGACATGACCACTGGTCTCAGTAGTCAGGTCACCTATGGTCAATTGATTCATTTTCGTCTGGCACTGCTGCTAATTCCAAAAGGAATTTTTTCGCAAATTGATGTTGTGATAGAATTGAGATGTTTACCTTTTGTCACGTTTTCCCATAAAATGCTTATTTTAAAAGTTATAGAGTTTAGAAGTTAGCATCCTATTTACATAAAGTGGGATGGTGATATTTTAATGATCACACAGTGTATGTCGTGCCATAATACGAGTTGCATATCTTACTGTGTTCAATTTAATGCAAAAGACAAAACAATAGACGATTTTCACTGCATAACACCGACTGTTACAGCAGAAATTTTATTAGTTGTTTGTGATAACTTTTAACACAGCCAGTGCTACACATTGATTATATGAAACAAAATGCTGTATTAAGCCCAATGACTAATTGCGTATATCTTAAATTATGAACTAGAGAAGTGAGGAATTCAAACAAATTTGTTCTGAAGTAGTAAAACAGAGAATGAAACTGCTTCAATGGCTAAGTTTAGGATGAACATAACTCAATACATACTTAAGCATCTGTAAATAAGTTTAATAGAATCAAATCAGTCATCCTAATTCTACTAACAGAACAATTAAAAGTATATGCAGTTCAATATAAAGGTTCAGTTTTGCACCCGCAATCATTATTGCATTAATTATAAAATTTTCAACTGTTTTATCCATTATATTTTATATAAAAATTTGTTATGCATGCGTTGTTTTATACATACTTTTACGGCAAGGAAAAAGTTTCTGGGTATAATTATATGAAGACAATGAATTCAAAATAAATTTTAGAATAAAGAAATGTTACAAAATACGTTCAAACTTGAGTACAAAAAGTATTAGTTTTAAGAAACAAACAAGAATGTTAATGTATAACTTCTGTCAGTTGCACTGGGCTGCATATTGCATTATTGAAAGGAATCGGTAAATTAAGTCTCATTCTCTTTCATATGATATGCAGTATTTCAAATGGATTATTTCACTAGCATTTTTTTACAATAATCATGAGAGCATATATGACAATAATATTGATGTTTTACAGTACAAATACTATATATCTACTTTTGATCAATTTGCATCATTGCATTTTAGAAGTCCTATCCAAGAGCAAAACATAGTCCTGATGTATCTATCGTAAAAATTTGTAGCAGAATTTGTGTCATAGGTGGTACTCTCATTATATGGCAAACATGCCAGTTTTCTTTCCATATGAGCTACTAGATCATAGAAATTTCTCATAAGTAGAAATCTCCACGATTCCCTTCACCAAAAGATGGGGCTTCTACACATATATCACTGATCTAGAAATTTAATTCAGCATTAAAGTCATCTACACTTTTGCTGGTATTAAAGGTGACAAATATAATACTGATAACTCACTGATTATTAAACGTTACTTAATCAAACGCCGGTTGAACGTAATCTAGATCAAAAATCAACTTTTCACTACTTGAAAGGTGTTTAATAAAGAAAGGTTGGGTTGTTTTACCCCTGAGCGGCACTTTTTTTGCACACAATGGGCTAAATAGCCAGGTAACAAGGACCCCAAAAGCTCAGAGAAGGTTGGGGGAGGGGACCCACTTGAACAGCTGTTGGGAGACAGATGGTAGCCTCCCGTCAAGGCCATCCAGCGTGTTCTTTAACGTGCACAGGGTATGTCTCTCCAGCACACGGGCCACGGCTTAACGTCCAACCGGACGGACAGCAGCCTTTCCAAGCCCATCGGTGTCCCCTACTGACCATGGGCAGGGAATTTTGCTAAGTCAATGCTGACCCAGCTGGGACTCGAACCTTGGAACTGCAGATTACGAGCCTGGCGCACTACCGACTGAGCCACCCCCGCCCCTAATAAAGAAGGAAAAATGCTTGAATTGACTTTTTCCCACTCGAACACCACAAATGACTGAAATTTATCTGTGCTTGGATTGTTCGAAATTTTACAACAATAGGTATATTGTTTTATCATATTTGTTAAAAGCAAGTGATTTTCTAATATTTTAATCTTCTCCAGAATCTGAAATCAAAATAGGAAAATAATATATTTTAAAACACTGAATATTTGTATTGATGTTAAATGGCTGGGTTGAGTTGTTTTACCTCTTAGCGGCACTTTTTTGCACACCATGGGCTAAATTGCCAAGTCACAAAGACAGAGAATGTTGGGAGGACCCACTGAAACAGCTGTTGGGAGACAGATGGTAGCCTCCTGTCAAGGCCATCCTGTATGTTCTTTAACGTGCACGGGGTATGGCTCTCTCTCACACACACAGCTTAACGTCTGATCTGACGGATGGCGGCCTTTCCAAGCCTATCGATGTCTCTTACCGAACATGGGCAGGATGGGGAGTTTTGCGGAGATAAATCTCAATGCTAACCCAGCTGGGACTCAAACCTGGGAACTGCAGATTATGAGCCTGGCGCACTATCGACTGAGCAACCCCATGTTGGATGGCACTTGAACATAAAAAGTTTTGTTCATGTTTTTATCAGTCATTTCTCTCTTGGTACATTGTGGATATGCCTGTCATCTCTTGAGAAAAACGTTTTAATCAACGTACTCAAATTCTCCCTCAACAATTTTCAGGATTAGAAACTCTGATAACTCAAAGGGAACAAATACATTACCTTGCATAAAGTGGGTTACAGCAAGTCATCAAAGTTGAAATGTGTTAAGTTGAAAGAAGTAGAAAAATTATTGTTAGACCGTTACTATTTTTGCAATTCATAAAAAAGAACCTCGGATTAAAATCTATAAAAAAAGGAAAGTACAACAAAAGTTTGCCATAACTATTTCCGCTGTTATTGTAATAAAATAGATAACTCATATACTAGAAGTAATTTAACTTCAAGTTAGTAGCATACCGTTTTCCATATTTTTGTGTGAATATAATAGTGATATAAGGACAAAGGATGTCTAAATCTAAAAATATTTTCCTGATCGAGTTGTCTTGCATTTTTTATTCATTTCAGGACACAGCTTTAAATTTCCTTTCATTGTAAATAAACAGCTGCAGTAATATAGTGACATATTAGTAAAACGGTCTTAAAATACAGTAAACAGAATTACATGGACAAAATGGAACTCATTGTATTAAACGTTTTTAGTGGTATCAACTTTAACCAGAAGCTCAAAATTATTATAAACTGCAAAAGGAAGATATGGTAATCTTTTTACCTTTTGTACTTAATAGCAGGGGCATAGCAGTAAGCTACTAATTAAGAAGCAAGTAAATTACATTTCTAATCCAATATTTATTTTAATATTCCACTTACATTTTTCACCCCAAATTTGCCAATAATTATAAAACAATACAAAGCTTCGTGTAAAACCTGCTTAACCCTTACGGTGTCAAGAGCTGATTAAATGGTTTTCAGAAATCGCTACAAATGACCTTGCAATATTTCTTTTTATGCTTATCTACATTTTTCCCCCCTTTAATTTTTTATATTCCTTGTTCAGAAATGCTTTTTCTCTCAGTATGTAATGTGAACTATTTCATTCATTAGCTGTTCTTAGAATTTGAGCTGCAATTTTAGAGGAAAAAAAAAACCTGGCACTGTAAGAGTTAAATCAATGATGAAGCATGGCTTTTTGAATGGGGAAGGAATTATCAAAACATTGGCCAAACTAAATTGGAATGTTGTTTCAGTGGTTGTTTTCAAATCGTTGAAATGGATCACCATTCTAGTACATTTGTTTCGAAATCATTAAACTGGAATGTAGTTTCATTTCTGAATATTGAACTTGAATGCAATTCTGGTACTTAATGTTTTGGAATCACAAATTGGAATGCGTTTCAGTATTTGATGTTTTGAAATCACCGAGTGTCAGTGAGTCTCTATTTCTCAAAGCAAATATTTCAGTGATATTATTATATATAGTAGTATGAAGGAGAATTAAAATTTTAATCTCGTGCCTTTGGGAGAATTTACTTTTAAGAAACCATTCGTTCGCTAATTTTCATTAACAAAACTTTCAAAAAATCTCATTTTTAAGAATTTTAGCATAAAAGATATTATAATCTATGAAAAGATAATATTTCTTTATTAGTTTTTCATTTGTAATTGTGTTGTGCATCTGAATAAAGGCACTAATATTTAAAAAAATGCTGAATAATTCCTCTACCAGCTGATATTGACACATAAAAAGAAAATTCTTTTATTGTTAAGTAAAATTACAAAAGCTATTTCGACGATTTTTATTGGTAAATCACAGAAACATATCTATAACATCTAAAGGTAATGTAGTGAGACAGCTGAAAACTATTGCTCGTATCATTTAGGTGTTGCTGTTTCAAAATTAACCAGAAATGCTAAATACTTATTAATTTTAATCTCACTCAATTTAGTTTAAATTTAGTACATTGAGTTATTAGGAAAATATCTTATGTCACTAATGTTAAATGAATTTGTTTCACGAATACATAGAAAAAAAATATGGTCTGAATGCTTAAATCAGAATTAATAAAATTAAATGTAATACGTTTTGTGATTTTCACCCATTTATTTTCCAAATTTCATTTCGAAAAACAATTTTTTTTTTGTATTTTTTTAAATTCTTTATGAGCTACAAAACACATTTATTGCCTTCAGGGAATTGCTTTGGTGATCCTGACTGAAGATAATACTTCAAAATTACAATAATATGCACTCTTTGTTTCCTGATTTAGAGATGAGAATGACCAGTAAAAAGACGTTAACATTTTGCATGAATATTACACCAAAGTCAATACATAGTTTTCTTGACATTTCAATGGTCAATGAGAGCCCCCACACCTATAATTTATGTTCATTAATACTACAGCACATTTTTATTTGAAATCATAGTATTTGATTGCCTGTTGAGAATTCAATGGAAAATATTAATAAAAATGTGACAGATGTTTTATTTGAATTTCTAACTATTATACAATATCACCCTGCTTAGATCATTCCTGCAGTTTTAACCCTTTTTCAGAATTTGTATTTATAATTTATACCATGGTTTAGTCTAGCTTCAATAAGTCTGATTCTATTATAGGTGTAGAATTGAATTTTCAATATAAGGTGGTTTACATTCTGTGACAAGTGTGGAAAATATTAGCATATGTTTCATTTCAATAGAAAAAAGACTGCACTCAACTCTATTATATTTATATATTCATAAAAAAACAACTAAATCATATGATATTGGTACATGAATGAATCTAAATACACCTATTTAGAAATGTGGCAGAATATGTAAAAACAATGATAATTTGCAAGTACCAAAGAATGCAAAACACTGTCTAAATTTGTTACCTTAAAAACAAAAGTTACTGCATAACTTAAAGATCTGGCTAATTATTTCCACTATCAGCCTTTTTAAAGCTAGTATCTGACACAATATGTTTACAAGAACTATTATTGTGTTTAGCTAAACAGGGTTATGAAAACCTAGATACCAAGAGATACCCTAGGTGTTTTGTATGTTCAAAGCAATATAAGAAATTACAATTGAAGAGATCTGGTTGTTCATAAATTTGAAACCACTAGTTCATTTCCAAATACTTTATGCCTACAATATATATTTTTTGAGTGTCTAATTTGTTCAGTTTTTGTTTCTCTTACACTTTCAAAACTTTTTTAATAATCAAATTACATGGCTTTGAATGTAGTGTTATGGGTACCTGGATAAAGTCATTAATTCGTTCTGTAAAATCTGACATTTAACAAGAAATCTTTCATAGGAAACAATGCTAAAACTTGCAATCATTTCTAAAATCTGTGGCCCAAAACTACAAAATAACTATTTTAACTATTAAGAATGCAAGCCAATGCTATTACTAATTAAATATGTGAATTAAAATATAAATATTTACATATATTAATAATACAAAATACATAAAAAGTTAACATTTATATTAGAAGTGTTTGTACTCTAAATCAGAAGCAGAAATGAAAGACAAAAGGATAAATTTAAGCTAAATTTAAAATAATTAGAAATTATGAACATTTTACTTCATATAATATTTATTAGATTAAAATTGCTTAAGATCATAATACTATAAAATATTCAAACTACATGAGTAAATAATCTTGCCATATTTTCTCTCTTCTAACATTGGTTTGTTTTCACGAAATTAATGAAATTCATCAGTAGTAGTATCTTTTATATTATACTGAGTTATGATAGTCTTAACTAATGCACTGTTAGGTTTTCCTATTTTTTTTCCCATTGATAATTGTTTTAATTTTTGCTATATATTCTTTCTAGTTTATATATTCTCTATTATGTGCAGGGCCAAATCTAGAGGGAGGAAAGAAGCAAGCCCCCTGGAGAATTCTAGTAAGATAAAGGAGGCAAAAACGATTAAACATGGGTAATTTCATGCATTTTTAAAGACATCTAAAACAGAAGAAAATGTTATACTGTAATGAAATTCCAGTCTCTTTCCCCCCTCCCCTCTATTCTTTTCCAGATTCAGGCCTGATTATGTGTATAGAATTATTAGACATGGATACATTTGCCAGCAGAGTATTAAGTCAAACACATTTTGTGCTTAATTGGGGGGGGGGGGATGACAGCTGGATAAAATTAAGTGTATTTAAAATGCTTCTTGCACACAGAATAGTAAAGGAAAAAAATGGAACTTGTCCTTATATTGGGCATTTAGAAATTACCAAAATGCTTCTTTACTAATCATCTACTTTTCTTCAGTAAATGCTTTACAAGATTTGTTAGCTCAGGCAATTAAAAAAAGTTAACCTTTCTATACACACATTTTTAAGGATACAAGGAATATAAATAAAATACAATCTATGAGAAAAATAAATCAATACCTTTGCTTGTCTTTTTTTACATGAAGGTTGACAGAAATGTAATGGCATAAACAAGCCATAATTAGTATATACCAGAACATTGATTGGCTATGTCTGGAGCATGCACTATATGTCTTTGGCAGAACACTGATTGTTAGAGTGGGGTCTGACACAGAGAATGTGAATATGTGCACTCATCTAAGATAACAATCTCTGCTTGTTGAACATGGAAACTGGTTGTTTGGGGTTTTATGGTGAAAGAGTACATGGAAAAGGAATTTCTGCTGTGCAATACTATGCCCAATGCACTGAAGCAGTATTTTCAAACGCTTCTACCTCAACTAGCCTGGTAGACTAAGGCTTCTATTTATTATACAGTGTAATGACAGGGAAATTTGATTATTATAAAAATGTAAAATGTCTCATAGAATGAACTTATTACAGTTAAGAAAATACTCTTATGGGAAAACGTTTATATCTTACACATATATTTCATAACACTTTATATTTTTAAGAATTATAAGGAAAGCACTGTTTCCCTTCCTTCCATGGTGTCTTTGCCACTGCCTTAAATGAAGTAAAGCCATGAACAATGGAAAAAATTCAGATTATATGATAAAGTGTTTTACTGAAACATCAGAAATGTAAAATTAGAAACTGTTTTAAAGTTTTCAATCAGAAAATGGATAGAATACACACTCAGTTGGTATAACTCACACAATGAGAATGGCCTTTTTTTTAATTTTGGACTTCATGCACAAAAACATGATAATTATACCTGATGTCAATGGCATTGAATTTGTTTTTCAAATGATGGAATAAAGGTAGATGATAATATTTTATAAACTAGAAAGCAAGACAATACATTCTGTTGACATGAGCATTTAGAATAGATTGTTTAGCATTGGTGAAAATACTGAGAGGTTTTCACTAAAAATAGCGTACAGAAATCAGACTAAATTTGCCAAAATATTTGAAGCAGCTTTGTGCCTAATTTATTATTGCATTCCTTACAGCATTAACATCTTACTTTTAAATGTTAAAATTCACATCAAATATTATTGAAGAGATCATAAAAATAAAGAAAAATTAAAAAGTTGTGACATAATTCTGCTTTTTGAAATACATTCAAACATTAACTTAAAGCTCATAAATGGTAGCATCATCTGTAAATTACAGATGATGCTAAGATTGGGATACAGGATATGCCAAATAACAAATTTCAAACCATGGATTCAGTTTTATTTTCATTATCAGCAAGTAAAACTGCATTGTATAGTGTCATATTTCAATAATTAATTTTCTCACTTTATTAGGTAATTAAAAAACAAAAGGTACCCGTTCTTCCTTATCATTCACCATTTTAAGCAATGTTTTGGAGTTAAGAACTTCAGTGTTGCTTTTCAGTGCTCCGATTTTTTTTACATAAAATGAATTATGGAGGAAATAAAAAATATATATACTCTCAGAACTGAATAAATCTACAGAAATTTTATACTAAATATTTTGATCTATTAGTAGCCTTTTTTTTAAAATTTGTTATATATATATATATGACACTAGTGGTCCATGGTTCAAATCTGGTTGGTTAGGTACTTCTCATTCATTAGCTGCTAAAATTAATACATTTAATGCTGGAGCATTAATTTGATGTAGACAATATCTAAGTGTATGTAACCAGGAAAAAGTTACTATAAAGGGAATATACAGTTAAGTTTCAAAATGTTACAAAATCCCCACTATTTAATCAGCATAGTTTTTCACTAGTTCACTTAAGCATTAAAGACTTTAAAACATGATTTCTCTAAGAAATATAATTATAAAATGGAGAATTAGGAACAAAAAAATTAAATATATTAAGATATAGCATAAATTATAATCACACACATACACACATTTTAAATTGTTTTTAGATAACTTACATAAAATAAATGATAACTGATCATCACTAAATACAAATTATTACAAAAATCAGAAAATAGCACTGTTTCTTCATCCGTCACTACCATTTTGGAATTGCTATGCAAAATGTATTCATACATCTTGACAAAATATCAACTTATATTCCAATGTACATGACTCATGACAAGGAAAAAAATCCACAATGTTATGATGAAATTGTGGACATCATGCCAAGTTATATTGACTCTTGAAACAGTAGTTTTATCAATAAGCAAGTCCAGTAAAATGTTCCAATTGATTTTATATAACACAATAGTTTGTACAACTACCTTCAGTCTTTGGAGTTATTTCTGTTAAAGTGAAGCCCTGTGGTCTGTCTGTCTCCCAAAGACCTGGTGTTTGTAAGATCTGGAAGGCAAATATATTAAATTACTTAAAAAGTAAAATTCAAAATAGTCAAATAATATAATAAAAATATAGAACTAAAAATGCCTATATTACCTAAATTATTAAAACATTTTCATGTTATGTGAATTTCATAACATGGAAATATTTTAATCAGTTGAAATCTATCCTAAGATACATTTGAAAGCTCCCTAACTTTGAAAATAAACTTTTTTTATGGAAAACTGTCACTGGAAATAAATTGAAGATCTAATTAAACTCTCTGCAAATTTCAATATTTTCAACAATATTCATTTAATATATGAAGAGTTATTAACTCTGATACATTTAATAGTAAATGTTAAGGTTATGCTAATCCTAAACACTTATCTTTAAAACTGAAATAATTGTGGCACAAACTTCTAAAACTACATTTCAGCAATTTGTTGTAACAGTTAAATTTTACACTGGTTTCCATAAATTAAGGAAAATCCCTATGTTAAATCAATGGGAAGCTAATGTCAAAGCTCTATAACTTCTAAAATAAGTTTTTTTGTTTTGAAAAATGCGATTGCAGATAAAGATCTCAATCAAATAAAAAATAGTATTTAATGAGTTATGGAAGTTTGAATATTTAACAACAGCAATACCAGTCTTAAGAAACTTATACAAAACTGAATAGTTAAAGAATTCTTTACACAAATTCTAAAATACAAACTTATTTTATTAAACACTTTGATACAATATTTATTACTAAGTTTTAACTAACTTCTGGAGTCAATTTTTGTGGCTGGCATTGTTATTGCAAAATATTCAAACTTCCATAACTCATTAACTACTGAACAAATATTGTTGAAAATTGAGATACCGATTTATTTGATTGAGATCTTTATCTACAATCACATTTTTCAAAACGAAAAAACCTTATTATAGAAGTTATAGAGCATACATTAGCTTCCCATTGACTTAACATAGGGATTTTCCTTAATTTATGGAAACCAATGTACTTACTTTTTAGGTAATTATTATTATTGCTACCAAAGTTGCTGTTAAATTGTTTAGTTTCCACAACTCTTTAAATTTAAATTTAATACATTGAAAAATCAAAATTTATATAAATTTGACTGAGGTCTTCAATTTATATCCAGTGACATTTTTCCACAAAAATTTTTCTTTTTCAAAGATTGAAAACTTTGAATGCGACTTTATATTCACATAGCATTGTAGTATCTCAATATTTTTGGTAATATAGTATATATATTCAACTGCAGTGATTGATAGTAAATAATTAATAATCATTAAATATTGCATTATAAACAGTAAATTTCAAAATGCATAATAAATCAACTTTTCTTTTGTTGGCATTATGCTATTATACATCCATTCCTTAGATGTTTTCAGACGCTCAGTGTTTATAATTCAAGTTTTTCTATACCAATGCCTATGTAAAGATAATGATCATCAATCAGATTTCATACATAACACTCTGAAAGGTGGTGGAAAAGAATTATATGAAGGAAAAAATATACTTCTTGGGTATAGAGAAGTTGTCACTGCTGAAAGAACATGCTAAAAATGAAGCACAGCATTTACAAAAATGATATTTTTGGCAAGTACAGTGGTCACTCTTTTTAACTCATACAGATTAATTTTGATCAAATACTGTTGCTGGTATTAACTACCCCATGATTAATGAAATTTAGCACCTCTGATGAGATGCTTGTAAATATGTGTAATGATGACATTCAGTTTCAAATGTCAATTTAATTCAAATCTGGATCACAAGGTAGCTATAGTAGAAAACTTTATTTTGTTATTAATTCATTGTCCCCTATTCATCATTTTGGGTTTGAGGCTGCAGCTTGATATTGACACTTCTAGATGTAGTGACTTTTTCCTATTCACCTCAAGTTACTGATGAGACATACCTTTTTAGTATAGTACTACATTTGATTTCCAATCAAAGAGAGATAACAGATAGTTCAAATAATAATTTTCTTGATTGTTCTATAATCCAAGCTATAATCCTTATTGTTTTATTTATTTATATTCATTACATCAATGGAAGGTTCTTCCTCAGGCTTACCCACAAATATGTAAGAAGACAATAACAAAGATTTAGAAAATTATACCCAAGCGAAGCTATTTTTTAAATAACAGATGAACAATATTTTTTATTTTTATTTTTTTTTTTTAATTTTGCTCCCAAGTGGAGTCGAGTGAATGAATTCTAAAAGTAATTTAAAATTTTTTATTCTTTTTGATTACATCGGGTGATTTAATATGAGATCAGTTCTAAATTCTTGGATTTCTAGTTTTTCAAGAGCTGTGAAAAAAGTTTTTCTTTGTTGATCATATTTTTTACAATTTAATAAAATATGCTGCTTTACCACAGCATCCTCTACAAGCAAAGTGCTGACGCAGGCAGGGCAGCGATGCACCGAGACCATCAAGACGACAGGCAGAGCAGCTCCTGCTGCTTTATGTTGCCATGGTTACCACCATCTGATGCACACCGGGGCAGTGACGCTCCGAGACGGCTGGAAGCAAAAATTACGTCATCTCCGCATTGTTGCAGTTTTAATGAGTGGCTCTCACCGGGGAAGGCTACTTCCATCAGTCGCTAGTCGTTAAGCGGCTGACTCATATCTGACAAAGGAAGTTGTGGTGCTCACGAAAGCCAGCGCTGCGAGAGCCATTGGGCGGATGGGTCCATCTTCCCGCACATTTATCCCTCTCCCGGGGACACTATACACAAATTCGTGGGACTCAAATTTAGGAAGCGTGCTGAATATCATGTAAAGTAGTGATGTCTGATACAACGGAATTAGGAGTGTGTACCTTTTTGAAATTTGATAAAGCGATTGATTAGTGTTGCCATTAAGTGAGCAAAGGATTTGGATTGTCCTGATTCAAAAAAAATTTTTTTTTTATGTAATGTTATATTGTAATCGAGCTAAATTAGAGTTTGCTGAATAGCGTGTAGGCCAAATATCTGTTGCATAAATGAAGGATTGTATAGTGTAGATCGTATAGTATTAAGTGAAGTACCCTAAATGTTTTATAGGCCATTAATGGCTGTGGAATGAGAAACAAAAGAGAGATTCTTCTTTTTTTTTTGGACTATCGTACACATAGTATTTTAAGTGAAATGTCTTGCCACCTAGCGGCCTCGCTGTGGAAAAAGAGGCAGGCCGAAGTATTAAATTGTAAGGCTAAATTCAGGCAGTACTGAAGTCTTCTGGAATATATAGGTGAAAATACTATAATTCAACAAGTGTTTTAGAGTGATATTGAAGTGATGCACATTTTATCTATCTATTTTGTTAACTCCATGGAGATATGGGGACACGTGGTGGCTGGTTATGAAAGGAACCGTGTTTTGTAGATTATTGATGTGGGAAAAAACCAGATTTCTGACCCTCTTCGTTTCTTTTATTTTCATGCGCTGCTGTGATCACCCAACCAGAAGACTGAGGAGAGGCCAGACTGAACTCCACTGGACCTTGGCAGACATGGTGGATGGTGGTGCCCCAGTGAACGAATGCAGTGCGTGTATGACGTCCGGCCTATGGGGCCGAATCAGGACTCTGCCTTCTATGAGGAACTTTCTTCTCCAACCTGCGATTATGACCATTCCTCTACAACTTAAACCCAGGAGTACCGTGACTTTTGTATTTCTCTTCCCTGCTACAGAAAACTACAGGTACAAGGACTGTTAGCCAGTTAGCATGAACAAGTCGCCATCTCTCGCCAGGCCATGGACCTTTCCGCGCCTTTGCCTACCCCCCTTAAGGGGGATAGGTATGTCATGCACACATTTGTTTTATCATGTGGACACGACTTTTGGCATGGAGGGTCATGGTCACCCTTATCCTCGTTCTGATAGTACCTTTCCATTTTGCCTCCATTTTTGTGTACAGTTCAACGAAGAGGAACTCGGCCGCAGGCCCAGAACTTTCCAGATTGAGCCTGAAACCCCAGATGGCAGAGGGACTACGTGATATGCTGGTAAACAACGTTGGCCGGAGGGGAACTGAGATTTGCACCTCGGCTACTCTGGCCAATCACTTACAGCCATGCATGAGCATAGGTGACCTCTGCCAGGGGAACTGGGCAGTGTGCCTCGAAAAAGAAGTGGAAAAAGAGAGTTGTTTTTCATCGCTCTGAAAGGAAGTCTTGAACTAGTGCTGCTGAAAGATGGAAGCGACGAGAGTGGTCGTTAGCGTCCTGTGGGATACAGTGGGCGGCCGAGAAAAAAGCCTGTAGCCACGGAAAGCGGCTAGTTAACTTGCAATGATGTCCCCTGGGATCAACCTACACAGAACGAGGTGGTAGGGTCAAATTCAATTATTCTGGTTTTAACTTTTCCCACTCAATTACATTACTATCGCCATCACACGGCCTGTATGGAACTAAATACATGGTGACATCGGCTCATCCATTGAAACTGAATCGTTGTCCCGAGTCAGACTTTTCATAACTGTTAAGGACTATTAGTCACGAGCAGGTAGCTCGTTCATCATGAACTTTTTAGCAGACTGATCTCCACCACGCATAAAGTTTCCCTTGATTGAAAAGGGCCACGCCAGAGGTGCTGTTGAATTTGTCCCAAAAATGGAAACTACATATGTGTAAAATGTTTGAAAGTAATTGTTAATAAATGTTGTATTTTATTGTTAACTGAAGAATTAGTGCAGTTGTCATTTTGCTAAATGTCTGTTCATTAGAATATTGGGTCAGGAAAACTGCCTAGATTTGGCAGCAAGTAAACGCATCACGACCTAAGTGTTTGTATCGCCCTAAATATACACAGGGGTGGTCATAACAGTTCCCCCCATTTCATAACCAGGATAGAAAATCCTGCGAATGTCAGCAGTCCAAGTCACCTTGCATAACCCTGTCCATATTCTAAAATATACCATACTGAATAGAATTATTAAAAGAAATAAAAATTTTGTTTCATGTAAATATCATTATTTATGAAGAAATTTCCTTTCAATTAATATATAATTTAACTGTTTTTATTCATCAGGTTTTCCAAAATTAAGCCTTAATTGCAGTCCAATTTATTTTTTTCATTATATCAGTGAAAAAGTCCTATTAAAATCAATATGTTTCTAAATTAAATTTTTTTGTTTTCTTAAAATTCAAAATTAATTTCTGTTTAATTTGGCATATAACATGATCTATTTCTGTCAATTGGTTATTTAAAAAAAAATTCTAAAGCAGACTTGTTTATCTGACTCAGCACAATTAGCAAAAAGCCTGGGCTTTTCTCAGAGAAGGGTACAGAGAAAAAAGTCACAAGAATAATTGTCTTGTTTGAAGGGGAAAAAAATTTTTATTCAGAAATAGCCATTTCTATTCATATGCATTATAATTATTCTTATCCATTAGTTTTTTTTAAATAAATTTTTATTTACATTATGAGATACATTTTTTTTTACTACATGGCTCTAAAAAAAAAAGTCCCGTTAAAATAAAACTGGTTGTCTTTTTTGCTAAATATTTTATTTTAGAAAATCCAGAATTAAATGCTGATTAATTTGGCACATAACATGCATTTAATTCTGGATTTTCTGACAGGGGATCACATTAATTCTAACTATGATCCAGAAATGGTAGAGATTTGGAAATTTGCACCTAGGGGTAACTGGGTTGCAGATCTCATGAAAAATCCGAAATTTAACAAGATTAACATTTTTTCAAGATCAAATGGTGGTCATGTAGATCTTGGAAACATTATGAAATTTCAGATCTGGTGGGTACTTCAAAGTCAAAGGTCAAATTTAGATCTACCAGTGCTAAAAGGATGAAAAACTGGTGCCAGGGGGTATTTTGGGTCATAGATCTTAAATATAGATTTACTAGTGCTAGAGAGTATAAATTGGTGCCTGGACATATTTTAAGTCATAGATATCAAACTTTGCAAAATTTTGGTTGCAATATATCTTTCAAGGTCATATTTCTATATATTACTAGAAAGCTAAAAATGTGTGAATATGGCTTTCAGGCAGCAGAACTCAGAAAGATTAAGAATTTTCAGATCTGAGGTCACGCTCAAGATCAAATAGGGGTCAGAGTGAAGGTATAGGAACAAGGTGCCGAAGATTTCTAATTCTATCATAATCATGATAACAAACTACGGTTACTTGATGCAATGATCTCACACAAGTATGGAAAATATTGCATTCAGCCAAAAATGAAGCTACTAAAAATGAAATTTAAGTTTATATTTTGTTATTACAAGTAAAATTTAAATAATGAAACAATATAATTATGTGTTGAGTAATATTCCTTAAAATGTTGCATGCCATTGTTTTGAGAAGTGATTTGGTTCCTATGAGTTTGAGAACCCTGGTCAAGTCTGTGCTGTGATCTGGGAAATTTACATATATACATTTAAAACAGAGATTGCATATATTAAAATAACTAACCTTTTCCACTAATTCTTCAAAAGCACATTGCACTCCATCACAAGTTTTTGCACTTGCTTCAATAAACAGCATGGAATGTTTTCGTGCATATTTCATTCCTTCTTCTCGAGTCACTGCTCTTGTTTCCTAATTAACACAATAATGAATCACATTGTCTTCATTACACTGAAATTTTACTCATGCTGCTTAATATTTAATATAAATATCAATATAAAACAAAATAAAAATGCACAAATCCTGCAATTAATCACCAAAGTAACAAAAGTTTAGTCTAGCTGCAAGGTGCAACTTTTAACTGTTTCATAATGTCTGTTTTAACATTTCTTCCTCAATTTCTAATGTGGCAAGTTTCTAGCAGTGAAGCCCTGTATCTGATGATGGAATATTTAAATTTTTAACTTGTTTTCATCAGAAAACAAGGAATTTTAAAACTTTATTCTGAAATAACTAACAAAAAGAAACAATCCACATTATACATCAAGGATTAGTAAAACCATGGGCCAAAAGTTGTATGTGGATCCCACCTACCAATGCAAATTGGGATTTTTATGATATAGTGTGATAAAAAGAAAATAGAAATAAATTGGATACTGAGACAGATATCAGATTGCAAATGTTGTCAATTACATCAAACTTTTATGCTTATCAAAACAATGCATCCTTCTCAATGAGAAATTAACACAATAAATTTTATTCTATCTGGATTCAATAAATTCTTTTTTAGCTTTTACCTTTTATTTGTGTATGCAACAATTTCCGTGGCTGAAGAAACTTGAAAAGCACTAACTTAAAGGGCATCCATGAACACAATACAATAAAAAACAAGAAGTTAAACTCAAAGGAGTCAATATTGTTCTGCAATATTTCTTGCTGGATTAGGGGGGGGGGGGGAATTCATTATAATTTTTACAGAACTATTACATACTAAACTATTATTTTTTGACCAAATGACTGTAATTAAAATACTAATACTGCAAAGACACTACTGTGCTATGTATTTTACATTCTATGTTATGATACTGTCAGGGAGTAAATACACTAAACATGCCTCTGTATATAAACAGTTCAGTGGCAATGTCTGAAGTGGAGCAATATGCTTTTGCAGGTGTACAAATATATAAATCACTGATATAATTATTAGATTATATATATATTATATAGATTATATTATAGTAAATTAATGGTATGTTTGCAATAACAGCACCATGCACAGTTTTCAACTTAGCAATACCTTATCTATCTTGTTGCCAACTAGCATCTTGACAATATTACTCCTTGTTGAATAAGTTTCCAATTCATAAAGCCACTGGTCCAATTTCTGAAAACTCTGCCTGTTGGTTACATCATACACTAAGAAAATAAGAAATTTAAGCAAGTCAAATGTTAATTAAACATGTCTCATCAACAACGCAAAATATATAATATATATAAGGGTTTTGTAATATAATTCAACAGTTTTTTATGTTAGCTATCTTAGCTACCTGACCTAGCTTTTTAAGCACTAAATACTGTATTAAATAGGTTTAGCTAAAAGATATATTTCAAACGTATACTTTATATAAAATATATTAATCAGACTATAAAGCTCTTATTAGATTACATACTAATCTAGCAAAGAATCTCTGAGGATTTTATACGGAAACAGACTACACAGAACTATCCTGTATGAACGAATCCATTACCCAGAATGTTTATATGGCTCAAGCAATTATACTAAAAAAGTTCTTTTGACCTGTAAATTGCTAAAGATAAACTTCTCTACTCAAGGAATTTTTGACATATATTTTTAAAAATATATAAAATTTACTTCAACATTTATTACTATTGCTAGGTAGCAATTGCTCAAAAATTTACACTCAAATTTTAATTAATTTGAAGCAAATATAATTTCTTGAACAAAATTAATAACATTAACATTGCTTCACATTAATTTTAATCAATAAAAATAATTTACATTACTTGAATATTTTTGCAATTTTTAAAGTTATTAAAAATAGAATGGCAATTAATATTTAATCAGACATTTAAATACCCCCTAAAGCAGCTGCTTGCCACAGAAGTCAGATGAGAGCCTGTCAGTTTAACCTTAAAGTGTTGGAAACTAATCAGTTTTCAAAAATCCCTACAAATGAACTGCAATATGCTTTTATGGTTACCTACAATAAAATTTTTATATTTTACTCAAAATTAAATGCTCTTTCTTTTAGTATGCAATGTAAACTATTTCATTCATTAGTTGTTTCATAATAAGGCTCAGGAGTTGCATTTTTAGAAAATAAAAAAATTGGGCATTGTAAGAGTTAATATGACATAGAGGTATGTCTGTAAGGAAAGTGAGACTTCAGTAGAAAGACAAAGAAAAAAAAAATACCCAGGTCTTATCTAGGATTCAAACTCTTTGATCAGTAATCAAGTAGGTTAATCATTAGGCAACTGCAAAAAAAAAAACACAAGTAACTGGTGTGTAACCAGGAAATTTATGTTCAAATTTTGAGGACAACTGGGTGAGTTTATAGCTGCAATCTTCTCATTAAACATGGTATGAATTTAGAAAATATAATTTCCAAAACTTAAATTGGCCGAGTAGTTAGCACGCTTAGCTACTGATCTAAGGGACCTGGGTTCGAGCCCCGGGTAAGCCATGGATGTATGTGCCCTTTTTCTGCTGAGGTCCCGCCATCCTCACAGACCTACTATGGCGTATTAAACTGACAGGCTCCTATCATGCCTCTGTGGCAAGCAGCTGCTTGAGGGGGTATTTATTTATTTTATTATTTATTAAATATTATCAGCAAATAACTTCTAATTGTTTACTTTACATCACTCATGAACAAGAATAGAAAACTTAAAATTTTCTAAGTATAAAAGTGAACTTATAATAATCCACCTGGTAAATCTACACTGCAGTGAGCTGACATTATTGCAATCTTACACGGTGTTTCTGGGACTCCTAAGAATCTATGCATATACATATAGTTAAAGGCTATATAAGAGTTTGGTCCGTTCTAGTTTGCTATGGTAGTGAAACCCATATCCTTTGCAAGATAACAGAAAACTTAATGTTTTGATTTTAGATGCTTCTGAAGTATCTTAGACATGGGTGATTTGAGTATGTAAGTAATGATGAGGTTAGAAAAAAGCATAACTGCCTTTAAACATCTTATGCAGGGAAGAGAGAGTGCCTTGATTTGGCCATGTTACCCACATGCAGAATTAACCATACTACAGATTAGTGAATTGAGTTATGAACAAAAGTGTGCCTAAAGACCCTGTTTGAACTTTGTTTTAGGCTTAAACATCTGAGATCCAATTATAAATGATAAGTGTAGTAGTAGTAAGTAGCCAAAGCAATTACATTTGGTTATGTCTGGCCCTATTCAAAATTTGCTTTTTCATTGAAAAATTCTTTAAAGATATAGATTCATTTTTTAAATCTCCAAATTTTTTTTACAATATTTGCACTGGGTATTTTGCAAAATGTACATGTGACAAAAAAAAATGTTTTTAAAATCATATTTTAAAAGGGGAGTAATTTATTTTATGGTACATGACGAATGTGAAATAAAATGCAGATACCAAAACATGAAAATTATTTGAATTCTTAATCCTTCAATATATTTTTTCAACAGAAATAAAGCAGGTGTTTTGACAGATTTAAATGAGTACAAGATATATAGGAGCTGCATCAGCAAATCACATATACTTTGTGTAGAAGTTGTATTTTCATTACATTTTGTCAAAGGGTTGGGTTGTTTTATCTCTAAAACGCACTTTTTTCCCCCATACAATAGGCTAAATAGCCAGGTTACAAGGGCTCCAATGGTTTAGAGGACTCACCGAGTTAGGAGACAGATCGTATTCCCGTGTAAGATCACCGTGCAAGATTGCCATCAAGGTATTCTGATGTGTTCTTTAATGTGCATAGGGAATGCTCTAATGTACATTGGGCCATAGTTTAACATTCCATCTGATGAATGACAGCTGTTCCAAGCCCATCAGTATCCCTTTTTTCTAGCAAGGGCATAGTGGGCAGTTAGCAGAGAAAATCTCGACACTGGCACAGTTGGGTTGTTTTATCTCTGAGCAGCACTTTTTTTCATACAATGGGCTAAATGGTCGGGCCAAAAGGTCCTCAAGAGCTATGAGGATGCCAGCTTTTCCAAGCTCATTGGTGTCCCCTTTTTCAGCAAGGGCTGAGTGGGGGTTAGGGGAGAAAAATCTCACTGGCAACAGTGGGGTTGTTTTTATCTCTGAGCAGCACTTTTTTTTGCACATATGGAATAAATGATGAGGTCATAAGGGTCCAAAGAACTCACAGAAAATGGGTAAGTGAATCCACTGACTACTTGTTAGGAAACAGCTGGAAGCCTTCCAGAATGTTCCTTAACAGAGTATGATACTCCTGCATACAAGTCCATGGCTTAATGTACCATTCAAAAGACAGTGGCCTTTCCAAACCTAATGGTGTTTCCTTTCTCACCAAGGGAAGAACAGGAATTAGTAACAAAAATTCTCGACCCAGGAATAGTTGGGATTTAAACCTGGAAACTGCAGATTACAAGCCTGGTACACACTAGAGACAGAGCCAACCCTAGTTCCTGGTATTTTGTCAAAGAAATGCCTACATTAACTAACTACTAAAATGCTAACTTACCTAAAATTGCTCCTTGAGCTCCTCTATAATAACTGGGTGTCAAAGTTCTAAATCTTTCAGAACCAGCAGTGTCCTAAAAATATAAATATTGATACACAAATGTTTTACTTTTTAGTACATATGTGAATTTATGCTAATAAACAATTCATTGGATTCACTACGAACACTGGTAACAATAAAAATGTAATAAGGATAAACTGCTTAGTTCCCTGGATGCATTTTTTTTTTAGAATTATTTCTAGATGGGATGTAATTTTGAGGAATTGTGATGTTATTTGTAAAGCAGATATGATTGTTATATCAACAGGTTTTGAAAGTACAGTAATTTGAGTTAACATTATTGTTTATAACATGTAGAAACATGCAATACTCAAAATGTATAAACTCGTATTCTAGATAGCAGAACATTATACCCGCTTAAATGAATTATTTCTTTTGAAGTTTTATATAAAAACTTTAGGACCCTTAGGAGCAGGGGTGTAGATACCATGGTTCCAAGTTAAATTTTAGAGTTGCAAAAAAAAAAACAGAGTTAAAGGATCAGCTGGTAATGTGTTGGTACCAGATACCATAAGACACCTTTAGAAATTTTGTAATATCCATGCCTCATCAGGTAAAAGCTATTTTTGCAGCACATGGAAGATCAACATCATATTAGGTAGGTGGTCATGTTTTGACTCTTTGGTGTATATTTGTATATTCACTATGCTTGTTTTTTCAAATTTACAAGCATTTTGCACACTTAATAGGGCTTTTGCATCCATAATTAACAAAATGTTTTCAAAATGAAACAATGCAATAAAAAAAAAGCAAAAATATATATGCTGCAAAAAAATGCTGGTTAAAAGGACTAAGTATTATTTTTCCATACCACCACAGCAAAATGCGTTGTCCAAATGGCAAAATCTTTTAAGTCTGTGTAGTGGAAACATTCGAGGTGAATTAGATAAACAGACATGAATATACCAAAGAATTCATTTATGGCAAACTGCAAATAAGTTGAGCTAAAAGACCAAGATGCAAATCCTCCCAGGTTGAAATTTATCCCATAGTGACCAGATGTAAAATGCTACTTCTTTACTATTTTAATTGCTTTTTTTGGCAGCAAAAATAATATGTCATTGTCAAGATCCGATTTCAAAATATCAGAATGTAATCAGGTTTTAATGTCTTAGAAAAAATATTAACTAAGTTGTTATGTCCTTTTTAAAAAAAATACGTAGTTGCACATCACTATTGATTAAATGTTAACGTCCCTCTCTTAGTCATTTGTACCCATGGTTTCAGTTTCAGTACATATTTTATATTGATTCCTACCATTTACCTACCTGTGAGATCTCACAATGGCCCACCATTCTAAGTGGATGCCATTGACCTATAGGCTGGGTTGGGTTGTTTTACCTCTGAGCGGCACTTTTTTGCACACCATGGGCTAAATGGCCAGGTCACATTGACCCCGAAGGCTCAGAGAAGGTTGGGGGAGGGGACCCACTGGAACAGCTGTTGGGAGACAGATGGTAGCCTCCCGTCAAGGCCATCCAGCGTGTTCTTTAACGTGCACAGGGTATGTCTCTCCCGCACACGGAGCCACGGCTTAACGTCCCATTCGACGGACGGCGGCCTTTTCAAGCCCATCGGTGTCCCCTACTGACCGTGGGCAGGACCTATAGGCAACAGAATCAAATCTACTATTATGTTGCTTACATAGTAAAAGATTTAATTATCTTAACTTTCAGAAAAATAAAACTATTACAAATTCTGAGATTAGTTTTAGATTTACTTTCCTGTTTTTCCATACTCTCCATGAAGACAAGATTTAACAGCAGTTACTTACATGATGCTTATCCCAAGTGATTAACCACATTTAAGATGCAACTTATTATTCAATAGGAAACTTTATAATTTAGTTATATTTTGAAATTTGAATACTACTTTAACTTTAGTTTCAAAACCATTGATTATAAAATAATACAGCTTACCCATATTGCTAATTTTGCTTTATTACCATCAACTGAGACAGTCTTAACCTTAAAATCCACACCTATAAGAAATAAATATTATAATTATTTATATTACCAACTGAAAAAGTTTTATTCTTAAAATCCAAACCTATTAAAATAAATACATAATGTTTCAAAAAGGATGCAACCCTCTATTGTATTTTTCAATTTAAACTTGACAAAAGACACAAATTTCAAAAGATGCAAATTAGACATATATTTACCTTTACCACAGATGTTGAAAGCAATTTCCTGCAACCTGGATGCAAGTTCGTACCCATTTCAAGATATTTGCAGCCACCTTTCGTAATGTTTGCTTTCATATGTTTAAAATCTCTTTCAAAGTTAGCCTTCAAGTCTTCAAAAGTGTATGAGGATTGTTTTGAAACACTACACATTTGAGATATCTTCAAAGGAAAAAATATGGAGGAGTAAGATCTGGGGATCTTACTCCTCCTACCAGATTTTTTCCTCCTCCAGATCTGGGGGACACAATTTTTTTTTAAATCAAATGATCACCAAACAATTCCTGCAACATGACCATTGTGTCATTTGCAGTATGGGAGGTTGTGCCATCTTGTTGAAACCAACACTCTCATTCATTCAAATCCAATAGTGCAATAAACTGTTGGATGAGGTCACGATAAACTTCACCAGTTACAGTTGAGTCAAAAAATATAGGCCCTATCACACGATGATGGGAAATTGCACACCAAACACCAATTTTCCATGTGTGTAATGGTCGTTCGTGAAAAGTGCGAGGATTTTCACTGCTCCATATTCGACTGTGTTGATTGTTCACATACCCATCTAAGTGAAACCAAGCCTCGTCACTGAAATAAACATGGTCGAAACCTCAATTCCATTTTCATCAACAAAAGAACGAAACCAATGACAGTACTATAAACGTTTTTTATGGTGGTCTGGTTCTTTCAGTTCATGAGTGACACTAATGCAGTAGGCATGAAAACAGTAGCTGGTGACAGTCCAACCTGTGACAATAACTTTCTAAGAGATTTTGCGGGTGAGTGAGTTAAATGCTGAGACACATCAAGAACTTCAGCAGTTAACAGTGATGGCCGATCTGGGCTCTTTCGATCCTGTACAGACCCAGTGTCATGAAATTTATCAATCAAACGAGATATTGTCGAATTGTTGGGAACTGCAGACTGAGGAAACTTCAACTCAAATTCCTCTCTCACACGTTTGTAAGATTTGTATGCACAATAAGTATCAACAATAAATACACGTTTGTTTTTGGAAAACGACATAGCTGACACAACACAAAGGAATGAATGCTTAAAGTGAGACTAGCAGGTGACAAGGTCATTTCAACTGCTAAAGGCTGTTAATCTTGAGTACAGTAATGCCAACTGACTAATATTATGGCATAAAATGTACATGCGTGCAAGATCTACTCTTATATTTAGGGTTACGTCCTTTTTGAAACGCCCTGTACATTAAAGGCATTTAAGATGTGGACTCTATGAAGAATAAAAACAAAATGGGCACATAAAATACCAAATATGCAGTTCCCCAAAGAAGAAACTCAAAAATGGAATTAAAACTAGTCAACACTGGAAAATAATCTATTGTGGACATTAGAGATTTGTCTGGACTCAGTTATAATTAAAAAATTCAATCTCTATTGTAATTGCAAAATGAATAGGTAAAAAAAAATAATTTCTTTTGATTATAATTTGATTATGAGCCTGGAGTGCTACTGACAGCCACTTTTCAGGCTTGGGCTCAAAAATCAGTCTAGCAATTAAAAACAATAAACACCATTCAACTTTTATTTTCCTCCATGCATACTTTCATTAATGAATTGCATGAATGAGTAACATGATGTTACTCAAGAATTTTCATCTTTTACGTTATTTCTAGGGGTTGCCTTCCAAATAATATTAACATTTTATCCTCTTACTAATTATTTTAAAGTTTGTGAGAGCCTATAATATGAAGAAGTAAAAAAATATTTCGTGATGCACCAGATAATTTTTTTCTCCTATAACCAGGCTTGGCTGGGATTGGATTCAGTAATTACTGAAATAATTTGAGACTCGATAATTTCAGACTTGGGTTGTTTACCTCTGAGCGGCAAGTTTTCGTGCACAATGTGCTAAATGACTAGGTCATAAATAATATATGACTAATTAATTAAAAAATTATTTTTAAAATTTCCGAGAATTCAGAGGAAGACAGATTAACTGTGCTGGAATGAACTAATTCAGGGATATTTGGCACCTACAAACTAGCCTATAGGAGCAGTTCCAAGTTTCACAGCAGCAGTTTCAACAAGAAAACTGTGAGATTGAAGACACTTAACACATTTCAGCAGACCTCTAAATCCTTTTCTACAAAAGAAGACATATTGCCAATTAGTAGATCACCTGCAGAATGGATAACCAGGGGGAAAAAAGGAACAGGGGAAGATAAACTATATATCACTGTGTAATTAATTTAAATCAATTTAATCACAATTTCACTGTTAAAAGTATCTTAATTGCCTTAAAGTTAATCTTATTAGCTTTATATATGAGTAATAATTGTATTCATGGCTGTCTTAGAATAGTTAGTTTATTATAATTTAAAAACTTAAGACCAGGATTCACTTACTTGTGAGTAAGTATCCTAATATTTTGACCCCTGGCTGGGGTCATCTTCCGAGGAGGTTTGCAAAAGTTCCAAAAAAGCTGCAACCTCCTCGGAAGATGACCCCAGCCAGGGGTCGAAATATTAGGAAAGTTATTCACAAGTAAGTGAATCCTGGTCTTAAGTTTTTAAATTATAATAAACTTTATACATGAGATTAGCATTACTAACTCTATTGTACTACACAACGAGTAGACATACTATTATTTTAACTAAATTCTACATGCTGATAACACTGGATACATTTGTTGAAGGGAATGAGTCTTTGTTACATTCACACATACTGTTTGAAGTACAAATAGTGCCATAGCAGGCCACAAGGAAAATCTTGCTAGGGATATCACCACAAGAAGGTCATCACAGATGTAATAATATATATAATACACATCATACATAAACATATGCTGTTTAAATATTTCTAGAGGCTGGTACACTCCACACTAAAATCTTGCTAGTTACATCATTAGTGAAGAAACAATCCTTGTTGCTGCTTAGATACGATGAACAAATGAAGTTTTGCAACATTTAATATTTCAACTAATGTTGAGTATGTTATGTATCCAGGTAAGTTCTTAATTTTCTCTATCTCATTCTTTCTTAAAGGCATTTAAACATTTAAAAATGAAGTTTCAACTTAATAAAGATATTAAAAGTTCCAAGTTATAATCTCCCTTACTATGCATTTCTACATCTTTCATTAGATGTCATCACCAGGTATGTCAATTAAGGTATTGAATTCAACATTGTCATAATCCTAGAATAGTAAAACATCTATATAACACAAGTACAGTGCCAGTTTTACATATTTTTCCAGAGCTTTATTTTCCATGTCTCATGGCAACTTTGGCATGAGTCCTCATGGTATGTCATGATGGACTATTCATACTTCAAACAGTATGAGTGAGTATAATCAAGCTCTCACTCCCTTCAAACTGATGTATCTAGTGTTTCAGCATGTAGAACTTTACTTAAGTAATAATATGCTATACTACTCAATGATAAGTTCTGTTACTCCGTTTTTGTAGTACAACAATTGAGTTAGTAATGCTAATCTAATTAGCTTAATTTGAAGGCATTTGAGATACTTTCAACAATGAAATTGTGATTAAATTGATTTACCCTTTAACACCCATAATGGCCCAAAATGGCCAAGATTTGAAATGGACTAGTCCAAATAGTGCTATTCTTTTGTCTTTACTACCCTCTACCCTTTTCTCAGCTTTCTTGGTATTAAAGGATTAAAGAAGAAGACAAAGAACATAGAACAGTATGTCTGGGTCTCTTTGCAGACAAGACCTAGGAATTATGAATTGAAGTATTCAGAATTAAATACTACATTATCCTACCAAAATATTAAAAAATTTCCATTATGTCAATGAGAATCTAACTTCGAAGTTCCATAACTTCTAAAATGTGCATTTAATGGAAAAATGTGACCAAAGATATATTAAAGATCATAATCAAATATATTTAAATCTCTATTTTGAAAAACATTTGTTCAACATTTTAAGAGTTATGGGGGCTAGAATATTTCACAACAATAATGAGTCTTAAAGACAAAATATACATTTTAGAAGTTTGTTAATGATTATTTCAATATTAGACAATTATGAATAATTTTTGTAAAAGAATTTATTGTTAAATAATTTCCATAACTCTTTAAATACTGAATGAATACTGTTGAAAAATCGCGATTTATAGATTTGATTATGATCTTGATCTTCAGTCACGTTTCCATTAAATGCATAATTTGCAAGTTATATAGCTTCAAAGTTAAATTCCCAATGACATAACACAGAAATTTTAATATTTTGGTAGGGCAGGATATAAGGTTCAGTGCCCACGATCCCCACCACCATAGGGCCCAATGAGTGCAAACCTGTACACAGACTTGGGTAAGGACTCACTGCACAAATACATGGACTAGCCCACCTGCTGATTGATCCTGGAGGTTCACTCCCAAAACCTACTGATTATCTAGGCAGAGGCCAATGCAGTATTTAATCCTCTAAGGTAGGAGTCTCAGCGGTAAATTTTTTTTGGGTATGCAGTGAGAGCTCAAAAGTCGCTAAATGTAAGTTAAGTACAAAATTTAATGTGTATATATATGTTTTATTTTATTCCCATTGTTATACTATAACTATAATTTTATCTATCTATACAAGGGGTACGCCAATTACATACACATTTCCAGGGGGTACATGAAGAATAAAAGGTTGAGAACCACTGCTCTAAGGCATTCCACAGCCCCATAATGAACAAGCTCCCCAATGATAAGACAGATCAAAGGGGACTCCACTGGTCATGAGCTGGGAAAAGACAGAAAAGGACCCCTGAGTAACTACCAGATCCTCTTTTCCAGAAATAGGGGTTGTAGTGCATGACAAACACACAATGAATACATAGCAAGCACACAGAGTACCTGTGAAGGTATCCATACCAGCAGAACTTTCACAGGGTGGTTCCCACACCATGTACAGGAGCTCACTACAAAGAGTTTTGCCTAGGATAAGACACTGTGTTGCAGGACACATCTTTAATGCTAGTCAGACTTGTGTGAACTTTATGTTTCTCTTTGCATAAGTTAAATAAACCCTTTTAAAAATTGGGTAAATTTCCCAATATAAAAATTGTTTTGTATATTTTATTTTTATGTAAAAACACTTTTTTTTTTTGTTAAAACCTTGCATATAAATGAAGAAAAATACTACACTTAATGGAACTTCCCATTAAAAGAAATTTATAAAAGAAATTAAATGGAAAGTTTTTAAAACTTTTTGAACACTTCAGAAATAAAATTTATCAAATAATAATCAAAATAACACTGAGGAAACCAACAATAAGTATACTCTTTCATTTTAAATTAATAAATATTACAAAGTATAAAAACCACCTACAAGTATTTTTTCAAAATGCCTAAACAAAAAAAGACCTAACTGGGTTAAGAACATAATCCTAAGTAAATCTGCTAACTGCAAATATTTGTAACTACTAAATAAAATATTTTGCAAAATAAATCCCTTTATATTAAATTGCTCTTAAAATATGAAAGCATTATTATTTTTATATTAGTTCAGGTGGAAATTAAATTACCTATAGTTGCAGCTAAGCCAGGATCAAAAATATCATCAGTAAACCTTAGAAGCAAGCTGCAAAATAAACAAATATATATATATATTGCTAGTGCCATCTGTAAATTATAGTTCTAATATATACTTGACAATATAGAAAGTATACATTAAATATTCAAATAATTTGTATCTTTATATGTTGGATATCACTGAAACTTATAAGCAGGACAGGTGTATGGTATGTTGATTGGGGTAACTGCCCTTGACCCTGCATTTAACAGGGCACCAAGCTCTGCATACTGCATATATACATATACTATATACTAAGAAAAACTACATTATGTAGAGTATATTAAATTTTAAGGGGCCCCTACAAATGTTTTTGTACCAGCCTAAGGACAGTCCTGCTTATAACTGAATGCATAGATCAAGTGGGGCTCAAACTGTGCAACTCCACTCCAAAAATTATTTAAAAAAATAATCGAGTTCAAAAATATATACATTGCTGGCCATTAAAAGTGCAACACCAGGAAGAACTAATCAGATTGTCCTGAAATATGCAAGATGGGTGGTCCATGGGAGAACACGTAAATGATTCAAAGCGCAGCACATATGCACATCATGTGCGACCATAATGCCCACTGGAAGTAGTAAAAGGAGATTACAAAGAGCTGGTGTAAAACACTGGAATTGTGTTTGCTTGCAGTTGTTGCACACTAAAGGATCAAGTATGCTCTGTCGAAGAACACAGCATCCATACGACCAGGTTTCAGACTTTCATTGAGGGAGAATTGTGATATTATGGGAAGGCAGATTATCATATCGAGACATTGGTGCTTGTGTTGGACGGAATGCTGCCACAGTGATGAGAATATGGTGTCAGTGGGTAGAGGAGGAATGAACTCACCGATGTGAGGGATCTCAACGGCCATGTCACACAAACAAGAGGACAGACATCTCGTGCGCATGGCTTTGAATGATTGTACAGCCACATCAAACACCTTAGCTCAACAGTTAGGGTGTGTTGCATATCAACCAGTGTCTGCACGTATGGTTCAACATTGTCTGCAGCATTGGGGCATCTTTGCTAGATGGCCATTGCTTTGGCTACCATTGACTCTACAATACAGGTGTATGCGACTGCAATGGTACCAAGAACGTTGTGCATAGATGTGCAAATGGCATCGTATCATCTTTTCAGATGAATCCCGCTTCAGTATGCAGCACCATAATGGGCGAATCTTATCTGGTGATAGTGGCGACAGGCTCAGTGAGACATGCATGATGCAGCACCATACAGGTCTGGCCCCTGGTGTAATGGTATGGGGGTGCCATTAGACTCCACTCATGCACGCACCTCGTACACATTACCAGTACTTTTAACATTAACATTAAATAAAGGCAAGTCCCAGATGCTCCGCAATACGTCGACTGTACTACATCTATGTGGAGAATGCCTGAAAACACCACTACTTATGCCGGGGCAAGACAGCGCCACAAGGACACAGCTCATCCACAGCTACCTATGGCGAGCAATCCTATAGAAGGAAGACTCATCCATCGGTCAAAACCTAAATTTAATCTGTTCCCGGTTAGCTACAAAGATGGTATATAGAACCAAATTGGCTCGTCTCCCGGGGTGGAGACTCTTAGTCTGGTTTTTACATTGATAAGCTCGTCGACCGGGGATCCCACTCCCAGTCGCGAGTCTTCAACTTCGCCCTCTCCATTGTGAGCGGGCCGAAACCCTCCAGTGAACAGTCTTCCGACCCACAATATCACTGAGACCGCATCAATGAGCCTACTGGACCGGGTTCCCCAAGCCCTATCCGCAGACCCTCAAGTACAGCCCCTCAACCAGGGCTGCAACCCGGAACGTCTCAGGGGACAAGTCAATAAGCCCACTGGACCGACCCTCCCAAAACCGGTCCGCAGATCCTCAACAGGCCCCCTCCACCAGAGGTTACAAGATCTCGTGAACCCTGAAGGGCCAGCGAGCTAAACCCAACTTCTCAAAGGCACCATTCAGCCCCCCCCCCCCCCCACGTCAAGGTGGTCCCCTATCGGGGGGTACTTTGAACAGCCAGTGTTACATCACTGAGGTGTTCGAGCCTGTGGTCGTACATATCTTCAGGGGCTCTTTGGTGCCATTTACCAATAGGACAATGCCCGACCACATGTGGCATGCATCATCCAACAATTCCTGGATAGCCACCATGTGACTTTTGCCTTGACCTGTGTGTTCACCGGATTTGTCCCCAATTGAACATGTCTGATCCATGATCTCATGACAATTAGCACACCAGCAGCTGCTATAACATATGAACTTTGGCTACGTATCAAAACTGCATGGACTGATATTCCCCAAACACACATCCAACATCTCATTCTCTCAATGTCGGATTGTGTAGCAGCGGTTATTGCTGCTCATGGTGGCTATACAAGATACTGATTTCTTTGTATTCCACAAATTTAACCGAGTTGTATTTGTAATCATTTGATCCTTATAACATCCTCCCGATAGAGGACCACCTTGTCGTGGTGGTGATGGTGGTAGTGGTGGTGGTGGTGGTGGTGGTGGTGGTGGGGGGGGGGCTTGTGGCCCAGCAACTGGTCGAAGACTCTGCTGACCGGTATGGGCCCCGGTTGGACAGAGCCAAGACCAACCGAGGTCGAAGGCATTGCTGACCGGTTTAGTGGTCCGGTTGGACAGTGCCAAGACCTCAAAATCAGGTGCTCAGTGGAGCAGTTCAAGGGCCCTGCAGAACGGATTTGGTCCCCTAGTAGGAAAGGGCCCTTTTCAAAGTCTGGGCACCACTAAGAGTCTCCACCTCGGGTGCCGAGTGAACTTGGATCTATATATCCTTGTTCACGGCCAACCGGGGAACAGAGTAAATTCCAGGTTTTGACCGATGGATGAGCTTTCCTTCTATAGGACTGCTCGCCATAGGAATGTCGGGGATGAGATGCATCTATATGGTGTAGCCTTGCCCCCGACAGTAGATAGTCACCATAACTTGGTAGGGTAGAAAGACGGAACTGGGGATTGCCGTGGTTGCTGTGTTGTGCAGCAACAAAGAGTATTTCTGATCCTTATAACATAAGCTATGTATTACTAAATATGGCTTTGATACCTCGTCTTTCTTGTTGTTGCACTTTTAATGACCAGCAGTGTATTATCATTATCACTGGTAGCACTACAAAACCAGGTTATGAAATAATGTTGTTAGCAAAAAAGTTATTGTTGCTGGAGTTCTTGTGACATGGCCATTTAGCAAATTATGTGCATAAAAGTGCTGCTCAGAAGTAAAACACCTCTGAGCAGCACTTTTGTGCTGATCCCCTTTTGCTTAGAGGTAAAAAAAAAACCTCTGCTGTGACCTCTTTTCTCCAACACATTTTTAGCTAAATAATATAAAATTAGACAAAATATATCAAAATCAAAAAGAACATTATGCAATATTAGCTTTAAAAATGCTTTTAATATCATATATATATACACACACACACATAAGGAAGCCATGTTGCCCTGTTTTGTGACCTTGGCTTTAATGCTAGAACAGCATTAGACAGGCAGTTTAGCCCTTCCAAGGTCCCTCCTGAAAAACCGATTTACATCCAGAGGCCCAGCTATTTTTACACTGAGAACACCCTTCCCCCCCCCCCAAAAAAAAATTACAATTTTTTTGCCAAATAGCAAATGAAAGGAATTATGCATGTTATATGCCAAATTAATCAGCATTTAATTCTGGATTTTCTGAAAATATTTAACAAAAAAAGACAAGTTTTATTTTAATAGTGCTTTCATAGAGTCATTTAGTAAAAAAATGCATCTGGTAATGAAAATACAAATTTATTAGAAATAAACCAATGAACAAAAATGATTATAATGCATATCAACAGAAAGGCTATTTGCTTATGGATAAGGGAAAAATAAATATTTACTCATAACAGGAAAATTACTGCTTCGTAATTGTTTTCTCAGTACCATACTTTGAGAAAAGTTCCGGCTCTTTTGCTAACTATATCAATAAGCCAACTTCGGAATTTTTTTTAAAGTAACCAATCGACTGAAATAGGTCATGATATATACCAAATTAAACAGAATTACAAATTTTACAGTGATATAGTAAAAAAATAGACCAGAATATGCAATTATGGCCTAATTTTGGAAAACCTAATGAATAAAAATGGTTATATACTAATGGAAAATAAATTTCTTCCCAAATAATATCAGTATTTATTACTTGAAACATAATATTTGTTTTAATGATTCTTTGCAGTGTGGTATATTTAAAACATGGGCTAACATTATACAAGGTGACTTAGATTGCTCATATTAATGGGATTTTCTGCCGTGTTTATGAAATTGAAAAACTTTTTCTTGGCTGCCTTTTTTTTTACTAGACATTATGAAATTTTTCTTTACATGTTGAAATATGGCGATCTTGTCCGAGTGCAGAAAGGGTTGTGCACCAAGGGTAAAAAAAACAAATGTCTATATTGTCAGAGTGGCACAGCCAATATTTTGGGGGTAAAATCATTTAAAACAGTTAAATATAAACTTAAAAACTTAGTAATACAATTTTGCTTGAGGGAAAAGGATAAATTGCTATCAGTGGAGCTAGGGAGGGGGGAGGTAAAAAACCCTTCCCAGAATTGCCCTCCCATATGATTTTCCCATTTCTGTGCCAAGGAAATCTTTTTTGCTTCTATATCCAAGACCTCATTCGTTTTCAGAAAATGATACAAGTTCAAAGTTTTTTTTACTGGAAAATGAAGAAATAATAAAAGAAAAATTAACATATAACCTAATGTAATGTAAAACAAAATATTCCCAGTAACAAGTTGTAAACCGCCTATCTGATATAGTGTAACTGATACTACTGGCAGTTTCACAATAACTAAACTAAGGCTTTAGCTTTGCTGTGGCTTACAGTTTTGATCTGAAAAGTGGGAATCATGCATATAATGCTGGGATAAATGATATAAATGATAAAAATAATTCTAGGAACACTAAAATAGGTTTAAAGCAGAAAAAGAGTAAACTGGGGGAGGGGGGGAGCAGCAGTAGATACTTTGTAATTACTTCCAAAATCTTAGTTTTTAAAAATAGCAGTTTTTTTTTATTAATTTTCCGAAGATTTTTGAAACTAAGGAAAAATCTGTTGATAATATTTCAAGTCACACTTGTGAGCTTAAATCAGGTGGTTGGTTCAGCATAGAATAACATTAACAAATAGCAATACTGTATAGTGCTTCTAAGAAATGGTAATTGGATGGCTTTCACAAATTATTTATATTGTAGTTTAATGCAATATGCATCAATGAAGAAAAAATATTTTTCAAACTTGTATTACATATTTTTAAAAGATATATGTATGAAAATTTTCAAATAGCAATTTCTATTTTTTTTTAAATTAAAGTTTCATGTGCTGTACAAAATCATTTATGCTCATCTTGGGCTTCTCATTTCAGATTCTGTCAACATCTATGTTCATTGGAGACCTTGGAAGGATTAGTGGTTATTGTGAACTTGCAGAGCAAAGGAATTTGAGTTTGAATCCCAGATAATGCGTTATCATTTTCTTTCTGAAGTATATTTTCTCCTGAGATCTAACCTTTCAGATTTTCTCTCTGTCTTGTTATATTGGCAGGATACTATCAGATATCCTTTGCAAGTGGAACTACTATCCAAGGAATATTTTCTTTTATTTCATGTGTGAAATGTTTTGAATCATTTTCAAGATTTTCAGCTAAAGTGGTTTTACCAGTATACTACTGAAAGCTTAAAGCATAAACCCTTGCAAAATGAAAGTCATGAAGGAGCTGAAAGAAATTTCTCTTACCAACCTGTGTTGAATTAAAAATTCAAATCCCATCCTTCCTCATTTTAAATGTTGAAAGACTGAAATTTTGCATATAACACTTCTTGACCTCTGGATACTTCACTGTCCTGTCCCACATTTCCCTACAGGTTTCCCCCTTACCACCCTATGTTGCATTAAAAATTGAAGACTTTACCTCTGATAGAACCTCCTAAGTTTGAGTATAACTTTTTATTTTCCACTTAATTAGAGGGGGGAAGGCTCAAGGAACATACTGATTTTCAACGGGAAATTTGTTGCATTAAAGTTGCACGTTCCTATAACAGATCCCAATTTTAAAAACTGGAACTTCTCTCCCCCCCCCCCCCCACCATTCCTTTAGCTCATTAATTTGAATTTTTTGGTTTTCATTCTCTGAATTTCAATCAAACTTCCACTAGTTGAAATAATATGGATACTTTCAAAATATTTTTGAAATCAAAATGCTTTTACTTAATTATTTTTAAATCATATGCAAATAAACCATACATATATAGTCATACAATTGTGTTAACTTTTTGTGAACATAAGTTCATGAAATATTTTTAAACTAATTTTAAATGTAATCACACAAAGTTTCTTTAAATTCTTGTTGCATTTATCATTATTCACTAAACAGTTGTTAAAAGACAGATGGAAGCCTCCCAACAAGGCCTTCTGCAACATGTTCATTACTATGCATAGAGTATAGCTCTAGCCGTCCCATGGCCGAGTGGTTAGCGCGCTTGGCTACTGATCTAAGGGACCTGGGTTCGAGCCCCGGATTAGGCATGGATGTGTGTGTCGTTTTTCTGCTGAGATCCTGCCATCCTCTCAGATCTCCTACTGTGGCATATAAACTGACAGGCTCCTGTCAGACCTCTGTGGCAAGCAGCTGCTTGAGGGGGTATTTATTTATTATTATTTATTTATAGCTCTACTGGCACACGAGGCCCATAACTTAAAAGTCCCACCTGAAAGACAGGGCTTTTCCTAGCCCGATGGTGTCCCTTTTCTCATTTAGAGCAAAATGGGAGTTAATGGAGAAAATTCTCAATGCAGGCATAGTTGGGACTCAGACTTGGGAACTGCAGATTACATGCCTGGCATGCTACCAACTGAGCCAACCCCTGCTCCTTTGAGTAAATATATTGTTTTTTTACTTTACAGAGGACTGTAAAGCTATTAACACAGTGTTGTTGTTGTTGTTGTTGTTTTTTTTTATCTTTGAATAACACTTTTGCATACAAAATGGTCTAAAACTTAGGTCACAAGGAGAAAGGGGCACACTGAACAGATGTTAGAAGACAGATGGAAGATTTCCATTAAGAACATCGTACATATTCTTTAATGATATGCTTCCACTAAGATATCACAAGATACCTTTGTTTTAATTAAATTGGTTAAATCATTAATAATGCTAATAGTGTGAAGTGACTTATTTATTTACATCTTACTCAGTGCAACATTAAAAAGAAATAGTTGCTGTTCCCAATCATAGACAACAGGTTGGTTGGTTGTTTGGGGTTTTATGGCACATTCGCGACAAGGCCATAATGCTCCAAACAAAAGACAATTTAAAAGATAAAAGATGTATAACCCTGCAACCAAAATTTAAAATACAAATTCTACATTGTAAAGTGGTAAAATAACAAATAACAAGTGTATAAATACAGAGTAAAACAACTTGAGAAATACTAAATAAAATAATCCTAGGTGTAAGAGACCTGGGTTAAATGATGCACAAAGATAGGATAAAATCAGTCTATTAATATATCCACCATATTTTAAAAAGAAAAAAACTGGTGATAAAAAGCAATGATCAGATAAAAGATGTCTGAGTATAAGAGGCTCTCATAAAATTATGAGAGCTAAAATACATACGTCGTTCGATATAAAAACAAGGACACAAACTCGGTGTCACAAAACTCACACTTAGGTTCGTCATCTGCCCGTAGAAGAAATGAATGATCTAAGCGGAGCCAAGCAAATACAACCTCCTCCTTGTGATTCCTGCGGTAACATGACTGTCATGGTTTGATGATAGATTTGATCTCAAAGAGCTTGTTGGTAAGCTGTTCTGACCAAGATCTCTGTTATCATGCCCAGAGGTCGACGGTAAAACGTTGCCGTAAATCCAGATATGGAACCGGCAATGGAGAGCCGGACAGGGCGTGGCCAACTTGGCAGCAGCATCCGCCAAGTCATTGCCCCTGATACCGATATGACAGGCACCCAATAGAAATGGATGGTTGTTATGGCTGCCAGACAATGTAGCTGCTGGCAGATCTTAGAAAGAACTGGGTGAGGCCGATGCCTCACCGAGATCAAGCCTGTAGTGAATTAAGTGAGTCAGTGTAAAGCACACACCAATGATGATGCTTAGTTGACATGTGGTCCAAGGCGAGACTGATAGCGTGAAACTCTGCAATGAAGATGGAACGCTGCAGTGGGATTTGGTCTGCAATGATTACACCACAGCAGACCATGGCCAATCCCACTGATGTGCTGAACTTCGAGCCATCTGTGAAAACAGGTAAGAAGTCTGGGTACTCAGCATGTTGGCTGGCAAAGAGTTGCAGTACACACAGTCAGGTGTAAAGGCCTTCCCTGTCCTGCACAGGGAAAAATCACAGGAAGGGGAAACAGCAAGCTACGGTGTAAGTGACTCGGCTGTCAACTGTGCAATGCTATCAAGACTGGTGTTAATGTCTCTGAGGTAGCCTTGGACTCTCAAACCAAAAGAAAGAATGATAGTCGGTCGATTAGTGTAAAGCATTTCCCACTTTGGACTGAAAATACAGTTCCAAGTGGGATGGCCAGGCAGGGATTGCAATTTAGATGCATATTGCAGGGACAACTGCTGACTGCGAAGAGGTAGAGACAGTTCGTGGACCGGTGAGGTGCAGAAGACTCCCATGCAAACACAGAGGGCCTGATGATGGAGGGGGTCCAGCATCTTTACCACGAAATCCCAGGCGGAGTTGTACACCTGGTATCCGTAGTCCAGTTTTGACAGGGCAAGTGCACAGTACAGGCAGAGCAGAGAACATTGGTCAGTTCCCCACAAGAGAGAGAACCTTGACGATGTTCAATGCCCATGTGCACTTGGACCTGAGATAATGTATGCATGGTAAAAAGGTCAATTTCCGATTGAAGATGAGACCGAGATACTTGGTCTCTCCCACAACTGGAATTATGTTACCCCTGAACCATAGTTCAGGATCCAGGTGAAGATTACGCTTGTGGCAAAAGTGCACAAGTGGTCTTCTGTAGGGAGAACTGAAACCCGTTTGCTATCATCCAACCCGAAAGATTGTTCAGGGCAATTTGCAGTTGCCTTTCAATGACCCTCATGCTGGACGAAGAGCAAAAGATGCTAAAATCGTCAAAATAGAGGGCATTGAATACAGATGGAGGAAGTTGTCTAGTAATAGAATTAATCTTGACAGCGAAAAGCGTAACACTCAAAATGCAGCCTTGTGGCACCCGCTGATCTTGGGAGTACAGCTGCAACAGAGACTTGCTGACACAGACATGAAAAGAACGTGCCGATAAGAAGCTGGAGATGAAGATCAGCATGTGACCTCTGAAGCCAAAGCTATGGAGGTCATGAAGAATGCCGAATCTCCAAGCTGTATTGTATGCTTTTTTGATGTCAAAGAAAATTGTCACCAGGTGCTCTCTATGTAAAAATGAATTTCTGATAGCCGATTTGAGGTGTATCAGATGGTCAAGAGTTGACTGTTGCCTGCGAAACAGATCAGATGGTCAAGTTGTTGACTGTTTCCACACTGGGTGTTGGAAAGAAGGTTGTGGTGTTCTAAATATCAGATGAGTCTGACATTTACCATTCTTTCCAACACCTTCCAAACACAGCTCATAAACGCAATGGGACGACAATTAGAAGGAATATTTGAATGCGTTCCTGGCTTCGGGAAGGCCAAGATGATGGCCTCCCACCAGGAGTATGAAAACTGCTCCTCGAGAAAAATGCGATTGAAAATATGGTGCAGCCAATCCTTACTCGATGGGGGAGATGTTGGAGCATGGCATAATGGACATTGTCCAGCCCTATAGCTATTGGGAACCATGGAAACCATGTCAAAATTTGAGGAATTGTTGATGCAGCTGCATCTACGACACAGTCTGTTATCTCTGCTACTGCCACATTGATGGGCTCCTGGCTGACAGAGTGGTCATCGAGCTCAGAGAGCAGCTCGAAATCACCCGTCAGCTCGATCAAGCCTCCACCATGAGGCATGAAGGGCTGTGAGGCCCCCCATGGTGAGGTGATTGGTTCCATAAGGTGTACCTTCCGTGTAAAGAGTGGAAGGATCGAAGAGGAGCAGATGGTGAGGTCAATGGCAGTGAATGTGCGGGTTGGGGAGTGAAAGTATGTACCGACACTGGTGTTCAACAAAGAGAGAGGATCCAGCAGCCATTGCTCCAAGACCCTGCCTCTCCTGTTGGTGTCAGGACTCCCCAAAGTGGACTGTGTCTGTTGAAGTCTCCCCATTATGAGGAAGGAGGATGGCAGCTGCAAGATGAGGTCATCAAGGTCTTCCTGGAAGATGATGCTCCCAAGTAGATGATATACGGAGCAGACAGTCAGGGAGAACCCCACAAAAAGGCAGATGGCTACCGCCTCAAAGTTGGTGGTGAGGGGTACGACCTGGAATGGAGAATGGTTGCTCATAAAGATGGTGACACCCCCACGAACTGGACCATCCTGGTCCTGGTGAACTAGAGAAAAGTGCCGGATCATCGGATCTGTGACTGGCTGCAAGTATGTCTCCTGCAGGCACACGCAGATGGGCTGGTGTGCTTGAAGGAGGGCCTTGATGTTGTCAAGATTCCTCTGTAATCCACAATTCCATTGTAGGAGTGTGGCCATCTCAGGACTTAGAAGAGTTGGTGGATGATGAATTCCTATTCAGCTTAACCGCTGCAGAGGATGGTTTAGTGAATAGGGGGCGGGTGGCATCCATGTTCTTGGAATCGTCTAAGGGACATGGATCAGTGACCACTCTTTGAGGAGGAGTGATGATTTTCCTTTTTGACCCCGGTGGGCGCCCCTTTGGTTTGGGAGGTCTTGCTGTCTGAGGAGAGAAGGAGGGGAGGCCTTCCAGTGGAGGTGGAAGGCTGAGTTGCAAGAATGGAAACTGGAGTTGATATCAAAGTTAACACCACCCTCAGTTTCGCCCGTGTCAGGAGGTATCTTGCTGCAGGTGAGAAAGACTCAGTAGGTGGTACACTGATGTCGGTCTGCACTGCCACCAAAGTCATTGGAACAATGGGCTTTCCAATGACCGCACTAGAGTAGTATACCTTGGGGGAAAGGCAGGCAGTGCAGTGAACTTTCTTGCCTCAGCCTAAGAGATGTTGATCATTTTGAGGCGTTGAACCTCCTTTTCCTCCTTCCACTTGGGGCAGTCATGGGAATATGCCAGATGTTCACCACTACAGTTCACACAGCTTGCCTTTTCTGCTGTACAGTCAGGATCGAGATGATTCTTACTGCCACAGTGAGCACAGGTGTGTTTGCCCTGTAACCATTGTAAATACCATTGTAATGAAAAAAATATTTTTCTCGAAACCACTGTTTGGGTTAAAATCTAAGGGGGAGGGCAGGGATCATCGAAAATGTCCATTTTGTTACATTGCGTAAAAAATGTACCCGATTTTTTTTTTAATTTTTGATTCAACACTTTAACTGATTCATTGCAACCTTAAATTTTTTTGGTAGTTATTTTTATGATGTGATAAACAGGTTCATATGAAATGAGAAATCATAATTGTTATCTTGAATACTTATCATAAAATATTTATAAAAATTCAGTATTTTGCTTGCTTGTGCTCTAGTAAAAATCACCAATTTTATCAGTTTTTGAACAATGGTGATGTGGAACCTGTACTATTTGTGTTAATTACTAAATGTTTAGTGAACAAATTTTGTCTACATATGAGATTCAAACCCATATATCTCCAGGAACATGCATTATGATTTTTCCCATTTGCTATTTCTCCTATTTTTTCTCCTAGACCAGGGGTCCTCAATGTGAAAGACACAGTACAGTTTTTTGGGGTATGCTGTGAGAGCTCAAAAGTTGCTAGATCTATTAACAAAGTTACTAAGTGGCAACACTGCTGTGCAAAAATTTCATTTTTTGTTTATTGATGCATGAAATTTATGAATACAAAATTTGTACATATATATATATGTTTTATTTTATTCCCATTGTTATACTATAACTATAGTTTTATCTATACAAGGGGTATGCCAGTTACATACATTTCTAGGGGGTACATTAAATATAAAAGGTTGAGAAATGTTGCCCTAGACTACTGCATGCTTTTATAAAAAATCTCCAAAATTAATCTATGTCCTATCAACGTTTTTTTTTTTCTTTGTAATTGAAATATTCATTCCAGAAATATACTGGAGCTGAAATATCTGGCCCAGCCCAAAATACAACTGGAAAGGGTTAAGATATCAACTTGATATTATTACTACAAATATCAGATTTCTACTGAAGACTTTTATACAGTTCCTAACTGAAGTTACACATTTATTTCATTAACTCTATATGTATTACTTGTAAAGAAGACAGTTTCCATAAGACAGAAAATATTTATGAATGTTCTACGCATTTCAAAATTATTACTAATATCAGATTTCCATCAAAAACGTGCGTCTAGTTTATAATCTATGCAAAATACTACTTACATCAGGAAACAAATATGAAAAAATAATCTAATTTCTATTTATTTACACATTATGACAAAATTTCTAACACTTTTAAGGCGCACTATATAACCTCAAAAGTAAAAACACGAAACTGGCTTATGCTATAGCAAACTATTCGAAAATTAATCAATACTATACCTAGATTTCCCTACATCACTTTCACCTATAATTAAAATCTTGAGGGTGGTCAATACACTGTCTTCTTCCATATCTCATCCAATATAATAAAACGATCTATATTTTTACGTTAAAAGTCAGAGACAGCGAAAATCACATATTTTCATATGACGAAATACCATAACCTCTTTCTCCTATTGGAGCCAGAGATTAGAGTACTGCCATCTACCAGCCATCTACATAATTAATAACAAATACAGACGTATAAGGCAAAATAATACAAAGTCAGGAACGGCGTAAAAAAAAAACTTTCTCGATGATTGAATTAATTTCTGACCACAAAAGATTGTAAATAATACAAAAGTGAAAAAATAATTTCTTTCTTATTATAGGTATTGGAAATGGCCATCAGGTTCATTTGAAGGGCACTTTAAGAACATAATGACGGCTATAAGAGGACAGCATTTAACTAATCTTTAAAGTGTTCTCTAGAGGTACATTTCAACTACTGCACTATTCATTGACTTAAATTTTTCCAAATTAATGTTATATTTTATAATGTTAAGTGAGCACTTTGAAACATTTTTTAGGTAGGCGGAACTTTCAATTAAATTCGACAAGTATCCACTTCTCCACCTACAAAGCTTAGCTCGGGCTTGCAATTAAGTGAGGAAGAGAAAAATATATATACTTCAATACAACATTAATCATACATATGCCTTTCCAAATTTCATCCTAATCCTCAAGCAGCCATGAGCTACGGGAAGAATGGGATAGAGTGCGCAACCGGTTTGGAAAGCTGAGGTCACCTGAACCACCAGTGGCCAAGTAAAGGGTGGACAGTAACGCAGGCAGCCTCTATTGCTTAGCATTGGCTTTACACGCGTTGGTAATTTAATTTTCACTTAAAGCAATACTCAACTAAAAAAATATTCTCAGAATTATCTAGAAGTAAAAATGGCTTTCAAAAATATTTAATATAGGTTTTTTCTTACTTTTATTCTTAAAACATTATTTTTTTTAAATCCTGAAACAGCTGCTTGTTAGACAGAGGTCAGACACATGCCTGTCAGTTCAATATGTCATAGAGATAGTTTCAAGCAATATTCAATATCTGACAGTTCAATTTCAAAATAATATCTAATTTTCGAAAGAAAACGAAATTTTGACGTATTTTGTATCAGGAATATTTCATTTTTCATCACATTTACATACTTTTTAAGCCGTTTTTCACACGATCCAATCATTTCAGATACAGAATGATACCAAGTGTTTTAATCACTTTTACTTCGAAGAAAATTTTTTACACGATTTTAATTAATGAAACTGCATTAGGTTTTCTAGCACACATTCGGTAACTTAGTTTCCTAATCTGTCATTACATATAATATGCTAATAAAAAAAAACATTGTGTTTATTCATTTTTAGATTTTGCAGAGCGCTATTAGATGTCAACCTCAAAAGTATAATTTAAAAGAATTTAGCTCAGATTCGCCTATTAGTTACTTCCCCACCCACCCAAAAAAAAAAGATTCTGTCATCTTATACGAAATTTCAAAACTTGTCGTCTTGCTTTAAAATTCAAAACAGTTATATTTGTATAATTTTGTTTTATGCTGTATTTTATGACTGACACTAAAAATAGATTTAAAAAAACTATAAAATTTTATTCGGTATAGAAAGAATATCATTTAAACTTTCCTGTTTGGTGAAATATTTTAGCATTTGGGAAACCTTGCTGCAGTCTTGTTCTCAGTACCACGTTTTATTCTTTAACACACTCCCTTCCTCCCGAAAATAAATAATGAATTCTGGGAGCCTCCCCAAAACTGAACTCCCTCCCACAAAAAAAAAATATATATATATATAATAATAACAACAGCAACAACAATTCTCGGATCCTTCCCCACTACCGAAATTAAATCATGGTTATGTTTAGGGATATCTGATATGTTTTAATACCTTCCATTTTTACTTATTATTACAAAAATAACAAATTTTTTTAAGCGAAAAAATGAAAATTAATGATATCACCTCATTTTTTCGAACTCGTTTAACCGATACTTAGGTCAACCTTTTACTTTTAGTGATAAATAAAAAAAATATTTAACGCATTGGTAAGTATTGATGAAATATTCGAATAACTCAAAAGCTTAATACACACTCTAATGGTGAAAAATGGCAAACGTTTTTAACAAATGTTTCAAACGATCTATTTGTGCCATTAATTCGAAATTTTTGTGGTAGAGTGCAGGTCGGATCTAGAAAAAAAATCTAGGGGGACTTCAAAAATCACAATCAAATAGGAAAAATGTAAAAAACAATGGGGGGGGGGGGAAGAGACTGGATTTCCAATGAATTACAACATTTTTCCTTCCATTGACAGGTTTTTAAAACAAATTCTTGAAAAATGCATGAAATATAAATAAGTTTATTTTTTCCTCTGTTAACATTATTAGCATTCTGAAAGGGGGTATGGTCTCCTTTCCCAACAGATCATGTCTTAGAGCCATGATGAGAGGAAGCTGTACGTGTCAAATTCGGTTATCATAGCTCTTATCGTTTAGGAAAAATACTTTTCCTTTATGTGGAAGACCTTTTTTTTGTGGGGGAAGGTTAGGGGATGGAATCCTTATTGCTTATGGTAAGGATAAGAGGAAGCTCTATACCAAATTTGATGACCCTTTATTGTTTAAGAGAAATTCCTTGGAGCAAAAGAACTTAAATAGCTAAATGCCGTTAAAATAAATCTGTGTCCATTAGGTGTATTTCTAATATAAATAATGAATAATATATGTATATATAAGAATTATGTAAATAGGTTTCTGAAGATCCTATAAATTAATTTTTTTAAATATTTTGCTCCATATGGTTTGAATCAAACAATGTTATGCAGAATTTTCCCCACTTACGTTTTTTGATGATATTACATATAACTATTTTTATTTGCATACTGCAAACAATAGCATAATAAGTATTCTGCATTACTTTCACAGGAATGTAATTTCTAAAATATAAATAAGTTAGGTGAAATGGTAAAAAGTTTCTCTGCAAAGTGGCTGTATATTTTTTATATTGAGTGTGAATTTGAAATTATAATTTCATTCCGTCTTTCATAGGAAATTTAGTATAAGAGCCAAAGAATCTTTGCCTATCTATTTTTCAAAGTTAGCTGTTATATGATATTTCTCTGTTATCATTTACTCTATGCTATTTATCTGAATCACTGTAATAAATTCTTTGTTTATTGACGTACCAAGAAATCTATGTGCATTATGTCATTTGTAAAATATAGCTCAACTACTATTCTTCAACATTTATTTGTTGCATTTATATTGAGTTTGCTATCACTTCATTTTGGTGTATATGCTAATAATAGGATTTTTTTTCATTTTTTTCAGAAACGTATATACATAGGTTGTCATTACTTAATTTAATGCATAAACTTCATCTTGAGCATCTTTAGGTGTTACTTTTTTTAAACTAGGGCAGGGGCATAGTGAAGGACTATGGTTGGGGAGGGGGAGAGAGTTATCAAAAATTTTTCAACTCGAAGTTCAAGTTTTGCCAACTGAGCAAAATTACCACATCTTTGCTCTGAGCCATTATTCACAGGCATATTTCCAATATTTACATCTCGTTTGAATTTTAGCAAGTCAGTGTGAATTTTCCCTTCATTTCACCAACTCTCCTTAATTTCACAAAACTAATCCCAATCCTTACATCTTTCCTTAATTTCACAAAACTAATCCCAATCCTTACATCTTTCCTTAATTTCCCAAATCACTTCAAACTATTCAAACTCCCAAAGATTTTGCTAAGTTTTCTCAATTTCAGTCAATTCTCCTTAATTTCACAAACCCAATACCAATTATCACAACTCACCTGTATTTCCCAAGTGGATTCGAATTTTGCCAACTGCCCTTGATTTTGTTAAGTTTAATGAATTTGTCCAACACTCCTCAATTTCATGAAACTAATCTCAATTTTCACAACTCGCCTATATTTTACCAAATGGGTTCGAATTTTGCCAACTAATCTAGATTTTGCCAACTTGCCACAATTTTACAGAAAAAATCGCAATTTTTACATCTTCTCTGAATTGGCCAGGTCACTTCGAAATTTATCAACTCTCCTTAATTGCACAAGAAAGGCACATTTTTCACAACTACCCTGTATTTTACCAAGTGGCTTCGAGAGTTCTTGGTTTTTCCAACTCTCCTTAATTTCACAAAACCAATCCCAATTTTTACAACTCACCTGTATTTTAACAAGTGATTTCCAGTTTTGCCAACTTCCCTAGATTTTGCCAAGTTTTCTCGATTTTGTCAACTCTCCTTAATTTCACAGCAACAATCCCAATTTTCACAAATCGCCCGTATTTTACCAAATGGATTCGAATTTTGCCAACTGCCCTAGATTTTGCCATCTCGCCACAATTTTACAGAAAAAAAAATCCGAATTTTACATCACACCTAATTCTTGCAAAGTCAATCTGAATTTTGCCAACTCCCCCAAGATTTGTCAACTCTCTTAGATATCGCGAAGTTGCCTCAATTCCGCCAACACGCCATAATTTTACAGAAAAAAGATTGCAATATTTACATCTCAACTGAATTTTGTCAACTCGCCATGATTTTCCCAAGTCACTCCGAATTTTCCGAACTGCCCCTAGTTTTTCCAAGTATCCCTAGATTTTGCCAACACACCATAATTTTACAGAAAAAAATCCAAATGTTCACATCTCACATGAATTTTGCCAAGTCATTCCGAATTTTGGCAACTGTCCCTAGATTTTGCCAACTCGCTATAATTTTACAGAAAAAAATCCTAATTTTTATACCTCACCTTAATTTTTGCCAACTCGCCACGATTTTGCCAAGTTACTCCGAATTTTGCCAACTCCCCAAGATTTTACCAAGTCACTCCAAATTTTGCCAACTCCCCAAGATTTTGCCAAGTTTTCCTGATTTTGCCAACTCCCAAAGATTTTACCAAGTCACTCCGAATTTGGCCAACTGCCCCTAGAATTTGCCAACTCGCCATAATTTTACAGAAAAAAATCCAAATTTTAACATCTCACTTTAATTTTGCCAAGTCATTCCGAATTTTGCCAACTGTCCCTAGATTTTGCCAACTCCCTACGTTTTGCCAACTCGCCATAAAGTTACAGAAAAAATCCTAATTATTACATCTCACCTTAATTTTTGCCAACTGCCCAAGATTTTGCCAAGTTGTCCTGATTTTCCCAACTCCCTAAGATTTTGCCAACTCACCTGTATTTTACTAAGTGGCTTCGAATTTTACCAACTGCTCCAAATTTTGCTGTCTCTCCATTTTCCAAACTGCCTTAGATTTTCCAAGTTGCTTCGATTTTGACAACTCCGCTTAATTTTCCAAAAAAAATTACAAATTTTCACAACTCACCTAGATTTTACGAAGTCGCTTCGAATTTTGCCAACTTCGAGTTACTTTGGGGGAGAGCCTCCCCCCATCCAACCCCATGACTACACCCCTGAACTAGGGAAAGACTATATTTGTGTACAAGTCTTCAAAATTTGCACGATCTATTTGAATCACTAACGTTGATCAGTTCTTTGCTTGTTTATTGACATACAGTATGTAGTAGTCTGTGTCATTACTTGGTTTAGTGTCCACTACATGAATTACTGTTTTCAACATTTATTTCTTGCATATATGCTATCACTTCATTTGACGCATATGTTCATTACTTTTATGACATTTCGTCACTTCCAGAAAGTTATGTATATATAAAGTTATGTATATATATATAAAAATATCTGTCAACGATTTTTTTAGAAATTAGTGATCTGACAACTTTTGTGTACTGTACACGACGGTTGCCAGATCACTAATTTTTAAAAAAATCTTTGACAGATATTTTTTCTGAATTCTCTAATCAACCGTAGCGTTCGGATACTTTTTTGAGTGACTGTACCTTTTGAAATTTGGGAGGGACATCATAGTCCCCATTATTTATCTAAATCACCAATTTTAGGTACCTTCTATGCTTTCTTTATTAACATATCTTGTAGTCTAAGCAGCTTTTGTGCTATGTTTTCTGGATATGTCAACAATTAGTTTGTTCATGTGATTTAATTGAATCACTAATTTTGTCCACTCTCTATCGTATATAGAACGAACCATTTCTCATTTCTAGGAAAGCACATATATTTCTTCATCTAGTTGAAAGTATATGATAGAAATGTATCTCATTTTGTGTTCTATTTACTAACTTTTATTTCCATCACTCATAGAAAAGTTAATGTGTATTTTAAAGTTATTTGAATACCTATATATATGACTTAAATTGATCATTACTCCTGTCAATTTTTTATTTCATTTATATTTTTTCCTTCAACATTAGGAGTTTTAAACATTCCTTCATTTGAATTAGTATATGATTTCATTAAATCACTCAGGCTAATTTTATGCGAAAAATTCTTCACTTTAAAAGCTTTATGCATTTCTGCATTAGGTTTATTATATATTTAAATTAATTGAATCACTTCCAATTTTCTGCAATATTTAATATTTTCGCACTTCTCTTTGGGAGATTTACATCTGTATATTTTCAGTTGATTTACTATATACGAATTAATTTACCTACTCCTAGTTTTGCAAAATTCTCAATATTTTTTCCTCACCCTCTAGGAGATTTTTGCATTTCTTCAATATTTAGAATATATATTTATTCATATTTATGCATTACTTCTAAATATTTTGCGATTTTTAATATTCATTTCCTCACCTTTAGAAGCTTTATGAATTTCTTGAAAAAGATTTAACACATAAGTAGTATCATCACATTATACGGCTCCCCCACTAGTGCTTTCCCCCTATGACGTCACCGACCACTCCCCTATGACGTCACAGACCACGCCCACTTTCTCCCCCTATGACATAACATGACGTAATCATTACATAATCATTACGTAACCGGCCACGCCCCCTTATTAATAATTAATAATTTCCCCCCTCCCCCCTCAGTGGCGCCACCTGTTGACAGTGTGAAGTACTCTTTTCGTGTGAATAGGTTCGACTTAAAAGACTTCGTGTTCGGATCCTCACCACGGAGAACCTCTCGCTGACGGACGGTTAAACCCTACGAAATAATTCCAAACGGGAAATCACAAGGTTTTTATTGACGAATGAATCTTGGACCTGTACTGCTTCCGTACATCGTGAAAACCCACTCACAGCCTTGATCCGTGTTCCCAATTTCCTTTACTAAGTCACTTCAAAAAAACATTGTGATTGCAAAAGTATGACTAACTGTTTTATTACGCCACATTTTAAAAATACTTATTACTGTTGTAATCCGCAGTATGGGAGAGTAACACTGTTCGAAGAAAAATCAGGTAAAACAGTTTAAAAAAAAATCGTTTCCTCCATCGTTTGTGTATGTCTCATCACGCTGGTGAAACTGGGTGAAAAAATATTTTTTTTTTTGTACGAGGTAGAATGTTAAAAGTACGTCGCGTGAAAAAACTTTAGTTCCATCAGGAATGCACATTAATGGAGTAGGGAGGTCATAGTTTAATACTTCAGCTTTAAAAAAAAAATAATACAATGTCTCACGCACCCCTCTCAACTTGTCTACGCTAATCCGCTGAAATTTTATTTGCAACGGGACTGATACTTCGAATCCGCTATATGCTCCGCCTAATGCTCCCACCCTCGTTTCGACACACACTCCCATGTGATCTGAACGGACACTGCAGGCTGGTGACGTACAAAGGTCACAGGGGCTGCAGTGGCATGCATGGCTCCTGCTAAATGCTACGCTATCAGAAATCCATGTGGCTGTCGCGTTCTCCAAGCGCTCAGAATATTACTATACGTATAACTGATGTAAAGTCCGTTTTAATCAATACTTATTTCTTTCAACTCTGCGACTATTGGCTGGCACATTTTTACTAGAAGAAGGGCTACCTTACAGTAGCAGCTCCGCAGAAAATAAAAAATCTGATTTTATTCCTCGTGATGAAAAATATTGAAGGTAATAGGGTCTACCTAAAAGATCCGTGTTCGGATCCTCACTGCGGATGGCTTTTAACAAAAGCCCTACGAAATTAAAAAACTCCCCCGTTACGCGACATTGTTTTAAAATACTTATTATAGCTGTATCCCCAGTACATGATGCAAACTCTTTCCGAGGAAGTAACGCTAGTCGATGCATCCCCCAGTTACATGCTTTTACAGGGTAAAGCCTGTGTGGCAGAATGTTAAAAGTAGAATTCATACGTTTCCGTAAAACTTAAGTTCCAACATGCGTTAAAGGAGTATGGTTCAACTCACTTTGAGAGGAGCAGTCGCTCGGACCAAAAGCATGATGGGTCTCCTGCCGAATTCTACACTTTATCAGAACACCGTGTCGGGTGCCTTCTAGAAAACGGAACAATTTTTAATGTCATAAGAAATGTGTGGCGTATAATTCCATGGAAAAAATATGAAACCTTTAGTATTAACATCCTTACTTCAAATTTTCATATGACATTCTGGGGTTGAGTTTCAACCTTTTTATTTTTTCCAACCGCGATAATGCGCAGTTTTCTGCGGAACGCGAGCGACTTCGACGCCAAGGACGACCCGCACTAAACGATACGACCGTGCACTAGAAAACCGTGAACGGACTTGTGTGAAACGTAATGTACAGAGCTTGACAACAGGAATATAGACTGGGATCCTCGCTCACTATACTATCATAACCCTCGAGAAATTATCAAATATGAATAGACCTCTGTAAAGTTCCGACCCCACAATCTTCTGAGTTCATTCCCCGGTCGATGCTGTCAGGATCACAAGGGATGTTTTACACATTCAACGACTTTTTCTGACATTCGCTAATCAAAGTGTCTATCTACACATCAGACTTGTCATTACATCGACAATCTACCTGTCCATAGGCTGAGTAAGCATTTAGAATGAAAGATTGAGTCTGCTTCACGACACAGATTCGTAAAACGCTCATTAATTATTTTGTGAGAGAAAGCATGCATAAAGTTCAAACACTAATACATCTTCCCTTTCTAATAAACCATACGATCAAAGTAGATAAATTGCAAGCATCATCGGATCTGATTCCGTATATCTGCTTACGACGAAAATCTCACAATAGCCTATTCAGTACTTTAACACCCCGATACAGTATGTGACTAGGTCGTTTAACTAAATTACGTGCATAAACGAAAATGTAAAGGGATATCTGTAAATTCGCACAACGGGATAGGTGAATATTTTCACAATTCTTTTGAAGGCAGAATAACTGTGACGAGAGTTGGGTTGGGTTGTTTTACCTCTGAGCAGCACTTTTTTGCACACCATGGGCTAAATGGCCAGGTCACATGGACCCCGAAGGCTCAGAGAAGGTGGGGGGAGGGGACCCACTGGAACAGCTGTTGGGAGACAGATGGTAGCCTCCCGTCAAGGCCATCCAGCGTGTTCTTTAACGTGCACAGGGTATGGCTCTCCCACACACGGGGCCACGGCTTAACGTCCCATCCGACGGACGGCGGCCTTTCCAAGCCCATCGGTGTCCCCTACTGACCGTGGGCAGGGCGGGGAATTTTGCGGAGATAAATCTCAACGCTGACCCAGCTGGGACTCGAACCTGGGAACTACAGATTACGAGCCTGGCGCGCTACCGACTGAGCCACCCCCCGCCCCTGTGACGAGAGAGAAAGTATAAAAATGCAGTGTGATGGCTGTAAAAACAGCAGATTACAGCGCAAATACTGTAAGATAGAAAAAACGACTATTAACAAGTGTCATATAAGGAGCGACCGATAAAAGTCACACCATAGCGGAAGGAGTAATACAGGAAAAATCATAAAATATTAACCCCCCCCCCCCCCCCACGCTAGTGAATCACGGTCCATTGCGTACACACGGATGAATATCACAAAAATACTTTGCATATAGTAAAGGACCACCGAAGTTTGGAAATTTAAAATCTGAAAACTCACTGTTTATAGTATTTCCGTGAAAAGTCACCCCCTAGAATCGAGATCTAGCTATGTCGCCAGTTATTCCAGCGTACTATCTCTTTTCAGCACGTTTGAATAAGTGCATGTGAAGGTGGCTAGCTGCAGACACAAGCTTTTCGACAAAAGATAGGATGTTTCACTACAATCTAACACGGAGATGTCTGTTTAGTTATTTTTCCTCCTATTTCTACACTAGTGTGGAAGTCTTAGAACAAGTGGTTCGGGTTAGCACACGTTTTTGATATTATCTTATTTGGCAATCTGAAAGAACACTGTCTGTGGAACATTACCCCCCTGCAAGCTAGTACTAATTACTTCACGATTCTGAGGGATGAAGGCTGTAATCGTTGGCAGATATTTTTCAGAAATATGTGATCAACCATAGTGTTCGGATATTTGATCCATAGTAAGACATGAACGTTGTTTACCTGCCATCAGTGACCCCTTCTACGGATCGTATGAGAGGTAATTGTTACGACAATTAGCTACGTGAAGTCGTGTTTATTTTTAAAAGCAAAGACACACTAATTACCGACTAGCTACAGAACGATATATTAACCTGCTAAAGTTTGATTTTAACGATCAGATAGTGTATATATCATCACTTTTTTAGTTCATAATAATATTCCAACTTTTAAAGGAAATATTGTCTCGTTATAAGCGATTACATACAAAGAGATACACACTCTATACTTTAAATCTATAGAGACAACGATCACTATCCATGGAACACATCTGTGAAATATCACCACATTTTTGTTTTTAACGTACGGTTGAATCGTTCTACGATGCTAGCTTTGGTTTCCCATCCCTTTCTTTTACACCCACCCGATATAAAACATTCGACCCAACATAGCTTGCTAGCTGTGCGAGGTCTTGATACAGAGAACAATATTAACACTTCTAAGGCTGACCTTAAAATCCCCGTTAACTATACAAAAGAAATCACATTGACAAAAATATCAGAGACATTCATATTTATTTACATTAAGGTCACATTAATATTTAGTTCGTACATACCAGTTCACCGTGCACCTCTTTTAGTACTGTTGCAAAGTTCAATTTAGACATAAATGTGATATTAGCAGGACGATTTAGTTCAATACATGATTCCTCCACAAAACGTTCGGCAATATCGGTTAAATTAACGTTTCTTACCACTTCTGTGAAATAATCGTAAGCTGATTCAGCGTTTATGGTGAGGCACGAATGGCGAAGTTGACTCGGATGATCCACTTCACACCCGAAACAGTTCTTACGTAGCAGCGTAAACAGTTCTTTCGGAGATCTGTTTTCAAAGTCCGCTTTAAACAGCCCATAAGCTTTACGAAATCACTGCTGTCTTGTTCAAGGGGTCGATCGTTAGATGGTGGGCTTCGAGGAAGATTTGCCGCTAATTCTACCTTCCGCACTGCATTCCAAAATTTACCGTTTTCAAACTTCAGAGCTATCAAACTGTAGGTGATTGGATCGCATAAATCTGTCAACCGCTGCCACTGTTCGACGCTGAGCCGAACCGATGACGAAAATGCAAGTCCTCCGTCACGGGGGATGCTTTTTTTAATGACCACGCCGTGTCCACCTTTGAGCACGACGAGGCAAACCATAGCGTCCAGTTCATACTCGCCGTATTCGACATCTTCGAACGCTTCGACGATTGTAGACGCATACGAAACCAGTCCATGCCACTGCTCTTCAGACAGCATCACACCGTCCTTTGTAGGATATAGTTTTAACGAGTCATCACTCTGGAACACACGTATGTGCACTTTAGGATATGACCGATATTCACAAACGCTCGCAAACAAATCCGATCCGAGTTGAAACATATGGCTATCATCATCTCTAACAGCAAGTCGCTTCGCAGGAAGATCACCATCGGTCAGGGAACGTTTAGCACAAGCCATAGCAAGTCGATACTGGAAAAAATAATGCCTTACAGCCCGTCGAAGGGTAATACTTATACCTTAAACCTGTGACGTGTCCCTGTAACTCCATCCCATTGGTCGAGATCTGGTAGATTTGCCATCTCTTAGTAAACATAATGACGTCTACAAATATTTACGAGTCTGTATAGACGTGCTTTCGAAATATGCATGTGGTGCTCCTTTAAAACGGAAATCGTGGGAGCTTTTGATCACAAAAACCTTTCAGAATATCTCTGAAATTACAAACAGATAAAGGGGGGTTGAATTCACTAACGGAGTATTTCAAAAGTATCTTAAAAACACACTCATAATGAAACCAAAGCTAGCATCGTAGAACGATTTCAACTGTACGTTAAAAACAAAAACGTGGTGATATTTCACAGGTGTGTTCCATGGAGGCGCCACTGAGGGGGAAAGGGGGGTGTTTTAATAAGGGGAGTGGCCTGTTACGTAATGATTACGTAATGATAATCCGAACACGAAGTGTTTTAAGTCGAACCTATTACCCATCAATATTTTTCATCACGACGAATAAAATCAGATTTTATTAATTTTTCGCCCGATAGCATTTTTTATTTTCTGCGGGGGCTGTTACTGCAGGGGTAGGGTTTCTTCTAGTAAAAAATGCAACAACCAGTAATCGCTAGGGATAAAAGAAATAAGTGTTGGTTTTAAAATGGTTATAAAAATACATATATGAAAAGACTGTTGGTGAAAGATCTAAATTTCAAAAGTGGAGAGGGAGCCGACCCGCAATAACTATGCTATAAGAGTTGTTAATCCTAACACACTGTGTAAAATTATACTGAAGGTTAAACATCCCTATAAAATTTACTCTGTTAATGGGGGTGATAGAGAAGAAAAATGTATAGATAGAGTTGTGAACAGAAATTGTACGATCGATAATCCTTTCTACACAAATGAAGTGGTTCTGAAAAGAACCTTTGGTTGTTGTTGTTTTTAATTATCCTACAACCTCCACAATGCCCGCAATCTTTATCGAGGTCATGGCATCCTCGACAACCGATAGGTAGTCCATCCTTTTGACATGGTTTAACGCTTCTACTTCCGCAAAACACACACGGCATAGAAACTCATGGGCAATGTCCTACGTTTCTATGACCGCCTCACCTTGCATCGTACTGAGCATATGCAGGATTTTGTCGGTTATAACATTCATTAATGTCTGCAAGCATTCCTCGTAGGTTATATCCTTCTGATATGAAGGAATACCTACAGACACCAATATGCATCGTGCAGTCACATAAAACGATTGACGCGTTCTCGACATTCTACCAGAGACTTTCAAACTATGACAACTAGAGAGACAGACAGAACACTGAGTAGAATGTTCATGTCTTAACAAGTCGCTGTATATATAAACAGTGCTCAACCTTCTGATACGTGTCACCCGCTGGTCACTCCACGTTACTTTCCCCTTGTTGTGACGTCACCTACCCTTAGAGAACAACAACGTATGAGTAATCACACTGAGCGCTGGACACTCAACCTCCCGGGGCGATTGCATCATGATACCTGACCGGTAAGAGGACACGTATGGGCATGATAACACTCCACGTTCCTCCGATTGTGCCACGTACGACTTAAGGAGTTGACAGAATGAAGCTGGGGTAAAGCGTTCGACTCTCGTTGCCGAGAAGAAGTTTTTTTTTTCGATAAAACGCATCTACAGAAAACTGTTTTATTTCAACCGTACGGTGGTTTTTTTTAATAAAGGTAAGGGAATTTTGATGAGTGTTTAATTACTAGGGAGTTTAATAGCAGGGAATTTTAATTATAAAGGAATCGTTTAGTCGTCCTGGCTAAATGAATAGCAAAGAGTTTTAATTACTAAGGAATAAATACAACTCTGTGAGTTGATTTACAATTTGAGATCTGCATTAGACATTCAAAAAGAGTTGAACGGATTTGTAAAATTTCAGGTGAATACAGGAGATGTACTAAAAATACGCATTGGATGCAGCCTGTTAAATTATTAAGGGAAGAGAATTTTGGTAAGTGTTTAATTACTAGGGATCTGATTTTCTGTGAGACGTTACAATTGTATCATCCCTTTCACTCTGTGAGTTGATTTAAAATTTGAGATCTGCATTAGGCATTCAAAAAGAGTTGAACGGATTTGTAAAATTTCAGATGAATACAGGAGATGTACTAAAAATACGCATTGGACGCAGCCTGTTAAATTTTTAAGGGAAGAGAATTTTGGTAAGTGTTTAATTACTAGGGACCTGATTTTCTGTGAGATGTTACAATTGTATCATCCCTTTCTATGCAATTATTCCGAGTCTTGCATCAGCCGATCCGAGGGCTTAAACTACAGGTAGGGCTTAAAAGGTCAACCGGGGGGTTTGCAGGAGGGCTTAAAATATAGGTCAACCATTGGGGCAAAATAAAGAAAAATCGGAAATTAGAGTTAAAATACGGAGGTTTTTCCAAAAATAGTACTCTTTATTGTCAACAGATGGCACCAGGGGTTTTTTTTAATAAGGGGAAGAAATTTTTAATAGGGGGAGTAATTTTTAATAGGAGGGGAAATCAAAGAATTAAAATAAGGGTTTTTGGGGGATTAGTGTTCCTCACAGGCACCAGATGACGCCAAGGGGTTTTTTCATAAGGGGGAGGAATTTTTTTTATAAAGGGGGAAATCAAAAATCGAAGAATTAGAAAAAAAATAGTTTTTTTTTGGGAAAATAGTACTTCTCACTGTCAACAGGTGGCGCCACTGAGGGGGGAGGGGGGAATTATTAATTATTAATAAGGGGGCGTGACAGGTTACGTAATGATTACGTCATGTTGCGTCATAGGGGGAGGAAGTTGGCGTGGTCGGTGACGTCATAGGGGCGTGGTCAGCGACGTCATAGGGGGAAAGCACTAGTGGGGGATCCGTATAATGTGATGATACTACTCACATAGATTCCCAACGGGGGCAATACTGCCCCCCAGTGGGCGCTGGAGCCTTCCATGGGGGCAGTAGCGGATCCAGAGGCAAATGGGGGGCGTTGAGGCAGTCAAGAGGGGCGGACAAATAAATAAATAAATTTAATGGAATTTTCTGTGACAACCTTTTTATCTCTTCTATTCTGTGGTGTCTTCCTCGTGATTCTGGTCATCCACTACCTCATCCGTCATGTACAGCTTTTCAACTGCAGCTTGGACAATAAGTTCCCTGCTACCGCCTACTAGCATACTGGTACGTCTGAAGTCGACTGAGATGCTCTCAAAAGTTCTCTTCAAGATCACAGATTGGATATAAGCTTCAATATGTTTTCCCACTCCAAGTCGCTTTGAGTATGCTTTATGGTACGTAGTTGCAATACCATCCCACGTCAGAACATAAGGTATAATATTACCATTACACTTGTGAATTAGGCTCAACTCATTAGCCAGCAGATCATACTTCCTCTTCTTTTCAACCTCTACTGTCTGCAAGTTATCCTGAGATGTTATTCCTACTTCAATAATTGAAATCTCATTCAATACCTTAACATGCACTACTCATCATCATCATCATCATCCTCAAGCAGCCATGGGCTACGGAGGTCCAACCAGACCGTGCAATTTAGTTCTCCAAGCAAGTCTATCCTGAGCTACATCTACTGCATCTGGCCACTGCACACCAATTCTAACAAGGTCTTGTTTGACATTGTCTGCCCACCGCATCCTAGGTCTCCCCTTCTTTCTGAGGCCTTTAGGCACACTGTTCATAACCCTATTCGCCAATCTATAATTATTCATAAGGGCAACATGGCCAAACCAACGGAGTCTCTCTCTGCACAATTTGCTGCTTAAAGGAGGTTGCAAACTCCTTTGCCTAAACTTCATCATTAGTTACAAAGTTGAACCACCTAATGCCCAAGATACTGCGTAAGCATCTGGAATCAAAAGCATCTAGTTTCCTGTTATCTTGTTTACAAAGTGTCCAAGTTTCACTACCATAACTAACCCTAGTCTAATTTTAGTCTTTAGGTGTATACGCCTATTTCTCCACACTCTCCATAGGTTCTTAAAAGTCCCGGCAGCAATCCCTATTCGTCTGTTAATCTCATGCCGCACATCACCATTATCTGTTACATAGCTCCCAAGATAATTAAACTGTGACACTTGCACAAGATTGCAACCATTCAGATTAACTGAATCACAGCCTGCCTGACCAATTTTCATCACTTTAGTTTTCTCTCTGTTTATAACCAAACCTACTCTACTACCAGTCTCATCAACAGCTCGAATGAAAGAGTTCATCTCATCAACATCATTTGCCAAAAGGGCTAAATCATCAGCATAATCTAAATCAGAAATTTTCGTATCTCCAGCCCATTTAAGGGCAAAAGCTTTCCCTTGAAGTGAATTTCGCATAACATAATCAACAACCAAACTAAAGAGAAAAGGAGACAAAATGCACCCTTGCCGAACACCAGAAGTAATGCTAAACCAATTGCTACAAGCCTTACCAACTCTCACACACGACTCAGTGTTATTATAGAGAGCTTTCATAATGTTAACTAACTTGTCTGGTATACCATATGATCTCAGAATCAACCACAAATTATGACGATCAACAGAGTCGAAAGCCTTTTTGAAATCAACAAAGCTAGCAACCAATGGTTTCTGAAACTCTAAACATTTCTCAAGAATCTGCCTAAGTGAAAATATCTGATCCACACATCCCCTACCACTTCTGAATCCACATTGCTCATCACGCAATTGACTGTCAACCAGATTCTTAATTCTATTGAGCACAATCATGGAAAGAACTTTACCTGGAACAGAGAGTAGGCTGATACCCCTATAGTTATCACAAGAACTGCGATCACCTTTTTTGAAAATAGGGATAACAATAGCTCTGGTAAAATCCTTAGGAACCATGCCTTTATCATAAAAGATATTCAGAATTTCAGTCATCCAAGTGGTAACCGAAACATTCCCAGCTCTAAGCATTTTTGTAGTAATTTCATCTACCCCTGGGGATTTATGAAGTTTAAGTTTAGAAACAGCCAAAATAACTTCAGATTGTGTTATAGGTCCAACATTAAAGCCACCAATGCATCTATCATCATTGCAAACAATGGGAGTAGAACTAACTACATTATTTAGAACATCACTGAAATGCTCAGCCCACCTAGCCATGACAGAATCCTCCACTTCTATAACCTTACCTTGTTTATCCTTCAATCCTTGTATGCCTGTTAGTTTTCTACCACACAAAACATTAACTATCTGGTACAGCTCTCTGCTGTTGTGCTGTCTAACTGCTTCCTCGGCTTTGTCAGCCAAACCTTCAAGCCAAAGATTCTTATCAGTAGCTAACTGATCCTTTACAAGTTTATTAAGGTCTCTGTAATGCTTTCTATTAGGACTAGTAGGGTATTGATTAAGGGCATTCCTGCAGTTCTTTCTTTCCGAAATAAGCTCAAGTGCCTTATCACTCAGATAATTTTTGCCTCTTCTGCTCCTTTTTTCCTAAAAGAGTACTGTTAGTGTCCAAAAAAGCCTGTTTAAAATGATCCCATTCTTCCTCAACTTCAGTAGTAAGCAAACCATGACTGTCATAATGACTAAGTAACCTATCATGGTAAGCTTTGGCTATAACTGGATCTTTCAGAGCTTCAGTATTAAAAGTAAATTTTTTAACCCTAGCACAACACTTTTTAAGTTTAAGTTGCAACACACTTTTAACAAGGTAATGGTCAGATCCAATTTCAGCTCCCCTATATGACCTGGTATTCCTAACAGAACTAGCCCATTTGCTGTTAATTAATATGTAATCAATCATATTCTTATGCAGCCCATCAGGTAAAACCCATGTGTACTTATGTATGTCGCGGTGTTTGTAATAAGTGTTAGTTATTCTGAATCCATTGAGTTTATTTACCTGTAGGAGACGTTGCCCATTGCCATTGCAGCTACCAATACCAAAAGGGCCTATTACTCCTCCCCAAAGTTCAGAGTCAGTACCAACTTTGGCATTGAAGTCACCAAGAACAAGGGTAATATCTCCTTTCTTGACAGAATTCAAAATATCCTGAAGTTGTTCATAAAACCTATCCTTCTCATCCTCATCGGCATCCTCAGTGGGGGCATAACAGCAGATAACATTCAAGTCTTTAACGCTTGTCTGAAATTTTGCTGTAAGAAACCTTTCATTAATGCACTCATATCCTAGAAGAGCATCGCTAGCGTGTCTGCTGAGAAGCAGACCCACGCCTTGGTGATGCTTATTGTCGTCCCTCCCTGAAAAGATAAATTAAAGATTATTTTTAAGAATCTGACCTTTATCTGTCCATCTGGTCTCTTAAGCAAGCCGAGAATATCTAAATTATAACGGTGGAATTCTTGTGTGAGGACATCAAGAGAAAAAGCTCTGTGTAGAGTCCTCACATTCCAACTACCTATGGAGAGAAAATGGTTAGTGGGATGTTTAAAGAAACTATGTTTATTGAGAGAGGGAATGCCGACAATATCAAACAGCCCCCTAATCGCAGACATGGGGCAAAGACCCGTTCCCCCACTACTAAAGGCTGAAGCCATCTACACTGGAAGACTTCCTCCAATGTAGAATTTGACGATGCCAATAGAAGCAAAGAGTTCAGGTGCCTGCGATGACTTCTGCTCAGGATTATCCACCAGCTGATAAACATATCCTGTGAATCTATTCACTTGGGGCTGTCAACCCACAAACAAACAGAAAACACAGCAGAAGATTTTCCCTCCACAGAAGCCCACCAGTGCAGCTAAATCAGGATCCATAATCAAGCTCAGAGCCATATATCAGTCCAGTAGGTTTATATGGTCAGCACCAGGACCCTGTGTGGTTGACCACTCCTCAGCAGGGTAGAAGAAAAGTAGCCATAGTTGTCCAGATGAGTAGGCCACACTAATCTAGCAGCCCTCCCCTTCCGTTCACTTCCACAAGAGAGTATCTCTTTTGAAAGTTACTAACGGTCTGCACCACGAGAAGGCGGGGTTGGACATTAGGTGCTAGGCCTGGCCGGTTCTATGCATCATCACAGGGGATTGGTGCATAGCTCTCCTTCCAGTGACTCCCTAGCTACCATTTACAGACCAATATATCAGGCACTACTATATCAGGCTTATTATGTTGGACATGTGTGTCCGTCCTGATAGGCAAATCAACCTTGATGCAATAATAATATAATAATAATAAATTTATTATATTTAATATTTTTCATGATTTTTTTTAATATAATAAAATGCTTTCAAAATACCTGTTTTCATGAATAAATATTTTATCTAGCTATGTAAATTATCTTATTGTTATCGCGTTAATAAGCATTTTTAAATTAGCATAAGTATACCTATACCTAATTTGTTTTAGTTTAGAATAGATTGACGGTGACAAGTCCTTGCAAGTTGGTAGGCAAACACGCGGTTCATGCAATTTAACATGTTTCGACAAGAATATGGGAGCTTGAAATGACTTGTTTACGGAGCAAGTGCGCCGGCATCGCAAACATACGAGTTAATGCGTGCACAAAATCAAATCTATGAAAGCGATAGCTCTAGGAATGTTTTATTATTTTTATGTGCTTCGCCATGATAAATAGTCGTGAGTAATAAGTGTTAGAAGTCATTATAAACATTATTTTTATAACTATCTATAAATCTGTTGAGAAGTTAATCTGTATTTGAAAATGTCTGAATCTACATCTAAAAAGAAATGCCGGCAGTACAGTATTGAGAATTTGAAATATGAATTTTCGTACTCTCCTACAAACCAATCATTACCTATGTGTTTAATTTGCCGAAAAGTGTTTTCAAATGAAACTATGAAACCTTCTAGGCTACAAGAGCATTTAAATAAAATGCATGCTGATAAGAAGAACAAAGATTTATCCTATTTTCAAGAACTGGAAAAGCAATATTTAAAACAGCCAACTACGTCAAACCTTTTTGCGTCGTCTTCTAAACAAGATGATGATGGACTACGAGCCTCATATAACGTTTCATTGGTAATCGCAAAAGCAGGAAAACCACACACAATTGGCGAGGAATTAATTTTGCCGGCAGTCAAAGAGATATTAAAAACTGTTCTTCATTATAAGACATCGTCAGATATCATCAAAAAATTCCTCTCAGTAATAATTCAGTGCAAAGAAGAATAGATGAAATGGCAAAAGACGTTGAAATATCATTATGTGATTACTTAAAGACTTGCAAATTTTCCATTCAACTCGATGAATCAACTCTACCAAATAACGAAGCTCTACTCTTATCATACGTACGATTTATAAAAGAAGAAAAAATTCACGAAGAGTTATTATTTGCTAAAAATTTGGAATCTGATACAAAGGGAGAATCTATATTTAATACCATGCAAAAGTTTTTCAAAGAGAAAGAAATTCCTATTTGCAATATTTTGTCTGCTGCTACTGATGGTGCTCCAGCAATGACAGGACGTCATAAGGGTTTCATAGTGCATTTGAAACAAGCAGTACCAAATGTACTCGCTGTACATTGTATTATTCATCGTCATCATTTGGTTGCAAAATATTTTGAATGAACGTCTGCATACGTTGCTCCATTACGTTATAAAAGCAATCAATAAGATTAGAAGCAATTCATTGAATGACCGATTATTTGATAAGCTTTATAATGAAAATGATGAAGACTACAATCGCTTGCTGCTGCACACAGAAGTACGTTGGCTCTCTAAAGGTGTTTGTCTGAATCGTTTTTTCAATCTATTTGACTCAGTACTGGACTTTCTTGAAGACAGAGACGAAAAATTGCGCGAAAACCTGATTACGTCAAAAAACGACATCGCTTATTTGACAGACCTGTTTAAAATATTTAATCAAATATTTTTACAATTGCAAGGTGATGAGTTGAATTTAATTAAAACAAAAAACGTCATAGCTGCTTTTGCGGGAAAACTTCTATTCAAACGAAATCTAGGTAGAGGTGAATACAACCACTTTCCCACAATATCAGCAGTCTCTGCAAAACCGGAAGATTTACTTACTTACTGCCAACACTTGGAAGTTCTTCATGTTGATTTTACGGAGCATTTCCAAGATATTTTAAACATGAATATACCGAGTTGGGTTTTAGATCCTTTCGCAAACACAGATACTGAAGAATCATCAAATTTGGAAGAGGAACTCTTAGAACTCACGAGTAACGAAGCACTCAAAGTAAAATTCAAACATGGATACCAAGAGTTCTGTATTCAAAAATCAATACCAGTTCTCTACCCTGGATTGTGGGCAATAGTACAGAAGTTTTTAATCGCATTTCCTTCGTCCTATATGGCTGAGCGTGGATTCAGTGCAGTAGCTAATTTACTGTCAAAGAAGAGGAACAGACTACACATCATTGAACGTGGCGATCTGCGATTGATGTTAACGAAATTGGAACCCGACATTAACAAATTGTTAACACTCCACCAGCCTCACCATCTCATTAATTTTTTTTATTTATTATTAATTTTGTGTTTATCTCATTATTTTTTATTCCTTATTGATTGTGTGTTTATTTTTAAAATTTTAATAAACAATTTTATTGTACATTTGGTTGTCGTTTTATTAATTTCTGCTTTATGATTTTTAATAGATAAATAAACAGATAAATTAGGTACAGATAATATGCAACAATATTTTAATATTTCATATAAAATTAACTATTATGGACTAGGGGGGCATTTAAATTTTTTTTCTCTTCTAAAGGGGGCGATGGTCCAGAAACGGTTGGGAATCACTGATTTAGCATATATGTTATAAATGAATCACTCATTTTGCTAGTTGTTTGTATTTCTTTTCCAGGTATAGTTGCTAATCGCGCTGATCATTTTTTATGTAAGTTTTTATGAAAAATTACTTAAACTTGTAATAGTTTATGATTTTCACACTATTATATTATATATATTTGTTTGAAACCGTGAAAGATACGTTGTTTTTACCTTAGATTTTATTTATTTGTGTTCGGTGAAAAAATGTTATTACAAGAAAAATTTTTAATAACTACTGTCCACATCAGAATATTCCAAAAATTCCTTATTTTTTTTTAAATTGTTATTAGAAAGGATACACCGATTGAATTTTAACTACGTTTGTTTTACTTTAGTGCAAAATTCGGCTTGTCGAGGAATAATTTTTATTCAAAGATTTTAAATTGCATATATGTTAAAAATTGGTTCATTTGAAACCGTCTCCAATAATTTCACCTTCAACTTCATTTAAATGAAGCGATGTGCTATGTGCGGAAATAACCAGCAGCGAGCAAACGCAGGAGATAGTGTGACGTCAAAAATAGGTTAGTGGACTTTGTTGTTCTAGTAGGTATTGGCCCTACCCTAGCGTTCTAGAAGGAATTGGCCCTACCCTAGCGCAGTCTTTGTGCTTTTACTTATCAGCATCTGCGAGGTAAGGGAAATAATCACAGATATCGTATTAGAACCGAACTCAGTCGTGTAGAATATTAAATATTGTTGAAATATCACTTCATTTTTAATAAGAACTGATTATAGGTCAACGGGTATCATAAACTGATCAATTAATCATATAAATCAGTTCCAGAGAAAAGAGGAAATAGCAACTACGTACTACCCTTTCTGAAAGAAGAAATAAACCTAAAAATATTCTACTCTTCAAAACCTTTTAAGCTATTAAAATATGAAAAATAAATTTACAGGACGATGTGAAACAGGGTTTGTACTATTTGTTGCCAGATGTTCAGCAACCACGGCAATCACCGGTTCCTTCTCACGACACTACCAAGTTAATGGAAAGCCGTGACACTTAGAGTCGGGGGCAAGAATACACCATATAGATGCATCTCATCCCCAACCTCACATGGCAGCAGTCCTATAGAAAGAAAGCTAACCACCGGTAGAAACCTGAAATTTAATCTGTTCCCTGGTTAGCCATGAACCAGGATATGTAAATCCAAGTTCGCTCGGCACCCAGGGTGGAGACTCTTAGTGGGGTCCAGACTTTGAAAAGGGCTCGTGCGTACTAAGGGACCAAATCTGTTCAGCCATGTCCTTGAACTGCTCCACGGAGCACCTGATGTTGAAGTCTTGACCCTGTGCAACCGGGCCACTAAACCAATCAGCGATGTCTTCGACCTTGGTTGGTCTTGGCTCTGTCCAACCGGGGACCCAATCCGGTCAGCAAAGTCTTCGACCAGTTGCTGGGCCCAAAGCCCCCCACCACGACAAGATGGTCCCCTATAGGGGGGTGGGGGAACAGGGTTTAAGAGCATCCACCATTATAAATTAAAAAAAACAGCATTCAGATACGTTTCTACACGCATGAGCATTGCCGACCTCAATTCAAGTAGTGCCAAAAAGTTGGGGCACTCTAACTTTCCTTTCCATGCATGCATGGCCCAGGTCATGTGTGTTCATCGTGTTTACATTGCCACATCCCAGAGACTCACCAGTCACCTAATGGCGCCAGCATCCATGCTGGTGTAAACTAGCCTTGCCTTAAGGGTACAACCCGAATAACGTGACTTGTGACGGAGTCAGGGTAGATGCCAGATTGGTATACTATGAAGATCTCTGAGAAAGAGGCTGGTGTAGAGAGCCCCTCGTTGGAGGCTAATTTCACCTTGAAGAACCTCACCGCTGTCGAGTGCATGCATACCTTCGAGACTCAAGACAGTCTAAAGTGACGTCACATCCGGTGGATCTACAGTGCTTCCTGCACACGTAATACTACCATCACAAATCCAGCATTTACTTTTTTATAAGGTCGGTGGGCATTTTTGTTTGATACTGTGCTCAAAAACTGATTGACATAGTATGATTATATTGTATATATGTATATTAGTGTAATATTACTATGGCAACTTTAAAATAAGGAAGACTTTGAAACTAAAATAGATCTTGATTTGTAATTGTGCTAAATTGATGACTCAAAATGCAGAGTAATCGTCGTTTAACGTTCATTGAACATGTATAACGATATATAAATTACCAGGAGCGTCATAATCGGTTCTACATATAATTACAATGACACAATATGTTTAAAAATAAGATAAAATGCGAATAATTAATCGGTTATATAGTAACAAAAATAAAATCATTTCCTTCACATATTTTTCCTCATAAATGCTGTCAATAATTAATCCAGTTTTTTATACCATTCATAATATAATCATGACATATAAATTGTTATGGAAAACTAGTGTGTTATATATTAAAAGGAAAAAAAACACAAAAATTCTTCAGAACAATTTTATTGACAAATGTGAACTACAAATTAATGATATACTGTAATAGCTTTAACTGTAACATTGCAGTTATGATTTAATTGAAATACTTTTTCTTAGTGATTAGACTGAATTTATAGGACATGGATACAACCTTTCGATGGAATATATATTCAAAAACTAGCAGGAAAACTGCATCTAAACTTTACAAACTACAATTTACATACACATTTTGGTTTACAAAGTTACCTGTAAATCTATTGACTTAAGATTTGATAACATATCGCTCAACTAACCTCCTAAATGTAAAGAATTAGTCTCTAATCAATCTTCAATTGTTAAAAATATAATTCTATGCAGCCTGGTAAAGAAAGATTAAATCATTTCGGCATATAAGCCTGTGGTATAAGACCACTAAACTAAGACTCTGCCTTTTTTTCCCACTAATAGAACTTATTAGTTTAGTGGTCTTAGAACACTGTGGCATATACCTGGAGAGATATGGTTCAAATTCCCATGCCAACAAAACTATTAATTTCAAAGCCAACAGTGGTTTTCTATTTAACATATACAGTGGTATTCTATTAATTTCAAAGCCAACAGTGGAGTCCAACGCTATGGATACTATTTATTGAGGGTAGACAACTTTTTTTTTGGCACTAAGACATTTTTTCTTATTTCCCAAATTTTCTAACAAACAATCATTTTTTAAAAATATATTTGTTGAACACCAGATAATCATTTCTAGAATTTTTCCAATACAGTGGCCAAATTCACAACTTGTATGATAATCAAGTAATTCGGCATCACATAAAAGACTGGTTGTGATTAAAGTAACATTTCTTTGATTTGCCATTTCATAAATTCTTGTTCAAATTCAGTACACAATTTTTTCACAGTAATATAATTTAGTAATACAACATTAATTACTATCTCATTTGAGCAAAAAAACTGCAAAAAAAAGAGCAAAAAAAGACTGCCTGTATCAAATTTTTGTAAATACTTAAATTTTACATCCATTTCTACATTTTTTTATCACCTAATAATAAATGTTTACAATGATCTCATTTCAAACTTTTCAAAACTGAAAATACACAATAACCTGCTATATATGCAATTACAGGAAGAGAGTTATCACAATCAGACAAATCTGAAAGAAGCACTGTAATGTTAAATTTTAAGCTAATAGACATAAAATTCATTTCCTTAAAATCATCTTTAAAATCCAAATTGGTTATTTTAATTTTACCACTTGACTTAGTGGGAAGTTTCAACAGTGACTGAACTCTTAATTTTGTTTCACATTCAAATAATTGACGTACTTATATTATATTGTCTTCCAGCTAACTGCCTGTAAAGGCCGAAACGACTCTCTAAATTATCAGTTTGAACAATTTGATATACCAGGTAAAATATATTTTGAGTTCAGAGGTACAATATGAAGCAATTTCAAGCAATGAATATGTACTGTCTTAACACAGAATGCGTTTCTTTCGTTAGCATACCAGTTGTGCAACTCATCTGCTCCCATTTATCTAGCCAACAATAAAGTAAAATAAATACCCGCTCAAGCAGCTGTTTGCCACAGAGGTTTGACAGGAGCCTGGTAGTTTATATGCCATAGTAGAAGGTCTGTGGGGATGGCAGGACATCAGCAGAAAAATGACACATACATTTATTCAGGAAAGAATTCAGAAATGAGACATTTTCATCTGACTCTGAACACTTTAATGGCATTTGGTGTTTGTTATTCAAGCGTTCACCTTTAAAAGGTGATTTTACATTTACAACATGCCACCAGGTTAAAATGAACTTAATGAAATCTGATGTATCTTGGTAATGTAACAATTGGTGCTTTTCTCCTATTTCTAAAAGTCCATTAACTACAAAGTCATTAAAAATATTTAAGACTAATTTAACATTTTGTCTCCCAAGGTTACTTGAGTTCAAAGCACTTTACGACAGATTAAATCCATATTTTAACAATGAGTTTGCTTCAATTTTATGCAGTTCTTTAAGGATTGATAAGGATGCAATTTTGAACGAAGAAATACTATATCCATTATTTACAAAATGTGGATAGTACATACATTTATCAATATGTTTTTGATTTAGCCAGTTATTTCTGATACACTTCAACAAATGAACTGGGTCAGTAAGAAAAAATAAAGGTGTTGATTTATCTGATGGATGAGGATATACAATTTGAACTTTAGGGGAGAAAGACATAATGACATATTCTTATGATTCATAGAATTATTGTCAGCTACGACACATATCATAAAAAAACCAATTTCTTCCAAACCAATGATAATTTTTTTAAATAATTCTGTAAAGAATATCAGCATTTATTGTTTTGGCTGGTGATATGTGAACTATATCTTTATATTGGAAAGCAAACTAGTTATAAATACATGGGCACTGGTTGCCATGTTCTGTGTGTCAAATGACAGACCAACAAGGTTACCACATTTGAAATTTGAATACTGTTTGAGATGAATTTCATCAAGCATTAAAATCATTTTTTTATCTGTATCACTCAAAAAAAAATATTTTTGCCTGACATATATGATAAAAAATTTGAATCTACTTTCTGTATAGCAGGATTGACATTAAACTGAAGACAAATGCACCGAATTGTACTAGGATGTGGTAATCTAATGTTTCCACTTTCTCCAACAAAATTATATGCATGAGGAGCCATGCCAAAAAAAGTGATGCAAAAATCATCATATCTGATGACTACCTTGAACCACACTTATTTAACCCAAATAGTACCAACTGTTCCTCAATGAATTTTAAATGCTTATTACTTTCATCAGATGTGCAAAGTACTTTCAAAATATTACACATTAATCAATACTATGTCTAATATTATTTTGAGGAGTTTTAACCCTTATTAAACAATTTAAAAGATCATTTAAAACATCAATATGACTGTTTTTTAAAAGAAAAGTATATTTTCCAACTTTGGATTGCTCATTATCTTTTTCATTATGCTCTCAACATAAGCTCAGAATTAACAACATAGAATTTTACTATAGGAGCTGGAGTTTTGATGGAATGCTACCAGGAATTAATCTGGGGATTTTTAATTGCACAGTAACCGTCTTACCAGTTTTCTCATCGAATGCACTTGAATATCTTTGAAAATCACTCTCTTTGAAGTGTAATTCACAAACCTAGGGAGAAAGATGAACACCATTAAGTGTGTTGTGCTTTATATGTTAAAGTTTTTTTTTGTCTGATTGTTACTGATCAATTAAGCTTAATCTACAACACTGTTGTGTTATTCCAGTTACATATGCTTTATAAAAATAGTAAGAAATGTAAAAATGATTGTAAATGGTAAAAAGTCCAAATATGTCAACAAATCAAGTTTCTCTGTGTTTCGAGAGATGCAAACTTGAATTATATTGTTCAAGTGAATAGAATAATTGCAAAAACTATTGGACGCATTAAAATATATCTTGAATTACAAATATAAGACAATGATGAATTTGTATTATGCATTAATTCATTCCTACAGTATTTATAGTATCTGTTTAATGAAACACCAATACTAGAAACTTTCTATATCTTGCAGAAACCTAATTGGAGACATATTTTACATTTGACTTATAATGATCCAGTAAAATATTTCATTTTTCAACGTGGCAATAATAACTTTCCTTTTGCAACTCTACGATTTCTGTATATAAACAATTCTGTTATGCTATGTATATTTGTAGGTGAAATAATCAATCACTACATAATTTATGTTACACAGGCATTCATTATTTATTCATAATGCACAAATTTTACCTGACGATTATGGCAGTCAAACATTAAGTAATGAACATACCCCCATGGTAATGAATGACATATAACCTGTTTTCTTGAAAATTATTAAAACTAACTAACACATTAAAACTCTGAGGAAAATGTGAAAATCAGATTTGCAAAAACCTAAGACACTTTCAAGTAAAAGTTAAGAAATATGGGTTTCTAGATGCATAGTTCATTCCTAATATTTCCCAAGGTCATCCAAACTATTAATGAGTGACTAATGCTCTATACTCTCTCTATATATATGATGTTTTGTGATCACTATTTCTTAAACCTATATTTCACATAACTATATAAAAATCTCATATTCAATACCCTCCCTCAGCATAAACAAACACGATGCAAATAGAAGAGTATAAATAAACAACTAATTGTGACTAAACGTATAGCAGTTAAGTTATATGAATGTATGGCACAATATATTCTTCACAATTATCATTCAAACCATTTTATATACTCTTGCCAAATATTGCAATTTTGCTAGGATTTCAGCAATCTCAAAAATAAAAAAAATACCCCCTCAAGCAGCTGCTTGCCACAGGTCTGACAGGAGCCTGTCAGTTTATATGCCACAGTAGGAGATCTGAGGATGGCAGGACCTCAGCAGAAAAACGACACACACATCCATGCCTAATTCCGGGGCTCGAACCCAGGTCCCTTAGATCAGTAGCCAAGCGTGCTAACCACTCGGCCACGGGACGGCTAACAACTTTATTAAAAACATACTTGCTATTATAAAAAGGCAAAAAAAAAATTGACATACCTTGCTAAATTTTGTTACTGTGAAGTTTTCTCTTCTTATTGCTAGAAGCCATTTTCTGCACAACTCTTCATCCTGGGGAAAACTGTAAACGCGCACATTTCTTGAACTTTCATAGTTTCCTCTACAGCCAAGAACAGAAAAAGGATGAGGCATTTCTTCAAAAACTATGATTCACAAGTAAAAACTTAATCACAGAAAAATAAAGCGCTTCCAATTATGAACACCGAAATCTGTATCAAATATTACCCTACCCTTTTCCGGAATCCATAAGTACCGTGCAGTTCCATTCAGCTATACATGCTAAACAATCTGACCGACGACAAAACACGGCGTTCAATTTTGAAACGGCCAACCTCTACCTAAATAGACCTCTAGGTACATGGTAACAGTTGGGGAATATAAGTGCTTTGTAATATTTATTTAATATCTCCTTATATTATTTGGTATACAGTTAAAATTAATAAAAAAATAATTTTTCGAATATTATAAAGGATTTATGCAATTTATTTATCAAAATATTAAATATTTTTTGTTGGAAATATCGCTCACTGCTGCAGGTTCCCGAAGTTTCTGAATGCGGTTCTGAGGCACATGGTCGTTACTGTTTTGCGTAGCAGGGTGAAATTGTTCTCTCTGTGTTCGTAAATTAATTAATATGCCTGAAACGGGAAGTGAACGGTAAGTATTTGTTCGAAAATCCTAAAAGGTAGTGGAATTTCAGAGTTTAAAATGCCGCAAGTAATTATCGAATTGTACGTGATTTTTGTGTGGTATAAATCAAAACTGCGATCTATCCACCCTAATCAAAGAAAAGATGCCTGAAAGGAAAGGACCAATTAAACGTTTCTTGAAATTAATAATCGGTGTCCAAAAATTACGTGTAGATTTCTTTATGGAAAAACTATTTTAAGAGTTAAATATATTTCACAATAAAAGATAAATATGCATACAATTATCTCCAAAAAAAGCAATTTTTAACCATATAAAAGAATCTCATTCATTGTGAGAGATCTAAAATTCCTTAGCACGAACTTGTTTTTAAAATTTGCTCACTTTTCTAAGCTCTTTTTTGCAGAAGCAGACTTATTTTCCTGGAGCTATAATTCTGTGATGGGTCATAGTTCTCATGGGCAGAATTTGCATGTATTCTAAGCAACTGATAAAAGCTTTTCTTTGTACTTTCTTCAAACTGTGGTATTAGTTCACTTTTCACAAACAAATGCAACGATGTTGATTAACTTTATCTTAAATAAATTTAAGCCTAATTGTAATATTGTTGTTTCGATTGTAACATAATACATTTGTAAGTGAATCCTTTTTGTTAACCTTTTTTAACCATTTTTTTGTTCACTCCGTACACTGGAGTAAGCAAAACTGAAGACCACAGAAAATTTATAATTAATTTCGTAGTTTTCACTGTGCATAGAATACAAAGGATACACACCTACATTTGTTAAAAGTTTTCTCTTTTCAGAAGAAAGGCAGTTTCATTTCTTTTGAATGCCCTCTACCAATGTTTTAACAGTTTTTATCTTATTTTTAAGCTTTTCATTGTTGATGATCTTACCATCAGTTTCAAAATTAAAGTACCAGCAAAGTTTCAATTCTTAGTTCCAGGATGAAGCTTCTTGCAGTAACTATCCTTAATATTAATGTATTGGTCTACAGAGATAAATTCCAACTGAAACTTAGTTTGTCTACAGTCGTGCTTGGTTCTTCAGATAACTTTTGGTTTTTAATATTTTAAGACGCTCTGAAACTATATGACTGATTGTTTCTGCTCCCAGAGGACAAACTGTATCTAGGGTGGAAATTTTCAAAGTTGGTATCTGGTTTCCAATGATTGGTTCTTAGCAAATTACTATTCATAGTGCCATTATAAAAACTTTCCCACTCATATAAACTTTTCTGCCATAATTCAAGGCTTGATTTTGTACTTGTATATTTCTAGTTGATATGCTTTTTCTTTCACTTCAATATTTATTTCATTTTGATATTTCCACATTTACCATACCTTCTAATCGTGCTATGAAGGTATTTTCCATTGAGAAATGCTGTTCCCAGTCAGTGAGTTTTGGGTCTTTCATTGAAATATAAAGTTTTTTTTACAAAACCAATCATATATTGCAGCTTTGATAGTTTCACATGTCTTGAAATTTGTTATATCAACTTTTTGAATTGCACACATAGCTGCAGTAGGGGAAGCTCCAAGTTTGAATCTATTTCAGGCTGTTTTCTCAAGAGAAGTGGATTCAGACTATGATTGACATCATTACGAAATCATAATGATGGTACTGCGACCAAATTCTAGGGAATGCATTGTGGCTTCATATTTGTTGTAAGACAACATTGCACTGTGTTTAATAATTTTCATATATTTTACGTTTTTTATTTGTGTGTTTTACCAATGTATGAAGCTATTACAAAGTTTAACCCCAAGATAATAGTGATCATCCAAGTTCAGTAGAATATTTACCAGGTAAAATCTTGCACATGCTTTAGCATCAAAGAGCATTTTTTGACTTCAGACTTATCTGGTGATTGAACAAGCAACACAATATCTGCTAAAAAGAGGACAGACAAATTGAAAAACATTCTTCCTTCATTAGTGCTGAAATCTCAAAGCTAGAGCTAGATTAGTGCTTCACAGATCTGAAACCAAGTCTGCAATGTGATAAATAACAAAGGAAGTGGACAGCCTTGACCCACTCCTTTGTTGCATTGTAATGACGGTCTCCAAGGGATACTCTACGGTTGTCCCCCTGCAATAATGTTTGAGAGTACAGTTGGTGGCTGCTTACTGTGATGCTCACTTTTCCATATTTCTTTTGGAATGCATTAAATAAAATCTCTTAAATCTATTTGATTTTTCAAGGCATGAGAAAATTTATTTCCCTGTTTAAATGAATGAAATATGATACCACCTATGAGTGACATGTACTTGGGTGTAAAGCACTGCACCCACAAGATATCATACCATAAAATAGATATTAAATAGAATATGCACTCAGTGTATTTTTTGAAACTTACCAAATTTTGACCCACTTTTTGTGCATTTTGTGTATTTGGTAGATTTGTTTCCAATTAGAAAAACCAATCAAATTTGTCTCCTCATTTGCAAGATTTACACTGAAGTGAAAAACAGAAGCAAGAAAACATTCTATGGTCATGCATGACATTCTCAGTCAAGAGGTTGCATTCATGAGACGTGCGTTTTGGATTTGAGAACATTTGAACATTTTTTGTTATTTAAAAGTGAACTTTAGTGATTTAGTATAAATTTTTGAATTAGTGAATTGTTGATACCAGTGCATTTTACTGTACATTATTACTGATTCCTAATAATTCTGATTGTATAAAATTTTTAATTGTGAAAATGTTTTTAATTATGATGCACCCACAAAAAGGAAAAGGGATGCTAGTGAATTTGTTTCAAACAAAAGAGAAACTAGTACATCTAAAAAGTTTATGGATTTAAAAATGAAACTCCGTATCACTTAGTTAAACTTTCAATTTTTTTTTATTAAAGTAATTTTGCGAAAAAGGTTGACATATTTTTCATTAAAACACCATCTATATATCACTATAATAGCAACAATACATAATTTTATTGGGGGGAAATGGTCCCCACTGCCTGTAGATTGTGAAATTCACCTACTGAGACATTTTTTGTCCCAATTAATCACAGTAAAATAACACTTGCTGTAAAGCCAAAAAATGTTCAGGATACCACAAGCTTGCAATCTTAACCATAGTTTTCCCTCAATGTGTATTGTTAAAAATTCCTTTGATATGCAGAAATGCAATGAATAGGAGTTGTTTTTTTTTGTGTGTGTGTGTGTGATGCAGAAAATGGTGATTTTGTATTCAGCAGTTTTTCCTGAACCAATTATGGCATTCTTCAGGAATATGTAAAGCAAGTTTTTCATGATCTGCATGAAAAGTTTGTAGCATGTGTTAGACAACTACTGTCCAGTCACAGTGACAAACTTGTCTTTCCCATTTTGAATATAAGTAAGGCACATTTTGTAATGTTTCTGCAAGTCTGGAACAACACTGTTGCCATGAATTTTGTTTAAAATTTTTTAAAGTACCAGTTTGACTGGGAGAATGCAAACTCTTGACATTCCATTACAAGATGATGGACAGAGTCTATCAACCTATACACACACCACAAATGTTGGCGATCTGAAGAAATTTACTTATTGCCACACAGTTTCCAGTGTATTGTGTCTCTGCTATATGACTTCAGTTTTATGGTTCTAAAATAAAGTAATAAAGGCTATACTGATCAAAGGGACCTGGGTTTGAGCCCTGTGTAAAGCATGTATGTTTGTGTTTTTCTGCTGAGGTCTCACCATCCTCACAGACCTATCTACTATGGTGTATAAACTGACAGGTTCCTGTCAGATTTCATTTAGTTCATTTTAGTATACAAAGTCCTGATGCTTTTTTATTCCTAATAACATTTTAAAGCACTGAAGTGACTTTTTACTCCTCAACGACTGAGCAAGTTTTAACTCTGAAGTAGTTGTGATGAATTTATTATAACATTTCAGAACTTTGTGTCATATACTGAAATAAAAAAAAAGCTTGCTAGGATTACATTTTTGCTACTGGCTAATACCAGCTTGAAATTTCAGCTGTTTCAGGTTCTTATAATTCTGTTGTTAATATACTGGAGAATGTGAAGACTATTTCCCTGGTTGACAACAAAATTTTTAGAAATATTGGTTCTGCTAACGGTCAGTAGGGAACACTGATGGGCTTGAAAAGGCTGCCAACTGTCGGATAGGACATTAAGCAGTGGCCCCGTGTGCGGGAGAGAGCCATACCCTGTGCACGTTAAAGAACACATTGGATGGCCTTGAAGGGAGGCTACCATCTGTCTCCCAACAGCTTTTCCAGTGGGTCCCCTCCCCCAACATTCTCTGAACCTTCAGGGTCCTTGTGACCTGACCATTTAGCCCATTGTGTGCAAAATAGTGCCGCTCAGAGGTAAAACCCAAACAAAGCAAGGCAGTCCGAAGAAGATATTGTGACAACTATGTTTGCAACATTTGGGTTGGTAGTGTGCCAGGCTCATAATCTGCAGTTCCCATTTTCAATTCCCACCTATGTCAGTGTTGAATTTCTCTGCCAATGTTGGCTGGGGAAAATTCTCCAACTTTTTCCCTCACAACAGCTGCCAGATGTCTTGGTAAGAACTGAGTGAGGTATTGAAAACATGGTGGTGGTGTTGCCACCCATGAAGTGAGTATCATCTGTCGTAGAGCATCCACAATTGCCAGTGGGAGTTGGTGGACTCGAATAGATATTTCCACTTTGTTGCACAAATTCTCAATAGGGTCAAGGTTCAGTGATTTGGGGGGCAATTCAAGTGTGGTAAATTCACTTGAATGTTCCTGGAGCCAATTGGTCGTCACTCAGGAAGTATGTGGTGTGGTGTTTTCCTGTTGAAAAATGGCATCATGGTGCAGAAAGAGAATCGTTACAAATGGGTGTAGATGTCTGCGAGGGTGTTCACATACCTTGTGCCGGTCACAGAGGTCTCGACAGGTACAAAGAGCCTCAAGGAAGCTCATGTAAACGCACCCCAAACTGTTACACTGCTTCCACCTGCCTGTATGACCCCAACTTGGCAAGCTGGGGCCATTGCTTCATGTGGTTTACGTCGCACATGCACCCTCCCACATGCATGATAAAGTTGAAACTGTGATTCATCAGACCAGATGATGTGTTTCCAGTCCTCTGCATTTTCAATAGGCAAACTGCAGCCTAATCTTTCAGGCCTTGCAGTCAACAAAAGGACATGATATGGACATCGATTGCCATAGTCTATTTTTTTCCATGGTATGATAGTCTTTGTGCATAACTTGTGAATGCGCCCTCATTCAATTCCGACATTATCTGCTCCACATTAACCATGCAATCCCTTATAATGCGGGACAGTCCGCACTCGCCTCACGAGTCAATTGCGTGTTTATGTCCACATTTCTCCTGCTGGGTGGAAATTTTTCCATAATGTATAGAGACCTGCTCTATTTATAGACATTGCCAGTTTTCAGCGTCCTGAGTGACTGGATGCGATACTTTTTTTGCATATTGTTATCAAGGTGTATATAATTTGCCCATTCAATGTATAATTCAATAACTTTTGACAATATTCGATAGAGGAATTGTTCTGTAATTTTTAATACCTTTATTCAAGAGGGCAACATACTGACAGATGAAAACCAAGGAAAAATGTATAATTTAGAAATTATACATAATTCTTGCACATCATATAAATATTGATCTGTACTAATAGATTTGTTCCAATAGTTGGGAATGGTTACAGAAGACTGGAGATGAATCTAGAACCATATCTTTAAGTGAAGAAAGATACTTTTTACTTCCAGATTTAAAGGCAGTGCAACAACACCTTATTGACTACATTTTGACCTTACTGCCACTGTAGGAAATATTTACCCCTACCATGTGCAGGAGGTTGGCACAGGGATGATATCTGTACATCAGGGTAATATGTTCTTCTGACTCGCATCACAAAATAGAATACCTAGATTCTTGGGGTGGAGGTTGACTCAGTCAGTGCATTAGGCTTGTAATCTGTAGTTCCTAGGTTTGAGTCCCACCTGGGCCAGTGTTGAGTTTTATCTCTGCTAAATCCTCACCCTGCCCTAGGTCAGAAAGGGAACACCAATGGGCATGCAATGGCTGCTGTGTCAGATGGAATATAAAGCCGTGGCCCCATTTATAGGAAGGCTATAACTCATGCATGTTAAAGAATATGCTTAAATCTGTCTTCTAACAGCTGTCCAATGGGTCCCCAGCCTTCTCTGAGCCCTTGGAGTCCTTTGTGACCTAGCCATTTAGCCAATAGTATGCTAAAGAGTGCTGCTCAGAGGTAAAATAACCCAACCAAAATTCCTGTAGACATCATGTAACTTGGATTTAAATCCAATAGCAGATACTGTCCATAGATGGGTCCAGATTTTTTCTACATAGTGACTCAAGATGTACATTCATCTGGGGAAAACAAATCAGTCCTGAAGATCTGTGAGAGAGACCTATTGTGAGAATAGTGTAATGGCTGTAGCAGACATTTTATTGGGTTAACAACCAATCTCTGCTTTCAGAGGGTTATGACTGCTTAGAAGCATGGAGATGACATATTGGACACCTAAGAGACCAGGCACAGATTGGCAAGGGATTCGATAGTGTACCAAGCCCCCATATCCTCATAGGAACAAGATTTTTTTTTAAATAATACTTATTTTGCACAAGTTTTACAGAATTGAGAAAAAAAAACTGTTTCAAACAGTAAGTTCAAATTGTCATCAGAATAAGTATTGAAATCTTTTCAAAAATTTGGGATTGAGTTTTTATCACAATCCAAGCTATCCTGCTGTAACTGTTGCCTCCAAAAAAGTGCCAGTCATCTCCTGTATGAGAACCCTATGCAGGTGCTACTGAGTTTTATTTTACAGGGTAATAATGCCACACCCCTTTGAGCCATATCAGTTGACAAGAGGTTAAAGCAACACTTGACCACTCCCTTGACCTGTTTTCCATTACTTCAGCTTTATTTGTATTTATCAACAAGCACAACTCATTATCAGCCTCATCAGTAGCTCTAAGGAAAGGTAATTTCTGAATATCTTTTACCAGCAGGGACAAGTCATCAGCATAATCTAGTAGCCGTCCCATGGCCGAGTGGTTAACACGCTTGGCTACTGATCTAAGGGACCTGGGTTCGAGCCCTGGATTAGGCATGGATGTGTGTGTCGTTTTTCTGCTGAGGTCCTGCCATCCTCTCAGATCTCCTACTATGGCATATAAACTGACAGACTCCTGTCAGACCTCTGGCAAGCAGCTGCTTGAGGGGGTATTTATTTTATTTTTTTTATTTATACCATCTAGAGCACTCTAATTGTCCCCTTGCAGATTTTTCCTCATAACATCATCAGTTACCATTTAAAAAGAAAAAGCAACAAAATATCTAACATTATGCTAGCTGCTTTTGATTTGTTTCCTAAACTTATGATTAACCATAGAATTAAAAAAAACTTTAATTCTACAAAGGGTGGAGGCATTAAAGCCACAACAATCCAATCTAGCACAAATAACAGGTGCAAAACTAACTACAGTATTGATATTATTAAATTGCTCAGACCACATCACAGAATTCTTCAAGTACCAGCTTTATCCTTTAATCCATGCACCCCATCCTGTGACTAAATATTTTATTATTTTGCAGAACTCGATCATTGTGCTGTCTGGCAGCTTTCCTTTGTCAGCCAGGCTATCAAGCCAAAGATTCTTTTCAACTTTCAAGCAAACCTTTTAAAATCTATTGATCTTTCTAAAATATTGCTTGAGACCAGATATTTGATTAAATATGTTCCTAAGCTCTTTTTTTTTTATCATGAATAAGCTGCATTGCCACATCCCTCAAAGGTTAGTCTCCTGTACTCCTTTTTAAATAGAACAACATTAATTTATATTTTAGCTTTTTAATATTTTGCATTTTTCCACAACTTAGTTTGAAGCTAACCATGTTTGTTAACTAAAAAGGTTCATCATCATCATCCTCAAGCAGCCATGGGCTACGGAGGTCCAACCAGACCGTGCAATTTAGTTCTCCAAGCAAGTCTATCCTGAGCTATATCTACTGCACACCAATTCTAACAAGGTCCTGTTTGACATTGTCTGCCCACTGCATCCTAGGTCTCCCCTTCTTTCTGAGGCCTTTAGGCACACTGTTCATAACCCTATTTGCCAATCTATAATTATTCACACGGGCAACATGGCCAAACCAACAGTCTCTCTCTGCACAATATGCTGCTTAAAGGAGGTTGCAAACTCCTTTGCCTAACCTCATCATTAGTTACAAAGTTGAACCACCTAATGCCCAAGATACTGCGTAAGCATCTGATCAAAAGCATCTAGTTTCCTGTTATCTTGTTTACAAAGTGTCCAAATTTCACTGGGCGGGGATGGCTCAGTTGGTAGCGCGCCAGGCTCGTAATCTGTAGTTCCCAGGTTCGAGTCCCAGCTGGGTCAGCATTGAGATTTATCTCCGCAAAATTCCCCGCCCTGCCCACGGTCAGTAGGGGACACCGATGGGCTTGGAAAGGCCGCCATCCGTCGGATGGGACATTAAGCCGTGGCCCCGTGTGCGGGAGAGCCATACCCTGTGCACGTTAAAGAACACGCTGGATGGCCTTGACAGGAGGCTACCATCGTCTCCCAACAGCTGTTCCAGTGGGTCCCCTCCCCCAACCTTCTCTGAGCCTTCGGGGTCCTTGTGACCTGGCCATTTAGCCCATGGTGTGCAAAAAAGTGCCGCTCAGAGGTAAAACAACCCAACCCAAATTTCACTACCATAACTAACCTTAGAAAGAACCAAACTATTATACAGTCTAATTTTAGTCTTTAGGTGTATACGCCTATTTCTCCACACTCTCCATAGATTCTTAAAAGTGCCAGCACCAATCCCTATTCATCTGTTAATCTCATGCCACACATCACCACTATCTGCTACATAACTCCCAAGGTAATTAAACTGGGACATCTCCTCAAGACTGCAACCATTCAGAAGAACTGAATCACAACCTTCCAGACCAATTTTCATCACTTTAGTTTTCTCTCTGTTCATAACCAAACCTATTCTACTGCCAGTCTCATCAACAGCTTGAATGAAAGAGTTCATCTCATCAACATCATTTGCCAAAAGGGCTAAATCATCAGCATAATCTAAATCAGAAATTTTCGTATCTCCAGCCCATTTAAGGCCAAAAACTTTCCCTTGAAGTGAATTTCGCATAACATAATCATTGACCAAGCTAAAGAGAAAAGGAGACAAAATGCATCCTTGTCGAAAACCAGAAGTAATGCTAAACCAATTGCTACAAGCCTTACCAACTCTCACACATGACTCAGTGTTATTATAGAGAGTTTTCATTATGTTAACTAACTTGTCAGGTATACCATATGATCTGATGATCAACAGAGTCGAAAGCCTTTTTTGAAATCAACAAAGCTAGCAACCAAAGGTTTCTGAAATTCTAAACATTTCTCAAGAATCTGCCTAAGTGAAAATATCTGATCCACACATCCCCTACCACTTCTGAATCCACATTGCTCATCACGCAATTGACTGTCAACCAGATTCTTAATTCTATTGAGCACAATCATGGAAAGAACTTTACCTGGAACAGAGAGTAGGCTGATACCCCTATAGTTATCACAAGAACTGTGATCACCTTTTTTGAAAATAGGGATAACAATAGCTCTGGTAAAATCCTTAGGAACCATGCCTTTATCATAAAAGATATTCAGAATTTCAGTCATCCAAGTTGTAACCGAAACATTCCCAGCTCTAAGCATTTCCGTAGTAATTTCATCTACCCCCTGGGGATTTGTGTAGTTTCAATTTAGAAATAGCCAAAATAACTTCAGATTGTGTTATAGGGCCAACATTAAAGCCATCAATGCATCTATCATCATTGCAAACAATGGGAATAGAACTAACCCCATTGTTCAGAATATCACTGAAATGCTCAGCCCACCTAGCCATGACAGAATCCTCACCTTCTATAACCTTACCTTGTTTATCCTTCAATCCCTGTATACCTGTCCGTTTTCTACCACACAAAATATTAACTATCTGGGACAGCTCTCTGCTGTTGTGCTGTCTAACTGCTTCCTCAACTTTGTCAGCCAAACCATCAAGCCAAAGATTCTTATCAGCAGCTAACTGATCTTTTACACGTTTATTAAGTTCTCTGTAATGCTTTCTATTAGGACTAGTAGGGTATTGATTAAAGACATTCCTGCAGTTCTTTCTTTCCGAAATAAGCTCAAGTGCCTTATCACTCAGATAATTCTGCCTCTTCAGCTCCTTTTTTCCTAAAAGCGTACTGTTAGTGTCCAAAAAAGCCTGTTTAAAATGATCCCATTCTTCCTCAACTTCAGTAGTAAGCATACCATGACTGTCATAATGACTATGTAACCTATCATGGTAAGCTTTGGCTATAACTGGGTCTTTAAGAGCTTCAGTATTAAAGGTAAATTTTTTAACCCTAGCACAACACTTTTTAAGTTGCAAGACACTTTTAACAAGGTAATGGTCAGATCCAATTTCAGCTCCCCTATATGACCTGGTATTCCTAACAGAACTAGCCCATTTGCTGTTAATTAATATGTAATCAATCATATTCTTATGCAGCCCATCAGGTGAAACCCATGTGTACTTATGTATGTCACAGTGTTTGTAATAAGTGTTAGTTATTCTGAAACCATTGAGTTTACTTACCTGTAGGAGACATTGCCATTGCAGCTACCAATACCAAAAGGGCCTATCTCCCCTCCCCAAAGGTCAGAGTCAGTACCAACTTTGGCATTGAAGTCACCAAGAACAAGGGTAATATCTCCTTTCTTGACAGAATTCAAAATATCCTGAAGTTGTTCATAAAACCTATCCTTCTCATTCTCATCGGCATCCTCAGTGGGGGCATAACAGCAGATAACATTCAAGTCTTTAACGCTTGTCTGAAATTTTGTTGTAAGAAACCTTTCATTAATGCACTCATATCCTAGAAGAGCATTACTAGTGTATCTGCTGAGAAGACGCCTTGGTGATGCTTATTGTCGTCCCTCCCTGAAAAGAGAAATTTAAGATTATTTTTAAGAATCTGATCTTTATCTGTCCGTCTGGTCTCTTGCAAGCCGAGAATATCTAAATTATAATGGTGGAATTCTTGTGTGAGGACATCAAGAGAAAAAGCTCTGTGCAGAGTCCTCACATTCCAACTACCTATGGAGAGAAAATGGTTAGTGGGATGTTTAAAGAAATTATGTTTATTGAGAGAAGGAGTGCCGACAATATCAAACAGCCCCCTAATCGCAGACATTGGGCAAAGACCCGTTCCCCCACCACTAAAGGCTGAAGCCATCTACACTGGAAGACTTCCTCCAATGTAGAATTTGTCGATGCCAATAGAAGCAAAGAGTTCAGGTGCCTGCGATGACCTCTACTCAGGTTTATCCACCGGCTGATAAACATATCCTGTGAATCTATTCACTTGGGGCTGTGAACCCACAAACAGAAAACACAGCAGAAGATTATCCCTCCACAGATGCCCACCAGTGGAACAAAATCAGGTTCCATAATCAAGCTCAGAGCCATATATCTGTCCAGTGGGTTTATATGTTCTGCACCAGGACCCTGTGTGGTTTACCACTCCTCAGCAAGGTAGAAAAAAAAGAAAAGTAGCCATAGTTGTCCAGATCAGTAGGCCACACTAATCTGACAGCCCTCCCCTTCCGTTCACTTCCACAAGAGAGTATCTCTTTTGAAAGGTACTAATGGTCTGCACCACGAGAAGGCGGGGTCAGACATTAGGTGCTAGGCCTGGCTGGTTCTATGCATCAAAAAGGTTACTTAGTCATATTCAGAGTCAACTTTTCCCACGTCAGTGATATTTGTGGGTACTTTCACTTTACTGCTTTTAGAATTTCTATCATTTCATTGTGCAGAAAAAAAATGCCCATTATTTTGGAGGATAATAATTGTAATAACATCATGATAATGTACTAAAGTTTGCTTATCTTTTTATTGAAAACAAGTAGGGTTGTGTGGAATTCCAGTTTTTTCTTTTCTTGGCATGGGAAGAGGGTTAAAGATAATTCTTTACTCCTTTACATATTTCTTAAGTTGCCAAGTGTTATCTGCTTCTAAGCATCCACCAAGAACTAAAGCAAAAAGGATAGGTTTTAAAGACAACTTCATGATATTTTAAATATTGTCAAAAAGACATTAGTCTTTTGTTGGGTGACTTCAATGTACAGAATTTCATCATTGGGTCCTGGCTCCAATCTTTTGATTGTGGTTGATAGACCTTATGTGCATTAGGAATAATTTGTCTCCTATATATTAGTAATTTTAATGGTTTAAGAATAACTTTACAGAAATATTTATAAATTGCATGCTACCAGTGCTGTAGGACTTTTATACTTACCGTATTCAGTATGCAGCAAAATTTTTCAAGAGCAAGAGATAGTAATCTGGCTGAAACATATCACTTCAGTTAAATACTGCTAATGCCCCTAGAAGCAGTGCTGTGGGTATCAGCAATGTCCACAGATCAAAATGCTATTAGCTGTTTTAAGTTTTCTGTGTATCTTCTCATTACATTAGCTGGTGACATAAATGAAAAATGCAGTAACTCTCCCTCAGTAAAAAACTGATGTGGTATATCGAGGAATCCATTTACATAATATAATAGTCCCTTGCTTTCAAAAAGAAAAGCAAGACAATGTTTTCACTTTATCTGTTTGTCTGACAGTCTACAGACATAACTTTTTTGTTCTTAAGAGAAATTGAAAATTATTACAAAAATTAGAGGTGCACAGGTCCGTAATTAAAACTAATTCTCTGACACTGTTAAATGCTTTTAAGCAATACATGGACTATGCTATCAACAATTATAAGGAGAGATTTATGTACCATGCTAGTCCATGTATTGAAGTGCTTAAAAACATTTAACAGTGTGATAGAGAATTAAATAGCTTTAATTTTAAAAATTATTTTTATATTAGATAGGTATTGGTGAAATATTATTTGTACTTTCTGAATCTCAAAAACTATAACTGATGCCTCTAACTGTGGAAAAAATTTAAAATTGCAAGATTTTAAGCAAATATTGCAAACTATTTATGCTAGAAAATTTGAAATTTTGGTGGTGGAATGTGAAGGTTTGTGTTTGCAACAATAAGTTTCACCCTTTCTCCCAGAGAGTGGGAAACACAACTGTTTTGTCTTAAAAGCTAATTGTAAACTTCTTTTATAGTTGGATTGGTACTAATGAAATAATTTGCATTTTCAAAATCTTTAGGTAGTTTCTGTTTGCATCATTAGAAGGCACTAAATATGGAAGAAGTAAAACTTAACAAATATTGCAAGTGATTTATTTATTCGTGGTAGAGTGTGAAGAGATATTCCACCAACAGTAACAATCTGTTTCCTTTCTCTTTTTTCCAGAAATTAACATGAGGATTTAATGCTATCGACTAGTATATATATAGAAAATAAGCATTAATGCACACTGAAATTGTCAGTGATGACAAATGGGTGAAGTCTCATTTTTAATTCATCACAGGAGGGTGGGCATTTTACAAGATCCTTTTCATTCAAAAATATGTCATATCAAGAGTACATAACACTTCTGTGAAAGGGTTACAAGTGGCATTAAAATTTTCTATAAAAAATTGGATGAAAGTGTTAATTGCATAATTTTCAAAAAATTGGTAAATTAGTAAAAAATTATATATATTGGAAATAACGTAGAAAAATTATCTTTAAAAGTAAAGGAAGATTGCATACATTTCAGATTGAAACGAGCTGTATGACTACTTTTTTAAGTGGCAAATCCAACAATATATTTGTCGCAACATTAATATGAACTTTTCTAGTTCATCATTTACTCTGAGGGTCAAATTACCAACCTTTGCAGGCTCTAGTTTTGGAGATCCCTACTCTGTAGAACTGAGATAGTGAGCTCAAGCTGTCGACTCCAGCAGAGAACAGTGTTAGTAAAGTAGAAGAGTAAATTGGGCAGTTGTAAAGTTTTTAGGTAGTATTTGTAGATTCTAGAGATGGCATTTACACTGGCATTGAAGAGTTGTGGATGGAGGACATTACTGATAAATTTATCAGAGCTGATGAGTCCTGAGGATGTTGTAATATTACAGTAGTATTAAACTGTAGTTACACTGTCTAACCATCACAGCAATTGTATATGCTCAAGACTTAACAGCTTGATAAATTTATCTAGTAATAACCTCAGTGACCTCTACTGCAACCACAACTTTTCAGTGCCAATGTCGCAGCTGTATTTCTACGATATTCAACTTTAAGTGTCTCCACTGGAACCTTCTCTGGAATCTACAAGCCACTCGAACATTTAAATTAATATACAAAATTGCCTTGGCTTTACTGTAACCCCCTGCATTGAATTTACAACTTTGGAACTTAAGACTTGTTAACTATTACAGTAAAAATTTTAATGACTATTGTGGTGGCATTCAAAATAACCTCATGGGTTTTGCTTTTATAGTCATCAAATTACCTGTATGATGATGCTATACAAATTTTTGAGTTTGTAATTTTAGGGAAATAAAACCATATTTCAGTTCAGAATTCTTACTGTATAGCAACATCTAGTGCAATGGTTCTCAAGAGATTTTCTGGTAGCTGCATTACCAGCAATTAGCAATTTGTTGTGACTGCATTAAGAAAAGTAAACTTTCAGGCATTTACCACTTGTAAGGTAAACTTAAGGAAAGTAATTTTATCGAAAATATAAAAATTTTGTTTTCATTTCTAGCAATCATTATGAAATATGCAGACTATATGGCCACCATATTTTATATGACCATAGTTCAAGGAAAGGCTTTAGAATAAAGTAATGAATGCTTTAAGTTTGAATATGTACTGATGTCCCTTTCTAAAAATTATCTTGTTACTAAAAATCTGTATGATAAATAAAAATTATCATTAATACTTTTTTATTCTGATTATTGAAATTTGGTGGTGGCAGTTGAAAACTGCTGATCTAGCCTGACAATTTTGTAAATGGAAAGCAATTATGAAGGGTCTAAATGACTTCCTCCATGATATTTAAGAGTTAATCATGTTTGGAAGTTCAATCTGCTCTACCATATGGTTACAACATCTCTGTTTTCAACCTATTGATTGATATCAACTACATACACTATGTCAAAAAAATGTCCAGACACTTTTTTTTCACATAGTGTAGTAGTAATTATACTTTCAACTTTTATAGTTGGTGTTTTATTAAATTTATTAAACCTTCTTTAGACTGATTTTATAAACCTAGTTTAGTTCTAAACTGTTTCACAACACAAAACAGATTGTAAAGCTGTAGAAAATAATAGGCAGCCTAGTCTACTAATATGGACATTAGTGCACATTTTTTTCAACTTAGGGCTCTTTCAATAGTCAGTCCTCCATTCTTTTGCTCTTCAACTAGTTAAATGCAGTGGTGTCAGTAGTAAAGTATCACAGGAGATATCCTGTAGACAAAGTAAATAAATATCCCCTCAAGCAGTTGCTTGCCACAGTGGTCTGACAGAAGCCTGTCAGTTATGTGCCGTAGGTTTGTGAGGATGGCAGGACCTTAACAGAAAGACAACACAAACATCCATTCCTTACCCGGGGCTTGAACCCAGGTCCCTTATGATCAGTAGCCAAGTACATGGGACTCAAAAAATGGCTAATAAAATTGGTTTTGCCATGAGTGGGATTCAAAACCCAATGTCTTCCAGGCATGCTCACCACTATGCCATCAGCAGCTAACCTTTTCAACAGCTAATGTGACTTGGACTTTCTTGCATATTATATGATTCGCTCATGGGCCATCTATGTCACCAAGTAAACAACTGTTGCCTCATGATGGAATTTAATATTTTTCACTTGCACTCTTGGCATTAAATCAAAAATTCAGTAGCAAAGATGTTAAACGCGGCATGTTACTGAGAGACGTATGTTCAAATTGCACTCTGCCGTTACTTGAGCAATTGGTCCAAATTTTATTGCTCAATGACGGAGAATTTTAAATTATTTTAAATTAAATATGCGTATGATTATAGAACTTTTTTGAAAAAAATTATGATATAAGATGCAAATTTTCTCTAGGGTAAAATGTTTTATGTCCCCAAATCTCTGATTTATACATATAACTAATAATCGATGTGTATGTAGAGCCATGTAACTCGAATCTGTGCTCATAGGGGATTTACTGTAATGGCCATTAATATTTGTGTGATCAAAGTGGTATGTATGCCTCCATTAACACATTGATTGCCATATGAATGATATGATTCACACTTGTTCTAGACTACTACACCGCACAAATTAGAGGCACAGTGGCTCAGTCAGTAGTATGTCAGGCTCGTAATCTGCAGTTCCCAGGTTCGAGTCCCAGCTGGGTCAGCGTTGAGATTTATCTCCGCAAAACTCCCCGCCCAGGTCAGTAGGGGATACTGATGAGCTTGGAAAGGTCACTGTCTGTCAGATGGAATGTTAAGCCATGGCCCCTTGTGCGGAGAGCCATACCTTGTGCTTGTTAAAGAACATGCTGGATGGCCTTGATGGGAGGCTACCATCTGTCTCCCAATAGCTGTTTCAGTGTGTCCCCTCTCCCAACCTTCCGAGTCTTCGGGGTCTTTGTGACCTGGCCATTTAGCCCATTGTGTGCAAAAAAGTGCCGCTCAGAGGTAAAATGAACCAAACTGCACAAATTATATTTGCTTCACATCTAGGATTTCAGTTTGGGTTGTGTAGCTCACCCGTGATTCATGCTATAATTAATTGCTTATGAGCAACAGGAAAGTGTAGCCCCATGAACAAGTAAACATGTTTGGCATAGATATTACTGAACGATGAATAGACATGTTCCCATATTTATACACTAGAAAACTGCATACACGAACTTGTGAAAAATCCTATGTAAACTTGGAAACCCACAAATTATGCATTCACTGTGCCATCTAGCATGAAAATTTTTATCCTATAGGCCATGTGGTGCACCTGGTATTCACATTTCAAGCGAGGGTGTCAAAAAATTTTTTTGACATAACTTTATGAATAGTCATAATATTTTGAGCCAAATACAAGAAAAAACATAGTGTGGCCTGAGGGACTAAAATTCTTAGCATTGCTGCAGTCATCATGTTCAAAGCAAAAAGCATATAAAAATTTAATATTACATGATTTTAGCTATATTTTTGTTTAACAATTAAAATTCTTGAAGAGCTTAAAATGCTCGTTTAGAGAAATGGAGCTTAGCCACATAGTGCAATCTGCTTATTGCCTCTGTTATTACTCCATTACCTTGTACATATACCTTTTTCTAGCAAAGGCTATCAAGCATTAAGAAAGGAATAATTACCAGTCCATTGAGCTTTAATACCATTGCAGCAGATTGCACTATATGGCAATTTAAGCTCTATTTCTCTAAATGAGCAACTTTAGCTCTCAAGAATTTTAATTCTTAAATGAAAATACAGTTAAAATTGTGTAATATTAAATTTTTACAACCCATAGCTGTGAGTAGTTAATTGTTAAAAAAAGTGCATAAATGTGTATGTACTGTAATAAACATGAAAAATTGTTGATTAAATTTTTAAGACTTAATTGTGTTTGAAACTTAATTGAATTAATACATTAATTACAATTTAATATACAGTAAGTTGTAAGCACAATTAAGCAAGTCAAGTCTACCAATATCTTTTCATTCTTTTGTACGAAACAGCATACTAATGCAAAAGAACTTACAATATTATAATAAATGCACAGCTTGTTAAAACATTAAGCCTTCTTGGGTAAGGATGTCTATAGACGTTTTTCGTACAACACATGAAACTTTGATTTAAAAAAATATTGCAGTTTGAAAATTTTTTTACATGTATTTTTTAAATATACGTAATTCAAGCTTGAAAAATATTTTCCGTCTGATTGCCACATTTTAGAAGTGCTATACAGTATTGCCAATTTGTTTGTTAATGTTACTCTGTATATGAAGCTATCACCTGATTTAAGCTCATGAGTTTGATTTGAACTATTATCAACATATTTTTCCTTAAATTTTCAAAAAACTGAAGATTTTGGAAGTAATTATGAAATATGTACCTATATTTTTGGTATACCACTGTAAAAAGTTATTAAAATTAATGTTACTGCAATGTTCATATTTTTTGCTTCAATAAAATTCAGAATTAAATTTTCTTTAATTTTGTATATAATGTGACCTATTTCTATTGATTACTTATTTATTAGAAATATTCTAAAGTTGACTTGTTTATTTGACTCTGCAACCAGCTTGAACTTTTCTCAAAGTATGGTATGGAAGAAATGTTTACTTTAGGATTTTTTTCTGTTATTCAGAAATAACCTTTCTATTCATGTGCATTATAATCATTTCTGCCTATTAGTGTTCTTTAAATATTTTTTTATGTTACCACATGCATTTTTTGCTACATGACTCTAAAAAAAGTTGTATTAAAATGAAACTTTTTTTATTATTAAATATTTTATTTTCAGAAAATCAAGAGTTAAATGCTGATTAATTTGGCATATAACATGCCATAATTCCTTTCATTAGTTATTTGGGAAAAAAAGTTCTAAAGTTAATTTTTTTGCCTGATCAGAGTGGAAAACATAGCTGGACCTGAGAAGGATCAAAAATCCACTGCTGCATACTATGCATTTTGCAGCATGTGAACGATGATAAATATTGCTAATGTGCTCTAGAATTTTTGTTGTGTTTAACTTTATCCAATGGCTATTATGTTCTCACAGTAATACTGTATATTGCTAATATTTCATAAGTTGTCAATACTTGCTCTAATTATTTTAAATAATACTTTGTTTGCTAATGTAGAGTAAGGGTTGGCTCAGTAGTGCACCAGGCTCATAATTTGCAGCTCCCAGGTTTGAGTACCAACTTGAGAATTTTCTTCTATCTTCCATTCTGCCCTCACTGAGAAAGGGGACCTGGGCTTAGGAAAGCTGCCATCTGTTGGATGAGAATTATCTGAACCCTTGAGGTCCTTGTGATCTGGCCATTTAACCCATTGTGTGCAAAAAATAGTTCTGCTCAGGGGTAAAACATACAACCTAGTGTGATTCATTATATTTGAGCATTGCTTTAAAATATTTTAGAATTTGTAATTACTCCCAAATTCTTCATATGTGAAATGTTAAGGCATATTTTTAATAAGCTCTTAAAAATTAGAAGTGATATTTATTCAAAACAACATTTTAAAGGAAGTAGTTATATAATTCACTAATCTGAGATTTATATATATCATTGAAGTGAAACTTCAAAGTAGCTGCATTATTAATAATTTTGTTTTTCAGGCTTCTGCCACCTCCAGTGGTGTGGGCTCAAAGGAAGGATATCTTGTACATTAGAGTAGCTTTAGAGGATTGTAAAAACCCAGTTATCAAGCTTGACAAAGATAAGCTATATTTCAGGTAAATCTTTTTCATCTATTAGTAATGAAAAATAGGGACAAAACTTGCTCTGTATTTCAGAATATTTTTTTAAGACCACTAAAAAAGAAAAAAATACTGGTATAGCATTCTGCTTCATTCCAAGTTAATCTGGAGCCATTTTGACCTCTCACCCCAAATTATCAACTGTTCTATATCAAATCAGAAATGAATCATTTCCAAATTTGGTGCACTGGTAATGGTATTGCCAAATCACCAAGAAATATAAAATTTAGATCAGAATCGCTAATATCATGGCTGACAGCCCAACATGAATTACAATGTTATATTTTTATCAGGAGAAAGTAAGATATTTTGTCTGAAGAAAAATTCCACAGTTCTTATATAATTTGATGTCAGTAAGTGACTTCAATATTTAAGAAACACAATTGGCTGAGAAAATAGCTGAAATGCAACAGCTTAATTTTATTAACACTTCATTTGTATGTGTTTCATACTTCAGGACAATGTCAAACTTTACAGCTACCATTAGAAGTTGTCAACATGGACACTATTGTATTACCTGTGGTGCTTAAAACATCAAATAAAAGATGGGTAAAATTTGTAAATTAAAAATATATTGCTTTTTTTTAATTAATATAAATTTCTATTTTGAAATGTATATTTGTTGTACTTCTGCTGAAGTTTTCCTCATGGATCTTCTCTATGACATATTAAACTGACAAGGTTCTTGTCAGACCTTGTAAGTGGTTATTTGACAGGTAATTTTTTTTGTAGTGTTTAATTATTTTGACTTCAGCATAAATTGTTTCTGTCAGCTGTGCTAAGTATATAATATATTTTTCAAACTGTCAACTGAATAGTTGTCATACAACATCACTCACTTTTATTTTTGGCCATTATTAAGATTCATTTTCAAAATTGTTTTTGGTAGGTTATTTTTCATCAGAAATTATACCATTTCCCAAAGATGCAGCTGTGTCCCCACTCTCTAATCTATGCTTGTTTGTGGTGCTCACCTGCACATCAGTCAGGAAATCTGTAAGACTAGCTAAACATTTCCAGGCAGAACACATGACAAAGTCCACACCTAAATTCTTTTACAGAGTTGGTCATATTGTTTCTAAATGGGTGTTTATTGAAACTATACACAACTCTCTGGGCTCTGGCCAACTAAATCAGGGAAGTTCTCTTATCTCCATTATCTCTGGGCCATGATTGGCATTGCAACTTGAATGGGTCTCATACATATCTATGGTTTATAAGGAATTAAAATTTTTCTTTCACTAGAATTGAGGCAAGTTGACAGCTGGGCTACTGCTCTGACTTTCGTAAGTAATAATCAGCATGTAGGTATATTTTCAGTTTATGGCCCTCCGCTGACTAGATGGCACCACGAATGGTAACTGAATGTTTTTAAGGTGTGTAAAGTAATGTTAGTGAATAACATATAGTATAATGGCTTTTCATCATATCGAATGATTTATTGAATTTTCTGTTGGTATGTTTCGTGTGGCTCCTGGTTCTTGATTATTTTTGTTTTCTGGTTAACCTAAGGAGAATAAAAGTTAAAGTTTATTTTCAGAAAAGTGGCAGGGATTCATATAACGTATATTTAATGCTATTCCCTATTATTGTATTAAGGAGGAAATGGAATGATTTCTTCTTTAGTATATGTTCTGTTTAAAATGGCTTGTCTCTGATGGGGATTATCTTGTTGGTGATTTTTTTTAAATAATGTGGATAGTAGTGCATTGTTTACTATAATTCATGTTGGTGATTTTTTTTTAAATAATGTGGATAGTAGTGCATTGTTTACTATAATTCATGTTTTTTAAGCTTGTTACCTCTAATGGGTTATTATTTCTGGAGCTTTTTTATATTGCAGATCAGTATTAGTTCGGGAGCTTTTTTATACTGCAGATCAGTAGTGAATTGTTTGGGATAATTTATGATTTTTAGGCTTGTTTTATTTGATGGGATTGGTTCCCAGAGCTTTTTCTACTAATGGATTAGTGGTTAGTTTAAAATAATTCCTGTTTTTTAAACTTATTGTTTCTGATGCGATTATTTAGTTCCTGTGGACTTTTTATGCTGTGGATCGACTGTGGATTGTTTACAGTTATGTTTTCTAGGCTTGTTATAAGATTGATTTGTTATGGGATGGAAAGGGATAAAAAGGGTGGAATGATTGTTTAGCAGTATGTTCAAATTAAAATGGTTGTCTCCGATAGTTTTTGGGGGAGTTTTCTTAAATGGCTGAATGGCAATTCATTGTTTAGCAGTATGCACTTATTAGAATAGCCATCTCCAATTATATTATTGATTTTTGCAAGTTGTTGTTTATATTACAGAATGAATACTCATCTGTTCGTAATAATTGACTGTTGAAACAAGTAACCTCAGATGGTGCTGACTGACATTGATATACACAGTTAGGAATATATGACTAATGATATACACAGTTAGGAAAATGTCTTATATTTGCAAAAACAAAATATTATGCTTATGAATAAGTGTTTATCGTTATATTTTTTACTCAGCATATTCTCATTGTATGGCCTCTTCACTGCTAGTAATACATTTGTTTAGGTTATTTGTAGAACTTTCCAGAAGTTTTAATATTCTTTCTAATGTGTTATTGAAACATGTTTTTAATTAGTTTAAATCATATATTTAGTGTTTTTATTACAGAAGTAATTTTAAGAAACTTGGTGTAATTCTGGAAAAATTATTTTCGTTGCCATTAGTCACTGCTAGGAGTCTAGAAATAGAGCATTCTATCAAGACACAATGCATTATTACATTGCATTAAAAAAATGGTGGCTGAGAGTTGTAAATTGAAGGTCTGTCGTTCTCCAATATACTCAAACTTTTCATTCTTTCAAATGTAGTTTTTCTTGTGAATGTGATTGGCAGCTCCACATTTCCCTTTAATGAACTATAAAGCTTTGAAGTAAATAGCCTTTACTTGACCTACCACACCAAAAAAAGTCAACTTCTGATTTTTTTTGGGGTAACTTTTAAGGGTAAGGAATTTATTGAATAATTTGATCTTCCTCAAAAACTAGCCATATAAATTCCAAAGTATTCGTATTAATATTTCTCTTGGATGTTTAGTCCTCGGTGCATCAGGTTTGAATTCAACACTAAACTAATGGCAAAGTTAGGAATCTCTCCATAGAAAATTTTGATATATAACTATTGTAGAAAACTAATTTAGATGTATAAAATACTGGTAACCAGACTATATAGATATATCTAATCAAGCTATTATTACTATATTAGGATCTTTTTTAGATTTACTGCTGCTTAGAATTTATGCTAATCATGTAATATTTATGTTGATTAACAATATTTTGTATTTTCTCTTCAATACAAACTGATGTTGAGTTATCCATATGTAATTAAACATAGTTTTGAGTACTAACTTAATTCATAGGAAATAACATTTCTGTACACCCTTTTAGAGGAAAAGGTGGAACAGAAAATGTTGAATGTGAAGTAACATTGGAATTCTTCAAAGAAATCAAACCAGAGGTAACTAACTACATTTTTCAATTTATAGTATCTTAAAATAATTTTAATATTAATTGTTAAATTACTGTTATGCTAAATGATATTTGGGTCGGTTTGTTGTTCACCATCCTCGGCCAACAGATGGCACTGCTCAAGAAGCATATGACATTGAGGTGTAAAGTATGATGTAGAAACATAATTGTTGGTTGTTGGTGGCCTGTGGTTCTTTGATTTGTTTCTTTTGGGTGGGTAACATGAAGTCGCGTGTCGTGTGTAATTTGATGAGAATGTGAACTTAAAGTTTGATTTTTGTTTGATAACTCTTTGGGATAACATGCCTATGTGGCTAGAGGTAAGTGCATATGTATAATATACACAGTCGTATCAGAATAATATGACTATAAACAATGAAATAAACTCGACGTATTCCAAATCAACTATTAAATCAGCACTCTAGCTTCGATTTAAATATTAGAGGAAAAATTGTCTTGAGCCAGGTGGGATACGAACCCATGACCTCCTGATAACATGTCAGGTGCTCTAAACCACTGAGCTACTGGCCACCGATCAAGATCTCCTCTAATTAGCGCTATGAACATTCCTTTCATGTTTCATATTGGCGCTATTCAGGCAATTTTAGCCACAAACGGCATTTATATTTGCCAATAGATGGAAGCATATACAATGAGTATGCAGATAATAAACAATGAAATAAGCCCGACGTATTCCAAATCAACTATTAAATCAGCACTCTAGTCGTAGGTTCGTATCCCACCCGGCTCAAGACAATTTTTCCTCTAATATTTAAATCGATGCTAGAGTGCTGATTTAATAGTTGATTTGGAATACGTCGAGCTTATTTCATTGTTTATTATCTGCATACTCGTTATATATGCTTCCATCTATTGGCAAATATAAATGCCGTTTGTGGCTGAAATTGCCTGAATTGCGCCAATATGAAACATGAAAGGAATGTTCATAGCGCTAATTAGAGGAGATCTTGATCGGTGGCCAGTAGCTCAGTGGTTTAGAGCACCTGACATGTTATCAGGAGGTCGTGGGATCGTATCCCACCCGGCTCAAGACAATTTTTCCTCTAATATTTAAATCGACGCTAGAGTTCTGATTTAATAGTTGATAATATGACTACCTACCATACATATACTATAGTAGGTGGTCATATTATTCTGATACGACTGTGTATTTAATGAAGGATTTTTAATGATAGCCAGAATAGGAACAATTAGTGTTTTTTTTTTTGAAATTTTGTTAAGGTATGATAAATAAGTTAAAAATATTTTGGAATTTAAATTATTTAATATTAGGAGGGCTGTTGGTTGAAAGTGTTGGTGAATTGTTTAGTAATGTTATTGTCACGTTGTTTGGAAGTTCAGTAGCTTTTTATGGCTGTGTGTAGGGGGAATGTTTTTGTAAGTTGTTTAGAGTGAGGGGCATTTGAAGGGAAGGTAGGAGTGGGTTAACCAGATAGAATTATTTTAAATCTTTTTTTGTGTATTTAGTATGGTGTAGTATGTGTTTTGAGTGGAAGAAAGTGGCAAAAGTTTATAATGTGGGGTAATTAAGTTTTAAATATGAGAGTTTTTATGGGGTTTTAGGAGATAGTTTTTGGTGAAATGTATAAAGTGAGTTTTCAGAGGATTCTAATATAGTGGAGGGGATGGAGTATGCTTGGGGGAAAGAATGTTATGTGGGATGAATTAAGTGATTTTTAATAGTTGCATCTAGTATGGTAATTATTGGTGTATTATAGTGATTTATTAATTTTGTTATATATTTAGGAGTTTTTTAAAGTTACTTATATGATTTATTGTTAATATGTGGAAGTGTTTGGCAGCTGTTTGATGTATAAATTATGGGTATTGTAGAATTGTCGATGTGGAAAAAAATGGTTTTTGATGGAGTCAGGAAAGTTAATCTGTAATTTAGGGGAGGAATTTTTTTTCTCTGCGATTATTTGGTTTTGGGTGCTTTTTTATAATTCGGTCGGTGGTCCATTGTTTCGATTTTCATGTTTTTAGGTTTTTTTCTGCGAGGACATTATTTAGTTTCAGGGGTTATTTTATAATTTGGTTGGGAGTGCACTGTTTCTGATTTTCATGTTTTTTGGTTTGTGCTGTCTGTGAGGACATTATCTGCTGGCCACTCCAAATCCCAGAGCTGAGCTACTGACATCGCAATTTATTGCACCTCACCCCTACCTCAGACTAGAAACAAACTGCTCTTAACACAATGCCTTAAGCTGTTCACTTGCTATCTGATGATGCTCCCATAGTAAGGGTGCAAAATGTGCATTTTAACATTTATAAGTACTCTATGCTACCGTAAGTGTCATGAGTTATTATTGACACTACTGCAGTCATGGAACTTCAGAAGAAAATTTCACTTTAAGCAACCAACTCATCAGCAATACCTCATCAGCCCTCTCCACTTTAAACCTGTTGTGACTAATTTCTTGCTAGCTAGGTCTCTATAAAATGAACTTATCACTATCATCTATGAAGTTCCTTGCACTTCTCACCTCTAGAGTACATAAAATCTTATGCATTACTTTTGATACTAGGTAGCAAAGAATTTTTTTTTAGTGCTTTAAAAGAGTGTCATAAAGTTTTAAAGATATTAATTTAATATCAGTTACTGCATTGTAAAGTTCCACTTTAATTTTGTAGGACTTCGTGATTTTATATTCTGTCTGATTTGGGTTTTTAATTACTTTTTATCTTTACATATTTATTGTTATTGGTATTATTTACATCTGTTGGTTTTGTCTTTTCTTTTTACTGTCTTGACTTTTAACTTTGGTTGTGGGTTTGACTTTTACTCTATTTTTTAATCTCATTTGGCCCATTACAGTCAGCCATTAATGTGCCATAAAACCCAAAACAACCAACCAATGTTTACCCCCAAAGTGGGTAGGATAATACAGTGTTTTTTGTTTAAAGAGATAATTATTCATTTTTAGCAATAAATTAAAAATTCTCTTTGGGTTGAACAGGTATTGATAAACTATTATATACACATTTTTCTAATCACAAAAGTTTTAATTGTTACCTATGGTGGAAAAATTTCAAAACTTTTAAATGAATATGGCAAATGATGTATTTGGGCCAGAAATTTGAATTTTTGTGTTGGAGTGTGATGATCAAGGGGTTTACATTGGCGGCAACAGTTTGTCCCTTCACTTGAGGGAGGGTTTGCTTTGAGAGATTATTAAAAAAAGAGTTGAATAAGTGCTAATGAAAATAAATGTAGAAAATGTAAAACTTGATGTAATATTGCAAACAATATCTTACTGCAAATAAGAAATTCTGGTGATAGAATGTGTTGATGAATGCACACCCAGATATCCTATTAACGTAACTATAATCAATATTTATGCATTAGATTAAAATTCAATTGGTAGCTTTTTACTTTTAAAAAAGTTAGCATGTACTTTTAAAATTTTCAATACTTTAATATAGTAATAATAATAAATTATTTTGTATACACTGCCCCTTAACCCTAGGTGTTGAGAAAATGCAACTTTTTAATTTTAAAAGAGAAATGAGAATTTTTTTGTGTTGTATAGAGATAATAATGCATAACTATTTACATTTTCAAATTATCCATTTGTACAAATTTCTACTCTTATGGGGTACGAAATTTGGAATATGTAAAACTTCATTTTCTTCAAAAATGAGCATCTTATATTTGTCAGATGTTTTTAGATATTAAAAATTCTTTTTGGGTTGGATAGGTATTGATGTAATATTGCAAATCTCATTTTCTAAATCTTCCAATAGCATCCTCTAATGATATTCAAAAGTTACATGTGATCTATTTATGCTAGAAATTCCAAATTTTGGTAGTAGCCAAAAGGTTTACATTAGCTTCAATAATCTACCCCTAGGGAGTGGCAAAACAACTTTTTTTGTTTAAAGAGATAAATCATAAGAGTAAAAAATATAGCATATACTTGGTCTAGTGATCTGATATATATGTGTTTGAATCTTGTATAAAAATTAGGATGAGTCCAATAGTGCTTTAGGTATCTCTGTCCTTTGTGGAATGCCTTCCTTTTAAAAAATTTTAAGAAAAATATCACTTATTCTATAGGTACTAATAAAATATTTCCATTACCCCAGTTATCCATTAGTTAAAATTTCCAAGCATGGAAAATGAACAAGAATTATCTTAAAATGAATATCCCATTCACCAGAGATGTTATTCTGATTTCCATACATTTTGCTTAACTTTTTCATCAATCTCAATAGTGCAATTTTGTAAACAGAATAACTGGATTTTTGCAACTAACTAATGAACAGGAATAAAAAAATAAATAAATACCCCCTCAAGCAGCTGCTTGCCACAGAGGTCTGACAGGAGCCTGTCAGTTTATATGCCAAAGTAGAAGGCCTGAGAGGATGGCAGGACCTCAGCAGAAAAACGACACACATCCATGCCTTACCCAGGGCTCGAACCCAGGTCCCTTAGATCAGTAGCAACGTGCTAACCACTCGGCAACAGGAATAGGTCATGTTATATATCAAATTAAACAGCATTTGAATCTAAAAATTATGAAAATTTAATTTTTAATCAAAATATAAAACATAATTAAATGACTTCCAGGGTGATGTAAAAAGGAATCTGGCAAGGTAATTAAGGCTAAAATATGAAAAACATAATGTGCAAAAATAGTCATATAATGATAGAGAAGTTTTCTCTCTAAATAATATGAAAAACTTAAAAAGGTTATAATTCTTCTCTGTAAAGCTTAAAACAGGGGCCCAGTAATTGCTCAAAATGACTGCAATTTTAAAGGTATCTTCTAGCAGTATTATTTTGCAAGCACACTTTTTAGATTTTTTAATCGTTTTGTCATCTGTTCTACAGAAATAAAACAAAAGTTTAATGCATATATATATATAGTCATTTTAGCAGAGAAAATGTATCTGTGTTCAGTATCCATGGTCTTGTTTATAACAAGTAGGCCATTACTGCAAATATACATCTCTAATTAGCATAGCGGCATCTCTGCTTGTGTTAAACGTATACCTGAAATATAAGATTCTTAGTGGTTTCAGTTTGAAAATTATGCAATGTGTACAGTGGAATAATAAAAATCAGTTTGGAAATATTGAAGTAGGTTTCAATGAGAGAAGATAATGAAATTTTAAAAAATAAGGATAATTTATTAATTGCTTCCAAAATCTTGTGATTTTATCTGAGTAAAAAAGTTTTTGGTTAATTTTTCAGAAGCATTTCGAAACTTTGTGGAGAAATATATTGGCAACAATTCAGACCAAATTCCTGAGTAAAAATCTGAGACTTAATGGGACATGATATAAAGTAGATAAAAATTAATGTAGTGCCAAAAATATATATTTAGGTATTAGTTGTCACAACAGTAGCACGTTTTTTTTATTTATATGTTTAAAAAATTGTTTATATGTTGTGCTATGAACATGTCGATTTCTGGACTACTATTTCATAATCTAACAATGTTTGCAGATGATGAGGGACCCTGGAAGGGTTAAGATACTTATTTTATTTATAAACAGCAATACACATTTCTGTCACTGATATATTGTCATCTTCCTGAGCTTTTGCTCTGTGAAATTGAAACAATAGTAGTGACTCGCTTTTGACTAGTATAAGTATTAAGAAGTTTAATTCTTCTAGACCGATGATGCCTATATCAGTTTTTATAGTACAACAAAAAACTTCAATGTTTTTTTTTGAAGTTTCTGTTTGAAAATTTGTATCTTATAAAAATAAATTATTAATGCTTGAAAAATATTTTTCCCCATTTGATGCATATTTGATTAAATTATGATATAAATAATTTGTTAAAGCCATCTGCCATTTCTTAGAAGCAATGTACAATATTGCTGATTTGTTTGTTAATGTTCCTCTGTGTTTCAGTAATCCCCAGATTTAAGCTCACGAGGGTGATCTGAACTATTATCAACAAACGTTTTCTTAGTTTCAAAAATCTCCTGAAAATTAACCAAAAACTACTATTTTTAAAATCTGAAGATTTTGGAAGTAATTGTGAAGTACATACCTCTTTTGCACTTTTTTCCTTTAAAACTATTTCAGTATGCCTAGAATTATTTTTGTCATTGAACCCAGCATTCAACAGTGCTCTCCAGCTAGTGAAACCAAAACCATAACTAAAAATAGCTTGTTTGTGCAAAATTGTTGGTAAATATGTCATGGACTAGCAAATGTGTGCTGTGTGTATAGTGTCATCAGTGTCAGATAACTTTAAAAATCGGTATGTGTTTCACTTTTATGATTTTTATTTCCATAGATTTAGTAGATTTGTATCATTGTTTTAGAGTAATGCTACATGTCAATCATCAGTGAACCAACAAACCCTTAATGCAAGCTGTAACATGTTGTAACAGTAATAAGATTTATTAAAATTGTAAAGAGATGTTTTATTATTACTAAAATAGTTTTTATTGTGTTGCTTTATGGGGCTTATAATTTCTTAAAAGCTGTAATGGCTACCGCTGTAATAACTTTCATTTCAGTTTAGCATTTCTTTTATCATACAGCAGTTGTATATACAATCACAGAATGATGAAATTATGATTTGTCTAATTTATTATTATTTTCAGTGTCATCTCACTTTCCTACTTCAGTTTGAATTAAAAAAAAAATTCGTTTTCTTAGGATTCCAAATATGTTGTTAGGGATCGTGGTACAGAATTTGTTCTTTTCAAGTCAGAAGAGGGACCTTACTGGAAAAGACTACTTAAAGATGATAAAAAGGTAAATGTGAAGTTGGAAGTTGATTTTGTATAAGCCATTTTTCTTAGATGGCAGAGTTTTATCTTCCCCACTGAAGTATATGATATTTTGTAGAATATTATACTGAACGGCTCCTTCCTATCAACCCTCTGCTTAACTTAACTCAATCCTTAAAGTGTCAGGTGTCTCGCATTGTATGCAATTATGGAAAGGATCATTTTCAGCAGAAAAACAAAGTAACTTTAAAACTTTATCATGTAGTTAATAACTGATATATGTAGGTCATGTTACGTACCAAATGATAGCATTTCAATCTGAATAATAAAGTAACAGATTTTTTTTTTAATTCGATAAAAAGGAAGTTTAAAATGAAAGCTTCTTAAGCCTAATTTAAAAAAATTACCACAGCCGTTGCATTTTGTGAACATTAATATTTGTTAATCCAATTTTAACCATTTTGTATCGCTAATCATTTGTTCTTTTGCCTTTTTTTTTTTGCCTATTAGAATTTCATTTTCCTACATTTCCAAATTTCATTAAAGTCTGATCATACAGTTGGCTTGATGGTTTTAATACACTGCCTTTGGAACTCTGAAACCTGTTGCAACCAGGTCTTGAAAAAAAACACCCATCTGCGATGACTACACTTTACTGAAGGACAACTGAAAATTAAAGATTGATGTCTGGATGGATGGGTGAAGTTTTTTTTTTTTCATTGGAACCTTCATCAGTTTTCTACTCTCCTTTTAGTGACAGTAAGACTGCAAATATAATAGGAGATAAAACTGCAAACAAGGAAACCTAAAATTTTCTAACCCACCTCAAGCATAGTGAAAAACACTCCTTGGGAAATGCAGGTGAAATCAATTCATCACTTAAGAAACATAGATTTCTTTTTTTTCCAGTGAAGTTTGCATTTAGGTTAGTTCCCACTGAAGTTAGTCCTTACATGCATGACACAAAAAGTGCAACGTGATTAGAGAAATAAATTTAAATGGCTCGTCATTGAATAATTTTTATCCAATTTTGGCTGTGAATTCCTGGCTTGATTCTGGAATAAGAACTTGTATTAATGAATGGTAAACCATAGATATTGTCAGTGTACCCATTTCCCATTGTTTTATGTCCTATGAATCCCTTTTGTGGTAATATATTCTGTGAACCCCCTTGCAAAAACATTTAGTGATTGTGCAGTATTCACTTGCTGTGATTTAGTAAATGGTTTCAAGTTATTAGAAACTCCAATATAGTGGATTTAGACAAATAATTCACATTATATCATTGATTTACTAAGAACTGTGAATAAGTATTAGAACTAGGTATCATGTAGGCAAATTTATTGATGGGTGGGTTAAATATTTTGCTGCCCATCCTTGAGGACAGGTAAATTTTTGAGATGTAATAGCAACCCAGTAATGCTCGGTACATAGCATAAAGTTACCCTAAAAATACTTTTTCTGCTGAGGTCCTGCCACCTCAGACATCCTACTATGGCGTATAAACTGACAGGCTCCTGTCAGACCTCTGGCAAGCAGTTGCTTAAGGGGGGTGTTTTATTTTTTTATTATTAAAAATGGTATGGGGAAACTTGGAGGCAACATTTTTTATTCAAATTCCTCACTATGATCATTCTGTCAAAGCTAAAGTGAGCTATGTAATGTTTTGTCATACTACAAAGCAATTCTACAAGTAAAAATGTAGCATACAGCTACTTTGAATTGTTTTTGTATATTTCTACTAAAATTAGCATTAGTCACTTTTATGCTTGTGATTATTTTCTTAATGTGTAACATGGGTTGATCTGTTTTTTTTATGAATGCAATTAAATTAGTTTACATTGAAAGTTTTACTTGGTCATAAATGGTCACTATTTTTGAAATATAGTGTGTAGGTGGTTCATGTTTCTCCAAAAGATTATGGATCCATGTTTTAAAGTACAATAAATATATTTTACATTCAGTTGTTAAAACGATACTTTATTTTTTCAGCATCATTGGTTAAAAGTTGATTTTAACAAGTGGAGAGACGAGGATGATTCAGATGATGAGCTTGGTGGAGGAACAGACTTTGAAGAGGTATGCACTTTACAGATATGGCCTATAAAGTACAGATTTTAAGTTGTCAACTGAAAAAAGCTGCAACTATATATAAAAAAAAAAACAATATTTACCACATTGTGTCTCATACCAAGAATATTCTTGATGTACAGAATTATTCTTTGGAATATGAATATTAATGTTCATTTTTCCTGTTGAATAAGCAATGCTTAAAAATTGCTTATTTGTGGGAATATTTAAAAAAAAAAATCTTTGAAACTTTTACTCTTTGTGAATTAAAAACCCTGTAAAAAGTTCCCCACGGGTCAAAACCTTAAGAAATTGGGGATTCAAAAATGTATAAAAAGGTCAAGGGAAAAAATAAAATAGCACAAGTAATTAAAAATGGTCTGGAATACAGGAAAATCAGTCGAGTAAATTACAGGTTTGACATTTTTATTGAATTTTGAACAGGAAAGGTAGGGGAGAGCTATAGCCAAAAAAGTGTGGAAATCCTGTTTTCATTTATGTATAATTACTGCATATCATGTATTTATTTAAGGAATGTTCAACTGAAAAACTTTCTATATAGAGGTCATCCACTTTTCAATTGAATGACCTTATATAAATTACTTACAATTTTTCAAACTTTTTTTCTGTTTTCTTAATCCTTGCTTTGTCTTTAGGCTGAGTTAATAGCATGCGAGGCTTATAATTTGATGTTTGCAAGTCTGAGTCCCAATTGGACTGATGTTGATTTTTTTTTTGCTAACACCTATTCTGCCTTCAATAAAAGAGCACAGATCATTGAGCTTAGAAAGACTGCTGTCCACTTGGATGGGGCATTAAGCTGTGACCCTTTGTGCAAGAGAACCATATCCTATGCATGTTAAAGAGCATGCCTGATTGCCTTGATGAGAGGCTGTCCAGTGGACACCTTTCTCCAACCTTGTCTGTGCCATTTAGCACATTGTGTGGAAAAAAGTGCCACAGAGGTAAAGCAACCTAAACTTTTTCACTATTTAGAACTGAATTTTTTATGCTTTGTAACTTTAAAACTCCAGCAAATGCAGAAAAGTATGTATCAGAAAGTTTTGCACTACTAACTTTAAATGGTCTTGAGTAGGCCTTCAACCTGTGGCTCATTAAACAAATTACTAATGGAAGAAATGAGTCAATTCAGCACAATTTTTTTTACCACACATTTTTATATGCATAACTAACATGTTGCCAATCCACAGTACTTGTTAAAAAATTATATATTTTAATCAAGATATTTTCTTCATTCCTTAAAAAGCAGGGTTTTTTTTTCCCCCCCAATTCATTACTCATTAGAAATGTTTATTTTTCAGTAGAGAAGTTTTCCTGTGGCTTTTAAGAATATAGTTTTTTTTTCCTAGTGGCTTTTTGCTAAGTTTGAGTTGACCACCCCCAGGCTAGAGCAGTAGTGTTCAACTGAGAGGAGGGGCATGTCATTCATAACCAAAAAATGGGAGAGATCAGGGTAGTGGTGATGGTGAAGGGGGGCAGTTGTCTAAAGAGAGCTAACAATGAAATAAGCACAAATGTAACAGAAATCGAACAATTTCTTAGATTCATTAAAATATTAAAAGATATAAAAATTTAATTTATATTTACTAATTACTACTATTGTGCTACAAAAAATACACATACCAATAGGATGTTTGTAGACAACCACAGCATTTACTCGGTGAATCAGTATTACGTCATCTATTTTAGTTTATACAATACAAATTTTTCCATTACAACTACCACCATCTCAACATTATCTTTTATAGCAATGACACATATGTGTATATGCTGAAAATACAATAGGTAATGAACTGCAGGAGGTGGGTCACCATTTGGTAGGGGCCCATACATTTGGCTGCTTCAACCAACAGTCAAATATCTTGTTACTTAGTGAAAATTTTCATTTGACTCTGGCAGACTCAACAATCTTAAACTTTCCTGGCAAGATTGTGTCTGAACTGAATTTGAACTGGGTCACCAACTTTTTATTTTATTAAAGGTTATTTGTGTATGAATAGTTTAAAAGGAACATTAAATATGAAAATACAAAGTATGTTGAACATTTGGTCTACAATGAAATACTAATCATACTTTTTAACACAAAATTTCACAACAATGCTTAGCTATTGCCCAAGTGCACTCTTTTGATTTGCAACTGAAAGGTCACCAGTTCATTACCAGCCACTCTAATAGTTTTTTTTTTTGTTTCAATCTCTTTTTCATAATTCATTTTATTACCATATCTATTAAAATAACAAAGTTCTCTATTGTTCAGTAATAAAATTTTGAAGTTTATTCTTTAAACTATTTGCATATTAATTTTTTTAACCTGTATCCCTTTTTTTTGCAATTCAATGTAAAATGAATTGATATATATTTTAAATTAAATATAACCATAATAGACAACTGCTCAAGTGATAATTTACTATGAGGAATTCAATTTAAAATAATAAATATCAATTTATACTGAATGGACAAATTATTATACACACCCTGATTACAATATGCAAAGCAGAAGTATTGCATTCAATCACATGGGATGCTGAAACTGGCAATGCTTATAAATAGAACAAGGCTACGCATTGGAAATCAGTCATGGAAAAGTAATCATGGATAAAGGCAGCGATGTAAGCAAGTTTGACTGTGGCCAGATAGTAGGTGCAAGGAAGGTCGGTTACTCAATCACCATGACTGCTGAACTGCTGGGATTTCCACATCAGACGATTGCACGTGTATACCAAGACTATGTGAAATGCAGCAAAATTTCCAAATAGGAGAAATGAGGACCTAAACATGCAATTGACTCTCGAGGTCATTTCACGACATCCCAGATATGCTCAGGTTGGGATGACTTGGTAGCCTGCCAGGCTCTTGCCATATTCATTTAAATCAGCAATATAGTGAGTTGCACCACTACAATCTGACATTATTTATTATTTAACCTGCAGTTCCGAGGTTCAAGTTCTTTCTGAACCAGCATTGGGATTTTTCTCTGCAAAACTTTCCATCCTGCCCTCGGTCAATAGAGGACACCAGTGGTCTTGGATAAGCCACCGTCAGATGGGACATTAAGCTCTAACCCTGTGTGTGGGACACACCTACCCTCATGTTAAAGAACATGCTAGATGGGCTTGACAGGAGACTACCATCTGTCTCCCAACAGCTGTCCATTGGGTTTCCTACCCCAACCTGGCTACCCATCCCTGGGCCTTTTGGGGTCTTTGTGATCTGGCCATTTAGCCCATTGTGTGCAAAAAAAAATGCTGTTCAGAGATGAAACAACTCAACCCAATCCAGATGTACTCAATTGACAATATATCCAGTGACAAAGCTGGCCATAGTAGCATAGGAACAGCTCACAGATACTGTTGAGCAATGTGTACAGTATGTGATCTGGCATTGTGCTGGGATGTGACTTTTGACATGCTCTGCAGGAGTGGTAAGACCACATGAAAGAGAATGGTATCCACATATTGCTGGGTGGTTAAATTACCCTTAATGACTATGAAAGGTGATCAACCGCATAAGAGATGGCACCCCACATCAGGATCCCAGCAATGGGTGCTGTATGGCACTCACTGATACATGACATGGAAAACTCTTGTTAGTATGTCACCACTTGTGAGTGCAGCCATAGTTTTGCTCCAGATGATGGTCATCTCATTGATGAAGACAATATATCACTATCCATCATGTTCCTCAACTTTGTTGCACCACTACAATCTGACATTGCTGTGTCTTAGAGTAAGTAGTATGCACATGAGAGGGTACCTCTTTTGCATACCAGCTTTGTGCAGGTATCATTGAATATAGATACTGGTGGTGCCCATCAGTTATTCTCTCACCAGATAGCTGTTGAGTCACATTTCTGGTACTGACACCCATCCAACAAATCTGCCAGTCATTCTGATCTATTGTCAGTTGATTGTGACTTTATAGACAATGTGAAACACCTTGTGTCCATTTCTGCCAAAGAAATTTTCCCTCTAAGACCTGACTCTCATGCTATTTTGTTCAAAGTCACCGAGTTGAATAAACATCCTTCTAAGATGTACAAACATTACTCTTCACTGGTAACCCGATTTTCAGGTCGAATGTTTCTTTGCACTGTCCACTTTTCCCCAATGACAACCTTCCCTATAACTAATGGAATCTGTCACCCCCACATTTTCAATGTAGATCCTTTCATTTGAATAATCACTGTCCCACACTTCCATGCTAATTTGCAAAAATGTGCTCTACTCCTGGTGGGATAGTTTTTGTATGAGGAGTGTAATAGTTTTTAGTAGAACTTAGACAATGCAAAAAGAATTATCCATTTTTTTCTTGAAGCAAAAAAGTTACATTTTGCCACTGCACATGGAGGTAAGGGTCCAAATCAATTGTCATAATGTAAATTCTCTTGACCATTGCACTCTACTACCAAAATTTCAAATTTCTCTCACAAATTGGTGTTTGCCATATTCATTTAAATTTTTGCCTTTTCCAACAGTTTTTAATGTTTTCTAATAGTCAGGTGATACAAGACAGAGCACTATGGGAGATTCATAAATATAAATCACAATGTTTCAGTACCTATCAAGCCCAAAAATATTTTTATGTGTAATAACAAAAAGTTTAATGTTTCAGATGGGTGACAAAGTGAAAACATTAGCTTGTTTTTTTGATGAGATCAAAAGGAATGTATTAGAGTTGCTAATATTGTTCATGAAGCACTTTGTCATGTTTATATCATTAATCTTCATACAAGTATTTGCATATAGAAAATCTTAATCAGAATCTAGCATAAAAATCCAAAAGATTTTATTGTGTAAATGGGATACCAAAACAACACAATGTGTTCTTTACAAGTTTTCTCAGTATTTTCTTTACACTTCATACACTATGCTTAACATTTTGAACCTGGATGTTCAGTTAAACTTCTAGTACAATTCTCAAATACTGTGCCACAGCATTCGTATAAAAATCTAGACATAAGCCTAAAGATAATAAAGGAAAATTCTTGAAATATAAATTCAGTGAGTATGAACGATATAAATATATAAATCAAGAATTAGGGGATTATTGTTATTATTATTGAGTGATACTATTGTGAATCAAGAGAGTATATTCAACATTTTTTGGAAATTTCTTTAGTTCCCTTTTATTTTTACTTCACATATCTATTATGAAAGTGTATGAACTTTGATGTAAATGAGAAAGTAAACCCAACATGGAGTATGCTGTGATGAACTAATTCAGCACTAGATGTTGTGTGCAAAGAAAATCTAGCATCGGGTATGTTCTGATGTGAAAAAAGGTTGAGGATCATTGTTCTAGTATGTTGTTGAGATATTTAAATACTATCCAGGTTCAAAATGTTAATAGTTTTGAGTTGTTGAAAGGTAGTTGAGAATGTACTTGGACAATCTCAGACACCTTCACAGAACAAGACTGATATCGCTGATATCAGTCTTGTTCTGCCACCAGACTTAAAGTATTAGCCACCAGACTTAAAGTATTAAGAATATTTTTTTCAACCATCATGATGGCTAAATCACTATTAAATTAACAATATGATGAGACCCAGGGAGGGCAACTAATATCTACTGTTACCATAGAATAAAAACTATTTACTTTTTTTTATTATAAACATTCTGTTCAAATAGTAGAGTGCATGGTAATAGTAAAGTGGTTTGGAGAATTCAGTTATCAAAGGTATGGCACTTTGCACAGTCAGGAATTGGTCTTTTGTAGGATTTTGTAGCAAAATGGAATCTTCACAAATTTTGTAGGAATTTGGAATTGACTAAATCTTGAATAAAAATTTTTTATAGCTCCTCTGTTTTGCTAATATTTTTCTGGGTAATTTTTGTGAGTCAGGTTAGGCTTAACTGTACAAACCTCTGGTTACATGTTAGCTATTGAGTCTGCTGGTTTTTTACACTTTGGAACTGACTTATGAAATTCTCTGTATTTGAGCCCCAGGTTAGGCATGAATGTTTCTTTTCTGATACCTTCTGTATGGGGTATTATGCTGATAAGTTGATGTCAAACCTCTGTGGCATCATACAGCTGCTTGAGGAGTAATTTTTTTTAAATAGTGTAGGATACACAAGAACAGACTAGCACAATTAAACAGTTCTGTAGCTGACTGCTTGTTTCATATTAATTTTTACTTTGCAGTTTCATATTAGCACTATTCCCAGAAATCAAATACATACAGGCAGATTGTTTATGGTGCCTGATGTCTGGTCGTACAAATGATACAGCTTGATATTTAAATTATTTTGATTTGTTTTATAATGGTTTTATAATTTTTAAGGAGCTATGCTATATTGTTTTTTTTTTAATAAATGTAAAAATTTATTAATGTGAAATATGGAAAGACAAATGAGCCTATTCCAAGAGAGATTTTTCATTAAAATTTCTCTTTGGATAAACTAAAATTTGTTTTTTTTAGCAATCATGGGTTATTTTCTCAGTGTGTGTGAGCACAGGAAAAGGGTTTTATTACATCTTATATCATCTGATGAGTAGATCAAGAGATCAGTCTCTCTTTTAGAATATACTTTTATTCAAATCATATATACAGTATTGGTATCAGCACTGCATTTATACTGACAACTTACCACTCCCTAATTTTGTAGTGATGTGCACTGATGTCACTATTTCATTAGATCTGTAGCAGTTATCTGCTTCAGGATTACATTTACAATGGGTGGATATATCGATTCCAGGAAAGTCCATGTTAGTCTGTGCTGCTGTATCACAATTAATACCTGATTAACTAAAAATGATTTTCACTAATGATTGGCTAAGCACTTCTAGCTTCAAGTTCTCTCTTTCCTCAATTTGGTGTTGAAATTTCCTGGTCCACAAGAAGTTGTTATAATATAATTTCCCTATATTACAGTAGCACAATGCTAACTACATTATTTGTTTTTCCAAAATTATTGCCACAAGTGTATACAAATTACTGTTTTGCTTTATATATTTTTCTTTTAAGTATTTCACTTTTTTATTTGAATTTTATGAACATACGTATAATTAATGTACATTATGTTCTAGATGATGAGACAAATGGGTGGTCTGAACAGTAGTAGCAATACAGACTTAGGGGATTTGGTAAGTATTTCAAATACTAAAATAAATGTAATTGTTTGGAATAAAACAATGCAATCATTATTGCATTAAAGATAAATACTACTCTTAGTGTTAATGATAGTAAACTGAATGTTAAAATTTATTTTGTGCATTAAGCAACAATTTCTGAGAAGAGATGCTGATGCCATGCAGCTTAAAGATTTAAAAAAAAAGGTTATCATTTTACCAATATTTACTGTTCAGGTCTCGCCTGAAAAAATTATTTTTTTTTAGTTTGTTTTAAAAACTAGTTGTATATTCAAAAGGGGTTAGGGGGAGAAGCTACATTCATCCATATATGTATATCAGATGGGATGTTGATGGATGTCTTTCTGTGTGAGCAAGCTATAAACTACATTAGTTTCTGATAATTCATGCTACACTAAAAAATTTTGTTTATAACCATGTTAGGAAGGAGGCAGGCAAAGGGGGTACAGCCTTACATACTGATATTGGTTGTGATGTACTAATTGTTAACCTTTGGTGATAATGGGCTTTCTCAAAATGGAAAGTAATCTTTAAAATTATATAAAATGCATTCTAAGCTTATTCTAATTCAAAAATGCTTGAGTTTTTTAATGAAAATCTGTTCTCAGAATATTTTTATATAAATTATGGTAAAGCCTGGAATTACTTGAAAACTTAGTCACACCCTACAAAGCATTTTAAATTTGCTTTTATACCACTAGAGTAATTGTGTGTGTGCATGTAATTTTAAAGATTGTTATTGTATAAAATTTGTTAAGGTATAGCTTTTCACAGTACGTCACTTACAGTGTGAAGAAACATGAATTTGTCTAGAATTGCAAAATCACATTTTTATATATTTTGAGCATTCTCATTTTTTTATATTAAAATTACCTGAAAGTGAAATTTGTCAGGGAGAATTAAAACTCCAAAAGACTTGGAGCGTTGTATCCTGGCCAAGGTATTATAATGTGGGCAGAAAAGACTAACAAACTCCTATATATATACCCTTTTTAATACTTTTTTGTGGTGGCTATAGCCAAGGGGATAAAAATTGGGCCACCCCCCTCAAAAAAATTTTGGCTGAATCACTTTACATACAGGTATGTATAAAGTCAATATCTATTTTGTTGGCCTGTTACCTGTATAACAACTGACCATGCAAGCCACCAAACACACAATCGTATGTGTAAGTAGTGAAATCTACACCTTGCACTCTGCTATGACATATTTTGCACGTATAAGGAAAAATATTAGTTTTGGTTTAAATCCCAAGCAGTGATGCATTGAATACTAGGATGAATGAATGATAAAAATATGTCTAGAAATTTTGAAATAAGTTTAAAACACAAATCGGAGAGTTAAAACAGAAGAAAAAAACTTTGTAGTTGTTTCCAAAAGCTTTTGGTTAATTTTTGGGAGAATTTCAAAACTTAAAAAATTTGTTGACAATAGTTCAAATGACAATAGATGACAATAGTTGAAATGACAATAGTTCAAAATTTGTTGACAATAGTTCAAAAAACTTGTGAGCAAATTCAGAGTTGCTTCAAGTATGGTGAACAATCATAACACAGCATTACCATACATTTGGTCTGTGGAATGGTCATAAAAGCATTGGAAGAAATTATTCTTAACAAAATGTCCATGAAATGGAAAAGATAAGTGTTATTTCAGAAGTGTAAATTACCTACTTTTATGAGATATAGGTTTTTAAAAAGTCGAACGGAAATTTCTTTTTGTAACAAATCGAATTTTCATTATTTTGTGCTAACTGACCAGCAGATATGCTCACAATCTGTGGAAATCTGATATACCCTAAAGTGCTGATGAATCCAAAAGATTTAAATATTTCATGAGATATCTAATGGGAATTTTTGAAAGGCTAGTTAGTGTGAAAACAAAATATGTGTGCCACAATGAGATTTTTACATTATAGTCAGTTTTTATATATATATAATAATTTTTGACTTTTTTAAAATGTATCTGGTGATTATACATCTTTACCACCATTTGTTTATGTATACATTTTGGCTTTTTGTCTTGCAGGATGGTGAAGCAGACAGTGATGATGAAGGTATGTAAATATGTGATAATTAATTTTGGAAGTTCATAAATAGAAACTAGCATGTATTATCAGTTATTTGTACATAATATTTGCATAATGTGAAAGCAAAGTCATATATTGCAGCATAAACAGTCAGCCTATCCAAACCAATAGTACATAACTTAAATGAACCAGAATTAACCTTGAAAACACAGGCTGCCATTTCTCTTATATCTGCTCTTTGCAATATCATATCTTTCTCATCCTAGTTTGGATCACAATATGCTTCACATTCTCATAAAATAATCTTGCACAAAATCTAGATAAAGGAAATTGCTGCTGCTGCCTTTAAGGGGATGCATTAATTAGCTTGCAAACTCTATACTTAAACACCTTGTGAGTGTTTTAAAAGGCAGTGCAGGTTTTTTGGGTATTCAGTTTAATTAAATCATATTACTGTACGTTTGGAAAAACATTAAAATATATAGTATAAAAAGGCAGTGAATCACACATTGTTACTGTGTTGTAGTTTATGTATGTCTGGTCTTGATTATAATATAAATACTTTTGTCAAGTTTATGTTTGTTCCATTGTAATGAACGTGCTTGAAAAAGGCTTCCAGCAAGTTCCTTTTTAATTTTTGGAAACAATCAAAAATTGCATGGTGCAGGATGCAGTAGCTGTGTGATTTTTTTTTTCTGCTGCAGAGAGGTAATTCATCGGGTTTTGTGAGCATTATCACAGCTACTGCTACTTGGGAACAAAAAATAAAAAAAATTGTGAGCATCTTCTTCCTTGAATTAAAGCCTTGTCATAGGATTTGGGGACACAGTTCATCATCTGCAACCTAAACATAGTTGTTTATCTTCCTGGGAGTTGTACAGTATAAAACCACTTTTTGTCATCTATGACCATGTCCCGTTTGGGGCCACTAAGTTCAAACTTTACCAGCATCTCCTTGCACAAGTCGACTCAGTTTTTGGGGTAACGTTTGTCACAGATCTTCTGCAACGTTAAATGTTGATGAATAATTGTTTACAAACTGCTGATTGATATACTGATATGTAAGTTTATTTCCTGAATGATATGTGGGTTTTCCTTAATGAGTTCACAAACAGCAGTGATGGTTCTCTTATTCGTGGCCTCCTTTGGCCTTCATGCATGAGGGAGGTCCTGTAATAGTTCCATATGTACGGCCATAATCCCCATATACAGTAATTATGATAAATTGGCATGAATCGTTTTTGCATTGTTTCCAAGCTGCCTCCTTGTGAAAATGTAAAATCTTTTGCTTTCTTCAGTAGGCTCCAAAGCAACAAATGCACAGATTTTACAGACCAAACTTTGTGTTGCCATTGATGACAGAAATTATGTCATTACATGTTAAAAACGAAGACTGTAAGTTTCGACAAGTCGGGGCTCGATAACTTTGGAGGAATGAGTGCAAACTTTTGAGAGTTTTTATTTTTGGGAGTTAATGGGTCTTAAAGTTTAACTGTGTAATGTTAAACAGGTAAGGCATGAATGTGTTGTCTTTCTGATGAGGTCTTGCATTCCTCACAGTTCCTTTTCTATGACATATAAACTGACAGGCTCATCTCAGACCTCGGTGGCAAGCAGTTGCTTGAGGGGATATTTTTTTATTGATTTGACAAAACTATTTTAATGCTTTCCAAACCAGTAATACATTTCCCTTCCAAAAGCATTGCAATTTCTATGTCTCCAAAGTCTCTACATATTGAATGAATGTTGTTGAAAATAGAGTTTGGGAGCTGGAATATTTAACAATAAATTTTCTTTATAAAAAAAATTCATAATTTTCTGATACTGAAATAATCATTATGCAAACTTCTAATATATGTATTTAAATGGTTTGAAACAATATTTATTATTTAAATTTAATGAATCTTTAAGTACTGAATGAATATTGTTGAAAATCTAGAGTGAAAAACTGGTTTACATTCAGTGGCCCAGCTATTTTTTTCATGATGTTCAGCCAAGAGGGGGGGAAAAAAATTCAGAACTTTGTTGCCAAGTAATGGCAGTACCAGGCTGAAAACACCGGTTATCATCCAATCACCGATCAGTACCAGGGAGAGTGATCACCTGGGAACCCTGCGTGTAGTTGGCAAAAAATCTGCTGAGGACCAGCCATCTTCACAGATCCTTCTACTATGGTGTATTAAACTGACAGTCTCCTGTCAGACCTCTGTGGCAAGCAGCTGCTTGAGGAGGTATTTTTTTAATTAATGAAATGAATTTTGTCATGTTATATGCCAAATTAATCGGCATTTCTGGATTTTGTGAAAATAAAATAGTTCACAAAAATGGCAGGTATTAATTTACTGTTTATTGTATTGTTTAAATTCCCTGTTCATGCTGCCTCTGCCCACTCTGCCTATGGTCAGTAGGGGACACCAATGGGCTTGGAAAATATAAGAAAATTAATATTACTTCACTACTAATGGAAGCTATAACTGATAATAAGAATCATGGAAAGTAATTGCTTTTTTAGGAAAAATTGCAATAATATCAGCCTACTATCTTTCCAATATAAGTTTTGCATTGTTTTGCTTTAAAAAAGCCCAAATTGCAAGTACAAGGTAATGAAGAAGGAATATCATTGATTGGATGAGTCTATTTAAAATCTTGACTATTTTGGGTCAGTATGTAAGTGAAAGGATTAAGGTTTCAATACATGAACTGCTTTTGCATAAACAAATGTACAAAGCCTGAAAAACAATGAGACTCTGTAAATAAAAATACCTTATCCCCGACATTTACAGGGGCGGTGGTGGCTCAATCGGTAGCGTGCCAGGCTTGTGACCTCCAGATCTGCAGGTTCAAGTCCCAGCTGGGTGAGCATTGAGATTTATCTCCATAAAATTCCCCACCCTGCCCACGGTCAGTAGGGGACACCGATGGGCTTGGGAAGTCCGTTGGATGGGAGGTTAAGCTGTGGCCCCATGTGTGGGAGAGCCATACCCTGTGCACATTAAAGAACACGCTGGATGGCCTTGATGAGAGGCTACCATGTCTCCCAACAGCTGTCCCAGTGGGTCCCCCTCCTCTCCAACCTTCTCTGAGCCTTTGGCGTCCATGTAACCTGGCCATTTAGTCCATGGTGTGCAAAAAGTGCCGCTCAGAGGTAAAACAACCCATGGTTTGCAGTGACAATGCAGTTGCTGGTGTCTGAAACCTGGGATGGCAATGTTGTTTGTTCTGTCATAACCTACAGATAAGCTTGTTTAAGTCTTCTTCACAGTGATAAAAACGAAAAAATAGATCTGACTAGGCAATTGAAGCTTAGTTGTGTAAAACCTGATGGATGAAAGCAGTTGAATTATAAATCAATGGAAGGGAAAAATCTGAATAATGCAATTAAATCCTTGGAGAAGCACAGCCAAGAACTTTGTGGTGAGAGGTGGGATAAAAAAAATAATTTAAACCTTTCAAAAGAAAAGAAAAACTAATTTTTAAAATAAAATTTGCCAGGGGGGATGGGGGTGTTAAAATCCCCTCAACGTAGTGGCAGAGAAAACTTAGTTAAAAAGCCTTTGATCAAATTGCCTTCCCAACTGTGGGAAGACTGATTCCCATGGCAAGGAAATCCTATTTGCTTCTATCTAAGATCTCATCCATTCTCATGAAATGGTAAAAAAAAGTTTTTTTTTACTGGTAAATCAAGAAAAAAATGCATATATATATAGTGATATTAAAATATCCAAGCAATAAGTTGCAAGACTTTCTCATCCTAAAAAAGTCCTGTATCATAACTCCAAAAGATTTATTTCTGTAGGTTTATATATTATAAATCAAAATATACAAAATAAATACCCCCTCAAGCAGCTGCTTGCCACAGGAGTGCGACAGAAGCCATAGTAGCCATAGCCATTTATATGCCATAGTAGATCTGTGAGGATGGCGTGACCTGCTGGGCATAACCTACTTTATGTAATATAATTGCACAAACATATAGTGTTAATTTCAGTAGTGAGAAAATGTGCATTGAATACTGGCATGAAAGATAAAAATAATTCGTGGAATATTAAAAAAGTTGAAGCAAAAAAGGAGTAAAAAATGGACATACATACTTTGTAATTGCTTCTAAAAATTATCTGATTTTAAAAATAATTTCTGGAGAATTTAAAAACTTTGAGAAAGATGAGCTCTCAGTAATTTAGATCAAACTTGTGAACTTAAATTGGTAGTTACTTCAGTATAAAAAAGGGAGTATATGTAAGGAAATTTTCAAGTGGCAGTTTGTATTTTTAAAAGATTGAAATTTTATTGTTATACTAAAAACAGATATGGCCTTTATAGGCTCTCATTTTGGATTGTGTCAGTGTGTGTAATCAACAAGGATCCTGGAAGGGTTAAATCTTAAAGTTCAGATGCCTTCTTTAAATCTGTTCTAGGAACAGATTTAAAGAAGGCATCTGAACTTTAAGACAAAGTTGTATTTGTCAAAATTATAATTATAACACTTCTACCAAATAAGACAAATGTATATGGAAAATATTTAATAAGGAAAAAGTTCAATTTTACATTGTTTTGAATTGAAAAGTATTTGTGTTATACATAGTCCATATGTCACTTGTTTGCCCTGCCAGCATTATCATATATATTGCAACACAGCCCTATGAATTTCTTGCAGATGTAGGGGCATTTCTATAGGCAGAAATTGTATATAAAAAAAAAAACCCTCAAGCAGCTGCTTGCCACAGAGGTCTGACAGGAGCCTGCCAGTTTATATGCCATAGTAGAAGGTCTGAGAGGATGGCAGCAGGACCTCAGCAGAAAAACGACACATACATCCATGCCTTACACGGGGCTCGAACACCCAGGTCCCGTAGATCAGTAGCCAAGTGTGCTAACCACTCGACCACGGGAAACTATTAAAAAAATAGAATTGAGTTACATTTTTGCAAATAGTATTTTTTTAGTATTATTTTTTAAATCTTGGGTTTTTAAATATAAATTCAATTTCTGATGGTGGAAAAGAATATCAGCCCAACGACATTGAGACAAAGTGAATATCCTGTATAACACTCTGAAAAGTATTCAGTTCCCAAATAAAAAGAAGATTTGAGTTTGCCATTCTTATGTCTCATATAGACAGAGTGGACCAAAAGCCCCTAGCTATTTGAAAATGAATAAATGCAGAGTCATGCAATGTGCTGCACTTGATAGTCCCAACTCAAAAAAAATTTTCCCCCTTCAAATTATGCTATAATCCTGTATAAACTGTGCTGGTGCCATGAAAATGCATCAGATTTTGAATCGGTAGGTACACAGGAGAAATTTCCATGCATAGTTTGTTTTTTTGAAACCAAATCAAATATTTGAGTATGGAAATATATCTGCACACAGTGCAACAAGCACCCACCTTCCCATCTTGGTACAGCAGAAGAAAGTCCTGGAAACTGTCAACATGTTTGACTAGACATTACACTCAATAATTCTTTTCTGATGGAGATATGTCTAAGGTATGAACTTCTTTAATGAATTGAAAACTCATCTCTGCAGTTGCATCAATTAAGGAAAGTTTGTCTGAATGCACTTGGTGTGAACTTTGGTAAAAAGTTCTCTGTGCATGCAAAGGGTGCTCACATTGAATTGTATTAACTTTGCATGAAAAACTGAGATGGACTTTCAAATTTTGCATACCGCATGACTGCAGTAAGTTGTTTTCAAAATAACTAGCGACTTTTGGGCAACTTTATGTAAATGATTTTTTTCAGCCTTTGAGAAGCATTCCTAGCTTTTATTTTGATATCAGAAGATCAAAGTTTAAAATATATCAGAAGATCAAAGTAAAAAAGGACCAACCAAATGTTCAATCTGTTAATTTTCTTATTTTATAGCTATTTTTTTTTAATTTTGTGAAGTAGAACTTCAACTTTTAACTTTAGGCAGGTGCTGAAATAGAACAATGCTAAGATTAGGTGCCTTCGACTTGTAGGAATTTTTGTTAAATGGAGAAAAAAACATGATCTGAGCAAAGCGTACTGAAAATTAATTTCGTGTAATATGTAGATGGTGTCAGATCTTTAATGTTGTCTGTCATTTGCCTAACTGATTGTTTGTCTTTTTCAGAGTTACCCGATTTGGAGTAAAATTGTTGTTCTGCAATTTTCGTTATGTTGTTTCTTCGTTAGTGCAACCAAAGTTGTGGAAATGCCAAGACTGTCAGATTTTGAAACCAGACTCTTTCCTAAACAAATGGAGTAGTGTAACTTAAAGTGCATTAGATCAACAATGAACAGTACAACAGAAGCTAAAAGATTTAAATCAGTTACAGATTACTAATATTGCTTTATTTATCAAATCCATAATTACAGCAAACCCTTATGACTCTGATTGTATAGGATGACATTACCCTTTTTACAAAATTTCATTTAATAAAAGTTCTTTTCGACTAAATTTAGAAGTCAAAGCATTTTCTTCCATCCATTACACCAAGCCACAGAGGGGGCTGATTGAGAGGGGGAAAACACAAATTTAATTTCGTTAAAAAAATTAAAATATTTTTTAAAAAGTCAGTTATCTGATGAATTCATTAAATCGCTGCTTTGGAAATTGATGCTAAAACATTTTGAAGTCTGACTCATTTTCAAGTAGTCGGGGCATCTTTAAAACTAGTCTTTAGTTTCAAGCACATGAGTGTAAGGGAAAATAGCTTAGCGTGACCCCATAGATTAGTAATTTAGGGGGGGGAGGATATTTACTGTAACGTATCCTGTTACGAGTTAACTAAATAGCAAAAACAGTTGGTAATATTTTTCCTTTTGTAAGCTCGTGTATTTTTTTTTAATGCAGGTTTCAAAAGTTAAAAACCTTGGATTTGTCGAGGAAATTCGGAAACATCTGCTCATGATTAGCACGTCAGCATCCTATATAGAATGTCATATCAAAGATACCAATAAAAAAAGATAATTTCATGTAAAGAATGGAGCGGAAAGTCTTCCTCAGTTTTTTTCCAATCGTGGCTTATTACATTTAACCACGAAAACCAATGAAAAGCAGGATTCTATGCTGAAAATGTATGTCCGCAACTCGTTACTGTGCTTTTACAGAAGTGTTTTACGTCTGTAATAAAAGATGTGTGATTGCCAAACCTCTTCAAAAGGGGCTAAGAACCTGGAATTTTGGCAGAAGATTAAGAGTAGCATGAGAATGTACAGTGCAAAATATAAAGTCGATCGATTCAGTAGGTGGTTAGAAAATGTTATTTTGGAGAAAACTTTCGACTCCTTTCTCATTCGCAATTCTAATCGGGAAAGCCACCAACCATTGCCATATCTCTCGCATTCCCAAAGGTATATTGGAGGTATGGAAATTTGGGACCATTCGATCAAGTATCTCGGGAATTGCGGGGGAACCAAAAGCTCGAGACGAATCACGTAGCTCCCCACGCTGGTATCAGTAACACCAAACTATTTGTGGGTGTGGCCACTTTATTGGTTGATTACTTTCTCCTATCTTCAGATTTACCGCTCCATACTTTATCTGGAACGGAGTGTAGAAATGTTACGATGGAGTGCAGTAGTAAAGACTTGCTTCGCTGGAAACATTTGTTACGAGACGAGGGAAAAAACGTTTAAGAGAAAATGTGAACATGGTGGAGGAGGCTCAGTCGATAGCACAGCAGACTCGTAATCTGCAGCTCCCAGGTTCGTGTCCCAGCTGGGTCAGCATTGAGATTTATCCCCGCAAAACTCCGCCCAGCCCATGGTCGGTAGGTGAACCGATAGGCTTGTAAGGTGTCTACAGTATGACATACCAACCTCCAAGTACAAAACAATGTATTTTCTACTGTCTCCCAACAGCTGTCCAGTAGATTCCCTCCAACCTTCTCTGAGCCTTTATAGGGTCTTGTAGTCTGGCCATCGAGCCCATTGTGTGCAAAAAGAAAGTGGCGTTCAGAACCCTACCCAGATTACTTTTAGATCCAAATTTCAGAGCTCTACAATTTTGCCATCATGATTGGAATTAGCATGATCTCTTATCACTCACAATCGGCTATGTAGATAATTTTTTTTTTGTTTATAATTAAATATATATCTTTTCGAGCTTAAAATTAGCAAAAATCGTGTAAAAGATCCTTAAATTTTAGGTTCTTGGCATTCATTTTCAATTGAATACGACTCCATCCGATCATTCTTTGCGCATTGCAGATCTCAGTTACTTTTTTATCCATTTTGAAATTTGAAAAAAAAAAAAATTTATCTAAGCACACCAGAACTTTGTGAACTGTTCAAATTTTCGAGTAGAGATGATTGAGGCGAGGGGCTCCGCTAAACAGTTGTTAAGAGACTGATGGATGACACTTAAAGAACAAGCTGGATGGCCATGAGTAGCGTCCTGTCAATATCATTCAGTCTGTTTAAAAGTGCACAGGTTACGACTCCCCTACTGACTGAGCTCAGGGCATTCAATAAATGGGTTAGGAGAAGATGCATCCATTTCTAGTCAGTAAAAGCCTACTAATTTATCTACTGTCCTATTTCCCCTCTTTTTTAGGGGGGGGAGAGAGCACGGGGATCTTTTTTTTAGCCTACGACATTCCCTGTGCCAGAAGCTTTCATTCGACGTATAGCTCTTTACTTTCGGCCTTCATGTTCTGGAGATATATAGCTTAAGAATAATCACATTTCCTCTTTTTTAGGGGGAAAGAAAGCACGAAGGGGTCAATTTTTATAACCTAGGATACTCTCCTGTCACAAGCTTTTATTTGGCACCTAAATCATTTTCTCCATCGCTTTCGAAAGATGTGGAACAACATTTTGTCAAAGCCAAAAGCAATAGGAAAATAGGTATTTTTTTATTTATATCTGTAGGGCCCTAAAGAGTAGAAAATAAACCTAAAGCATGCTATCAGTCACTGAGTTCGTATTCGGTTCAAAGGAAAGTAGGGCTCTGCAATCTTGTCAAGTAGGTAAATCGGCATCCTATCTTCCTTCGAAGCTAATACGAACACGGTGACTGATTGGATTTACTTTTTATGGCCCTATAGGAAGATATGTATTTTATATATATATATTGTTACCGCAAAAAACACCTTCAAAAACTTTGATGTATAACTCAAACATCTTGCGCATCGCATTTACCATCCTTTTGGAGTCGGGTTTGAGGTGGCCTATGACATTGGGGACGTCACAAGTTTTAATTTGAGATACGACTTTTTAAAGTCAAACCCCTTGAAAATTCCCCCCCCCCCCCCCCCGAAGTTTATCGAGGGGAATAGTGGGAAAATTCGAAATAGTTTACGACCGTCATTATACGAGCTTTCAGTTTTCATTTGACACCTAACTCGTAATTGTAGATCCTCGCGTTGCTTGATATAGTAGAACGACTCATATTTCCCATTTTTTATGTGGGGGGGATCATTCTTTTATAGCCTATGACACTCCCCACAGCTCAAGGTTTCGTTTGACATATAGCTTGTTACTTTCCGCACTCACATTCAGGTGATATAGAGGAACAATCATTTTCACATTGTCTCCCTCTTTTAGGGGGGAAGAAAACATGGGGGGTCAATTTTTCATACCTACGATAGGGGTTCTCAACGTGGGGTACGCCGTGAGATCTCAAAAGTCGCATCTGATTACCCACTAAAATGTTCATGTATTTATAAATAAAATAATATAAATAAATACCCCCCTCAAGCAGCTGCTTGCCACAGAGGTCTGACAGGAGCCTGTCAGTTTATATGCCACAGTAGGAGATCTGAGAGGATGGCAGGACCTCAGCAGAAAAACGACACACATCCATGCCTAATCTGGGGCTCGAACCCAGGTCCCTTAGATCAGTAACCAAGCGTGCTAACCACTCGGCATAAGATTTGTTAAATTATCATTTTTTGTGTTTATTGATATGTGTAATTTATGAATACAAAATTTAATGTGTGTGTGTATATATATATACGTTTTATTCCCATTGTTATACTATATATTTTTATCTGTCTATCCAAGGGGTACGCCAGCTACATACATATTCCCAGGGGGTATGTGAACCATTGCCGTCCCGTGGCCGAGTGGGTTAGCGCGCTTGGCTACTGATCTACGGGACCTGGGTTCGAGCCCTGGGTAAGGCATGGATGTTCGTGTTGTTTTTCTGCTGAGGTCCTGCCATCCTCTCAGATCTTCTACTGTGGCATATAAACTGACAGGCTCCTGTCAGACCTCTGTGGCAAGCAGCTGCTTGAGGGGGTATTTATTTTTTATTTATTTATGTGAAGCATAAAAGGTTGAGAACCACTGGCCTACTACAATGCCCCGCATCAGAAACTTTCATTTGACGTATAGCTTTCGGCATTCGCGTTCTGGAGATATAGCGGAACAATTGTTTCGCATTTCCCTGTTTTTTAGGAAGGAAGAAAGCATGGGAGAGCCAGTTTTTTTAATAGTCTACGACACTCTCCGCATCAGAAGCTTTCATTCGACATATAGCTTGCTACTTTCGGCCTTCGCGTTCTGGAGATATAGCTTAAGATAGTTTTCACATTTCCCCCTTTTTTAAGGGGGAAGAAATGTCAAATTTCAACAAAATTGCGTCAAAGCCAAAAGCAATAGGAAGTAGGTAAAAAATACCTGATTTCCTATAGGGCCTTAAAAAGTAGAAAATTAAACTAAAGCATATCGATGATGCATTCAGTCACAGTAGTATTCACTTCAAAGGAAGAGGACGCCGGCAATCTTGTTGAGTACGTAAATCGGCGCCCTATCTTCGTTTGAAGCGAATAGGAACTCAATGCCTGATTGCACCATCGATATGTTTTAGGTTTATTTTCTACTTTTTAGGACCTGTAGGAAAACAGGTATTTTTAAAAATTTTTAATTTATATTTTTTTGTCACGTAAAACACCTTCAAAAACTTTGAGTAGTGAGTTCCCAACCTGGGGCACTTTTACCCCCGTGCTTTCCCCCTATGACGTCACTGACCACGCCCACTTATTAATATTCATAATTAAAAATCACCTTTATTAAAAATTCCTCCCCCTTATTTAAAAACCCCTTCCTTTCCCCCCGTTTTAACCCGTGGCAACTATGAGGAGTACTATTTTCGGAAAAACCCCTAGTTTAGCTCTAATTTCCCGATTTTTGACTCCCCCTTTATTAAAAATTTCTCCCCTTATTAAAACCCCCCCCTCCCCCCCCCTTTAACCCGTGGCGCCATCTGGCGACTATGAGGAGTACTGTTTTCGGAAAAACCCCTATTTTAACTCTTCCCAATTTTTCAGCCAACCCGTCATTAAAGACCCACTTATATTTTAAGCCCCCCTTAATCTCCGAATAAGTCCCTTACCAACTAAACTTCGGGTGGCAATGATCGGATGATGCGAGCCTCAGAATAATTGCATGGGTGGCAACCGCACGCAGAAAGGGATGATGCAAGTCTCTAAATAATTGCAAAACTTTCGATCGCAGTCACTCACAGAAAATCAACTCCCAAAGTTGTATTGCCCATTTTTTATTCCTTATTAATGAAACACTCATTAAAACCCCCTCCCCTTTATTAAACCCCCCTTATCAAAAGTTCACTCTATTAAAACTTCACTGATCGCAAACTCCCATCCTTTTTACAAGTCCACTAAACTTAGAAAATCAACTCCCAAAGTTGTATTACCCATTTTTATTCCTTATTAATTAAACACTCATTACACCTCCCCTTCCCTTTATTAAACCCCCTTATCAAAAGTTCACTCTATTAAAACTTCATAAAAATGTAATATAATAAATAAATAAATACCCCCTCAAGCAGCTGCTTGCCACAGAGGTCTGACAGGAGCCTGTCAGTTTATATGCCACAGTAGAAGGTCTGAGAGGTTGGCAGAAAAACGACACAAACAGCCATGCCTTCCCCAGGAGAAAAATCTGATTTAAAAATAAATTATTCGTAATTATGAAATGATATTGAGATGTAATATGGTCTGTAGGGGTGACATATAAGACCCGCTTTAGAACACGCAACAGACATTTGGTACCTCACCCTGGACCATGCTTTATTGATGGATCACTCTCAGCAGTGAAAAAATTTTCGAAGTCTCTAATCTTTCATCTGTGTCAACAATCGCGTGGTATGAATTGACCTTCCTTCAAATCATACGACGGGGTCGCTTATCGATGGGTGCAATCAGACTTTCAACATATGCGACACACGGTCCTGGTGCAATCGCTTATCAGTATGGTTTCAAGAGGACGAGTGCAGACGCTACCACAGTGTTTACATTTGGTGCCGATAAGAATGCGCATTTTAATATTTACAACTCGGCAGCAGTCACTTATCGATGTCAGCAATCGCACAATATAAATTTGATTTTACAACTTATCGGTCTGGGGGGTCAAGAGGACGAGTTGCAGAGTGCGATGTTTTAATAAAAGTCCTACGAAATTAAAAACTCCCCCGTTACGCGACATGGTTTAAAAATACTTATTACGGATGTATCCTCAGTACATGATGCAAACTCTTTCCTAGGAAGTAACGCTACTCGAAGAAAAATCAGCTATGGGAGTAATCATTAATCTACAAGCGCTCGCACAGTTTATAAAATCGTCTGTTCCACCGTTTATCGGCGAACGTTAAGACGCTGACGAAATTCACGTTGCGGCGTCAGTTACATGCTTTTACAGGGTAAAGACTGCACGGCAGAATGCTATAGAAAGTAAGAATGCTAAAAGTAGAATTCATACGTTTCCGTAAAAAACTTTAGTTCCAACATTAGTTAAAGGAGTATGGTTCGACACTTTGAGAAGAGCAGTCGCTCCGTCCAAAAGCCTAATGAGAAAGTTAAATAATTACTGTTTCCTGTCGAATGCTACACTTTATCAGAACTCCATGTGGGGTGCCTTCGGATCTTAAGTTATTGCGTTCTCCAAGCGCTCAGCTGATTTTACAGGGTCGACATCACAATTAAAGTATGTAGCGGTTACAGGGAGAATATGATTTGACCTCGTACATTAGAAAAGGGAACAATTGTTAATGTCATAAGAAATGTGTGACATAATTTCGTGGAAAAACAATACGAAATCTTTAGCATTATACCCGGCATCCTTTGTTAGGTGATGGGTATTAACATACTTATACGCTCTCACTTCAAATTTTCATATGACATTCGGGAGTTATCACTAAAGTTTCAACTTTTATTTTTTCCAACCACAAAAATGCGCAGTTTCTGTGGAACGCTGGTGACTTGGATGCAAAGGATGATCTTTCTCACACTAACGATACGACCGTGCACTAAAAAACAAACCTGGAATCCCATAGACAATAAAGAACAAAAAAGTCATTAAAACCGTGAATGGACTTATGTGAAACGTAATGTACTGAGCTTGACAACATTAATATAGACAGGGATCCTCGCTTCTTTTCTCTATACTATCATAATCTTCGATGCTTGAGAAATTATCAAATATGAATAGACCTCTGTAAAGTTCTGACCACACAATCTTCTGAGTTAATTCTGCTGTAAATGTCTAATTCTGTCAGGATCACAAGGCATGTTTTACACATTCAAGGACTTTTTCTGACATTCGTTAATCAAAGTGTCTATCTACGCATCAGACTTATCATTACACAGATAAACTACCTATCCATAGGTTGTGTAAGCATTTAGAATGAAAAATTGAGTTTGCTTCATTGTCATACAATCTCATAACTTAATTTTCAGATGCACGTTTCTTCATAGAATCTTAAACTCCCAATATCTATGCATTTCCTCACACATCTCGCAAGATAATTAAAGTTCAATCACTGATTCATCTTCCCTATCTGTATATTTACTTTCTAATAAACCAAACTTTAACGACCAAAGTAGGTAAATCGCAAGCATCATCAGATTTTTTCCATATATCTGCTTACGTTGAAAATCTCACAATAGCCTATTCAGTACTTTAATACAACCGATACAGCCACAAGTTACGATAGCCAACATCTATCCCATAGACAGTAGGTTAGTTATTTCTAACAAAGTCAAGGTTTGAGATCCATAGTAAGACATGAACGTTGTTTACCTGCCAAGATCCCGACATCCTCTCATCCTTTCTACAGGGTCGTGTGAAAGCTAACCATTAAGACAGATAGTTGCATATATTTTTAAAGATACACCGAACTCACTCTTACATGCACGAACCTTCCATTTCCTAATGTATGAAAAGGAAAGTTTTAATAGCACGAACAATTATTCTTTCACAATAAGTAAATGTTGACTGCATTAAATATGATTCGAACGGAAGACAATCTGAATAGGCACTTTTGTTTGTAAATTAAAAAACCTGAAAACTCACTGTTTATAAGAAAACAACAATATTTTCAGTATTTCCATGAAAAGTCGGGTCCCAGAATCGATCCGCTAGAACTAACTTTGCATTCACTGACTTCAGCAACCGATAAAACGTAATGTAAGAAACATAAGCTCTCTCAACGGTTATTCCAAGGCGCTATCTCTTTTCAGAGTTCCTGGTCCCCTCGGTACATTTGAATAAGCACGGGTGAAGGTGGCTATTTTTCGCTGCAAACATAAGTTTTTCGACAAAGATGGGGTGTTTCACTACAATCTAACACTGTCTAAGAATCGGTTTAGTTATTTTTCCTGCATGAGAATTTTTCTATACTAGTGTGGAATTCTTAGAACAAGTGGTACTATGTTAGTGTGAAAGTGGTTCGGGCAAGCACACGTTTTTTGATAATGTTATGTATCTTGTTTGGAAATCTGAAAGAACACTGTCTATAAAAAGTAGCATTACCCCAGTAAGCTAGTACTAATTTCTTTTCGATTCTGAGGGACGAAGGTTGCAATCGTTGACAGATATTTTTTCAGAATTATGTAATCAGCCATAGTGTTTGGATATTTGATCCATAGTAAGACATGAACGTTTGTGTTGTTTACCTACCAAGATCCCGTCAACCTCTCACCCCTTCTACGGGGTCGTATGAGAGGTTCCTGTAACTGTTACGACAATTAGCTGCGTGAAGTCGTATTTGTTTTTAAAGCAAAGACACACTAATTTCGTACTCGCTAGCTATAGAACGATATATTAACTTGCCAAAGTTTGATTTTAACGATCAGATAGTGTATATAACATCACTTTTTTTAGTTCATACTAATAACTTCCAACTTTTAAAGGAAATGTAGTCTCATTATAAGCGATTCCATACAAAGAGATACGCACACTATGCTTCACATTTAAATCTATAGAGATAATGATCACTACCCCTGGAACACATTTGTGAAAAAACACGCTATGATCGGGTTTGAGAAAGATTTTTAGCCCATGGGGGTGCTGCACTGCAGGAAAGCACACCATCTTTGATATCAGAACCTACATGAAAGTTATACTGTTTGGGTTTGAGAAAGATTCTTTAGTTCACAGGGCACCGCATTACCGTAAAGCACACTGTCTAGCACGTATGTCTGTATGTTTAATCCTCTGTGTGTCTGTGTTTGTATCTGTGTGTAGATATGTATGTTTCTACAAAATGTGTGTACGTGTAGGTGTGTGCATATATGTCAAGATGTAACAATGTCTTCATGTTTGTTTCTCTCTCGGTGTGTGTGTGTGTGTGTTTCAGTGAATCGTGTATGTGTGCGTATGTGTGTGTGTGTTCATGTATGTTAATATGTTTGTTTCTCTATATGTATATGTTTTCCGGCGTGTGCGTATGTTTTAAGATGTCTGTATGCACATAGTCTTTTCTCTGTATGTGTATACGTCTTCATGTTTGTATGCACATAGTCTTTTCTCTGTATGTGTATACGTCTTCATGTTTGTATGCACATAGTCATTTCTCTGTATGTGTATACGTCTTCATGTCTCTCTCTCTCTCTGTGTGTGTGTGTGTTAAAGTGTCTGTATGTGTTTCATCTTTATGTGTATATGTTATCGTATGTGTGCGTGTGTGTTAAAGTGTCTGTATGTGTTTCATCTTTATGTGTATATGTTATCGTATGTGTGCGTGTGTGTTTGTTCACATGCAAGAATAAACATATTTCTTACGGACACTTGCTTGCTACAGAAGAAGCTAACAATTTAAAACGAGACTAGTGGTTATGCAAAATATTTCATCACAGATCTTAACTTGAATACGCATATTTCAGGAGGTGTAAGGATTTTTCTTCAACACGTTCGAATATTTTTTGAACACGACTATTTTACGTTACGCTTCCTGTCAGATGTCTCGTAACGAACAAAACGTGTGTGTGTTTTTTGCTAATATAGAAGAGGACATACAACCGAGAATATTTTCAAACTTAGAATAACACAACATCCTGATGCGTTAAAAACGAAGCGGTGGGATACTAACAGCTGAACCATGACCTGAAACGGTCGAAATCCTTGTTGTTTTGCGCAAGAGGGGCGGAAGGATGTAAAACATGTAATAATCTGAAATGGGAAATCCAGTTGTTTCAAAACAGAGGGCCTTTTATGGTACAAGGATTTTACAATTCTATGGTACAAGGAACCCGTATCGCCAGATGGCGCCACGGGTTAAGAGGGGGGGGGGAGGAAGGGTTTTTTGAATAAGGGGGAATCTCTATGTTGCGATCTTATGCAACCACGGCAATTCCCGGTTCCGCCTGACAGCACTACCTGGTTAAGAAAAGCCATGACCATCTAGAGCTGGGGGCAAGGAATACGCCCTATAGGCGCACCTCAACCCCGGCCTCACATGGCAGCAGTCCTATAGAAGGAAAGCTAACCACCGGAAGAAACCTTACTTTAATCTATTCCCCGGTTTGCAAATGTGCAAGGATATAAAGATCCGAGCTCGATCGGCACCCGGGGTGGAGACTCTTAGTAAGACCCAGACTTTTTGGACAGCTTGTGCCTACTAGGCAGAGGGAAACCTTTCGGCAGAGCCGTCGAACTGACCACACAGGTCCCTGAGAGGTGAGGTTTCCGACGCCGTCACCACCCGACCGGCAATCAAGCCGGCCAGAAGCGTCTTCAACCTCGGTTGGCCTTGGCCATGTCCAACCGGCGCCCAACCCGGTCGGCACAGCCTTCAGCCGGGTTGCTGGGCCCTAGGCCCCCCCACCACGACAAGGTGGTCCCCTATCGGGGGGGTGAATAAGGGGGAGTCAAAAATCGGGAAATTAGAGCTAAAATAGGGTTTTTTCCGAAAATAGTACTCATCATAGTCGCCAGATGGCGCCACGGGTTTTTAAATAAGGGAGAGGAATTTTTAATAAAGGGGGATTAATGAATTATGAATATTAATAAGGGGCGTGGTCGGAAGTGGGCCTGGTCAGTGATGTCATAGGGGGAAGCACGGGGGTAAAAGTGCCCCAGGTTGGGAACTCACTACTTTTATTTGTGACTCATAAACATCGAGCATATGACCCCCCCCCCCTTTTTTTTTTTGAGTCATGTTCAAGGTAGCCAAGTAGGTAAATCAGCATGGACACGGACGGTAACATAACATCGAACCCAGCGAAAATCCACCCCACCACACCTTTTATCAGCAGGGAAGATATCTCGCGTTGGGAAGATATAATAGAACGATTCTCACATTTTCCGTTTTTCAGGGGGGAAGAAAGCATGGGGGTGAATTTTTTTATAGCCTATGACACTTCCCAAGTTACAAGCTTTCATTTGACGCATAGCTTGTTACTTTCCGTACTCGCGTTGTGGAGATATAGGGGAACAACTACAACAGACAAATGTCAAAGCCAATTGCTGTTTAATGCATGTAATATTTGAAATACTCAAGATAAACAACGGTTTCATATTGTCTTGACATTGCAGTTATTCATTGACTCTTCTTCCATTTCATCATTTAAATTTTCAGTATCGCTAGACGCATTGACAATTGTTTCTTGTCACTGTCAGACCTCTGTGGCAAGCAGCTGCTTGAGGGGGTATTTATTTTATTTTTTATATTATTGTTTGTTGCTCTTCATCTTTTTTCCGGAATATAGTTTTGATAACACATAGCAAAATTCCGATACAGTTCTTCGCAATTAATTCTGGTGAGTCTGACCAATTTAATTAAAGCATGATCTTGATTTGTTCCGTTTTTGGTATATCCAAAATTCTTGAGATCCAGGGAAGAAATTTCCTGTATTAGCACATCAGAGTTGAAGCGTGTATTTATTTGTTGTAGTGCGGCGTCCAATAATAACGTTAAAAGCATTGATTTCAAAGTTTTAAAGGTGATCTTTGAGCTTGGCATAACTCCATAAGTAACTAGTTCACCCAGAGGGGTACTGATAAGCCCCCAATCTTCATGATGCTGGAGGTGGGGGGATATAAAATTTATGGTGAAACTTGATACACCACTATTTAAAGGAACGGACAGAAATATTTTTCTATAGGCTTGAACAACCAACTTCTTTGTATCTATTAGAAATTCCTTGCTTCTTGTGGGCCAGAACTCATTATCTCAAAGCCTCAGCTTGGTGGCTTGACCGTGAACTTCGGTAGCATAAGGCTATGACAGTCGTGGGGTAAGGGAGGGAAAATTATCTCCCCCCCCCCTCCGGAAAATCGGATTGTCTTATACGAAATCAAACTTTTCTTCCTGCTTTGAAATCCAACACTGTTGACTTTGTATAATTTTATTTTAGCCATGCCAGAAACTAAAAACATATTTAAAAATCAACAATCAAATTTTATTCCATATAGAATATTATTTTGAAATTTACTATCCTTGTAAAAACGTCCAGGGATGTCATGGGTCTCTGATGAAGGACGTTATTTACACTTTACACCGTCCGATTAGCGATTTCTCGCGATGTCTAACCTCTTGTTTAACTCTTAAGACTAGAAATGCTTCCAATATTATCACTATTGTTTTTTTAATTTTCCCTATTCCTTTGTTGCTCTTATAGTTTAAAACATAGAGGAAAAATGACTCACATTCAAAATAATTTAGTTGAAACTAAATAAGCATTTTACAATAAATTTTGTTTATGCCCATCTGAAAACAACGGGAAAAAAAGTGTATGAAGAAAGTTGTAAGAATAATTCATTCCAAAATGGCGAATATGAAATCCAAAATGTATGGGATTTCATAATGTCCGTTTTAAAAGAGTTGTAATTAAAGTATATGATGGTGCATATTAAATAATGAACAAGAAGCAAAAAATTTCTTTTGCTACAGGAATTCGTTGTATAGAAATTTACCGCCCCCCCTCTCTCCCAATTTGCTATTGGCGCAGGCTGCGACAGCCGCCAGCCGCTTGGTAAGTCCGTCCCTGCGCCCCGCCCCTTTTCTTTTTTTCTAGAACTTGGCATGTTCGAAGAGACAATGAAAAAATTTGTAAAACTGATAGTAAGAAAAGTGTAGTTTTAATTTGAAATATGAATAAGAATATTTTATTATGGCCTATGAATTTCCGAAAATTTTCTACATATTTATAAAAGTACTTTATGCTTTAGAATGATACTAAATTCCTAATAATACTATTTTATCTATCAGATCTACATATTTTCAGACTGCAATATATTTATGGCCTAAAAATAATCGTCGAGCCTTGATCACTTGTTTCCTGATTCATACAGTGTTTGCTATATTAGAATGTCGACACACATTAACAATAAGTTCTAAGATTAGAATTTTACCTATGTGTATTTCTATGCAACTCCTTGTAACCTGGCTACACATTATGTGCAAAAAATGTCACTAAGGTAAAGTAGCCCAACCCATGACAAGGATGAAAAAGAAACAACATATATATGCTCATTGGCAAGAATATTCTAATTCCCTTTAATAATTTTATAGCTGATAGGAGTTCGAGCTCAAATTTTCGAGACCGATCCCGATTAGGGGAAAAAAGCTCCTTGACACAGCAGAAAACTTATGTAGAGGAATGCATATAGCTAAACAATTGTTTATTTTTATGACAACAACTATGTAATGGTATCACATTTATGCAATATTGACGTTTTCCCCGTATGGATGATTTTGCTGACGGCGATTATGTACTGTCTGCAATTTGGTAATGTTGGTTTTGGTTAACGGCGTTATGTTACAACGGTGTTTATTTTCGTCCTACATCATGTCTTGCTGACTGTGTTTTTCCCGGTGGCGTTGCATATTGATACTTCTATAAACAGCTATACGCCACAGTCCCACGAGCTCTGCTGACGTCATATGTGAGGTGATCGAGGGAGTGCGCTGATAGCCATAACTCTCACTCTTGCTAATTATGTATGACCTTCGAACTTCCTCCTAAATCACGCGACTGTTAGCTATCGCAACTGTTGGAAGTGGTACAACTGAGCCTGTAGTGGCATTATATACAGCATGCGTTTGTGTACTTTCAACGGATATACTTTTACTTAACATGTAGAAAGAACATAAACACGGTCAAGGTTCACTATGTAAAAATGTAATAAATCAGATATTCAAAGAATTAAATCTATATTCGGAAATAAACTGCCTTGCCAAAATGTTACAGAATTTCCAAGTTATGTCAATGGGAATCTAACTTCGAAATTCTGTAACCAGGAGTGGAAACGATTTCTCAGAACTTGGTGAACGCTCCAGAATGAGTTGAAAACTCATCAGATACGGTCATTCATCATGACCATATCTGACACGTCGACGTTAAGCAAAACATAAGAAATACGTTTTAACGCCCAGAAATTATGATCACAGATATAATAAAGAAATAAATATACATACGATGGATTTATTCCCTGTCGTTAAACATACGAGATTAAAAAAAAAAACTGGGACTGGGTAACGTCGTCCACCTACTTCCCACCCCATTTCCAGCCCTGTCTAAAACTTCTAAATTCTGCGTTTAATGAAAAATTGGGACTGAAGATAATTAAAGATCATAATCAAATCTATTTAAATCTCGATTTTCAACAATATTCGTTCAGTATTTAAAGAGTTGTGGAAGCTGGAATATTTCACAACAGTAATGCCTCATACCACAGGAGCGGGGTGGCTCAGTCGGTAGAGCGCCAGGCTCATAATCTGTAGTTCCCAGGTTCTGAGTCCCAGCTGTGTCAGCGTTGAGATTTATCTCCCCAAAATTCCCCGCCCTGCCCACGATCAGTAGGGGACACCGATGGGCTTGGAAAGGCCGCCGTCCGTCGGATGGGGCGTTAAGCCGTGGCACCGTGTGCTGGAGAGCCATACCCTGTGCACGTTAAAGAACACACTGGATGGCCTTGACGGGAGGCTACCATCTGTCTCCCAACAGCTGTTCCAGTGGGTCCCCTCCCGCAACCTTCTCTGAGCCTTCGGGGTCCATGTGACCTGGCCATTTAGCCCATGGTGTGCAAAATTAATGCCGCTCAGAGGTAAAACAACCGAACTCATACCACAGAAATGAATCAAGAAGTTTATGTAATGATTATTTAAATAATAGACAATGATGAATAATAGGCCATCCCGTGGCCGAATGGTTAGCACTCTAGTTACTGATATACGGGACCTGGGTTCGAGCTCCGGGTAAGGCATGGATGTGTGTGCTGTTTTTCTGCTGAGGTCCCGCCATTCTCATCAAACCTTCTACTATGGCTTACAAACTGGTAGACTTCTGTGGCATTTTTTATTTATGAATGATATTTGTAAAATGTTAATTTTTTGTTTAATATTCCAAAACTGAAAGAATATTGTTGAAAATCGAGATTTAAATACATTTGATTACAATCTTTATCTTCAATCAGATTTTTGCATTAAATGTATATTTGAGAAGTTAGATTCCCATTGAGAAAAAGCAGAACTTCTCTAATATTTCGGTTTTTTTTAACCGAATGTTGAATTTGAATGTGAGTTGTTGAACTAAAATAACACAATTTTAAAATATTGATTTTGTGAATTGTTTCATTATTTGTTATAAATTGTTTGTGGGGATGGAAGAAGACAGAGAGAGATATTCAGAATAAGGTGCGAACAAGCCCCACAATGAGCGAAAATTTTCTGAATTGGAAATTTTATTTAAAATAACATATTTATAATAATAATGTGCTAATTGTTGCTTTGCTATTAAAATTTTCTATACTTTTTCTTACATCTTTTTAAAACCTGACGTATCTTTCAAGTTCTTGCACAAGAAATAAGTTTCATATACCAGTATAATATATTGTCCCATTACTTTTGACCTGCTCATGATCGGTCGTTTTTGACTGTATATGAACCTGTTCTCGGTGACCGCTAGCTACGATCAGTTTCGTCATATCCCTCATCACTTCATCTCTTTTAAAAAAAAGTTAATATATTGGGCTAAATGGCCAGATCACAAAGACCCCGAGAGCTGAGTATTAGAGAGGGTTGAGGAAGGGAATCCACTGTACAGCTGTTACGAAACAGATGTGATACTTTCAAGATTATACAGCGCATTTTTTAAGGTGAAAAAGGTATGACTCTCTTGCACACGGAGCCGCAGGGCAACCTCTCATTCGATGGACAGCGGCCTTTCCAAACCAATCGGTGTTCAATTTCTTACCGAGAATGGAGTGGGAGTGAGCGGAGAAAATCTTCAGGCGCAGGCGCAGTTGGGATTCAAATCTGGGACATAAGATTACGTGCCTGGCGAGCCACCGAGTGAGTCAATCCTTATTCCTCCTGTTCCAAAGCGCTGCTTTGATGAATTAAACACTTCCCCCTTTTTTAGCGTGGGATTTACAACGCTCCGATCCCAGGTACTCTTATATAATGTTCATTTCTTTGAATTTCACGCTATATTTATAACAAATGTCTTTTCATAACAAAATATAGAGTAATTTTCAGTAAAAACCTGGGAGGAGGAGGGGGGATATCCGGGGGTCGAAAAAATATTGCTGCAGTGCTTTGCCTGTAATTCTGATATTTAACAAATATATAAATATAAATAAATACCCCCTCAAGCAGCTGCTTGCCACAGAGGTCTGACAGGAGCCTGTCAGTTTATATGCCAGAGTAGAAGATCTGAGAGGATGGCAGGACCTCAGCAGAAAAACGATACAGACATCCATGCCTTATCCGGGGCTCGAACCCAGGTCCCTTGGATCAATAGCCAAGCGCGCTAACCACTCGGCCACGGGACGGCTATTATTTAACGAAAGGAACAAAAATATAATAAATATATATATATGGTTACTGGGCTGTTTTTCGCAGCCGCTGTATGGAATTTTCCAAGAATATAGCTCTGGATAGAATCCTATGTAGTGTGCTCCAATGTAATTAAAAGAGTTCCCGAGAAAAGCATGAAATAGGCATAAATTTAGCAATTTTTTTTTGCCTCCGTTCCTTCCCCCCCCCCAACCCTGAACAGAAGCAATGATAATTTTTTTCTCCATAGAGTTCAGTTCTTCAGCTGCTTCATACGGTCTAACGGTCTACCATTTAACATCTGAGTTCTGAACAGAATGTATCAGTGAATTTTACATTTCTGTTTCTACAGTTAGAAGCTTTAAATTTCGCGTGTCGTGAATTTTTCACAAAAAATAAAATCCACATTATGTCCTTTTAGAATATAACACTTTTGACAAGAACGAAATGGGCTAGCTTCAACAAAATAGTATTGTATATCCGATTTTCTGATTTAAAAAAAAAAAATCTCGAGACATTTTTAGTCTCAAAGTGCGGGACGCGGCACAAAAAATTAAATTCGGGGCAGTTGGCAACCTTGGGCCAAGGTTGCCAACTGCCCCCTTTGCTTGGGCTACAGATCATTATGCTAAAAAGCTGCGGATAGGAAACCTTGCGTGGCGGAATGATATTTATAGAAAGTAATAGCACATATATATTTTCCTAAAAAATCAGACTCAAGCACGTCACCCCTCTGCTAGACTGAAGCGCCCCCCACCCCATACATATTGAAAGTTTCTAGTTACGCCACTCGAAATACCGTCGTCTTAAACGAAATATCAAATTTGCCTACTCTCTCAACTACTCTTTCAACATCTCTATTCTTGCAGGATATCGGGGCAAGGCGTGGCAAAGGTTGACTCAGTCGACCAGGCCCGTAATTTGCATTTCACAGATTCAAGCCCCACCTGTGCGTTGCTCCACTAATTGTTAATTGCTCCGCTAATAGTAGAAGGTCTGTGAGGATGGCGGGACGCCATCCTCACAGACCTTCTACTCTTGCGTATAAACTGATAGCTTACTGCCAGACCTCTGTGGCAAGCAGGTGCTTGAGGGGATAAATTATTATTATAAAGAATCCCCACCCTACCCTCGGTGAGAAAAACACACCGAGGGGCTTGGAAAGGCTATCGTCTATCGCGTGTGACATAGAGCCATGGGTATGTGAGATTTAGTTTCGGTGGGGATGAGAGTCCCGAAATTCCTTCAGTTTTGGGGAGACTCAGAGAATTTAGCCTTGGGGGAGGGGGCGTCTGAGAATAAGATTTAAATAGGGTTTCCCAATTAGTAAAATATCCACCAAACAGTAAAGGCTAAAATGAAATTCTAGATGGAATGAGATTTTAATGTTTTTTTTTAAATTTATTTTTACTGTTGGACGTAAAATAGGGGGCTAAAATAAAATTATACAAAGACAATTGTTTTGTATTTCAAAGCAGGTAGACAAGTTTGAGATTTAGTATAAGACGACAGGATTTTCGGGGAGGGTTCCCTGGGTCCGTGTGCAGGAGAGCCATACCCTGCGCACATTAAAGAACACGTTCGATGACTTTAAACGGGAGGCTTCGATCTATCTTCTAACAGCTCTTCCAGTGGGTCACCTTCTCTCAATCTTCTCTGAGCCCTTCGGGTCCTTGTGACCTGGCCATTTAACCCATCGTGTGCAAAAAATGTGCCGCTCAGAGGTAAACCCAGAGATAACGAAAAAAAAAATAGCTGACATATATTCTGAGATGAAATTTAGTACTAAAATTTGGTTTAACCTTTTTCACCATATGCCACATAAGAAAATAAATCCTTTTGAATGAATTTTCATTAAGGGTTTAGGAAAAGAGCATTTCTTTAAGAAAAAAAAAACATAAAAAAAATCCGGCTAGAAAATGGTACATTCTGCTCACTCTCCCTATTGACATAAAAGTTAAGGTTATTCAATAATTTTCAAAATTTCATTTATTCTATTGCACGCTTGGCTACTGATCTAAGGGACCTGGGTTCGAGCCCCGGGTAAGGCATGGCTGTTTGTGTCGTTTTTCTGCTGAGGGCCTGCCATCCTCTCATACCTTCTACTATGGCACATAAAGTGACAGGCTCCTGTCAGACCTCTGTGGCAAGCAGCTGCTTGAGGGGGTATTTATTTTTTTATAACAGTGAAGTAAGGGAATAAATGAACCACTTGTTATAACCACAGATATTATTACAGAAATCCGTGAATTTTTTTGCATCAACGATTTTTTCTGCTGCATACGAAATCTATCTTCAAATTTTCTCCATTCGTTTAATTCCAAAAGTTTTATTTTGAATTTTCTTTTTTTCCTTTCAAAATACGGATACTATTTTTTAAAACGTAAATGTAGCGAAACAAGTATTTTAAAATGTAGTAGGGTGAAATTATTTAAACTAATCGGATTGAATAATTCAAAAATTATTTCACCAATTTGAAAAGTCACGCTTCTCCTCTTCATCCCCATTACTAAGATAAGTGCAGTATAATAGTAAAAACATATAATTCCCTTAAAAATTTGTAAAACATGAAAAAATTTCAGACTTTAATATCTATCGGTATGTTTCATATACAAAATAACTTTAGTTTGTGATCAAACGGATTTTTCTTATTGCTTTACTGAAGACTGTCCTCGATCGGTGTATTTTTGGTAAATGTTCAGTAGATGGTGAAATAGATGTCCCTAGAATTGCCATAATCGAAGAATAGCAAAAAAAACAATGACTAGCACGTGAACACTCGTCTCTCATTGGCTGTTTGGTTACTAGGCTTGTTTGCTTTACGCTGTCATGGTTCCCCAATTTTCCTAGAATATAGCTCTGGATAGATTCCTATATTGTTTCCTCCAGTAAACCAAAATATAAATTCAGGCATTTGCTGTTGATGTATTTTTTAATACACTACTTTATCAAACCCAGATGGAATATCAATTGCAAATAATGCTACAATCTGGGTGTCTCGTCTGCTGTTAACTTCCGGTAGATTATTGTCTGGCGTTATTCTCTTTATCAAAGCTGATTGGTTTAAATTTATCAGCTGGCGCTCGACACTCGCGTACTTCTCTGTTATTGGTTCCAAACCATCACCAGTTTATTTGATGACAACATGGTTGATGCTCGTGGCGTGGTGTTCTGACCGGTAGGTCATCTGGACAAAGAAAGCATCGAGTAGGCTTTTCAGTATACATTGAGGAATCAGCAACGTCAAAGATTTGACCAACAAGTTCCGATAAGATGAGCGATTGCGTTTTTAGATATTGAATGTAGGTTGGTTAATACATACGAACTTTGAATTCACTGGACTTCTATGCTCTGTGATATTTACTACTAAGGTAAGTTTCCCCGTCTGATTTTGTAGGAGTAATGTTGATTGTTTTGATGGTTTAAATTGGAGATGCAGAAAAGTATAGACGTAACAGATCTCAGAATTAAAGTTCTTTATAAAGGATTATAAAAATTAACAGAATTTAAAAGTAGTTAATGAAATTGCCGTATTTAAAATTTTTACATTCTAACTAAGGTGATAGTCCGTTCAATCTAACCGAAAGACACTTCTCGGAAAGTGATATTTGGGCAATTTCATTTGAGTATTGTAATTTTGAATTCATCGATATTGAGTACATCACGGTATAGAAAAGATTGAAAGCAAAATTATGTTGTTTTTTTTTGTTTCGTTTAAGCTGCGTATATTTAAAAATTTTCAGTGATTATTTTTATTCATATATAGTTTTAATACTGATTTTTTTTTTCTTCTGGTTGCTGGAATACGTTCAGAAATCTGTACTTCATAATGTTACAATTGGAATAAAATTCTTAACCAGCATTACATCGTATATGTATGCTCTTTTTACCCTGACAGAAGGCGAGAATGCACTGATTTTGTAAAACAACAATTCGTGTAATTTTCTAGTACTTGAGAAGTTCTTCAACATTTAAAAAAAAAACGTTCTTGACGGAATGTCATCCCAAATATATATACATCATGCCTAACAAATTTAAGTGTGACTTTAATTTTCTATAACTATTAAAGCAGATATTAATATGAATTAACTTTAAATTCAGGATAGGTTTACTGCAGTTAAAAACATACAAAATCTGGAAAATAGGTTTTCTTATATTTTCATTTGTGTTTCTTTTTTAAACTCTTAATTTCTTTGCACTTGCTGAAAGAACTTTTGGAGGTAGGGTGGTACAACAGTTATCCACAACCCTTCATTGAGAGCACCAAATGTTTCTGATGACCTTCCCATCCAAATAAAAGTAATATAATGGTATTTTAAAGTTTTGCAGTTTAACTTATTATTAAATGTTTATTTTGGGGTTACCAACATGGGTGTCTTAATGTTTTAATTAAAAGGTATTCGTAGTATTTTTAAATGGCCAAATGGTTAGCACTTGGCTACTGATCTAAGGGACCTGGGTTCGAGCCCCGGGTAAGGCATGGCTGTTTGTGTCGTTTTTCTGCCGAGGGCCTGCCATCCTCTCAGACCTTCTACTATGGCATATAAACTGATAGGCTCCTGTTAGACCTCTGTGGCAAGCAGCTGCTTGCACACAGAGGTCTAACAGCCAACCTCTGAGCCTTTTGGGCCCTTGTGACTTGGCAGTAGTAGCCCATTGTTTGCAAAAAAGTACCACTCAGAGGTAAAACAACCCCAAATAATAGTATGTATTTTTTCAACTTGTGTTCTGTTATGTAAATAATGTTAGCCACTGTAAGACATGAGGGGGTATTTATTTTATTTTATTATAATTATGGTGTGTCCAGAATAAATGGTTTATGTGGAAAACATATTAGATATCACCCATATCTAAGAATAGTGCAATAGCCAAATGGTATAGTAATTTATTAATCCTTTCAGGACAGGGACAGAAAAATGATTCAAAATAATATAATAATTTATTGTTTTAAAAATTGCTTTTATTCTGTCATACTAAGACATAAGAAAATATTTTACAACACTATTTATATCTTCGACCTAAGTTATTTAATTCTTTACCACCTGATCTTGGAAACTATAGTTGTATGCACCCTCCTTCATTGAACAGTCCAAACCAATTTTCATTGCATTCTACCAATATGCTGATTATGTAGTCTCCCTTATATGTATAGTTTTGATTTTTTTTTAAATTGATATGAGTTTATTTTGAAATAAATTTATGTTCTTAAATTTAAGTAACCTAAGAGCATCAGCTTATCCAGGTTATTGTAATATTTAATAAATGAACAGGATATGACATCACCTTTAACCTACCTATAATTCTAAATATTAAATCAAATTTAGGCCCGTGTAGTGTTTACGGTCCTCAGCCGATAGATGGCTTTGATCAAGGATTGTGTCAAGTGTTTGATGCAGAATCAACTCTTAATTAATTTTTAATTTTTAAATGACATTAAAAAAAGGCAAAGATAATACAGCTCTGGCACAGACTGTAAAATAATATCAATTACAGATTAGTAACCTAAATTTTAAACAAATAACAGCACCGGCAAATAAATATCAATTACATTACGCTGAAAAAATTTTCATTAATTTAAATGAAGATCTCTTGTGCAACACAGACATTCCACCCCTACCAGCGGCGTGGAATCTCCTGTTGCACGAGCATCAAACAAATCAGATAACTCACTGATAGGAGGATTCTCTCATATATATCCATCACCTTACTAGCTTCTTTGCCTGATGAAGTCCTGCACGCATCCAGGTACGAAACATGTATATTTGTTGGTATACAGGAATTGTGGGCCATAAGTTTTTAACGTTTTTAATCTAGTGCTTTGACCCTGTTTTTAACTTGCACTGATATATGCTTGTTCGTGGAGTTTGTGGGATGCAAACTTGAAAATAAATCTGAAGCCTGATTATACTGAATGTTGACAAATGGAGCTGCTTCCTGAGCTTAAGTTGTATCACATAAAAGAGTTTGTTGAAAATTCCAAGCATCAATATCATTGAAATATGTCATCTTTAAGATCAATGTAGTCCTGGACTGGTATCTGGAGTATTATACGTAAATATCAAAGGTTAATACTTGTGAACTGACAGCATATGTGCTACTCTCTATGATCACATCTATGTGTGCTTACATCCATAACGAAGACAGCACCAAAGGGATCATATCATGTCACTTAATCAGCTGCAGCCAGCCGGACTTTCCACGAAATATGGTAATGTTATGACTATTACTTTGAACCTTTATTGTTTTAAAGATTGCTTTAGTTCTGTCATACAAATGTAACAACTCTTACCATAACTATTCATTAGATAGTCGGTGTGTAAATGTGATTGCTCCTAGGCTCACTACCTTAAAACAGCATAAATTGTGTATTAAATTTTGTTTTAACTATAATGCTGTGAACTTATAATTATTTTCAAATTGCATTGATGCTGTAATTCAAATGATATTGAAATAAATGACAAACCACTGAAAAATATTGAATGGGTTGCTAATTTGACATCCCTATTACTATGGCATATAAACTGACAGGCTCCTGTCAGACCTCTGTGGCAAGCAGCTGCTTGAGGAGGTATTTATTTTTATTATTAAAGAGGTTTTTCATGTGTGTAAGTAACTTTCCCAGTGGTTGAATAGTTACTGCTTGACTGCAGATCAAAGGGACCCCAGGTTCAAGCCCTAGATAAGGCATGATATATATTTTTTTTCTTGTGTTGCCTTTCTCACAGACCTTATTCCCTGGCTGTGTATCCTACATATACACAATTCTCTGCTTATTTCCTGTCCATGTATCATCTTTTATGTCTAGTTTTTGTCTATCAGAGTTTAAGTATGGTAGATTTTTGAATCATTTTTCTGTCCCTGTCCTGAAAGGATTAATAAATTACTCTACCATTTGGCTATTGCACTATTCTTAGATATGGGTGGTATCTAATATGTTTGAGCAACACTTAACCTTTTCACAGCGGCTGGGACAGCATCTGTCCTGACACATTTCCGTGCCTGCTCAGCGGCTGGGACACTTTTGGAACTCTTCATGGGGGGATGAAAATCAAGGTGTGTTGGCTCGTGCTGCTGGCGGGCGTGGAGGGAAGGAGTTACCCCGTATCGCCTGCAATCCTGCGACGATGTATACAATAGGTCCAGCTAAAGGGTTTGTTTCCTATTACAATGAAAGAATGGAGAGGAGCCACAACTGAGCTTTTAGTTCAGTCTTTGAGTTTGGTTACTTGTTTCTCAGTTCTGTTTAGTTTTTTCGAATGTTTATATTATATATATATTTACTCCCTTTCGTCAGAGTTACTATTTTGTGCTTTATCATGTCAAAGTGTAGAGATTTAACGGAAAAAGAAATTCAAGATGAATTAGGACCCCAGAAATTAAATGAAACTTTGCCGATTTTGATTGAAGCTCATAATTTATGTAGACAGTTGCTAAATTTATACTTCTAAATTGATTAATGGAATATCGTGTAATTATACAGTTGTGTTTGTCATAAATATACTATTCCATTATTTATTTATTCCAACACTGGAAATTTTTCTTCAATATTCTGCAGATGCAGTGGCGATATATAAAAAAAAAAATCCCATTTCTCTGTCCTAGCAACATCAATTTTCCAGCTCCCTAATGCTTTGTTGATGTATACGGAAGTAACTGTTTTCATTAAAGTGCTAACTTCGGATCTTTTTTAATGAAAGATATTTATGCATAAAATTGTTTTTGTTAAATATAGATTGGCCTTATTGCTCAAAGGAACCCAAATCTAGAAAAAAATAAGGGTGGGAGGTGGGAGAGAGGGGTTAAGTTACAAATTATTCCTTAGTAGAAATTTTTTTAACAAGCTTGGTCATATCCTTAATTTAGTTCAACTGTTTAAAATATGTAGTAAACGATATTCCTTATGCAACAAGGTTACTTTTAACAAGGTTACATTTTACGTACAAGGTTACATTTACATTGCAACAAGGTTACATTTTACGTACAGCTCATTATATTTGATCCCAATATAATTTCTCTTCCCCTTTTTTTCTGGAGGCAGAGGACATAATTCCATTTTTTTCAGGGGATATTTTTCCCAGACGTATGATAAGTAATTGGGAGGCAAGCATTTATATTGCATTAAGTTATGATAAGAGGAAGCTGTATACTGATAGTGCTGTAAATGATTTTGGAAATCAAAATGGCTGATACAGACACAATATCTGAAATATATTTTAGGTTATTACATGTGAATCAAAATATTTAATTTGAAATGTAGTCTTGGAAAATTTCATTTTAAGAAAGTGTTACTTCTGCAATTTCAGTGCCTGAGCTATCGTAGCTCTGTTACTGCTGCAGGGAAATATTAATTTCTTCGAAATTTGATATGTTACATTTTTGTTGCAAATATTTACCATTTCCGAATAAATATTAAATAAACAATCCCTCAAGCAGCTGCTTGCCACAGAAATCTGATAGCAAAATCTCAGCATAAAAACGACACATACATCTTTGCCTTATCAGGGACTCGAACCCAGGCCCCTTAGATCAGTAGCCAAACGTGCTAACCACTTGGCCACAGGATGGCAAATAAATATTAGAGAACAAATAATTTCTTATCATTATTTTTCAAATGAAACTAAGAGATAAAAATATTTTATTTATTTCCTGTAAATATAAAATGCAAATCATTTGTATTAGAACACATGTAATCTTTAGCATGAAAGTTGCGTAATATTTATAAGGTAATTGTTCTGATAATTACAAGAAAATCTAACTGGGCATCATGAAAAAGAGACAATACAATATCTGACAGTACAGATAACTACGTTTATGAGTAAGGATCCTTAATAGACCCAATAAAACTCTACTATGCCAATTTAGTTTTTACAGTCATATTTGTTTATAAATAGCATTTATTGGTCAACCCTCTTTATTAATATTTCCTTTATTATTATGCAGTCCTGTGACCGACTGGTTAGTGCGCTTGGTTACCGATCTAAGAGGCCTGGGTTCGAGCCTCGGGTAAAGCATGGATGTATGTGTTGTTTTATGTGATCAATCAGCTACTTCTGCTGAGTTTTCTCCATCCTCACAGACCTTCTACTATGGCATATAAACTGACAGACTCCTGTCAGACCTCTGTGGCCAGCAGCTGCTTGAGGGGGGTATTTTTTATTACTATATCCTTCATCAATTAATTTACTATAGGCGTGGAAACCTGTTACTTAGTAGTTAGCATTGTCAGCTAGTGATCAAAGGAAATGAGAGTTTGAGCCCCTGATAAGCCATGGAGGTTTCTCGTCTTTCTGCTTAGGTCTTGCATACCTCGTACTCCACTTTGTGGCATATTATACTAATAGACTCTCGTCTGCCCTCTGTGCTAAGTAACTGATTGAGGGATAATTATTTATTTTATATGAAATATAGGCGTGTGAGGTTTCTCCTTGTGTTTTGCTCCTCTCTACTAATAAAAAAAAATTATTTAATATTGAAAAAAAAAAAATCGGAGAAACTTCTCCCTTCAGGGTATTTTTACATCAGCCTAGTCCAGAACACCATACTGAGAGCAAGTTTGAAAAAATTTGATAATTATGCTCATCAAGAATTTAACACTTTGGTAATTTGTCATGTACACAAGAGAGGGAAAAAATACTTAATTTTTATCTTAGTTGCATGGTTTCGTAATACGGGAGCATAATGGGTTAAAATGAGTCAGAACATTGGTGTGGAAAGGTAAAGTTAAAATATCTCAGAACAGATAAAGAGAGTGCCTAATGAAGTATATTGATTTATGTCCACCAAATATTATGAGAATGAAAAATAAACATTATTTTTGGAAATATCTTATGTTATTTCTCACTATTGCATACTCCTAAAATTAAGTTGTGGGTTAAAATTATCTGCTTCCCACTCTTTGTATCATAAGATTTAATGGAGAAAAATCCTCAGTTAAAAATCTGAACATTTATTATTCTTTTTTGCAATGCATCAGTTTTAGTTCAATTTTTTTTAAATTCACAAATTTAAATATCAGTGACATGCTCTAAAAACTAGTATTATCGAAGACAGCATAACCAAAATAATGTGATAAATATAGACAAGGATATACCAAAGAGTATCAGGAGACCCCCCCCCCTGAAAATTCGGTCATGTATGAAACCTGAAACTTGTCCAAAAGGTTTAAAATCCAAAACAATTGTTTTGTATATTTTGTTTTAACCTAATAGTATAAGTCTGAAACTAAAAACAGATTAAAAAGGAAAACTACCAAATTTTATTCCGTATAGAATATTATTCAAAAATTTCCCGTCGTCAGATGGAATATTTTGCTCTTATTTGCAGACCCCCCCCCCACACACTGGAAACTAAATCCTGTGCACGTGTCTGAATACAAGTACAGGACAGAGAAATGGAAATAGTTTCATGTTATCTCAACAGAATATCACATTCTGACCTCAATAACTCTTCGATATGCTTTTTAATGAAAAATATATCTAAAGATAAATTAACAATATCAACAACTCTTTCTAAATCTCGATTTAATTAATATTTGTTCAATATTCAAATAGGTTACAAAAAATTGACTCCAAAATTTTATTTAAACATTGAAACAGATTAAAAATTCATCATCATCATCCTCAAGCAGCCATGGGCTATGGAGGTCTAACCAGACTGTGCAATTTAGCTCTCCAAGAACACAGAGAGTAAAGTTTGATCTCCGATCTCTTAATCTGTTTTAATGTTTCAGTTAAATTTTGGGGTCATTTTTTTTCGTAGCATGTTAAATATTCCAGCTTTCATAATCTTGGAATACTGAACTAATATTGTTCAAAATCGAGATTTAGATAGATTTAACTGAGATTTTAATTTAACTCTAGATCTATTTCTCATTAAAAATCATTTTAAAAAAGCTATTGAGCTCTGAAAATTATTGAGATAACATGGAAATGTTTCCATTTTTTTTTTTGTCCAGTATCTGTATATATTCTGTAAATGCAACTAGTTCTTATTATTGAGGAAGCACAAGAAACAACACTCAAAACATGGTGCCCAGAAGCAACCAAGGTGGGAGCACTTAAGAGGATTAACTAATGGATGGAGAGGGTCATTGGAAACTGGGAGTGGTACTCGCCTCTTCCTACCCCTCTGAAGGAATTTGGCGCGAAATGCTCCGCTACAGCAGAGAGTTTGCTGAGAAAACGCGCCGCCGTCAAAAGGTTAATTGAATGTCTCTGTCAGCTGGAGATTGTTAGATTGGTAATGCAGTGTAATTGCCTCTTTTATATATCTGTCATTTTGTGCTTGGCTCTCACAGTTTTTCTTTTTTTGGCAGATTGTTTTCCATAACTGCCTAGCAGCCTGTTGTCAAACTCTTTGCTGCTATGTCCCTATTTAAAATGCAAACTTCTTAATCATTCTCTTTTAATCCCACTTAGGATGCTAAGTATTGAATCTTGCATAATAGTGGCAAGACTACTACATCTATTTAATATATTTTATGTTTAAAAAAAAAGTTACCAAAAATTGATGTTATAAAGTTGCAATTCTTTAAAACTAATGGATAATGAAATGTTTTTCATTAATTTCAAATTTTTTTCTTAATCTAATACAGCAATTACACCATGCTATGTACATTTCATAGAAATTCAAAATGAGTAATTATTATTGTTACTAAATATGCTGATACACACAGGTTAATTTAAAGTTTGTATCAGTTTAGTGCTCTTCAGACCAATTCTGTTGCCTGTATGAAGGAGCCAGATGTTCACCCAAATTAGTTGAGATTAGTTTGGTTGTATATCCATATCTTGATAATGTCTGTCAGTAGTATCTTCCAGTTTGTTTTATCCTGAGCACTAATATTTTAACTAATAAAGCATGTAATCCATAACATTTTGAGTTGTAAAACTCCAAGAAGATTCTTTCCCTTCTAATATACTATTTTAAAGCTTGAATTATGAGTTTCCAAAGAGATATAGGATGAAATAATATAAATATTTAATCTGAACTTTAAAATATATCTAGCATTTTATCCACAAATTTCACATTTTTTGAAACATTATTTCTATTTCCTTTCCAAGATGAACAGTTTGTAGGAATTTGACTGCTCTTTCTCACAGTATTAGTAGTATATCAGATACAAACTATTGCTCTTTATGGATATTATGATTCTATCCTCTTTATATAGAGAAAAGGAAAACAGTTAGCAATTTTGGGTACAAAGGTAAGAAGTGGATTTGCAAATCAGGTTCTTGAATCTAAAAATCTCATCCCTTTTGTGAGTAAATATACTGTATGTAAAAAGAAACTAATAAATATTTCATGTAACATAGCAGATTGCTTAGGCTAGTAGCCAAAAGAAAGCACCTAAACTCAGATTCTTTTAACTTAATATTTGGATAGATATTTTTGCATGCTTTATTGTGGATGACAACTTTCTTACACCACTATAAGCATTACTAACAACTTCTAATCTAGTCAGAATCAATTTTTGTGGTAAAAGCTAGAAAACTAAAAGAACTTTTCAGTTCATATAATTTATTCTGTGAAGGCTTTCAGTTGTGCTCTTTATTTATGTTTGGAAATTCACTAATATATATTTTTTCATTAATGCTTGCACATATGATCAATCTTATAAATATCCTGCTCAATGTTTTTTTTTTGTACACAGAAGATTGCTTTCCATTTTCACCCCTCAAATTTTTCGTCTGGCATAACTTTTTATAGTTTTGTAATTGTAAAATGCTTATAACTTCTGGTGTCATTCAACCAGTTTGCACTTTTTTTTATTCTTTGTAAATAAACTAAGATATACAACTGCTTATAACATTCTTTGCCAATTGTTATGCAAATTTGAGTCGCAACTGAAAGAGCCTCCTGTAATGCAGCTATTATAAAACATTTGCACCATTTTCTTCCTTTTTTTCAAAATATCCCTGAATTTTTGTGATGTTTTTGCTGTATTCAGCACTTAAAGGAAGTTGTTAAATTAGTGGATTTAAGTAAAATGTGATTTTAAAAAGATGTTGGAACAAAAGAGAGCGTGTTTATCTTGATGGTTATAGTTTGTATTTTCATCTTGAGATGTCTTAAAAAGATGATTATACTGAAATACTTTTGTAGAAAATATCAGCTTTAAAAAAAAATTATATATTTGATTTTATCTATTAAGACATCAAGATCTGTCATTTATTACTGCCATAAGATCATTGCTCAATGTGCATATTTATTTAGCATTTTTTGCTTCTGTTTTTTGTTTTTTATAAGTAGGTTTCTGTTGGTAAACTAAATTTTAAAAAATCAAAGCAAAATTAGTAACTGATTTCTTATGACAAGTGAGACAAAAGAAAATGTTTCAGTAAAACTGAATTTTCCATATAGGCATAATAAGCTGCAAGATGTATAGATTTTGAATGGATATTAAAGCTTCTGCAGGTAATTGAGGCTCTAAGCATTGCATAAGAATGATTGGGATGATTCGCTTATTTGCAAATGTGTTCTTAAAACATTATGCATCATACAAATAATTAATTTTATACTGACACTCCGTAACCCATCCAGGGGCCCCATCATCTGCAGACATTGATAATTTCTGAAATCACAGACCAGAAAATTGGTGCAGACAGTTTTTATTATAGCACAAAAAACTTCAATTTTTTTTTAGACATTTAATTATCTGTCTTAAAGTTTGTTTATATGTACTCAGAAACTATATGTTTTAAGGAACTTGTGTTTCCTTTTAAATTATTGCAAAATATGCATTGTGAAGTGTAGGGATTTTTTTTTATTGTTGATCAAATGAACAAATAGCTGGGCCTCCATATTCATTTCAGCTTTTCAGGCAGGAAATGTGAAATTCCCTTGAAGGGATAATATTTGGAAACTTTATTTCTGGTACTAATATTAACATATCGTAAGACTTGTTACTGTGTATGTTCTATTTCTGTAACACAATAAAACTGCAAATGCTTATATATATAACAGTATCAATTTTTTTTTTTGCAGAAATAGTCATGGGGACTACATCATGCCAACTACTTTGGAGAGGCATATTATTATTTTTTATAGGAATGTTTTTCTCTTTAGTACTTAATTTACTTCAAGTACAACGTCATCTTCCTTCTTTGCATTCCAATGAATTAGCTTCAAGAGTAATTTATTCTCAGTGGTGGCTGCCTGTTATATGTGGTTCAGGGTCAGGTATGTAATTTTCTGTTTTGTAATACTTCACAATATGTAATTGAAAAATATGTGGTTATATTCTTTATGCCCTGTTATATATATATAATAATCTATCCCATATGGTATATACTGAAGAGCCAAAACATTATGACCAATGCATCTTTATGCAAATCGAAGCAACTAAAGAGGTAAAAGTAAACAACTGCGCATGGGAAGGTCATGAAACAGTATAAATAACACCTGATTTGAGCTCTGTTAATCAGTATTATTCTTTTTCATCAGATGGGAAAGTCAGCGGACAAGTGAGTTTGACAAAGGCAAAATTGTAATGGCCAAATGATTGGGTCAGAGCATTTCCGAGACAACAAAGCTTTTGGGGTGTTCACAGTTAACCTAGTTAGTTCCTTCAAAAAGTGGTCCAGGGAGGGAAAAGCCACAAACTGCTGGCAAGGGGTGGGCCGACCATGGATCATTCATGCTAGAGGTGAGCAAGGCTATCCCGTATGGTACGAGCTAACAGAAGGGATACTCTGGCCTAACTTGACTGTAATTTGAATGCTGGTGACAGGAGTAATGTGCTACAACACACAGTACATTGAACCCTGCTGAAAATGGGCTGCATAGCCACAGGCTACTCCAAGTGCTCATGTTAACTTCGGTTCATCATTGAAAGTGCCTATAATGGGTATGTGAGCATCAAAACTGGACCTTGAATGATTGGAAGAAGGTGTCTGATCCAATGAATCTCATTTCCTGTTGCACCATGTGGATGGCCAGGTACGTGTGTGCATTTACCTGGGGAAGTGTTGGCACCAGGATGCACTGTGGGACGAAAACTAGTCTGTGGAGGAAGTGTGCTTTGGGCAATATTCTGCTGGGAAATCCTAGATCCATTCATTCATGTGCAGGAAACTATGATGTCTACCACCTACTTAAACATCATTGTAGACCAGGTACATCCTTTCATGGCAACTATATGCTCCTCTAGTAGTGCCTTCTTTCAGCAGAATAATGCGCTATGCCACATTGGCTATATTTTTCGAGAATGGTTTGCTGAACTTGAGGAAGACTCCCAGGTATTACCCTAGCCTCCAAATTCCCCAGACATCAATCCAATCAAGCATCTGTGATTTGTGTTGAAACAGCATATCTGATCTGCGGCAGCTCAACCACTTACCTTACGTTAAAGGATCTGCTGGTAATGTGTTGGTACCAGATACCACAAGACACCTTTAGAAATCTTGTAACATATATGCCTTGCCAGGTAAGAGCTGTTTCAGCTGCATGTGGAGAACCAACATCATATTAGGCGGTGGTCATATTGTTTTGGCTCTTCGGTGTATATTGTAGATTCATTCATATATATAGTAGAACATTTCTGTTATTAAGTGGTTTAAACTGGCATTTTGATTTAAATTGGAAAAATTAATTATTTTAAGCATCTTCAATAGGTAAAATACTGTTGTGAAAAAATATGAATTGCAGCTAATTTTAAAACATTTGCATCTAATTAGCTAATAATACTATGGATTACAATGATATAGAGAAAATTTAATAATTTTAAATCAGCACTGTGACTTAAAGCACTATTTTTTTAGTGTTATGCAAATTTTAATTGTATAAAACCTGTAGATTGATATTTAAGAAACAAAATTACACCTTTGGGCACAAAAATTCAGAGAAAGGGAAAAATTAAAAGTTACTTAGAGCTGGCAAATATTTTAGTAATATATCCTCTTCACTATTAAAAAAAAAACTACTCTAAATAGTATCCATTTCCCACCAAAAAAAAGCATAGTGTAATTAAAAAAAAACATTTTTAACAATGCCAAACTGTAAACTGAGAAGATTCTTCATGAAAAACTTCATTATAAAATGTTATTGCTTGCACTATGCAAGTGAATTTTAATTATACTTTACAATTATACTTGAATTTACTTTATATAGGCATATGCATAAAATAACGTGTTGGGTCAGTCAGTAGTGCACTAGGTTTGTAATCTGCAGTTCTCAGGTTCAAGTCCCATTTGTTCCAGCCTTGAGATTTATCTGTGCTAGACCCCTCATCCTGTCCTCAGTCAGAAAGGAGATGCCAATGGGCTTGAAAGGATGCTGCTGTTTGAATGGCACGTTAAGCCATGGCCCCATGTGCAGAAGATCCATACCCTGTGCATGTTAAATAACATGCTGGATGGCCTTGATGGGAGGCTTCCATGTCTCCTGACCACTGTCCAGTGAGTCCCTTTCTCTGAACCTTTGGTGCCTGTGTGATCTGGACATTTAACCCATTGTGCACGAAAAATTTTATTCGAAGTAAAACAACCCAAAAAGTAAGAAATTTCTATTTTAACAGAGCATATTGTTATATGTGTTTCATACTTCTATTAGTCATATGTTTGCGATACCAATGCAAGACTGTTATGGTGTATTTAAATGCTTGTAGATTTTACTATTTAATTTTCTTGATCAGTTTTTTAAAATTTCTGTTTTTGAATCCTCTGTTTTCTGTATTTGCAAGTAATTTAAATATGTGTAAAGTACTTTAGTGGAAAGAAAAAGGGAAAAAAATAATATTGATAATATGTGTATAATTTTTTCCAGCATTTGTAGGCTTAGTATATCCATGCCTTGATCATAAACTAGGGGAGCAACATGTACAATCTCGAGAATGGTCGGGTGTCTTGCGGTGTATTGCTGTATTTGTAGGTATCAATGAAGCTTGCACTGTATCCTTTTGTGCCTGTTTTTAAAGTATTGGCTTGTCATTAAGAATTAGCAAAAAATTTCCAATTTTGTTTTTACAAGTAATTTACAGTAGCTGTTGATTAGAATAAAGTATTAATATAAAAATGGTTAAGTTCCTGTAGCACCATCTGTTGTTAAAAACCATAGAGTTCAAAGTTGAAAAATAAGTGATGAGGAAATAGTTCAGATGGGAACAGAAGTGAATTTGGAGGTCATGTCCCAGTCTAGTTAACTCTAAAATTTTCTTCTCATTTGGTACTTCTTTTAAGTTCTGCAGGACATTTACATATGAATTATTATACTGGAGTTTTATGTACTGGTTCCAGCAATGATGAACATTACTGCAGATAGATGCTAGTATCTTTTAATACCAACAAGTAATGCCCACGATAAAATTTACCCACAGACCAAAAGTTAATAGAACAATGATATTTTTTAGATGTTCTCTACTTCATAGCTTTTGATAGTCACATTGAAAATTATATACACTTCCCACCATTAAAATTGGCCCCATAAGGAATGCTTGCTTTTAGCTGAAAACAAATAGAATGAGATAGCAGTGTTGACAAGAAATGATTAAGTTTATGTATCAAATCAGTATTAAGAAATTTGGTGTACATCAATAAGAAGTATGGCATCCATGGACAGTGTTACAAGTGGCCAAATGTCATAGTAGCTTCCTTAGGCAAGGTACTTGCAGTCCAAGGAAGCACATTAACATCACATAAACACTTTGATATTAAGGTGGCATTGCCCTGATGAAAAAATGGTATTTTGGGTGAAAGGACAGAAGTACTGGTCACAGAATGGTTTCAGTATGTCTTGCTATCAATTTGTCTTCAACAACAACATGTGACTGGTGGCTTTCCTTTCCAAGATTCCAGGTGTTGGCATGTTATGATGCAGGCTGCATTACCTCTGTCCCCGTGTCTCCAGATACACATGCAACTGTTGCTGGATCCCAAATGGAAATTGATTTGTCACTAAATAAAACAAAATACTAGTTCTTGTCTCTGCACCATTGCAGACTTAGATGGAATGGTAATGGATGATGTGAATTCAGCCCTCTGATTCTCAGTTGTTTTCGAATCATGCTCTCTGAAACAGGCACTGATGGGGATGGCATTATGATGTTTAAATCTGGCTGCATGTGACAGATTTGTGGTCTGCCATTAGTCAGTATACCCATTGATCCTCCCATTTAGAGGTTCTGTCTTAGCCTTCCTTGGTGCAATATGATCTTAGCTTCCATTGGGCCATAAAACCCCAAGCAACCAACCAACTGGAGTCTTCCTATACCCATTGTTATCAACAGCATTCAATTTTTGGGCATCATGGCCCACATGAATGATGATTTGGTGTGATGGCTATCTAGCTTCTGATAACCTAATGACCTGATCCCTTTCAAATTCCATCAGCTGTACATAATGTTGCCTTACACTATGTAAAAGCATTGGACTCTTTGCAGGTCATTCACTGATCATTTTGTTTGCCCACTGATTTTTACCCCCATTTTTATATTCCCTTCAGAGTCCTGTCAAAGAAGTACCAGGTACATTATTGAATGTTCTGCTGTGCCAATTGGCTTGACATGCAAAATCGTTTGTGACCATATATATCATAACTCTGTGTAAATTGTCAAGTCATTCTGTCCATACTTTCTAGATGGGGCAATTTCAATGACAAGCAGTATGTAGCTCACATATATTCATAACTCTATTTTTAAGTCTGCTCATTCTCTCTACCCTAATAAATCTGTTTTTATTGCTTATTTTAACAGCACTTGAATGTTGTTTCCTGTCTTATGAACTATATCCTAACATAATGTGGTAATCACTTTACATTCAATGTAGGTAATTAAAACGAGGCTGTACATATAAATGTATAAATAGTATTTCCACAAAATTTTCCTACCACCACATATTATGATTGCTTCATATTTTTGCCTTTTTATCTTTATGTAAATAAGCAAATAAAATATTATGATTTTTCTTCCACCCATTCATGAGTTATGATCTCTGAAAGTGTTTGGAATGACTAAAAAACTAGTTCTTAATGGTTTTTGCCATTAGCCATATCTCATTATAAGAAGTAAGAAGACCATTCAAAAATAGTTGTAGAAGTAATACTTAATCATTTGCTATAAAATACATTGCTCTGAAGTAAAAAATAACCTGAGATGTTAGGGACCAATGTCTATCTCTATTAACATAAGTACACCCCCCACTTTCCATTTATTTACCCCATGAATCTCTCTAGAAGGATAGAATACCACATTTGGTACAGCAACTCTGTTTTTTTCTGTTTCAATATTTTCTGTGTAAAACTCCTCAATCAAAATTAAAAAGTGGGAATAAAACTCATTTTCAGACTACAGTTGAAATAAAAGGGTTAAAATAATAAAAATTTCATGCACAATATTGCTGTTTTAAAAAATGCATAATTTTAAAAGAATGCTTTATGTTTGAAGTTAACAATATGTACATATCACCATAATAATGGAATATATTCTGCAACGTTAAAGAGACGAATAATGTGTGAATCATAGGATTTTGATTTTAAATGAAGTCTGAAGTTAAATTTTGCTGATGTTGATGATTTTCAGCAGAAAAGGTCTATTAGTTGTCACAGGCGGTACTTGCTATAGTTAAAGTGGAAGTTCTGAATTCCTAACTATTGCTTCATTTTTCCAGTTATACATATTATGTATTCCAGACATATTTGGCTGGCACACTTGCATGCAATGTTCGTTTGTGGTAGCTACTACTGATGCCAAATTCAAATACCACCTCTCAATTTACACAATTTTGGTTTTACACGGTCAAAAAATGCATCAGTCTGATTTGCACAGTCGAGAAAATGCAACCATTTTCTTTTACGTGATTATAGACCCAGTTTTACACAGTTTGGATTGAGATTTTTTTCCTTTATTATGTAGATGCGATACATATTATGAAGTAGCAGTGGTATATTCGTCAAAGGAGATTATTAGACTGTCAGCTCAAAGTAAAAATCAACTAATTGGTTTTAATTGATATTATTTTCAAAAATAAATGAATAATAGTAAATTCCTATTTTAATAAAATCCTTATCTGTAACGAGTCGTATTTATATTCTTTCACTAAAATTATATTTTTGCCATTGCAATGTAATCTGTCTTGTGACATCTTAATGAAATGAAGCCTGTTTTGAATTGGCAGTGAGATTTGACTTTTCTAGACTGAATTTTTCTGAGTAGTAAAAACTTGCATCTAATTTTTAGCAACAAGTTTAACTTTGTAGGTTATTGTATGGCCTAAATACAGCTGATTCATAAGTACACTGTATCACAAAGTATATAAATACTAATTTTGCAAAATAAACCATTAAGTGTTTACACAAATGCTTAATTTCTCATATATATTCAGTTCATAAATATCATTTCAAATTTTGTTTTCAAATTCCATAGTGTACATCTACCTTAATGACGAGTATTTTTCACGATCAAAAGAAAATTTGTGAGAAATTAAGTTTATATGAATCAGGGCAAATAAAGTACAAACTAAGGTTACATTAATGCTAATTATTACTGCTAAACTGAAATTTGAAAAAAATATGAATAAATAAAACTTTTAGTGTACATTCATAACAAGGAATTTTTCAGAACCTATTTTCCCTTTTCCCCCATAAGTTGTTGGTTTTGATTTTCATGGTTTCGATTACACAATGATTTTTCTGGAACCTATCTACTGTGTAAATCAAGGGATTGGGTGTAGTTGCAACAGAGGCTGATTTTAAAGTGATTACCAGTCCACAAAATAAGTCTGCGAAGATTACAGTGATATGAATTGTAGTTATGACATAAGAGCAGAGTTTAAAGCAATATAATGTCCTCTGTTAACATTAACTTCTCTCTTATAACTGTGTATAAAATTTTTATTTAATTGATATTAGCACTGTGGTTTTCTAGTTCAAAAAAGGAATTCAAGATCTGGAACTTCACTGATTAATTTCTTGACCTACTTTATTGCAAAAAGTATTGTTTATATGTTTTAACTTGTTTTAGAGTTTTCTAAATTTGAGAAAAAGCAAAATTGCATTTTTATGTTTCAATTTTACTAAAGATGGTTTAAGCAGAAAAATTTTAAGTTTTTTAATTTAAACTTTCTAGTTTGGTTGTTTTACCTCTGAGTGACACTTTTTTTGCACACATTGGGCTAAAGGCCAGGTCACAAGGACCCTGAGGGCTCAGAAAAATTTGGGGGAAGGGGACCCACTCGACAACTGTAAATTGACAGATGGTAGCCTCCTGTCAAAGCCATCAAATATGTTTTTTAATTTGCACAGGGTATGGCTCTCCTGTACATCCCATCTGATGGATTGCAGCCTTTCCAGCCCATTGGTGTTTCTTACTGACAAACTTTCTAGTGTCCTCATGTCTGCAAACATTGATAAGTATGAAACCACAGACAATGGACAGACTTTCAAATTAAAAAAAATGAAATACCTAATTTAAAGTTTATATATGTGTACTCGGAAGCAATATATTTTAAAGGTAATAAATAAGAGCTACCTTTTTAAGTTATTATAAGAAGTATAATCAATAGGAATTTTTTTCTGACCGAGTAAAAGACTTTCAAATTAATGGACAGACTTTCAAATTAAAAAAAATGAAATACCTAATTTAAAGTTTATATATGTATACTCAGAAGCAATATATTTTAAAGGTAATAAATAAGAGCTACCTTTTTAATTTATTATAAGAAGTATAATCAATAGGAATTTTTTTCTGACCGAGTAAAAGACTATCAAATTACAATTCTTCAGGCTAATCAAAGTTTAATCTTGTTTTGACCTACTTTTAACCAAGTAAATAGTGTTTATGCCTTTTTTTTTGTTATGTAATCTCAAAATTTAAGTGTAGAATAAAATTTCAAAAACATTTTTATCCTGATTTTGCTAAAATTGGTTAAATCTAGAAAAATTCTCTGCTTAACCAAAACCAACTGGGACTTGAAACTTTAGCCCTTTAATGGCCAGGTAATTTCAGAAACCTGTAGAGGGAATTACAGACAGAGGAATAGCACTATTTGGATGAGCCCATTTCAAATGTTGGCCGTTTTGGGCCATTATGGGCATTAAAGGGTTAAACATTACTAGTCTCGTGGAGGTGGGGGCCCTTTCTCTGCACAACCCTGAGTTCTTGGGGTCTTTATATCCTGGTCATGTAGCCCATTGTGTGCAAAAAAGTCACTTGGAGGTAAAAACCCTATCTACTCTGTGATTTTCATGAATGGAAATGTGTGCTACTACCAGTTGCACATATTTGTGCAACTGGTGGTATCAGAAACTGCTGCAAACAGCTGTTTTCTAGAAGTTTTATTCTTTTTATTATGACAGCTCCCATAAACTTTTAACAAAAAAAAAAGTTAAACAGTTGGCTCTCAATTCAATCTTAAAATTGTGTGCATTATTTTGCTTAACCTTTTTTGCAGAAAATAGACTTCTCTAGCAACTTACAGCTGTCTTTATCATTAGCAGTTCTATCCATAGGATTGTGGTGGTATTTTGATAGAACAAGAATTGGTTTTGGAATGGGTGTAGGAATTGCAGTATTGGCCACATTTATTACTCAGATGCTTGTTTATCATGAAGTTTGCATGTGAGTATCAGTGTATTTTGATTATGTTTGTATGAATACTATTTTTTTTTATATCAGTAAGATTATGAGAAACAGTGTTTCAATAGGCCATTGGCTCTAGAGAAAGCACACAAAAAAATGGATCTGAGCCTATAGCAGCTCATCAATACCTAAAAATTAAATCAATACCTAAAATTAAAGTGATTCCTGATATATTAAGATAGTTAACCCTAAAAGTTCAGAGATTTAGCAATGAATTCTGTATTGGTGACAAATTAATTTTCTAGTGATTTCAACACAAATATGACAACTAAATCTAAGTAGGCTTCTTATTGTATTATTTTAGTAATAGTACTATGGCTGTTGAACAAAAAATTCTGTATTATTTCTAAAATATTCTGCTGAACAAAAGTCATGTTACATAAAAGAAAGGGCATTTAATACTGAATAGTTAAAATTTTTTAATTTTTTAGGTCATATACTGCTTACCGCTTGCCGTTTACTTTTATACATTTTAAACGTTTAATGTTTACTTTTATACAGTGAAATTGTGAAGTAAATTTTTTATTTAATTTTGCACTGTGTCCTTAAATTTTATAATATTCTGAATAGTTATAGGGTAAAATATTTAACCAAAATTGGAAGTGCATCAGTCCGAATAGCCTTTTTTTTTCTTGAATGATGCAGTTTTAAAAAAGTATTTTTCTTGGATTTCGATCTTATTCTGAAATAAAAAAATGAAAATATACCATGTCAGATTATTAAAAGAAAAATCATTTAAGACCTTTAATGTTTTTATCTAGAATTATCTAAACTTTTTCTTAAACTCAGTAGTGACAGAGAAGGAAAGTTAATACCCCCTTCACAAAATTGTGTACCACTGATTATGGCACCTTCTGCTGTAGCATGAAAGGGGAGGGAAGAGTTCCAAAAATCTAACCATATGTATTATGCATTATTTACATGACTAATAATTTTAGTAAAAGTTTAAGAAAGGATTTAAATAATATTATAAATATTGTGAACTATTTATGTTAAAATAATGAAATAATTAAACAGCCAAATTAATGTTTTTAAAAAATTTACCAAAATTAAAAATAAATGCAGCAAAATATTTGGGAGAATAATTAAACTATGAGGGGTGACCATTTAATTCGTGGACTGATGCCATAAGTACTCGTATGTAGCACTTTTCCCAAAGTAACATTAGATGGCGCTGTGTGTGACCACTGCGAAGGAGGCTCCATGTGCCAAGGTCATTTGGCATCGACTGCTGTTCTGTTAAGACTGTGATTTGAGTTGTGTGTCTTAGACATTCGTTCAGAATGTTTGAAAATGTCGTGAATCTGTGCTCAATGTATTCCACACAGTTTGACTCCAGAACAAAAAGAAAAAAGGGTACAGCTCTGCAAGGGGATGCTTAATCATTTTGAAAGCCAGGGTTCAACCTTCATGGGTCGAATTGTGACTTGTGATGAAACTTGGATCTTTCACTACGATCCCAAAACAAAACAGTCGAGTCAATGGAAGCGTCCTGACTCACCGAGACCCAAGAAAATGCGGGTTTCTCATTCAGCTGGGAAACAAATGGCTCTTGTGTTTTTTTTACATCAAAGGTGTTCTCGTTACTCACTTTGTGCCTTTTGGAACAACCATGAAATAGGAAGCCTACTTGAAGGTTCTCAGAACCAAACTTCGGCATGCCATTCATGAAAAATGCCTGGAACTTTCTGGTGTGACTTGGTTTCTCCATCACGTCAAATGCCAGGCTCCATACAGTTAATATTGTGCAGCCAGTGATCACTGCCATAGGCACTGAGGTTCTGCCACATCCTCCATACTCCCCGGACTTAGCACCCTGCGATTTTTTTCCTCTTTCCACAACTGAAGAAAGCTTTGAAAGGGAAACACTTCACATGCTTTCAAAAATTGCTTCAAAGACTCTTTTAATGCATGGGTATAACGATGGCAAAAATGTGTGAAGTTCAAGGGAGAGTATTTTGAGAAAGACAAATGCCAGGAAAATTCAGAGGATGATGTTTAATGCAACTTTTTGCTTCTGTCTACGAATTAAATGATCACCCCTCATATCTTGAATGATCTGTGCCAACTGAATAATATTCTTTAAGGAAATTTTGCTCCCTAAAGCTTTGTATTGTTCAATACATTAAGTGTCTCTTATTGCAAAACTTGTAATAGCAATAAAAAAAAATCCTCTCAAGGAGCTGCTTGCCACATTGGTCTGACAAGAGCCTGTCAGTTTATATGCCATAGAAAAGGATCTGTGAAGGTGAGACATCAGCAGAAAGACATCACAAACATCCATGCCTTATCTGGGGCTTGAACTTGGATCCCTCTGATCAGTAGCCAAGCACACTAACCACTCGGCCATGCAACTAACATAAACTTCTTCAAAGTTGACAAATGTAAATATGATGTAATAATATTATAAGGATGTAGTAAATAACACTGAGATTTTGACTTCAAATATAATTATTTTAATGCTAACATTCTGTGGTCTATAAATTATATCTAGGCTTAACTGTAAGGAGAATTGTGTGCTATTCCTCCGTTATAATATACAGAACCATCTAAGCATAGAACCTAATGTCCAACTCTATCTTCTTGTGGAGCAGGCAATTAGTTCTTACAGGGTGATTGTCTCTAATCTGAAACAGAAAGAGAGGGTTTCCAGATCAGTTTGGCCTATGGATTTGGACTCCTGTGGCAACTTTTTTCTTTCATCCCTGTTGAGGAGTGGCCAATTTCACAGTGTCTCTGTGCTGACCACCTGAATGAATGTGACTACTCCTTTGCTATAATTTGGATTTTGGACTGTATGCACCAGTGGGCTTCTGCTGAAGGAGAATCTACCACTGTATTTTTCTGCTTTTTTGTGGGTTGCCAGCCCCAACTGAACAGGTACACAGGATACTTTATATTTGGGTTCCCAGCCCCAACCGAACAGGTACACAGGATACTTTATATTTGGGTTGCCAGACCCAACTGAACAGGTACACAGGATACTTTATATTAGGGGTTCTCAATGTGGGGTATGCATTAAATTTTTTGGGGTACACCATGAGAGCTGAAAAGTCGCTAGATATATGTTATATATAAATGTTTTATTTTATTCCCGTTGTTATACTATAACTATAGTTTTATCTCTCTATACAAGGGGTATGCTAGTTACATACACATTTCCAGGGGGTACATGAAGCATAAAAGGTTGAGAACCACTGCTTTATATCATCTGACAGATAATCCTGATCAGAAGCCATTGCAGGTATCTGAACAATCTGCTAATTTTGAAACTAGTTCTTGCATCATCAATCTAATATGGAGTGTAAGTGTCTCAGATGATGGCTTTGTGGTGTCTGAGGCACATTATCTCTTTGACTCTTCATTAATTCTTATCCAAAGAGCCTAAGAGAAATAATTATGTCATGATCAATGATTTAATTATTAAGGCTAGTTAGCAGACTCATTGAAAATTGGCTTTACTTTTAGTATTGATTTAGTTGTTCCAGAGAAGAAATGAAATCACGTGTTTAAGATGTTAAGTATTTTCATTTGTGAAGATTTATTGTAGCTTCCATCTGTGACCAAAAACTTACTTCTCTGGCATTACCAATTACTTTGAATTGCTAGCTCCAAACCTTTGAAACCATTCTAGTATGCTTTTCTCTTGCTACAACTAAGTTTTTAGCCAGTGTGTTCTATGTATAATTGTCTTGCATATATTCCACCCCCCCTTATTTTTCACAATTCATCATCATCCTCAAGCAGCCATGGGCTACGGAGGTCCAACCAGACCGTGCAATTTAGTTCTCCAAGCAAGTCTATCCTGAGCTACATCTGCTGCATCCAGCCACTGCACACCAATTCTGACAAGGTCCTGTTTGACATTGTCTGCTCACCGCATCCTAGGTCTCCCCTTCCTTTTGAGGCCTCTAGGCACACTCTTCATAACCCTATTCGCCAATCTATAATTATCCATACAGGCAACATGGCCAAACCAGCGGAGTCTCTCTCTGCACAATATGCTGGTTAAAGGAGGTTGCAGACTTATTTGCCTAACCTCATCATTAGTTACAAAGTTAAACCACCTAATTAATAGATTCTGAAAAAAAATTCATCGCCGCCACGACAGGAATCAAACCCGCATCTCTCCAGATTCATGCTAGAGTGCGCTAACCATTGCACCACGCGTCAGACAATGAATATTTTCAGAACATGACCTTTTAAATCTTCTTGAGACGTGACTGAGACAGCGCCATCTATACTCAAGGAGATGCAACATTTTCAGTCGTTGCATTTGATTATCAGATGTTAATGAGAAGGTCGCTAATGCTACTGCGTTAAATATATAATTAAAATCAATCCAAAGTGAATGCATAGTATTCCCTGTTAAGAAACATTAATTAATAGATTCTGAAAAAAATTCATCGCCGCCACGATGGGAATCGAACCCGCATCTCTCCAGATTCATGCCAGAGCGCGCTAACCATTGCACCACGCGTCGGACAACGAATATTTTCAGAATATGACCTTTTAAATCTTCTTCTTGAGACGTGACTGAGACAGCGCCATCTATACTCAAGGAGATGCAACATTTTCAGTCGTTGCATTTGATTATCAGATGTTAATGAGAAGGTCGCTAATGCTATCGTGTTAAATATATAATTAAAATCAATCCAAAGTAAATGCACAGTATTCCCTGTTAAGTTCGTTGTTCGTTGTCCGACGCGTGGTGCAATGGTTAGCGCGCTCTGGCATGAATCTGGAGAGATGCGGGTTTGATTCCCGTCGTGGCGGCGATGAATTTTTTTTCAGAATCTATTTATTAATGTTTCTTAACAGGGAATACTGTGCATTCACTTTGGATTGATTTTAATTATATATTTAACGTGGTAGCGTTAGCGACCTTCTCATTAACATCTGATAATCAAATGCAACGACTGAAAACGTTGCATCTCCTTGAGTATAGATGGCGCTATCTCAATCACGTCTCAAGAAGAAGATTTAAAAGGTCATATTCTGAAAATATTCGTTGTCCGACGTGGGTGCAATGGTTAGCACACTCTGGCATGAATCTGGAGAGATGCGGGTTCGATTCCCATCGTGGCGGTGATGAATTTTTTTCAGAATCTATTAATTAATGTTTCTTAACAGGGAATACTGTGCATTCACTTTGGATTGATTTTAATTATATATTTAACGCGGTAGCATTAGCGACCTTCTCATTAACATCTGATAATCAAATGCAACGACTGAAAACGTTGCATCTCCTTGAGTATAGATGGCGCTATCTCAATCACGTCTCAAGAAGAAGATTTAAAAGGTCATATTCTGAAAATACTCGTTGTCCGACGCGTGGTGCAATGGTTAGCGCACTCTGGCATGAATCTGGAGAGATGTGGATTCGATTCCCGTCATGGCGGCGCTGAATTTTTTTCAGAATCTATTAATTAATGTTTCTTAACAGGGAATACTGTGCATTCACTTTGGATTGATTTTAAACCACCTAATACCTAAGATACTACTTAAGCATCTAGAATCAAAAGCATCTAGTTTCCTGTTATCTTGTTTACACAGCGTCCAAGTTTCACTACCATAACTAACCCTAGAAAGAACCAAACTATTATACAGTCTAATTTTAGTCTTTAGGTGTATACGCCTATTTCTCCACACTCTCCATAGATTCTTAAAAGTCCCAGCAGCAATCCCTATTCGTCTGTTAATCTCATGCTGCATATTACCTGTATTTGTTACATAGCTCTCAAGGTAATTAAACTGTGACACCTGCTCAAGACTGCAACCATTCAGAAGAACTGAATCAAAACCTGCCAGACCAATTTTCATCACTTTAGTTTTCTCTCTGTTTATAACCAAACCTCTACTCTACTACCAGTCTCATCAACAGCTTGAATGAAAGAGTTCATCTCATCAACATCATTTGCCAAAAGGGCTAAATCATCAACATAATCTAAATCAGAAATTTTAGTATCTCCATTCAATTTAAGGCCAAAATCTTTCCCTTGAAGTAAATTTCGCATAACCTAATCAATAACCAAACTAAAGAGAAAAGGAGACAAAATGCACCCTTGTCGAACACCAGAAGTAATGCCAAACCAATTGCTACAAGCCTTATCAACTCTCACACATGACTCAGTGTTATTATAGAGAGCTTTCATTATGTTAACTAACTTGTCTGGTATACCATATGATTTCACAATCAACCACAAATTATGACGATCAAGAGAGTCGAAAGCCTTTTTGAAATCAACAAAGCTAGCAACCAGAGGTTTCTGAAACTCTAAACATTTCTCAAGAATCTGCCTAAGTGAAAATATCTGATCCACACATAACTTCAGACTGTGTTATAGGGCCAACATTAAAGCCACCAATGCATCTATCATCGTTGCAAACAATGGAAGTAGAAGTAACTACATTGTTTAGAACATCACTGAAATGCTTAGACCACCTAGCCAGAATCCTCCCCTTCTATAACCTTACCTTGTTTATCCTTCAATCCTTGTATGCCTGTTCGTTTTCTACCACATAAAACATTAATTATCTGATACAGCTCTCTGCTGTTGTGCTGCCTAACTGCTTCCTCAGCTTTGTTTGTCTTTGGCTTGATGCCAAGCCATCAAGCCAAAGATTCTTATAAGTAGCTAACAGATCCTTTACACGTTTATTAAGCTCTCTGTAATCCTTTGTATTAGGACTAGTAGGGTACTGATTAAGGACATTCCTGCAGTTCCTTCTTTCTGAAATAAGCTCAAGTGTCTTATCACTTAAATAATTCTGCCTCCTCTGCTCCTTTTTTCCCTAAAAGAATACTGTTAGTTTCCAAAAAAGCCTGTTTAAAACGGCCCCATTCTTCCTCAACTTCAGTAGTAAGCAAACCATGACTGTCATAATGACTAAGTAACCTATCATGGTAAGCTTTAGCTATAACTGGGTCTTTCAGAGCTTCAGTATTAAAGGTAAATTTTTTAACTTTAGCACAACACTTTTTAAGTTTAAGTTGCAAGACACTTTTAACAAGGTAATGGTCAGATCCAATTTCAGCTCCCCTATGTGCCCTGGTATTCCTAACAGAACTAGCCCATTTGCTGTTAATTAATATGTAATCAATCATATTCTTATGCAGCCCATCAGGTGAAACCCATGTGTAGTTATGTATGTCGTGGTGTTTGTAATAAGTGTTAGTTATTCTGAATCCATTGAGTTTACTTACCTGTAGGAGACGTTGTCCATTGCCATTACAGCTACCAATACCAAAAGGGCCTATACCCCTCCCCAAAGGTTAGAGTCAGTACCAACTTTGGCATTGAAGTCACCTAAAACAAGGGTAATATCTCCTTTCTTGACAGATCACAATTCATGCATCATAGAATATAATACATGGAAAATATATACAGAATTTTTTTCAGTAAGAGAGAGTTTTGTCCAAATAGCTGAAGTAAAACTTATGCACGCTTATGCTGTTTTATTGGGTAATATATTTTCCCCTAAATTCCAAGTATCATAATCTCTGATATCCAAATCTGTTGAGTAATTGCAAACTGGTTTGAACTGGATATTTTTTTAAAGGTCCAGTTTATTGGTTTGCTGTAATGAAGTTCATTTCAATTTTTTTGTTGGTGTTCAGGTGAAATTCAGGTCCATAATTATAGCATTAAATTTATTATTTAGTTGTAGATATGAAAAATATAGTTAGTCATTTGCATTACTGTTTAAAAATATAAGTAAATGAATCTTTTGCACAAATATTTTTAACTTTTTTACAGGTATACTGAGAGAGAATTCCTCTATGTCAGGTCATGGTTACCATGTGTTGTTTTTTCTGGAGGTATTACAGTTGGCAACATTGGAAAGCAGCTAGCAGTGGTATGCTAAATTAAAATTCTTTGGTATAAAGCAAATAGATTGCATATTAAATGTACATTAAACAGAAATCAGAAATTTTAGTTATATTGGAAGAAAATAAAGTACTGAAATAATTTTCTCAAAAACAAAAATCAACTTTGAAATTTCACTCTGTCCATCAGAAATCAACACTGTCCATCAGATGGGACATTAAGCTGTGGCCCCCTGTGTGCGGGAGATCCATACTCTGTGCACATTAAAGAACGTGCTGAATGGCCTTGACAGGAGGCTACCATCTGTCTCCCAACAACTGTTCCAGTGGGTCCCCTCCCCTAACCATTCCTGAGCCATCAGGGTCCTTGGGACCTGGCCATTTAGTCCATTGTGTGCAAAAAAATGCTCTGAAGTAAAACAACCCAAAAACAAAAATGTTACTGCAAGATAATATTATTTTTTTTTATTTAGACTAAAAACAATTGTTCTGTCATGATGCAGGCTTGATATATATTATTTATCATATTAAAGTTAAAACTTAGTTTAACTTATCCAAAGAAAATTAAAATTCTCTACATACACAGCAAATATGATAAATTGTGATGAAAACAGTATATGTGTAAGACTTTTATGGAAATTTTCAAAGATTTCATCTGTGCCTAAGTAAAAAGATATTGAGATATTTTTTTTTACTATAAAGTTCTAGAATTTTGAAGATTTTCCTGTTAATGATTTCTTTTCCTTTATCTATGTACAAATATTGTGTCATATTTAGTGACCATAAATCGCCATTTTAATTTTTTCCATAAAGTATTTTTGTGAATCTGGTCTTTTTTTCTGATTTTCTTATTATATTCGAACACAGTACAGAGAAGAATCCTAGAAGCTACTTCTAGCTTTTACAGGACATGCCCTACTGAGACCAAAGACACTGCTAATCACTGCCTCTGTTAGAACTAACACAAAATTAGCCCTTCTGGAACAATAGTATAGTATACTTTTTTTAAGTATGGAGTTCCAGTGAATCAGAGTTTGCATCTACTGAGTATTTTAATTTATTTAAATGGTTTATTAAGTAGGCAAAGGTGATATAACTCCCTTTACATAAGGAAATGTTTTAATGCTATGATATCAGAATGAAGTTGCTTTTGCAATAAAATGATAACTAATTCGAATAATAAATATAATATGTAATTGTCCAATTAAAATGCAACTTGTAGAGTGGAACACTGGTCATATAGTTGCATGATAAATAGGTAACTTTTTATAAGGCATCAGTATGTTGCATTACATATTCTAAGTTAGTTTTACCATGCAAAGTAACCATTTTCCTTTACATAATATAATGTCTTATTATTTGCAGAATGACTTTGCTGATAGTGAGAACAAGACCCACCAAGAATGAATTTATTGAAAATCTGAATTTGATGAAACTGAAAAAAAAAAGCAAATGGAAAGTACCATTTTATGTTATGGCACAGTTCAAAGAACAGTGCTCTAAAACTATTGTTCTATAAAGTTTATTTAAATTCAGATGGTATAGTCACCTAAGAAGGTAGAAGCACTAATTTTTATGATAAAATATGCTTTCTAGGAATAGTACAAAATTCTCAGAGAATTATGTTCAGGAGATATACCTATGTGCAGGATTCCACTTGTTATGTCAGCTTGGTCACCAGGTATAAAGCCCAGTTCTATGTAGTACTTTGTAGAAATATAAAGGGAATGATAAGAAGAATTTTGCTCATCATTGCACACTTTTTGCAGTCCTTTTTTTTGTATGATTAGTAGTGAGCAGAAATTGTCCACTCAGTGAAATGCAGGGTTGCAAAAGTGTAAATAACTGCCCATCACTGAAAACAGCTGACTGTGCATACCCTACTCAAAATTATGTAACATTTATTTGATAAATGTTTAAAACGGTTGCCTTGTACATAACATTATATACATACTTTCTCATGATGCAGTCGTGCAAAGTGTCTGTTAAACCATATAAATATTTATAAACGTTATTTATAAATTACATTAAAGTTGGGTGAAAGCAAAATCAAAGTTTTGAAAATTTGATGAGCTCTTAGTGAGGGGCAAGTAAGTATCATATAACCAGGTAGCATTTTTGAGCAGTTCCAAATTTATGCTTGAATGTACTTAATAGTGTGCTGTAAAATGCTTTTACTGTAAAATAGCAAAAAGGAATGTATATATGTAAAACAATTAAATCCGATATGCTAGATTATAGGGATTACTCTCTTTAATTCTAAAGCCATATAGGTAAATGTAAATAAATTATAAATTTAATTCATCCACACACTTATTAAATTTCTGATTCTATGTTGACATTTCTACATAAGATTTCAACATTAGGAAAAAATTCTCTTTATAGTGATATCACTTAAATGTAAGAAATATGTTGTAATAGACTCTTAAATACTTATTTAATGAGGTGCTTTCATGTGTTCAGAATGTAACCATTGAATCATAATCTGTATTTTTTAACCAAGGGTGTGGTATGTGTGTATACCACTGTATATGTATACACACATTTCTGATAAAGCAATCATAATGAAACAACTTCACTGAATGGTAGTTGAGGGCATTAAAAATTTTCGTTGGTACCATATTGTATTACCTATTTCAGTGCTTTCAGCAGGTGAGCATGACATACAGCCTACTTGATAGAAATATGCAATAGTTTTTTAGATAATGGGAAATAGATGTAGTATATAAAATATATATAATATTTATTATTAGTAATGCAATTATTTTCATTTCTTTAACAAAAATGGCAGTAAAATAAAACATGCTATATCATTCACTATTAAAGTATCACAGGATAGCAGTTCTACATTTAACTTCAGTTAAGGAATCACAACTGTTGTACCTATTTATGCGTTATCCAAAATTTGTTGTATCCTTTCAATGTCACATTTGGTACTGATAGTTGAAGGTGGAGGAGGCACTTTCATATTGAAATGGTTTTAAAAGTACAGCAAATGCATTTTTTTTTTTGTATTACACTGACAGACTTCTGTCATGTTTGAGTCAAATGGGATGTGTGAATTTAATTCGCTAGTTTAAATTATTTTCGGTCCATGCAGATTTTTGGGATCAAAATTTTATTGTTTGTTTTGTATTTCATTACTCCTAAAAATTCTCTAGCATAGACATGATGCTGTGACATTTTCAGTTTATTTGAGCCAAACTTGGTCATCCTGTTCTGTGAATAAGTCGTTTCAGCAGCTAGGCCAGTTGTGTTTTACCTCAATTTTCATTTGCATTATTTCGCTTAAGGTTCATTCGTTGGGGTATTTCTAGTTACTTGTACAGCTGCCTCTCTTTGTGTGTGTGTGAAGTTTATTTGATGATTAATTTGTTTTGAACAATGATATTAGATTGGAATGTACTACTTAAAGCATTTAAACAAAATCCAAACCTTGGAGTCCCAAATTCACTGAAGTCTAAAGGTCCTATAATTGAAAAGATTCCTAGCTCTAGCAGTTCAGTAGCTCATGTAATCAGAAAAAAGCTATTTTAATTCAACACTGTTCTGGAAAATGCACCAGATGATAACTGGAGTTTGGTGCTAGTTCAAACTGCCAAGGAAAAATGTAAATGCACAATTAGCCAAAGAGTTGGAGGGGAAAAATGCTAAGAACTGTTTGGACTTGTATCAACGCTAGACTTGTTATTAATACCTAATTGGTTAATAAATATCAATAGATTGCATTAGATAACTATGTAGGAACTGCGTAGTAGTTTCTACGTAGAATTTTTAATGTATTGTTTATAGAGAAATTTTGTTAGATATCTGGGAAATTAATGATTGCCAACTTTAACAAAGGACTCTTTTTGAAAAATCCATCCATAGTAAATACACAGATTATCTGTAGATATAGACCAACAATTATTCATCTGAAAAAAAATTTGTTGAAGTCTACAGGTAATCTGTGTATTTACTGTGGATGGATTTTTCATAATGTTTAAGTGTGAATGACCTAATTAACATCTAAATTATTAGCAACAATTGGAAATAAGTTCCTCGCTTGAAGTATAGATGACGCAAAGTCCGCCACACCACACTGAAAGGTTTATAGGTCTTATCCTGGAATTATTGTCTGATGCGTAGTTTAATTGGTAAGCACTCTGGTATGTATCTAGAGAATTGCAGGTTTGATTCCCACCTCGTAAACGATAATTTTTTTCAAATGAATAATTGTTGAAGTACTATATTTTGTCTTCATTTTTGGCAGCTTCTGTTTTAGTCGCATAGTACAAGGAATTGCTTATTTTCAGATTTCGGAATGGATATTTTTGAAACAACTGTATACAGAGTAAAAAATATAGCAGGTGCATTTCAACTGAAAAAAAAAATTGAAAAGGTGTGAAGACTATAGTACATAAAGTAATTTTAAAATATTTTCTTTGTGTAAATGGGAAAATATAAGGAGGAAATGTTTACATTTTCTCTTAAATTTTAACTCTACTAGGGCAGTGTATGTACAGCAAATTTTATTTTTCAAAGTGCTGCATTATTTATTATTGAAGTCCTATGAACTTTCATCAATCGCTAGACTTGTTATTAATGCCTGATTGGTTAATAAAATCGGTGGTTGTGGTAAATAACGAGTAACAGAAAATAATCATACAACGAGATGCCAGTTCATTAGGTACGTCTATCTAGTAGTGTATTGCACTATTTTTGGCCTTCAGAACAGCTCGAATTCGTTGGGGCATGAAAATTACGAGATGCTGGATGCGTTGAGCAGGAATGTTGTACCATGCGGAAATGACGGTTGTGCAGTTTATGTAAATTGGACAGCGGCACAGTCTAGCTGCGAATAGCTCTTACTACCTCATCCCAAAGATGCTCAATAGGGTTTAGATCTGGGGACTGTTCAGGCCAACGAAGCAAGGAAAATTTGGCATGTTCCTGAAACCAGTGATGATACATGCCTTGTGAGCAGATGATTTATCATGCTGAATGTGTCCATCCGAGTGAAGATTACTAGCCATGAAAAGATTAACTTGGTCAGCAGTGATGTTCAAATATGCTGTGGCGTTCAGATGTCCTTCAACTGATATCAAGGCGGTGTGATGTAAGGAAAACATTCCACACACTGCCACCACTGGCCTTTACTTAAAAGTACAGGCCAGTGCACCATTCTTGGTAAACCCTTGAAACTGTTCTGCCTGAAAAGCCCAGGAATATGGCCATTTGGTCGGTACTAGAACCGACACACCTAGCACCAATATACCACATTAAAGTAGATAGTTTTTCCCAATCTGGCTTTCAATCCAATTCTAATTCTTGAAGAGCTGGTCTGCTTGGTTTATACCACACCCTTGGTTATGTGAATAATTACATGTTGGAATGAATCATTTATGTCATGATGGGTGGTGTACCTAATAAACTGGCAACTCAATGTATATGGCTGTAGACTTCGAAGAAGAATAAAAATCGTCATACGTTTACTAAATAGTACCTAAAGAATTAAATGGTATATCATTTTCTTCTAAAGCAATGTAAAATATTTTTTATCAGGTAGAAAATGTAAGAAAAATTTGTAGGAACTAAAATTTTAAGTAAGGATTCTGATTCTTCAGATTTGTTTTTTAATTTTGGAAAAGTCAATTTATGCAATATTGAAAGGTGCAGTTAATTTTTAAATATTTATAATATGTTTCATGTACGTTTTAAAAGTTTGCGAAGTATTACTGTTGAAGTTTCTTACATTTGGGCACCTTTTGTGCACATCAACCTTTTTCCTTTCCAGGCTGTATTTTTTTTTTCATTCAGGGTCACTTAACTAATAATTAGTTCACTGTTCTTATCCTGAAAAGAATTTTTGATTTAGCAGTATAATAATTGGCAATAGTTATCCTCGGGCAATAACGTTATAATGCTGTGATCTTGTAGCATTGATTTGTGTAACAAATGGTTTCATTTTCATTACAATGTCTTATTCATACAGGAGGAATTCAAGCAATCTCTAATCAGTATTATATTCTAAGAAATACATTATTTATTGATGCTGTTCAGTACTATCCTTGAATATGATTTGCGAAATAAGTGGCATGTAACTTGAAAAAAATTTATAGAATCAAATTATATAAATGAAACATGCGGCTGTTCATTCATGAGAGAATGTAAATAACACTCATTTTTATCTTTTGCAAGTTGTATAATTGTTCTATCAACTTTTTGACACTTCTTTTCTTTTATCAAGTCTCTCTCCTGTGAGGATATTTAAAACATTTATTTATGTCATTCATTTCTTGTAATTGAAAGAAAATTAAAGTTTTAAATTCATATATTGTTCTTATTGTGTTATATACTAATGCAAAATATATACTATAATTTACCTAGGTATTTAACATTAGCTCTTTTATTTAACATTAGCTCTTTTTTAAAAAAGATTTTTTATTCATCATCATCCTCAAGCAGCCATGGGCTCTAGAGGTCCAACCAGACGGAAAATTCGTTCTCCAAGCATATCTGTTCTGAGCTGCATCTGGCCACCACACCAATTCTAACAAGGTCTTGTTTGACGTGTGCCCACCGCATCCTAGGTCTCCCCCCCTTTCTGAGGCTTTTAGGCACACTCTTCATAACCCTATTCGCCAATCTATAATTATTCATACGGGCAACATGGCAAACCAACGGAGTCTCTGTACATATGCTGCTTAAAAAGGAGGTTGCCAACTCCTTTGCCTAACCTCATTATTAAAAGTTGAACCACCTAATGCCCCAGATGCTGTGTAAGCATCTAGTTTCCTGTTTACAAAGCGTCCTGAGTTTCGCTACCATAACTAACCCTAGAGATAACCAAACTGTTATACAGATATTAGTCTTTAGTGCAACCATGCCTGACATCGCAGCCTGCCTGACCAATTTTCATCACTTTAGTTTTCTCTCCGGTAGTAGAATAGGTTTTATTATAAAGTCTCATCAACAGAATGAAAGAGTTCATCTCAATATCATTTGCCAAAAGGGCTAAATCATCAGCATAAACTAAATCAGAAATTTTCGTATCTCCAGACCATTTAAGGTCAAAAATTTCCCTTGCAGTGAATTTCGCATAACATAAAAGACAAAATGCACCCTTGTCGAACACCAGAAGCAATGCTAAACCAATTGCTACAAGCCTTGCCAACTCACACACGACTCAACATTATGAAAGCTCTCTATAATAATATTAAGCAACTAGTCTGGTATGCAATACGATCTCCCGCAGTCAACCACAAATTGTGACTATCAGCTAGCTTTTTGAAATCAAAGCTAGTAACCAAAGGTTTAAACATTTCTCAAGCATCTGCCTGACTGAAAATATCTGATTTACACATCCTTTACCGGCTGCCGATGGTGGCTCAGTCGGTAGCGTGCTAGGCTCGTAATCTGTAGTTCCCAATTGGGTCAGCGTTCAGATAAAACGCCCTGCCTACGATTAGTAAGGGACAGCGATGGGCTTGAAAAAACCACCGTCCATCGGATGGGATGTTAAGCCATGGCACCATGTACAGGAAAGCCATACCTTGTGCATGTTAGAGAACACACTGGATGGCTTTGAGTACCATCTGTCTCCTAACAGCTATTCCAGTGGGTCCCCTCCCCAAACTTCTGAGCCTTCGGTGTCCTTGTGACTTGGCGATTTAGCTCACTGTGTGCAAAAAAGTGCTGCTCAGAGGTAAAACAACCCAACATCCCCTACCACTTCTGAATCCACATTACTCTTCGCGAAATTGCCTGTCAACCAGATTCTTAATTCTATTAAGCACACTCGTTCAAAGAACTTGACCTGGAACTTATACACTGATACCTTTATAGTTATCAAAGAACTGTGATTACCTTTTTTAAAAATAGGGATATAGCCTTTTAAAAAGCAGTCAGTTTTGTACTAATAAGATATAATTCGCATTTTCTTCCAATAATTTGAATGTCTCGTATTCCTTCAAAAGTGTGTAAAACTACGAAACATTGAAAAATGAACATTTCATATTCTCCACAGGAGATGACCATTTAAGTGTATCAGTTCGTATAAATACATTTGTTACATAGCCATTTGCACCTGAGATCCACAAATTTCGCTGACATTCTGGACTTGCCTTGTCCTGTCTGTCTGGTGTTTTATAAATATATACTGCTCACAAAAAATAGGGGATATTTCATCGCTTCATATTCATTTTGAAATATCCCGTCATTTTAGAAAGGCTATGAGCTTTTATTGCCGTCCCGTGGCCGAGTGGTTAGCACGCTTGGCTACTGATCTAAGGGACCTGGGTTCGAGCCCCGGAATTAGGCATGGATGTGTGTGTCGTTTTTCTGCTGAGGTCCTGCCATCCTCTCGGATCTCCTACTGTGGCATATAAACTGACAGGCTCCTGTCAGACCTCTGGCAAGCAGCTGCTTGAGGGGGTATTTATTTATTTTATTATGCGCTTTTAGGATATGATTACATTATCCCCTCCATTCATATTGTAGAAGCCCTATATGAAAGATTTTATACAACTAGATTTAAAAGAAGGATTAACCCTTACCAGACCTGAAAATTTCAATTTGTATCCTATGTCGGGGATATTTTTCAATTGTGTTCAGTCAAAAAAAGTAAACTTTGTAAAGCAAATCGGAGTTTAATCATGGATTTTCTGAAAGTAAAATATTTAACAAAAAGATGACTTGTTTTAATATGGTAAACTTTCTGTTGATATGCATTATAATTATTTATAGGAATTTTCTTTATTTAAGAAAAATTGTCTTTTTCAAATTTTATTCCACAGTATCATACTTTGACAAAAGTCCAGGCTTTTCGCCAACTGTGACTAAATAAACAAGTTAATTTTAGAATTCTTTTCAAAAATAAATGAACAGAAAGAGGTTATGTTTTACACCTAAGAAAAAAAACTAATTGGGGATAATAAATTGACAAAAAATTTAAAAGAAATAAAATTTATTAAAAAAAATGCAAAGATTTATAAGAATTGACTGTGATTTTTCATGTTAAATTCCATCAAATAATGTGAAAAATATAATTCTGCTGTATTGTTTGATCAGATCAATTGCCCCCTATTTCAACAAAACACTGCCCTCGCCTTCTCGTGGTGCAGACCGTTAGTAACTTTCAAAAGAGATACTCTCTTGTGGAAGTGAACGGAAGGGGAGGGCTGCCAGATTAGTGTGGCCTACTGATCTGGACAACTATGGCTACTTTTCTTTTTTTTCTACCCTGCTGAGGAGTGGTCAACCACACAGGGTCCTGGTGCTGACCATATAAACCTACTGGACTGGACAGATATATGGCTCTGAGCTTGATTATGGATCCTGATTTTGCTGCACTGGTGGGCTTCTGTGGAGGGAAAATCTTCCGCTGTGTTTTCTGTTTGTTTGTGGGTTGACAGCCCCAAGTGAATAGATTCACAGGATATGTTTATCAGCTGGTGGATAATCCTTAGCAGAAGTCATGGCAGGCACCTGAACTCTTTGCTTCTATTGGCATCGTCAAATTCTACATTGGAGAAAGTCTTCCACTGTAGATGGCTTCAGCCTTTAGTAGTGGGGGAACGGGTCTTTGCCCCATGTCTGCGATTAGGGGGCTGTTTGATATTGTCGGTATTCCCTCTCTCAATAAACATAGTTTCTTTAAACATCCCACTAACCATTTTCTCTCCATAGGTAGTTGGAATGTGAGGACTCTGCACAGAGCTTTTTCTCTTGATGTCCTCACACAAGAATTCCACCGTTATAATTTAGATATTCTCGGCTTGCAAGAGACCAGATGGACAGATAAAGGTCAGGTTCTTAAAAATAATCTTAAATTTCTCTTTTCAGGGAGGGACGACAATAAGCATCACCAAGGCGTGGGTCTGCTTCTCAGCAGACACGCTAGCGATGCTCTTCTAGGATATGAGTGCATTAATGAAAGGTTTCTTACAGCAAAATTTCAGACAAGCGTTAAAGACTTGAATGTTATCTGCTGTTATGCCCCCACTGAGGAGCCGATGAGGATGAGAAGGATAGGTTTTATGAACAACTTCAGGATATTTTGAATTCTGTCAAGAAAGGAGATATTGCCCTTGTTCTTGGTGACTTCAATGCCAAAGTTGGTACTGACTCTGACCTTTGGGGAGGAGTAATAGGCCCTTTTGGTATTGGTAGCTGCAATGGCAATGGGCAACGTCTCCTACAGGTAAGTAAACTCAATGGATTCAGAATAACTAACACTTATTACAAACACCGCGACATACATAAGTACACATGGGTTTCACCTGATGGGCTGCATAAGAATATGATTGATTACATATTAATTAACAGCAAATGGGCTAGTTCTGTTAGGAATACCAGGGCATATAGGAGAGCTGAAATTGGATCTGACCATTACCTTGTTAAAAATGTGTTGCAACTTAAACTTAAAAAGTGTTGTGCTAGGGTTAAAAAATTTACTTTTAATACTGAAGCTCTGAAAGATCCAGTTATAGCCAAAGCCTACCATGATAGGTTACTTAGTCATTATGACAGTCATGGTTTGCTTACTACTGAAGTTGAGGAAGAATGGGATCATTTTAAACAGGCTTTTTTGGACACTAACAGTACTCTTTTAGGAAAAAAGGAGCAGAAGAGGCAAAATTATCTGAGTGATAAGGCACTTGAGCTTATTTCGGAAAGAAAGAACTGCAGGAATGCCCTTAATCAATACCCTACTAGTCCTAATAGAAAGCATTACAGAGACCTTAATAAACTTGTAAAGGATCAGTTAGCTGCTGATAAGAATCTTTGGCTTGATGGTTTGGCTGACAAAGCAGAAGAAGCAGTTAGACAGCACAACAGCAGAGAGCTGTACCAGATAGTTAATGTTTTGTGTGGTAGAAAATTGACAGGCATACAAGGATTGAAGGATAAACAAGGTAAGGTTATAGAAGGGGAGGATTCTGTCATGGCTAGGTGGGCTGAGCATTTCAGTGATGTTCTAAACAATGTAGTTAGTTCTACTCCCATTGTTTGCAATAATGATAGATGCATTGGTGGCTTTAATGTTGGCCCTATAACACAATCTGAAGTTATTTTGGCTGTTTCTAAACTTAAACTTCATAAATCCCCAGGGGTAGATGAAATTACTACGGAAATGCTTAGAGCTGGGAATGTTTCGGTTACCACTTGAATGACTGAAATTCTGAATATCTTTTATGATAAAGGCATGGTTCCTAAGGATTTTACCAGAGCTATAGTTATCCCTATTTTCAAAAAAGGTGATCGCAGTTCTTGTGATAACTATAGTGGTATCAGTCTACTCTCTGTTCCAGGTAAAGTTCTTTTCATGATTGTGCTTAATAGAATTAAGAATCTGGTTGACAGTCAATTGCGTGATGAGCAATGTGGATTCAGAAGTGGTAGGGGATGTGTGGATCAGATATTTTCACTTAGGCAGATTCTTGAGAAATGTTTAGAGTTTCAGAAACCTTTGTTTGCTAGCTTTGTTGATTTCAAAAAGGCTTTCGACTCTGTTGATCGTCATAATTTGTGGTTGATTGTGAGATCATGTGGTATACCAGACAAGTTAGTTAACATTATGAAAGCTCTCTATAATAACACTGAGTCGTGTGTGAGAGTTGGTAAGGCTTGTAGCAATTGGTTTAGCATTACTTCTGGTGTTCGACAAGGGTGCATTTTGTCTCCTTTTCTCTTTAGCTTGGTTATTGATTATGTTATGCGAAATTCACTTCAAGGGAAAGATTTTGGCCTTAAATGGGCTGGAGATACGAAAATTTCTGATTTAGATTATGCTGATGATTTAGCCCTTTTGGCAAATGATGTTGATGAGATGAACTCTTTCATTCGAGCTGTTCATGAGACTGGTAGTAAAGTAGGTTTGGTTATAAACAGAGAGAAAACTAAAGTGATGAAAATTGGTCAGGCAGGCTGTGATTCAGTTAATCTGAATGGTTGCAGTCTTGAGCAGGTGTCACAGTTTAATTATCTTGGGAGCTATGTAACAGATAATGGTGATGTGCGGCATGAGATTAACAGACGAATAGGGATTGCTGCCGGGACTTTTAAGAACCTATGGAGAGTGTGGAGAAATAGGCTTATACACCTAAAGACTAAAATTAGACTGCATAATAGTTTGGTTCTTTCTAGGGTTAGTTATGGTAGTGAAACTTGGACACTTTGTAAACAAGATAACAGGAAACTAGATGCTTTTGATTCCAGATGCTTACGCAGTATCTTAGGCATTAGGTGGTTCAACTTTGTAACTAATGATGAGATTAGGCAAAGGAGTTTGCAACCTCCTTTAAGCAGCATATTGTACAGAGAGAGAGACTCCGTTGGTTTGGCCATGTTGCCCGTATGAATAATTATAGATTGGCGAATAGGGTTATGAACAGTGTGCCTAAAAGCCTCAGAAAGAAGGGGAGACCTAGGATGCGGTGTGCAGACAATGTCAAACAGGACCTTGTTAGAATTGGTGTGCAGTGGCCAGATGCAGTAGATGTAGCTCAGGATAGACTTGCTTGGAGAACTAAATTGCACGGTCTGGTTGGACCTCCGTAGCCAATGGCTGCTTGAGGATGATGATGATGATGATGACTGCCCTTCAGCATCTATGCAAAGTTTCAGACGTCTACGCCAATTCAAGAACGCTTGGTGGTACTCTTGTTCGGGAATACTCTGAATGCATTTTGCAAAGTCTTGCACCCTCGAAAAAGGATTTAATTTTGGAAACAACCATAATCTCATGGTGCATGATGGGATTATTTTCTTTCTGCAGATAAGTTATAACTGGCTGCGATTTATGGGCACTGTGTAACGTTCCAAACAAATGCAAAATACTTGAAGTTTTTATGATCCGGATAGCTTAGACGGGCGCCAGGCAATAATTAACAAATTGCCAAAAGTAGAATAAGTTGATTTAGGGTTCAAATACCAGCGAGCGTTCATGAGTAAGAATCAAAATGTTTGTCAAGTAATTATAATTCAAAAATCCTTAATTCGCGTTGCTCAAGAGAAAAAAACTGTACAGACTCAAATGTTTTAAATATAACAAAACAGATTTATTTCCAAAATAATTCAACTCACCAAGACATCAATGAAGAAAACATAACTCCTGTGCTACACGCACTGTGCTTGGTGCTACGCACCTTGTGCTCGTGCACACACTTGTGCTTAGCCTTAAGTGACTCGCAGGACACCGGTTTTTGACAATGAGCCGGCGCATGCCAGGAAAGACATTTGCATACTATGACGAACGATGCAAGCTATGACGCAAGAGGGGGCGTGTCCTTTGCACCGCTTTAACGGTACAGTCGGAAGATCGGAGTTGCGGCGCATGCGCAACTCCTAGAAACTTGGAAACGAGTGCTGCGATACCAAAAAAGGAAATAAAAAATCCCCAAAATGATAAATATAACGTAAATCAAACAAAACTGGTTAAGGTAAAGCAAAAGTGAACGGTGGGGCATCACAACTGGCATTATGAAGAACTCTTGACACTTGTTGTTGGACACTAATTTCATCTCAAACATTTTGGGCAAAACAATGGTGTATTGGTTGTGGGGGGCGGCACAGTAACATACCAGTCTCATAATCTGCAGTTCCCAGCGTTGAGATTTATTTCCGCAAAACCCCTGCCAACGGTCAGTAGGAGTCGACAAGGACGTTAAGCCATACCCTTTGCATGTTAAAAAGATGGGATGCTATCATCTGTCTCCCAACACTGGGGCCGAGGCAGGGGTGGCTCAGTCGGTAGCGCACCAGGCTCGTAATCTGTAGTTCCCAGGTTCGAGTCCCAACTGGGTCAGCGTTGAGATTTATCTCTGCAAAATTCCCCGCCCTGCCCACGGTCAGTAGGGGACACCGATGGGCTTGGAAAGGCCGCCGTCCGTCGGATGGGACGTTAAACCATGGTCCCATGTGTGGGAGAGTCATACCCTGTGCACGTTAAAGAACACACTAGATGGCCTTGACAGGAGGCTACCATCTGTCTCCCAACAGCTGTTCCAGTGGGTCTCCTCCCCCAACCTTCTCTGAGCCTTCGGGGTCCTTGTGGCCTGGCCATTTAGCCCATGGTGTGCAAAAAAGTGCCACTCAGAGGTAAAAACAACCCAACACTGGGAGACCAACTGACCGATGTTCAGCTGTTGGTTCACATGGAACTCTTCTTCATCTCAGTCCTCAAAGTTCTCATGTACTTGCTACTACCACCATATCTGCACCAATGGCAAGCTCGCACCTGTCGCCTTCAAGCTCATCGCTGTGACCCTCCTACTCATCATGGCATAAGACTATCCAGATTCTGCGATAATGACTGGGTATGGACTTGACTCTGGAGGCCATCCATTTTCAGGGCTAGTTGTTTCGGCAGGTGAGTTGTTATGTAATCCTTAGAGGATTCTGACTTCCATTGCTAACGTCCTGCTGTCTATAACAACCAACACCTTTCACAGGATCTCATGAATGTCTCGCATCGCCATCACCCGGCATTGGTTCATCCCTCAGCACCAGTTCTGCTTACCAAAACGCCAACTGGGAGCTCTAATTTTGACGTTTGTGCTTCAGGCATGCAAGCCAGACTTCTCACGCATTTAAAGTTTGAGAATAGGTTCAGGCCGTTTCAGCCCCAAGGCCTCTATTCATTCGCTTTACCAGATGAGACTGATTCCCTCGAGAGCCAGCTATCCTGAGGGAAATTTCGAAGGGAACCATTTACTAGAGTAGTACTCCCAAGGGCGTACCTATGGGAGGTTCCCCCAAAGTAAATCGGAGATGGCAAAATTCGAAGCGACTTTGTAAAATCCAGATAGGTTGTGAAAATTGGGATTTTTTTTTCTGTAAACTTATGGCGATTTGGCAAAATTGAGGCAACTTGGCAAAATCTAGGGTAGTTGTCAAAATTCGAAGCCACTTGGTAAAATGCAGGTATAATACAGGCAAGTTGTGAAAATAGGGATTGGATTTGAGAAATTAAGGAGAATCGGCGAAATCGTGGAAACTTGGCAAAATGTTCAAGAGTTGGCAAAATTCAGATGTGTAAAAATTTAAATTATTTTACTTTATTATAATTTATTAATTATAATTATTTTAATTTAAAATTTTGACAAGTTGGTAAAATCTAGGGGAGTTGGCAAAACATAGACACCGTGAGTTGTGAAAATTGGGATTGGTTTTGTGATGTTAAGGAGAGTTGGCAAAATTCGAATGGCTTGGTAAAAATCAGGTGAGATGTAAAAATTTAGATTTTTCTGTAAAATTATGGCAAGTTGGCAAAATTCGAAGCAACTTGGTAAAATACAGGCGAGTTTTGAAAAAGGCTTTTTTTGTGCCATTTACCAGAATTGATAAAATTTGAAGTGACTTGGCAAATTCAGGGAAGATGTAAAAATTTGGATTTTTTGTGTAAAATTATGGCAAGTTGGCAAAATTTGTAGCCGTTTGATGAAATACAGGCAAGTTGAGAATTAAAAAAATTTTAAAATAGCTATTTTCCTGTATGGTCGTAAAAAGTAGAAAATAAACCTAAAGCATATCATGGTGCAATCAGCCACTTAGTTTGTAGTATTCACTTCCAAAGAAGATAGCTCTCTAGGAATCTTGTTGTGTAGATAAATTGGGGCCCTATCTTCCTTTGAAGTGAATACGAACTCAGTGACTACTGATTGCACCATTGATTTCCTTAAGTTTATTTTTACTTTTTAAGGCCATCTTACGAAGATATGTATTTTTTTTAATTTTTAATTTATTTTTTGTCACTAACAACACCTATCTTCAAAAACTGTCATTTGATATATGACATAAACATCAACCACATTTTTCTCCCTTTTGCAGTCATGTTTGAGCTAGCGCAATGACATTGGAGATGTCACCAGCTTGAATTTGAGATATGACTCATGAAAGTGAAATCCTGCAAAATTCTGTCCCTCTTTTTTTTTTCAGGGGAAACGTTTTGTAACAGTTTACGATGGTCAGTACACGAGGTGAACAGCTCGATACGAGGTGAACATCGCAAGGTTCTACGAGCGACACTCTTGGGTGAACAGTACTATAGAAGTAAAGCTCGACCCACCGCACCACCCCTGCAAAACCTGGATTTTAAACTGTGCCCCGGTTAGCCACAAACAAGGATATGTAGATCCAAGTTGCCTTGGCTCCCATGGTGGGAACTATTAGTCAGGCCCTGTCCAACTTGATGGACCAAAACAGTCAGCAGAGACCCGAACGACTTCCTTGAGTCTCTGAGATGGAGGTCTTAGCTTCCTCAACTGGGTCCCAAACCAGTACAGAGCAGAGCTTTCGATCTCGATGTCTTAGCTTGTCTAACCGGGCACCACACTGGTCAGCAGAGCTTTCGACCTTAATGGGCCCTCAAGCCCCCGATCACGTCAAGGTGGTTCCCTCTCAGGGGGATTTTAAGGGGGAAGAATGCATCATCATCATCCTCAAGCAGCCATGGACTACGGAGGTCCAACCAGACCGTGCAGTTTAATTTTCCAAGCATATCTGTCCTGAGCACCCCACAAGCATATCTGTCCCACCGCATCCTAGGTCTCCCCCTCTTTCTGACGCCTTTAGTCACACTGTTCATAACCCTATTTGCCAATCTATAATTATCCATATGGGCAACATGGCCAAACCAGCAGAGTCTCTCTCTGCACAATATGCTGCTTAAAGGAGGTTGCAAACTCATTTGCCTAACTTCATCATTAGTTACAAAGTTAAACCACCTAATACCCAAGATACTACTTAAGCATCTAGAATCAAAAGCATCTAGTTTCCTGTTATCTTGTTTACACAGCGTCCAAGTTTCACTACCATAACTAACCCTAGAAAGAACCAAACTATTATAGGGTCTAATTTTAGTCTTTAGGTGTATACACCTATTTCTCCACACACTCCATAGATTCTTAAAAGTCCAGAAGTAATGCTAAACCAATTGCTATAAGCCTTACCAACTCTCACACATGACTCAGTGTTATTATAGAGAGCTTTCATTATGTTAACTAACTTGTCTGGTACACCATATGATCTCACAATCAACCACAAATTATGAAGATCAACAGAGTCGAAAGCATTTTTGAAATCAACAAAGCTAGCAACCAGAGGTTTCTGAAACTCTAAACATTTCTCAAGAATCTGCCTAAGTGAAAATATCTGATCCACACATAACTTCAGACTGTGTTATAGGGCCAACATTAAAGCCACCAATGCATCTATCATCATTACAAACAATGGGAGTAGAACTAACTACATTGTTTAGAACATCGCTGAAATGCTTAAACCATCTAGCCATGACAGAATCTTCCCCTTCTATAACCTTACCTTGTTTATCCTTCAATCCTTTTATACCTGTTCGTTTTCTACCACATAAAACATTAATTATCTGGTACAGCTCTCTGCTGTTGTACTGCCTAACTGCTTCCTCAGCTTTGTCAGCCAAGCCATCAAGCCAAAGATTCTTATCAGTAGCTAACTGATCCTTTACACGTTTATTAAGCTCTCTGTAATGCTTTTTATTAGGACTAGTAGGGTACTGATTAAGGACATTCCTGCAGTTCCTTCTTTCTGAAATCAAGTGCCTTATTACTTAAATAATTCTGTCTCCTCTGCTCCTTTTTTTCTAAAAGAATACTGTTAGTTTCCAAAAAAGCCTGTTTAAAACGGCCCCATTCTTCCTCAACTTCAGTAGTAAGCATACCATGACTGTCATAATGACTAAGTAACCTATCATGGTAAGCTTTAGCTATAACTGGGTCTTTCAGAGCTTCAGTATTAAAGGTAAATTTTTCAAATTTAGCACAACACTTTTTAAGTTTAAGTTGCAAGACACTTTTAACAAGGTAATGGTCAGATCCAATTTCAGCTCCCCTATATGCCCTGGTATTTCTAACAGAACTAGCCCATTTGCTGTTAATTAATATGTAATCAATCATATTCTTATGCAGCCCATCAAGTGAAACCCATGTGTATTTATGTATGTCGCGGTGTTTGTAATATGTGTTAGTTATTCTGAAACCATTGAATTTACTTACCTGTAGGAGACGTTGCCCATTGCCATTGCAGCTACCAATACCAAAAGGGCCTATCATCCCTCCCCAAAGGTCAGAGTTAGTACCAACTTTGGCATTGAAGTCACCTAGAACAAGGGTAATATCTCCTTTCTTGACAGAATTCAAAATATCCTGAAGTTGTCTGTAAAACCTGTCCTTCTCATCTTCATCAGCATCCTCAGTGGGGGCATAACATCAAATGGGAGTGTCAATTTTTTTTTATAGTCTGTGACACTCATCTCATCGCAAGGTTTCATTGAGCTTCTTACTTTCTGCACTCGCTTTCAGGAGATATAGGGGGACAATCGTTTTCATATTCCCACTCCTTCTTTTCACGTGAGGTATGAAAGCAGGGAGGTCATTTTTTTATAGCCTATGAAATTCGCTACGTCAAAATTTTTATAGTCTATGACATTCGCTGTCGTTTCGTTTGACATTTATTTTGTTACTTTCAGCACTCGCGTTTAGGAGATATAGGGGTTCAATCATTTTCATATATCTCTCCTTTTTTAGGGTGGAAGAAAGCATGTGTGGTGTCAATTGTTCGTAGCCTATGACATTCCCCATGTCGGAAGTACTCTTTTGACGTAAAGGTTGTTACTTTCTGCACTCCCGTTCTGGAGATATTGGGGAAGAATTGTTTTCTTATTTCCCCTTTTTCAGGAAGGGAAGAAAGCACTGACGATCATTTTTTTTTATAGCGTATGACACTCCTTGAGTCACAAGCTTTCGTTTGACATATATATCATTCTCTATTGTGTTCGAAAGATATGGAGGAACAACTTTTTGTCAAAACAACAAACCGATAAATGTCAAAGGCAAAAGCAATAGGAAGGTAATTTAAAATGGGATTGGTTTCGTGAAATTCAGTACTATTATCGCAATCGAGAAAAATTTACCGAATCTAGGGCAGTTGGCAAAATGTGATGTCACTTGATGAAATATAGATTAGTTGTGAAGAATGGGAGAGGGCTTGTGAAATTAAATCAAAGTTGACAAAATCTTGTAGAGTTGGCCAAATTCGACGGGAATTTGATAAATGTAGGAAAGGGAATAAATATTTTTTATTTTGTAAAATCATGGGAAAGTTGCAAAATTTAGACAGTTGGCAAAAAACCAAAAAACGATGGAAGCTTGCAACCCTCTCCCTAGTGAACGAAAATTAGGGTACATTAGTAACAGTAGATACCTAATTAAATTTCTGTATAGTTCTCATTTTTTAATTTGGTAAAATTTGATTTCCGAGTTGGGAAATTTTCGTTCTCTCCCCCAACCATAGTCCCTTTGCTACACTCCTGAGTACTCCACTAGAGTTGCCTCTGGCTTCCTCCTGCCCAGGCATAATTCACCATCTTTTGGGTCGCAACAGTTCCAGTGGATCCCCCCAACCTACTCACCTTTGTGTCCCTGTGATTGAGACCTGTCCATTTAGCCCATTGTGTGCAAAAAAGTACCGCTAAGGTGTAAAACAACCCGGCCATTTATTGTCTTTTTTGTTGTTATTTCATTTTCTGCAACCCAAGCATAGTTGTCGATTTTTATGGGATTTGTGTAGTAATAAAATTACTTCTCATGACCTGTGACAATCTCTGTTAACAGTTTGGGGCCACCAGGTTCAAACACTGCCAGCATCTCCTTGCACTAGCTGGCTCTAGCCCTTTTTTGCTATTCTGTCAGTTTCTCGGGTATCTATATAGCACAGATCCTTCAGAACTTTAAAGGCAAATGTATAATTGTTTCCACACTGCCAATCAATACACTGGCATCTAAATTTATTACCTGAATGGTGATGTGTGGGTTTTCCTTATTGAATTCACGAGTAGTAGCAATGGTTCTCTCGTCCACAACCTCGTTCGCTCTTCCTGCATGAGGGAGGCTTTCGAAGCTCTGATGAACTTGCACATCCATCCCGTAACAGTGCTATATGAACAGGCATTATCCCCACATACTTGTGATAAATTGGCGAGAATTACGTTTGCGTCATCCTCAAGTGCATGCTAGTGAAAATGTAGTTTTTTCCCCATCTCTAACAGGCTCCATACCAACAACGAGCAGATTTCCCAGACCGAAATTTACGCGCCGCCACCAATGAAAAAAATGTTATTGTCTTCGTTTTTAACTTATAATGACAAGTTTATACCAGCTTTGAAGCAATCAATACAATGACAGGCTTTCAGTTGTAATCATTTGTCCTGTTATACAAGGGTTTCGTCTTTAAGAGGTAAAAAACATTTTTGTGTTTTACAGGTCGAGAAAAATTTACGTCAAAATTTTTAATTAAATATTAATAGTAATAATAATATATTAATTATATTAATTATAATATTAATAGCAATAATAATAGTAATTAAATATTATTAAAATATTAATAGTTTATTTTTCCAGTCATTCAGCAGTTTTAATTTCCTCCGTTAGAAGGCACTGTATGGGTAATATAGCTAGAAGAATGGATATCGCCTCTGGTGCATATGGGAATTCGTTTTCACAGAGAATGACGTTCTTCATTTGCCTACTTTTTCACTCCTTAAAAATTTTAATTCAAGCTAGTGGATGATGGTGGGCAGGAGGGTTAATGCATATAGTAGTATTTTACTAGCAATTATATAACATAACAGTATTTGTCGTTCTTAAATTTAAAAAGATTCTTTTCTCACATCCCTCTAAAAAATGGGCAGATCATTGTTGTTAATGGAATATCTCTTGACTCACTACCGCCAAAATTTATACCATTCACAAATCACTTGAAACTTTCGTTAAAAATATTTAGTGATCTCTGATCTAAGGGACCTGGGTTCAAGCCCCGGGTAAGGCATGGATGTTTGTGTCGTTTTTCTGCTGAGGTCCTGCCATCCTCACAGACCTTCTACTATGGCATATAAACTGACAGGCTCCTGTCGGACCTCTGTGGCAAGCAGCTGCTTGAGGGGGTATTTATTTATTATTTTTATTTTTATAAATTAAAACTACCTTTGAAAATACGAATTATAATATTTCATTAGTATTAACTAAAAAAGAGATTTCCAATTATCTCTTATTCCATTGACAACAATGAGTTGACTCTTATGCCCAGGGTAGGTAGGAAACGGAACTGTTTTGTTTTCAGAGATCCAAAAAAGAATCCAAAAGAGAATTTTAATCTATCTCTAAAAACACAATATTCTGTTTAAATAATAAAGTTGCACCCCCCCCCCCCAGAGTCTAAAGGGCATTAATTCTAAAGGATCAAATCATTGTTGCCAATGGCAACTTCGTAATCTTCATATTCCAACACTAAACGTCATATTCCATCACTAAAGTGTCAAATTACTGTATCGTTTGCAATATTCGTTTTAAATTTCTTTAAACCATTAGAGGACGCAATTATAACTTTTGATTTTTCAGATTCAAATTCTGCAAAATTTCAAATTTCTAACCTAAATACATCGTTTAGAATATTTATTTGAAATTTGGGAATTTTTAACTTTTTCCACCGTTAGAGTGGATATACCTTTTGGGATATTCGGAAAGTGAAAATCGTAATATTCCATCAGTACCTATCCAACACAAAAATATTTTTTTTATTTTCCTGTATAAACAAAAAAGTTCGATATCTACACACGGACATAGGATCTCCTTTTATCTCTTTTATGCATTTTTTAAAAGAATATAGGAAAAAAAATTACTTTTCGTTTTTAGCCGTTTTCTAGAGTGCTTCCAATCGTGAACACTGAAATCTGTATTAAATGTTACCCTACCCTTTTCGGTAAACCATAAGCATTCATGCAATACAATTTAACTTTGCACGCTAAAAACAATTCGAACGACGGTAAAACATGGCATCCAATTTTGAGATGGCCAATCTCTACCTATATAGGGCCTTTACAGCTTAGTAAATTTGTATGAAACGTTGTGGTAAGCAAAGTCATAGTTATGTAAAGGGAAAGGTATTCAGTAGTCAGCTACAGCTATTCATGCAGGAATATTCATTGGGGAAAAATGTATATATTAAATCAAAATGCAGATGCACTTTTCTGAAATATAAAATTAATAGTTGATATAATAAATATCATAGGCGGCATCATGGCCTTGGACAGGGAAGGTGCATTAGGCATTGGTATTAGGGCGCCTCCTCTCATTCCTACCTACCTGGGAGACACTGATGGACTTGGAAAAGTCACATTCTGTCGGATCGACGTGCTCAAAGGGTTCCTTCCCCCTTAGATCTGGTCTTGCTCCAAGAATCGGTGTCACATTTTAAAGCCTTCCCCAACCTTCTCTGAGGTCTTGTGGTTTTTGTGACCTGACCATTTAGCCCATTGTATGCAAAAATGTGCTGTTCAGATGAAAACAACCCAACCGATCTGTCTTTCTGGGTTGGTCAATCTAATGGCAAGCCATACCTCCGTATGGCAAGCAAAGTTATTTTTTAAATTATTTTAAAACTTTTTTGATTAAATCTATAAATAACGATAACCACATATATTTAACCGTAATCGTGCGACATACACATGTGTCGTATGGGTGCGTGCTAGAATTTTAAGTTAGTTTAAAATGAGTAAACATAAAAGAAGTGCAAAAAGAATTGGTAGGAAGAAAAGTAAGTATTCCCCATCAAGTTATTCTTGTGTTTAAAATGTCGCTGACATTGGTATCCTCTTTTGTAAGAACTTGCTTAGGTGAACCTCTAATTTTTGAGTTGGCTCATATTATCTTGAGCATCAACCTTTTCCTTCTTTCGTCGTGACCTCGGATTTATCTCTAAGTGGCTAGAGATATTCGTGAAAGAAATATTTAATTTTTTTTTTTGGTTTAAGATGGAAGATGCTCTTTTCTATCAGAATTCTTAGGCTTCTGAGTGCCTTGAGGCTTACAGCCACCTGTATTAAAGCAAAGTTCGGATGGGTTGTTTTACCCCTGAGCTGCGTGTTTTTGAACCCAAGGAGCTAAATAACCAGGTCAAAAGACCCTTAAAATATTGAGGGAAGGTAGCTTTACAATATATCCTGCAAAAGAAGTTGCTCTGCACCTGGCCCCACGGTCAAAGAGGGCCTGAGCTTGAAAGGGAACTGATGTCGAACTACCCATGCTCTCTTTTGCAGCAGAGAAACCAAAAAGCCGATTTTTCAGCAAAATCAGCATCTTTCTAGACAACTTATGCATAGCTAAAACACTGATAATAACATTAGAACTCTATCAGAAGTAATTAAGACTACCCAAGAAATTACCACAATGACAAACTGCACCTGTAAAAATATATCTGCCAATTGCAGGTATATTTATATAAGATTTAATGATTCATAACTATTTTGTAGTAGCATGTTGCACAATGGATTATTGGTCAATATTACATAACACATTTTCCGAACAAATGGGCTATAATGATAAAACTGATGAGTGAAAACTTAAGAAATATTATATCTCATGCCAACTTTAGTCAGAAATTTTTTAAAACCATATTGAGTATAATTTGATATTCAGATAGCAATAATTGAATAAACAAAATTGACCAAACTGGAATAGAGTGAAAATACCATGTTCTGGAAACTTGCCAGCTACTCTAATAAGTGTTTCATGAATAAAAGCTAGTGAAATGAAACTGTACCCAGTATGCTATTTAGCTGCAGCTTAGGGTGATCAGATTGAAGTAAAAGATTCAGGGACTTCTAAAAATCCAATTTATAGGCCAGATTCCCCCCATTGTCAGGGGATGCATGGTCTCCCTAATTTGACAGCTCATAATTGGTAATGTTGTTATAAAATTCTGCCTCAATTTTTCAGTCACCTGCATTACTGACTGAAATTTTTTGATAACAGTGCCAGTAGTAATCTGTTAGTAAAACATCTGCTCATTCTGTACAGTTAATTTAATATTATATATATATGTCTAAAAAAAGTTCTGGGGTCACTTTTAGGGACATAGCTTTTCATCCAGGGACTGCCCTCAGAAACAGGATGTCTGGTCACCCTATTGCATCCGCAGAAAATGGAGACATCTGGTCAACCCCACAAATTGAATTTTTAAAAGTCTCTGGATCATTTTCTTAAATCTTGTTACTTGAAACTGCAGCTAAGTAGCATACTAGGTTCAGTTTCATCTCCCTAACTTTTATTCATATTAATTTTTGGCTTTAACAATTATGGAATTGTTTGGATAGGAAAAAATTCAGCTCATTTCAATTTTTTCCCCCAAACACTTTTCTGATAACTCTTTTTAAAATCAATTTTTCTCAATGCTTATCTTTAATCTAAAAATCCAAGCCTGCATATTTTAATAATATAAATTTTCTAATATGGTAAACTTTATTTTAGACAGAAATATGCATTGATTTTATTTTTAACAATTATTTAACCTAGTATAAATTAGTGATTAAATAAAATGAAGTGTGCTTATATAACATCTCTTTTATTACACTAGTTCATCACTGTTCTTAATGTAAATGGGGCCACGTGTTGTACTGCTAGATCAGCAATGACCGTCATTAGTTTGTTTTGGCTGACATCTGTGTGATGCTTTGCGAACCTCTTTTATGAAGAACGTTTGTTTTTTCTGATGTAGTAGACGATGGAATTATTCGGCAAATGTAAGGGAAATCGGTATATGCCCGATTTTTGAAGTAGGCTAAATTTGTCTCTGTCCCTTTTGATAATTTTCTTCAGATTTGGAGCTGGGCTGAAAACATTGAAATAATGACCATGCCTGTCCCCACCTGCAACCAAGACACTGGAATCACCCTTCACAACATGGAGAAAGAAGCTCTAAACAGCCCTAAGGTCACCAGATAGTGTCACTGTCCTTGCACCAGATAGTATCACTGTCCTTGCTCCGAAAAGTTTCTGAGTTTTCTCCTAAAAACTTTTAACGTGCAAATAGTTTGAAGGATAAACTTTAAAATTTTATTGCTCAGTGACAGAGAATTTTAAGTTATTTTTAATTAATTTCTGAGCAAGAATATCCTTTTAATTGTGTATAGAAGTGATAATTAGTAGTAAACATTCTTAAGTTTTTTGAATATTTATATACATAGTGTAGTTTCTGTTCTTACAGAGTTCAGAAGTTTAAGCCTATTAAGTATTTACTTTAATCTGTTGCAGCCAAAACCCAAGATTTAGAACATAGGGTTTCTAACAGAACTGAATCTGAAGAAAATGATTTGGTTGTTGATTTACTAAGTAAGGTAAGTTTTGATTTTCACTTTATGTATCACATGTTTTTAATTTTAAATGCTATATATACATTAACATTCATGAAATATTGAAATTTAGAGCACTTCCAGTGGTAATGTAAAACCAAAAACTACTTTTAACCCTTACCATGCCAGGTCTGAAAAACTGAATTGTACCATGGCCAGGCATTTTTTCAAATGAGTTCAAAAGGCAACAAAAAGTGAACTTTAGAACTTTTTTGCCAAATAACTACTGAAAGGAATTATGACATGCTGTATGCCAAATTAACCAGCATTTAATTTTGGATTTTCTGAAAATAAAATATTTTACAAAAATAAATAAATAAATAAATAAATACCCCCTCAAGCAGCTGCTTGCCACAGAGGTCTGACAGGAGCCTGTCAGTTTATATGCCACAGTAGAAGGTCTGAGAGGATGGCAGGCCCTCAGCAGAAAAACGACACAAACAGCCATGCCACCCGGGGCTCGAATCCAGGTCCCTTAGATCAGTAGCTAAGTGCGCTAACCACTCGACCATGGGACGATTAGTTTTATTTTAATAGAGCTTTTATAGAGGTATGTAGTAAAAAATACATCTGGCAATGCAAATAAAAATAAAAAAAAACAATAGACAAAAGTGATTATAATGCATATCAATATAAAGGCTTTGTTTATGCATAAGAGGAAATAATTTTTTTTTTTAAATGAAGAAATTTGCTCTGTTTTTTTTAAATATTTTTCACAGTGTTATACTTTGAGAAAAGTCCAGGGTTTTCAATAGTCAAATAAACAAGTCAAACTTAAAATTAAAAAAAAACAACATCATCAACATAAATAAGTCTTGTCATTACTAAATTAAAAAACATTTAATTTAGATTAAGAGATAGCTGTCCCATGGCCGAGTGGTTAGCGCGCTTGGCTACTGATCTAAGGGACCTGGGTTCGAGCCCCGGGTAAGGCATGGATATCTGTGTCGTTTTTCTGCTGAGGTCCTGCCATCCTCTCAGACCTCCTACTGTGGCATATAAACTGACAGACTCCTGTCAGACCTCTGTGGCAAGCAACTGCTTGAGGAGGTATTTTTTTTTAGATTAAGAAAATGCTGAAAATTTCAAAAAAAAAAGACAGGTAAGTAAAATTTTATAAATATTTTTATATGTATAATTCATAATAGTTATATCATTGCTTAAATCTTTAATTTCCTTAAATTTTTACCAAATAATTCGGTCATTTATGCAAACAATACAATGCTGATGTGCGGCATGAGATTAACAGACGAATAGGTATTGCTGCCGGGACTTTTAAGAATCTATGGAGATTGTGGAGAAATAGGCGTATACACCTAAAGACTAAAATTAGACTGTATAATAGTTTGGTTCTTTCTAGGGTTAGTTATGGTAGTGAAACTTGGACGCTGTGTAAACAAGATAACAGGAAACTAGATGCTTTTGATTCTAGATGCTTATGCAGTATCTTGGGTATTAGGTGGTTTAACTTTGTAACTAATGATGAGGTTAGGCAAAGGAGTCTGCAACCTCCTTTAAGCAGCATATTGTGCAGAGAGAGACTCCGCTGGTTTGGCCATGTTGCCCGTATGGATAATTATAGATTGGCGAATAGGATTATGAACAGTGTGCCTAGAGTCCTCAGAAGGAGGGGGAGACCTAGGATGCGGTGGGCAGACAATGTCAAACAGGACCTTGTTAGAATTGGTTTGCAGTGGCCGGATGCAGCAGATGTAGCTCAGGACAGATATGCTTGGAGAATTAAACTGTGTGGTCTGGTTGGACCTCCGTAGCCCATGGCTGCTTGAGGATGATGATGATGATGAAAAAAACGTTCCCTTGGTATCTGACTTTATTGAGAACACAGATGGTCAGATGTTTATAAAATAACTTAACTCACTGGAGATCTCAGCCAGCTAGTGGGGGGACTATTCTAAATATAGAACAGCAGCTACAGCTGGCTGTTGCCATTTGGGCTGTGCTAATAGCAATTTGAGCAAGAGAAATATCTTTTTATTTTCTGAGACAACAAGTTGAGAATAAATTGGAAAAAATAGCATTTTTTAGGAGCTCTGAAATGTCTTATTTTACACATTTTATATATATATGTGTGTGTTTTTTTTTTAATATTAATGTTAATTCAAACTTTAATATTTTAATTTTTTTTAATATTAAAGTTAATTCAAACTTTAATATTAAAAAAAATCTAAATTTCATTATGGTACTAAAGACTGAGTTAATGGTTCATGGCCATATATGTAGGCTTTGTGAACTTTATAGGTTGTGGCAGCATAAGTGTTAATGGTTAGAGTTATTTTAATATGACAATGAAGGAATTATTACATTATATTGATAATCATGGAAAAATTGGATTGAGATTTTAATATAGGCACGATTTATTTTGCTTGTGATTAAACCTAAGTTATAATCAGATGAAAGTTATAGTAATAATATGGTGGTAGTTGAATCTTGAATTTTTATTTGGTTACATTTTTTTTTATCACATTCTTGAAGAAGTTGCACATTCTTATGTTGGAGAGAAGTGGAAAAAAATACCCTAAAGTTTTATGTTTTATAAACATTCATAATGTGTTATAAATGTGATATACATAAGTACACATGGACCGACATACATAAGTACACATGGGTTTCACCTGATGGGCTGCATAAGAGTATGATTGATTATATATTAATTAACAGCAAATGGGCTAGTGCTGTTAGGAATACCAGGTCATATAGGAGAGCTGAAATTGGATCTGACCATTACCTTGTTAAAAGTGTCTTGCAACTTAAACTTAAAAAGTGTTGTGCTAAAGTTAAAAAATTTACCTTTAATACTGAAGCTCTGAAAGTCCCAGGTATAGCTAAAGCTTACCATGATAGGTTACTTAGTCATTATGACAGTCATGGTTTGCTTACTACTGAAGTTGAGGAAGAATGGGATCATTTTAAACAGGCTTTTTTGGACACTAACAGTATTCTTTTAGGAAAAAAGGAGCAGAAGCAGAATTATCTGAGTGATAAGGCACTTGAGCTTATTTCGATAAGAAAGAACTGCAGGAATGTCCTTAATCAATACCCTACTAGTCCTAATAGAAAGCATTACAGAGAACTTAATAAACATGTAAAGGATCAGTTAGCTGCTGATAAGAATCTTTGGATTGATGGCTTGGCTGACAAAGCTGAGGAAGCAGTTAGGCAGCACAACAGCAGAGAGCTGTACCAGATAGTTAATGTTTTATGTGGTAGAAAATGTACAGGCATACAAGGATTGAAGGATAAACAAGGTAAGGCTATAGAAGGGGAGGATTCTGTCATGGCTAGGTGGGCTGAGCATTTCAGTGATGTTCTAAATAATGTGGTTAGTTCTACTCCCATTGTTTGTAATGATGATAGATGCATTGGTGGCTTTAATGTTGGCCCTATATCACAATCGGAAGTTATTTTGGCTATTTCTAAACTTAAACTTCATAAATCCCCAGGAGTAGATGGAATTACTACAGAAATGCTTAGAGTTGGGATTGTTTCAGTTACCACTTGGATGACTGTAATTTTGAATATCTTTTATGATAAAGGCATGGCTCCTAAAGATTTTGCCAGAGCTATTATTATTCCTATTTTCAAAAAAGGTGATCGCAGTTCTTGTGATAACTATAGGGGTATCAGCCTACTCTCTGTTCCAGGTAAAGTTCTTTCCATGATTGTGCTTAATAGAATTAAAAATCTGGTTGACAGTCAATTGCGTGATGAGCAGTGTGGATTCAGAAGTGGTAAGGGATGTGTGGATCAGATATTTTCACTTAGACAGATTCTTGAGAAATGTTTAGAGTTTCAGAAACCTTTGGTTGCTAGCTTCGTTGATTTCAAAAAGGCTTTTGACTCTGTTGATCATCATAATTTGTGGTTGATTGTGAGATCATATGGTATACCAGACAAGTTAGTTAACATAATGAAAACTCTTTATAATAACACTGAGTCGTGTGTGAGAGTTGGTAAGTCTTGTAGGAATTGGTAGCAATTGGTTTAGCATTACTTCTGGTGTTCGACAAGGGTGCATTTTGTCTCCTTTTCTCTTTAGTTTGGTTATTGATTACATTATGCAAAATTCATTGCAAGGGAAAGATTTTAGCCTTAAATGGTCTGGAGATACTAAAATTTCTGATTTAGATTATGCTGATGATTTAGCCCTTTTGGCAAATGATGTTGATGAGATGAACTCTTTCATTCAAGCTGTTGATGAGACTGGTAGTAGAATAGGTTTGGTTATGAACAGAGAGAAAACTAAAGTGATGAAAATTGGTCTGGCAGGTTGTGAATCAGTTCTTCTGAATGGTTGCAGTCTTGAGCAGGTGTCACAGTTTAATTACCTTGGGAGCTATGTAACAGATACAGGTAATATGCAGCATGAGATTAACACGACGAATAGGGATTGCTGCCGGGACTTTTAAGAATCTATGGAAATTGTGGAGAAATAGGTGTATACACCTAAAGACTAAAATTAGACTGTATAATAGTTTGGTTCTTTCTAGCGTTAGTTATGGTAGTGAAACTTGGACGCTGTGTAAACAAAATAACAGGAAACTAGATGCTTTTGATTCTAGATGCTTAAGTAGTATCTTGGGTATTAGGTGGTTTAACTTTGTAACTAATGATGAGGTTAAGCAAATGAGTCTGCAACCTCCTTTAAGCAGCATATTGTGCAGAGAGAGATTTCCGCTGGTTTGGCCATATTGCCCGTATGGATAATTATAGATTGGCGAATAGGGTTATGAACAGTGTGACTAAAGGCCTCAGAAGGAGGGGGAGACCTAGGATGTGGTGGGCAGACAATGTCAAACAGGACCTTGTTAGAATTGGTGTGCAGTGGCCGGATGCAGCAGATGTAGCTCAGGACAGATATGCTTGGAGAATTAAACTGCATGGTCTGGTTGGACCTCCATAGCCCATGGCTGCTTGAGGATGATGGTGATGATGATTGTAGCAAAATAATGGCATTTTTACATTGACTAGATTCAAACTACTGCTTTTTGTGGTGAACTTAGCTAACATACAAAAACAGCATCTCTAAACAGAAGGTAGTTTCATATGATATCAAGTCAACTTCAATAGTGAAAATTAGAGTCACCTGAATAGAGCAACATTATTAATTAGAATGTTATTTTTGCCATATTTCAAGATTTGTTAATGTACAATATTAGCAGATAATATATATGAGAACAATTGAAATAAGATTTATATTTTATTTTCCAGCTTTGCATACTTAATTAATTGTAGTTTGCTTGTTATTAATTTGTTCTAAAAGTCTAGTATTGTTGCTTTCAGGCTGAAACTTGCCTGAACACCTTTGACTATGAGCTTGCTCAGGCATATTGTAAAAGAGTACTGGAACAAGAGTCCAATAACATTAAAGCTTTGGAGATTCTTGCAGGAATTTTTCTAGAATATGGGGATGTAACTGAAGCAAAATCTGTATCCTTTTTAAAGGTCACAGGTAACTTTAAATGTTTTAATGTCACACAAGTAAATATTGATTAAGAAAAAACTCTGCATTGAGAAATGTCAGTTTTGACTTCAACAAGGAAATATGTAATGATAAATATAATTTATAATCATATATATAATTTTAAACCCCATTATTATGGTATAATGATTTAAAAAATTGCAATACATTAAAGTATTTTTTCCAGATTCCAAATGGGAGGTAGACAAGCAATAATTGACAGTTATTGTTATGAGATACTGTATACTTGTGCATGCAGATATAATTGGGATCATGTTAAATAAATTTATCTTCACTGTGTTGCTAAGCATTCTTGTTTGTTATTATTTACAAACATTTAACCTATATAATGCCAGGAAAAGTGATTGTACCTGGTGGCAAGGCTTTTTAACAAGTGTGTTCAGTTAAAGAAAAGGTGAATTTTAGAATTTTTTTGCTAAATAACCTGAAGGAAATATGCCATATTAAACAGCATTTAATTCTGGATTTTATGAAATTAAAATATTTAACAAAAATGAGGAAAGCTATTAATAAGACTTTTTTTGGAGTGATACGGATAAAGAATCTAGCAAAAGTAAATGAAAATTTATTATAAAAAAAGCTAATGGATCAAAATAATTGTAATACATATGAATAGAAAGGAAATTTCTGAATAACAGAAAAATGATTTTTTTTTTTTTGAAACAGGAAAATTACCCTTTTTCTCTATTTTTTTTTAGTGATGTATTTTGAGAAAGGTCCTGACTATGCATGTGTTGACTTGTATCATGTGTCTGCTGATAGATGCCTTGCCAGACTTGATCCGTTAGAGATGAAACCAAAATGAGCCATCCCATTCAAAGAATCAAAGATTAGCGATTAGATGATCTCTGTATGGTACCCATTAACTGATATGAATTAAATTTCCTATCTCATAATAAGGAGACTAAAACTGTTTATTTTGCATTTATGCAGTGCAGAAAGTTTGTATGCATTCTAACTTCCAGGCTGTTGCCTCAGAATATTAACAAAAATCCTGTTTGATATATATATATAGAATTTAACTTAATCACATTGAGAACAAATTTTGACCTTCAGTGTGGTTCGGAAGTGCGAACAGTTGTTTCTTATGCAAATCAAGGTGCTGAACACAAAAATGATTGATTGGCTACAGTTTTCAAGATACAGTCACTTACCTATATTACGCCATTCGTTGAAGGTTGCATATTGGTCTACAGCAAATGCTGTCACTTCACCTGCCACTTATATACCAAATCTCAAGAATCTTGCATCACATTCCAGCAATAATCTGCTAATATTGATGGGCTCCATCTTCCTGGATATCTCTTTTGTAGCAATTTGCTGATGATTCCCTGTGCTCATCATTCACAATTCCATATTATTCCGGAAAGAAATCCAAATGAGAAGTTAAGAAATGTACCTTCTAAGCCATGCAACATCCCAGTTTGTGATATGAGGACAGCAGTTCTTGAACTAGGTCCTTGTAATTTGCTGTTTTTTATTCTATAAGAAGCCTGTCGCTACCTATCAGAAGGCATGCCATGCTCTCCATTCCATCTCAGCAGTGATGATATGATCAAATACCTCATGTAGCAGTGAATGAATATCTTGACCGGTGAAAACACCCTCTTTTACTTTGCATCATTTAGTCTTGGCAATTTCTGCCAAAGGTACTGAAAGACAGTTTGTGTCTGATCCAAAACCTTGACAAAATTCATTAGGCCCAATTTTGTTTAAAGGTGGCAACAAAATTTTTGTGGATTGTACCAGTGGATGTTACTGTATTCTTTCCTGGCTCTAGTGATTGCAGAGAAGGCACACAAATATGCCTCTTGTATTTGTTATAATTTATGTATTGAAGTAATTGTTTCATATTGTCATAAGTTTCCTTCATATTAACAGCATGGCCAACTGGAACAGAAGGTAACATGTTCCCATTGTGTAGAAGAACGGCTTTCACACTTACTTTTGAATAATCTATAAATAGCCTTCATTCTTTTGGAGTATGTGTCATGTGGAGAGATGCAAATAAACCATCAACATCTTTGCCGGCAACCAGGTTACCTACCATGGTAAAGAACAATACCAGATCTTTTTGGTGGCTCAAGAATGGTAACTATTCATAGACTCCTTGAAATTGAGTCTCAAGGCAGTGTTGCTGCATAATGGAAATTGACTTCCATCCATTCTGGTCGGACATGTCTACATGAAAGAAACTACGACAACCTAAAACAGCTGTTGAACTGTCTTCAATACAGAAAGTATGGCTGGCATCTGTGTTGTGACTTGAAGGTAGTGACTCTGTTGAGGGGTCTGCAGCTGGGATATATGAAGTACTGCTGTTTCTTATGTGAATGGGACAGCCGAGCAAAGACTTTGTGCTATATTAAGAGAAACTGGCCTCAGAGGAAATCTCTGGAAGTCAGAGAGAAGAATGTGGAACACCCAGCACTGGCAAAAAACGCACAAAATCCTGCTACTGTCCATACACATCAAACTCAGTGTGATGAAAACTTTGTAAAAGCCATCGATTGGACTGCTCAGCTTTCAAGTACTTGGCTGACAAATTCCCTCGACTCAGCGAAGCGAAAATTAAAGAGGGAATTTTTGTGGGTCCTCAGATCTGCAAGCTGTTCAGAGACCAGATGTTCAACAACCTGCTTCAGGGTAATGAGAAAAAGACTTGGGACGCGTTTCGTCTGGTGTCAACTAAATTACTCAGGAATGTCAGGGCAGACAACTGCAAGAAACTGGTTAAGGACATGTTGTCTCTGTATCGCAAACTTGGCTGCAATATTTCCTTAAAGATCCACTTTCTCCATTCCCGCTTAGATTTCTTTCCTGACAACTGCGGCATGGTTAGTGATGAGCACAGTGAACATTTTCACCAAGACATTGCAACAATGGAGAAACGATACCAGGGAAGCTGGTCCACTTCAATGTTGGCTAACAAATGTTGACAGGCAAAGTGATATTGAAAGTAGAAGCAGAGTTTTACCAATACATGTCATATGTATGTATTACTCTATTATATAAGAAACTATTGCAAATTTCTCAGAAATCATAGCCAATTTTGCCTTTTCATTGTCATATTCATGTTCAGCACCTTGAAATCTTTAAGAAATGGCTACTTTTATCTCAGAGGCATGACTTTTATGAAAATTTATTTCCCAGTGCAATCACTTAATAGATATAAAAATGAACACATCAATACTTGATAAAAATTGCACGATCTGCAGATAAGACAACCCAGATAATGATAGAGATACATGAGACCCTATTATGTTGCAATGCCAAGAATGACTTCCACATTTAGGAAGTTCCCTAATCTGTAAGAGTCACCTTTCTCACACTGAGGGACAAAGATTGGTTCAGTCAATAGAGCTCCAGGCTCTTAATCTGCAATTTCCAAGTTCGAGTCCCACCTGTACCTGTATTGAGATTTATCCCCGCTAAACCCCACACTGTCCTCTTCAGTAGGAGACACTGATGGGCTTGAAAAGGCTACTGTCTGTTTGATACGATGTAAAGCCATTTCCCCATGTGCAAGGCAACCCATAACCTGTGTGTGTTAAAGAACATCCTGGATGGCCTTGATGGGATGCTCCATCTGTGTCCTAATTCCTGTCCAATGGGTCTCCTCCCCCAAACTTCTCTGAGCCCTTGCAATCTGGTCATTTAGCTCATTGTGTGCAAAAAAGTGCCACTCAGAGGTAAAGCAACTCAATTGTTATTTTTGTAACAGCCCTTTTCGTAGGTATCCCTTTCCACAGGTATCCAACAAAAAGGTTATCCATGATATTCACTCCATAAAAGAATGTTTAAAACTTAAAGCTATTAAATTTTAAGGGTCACTTAATGAGAAGTTGATCTTACGTGTCTTTGGCATAAGCATCCATTGTGTACTCTGCTGCCTCCCTTTTTTTTAACTGTTCGCTGTTCATCCAACACTCAGGTAATCAGGTGCTTGCTGGCTATTCCTATCATCTTCACTCGCTCTCATGCTCGGTTTAGCAGACATTGGTTTTGTAGTAGTTTGGGAATGTTACTTTGTATATGCATTAAGATCTATTTAAAATTTTAATGTTTGTTTTTTTAATTTTAAATGTTCATTTGCCTCATTATCTAAGGTATTTTTGTCTTTTTAAACAAAAATGCCTTAGATAACCGTTCTGTTGGATACTTGTGGAAAGAACTGTTACAAAAAGAGTTGGCATTACAGAGTAATAGTGCATGAGGATTGAATAGTTAACAAGAATTTGTATATAGATAGTTTATAGATACATTATTTCAATGTTACACACCCTGTTTTAAATATTAATCATATGGAAATGTAATGAAATATTTTGAAATTGGGTTTTGTATTTTTTTTTTTTGATGAATTATATACACTGAAATACATGTTTAAAATGTATGCACATTGCTTATTTCCCTGCTTGTGGAAATGAAATTTTATGGGAGCTTACAATTTCTCAATAGTGAAAATATACAAGATTTCATTTTTTAATTAACATCTGTATCACCTGTGATTCTTGTAGGTCAATATATTAGCTTAAGTGAGTTATGCTAGGATAGTATATACATTGCTTCATGTAGAAAAGGTTATCTTTACATGAAATGCCTGTGACCAACAAGAATTCTAGGTAGTTACATGTATTAATTAAAAATTGAAACTTTTAAGTACCATAATCTGAGATAAACTTTTCTAAATTCAAATTTTTGAGATATTTCAAATTTTTTCATAGCTTTCTCAATTCATTGTACTGTTATTTTTAAGTCCTTGACTATAATTTAGAAATTGCAGCAATGTGTAGAACTGTGCCCACATCATGGGCATGAAAAATACTTTTCCTTGGGTCAACTTTATGAAGGAAAGGAATCATTGGAATTTTATAAAAAAGGAATTTCAATTGTTGAACAAGATATTATAGGCTTGGATAAGACAAATTCTTGTGAGGTGAGATTAATGGAAAACCATATCTTAATCTTTTTAAAAAGTGCATCTTTAGACTACACAATGTTGTATGTATTCACGAATTGAAGAAGATGCATATTAAGTTATATCAATTTAAATTTATATCATTGATAATATATATATAAGCCATTGATATAAACTGCAACTTGACAAAATTAAGGTACACAAACAAAATGTGGCATAATATTTTTTGTTGCGCAATATAATTAAATGGGTACTTTTCAGTTATCTCCGGTCACATTTCCTTGGCGACTTTTTTTGGAAAAAATGGCAGTTTTTGATGGAGTCAGGAAGGTTAATGAGTAATTTAGGGGTAGGTTATTTGAGCTATAAGAGGGTTTTTTTTGTTGTCTCTGATGAGATTATTTAGTTTCGGGAGATTTTTTATAATTCAGTCAGCAGTACACTTTCCGATTTTCATCTTTTTCGGTTTGTGTTGTCTGGACATTTAATTTTGGGGACTTTTTTATAATGCCAGTCGGTGATGCATTATCGATAATGTTCTTGGTTTACTTTGGTATTTATTTTTTGTCTCCAAGAAATATGACCAGAGATAACCAAAAAGTACCATTAAATGAAATATTGCTTAGAAATGTATTTTAGTGTAATGAGATTTTGAGAAAATATTAGTGGACCCTTTTTTTTTTTGAAGAAACCATCCATTTTGCATTTCTACATCAACCTGGTCCTTGAAGAACTTATTCAGCTGGATGATGAGGAACTGATGCTAGGTTATTTTCAACAAGATATAGCAACTACTCACACAGCTAATGAGACATTGGGCTATATTTGCATGGATATTTTGATGAAAGATTTATCTCTAGCAAGCAGATCTGACTGTGTCCACCCAGATCTGCTTGATCTCTGTAGGACTGTGATCATCCCATTTGATTGCTTGTAGTTTTTATTTATGCAGAATCTTGAAGGAAACTACAATAATCATTCTCATACCATTGAAACTTAAAAATCAACATCACTAATGCTATGTTATTGTTATGACAGATGAACGAGCAATAATGAAACTGTGATGTGATATATCATTTTGATGCTCTCGTTTACTTCAGTATGAGAATTACATCACTAACCACTTCGAACAAACTTAACATAGAAAAATTTTTGCTGGGGCTGTGGAATAAATATTATACAGGGAAATATAAGAAATCTGAGAAAAAATTTTGATCATTTTGTGGTATTCTTAAATTTAATTGAATTAAAACCAGAAATTATAGTACTTACTGAGATTTGGGTAAAAGAAGAGGAAATAGCCTTATATAAAATAGTTGGATATAAAGAATACTATAAATGTAGGTAGAAAAAAAGGTCAGGAAGAGTAATTGTTTACATTAAAGAAGGATGGGAAGTGAACCAGATTTTTTCTCATTTTAAAACTGCTGACTTAGTGGAATTGCATATAAAAGCATTCAATTGTAAACTTGGCCTTGTTGCAATCTATAGAGCGCATGAATTCAGTAAATTAGAATTTATTGATGAATTCGCAACATGGCTTAACTGTGAAATGAAATAGTATGATAATGACAGGAGATTTTAATTTGGATTTATTATCTGATGATACACACAAATAAATTTTTTACAAATGATAAATTCAAATGGTTTCCATTCCTGTCATGCTTCTGTTACTAGGGTAAGTAGTAAAACCTGCCTAGATCATCTTTACATTAGAAATTTTAAATTAGATACTGTAACTACATATATTGTTAAAATTGACATCTCAGATCTTTTTTTGTTGGAAGTAATATAAAGTGTGGTTTTTATAGAGGTGGTTCTACAGAAAAGCTTTCTACAAATTTTACTAAGATTCAATATACTAAATTGGAAAAGTTATTGTCAGAAAAATAATGGGATCATGTCGAGAGACAGGTAAATGTGAATTTAGCATTTGATGCATTTCTAAGGGAATTAACTCTATTAATCAAAGATGCGCAGATTAAGTACTCTAAAAAGAAAATTAAAAAACTCAAACCATGGATAATAGAAGCTATTGTTAATTCAATCAATTTTAAAAGAAATTTATATAAAAGATCTAATTATAAAATATTGGATGAAAATGACTACTATAGAAGATATAAAAATATGTTAACTAATGTTATTAGGGAAGCTAAAAAAATGATTATTATAAAAATATTTTTATAAAAAATGGAAATAATGCTAGAAAAAATTGGGAAACTATCAATGAAATGTGTGACGGAAGAAAAGTAAAGGGCAATTCTGTTCAAATTATCACGGATAGAAATCATTTACTTTGATTTGATGAAAAGCCACAGGAATTTGTTAATAAATTTAACAATTATTTTACTGGGGTAATTTCTTTATTATGTAAACAAAATCTACATAATAAAACCAAAATAGAAGAGATAATAAGTTATTTAAAATGTAAAATGCCTAATTCTATTTTTTTCCCTTATATACCAGAACAAGAAATTTTTGATACTATCAAGGAACTAAAGGAGGGAAAATCACCTGGTTTGGATGAAATTACAGTTACCACTATTAAAAATATTTTTCCGGAAATTAGAATTATATTTTGTAAACTTGTAAACTTTTATAGAAGGTGTGTTCCCTTAAATTTTAAAAACTGCCTTAATTATTCCAGTGTTTAAAAATGGTGATACTAAGGCAATTGAAAATTACAGACCGATTTCGCTTCTATCAACTTTTTCTAAGATTCTTGAAAAAAATAGTTAAAAAAATTGTTAACTTTTGGGATATGCACAATTTTTTTGCCCCAAACCAATTTGGATTTTGAAAAGGTTTTAATACTCAAACTGTGATTTTTAGAAATGACTATGCAAATTTGCAGAAATTTAAATCAAAATGTTAAAACAGTTGTTTTTTTTTTGGATTTGAAAAAAGCTTTTGATTCAGTGAATCATGATATATTATTAGAAAAGTTAAAAACCAATGGTGTTAAGGGAAATTTGCTGTCATGGATTAAGAGCTATTTAATGAATAGGAAGCAAAAAGTAAAAATTGAAAAATATATTAGTGAAGAAACAAATATACAAGTTGGTCTCTTCAGGGTTCTGTTTTGGGACCTTTTTTTTTACTTTATATAAATGACTTCTGTACATTGGATTTGAATGGTAAAATAATTTCATTTGCAGATGATGCTGCACTAATATATTCTGGAGAGGAAAAGCAAATTTTAGAGAATATAAATAGTGATTGGATAGAAATAAGAACGTGGTTAAAATTTAATAAACTTTTTAAATACAAAGAAGACGAAATATATTTTTATTAGACCAAGAGAAAATGAGATTGATATTTTTTCGTGACAGGATCATTTTCCACTCTGAAGTGTGCTGGAAAAAATTGCAATTGTGACAAAATTGAGGGGGTTGAATGCTTTAAGTATTTGGGTATTTTTATTGACAGAAAGATGTCCTGGAAAATACAAATATCTGATGTTGTTAAAAAGATTAACTGCATTATACTTAAAATTTATTATATCCGGAAATTCGTAAATTTATCTTTATTGAAAATTATTTACTTTTCTTTGATTAAATCTTATTTGCTCTATGGTAATTAGAACTAATTTAAAAAACCAAATATGAAGAGAAATAGGTTGTAACTGTGGATTCAGATCGTGGGGTGGAGTCTATTAGATATCGTGGGGTGGAGTCTATTTGACAACAATCAAACCGTTATACTATGTGCAGAATCACATAATTAGATGCATGATGAAACTAAGAAAATTTGAAAGCGTTGCAAATGTATACAATGAATTAGGTATTTTACAAATAAGGAAATTATATGTATTTCAGGTACTGAAATATATAAGGATGAATTTTAATGTTCAAACTTTACGGACATTTGAAAAGAATACTCGACTGTCAAAAAACCTTTTTTTTACTTGATTTAAATGCGAACTAAACTATTGTTGAAAAACATTGTTTATTTGGCGCCAAAGTTTTTTAACTGCTTACCAGAGTACATCAAAGGAATAAGGAATGATAACTTTTTCTATAAGGAATTAAGAAAATGGATTTTAAATGCGGTAAATATTGAGACTATGTTTTAGAAATAAAAGAGATTTAAATGTAATATAATTTCATTTGATGCTGAGTTGCCCTTAAAGTGCTCAACTGAACCACTTACTAACGCACAATTCAATATAAATTTATATATATTTTTTTTCTGTTTTCTGCCCAGTAAAGTTTTTTTTAATTTCATTTATTCTTAATGATAATTTGGTTATATATGCTTTTTAGTTTATTTTTATGCATATTTTTATATAAGGTAATATCTTTTAGGTGGAGAAAATATCCTCATTGAACAGAGTGTTGTCAGATGCTTATTGTTCAGTGGCAGAAGTATATATGACAGACTGCTGGTAAGTGATATATAAAATGTATTAATATTAAACAAAATGTTATTTTTCTTTTGAATATAAGTACATGGTTTGAAGGAAGTATATATATATTGAAATCATCAGAGTTGAACTATTAAAAATAATAGAATAACCAACTGAATAGAATGTTCTTGAAAGCTATTGGAGAGTTTAAGTCTGTACTGGATAACACACAGGAATGCCAACTTAAAACCTAGGGTAATTACCCTCTGTGACTATTGACGAATGCCTTAAATATTAAATTTTTAAGGTATGTTTAACCATTACAATTCCCAGTCTAAAAAGATGATGAAACCACAAGTGAAACTATTTTTTCATTTTGCACAACCCAAAAAAAATTAGAACTAATTTAAAAAACCAAATATGAAGAGAAATAGGTTGTAACTGTGGATTCAGATCCCACCTGTCTCAAGACAGTTTTCTTCTATGCCCATGTTACTTACAGCATAATAGTGTTCACAAGTTATTAGTATGACATACTGTGATTTATAGTGCTATTAATGTAACAGATAATGCATAGTAGATGTATGTACTAGATATATCTAAGAACTGTGCATTGAGAGTAACCTCATAAAAACAAATGCCAGTCAGTTGTCCCATGGAGTGTGGCTTGTTGTGGGTCTGAACCTGGGAGATTTACAATAAAACATCCTTCACTTTCAGTTATAAGGCAGCCACTAGCAGTTGATTCTATCAGGTAACCAACAACGTTTGTGTGGTTTTTGAGAGTAAAATTAAACCATACATAAAAAGTGAATAAAGAGATTTTATTCAGAAAAGTAAGCACCAGTACAATCTATAACCTTTTCCCAATGAGATGCAAATTTGTAAATGCCACTCCTGTAGAACTCCCAAACTTTAGAAAGCAAAGAAAGCAGCCAACACCATTTCCAATGCTTCTTGGTTTTGAAATTATTGGTTGCACATATGCTTGTCCAGTGCCAAGAAAAGATGGTAGTCAGATGGTGTGATGTCTGGGGAATACTGAAAGTGGGGTAGAATTTCCAATTAAGGCTATGGAGCTTGTCTTGGGTTACTTGTGCTATGTGAGGGTGACCATTTTCCTGAAGGACCACAACACCTTTGCGATGAACAAGTGCAGTCTGTTTTTGGAGCAGTGTATCTGCAACCTGTTGTAGCTGTGCCGAGTAGATGTCCACATTGATTGTTTGACCAGTAGCCAGAAGCTTATAATGGATGATACCCTGTAGTCCACTAGGCACAAAACAAAATTTTCTGTTAGTGGATCCTGGGATTTGGTGTGTATGGTACAGGTTCACTGGACGAGAACCAATGATTTGAAAGTTTGGTGTTCCTATAGACAATCCATTTTTTATTGCACATCAACAACCTGTCCAAAAATGGCTCATTCTTGGTGTGAAAGCAGCGACAAGCAGATCATAAGCCACTAGAGTTTGTTGTTGGCAGTCGGTTCTTATGGAACCCATTTACTCAGCTTCCAGACTTTTCCTAGGTGATGGAAATGCAAACAAATGGTTTTGTCACTTATATGGAACCTTTCTTCAAGCTCTTTGCATGTTTGATGTGAATCCAACTCATTGCTGGCCTTCAGTTCATTGTCATCAATGATGATTGGTCTTCCTTTGCAGGGTGCATCTTCAAGTGTCTCATTGTCTGACACAAATTTTCTGGGCTATCTGTTCACTCATTGTGTTCTCTCCAAATGCCATACATATCTTGCAGGCTGCTTGCACTGCTTTAGTTCTCAGTTTAAACTCGTAAAGTAAGAATGTTCGAATAACTATTCAACACAGACCTGTTTTCGTCACCCCAATGTCACCAAACCCTTTTCACACTTACTACACATCAACTGACTCAGTGTGCCACCGGCTTTCAATTGTGTATTAACACATGCACACCACTTGCAATTGTACTTATATGCTTTTCATTAAAATGTTAACGTAAACCGCATGAACTTATTTGATTACCTGATACAATGACAGGGTTTAACATCCACAGTAAAAGATAATTGAATGTCAGCTGGTAGCTTAACGGTCAGAGCATCTGGCATGTCCCACCCAGCCCAAGACAATTTTCTTCTATTCCCATGTTGACCTACAGCATAATAGTGTTCAACAAGTTGTTACTATGAAGTACTGTGATTTAAAATGCTACTAATGTAACAGATAATGTATACAAGAAATAGGTCTTATTACATATCAAATTAAATATTTAATTCTGGATTTTGTGTAAATAAAATTTAAAAGCATATTTCTTCTATAAATTCTAATAAGACTTTTTCAGAGTAATATAGTAAGAAAAAAAGGATCTGATAAAGTAAATAAAAATTTATTTAAAAAAACTAATGGCCCAAAATAATTGTAATATATATAAATAGAAATTTATTTCTGAATAATAGGAAAATAAATATTTACTTGAAACAGAAAAATCACCCTTTTTCGTAATTTTTTCAGGGATATACTTTGAGAAAGAGGCAAGCTTTTTGTCAGCTGTGCTTAGTCAAATAAAAATGTGAACTTAAAATCCCCCCCCCCCCCCAATAACCAATTAATAGAAGTAGGCCATGTTATATATCAAACTAAGCAACATTTAACTCTAAATTTTATGAAAATAAATTATTTAAATAAATTTTCAAACATACTTAATTTTAGTAAGACTTTTTCAGAGTGATATACTGAAAAAAAAAAGGATCTTGTAAAAAAATTAAGGCTTAACTCTGGAAAACCTGGTGAATTAAAATAGTTAAATTATATATCAGTGGGAAGAAAATTTCATTTTTAATAATGTAAAAGGAAAATTGATCTAAAACAGGATTGTTACTTTTTTAATATTTTTTTTCACTGTAATGCTTTAAAACAGAATTGCACAAGGTGACTTTGCACTGTTCACACTCATGGGATTTTATGTCTTGTTTATGGTCACATGAATAATTTCTTGGCTGATAGTTCATTTTTCAGTGGACTGCACATTTTCTATTTGGGTATTACACTTTGTTGATCTTGGCATAGTGCCGACATTTTAGTGTATTAGGCTAAAATGGGGCAGGGGTGGCTCAGTCAGTAGTGTGCCAGACTTGTAATCCTCAATTTTGAGTCCAGCCTGGGTCAGCATTGAGATTTGTCTTTGCAAAACTCCCCCCCCCCCCCCTGCTCTTGGTCAGTAGGAGACACTGGTGGACTTTGAAAGGCTGCTGCCCATTGGCTGGGATGTTAAGTCATGGCCCTGGGTATGGGAGACCCTGTGCATGTTAAAAACACTGGATGGCCTTGATGGGAGGCTACCATCTGTCTCCCAACAGCCCCCCCCCCCTCCAATAGGGCTTGTCGTGGTGGTGGTGGTGGTGGTGGGGGGGCGCTAGGGTCCAGCAACCCGGTCGAAGGCTGTGCTGACCGGATTGGCTCCCCAGTTGGACATAGCCAAGACCAACCAAGGTCGACGATGCCACTGACCGGTTGGACAGTGACGGTGTCCAAGACCTCACCTCTCAGGTGCTTTGGGTGAGCAGTTCGAGGGCTCATCTGAAAAGATTTGTGCCCCAGTAGGTCGAGCCTTCACCAAAGTCTGGGCCTTACTAAGAGTCTCCACCCGGATGCCGAGCGAACTTGGATCTATATATCCTTGTTCATGGCTAACTGGGGAACAGATTAAAGTTAGGTTTCTTCCGGTGGTTAGCTTTCCTTCTATAGGACTGCTGCCATGTGAGGCCGGAGTTGAGGTGCGTCTATATGGCGTATTCCTTGCCCCCGGCTCTAGATAGCATGGCTTTTCATAACTGGTAGTGCTGTAAAGGCGGAATTGGGAATTGCTGTGGTTGCATAAGATCGCAACACAAGAGAGCTGTCTCCCAACAGCTGCCCAGTGAGTTTCCTCTCTCAAACCTTCTCTGAGCCTCAGGGTCCTTGTGACCTGGCCATTTAGCCCATTGTATGCAAAAAAAGTCTGCTCAGAGATAAAACAATCAACCAACCAAGGCTAAAAATAATTTTAAATATCCAGAATGGCAAAGCCTAGACTTTGTGGGAGGTGGGGGGGAACTTTATATAAGCCATTCAATTTTTTAAAAATTAGAAATGAACAAAGTACTGTTTTCCTGCTACACAAAAGATGGAGATAACCTAGAAGCTTTATTTAGCTTGTTCTGGTTTTTCACACAACACACAAACATACAAGGAAATGCTTGCTGGCTTAGCAGTCAGATATGCTAATCATACAACCAGGAATAATTTCTTTAAAATAAAGTTATGCCCTGTAGGATGGAATATGGATTTCTTAATGTTTATTCCTTATACTTTTGCTGAAATGTTAAATAATTGTATATTCTTTCAAGAAATAAAATGTAGAATTCAGAGAAATAAAAAAGTTTCAAAAATGAATAGAGAAAATCATTTTAAAGAACTTAACATTCAGTCAGTGACATCAAAATATGCCCATCAACATGGCAAAAAGAGTTAAAATGTTAGAAGCAATGTGTTTATTACTGGCAATGACTACATATGATTCATTTTTCATCTTTAAATACTATCAAGATTTTTGGTTTCCTTTTTATAGTTTTGAAGATGATGCAGATGATCAGTGCAAAATGGCTATTGAAAATGGAATTAAGGCAGATACAACTAACTATGAAGCCTACCAATGTCTGGCAAATTATAACTTGATAAAAGGAGAAGTTGAGGTAAAGCTAATTATAGAATTTTAATTATGAATTTGTGTAACTACTTAATTCATTAACATATATCTCACTAATAGTTCTGAAAATAAAGTTATAAGTAGAATAATGTTTGAGGCAAGGTAAGACATTTTTTTATCACATTCCAGAAGAAAAGAATAAATCTTATTTTCATGAACATGTTAAACAAAGAATTTTGAATTAAAAAACTTTGTTTATTAAAATTAAACATTTTTGTATTTGGTAAAATTAAACTACTACATAAATTCCTAGGGGTAGGAGGAAATGACTACTTGAAATGCTTAGAACTGGGAATCTTTCTATTATCACATGACTGATTGAAATATTGAACATTTTTTATGATAAAAGTGTTGTTCCTAAAGATTTTATCAGAGCTATTATATTTCCTATTTTTAAAACAGGTAATCACAGTTCTTGTGATAATTATAGAGGAATTAGTCTACTTTCTGTTCCAGGTCAAGTTATTTGCATTACTGTGCTTAATAGATAATTTGGTTGATGGACAACTGTTTGATGAACAGTATGGATTCCGAAGTAGCAGGGATGTATGGATCCATTTTTTTCACTTAGGCAGATTTTTGAAAAATGTTTAGAATTTCAGAAATCTGTGATTACTAGCTTTATAGATATCAAAAAGGCTTTTGACTATGATCATCATAGTTTTGGTTTTGATCATCATGGTTTGGGGTTGATTGTGATATATATATATATGGCATACCTTATATTAGTTATTATTACTTTAGTTAGCATTATGATGGTTCTACACTAAAAGCACAATTTATTATACACACTGCACCCATTCACAAACCTGCTCTACTCCACCACAATAATGCGTCCAACTGAAACCCTTATGGGCTATAAATAGGGCAGATACCTACCTGCTGTATAATGTACCTGTGACTGTTGTGATGGGTAAACATGGTGACCTCAGCAAGTTAAACTGTGAGCAGCTAGTTGGTGTGAGAAAGATGGGTGCTCAATATCTCTGAGTGCAGGACATCTGGGATTATCACCTGCAACCCTCACGTGAATGTACAGGACTACAGCAAAATCAGCAAAACCTGCAGCCACCAGGGAAAATGTGGTGTAACTGGGTCATTGATGTTTTGAGGGTAGCATTGCCTATCATGTATCATAATGTCAGAACAGAGGGCTACAGTGTAGATAGTGGCAGCATTCAACAATGGGGCAAATTATGACGGTTTGTGCAAAGCCCATTTGACATAGAATGACAGGACTGGACTATGACAGCCGACACCCACATTAAGTACCCTTGTTAACAGCATGTCACCAGGCTATGAAGCTGCAGTGCTCAAAGGTACATCACCATTGGACCGTGGAAGATTGGCTACAGGTAGCTTGGTCCACTGAAGACCATAGACCCAATTTGACAGTTCAGGTCCAGGTCTGGTGGAGGCAGTGTAATGTTCTGAGGCATGTTTATGTGGGATACCTTAGGATTCCTTGTACTTATTGGGACTGCCATCACCACACATTGACTTACTTGCTGACCACCTATACTTATTCATGGCTATCCATTTTCCACAGCAGGATAACTTTCAACAAGAAAATGCCTTATCTCATCACTCCCATTTTGTGAAGGACTGGTTGGAGGTGCATTCCAGTGGGTTCCCAACCCTTGAATTACCCTCTCACTCTCAGAATTTGAACCCTATTGAGCATCTGTGGGATGAAGTGGAGCGATGCATTCGAGCCCAAAACTCACAGCCAGCAACTCTTGGCACTTATGGATGGCTGCCCTGGAATCATGGGCTGAAATACCACCTGAATGTTTCTAACACCTGGTAGAGTCCATGCCATGATGTTTGCTGCTGTTATGAGGATGAAAGGTGGCATAGCTCACATGAGGCTTGGACCCCAAATGTCAAGTCGGGTGTTACACAGTGGTGGAGGCAGTGCATTGTTCTGAGTCACGTTTAAGTGGGCCACTTTTATACCCCTTGTACCTATTGAGACCACATCACTGCACAAGGCTGTGTTGAAGTACTCGCCAACCACCTACACCCATACATGGCTATGCATTTCTCTCAGGAAGATGCACCCTGTCTCATTGCTCTTGTTTGGTGAAGGACTGGTTCAAGGAGCAGTCCAATGAGTTCACAACCCTTGAATGGCCCTCTCACTCTCTGAATTTGAACCCTTTTGAACATCTGTGGGACAAAGTGGAGGGATGCACCTGAGCTTGAAACCTACCACTGGCAACTCTTGGCACTTTACAAATGGCTGCCCTGGAATCATGGGCTGCAATACCACCCAAACATTTCCAACACCTATAGAGTCCATGCCATGACGTGTTCCTGCTGTTGTGAGGGAAAAAGGTGGACCCACACATTATTAGGTGTGTGTGTGTGTAATAAATTGTCCTTTCACTATATAAATAACACTGAGTCATATGTGAGAGTTGTTAAGACTTGTAGTAATTGGTTTAGTATGGAGTTAGGACAAGGATACATTTTGTCCCTCTTTCTCAATAGTATGGTTGTTGATTATGTTATGTATAAAATGATTATGTATAAAAGTTATGTATATATGATTAGGTAATACTCGTATTATTCTTACATAATCATATATATGTAAATATATATATATATGATTATGTAAGAATTCTCTGCAAAGGCAAAAATTTTGGCCTCAAATAGTCTAAAGATTTCAAAATTTCTGAGTTAGATTATGCTGATAATTTAGCCTTTGTATCAAATGATGATGTGATGAGATGAACACTTTCAGTAGAGCTGTTGATGAAACTGGTAATTGAGCAAGTTTGGTGATAAACAGAAAGAAAACTAAAGTGATGAAAATTGGTTATGCAGATGTGTTTCATTTGCTTTGATAATTCAGTTTAATATCTTGGCAGGGATTGCTGCTGGGGCTTTTAACAATCTATTAAGAATGTGGAAAAATATGCATATACACCTAAAATTAGGGTATATAACAGTTTAGTCCTGTCGAAAGTTGATTATGGTAGTGAAACTTTTGCCCTTTTGTAAGCAAGGTAACAGGAAACTTGATTCCTTTTATTCTCTATGCTTATGCAGTATCTTGGGCATTAGGTTGTTTGACTTTGTAAGTAATGATGAGGTTAGGCAAAGGAATTGGCAACTATTTTTAAACAGCATGTTGTGCAGAGAGAGACTTGTTGACATGTTGCTTGTATGCATAATTATAGATCAGCAAATGATCAATAATGAATAGTGAGCCTAAAGGCCTCAGAAAAAGGGGGAGATCTAGGATGCCTTGGGCAGACAATGTCAAACAGGACCTTGCTAGAATTGGTCTACAGTGCCAAATGCAGGAGCTCAGAACAGACATGTTTGGAGAGCTAAATTACAATCTAGTTGGACCACCATAGCTCTTGGCTACTTGAGGTTATTATTGCTGACCACAAAATCATGAGGGTCCCTGATTTTTTTTTTTGCATTTATTATGGATTCAGGTTCTGCAAATTGCAGTTCAAAGGGATTCTTCATTCAAAGCTACAGCTCAGAAGGAGATTGCTAATCAGATTAAAGGAAATTTTTGAAGTCATGATTTTTTTTTTTGTTAGTTGTCCCGTAGCTGAGTGGTTAGTGTGCTTGGTTATTGATCTTAGGGACCTGGGTTCAAGCCCCGGGTAAGGCATGGATGTATGTGTCGTTTTTCTGCTGAGGTCCTGCCAACCTAACAGACCTTCTACTATGGCGTATAAACTGACAGGCTCCTGTCAGACCTCTGTGGCAAGCTGCTTCTTGGGGGGATATTATATATATATTTACAACTTGAAGCAAAATTATAAGCAAACAGGATTAGCTGTCATTTCTTAAAGTTCCAGAAGCAATTTAAGTTTGTTAGAAATTAGCTTTTGTAGCCTTCATTTTTTTCTTTCAATTTCTGTTATTTTACTGTCAGAAATTGAATGACATTTCTATTTATTAATCTCTTCAAGATAGCGTTTTAAAGTTCAATTGTCTCTCCTGGAAAAGAGTTAAAAATTAATCTGCCCCAGTGCATTTCATTGTTAGATTCTTGGCACCTTAAGGGTTAAAAATTTCTCTTAGGATGTTGCAGTGTTAACACTAAACTGTTGATTTCTTTCATCAAGCACAATTCTTAGTTCTCTTAAAAAGGAGTTATTTATTCATTGATACTCTTATTGTGTCTAGAAATCTCATCAGTTATGTAGCAGTGAATTATAAAATAAATTATCCCATAAGCAGCTACTTGTCACAGAGGTCTGTCAGTATATTACATGATAGAGAATATTTGTGAGGAGGGCAAGATCTCAGAAGGAAGACAAAACAAAAAAGGAAACATCCATGTTTTATCCAGAGATTAAACTGAGTGTCTTTAATCCATAGCTAAACCTATTAAACCACTCAGCCAATTGGATGGTAGTGAATTATAAATTTATATATGTATTTTGTTTTTCTGAATAATATAAGAAGTTTAGATCTATTCAGATATAGAAATTTGGAAAAACGGTCTGAAAAAATGTATATGAGTGGTAAAAGGAAAAGTGTCAATAGGATATACATACATACAAAATTAAAGGGGTATGTACTCATTTAACAAAAAATGTAATACAAAATACCAAAACTTTAAAATTATGGTTGCAGATTCTGGATTTTTCTGGTTTTTGTGCAATACTTAAAACACCTTGTATTTATATATATAAATGAACTGTGTATTACTTTTCAGAACAAAAAAATTAATCTCTTACAGCCTAAAGCATTGTAAAATATTATATGAAAATGTAGAATGGTATATTTTTTACTTATTGAAATCTAAACATGAACTTTATAAGCATCTCTGATTTCCTGTAATTTATTCTGTGATGTCTGTTTGATATCTGGTATGAGACTTCTGCTCTTACTATGTTCTGGCAGCTACAGTTTTGTGTCTTTCTGTAATTTATTAAATATGCATTGTTTCAAAAAAGATTTTCTTCCATAGGTCCAGTTTCAGAATTTTAAGTGCAGAATACAATTTCATATGTACTGATATGCTTCATCTAGAAGTATCTTGTGGTTGAAATGAAAGGAAGCACTTTTACATATTAGTGTAAGAAGTACACAAAAAGTGTGAAGGAACTTTATTTTTCCTGGGCAGCTTTAAACATTATACAGGGTGATTCAGAATTCATCATCAATATTTAGTGGGGAGGAAGGGAATAAGAAAAGAAAGAGATTTCACATAGGAAAGTATGGGGGCAGACGAACGCATGGTGGTGTAGAGGGCGCTGTGTGTACACACCTCTCATACAGAAGCACAGCTGTTTGACGCGTGCAGTCAGTTGTCATTCGACAAGGTGAATTTGCAGAAGTAACATGAACCGGTATACGTGGAATGAATGTGCAGATATGCATGTAACTTACGGTGCGGCAGGAGAAAGATGTCTTCGAGCCAGGCAATTGTATGCAGCGCGCTTCCCAAACCACCGTGTGCCACAGCATCAAATGTTTTCACGTATTCATCGCCAACTGCGTGAAACAGGATCGTTTGCTGCTAGTAATGTTAATCGAGGGAGGCGCAGATCGGCACGGACAGTAGCAGTAGAGGAAGCTGTCCTACAGGAAATCGAGGAACAACCTGGTGCTAGCACACGAGGTATGGCTGGCAGTTTGGAATTTCACAAGCAACAGCGTGGCGGATATTACACGATGAAGGGTTACATCCGTTTCATCTGCAAAGAGTGCAATTATTGGCAGCAGACGACCATCCCAAGCATGTTATTTTTTGTCAGTGGTTCATGCAGAGAACAGCCGTTGATCCCAATTTCCCAACGTATGTTCTTTTCACCGATGAGGCGTTGTTCACTCGAGAGGGTGTCTTCAACACACACAATTGGCATGTGTGGGCTCATCAGAACCCACACGGTACAAGACCTGGAGCTGCGCAACAACGTTTTGCTGTCAATGTGTGGACTGAGATTGTCGGTGACTGTTTGTTGGGCCCGTATTTACTACCATCCCGTTTGGACGGTGCCAAGTACCTAACATTTCTTCAGACTGTGTTACCGGATCTTCTGAACGAGGTTCCTGATGGTAGTCTCCGGCGAATGTGGTTCCAGCATGACGGCGCTCCTGCACATTTCGCAAATGCTGTGCGTGCTTACCTACGCAGACAGTTTGGTGGTCAATGGATTGGCCGCGGTGGACCGGTTTCTTGGCCACCACGTTCACCGGATTTATCTCCAATCGATTTCTTTGTATGGGGTGCTATGAAAAACATGGTGTACGAGACCCCTGTTGATAGTGCTATGGATCTTGTAGCACGCATATCAGTTGCTGCCTCAAACATCCGGGAAATGCCAGGCATCTTCCACAGGGTCCGGCTGTCCATGCAACGCCGTTGTGAGTCATGCATTCTAGCACATGGTCGGCAGTTCGAGCACCTCTTGTAAGTCTGTACAACCAATGCAAAGAAATGTTACATGTAAGATAATAAATGTTTTTTCCTTACCACTTCCTTCTTATGTGTTCTTTCCATCATTGAACTGGGGTCATTTTGCCCTACTACATGGCATATGCGCCCATGCTTTCCTATGTGAAATCTCCTTCGTTTCTTATTACCTACCTCCCCACCAAATATTGATGATGAATTCTGAATCACCCTGTAGAAGGAAAACTCCATTTTTGACATTTGACAATATTTCTTAGTTTAAAGCATCTTTGGATGGTATCTAATGTGACGTGATGTACAAGGTGATGGTAAGACCTGGTGTGAGACTTATTTATTGGGCTCCCCCTCCCCACCTTAAAAAAATTTTTTTTCGGAAAAAAATTAAGAGGATAAAAAGGGTGCGAGTCTCAGGTACTGTTTTGTAGACTAGTAGCTACCAAAGGCCACCTGCAATAAGTAATAAAGAAATACTTCTCAAAAAATGTGTCGAGCATTTGGCTGTGGTTCAGCTGAACTGTGATAGCTATACTATTGCTGGTATGAAAAAAAAAATCATTGGAGACCATATGTTGCATGTCTGTTCTTTTTGGTTGAAGTATTATAAATTTGCAAATTAAATACTGTTGTTCTGTTTTGAATAGTCAGACTACTTGATTGTAATATTTTATATGTAAATAAATAAATGTTATAATTTGAACTTGAGACTGCTAGTACTGTCTTGGAAATAGTTTATCAATATTAATTAATAATTGAGTATTGAAGGGAATACAAGAGGAAAAGTATGATGAAGAAAAGAAGTAAATGAAATTCAAGAAGAAGAGCTTCTCCAGAGAATTATCGAAAGGAATTTAAATGTGGAAGTAAATTGTATTTTGAGATGCAATAGAATTGCTTCAGTTTTTTTATGGAATATTCTTCTTAAAAGGCTATTTTTCTCTTTTTGAACAAATTTATTTTTATGCTTCTGTTTTTGGGACTTAGTATGCTATTAGCATAAATGAAAAAAAACAACAACAACTATGCTTTATCTGTGATCAGCAAAAGTGTTACTATTATTAATTATTTTAATTTCAAAATACTTTTGGGTTGCTTGAACTTTTATTTGCAGTGTAAATAGAAAATTAGAACTAAAAATGAAGGCTTCAATAGTAATGGAAATGTAGAATTAAAAAAAATTCCATTGTTTTTTCTGATTTGGAGGAGTAAGCTTCAGTATATATGGAACAATGTTTTAAATGCAATGAAGAATTATACAGATAAGCAATAAGTTCTTCCATTTACTTAATTTTAGGAAGCTAAATCAGCCTTGAGCACTAGTTTGTCATTTTGGTTTCCCCATCATCAAACATTAAAAGAAGGACAGCTATTAACTCTTCAGGATGTTGATAGTCTCATGGTAAGATTTTTCTTTTTTCTATTTAAATTCTGATAGAGAATATTGATATTTGCAACTTTTTTATATTGCATTTAAAAATGGAAAGCTGAAAGTGAAGTCCATCAGGCCTAGGTGATCCTCAAAAGTCCACTGATATGAATCATAAGCCAAATAATCTGAAATATATAAAAATACTTCTGTAAACTTAGTGTGTTTATATGAATTTGAAGATGTGCTATATACAAGAAAAATAATCTGTCTGTGAATGGCAAATTTATATTCTATTGAAAGTACAACAATTTAAATGCATTATTTAGTAGTGCGTAATTTTAATCTCAGGAAATTATAAAGCAATTTTAACAAAATGCAGGTGATATGGTATTAAAAGTTTCAGTGCTCTTCAGTATACATGTCTGTTTAAAATATTAAATATACAATCCAAATGATTTAAAAGACTACTTTCATAACTGCTTGAAGTTATATTAAGTGTTCATGTTTCCGAAAGATAGCCAGTTATTTTATATCTGAATATTTTAATTCTACTGCTTTGTTTCAGTTAAACAACAAAAATTGTTAAAAATAGCTTATCTGGATAGATTGCTTGGATTAATTCAATCTTTGGGACAATTGCAGTAGGTTATTTTTTCTTTCAACGTGTGTTATCAGTGCTCCATTAAAAGCACATTGTAGGGAGCATCTGAGAAATGACTAAAGTTACTTTTGGGTTCCTCAAACTATTAACAGCACATCAGTTGTGATGGGCATGCATTTTTATAAAAGCAGCCATATTGAATGTTGTAATTAATTAATGCTTAAAGTACATTGTCAATTTTCAAGTATTTTCAACATAAAAGCTAAAAGAAATGTAGAACCTTATTCTGAAGTAACTAATAGAATTGGTCATATTATTATATATAAGGCAAATTGCTGATCTTCATGGCTAATTTATTAAAATAAAACTTTTCAAAAAACGATTTCTTTTGGGAAAATGAAAGACAATGGTTAAAGGAAAATTTGTCAAAAGAAACAAAAACTTGCAGGAAAGTTCTTTAAGAACAATAGTGTTTCTTAACAGTTCAACAGTATACTGACTGGTGTGCTTATTTTGCATACAACTAAACCAAACATGCAGGAAATTTTAGGTATGAGTGTTACTTTTTAATTGAGAAATCAAAGTGGCAAACATTGGTGGCAAGCAAAGCAGCAAGAAGCACTTATGTGTTATGTAAGAAAAGTTTGAAAGTGTTATCAATATAAGATAGGAATTTTAACCTGCATTTGGTTTCTACAGCATTACAATGCTGTGTAACACATACATATGGAGTATCATCCCATTGGTCATTGATTCAGTAATGACATTCTGATGATTTGGAGATCAATTTTATGGTCCACTATTCAGATATTACATCTGATTTTGGGCTTTATTAAGAATACTATTGTATTTAATATACATTTAACCATTCTACCTCTTAGATCTCAAGATCAAGATTGTAGTATTTAACAGCATTTTACTCTGAATGCTGTTTAACACTTGGGAGTATTTTGCAGATCAATATGATCCATGTTATGTATGCCTTGGGGATTCAACTACAACAGTTGAATGAATCCAATGATACATGATTTTTAAACTCCAAATTTGGTATAGCTATTTACCAAGTATCCGTAGAACCCAGTTTATGATTCATGCAGTGAAGGAATTTATTTTTTCACCTTCCTAATCAGATTGCTCAGTAGATATCAAGAGGTTGCCAAAAATGGTAAGAGTTGGATGTAATTAAATAAACCATGAATAAAAAGGATGTGTTATTTGGACATGTAGAATAATTGCTATGGAATTCATATGAAATGAATACTTTTGCAATCTTGTTAGGTTTTCAGATTTTTGCAGAATTAGTCCAAATTATGATCATAAATTTTTTCAGTATAAATTATATATATTTTACAATGGAATCTTGATTACATGGTTTATCACTGGACATGAAATAGAATATATATATAGCTTCTATGCCCAAGCCAAAGTAAATGCTTTGTTTATTTATAAATGATGAAATGTAACCGTATATGTGCATTTTTAAATTATTTATTGTGCTTAGTATAACATTAAATGAAATGTCACTGATTTTGTATTCCTTGTGCCTTAAAATTTCTTTCTTCATTTTAGTCTTCCATACCAAGTTACGATAGCAGGATAACTACAAGTAAATTGCTTATAGAATTACAAATGTTTTACGTAAGTAGATTGCATTAAATGTACTTTAAAAATCATTTTGACTGAACAGTCATTGTTGCATTAAAGAACTATCATAATTATGCAGCTCAAATGAAACTAGTTTTCACTGTTTAACATGATTAGATCTCTGCCTTGTTATAACTAAACACAGTTGAAAGTTTATTCAAACTGAGCATTTTAGATTTTAATAAAAACAATGGTTTAATAAATTTTTAGAGGTAGTTTCTGGTAAGTATATTATGTTATATTGTTTGGTTATAGATATTATCGTATTGTAGTACAAATCTGTTAGCTATTTTTTGGAAATTAAGAGTATTTATGTTTTCAACACATTTTTTACAACTTTGTGTGTGAAATTATCACCTATCATATGACACTTCAGTATCTTCAGACTGAAATGCTCTTACTCCATTTAACTAGCAGAGATATGAATAAATTCTAAAATATGAATTGCCATTTGAAGTATATGTAAACTTTCACTGTTCAGTATAAATATTTTGCTTGAATGTAAAAATGTAATTCTTTGTGGAACAAAAGACCATTATGCCTTACAAATGTATAGTTAGAAAATATTTTGTATGGAAGAACAGCTGTCTTCCTTTTAATGTTAGTCTAATAACTGAAATAAGCAAGTTATATTGAAGCATTGAGAACTGATGTAAGTGAATTGTAATGATCTTGCTATCTAGAATTTGTGTGAGACATCTTAGAATGAGTTCAATTGCCTAGGAATAGTTCAGTTAATATAGATTTCTATGTAGCAAATCATTAAAAGCTAACTCATCTTTCCATTGGGTATAAATTTTAAATCCTGCATTGAGCTTATAAGTTCTTGTGATATATAGCTTAGGGAAATCCAGAGAAGCCAGGCCACTTTCACTTTTAAAACCCGGGTCATTTCCATCTTTTGACGCCTCCCTAGCCAACATAAGTAATTGTCATTATTATTTATGATTTTTTTAATTCTAGTTTGACAAAATATGTACAAAAAAATTTACCCTTTAGGCAGCTTTTTGTCACAGAGGTCCAACAGAAGTTGGTTAATGTAATATGCCACAGAGAAGATTTTAAGTAAGTAAAGAAAGACAATGCCAGAAAAGAAACATACACACCTTATCCGAGGCTTGTCAGTTAAAAGATGATATCTTTACTAAATCACAATTTTTACTGTTATATAATTAACCATATTACCTCTTAGATCTCAAGATCAAGATTGTAGTATTTAACAGCATTTTACTCTAAATGCTGTTTAACACTTGGGAGTATTTTGCTGATCAATATGATCCATGCTATGTATGCCTTGGGAAACTATGTGAACTTAAACATTATTTTTTCAAGTCCCTATTTTTTAAATTTTACATTTGTACCTAAATTTATTTGATTTGAAGTGTCCAGGTTTTTTTTATAGTATTATTGGATTGCTTGATCAGTTCTCAATCAAATAATTGTTTTTCATTGATTATCCTTTTTTTGTCTACGCAATGGGAATCTGTTGAGGAGCACCAGTTTTTTATTTTTTGTCTCTTCCATATTGGATCTTTATTTCATCTCCAGACTGTGTGATCATTTATGAAGCTTGCCTGTGTAATTAATATTTATTACCTAGGTAAAGGGTATTTAGAGTTATTTTACATGATGAAATACAGTAGAACTTTAAATATATGATAGCTTTGGGATCTAGATCTTCCCAATATTGGAATATTATGAATTTTAGAAACCTAACATTTTCCAATACATGCAGGATTTTCACATTTTTAGTATAATAATTGCTCACATCTGATAATTCTAGACTTAAAACATTTCTTTATACTATTATGAGACCAAATTGACCACTCAGTTAATAAATATAGAAAAAAATATCAATTCCTATGGAAACCAGTGGTAATGTACAGTCAGAGTTAAATAAAAATTAATTTATTCAGAGTTTTTTTAAGACTTTGGAACAATCTGGAAATTTTACAGAAATGTTGAAATTTCAGAGTACTTGGATATTTATAGCTCCATTTTAATGTATCTTAATCCATATGGAACTGTATCTTCGATCTGAATGCATCTTGTTTAACACCATCAGCAAAATACTATATATATATCTCCATAAATCGCAATCCCAGTACTTGTACTCACACCATCCATTAGCCAGTGCAAAGTAGTTTTAACAGTTCATACAATAGAGTGTTTGTTTTTGCCAATCTGTCAATATCATCATCATCATCCTCAAGCAGCCATGGGCTACGGAGGTCCAACCAGACCGTGCAATTTAGTTCTCCAAGCAAGTCTATCCTGAGCTACATCTACTGCATCTGGCCACTGCACACCAATTCTAACAAGGTCCTGTTTGACATTGTCTGCCCACCGCATCCTAGGTCTCCCCTTCTTTCTGAGGCCTTTAGGCACACTGTTCATAACCCTATTCGCCAATCTATAATTATTCATATGGGCAACATGGACAAACCAACGGAGTCTCTCTCTGCACAATATGCTGCTTAAAGGAGGTTGCAAACTCCTTTCCCTAACCTCATCATTAGTTACAAAGTTGAACCACCTAATGCCCAAGATACTGCGTAAGCATCTGGAATCAAAAGCATCTAGTTTCCTGTTATCTTGTTTACAAAGTGTCCAAGTTTCACTACCATAACTAACCCTAGAAAGAACCAAACTATTATACAGTCTAATATTAGTCTTTAGGTGTATACGCCTATTTCTCCACACTCTCCCTAGATTCTTAAAAGTCCTGGCAGGAATCCCTATTCGTCTGTTAATCTCATGCCGCACATCACCATTATCTGTTACATAGCTCCCAAGATAATTAAACTGTGACACCTGCTCAAGACTGCAACCATTCAGATTAACTGAATCACTGCCTGCCTGACCAATTTTCATCACTTTAGTTTTCTCTCTGTTTATAACCAAACCTACTCTACTACCAGTCTCATCAAAGCTCGAATGAAAGAGTTCATCTCATCAACATCATTTGCCAAAAGGGCTAAATCATCAGCATAATCTAAATCAGAAATTTTCGTATCTCCAGCCCATTTAAGGCCAAAATCTTTCCCTTGAAGTGAATTTCGCATAACATAATCAATAACCAAGCTAAAGAGAAAAGGAGACAAAATGCACCCTTGTTGAACACCAGAAGTAATGCTAAACCAATTGCTACAAGACTTACCAACTCTCACACATGACTCAGTGTTATTATAGAGAGCTTTCATTATGTTAACTAACTTGTCTGGTATACCATATGATTTCACAATCAACCACAAATTATGATGATCAACAGAGTCGAAAGCCTTTTTGAAATCAACAAAGCTAGCAACCAAAGGTTTCTGAAACTCTAAACATTTCTCAAGAATCTGCCTAAGTGAAAATATCTGATCCACACATCCCCTACCACTTCTGAATCCACATTGCTTATCACGCAATTGACTGTCAACCAGATTCTTAATTCTATTAAGCACAATCATGGAAAGAACTTTACCTGGAACAGAGAGTAGGCTGATACCCCTATAGTTATCACAAGAACTACGATCACCTTTTTTAAAAATAGGGATAACAATAGCTCTGGTAAAATCCTTAGGAACCATGCCTTTATCATAAAAGATATTCAGAATTTCAGTTATCCAAGTGGTAACCGAAACATTCCCAGCTCTAAGTATTTCTGTAGTAATTTCATCTACCCCTGGGGATTTATGAAGTTTAAGTTTAGAAACAGCCAAAATAACTTCAGATTGTGTTATAGGGCCAACATTAAAGCCACCAATTCATCTATCATCATTGCAAACAATGGGAATAGAACTAACTGCATTGTTTAGAATATCACTGAAATGCTCAGCCCACCTAGCCATGACAGAATCCTCACCTTCTATAACATTAACTTGTTTATCCTTCAATCCCTGTATACCTGTCCGTTTTCTACCACACAAAACATTAACTATCTGGTACAGCTCTCTGCTGTTGTGCTGTGTAACTGCTTCCTCGGCTTTGTTAGCCAAACCATCAAGCCAAAGATTCTTATCAGCAGCTAACTGATCTTTTACACGTTTATTAAGTTCTCTGTAATGCTTTCTATTAGGACTAGTAGGGTATTGATTAAGGACATTCCTGCAGTTCTTTCTTTCCGAAATAAGCCCAAGTGCCTTATCACTCTGATAATTCTGTCTCTTCTGCTCCTTTTATCCTAAAAGAGTACTGTTAGTGTCCAAAAAAGCCTGTTTAAAATGATCCCATTCTTCCTCAACTTCAGTAGTAAGCATACCATGACTGTCGTAATGACTAAGTAACCTATCATAGTAAGCTTTGGCTATTGGGTCTTTCAGAGCTTCAGTATTAAAAGCAAATTTTTTAACCCTAGCACAACACTTTTTAAGTTTAAGTTGCAAGACACTTTTAACAAGATAATGGTCAGATCCAATTTCAGCTCCCCTATATGACCTGGTATTCCTAACAGAACTAGCCCATTAGCTGTTAATTAATATATAATCAATCATATTCTTATGCAGCCCATCGGGTGAAACCCATGTGTATTTATGTATGTCGCGGTGTTTGTAATAAGTGTTCGGTATTCTGAATCCATTGAGTTTACTTACCTGCAGGAGACGCTGCCCATTGCCATTGCAGCTACCAATACCAAAAGGGCCTATTACTCCTCCCCAAAGGTCAGAGTCAGTACCAACTTTGGCATTGAAGTCACCAAGAACAAGGGTAATATATCCTTTCTTGACAGAATTCAAAATATCCTGAAGTTGTCTGTAAAACCTACCCTTCTCATCCTCATCGGCATCGTCAGTGGGGGCATAACAGCAGATAACATTCAAGACTTTAATGCTTGTCTAAAATTTTGCTGTAAGAAACCTTTCATTAATGCACTCATATCCTAGAAGAGCATCACTAGCGTGTCTGCTGAGAAGCAGACCCACGCCTTGGTAATGCTTATTGTCGTCCCTCCCTGAAAAGAGAAATTTAAGATTATTTTTAAGAATCTGACCTTTATCTGTCCGTCTGGTCTCTTGCAAGCCGAGAATATCTAAATTATAATGATGGAATTCTTGTGTGAGGACATCAAGAGAAAAAGCTCTGTGCAGAGTCCTCACATTCCAACTACCTATGGAGAGGGAATGGTTAGTGGGATGTTTAAAGAAACTATGTTTATTGAGAGAGGGAATGCCGACAATATCAAACAGCCCCCTAATCGCAGACATGGGGCAAAGACCTGTTCCCCCACCACTAAAGGCTGAAGCCATCTACACTGGAGGACTTCCTCCAATGTAGAATTTGACAATGCCAATAGAAGCAAAGAGTTCAGGTGCCTGCGATGACCACTGCTCAGGATTATCCACCAGCTGATAAACATATCCTGTGAACCTATTCACTTGCTGCTGTCAACCCACAAACAAACGGAAAACACAGTGGAGGATTTTCCCTCCACAGAAGCCCACCAGTGCAGCAAAATCAGGATCCATAATCAAGCTCAGAGCCATAATTCCATTCAGGTTGGTATATATGGTCAGCACCAGGACCCTGTGTGGTTGACCACTCCTCAGCAGGGTAGAAAAAAAGAAAAGTAGCCATAATTGTCCAGATCAGTAGGCCACACTAATCTGGCAGCCCTCCCCTTCTGTTCACTTCCACAAGAGAGTATCTCTTTTGAAAGGTACTAACGGTCTGCACCACGAGAAGGCGGGGTCGGACATTAGGTGCTAGGCCTGGCCGGTTCTATGCATCATCACAGGGGATTGGTGCATAGCTCTCCTTCCAGTGACTACCTAGCTACCATTTACAGACCAAAATGCAGAGACCAAAATGACCTGTCAATATGCATAGATAAAAAAAAATCCATATATTTTAAAAGAGGAATTATTTCTTTTTCTATGTATCTTGATTTTTTGCCCTCAGTCAGTAGGGGACACCGATGGGCTTGGAAAAGCTACCATCCATCAGATGAGATGTAAAGCCATGACTCCTGTGTGCGATAGCCATACCCTGTGCATGTGCTCTGTATGGCCTTGATGTCTCATTGACCCATATATGTCTCCTAACAGCTGTCCAGTGGGTTCCCTCCCACAACCTTCTCTGTGCCCTTGAGGGACTTGTGACTTTGTGACTTGGTCATTTAGCCCATTGCATGCAAAAAAGCCACTCACAGGTAAAATAACCCAATCTTGTTTTTTTTTTTTGCATATTTAAATTTTTGCTAGTTGCTCACCAAAATAATGTCATGAGAGCAAAATTTTTTTTATATAATTTACTAAATCAGCTTGAAAATTTTTAAAACTCTTTATGTTCATTTGAAGATGCTGCTTGGCCATAATCAGAATATTTTTGACTTATTAGAAAACCACTGAGATAATAATAAAGTGTAAAGTAGGGACATCAGTCTTGCTATTTCATGTTTGTCAGATATTTTTTCATTGAGTTTTCTTCATAGTTATTTCAAAACTCATTTAGTATTCCTTTTGCAGGCATACTGATATACCCTTCTGTTCTGCTCTGTGTAATATCATTTATTATACCTTAGGGCTTTATTTCTTTCAATTTTTTTTCATTTGCAGTATTTAAGTATTATTTTGTATTAGTTTTACTAAGATACAATCCATTAATATTCAGTTTCTTGTTTGCCAAATATTTTTCTCTCTGCACATATTTAATGGCCATTTCAATGATTCTGCATTTTTTTGACAGTTTACTCATTTCTAATTTAATATTTGTTACAAGCAAGGTGAGTATTGTTAAATCAATAAATTTTTCCCGCAGAATATTTATTGATTTATCAATGCCAAAAGCGCAGCAGGTAACACTGTGATTATCATCTGTGAGTATTGTTTGTCTAATCTTGTTTATTTTCTTTTAGATAGATTTTTTTTTTCTGCCAAGTTGCATTCCACAATTTTTATTTTAATAGTGTGAAAAAGAAAAATTTTCTTTATGGTATGAAAAATTTATGTTTAGGAATTTTGTTTTCCTGAAAACTAATACTGCTCTTAGATGTGTTACTACATGCATTAATGTAGGCCAGTGAACTGGAAAAAGTGGATCAGTAATCTTCAAGGATACAGTGAATGTGAATACAGTGAACCAAATGAAGAATGATTCCTTATATTTTTTCTTATTTAGTATTGTTTACTGTTATGTAGCATTGTTTTTATTCTAGAAAACTTTTGAGTTAAAAATAAAATAATAAATACCCCCTCAAGCAGCTGTCTTGCCACAGAGGTCTGACGGGAGCCTCTCAGTTTATATGCCATAGTAGAAGATCTGAGAGGATGGCAGGACCTCAGCAGGAAAACAACACATACAACCATGCCTTACCCGGGGCTCGAACCCAGGTCCCTTAGATCAGTAGCCAAGCACGCTAACCACTCGGCAATGGGATGCCAGAAAAAAAGTTTTAAATGCAAACGTGTTTTACTTGCAATATTATAGCTTTTAAGCTAAATTTGCAATATTATAGCTCTTAGAGAACTCATTAAGAAACACAATGAGTAAGTTAAGTATTGATCTTTATGCAATATTATGTTATTACTGGAAAATAGGATTGAAAACTACCAAAGTGGCCTGAGAAATCCATTGTGAAGTGGAAGGTGAGGGGGTGGGGTGGGCAATCTTGATTTGTGCTGCTCAAGCTTGGTTCAAGAAATTCAAAGTGACGATAAAAGCCTCAAAAGTAAGCCATGATTGGGATTTTCAGTATTGGTGGATTACAACATTAGTGCCATGCTGTTGAAGTTCATTGACAAGCACTTTGTTGCTCATAAGCAGCTATAGTGGAGCATCTGCAACATATTGGTAAGGTAGCCATTAGTTGCTTAAGTTTTACACATTAACTGACTACTGAACAAGCAAACTGTCATATTAAAGTCTTCAGGAAACTCTTTGCTAATCCATGCAATCACTATTTCATCAAGTGAATTGTTATGTCAATGAAAAATGGATGTTTTCTAACAATCCAAGCACCCAAAAGCAATGCTTGACCCAGGCCAACCTGCACTTTCTGTTCCAGAGAGAGAACAATTCGAAATGAAGGCAGTATTGTGTATTTGGTGGAATTTTGAGGGTACCTCAAATGTGCCTCACTAGATTTTTCCAATGGAGGGGGCCATCAGTGGCAACCTCTACTCAGCACAACTGGAGCACCCTGCACTCTTTGATGCTTCAATGCTACCCAGGATTGGTAAACAGACATCAGGTATTCCTCCTACAACACAAAACTGCTCTTCGGATTAAAGAAAAACTGGCATTTGAGCTTTTTCCTCACCCAGAGTATAGTCAGGACATAGCTCCTTCTGACTTCCTCCTTTTTCACCTCATATATCATTTTCTTTGAGGTTTGTGGTTTCAAACATTTCAGAAGGTCAAAAATGGATGGCCAGAGTTTTTTGCCTTCAAGGACCAAGCATAGTATTGAAGAGGAATTGAACAACTTGTAGACAGATGGCTAAAAACTATTGGAAAAGATGGTTTATATTTAACTGAGTAAGGTTCTTTACATTGTAAAATCATTTCTCCAGTAGATGATAAAATGCACAGACTTGCGAATCACCTTAGCATATACTTCTTGAGATATCTTAATTCCTCCAATCAAAGCTAAAGTTAGCCTTAACTGGTATAGTGGTTAGGCAGCTAGTGACTGTTCCAGCAAGGCAAACTTTGTGTGTTGTGTTAGCTCTAACTAAGGCAGTGGTCAGCAGTGACTTCAGTTGTAGTAGGGCATGTCCTTGTATGAGAAGGCCTGTAAAAGCTAGGAGTAGCTTCTAGGATTCTTCTCTGTCCCATATGTCGCAAATAAAAAAAAAGTAACCATTTGATATTAAAATTTTTTAAACCTTGCAAAATTTTAGAAATTGAAAAACAACAGTTCAAAAATTATTGTCTAATAATTCTGAAATAAGATAAATAAAACAAAATTATCATCATATTGCGTAAGATCAAAATAATGGCAGACTGCTTCAGTGATAGTTTTCTGGGTAGCTTTCTTGTGATATTCTGTTTGTTTCAAACAAGTAAATTTTTATTTTGAGTTTTGATTTGTAAATTTTTAAATTGAGTTGAAAATAACTTTTAAAAATTGATGTTTTAATCCTCATTGGGATCACTAGAGTGAGCAAGGGAGGGGGAAGGAGGGCTCAGTTGGTAGCTTGCCAGACTCATAATCTGCAATTTCTTGGTTCAAGTCCCAGCTGGGCCAGCATTGAGATTTATCTCTGTAAAACTCCCTGCTCTGCCCATGGTGAGTAAGGGACACCAATAGGCTTTGAAAAGCTACCATCCATCATCGGATGGGACATTAAGCTGTGGGCCCATGTGTGGTAGAGCCATACCCTATGCATGTTAAAGAACATGCTGGATGGTCTTGATGGGAGGCTACCATCTGTCTCCCAACAGCTGTCCAGTGGGTCCCCTCCTCCCAACCTTTTCTGAGCCCTCAGGGTCCTTGTGACCTGTCCATTTAGCCCATTGTGTGCAAAAAAAGTGCCGTTCAGAAGTAAAACAAAAACAACTAGAGTGAGCATAATCAAAATAGAAAGCTGACTTCTGATACTTAAAGGATTAAGAAATGCAGTACATAATTTCTGGAATGTAAATAAATTTGAATTTTATCGCTAGAATATTTTTGAAGTACTTTCAATTATTTTTAAACAAATAAATCAATGGAGTTAATGTTGCATTTTTTGTTTATTTATGTAGGAAGCAAGTGAAATACTTGAGTGTCTTGTAGAACAAGATGATGAAGTGTTTGAAGTGTGGTACCTTTTAGGATGGATGAATTACCTACAAGGAGAAGAATACAAAGGGAATGCTCACTATTATTTCAAGAAAGCAAAAACTGTGAGTTTCTTATTTATAAATATTAAGTAAACTATCCAAGCATGTCTTTCTACTTACTATATTTTCAGGAATATAACACTTCATGAAACTTCTAAAATATTGGTTCCATCAGAATGCCATGAATTCTTATAAAATGCTATGAAAATTATGTAAAGAATTTTTTGCTTTATTAATTTAAAAAAATTTTAGATGCATCAAAAGAAAACAAAAAGTTCCCGATTTCTTTGGAACTGATATGATTGATTAAAAATAATGGGATTGTTTATTTTAAAGGAACTGATAATCCTGAACACAGTGTGTAGAAAGCTAAAATATATTTTAGAAGTCTCTAGATACTTTCGACTGCATAATACAGGGTTCCCCAATGTTTATGAGGGCATGGGCACATCCAAATATAAAATGTTGCAGCACCATTTTGAACAGTTGTCTGAAATAGGGGCTTTTGAGAGTTTTGCAGGTTTGGTAAAAGCAATGTCTATTAGGTAATTTACATGTATTTTATTACTGCAAAATTGAAGTGTCATATATACTATTAAGATCTTTGTTTTAACCCTTCCAGGGTCCATCCTGAAAAACATTTACATCCAAAGGTCCAGCTGTTTTTTTCCCTCTGATCAGGCAAAAAAAAACAACTTTAGAACTTTTTTTGCCAAATAACTAATCAAAGGAATTATGGCATATTATTTCCCAAATTAATCATCATTTAATTCTGGATTTTCTGAAAGTAAAATATTTAACATAAAAAGAGGACTAGTTTTATTTTAATAGAATTTTTTTTTAGAATCTTGTAGTAAAAAATGCATCTGGCAACACAAAAAATTTATAAAAAAACAAAACAAAAAACTAAGAAAGAAATGAGTATAATGCACACGAATTTGGCTTTTCACTAGCATAATATGGATAGCTTTTCTTTTTTGGTCTAAACCAGCAATTTCTCATCACTAGGACATGATATTGACTGGGCCACAAGAACTAATGGCCAAAAATTTAACAAGAATCTTATTTGATTTCATCCATAGATAAAAATTTTTGTAAGAAATGTGCATATTAAAAAAAAAATTTAGTCCTTTAGCTGAACACTTAAGTAAGAGAGAACATGATAGAGGGGATATAGAGTTCTTTCTGGGCCATGAGATGACTAATCCTGGGAAACACTGATCTAGGTAGTATGTTATGCTTCATATTTACCATAGTGTAATATTTATTCAGAGAAAATGTTCTGATATGCCTAGGTACATTGTTTATGCAAACAGTAAAGTGTAAATATATGTTGATTTAAATTTATTTTAATATTTTTAATAGGTAGCATTAAAAACTGGCTTTTATAATGAAGATCAAGGCAATCATATCAACGAATTAATGGAACAATTAGGCAATGGAAATGAGAGTGATATCAGTAAATCTGATAATGAAGCTGATACTTATTGTGAATCTGATATTGAACTAAGTTTGTCTTCTGAGTCTGATAAAGAGTTGGATAATAAAACATGAATAAAACAATGAATAAATTAAGACCATGTATTATTTGTGTCAGACTGTTTATTTAGAAGTTTGCATATTCAATTTGTAAGGCCATTGATGTAGCTCAAAGGTTTTAAAACTTTCTGAATGAGCATATTTTTCATTTTTCATTTACCCCAAACCCTGATCAAAATGCGGTAATACAAATAAAGCAAAATTTATACTCACTGCAGTTTTTGCTTAAATTTGTAGGCTGATACAGGCTCTGCTACATATGGAATCATGGCTCAACATCCCATACGATGTATGAACGGCATTTTCAAGGCCGTTTTAACAATTTTCGACGCCGTTTAAGTTGCCAGTGACCCTTTTCTCACTGAGAGCAGGGTGAGGTTTTAGAAGAGAGAAATCTAAAAGTTTGAGCATACCAATTGAAATTTCAGCAAGATCAAAATTATATTAAACAGTGAGTGTCATAGTTGTTTAACATTTTCTTTTCAGTTTGTTTCCCTGTAATTGGAAAGATGGGAGGATACACATTTTGTTACAAGCAAAGCTGATATATTTTATATTCTGTCCCCACCAAAGATTAAATTACATAAAATTTCCTAGAAATTTATAATTGTTAGTTACGATTTCTAGATTATTGGTTTTCATCTCATTAAATTCAATTTTTTTTTTCATAGAATAAGAAAAAAAAGTGTAGTTAACATAGGAAACAGCATGTTGCATTGTGATTTTGATATTTCAGTTCCGCCACTGTATATTTCCAGGCCGTAATTAAAAAAAAGTAAGGAGCATTAAAAACTGGCTTTTAATGGGTCGATTTGCGGGCAAGTGCCGCAATTGATCCGTAAAAAAGGTAGAGAGGTGGGAGGGGGATTCAATAAAACTGGATTCCACTGCAATATAAAATTTTCCACTGTTTTGTCTTTTAAAAAATAGGTGTTTAAAAATTTCTTGAAAACTTTATGAAGTATGCACAAGTTTATAACTTTTTTGTCTCCGTAACTCTTACCCTCTAGACCGGTCCTGTAAAATACGTAGTTATGCATATTTGTTATGTATAGTTTAGCAATGTTCAAAGCAATAACTTTTCAATTATTTGCTACACATATCAATAAAATTTCAAAAATGATGTAAACGTTTATTGCTATTATTGCTTTCATTCAAATTTATCTTTACATTAAATGTTTGTGGTAAATAAGTAACAGTTATGTAACGGAAAATGTATATAATACTCTGCTACAGCTATTCAATTAATTGCCGAAAAATATCTTACTGAATCGCAATAATGTAAATCCACTTTTCTGAAATATAGAATTAATAATAGAAGCAGTAAATGTCACAGTAGAAGCGAGCAAAATATGCGAAAACTAGACTTCATTGTGGCAGTAGAAAATTTGTTTTGGAAGCATCAGCATGGCCACTACACTGCTGCTGCGGCACCTTGGATAGAGAAAACGCATTAGGGCATCTCATTCTCAATTCCGTGATACATGTAGTAAAGGGAAGCTAGTAACCGTGAGTGAACTTCGCCACAAAAATGGCTGTTCTCAACTCGTATTAGCATTTGTATTCGCATTGGACTTAGCTAGTTTCATTTCGATATCGTTGATAAACGGCCTTTTAAAGTTTTGCTTGGTCAGTAAGATGGTAAAAATCTGGCGTTTCAAATAATTGCTCCAATAGAGCTTTGTAAGGAAACAATAAATCATGTTTACAAGTACTTATATTTTGCTCTTTAAAAATGCACTATTTGAGTGATAGCAAATTTTTTTTCAGTTATACTTAAATAGGATAAAACGTACTATATAGAAGAAGCAATAAATACAAATAAGACAGCTATGGTCACTGTAATATACCTAAGTCACTTCCTACTGAGTATTTTTTGAAAGTAAAGCAATTCAGAATTGTGCAAACTTTTCAATATGTTCATAACTTCTCTCTATCATTTGATGCGTTTAAACCAACACCATCTTTTTAATATAGTGAACATCTCATTCAAATTTCATACGAAAACCAGAAGGTTATCCTTAAAAATTCAAGTGAAACACTAGTTCCAGTATTATCCAGATTTATCGACATGAGATATAGTTCATTTTAATGATTCAATAATATTTCAACTATACTTCTGCTCAAATTGAAGGATAACGTATAAATTGGTACACGACTCGAAGTATTTTTAAGGGAATGCAACTAAATTTGGTAAAGAAGTTTATTTACATTGCAAATGGAAATCAAGCAGAAGAATTTCTTAATCGTATAATGTGCATGAGTTAAGATTATAATCGTTCAATTGACATGGAGCAGTCATAAAACAATACTTAAAGGATTACATAGACATGCGGTATTTTAATATGGAGTATGATCACTCCTGAGAAAAATGCCACTCGAACAACGACTCCATAACTGAGGGTAGTGATGAGGTCTTAAGGGATTAATGATCACTCCTTGACATCCTCAAGCAGCCATGGGCTACGGAGGTCCAACCAGACCGTGCAGTTTAATTCTCCAAGCATATCTGTCCTGAGCTACACCTGCTGCATCTGGCCACTGCACACCAATTCTAACAAGCTCCTGTTTGACATTGTCTGCCCACCACATCCTAGGTCTCCCCCTCCTTCTAAGGCCTCTAGGCACACTGTTCATAACCCTATCCGCTAATCTATAATTATCCATACGGGCAACATGACCAAACCAGTGGAGTCTCTCTATTTGCACAATATGCTGCTTAAATGAGGTTGCAGACCTCATCATTAGTTACAAAGTAAAACCACCTAATACCAAAGATACTACTTAAGCATCTAGAATCAAAGGCATCTAGTTTCGTGTTATCTTGTTTACACACAGCGACCAAGTTTCACTACCATAACTAACCCTAGAAGGAACCAAACTATTATACAGTCTAATTTTAGTCTTTAGGTGTATACGCCTATTTCTCCACAATCTCCATAGATTCTTAAAAGTCCCGGCAGCAATCTCTATCCGCAATCTCTATTCGTATGTTAATCTCATGCTGCACATCACCAGCATCTGTTACATAGCTCCCAAGATAATTGAACTGTGACACCTGCTCAAGACTGCAACCATTCAAATTAACTGAATCACAGCCTGCCTGATCAATTTTCATCACTTTAGTTTTCTTTCTGTTTATAACCAAACCTACTCTACTACCAGTTTCATCAACAGCTCGAATGAAAGAATTCATCTCATCAACATCATTTGCCAAAAGGGCTAAGTCATCAGCATAATCTAAATCAGAAATTTTCGTATCTCCAGCCCATTTAAGGCCAAAATGTTTCCCTTGAAGTGAATTTCGCATAACATAATCAACAACCAAACTAAAGAGAAAAGGAGACAAAATGCACCCTTGTCGAACACCAGACGTAATGCTAAACCAATTGCTACAAGACTTTCCAACTCTCACACATGACTCTGTTATTATAGAGAGTTTTCATTATGTTAACTAACTTGTCTGGTATACCATATGATCTCACAATAAACCACAAATTATGTTGATCAACAGAGTCGAAAGCCTTTTTGAAATCAACAAACTAGCAGCCAAAGGTTTCTGAAACTCTAAACATTTCTCAAGAATCTGCCTAAGTGAAAATGTCTGATCCACACATCCCTACCACTTTTGAATCCACATTGCTCATCACACAATTGACTGTCAATCAGATTCTTAATTCTATTAAGCACAATTATGGAAAGTACTTTCCCTGGAACAGAGAGTAGGCTGATACCCCTATAGTTATCACAAGAACTGTGATCACCTTTTTTGAAAATAGGGATAATAATAGCCCTGGCAAAATCCTTAGGATCCATGCCTTTATCATAAAAGATATTCAAAATTTCAGTCATCCAAGTGGTAACAGAAACATTCCCAGCTCTAAGCATTTCCGTAGTAATTTCATCTACACCTGGGGATTTATGAAGCTTAAGTTTAGAAATAGTCAAACTAACTTCAGATTGTGTTATAGGGCCAACATTAAAGCCACCAATGCATCTATCATCATTGCAAACAATGGGAGTAGAACCACATTGTTTAGAACATCAGAGAAATGCTCAGTCCACCTAGTCATGACAGAATCCTCACCTTCTGTAACCTTACCTTGTTTATCCTTCATCCTCTATACCTGTCCGTTTTCTACCACACAAAACATTAACTATCTGGTACAGCTCTCTGCTGTTGTGCTATCTAACTGCTTCTCAGCTTTGTCAGCCAAGCCATCAAGCCAAAGATTCTTTTCAGGAGCTAACTGATCTTTTACACGTTTATTAAGTTATCTGTAATGCTTTCTATTAGGACTAGTAGGGTATTGTTTAAGGACATTCCTGCAGTTCTTTCTTTCTGAAATAAGCTCAAGTTCCTTATCACTCAAATAATTTTGCCTCCTCTGCTCCCTTTTCCCTGAAAGAGTACTGTTAGTTTGCAAAAAAGCCTATTTAAAATGGTCCCATTTGTCCTCAACTTCAGAAGTAAGCAAACCACGAATGTCATAATATCTAAGTAACCTATCATGGTAAGCTTTGGCTATAACTGGGTTTTTAAGAGATTCAGTATTAACGGTAAATTTTTTAACCCTAGCACAATACTTTTTAAGTTTAAACTGTAAGACACTTTTAACAAGGTAATGGTCAGATCCAATTTCAGCTCCCCGATATGCCCTGGTATTCCTAACAGAACTAGCCCATTTGCTGTTAATTAATATATAATCAATCATATTCTTATGCAGTCCATCAAGTGAAACCCATGTGTACTTATGTATGTCGCGGTGTTTGTAATATCTGTTGGTTATTCTGAAACCATTGAGTTTACTTATTTGTAGGAGACGTTGCCCATTACCATTGCAGCTACCAATACCAAAAGGGCCTATCACTCCTCCCCAAAGGTCAGAGTCAGTACCAACTTTGTAGGAGACGTTGCCCATTACCATTGCAGCTACCAATACCAAAAGGGCCTATCACTCCTCCCCAAAGGTCAGAGTCAGTACCAACTTTGGCATTGAAGTCACCAAGAAAAGGGTAATATATCCTTTCTTGACAGAATTCAAAATATCCTGAAGTTGTCCGTAAAACCTATCCTTCTCATCCTCATCGGCATCGTCAGTGGGGGCATAACAGCAGATAACATTCAAGACTTTAATGCTTGTCTAAAATTTTGCTGTAAGAAACCTTTCATTAATGCACTCATATCCTGGAAGAGCATCACTAACGTGTCTGCTGAGAAGCAGACCCACACCTTGGTGGTGCTTATTGTCGTCCCTCCCTGAAAAGAGAAATTTAAGATTATTTTTAAGAATCTGACCTTTATCTGTCCATCTGGTCTCTTGCAAGCCGAGAATATCTAAATTATAACGGTGGAATTCTTGGGTGAGGACATCAAGAGAAAAATAGGGAGTGCTGTTCTAAGTACATGGAGGGGGCTGGTAAGCTCCATTGCGTATCCCTTGAGCATCCCTACATGCTCAATGGTATTGAGGTCAGGAGATCTGTTTGACCCCTCAATTCTGTGAATATCTTCCTCTTCCCAAAAATTGTTGACCACATGAGCTCAACAAAGGCTTGCGTTGTTGTACATAATAAAATCTGGACTGACGGCTGCCCAGAATGGCCTGACACATGAGTTCAGGAACTTGTCACTGCACTGCAGGGCAGTAACAGAGCCACTCAGAAAGAGGTGCGTGTCTGTACACCTGTTCGTCATGATTCCTGCCACAACCACCATAGTCCCTTTCTCTGATGTTCAAGGGATTATTGCGGGTCCCTGCTTCTCTCCAGGTGCAAATAAATTGTGAATCAGTAATTAACTGAGTCACAATTCATAACACGCACCTGCTGGTCACAAATATAACACGCACCTGCTGGTCACAAACATAACACGCACCTGCTGGTCTGTACTCCAAATGTGATGTTGGCAACTCCACATTAAATGAGCTCGTCAGTCAGTGGAAGTGATGGCAAGAACAGGTCTCGTGGCATAAAGGCATTGCTCACGAAGTCTGTAAACAGTATGCTTGATATCCTGATTGCTGTAGCTGCTGTAAGCTCCAAATACAGTTGTCTGGTGGTCATCACTATGATCCATCTGGCAATAAGACTTGTATAGTGATCGTCTGCAGCGTTATGGCTCTGGATGGCTTTGTCCTGGTCCTGCTCGATGACGAGCATCTCCTGTCTGTTGAAACTGCCTCCAGAATCTTGACAGACATTTTGTGGAACATAAATGCTCTGGAATCTTCTGTCTGGGACTGACCTGCTTCCATCCTTCCATTAGTTTTCCACCACTGAAAATCATCCATGCGATATCTTCGGAACATAATCAGCTCCATGTGGTACTGAAATGAAAGCAGGAGTTGTCTAGAATAGAACAGCTATCAGCTAGCTACGTATACACAAGCGCAGCTTTTAACACATTCCTAATTTGCATATTCCGGTTTACCTGCGGCAACGGTAAACAAAGAATATGTAAAGAGAAGAATAAAAGGCTTCTTGTATCCGGAGCTGAGTTGCTATTATCGCCTCTCAGCTCCAGATACCCGCTCTGCCGTGACATGTGCTTGAGGGGCAATGCCACAAACCGGTTGTTGGTAGTCTAGGATTGAATGGTCTCTGTACAGGCGCGATCTGTGGCTTTTTAGCACTTTGCTTCTGAATGACAGCGGATATGATCTGGAATTTCAGGTAGGTTGAACTTTTTTTTTTCTCCTTCAGCACTTTTATTTGATGTATTTGTTACTCCAAAAAAAAAAGTTAGTAAAAGCTTGATTTGTAACAATACAGATGTAGTTTTCCAAATACAATCTTCCTTATCAGATACACATGGTTTACACCGTGCAGCCATGTTATGTAGACTCGTAACGTATCAAGCAGTACTTGATGTTATTCCCTGTATAATTGTAGGGTTAATTCCAGAAGCATATCTGTCATTAATAAGTTAGTGATGCTTGCAGATTATTTATCAGTTTTTCATAATTAGCGATTGAATAAACTTTCGTTATCATAAAGCCACGCTTGTGGCGGACTGTGGTCCTGTTCGTACCGCATACTCGGGTCCTGCTCCTGCCTCAGAGGAGTGCTTGGCGTTCGGCAGAGTAAGCGCATCATGCTGCGATTCCAAGGGTTGGGTTGGGTTGTTTTATCTGAGCGGCACTTTTTTGCACACCACCGGCTAAATGGCCAGGTCACAAGGACCCCGAAGGCTCAGAGAAGGTTGGGGGAGGGGACCCACTGGAACAGCTGTTGAGAGACAGATGGTAGCTTCCCGTCAAGGCCCTCCAGCGTGTTCTTTAACGTGCACAGGGTATGGCTCTCCCGCACACGGGACCACGGCTTAACGTCCCATCCGATGGACGGCGGCCTTTCCAAGCCCATCGGTGTCCCCTACTGACTGTGGGCAGGGCGGGGAATTTTGCGGAGATAAATCTCAACGCTGACCCAGTTGGGACTCGAACCTGGGAACTGCAGATTACGAGCCTGGCGCGCTACCGACTGAGCCACCCCCGCCCCGCGATTCCAAGGAGTCTTCCTCCTTGGAATCGCAGTATGATGGGCAGCAGGAAGGAATATGAATTATATTTTGAACATATTTGCAATTCACATCAAAAGTGCATGATTTTACTATTTTATCATTGCTCTATAATTACAAAATTTGAAACAGAGTTTTGATATTTTGAAAAAGTTGCAAATAAAATTTACACACATTGCATAATCTGTTGTAGCCAACTTCTCATGCTGTGACCTCAGTTGAAAATATATAATATTAAATAAATTTTCTTAGCTCATTCCTTAAAATTTCTGTACTTTTTTTTATTTTACTTACATTCATTGCGCATACAAAGAATTTATAAAAACTCGGTGATGTTAAAATTCTAAAAAGGAGAAAGATTTATGTAGACATTTTACAGGTTCAGCTTGTTATGTGGAATGAAGATTTACTAAATAAATATAAAACATATTCGGGAAGGATTGTATGATCCAAAAACAAAAAATTAAGCAATTATCATGTCAAAAAAAAACTTTTATCAGATAAATTTGTTGAACATAGGAAAAAAAAAAGTGGAGTGAGGGAGCTGGTGGTGTTAGTAAGGAATGCAGTGCATTTGAAAATTACATATATTATTAAAAATTGTATGAATCAAGATTTTACTAATATTTCAGGAACATACTTAAAAGTGTTCAAGGAAAAAAAAGATATTCATGTGGTGTGAAAACATTCCTAAATGCTTATAGTACATATTAAAAAAGTTTCAATAACAACAATTGCCGCCGAACTTAAAAGTTCTCGCGGAAATAAATATAAAAGTACCTTAGCCCCTGAGATCACGAATAGCAGCTTCCTTGCAGCACAACACGTGTGTCTGCAGCCTTGTGGCACTGCAGTCAAAAGTGTCTTACATTATGCCCATGGAAGCTTTCATTCTTCTCCCTACATATTCTTTGCTGTAAATGCAGGATAGTTTTCTGTGTAGTGTATTTTCCATTTCCTTGCGAGAATGGCACCAAAATGGCAGTCGCAACAGGGCCTTTACGCTACAAGCCAAAAATCAAGATAAGAATAAATCGTCTACAATTAATACCATTAATTTTGAGTATAAAATTTTTAAACATAAAATTTTAACTTCAGTAGCATTTAACAGATATTGTTTCAGTTGTCTCTTAAAAATAGATTTTTAGTTCCTTAAGTGGCAAAGCATCCATGGAAGAGAAGAGAGCAATGGTTGCTTTCCTTAAAATTCTTACGAATCAAAAGAAAAAGATCATATTTGCGTAAGATATAGACCTTTTCCCTTAAAAGTATTTTCTTAAATTCAACAGGTTCATTCTAACAAATATTTCATATTTTTCTTAATATTCGAATTTTCATATCATATAACACTAGAAGCTCCCGTCTGCGAGGCTAGTGAGGTTAGAAGAGTATGTAAAATCACACCATTACTTCATTGGGCATCGTCAGGGCTGAACTAAGTTGGGCATGGTCAGGCCATTAAGCACTTGCTTAGGGCTGCCACTGGCATTCAAGTGTCATTTTACTTAATATTAAGAAAAATATAGATTTTCAATTCTTAGAAGGAATAAAGAACCAATTGCAAATACCCGTAGTTGAAGAATAAGTTCAAAGAGTAGGTTCTTTTTTGCCAACAAAATGGAGTGGGAATGGCTGTCAGTAGGGTGCCAGGTTCGTTATCTACAGTTCCCAGTTGGTCTTGCCTGGGCTTCTACAAACCTCCCTGCCCTACTCTCTTGTCAGTACGGGACACCAATTGACTTGGGAATGCTGTCATCATCGGATGAGATATTAACCCATGTTCCTGTGTGATGGAGAGCCTGCTCTGCATGTTAAAGAATGCGCTGGTCCCATAACAGTCAAGTGAGTCCTCTTAACCTCTGGGCCCTCAAGGTCCTTGTGACCTGGACCCTCATTGTTTGCAAAAAAAACAACAACAACAAAAAAAAATGCTGCTATGAGGCAAAACAATCCAACCCAAAGCCAATCAAAATTTTAATGGGTGTGGATTGTAAAGATAAACAGTATATTATCAAACGTATTGGCACAGTTCCATGTTATATGAAAGGAAATTCGTATTAAGCATTCCATAAAGGCCAGTTTACGCTGGCATGGATTATTAGTGCCAATAACCAAATGGCAAACTAGTGGCTCAATGCAAACGTGAAATCTATCTATACATGCATGAAATATTAATATTACAAAGTCCCAACTTATTGGCACCAGTTGAAAGGCCAGCAGTAAATCCATGCCAATGTAAAGTAGCCTTAACTTTAAAAGTAGGCGTTTTAGATTAAAAAAAAAAAGTGTCAGGAGAAATAAATTACAGATCTGAAATTTCTTCAAATCTCAATTTCAAACAGTATTTGTTTAATATTTAAAGAGTTATTTCAGCCTAAATATTCTACAACAGATGCTGCTGTTATGTGTTTGTTTCATATTTGAGTGAAACAAACAAGCAAAATCGTTATACAAATTTTTAAAAGTCAGCTGCTTGAGGGGGTATTTATTTTTTATTTTATATTTATTTCAGTAAACGATTTGTCATAATTTTAAGGTTAATTCTTACAAGCAACAACACTGTTGTTAAATATTTCGATTTCCAGAACTCTTTAAGAAGAAAAGAAATATTGCTCAAAATCTAGATTTGGAAATGTTTTTAGATTTCCATATTTTTGCAATATTTTGCTAGAAAACGCTTAATTCAAAATTAGGGTTTTAAATACAGTGTTCCACACAGTATGCAAATGTCCAGTGCTTTTGATAATTTAGTGTATCAATAATTCCTTTATTTTGTATAAATAAATGAAATAAATCCCCCCCCCCTCAAGCAGCTGCTTGCCACAGAGATCTGACAGGGATTGTCAGTTTATACGACATTGCAGGTCTGAGAGGATGGCGGCACCTCAGCAGAAAAACGACACATACATCTATGCCTTACCCGGGTCTCGAACCCAGATCCTTTAGATCAGTAGCAAAGCACTCACCCTCAGAAGAAAATATATATGTATGTATACATTTTAAAGACAAAGCTGCTGCAACTATAATTCTTGCTAGTAGATCATCAACATTTGCAGGTAAAGGCGGAAAGTACATTTTATTTTTAACAAATCCGTGTGTAGACCTTAGCAGGTTTGACATATATCGGCATCGATCCTCTGATTTAATTCCATTAGATCTCTGATTTAATTCCATTAGATCATTATGATCTCTGATTTAATTCCATTAGAGTTTTTCTTATGGAGATTTGTTAACTCTAAAGTGTGCATTTCACATTTTTCTCCAAATATTGATAACCAACGAACAGGAATTAGAGTTGCAGAAGTCATGACACATGTTACTTTGCACTTGGACAAAAATTAGTTACAGGAGGAATTTGGTTACATCTGGAAGTCACATCGAACTCTCACTCTGATATAGCTGCGAAAACTTGATGTGTTTAGCTAAATTTCTTTGCATTTGATTGGTATCTATCATTTCTTAATAAATGTATACATCTTCTGAAAATTGTAAATCTACTTTTGAAACTACTTTGTCCTAAATTTTATCATTCTGACAACAAATATGGTGAAAAATTGCTTTTCTATTATGTGGTAATGATGCAGAATGTAAAAAACTTCATATAATTCAATGAGGAATATTAGGACTTTAATTCACCTCAATGCCACACACGGAGAAACAATTACTTGAAGTAAAGAATTGTTTGTTAGTGAATCACTGCCAGTAAAGAATTGTTTTTCAATGAATCAGAACGGAAAATTTTTTCCTTTGAATCAGAACGGAATTCAAAAATATGCTAAAAATGCACTCTCAGTGTGGTTGTTATAGCATCTTATGTTACTAATCCAAGATTAATTAGAAAAAGAGATAGTTTTAAAAATTCAATAATCTCTCTACTTTTACTACTGAACCCGGCCTGAGTAAACCCTGATTAAAATTATATCATAATCACAAGAAATGTTTTATTTCTTCTTTATTTCTTTTCGCAATTATAGGCAAAAATTGGAAATTCAAATTACTGAGCATGAGCATAAAAATAAATAAATACCACCTCAAGCAGCTGCTTGCCACAAAGGTCTGACAGGAGCCTGTCAGTTTATATGCCATAGTAGAATAAAAATCAATTATGATTTAAATCTCGGAGCCCCCAAAGACTCTATATTTAGGATACTCTTCCGAGACCTGCGGTGCTCAGATCTGAACTCATGCCTTAAAGGAGTTATTTGCAGTAAAAAAAAAAAATATATATATATACACACAATCGTATCAGAATAATATGACCACCTACGGAATCACAGCTTACCCACCATGGAACATCACAGAGTGCATTTGACTAGGTCGACTCCACGGAGATATAAGCTGCCAGCCAGGACAGATGAGCCATAGTGCATAATGTGAGCATAATGGGCAGAGGTATTGATTTGACAGACGTTCAAAAAGGAATGATCATCGGCTACTGCACCAAGGGTGGAGGCATCTCGGAAACAGCAGATTTCATGTGCTATCGCGAGGTGCTGTAGTAAGGGTGTACAAAGAATGGACCCTGGCAAAACCGATACCTCCAGAAGTCATAACTGTGTAGCCCCAAAGACCATAGACCCCAGAGCAGAATGTCACCTCCGCCGACTGGTAAAGGGCAATTGACCACTCAAATGAATGCTGGGGCACCCAGGTACGTATCCCCGATAACAGTAGAGTGAACCCTGTTACACATGGGTCTCCGCAGTCAATTTGCATAAAGGCACCCATGTTAACCAAGGTCCATTGGCAACGACGCCTGCAGTTCGCATGGGACTACCGTCATTGGACAGTGAAGAGTGGAAAAAGGTTGCTATCTGCAACGAATCGAGATTTGTACTCTATATAAGTGACGGGCAGTGGCGGATATGGTATCAGACACATGAGAACCAATACATGGACACGCTTGTCAGTTAAGCACAGGCTGTCAGTGGCAGTGTGCATGTCTGGGGCATGTTTTCCTGGTATGACCTGGGACACCTCAATGCCTGGGACTGCTGGTACCACTGGATGGTTCCCTGAATGCCAATGGCTACCTGTCCATCCTCGCTGACCACATGCATCCTTTCATGTTGGACGTTTACCCTGGTGGTGATGGTGTCTAAATAAAATAAATAAATAAATACCCCCTCAAGCAGCTGCTTGCCACAGAGGTCTGACAGGAGCCTGTCAGTTTATATGCCATAGTAGGAGATCTGAGAGGATGGCTGGACCTCAGGAGAAAAACAACACACACAACCATGCCTTACCCGGCGCTCGAACCCAGGTCCTTTAGATCAGTAGCCAAGCGTGCTAACCACTCGGCCGTGGGACACCAAGAGGATAATGCGCCCTGTCATGTTGCTAAGGTGGTGCGTGACTGTTTCCAGGAACACGACAACGATGTCTCCATTCTCCCTTGGCCTGCGAAATCGCTCGACCTCTATCCTAGAGAGCACTTGTGGGAACATTTGGATTGACAGGTTCGGCGTGCGGACCCACAACCATGTCATCTCCAGAACCTCCATGTTGTGCTGGAGTCCGAATGGTCACATGTGCTTGTCAACCTTCCAGGGTCTGATTGCGTCCATGCCATGCCATCTCGCCGTTCTCGTCTGTGCCAAGGGTGGTTATTCCCATTATTAGGTAGGTGGTCATATTATTCTAATACGACTATGTATATATCCATATTTTAGGTTTCTTCCAGTGAAACGGACGGTTCTCAAAAAGCTGTGATTCCGTGGGTGGTCATATTATTCTGATACGATTGTGTGTATATATATATTTTTTTTGTCACCCATGTTTGGTTACCCATGTTCTATCTAATCGTCCTTTCTTATATCATTAGTTTCTTCGAATACATGCTGCCTTACATAGAAACTATGAGAGAATCAATTTGGAGGTTTCGGAGAAGACAAAACAAAGAGATTTCTTTCATTACTTCATTTATTGTACTAATCGCGTGGCCACTAATAGTAAAAAAATTACCGAGCATTATCATAACAAGCGATTGCATTGAGGATATGGCAACTATCTTGTGCAAATAAAATACAAAATATCGTGTGTTGGGCGTAATTAAATGGGAGCTTGAAAAAAATTTAATATTAAATTTTTTTTTTCTCAGCTATAATGAATTACGAATTATTAGGTGAAGTGAACAAATGGTTCTGGAATGATGATATATGGCTTCCTCCTAATATTACGTGGAAAGATATTAGTGACACAGAAAAAGTGAAGTATGCACAGTTTGCTGATCTCAATTATGCATTTTATGTGGCTGCTGTTTTATTAGTTGTACGATTTGTTCTTGAGCGGTAAGTAAATTCTCTATGTTAACCGGTGTATTGGAAATTATGTCACATAGTAACAATATTACTTTAAACCTTGATGACACTAAATACTTAAAGTTCTATTTAGGTCAAATTCTAATGTTGGTTATGTGTGCTTTGTTTCATTTCGGCTTATTTTCAGTAAAGAATTGTAGACATTTAAAAGTAAAGATTTATATAAAAAAATGATATGCAGTAATTAGGCAGTTAAAATATTTTACCAAATATTTGAAAATGGTGTTTGTTTTTCATTATGTTATACTTTGTATGAAATTAATTTATCCATTATGATTTTTGAACACCCTAATATACTCATTATGGCTGAAGCTCTGCAGACACCCTGCTGGATAATTTTGGCTATTTTCTGAAGTTGTGGTAATGAGATTGCGAGCATTTTTTTTTATTTTGATTCCATAATTAACTGATTCACTCTCTCTGACCTAATAGATGAATTCATCTTATCATCATCATCTTTTCCACATGTCAATGGAATTTTTTTCCACCAAATGTTTCTTTAATCATGAAAAGCCTGACATTTTCATTAACATTTTTCTTTTATACTTAACTAAACTATGAAGCATGCAATGTTGTGTATTCTTTCAAAAATTAAAGTACAGTTATGTAAAAGAGAAAGTTCAAAAATGATTATTTTACCATTATTTTCAAAAGGATCAAGATAATGTAGAAGCCTAATCAGGCATATCCTGGTTTCTCATAAAATATACAAACACATTCATGAACACAACCTTGCTGTCCTGAGACTCTAACCCAGACACTTTCAGCTGCAATATCACTGCAAGCCAATGCGATACCATTGCACCACTGAGGCAGGAAAATATTTTTTATGGCAAAATATTTTAGAGAGTGGTAACTTTAAATCAGAAATGGCTAAAAGATCAAATTATAGGCTATATTTTAAAACTGTTTTATTTATTTTTATGTATTTTGTTTCAGAGTGATGCACATTTATAAACCTGAGATATATACATATGCATTTTTGATTTTTTTTTTCGTGTTAAAAGGTGGTGGTGGGGGCTCTTTTGCTCTTCATCTTTGAAAAAATGATTTAAAAAATATATTGTAGATTTCCTTGGTAGTCCTTTTGAGATAGGACATTAAAATCTATTCTACATTTTCATGATGGGTCTTTGGAGATAAGACTTCTTATCTAACTTTTTGCATCCTTGTTACGTTGATAGTTCTCAATTGGGACATAACATATTTTGTATATTTATTTTCACTAAATTGTACTACATTTTTCACTTATTAACAATATATTTAATCTTAGTTTGAATTAAGGCTATTATGTTTTTATTGTGAATGTGAAAAATATTTTCATCTTTACAGCTATGTTTTTTCACCACTTGGATGTTATTTTGGTTTGAAACACAGACCAAAGAAAGCACTGGGGAATCTTTTATTGGAAAAAGCATTCCGAGCCAATGGCAGGATAGGTTATAAACAGGTATGCTGATTGTGAGTTTTTTTTTTTTAATGTTTTCTGCGTGTATGGGGTTTGTAGAATTTTTCAAACGGATATTTGTTTTAACTAATTTCTTGTTCACAAGGATCTGATATCAGCCTGTCAGTTTAATACACCATATTAGGTCTTATAGGATGGCTGGACCTCAGCAGAAAGACAACACAAACATCCATGCATTACCTGGGGCTCGAACCCAGGTCCCTTTGATAGTAGCCAAGTGTGCTAATGTGGGCAAAGTAGGTGAAAGTTTCTGAACATTCTGGTCAGTCCCCAACAAGCCAAACTGATAAGAATGTGGAGAAAGATCTATGAAGACCATCAAACAACAATTAATGACAACCCTAGAATTGTTGGACTAACATGGATCACTCCAATGGATTGTGAAGAAGGAATTCAACATGAGGTAGATTGCTACCAAATTTGTGCATCTTGACTGCTGCCTCAGGACCAAAGATAATATCCTGTATTTATGGATGTATCTCAGAAACAAAGCAGTAATAATTCTAGTGGAAGAGTCCTTCTTCACCATAACCAAAGGAAGCAAGGCAGGTGAAGAGCAATGTGAAGATTAAGCTGATATGTTTCTTTGATGTGGAGGGAATTGTGCATAAGAAGTTTGTTCCTACAGGCCAGACAATGAATCAACACTACTGTATCAAGGTCCTGAAGCATTTAAGAGAGAGTGTGAGACTGGAACATCCAGGAAAATGGTGCACACAGTACTGAGTGGTGCATCACGACAATGCGTCAGTCTTCACCATTCCATCTGTTCAACAGTTTTTGGCCAAAAATAACCTGGCAGTGGTCCCCCACCCATCCTTACTCACCAGACATCAGCCCCTGTGACTTCTTCTTGTTCCCCAATATGAAGTTCCACCTTAAGGATTGACGATTTGACAGTGTTGGTGATTCAGGAAGAATTGAAGGAGGTGTTGAACAACATCCCAAAACAGGAGTTTCAGAGGTGTTTTCAGCAGTTTGGAAAAGCCCTGAGTTCACTTTAGTAGCTCCGAAGGAGACTACTTTGAAGGGGGATAATAGTGATTAAAACCTAAGGTAAGCCTACATTTTTTTACAAGTACAGTCCTGGGATTTTTAGAATGCACCTCGTAGAAATCAAGAACAAATATATAATGGACATTATTTTTTTTGTCTCATTAAATGTGACAAACTGGTTCATCAAGTGGAATTTGGAATCACCTTTGATTCATAATATTCCCACTGAGTTTGTTATTATCCAGTAGTAAAGAATCACAGGATGTGTCCTGTTGACATGAAACTCGTGAAATAACAGCTGAAAAAAAATAGTTTTTGCATTTTTTCCCACTCATGGCAAACCAATTTTTTTTCTTCAGCTTATTATTTCCTTGTTATTATCCTTTAAATGTGATATAATTCCAGTGAAAGGGTTGAAATAGAAATCAAGAGATATAAAACTGTTATAAATGATTTGTTATATCATGATATATGTGCCATAAATAAGTTCATCATGTAGAATTGCCTTTGATTCATTATACTCCCTCTGAACTTTTAAATAGCCTTTAAAGAAATTAAAAAAAGGGAGATTTCTTTATAGTAATGACTTTTAGAAATTGGAAAAGAAAATGCCAGGTTTTGAACTTTAAATAGTTTAATTATAATGGTTTTATTATTGACAATATTCAGTTCCCTCTGTATAACAGATGGGAATTTTGTGCTATTTGATAGTGGTTTTATGAACTAATTTTTCTGATGTTTAAATAATGATTGCTATCCTAAGGTATTTAGTATTTTAAGTGCAAATTTTTGCAAATTTTTGCAAATTTATTACTAACAACTGATATAGACCTTTCTATTTAGTTTCCTGATTTAAATTTTACTTGCAATGGGATTCTTGTTTTCATAAGTATATTTATGTTACAGATACAAGGCTTGGCCAAACAGTTGGATTGGACTGAAAGAAGAGTGGAAAGGTGGTTAAGACAACGCACTATTCAAGGGAAACCAACTACCTTAGCAAAGTTCACTGAAAGCTCGTAAATAATTATTTATTTTTATGAAGTAGAATTGCAGCCTAAGTGAATGTTTTCAGAACAGCATTGTGTTTGTTAGTTTTCATACCTGTATCAATAAAAGAATTAGGTTAAAGAAAACACCACCAAATAAAATGTAAAATGTGTATTGGCTGAGAGGAGCATGCCAATACATGTATAAAAATTATGGGGGAAATAAGATCAAAAAACATGTTTCACAAACATAGAAGCTCACAATTATGAATCTAGGTTATTAATCATAAATAAGTTAGAGTGAAAAAAAAGTCTCAACATATGCCTCCTAGACTAGAACTTGGGAACTCATGGTTATTCACCATTTGTTCTACCTTTGTTACAGAATGATATAGCAACTGGCAGATCATCAGGAGGTCCCTAGTTTGAGTGCAGGAGATGTGTATTTTTTTCTTCACACTTGCCTGTTTCTGAATAAAAACATGTTTGTTCTCACTGTACATATTAACCCATGTCTAATTTTTGTTAATGGAAAAGTTCAGAATATTAATAACTAAGCTTTTGTTCATGAGCTGGAATTAAAATTGGGAAATAAATTTTATCAACCATAATTTAACACGTTGCATGTTAGATAAAGCAGAAGTTTGTGGTTAACACATGGATAATTGTAAGGAATAGTTGCAATGTTATACAAAGTGAAAGATAGTCTGAAAAATAATGCACAGTAATTTTAGTTGTGCTGTCACAGGTATGTAATACACAAGAATTAAGTTGTGGATAGTGGTTGTTTTAGAAGAAAAAATCACTCCTAGGTTTTTGGTAATCTACCATCCCATAATTTGATGTTCCTAAGTATGGGTATTATGCCAATCTTGTGATTTTCTTTGTTTGCAACCTGTTCTCAGTGAAAAAGGATTGCATTTAGGTAGGTTACTGTCTGTTAAATGGTACTTTAAGCCATGCTCTTATACAGGAAGGACATACTTTGTGTTTGTTAAAAGTAGTCAATAGTATTGCTGGGAGGCTTCCATCTAATTTATGTGAAATAGTAGTTACCACCACTTTGGGGGTGAATATCCATCTCTTGGCTCAAGGGTTTATTGTGAATTATCGAGATCTTGCAGAAGTGTGCCTAAAAGCCTCAGAAAAGGTATGAACTTTCAGTTAGATATAGATTTGGTAAAACCTCTCCTAAAGTGCCATGTGTTGATGGCTTACTAAATCATTAGATTTCATGTACATTTTACATTTACAACCACTAGAGTTTTACCCAAAAAGTGGGTTTTGATAAGTTATCTCAAGATCAAATTTTGAGTTATTAAGGTTCTGTGTCAGTTATGCATACTGCATAGATATGTAAATTCTGTTTTTTCAAAAATAATTTTCTTTTTAAAAGTGTAAATGGAATTTCTCACATAGAGATTAATTTAAAAGAAAACTAATGAAACTTGGGATTCAGATCCTCTTGTTTCCCACAACTAATACTACAAAAAGACTTTTCTCCAAAAGAACTCGAATGACAGTAGCTTGTAGAGGCTGAACATTGAATTAAATTTAGATGTAAGCTGTCAGGAGTACTTTGATTTCATTGAGCCTTGAGTATGTCAGTTTGTGAAGGTAGATTATAGACATACAGAATTTTTATGCAGTCATGTATGCTATGGTGGTCCAACCAGACTGTTGCTGCATTTAGCTACTATAGGCCAATTCTAACAACGTCTTGTTTGACATTTTCCACCACATCCTTGGTCCCCCCCCCCCCCCCCCCGTCTCTGTTTTTGAGAGCTTCTGTAAATGGTAGCTAGGCAGTCACTGGAAGGAGAGCTATGCACCAATCCCATGTGACGATGCATAGAACCGGCCAGGCCGAGCACCTAATGTCCGACTTTGTCTTCTCGTGGTGCAGACCGTTAGTACCTTTCAGAAGAGATACTCTCTTGTGGAAGTGAACAGAAGAGGAGGGCTGCCAGATTAATGTGGTCTACTGATCTGGACAACTCTGGCTACTTTTATTTTTTTTTACCCTTCTGAGGAGTGGTCAACCACACAGGGTCTTGGTGCTGACCATATAAACCCACTGGACTGGACTGAATTATGGCTCTGAGCTTGATTATGGATTCTGAATTTGCGGCACTGGTGGGCTTCTGTGGAGGGAAAATCTTCTGCTGTGTTTTCTGTTTGTTTGTGGGTTGACAGCCCCAAGTGAATAGATTCACAGGATATGTTTATCAGCTGGTGGATAATCCTAAGCAGAGGTCATCACAGGCACCTGAACTCTTTGCTTCTACTGGCCTCATCAAATTCTACATTGGGGGAAGTCTTCCAGTGTAGATGGCTTCAGCCTTTAGTGGTGGGGGAACAGGTCTTTGCCCCATGTTTGCGATTAGGGAGCTGCTTGATATTGTCGGCATTCCCTCTCTCAATAAACGTAGTTTCTTTAAACATCCCACTAACCATTTTCTCTCCATAGGTAGTTGGAATGTGAGGACTTTGCACAGGGATTTTTCTCTTGATGTCCTCACACAAGAATTCCACCATTATAATTTAGATATTCTCCGCTTGCAAGAGACCAGATGGACAGATAAAGGTCAGATTCTTAAAAATAATCTTTTCTCTTTTCAGGGAGGGACGAGAATAAGCATCACCAAGGCGTGGGTCTGCTCCTTAGCAGACATGCTAGTGATGCTTTTCTAGGATATGATTACATTAATGAATGGTTTATTACAGCAAAATTTCAGACAAGCGTTAAAGACTTGAATGTTATCTGCTGTTATTCTCCCACTGAGGATGCCGATGAGGATTAGAAGGATAGGTTTTACAGACAACTTCAGGATATTTTGAATTCTGTCAAGAAAGGAGATATTACCCTTGTTCTAGGTGACTTCAATGCCAAAGTTGGTACTGATTTTGGTGTTGATAGCTGCAATGGCATGGGCAACGTCTCCTACAGGTAAGTAAACTAATTGGTTTCAGAATAACTAACACTTATTACAAACACTGCGACATACATAAGCACACATGGGTTTCACCTGATGGGCTGCATAAGAATATGATTGATTATATATTAATTAACAGCAAATGGGCTAGTTCTGTTAGGAATACCAGGTCATATAGGGGAGCTGAAATTGGATCTGACCATTACCTTGTTAAAAGTTTCTTGCAACTTAAACTTAAAAAGTGTTGGGCTAGGGTTAAAAAATTTACTTTTAATACTGAAGCTCTGAAAGACCCAATTATAGCCAAAGCTTACCATGATAGGTTACTTAGTATTTATGACAGTCATGGTTTGCTTACTATTGAAGTTGATGAAGAATGGGACCATTTTAAACAGACTTTTTTGGAAACTAACAATAGTCTTTCAGGGAAAAAGGAGCAGAGGAGGCAGAATTATTTGAGTGATAAGGCACTTGAGCTTATTTCAGAAAGAAAGAACTGCAGGAATGTCCTTAATCAATACCCTACTAATCCTAATAGAAAGCATTACAGAGAGCTTAATAAATGTGTAAAGGATCAGTTACCTGATGATAAGAATCTCAGGCTTGATGGCTTGGCTGACAAAGCCGAGGAAGCAGTTAGCACAACAGCAGAGAGCTGTACCAGATAGTTAATGTTTTGTGTGGTAGAAAACAGACAGGTATACAGGGATTGAAGGATAAACAAGGTAAGGTTATAGAAGGGGAGGATTCTGTCATGGCTAGGTGGGCTGAGCATTTCTCTGATGTTCTAAACAATGTGGTTCTACTCCCATTGTTTGCAATGATGATAGATACATTGGTGGCTTTAATGTTGGCTGTATAACACAATCTGAAGTTAGTTTTGCTATTTCTAAACTTAAACTTCATAAATCCCCAGGTGTAGATGAAATTACTACAGAAATGCTTAGAGCTGGGAATGTTTCTGTTACCACTTGGATGACTGAAAATTTGAATAACTTTTATGATAAAGGCATGGTTCCTAAAGATTTTACCAGAGCTATTATTATCCCTATTTTCAAAAAATGTGATCACAGTTCTTGTGATAATTATAGGGGTATCAGCCTACTCTCTGTTCCAGGTAAAGTTCTTTGCATGATTGTGCTTAATAGAATTAAAAATCTGGTTGACAGGCAATTGCGCGATGAGCAATGTGGATTCAGAAGTGGTAGGGGATGTGCAGATCAGATATTTTCATTTAGGCAGATTCTTGAGAAATGTTTAGAATTTCAGGAACCTTTGGTTGCTAGTTTGTTGATTTCAAAAAGTCTTTTGACTCTGTTGATCGACATAATTTGTGGTTGATTGTGAGATGATATGGTATACCGGACAAGTTAGTTAACATAATGAAAGCTCTCTATAATAACACTGAGTCATGTGTGAGAGTTGGTAAGTCTTGTAGCAATTGGTTTAGCATTACTTGTGGTGTTCGACAATGGTGCATTTTGTCTCCTTTTCTCTTTAGTTTGGTTATTGATTATGTTACGCGAAATTCACTTTGAGGGAAAGATTTTGGCCTTAAATGGGCTGGAGATATGAAAATTTCTGATTTAGATTATGCTGATGATTTAGCCCTTTTGGCAAATGATGTTGATGAGATGAACTCTTTCATTCGAGCTGTTGATAAAACTGGTAGTAGAGTAGGTTTGGTTATAAACAGAGAGAAAACTAAAGTGATGAAAATTGGTGAGGCAGCCTGTTATTCAGTTTATCTGAATGGTTGCAATCTTGAACAGGTGTCACAGTTTAATTACCTTGGGAGCTATGTAACAGATACTGGTAATATGCGGCATGAGATTAACAGACGAATAGGGATTGCTGCCAGGACTTTTAAGAATCTATGGAGAGTGTGGAGAAATAGGTGTATACACCTAAAGACTAAAATTAGACTGTATAATAGTTTGGTTCTTTCTAGGGTTAGTTATGGTAGTGAAACTTGGACACTTTGTAAACAGGATAACAGGAAACTAGATGCTTTTGATTCCAGATGCTTGCGCAGTATCTTGGGCATTAGGTGGTTCAACTTTGTAACTAATGATGAGATTAGGCAAATGAGTCGGTAACCTCCTTTAAGTAGCATATTGTGCAGAGAGAGACTCGGTTGGTTTGGCCATGTTGCTCCTATGGATAATTATAATTGGCGAATAGGGTTATGAACAGTGTTCCTAAAGGCTTCAGAAAGAGGGGGAGACCAAGGATGCGGTGGGCAGACAATGTCAAACAGGACCTTGTTAGAATTGGTGTGCAGTGGCCAGATGCAGCTGATGTAGCTCAGGACAGACTTGCTTGGAGAACTAAATTGCACGGTCTGGTTGGACCTCCATAGCCCATGGCTGCTTGAGGATGATGATGATTTATGCAGTGTGCATAACCCTATTCTGTAATCTACAGTTATGCACATGGGAACATGGTCAAACCAACACATATTTCTCTGAGTGCAATATGCTGTTCCAAGGAAGTTGCCGACTCCTCCTAACCTCATCATTACTTAAAAAGTCAATTCACCTGATGCCCAGGATACTGCATAAACATCTAGTGTAATAGTAAACATAACAAATTGATATTCCTTTATATTAATTATAATCGGCAATGTCACAGGAGTGTGACATCGTTTCCTGTTATCTTGTTTACAAAGGGTCCATGTTTCTCTACCATGTTATGATTACTACCATATTATATATTTGGCTCTTTCTAGAATAACTCTAGAAAAAGTCAAACTATTGTATAATCTAATTTTACGTAGATTAGACAGGGAACAAGTGCATTGCAGTAATTGTTAGCTAATCTACTTGTAAAGTAATTGAACTATTTGTAAAGTTACAAAAACATTAAGGTATAAATTGACTGGACATTGAAAATGATAAATTGCACCAATTTTTTAGCACCACAAAGTAATGTAGATGTAAACAGTAGTTTTGTTTAAAAAAAAAAAGGCTTAGATGAAATTAATGATATAACTATCAGTGATGTTGATTGTTGAGGGAGGGAAGTGGTGAGGATAAGTTTCTGAAGTTAAATGTGTTGGAGGGTGTAAGTTTGATAAATTGAATGCTTTTTATTTACTTTTGACCAATTTATAATTCTATGTAATAGAATAGTGAAAAGGTTAAAAACTACTCTACACAGATATTTATTTCATAAACTTCAAATATTTTCAAAGAATATTTTACTGTGATAGAATATTCCAAGGGAAATAACATCACCTTTAATTATTGATCCATTAAAATTTATCTAGTGCATTTTACTCTAAAAAGAAAAGTTATGGCTAAACCTTGTCAGTTACTCTGACAAGAAATAGTGTCATATGTGTTTCCCCTCCTTCCCTCTACCTGGCTAAATGTCTGATGGCTACCAAAATATAAAAAGGATTCTAACATTAATATATAGAAATTACTATGTTACTCAATATTATATTCAAACTGCACTGACCTCTATTGAAATTGTCCCATCTAGAAGAAATGCTTGCATGTGAACCAATATTTGTTGTGATGGTATCTATACACATAAAGAAGCAATGATTACACAGTCAGACAGTTCTACCAATGTTTAATGACAAAACAAGGTATATCAGTAGGTGGTATGGCAATATGATGTCAACAGGCAGCAAATGTGATATACATCTATGGTTCGTGCACTCTTGCTGTCAGTTTGGTGACAGTTGTAGGTGGCTGAATGATGGATGTAACATACTTCCACATCATACCCCATATGTGTTTGATGTGTGACAGATCTGGTGAATACGTGGGCCAAGGAAGAACCACATCATAGAGGTACTGCAAGGAGACCCAGGTAGTATGTGTCCAAGCATTATCCTGTTGAAAAATGGTGGTCATTGTGCATAGATATGGCAGCAGCAGTGGTCAAAGCAGAGTTTCAACCTAATTGCCGTTAATAACAGCCAGAGGTGACTGTCTGTTGTAACTAATGACACCCCCTGATGCATGCTCTATTATGTCTCTCATCTGGCTATCTCCACACACACACACATGGCTGACACTGGCACCTAAACGAAAATGGGATTCATCACTGAAGATAGCACAGTGCCCCTCCTGTCCCCATGAACTTCTCTCCTTGAACCACTGCAGATGTGCACAATGATGGGATGTAGTCTGAGGAATAAGCCAAACGACGACATGCTTACAGGCCCATGTGTCATTGCTATTGTCAGATTGTGTTGGCAGACACGAGAACAGGCAGGGATGGCTTTTGGCACATAATCTGCTGTACTGTCAGTTCTGTCACATATATCTTGTCAGTAGATCTGATGGTCTGCCTGCTCTGATGTTTTACAGGCACCTGAACCTTGCTGCCATATTGTGAAACCTTCTGTTATTCATTGTTGCCAGTAGTATCATGTTCATGCATCATGATCCATATGTGTCACAATTTGTCAATTGACAATCCAGTTTCTACCATTCTAATAAATCTGGCCTCTTTCAAAGTTTGTGAGGTGTATGTAATGTCTTTGTTGTCGTAAAGACATGGCTACTTCACATAGGTCTGCCCCACACACTTCTGTTTGCTAGCAATTGTTCACACTGCTTTTTATAGTGACCAGTGATATACATCAAGAAGACAATTGCCTGACTACTGGCCATGTTCTTTGTTCCTATTGGCATCATGTGCAAATCAGTGACATAGGTATATGTTGTCATCGTGCACATAGATTTTCAGCTTTTTCTGGCTTTTCTTTCCTGGTGGGACAGTTTCAATGGAGGGCAGTGTATTTGCCAGTTTGAAATATAAATACAATATATTGCTTAAGAAACTTAGATATGTATAATATTTTCAACAAATTAATTTTTTCTAGTCAACACTGAAAACAAAAAAAAAAATAGTATTGGTAATGTATTCTTTTTAAATAACGTCTCTCATATGAACTACCAAATAAAAAGAACATAAAATATTTAAGTGAAAAGATTATGGAATTTATCAGACTTCTAGAATGAGCAAAAGGTGAAAAGTTTATTATTAGTGTATAATAATTTGTTTCTAGCAGAGTATTGGAAAAAAATCATAATAGCACATTTCTGTTAATAGAGATAATTTTTTTTTATTTTTGAGTCACTAAATTCAAGATAAGGCACTGGCAATCTTGTTGAATAGGTAAATCGGTTCCCTATCTTCCTTTGACGTGAATATGAATTCAGTGACTGATTGCATCATTGATATGCTTTAGGTTTATTTTCTAGTTTTTAGGGAGCATATAGTAAGATAGGTATTTTTTAATTTATTTTAAATTTATATTTATAGCTTTTTTTGTTGTGGCTTCAAACCACAATACTTATGTTCTTTTTTAGAGTAACAAATATTTTTATGAATTGTCATACGAGTTCTTTTTAATGCAGGTGGCGGTTTACTTTCTACATTAGTGCCTTCTTTTATGGGCTTTATACACTTCAAGATGTGAGTATATCTTTATATCCTACATAAATTGATGACTATTACCAAAATTCACCTATCTGAATAATACACTTCTTTTAGAATTGATGTATGATTAAAGCTTATCCTACAGCGCCTAAAAGCTGCTGAACTATTGCAGCATTCTAATTTCATTCCTTATGAAGGAAATTCAAAATCATGAATCTCACCTTGATGATGTTAATGCTCATGCCATTTAGAAATAATGAAATTATTGATGTTTCCAGTAGTTTTCATCAATTGAACAAATATTCATGTGGCTCTTAAAAAGTGTAAAAGTAAAGTTTATATGTATTATAATTAATCCAGTTGTCTTCAATGATATTTTCATAAGTTTATTTTAAGTGTTATGGGGCTCTGAATTATCCAGTGACATCATAAAGTACTTTATTGTTAAGGGAGGCATAATTTTTTCATAAATATTTTTCTTTCAAATTAAATACATAATATTTCATTTTTATTCCCAATAGGTTAGTGAAAGATGGTAATTTTAATTATTTTTATTTTTTTCAAACTAATGACATTGAGTTATCCATCAAGAAGATCATTCCTATTCATTCCATATACCCAAAAACTGCTCATTGAGTACCATTTACTAAATGGGATTGAGCCTTGACTCTGTGTTTATGCTGCTTCTTAAATGTCATTTTGTTTGTTGCACTGAGTAGATTAACATGTTTATAACAAAGTATATAGGATCAAATCCCAATTTTACCTCACCCCATGTTTTCTGATTACACAGCTGTTTCACTGTTATATATTACTATTCCTACTTGTTTAGAAGCTCATGAGCTGCTACTGCATTACATCATTATTTAATTTAATTTTAAAATGATATTTTTTTACATATACAAATAAATAATTTTTCTTCCCAATAAAGTTCTACTAATTGTAATTGCAGAAACCATGGCTGTGGGACACAAAGAATTGCTGGTATGAATATCCCCATCATGTAAGTTCAAATTTTTTTAATAAATGAATATTTTGTATAATATTTAATTTGTTTAAATATAGGTTCTGAATGGTTAGGATTCATGGCTGTGGAGTCCTGTAGATTCAGATAAGGCGTGGATGTTTTCTTTCTAATGTATGTTGTTTTTCTGTTGAGTAAGACTCAACAGAAACTTATCTTTCAGATTCTATCATACTTTCATATCTTTTCTAACGCATTTTGAGAGGTTCCTCTCTGACTTCAACGGCAGTTGGTCATTTCAGGATGAACATGCAGGAATTCCAGCGCTATAACCTAGATATTCTAGGCTTGCAAGAGACCAGATGGACAGGTAAAGGTGAGATACTTAAAAATAACTTTAAATTTCTCTTTACAGGGAGGGAGGATGGAAAGCATCACCAAGGCGTGGGTCTGCTGCTCAGCAGACATGCTAGTGATGCTCTTCTAGGATATGAGTGCATTAATGAAAGGTTTCTTACAGCAAAATTTCAGACAAGCATTAAAGACTTGAATGTTATCTGCTGTTATGCCCCCACTAAGGATTCTGATGAGGATGAGAAGGATAGGTTTTACGGACAACTTCAGGATATTTTGAATTCTGTCAAGAAAGGAGATATTACCCTTGTTCTTGGTGACTTCAATGCCAAAGTTGGTACTGACTCTGACCTTTGGGGAGGAGTAATAGGCCCTTTTGGTATTGGTAGTTGCAATGGCAATGGGCAACGTCTCCTACAGGTAAGTAAACTCAATGGTTTCAGAATAACTAACACATATTACAAACACTGCGACATACATAAATACACATGGGTTTCACCTGATGGGCTGCATAGGAATATGATTGATTATATATTAATTAACAGCAAATGGGCTAGTTCTGTTAGGAATACCAGGTCATATAGGGGAGCTGAAATTGGATCTGACCATTACCTTGTTAAAAGTGTCTTGCAACTTAAACTTAAAAAGTGTTGTGCTAGGGTTAAAAAATTTACCTTTAATACTGAAGTTCTGAAAGACCCAGTTATAGCTAAAGCTTACCATGATAGGTTACTTAGTCATTATGACAGTCATGGTTTGCTTAATACTGAAGTTGAGGAAGAATGGAGCCATTTTAAACAGGCTTTTTTGGTAACTAACTGTACTCTTTTAGGGAAAAAGGAGCAGAGGAGGCAGAATTATTTAAGTGATAAGGCACTTGAGCTTATTTCAGAAAGAAGGAACTGCAGGAATGTCCTTTATCAATACCCTACTAGTCCTAATAGAAAGCATTACAGAGAGCTTAATAAACGTGTAAAGGATCAGTTAGCTACTGATAAGAATCTTTGGCTTGATGGCCTGGCTGACAAAGCTGAGGAAGCTGTTAGACAGCACAACAGCAGAGAGCTGTACCAGATAGTTAATGTTTTGTGTGGTAGAAAACGAACAGGTATATAGGGATTGAAGGATAAACAAGGTAAGGTTATAGAAGGTGAGGATTCTGTCATGGCTAGGTGGGCTGAGCATTTCAGTGATGTTCTAAACAATGTGGTTAATTCTACTCCCATTGTTTGCAATGATGATAGATGCATTGTTGGCTTTAATGTTGGCCCTATAACACAATCTGAAGTTAGTTTGACTATTTCTAAACTTAAGCTTCATAAATCCCCAGAGGTGGATGAAATTACTATGGAAATGCTTAGAGCTGGGAATGTTTCAGTTACCACTTGGATGACTGAAATTTTGAATAACTTTTATGATAAAGGCATGGTTCCTAAGGATTTTACCAGAGCTATTATTATCCCTATTTTCAAAAAAGGTGATCGCAGTTCTTGTGATAACTATAGGGGTATCAGCCTACTCTCTGTTCCAGGGAAAGTTCTTTCCATGATTGTGCTTAATAGAATTAAGAATCTAGTTGACAATCAATTGCGTGATGAGCAATGTGGATTCAGAAGTGGTAGGGGATGTGTGGATCAGATATTTTCACTTAGGCAGATTCTTGAGAAATGTTTAGAGTTTCAGAAACCTTTGGTTGCTAGCTTTGTTGATTTCAAAAAGGCTTTCGACTCTGTTGATCGCCATAATTTGTGGTTGATTGTGAGATCATATGGTATACCAGACAAGTTAGTTAACTTAATGAAAGCTCTCTATCATAACACTGAGTCATGTGTGAGAGTTGGTAAATCTTGTAGCAATTGGTTTAGCATTATTTCTGGTGTTCGACAAGGGTGCATTTTGTCTCCTTTTCTCTTTAGTTTGGTTGTTGATTATGTTATGCAAAATTCACTTCAAGGGAAAGATTTTGGCCTTAAATGGGCTGGAGATGCGAAAATTTCTGATTTAGATTATGCTGATGATTTAGCCCTTTTGGCAAATGATGTTGATGAGATGAACTCTTTCATTCGAGCTGTTGACGAGACTGGTAGCAGAGTAGGTTTGGTTATAAACAGAGAGAAAACTAAAGTGATGAAAATTGGTCAGGCAGGCTGTGATTCAGTTAATCTGAATGGTTGCAGTCTTGAGCAGGTGTCACAGTTTAATTACCTGGGGAGCTACGTAACAGATACTGGTGATGTGCGACATGAGATTAACAGACGAATAGGTATTGCTGCCGGGACTTTTAAGAATCTATGGAGATTGTGGAGAAATAGGCATATACACCTAAAGACTAAAATTAGACTGTATAATAGTTTGGTTCTTTCTAGGGTTAATTATGGTAGTGAAACTTGGACTCTGTGTAAACAAGATAACAGGAAACTGGATGCTTTTGATTCTAGGGTTGGGTTGGGTTGTTTTACCTCTGAGCGGCACTTTTTTGCACACAATGGGCTAAATGGCCAGGTCACATGGACCCCGAAGGCTCAGAGAAGGTTGGGGGAGGGGACCCACTGGAACAGCTGTTGGGAGACAGATGGTAGCCTCCCGTCAAGGCCATCCAGCGTGTTCTTTAACGTGCACAGGGTATGGCTCTCCCGCACACGGGGCCACGGCTTAACGTCCCATCCGACGGACGGCGGCCTTTCCAAGCCCATCGGTGTCCCCTACTGACCGTGGGCAGGGCGGGGATTTTGATTCTAGATGCTTACGCAGTATCTTGGGTATTAGGTGGTTTAACTTTGTAACTAATGATGAGGTTAGGCAAAGGAGTCTGCAACCTCCTTTAAGCAGCATATTGTGCAGAGAGAGACTCCGCTGGTTTGGCCATGTTGCCTGTATGGATAATTATAGATTGGCGAATAGGGTTATGAACAGTGTGCCTAGAGGCCTCAGAAGGAGGGGGAGACCTAGGATGCGGTGGGCAGACAATGTCAAACAGGACCTTGTTAGAATTGGTGTACAGTGGCCGGATGCAGCAGATGTAGCTCAGGACAGATATGCTTGGAGAATTAAACTGCACGGTCTGGTTGGACCTCCGTAGCCCATGGCTGCTTGAGGATGATGATGATGATGACCCATTTAATTAAAGGTGTGTGTGATTGATTGGCTAGTGTGCTTGGCTGCAGTTCAAAGGGATCTAAAATTAAATGATAGACATTATTCTATGACAAATTGGCAGAAATCAACAGGGCGACTCAAGATATGACCAAGTACAGTTGAAACAAAAGAAAAATTCTAAGTATTATGAGAAAATTAGAAATGCATTGCTGATCTGCATTATAAGAAGCCCTATAATTCCAGCATGTACTTTAACTTGCACAGGGTATGACTCTCTCATACACAAGGTCATGGCTTTACATCCCAAGTGATGAATGGTTGCCTTTCCAAGCCCATCAGTGTCCCCTACTGACCAAGGGCAGGATGGGGAGTTTTGTAGAGATAAATGTCAACACTCACTCAGATAGGACTCAAACTTGGGAACTGCAGATTATGAGCCTGGCTTGCTGCCAACTGAGCCACCCCTACCCTGAATCTGGTTTTGAACTATGACAAAAATCCCCTATTTTCATTTTAGTTCAAGACATAACAAGTAAGTCATAAAACTTAGATGTTTCTTGTGTTTCCATTTTGCTGAGGTTTTATCTTCCTCATAGAACATCTCTGTGGTATCTTGACAATCTCTTGTCAGAGCTCTGTGGTAAGTGGTTGCACGAAGGGTAAAAGAAATGCTAGTTAAGTAAAAAAAATCGTAACTCTAAATGTAATGTGTAATTGGTTGCATATTCATTTGTCAATAGTGAAACAGCTTTATGATATATCTTAACCCTTAAAATACCAGAAGACACTATAGTTCCTAGGGAACTTTGCTGCAAGTTATTATACATTTTTATAAGTAATAAATAAACTCGATATACTTGGTATTAACCTATAAATTAAGTTAATACCAAGTATGTCGAGTTTATTTATTACTTATGAACTGTATTACTTGTAAAGAAATACTTTACATCTATATGGCATGTGTCTGCTGTATGTGGCAAAAATTGCCTGAACACTCCCTACCTAGGAAGTAGGTTGAAATGGTTCATATCATCAATTAGAGGAGATCTTGATTGGTAGCCGGTAGCTCAGTGGCCCAGAGCACTTGACATGTTATCAGGAGGTCGTGGGTTCATATCCCACCCGGCTCAAGGCAATTTTTCCTCTAAAATTTAAATAGACTTCAAAGTGGTAATTTATAAATTATACGTTTTTAAAAGAAATCTCCCTTTTAAAAGTTCTTTTAAATTAAACATGAAAATTAGGAAACTGCATTGTATATAATATGACCAATTTTTGTCAGTTACCTCAGAATAAAAAAATTTAACCCCCCCCCCCCATCCATGAAAAAATATATTTTGATGCAAAATGGAAAGGATATCAAAAACAATAAAAGTCTAATTAAGCTTTTGATATGCTCACAATTTTTATAACCTTTTTTTTTATCTCCTCCATCATTTCTGAGTTGGTGTCTTCTACAGCACCTCTATGCTTCACATTCTTGGTAGAGCCTACAGTCCTAACTATGCACATGCAGCACACCTGAGACTGTATCTCATGTACTGTTGAACTGCTCCCACTACAATGCTGAAAGAGAAGCTTTGTTTCAGGAGCTTCATGCTATCGGAACCACGGGTTATTCCATTACCTCCCTTCTTGATACCCAACAGAACAAGAAGCTGCAGTGAACATGCTTGCAGCCACTTATTGATTTCTTTCAGAACATTGGCCTCTTCTGCAAGGTCTAATGTCTCTTGTTTTTTCTTTTTCATCTGTCAGCGAGATTAGTATAGTTAATAGATTCATGATATAGCTCAGAGGCAGTATCTCCTGCCTCTGTCCTACTGTTGTGACAAGTGTAAGGAGCTCCTCATTAGAGGTTAATTTCACCATGATCTTACACCTTGAAGCTCTTTTATTTTGCATCTAAACATTATGATGTTGCTGATAATGAAACAACGACACAACACAATGGTAGACGGCATTGTTTACATTTATTTACTTTTCGTATTCTGCAACTTAATGAGGGGTTCTTTTCTTGTCCATACACATCAGGACTCATCCAGGTTTCCCCCCCCCCCCCTGAATTGAGTAGCTTTGGTGTGCTACTGAACTTTGTATACTTTGTTTCTTGTTTCTGTGCTTTTATAAACGTGTAATTAAAATTTTTTTGTTCCATCCATTATATTTCATTTTTAATCTGATTTTTAAAATTATCTGAAGCATATTTACTGCTGAATATGTCCTGCTTATAGAATAAACTCGTATGAACATTTTATTTAAAAAATAATTTTAAAAAATTCAGTCTCAAAATTTTTTAATGATTTTATCTTACAGATAATGGCTATTACCACCTCAGACAGGCAATGCTAAACTTTAGATATAAAGTTTTCTTATATGTTGGTTAGCTAAGTCATGCAAAATAAAGTTTATTACTATGAAATATTTAGAACACACAGGGTTGTGAGTTGTTTTACCTCTGAGCGGCACTTTTTTGTACACCATGGGCTAAATGGCCAGGTCACATGGACCCCGAAGGCTCAGAGAAGGTTGGGGGAGGGGTCCCACTGGAACAGCTGTTGGGAGCCAGATGGTAGCCTCCTGTCAAGGCCATCCAACGTGTTCTTTAATGTGCACATGGTATGGCTCTCCTGCACACGGGGCCACGGCTTAATGTCCCATCCGACAGATGGCGGCCTTTCCAAGCCCATTGATTACCCCTACTGACCGTGAGCAGGGCGGAGAATTTTGCAGAGATAAATCTCAATGCTGACCCAGCTGGGACTCGAACATGGGAACTACAGATTACAAGCCTGGCGCGCTACCGACTGAGCCACCCCCGCCCCTTACATGGCAGGATGAATGGAACCATGTCATATTCAGTAACAAGTCTTGTTTCTGTCTCAGCACCGATAATTGCTGATTGAGAGTCAGGAGACGGCATGGTACCGAGCTGATCTTGCTGTCATCTGTGAGCATCATATGGCTTCTCAGCCTGGTGTCATGGTTTGGGGCACTATCAGTTTCAACAGCCATTCACTACTCTATGCATAATGGTAACAATGACAGCATGACGATATGTCAATGAGATGCTGCAACCCCATTTTGTTGCCATATCTCTGTGGTATCCCTAATGTCCAGTTTCAATATAACATCTACCTGTCTCCACACTACCAACATCAGCAGACAGTGCTACAGGGTGTCCAAGTGCTGCTTTGGCTAGTGTGATCCCCAGATTTCTCCCCAATAGAGAATGTGTGGGATGCCATTGGCAGACGATTTCACACCTCTGCACAACCCCCTTGCAATGTCAATGAATTATGGACACAGGTCAATGACACATGGTCCGCAATACCTCAGCACACCATCCAGGGACTTTTCCACTCAATGCTGCTCTGTGTTGCTGAATGTATGGTCTAGAATGTCGGCCATACAATGCTACAATACTAAGGCCACATTTATCTGTCTTCTTGCCCATTGCATTCATATAATCCCTCAGAAATTAAATCGCTTCTTTCTCACCTACGTGTTTACATGTGTGGTAAGTTTCATCTCATTTTGTGCATTTCTTCCTGGTGGGCATTTTCTACGTTGAGCAGTGTATTCCCACACTTCTTTGATGAATACTACCAGATAACATAATATTACCACTTTTGAACAGCTATGTTCACACTACCCATATTTTTTTTCATGATTCATAACAGCTTTGGGGCAAGGAATTTAAATTTTTTTCTCCGTCCTTTCCTGTTTGGCTTTGTTGCTAAATTAACTCAAGTATTTAAATTTGAGGACAAAATTGGAACATTGCATTTGAGTTGCCAGAGCAGTAGTATATTCAGGCTTTAACTTTGTACATTCTCATCTGTTCTAGGAATTGTAGTTTTCTGAACTTGTTTGGGCAGTTTCCTGTGCATATGTTTTCTTTTTTAAAAGAATTTTCATTATTTTTGTAAAGATGTAATTTTAACACATTCCAACCAATTTATTCTCCCAGTAGCAGATTTGAATTTGTATTTTCTTCTTTCCTCAAAGTAATTTTTTTCCTAAGATGAATTTAACATTTTTTAGGATATAATTGCATATTTTTCTTCCATTTTCTTGCTAATATTTGGTGCCCCAAGAAACTATCAGATCCACATCTATCACATTTTTTGCTGCAGGCTGGCACCCCCCAAAGAAAAAGGGGGGAAAAAAACCTAGAAAATTTTCCAAAAAATCTTTTTCTAATTAAAATTCATTTTTTATATTTATGTGAACACTGAACACAAGGCAAACGAAGTAGTGCTCGGGCGAACCGAGTGCTACTTTTGCCCGAGCCGGGCCAGTGGGCCCCTTCGCCTCCCCCCAAAATTAAATCCTGAGTGTGCCACTGATTGACTACACAACAAGTTTTTTTTTCCATTTTATTCTCTGTTTTATGGAAAAATTGTACAAAACCTACTTTATTCAGAATAGTGGCAACATTGAGTTCTGGGAATTTCCCTCAATTTTTATCTTCAATACATATGTTAGTCTTGGTCTCTCATTTCGTGTTTAAAGTTAGAAGTGTTTAGATGTTTAATAGAAAATTTTTTTGCCTTTTTAAGTTTTGTGTGCGTAATATAAATTTATTAAATTTTGCTGAAAGGTAGTTTACAATTTTTCGTCATCTGATTTATTAACTATAATTCAAATATTTTTTGTAAGCCTTACCATGATGTTGGATAATTCAACAATACAAAAGCAGAAAAGGAAAGCTATCTCTTTGGATACTAAGATCCAAATTTTAGATTGTCTTGCAACTGGAGAAGGTTCAGCATCCATAGGTAAATATTTTGGTTTGAATGAAGCTACCATAAGAACCATCAAGAAAAATGAAAAGGGTATTAGAAAATCTGTGCATTCTGGAACAAAATTGAACTCTAATTCGTCATTGTATATTAGAGATATTGTAAAAGTGAAGATGGAAAAAGCACTAGTAATGTGGATAGAAGATAACTCGCAAAAAGGAATACCTCTAGATGGAAATATCAAACAGATGGCATTACGAATGTATAAGCAGACAGATGGCATTACGAATGTATACCAGCTAATTCTGCACACCCAAATAAATATAAAAGGGCAAGTATTTTCCCACATTTTATTCACTGATAGAGGGATACTCTTATTTTATTTTATTTTATTCACTGATAGAGGGATACTCTTATTTTTAAGATCACTTTGCTTGATGAAGCCCCTCATGCATTCAGGGTGGAACTAGTCGCTACGTAGTTAGCTTGATGGAAAGGCGGGTCCATGTTTTGGTGTTTTAGATGTTTAAAGCTTTTGGTTTTTGTTTTAAAGAACTTGCACTGAGTATGCTAGTTTAAAGGAGTTTGTTGAAGCAAATTTAAAGGAGTCAAAAGTGATCTACACTGGACATTAAGCATGGAATCGCTTTGTGAGCATATCCCTCTTCACATTAATGAGTTAGTATGGTATTAGGTACATATAAATATCATAGTACATATAATTATCTTTATAAGTTTATAAAATAAAAAATGTGTTTAAATGAATAAAAATCAAATAAAGATTTAATTAAAGATTGTGATATGATTTGTTTGAAAACAACTTATTATTTGTACTGGGTTTTGCGTCTGGAACCAATCTTTTATTTTTTCACATGCACTGTATTTTTTTATATACAGTTTTTTTTTTGTATGGGTATTTTGGGAACCTATCTACTGTGTGAAAACAGAATTGAGTGTATTTCAGATAATTTTAAAAATCAGATTGAAAAATGAAGAATAGTGGTAGAAGGAACGAGATTGTTAATTGCATGAAGCTTATAATTTAATCTAAACTTGTTTAATTACTCTAATCTTTAAGTTTGTGTATTTCAGGTGTAAATGTGCAATGGTACCTAACATTATAACGAACAGTCTTCAGGTTAAGTAGGAAATTTGTTTATGGCATATTTATTTCAGTATATATTTGTTATCTTTTCAGAATGTTTCAGAAGACATTTGGTGGTATTATATGATTGAATTAGGATTTTACTGGTCTCTTACATTTTCCCAATTTCTGGACATAAAGAGAAAGGTGAGTACTTGCAAAATAAATTTCTTTTTTCATCATAAGTCCTGACAAAAAATAAAAAAAAACTAGGCAAAATTCTTGCATACTAATATGATATCTGCCTGAATAGGTGTAACATGGTTTCTATGCTGAAATCTAGGAAGCAACTTCCAAATGTTTCATTGATCAAGACAGTTAATTCTAAAACATACAGTGCTAGGCCTGAAAAATTGAATTGTACCAAGTCCAGGCTTTTTTTCAACTGTGTTCAATCAAAGAAAATTAACTTTAGAACACAACTAATTCCAAATAACTATTTTTTTTTTGCCAAATAACTAATGAAAAGAAATATGATGTAAACAATACATATTGTGAAACTACAGCTTACAGAAAAACTACACATATATCTAATTATATACCAGCTAATTCTGCACACCCAAATAAATATAAAAGGGCAAGTATTTTCCCACATTTTATTTGTGCCTACAGATATTGCTTATATTGTTCAGAAACGTTAACATTGCAAAATGAATTAAATTACATAAAAGCAAACTAAGCAGGATACACCTAAAATTTCAAACAGGTGGGAAAAAAATGCAAAATTTAAAGTATTAAAAAGTTCACAGCCAGCTCTATACCAAGGAAATACCAAAGAGATATATGCATATAGCTTCCATACATTAAAAACATAGCAAAAACAATGTAAAACATCCTTAAGAAATATGACATCAATTTACCTACTAATGTAACACATACCATCAAGAATTTAACTATGAATGATAGAGACAGGAATGCACCCACCGGAGGTGTATACGAAATAACTATCCCAGATCCCCCCCAAATATACTACACAGAAAGGACAACTACATTGGGAAAACATACAGGCAATTCAACACAAGAATGCAAGAACATCATAATAATTTAGTAAAAGGTATTCAAAATACCTCTTTAGCCCAAATAGTACTAAACAATAATTTGAAAACAAAATAGAGTTTATACCTTTAATAGCACCAAATTCAAAGTTTCAACTCCTATGTGCTGAAAAATTGTTAATACACAAGAATATAAATCAAGTATGCAACATGGACATTCCACTCCTGTCTGCCACATGAATTTCCTGTTGCATCAATCTCATTACACACACGCAAATACATAGAAACCTGTGACTGATGATGTAACAGGTGAGATGAGTATAAAGCAAAGGAATCTGTGGTTAGTGAACTGAGCCTGAGGAAGCCATGTAAAGGAAAGATGGCGAAATGTGTTGCTCCCTTTTAACATCATGGAGCCTGCACAATTTTAGTTCAAATGTTTTAACAGTTGATATGCAATGTGCATGAAATTCTTTAAACTATTTTAAAAGTTTTAAACATAAGTTTTGAGTGATGTGAAAGGTAGTTTTATACTACACCAGTGCAAGCAGAAAAAGTATTGCCCGTCAAGACATATTGAAAGAGTATAAATTCCTCTTAAAAAGCAATAAATGACTGCCCATGTAGCCAAAATAATGACAAACACCATCCATCTTGGGAGTATTATAAGACTTTAACTACGTCATAAACCATCTTGTGTGTGCAATGCAATGGCTTTGCCAGAATTAATTGCTTTGCCAGATCCATTTTTTTCTCACTATATTGCTCTGAAAAAAAAATTTACCCCTCAAGCAACTGCTTGCTACAGAGGTCTGATAGGAGACTTTTCAGTTTAATAAGCTATAGAGAAGTCAAGTAAAAAGGAAAGATGAAGAAGGTCTCTTTGATCAGTAACTAAGCATGCTTACCATTATATCAGCTGGATGGTATTTTGGAAAAGTCTTATTAAATTAATGTTTGTCATTTTATTTTCATCAAGTTAGAAATTAAGTGTTGATTAATTTGGTATATAACATGATTTATTTCTTTTGATTGTTTATTTGGCAAAAAGGTTTTCAGGTTTATGTTTTTATTTAACTGAATACAATTGACAAAAAGGCAGATGTTTTCCAAAGTATATCACTAAGAAAAAATTGCAGAAAAGAATAATTTTTTTTGTTTCAAGAAAAAATTTCTTTTTTTCTCTTTATTCACACGTGTTATAATTATTTTGGCCTATTTTTTTTATATACATTTTTGTCTTGTCAGAATCTTTTTTAAAATATATCACTCTGAAAAGTCTTATTGAAATTAATATAACCATCATTTTTATTCTTTATTTTCATAAAATCCAGAATTAAATGCTGTGTGATTTGATATGTAATATGATTTATTTATATTCATTAATTATTTATACAAAAAAGTTTAAAGTTAATTTTTTTAGTTGAGAAATATATGTTTTTTGCTGGACCCTGATGGTTAGAGTAGGAAAGAACATGCTTAGATAGCTTTCATAAGGATTCCCACTCTTCTTCTGACAGCTGAGAAATGGACCTCATTTCCTAACTCTGTTTTCAGTCTTCAAATCCATGAACTGGCCACTTAACCCAATTTGGAGTAGAGCTATATTTTTTTAAATGCACATATAGTCAACTCTTGATGAGACAATATCATTTGTTTTAATATTCATATGGGGTGAGGGTTGACTCTGTTGGTAGTGTACCATGATCATAATCTGTAATTCCTGGGTTCTAGTCCCACCTGGGCCAGTATTCAGATTATCTAAATCTCCATTCTGCCCTCGGTTACAGATTGGACTTGGGAACACAGATGGGCTTGGAAAAGCCATCTGTTGGATAGGATGTTAAGTAGTGGCCTCTGTGTGTGGAAAAGCCATACCCTGTGCATGTTAAATAACATGCTAGATGGCCTTGACGGGAGGCTACCATCTGTCTCTTAACAGTTGTGCAGTGGATATTCCCTTCCCCAAACCTCTAAAGGTCCTTGTGATCTGGCTATTTAGCCCACTGTGTGCAAAAAGTGCCAATGAGAAGTAAACCATCTGTTTACTAAATGTATCAAATATCCTGTCTTGTTTTTTTTTACAGTAAATGTGTTTCACAATAGTTCTGATATAATGAGGCTAGCAATAAATATAGGTTGAAGGAGGAATAATATGTTGTGGACTCACTGTATTTAATTGCATATTTTACCATTAATTTAGATATAAAATTTTCAAGTATGCTGATATTATTTATTTTACAGGACTTTTTGCAAATGTTTGTTCATCATATTGTCACAATTATGCTTTTAACATTTTCATGGACTTCAAATTTAGTTCGTATTGGGACACTAGTTCTTATTATACACGATTTTGCTGATTGCCCATTGGAGGTAAGTTTTAATATAAACTATGAATTGTAACCTATATTTGTAGAAATATTTGCAAATATTAATCTTAAAAAGTAGTTTGTTTCTTGTAAAAACTAAAGCATTTTGTGTCAACGAAGCTTCTTATTGTAAACACTGTTATACATTGTTATCTATCCAGTTTAAATTTTGTACAAATTTACAAATTTAGGGTTCCTCTGGTTTACTCACACCACCAGAGGTAAATTGTACAATATCCACATAGAGTAAACAACTTTTCTATAACAGAGCAACAATTTATGTAATTCACACATTACCTAAGTAACAATGTTTAAGAATTAAATGAATATAATTTTTCTTGTTTTTTTTTTAAATCAAATGTTGTAAAAAATGTAAAATTTATTTATGTAAATTATAATGTAAAGTTTACAAGATCTTGCACATAAATTTTATTAATAGCTGAAGCATCATTACAAGAATAGATGGCTAAAGAATATTAATTTTATTGATCCAGTACTAATATATTTTGTATGCCTGTTAACTAATTGTCAAAATTATCTACACAATAGGTAAAAAAAACACACTACAAATAAGATATTTATTGAAACCTGGTATGCATGTGTAAAAATATGGCATAAGATACAAATGATTGAATATGAATTGGAGATGGTCTGGAAACTATATAAAACAAGATGCACAATTTATGTGGTGCAAAATATTGTATATGTAGCCATATTGTATTTGTTGTAGTAACTTTCAGGTCAACTGCTTCAAGACATTTTTACCCAGCAATTCTTGAATGCAAAGGGAATTCACTATAAACAGTTGGATTTTTATAAAACACTGTGAGTCAGCATTCCAGTAGAATAGTGCACACCTACATACTAACCAACATCAAACACAAATTCCAACAAAGTATGATGTTATTTCCTGAACAGCTGGTACCTCAAATTTGTAGCCAGTTGAACACATTCATATGGCAGACAAGCATGTTTTGCAATGGGCAATCACTAGGAATATGCCAAAGAATGCTATGTTAAATCTGCATGATGTAAAATACTGGATTGAATGCCTTATCTCTCACCTTGCATTGTTCCTGCAAATGCTCATTTGTAATTGTATGTTACTAGATTCATCACTTTAAAACATTTTCCCTCTTTAAAACTTTGCTTCTTAGGCTGACTTGTACATTGTTTGATACTGGTACCAAAGCCAGTTTCAGCAGCATCTCATAACATTTTTGTAGTGATGCAGTTTTATTGACTATAAATGTATGAGATACAGGCAATGGAGAGAAAAATGGAAACATCATCTTATGTCAATGGAGAATATAATTCAAGGCTCCATAACTGGTTAAATAAATTTTTATGGAAAAATGACCAAAGATAAATATAAGATGTCAATTAAACTGTCAAAATTTTGATTTTGAACAATATCTGTTCAATACTTAAAGAGTTATAGAAGTTTGAACATTGAATAACAGAGATGTCAATCATAAGATTTCACATAGAAGTTAATTAAAACTTAAAAATGTATTATTTTGAACCATGAAATAAGTGTATTTTAGAATTTGTGCAAAAATAATAAAAATAATAATAATAAATACCCCCTCAAGCAGCTGCTTGACACAGAGGTCCGACACGAGCCTGTCAGTTTAATATGCCATAGTAGAAGGTGTGTGAGGTAGGCGGTTCTTTCAATAATTGTCATTTTTACACGTTTCTTATGGCTGACTTTGCTACTGTTAAGTATTCTAGCTTCCATTGCTCTTTAAATACCCAACAAATATTGTTGAAAATGTCGATTTAGATAGATTTGAATGATATTTGCATTTATCTAGTTCTATTTTCCTATAAAAAGCTTATTGTAGAAATTGCAGATCTTCAAATTTGAATCTCCATTGACTTAAAATGGGAATGTTGCCATTTTTCTGTCCAGTATCTGCATTTGCATATAAAATTAAACCAAAATTGTTTTGTGTTCTAGGGCAGATATATCTGTTTCTGATTGGTTGGTTGGTTGTTTTACCTCTGAGCTGCACTTTTTTGCACACAATGGGCTAAATGGCCAGGTCAGAAAAACCCTGAAGGCTCAGAGAAGGTTGGAGGGGACCCAATGGAACAGCTGTTGGGAGACAGATGGTAGCCTCCCTGTCAAGGCAATCCAGCGTGTTCTTTAATATGCACAGAAAATGGCTCTCCAGCACATTGAACCATGTCTTACCGTATCATCTGACGGACAGCAACCTATTTCAAGACCAGAGGTGTCCCCTACTGACCGTGGGCAAGATGGGGAGTTTTGCAGAGATAAATTTCGACGCTGACCCAGCTGGGACTCGAACCTGGGAACTGCAGATTATGAACCTGGCACACTACCAATTGAGCCATCCCTGCCCATATCTGTTTGTGAATTTTGAAGTAAATTTGAATTATACCTATAGGCATTTTAGATTCTTCTCATTCACCATTGTAGTCCAACTCTTTTCTTTCTATGGATTATAAACAGTTTTCAAACTGAACACAATGGGCCTCTGAAAAGAAAATGTTATGCCTAACATTTTCTTTTCAGAAAAATATATTTTGGTACACTGTTTTCAAAACTTAATAATCAATTGAAGAAATTTCTCAAAGTTCCTGTTCAACTATGAAGGAAGGTATCACTCTAGTTTAATGCCAATATCAGTTTTAGAAGAAATATTGTCTTGTGGCAGGTGAGATATGAATTTATGACCTCCTGATAACATATCAGGTTCTCTGACTGCAGAGAATAACCAATTTTTATATTTCTTTCGTAATTGATATTGATAATATAGAATAAATTAATTATTATCACAGCACAATTTCTTACAAATTTCTCTCCAGCAGTTCCCACATTCTTTATGAATATCTTCTATGTGTGGTTGGATAACCATACCTTTCAAGGAAGGACTTGTTCATACCAAACAGCACGAAGGCTACTGAAATATTTTGTTTTATTATGTTGAGATTTTTGATACTAAAAATATGCATCCGTGCAACAGTACTAAAACAAAAAGTATGAAGGAATTCACAGTGCAGTAATCAAATTAAGTAGATATAATTCTCTATGTCACTGTTATTTTCTGTTATAATTTGAATTAACGAAAATCCTTAGTGAGCATAGTTTCCAATTTGGATTCTGAAATTTTAAATTGGTTTGTCTTTGTACACATAGAGTTGGATTATTTTTTCTCTGGGAGACAATTTTGCATATGCTCAGGTCACAAGGAGTGCAAAGACTCAGAGTAGGTTGGGGAAGAAAACAGACTGTTAGGAGACAGATGGAAATCTCTTGTAAAGACCATCTAGCATATCCCTACCTCACTCCAAAATGCACAGGGATGGCTTTATGTCCCCATCTGATGGATGACAGCCTTTTCAAGCCTATCAGAGGCAAGGAAAGGGACCTTCTAGACAACTGCTAGGAGACAGGTGGAAGCCTCCCATCAAGGCCATCTAGCTTATTCTTTAATGTACACATGGTGTTTTTATATCCTGTCTGATATATAGCAGCCTTTTCTTAGCTGGATCAGTGACCTCTTTCTGACTGACAGCAGGGAAGGAGTTTGATGGAGATTACTCTCAATGCTGGTACAGTTGGGATTTGAAACTGGGAATTGCAGATTATGAGCCTGGTTACTTTTTACCTACTGAGTGAAGCACCACCTCCCCATAGACAGAAAAAAAAAAACTATTTTGTTTTTTAATACTTTCTGTAATTGCTGAAGTAGAAAATTCACAGAATACCCTGTATAATAAAATGATGCCACTTAAAAAGTGCTTCTGTTCAGAGGAGGAAAAGAAAAATCATTCTCTAACATAGTTCTGAATTATGATAATTTTAGGAATTTTTTTATTATTAATAGTGTTAAATGCAAATATGTTTCAAACACATATTATTTTCACAATTTAAAAAATTTCACAAGGTGTACTGTAAGCAGGAATGTACAAAATGAAAATGCAAATTTTTGCAGAACATCTTCTATATTAATATTTAAAATAAAATTAGGTATCCTCTAAAGCTGAAATCAAACTGAAGGAAAAATACACATAGAAACATTTATTAGCAAAAAAAGGTAATTTCCTAAAAAATCCTAAAGATTATTCTCATTAGCATTGAACATCACCATTTTTCTCTTGTTAAAGTTAACCCCCCTCAAAAAAAAAAAAAAAAATGGGGAAACCGTAATCAGATACTAAACTTTTTTTTAAATAATAGGTTTATCAAAATTGATGTATGATTTCATATATTCTGATATAGTCAACAATTGCATTAATTTCTGACACACTGGAGTGAATTAGGGATACAACTTTGTAAGTGTACCTATAACTGCAGTTTTTGTTTCAGAATCACATTTGTTTTTAGAGGGTAATGGGGAGTGCTGACTTTTAAATATTTTATTACTCAAAGCATTTATTATAAATGTTTTAAGTGATTATTTACATGTTAAAGGAAAACAAGGTTTTGATTATACATGAGTAAATACAATGATTTAAATCAAGCAATTTATGCACAGTTCTGTGGTTCTGATATTGGTTGCACTTTTTTTCTCATTAAATTTTCATAGTTGAAAACTGATTTAAGCCTTATAATGGTTTTCAGAAAGATTTTTGAACTTAGCATGAAGCATAAATAAAATAAAATATAAATACCCCCTCAAGCAGCTGCTTGCCACAGAGGTCTGACAGGAGCCTGTCAGTTTATATGCCACAGGAGGAGATCTGAGACGATGGCAGGACCTCAGCAGAAAAACGACACGCACATCCATGCCTAAATCCGGGGCTCGAACCCAGGTCCCTTAGATCAGTAGCCAAGCGTGCTAACCACTCGGCCACGGGATGGCTTAGCATAGTATGTGAAATTTACTATAATGTACTATAGTGAAGAAACACATGACTGGCAGGCCTGCCATTTTTTTACAAAGCTTTTCAAACAAAGTGTGCCAAAATAAAGAGAAATTTCAATACCAAATGTTAAAATTGGGGAAAAAAATGTAAGAAAATTAATAAAATAAAAATAAATAAAGGCTTTTATTGTGAACAAAAAATATTTAACAGTATAATTATTTTGAGTCATGAGCTGACACGCACATCCATGCCTAAATCCGGGGCTCGAACCCAGGTCCCTTAGATCAGTAGCCAAGCGTGCTAACCACTCAGCCACGGGATGGCTTAGCATAGTATGTGAAATTTACTATAATGTACTATAGTGAAGAAACACATGACTGGCAGGCCTGCCATTTTTTTACAAAGCTTTTCAAACAAAGTGTGCCAAAATAAAGAGAAATTTCAATACCAAATGTTAAAATTTGGGAAAAAAATGTAAGAAAATTAATAAAATAAAAATAAATAAAGGCTTTTATTGTGAACAAAAAATATTTAACAGTATAATTATTTTGAGTCATGTTCTTTCATTATGATGAAAATAACTTTTTATATTTTAAATATGTTTCTGTCTAATTATTGTCATTAACATACTAAAAGTGTCTAGAATGCTAATTTCTGTTTTATACTTTATACTATTCATATTTTATATTAGTCTATATCCTTGATTTGCTAAATAAAGTAGCAACGTGGAGAGCTAAGGAAATTTTATTCTGAAAGTGATATGAAGAAGATATTCCTCCAATAAGTTTATTGTTATCAGTTCTACGGTAATTTGAAAATTGAAGGTTTATATTTGAGTGGCTTACAATACAAATTTAAGAAGAGGCGTGGCATTTGTTGTGTAAGCACTGTTAGTATGAAACTTTGATGATTTTCCACATTGGAAAATGCTAGGCTTATAAAATCTGGGAAGATCTAGTTCTTGAAATAGCCAAATGTTTGAAGCTCCACTCTATAATGTGGCTGCTACCAGTCTAGTAGAAACTGCCATTAAGAAGTAAACTTATTGGTGTGAATTAATTGTGCAAATTTAATTTACTTAAAAAAATTGTTTTATCAGCATATCAGTATATTGAGATTATTTTGAATTCATTTTGAAATTTCAAGAACTGATCAATAAACCTTATTTTGATGGTTGGAAATATCAGTCTTCATCATCATTAGTGTCAAAATACAGATGCCTCTAAATTTCATAAACATTAGTGTGAAATTTTAAATATGCAATAATTTCAAGTCACAAGTGTTTTTTTTTAACATGCCAGTATTTGTAGCGGAAAGTTGTAGTTAACATAAATATATAAGTTTCACAGCACTAACAATATTGGTATTATAAACACTATACTATAAACTATATACTGTTAAGAATAAAATTTAAGAAGTTATTTTTTTTTATCCCTGCCGTCCCATGGCCAAGTGGTTAGCGCGCTTGGCTACTGATCTAAGGGACCTGGGTTCGAGCCCCGGATAAGGCATGGATGTACGTGTCGTTTTTCTGCTGAGGTCCTGCCATCCTCTCAGATCTACTTTGGCATATAAACTGACAGGCTCCTGTCAGACCTCTGTGGCAAGCAGCTGCTTGAGGGGGTATTTATTTTATTTTATTATGTATATTGAGTCTTGTAATAATACAAATTGATGTGCTTTAATAGAATGGAGTTGCATAGGAGCATTCGAAGTCAATGGAATGAACTTGCTGTAGTCAGCAGTAGGTCGGGGCGGGGGTGGCTCAGTCGGTAGCGCGCCAGGCTCGTAATCTGTAGTTCCCAGGTTCGAGTCCCAGCTGGGTCAGCGTTGAGATTTATCTCCGCAAACTTCCCCCGCCCTGCCCACGGTCAGTAGGGGACACCGATGGGCTTGGAAAGGCCGCCGTCCGTCGGATGGGACGTTAAGCCGTGGTCCCTTGTGTGGGAGAGCCATACCCTGTGCACGTTAAAGAACACGCTGGATGGCCTTGACGGGAGGCTACCATCTGTCTCCCAACAGCTGTTCCAGTGGGTTCCCTCCCCCAACCTTCTCTGAGCCTTCGGGGTCCATGTGACCTGGCCATTTAGCCCATTTTGTGCAAAAAAGTGCCGCTCAGAGGTAAAACAAACCAAACCAAACCAGCAGTAGGTCAACAATCTGTGTTTGTTCCACATCTGCTGATGTACATCTGGGTATTATCATCAGGGTGAGTCCTTTTGGATGTCTTGACTCTTGCTATAACAGGAACATATATATAGCAGCTCTACTCTGTAAACAAGATAGATGATATAAAGAAGTTAAAAAGTCCAAAAAAATTCTTAAAAGACACCAAAAGTTAAAAACTTTTAATGGCCTGACTTGAATTTTGTGACCTCAATTGTCGCTTTTTTAAGGACATGCTACATTACAGTAGGCACATGGCAGAGTTTATTGCATCCCATGTACACTATGGGATCATTCACTATGAGGTGGAGGGGTTTGCTCTGTGAGCTATCAGCCTTTTCATATTGTCTTATGTTTTCATCCAGTAGTAAACACCATGGTATAAGACAACACGGAAAGGTTGATAGCCCAACACCTAAAAAGCAAACCCCTCCTCATAGTGAATAATCCCATAATACACCTGGGATGCAATTAACTTTGTTGCATGACTGTTGCAATATAACACGTCCTTGAAAAAGTGACAACTGAGGTTGGAAAACTCGAGTCTGGGTGGTAAAATTTTTTAACTCTTGGTGCCTTTTAAGAATTTTTTTGGACTTTTTAACTGCTATATATCATCTATCTTGTTTACAAAATAGAGCTGCCATCTATGGCAAGAGTCAAGATATCCAAAGGGACTTACCCTGATAATAACACCTGGATGTACATTGGCAGATGTGGAGCAAACATGGGTTGTTGACCTGCTGCTGACTATTGTAAGTTCGGTTCCATTGATTTTGAATGCTACTGTGCAATTCTATTCTGTTAAGCATGTGAATTTGTAATGTTACAAAACTCAATATAAAAGTAATAAAAGAGAAAAATGAATTTTTAAATTTTATGCCTAATAGCTGTGTAGTGTTTATAATACCAATATAGTTAATTGTCATTATCACAATATTCATACATAAATAATTAGTCAAGTTATCCTGTGACATGAGATCCATAAAACTTGCTGGCAACAAGTCTGGATCCCACCCACTGGTTGCTGATTCTACAAAGTAAAAAATATATATTTTTTTCTTCATATTTTTTAAGTGCATATATTTTTGTAGGCAGCGAAAATGGCAAAGTATATTGGAAAACAACGAGTAGCAGATGTATTGTTCGTCATCTTCACTTTAGCCTGGATTATTTCACGTCTTGGTTTATACCCATATAGGTCAGTTCCCTTTGAAAATACTTTATGTAGTAATAATGAATATTTACCTTTATTATGCAATTCATATCATTTAATCATATTTGCACATGTTTTAGAATAAGGTTATTAATTTATTTGCTCTACAATTGGTCACAATGAATTCAGCCATTTTTTTTAAATTATAAACTATTAAACATTGCCATTTTATACTTTTACTAAATGTTCAAATTCTTCTTTTTTTATTGTTTTCTCAGATTCTATGCCATTGGTACCACTAACTGTTTTGTGCTCATTTGAAGCTAGTATTTCTCTTTAAAATATTTAGTAATTTTTCTGTAATTTACTTTTTAAATAATTTGAGATTGAGCATTCATGTGCCATTTGGGATTCAACAAGTATTATTTAAGTAATCCACCAAAAGCTTGAAAAATAAATTCTCCTTTATCCTTCTGACTACATCCAGTTAAACTGGGGAGAGTGGGTTGGCTCAGTTGGTAGCATGTCAAGTTCATGATCTGCAGTTCCCAGGTTCAAGTCGTACCTGGGAACATTTAAAAATTTATCTCTGCTAAAAAACCCCTGCTAAACCCTGCCCTCAGTCAGAAAGGGACACTGATAGCTTGGATAGGCCATGTCTGTTGCATGGGACATAAAACCATGGCCCTGTGTGCAGGGGAGCCATACTTTGCCTGTTAAAGAGCATACTAGATGGTCTTGATGGGAGGTGTCCATCTGTCTCATAACAGCTGTGTAATAGGTCTCCTTCCCCCAACTTTCTCTGAATCCTTGGGGAACTTGTGATCTGGCTATTTAGCCCATTGTGTGCAAAAATGTGCTATTCAGAGGTAAGCAACCCAACCCAAGTAAACTGGTATCCTTAAACAGATCTGAAGTTTTCTCATTTGATGTTCTTTTTCTGCATCTGCCACAAATCTTCATTTCATATTCACTACTTTAAACTTCACATCCAGCCTGTTACGAGTCTTTAATTTTTTTTATAGTTAGGTATCCTTTGTGATAAGGATTGCAATGGTTAAAAATCCACTTTTTGTTTTATCACATCAGCCCATGTTCATATTAATTTGTAATGATGCACTTAAACTCATAAACAAGTATTACATTTAAAATTACCACAAGGATTTAAAAAAAAAGCTGAAAATGTTTAAAAAAAGTTTTAAACTCAATCAGAGAAGCACAGTTACATTCCAGTAGGATGAAAGAAACAAACAGCATCAGTATAAGATAGTGTTGCTAATTTCCAAAAACTAATATATAGTACAAGACTGTCTGAATAAAAATATTTTGCTCAAAAATATAGTAATGCAATGAAAAGTTAAATAAAAAGTTTTAATTTTGTTGGTTTATGTATAGCAATTTGCTGCATAATTATCCAAAAAGAAACATGAAATTGATTTTTTAAAAAGTATTATCGGATTGTGATCTTTTGAAATTTGGTATAAACATGTTAACATATGTACAGACAAAAGTTTTTTTATATAATCCTATTGATTTTATTAAAATAGTCTTTAAGAACTTATTCAGGATTATAGCTTTAACTAATCAGAGATAATAAACAAATAAAAGAGAATCAGTTGAACAAATTTTTTCCTATTTTAAAAAGGCTGTAACTAAAAAAACTGTCCCCCCCCCAAAAAAAAAAAAAAATATATATATGTAGTAAGGTCCAAAAGTTTCCATCCCAAGGGTATTAAAGAGGTAATAGAATCAAACAATAATTTTTATTTTTCAATATAATCACCCTTTATTTCAATACATATTTTAGAATGGCTAATTAACTTTTCTATACCACTGAAAAAATAATCTGAATTTTTGTCCTTAAAATGGTCTAAAACTGTAGAAATGACTTCATCACTTGTAAAATTTTTCCCACACAGATCCGACTTGAATTTTGAAAACAAAAAATAGTAGGTTGGGGCTCTGCGGTGGGTGATTTAATTCCTGGAAACCACATTGCTGAATAGCAGCCTTTGCGGGAACTGAAGTGTGCACTGGCACATTGTCATGCAATAACCTTACTCCCCGGGCAGCTTTCCTCTGTGTTTCTCTTTGATGGTATCCTTCAATTCATACATTAATGACGCATAACATTCACCAGTAACTCTAGTATTTCGTTCCTAAAAGTCGATTAGCAGAATCCCCTTTTTAAAATAAATAAAATGTTTTTAATTAAAAAAATAATAAAAATTTAAATAAAAAGTAATAAAAATTTAGAAAATTAAAATTAAAAAATTTCTTAAATTAAAAAAAATTAAATCTAAATGTTTAATTTCTGCTGGGCTTTTGCCTTCTTTCGTCAAAAATTTAGTGACCATGCGATACTCAATTTTATACATTTTAAAATATTGGGCAACAGTACTTCTATCTGCAATGCTAGCTGGAGTGCTACTGATGCTAGAGCTGCAAAATTTTAATTGCAATGCAACAAAACAGGGTGGTGGTGGTGGTGGTGGGGGGGGGTTGATGGTTCTTGTTCTAACATGTTCGGGCCAGAAACTTTTGGACCTTACTATGCATATGTCTGCCTACAGAAGCTACAAATATACCAAATTTCAATAAAGAAAGAAAGATGGAGTGAAAGCAAAAAAAATAGATCTTAAATGGTTTACTAGATAAAGAATAATCCATTTTCCCTACTCCTGAGCTGTTCATGCCTAGTGTCAAAATAGTATAGAAGCACTTGAAATATTGTATGTGTGCTCTAATAAGGATGACTTGAAAAATTTTTTCATCAATGCTAAGCTGAAGCTTGGAATTTTTATAGGAACTGTAACTTTATTTATTAAATACAGGAGGTCTAATGAACTGAGGGAAGTAGTCCATCTTTCTTTTAAAAATGTTTTTTTTTTTGGTTTCTTTGTTATTTAATGATATGTCTTATATACGTAACAATAATTTTAATTTTTAATAGAAACTGGTCCTATAATTAAGTGAAAATATATTTGACTGATATTGCATGTTGCTAAATTTTGGAAGGATGCTTAATATTTTAATATATTTTTAGAGTAATATACAGCACTATGTTTGAAGCTATAACAATTGTGCCGATGTTTCCTGCCTACTATGTGTTCAATTCTCTGCTTGGTGCATTGCAAGTGCTACACATCATATGGACATGGATGATAGTAAGGATTGCTCTGCAAGCTACATCATCCAAAGACCCAGGGGTAAATATGTTTTTTATTAGTTTAGGAAGGCTTTAAAGTTCTTTATTTCAGGAAAATGCAATTATCTATTTAGACTGGGATTGGTTTTATCTCTGAGTAACATTCTTTTGCTCACATTGGAGCCTTAATGGCTAGGTCACAAGGGACTAGAATTGGATAAGGGATCCATTATACAGCTATTAGGAGATAGAGGATGCTTCCGCTGAAGGACACACAACATATTCTTTAACAGGCTACGACTCGACTTTGTAGAGGCCTATGGCTTATAAACTAACAGGTTCTTGTCATACCTCTGTGGTCAGCAGTTGCTTGAGAAGGTATTTTTTTATGGCTTAATATTCCATCTGATGGATGTGGCCTTTCCAAGCCCATTAGTGTGCTTCCTTTCTCACTGAGGTCATAGTGGGATTTAACACATAAAATCTTGATAGTGCCTCCTGGGGGGACAAACCCAAAAGCATCAGATTATGAGTCTAGTGTAGTACAGACTGAGTTAGCCCTTGTCCATTTTATGTAGGGGGAAAAAGTCCTGTAGATTTTTGGTAACTAAAAAAATTAATATTACAGTTTTCCAGAAACTTAATGCTGAAAGGTTTCAAATCAGTCTTTGAATTTGTTGTGGAATTTTCCATAGATTGGACTGTTTTCAGATTTTCAAAATCATTTAAATGTTCCATTGCCAGTAAATTTTTTTTTTATCTTTAAAACTGAGCCCATGACAGTGCTTATTCCAGTCAATGTTTTTTGTTATAATTCTTTTCAGATTTTCAAATAGACATTTCAAACAGAAGCATGCATGACTTCCTTGATCGTTGAAGGGTTGTTATTTGCTTAACAGATTTGTATACTTCCTAATTTCTTAAATGCTTGATTGACTGATCCAAATTTCATATGCTGGTTAACCTTTACCACTCTGTATTGCTTTAAAAATTCATGTTCCTACAATAGAACCTGATTTAGAACTATACCCACCTCTCTCTCCTCATTTATATTGGTTGTCATTTGGAATTTATTTAACACTTTTTGACCCCCTATAACCTTTCAAATACTTGACTGACAAGTTCCAAATTTCTCATACAGGTTTCCCTTTGATACCCTGCATTATATTAAAAATTCTGATCTCCATCTGTCATAAAATGCAGGTTTTGAATTTATAGCTACATTAATTTTTTTATCAGATTTGGAGACCTAGAACCACATTTTCACTCTTTTTTTTTGTTATTTTGAATTTCCAGCTTTTGATTGTTGAATTTCAGTGGACTGTACACTAGTTTTACAGTTCTAGTATGAGGGAGAATGTCCCCTAGAGGCAAATAAACTTACTGGTTAGAGAATTGGTTCATAATTCCTTCCTCAATCTTCTCTGAGCCCTTGGGATTCTTGTGACCTGGCCACTTAGCCCATTATGTGAAAAAGAATTACACTTTGTCAGAGGTAAAATTATTCAGATGTATCCTAAAATTTGTCAGAGGTATTCGTATTCTAAAGGTCTTTACGCTATTTTTGAACTTTATTTAACCCCAAATTAAGTATTAGGGAGAGATATCTCAGTGCTAAATCTTCTAAATATTTACCATATTCCATCTGTTATACATGTACATTATTAAGCAAAGGTATTTGGGGGGGATACAAAAATTATTGGAAAAGTTTTATAATGAAATGTATCAGTAACATATTCATGTGGCAATTTTATTGTCTTTAACACCAAGTCTACCCACTTTTTTTATCAGTATCATTTGACAAAGGTCAACCAGTAGATGTTGCACCTATAGCAATTCAACACAATATAAAGGCATATGATATTCCATATGCTCTTTTTTTTCCATATGCTAGTATTTCGGTCCCACTGGAGTGTTGGTACACATTGTTCCTGCTGTGAATCATGGGTCGGAAGATATATGTGACTGAGTAGCAAAAGGGTGTTATTGCATTTGGTAGGGCTAAAGGACATGCTGTGAAGGAAGTAGCCGAATTTGATAGTGTTTTGCAACAAGCATTCCAATGAGTGTATAAACAGTGGTGTACATTCAATATGACATCTAATCATATACATTACTGTGACCATAAGTCAATACTCACATACAGACCATCGATGAGTATCATGACTAGTGACTAATCAATTTCAAACCAGACAGGAATTGCTACAGACAGCCAATGAAAGACCACATCAGCCTATTTCAGAAAGAACATTGTTAATGGAACTGCATTACATGGGTATTTGGAGCAGAGTACCTCTGAAGAGACCCATGTTAACAGCTGTACATAAAGTAGCTTGATTGCAATGGGCTAGGTGCTATAGACATTAGACTGCAGACAACTGGAAAATCAGTATCTGGTCAGATGAGCTGCTCTTCTGTCTCTTCCAGTGATGCAAGGCAGAGAGTGCTTGTAGGAATAACAAAGCCTTTCATCTGGACTGTGTCCAAGGATTTATTCAAGTTGGAGATAGTTCTGGGAAGTTGGGGATGTTTTACCTACCATAAGGTAGGCCCATTAGTTGAGGTATTGACCTGTTTAAATCAGGAAGACCATATATAGATTCTGAATGACTTGGTGTTGCTTTTAGTATCTCATGTGAAGGATGGACACAACATAGACATTCCAGTGTTTTGGGTTGACAGCTGCGAAATGCACAGGGTCAAAACAGTTTGTGACTGGCATGAGGTAACATTGGGAAACTGCAACTGGCTCACTAAAATCACTGGATGTTAATCCCATTGAAAATATTTGAGACTGTCTGGAACAGAAGGTGAAACATCAAAATAGGCATACACTTAATTTAGCTGAACTACAAGTGCTACACTGGAGGAGTGGATTAGAATTGATGTAAACTATATCTGATTGCCATCCCATGGCTGAGTGGTTAGCGCACTTGGTTACTGTTCTAAGGGACCTGGGTTCGAGCCCTGGATAAGGCATGGAGATTTGTGTTGTTTTTCTGATGAGGTCCTGCCTTCCTCACATACCTTTTATTATGGCATATAAATGGACAGGTTCCTGTCAGACCTCTGTGGCAAGCAGCTGCTTGAGGGGATATTTATTTATATTTATTATATCGGATGACTGATGGAATCCATACCTGATAGGATTGCTACTATAATTCATGTGAAGAGTGGTGTTATACAGTATTAGGTGAGAAATTACAGAGGTGTCTAATTTTTTTGTCCACTCAGCTTATGTAGGATATTTTCAGATTTTTTTAACATTAAAGCCCAGTTTACACCAGCATGGATTGCTGGCGCCACTAGGCCGACTGGCGAGCTACTGGCACGTGCACATGGCAATGTAAACAAGATGAACATGCATGCACGGGAAGGAGTGTTAAGAGTTTCCCAACTTTTTGGTGCTAGTTTAACTGTGGTCGGCAATGCGTATGCATGTGGAAACTGGTATATGAAGGTTGTTTTTTTTTATTTATGATGGTAGATACTCAAACCCTGTTTTATATCTTCCTGTAAAATTTTTTTCAATAATTTAACAGCATCAAAGAGTTTTGAAAAGTAGAATATTTTTAGATTTATTTCTTCTTTCGGAAGGGGTAGTATATAGTTGTTATTTCTTCTTTCTCTCTGAGACTGATTTATATCCTTAAGTTCAGGTCTAATACGATCTCTGCAAAATTCCCTGCCCTGCCCATGGTCAGTAGGGGACACTGATGGGCTTGGAAAGGCCAACGTCCGTCGGATGGGACGTTAAACCATGGCCCCATATGCGGGAGAGCCATACCCTGTGCTCGTTAAAGAACAGGCTGGATGGCTTTGATGGGAGGCTACCATCTGTCTCGCAACAGCAATTCCAGTGGGGCCCCTCCTGCAACCTTCTCTGAGCTTTCGGGGCCCATGGTGTTCAAAAAAAAATGCCACTCAGAGGTAAAACGACCCAACAACTCAGGTCTAATATGATACCTGCGATCAATTTCCAGACCCCACAGATGCCTATAAATAAGAGAGTAGAGACAGCTGTCAGCCTAAAGTGAAGTCTGACTTAAAGCAAAGTTAAAAAAAAAAATCTGCAGTACCAAGTTGTATGACTTCCTTGTTAGAGATACTAGTGAAGATGTAGCTATAACTGTAAGAGATCAATAATGATATATAATCTATGAAAATAAAAATTTATGTTTAATAAAGGTATGAAATACTAACTGAGCAAATGCTCTCGTTTTCAAGTTTTTATGGCAGGTAAGCAGTGCTGCAAAGGTACACAAGCAGTCAGTCTGTATCCAGTTAGTCACAGCATCTTATGATTCACTGTATTTGAACATGGTATGTTTTCGGAACCAAGAAATTCTGGTTTTGGTTTCACTTTTTAAAAATCGCACAATGATGTGATGAATGATAAAAATAGTTCTAAAAATATTGAAATTGCTTTGAAGTACACAAGAGAGAGTAAAATAGGGGAAAAATAGGTATACTTACTTTACCATGTAAGTACATCTGTCCAATCTGATTTGAAAACAAAGAAAAATTTGGTTAATTTTCTGTAGCATTTCAAAAAATTGTGGAAAAATGAGTTGGCAATGGTTAAGGGTCAAACTCATGAGCTGAAATCAGAGGTTTATATAAATGTTGGGTTTTGTGAACTGAACTAACAATGATGCTGAATATGGATACTAAGGAATGATGATTCAAATACTAGTAGAGATAATTTATACTGCATCAAAATTTTTACTAAATTGAAAACAAAAATTTTTTTGGTCTTAAACTATATATTTTTATCAGATAATTTATTTAATAAAAATTATTAATTAATTAATTAATTATTATAATTATTATAAATTATAATAATTAATTATAAATAATTTAATAAATTTTAATAAAATTATTTATTAAAAATATTTAATAATTTTATAATTTAATAAGATTATACATAAATTTAAATGAGTTTTTTAAATTTTAGTTTCACATGTTTTATGAGGAATGGCTATCCATTTCTGCACTGTCATTTCAGGTTGTGTTAATGTCGCAAATGTGTGTACCCTGGAAGGTGAAAAAACTAGTTTTGTGTGTCTACAGCAAACCCTCCTTCATTGTAGATTAGATTATATGCCTGAAAATAAATATGAATAATTATTTTCCAAATGCAGAAAGTTTGATTAATGTGTTTATCAAACATCATATAGTAGAATTTTACGTGCTTTATCTGTGCGTAACATTTTTATCAAATATTTCAACCATCCCATAATTTCCTACTCTAACATCATTTTTGTTAATATATAGTATACCTCAAAAGTGAATTTCACATTTCATGAAACAACATATGTTAATAGAGAAAACATTTAATTTAAAAAAAGTAAAACATTTAATTTAAAAAATCATGCAACCAAACTAATTTGAAAAAGTAGTTTGGTTGCATGATTTATTAGGACAGAGCTCAAAGTTCAGTGCCTTACTTTGTGCTAATATTTTAATGCTTAACAATTCATTGATATTTTAAAATCTAATTTTTCATTGATATTTTACTTTAATGTTTATTATGTACACATTTTGTAAATGAATATCATTACAGTATTTTTATGATTTTATTTTTTATTTACTTTGACCTTTTATGACTGTTCCTGTATCTGCATACATATTAAGTTTGTCTGACATGAATTTACTGAATGCATCACTTTTCAGGAATGGATTTCCTATGTTGGACAAGGGTATACTGTATTTGTATCAGTTTCATACTTTTTAAATCCCAGTAAGCATTAGTGAAACATTTCATTAAATGTGATAGTGACGGTTGTCTCTTAGTTCTACCTCTATATTTCATGTATTAACACAGTTCATTTTTGGAGGGTAAAATTTGGGAAACAGTTAATATATAAGTAAATAATATTATATTTTTAAATTTAATTTCACTTGTGTTATGAATATTTTAAATAATAACAAAGCAAGAAATATTCTGAAATGGCTTCTATGTTACAAAGTGAAAGGTTACCAATCTGAGTAGTTTTTATCATCGTAATATCATTGTACTTCTGTTATTTACTGGAAAATGAAAAATATCAAAGTGAAAAACAAATTAGTTGAGGTAAATTAGAAAAATATAAAATTGGTATATGATTGATTCTAGTGTATCAGGAATGAAATTTAATATATTTCTAGATGTGTATGATTTATTTTTTATTTTCCAGGTGAAAGATTTACGTAGTGAAAGTGATGCAAGCAGCAGCAGTAGCTGTAGTTGTAGCAGTAGCAGCAGTCAGAGAAATAACCACAGAGAGCATGTATCATCCTGAGACATAGAGCTTTGGTTTGCCTTCATTTTCATTCCGTTGCCTGTAATGGCAGGCCTTGAAATGTTATTCCTAGATTTAAAAAAATATTTGGCTCAGGACTTGTTGGCATTTTCTGTGGGATCAATTTAATAATTTCAGATGTCTAGTTTTCTACAAAATGCTTTGCCAACAGCTGCCTCAAGCTTGAATGATAAATGAACATTTAAAGCAAATATATGTCTTGAAAATTACTTTTCTCTTTTTAGGTAGCACTCTGCACTCTTACTGTTTTCATGAAACCACTTCTATACACTGAGTTGAATGATGAAAATATTTTATTAAACACCAAAGCAGAAATTAATTTTTAACTACATGAAATAATCATTACTATTATATTTTGCAAATGATATAACTTTATTTTAGTGAAATCATGGCCTGTTTGTCTCATCATTCAAATGAAAGTCATTTCTATGGAATCATAATATAGCTTCATTTACTTTTATACAGTTAAATACTAAGTGGTTGTATTATACTTTTTAGTGTCGTAGATCCTAATTTTTGTATATCCAAGAATGTGATCAACTTTTATGGGCCTAGTTATTTGTTATTTCTAAAACTTTAGGAAAAGGGAAATATTTTAAAACTTATTCATAAATTTCAGTTGTGTCCCATTTCTGTAAGATTTGCAACTTAAATAACAAAGCTGGTAGTATAATGTAAGAAAGTCATGGAGGATAACTTACAGCAAATAAGTTAATCAGCATTATAAATCTGAAAACTGAAATATGTTTTTGGACTCTTAAACCTAAATCAGGAAAACTTGTGTGAAAGTCAGTACAATTTGGCTTCTACAGGTATAGTGCTTTTATAGAAGATTTGTATCATTGTCCCAGCTTATACCTCGCTTATATGAACTAGTCATTAAAAAATACACTAATCTGATAAGTAACTATTTATAGAAGATAAATCTAAGCATAAACTATATCATTTGTAAAAAGTATTTTATGCCTCATTTATTTTAAATGAATGGAACCCTTGGTTGTGTGATATTTATTAAAAAAGAGGAGTAGTTTTGAGGTGTCTTTCATTTTTAAAGAAATCTAATACTATTTACTTTTTTATTTAATAAAATCTAAACAGTGTAAAATGATAGGGCACAAACTTCTCATCAGTAAATTAGATAATTACATTTTATGTTGTCATGGATCAGATATGTATTTTTCAGGACCATTAAGTGATTATATTTACCATCTTATTTCTAGCATTTTTATACATGTTAAGTGTAAACAAGATTTGTACAAAGAATAATGACTAATGGTACTTATTATGATTCTGTAGTACATTTGCCAGACATTTTAACAATACAAATAATAATCCTTATTTCAATGGATATCTATAACAAAGTTTATTATTTTGGATAAGAACGTTATGTAGTTGGAATAGAAATGTACTCTTTAAAAAAAATGACTGATAATCTTTGTTTTTGAATGAGTACTTTTCTGCCGTGGCTCTGATTTTCATATATAATTTTTTTTTTAATATGAGTTTTGAAGTGGAAAAATCAATGGATAGTTTGTGCACCTAAGTTGTAAAGAATAAAATGTATATTATCACAGAAATGAATATTGCTGTAAGGCTGACAGAGGTTAGACATCTTACCTCAAGAGGTAAATGTTTGAGGTAAAGTAGTTTTTAGTTTTGCAAGTTTTTTTATGAGTGAAATATGTTTTCTCTTTCTGGACTTAGCCTTCTACTTGTGTGACTTTGTAATGCTAAACACTTAACATGTAAAATCAATTTGTAATAAAGTCTCAGTTATTTGTGCATCATTTATTTTATGCCTGCTTTTGAATTCTGAGCTGCATAAAAGATATAAATAGTAAGGTAATTTAACATTAGCTTTTATATATATGTACTGAATGCAGTGGTATTTAACTGAGTGTGCATACTCATGAAGTATGCATGGTCTTTATTTTTCTTATTTTTCAGAAATGCAGGAAACTCTGATGCAATGCAAATTTAACTGCTGTTGAATTCTGATCTGTTGCACATTTTGTGTAATTAAGACAATAATTAAGATCAATTGGCTTTATGATATGTACTTCTTTAGTAAACCAAACAAGTTTATTCTGTCACTGCAAGGTTTAAACATGAATTTTTTTTTATTTAACACTAAATAAACAAGAAATGAATAAGTAATTTGTTTCCCTGAATTATATAACTAATACATTTGTCATGTAATTTGTCAAGCAGTATGCAGAGTTGCCAAACATTGGCAAGGTATATAATGAATAAAAGTTGAATGCTACTGCCAAATATATATATATGATAACACTTTGAAAGATGTATTTATAAGTTTGGAATAGGTGAATTATTTTGAGAAAATGTAAGTAGCATTTTCTATCTAGCTTCTTTCTAAAATTATCATTTAGCTGGCCAAAATATTTTGTTCTTTCCTTGTAGTAGTTACTCCCTTATTTCAGTCACTTTTGCTGTTATAAATTTTTTCCATTACCGTTCTTGAAATTGTAAAGGTAGAACAATTAAAAGAAATTTACTTTTTATCAGTTCTCTCTATAAGATTATATTTTAATTTACTTGACTTGAGAACTGTTGATTGGTATCATTTACTAATCCAACACTGCTTTTAGAATTCAATAATGCATCACTTTAATATAAAATTATGTTCCTAGCCTGAGCTTTTCATTATAATTTACTATGTTTAAATAGGAAACTTCTTATTGTTAAATGTCAAAACACAAAAATTTGAGCAGTTAAAAAAATTGTCCCAAGTCCATTGAAAGATTTACTTGTGTATTTTAAAATTTTGCTTAATATATCTGAACTTCACAGGCGTTTTTTTTTCTTTGACCAGGACCATAACTATTAAGGCAGTGATAAAGTGGAGCATTAGTCCTATCTAAAAAGTGAGAAAGGAAAATATGTGAATGGAAATTAAACCGCAGAAGTGCAATTTTTTTTTATAAGTCTGACAAATTGCCAGTAACTTTTATCATAATACTTTTGTCTTCATTTTCATTGTGGGTGAGAGGAGTACAGTTGTATAGCAGCCAGTTAAAAATAGGTCTGGGTTCACCTCTTTTTCTGAAAGGGGAAGGCCATTATGATTACTATCTGAGTGGCACTTTTCTGCACACAATGTGCTAAATGGTCAGCTCACAAGGATTCAGCACTGGGTAGTGAAAGGGGACTCACTGCTGGGAGACAGATGGAGGCATCTTGTGAAGTCTGTCAATCATGCTCTTTAATGGGTACAGGTATGGCTCTCTTTCACACAAGACCATGGCTTAACATCCCATTTGATGGAAGACTGCTTTTGCAAGCCCATCAGTGTCCACTTTTTCACTGAGGGCAGAGTATGATTATTTAGGAAATATACTGGATATGCTAATTACTTAATTCTATTTTTGTCATTTGTTTTTAATACCTAAATATTTTAAGTTTTTTTAATAGTTTTTTTTTTTTTGCAGAATTATAAATTCTTTATTATGTTCAAATCGAGTAATTTTTGCACTATGGTGTTTTAGAAGTAAAATGTACAAGTTATTGTAAAAATGAATGTAGAGCTGGGAATGTATTGAATTTAAAAGTTCCACAGCCCATATTCTACTTCATTTACTAGTGTTTCAAATTGCACTTTTGTTGAATAAAATGCAAAAACCGAAAAATTGAAGAATCTAGTGCCGTATTTGAAATACCTTATAAATGTCTGTAACAAAACAAATATGGGAGATTTCAATCATTTTTGTGTAAGATGAATAATTGATGAAGAGGTGGTATGTTTGGATTTTTATACTTTCTGTGCACAAAAATATCTAGTTTTGGTCCTGTCCTTGAAAAACTTAAAAATAATGAATGTATATTAAAATGCTATTTTTACTTAATTTTGGAACAGCTCAGTTCCAAAGAGCTTTGACTTCTTACGTTAATGAAATTTCCTAATAAAAAATGCAAACTTAGTAAAATGATAGTGGTGCTTAAGGCAATTTAGAGTCTTGTTACTTTAACAAATATTGGGGCAATATAAAACGTTGATTTAATTTTAGTCAATATACAGAAAGGCAATTTTCCAAAAATTCAGATATTTGATGGAAAATAATTGTAGTATAATATTGTACATTTAAAATCTTATTTATTGTTTGAATATTTGAACATGCATTGAAATCTAAAAAGATGATTAAATACTCATTACTTCAAGGCAAAAAAAAAAGCAATTAAAAACTATAACAAAACACTTGTATATGTTATGAAATTGGAATTGTATTTATCTTGTGTGCCATCAGAAGTAAGAGAAAGATTCCTTCATACATATAATTATACATTGTGGGCATGATAAAATGATAATTGTAGTGTCATTTCTACATTGCTGAAAATGGGATAATGATTGTCAGTGTAAAGTCATGTTCAAGGCTCTTTAAACATTGAAAACAAGTTTTTTGTTTAAAAATACCCCCCATCAGATACACTACCAAGTGTTCAGCCACTTCCAGGTTAGTTAAATGGAAACCCACATTAAAAACTCCCTAACTGTGAAGATAGGCTTTCTGTAGGAATATGTCACAGGAGTAAAAAGGGAGATCTTGTTCAAAACTCAGTTTTCAGCAATATTCAATTAATTTTTAGAGTTCTGGAATCAGAAATATTTAACAGCATCATTGTCAGTCATGAGAATTTACCTCAAAAGTTAATTAAAACAAATGATGATTATTATAGCACATTCTTCATTAAAATAAACATAATTTTAGAAGCTTCTGTAATGTTTCTTTGAATTTTTGTTAAAAAAAATGTTCAGGGCAGTTAAGAGCAATGTCTGTTAAAAAATTTCACTTACAATAACTTTAATTGCTAAATGAATGCTCATGAAAATTAAGATTTGAATGAGATATTAAATTTTTCTCCAGTGACTCTTGTAGGAAACTCATTTTCAAAGTTATTGAATATGGTTTCCATTCACATAATATGAAAGCTTTGAATATGGTTTCTATTTACATAATATGAAAGTGTCTGAACACTTTTTGTAGTGTATCTCTGAGTCTTGGTTTTAAATAATATTTATTCAGTATTTAAAGCATTGTCAAATCTGGAATATTTAACAACTGCCTTGCATGTTTTAAATGTGATCTTCAAAATTATATGAACACAGAACCATTACACCAATTTTGAAAAATGGCTTTAGTAAACTGATGTAATAGTGATGTTTAAGTCAACTTTTTAGATAAATTCTTACAGCTAAAACACTACTGTTCAAGCTTCATTGGCACTAAATACTGAACAATTTTGTTGAAAATAAAAATTTACAGAGATCTCGATCTTTAATCTATTCTCAGTGATATTTTTCTGAAAAAGCATGTTATCAATGCTAAAACATTTTTAATATGCCTCCATTGATATAAACAAGCATTATCTCCTATTTGTTTTAAGCACAGATTATTAATAAATATTCTTAGTTTACATGGTGAATCATATCTTTTGTTGAATATGAATGAGTGGAAATAACTATACAATTTTGTAGTTACTGTTATTTAATAGTCATTGTGATACAATAGCAGTTCAAGTTGTATATTATCTAATATTATTGAATTTTTATGAAAGATATGTGTTGCAATTTAAATATTTATTAAGTTCTATATCTGTATTAGTGTTTTGATTAAAGAGACCTTGAAGAAAATGTATAAAAAATTCTCCTAATTTTGTTCATAAAAATGCTGAGAAATTACAGTGTCTCAGAATAATTATCTTTACCTCTCTGGTGTATATAATTTTTTACACTATATGGTACCAATGCAAAGTTCACTGAAATGCTGAAATAATTACCTTGATAAAAGCTGTCAAAAGTCAATGTTGATAATTGTTTAATGTGTTACTTGCTTTAAAGTATCATTGTTACAATCAAGTAGTGTATATTTTTCTATGATTGAAAAATGTAAAGTTGCTGAACTAAATTCCTAAAGTAATGTATTTCAAATTTTTATTCAGCAGTAAACGTTGGGTTTTGTTGCCCAATATTTTTTTTTGCTTCCCACTGGCCAATTAACATGTTTTGTTACAGACCAAAAAGGAATGGGGATCAACTTTCAGCTATGCGAGTGTTTGTATTGTCTTTTCTGTTAAACCACCATGACCAGAAGTAAAATTTCATTATTGAAAATTAAATCATTAAAAATTTATGCAAAAATCATATTAGAATTTAGGATTCATAATCATTGATTTCAGAGTTTGTTCAACTTCTAACCAAATAAGGACTACATTGACATATTAGTTAGCTGGATTACATCCTAGGCACCTGTCCTTTGTCCCACAGTAAAGATACAAAAATGAAACATGTATCTGAAACATGTGAATACCTCCCATTTGCTGTGATCAGATTTTTGAATCATAAGTTGCAAACTAAGAGTTTAATATGTAAGGTCCAAAATAATTCATTTTAACACAATAGCGTAGTATATTTTGGTGTGTATGCTACATAAAAGATGAATTCAGGCTGAAAATTTCAAGCATGAACTGAATTTTACTGAGTATGTTCAATCCCATGTACAGAAATGAAAACATCTGACACAGTCATAAAACTTATAAAGATAAATGCATGGTGCCATTTTTTTTTTTGAATTCTTTATAAGTGATTGCAAGCATCAAAATATTTATAATTATTCTAAAGGTAAAATTAAAATTTCAGTATTATATGAAACTCAAAATGCAAGATATTCATACTTTTTTTTTAATGATTTTTAATGCTAAGGGCACTTTATTAATGAGTGAGAGAGAATTTCTGGAAATAATCAAAATCTGAATGGCACTTGTTAATTTAATTTGCTAAATGCTGATTAAAATGTTAACCCATTTCTTCCCAAGTGTTGCGTACACACAACACTGGGAAGAAATGGGTTAAAATCATAATGAAATAATTGTATTTTTTTCTTTTACTTTTTTGCTTTTTTTAAGAATTGAAATTTGAATTATGTCTGAGCCAGAGGCTGAAGCAACCTGTTATTTGAAGCCCGAGCTCAGGCAATTAAAGTTCAACCTGAACTTGTCTACCATATATAGAATAGAGAAATTAAGATGCTATTGTGTAGTAACTATGTGAGCAACATCGAGGGCCAAAGTTGAGTAGCCCTAATATAATTGATACCAAAATTCAGAAACATACTCTTTAATCTGTATACATTCCAGTTACACATATTATTTTACAGATGCAAACTTGGGACCAAATGATACAACATATGGTCGCCTAAAGTAGGAAATATACATTTGTTTAGTGTACTTTACTGAGTGCATTTAGTGTAATGCATTCTAATATTCTACAAAAATAAGTTGGAGCTATACAATTTAATCTAAAGAATAACCTGCATCAAGTGTAAATGAAAAAAAATATGATCGCATTAACAATGTTGAAATGTAAATAATATACACTTCAGGAATAGTAAAATCAAATGGACATTTAATGACTATCGACATATTTAGAAATCTTCTAAATTACATGTCTTAAATCTGTTAGGATTCATAAAAAAAATATCTGTCATATGATGCTACTAGATTCCAAAAAGAAATCGGCAAAAAGAATGAGCACAGTGGACATTAATAGGTTAATTCCTTGCCCAAATTAACTTGTGATTTTATTAATATGATTGACATGTTGGATCATCTGCTCCAGAAATCTATATTCATTTTCACCATTAGCAACACTTCAGATATGTTTATTTAAACAGAAAGTCTATTGCCACCACTGAATGCTAACTGTAATGCATTGAATGGGTATTAAACTGAAAAACTATGAGACTTGGAATTTTAATCACAGTAGTAAATGTTTTTAATATTTTAAGTTTTATGGTGTTTAATATTTTATATTTTAAGTTTAATGCCCACAAGTGAACTTTGCATTAATTTTAGAAAAAAAAAGTGTAATTATGGATAGTTGAAAATTACTGATCTGTATGGTGTATATTAATGGTAAATTTTTTTTACACCTAGAAGTAAATTAAGCTTTTTTTTTACATTAACGTTGTATTCCGGCATTATATCTAAACTTCTAATTGAAAATTTGTGAAAACCTCAGAGGTAGGACTATGAATGAAAGTCTTGTTATTCTCCTACATCAGTGGTTCCCAACCTTTTTGAGCCCAGCATCCTCTACCCTTTCTAACGCCTTTTTTACTCTTTCTAACTTCACAGAATTTAAAATGTTTTTCTTGTGTAAAACTAGGTAAAATAGTATTTACCATATATAGAATTTTACGAATATTTTAATGTATCCATGAATTTCTAAGGTTTTTCTATTTAAACTGAACATGTATAACTAGGTTGATCTAACAACAATTTTATATTTTATTTAATCTATTTCTACCAAAAAATATTGAGAATACTCCCCAAAATTATCTAAAATGCCCACAAGTGGTCAATGTGCTGCTCTTGGGAACCACTGTTCTATATGGATAATCAATATTGGAAAACAGAAGATAAATTTCTCAGTATTCATGTGTATACCAACACAATTTTGTATTTATTCCCCATCATGTGTAAACAGTTAAAATAAATAAAATAAATAATAAATACCCCCTCAAGCAGCTGCTTGCCACAGAGGTCTGACAGGAGCCTGTCAGTTTATATGCCACAGTAGAAGATCTGAGAGGATGGCAGGACCTCAGCAGAAAAACAACACACACATCCATGCCTTACCCGGGGCTCGAACCCAGGCCCCTTAGATCAGTAGCCAAGCGCGCTAACCACTCGGCCATGGGACGGTAAACAGTTACCTGGTTTTTATTTTTTTGATCAGAAATATTTCATTACTTTTCACTAATTCAAAATGCCAACTAGTTTTCTTCATTTGATAGCAAAGTTCTTAGTATGAGCTAGTTAATACTTTCATGTAATGTAAGGCTCCAAGAAAATAATTTTACCTATTACTCTGTGTTGTTTATTCCATTGATTATTCTATAGAACTGTTTAAATGCAGTATTGTCAATATGAAATTGAAACATGTTTCACATTTTCTTCTCATTAGATGAAGAAAATGTGAAAACATAAAATAAACTGAAGGAATCGAAAATACGGTCAACCCTCGATGCATCACCATCATTTGCTTTAGATATTATTTGTATCACATCAATCATGATATTATATGAGAAATATTTAGTATATGTATGGTTTTATGAAATTAAGCATATGTTTTTGCATCATGCAAATGTTTAACTTAAACTGCAACATCTGTATATATATAACATAGTGTAACATATAATGAATTCCTGATTTAAGGTTTTCCACTGATGTATTTTTCGTTTATTTATATGAAGCTTCCATTCCTACATTACTTTTGTGTTGTAATTTAATATTAGTTAGAATTTTTTAAGTTGCGTTTTAGAACTTGAGTTCATGTAGATATCTTAAGTGCCTTTATACTACTTTGATGGGATTTAGGGTTTCTAAAGAAAAGTTGTTTCCATGGCAGTATACACCTAGTAGGTTCAGACTATTTTGTAGTGTTTCTTACTGATTTTTGTGTTTGAAATTTGGGTTTTCAAAGCTACATATATGTAGTTCTCTTAATTATGTTTCTAAAGAGCTTTAAATCTTGATTTTTTTTTTTTGGAGTTAAAATTGTCTTCTATTTATGGACAGGTTTGTGGCATTTTGGAAGTTACAACATTTCTAGCAATGGAAAAAATGTTTACTGGTTAGTAAAGTGTTTTTTAAAAATTTGATGTTTGACAAACAAGTTGTGAATAAAATTAAAACCAATATTTAATTTCGACAGTAAATTTACATTCCAGCTAACTTGTAAATATTGCACCTAATTTTTTTCCAACTACATTTTACATAACTTTCATAACTTTCAGGAATATAAGTTTTTATGACGTTTCTACTATAACCAAATGGACATTGATATTAAGCTAATATGGCTTTCTTCAATTTAAGGTAGAAAAATCTTGTCCTCACTGACACAAACATGAAATTGGGATTATACTATAATTAATGCACGTAAGAAAAAACAATTTCAGCAAGTTAAGCATTTATATACTGTAAAACAATGAATACTATTAGAACAAAAAATTATAGATAATTGCTAAACATACTAAATATAAATCCAAAACGATGCTGATGTGACACAGAATATTACAGTTGGCTCATTCATTCTTTAAAATATTGTTATAAACGTCATGAGTGAAATAATTGAAAAAAAATCACATATTAATTAGAAAACGTATAATTTATGTACCTTTCAAGGTATTCATAAATGCTTACTTTGGCAATAAAAACAATTTTTGTTGGAAACTTATGTAGTTCAGATTTACGAACTACATGACTTATGTACATGCCCCAGCCATTAGGCTTATATTATTGGTAAAACGTTTCTTAGTGTAACTTTTTCTTCTGTTAAGGATGGAAAAATAATTCTCAGGGTCATTTTATTTATAAGTAATCTAGCTTTTGCAGCAATGAAGTATTTTGCTTAGCAAATCAGGTGGAATATAAATTACTAGTAATTTTTTATTTAATATATAAATAAACTAGTAATTTTTTATTAATCAAGGTTGGCATACGAATTTAATTGAAACTGGTATGTGAAATGTAATGAAAAAGAAGTACAATACAAAAACATTCAGGAAATGGCACTTTACTACCAAATGAATGATAAAATTTGGCACAGCTCACGGTAAGGATTGCTGACCTTTTTACCAGCACGTAATTAATGGTTGTATGAAGTTCGTGTGCACATGGGTCACTATGCAAATATATATTCTCTGTAAATTGTTTATTGCAACAGGAAGAATTTTTACATTGTGTTTGCTATTAACTCTTCCAACTTCTGTATGATATTATCCTAAAACATTTGATGGCTACTGTGGCATTAAAATTAAGGAAGGAAACGGAAAAATAAAACTAGTTGTGAAATATTTTGCTGAAAATAAATTTTAAACATTTCTGAATTTTTTGGCTTTTAAACAAAAATTTGTCGGAAATAAATGCATCTTTTATAAAGTTACAATTTGAGAAGTTATCAGGGCAAGAATGGTTCTATAAAAGTGAGCAGTAAAATAGGTTAAATTTACATACTCAGCAAATATGTGACAGATTTTTTTAGAATTTGATTGGGACTGTCATTAGCTCTCATCAACTGATAAGAAAGATGCACATAATTGCTCCTATTATGAAACTGAGTGATGTTTTCGTTATTTACCAAATGAATGAGAATAGTTTTTGTTATTTATGTGTGGTACTAAAAAACTGTAAATTGCTATCTGCTTAATGTATTAGTGATAATATCATTGATAACTCAGGAAAGAAAAAAATCAAAGATCGTTTGCAATGCACAAGATGAAACTAACAAAAACTATTGAAGTTTAAGATACTAATATTTTTCTAAGATATCAGAGTTTAAAAGCATTTATCGTTATATGGTTTGAAAACAAAGATAAAAAATTTATCACTAGACATTGATTATTTCTGTTATATTTCAAACAATACGAACCACGAAATTTGTTGAGAGGCATCCTGTTATTACTCAATGGTAGACAGGTTGGTTCAAGTCCGGTTATTTATCGGACCACTCCAATAAGCGTAATTTTTCTTTCCACATTTACTGGTTTAGCGAGATTAATACATTTTTTAGCGAAGTTTATTACTAAAGAGATTAGTACGTATATAGATTTTTTTTAAATATTAGATATGCAGCTAACTGCAAAAGTGACTTCTGTAAGTGAGCTGTTTTTGTGTGAAAGCTTTATGAATTATTAAACATTTGATCTAATACACAAGCCTAGTAAGTTCTGAGTTGAAATTTAATGCTGATTTGGGATCTTTTTACAGATTTCCAATATCATGACTAGATTTTGAGATATATATAACGATAAAAGTGTGGTTAGGCCTTTACTTTTTCTGCATTCAGTTGTTTTGGACTTATCAACTTTGAATCTTTTGAACTAATACTATGATTTGTAAGCAGTTTTTGGTTTAGAATTCCATATTAAATTTCCTTTCAAATAGTATTCTCTTTTGTCATCCTATTAGGTATGACTTTTTTTTAAAATAACTTTACATCATAACAATAGGTGCTTACAAGTTTCGACACTTTTGGGTAATTTTTCTGTTTGGAAGCATGTATGAGTTAATATAATAGTATTCATCGTTACTATAAATAAGTTTATAAATCATTTAATAGATCATAAATTCTCTATCAAATGATCTATAAAAAACAGTAATGAATACTATTAACCTATGAAATACATTTGCAACAGTAAAAATCCCAACTTTTAGCACCATAGTGTAATGTGAGAATTGTTGAAAAAAGAAGACCTACTTTGTAAAAGACAGAAAGTTTTATGAGGAATTCAAAACTGAACCCATCTTACAAATCACATTAGTTTCAACGATAAAAATCTAATAACAGAACAAGTGTAAAAAAATGCATAGCCACTTTTTTTTTCTTCATAATTCACATATTATTCAAGATCTACTCATGATATTGCGAATATACAAAAAGATTTGACTTCAGCATTAAATAAAATTATTTCACAATATGTCTATAATTTTGTGTATCGGAATGGAACTTTATAGTTTAGAGTCTGACTGACAAAAACTGCTCACAATGTACAGTGCTACTAGAAATTTGCAAGATCAACCTGTCTTTAGTATTTTTCTCTGATAATTAAAAAAAAAAACCTATCTATATTACGAAGAGATACATCGAGAGAGTGTTGACCGTGTTTATGAAATTGGCAGTTGTCAAAAGAGAAAGGAAATCTATATTTTTTCCGCTGTTTTAAACTTTTTTGTTTGAAACTATTAAGATATGAACAAAGTATTTTATGTGGAATATTTTTTTTTAATTATGTTTTCCTGCTTTTAAGTTTTGTAAAGATTGTGTAAAAAGACCCAAATTTGCACTGTTACGCTCAATATTTTCTGCAGAAATGAGTGATTCTGTGCAGAAAGCTGTTTTATGAAGAATACTAATAAAGTTCAAATGCAGAGTGTCCACATGTTCCTGTTTTTGAAGTGTTAATGAATCTAGAAACAGTATATTAAGATTTATTATAGTAAATATGGGACTTTATTATAAAAATAATATGCAATTTTTTATATCATTAAAACTGGCACACATTATTATTCACACTTGTAACTTTCATCATCATCCTCAAGCAGCCATGGGCTACGGAGGTCCAACCAAACCGTGCAATTTAGTTCTCCAAGCATATGTGCTGAGCTACATCTGTTGCATCTGGCCAGTGCACACCAATTCTAACAAGGTTTTGTTTGACATTGTGTGCCCACCGCATCCTAAGTCTTCCCCTCTTTCTGAGGCCTTTAGGCACACTGTTCATAACCCTATTCGCCAATCTATAATTATCTATACGGGCAACATGGCCAAACCAACGGAGTCTCTGCACAATATACTGCTCAAAGGAGGTTATCCTTTGCCTAACTTCATCATTACTTACAAAGTTGAGCCACCTAATGCCCAAGATACTGCGTAAGCATCTAGAATCAAAAGCATCAAGTTTCCTATTGGTGGAGAAAATTCAGTACAGTAATACGACGTTTCGACGTAAAGTAGTTCCAAGGTCTGCGTGGGAATCTAAAGTGGCGTCATCTGCAAAAGATAACAATGGCCGAAAGTGCATACTTCAGAGTTGGTAATTCGAGCGTTGGTGCGATGTCCAAAGCAAAACCGACGAGCTGCAGCTGATCAGTTATGCATAAATTTCCATGCAGGAAATGGTCGAGTTAAACTTCACAAGCCACTCATCATACCTGTCAACACACGTCATTGTGTCCAGTGGTGCATTATTATGGAATCTATGATAATACAGAAGTTAAAAATATAAGTAGTTTCTTGTTTCCTGAGTCAAAATAAACGTATCTGCTGAACGAATCGTTTAAAATATTAATGCAAACGTTGGGTTTCATTATTTTCCATTTAATTTTTGGTATGGATTCTTCTCTTTCTATATATCGAGCACCATAAAATATTTTGATGTGTTAAATGATATCACTGCTATGTTCCACTTGATCATTGAAAAAATCTTTTTGTAGAATATGTTTATATTTAGATTTTTCAATATTTCACCTCCATTTTGGTTCCTAAAATTCTGTTTGTAGTAGGAAGCTGTTATTACTTGCACTCTTCTAAGCTGCTCAGTAAAAATCTCGTGTAATATTTCTGCAGAACCTTGTAATTATACTTGGTACCATTGCCTATATAATGCAGAGAGTTATTTTTAAGTAAAAAGAGGTACTAGAATGTAAAAAAAGAGGTACTAGAATGTAAAAGAAGCATTTTATTAACTATAACAATCTAGTGTGTTGCAAGCAATAACCCTAGTGCAATATCAGCTATTTCTCAGCCGTTCCAATAATTTTTCCTGATGTAACTCCAATATGTCTCTGAGACCTGTGGTAATTTTATGGCCTTGTCATTTATGCACTGTACAACCTGGGTTGGTTTTTCTTTCGTATCTTTATATTTATTGCTTTACATGCATTTATTGTTTTTTGCATTCTTTATATCTGTTGGTTTTGTCCTTTATTGTATTGACTCTTAACTTTGGTTGTGGGTTTCTGCGTCTTTTACCCTTTTATTTGTCTCGTTTGGTGCATTATCCAACTGCGACCTTCCTCTGAGGTCTTCACGAGCACTCTTTTTTCCTACATTTTCAGTAGTTCATATCTTAGTAATCACTGATTTCTTGTTCAATTTTTAATATTGTTGCAATTTAAAATTGATGAGCACTGAGTGTGAGTTCAAGTAAAAATTGGTCAATGAAAATTACAGTACAATGCAATTTATTACAAAAGTATGGATAAAATCATTTATAAACAAGCAGTCAACCGTACGAAACTATAATAACACAAAGATAAGCTTTCAGAAGATTCTATTAAATTCCTAAATATACACAAAACTGCGACTAAGTGTACTGGTTATTCAGAATTAATTCTTTTCATACGTTGATCACCATGCACAAGTCAACAATATTTTCCTTTTTATACACCAGCTTACCAATATAATCCATGCCAATAAAGTAGTCAACCTCTGGTGCACACACTAAATAAAATCATTTATTCCTTAAACTATCGTTCACAGACTTTTAATTATGCCTCCTTTTGGATCTCACAACTTCAACAACACACTTCTATTTTTCTGATATTTCTTTTAGATCTGTTCTGTATTCCAATTCGTTAGTTAAAATAAATCTCTCGCAGAAGCATACACAAAGTCACAAAGCGTTCATGTCATATTTATCATAAACTCGCTGCAGCATGTTCATCTGTCGGAACAATATTAATAGACTACGCAATAAACACTTTTACCCTCTGCACGAGCAAATATAAGTTGTTTGATTTAAATTAAGGAAATTATTTTCCCTATTAAGCTGTAGGCAGTTTAAAGATGTACAACTACCTACAGCTTAATAGTGCTAATTTCACTTAAGCTGTAAGTAGTGGCGTCGCAACCTGGGACCCCCACTAGTGCTTTCCCCCCTAAGACGTCACAGCACACTTCCGACCACGCCCCTTATTAATATAATTAATTAAAAATTAATTAATCCCCCTTTATTAAAAAACCCAATTTATTAAAAAATCCTCCCCCTTTATTACCCCCCCCCCCTTTTTTTAACCCCTGGCACCATCTAGTGACTATGAGAAAAACCCCTATTTTAGCTCTAATTTCCCGATTTTTGACTCCCCCTTTTACCTCCCCTGGGTCCATCTAGTGACTATGAGGAGTACTATTTTCGGAAAAACCCTATTTTAACTCTAATTTCCCAATTTTTGATTCCCCCTCGTCATTAAAAAAAATCCTCCTATCAAAAGTTCCGCCACCTTTATTAAAATTCCCTCCACCTTTTAACCCCTAGCGCCATCTAGTCACTATAATGTAGGGAAAAACACTCGATTTTAGTCGTAATTAAACTTTGATGGTTGGCAACGATCGGATGATGCAAGTCTTAGAGTAATTGCAGCGATGGCACCTCGTGCCGAAAGGGATGATGCAATCCTCAATCACAAAGTCCCCATTTTTTAATACCTCATTAAATCAATCCCTTATCAAAATTCACTCCCCTTTATTAAAAATCAAAAGGTCCCTCTATTAAAACTTCACCAAACTCGTTTGGTATTCACGTTCATTTTGCCAAGTCCGCTAATCAACTCCCGATTTCCTAGTAATTAAATAAAAAAAATAAAATAAATACCCCCTCAAGCAGCTGCTTGCCACAGAGTCTGACAGGAGCCTGTCAATTTATATGCCAGAGTAGAAGGTCTGAGAGGATGTCAGGACCTCAGCAGAAAAACGACACATACATCCATGCCTTACCCGGGGCTCGAACCCAGGTCCCTTAGATCAGTAGCCAAGCGTGCTAACCACTCGGCCATGGGTTATTAAAATTCATCCCCCCTTTATTAAAAATCAAAAGGTCCATCTATCAAAACTTTACCAAACTCCTTTGGTATTCACGTTCATCAGAAATTTTCCAAGTCCTTTAATCAACTTGCAAAGTGGGGCGGGGGTGGCTCCGTCGGTAGCGCGCCAGGCTCGTAATATGTAGTTCCCAGGTTCGAGTCCCAACTGGGTCAGCGTTGAGATTTATCTCCGCAAAATTCCCCGCCCTGCCCATGGTCAGTAGGGGACACCGATGGGCGTCGTATGGGCCGCGGTCCATCGGATGGGACGTTAAGCCGTGGCCTCGTGTGTGGGATAGCCATACCCTGTGCACGTTAAAGAACACGCTGGATGGCCTTGACGAGAGGCTACCATCTGTCTCCCAACAGCTGTTCCAGTGGGTCCCCTCCCCCAACCTTCTCTGAGCCTTCGGGGTCCATGTGACCTGGCCATTTAGCCCATGGTGTGCAAAAAAGTGCCGCTCAGAGGTAAAACAACCCAACCCAACTCGCAAAGCTGTATATTGCGAATTTTTATTCCTTAGTAATTAAACGCTTATCAAAAACTCCATCCCTCATCATTAAAAACCCCCTGGTCGACCCTTCATGTGGTAAATCAGTTTTCTCTGTGCGCATTTAATCGGGGTCATCCAACGTCCTGTATTTAAAAAAAAAAATCCTTCCCGACAGTGATTTGATCCCGCTACCTTAGTGTCCACGCTCATCTGAAATTTGCGAAGTCCAGATAAACTTTGGAATGGCAACACACGGCTGATGCATTTTTGGAATTCGTGGAGTCATGCATGTAACAACAAGCAGGTCAGCGTACGTGTCCAGGTCTTATCAGGGGTGAGGGGTCAAGAGGAATGTCACCACACTCTGCAGCAACGTATTTGCATCTGTTGCTGATTAATATCTACAAGCTTTATCCACGCTTGAGCGAGTGACTGCTCTTATCGCTACACCTTCAAAGAGTGTAGGGGCGGGGGTGGCTGAGTCGGTAGCGCGCCAGGCTCGTAATCTGTAGTTCCCAGGTTCGAGTCCCAGCTGGGTCAGCGTTGAGATTTATCTCCGCAAAATTCCCTGCCCTGCCCACGGTCAGTAGGGGACACCGATGGGCTTGGAAAGGCCGCCGTCCGTCGGATGGGACGTTAAACCGTGGCCCCCGTGTGCGGGAGAGCCATACCCTGTGCACGTTAAAGAACACGCTGGATGGCCTTGACGGGAGGCTACCATCTGTCTCCCAACAGCTATTCCAATTGGTCCCCTCCAACTTTCTCTGAGCCTTCGGGGTCCATGTGACCTGGCCATTTAGCCCATGATGTGCAAAAAAGTGCCGCTCAGAGGTTAAACAACCCAACTCAAAGAGTGTATGCAGATGGTGGCCAGCTGTTTACATCTGCTAATGATAAACAAAATATTTCGGATGACGCTTTAGCTCCCGTGTTTACCCCAGAACGTATCTCACGAAGGGAGGCTTATCAGATGGAGGTTGGCCTTGATCGTGTCGAGAGATGTATCAAGGTCGTTTATGAGATAACATTTCCATGTATATAAGCTCGCACCCCGCTTTCTTCGTCATTCCTTGCTTACTGGTCAGAAAACTATCAGAAGTTTTTGCGAGATGTCTACAATCCGTGAGTTTGCACAATCTGCTGAGATGGCTGCTGAGAGAAAGGACAGCCCATTCCTTTGAAGAGTTGCAGTCTCTCGTGAGCCAGTTAGAGGGCAAGCGGTCAGCATCACCTGTGGTCCCCTCACCCAAGCGTACGTGTTTGCCAGCGTTCCAGAGAGGGGGGGGGGGAGCTCTCGGTTTTCTGCGAAGAGTATCCTGTACTGCTGGCGGTACGAACCGCACCTACGGGACGGATCACGTGCCGGGCCTTCACATTCTGAGGACGTCGTCTCGCTGCTGTGTGCTCCGGCTGTGAGTTCTTCTGATGCGCCTCATTACACAGTGACAACGTGAGGAACTTTAATTCGGCTAAATTTAAGACGCAATTCATCTCAGCAAGCGTCTGACTCGGCGGAATGGATGACGTCGCTGCTCATAATTTTATGCCGACCTTCCGCAACCTGCATCGTCAATTATTACGTGAGCTTGTACCCCAGGGACAGTACAGTCACGTGCGATTAGTGTTTAGATCGGACTCGATCAAGAACCCCGTTAATCTTCTGTGTAAGAGAAATGAACTGACGGAGGAGCGATTCATCACCTCCTTAGAATGCGTCATTCAATCTAATGAAGGAATCGGCCCCCATAGTCAAATGGAATTTGATTTTGTGTGCGCCGATTTGGATCGCGTCGGTCACGGTGGCAACGGTAAACGTCCTGCACCTGAAAACCGTAATCTCGCTGATGTGGATCATCATCATCATCATCATCCTCCTCAAGCAGCCATGGGCTACGGAGGTCCAACCAGACCATGCAATTTAGTCTCCAAGCAAGTCTATCCTGAGCTACATCTACTGCATCTGGCCACTGCACACCAATTCTAACAAGGTCCTGTTTGACATTGTCTGCCCACCGCATCCTAGGTCTCCCCTTCTTTCTGAGGCCTTTAGGCACACTGTTCATAACCCTATTCGCCAATCTATAATTATTCATACGGGCAACATGGCCAAACCAACGGAGTCTCTCTCTGCACAATATGCTGCTTAAAGGAGGTTGCAAACTCCTTTGCCTAACCTCATCATTAGTTACAAAGTTGAACCACCTAATGCCCAAGATACTGCATAAGCATCTGGAATCAAAAGCATCTAGTTTCCTGTTATCTTGTTTACAAAGTGTCCAAGTTTCACTACCATAACTAACCCTAGAAAGAACCTAACTATTATACAGTCCAATTTTAGTCTTTAGGTGTATACGCCTATTTCTCCATAGATTCTTAAAAGTCCCGGCAGCAATCCCTATTCGTCTGTTAATCTCGTGCCGCACATCACCATTATCTGTTACATAGCTCCCAAGATAATTAAACTGTGACACCTGCTCAAGACTGCAACCATTCAGATTAACTGAATCACAGCCTGCCTGACCAATTTTCATCACTTTAGTTTTCTCTCTGTTTATAACCAAACCTACTCTACTACCAGTCTCATCAACAGCTCGAATGAAAGAGTTCATCTCATCAACATCATTTGCCAAAAGGGCTAAATCATCAGCACAATCTAAATCAGAAATTTTCGTATCTCCTGCCCATTTAAGGCCAAAATCTTTCCCTTGAAGTGAATTTCGCATAACATAATCAATAACCAAACTAAAGAGAAAAGGAGACAAAATGCACCCTTGTCGAACACCAGAAGTAATGCTAAACCAATTGCTACAAGCCTTACCAACTCTCACACACGACTCAGTGTTATTATAGAGAGCTTTCATTATGTTAACTAACTTGTCTGGTATACCATATGATTTCACAATCAACCACAAATTATGACGATCAACAGAGTCGAAAGCCTTTTTGAAATCAACAAAGCTAGCAACGAAAGGTTTCTGAAACTCTAAACATTTCTCAAGAATCTGCCTAAGTGAAAATATCTGATCCACACATCCACTACCACTTCTGAATCCACATTGCTCATCACGCAATTGACTGTCAACCAGATTCTTAATTCTATTAAGCACAATCATGGAAAGAACTTTACCTTTAATAGAGAGTAGGCTAATACTCCTATAGTTATCACAAGAACTGCGATCACCTGTTTTGAAAATAGGGATAACAATAGCTCTGGTAAAATCCTTAGGGACCATGCCTTTATCATAAAAGATATTCAGAATTTCAGTCATCCAAGTGGTAACCGAAACATTTCCAGCTCTAAGCATTTCGGTAATAATTTCATCTACTCCTGGGGATTTATGAAGTTTAAGTTTAGAAACAGCCAAAATAACTTCAGATTGTGTTATAGGGCCAACATTAAAGCCACCAATGCATCTATCTTCATTGCAACCAATGGGAATAGAACTAACCGCATTGTTCAGAATATCACTGAAATGCTCAGCCCACCTAGCCATGACAGAATCCTCACCTTCTATAACCTTACCTTGTTTATCCTTCAATCCCTGTATACCTGTCCGTTTTTTACCACACAAAACATTAACTATCTGGTACAGCTCTCTGCTGTTGTGCTGTCTAACTGTTTCCTCGGCTTTGTCAGCCAAACCATCAAGCCAAAGATTCTTATCAGCAGCTAACTGATCTTTTACACGTTTATTAAGCTCTCTGTAATGCTTTCTATTAGTACTAGTAGGGTATTGATTAAGGACATTCCTGCAGTTCTTTCTTTCTGAAATAAGCTCAAGTCCCTAATCACTCAGATAATTCTGTCTCTTCTGCTCCTTTTTTCCTAAAAGAGTACTGTTAGTGTCCAAAAAAGCCTGTTTAAAATGATCTCATTCTTCCTCAACTTCTGTAGTAAGCATACCATGACTGTCATAATGACTAAGTAACCTATCATGGTAAGCTTTGGCTATAACTGGGTCTTTCAGAGCTTCAGTATTAAAAGCAAATTTTTTAACCCTAGCACAACACTTTTTAAGTTTAAGTTGTAAGACACTTTTAACAAGGTAATGGTCAGATCCAATTTCAGCTCCCCTATATGCCCTGGTATTTCTAACAGAACTAGTCCATTTGCTGTTAATTAATATATAATCAATCATATTGCTATGCAGCCCATCAGGTGAAACCCATGTGTATTTATGTATGTCGCGGTGTTTGTAATATGTGTTAGTTATTCTGAAACCATTGAGTTTACTTACCTGTAGGAGACGTTGCCCATTGCCATTGCAGCCACCAATATCAAAAGGGCCTATTACTCCTGCCCAAAGGTCAGAGTCAGTACCAACTTTGGCATTGAAGTCACGAAGAACAAGGGTAATATCTCCTTTCTTGACAGAATTCAAAATATCCTGAAGTTGTTCATAAAACCCATCCTTCTCATCCTCATCGGCATCCTCAGTGGGGGCATAACAGCAGATAACATTCAGGTCTTTAACACTCGTCTGAAATTTTGCTGTAAGAAACCTTTCATTAATGCACTCATATCCTAGAAGAGCATCACTAGCGTGTCTGCTGAGAAGCAGACCCACGCCTTGGTGATGCTTATTGTCGTCCCTCCCTGAAAAGAGAAATTTAAGATTATTTTTAAGAATCTGACCTTTATCTGTCCATCTGGTCTCTTGCAAGCCGAGAATATCTAAATTATAATGGTGGAATTCTTGTGTGAGGACATCAAGAGAAAAAGCTCTGTGCAGAGTCCTCACATTCCAACTACCTATGGAGAGAAAATGGTTAGTGGGATGTTTAAAGAAACTATGTTTATTGAGAGAGGGAATGCCGACAATATCAAACAGCCCCCTAATCGCAGACATGGGGCAAAGACCCGTTCCCCCACCACTAAAGGCTGAAGCCATCTACACTGGAAGACTTCCTCCAATGTAGAATTTGACGATGGCAATAGAAGCAAAGAGTTCAGGTGCCTGCGATGACTTCTGCTCAGGATTATCCACCAGCTGATAAACATATCCTGTGAATCTATTCACTTGGGGCTGTCAACCCACAAACAAACAGAAAACACAGCGGAAGATTTTTCCTCCACAGAAGCCCACCAGTGCAGCTAAATCAGGATCCATAATCAAGCTCAGAGCCATATATCTGTCCAGTCCAGTTGGTTTATATGGTCAGCACCAGGACCCTGTGTGGTTGACCACTCCTCAGCAGGGTAGAAAAAAAAAGAAAAGTAGCCATAGTTGTCCAGATCAGTAGGCCACACTAATCTGGCAACCCTCCCCTTCCGTTCACTTCCACAAGAGAGTATCTCTTTTGAAAAGTACTAACGGTCTGCACCACGAGAAGGCGGGGTCGGACATTAGGTGCTAGGCCTGGCCGGTTCTATGCATCATCAGAGGGGATTGGTGCATAGCTCTCCTTCCAGTGACTACCTAGCTACCATTTACAGACCTGATGTGGATACCTTTTTAAAAAATAAACAAGCTATCGCAACGATCCAGAACAACGACGATACTTGTTTGGCCTGAGCTCTAGTGGTGGCTAGAGAATTGAATTTGAAAAAACGAGACTTACCTAACAAGTACAGTCAAATCCATAAATGCCACACTAAGCTACAACACATCGAAGTGCTTCAGTTACAACTAGAGGCAGGCGTTCCTCTCGGTCCGTGTGGGATACCGGAAGTCAAGCTCTTCCAACAGCATTTGTCCCCTGCTCTCCGCATTGTGGTTTATTCGGCGGAAGACTGTTTCCTGCCTGTATTTGTAGGCCCTGAGGTTCCCCAGAGTCTCTTTTTGCTTTGCCGCAATCATCATTTCGACGTGATCGCTACTCCTGCAGGACTTTTCGGTATGAATAATTTATATCCCGCCGTGTGCAAAGAAACACCGTACGGTAAAGGACACCCTCGAAGGATCACGCAGGACTTCATCTATGACGTGGACTTTTATTTCGGAGTGATGCACGCAACCGTCCTTCCACCTGGCAATCTCTTCATCCCTGTGCTCCCGTTCAAGGCCAACGGGAAGCTACTGTTTCCACTCTGTAGGACCTGTGCTGAAGGACAACTGGCGAGACCGTGTACCCATACCATGAATCAGCGAGCCCTAACCGGATCGTGGTGCACCTTCGAAATTTACACCGCTGTGAGAGCAGGGTATAAACTTGAGAAGATACATGACGTGTGGCACTTCGATACGGTAGAGCAGTACGATCCTGTCAGCAAAAAAGAGGGTATCTATGCTGGTTACATAGATACCTTCCTGGGTGTTAAACAGCAATACACCGGTTTCCCTCCAGACGCAGAAAAAGAGGCGTTTTGTGAGGCTTTTTTTCAGGCGGAAGTGATACGAATCCTTCCGTCTGAAGTGAAGAACATCCACATCTCGAGGCAAGTCTCCAAGATTTTCCTTAACTCCGCTTGGGGCAAGAATGTGGAGAATCTTACCCGGATACATCTTACCCGGATACCTGGACAGGGCAGCTCACCATAGTGAGCTGCCCTGTCCAGTATATGGAACTTTTATCGGACGCCTCCAAAGTCATTATGGACATAGCACCCATCAACGCCGATGCCGTTCTGGTGACTCATCGACGAGGCAACTCCTGCAAACCTGAAAGGTAGTCTTATTTTGGCCGCCATGGTGACAAGCCATGCGCAACTGGAATTATATGCATTGCTCTCAAAACTCGGTCGGCGTGCGCTCTATTCAGACACGGACTCTGTCATCTTCAGCACAAGCCTGTCCGACACCTTCATTCCTCCAGAAGGACAGTTTCTGGGATCGTTGGTGTCTGAAATCAGAGCGAAATATGGTGCCAGTGTGAGAATCACCGATTACGTGGGAGCGGCAGCTAAGAGCTATGCGCTGGGACTTAGCAATGGTGACGATATTCTTCGTGCAAAAGGGCTAAGTCTCACGCAGAAAAACCGCGAAAAATATAATTTTCAACTCCTGAAATCCATGGTTTTGGATCAGTCTCTGCCCATTGAGAGTTTCGTCATACCCTTTAACGTAGTGAGAAACAAAGTGGATGCGACAGTCATTAACAGGCCTATGATCAAGAAATTCCAGGTGAACTTGGACAAACGATATCTCCCACCTGGGGAAACTGTTTCGGTTCCTTACGGTTATGTGGATACACAACTTGACATCTTGCTAGATTTATTGTAAGTTAAATTTTTTATTGTACATATCAATTTTATAAAAGTATTTTTAAATGTGTGTTTTCAAAAAAGGTGAAAATCTAGCATATTGCAGAAAAAGTATTTTTAAATGTGTGTATTTAGCATACTTCAGAAAAAAAGTGCATATTACAGAAAAATTGTGTGTATTTAGCATACTTCAGAAAAAAATATAAAAATGTGTGTATTTAGCATATTACAAGGGTTATAAATTGTGTTTTCAAAAAGGTGCAAATCTACCATACTTCAGAAAAAAGTATTTTTAAATGTGTGTATTTAGCATACTTCAGAAAAAAAGTGCATATTTCAGAAAAAATGTATTTAAAAGGTGTCTTTAAAATGTTAATGGCATATTGCAGAAAAAGTATTTAAAAGGTGTCTTTAAAATGTTAATGGCATATTGCAGAAAAAAAAATATAAAAATGTGGTTATAAAATGTTAATGGCATATTACAGAAAAAAGTATTATAAAAATGTGGTTATAAAATGTTAATGGCATATTGCAAAAAAGGTATTATAAAATGTGTTTTTAAAATGTTAATGGCATATTGCAGAAAAAATATTTAAAAGGTGTCTTTAAAATGTTAATGGAAAAAAAAAAATATTGCAGGAAATGTATTATAAAATGTGTCTTTAAAATGTTAATGGCATATTACAGAAAAAAGTATTATAAAAATGTGGTTATAAAATGTTAATGGCATATTGCAGAAAAGGTATTATAAAATGTGTCTTTAAAATGTTAATGGCATATTGCAGAAAAAGTATTATAAAATGTGGTTATAAAATGTTAATGGCATATTGCAGAAAAAGTATTTAAAAGGTGTCTTTGAAATGTTAATGGCATATTGCAGAAAATATGTCGCTTGCTAGCGCGCTGTCAATCTAACCCACACCCAGGTATGCAAAGCTATCAGGATCGCAGCCGCATTTTCATTGGCTCTCCACTCTGCGCTCTCTGCCTACACTAGCGCCCCCTATGGCACTTCCGGTTTTTGAGCCTGCAGCGCGAGCCAGCGCTGCTCTCGGCACGCGTCTGCACTAGTGGAAGTCAGCGCTGCTCTCTGAGTGCGTCTGCACTAGCGCCATCTATCTCATGGCTCACTTGCTGTATAGTAGAATTGTTAATATTGTTGCGGATTACAAAAATGGATAGCCACTTAGCGTGAGTATTAAAAGCTATATTTCAAAACCAAATTCAATACAAGGTAAATTGTTACAAAGGAAATATGGATGAAGTATCTTATTGACAAATCAACTATTAACATGCACAAGTCATCAATCTTCCTGCGTAGAGCACACAATATCAGCTCTGTGTATTTTACTAAATACTACCTTTTACTTGATTTACCAGGTCACCCGAAGATCTTCACTCGTAAACCAATTCTCGTCCTGTGCTAATAACTTTTCACACACTAGCCGAACAAAAAGACAGTCCGTGTAGACATTCGAAGTTAGCCATAAAAGTTCCCACTTTTATACTTCCGCGTATACACAACACATCAAGTTACTTCTTGATACTTAACGATAAAAGATCCCACTTTTATCCTTCCGCGTATACACAACACATCAAGTTACTTCTTGATACTTACGCGCACTGTCTCAGAACAGCTCACCGTCCATTTTCGAACTCTCCGACCGTTACAACACACAACGACCGTTACAATACAAAAATGACCGTTAACGCTCCACTCTTCTTCTCCAAATTCTCCCAACGTTCTTATTCGTTGGCTGAAACTTTTTGCTTTCGGTTGCCAGATTCCTTCTGTCGTAACACTGCCCCCTCCCTAGGTCTTGTTCGTCCCGAACAATTCTGGATTCCATAGTTTCTTCAGTTCTTCGATGAAACGGGGCCAAACGATCCACGTGAACCACCTTGCACTTTGTAGCTGGACGTCGACGAATGCGATATACCACGTCATTAATCCTGTTAACTATTGTATATGGGCCTTCCCAAGGTTTCTGAAGTTTTGGAGATAGTCCTTTCTTTCTATGTGGACTGTATAGCCAGACAAGATCTCCTTGATTGAAAATAGTTCCATTTATTTTACTGTCATATCTTGTTTTGGTTCTGTCACTTGTTATGTCGATGTTATGTCTAACGGAGTGATGGATTTCTTCTAGTCGTTGTTGCAATTCTTGTACGTATTGTGGAGTGGACACAGGCATTGCTTCGGGCCGACCATATAAAAGGTCACAGGGAAGACGTAACTCTCTTCCAAAAAGCATCATGGAAGGTGTCTGTCCAGTTGTCTCATGCACTGCCGTCCTATATGCCAGCAAAAGGAGTGGTACATGGCGATCCCAGTCACGTTGGTGGTCGTTCACAAATAATGCTAAATGCTGAGCAATTGTTCTATTGAATCTTTCAACCATACCATCCGACTGAGGGTGTAAGGGAGTTGTTCTGGTTTTCTGAATGCCTAATAGTTGACAGATGCCTTTAAACACATTGGATTCAAAATTCCGTCCTTGATCAGAGTGGAGTTGTAAAGGTACTCCATACCTACTAATGAAGTTATTAACTATCATCTCAGCCACTGTTGTTGCTTCCTGGTCTTGAATGGGATATACCTCAGGCCACTTTGTGAAATAATCCATTACCACTAATAAATATCGATTTCCATCATCAGTTCTAGGAAACGGACCCATTACATCAATGGCTATTCTTTCAAAAGGGGCACCAACGTTATACGTCTGCAGCTTACCCCGACTCCTAGTCTTAGGGCCTTTCTTTGCTGCACAGGCTTCACATTGCCTACACCATCTCTCAACGTCTGCCCTACTTTTCAACCAATGAAATCGTTCCCTGGCTTTGGCTAATGTCTTATTAACACCGAAGTGTCCTCCAGTGGCACTATCATGTACATCTTTCATCACAAGTTCCACTCGGGATCGAGGAAGGATTATCTGCCAACGGATCAGCCGTCCAGTGGGATTCTCCCATCTTCTGTATAATACTCCGTCTTCCATTTTTAAGGAGTCCCACTGTGCCCAGTAACTTTTAGTAGTTGGACTATACCTCGAGATTTGCTCCCAATTAGGTCTTACAACAGATTTTTCAATCAATTCTAATATTGGTTTTATGTCTTCATCATCTAGTTGAGCCTTCCTGATTTCAATTGGATTCCAGATGTTAGGGGTGTCATTGTTTGTTTGTGTCGATACTATTTGTCTTATGGGCATTATCTCTTTAGTTCCAAATTTCAGTTCTGCATTATAGCAATGTTTACAGTTGTCAATACATGGGCGCCTGGAAAGAGCATCTGCATTCTTATGCATTTTACCACTTCGATGTTCGATGGAGAAATCGTATTCTTGTAACCGTTGTATCCACCTAGCGATTTGTCCTTCAGGGTTTTTGAAGTTTAATAACCATCTAAGTGCAGCATGATCAGTACGTATAAGGAATTTCTGGCCATAGAGATAATGATGAAAATGTTCTATTGCTTTTACTATTGCTAACAGTTCTTTGCGTGTTACACAGTAATTCCGCTCTGGTTTGGATAAAGTTTTACTAAAGTATGCAATAACTCTCTCTTGTCCGTCTTGTTCCTGTGAAAGCACAGCACCAACTCCTGTGTTACTTGCGTCAGTATCTATTACGAATTGTTTTCCAGTTTGTGGGTACGCTAGCACTGGTGCTGTGGAAAGAGTTTTCTTTAGCTGTTGAAAGGCTACATCGCATTCGGTGGTCCACATAAACCGTTGGCCCTCTTCTGTCAGACGATGTAATGGCCTTGCGATGTTGGAGAAACCTTTGACAAATCTTCTATAGTAGGTGCAAAGTCCAATAAAACTACGAAGTTGATGAACATCTTGTGGTGGAGGCCAGTCTCTTACAGCTTCTATCTTACTAGGATCAGTCTTAATCCCTGCTGTAGTGATCACATGACCAAGGTAATGAACTTCTTGCTGGAACAGTTTACACTTTGTCGGTCCCAATTTTAACTTGGCTGCCTTAAGTTTTTCAAATACTTGACGAAGATTGCTCAAATGTTCTTCAAAAGTTCTTCCAAGAACTATGATGTCGTCCAAGTAAACCAGGCAGACCTCCAAAGACAAACCTTTGAGCACTGACTCCATTAGTCGCTCAAATGTGGCAGGTGCATTACAAAGTCCAAATGGCATCACCTTAAACTGCCAAAGTCCATTCCCTGTACTGAAAGCTGTTTTCTCACGGTCTTCAGGACGTATACCAACTTGCCAATAGCCGCTCTTTAAATCTAATGTTGAGAACCATTCTGACCCAGATAAAGTGTCTAGTGTATCGTCAATCCTGGGTAAAGGAAAGGAATCTTTCTTTGTTACGTCATTTAATCTGCGATAATCTACACAAAATCGTGTAGATCCATCCTTTTTCTTGACAAGAACTACTGGTGATGTCCAGGGACTCTGTGATGGTTCTATAATGCCCTGAGCTTCCATGTCCTTTACGAGTTGTTCCGTCTCCTCTCTTTTTGCCAATGGAAGCCTTCTTGCCGGCAGATGGACTGGAGGAGAATCACCAGTGTTGATTTTATGTTCTGTCAGGTTAGTACGGCCATAATCATTTGATGTGGCAGAAAAAATGTCAGAAAATTCTTTTAATAGGTTCTCGGCCTTAACAGCTTGGTTTTCAGTTAATATTTGTCTTGTTTCTCTCCATAATTCAGTAAGATGAGATGGGATGTCTGTATGATTTTGATGTGAATCGGTAACTTCTATTTTATTTATACTTGTTACACAGGTAACAGCTTCACATATTGCTAATTCCTCACCTTTTTTTAACATTCTACTGGATTTGTTACAGTTCATCACTCTGATAGGGATCTGTTCTTTATCTATTCTGACTAAAGTCCTTGCAACCAGGATATTATGAGCCAAAGCTCCTTTACCAGAGGCATCAGTAACTGCCAATCGGAAGGCCCCAGAAGTATCCGCCCGATGTCCACGGACTATAACTTCACTTTGTGCTGGGATCTCTGTGTCTTCCGTCACTAATATTGGAGTTACGCTTGATAAAGAATCAGACGTCCGGCTAAGCAGAGGAATCTCTTCTGTCTCATAGATGAGTAGGTTATCACTGGGTCTAATGTTGAATCCATGTTTCTTAAGAAAATCAAGGCCTAATATGCATTCGTCGTAGATGTCAGCGATGTAAACAGGATGGCGAACCAGACAGCTACCAACTCGAATATTAAGTTCTATTTTTCCATGAACCTTTGCACGATCTCCAGTGGCCGTTTGTAGGCTTATTCTAGACTGTGTAGTATTCAAGTTTGGGTGAGGTATTATTTTCTTTATTATATCCGTTCTGAGTAAAGTTACATTTGCACCAGTGTCGACTATCATACGGCAAGGTATTCCATTTATAGCTCCATCAGCTACTAATCCATTATTATCGCCATGTAATGTTGAAACGTGGGCGACTTCCCCTGGGGCCAACCAATCAACTGCCTTCCTTTGCCCCGCAAGACTGACTAATTTTCTGTTTCCCTGATCCTGTTGTCTAGTTGATGGACTTGGACTCATCATTCGTTTCCTAGTGCAGTTGGTACGAATGTGTCCGGTCTTGCCACAATTCCAACACTGAAGGTCTGTTGTAGGTTTTGAAGAAGAACCTTTTATATCTTTCAAAACGGATAGTATGGCTTTGGTTAGTTCTTTCATTTCATTATCCTTTTCTACAGTTTCTTCTGCACTCACAAATCTCACTGCACGTTTGTTCGCTCGGGAGGAAAGCCTGGAGCACTCGTATTTCATAGCATGTACCACAGCTGACTTTAAGGATTCACCTTCCAACATCCTCAGAGATTGCTGAGTGTCAGGGTCAGCAATAGCATCAATAAATTGTAATTGAGCTAAATTATCTTGAATTTCTGGTGGACAGTTACTATAAGCCAATCTAGCTAGACGCTCAATATCACTAGCAAGCTCTTGCAAAGTTTCACCATTTTTCTGCATGCGATGTTTAAATTGAGTCACGTAATATTGTTTTAAATAACTATCACCAAACCTTAGTTCTAATGCAGCAACTAAACTTTGATAATCAAGTCGTTTTTCTTCTGGAACAGACTGCAAAACTTCCGCAGCAGAATTTCTTAAGGAAGCTGCAAGAAAACTGGCCTTTTGGAATTCATTCCACTCATTGGCTGTAGCTATAACTTCGAATTGTGTTTTAAATACTGTCCAAGACGATTGACCATCATATGTAGAAGGTTTAGTTGTATTTTTAGCGATATGTTTAATAACATTATTTCCACTAGAATTATTATCATCACAAGTAGAAGGTAACATTTCATTTCTCAAAATCTGAAACTGGCGTTCACAATCAGTTTTTACAATTTCAATTTCATGTTTATAATCTAACTTAACACTATCAAGATCATCTTTTACACTATTTAGTTCGGTCATAATGTCCTTACACTTATCAGAAATCTTATCAATTTGAGAAGCCACTTCAGCTCTCATCTCAGTATTTTGTGCGGCCATTTCGGCTTTCAAATCATCTTTTTGAGAAACTATCTCAGTTCTCAACTCATTATTTTGCGTTCTCAACTCATTATTTTGACTTTTAATGTCATTCATCTGTGTAGCCATATCGGCTTTCATATCTTTCATATCAGTCATCTGCGTAGCCATATCGGCTTTCATATCTTTCATCAACTTTACTAATTCGTCCATAATTCTAGTTAACGGCATTCAATAAATTATCCCACTTCTGACACCAAATGTTGCGGATTACAAAAATGGATAGCCACTTAGCGTGAGTATTAAAAGCTATATTTCAAAACCAAATTCAATACAAGGTAAATTGTTACAAAGGAAATATGGATGAAGTATCTTATTGACAAATCAACTATTAACATGCACAAGTCATCAATCTTCCTGCGTAGAGCACACAATATCAGCTCTGTGTATTTTACTAAATACTACCTTTTACTTGATTTACCAGGTCACCCGAAGATCTTCACTCGTAAACCAATTCTCGTCCTGTGCTAATAACTTTTCACACACTAGCCGAACAAAAAGACAGTCCGTGTAGACATTCGAAGTTAGCCATAAAAGTTCCCACTTTTATACTTCCGCGTATACACAACACATCAAGTTACTTCTTGATACTTACGCGCACTGTCTCAGAACAGCTCACCGTCCATTTTCGAACTCTCCGACCGTTACAACACACAACGACCGTTACAATACAAAAATGACCGTTAACGCTCCACTCTTCTTCTCCAAATTCTCCCAACGTTCTTATTCGTTGGCTGAAACTTTTTGCTTTCGGTTGCCAGATTCCTTCTGTCGTAACAATATTGTGAAACGTTTGTAAATATTAGTACTGTTTTTATTGAAGCTTCCACTATAATTACCAAACTATTATCTGCATTGAAACATACTGTGCCATTTAGCTTAATAAATGTTTTTTTAAAAAACCAGTCTCTTTATTTTCCAATCTTCAACACTATATTTATGTGAGTAAAAAGATGGGTCAGCAAGATGATGTTTCTATGGATAACATTTATAAAACCAAAGAATGAACAAAAGGCGTATATCAGTTTTAATTTCTTTTATTGGATATCTTTTAATACATTGTTTTTTTATCACAAAAGTTTTTATCACAGAATTTTAATAAAAGTCTTCAAGTACACAAGTCTTGGATATACATTGTTTTTTACAGAAGTCTTCAAACAGATATCTTCAATAAGGAGTCTAGTGAATTAATTTCCTTTTCTTACGACGGCTGGGAACAAAGTCGCTCATTGGAGGGGGAGGAAAAGTCTCTGATATTGGCTGTCTGTTAATGTTGACCTTTACTACGTGGGGGATGCTGACTTTTACTTCGTGGGGGGCTTCCAATTGTTGGTTAAATAACAGGTAATTTTTCAATACAGCAAAGTACTTTTCAGTTTTATCATCGACGTCAGACTCAAGTATTTTCTTCATCTCCGTGTCTAAATCACGCACTTTTTTTTCGTATGTTTCGTCTTTGAACAGCCTTCACTGAAATCATTTTTTTCTAAATAAGGAGACCAGCAGGGGTAAGGCAGCAGTCAGCAGTGGAATGATAAACCCGGAACCACGCTGTAGGAGACGTTTCTTGTGATGGACAGATGAATGTGATTGGACGCTAGACTTCTTATGACCGTCTTGTGACTTCGTAAATTCTTTAACACTCGATGGGAGACAGGTATATTCCCTTTTAAGAAATTAGTGCACACTTCACATAGAGCGTACATCTGGGGTCGGAGATATGCTTCAACAGAGCTGCACATTGCTTTCCCACAAGTTTTGGTAAACACTGAAGGAACGGGCCTTGAGATTTAACTTTCATTTGGGAAGTAGAGTATCTCGGGTTCTTCAGAAGGGAGGATCTTGGCACAGAGCCTTTCAGTATCTAACGTTCTGGGATGAAGGTCCACGCACAAATAGCCACAGTGAGGTTGTGTAGCTAGTCTATAAGCATCAGTCAGGAGTTTGGATTGATGTGGGAATACTTGTCTTCCCAGATGTGTTATTTGTGAAGCGTCCCGACAGTTGCGAAATAAAAACATATAGTGAGCATTGAGTGATATAGTCCTCGAATGTCTTTCCTTTAAAAACAGATTTTGCAAGATCAGGACAATCGTGATATTTTTATGATGACCTCCACGAATAAACAATTGAGATATGCGTTCGCTGGCCACAGACGGTTCCATCAAGTCGTCCAGCACCAGAAGCGTAGGTCTGAGGGGGTCAAATTCCAGATCTACAGGTAGTCCTTCGTAAAATTCCACAGTTTTCTTAAAGGGTTCAAAGGCAGGTTGCCACTCACTGTAGCAGTAAACGACACGTTGGGGTGGGGGTTCGAACACCTGAGTGGCTTCTTTGATGAGTTTCATAGTGAAAGTCATCTTTCCACACTGAGAAGGAGCAGCAATTAAAATATTTGAAGGAGTTTGGAGAGCCATCGCACCACCATGCAGTCGTTAAAGTCTACCCGACACGTGTAATTGCTATGCAGTATTGTGGGAAGAGTCGAACCACACGCTCTTTTAAACAGGAAATACAGACAGTGAGCACTGCAAGTGTCACCCCATGGGGTCCTGCAGAGGTATCGAAGGATGTAACACGTGACTAGCTGGCTATAGTATTCTTGCATGGAGACATCGGGACTTGTCCCCAGGGGGTCAAAGTGATTCATGTGCTTTCCTTTCTTGTAAACAGTTATCCAGTGGGTTCCAGGCAGGGAGGACGGATCGGTATTGTAGATAAACAAGGTTTCTGACTAGTCGATTCTGCGAGGTAGTTTGTCACATGGGAACACACCTAGACTTGCAGGTAACATCAAGAGGATGGATTCTAACTGATAGGTATTCATGAGCTGTAGTCAAACAGGATTTTACAATCCAATGGGATTTCCAGCAGATTTTGGTATTCTGCATACAGGATCACAGTGACTGATGTGGGTAGTGGCTTGGGAAACTTCAATTCGACTCTCACACTACCGCTCTTTATTAAAGAAAACACTTGATTACATTCACGTTGCTCGGGGGTCAATTGGAATCCAAACAGTGTAAAACCCTCGCCATAGGCTATTCGTGATAAGTTAATACCACTCTCGGATTTCCAGGTGTCCACAGCTTCCAATAATCCTTAGTAACATCTGAGATAACGTCCATTCGTAAAGTCTGGGGTGTAGGACTGCTGATCACTGTCAATGTGAAGGCTGATGTAGTTTAGGTCGAAATATTGGAAGTTGAAGGGATTTTTTTCGTACGCTCCATTCAGACTGGTACTTTCCACCATGCCCAGTACCAGACGTACCGGACGTTGGCCGAGGAATAAATTGTCACGGTTCACACTCGTCAGGCCTGCAGCGATGGAGAACATACGTAAATCCGTTCTTCACAGAGGATACTTGGCACTCTCTGAGCCAAGTATGCATGCGTGTGCAAGGATGACACCGGAAGTGGGTTTGACTTTGCGCACGAAAAATTCAGCTTCGTGAATCTGTACTTTGTAAGAGGGTCCACTTCACCTGTCCGAGACAGAATTCGGGCATGGACCTTAACAAACGCAGTCTCAGATCGACCTGATTGAGTAGGTAACGTTCTTGATTGAACAGGTCGGCATGGATCCACGAGATGAGTTCGATACCTGTTGACTTGACGTACCCCTTGCTCTGATGACATCCCTCATTCTCCCGACTGGTCAGTTCCATTTTACCGGGGGTGTCGAGGTACCAGAGTGACGTACTGAGCTGACTTCACGTGGCATCGGTACCATAATTCAATAGAGTCTCCAGGTATGCCCTGTAGGGGTACAGGGTGTGAGAAGCACTCACTAGGTGATCGTTGAGGAAGACGTCTACTTGACTGAAGAGGGCGTGGAAGGAGACTGAAGAAGACTGACTGAAGAAGGCCTTAACTGGCATAGTGGTTAGGCAGCTAGCGACTGTTCCAGCAAGGCAAACTTTGTGTGTTGTGTTAGCTCTAACTAAGGCAGTGGTCAGCAGTGACTTCGGTCTTAGTAGGGCATGTCCTTGTATGAGAAGGCCTGTATTAAGCTAGGAGTAGCTTCTAGGATTCTTCTCTGTCCTATATGTCGCAAATCAAAAAAAAAAAAAATCAAAAAGAAATGATTGCAGGGAGCAATCACTTCCGATGTAATCGTCTGTCCCCTTCATGATGAATTCAAGTGGAGCATTACTTTCTAGCGAAGCCACAGGTAAATAATTGACATAGCAGCCTCTTTCCGGTTGAGAGACAGTGGGAGGAACCAGAAACAGGTCCAGTTCAGAATTGGTACAGTCGCCAGAATCAGCGTGAATTTTCTGAATGCTCATGATGAAAACTCGTCCTTCACAGTACAGGATCTCTTCACTTTATGAACACTAGAATGATGACGACGGTGTTTTAACCATTTTCCACCCTGCAGCTTTGAACTGGCATGTTGCAATAGGTCTACACCGGCTTCACGCAACTCTGCTTTGGTGGCCGTTTTGAAGTTTTGCCCCTGGGCCATCTCTGAAACAAACCGTAGCCCACCCTTACATAGAGTGGACAGTGCTGGTCATACGAAAGGGCTGATGAAACCAATAGTGGCAAAGATGCTACCTAGCCCATCACCTCTCTGATAACGAGAGCGCCTGAACACACCCTGCCCCATTTGGCTCTTGTAGTAGCTCACATAGGTGTCTGCAGAAGGGGGAACGAATTTAACCCTCATGGCAGAAATGTAACTTGACTAAAACTTTATCGAATTTAAAATGCAGAGGTTCTCCTGTATCGGTACGAAGAAAGATTCTCACACTCTCGAAACTGTTTCTTGCCAGGGGGTAGTAATCAGGTTGTTGATACACTGCAACAATGGCTTCGTTATTACTGGTTCTGACGGCAGGATTCACAACAGGCAACAGTTCAACATCAGTATCACCTAACAACTGAGGTGCAATCAGGTCAGAATTCAAATAAATACCGTACATTCCTCTGTTCATATCGATGGGGTAATCACCCAGGGATTTATTCAGTGGAATATCTAATTTAGTACTTCCTAGCATGTCTCCTAATCCGGGGTTCGATCAAGGAAATTTAATGAAATGTGACTTGTCGGCATCCATCAACACGGTGTGATCGGCCTGTTGCTTGAAACGGTAAGCTTTTCTTAATTTGTAGGGCATGACCTGGTTCATTGCATCAAATAATGATTCAGCAGTTTCGTATCGTCCGTGGGGTACCTTTCGTTCTTGGAAACTACCCAGTGGAACCATGTAGAAATAACAGTCGTCATCTATATCGAATGTTGCAGTATTGCACAGTTTGCTAGCAAATCGCTGGTAGAAGGGTTTGTCAACTTCTCCCTCGCCAATACACAGAAGCTTGCCGAAATTCGTTTTAGGGAACATCAAACCGTATCCCTCACTCGGTTTGAATACCCAGTAACCACTGTTATAGGACACTATTATTTCTTTGGGGAGCTGAGTGGTGAGGAGAGACAACAGTTCCATTCGAGTTATTTGCCTGGTTTAAGTTTGATTTTCCAGTATTCTTCAGAGGGAGCAGGAGCATAATATTGAAACATATCATTAGAAACGTCCGCATTGTACCAGCTCACGGGTAAGTGAACTTCTGCTAGTCCCACTTTCCATTTCCCACTTAGTCTTAGGGGTTGTGTTAGACGAACCGTGAAATCACTCTGCGAATTGTTTGGGTAAATATTCTGACTAGTCGTGGAGGGTAGGTCAGGTAGAAACTATCCATTTTTTAGGAATCCACGAAGGTTTGGGATAACCGCGAAATTTGACCAGTACCTTGTCCCCTTTTCTTTCGATTATTTTCTCAACAGTGTAAAGTTCGGGTTCGGTTACTTTTTGAAGTTCCGATTTATAGAATGTGCCCTTCAACACTTCTTCCTCGGAATCCCATACAACGTATACAGGGGGCTGACGTTGTAACACCTTGACGACTATAAAAATTTCTTCGGTCCACAAATGCGTACCTGCCTTCTTGAAGGGTACTTTTAGACTGGCTAGTCGAACCGTGTCCCCCATTTTAAATGCTGGTTTTTCTTTTACTATGGCTGGATTGCGATAGAGTCGAACCCACACAGCGTCTTCATTGTGTAAGGCTTGGAGTCATATCATGTGCACTGTGGACGGTGGCATTGTAACCTCTTACAACACGTTGCACCACGTCCAAGTACTGGTAGGTGTTATTGCGTGTATAATATCTCCCCAGTCTCTCGCATAGGGTACGATTCCATCTCTCCACCAAAGCTGCTTTTTTGTCAGAGTAGGTGACGAAAAACCGAATACCTTTCTTTTTCAGGAATTTCTGGAACACTCTGTTGGTAAATTCGGTACCTTGATCCGTATTTAAATTCATGGGAGATCGCCCCTTGGAAAGGATTTTTTTGAAAGCCAACACCATTTCTTTCCCTGTTTTTGCCTTCATAGGCACCGCCCACTCATACCTCGAGAACACATCGATGACCGTTAATATGTAGCGATAACCGTCATTAAGCGAGTTAGATTTTTCACAACTACGAGATCGGCTTGCCATTCATTGCTCGTCTAACCCTGTGACGTAAACTTTGTTATGGGGGAACTTTTGGCGAACAGGTTTATGTAGCGTGTAGGCAGGTTGCTTTTCTAACCATTCTCGGACGAGTTTGAGCGGCAGCCCCGTGTTCTGAGCTAACTTTTTTACACTACCGAATCCACTTTCAGGGTCGAAATAATGGGACTCCAAAGTTTTGTTTTCTGCTGCACCCAGACGTCGTATCCCACCAGGTTTTGCCATTGTTGTAGGGAAATTGTAACACCTGTAACTGTAGGAATGTCTCTTATAAACTGTCTGATGTCCACTGTTAAGTTGCACACTCAAATTTTGTATTCACTGCCTAAGGCTTTTGACTCCCCACACTGAATATTTTTACTAGGAGCTACAAGTTCTAATACAAGCACCACTATCGTTAACACTGTTATGATTACACTTCCAGCACTAGCTAACACCTTCTTTCTCCTATCCATACCAAGACAAAAATGACACTGAATGAAAAGACAGACACATTATATGGGTTACAATTATTTATTTAATTTACACATTTCATTTTTTGCATCGTCGACAATAACATTATATTTCAGAGTACACACAAATCCAGAATCTACAAAATTCAACAGACCTCGTTTCCAGGCCATATCCACAAATACCTGTGCCAAGGCGTTAATGTCCAAGTCACCAGACCACCCTACGATGGTCACTATTTTTTGAGAAACATCTTCACCGAGACACCACGCATCTGGATTGCTAGCCTGCATCGTGGACAATGACGCACCTGAGGGCTGGCCCCTATTTAATGAGGGAAAGTAGCCACCTAGGACAACCAATCAGGACCCATAGTTTTATCAGGAAATATAATAAGCCAATAGGAGACGGTTGGACTTTGTGATTGAGGATTGCATCATCCCTTTTGGCGCGAGGGTGCCATCCCTGCAATTATTCTGAGGCTTGCATCATCCGATCGTTGCCACCCCAAAGTTTTGCCGGAAAATTACGACTAAAATCGAGGGTTTTTCTAAGTACTCCTCATAGTCACGAGATGGCGCCACGAGTTAAAAGGGGGGAGGGAATTTTAATAAAGGGGGAGAATTTTTTGATAGGGTTTTTTTAATGATGAGGGGGAATCAAAAATTGGGAAATTAGAGTTAAAATAGGGGTTTTTCTGAAAATAGTACTCCTCATAGTCACTAGATGGAGCCAGGGGAGGTAAAAAGGGGGAAGGAAGGGGATTTTTAATAAAGGGGGAGTCAAAATCGGGAAATTAGAGTTAAAATAGGGGTTTTTCTAAGTACTCATAGTCACCAGATGGCGCCAGGGGTTACAGGGGAAAGGGTTTTTTTAATAAAGGGTGATTAATTAATTCTAATTATTAATTAATTAATTATTGATAATGAATATTAATAAGGGGGCGTGGCCGGAATGGGCGGTGGCGTCATAGGGGAAAAGCACTAGTGGGGGGTTACAGGTTGCGACGGCACTACTGCTGTAGGTAGTTGAAAGATGTATTGATTTAATTCATCGTTATGAATATTTTAGCACATATAGTAAATATTGGGAACATTTAATAAATTATATATAAATGCTACGCAAAAACATGGCAGTCTTACATAGTGTAAAAACGCGGCAAATTCCACATATATCTGGACACAGCTGTTTTGAGGAGCTGGACTTTGGACAATGTTCATTAAAGGCTAGTTTACAATTGCGTAGATTACTGGTGCAAATAAGTTGGAACTTCACAACTTTAATTTTTCATGCATGCATAGATCAGTTCGACTATTACATTTAGTAGTAGTTCACCACTACGTTATTGGCACCAGTAATCCTTGTAAGTGTAAGTGTAAACTAGCCTTGAGGTTTTCAAGATATTCAAAACAATGTGTTTTATCACTAGTATATGTACCTTTAAACTACCTACAGCTTGATAGCAAATATATGGGCAGGGGTTGCTCAGTCGATAGTATACCAGGTTTGTAATCTGCAGTTCCCAGGTTTGGGTGCCACTTGGACCAATGCTGAGATTTATTTCTGCAAAAGGCCACTGTCCTTTGGATGGGACGTTTAGCCATGCTGCATGTACACGTTAAAGAACACTCTTGATAGGAGGCTACCATATGTCTCCCAACAACTATTTAGTGAGTCTCCCCGCCCCCATCCTTTTCTGTGCCCTAGGGTTATTTGTGACCTGGCCATTTAGCCCAATAGCAAAAATAACGTTTAAATATTACAAAGAAGTGCTGAATTTTTTGACCAATAATATTAACACTTTAAGTGGACTTCCTCTGATGTGTAGAGTAGAATTTTACATGAAGAGTAATTTGTAAGCAATTTTATTCATATGTTCTTTTAATCCATAAAACTAGGAAATTTTATTGCGACCACTACTTTTTTTTACTTAAAACTCAAAGTTGAAAACTATTAATTTTGAGGCCCTTGGAATTCTGTTATTAGAGTTTTGCACGGATAAAAGAATAATGTTCAAGTCGATAGCACAGCAGGTAAAAATTTCATGCTATGGTGGATAGTGGATATATATTTGATCGTTGAGATGAATGAAAAACACTGAAGCTGATTTGAATATTCAATGACGATATTCACTTTAAAATGAAATACATTGCGATAAAGTTACAAATTAAAAAAAAGTTTTATTTGAATGAAGCGATCTTTTCGTTTTACAAAGCAAATAAGTTCGGAAAATTACTCGAGTGTTCCCTAGAAAACGAATTAAATATTTCAAAATTTCATTTGTGGAGGTTAAGAAATTTTCAGAATGAAATGTAGAGATGTGCTGATTAATAAAAGGAAATTTTTGACCATAATCGTGCATAACTATATTGATAATGGGAAATATACTTAAAATTATAAAGCTGCATTCTGCTAAATTTTTATGTACTATTTATAAAGCCTACTCCCAAGCATATATCAGACCTCAAGCATTTGCAAAACCTTTATAACCCTTTATGGTTATTAAGTAGCTATAGCTACTTAATAACCATAAAGGTTATTCAACTTTTGCTGTCTGCACAGTGCTCTATCTACACTAAAGTGCATTGAATTAGGGATAGGAGACGTTATCCAAATTCAGTACAGCAAGTCCCTCATTTGCACGCATGCATGACTGAAATTGATCATATATAGCTGTCAGCTTTGGCTTCCCTAAGCATTCATCGTGAGAAGTGTAATGGGAAAGGTGCAGGATTCAGATGCATTTGACAGAGGGCAGATCGTAGGTGCCTGACAGACGGGACACTCGATCTCCGAGTTGCCAACGACCTTGGATATTCTCGAACGACAGTTTCAAGAATTTTCCAGGAAAATGAAAATTCTGGCAAAAAAACGAGTACCTGGACAAACTGCAAAGAACAACCAGCCTTGAATGATTGTGGGCTTCACCATCTTACCCACATCACATGGACTGACCAGACATTATATAAAATCACCTCCCGTCTGAACATGGGTTCCAGCAGGGGAGTCAGTGCACGGCTGTGCAACACTCTCTTCATTGTCTCAATTTCTGGAGCTGCCAACCTACGAGAGTCCCACTTTTAACGGTACAACACCGGGCACAATGCTTTGCCTGGGCTAAAGAATATCGAAACTGGACCATTGAAAATTGGCAACTGATTGCCTGGAGTGATGAATCCCGATTTAAACTTCATCACGCCGATGAGGGACTGAGGGAATTGCGCCACTCTATGAAGTCATGTATCCTGCATGTCAGGTCAAAAGAGTACAAGCTGGTGGTAGCTCAGTGATGGCCTAGGGTATCTTCAGTTGTATGTCTGTGGGACCATTGGAATGTGTATCGATGACTCTCAATGCATCCAAATATGTAGAACTCATGGATGACCATTTATGAGGCCTTTAGGCAAACTGTTCATAACCCTGTTTGGGAATCTATAATTATCCATACAGGCAACATGGCCAAATCAACGGAGTCTCTCTCTGCATAATATGCAGCTTAAAGGAGGTTGCCGACTCCTTTGCCTAACCTCATCATTAGTTAAAAAATTGAACCACCTAATGCCCAAGATACTGCGTAAGCAACTAGTTTCCTGTTATCTTGTTTACACAGCGTCCAAGTCTCACTACCATAACTAATCCTAGAAAGAACCAAACAATTATAAAGTGTAATTTTAGTCTTTAGGTGTATATGGCTATTTCTCCTTACTCTCCATAGATTCTTAAAAGTCCCGGCAGCAATCCCTATTCATCTGTTAATCTCATGCCGCACATCACCAACATCTGTTACATAGCTCCCAAGGTAATAAAACTGTGACACCTGCTCAGGATTGCAACCATTCAGATTAACTGAATCACAGCCTGCCTGACTAATTTTCATCACTTAGTTTTCTCTCTGTTTATAACCAAATCTACTTTATTACCAGTCTCATCAACAGCATGAATGAAAGATTTCATCTCATCAACATCATTTGCCAAATGAGCTAAATCATCAGCATTATCTAGGTCAGAAATTTCGTATCACCAGCCCACTTAAGGCCAAAATCTTTCCCTTGAAGTGAATTTCTCATAACATAATCAATAACTAAAGAGAAAAGGAGACAAAATGCACCCATGTCAAACACGAGAAGTAATGCTAAACCAATTGCTACAAGACTTACCAACTCTCACACACGACTCAGTGTTATTAGAGAGAGCTCTTGTTATGTTAACTAACTTGTCTGATCTCACAATCAACCACAAATTATGATGATCAACAGAGTCGAAAGTCTTTTTGAAATCAAAGCTAGCTATCAAATGTTTCTGAAATTTTAAACTTTTCTCAAGAAGCTGCCTGAATGAAAATATGTCACCTACACATCTCCTACCACTTTGGAATCCACATTGTTCATCGCGCAATTGACTGTCAACCAGATTCTTAATTCTATTAAGCACAATCAAGCAAAGAACTTCACCTGGAACAGAGAGTAGGCTGATACCCCTGTAGTTATCACAAGAACTGCAATCGCCTTTTTTGAAAATAGGGATAATAATAGCTCTGGTAAAATCCTTAGGAACCATGCCTTAATCATAAAAGATATTTAAAAATTCAGTCGTCCTTGTGGTAACCAAATCATTCCCAGCTCTAAGCATTTAGATAGTAATTTCATCTATCCCTGGGGATTTATGTAGTTCAAGTTTAGAAACAGCTAAAATGACCTCAGACTCTGTTATAGGGCCAAATTTAAAGCCAGTAATGCATCTATCATCATTGCAAACAATGGTAGTAGAACTAACAACATTGTTTAGAACATCACTGAAATTCTCAGCTCACCTAGCCATGACAGAATCCGCACCTTCTATAACCTTACTTTGTTTATTCTTCAATTTCTGTATACCTGTCCGTTTTCTACAACACAAAACATTAACTGCGTGGTACAGCTCCAATGTTATGCTCTCTAACTGCTTCCTCGGGGCTGTCAGCCAAGCCATCAAGCCTGAAATTCTTATCAGCCGGTAACTGATCCTTTACACGTTTATTAAGCTCTCTGTAATGCTTTCTATTAGGACTAGTAGGGTATTAAGGACATTCCTGCAATTCTTTCTTTCTGAAATAAGCTCAAGTGCCTTATCATTCAAATAATTCTGGCTCCTCTTCTCCTTTCTCCCTAAAAGGGTACTGTTAGTGTCCAAAAAAGCCTGTTTAAAATGGTCCCATTCTTCCTCAACTTCAGCAGTAAGCAAATCATAACTGTCATAATGATTGAGTAACCTATCATGATAAGCTTTGGCTATAACTGGGTCTTTAAGAGCTTCAGCATTAACGCTAAATTTTTTAACCCTAGCACAACACTTTTTAAGTTTAAGTTGTGACACTTTTAACAAGGTGTAATGGTCAGATCCAATTTCAGCTTCCCTATATGATCTGGTATTCCTAACAGAACTAGCCCATTTGCTGTTAATTAATGTATAATCAACCATATTCTTATGCAGTCCATCAGGGAAACCCATGTGTACTTAGGTATGTCGTGGTGTTTGTAATAAGTGTTAGTTATTCTCAAACCATTAAGTTCACTTACCTGTAGGAGACATTGCCCATTGCAGCTACCAATACCAAAAGGGCTGTCACTCCTCCCAAAGGTCAGAGTCAGTACCAACTTTGGCATTGAAGTCACGTAGAACAAGGATAATATCTCCTTTCTTGACAGAATTCAAAATATCCTGAAGTTGTCCATAAAACCTATCCTCCTCATCCTCATCGGCATCCTCAGTGGGGGCATAACAGCAGATAACATTCAAGTCTTTAATGCTTGTCTGAAATTTTGCTGTAAGGAACCTTTCATTAATGCACTCATATCCTAGAAGAGCATCAGTAGCGTGTCTGCTGAAAAGCAGATCCACGCCTTGGTGATGTTTATTGTCTTCTCTCCCTGAAAAGAGAAATTTAAGATTATTTTTAAGTATCTGAATTTTAGCTGTCCATCTGGTCTCTTGCAAGCCGAGAATATCTAAATTATAATGGTGAAATTCTTGTGTGAGGACATCAAGAGAAAAAGCTCTGTGCAGAGTCCTTGCATTCCAACTATCTATGGAGAGAAAATGATTAATGGGATGTTTAAAGAAATTATGTTTATTTAGAGAGGGAATGCCGACAGTATCACAGCCCTCTTACCGCAGACATGGGGCAAAGATCCGTTCCTCCACCACTAAAGATTTCCTCAAATGTATAAACAGAGAATGCATAATAATGAATAGACCGCAATAATAATGATAAATGTAGCTCAGAAATTAATTGAAACTGAAAAACATTTTTTAAAACTATTTAATGAAATAAATATATATTTTTGAATTTATCTTCAGAGTAATTTTTTCATCATTGCATATGTTAGAAGTTATAGAGCATTGAAGTTGGATTCTCATTGAGATAGCATGGAAATTCTCTTAATATTTTGCTAGGAAGAAAACACTGATAAAAAGCAAATTAATATCCTCAAAGTTTCATTTCTAATGCTTAATATAATTCTTTCCGGTTTCTATAACTTGCAGAAGGTCATGGTATGGATGGCGTGGTCGTTTGTTCTGTCTTATCTATTGTGATTGTCACTCAATATCAAAAGTGTTCAATTATCGACATATCATAAAATTCAATGTTCTCTCATTGGGATATAAAGCAGATAAATTGGCTTTAAGCAACACCTCCTATAACAGAAAGCCCGAGGAAGAAATTTATGAGGTCAGCTTAAGTAGTCCTACCAAATAGACACTTCTTAAATTTTTAATTATAATATTATTACTGGTGAATTCTGTGCTAACCTTTATACTGATGTTTATCTATAAATATATTTTATTTAGGAAAAAATTGATTTGTGCTAATTAGTATTATTATATTTGATAATAAATACGAATAATTTTCTTTCTACAAAAATATGATTTTTAGATAAACATTAGTATAAAGATTAGCACAAGAGTCCACCAGTCATAATATTAAAATCAATAATATAAGAATTGTTTATAAAGTAGGACTACTTAGTGAAGTCAAAAATTTGGTATATTTGCCTTCTGTTATAGGAGGTGTTGCTCTAAGCCCAAGCTTCCAAATTGAAAGAAAAAACATCCTGAAGGACAAATTTAATCAAGAAAGAGTGCAGAAAACAACTTTAGTGGGAAATTCATATCGTTAATCTTAATCGTATAGTTCTTACGTTTAGGAAACTGTGGCACCTTGTATTAGACTGATGTGTTAAAAACCTTTTTCAAATTTGAATACATCGCAAGGTGAGTTAAACAATAAATTAATTTCCCGCAGTAAAGAAATTCTGAATATCATTAACTTATGGTATAAAGAAATATTTTTGTGTTTCAAAGTTGAGATGTAGTTTTTTTTACAAACCCGGTTCAGTTGTGTTTGCTGTATTGTTAAGGTATATTGTTTCAAGTCACCTCGAAATTTTGATATAATGGGTGAAAATTTCACCACATTCATATTGCGTATATTATGATAGTTATATTCCTGGGCTTTGAATGGAACAGTACAAGTTACAAAAAGCACGTTTTATAACCTAATGCATTTAAAAAATTGAATGGAGTTACATCTTTGTATTACACTACCTGCAGATTATTTATTCTATAATTGTCTTAATTATGGAATATTACTGTTTATATGATTTGTTAAATTATGAAACATTGTTTTGAGTACGTAATGTATAAGTGCAAATTAATAGGAAAATAGTGAAGGGATGCATTAAAGTTTTCTGGGGACCCTGGGCTAAACAATATTTTTGGCTCCATTACTCTATTATAAAGCATTTAATATACAAAGCAGATATCCAACAACTAAGATATTGTTACATAATAAGAATAATGTAAAAGCAGAAAGTAATAATGTAAAAGTAGAAGTTTTAATGGGTATTTAAAATGTAAATGCAATATAATTGTAAATGCAAATTTAAGAAATTAAAATGACCCTGCTCAGAAAATAACAGTTCTCTGTAACTGAGCAATAAAATTTAGTAGTTTTATATCTGAAACTATTTCGTATTAACCCTTCCAGGGCCCAACCCATATGTATACGTCCGGAAAATCTGAATTGCGAGAGCCGATGACGTATGCATACGGTCTTAGCACAACACACCAAACTTTATTTAAAAAAAAAATAGAAATATCAAATTTTAATATAAATGTCCATACATTTTAGAGGTGTTAAAAATACAATACCTTTTTAATTTATGATATTAGCCTGTTTTTCAGGCTGGGCCCTGGAAGGGTTAAAAAGCTTTTAGGAGCCCACTTGGAAGCTTTTCAGAGTATGTCAGCATGTTGTGTTTAGTGAAGTGACACTGGGGACATTAGGGCTGTTATGAACTTTTTTCCATGTCATGAGTGGCAAATCCAGTGTCTTGGTTGTAGGTGGTGGGGTCAGGAGGTCATTATTTTAATAGCCTCATGGAATATAGTTCTGTAGTAAGTGGATGAATGTGCTAGCAGTATGGCATGCTCCCTGTCTATGGTCATTAATTGGCGACTTCCTTCTCAAAGGAAAAATTTGGCAATTAAATTTCTTTTGAATTCTCTGCCAATATTCTAACAGACATTTAACTTGACTGAGTTGTTCATTGTAGATAACATTGCCTTCAATTCCTAATCCTAAGCACCAATCAAGTTTTGCTTCAGAACTCCATGCTGAGACTTCTTGTGGCCACCACCAATTTGATCTCATACGAGTCAACATATGACATTCCAAAATAACGTGTTCAACAGTCTGCAACCAAATCACATACACCACAACTGTCTGAGATCTGAAGGAGTTTGCTTAAAGGCAGGTTTGTTTCTGATGTTCTGGCTTTACACAGAAGGAAGCTGGCTGGAGTTTTATCAAAATAGGTAATTTTCACATATTTTTCCCTTCTTCTATAGGTTTCTGCAAGGATCAATTTCTTTCCAACCCGACATTTTCCAGATTTCTTTGGATCATCTTTTTATTCCTTCCTTAAGTTCTTTCCCAACCAGAAATCAAAAAGGAATTCCAAACATTACCTACTGCATTGTACTTATGATTTAAGAGTTAATATTCTCTTAAACCATTTGTTGTTCCTAACTTGGTGCCATACACCTTTCAAATTTGAAGACCTTCACCAGTATTTCTCTTCTTAAGTTAGACAACTTCCCGTAGACCATCAGTTTATGCAGCATTCAAAAGTGCTCCAGCCAATCTCCCCATGGATAACACAATTTGGTACCAAGAAACAAATCTATGTTGAATTGACCAATGTGCTTTGGAGCTGCCTCAAAAGAGTTCCTTAGTTCCTGGCTTAGTACTAATACTGCATTAGCGCATGTCAAGATGGTACTGCAACACTTTTCCAAAGTATTCTTGAGACTTCAAATGATTGTAGGAGAAAATTGCCTTATTTTTAATAATTCCAATATATCTTTGCAGTTTTATTTTAAGGATCTGCTCAGTCGATAAAGAAAATCTTTCTCTTTGTTAAATAACACTCCAAGATATTTGATTTCTGACCCCAGATTAACTGTATTTAGACCAAACTGAAAACTCCCAATTATCTCTGTAAAATTGAAAGCTAATACCACACTTGGTACTTACGTATTAACGCCACCACAGCTACAGATTTGGCGGGTTTTAAGTGCCGCCAATCTACACCTAAAATTTTTGCGACAAATCATAAAACACTTTATTTAAAATCAAAACACTTTCAAAATTCAAAACACTTTATTTAAAAACAAAGTAGTCAATCGGTTTTCGGTGGAAAATGGGCCGATATAGAGTTTAACATAGATTCAAAACAGTCTCTATTTTCTTTCACCTGATGCTGTCGCCATATGAACTGATGCTGTCGCCATATGAACTCTGATAAATAAGATTCCAAATGATGTCTCGCTGTCCCCCTATGTCTCTTGTTCCTCCATTTAGCATTGCCCCACATTCTCTCAACTGTTTGTGTATGAACTCCTGTATCAGGATCAATAAAATTGTATTTATGATTAACTTTAGCATGTAGGAATCCTTCTATTTCTATTCTATTTGTTTGTTAACCTTTCCAACTGTCAGAATAAATTGTGCTACCATCTGCAATGTTTTCAATAATTTTATCAAGAAGGGTAGAGCAGTTCTATTAGGAACAGTGACAACAAACGCATCTTTTGTTTCTCTACATTTACCACCAAACACCCACTGTTCGGGTAATACTCGACCACAATTATTTTTACGTTTAGTAAACAAACTTTCATCAATTTCCACAATACAATGTGGAACCTACCTTCTTCTTTGGAAGAAACAACCTTTCTTCCAAAGAAGAAGGAACCTACCTTCTTCTTTGGTTTATTCTCCATATCCAAGACACATAATTCACGCATGTAATTGTTCCAATCTATAACAGTTTTATCCGATAAATCAAGTTGCTTTTCACAAAATTTAATCGACGTCAACTCCTCGCACCAGCAGTATATGAATCTCAAAGCTGAACAAAATGGAATTCTGCTTCCCTCAAACTAGTTGTCTTTTCTAAGTCCCACTTGCTGATCACACTGTCTTAAATTACATTTCCAAAACTTATGTTTACCAAAATAAAGTTTCATGTCATGGGAATTGGTACATTTTCGTTTTTTTGGTAAAATATTTCGCTCCTGAAAAAATAAAATTGCATCTTGTTCTGTTTTTGGCAAATCCCAAATACGCATTTTCGTAGCACTAAAAAATGGCGTCAAAAATCAGCAAACAACAAGGCAACCAAAAGATAACTGCGTGCGAACAACAAGATTGCTCTTTATTGACGCATAACCGCAACTTCTGCTGCGGTGGCGTTAATACGTAAGTACCCCACACTTTTATGAGGACTAAATCTCGGGAAGGATTCAAATCTAAACTGATATATCTCTTCAAAGATGGACTTTAACTCTAGATTCTTCAAAGACTGTAATATCATCTGCAAAGAAAACAGCAGTAACACAAAATGTGAAACCAGGATTCAAAATATCTAGGAATTTGAGTCCAAGATTAGTTTGGAGAAGTTTGTCTTCTAAGGGTTGAAGATAAATCAGGAACAGAAGAGGTGAAAGAGGACAATCTTGTTTAATACCAAGATCGCTCATTACTTTGTCTGATTGAATTTTATTAAATTTGTAAGCATATGAACATCATGTTTCCTCATGATGGAATGAGGAAACTCCTCATTCCAATTCTCACTTGTGCAATCTTGACATTCTCCACTTTGATTACATTCCAAATCTCATTTAACTTCGAAATCTTCACCTTGCTTATTTAAACCAAAATTTATTAAATTATTTCTTTTATTCTCTAATTTTAATATAATATATAATAATAAAAAGTAATATTTTTAGTTGTTTTAAGGATCTGCTCACGTTGATAAAGAAAATCTTTCCTTGCTCTTAAATGTGATGTCAATCTGATTTTTTATTTCAACATCTTGTGTTGTTTCTTTCTGCTTAATTGGAGAAATACTGTTATTATCTGAAATAGATTTTAACCTTTGATTTTACATTTCTGATTTCTCAATTTGATTCAACACATCTAACTGGATATCTTCAATTTTTTTGATTTTTTTTCTCTATTTTTTTTCTCTATTTTTTTTGAGAAGTTTTTATAGCTGAGAGTACTTTGCCAAGGATCCAACTTCTCCTTCACAAGAATTGCAAAACCATTACAAGAATTGCAAAACCATTTAAGGTTGATCAACTTTTCATTCACAAAAGCCTCACGAGTAGCAATTTTCATGCTCACACATGCCACATGTCCATACAGAACAAATGCAGCACATGGCCTGATCAGTATTTTTTACATTCTTGTGGCATTTTCTGCAAGGAAATATATATATTAGTCAAGTTTTTATTTCCGTGAGAAAGCATTCTTCAATTACCTGCCATAATTTTGTGTGAAGAAAGTACAATGAAAAGAAACAATAAAAACTGCCTTACCAGGATGGTGCTTTGTTTAACTTGTGGTACCTAGTTAGGCTTAGCTCATCTTTTACACTGCTTAGTAACTTGTACTTTGAGGAAACTCAAAATCTTCAACAGAACTCTTCACCATTAACAAGCTAAAAAGATTGCTGCATTGCCAGCTCGGCAGTGGCAGTCATTAGCTTGTTTTGGCTGACATCTGTCTGATGCTCTGTGAACCTCTCCTGTAAAGAATGTAGGTTTCCCTGATATAAATAACACAATTATCTGGCAAATGTAGGGGAAAACAGTATATGCCCATTTTTTGAAGGGGGCTAAATTGGCTCTATTCCTTTTATAATTTTCTTCAGATTTGGAGCTGTTTTTTTTATTGGACTTATTAAAATTTTATTGCTCAATGACAGAATTTTAAGTTATTTTTAATTAATTTCTGAGCAAGAAGGTCCTTTTAATTGCGTATTTATACCCCATGAGATTTTTTTTTTAAATGCAGATTGATGGTACATTGTTTATGATATTCATGTTTTTTAGATTTGTTGTTTTTGATGGGATTATTTAGTGCTGAGGGATTTTTATAATGCAGGTTGGCAGTGCAGTGTTTGCAACACTCTGCCTTTTAAGGCTTTTGTTGTCTCTGATGGAATTATTCAGTTCCGAGGGCTTTTTAATAATACGGATTCGCAGTGAATTGTTTACTTTTTTTAGACGTCTGATGAGACTAGTTCCAGGGTTTTTTGAAAGTGTAGAAGGGCTGTTTGTTGTTTAGTGGTATGCTTGAATTAATATGGTTGATTCCAATGAAATTATTGTTTTTTTTTAATTGTAGAATGGTAGTTCATTGTTTAGAGGTATGCAGTTTCTAAAATAGCTATTTAATTGCAAATTGTTTGTGAGGTATTTTTTATGAATGCAATGGGCATGTATGAAATGTAAAAGTATGATAAATAATCTGTGATATTCATTGTGTACTAAACTCTTATGTTTAGAAATAAGTTTGTTTTTAATTTTGCATGTTCTTGTTTTGCAATCTCTTCAATGCTAATGTGTTTTTTTAGGTTACTATTGGTGCAACCTTTTTTTTTTCAAGTTCAGTATTTTTTATGTAATATTTCATCATTAGTTCAAATTGTGTATTTGGTATGCTGTTTTTTTACCGAAGTAACTTGGATAGATAATTTTTATACACGTTTTCGGAAAAAATTTTTTTTTACTCTTGTCAGTTATTGTTATGAATTTGAAACTAGTGTTATGTCAAAATGAGGCATATTAAGTTGCATCAAAAAGAATGTCACCTGAATGATCAAAATAGCCAGTCTGCTATTAAATCTAGTGTTTTTACCTCCCCCCCACCTCCCCTGCCCAAAAAACTTTTGGTATATTCACCAAACAAGTAGAAAAATGAATGGTTGGAATTGGTATACTGGTTGTACTGTTATATCTGTATTAACCAGTATGCATACTGGCTTGTAACCAGCCAAAAATCAAGTCTTAATTAAATCTATCTCAGTAATAGAGATCACAGGAAAATGTCCTGTAGACGAGTAATACTTGAAATGATTAGTTGAAAAAAATTGGTTGTCCTGAGTTGGATTCGAACCCAATCCTCCCAGAAGTTTCTGGGAGGCATGGATTCGAACCCAATCCTCCCAGAAGTTTCTGGGAGGCATGGATTCGAATCCCATCCAGGACAATCAATTTTTTTTTTGACTATTTCAACTAAGTAAATCTTATTTGCTAAAAGTATGTAATAAATAATGTAATATATAAAATAAAAAATTAATTATCTTTCTATATGGGCCCTAAAGAGCAGAAAATAAACCTGTAGCATATTGATGGTGCAATCAGTCACTGAGTTCGTTACTATTAACTTTTTTTTTTGTAAACCATGCATTGGGCAGTCTAAACATTATTGAAAATGTTTTATTTGTTCATTTTTTGTTGGCCAAGTGCTTGTTTTTTTTCTGTATAAAAAAAGAACTCCATAAAAAGCCAAAAAAAGTAAGAAAGTTAATTTTAACATAAATTGCATAAGTAATCTATTAATTACCTTACCTCCTGTAACTGATTTCCTATCCAAGTTTCCATTTCCAAAAGTGTGAGACTAGTTTTTCTTTGCATAGAACAAAAAAAAAATTACTAAAATTGCTTAGGATTTTACGTAACATGTGTGGCAAAAAGGTTTAAAGATTTCAAACATAGTTCCTAATATAGCCTACTCATGTGCCATAGTGTTTGGGAAGAAAAAAATATTACATCTAAATGTAAATAATAATTTTTTTTTCTCATTTTGAACTAGTTCAGTAACCTTAAAAGACCTAATAAGATAGTGCTATAAAATAGGATGTGAATTAAATAGTGCTAATGTAGTTAGTAAATACTCTATAAAATATAATTAGTGAGAAAGTTTGGTTAATAGTTATATTTCAAAATTTTAACTAACATTGCTCTTTTGCAAGACCTACATTCCCACATAGCCATTCTATGCTTTTCAACTGTTGTTGTAACATTACTCTTTCGCGATATACACTATATTGCAAAAAAGTGTCTGGAACTTTCATGTTAAGTGAACAAATAGCCACATTCAAATCTACCTAACTTTAAAACTAAGCTTTTTATGGAAAAAAAGTTATAAAAAAAATAAATACCCCCTCAAGCAGCTGCTTGCCACAGAGGTCTGACAGGAGCCTGTCAGTTTATATGCCATAGTAGGAGATCTGAGAGGATGGCAGGACCTCAGCAGAAAAACAACACACACAACCATGCCTTACCCGGGGCTCGAACCCAGGTCCCGTAGATCAGTAGCCAAGCGTGCTAACCACTCGGCCATGGGACGGGCGGAAAAAAAGTTACTAGACATAAATTGAAGATCTCGGTCAGAGCTCTTTAAATCTCTGGTTTCTATAATATTAATCTAATATTTAAAGAGTTATGGAAGTTGAAACATTTAAGTGAAACTTTTGCTAGTTTTGAAAATTTACTTCAAAAAGTTAAATCACAACTGTTGTAACAAGTTGTTCACAATATAAATGCGATATTTTAATTTTGTTTAAGGATTTTTGAAGTTTTCATTAATTTGGGGGGGGATATGTTTTGGAAGTGTGGTGTGATAACACCTGTTGTTAAATATTATAGCTTCCATAACTCTTTAAATAGTAGATTAATATTATAGAAAATAGAGATGAGAGCTCTGACAGATCTTCAATTTATGTCTAATGACTTTTTTTTCGTAAAAAGCTTATTTTCAAAGTTAGGTAGATTTGAATGTGGCCATTTGTTCACTTAACATGAAAGTGTCTGGACACTTTTTGCAATATATGTAATGTATGTGCTTAATCACTTCACTCTTCAATAGATGGAACCACTTGTCAGGCTTGAAAAATTCTTCAGAAAATTCGTGCGTTCACTTTCCAATCAATAGAATATTATTGATTCCTATTTATCTGATGGGCAATTACTCTCATATGGAGTGTACCATAATCAGAAATACCTCAGTAGAGAACTCTTCAAAAAACTACTGGGAGAATTTTTTTTCTCATAATATATGTTCTCGTCACACAAGTGCTAGTTTATTTTCAAGAATTTACCCTTTAACCTGCCGTAACAACATTCACAATGAAAATAAATTCTAATAAAATTACATCAAAATGAGAATGTTGATTTGCTTGCAACATCGAATCAAAGAGTCACAATTCTTTATAGCAATCTGTTAACGATAATGTATGTATGTCAATTATCATAACATGATACCTACATTCTGGATTAGCCAAACTCCCTGACTCTGTACTAATGCATTACCTGTTCCTCTGTACTAATTCCAGTACCTCTTTCAATGAGTGGCACCATCTAGTGGCTGAACACTGAACAGCTACATAGCCAATTTATTAATTTATATACAGTGATCTTTCTCGAAGATTGGACATGACAGTTAAATCTAAAACTGCACCAGCTGAGATTTCTCTTCGCAGTTTTTTTATCTGTATTTTTTGCATTTAAATTTTTGATATGGCAAAACAATGTTTTAAATGCTAATCATTTGTGTTATATACATTTTAATGACTTATATATAATCTGTTGAAATTTATATTATGGTAAAAGCATATTTTTTTAATAAGTTTAATAAAAAAATTATTTGCAGAGCTAAAATGGGGAAGATTATGAAAATTGGAAAAGTCGTCCTGGTGTTAAGTGGGAAATATGCTGGAAGGAAAGCTGTTGTTGTAAAGGTAACATTGTTTGAGCATATTATGCAGCAAAATGTTTTAAATATGTTTCAAATTATGCATTTCTCTACCAGCTGAAAATGACCCAAACTGCAGGTAGGAGGTATTGAAGAGGAAGGAATAGCATTGATTGAATGAGTACATTTCTAACCTTGGCATTATAGGCTGATATGGTAATGAAAGGGTTAAATCATGAGGTGAAAATTATTTAAATTTAAAACACACAAAAATATTTTTGGTTTCATAAAAAAATTTTGTACTGTAAGTATGTATCGATGCGAAAACAGCATGCAGTAATTGCTTGTTGTACTGAAAATGTGGACCCCAAAAGTGGAAAGTTAGTGTGAACAAACTTGATATACAAGCATATTATTGGGATAAAAATTCATTACCCATTGACACAGTGAAAGTTCTCAAGTTTCCTTAATGTTAATATGGGCTTATCTGTTTTGATTTATTTAAAGTTTAACCCTTCCAGTGTCCAGCCTGAAAAACAGGCTTCTATCCAGAAGTCAAGGTATTTTTTCCCTATGCTCGGTTCGCTATTTCTTTTGCCAAATAACTAATGAAAGGAATTATGGCATGTTGTATGCCAAATTAATCGGCAATCAAATTAAAAAATGCACCTGGCAACACAAATAAAAATTTATTTGATAAAAAACTAATAGACAAAAATGATTACAATGCACATGAATAGAATGACTATATATTTCTGAATGACAGAAGAATTTTTTTTTTGGTTTTTAAGTAAATATTTCTTTCGTATTGTAATTTTTTTCTTGTTTACCTTACTTTGAGAAAATTCCAGGCTTTTAGCCAATTGTGCTGAGTCACATAAACAAGTCAACTTTAGAATTAAAAAAAAATAACCAATCATAAATAACCAGAAACAGGTCCAGTTTGGAATTGGCACAATCGCCTGAATCAGCGTGAATTTTCTGAATGCTCATGATGAAAAAACGTCCTTCACTGTACAGACTCTCTTCACTTTATGAACACTAGGGTGATGACATTTTATCCTTTTCCTCCCTGCAGCTTGGAACTGGCTCATTGCAACAGGTCTGCACCGGCTTCATGCAATCCTGCTTTGGCGGCTGTTTTGAAGTTTTGTCCTTGGCCATCTCTGAAACGACATGGAAATAGATAATATAAAGAAATTTGCAAGCATATTGATTTTAATGAGCCTTTTTCAATGTGATGTGGTGAAAAGAAAGATCACACTATGCAATTAAGGCTTCATTTTGAAAACCTGCTGAATAAAAATAGTTAAATTATATATTTATCGAAAGGAAATTTCCTCCTGAATAATATTCAGCCTGAAATATGATTTTTATTTCTTTTAATGGTTCTTTTCAGTATCTTATATTTTAAACACGGCCAGTGTTATACAACATGACTTGGGCTTCTCACATTCAAAGATTTTCTGAACTGGTTATGAAATAGAAAAAAACTTACTTGGCTGCTTTTTTTGCTAAACAATATTAATTTTTTCTTTGAGTGTTGAAGTTTGGCGATCTTGGCTAAGTGCAGAAAGTTTTGTGCACCAAAGCCAAAAAAAAGGCGTTATATCATCTATGTGGCACAGCCAAGATACTGAGGAGGTGGTGGGTTGCCTTTAAAATCATTCAGTATAAACAAAAACTCGTAAGTAAAAAAATTACATTTTCTAGAGGGGGGAGGGATGAAACTTTTTACACAACTGATTTCTGTAGCAAGGAAGTCTACTTTTAAGCTGGCCTTAGATCTAGCATAACTCTGAAAGATACAATGTAGCATAACTATGAAAAAATCAATACTTATCGATCAGCCAAAAGATAGCTACTTTCCAAAAGTAAATCTACTGAAATAAAAACTAAGGTTTAAATATAAAAAAGTAATACTAACTTTTCAAGGGTATCCAATATGCTGGACCAGAACTGTAAAAAACACTTATAGCACACGGAATGGAGATGACATGTCAGCCATCTGCATCTTTGTTTGCCTCAGTGAAGCATAACTAATTAAATGCAGCTGCAACCAAACTTTCTAAGAAGGATGTGTTTACTTCCAGTTTCAATTTTGAAAGTGGGAAAGATGCATAGAATGCTGGAAAAAATGATAAAAATAACTTGGGAATACTGAAATGCGTTTGACAGAAAAGAGTGTGAAATGAAAAAAAAATTGTAATTACTTCCAAAATCTATCATTTTTAAAAATAGTTTTTTTGTTAATATTTAGGAGTTTTTCGAAAATTTAAGGAAAAATTTGTTGATAATAGTTCAAATCAAAATTGTGAGGTTAATCAGAAGAATCTTGGCTGTGCCACACAGACGATATAACGCCGTTTTAAATCAGAAAGTTGCTTCAGCAAATGGGAACATTAACAAGTAAATCGGCAATACTGTTTAGTGCTTCTAAGAAATGGCAATCAGATGGCTTTGTAAAATTATGTTGTAGTTTAATACAATATGCATTAAATTAAAAAAAATATTATTTTTGAAGTGATGTTTTTATTTGGAATCTTTTATCATTTTGTCAGTTTTCTTTTTCATTTATTCTTTTTTTTTTCTCTCCTTCATTTTATGTAATACCGATGTAATCTAGATCATATCTGTAAAACCATATATGTACATTCCCGCTGATAAGCTTCGGCTTAGGGAGATTTATTTTATGTAAAGTAATTATAGCTAATACTTGTTGAAAATAAATTTGAATTTGGAAAAAAAAATAAGAATTAATAATAATTAAAGAATTATATATTATATATAAAATTACAATGGCAATTTTTATTTTTAAAAAATCGATTTTTTTTGTTGTTGTACTAAACACAGATACTTATGTCCTTGGCCTCTCAATTCAGATTCTCTGAATGTATACAGACAATGGGACACTGGAAGAGTTAAGAGTAAGAACTGGAAATCACTAAATCAAACAAAGCAGTGTTGATCACAGAATAAAGTGCTTTAAAGTGGAAAGACTTTGCTTAAACTACTGCATATATGACTGTATACTTTGGAACTAAACTCGAATTACTCGTACCAAATTTTTCTTAGGATTATCCAATTGTACCTTATCCTCACAGATATAGGTGAATGAGATTATGGTTACAGATTATTAAAAACAAACTGAAAAAACGATATCTGACATGCATGGCTTTATATAATGACACAAAATAAGGTTTCAATGCTTTCCATTTTTAATAAATGCAATTTTACTTAATGTTAGAAGTTATTTTCAGTGGCCTCATTTTTAAGTTTGATGTATGAGAGTTGGACTGTTTTTTATTTTTTTCAAGTGTCCATTTCTGATTAGAATATAGTGTAGATATTTTCCATATAATAATTTAGGTGCACACATATTCTGCTTTGCAACTTAAATTGTTGTTCAGCTTGCACTAGTGTGCAAAAGTGATAGAAAGTAATTTTTTTTGATATACCAAAGTGGTATAGTCAATTTCTGTATTTTCTGACAGTAAAACTTAATCAGTTTTTTAATGGGCACAAGGTTTTAAGGAATAAAACATATAGAATATATCTTAATCTTTTATACAAGTAGCCAACATGTAGCTTCCATTTTAAGGTATATATAAGTGCCCAAATCTTTGAAACATCCAACTTGTTTTATATATTCACATGTACAGAAATTATTTTGTTTTTCTCAATTAATATGAAATGTAAATAGGTAATCTCTTACTATGTTTAAACAAAAACAAACAAATTTATTTTTTTCAATGCTTATTTCTGGATTAGTACTTAAAAAACATTATTCCAGTTACTGTACTTCATGAAAAAAGATTTGGTCATTTTCTGTAGAATATGTTATTGTAGTATCCTCAGCATATCTTTCTATGTAGTCTTAAATTGCAAAAATGTTAATGCTATCGAAAACTATATTGTTAATAATTTTTGTAGGCAATAATGTATAAATTGGTTATGATGAATGAAACTTGCCCTCACTAAAAGTCCATGCTGATAAGTTTTGTTAACTGAACCATTACTTTGCTCTAAGGAATGTAAATGAATGATGCATATAAAGCCTAAAAATTTTTTCAAATTAAATTAAAATAATCAGTACAGGTGATTCTAAAACTAGTTTGAAGTAGTAATAGTATCATAAATGGCTTCTGCTGATGACTTTAAAGCAGTTTGATGTTGATGAGATTAATTATCAAGAGAAAGATTTTGTATTTAAATGATCTACAGATTTGAAAATGTGTAATTTAGATTATGCTGATAACTTGGCCCTTTTGGTGAAAAGGCCATTTGCGAAAGTTCTTAACTACAAACATCTCAGGCTACTCTGAAGATCTATAAATTATCTATTTTAAGTTGGACATGGTGTAGTAATTCTTTTGTCAATTTGCACTCATTGTACAGTTTGTAAGTTTCCAAAGCTGGCACTTCCCTGAGTTGAGTACTTTTAAGTATTGAAGAAATAATGTTGAGAATCTTAACTTGGGTATTTGATATACCTTTTTTTGTAGGCAATATGTATAAATTGGTTATGATGAATGAAACTTGCCCTCACTGAAAGTCCATGCTGATAAGTTTTGTTAACTGAACCATTACTTTGCTCTAAGGAATATAAATGAATGATGCATGTAAAGCCAAAAAAATTTTTCAAATTATATTAAAATAATCAGTACAGGTGCTTCTAAAACTAGTTTGAAGTAGTAGTAGTAGTATCATAATGACTTCTACTGATGACTTTAAAGCAGTTTGATGTTGGTGCGATTAATTCTCAAGGGAAAGATTTTGTATTTAAATGGTCTACAGATTTGAAAATGTCTGATTTAGATTATGCTGATGATTTGGCCCTTTTGGTGAATAGATCAAGCCATTTGTGAAAGTTCTTAACTATAATTATTTCATGCCTGCTTGATAAGATCTATAATTTGCCCATTTTAAGTCACAGATTGTGTGGTAATTCATTCTATTGTCAATTTGCACTCATTGTACAGTTTGTAAGTTTCCAAATGCTGGCACTTCCCTGAGTTGAGTACTTTTAAGTACTGAAGAAATAATGTTGGGAATCTTAATTTGGGTATTTGATATACTTTTTTTTAGGCAAAAATGTATAAATTGGTTATGATGAATGAAACTTGCCCTCACTGAAAGTCCATGCTGATAAGTTTTGTTAACTGAACCATTACTTTGCTCTAAGGAATGTAAATGAATGATGCATATAAAGCCTAAAAAATTTTTCAAATTAAATTAAAATAATCAGTACAGGATGTTCTAAAACTAGTTTGAAGTAGTAGTATCATAAATGGTTTCTGCAGATGACTTTAAAGCAGTTTGATGTTGATGAGATTAATTATCAAGGGAAAGATTTTGTATTTTAAATGATCTACAGATTTGAAAATGTGTAATTTAGATTATGCTGATAACTTGGCCCTTTTGGTGAAAAGGCCATTTGTGAAAGTTCTTAACTACAAACATCTCAGGCTACTCTGAAGATCTATAAATTATCTATTTTAAGTTGGACATGGTGCAGTAATTCTTTTGTCAATTTGCACTCATTATACAGTTTGTAAGTTTCCAAAGCTGGCACTTCCCTGAGTTGAGTACTTTTAAGTATTGAAGAAATAATGTTGAGAATCTTAACTTGGGTATTTGATATACTTTTTTTTGTAGGCAATATGTATAAATTGGTTATGATGAATGAAACTTGCCCTCACTGAAAGTCCATGTTGATAAGTTTTGTTAACTGAACCATTACTTTGCTCTAAGGAATATAAATGAATGATGCATGTAAAGCCAAAAAAATTTTTCAAATTATATTAAAATAATCAGTACAGGTGCTTCTAAAACTAGTTTGAAGTAGTAGTAGTAGTATCATTATGACTTCTACTGATGACTTTAAAGCAGTTTGATGTTGGTGCGATTAATTCTCAAGGGAAAGATTTTGTATTTAAATGGTCTACAGATTTGAAAATGTCTGATTTAGATTATGCTGATGATTTGGCCCTTTTGGTGAATAGATCAAGCCATTTGTGAAAGTTCTTAACTATAACTATTTCATGCCTGCTTGATAAGATCTATAATTTGCCCATTTTAAGTCACAGATTGTGTGGTAATTCATTCTATTGTCAATTTGCACTCATTGTACAGTTTGTAAGTTTCCAAATGCTGGCACTTCCCTGAGTTGAGTACTTTTAAGTACTGAAGAAATAATTTTGGGAATCTTAATTTGGGTATTTGATATACTTTTTTTTTAGGCAATAATGTTTAAATTGGTTATGATGAATGAAACTTGCCCTCACTGAAAGTCCATGCTGATAAGTTTTGTTAACTGAACCATTACTTTGCTCAAAGGAATTTAAATGAATGATGCATATAAAGCCTAAAAATTTCTGAAATTAATCAGTAGAGGTGCTTCTAAAACTAATTGAAGTAGTAGTATCATAATGACTTCTGCTGATGTTGATGAGATTAATTCTCAAGGGAAAGATTTTGTATTTAAATGGTCTACAGATTTGAAAATGTCTGATTTAGATTATGCTAATGATTTGGCCCTTTTGGTGAATAGATCAAGCCATTTGTGAAAGTTCTTAACTATAACTATTTCATGCCTGCTTGATAAGTTCTATAATTTACCCATTTTAGTCAAAGATTGTGTACTAATCATTTACTTAATCCTATTGTCAATTTGCACTCATTATGCATGTCTATATATATGTGGTTAATTTGTGCAATGAGTGTAGATGTGTCTTGAAACCACATATGACAAAGTTAAAAACCAATGGGAAAAGTGTAATTCATCCATGACGTTTTGGAACATTCATCAGAAGACTTAATTTTAACTTTTAAAATACATTTTAACTATGTACATAGATAGAAATATAAAGAATAATGAAAAGTAGGCTGGAAAACATTTGTTAGAGAAATGAGCCACAAAAGAAGTGAAAAGTAGATATGCTACTTTCTAGAAAAATATTTGTCAACAGATATAGGCTTTTTCCCTTCATACAATTTACAATAGCAGCTAATTCCATTTTTTTAGGGCTTTGCTTTGATCATTATCAAACCATTTTATAATGTCAAGTTTCGTATCCAAAGTGGTAACTTTACATTTCTTATTGAATTTCACTGACATATCACTTTTCGTTTTATCATTATTTATTATAATCAGCTGCACTATTTGAAATTTTAAGAGTCACATATAGAGGAATGGTAAAAATGTTTGTGACCATATTAATCAAAATTCACATTGATCGAAAGTGCATATATGTCGAGATTTACCTGTACTTAATTTTCTAGGCAATTTGGGTAAATTGGTTATGATGAATGAAACTTGCCCTCACTGAAAGTCCATGCTGATAAGTTTCATTAACTGAACCATTACTTTACTCTAAGGAATTTAAATAAATAATGCATATCATCATCATCCTCAAGCAGCCATGGACTACGGAGGTCCAACCAGACCATGCAATTTAGTTCTCCAAGCATATCTGTCCTGAGCTACATCTGCTGCATCTGGCCACTGCACATCATTTCTAACAAGGTCCTGTTTGACATTGTCTGTCCACTGCATCCTAGGTCTCCCCCTTTTTCTGAGGGCTTTAGGCACACTGTTTATAATCCTATTCATCAATCTATAATTATCTATAATGGGCAACATGGCCAAATCAACAGAGTCTCTCTGCATAATATGCTGCTTAAAGGAGGTTGCCGACTCCTTTGCCTAACCTCATCATTATTTAAAAAGTTGAACCACCTAATGCCCAAGATACTGCGTAAGCATCTAGTTTCCTGTTATCTTGTTTACACAGCGTCCAAGTCTCACTATCATAACTAACCCTAGAAAGAACCAAACAATTATAAAGTCTAATTTTAGTCTTTAATTGTATATGGCTATTTCTCCTTACTCTCCATAGATTCTTAAATGTCCCGGCAGCAATCCCTATTCGTCTGTTAATCTCATGCTGCACATCACCAGCATCTGTTACATAGCTTCCAAGGTAATTAAACTGTGACACCTGCTCAAGATTGCAACCATTCAGATTAACTGAATCACAGCCTGCCTGACTAATTTTCATCACTTAGTTTTCTCTCTGTTTATAACCAAATCTACTTTATTACCAGTCTCATCAACAGCTTGAATGAAAGATTTCATCTCATCAACATCATTTGCCAAATGGGCTAAATCATGAGCATAATCTGAATCAGAAATTTTCATATGTCCTGACCATTTAAGGCCAAAATTTTTCCCTTGCAGTGAATTTCACATAACTTAATCAATAACCTAAGAGAAAAGGAGACAAAATGCACCCTTGTCGAACACCAGAAGTAATGTTAAACCAGTTGCTAAAGCCTTACCAACTCCCACACACGACTCAGTGTTATTATAGAGGGCTTCCATTATGTTAACTAACTTGTCTGGTATACCATATGATTTCACAATCAACCACAAATTTTGATGATCAACAGAGTCGAAAGCCTTTTTGAAATCAATAAAGTTAGCAACCAAAGGTTTCTGAAACTTCAAACATTTCCCAAGAATCTGCCTAAGTGAAAATATTTGATCCACACATCCCCTTGTTCATCACACAATTGCCCATCAACCAGATTCTTAATTCTATTAAGCACAATCATGCAAAGAACTTTCCCTGGAACAGAGAGTAGGCTGATACCCCTATAGTTATCACAAGAACTGCAATCGCCTTTTTTGAAAATAGGGATAATAATAGCTCTGGTAAAATCCTTAGGAATCATGCCTTTATCATAAAAGATATTTAAAAATTAGGTCATCCATGTGGTAACCAAATCATTCCTAGCTCTAAGCATTTCCATAGTAATTTCATCTATCCCTGGGGTTTTATGTAGTTCAAGTTTAGAAACATCTAAAATGACCTCAGACTCTGTTATAGGGCCAAAATTAAAGCCAGTAATGCATCTATCATCATTGCAAACAATGGGAGTAGAACTAAAAACATTGTTTAGAACATCACTGAAATGCTCAGCTAACCTAGCCAAGACAGAATCCTCACCTTCTATAACCTTACCTTGTTTATCCTTCAATCCCTGTGTGCCTGTCTGTTTTCTACCACATAAACAATACCTATCTGGTACAGCTCTCTGCTGTTGTGCTGTCTAACTGCTTCCTCTGCTTTGTCAGCCAAGCCATCAAGTCAAAGTTTCTTAGCAGCAACTAACTGATCCTTTACACGTTTATTAAGCTCTCTGTAATGCTTTCTATTAAGACTACTAGGGTATTGATTAAGGACATTCCTGCAGTTCTTTCTTTCTGAAATAAGCTCAAGTTCCTTATCACTCAAATAATTCTGCCTCCTCTTCTCCTTTCTCCCTAAAAGAGTATTGTTAGTATCCAAAAAAAGCCTGTTTAAAATGGTCCCATTCTTCCTCAACTTCAGTAATAAGCAAACCATGACTGTCATAATGACTGAGTAACCTATCATGGTAAGCTTTGGCTATAACTGGGTCTTTCAGAGCTTCAGTATTAAAAGTAAATTTTTTAACCCTAGCACAACAGTTTTTAAGTTGCAAGACACTTTTAACAAGGTAATGGTCAGATCCAATTTCAGCTCCCCTATATGACCTGGTATTCCTAACAGAACTAGCCCATTTGCTGTTAATTAATATGTAATCAATTATATTCTTATTGAGCCCATCGGGTGAAACCCATGTGTACTTATGTATGTCGCGGTGTTTGTAATAAATGTTAGTTATTCTGAATCCATTGAGTTTAATTACCTGTAGGAGACGTTGCTCATTGCCATTGCAGCTACCAGTACCAAAAGGGCCTATTACCCCTCCCCAAAGGTCAGAGTAAGTACCAACTTTCGCAATGAAGTCACTTAGAACAAGGGTAATATCTCCGTTCTTGACAGAATTCAAAGTATCCTGAAGTTGTCCGTAAAACCTATCCTTCTCATCCTCAGTGGGGGCATATCGGCAGATAACATTCAAGTCTCTAATGCTTGTCTGAAATTTTGCTGTAAGAAACCTTTCATTAATGCACTGATATCCTAGAAGAGCATCACTAGCGTGTCTGCTGAGAAGCAGACCCACGCCTTGGTGATGCTTCTCTCTTTCCCTCCCTGAAAAGAGAAAATTTAAGATTATTTTTAAGAATCTGACCTTTATCAGTCCATCTGGTCTCTTGCAAACCAAGAATATCTAAATTATAATGGTGGAATTCTTGTGAGGACATCAAGAGAAAAAGCTCTGTGCAGAGTCCTCACATTCCAACTACCTATGGAGAGAAAATGGTTAGTGTGATGTTTAAAGAAACTGTGTTTATTAATAGAGGGAATGCCGACAATGTCAAACAGCCCCCAAATCTCAGACATGGGGCAAAGACCTGTTTCCTCACCACTAAATGCTGTAGCCATCTACACTGGGAGACTTCCTCCAATGTATAATTTGACGATGCCAGTAGAAGCAAATAGTTCAGGTGCCTGCGATGACCTCTGCTCAGGATTATCCACCAGCTGATAAGCATATTCTGTGAATCTTCACTTGGGGCTGTCAACCCACAAACAGAAAATGCAATGGAAGATTCTCTCTCCACAGAAGCCCACCAATGCAGCAAATTCAGGATACATAATCAAGCTCAGAGCCTTATTTCAGTTTAATCCAGTAGGTTTATATGGTCAGCACCAGGACCCTGTGTGGTTGACCACTCCTTAGGGTAGAAAAAAAAAGTAGCCATATTTGTCCAGATCAGTAGGCCACAGTAATCTGGCAGCTCTTCCCTTCTGTTCACTTCTACAAGAGAATATCTCTTTTGAAAGGTACTAACAGCCTGCACCATGAGAAGGTGGGGTTGGACATTAAGGTGCTAGGTCTGGCCAGTTCTATGAATCATCACAGGGGATTGGTGAATAGCTCTCCTTCCAGTGACTACCTATCTATTTACAGACCATGATGCATATAAAGCCTAAAAAATTTCTCAAATTAAATTAAAATAATCAGTACAGGCACTTCTAACACTAGTTTGAAGTAGTAATATCATGACTTCTGCTGACTTTAAAGCAGTTTGTTGTTGATGAGATTAATTATTTCATTAGAGATGTTGGTGAGACTAGTAATAAAAGTAGGTTTGGTAATAGAGAGAAAATTTAAAAGGATGGAAATTGGTCAGTCAGCAACTATAGTCCTCCAAACATGTCTGTTCTGAAATAAAGTACACAGTTTGGTTGAACTTCCATAGCCCATGCTTGCTTGAGGATTATATATTTATTACTTTAATTGCTTGTTTTTAAATTTTACTTTATTGAATTTGAAGTCAGTAGCATGAATTATAGAAGTATGGTAGAAATGCCCTTGCATTAGGTACACAACTTCTGTTAGAGCACAAATTGTGTGGGCTTGATAAAACTAATAACATCCAAGAAGATTAGTAAAAATAAATATGGATAATTGTTTTTGAAATATGATAAAAAACCAATTGTGATTTATTGGTGTGACAAGGTTTGCACTATGCTGTATCTTGTATGAGCTGCTATTGTCATACTTTACATTGTATAGTAGCATTTGATGTATTTATAATTTTGTAATTAACCTGTTATTGCTTAAAGGTTTTTTATTTTTAACTCTTAGAATAATGATGAAGGAACATCCGATAAACCATATGGTCATGCATTAGTGGCTGGTATTGACCGTTATCCACGGAAAGTTACAAGGAGAATGGGAAAGAAAAAAATAGCTAAACGTAACAAGATCAAGCCATTTGTGAAAGTTCTTAACTACAACCATCTCATGCCTACTCGGTAAGGTCTATAATTTACCTACTTAATTCACACATTGTGCAGTAATTCTTTCTATTGGCAATTTGTATTCATTGTGCAGTTTATTGTTTCCAAAGATGGCACTTCCCTGAGTTGAATACTTTTAAGTACTGAATAAATAATGTTGGGAATCTTTGGTATTTGATATACTTTTTTTGCAAGGCAATTTGGGTAAATTGGTTATGATGAATGAAACTTGCCCTCACTGAAAATCCATGCTGATAAGTTTCATTAACTGAACCATTATTTTGCTCTAAGGAATTTATCCATCTGGGTGCCTTTGTCCATCTGGACTGTTCAATGTTAGGTGATGATTTGTCAAAGGATATTGAAAACGAGTGCAAAATGACTTGATATTCAGTGTTATTAGTATTTCTCTTGATGGAAGTACTTACAAATAAAATCACTTGAAATAGTTTCTCATTATGGTCAAATAAATTTTCAACTTCAAGAGGAGTTGTGTATATTAACATCAATGCTAGATGCTATCAGAGGATCTGACATTTTAAACAAATTAATGGAATTTGTTGATTTTGGTGATGGAAGAAAGATGGATTTAAAAGAATGTTTTCCTGTAATAATGTACTGTACTTCAGCCATGCTAGGAAAAAGTATTGGTTTATAAGGTTACTAATAAATAAGACTGGTTTCCCTATTTTATCATTTCATTGTATATAAATTCATGAAGAGAGTTTGTGCTAAAGTATCTTTTGAATAATGAAATGAAGTTTGAGTTTTGTTGTGAAGATCATAAATAGCATGGTTAGCTTTAACAAAAAGTGGTTTAAAACTTTATAAGAAGAAATTCAATCCGAATATGGTTACTTATTGCTTCATTTTGAAGTTTGTTAGCTGAGTAGGGGTAAAATTTTAAATAGATTTATCACTTATATCCAAGTCCAAAAAAAGGTGAAAAGGGGTGGGGGAAACTGGATTTCTATTGCAGTATAACATTTTCTCCTCCTTTTTTTTTATGGGCCTTTAAAAATTTGATGAAAAAGTGTTTGAAATATGCACAAATTTAATAATTTCCCCCTTTCCAGTTCCTTTATTAGTATTCCCTCCTCTAGATCCAGCACTGCTTGTGGCAAAGGAATTCAAATATTTTAAACTAAAGTTTGAGAAAATATTCAGTACTCATAAAACCTGGCTGATAAAGCTTGAGTTGTTGACTGATATTGCAAATTATTTTGATGGTTTCAATTGTGCCTTCAGGTAAATGAAACTCGTTATTTTAAAAATGTATGAAGAATGAAAATTTTTTGTAGCAGACCTATTTTGTTCAAAAATGATGCTGAAACTTTGAAATTTGAGTACTTCTGAACATTGAGAACAGATGCATATTATGGAGAGTAACTAAGTGGAGATTTGGACTTTTTTTTATCATTTATGTTATTAATGTAAACCAAACTACTATACAGCCTAATTTTAGTCTTCAGGTGTGTATGCCCATTTTTTGCTCCCCATAGATTCTTAAAAGTCCCAGCAGCTTAAAAATCGCCTATTCTGTTTATCTTATGCTGCACATCACCAGCATTTATTGTGTTAAAATTAACAAATATATTAATGTATTATTAACATACATAATATATACAAATATTAATACATTTATTAAAATGTATTAATAATATAATTTAAAAATAAAGGATTCATAAATGACTTTTTTTATTGTCTTTAATTATTTTCAGTAGCCAGCAGCAATGACCATAAAAAATACAAAGATGAGGATTTGACCCACTGGAAAAAAAAGGTTGCCAAACACTGGTACATATTATAGGGAAGAGGGGGGATAGACAAAAAGTTCAGTTCTTTATGTGCATTTAAAAAGAATTAGATACTGATTTTAAAAGGAACCAGGAACTTCAATGATAAGAAAGGATTATGTTAAATTTTGAATATGATGTGATAATACTTCACTTCTTTCTTAAACAAGCAACTTTCTTAAACTTTATGCTGCCAAAGTTGCTGAGATGTAGTTCACTAGGCCTGCATATTTGGCTGAAAATGCTTAACTGGGCAGTGGTTTTGTATGACAAAAAAGTAAATATTTGAAAATATAGAAAAACAGGTGTTTCAGAGATCATAAATAATGCTTACCTTTTAAATTTATTCCATGAAGTACACTGGTGGACAAAAGCTAAGTTACAAACATAAAAGTTGATATATGTGTAAAAAAAAACTAGCTAGAATTTAATGAAATTTGGTAGAGAAGTACATCAGATCATGACAAAAAAAAAACAGTCAAAAAGGAATACTCTGTGAACAGTGCCTGTGCAGGCACATGCAAAATGCCATGCACCATAAGGATTCCTTGCCATGCACATTTCAAAGCCTGTCAGCTTGCAAGAGGTGTTGGCGAGCATGCAACACCCTACCCTTTCTGTCTATAAATTGGTAGTAATAAATCAAATTTATATTTCTGTATAATTTTCATTCTGTATTGTAGTAAATGTGTTTTTCTTTGTATTTGAATAAAAATGTATTTTTATTTGCAAAAAATGCAAGAATTTTTTATTTTGTTTTTAATTGTAATTAATGTATGAGAAATAAGTTCAACTTTAATTTTGATTATTTCATGTAATATTAACTATAACAACATAGGTTGGGTTGTTTTACCTCTGGCACTTTTTTGCACACCATGGGCTAAATGGCCAGGTCACATGGACCCCAAAGGCTCAGAGAAGGTTGGGGGAGGGGACCCACTGGAACAGCTGTTGGGAGACAGATGGTAGCCTACCGTCAAGGCCATCCAGTGTGTTCTTTAATGTGCACAGGGTATGGCTCTCCTGCACACGGGCCACGGTTAATGTCCCATCCGACGGGCAGTGGCCTTTCCAAGCTCATCGTTGTCCCCCTACTGACTGTGGGCAGGGTGAGGAATTTTATGGAGATAAATTTCAACGCTGACCCAGCTGGGACTCGAACCTGAGAACTGCAGATTACGAGCCTGGTGCTCTACTGACTGAGCCACCCCTGCCCCTAACAACATAGATTAAGTGCTAAAACTATATTGTGCTAAGTATAATCTATCTAATGTGTTGAAAATAAAGAATTTTGAAAAAATAAAGAATAAAATTTTTTCTTTAATAAAATTTATATAATGGGTCATTTTTATGATTATTCTAGGTATATGGTAGATATTCAGTTTGACAAGAGTATTGTGAATAAAGAAGTCTTGAAAGACCCATCAAAGAGAAGGAAAGCTAGACGAGATGTGAAAGCAAAATTTGAAGAAAGGTAACTATTAAGATATAAATTTGTGTAAAAAAATAAGTTTCACCAATGAGGGGGAATTCATTTTTTTCATAAAATTATTTTTTGAATGAAATTGAAAATATTAAAATCTTGAAAATAATTATATTTTATGTCAACAGGTAATCTGTGTATTTATTATTGATTAATAACTATTGTCTTAATATTTGTTGAAAAATATGCTGCGGATTCTCTAACACTAGTTAATGTATTTCGTGTATTTTAGCAATTTGTGTATATGTCTTGTTTTAATTTATTTGTATTTAATCATTAAGTTTTCTAGAATATACATAGTATTGCTTTGCCAAACGTCGATGCCATTGATTTGTGGGGCATGTAAATGCAAATAATGGAAAAATGTGATTTTTCCAATCCATAGATCAAACTTTTAACTAATCTGTAAATACTATGTAGTAATCCAGCAACATAAAGGCAAAATAGAGCAAATTGAAGAGGTTGTTTTAATCAATGTTTAGCTTTGATGCTCCTTTTCGTGAACAGATAGCCTCCATTTCCTTTTCTTTTAATTCAGTCTTCAAACTTAAGGAAAATTAAGGGAATAGCTTTTTTCTGTCATGGATTACTTTGCATGTTTTTGTAGCATAATAATTGAAAGAGTATATCTTAAAAGTATTAAAGTTATTAAGTTTAAAGTATTTAAGAGTATATCTTAAAGAGTATAAATTAAGAAAAGTATATCTTTCACTGTATTTTTAACATTTTTGTCACTTTTCACAAGTTTTAACTTCAGAAAAGTGAAACTTCAAAAAGCAAAATTATTTACAATAATGGATACTGTGATGAAGACACAAAACTGTGAAGTCAAAATATTTAGTCAAACATGAAGTTCTGAAATAATCTAATTGAGCAAGTATGGAAAACCACAACTACTAGAGCAGTGTTTCCCAAATGGTGTTCCTTGGAACCTTGGAGTTCTGAGAGGTTGAAATAAGGGTTTAGCATTTTTATATCCTGGTTTAGCATTTATTTATTATTATTATGCATTTGTGTCCTAATTTTGGTAGTTTTAGAGCAGTGGTCCTTAACCTTTGTGTCATGTTCAAGTTCCATTTGCATCACAATAATTTAAGAAAAGGAAATATTACATAACAATTTATACGTTATTATTTTTTTCCTATTTACAATTTTTTTTATTTTTTTTTGTCAGATGTAGAGTTTGCATTTTTCTTTAAATAGATTAAATTTTAAGTTAGAATTTATTTAAAAAAATTTATATGTTATAATATAAAAAAAAACCTGACATTTTTACCATAGGTGTGTTGTATGTGATAAATGTACTATTTCTGAACTGTGTAACCAAGGAAAAAAGTTGAGAAACACTGTTCTAGAGCAACTGACGTATAACCAGGAGATCCAGCATTCAAATCTGGGAGGCATATTGTTTTTTGTTTTTTTTCACAATTGCCTAATTATTGAAACTAAATATCTTAAGATTCATAGATCTGAGTTACATTGTTTCATATTTAAAATAGTCTGTTTTAACAACTGTCTTGAGTATTATTATTATTAGTGTTGCAGTTTATATGTGGATGATTAATATATCAAAGGTACACACCAACATATATTGGGACACTTTCATATTAGGTGAATGGAAAGCCACACACAAAAGCTCCTCAGCTTTGAAAATAAGTTTTTTACAGAAAAATATTGCTGGAGATAATTGAAGATCTTATTCAAATCTCTTTTATTTTTCAAGAATATTCATATAATAAGATTATCAAAACCAAAATATTGAACAGCTTATGCTTTTCCTAAATACTTCATCAAAATTTACAAAAACCAAAGTAACAGTTATATAAACTTTTAAAGTTATATTTTAGTGATATGTTTTAACTGTTATTTTTGTGTTTCAATTAACTTTCGGTGCAAACTCCTAGAACTTGTAATCATAACTCTTTAAATATTAAATGGGCACATTTAAGATTGAGATTTTCATTTATTTCCAGTAACATTTCTATTAACAATTTATTTTCAAATTTAGGGAATATTGAATGTGGCTTTCCATACACATGAGTGTAATGCATGTTTGAAGGATTGTGATGTATGCAACATATATGACATTGCAAATATAACTGAAATTTTTGAAATGACCTATCTAAATTAAAACCACAAATTAGATAAGTTTTGCAAACATATGTCAGAACAGGAATTTTATTTACCTATGATACATATTTTTGAAAAGTACAAATAAGTTATTTAATGTGCAGTATTGGCCAACTCTTAACAATGGGCAAAATCAAATGTAACGTTGTTTAATAATTAGGTGCACACATTTATTTATGGAATAAACCTGTGTAAAATAGGTTTCTGACCGAAATTTTGTGCATTCATTCCAGTTTAAACCTGTAACTGCTGTAGTTAATGACTTATTTTTTAATGCTTAATAGAGGTTTTTTTTGTAGCTCCCCAAATCAGTTTGTTTAGGGCACTTCAAAATATCTGACTAGACTTGGGTAAATTTTTATTTTAAATGAAGTTTCACTAGTTTAAATGAAGGTTCCAAGTTTCACTACCATAACTAACCCTAGAAAGAACCAAACTATTATACAGTCTAATTTTAGTCACCTCCACTATAATGTGCCAATTTAGTAGCTCTTAATATTTGCATTTACCAGCTGTCTTGAGTAACATTAACAGAGCTTAGTATCAGGTGTTATACCGTTTCCTGAGTTTTACATACACCGTCGTTTACCTGCAGTTCCTTCGATTTGCATAAAGACTTGCTGGTCATAATGTTTTTTGGCTCTTCGGTGTATTTTAGAATTATAGTACATTTATAAGAAGTATATATATATGATGTAAAATTAGTACCTTTACTGATATTCTTTACAAATGCAAATATTTTATATAAGATGTATTTATTTACAGGTACAAGACAGGAAAAAGTCGTTGGTTTTTCCAGAAATTGAGATTCTAGAGACATTTGTACAGAGGTGAAAAATTTAGAAGTGGAACGAAAACCATAAATAAATGAATATCTCAAAATGGAACTTGTTAAATTTTCTAACAGTAATGAATAAGGCATTTTTTAGATAATTTTTGGCTCCAGAAGTGTAGTTTTTTCTTTGAAGATGAGCTGTATTGCACACACAATAAAAATGGGAAAAAGTAATATTTAGGGACACCTCAGCTTGAGCCACTAATTACCAGTTCATAAAAAACGTTTTTTCAGGATTTTGTATCACACTGTACAGGACAGTGGCTGACTTAGTTGGTTGCTCTAGGTTCATAATCTGATGTTACAGAATTTATGTTCTAACTGTGCTAGCGTTCAGCATTCTCTCTGTCTCCTTACCCTGGCCTTTGTGAGAAAAGGGATACAGTTGGTTTTGAAAAGCCCACAGTTTTTCCATTCCGATGGGACATTAAGCTATTGCCTTTGCATGTGCTTTGAGACAGAGCTACGATTCCTGGCGTATAGCCCATTGTGCATAAAAATGCCTCAGATAAAAACATCTAATCGAAAGGCTGTTTCCTACTGGGGCTAGCAGAGATAAATTGCTATAGTATTCAAACTTGGGAAGTGCAGATTATGAGCCTCCTGGCACACTCGTGACTGCCACCCACTCTCCCATTCGTCAAGAGAATTTGAGCATTACATTTTTTTGGCAAAATTGCTACTAGCATGTAAATGTAATTGATGGCTCTCACTGACCTGTTAGAAACAGCATGACCAGCACCGTCTTTTTTTCAAATCGAAGCAACTGCACGTAAACGACTGTACTTGTAAAGGTCACGAAATTATAACCACCTGATACTGAGCTCTGTTAGTGTTATTGTTCTTGAGATAGGAGGGGCGGGGGTGGCTCAGTCGGTAGCGCGCCAGGCTCGTAATCTGTAGTTCCCAGGTTCGAGTCCCAGCTGGGTCAACGTTGAGATTTATTACCGATGGTCTTGGAAAGGTCGCCGTCCGTCGGATGGGACGTTAAGCCGTGGCCCCGTGCGGGAGAGCCATACCATGTGCACGTTAAAGAACACCTTGGATGGCCTTGACGGGAGGCTCTGTCTCCCAACAGCTGTTCCAGTGGGTCCCCTCCCCCAACCTTCTCTGAGCCTTTGGGGTCCATGTGACCTGGCCATTTAGCCCATGGTGTGCAAAAAAAGTGCCGCTCAGAGGTAAAACAACTCTTGAGATAGGAAGGTTAGCGGACTTGAGTTTGACAAATCATCATCCTCAAGCAGCCATGGGCTACGGAGGTCCAACCAGACCGCGCAGTTTAATTCTCCAAGCATATCTGTCCTGAGCTACATCTGCTGCATCCGGCCACTGCACACCAATTCTAACAAGGTCCTGTTTGACATTGTCTGCCCACCGCATCCTAGGTCTCCCCCTCCTTCTGAGGCCTCTAGGCACACTGTTCATAAACCTATTCGACAATCTATAATTATCCATACGGGCAACATGGCCAAACCAGCGGAGTCTCTCTGCACAATATGCTGCTTAAAGGAGGTTGCAGACTCCTTTTCCTAACCTCATCATTAGTTACAAAGTTAAACCACCTAATACCCAAGTTACTGCGTAAGCATCTAGTTTCCTGTTGTTTACACAGCGTCCAAGTTTCACTACCATAACTAACCCTAGAAAGAACCAAACTATTATACAGTCATAATTTTAGTCTTTAGGTGTATACGCCTATTTCTCCACAATCTCCATAGATTCTTAAAAGTCCCGGCAGCAATACTCTATTCGTCTGTTAATGCCGCACATCACCAGTATCGGTTACATAGCTCCCAAGATAATTAAACTGTGACACCTGCTCAAGACTGCAACCATTCATATTAACTCAATCACAACCTGCCTGACCAATTTTCATCACTTTAGTTTTCTCTGTTTATAACCAAACCTACTCTACTACCAGTCTCATCAACAGCTCGAATAAAAGAGTTCATCTCATCAACATCATTTGCCGAAAGGGCTAAATCATCAGCATAATCTAAATCAGAAATTTTCGTATCTCCAGCCCATTTAAGGCCAAAATCTTTCCCTTGAAGTGAATTTCGCATAACATAAGAAAGAGAAAAGGAGACAAAATGCACCCTTGTCGAACACCAGACGTAATGCTAAACCAATTGCTACAAGACTTACCAACTCTTACACATGACTCAGTGTTATTATAGAGAGCTTTCATTATGTTAACTAACTTGTCCGGTATACCATATGATCTCACAATCAACCACAAATTATGACGATCAACAGAGTTGAAAGCCTCATTTCTCAAGAATCTGCCTAAGTGAAAATATCTGATCTACACATCCCGTACCACTTCTGAATCCACATTGCTCATCACGCAATTGCCTGTCAACCAGATTCTTAATTCTATTAAGCACAATCGTGGAAAGAACTTTACCTGGAACAGAGAGTAGGCTGATACCCCTATAGTTATCACAAGAACTGCGATCACCTTTTTTGAAAATAGGGATAATAGCTCTGGTAAAATCTTTAGGAACCATGCCTTTATCATAAAAGTTATTCAAAATTTCAGTCATCCAAGTGGTAACCGAAACATTCCCAGCTCAGCATTTCTGTAGTAGTTTCATCTACCCCTGGGGATTTATGTAGTTTCAGTTTAGAAATAGCCAAAATAACTTCAGATTGTGTTATAGGGCCAACATTAAAGCCACCAATGCATCTATCATTACAAACAATGGGAGTAGAACTAACCACATTGTTTAGAACATCACTGAAATGCTCAGCCCACCTAGCCATGACAGAATCCTCACCTTCTATAACTTTACCATGTTTATCCTTCAATCCTTGTATACCTGTCCGTTTTCTACCACATAAAACATCAACTCTCTCGTACAGCTCTCTGCTGTTGTGCTGCCTAACTGCTTCCTCAGCTTTGTCAGCCAAACCATCAAGCCAAGGATCCTTATCAGTAGCTAACTGATCCTTTACACGTTTATTAAGCTCTCTATAATCCTTTCTATTAGGACTAGTAGTGTACTGATTAAGGACATTCATGCAGTTCCTTTCTGAAATAAGCTCAAGTGCCTTATCACTTAAATAATCAAAATTCCCCGCCCTGCCCACGGTCAGTAGGGGACACCGGACACCGATGGGCTTGGAAAGGCTGCCGTCCGTCGGATGGGACGTTAAGCTGTTGTCCCGTGTGCGGGAGAGCCATACCCTGTGCACATTAAAGAACACGCTGGATGGCCTTGACGGGAGGCTACCATCTGTCTCCCAACAGCTGTTCCAGTGGGTCTCCTCCCCCAATCTTCTCTGAGCCTTTGGGGTCCATGTGACCTGGCCATTTAGCCCATGGTGTGCAAAAAAGTGCCGCTGAGAGGTAAAACAACCCAACCCACTTAAATAATTCTGTCTCCTCTGCTCCTTTTTTCCTAAAAGTACTGTTAGTTTCCAAAAAAAGCCTGTTTAAAATGGCCCCATTCTTCCTCAACTTCAGTATTAAGCAAACCATGACTGTCATAATGACTAAGTAACCTATTATGGTAAGCTTTAGCTATAACTGGGTCTTTCAGAGCTTCAGTACTAAAGGTAAATTTTTTAACCCTTGCACAACACTTTAAGTTGCAAGACACTTTTAACAAGGTAATGGTCAGATTCAATTTCAGCTTCCCTATATGCCCTGGTATTTCTAACAGAACTAGCCCATTTGCTGTTAATATATAATCAATCATATTCCTATGCAGCCCATCAGGTGAAACCCATGTGTATTTATGTATGTCACGGTGTTTGTAAGGCCAACTTATAATGGTCAGACGACTGGGTCAGAGCTTTTTAAGGCTTGTGGACTGTAAAGCTCACTGTCAAGTCTGAGGAGGGAAAAACCATGAACTACCGGCAAGGTGTGGGATGACCACGGCTCATCGATGTCAGAGGCGAGCGAAGGCTACTCAGTATGGTATGAGGCAATAGAAGGGATACTATGGCGGAACTCGCCCATAATTTGAATGCTGGTTACGGGAATAATGTGTCGCAACACGCGGTACATCGAACCCTGCTGAAAATGGGGCTATGTAGCCGCAGGCCACCCAGAGTGCCCATGCTAACCTTAGTTCACCGCCGAAAGTGCCTACAATGGGCATGCGAGCATCAAAACTAGACAAATGATTATTGGAAGAAGGTCGTCTGGTCTGATGAATCTCGTTTTCTGTTGCACCATGTGGACAGCCGGGTACATTTTTGTTTACGTGGGGAAGTGTTGGTACCAGGATGCACCATGGGATAAAAATAATGCCCCATGTTGGTAGTACGTGTTAGTTGTTTGGAAACCATTATACCATTAAGTTTAGTTACCTGCAAGAGACGTTCCCCATTGCCATTAGAACTACCAATACCGAAGGATATAAATCCCCTACCCAAAGGTCAGAGTCGGTACTAACTTTAGCATTAAAGTCACTAACCACAAGAGAAATATCTCCTTTAAAGAATTCAAAATGTCTTGAAAATTTTTCGAGTGGACCTTTTTGAAATCTGTGAAACCCATCCTTATCGTTCTCATTAGAGGCCTCTATGGGGGCATAACAACAGATGACATTCAAGTCTTCAATTTTTGTTTTAAATTTAACTGTAAGAAACATTCCGTTAATGCAATCGTATCCTAGAAGAGCATTATCATTGGTGTGTCGAGAAGCAAACTCACCTTGGAGATGCTTTACATCCTTCCCTGAAAAGAATTTTAAAATTATTTTTAAACATTTCACCTTTATCTGCTCATCTGGCTCTTGCAAGCTTATAATATTTAAGTTATAATCCTGGAATTCCTGTGTGAAGACGTCCAGAGAATATATTTCTATGTAACATCCTCGCGTTCCACGTACCTGCAGAGAAAAAATGATCAGTCGGATTTAAAAAACGAAACAGGTTTATTGAGAGAGGTATGGCCAACAATATCAAACAGCCTTATAATCGCAGTCATGGGGCAAAGCCCATTGCTAAAGGCTGAGGTCACCCATGTTGATAGGAATTTCAGGACCACCTTTTCAAGAGCCTTATGACCTGCCTGAGAGACATCAGTTTAGGATTGGCGGTGCCCAACTAGCAGTGAGGGTTCAGGTACCTGCGATGGCCTCTGATCAGGTTTATCCACCAGCTCATATAAGGTATCCCGTGCCTCTGTCCACTTGGGGCTGGCAATAAACTGGCAAATTTTTCCTCAACAGAAGCCCACTAGTGCAGCAAATTCAGAATCAAGCTCAAAGTCATAAACCAGTCCAGTCTAGTAGGTATAAATGGTCAGCACCAAGAACCTGTAAAGTTGACCACTCCTCAACAGGGCAGAAAAAAAAAAATCCATTTTATTCCAGGTATGGCGGAATATAAAAATGTAACAAAGCCACAAAAATGGTTAGATCGCTTGAGGAGGCAAAAAAAAAAAGACTCGCCTGCGCCAGGGTGTGCAAAAAGTGCCATTCAGAGGTAAAACCCAACCTAGAAGTTGAAATTTCAGCCAACATTTTTTTGAAAAAAGAAAGCAATTTAATATTTTTTTTAAACAAAATTGATTAAGAAAACTTGTTAGAACAGCTAAATTCGTTTCTGGAGGGAAAGAAATCGTGAATTTGAGTAAGGAAATATAGTTTTTCTCATTGTAACATGATGTAAAGAAAAATGTCTTGAGATAGTAAAAAAGATTCATCGTTGTGCAAAGTTTTAGATTATAGAGGAGACTCATCTTAGGCGGGGGTTAGGTTCTAAAGTCGGCATAAGGCAAAAATCGCTTATAGTTAAAATTACCCTCGAAAATCCTTTAAATCGCCCATAAAGTGTGTGGTTTGCATGTAATTTATGATATTGCTGTACTATACATGGTTTGTGCACACACGATAATAAAATGTTTAAATGCAGGGCTGGATCTAGGGGGGGGGGGGGGAAAGGCATCATATCTCCATTCCCTTCAGAATGCTAGTAAGGGTAATTGAGACAAAAAAAAAATATTAAACTTGCTTCTATTTCATGCATTTTTCAAGAACTGTTCCTGCAAATTAGAGCAGAAAATGTTATGGGAAACGTTTCCTACATTTTTTCGGCTCGATTGTGTTTCTTGGCCCCTTCTAATTTTTTCTAGATCCAACCGTATATTAATGCATAATGTGTACTAAAGAGTACATATGCAAAATATGATCTTAGTTTTTTATTATATACTAAGATGGAAGAAGGAAAGAATAAATAATGACGTTTTCGTGGTTGAAACAGTTCCTAAAACTGTTAAGCCACTTAACAACATTAAAATGTTAACAAAAACGTCAGTTGAGGGGAATAAGCCCTGCAAAAGATCCTTAAATACTGCTTCTATCATCAAATACTCCGGTATAAGACAGCTGAAATAGTTGTGATCGAAGTGAAAAATAACACCGATATTTATTTCAACCAATATTATTTCAGCTTTGAAATCGGTTTACTAAGGATGTTTAAAAATTAAATGTTATAAAGCTCTGAATTTTAATCAAGAGCTGTCGCCTTCGAGAATAAACGGCCGTTCTTGCTTTTCTTTGCCTAAAAGGAGATTTTCAAGCTTTGAGATTACGCGGTTGATTGTATTCCATTGAAGTAAGGTAACGTTAGCAAAAACTTCTTTTCAAAGCAATCCAGTATACTTTTATTATCATTCGCTAAATTTAAGTTATTGTTATATTCTTTTAGTTACGTTCGTTAATTAGTTTCATTATTAGAATCTTAGATAACGATAAGGAAAGATTGCGGACAATGTGTTGCAGAATGTATGGCAATGGGAAGCTAACGTTGAAAACTACAACTTCTAAAATAAGTTGTTTTCTTTTTAAAAAAAAGTGATAGCTGATAAAAATCTTAATTAAATATATCAATATCTCGATTTTCAATAAGTATGAATAAAATATGTTCCCTCAAGCAGCTGCTTGCTGCAGAAGTCTAGACAAGCCTGTCAGTTTAATATGCAATAGAGAAGACCTAAGAGCATGGTGAAACCTCAGCAGCAAGACCGGGGTCGTATAGGAAACTTAGAAAGGCGGACCCGCGAAAGAAATATAAAATCAATAACGTAAAAATCCACCGTAAAAAAAAAAAATCTGATGCCGTCCCCTGGCCGAGTGGTTAGCACGCTTAGCTACTGATCTAAGGGACCTGGGTTCGACCCCCGGATAAGGCATGGATGTTTGTGTCGTTTTTCTGCTGAGGGCCTGCCATCCTCACAGACCTACTAGCATATAAACTGACAGGCTCCTGTCAGACCTCTGTGGCAAGCAGCTGCTTGAGGGGGTATTTATTTTTTTATTTGAAAAAAAAATCTAAGATGAAATATTAACAGTTTTTTTGCAATTATGTTAACGAGAATTCTCTTTTACAAATTTATCATCACTAGGTCGCGGGCCTACTGATAAACAAATGGCTGTAGTTTGCCGAGGCCTGGTCTAGGAGGAGATGTCGAACATAAAGACCCAGAAATAGATACACACGAAGTCTAACGCAAACAAATTGTGCATATCTGTTATTGTCTAGAATTATCTGGGTGGATTTGATCATATGAAAACGTCGAACTGAAGGGTTCGCTTATCCGTGAACGGGATTCGAGTAAATATGATAGGTATATTTACTCGCCGAACTCAAACATGCGACTCTTGGAAGGGCAGTCCCCCGTAGCTAATTCGTTAATATCTGGATGATATCTGGACTGACAGGCTCCTGTCAGACCTCTGTGGCAAGCAGCTGCTTGAGGGGAGGGTTGTTCCAAAAATGGTTTCTTTCGTAGTTTAAAACTGTCTTTAATAAATGTTTTGGAAGCGGAAAAAACAACAACCCAGTAATGTTTCTGGAGAATTAAAGGCAATTTGCGTAAAAACAATTTAGATTGCAAACCGTTCCATAAAATAAACCTTAATAACAAATTGCTGTTAACGATAATTCATGTTTTTTAATGTCTTTAAGGGCTTTATAACGTCTCTGCACCTTTGGAAAATGGTCCAAAGAAAAAAAAAACTTCAGGATCATATGCTGCATTTATTCCTTTCAGCTGAAATTTATAAATCAAATATGCTCTTTTCGTTTAGAGCAGTTAATGGATTATAGTATATTTGAAAACGGAATGAAAAAAATATATATAAATTAAAAAAAATATAACGGAATGAAAAAAATATATATAAATTCTCCCTCAAGCATCTGCTTGCCACACAGGTCAGACAGCAGCCTGTCAGTGTATACGCCATAAAGGTCTGTGAGGAAGGCGGGATAACAGAAAAAAGACAAACATCCACGCTTGTATTCGTGGGACGGACCCAGGTCCCTTTTATCAGTGTCCAAGCGTGCTAACCACTCGACCACAGAATCAACAAAAGCTTGGTAGTATGTCCTTACAAAAAAGGAAAATCAAAAATCCTTTCTTAATTGATTATTGAAAAAATGAAAGAAAATACTTTTTCGAGAGAAAAAAACAAAAGAAAATTTTAGTTGGATTGTTTTACCTCTGAGCGGTACTTTTTTGCTTGCAGTAGGCTAAAAGGCCAGGTCACTATGACTCCATGGGCGCAGAGTACGTTGGGATGAATATATCCATTGCTGGACAGCAGATAGGAGACAGATGGAACCTCCCATCAAGCGAGTTCTTTAATATACGCCGAGTATGATTTTTCCTGCACACGGTGCTTCACTTTCTTATCCAACGGACGACAACCTTATTTAAGCCCATCGGTATTCCTTTAGCGAGGGTAGAACGGGAATTAGCGGAGAAAATTATCAATGACCGGCACCAAAGATGTACTTAGGGGTGGGTGGGTTGGGGTTTGCCATCCCCCCCCCCCAAATCCCGTCGTCTTCCACGAATTTTCGAACTTGTCTGCGTGCTTTGAAATCAGAAACAGTATCTTTGTATAATTTAATTTTAACCCCATGTTATATAGCCAACACTAAAAAGAGATTTAAAAATGAACTATAAATTTTATTCCATGTCGTTACCTGTCCGGTGGAGTATTTTAATTGGGAAACGCTACTGAAGTCCACCCCAATAAAAAAAAAGAAAAACAAAAATCGGGGTATGTGCCTTACAAGCATGAGACTTGCACTTTGGGAACTGCAGATTACGAGCCTGGCGCATTATATTCAAAAGTCTGGAAACGTATTTTCTTTATAGCATTGGAATCCTCCCAATATAAACTAGTAGCATTGACCTCTCCCTCCTCGCCCAATAGAAAATCCTGGTGCACCATTGCCCATAGCTACTACTTTACTCTCTTCAGGTAAATGTTTATACGGCCCCTTTGTTGAAAAGATTGGTAGTCTCTGTCCTAAGCGATGCTTTAATCGAATGAGCACGGTTAAACGCGTGACTGAAGCCAGATAGTTTTTCGTAACGAATTTGTTCCTAAATGTTATTCACATAACCATCACCATGGCAACAGGACAGCCTGCATTACTACATAAATAAAATATTCGGTAATAGCCATTGGCGAACCTTGACAGCGAGAAAGCAGTCTGCGGTTGGAAGACATAGTATATCCATTATCTCATGAATAATTTTTTTTGTAAGTTTGTAAGCTGCCAAAAAGGTTCAAATTTCGAGTCAGTTATGTATTTTCCTTTATTATTTATGACTAAATTCGATTCTTATTTTTTAAATTCCGTTTGAAAAGAATTCGTCTGATTTATAGTTGATGAAAGTGGTATATTTTTCACACCCTCCATATTTTGGAACTTCTTTCTATCCAAATAATTTTGCATATTCCGAACAGACAGAAATCCGATGAAGTCAGTTGAATAGGACTGGTGCTGTAAGACGGGTGGCCAAACCGTAACCGCCGATAACATTTTTCGATATTGCCTCCAAAATGATTTGTTGTAGTCAAATTAATCCCCTGGAAAAAAAAATATTCTAAAAAGCTAGTAACTAGTGGCGTGTAAAGGGGGTGAGAAATGGCATCTGCCCGCCCACGAATTTTGGATTCGATTTTAACCATACAAATAATACTTAAAGGCAAAAAAGTTTTGCATTCTATTTTAGCTCCAATTAAAGATCAGAAATGATTTTGACCTACACTCTTGAAGTGGCATATGGATTCATCTATCCCGATGTTACGATTGTTGGTAATTATTTAGTATAGCTTCTTGTATCATTAAGGGGTTTGGGGGAGTAGGAAAAACGATAAACGGCTGTGTGTTTGATAGATAAACATTGAAACGAAAAAACGATTCTCTGAATTATGATTATGGAATTAAAATATCCTTTTGTAAGGAACTTTTTATCGCGGAATGTTTTGTTACCTAATGTTAAATCTATGGAGTTATGAGTAGGGTGAGCAGATTTATTGAAGAAAATCCGGGGACTTTTGAAAATTCAGTTCTACAATCCAGTTGCCAGCTGTCAACTAGGATGACCAGGCGTTCCCGTTTTCCAGGGACGTCTGGTTACTTAGTTTGATGACTTTCATTTTAAAATCCAGCTTCAAATTTTCAGTCACCTGCATTACTGACCGATTTTTTTTTATGACAGTGTGCCACTATTGCTAAAGGTTCGACTCATGTTGTACAGTTAGTTTAATATTTAAAATAATATCAAAAAAATAAATTCTTGGATAGAACTTTTCATCCAGGGACTGTCCTCGGAAAACGGGAGATCTGGTCACCCTAGTTACAAGGCGGTCGAAGTATACGGATATGACGAAACCATCGTGTGGCGTATTAATACAAATTGGTTTTTCGGGACTATTTTATTGAAGGAGAATATGTGTCATAAATGTGATAGAGTAATAAATTAACAAATTTGATATATAAATTTATAAATCTAATTTTTAATTATTATAGTTGAGGCTTAATTTCTAGAACCCCTCTGTGCATTTTTCCGAAAACATACGGTAACCAGATTATGAATGTTTTTTAATTCCATTTTTTACTAATTCTCTCCCTCAGTGACCTTTAATTTTTTGTGCGAATTTTTTTTATGCTGCCGGCGGGTTGATATGAACGAGAATTCATAATTGCGCGTTTGAATATTATAAAATTATTATAAAAATTCATTATTCTGTTTGCTCGCGCTGGCTAGTAATGGTCGCCATTTTTATCGCTTATTTTTCGTAGAAAGGCGATGTGGAATTTGCACAGTTAATATGTTTATACCAAGATTTTATAAATATTTAATGGTATAGTCATGAATTCTCGTTTCATATGAATTTGTCGGCTGCATTATAAAAAAAGTAACCAAATAATAAAAATAAGGTAAAAAAAAATACCCCCTCAAGCAGCTGCTTGCCACAGAGGTCTGACAGGAGCCTGTCAGTTTATATGCCACAGTAGAAGGTCTGAGAGGATGGCAGGACCTCAGCAGAAAAACGACACATACATCCATGCCTTACCCGGGACTCGAACCCAGGTCCCTTATATCAGTAGCCAAGCGCGCTAACCACTCGGCCATGGGACGGCTCATCCAGGACGTAAATCAATAAAACTTTGGTTTTGAGATTATAATGGAGGAAAAGAAATTATAAAAAAAACAATGGTTGTAGAAGTAGCTAAAATAAATAATTACGGAATTTTTAAGTTGGGCTGTTTTAGCTTTGAGTAGCATTTCTTTGCACACAATGGGCTAACGGCAAGGTTGGGTTTTACCTCTGAGCGACACAATGGGCTAATTGGCAGGTCACCCATTGAACAGTTGTTAGGAGACAGATGGAAATCTTCTGTCAAGGCTATCCAATGTGTTGTTTAACATGCACAGGGTAAATCTCTCCTGCACATGGGACATTAAGATTTGGTGAAAAAGGTGACGGTGTCCCCTCTTTAACCAAGGGCAGAGGTGGAGCATTTAATCTAGATAAATATCAACGCTGACACGGGACTCGGATCCTGTATAGGTGGGAGGGTGGTGCAGAAGTGGGAACCTCAGTGCTTCTTCCTTTCAGTGCTTCTACCCTTTCTGGGGTACCTCACTGCTTTCGGGAAGCGCTGAGGTATTCCAGAAAATTTTAACTGGAACAGAGGAGAAAAAAATAGTAAGCACAAACATCTCATATTTTTCTGGAATATTTTTTGAAAACCTATTAAATCGGAAAAGGAAAATAATGGAAAGTATTCTAGTTTGTTCCTGTCCAATCGAGTTTTTTGGTTTCCACCCCTTAAATATTTTTCAGAATGCTTCCCTGTTCTGCAGAAAAAAAAGGCTATGAGAGGTAAAACAAGCCATCCCAGCTTGCTACGCTTGGATCACAGCCACTGGTAGGTATTGTGAGCACCCCTGTAAATGTACAATGGAAGCGACCAACTTTCGCAGAAAAGACAGGATATCCGACAAATAGTGGAGTTTCGGGGAGTACTAACCCCAAATTACCCAAAAGGCATCACATTGAATGTTGTACTTGTGCATTCCCCCATTCAAACAGTATCAAGGGTAGTTACCAGAGGAAACATTTCTCAGAGACGTTACGGAAGTTCTTAGGGAAACATTTCCTAAGAATAAAATAATTATTTTATTCCATTTTTAATAATAATAAGCATAAAATATCCCAGGCACTATAATGTTTATCTACATACATTACTCTCCATTTTGTATTGGAACACTTCTTCCATGTTATATGAAGGGAAAAACTACATTCCCAAGCTCCCTGACCTCGTTAATATGTTTCGTTACAGAAAATGTCACTGGAGATCAATTGTAGCTTTCACTCAAATCTCTTTAAATCTCGATTTTTAACATTATTCGTTTAATATTGAAAGAGTTACTGAAGTTGGAACATCGTTCCAACATTTGTTCTGTCTTACCCAGCAATCATAAATGTTTACTTCAAAAGTTGATTAAAATTCAAATAGCTTTTAGAACAAATCGCTCAAAATGTAAGTTTTAGAAGTGTGTGTGAAATATTCTTTCAGTTTGTGAAATTAACAGCGTCTGCTGTTAAGTGTTTCTAACGTAAACTCCATCGTCTGGCAGCCATAACCACCATTCTCTTTTGTGGGTGCCCGGTCACCTCGGATTTGGCAGATGCTGCTGCCAAATCTGCCACGCCCCTCTCTGCCTCTCCACTGCCGGTTCCATACATGGATTTCTAACTGTTTTTCCACCGAGCTCCGGGCACTGGCAGTGATCTCGGTCTGAACAGGTTGGTAGCAAACTCTTTGAGATTAAGCCTAAATATCAAACCATGGCAGTCGTATTTTCACAGGAATTGCAAGGAGGATATTGTACTTGCTCGGCTTTGCTTAGGCCAGGGATGGGTAAATAGCGGCCTGCGGGCCACATTCGGCCCGCTAATAGTTTTTTGTGGCCCGCCAAGACAGTCAGAAAAATCCGCCTTGAACCGAGATTCGTCTTGTATTTTCCACTAGGACGGCCACGTCAATACGCATTCGGAGTGTAGATACGAAAACAATTGCCCACCCCTGGCTTAGGCCATTCGCTTATTACACATTCTTTTCTTCTACGGGCGGATGACGAACCGAAGTGCCAATTTTGAAACCGTTAAACATATTTTAATCAATTGTTCCCCTTTTAACCTTGACCGTCATTTATTTTTTTACGTTCGAGCCTCTTACACTCGGACATTTTTTTATCTGATGACTCGTTTTTAACCTCTGTTTTCGATTTTTTTACATTTTACTTGCTATTTTATTCGTCTTTACTGTTTTAAACTTTTTAATCTGTAGACTTGTGGCTCTTATTCTATGGGTCCTATACACTCGTTGTTGATTATTCTGTTTTACATTTGTTGCCTTTTTTGTAATATAAATAAAAAATACCTCCTCAAGCAGCTGCTTGCCACAGTTTATATTGCATAGTAGAAAGATCTGTGAGGATGGTAGGACCTCAGCAGGAAAACAACACGAACATCCATGCCTTACCTGTGGCTCGAACCCAGGTCCCTTAAGTCAGTAGCCAAGCGCGCTAACCACTCGGCACTCTGGTTTTATATGGTTTGTTTGATATATACTTCTCTTCTGTGTTTACCATTTTCTTTTACTTTGCGTGTTCCTTTTAACTTTGGTTGTGGGTTTGATGTGTTTTTTTACTTACCCTGGTTTGGCGAAATATGGCTTAGTTGTCCTTGCGCCACTAAAACCACAAACAACCAAAAAATCAACAATCTGCGAAATTTCAGAATTATACAGACAATATGCTTATTTCTTTTTTTTGTTTTTACTTATAAATTATCTACGCTAAGCTCCACCCTGCTCTGTGAGAAAGCTAAACACAATGTGTTTGGAAAAGCTGTCGTCCGTTGGATGGAACGTTAAGCTGTGTACAGTAGAGCCATTCCATGTGCACATTAAAGAAGAAGTTGGATGGCGTTGAGACGAGGCTTCCATCTGTCTCCTGATAGTTGGTCAGGGGATTCTCTTCCACAAATCTTCTCTGAGTCCTTGGGATCCTTGTGACCTGGCCATTTAGCTCATTTTGTGAAAAAAGTGCCGTTCAGAGGTAAAACAATCCAACCCAATTTATTAAACGGTTTTTAATTGTGCGGTAATTCTTAGCTTTGAAGAGTAAGGATTGGCCAATGCCTTCTGAATAGAAGCACCTATCAAGGAGACTCTGGGTTGGCTCAGTCGGTAGCGCGCCATATCAGAACCTACCAATCATACTGGACCCAGACAGTGTAGTAAAGGTTGGTTGGGCTGTTTTACCTCTGAGCGGCACTTTTCTTGCACACAATAGGCTAAATGGCCAGGTCACAAGGATCCTGAAGATTCAAAGAAGGTTGGGAGACAGATGGTAGCCTCCCGTCAAGGCCATCTGGAGTGTTCGTTAATGTGCGCAGGATATGGCTCTCCCACACACGGAGACGTGGTGTAACACCCTATCAGATGGACGGCAACCTTTCCAATCCCATCGTTGTTCCCTACTGACCGAGGGCAGGGCGAAGCGTTTTGCAGAATTAAATCTGAACTCAGGTCCAGGTGCGACTCGAACCTGGAAGTTACAGATTACGAGCCTGGCACGCTACAGACTTAGCCATCGTAGCCCCACAGTGCAGTAAGATAAGAATTAATTTTCATCGTAGATCGTTACGTCATAAAATGTAGTACCAGGTACAATAGTACCCATAACCTTCTTCATCTGGAAATATGCCTAATTAGCATCAGTTTGAAAAAACAAACAAAAGTAAATCACACAATGGTGAGCCCCAAAGGGCAAAAGAACATAAAACAAAAGAGTAGTAATGATGCACAAGAGACCTAAAATGGATAACTTTCTTTAGCGAAAGCCATCATCTTAGGCCTCTTGTATCTGTTAAGGACTTCATGATCGTAGTCCAGAAGGCAGGATATAATCTCGTGCGGGTTTCTCTGCACTGACTCGTAGAAACCTCGCGAGGCAAACTTAAGATATGTGTAAATATGATCAATGCCCAGATCTTTATGCAATTGTCTATTGGTTACAAACCAGGGGGCATTGACCACACATCGCAAGATTTTATTCTGCAAGACCTGTATCTTGTGAATGTTCGTGGGAGTTGTGTTCGCCCAAATTGGGGAAGCATAGGATATCATAGGTCGAATGACCATGTGATAAATTAGTAATTTATTATCAATGGATAATACTGAGTTTCTTCCTAGAAGAGTCCCTAGTTGACATCTGACAGAGTTAACTTTTGTGATGATCCCGTGTATATGGGGATCCCACTTAAGCTTCTGATGCAGAGTGACTCCCAAATATTTGACAGTCTCCTGCCACTTGAATTGTTTATCTAAAAAGTGTAAAGTTAGAGGATTTTTAATCCTCTTACCACTGAAGAGGATGGCGTTACTCTTCTCAGTGTTGATCTTTATTTTCCATTTTTCATACCAGGTATCTATTTTATCAAGGCAATTCTGAAGTCTTCTGATTGCAAAATCAACTCCCAAGGAAGGGGAGATGAGAGCAATGTCATCTGCATATTGTGCGATAACGATTCGCTCAAATGAAGGAATATCAAAGAGATATAATGAGAAGAGAGTAGGGCCTAGAAGAGAGCCTTGAGGAACTCCAGCGGCCACTACTCTCTTGGTAGAAATGGAAGATTTAATATGAACCTGGAATGTTCGATTTAAGAGATACGATTGAATGATACAGGTGAGTCCCGTAGGCATTCCAATCTTGGAGAGTTTGTAAATGAGGCCGTCCATCCAGACTCGGTCAAAAGCCTTGGCCACGTCTAAAAAGATGGCGGCAACTGTTTCCTTCTTGTTCAGTGCCTCAGAAATAGTTTCTACAACTCTGAGGACCTGATGTTCTGTCGATCTTTTACGCCTGAAACCAAATTGAGTTTCAGGTAAGGCAGGATGGATTGAGAGGAACTCTTCCAATCTATTGAGGATAGTTTGGATTCAAACAGTTTTTCTAGGTAGGAAGGCAGACTGATTGGACGATAGCTATCAGGAAATACAGGGTCCTTTCCTGGTTTGTGCATCAGTCTGACATAAGCGTTTTTCCAGGCTTCTGGGAAAATGTGACGGAGAAGGAAATTAAAAATTCCGCAGAGATGCGTAATGGCTTTCTTCGGAAGGTGTTTCAGCATTCTGTTGGGAATATTATCGGGGCCTGAAGCCTTGTTAGGTTCCAATTTTTTGATGGCTTGAGACAGCTCAAGAGGAGATGTAAAGGGTAGCTCTGATCTTTCTTCCTGTCCGAAAGGAAAAAGAATTTCTTCTACCTCTTCACAGGTGTCATAATCAAAAGGATCAAAATTCTCTAATTCAAGGGCATCAGCAAATGCTGCGGATTTATCATCCTCGGTGTAACATAAACCTGACTCCCCATGAATGGGGGAAAATTTAGAACGAAGGTTCTTGAAAGATTTAACCATCTTCCAAATAGAATTGTCACTTGTAGAGAGTGAGCTGAGTTTTTTGTTCCAGATAAAGCTACGGTGATCCTTGATCTTTTGTCGAACCTCAATCTTGAGGGAGTAATAAACATTTTTATCGTGAGCATCTCTGGATCTTTGCCAATTATGTCTGGCTCTGTTTTTAAATTTAGTAAGATCCGATAGATTTTTGGAAAAATATAAAAGTCTCTATGAGGTTTTCGTAGAGTGCTGGCTTCATTTCTGGAAACAGTCAACAAATCAGTAAATGCTAGTATGGAATCATTTATCTTTCTGAGAGAAAGAGATTTGCATGATCCTGAAACTTTTTCGTTGACAATTGTTTTGTAAAGTTCCCAATTGGCAACACTAAAAGTGTGTGGAGCAAGAGTAACAGACAGATAAAGAGCAATGGCAACCGGAAGATGATCGGAATTCAGATCATTATGAACACTAAGTTCATAGGTGGATAAAAAATTCCCAAACATAGCCAGGTCTAAAACATCCGGTCTATGCATGGAATTAAACGGGTAAAACGTAGGTTCGCTAGGAGCGTCAACAATGATGCCATTTGACGTGCATAATCTAAGAGTAGATTACCATTTTTATTGCAAGTTCTGGAATTCCAAGCAATATTTTGGAATTTAAATCTCCTGTCAAAATTGGAGTGTTAGTGTCAAAAATGACTCTAAAATCATTCAAGACAAGTTCAGAATTAGGCGGTTTATATACCGCAAAGACTTTCAAAGTTCAAAAAGTATCATCATGAACTGCAATAGCAGTAACTTCCAAAGAATTAAAGTGCTGAGTTGGCAAGAGGTGATATTTAATGGATCGTTTGACGACTACAGCGGTACCTACACCGCTGTTGTGCTGTCGATCCGTCCTGTAAATTTCAAAGTTTGGAAGTTTGAGACGATCAGAAGCATGAAGATGGGTTTCGCCCAAAAGGACTATGTCAGCATGGGAGTCAGACAAAAAGTTGCTGAACTCCCATAAGTCGGTAAGAATACTGTTCGTATTCCAGGAAAAAATCTGGAGGTAATTCTTCTTACTGTTGTGCTCCATCTGAGGACAGCGAAGAGAGCTGATAATCGAAAGCTTTTAGCCCAACGGTGAGTTTACCCATCAGGACGTTGGCATTTTGGTATTCATTGATTAATGACTTAGCCATTAATAAAATCGTTGAAACATTAAGATTTTTAAAGATCAGGGTGATTTCCTTCAGATCGTTCAAAATGGTGGCATCAAACTGTTCACTTGTAGAAGAAGCTTGCTTTGGAGCTAAAGCATTAGAAGACACTCTTTTAGGTAAAGGTTTACCTTTTCCAGTTGACTTGGCAGCTGGTGTGCCTTTTTAGCAAGAGCACTTGCATATGATAGTTGAGGGGTAACAGGGGTACTAATAGCCTTCTTGGACGGGACAGTATTAGATTTCTCCTTAAGTGTAGTTACCACCTCACGTGTAGGAAAATAAGAGCAGCCTTTATAACTGGCCGTATGGCCAAGGCCACAATTGGCACATTTTGGCGAACTCTCTTCTTTCTTACGAAGACAGTCCTTCGTCATATGATTTCCAGCGCATTTGACGCAGCGTGGCGGATTAAAACAGCCACTCTGCGTGTGGCCATATCACTGGCATTTATTGCACTGTGTTGGTGTTTTCTTTGACCTGTAACTCTCCACATGTATTTTCAGGTGAAAGAGGTCTGTGACATTGTATATCTTTTTATTTGCAGCATCCTTAGGCAATTCTGCCAAGAATACAGGGATCGGAGGTTTGTCTTTTCCTCGTCTCATCTGTGAGAGTTTAATAATTGTAAAGCCCAAGTCCTCCAAGGCGACTCGGACATCATCAGTGGTAAGTCATTCGGTAGATTTTTGATTACCACTCTGAGTTTTTTCTCCTCTTTTAATTTGTATGTATGAAATTGTTGCGTTGAAGCTTCAAAAAATCTGACAAAGGACCTGTAATCATTGGAGCATTTGGTTTGTAATCTGACCGTTTCTGCAGAGGTCTTTGCAGTGAAAGCTTCCGCAGCAATTTTAGTTAATTCTTTGTAAGTGTTCAGCCAGTTCTTAGGAGAACGTAAAATGATGGGAGGTATTTTCCCATTATTATTGCTATTCCCTTTAGGAGTAGTGGTTGAGTCAGAAGCCTCCATTTCAGAAACTGGAGGTACTTCTACGGCTGTAGTCGTCAAACGATCCATTAAACATCACCTCTTGCCAAGTATTCCTCCTCTAAGACCGAAAATCTGGTCTTAGAGGCATAGGCAGAGTCAGTGATGGGAGACAAGGCTCTCTTGTGTCCTTTCTTTAAGTTTTTGCCAGCACCCTTCCTTTTAGGTTTTTTGGCAGCATCAGAAATATCTTGAAATAAATCCATACCATGTTTTGGGGCAGGATCCAATTCCTGAACAACTTCCAAAACAATTGTTTAAACTAGTGCAAAGTCCAGAGCAAACATGTTCGTTAATATCTTTCTCAAGGTAAAACCTTTCCAATATTGCATCATTGAATTTGACGCGATCATCAGGCAAAAGGCTGTGTAATTCCTTCATAGAAGGTAAATTTGTCAAAGTTGAATTTAAATCGAACAGGAGTTTATTTTTCTCCGATAAAAACGTGCAAATTTGCGCGTTATAAGTCAGTTGTGAACTATCCATAGAGACTTGAGCTTCAGATGTCTCTGAGAGGTCCGGACTAACATTGACAGAGTAGTTCTCTGTCAGGACCAGGATAGAAATTTCATGAATGTCAGATTTTGACATTTTAAATACTTAAAAGTTTGAACAATTTTCAAACAAAAGCAGTTGAAAACAAATAAATAAGTATGAATAAGATAAAAATAAAAGAAATAGAACAAATTTACATAAAATTTATGCAAACTATTCTAAAATTTCAAATATAGAATTGACAGTTGCAACTCTAAAAGTTGACAGTTGTAACGTAAGAACCGGCTCAGACCGGATTTGAAAAGGACAGAATTACTGTAAAATAACAATAATCTGTCCAAAAACAATATTAAAACTCAAAAATGAGTATAAAATATCGGAATAAATGTAAAACTACAAATCTAATGAAAGATAAAATACAAAAAAGCTACTTTTCAGTAGCGACTAGAATCGAACAAAACGAAAAACTTCAAAAACGCTACTTTTTCAGTAGCGACTAAAATCGAATAAAATACGAAAAACGTAGAGCTAGAATAGCACAACGGAGGATTTTTAAAGTCGAAATGCCAATCGATGGGTCGGCTATCAGCACGTACTCTTCAACAACAACAACAACAACAAAATAGGAATAATTTTTTGTCTCTGTTGTAAGTCCTCTTACATGTAAGGGACTCTTCATACAAGCCATAACGCTGCAGAGCGACAGAAAACAATCTTGAAAGGTAACCCAGAAGTCAGCCACCTTTAATTAATACTAACAATAAGTACTATAATGTAAAAAATGTTAATATTTACCTAGAGTCTAGAATAGCATGTACTCTTCCAACGCCAATAACGGCCAACTTCAAGTCGGCTATTGGCGCGTACTTTTCCTATGCTGATAGCTGCCAACTCACGTCGACTATTGACTTGTACTTATACTTATCTAATGTAGATTAGTATGTCCAAAGCCGGAGACTTTATTAACACATCACTGTAGAAAATAAACCTGTAAAAACCCTAACTGAGAAACTACAAGTTTAAATAAAAGATTAGGCAAAACTAGCTCCCCTTCCTGCCAAAGGCTCCACTAGGATTTTCACCCAGTCTTGCCTAAGGCTAATAGGAAATTTAAGTAAATAGTTAGCTAATCATTAGTACTTGAAGTAATCCAGGAGCGATGGAAAACTCTTCATGACTGTTCGAAGTCAGAGCTCCAAGTCGTCTTAATTTTCATATGTATAACTATTTCAATTAAAAGTTTATCTCTTAAACTCCAACCGGTAGCTATTATTTTTTGAAATTTGATAATTTTAAAATATTCGTAAATATTTTAAAACGCCATAATGAATAAATTATTTTGATTTTAGATTGTTTGAAAGTAAGAGCTCTTAGTTAAACTCTAGACGAATTAAATCACTTATATCTTTTTCCGCCCTTTTGTTCAGCGGTTGTCCTGGTCTGGTGCATCTAGGTAGCCAGGCTCGTAATCTGCAGGGGCGGGGGTGGCTCAGTCGGTAGCGCGTCAGGCTCGTAATCTGTAGTTCCCAATTTCGAGTCCCAGCTGGGTCAGCGTTGAGATTTATCTCCGCAAAATTCCCCGCCCTGCCCACGGTCAGTAGGGGACGCCGATGGGCTTGGAAAGGCCGCCGTCCGTCGGATGGGACGTTAAGACGTGGCCCCGTGTGCGGGAGAGCCATACCCTGTGCACGTTAAAGAACACGCTGGATGGCCTTGACGGGAGGCTACCATCTGTCTCCCAACAGCTGTTCCAGTGGGTCCCCTCCCCAACCTTCTCTGAGCCTTCGGGGTCCATGTGACCTGGCCGTTTTAGCCCATTGTGTGCAAAAAAGTGCCGCTCAGAGGTAAAACAACCCAACTCGTAATCTGCAGTTTCCAGGTTCGAGTCCCACCTGTGCCAGCGTTGAAATTTATCTCCGCTAACCCCCCACCCCCCTTGCCCTTAATCAGAAAGGAGACGTCGATACGTTTGGAAAGGCCACCATCCGTTGGATGGGATGTTAAGCTGTGGACCCGTGTAAAGAAAGGCCATACCTATACACGTTAAGTAACAAGCTGGATTACCTTGACACGGTCTGTCTCCTAACAGCTGTCGAATGGGTTTCTTTCCCTCAACTTTCTCTGAGATCTGGCCATTTAGCCCATTGTGTGCAAAAAGTGCCAATCCGGGGTAAAACAACCCAATCATTGACCCTGAAAAAAAAAAAGTTTGGAAAATTTGATTAGCGATAATTTGAAGCTTTTTCCCTGTAAGGCTGCATTTTCGGTTCCACTTCGGAGCTAGCATCCGATTTACCGAATTGTCCTCCTCCGAGCATGTAGGTCTCGGATGAAGTGTCTTGAAGCAAGCGCTTGATATCCGATATCGCTCTGTTGTCAGGTGTTGCCTTGGAGACGAGGTGGTCAGAAGGCACCAAATGAGTAGGCAATGGTATCGATCTGATTTAAACACGGCCCCACCCTCCTGCAGCAGTCACGTGGCGATAGACAGAATCGTGACGGACATTGTCGTTCGGCAGGGGATGTTAAGAAAGTGTCACCCATGACGGACATCCCGTGGCTCGTAGCGGAAAGTGTCACCTTCCTCGCTTGCTTCTCGCTCGCGATGTCACCCACGGCCATTCTGTCGCTGAACGTTCAAGTTATTGGTTCCTTCGGAAGTTGTAGAGCAGTTCTGAAACGTAGGTAAGGAGCATATCTTTTTTTCTATTGCAGATTTGCCTGTGCTTTAATCGTTGCATTATGCTCAGCTCTGCATCGTATGATGGACTCTCGTGAAGTAGTGGATTGCATCCGTTCTGCGCATATGTATTCAGAGAAAGATCGATCTGCTGGAAATCTGTATTAAGAATAAGATAGATCTGGGCACAAACTGTATTAAGGCTAAGATATAATTGGGCATCTATATTCAGGGTTGGGTTGTTTTACCTCTGAGCGGCACTTTTTTGCACACCATGGGCTAAATGGCCAGGTCACAAGGACCCAGAAGGCTCAGAGAAGGTTGGGGGAGGGGACCCACTGGAACAGCTGTTGGGAGACCGATGGTAGCCTCCCGTCAAGGCCATTCAGCGTGTTCTTTATCGTGCACAGGGTATGGCTCTCCCACACACGACTTAACGTCCCATCCGAAGGACGGCGGCCTTTACAAAGCCCATCGGTGTCCCCTACTGACCGTGGGCAGGGCGGGGAATTTTGCGGAGATAAATCTCAACGCTGACCCAGCTGGGACTCGAACCTGGGAACTACAGATTACGAGCCTAGCGCGCTACCGGCTGAGCCACCCCTGCCCCCTGTATTAAGGATCAGACAAATGCAAAGTATATATGAATTCATAGCAAGATTTGAGTATATATGTTATAAGGATGATATTTATCTGAAGAAAAACTATATTCAGGGCAAGATAGATGTAAAGCAAGGGTTCTTAAACTGAATATGTAGGAGAAACATTTTCATTAAGATTATTGAATTATTCTAAATTATTTGAATAATAATTATTTGAAATCAGTTCTGTCAATTTGATTGTGTTTTTGGTGTTTTACTTCTGAGCGGCTTTTTTTTTGCACACCATGGGCTAAATGGCCAGGTCACAAGGACCCAGAAGGCTCAGAGAAGGTTGGGGGAGGGACCCACTGGAACAGCTGTTGGGAGACAGATGGTAGCCTCCCGTCAAGGCCATCCAGCGTATTCTTTAACGTGCACAGGGTATGTCTCTCCCGCACACGGGGCCACGGCTTAACGTCCCATCCGAGAGACAGCGGCCTTTACCAAGCCCATCAGTGTCCCCTACTGACCGTGGGCAGGGCGGGGAATTTAGCGGAGATAAATCTCAACGCTGACCCAGCTGGGAATCGCTCTCCTGCACAAGGGGCCACGGCTTAAGATCCCATCCGACGGACGGGGGCCTTTCCAAGCCCATCGATGTCTTCTACTGACCGTGGGCAGGGCGGAGAATTTTGCGGAGATAAATCTCAGCTGTGACTCGAACTTGGGAACTACAGATTACGAGCATGGCGCGCTACCGTCTGAGCCACCCCCGCCCCGATTCCTGCAGAACTTGCGGCTTATAAAGCAAATAATCAATATATACTGAATGTGGCATTTTTTTAACCAAACATTTTTAGGTGCAACTAAACGGATTTTGCCAATTCAGGCACTCATTGAAAATGTATATTTTTTGTTTCTTAATCAAGATATTTTATTGATTCCTTCAAAATATCGTTTTTTCCCAGTTCGTTACTCAATAGAAATGTATATTTTAATTTTTAAGTAGGGGAGTTTTCCTGCGACTCTAAGAACTTTTTTTCATAGTGGGTCTTTACTAAATTTCGGTTGGACTGGCTTTATATTGGAGAATGGGACGATATAGAAAATAATTCTAGTTGGGGAAAGGCAGAAAGTGATTCTTTTGATTTGAAACGGACCTAAACGACGTTAATTTTTTTTTTCAGAAATTATTCTTACAGATCAAAGAGATCTAAGTTTGAAAGTGGAATAAGAGTCGTGTTTTATTTCTGCTAAGGTCACGACCTACCCCACAGACGTCGTTTATTGTATTTACCTCGGTGGCAACAAATTGCTTTAGGGAGAATTTTTTTTTAATTTCCAAATCACATTATAAGAATCTGACCCCCCCCCCCCCCGGTTCTATTGGAGAAAATTTTCTAGGGGTAAAAACTCTCCCTCGATTCCTTCATGAAAAGAGTTAAAACAGCTCCCTAAATTTTTGTAGAAAAAATTATTTTTACCTTGTGGTAATCTGACTTTTTATTTACGTTTGAAGCTTTGATTTACTCTTTCAATAAAATGTTTCGTTCTATATTTAAATCAATGAGCAAATCCATTTTCCGCTTTGTGTCGTGATTACTTTGCATGCCCATTATCGATATCTTTGCGCGTTTTGAGTTCATTGTAATAACTGAAAGCGATTTCACGAGAAAACGGAACAGAAAGCCGCTCAGATTTAATTGTATTTAGGACCTTTAGTTTATTTAAGCAAATATCTTTGCTGAATTTGCTTAATATGTACTCGTACATATTTGGATGGCCATTTCATTAAGAATAGAGAATGCTATGTCACTGGGCAGCCGAATACAGAGAGCAATAACTTTTCAAATAAATTCTCCATGGACCGGAGATTGGCTCAGCCGATATCGTGCCATGTCGTAATTTTCTCCAGTTCAAGAGTTAACTGTCCCTGCTTTCACCTTTTCCCCTAATATCTCGCCCTTCGACCTCGTTGGGGCGGGGGTGGCTCAGTCGGTAGCGCGCCAGGCTCGTAATCTGTAGTTCCCAGGTTCGAGTCCCAGCTGGGTCAGCGTTGAGATTTATCTCCGCAAAATTCCCCGCCCTGCCCACGGTTAGTAGGGGACACCGATGGGCTTGGAAAGGCCGCCGCCCGTCGGATGGGACGTTAAGCCGTGGCCCCGTGTGCGGGAGAGCCATACCCTGTGTACGTTAAAGAACACGCTGGATGGCCTTGACGGGAGGCTAACATCTGTCTCCCAACAGCTGTTCCAGTGGGTCCCCTCCCCCAACCTTCTCTGAGCCTTCGGGGTCCCTGTGACCTGGCCATTTAGCCCATGGTGTGCAAAAAAGTGCCGCTCAGAGGTAAAACAACCAAAATCCGACCTAGTTGCAGTGGCGGATCACCACACAGGCAAAAGAAGCCCGCGCTTGGGGCGTCGGTATCGCAGAGACCACGAAAAAGAAAAAATAAAACTAGATTTTTTTTATTTCTAACATTTTGTTAATTGCTAAAAAATATAAAATAATAATGAACTATGATAAAGTTTTTTTTTCTTCCAATTCATTCATTTTAGTGTAACATCCATAAAAAAAATAATTTTAAATCTTTAGAGGAAGGGCCTTAAAATCAGGTTGCACTTTGGGCCTCCAAATGATTAATCCACTGCTGCCTCGTTGAAAAAGAGGATGCCGATGAGCTTGAAAAGACCACCGTCCATCGGATGGGACGTTAAGCCGTGGTCTCAATGAAGCAGAGCCCTGTGTACGTGAAAGAACTCGCTTAATGACATTGATGGTGGCTTCCGACTCTTTCTTAACAGCTGTTCCCACCAACTCTGAGTCTTAGGTGGTCCTTATAACCTGGCAACTTAGTTTATTAGTCACACGAAAGCACAGTTCAGAGGTAAAACCATTTTAACTTTTTTAGTGGACAAATGTAATTGATGATAAATTTAAAGTTCCCGATGAAATGGGGGCGGGGGTGGCTCAGTTGGTAGCGCGCCAGGCTCGTAATCTGTAGTTCCCAGGTTCGAGTCCCAGCTGGGTCAGCGTTGAGATTTATCTCCGCAAAATTTCCCCGCCCTGCCCACGGTCAGTAGGGGACACCGATGGGCTTGGAAAGGCCGCCGTCCGTCGGATGGGACGTTAAGCCCCGTGTGCGGGAGAGCCATACCATGTGCACGTTAAAGAACACGCTGGATGGCCTTGACGGGAGGCTACCATCTGTCTCCCAACAGCTGTTCCAGTGGGTCCCCTCCCCCAACCTTCTCTGAGCCTTCGGGGTCCTTGTGGCCTGGCCATTTAGCCCATGGTGTGCAAAAAAGTGCCGCTCAGAGGTAAAACAATTCAATCAACCCGATGAAATGTATCTGAATTTTGGTTTCTAAAAATATTCATTCTGAGTTTTTAGAAGTTGAAAGCTGAAACATAACGAAACCTAATAAAACAATATCTTAAAAAATTACCATGTTTATTAATTAGCTCTCCTTTTGCAAAATGCCGTCCAAAGTTGACGAAATTTAGAATAAGTGTGGCCGAGTGGTTAACGCGCTTGACTGCTGATCTAAGGGAACTGGGTTCGAACCCCGGGTAAGGCATGGATGTATGTGTCATCCTCTCAGACCTTCTATAATATAATAAAAATAAATACTCCCTCAAGCAGCTGCTTGCCACAGAGGTCTGACAGGAGCCTGTCAGTTTATATGCCACAGTAGAAGGTCTGAGAGGATGACAGGACCTCAGCAGGAAAACGACACAAACAGCCATGCCTTACCCGGGGCTCGAACCCAGGTCCCGTAGATCAGTAGCTAAGAGCGCTAACCACTCGGCCACGGGACGGACACTCAGACCTTCTACTATGGCATAAAAACTGACTGGCCAGACCTCTGTTGCAAGCAGCTGCTTGAGGGGGTATGCTTGGGGCCGTCCCCAACGGGGAGGGGGAAGGGGGAGGGAAAGAGAGAGTAGCCGAAGGCATTGGAGACGTTTCAAACATTACTGTCAGAAATAATTCGTTAAGGTCGACTCGCATGAAATTTCCGTCTCCTTTGGAGCGGGGCAAAATCCGAATGAGCTTTTATTTGACATCATATGGGAATTAAATTATTTTGAAATCATATGAGCTTTTATTTGACACCGTTCGGAAGATATAGTATAAGAATAACTTTCACATTTCATTCGCTTTAGGGGGGGGGGAAATTTTGATAACCAATAATACTCCCACGTCATAATCTGACATGTTAAAGGTAACTTGTTACGTTTGGGCCTCGAGTTCGACAGATATAGCAGAACAATCCTTCACATACTTTCCCCCTTTTTTGGGAGGGAAGAAAGCATGGGAGGAAAACTTCTATGGCCTGTGACACTCCCCGCGTCACCATCTTTCATTTGACACATGATCATTGGGGGCTAGGGTGGCTCAGTCGGTAGCGCGCCAGGCTCGTAATCTGTAGTTCCCAGGTTCGAGTCCCAGCTGGGTCAGCTTTGAGATTTATTTCCGCAAAACTCTCCGCCCTGCCCACGGTCAGTAGGGGACACCGATGGGTCTTGGAAAGGCCACCGTCCGTCGGATGGGACGTTAAGCCGTGGCCCCGTGTGCGGGAGAGCCATACCCTGTGCACGTTAAAGAACACGCTGGATGGCCTTGACGGGAGGCTACCATCTGTCTCCCAACAGCTGTTCCAGTGGGTCCCCTCCCCCCAACCTTCTCTGAGCCTTCGGGGTCCATGTGACCTGGCCATTTAGCCCATGGTGTGCAAAAAAGTGCCGCTCAGAGGTAAAACAACCCAACCCATTTGACACGCGATCATTGAGTTTGCCCGTCGCGTTCGAAAGATATAGTGGAACAACGGTTTTGAAAACACACAAACCAATAAATCAACAAAGTGTCAAATGACAATAACTTCAAGAACAATAACTTTCTTGAAGTTTAACAATAACTTCAAGAACTTCTTCAGAACAAACAATAATTGCAGTTGAAGATAAACCTTGCATTTTAAATTGTTTCATTGAATATTTATTATTCGTGAAATAATTTGCTGATATAAGTAGTTTTAAGAGCATGTCATACTCAAGCATGTTAAAACCAAACAAAAAAGATCCAGAATTGAAAGCTTCTAGGCCATTTCGTCTTTGTTTGTTTGGCTATAGTCCAAATATTACGGAACCTGTCAAGGAAGGAAAATGAAGGATTCCTGCATTACAAATCAATACCTTTAGGTAATTAATATATAGATTGTTTTCTATTAACTATATTTTCAAAACAAAATTTTATAATTTTTTTTACCTTAACTAGATACACTGACTGTCAAATTACTATAAATACCTCATTGTGTATGAAGTATCATGAAACATGGTAATGTATGCAAAATTTGTTAAGACGTAAATATTGTACAGTCGCTCAAAAAATATCCGAACACTATGGTTGATTACAGAATTCAGGAAAAATATCTGGCAACGTTTTTATTTAGAAGTTAGTGATCTGGCAACCTTCGTGTCATGTGACACAAAGGTTGCCAGATCACTAATTTCTAAAAAAATTGTTGCCAGATATTTTTTCTGAATTCTCTAATCAACCACAGTGTTCGAATATTTTTTAATATATATAATGCGTATGAATATATAATGCAATGAATATGGAGCGTGTGCAGTTACCGTTCACAGCAAACTGGAGCGGTTGCGGTTAATGTTCACAGCACATTGGATAGTGTGAGTTCACAAAGACCTAGATCGTGTGGGCTCACTCACGGAAATATTGAGCGTGTGCAGTTACCGTTCACAGCAAACTGGAGCGTGTGCAGTAACTGCACACGCTCCAGTTTGTTGTGAACGGTAACTGGAGCGTGTACAGTTGCTGTACAAGCTCCAGATATTTTTCCTGAATTCTGTAATCACGTGACACGGAGGTTGCCAGATCACTAATTTCTAAAATAATCGTTGCCAGATATTTTTTCTGAATTCTGTAATCAACCATAGCGTTCGGATACTTTTTTGAGCGACTGTACGTCACTGCGAATTCCTATAAAAGTCGTAAAGGCATGGTGGAAAGCAAAGTCAAGTGCGACCTGGATAAAAAGACTGATCCTACTGAGCTGGAAAGCGGAATCATCGATGGAGCGCGATGGTCAGGAGCAGCCGTAACTGAGGTGATGGAACTCAGTGGAAAATCACTGAGCAAATATCCCAAGTATGTGGAGAATGGCCGAGTGGTTATGGTGCTTGGCTACTGATCAAAGAGACCTGGGTTCGAATTCCGAGTCAGGCATGGATGTTTGTGTTGTCTTTCTACTGAGGTCTTGTTATTCTCATAGAACTTCTCTATGGCGTATAAACTGACAGGCAGGTTCGTGTCAGACTTCTGTGACAAGCAGTTGCTTGAGGAGAATATTTATTTTATTCATTTATTTATGGAGAATGGCAACAGTCTCAAATCCTCCAATCGTGACAAATGCAGGAAGAAAAAGACTGTGACAGACAGGGACAGGCGTTTGTCGGCATAAATGGCGAAACAGATCTGCTACAGTTTATCAACTGAGAGAAATAACCTCTAACACTACTTCAAAACTCATTTCAACTACCATTCAACGAGAACTATCCGCAGAGAATTTAAACTTTTAAAATTTGGGAACTGTACCATGTTACCTATGACGAAGTATTAGGTCGTTGTTCATGATAATTTGGCCAGGCACTGTAAGTTTAATAAATGTTAAATCCATCCGATTATGTGCAATTACAGATTAAGACTTGAAAAAGTAGATTTCTTCTAAATGAAGCAATGGGAACTTCTCTTACTTTCCCAGAATGCTTTGGTCTCATGATGCCTCGTCTCGTCAGTGACGAATGTCTTCGATGTCTCCAAGTGATGAGAAGTGATGGCTGCTCCTGAACCTCCCTCGCATCCGAAGCAGCGACGGGACATGAGAAGCAGATTCGCTGAGCATCAGACAAAGAAGAAAGCTCCTCTTCAGTTTCTTCAATGCTCCAGGTCTCTGATTGTTTTCGTCCTCGGCTTTTTTTCTCTGCTCTTTGTCTTTTCTCAAAACCAGTCTTATATAAGGTAAGTTTCTTTAGCATCTCAATCTAATGTTTAATGCCAGTTGAGTTTTATGTTACATTGATTGTGATTATGGTTCATGGATGAGCAATCCAGGGTTGCGATTTAATGAATTTCTTCGTTGATTATGCATTAGTGAAGGAGCTCCAAAAATTAGAATCCACCTGGTTAGCGTGCTTCGCTACTGATCTAAGGGACCTGGGTTCGAGTCCCGGCTAAGGCATGAATGTTTGTGCTGTTTTTCTGCTGAGTTCCCGCCATCCTCACAGACCTTCTACTATGGTGTATTAAACTGACAGGGATATTTAAACACTTTTTAATACCTGACAGGATTTATTAAATACCCCCTCAAGCAGCTGCATGAGGGGGTATTTATTTTTAATAATAATCATGTTCGAATGAATTTCGCCACTGGCTATGATTTAGCATAGGAGCTCTAAAGGGGGGTTCATATTATTGAGATTAAATGTGTCTTCTTATTACCTAAACTATGACAATACGAAACAATACTAAACGATGCAAAAGGTAATTGTTTCTTGATGTTGTTTTGACATTTGTATTTGAGAACATGCTTGATTGTTGGGTTAAATATTGTTTCAATTGTAAGAAAAAAGTACATCGAATCCAGCTGATGTAACTGTCAAAATTTAGCCATATTTTTCCGTGGCTGTTGTTCAATATGTCGGCATTTGATTTTCACAAATTTCTTTACTTCTAGTTCGGAATTAAAGAAATCGTAAATTTGAGTCAGCTTACGTTTTGGCAGGACATTCCTATATATATATTTATATCTCGGTGATACGGTCGCCTTAATGACGTCACCAAATTGTTAAAGACTTCTGAAATCTTATTTCATCATTCCCTTGGAAAACAAAGATTAAAATGAACTGGAATATTCGGGAACGCCTTTCCTACAAGAAATATTCAGCAGCAATGACATGCCACTAGAAAATTAAAACTACAAAATATTTGGAAGTTTTAATAGACATCAATATGAAATGGAAATCACATGTTAATATGATGGTAAAAAAGGTACGATTTTGCTTAGTTAGATTGTACCATTTAAGAAAAAAGAAATATCTCTCGTAATATTTTTTCTTCAATTAAAAGATTTTTTAATTCACAGTTAAGTGGACATAAAGTAAATAAGTAACCAATAAAAAGTTTTATAATTTGTTTGCTTAGGGTAAACAGTTTTGAAAAATGTAAAGGGACATTTTGAGTTTATCCTTATTTAAAAAAAGGAACAAAAATGGAAAGCTCCGGGTCCTTAGAAAAGAGACTCGGCAGTAAAAAAATCTTGAAATCTTTTATCATATAATTTATAAAATAATATTGCATATTAAGCTATATTGTTAGTATTATGGAGTGATAATAAAACATATATTAATAGTTGATAAATAGAATATCAATTTTTAACCCTAGAAACAAACAAGTATTGTATTTATAAATTAACTGCGAAAGTGAATGAAAAATGGGAAACGGCATCCTGTTAATAATTTGATGGGACACTATGGGGGGGGGGGGGGCTTGTCCCATCAAATTAATAACAACACAGTTATTAAGAGGATTCCATTTTTTAAAATTTAATTAATAATTTAATAAGAACAAAATAACAATACAATACAAAGACTTGCATATACAAACAGAAAATAATATTAGCGCAAGTCAGAAAAAGAATAAAATATAAACAAAACGAACAAAATTAAAGTTACATATTAGCAAACTTTTGAGCAATTTGTTCATTTAGGATGCCAAATTGAATTATTACATTCAGAAAAATGTGTTTAGTGACAAAAATATGTGTCATTATGTTAAAAATAAAATATTATTGTATAATTTTAAAGTAATCATCGATATTTGAAGCAGTGAGAATAACATTTTTCACTTTCAATTTGAAAACACTATATGAACGTTCATTTCTAATTTCTTTAGGTAAGGAATTAAATATTCCAGATTGACGAGTAGCATGCTCTTTATATTTAACTGGTAAAAGTGTTGGTTTTTTAAAAATAATATCACAAATAACTTTATTCAAATAGACTTTATGAAATGTCATAACTTTTAAGAATTTGTATGTTCTTTACTAACACATTCAATAATATTCATATAAATACCCCCCCCCCCCCCCACCCCAGCTAGTTAAAGTATATTTTAAAAGAGATTGTATCCAAGCAAAATAAAGAGTAATAAAAAATCTTCCAGAGATAATTTTTCTTAAATGGTACAATCTGACTAAATAAAATCGTATTTTATTTACTAGCATATTATTAACATGTGATTTCCGTTTCGAATTGCTCTCTATTAAATCTCCCAATTATTTTGTAGTGTTAATTTGTTTGATTTCAGAGCATTCACAAGAAATTTTATTGACACAATGCATACTATGAAATTGTAATTTATTAAAAAAAGTTGTCGGGGTGAGTGAAAAATTCATAAAGCATATTTTATCAGAGCTAATTTTTAATCCATTTTTGTTAAACAAAGTTGCAATAATATTTAAATCATTATAAATATCAAGAAATAAATCATGTTGATTTCTTTTTCTGTAAACAAGCACTATATTATCAGCATATGAAATAAATTTTCCTTTTAAATTTTGATAAAAAAATTGTTTATATAATTTAAAAATAATATAGGTCCTAAAATAGATCCTTGTGGAACTCATTTATTAATCAGTATTTTAGTACTTTCAACGTTATTAATAGAAACCATTTGATAACGTTCAGATAAAAAAGATTTAAACCATCTCCATAAATTTCCCCTAATTCCTAAAAAATAGAATTTCTTTAATAAAATGTCATGTCTAACTGTATCAAAAGCTTTAGATATGCCAAGAAATAGGGCTAGTGTTTTTTCAGAATTATTTATCCCTTGATAAATACTGGTAGTAAACTCTAAGATAGCATGTTCAGTACTTAAACCTTTCCTAAAACCAAACTGAAACTTATATAAAAAGGAAACTTTTTCTAAATAATTATTAAGTCTTATTTTCATGATGGTTTCAATAACTTTTGAAAAGGTGGGAAGAATGGAAATTGGTTTATAATTAGTAAAACAATTTTTGTCTCCAGTTTTGTAAATAGGTTTTACAATAGCAATTTTTAAGTCTGAGAAGAAAATACCTTTTTGAAAGCTGCTATTTATTAATTCAACTAAAAATGTAGAATGATATTTTACTATTATGTTAATTATTTTTGAATTTTTGCCATCATATCTCGCTGCTTTATTGTTTTTAAGATTACAAATAATACGACTAATTTCGTCTGTTGTTTCTATCATAAACATCGAGTTTCGTTGAATTAAATCATCAGGATATTTATAATCTGAGTTACTAGAACATAAATTTGAATTATTTACATTTATGAAATGTTCGTTAAATTTTCCCACCAGTTTTTCAAAATTGCTATCATTGGGCAATATAAGTTTATTATTAATTTTATTTCTCAAAATACTATCAACAATTTTTCACTGTTTTCTACTATTCTCATTACATTTATTAAATTCATTAACATAAAATTTAGTTTTTGTTCTTTTTATAGTTGCAAGGGTCAAGTTTCTAATTCTTAGATATTCTTTTTTATAAATCAATATTAAAGGATATTTTCTGTGTTTTCCTCTTTCCTTAATTAATGAAAAAAATTTCAAATTTATCCACGGATTATGTCTCTTTGAACTGGAATCCTTTATATAATATTTTTTCTTAGTAGTAGTTTGTTGAATATATGATTTAATTTGATCTATATAACTGTCATACATTGCATTTATTTAAATATTCTCATCATATATAAAATTCAAATTTTTAATTAAATCTTCAAATATATTTAAATTCATTTAAGAATAGCAAATTTCTTCCCACCCGTTTTTTAAAATTACTATCATTGGGCAATATAAGTATAATGCTGATTTTCTGTTCTTAATTAACCGTATCTTAATAATTTTTAAGAAAATGGGGTAATAATCATTAATATTATTCTGGTAAACAGCCGAATTGAAATTTAAAGTATTATCAGCTGATCTAATAAATATGTGATCCAAACAACTGGAAGAAGCATAGGTCGCTCTTGTAATGAAATAAATCCAAATGAAGTAAGAAAATTGAAATAAGCATTTATATCATTATTGATTAAGTTACTATCAATATTTACATCACCTACTAAAATAACCCGATTGTATTTAAGTTTTGATATTATTAATTTTAATTCAGTCACAAACTCTTTTTATGGAATACTCATGAGCTCTATAAATTGCTAATATATGTAAGCAATTTTTGTTATCATAGGATAAAACATATTCTGCAGTTTCCATTGTTACAGTATCTGTCAAAAAATTCATTGCATTAAGTTTATAATACATTATAATACCATCTGATCTATTTTTATTCCTACAGTTATACATCATTTCGTAGCCATCTATATTATATAAACTTAATTCATTTTCTTGTATCCAAATTTCACTTAAAATAATGATATCAAGATTATGTTTTATATATTCTATCATAATTAAAAATTCACCATAATGACAACGTAATTAAGTATATTTAAATGTAACATATTTGTAGCTAAACTATCATTAAAGAACTCATCAGAATTATTAATATAAGTGGAACGGTTACATTCAAAAATAAAATTATTATCAGAATCAACAACAGAATCCATAAAAAAAAGACATTTTTTCCATGTTTTATCTAAGTCTTTCACATTTCTAATTCTAAGTATCCTTGATATTTCTTCTTTCCTAAGAAAAATCTTTCCGTGTTTTGTCCATAAACATTTCTATCCGTTCCTTAGCTTGAATTGTTTAGCTTCAAAAAAAGTTTTTTTATTTGTTATGTGAGATGTTCATTAACAAAGTTTTTTGTTGGCTGGAACTATTTGTTTATATCACGAGTCCACAACTTTTTTTTATTTTAGCAGCCTTCAAAAATTTATTTCTTTGGTCCCGGTATTTAAATTGTGCTCTAATAAGTTTAATTTTTTTTCCAATCGTTGTCGGCACTCTGTGAATAGGAGATAGTTCAATTTTCTCAGTAATGTTTAATTGTTTGCTTATATTATTAATTATTTCTGTTAAATCTTCTTTATCTACTGGGATGCCACAAACTCAAGGTTCCAGTTTCTGGAATGTTGTTCGATATCATTCATTTGAGACTTAAGAAGTTCTACTTCTTGTAACAGATTGCTTTATATATTGATTTTCTTTCCTCAGATGCTCAATTTCTTTTTCATGTTGTCAATAGTGGCTCATTAACTGTTGCAAATAATCTGAGTTGAAGTTAAGAGAATCTTTTATCTGGGACAATTCATCAAATATTTCCTTATTACAAACTTTTAATTCTTCTTGTGTACGTTTCCTTACCATACACGGGAAGAGAAGATTCAGTCACATTAGGAACATTTTCTTCTGATTCTCCAGCATCTTTATTTATTTCAACATTAGATTTCATATGTTTATTAGATGTCATGGTTTTGGAACTAGATAATTCACTGCACTTTAAACATCTCCAAATATTTTTCTTTTTCCGAGTAAATCTCTTATAACCCTTTTTTTGATATGCCATTACAGTAATAATGGAACTTATTATCACATAAGCAGCAAGTAAGAAAATCTTTATCTTCTACAAGTGATTCAAAACATCTAGAGCACTTTATATTGATAGCAAATTAATACTTTTAAATCTGGGCAGTGATAAAACAGAAAAACTAAATAAATTCAAACAATGATCTCTCAATATTTCAATAAACAGCATTCACGTGGTATCACTCCAGATTACATAGGGGCGGGGGTGGCTCAGTCGGTAGCGCGCCAGGCTCGTAATCTGCAGTTCCCAGGTTCCAGTCCCAGCTGGGTCAGCGTTGAGATTTATCTCCGCAAAATTCCCCGCCCTGCCCACGGTCAGTAGGGGACACCGATGGGCTTGGAAAGGCCGCCGCCCGTCGGATGGGACGTTAAGCCGTGGTCCCGTGTGCGGGAGAGTCATACTCTGTGCACGTTAAAGAACACGCTGGATGGCCTTGACGGGAGGCTAATATCTTTCTCCCAACAGCTGTTCCAGTGGGTCCCCTCCCCCAACCTTCTCTGAGCCTTCGGGGTCCCTGTGACCTGGCCATTTAGCCCATGGTGTGCAAAAAAGTGCCGCTCAGAGGTAAAACAACCCAACGTTAAAGAACACGCTGGATGGCCTTGACGGGAGGCTACCATCTGTCTCCCAACAGCTGTTCCAGTGGGTCCCCTCCCCCAACCTTCTCTGAGCCTTCGGGGTCCCTGTGACCTGGCCATTTAGCCCTTGGTGTGCAAAAAAGTGCCGCTCAGAGGTAAAACAACCCAACCCAACCCAGATTACATAATAGTAACATAGTAGAATTGATGCTCAAGTTTCAAATTCGAATGTCCGTTACAAATTTACTACACATTCAATGTTATATTAATTTCTAGGAAATTTACTAAATAATGTTAGCTCTTTAATTCCTGACTTGAATATTGAAATGATTAAGCTTTGAAGACTAAAAGAAAAGCTAATTAGAAAAGAATAAAATATCAAAAAATCCAAACAAACTTACAAGAGCAACAAAACACACTACATATCACGAGGCAAACGATGTTGCCACTTGAATTTTAATTACGCTCTACTTTGCTTGGATAAAAAAAATAAAATAAATACCCCCCTCAAGCAGCTGCTTGCCACAGAGGTCTGACAGGAGCCTGTCAGTTTAATAAGCCATAGTAGAAGGTCTGTGAGGATGGCGGGGCCTCAGAAGAAAAAACGACACACACTTACCAAGCCTTACCCAGGGCTCGAACCCAGGTCCCGTAGATCAGTAGCCAAGCGTGCTAACCACTCGGCCACGGGACGGCTTTACTTGGATAGTCTCTTTTAAAATATGGTTTGACTACTACCTGGGGCGAGGATACTTTATGAATATTATTGAATGTGTTACTAAAGTACAACATAAATTCTTAAAAGTTATGACATTTCATAATAAAGTTTATATGAATAAAGTTATTTGTGATTATAAAATTCTTAATTTGATATCACTATATATACTACAGCTGTTTCTATTTTTAAAAACCCAACAATTTTACAAGTTAAATGTAAAGAGTATGCTACTCGTTAATCTAGTCTTTTATTTGTAATTCCTAGAGTAAAGAAAGAAGAAACTCATAAGCACTTTTTATTTTTAGCTCCTAGAATATTTGATTCCTTATCTATTGAAATTAATAATGAATGCTCATACATTGTTTTTAAATTGAGAGTGAAAAATGTTATTACGTATTACTGCTTTAAATGTTGATGATTACTTTAAAGTAATGCAATAATAATTTTTGTTTCTAACGTAACGAAACACGTTTTTTTTGACACTAAAGACATGTGATTGTAAAAATTCAGTTTGGTATCCTAAATGAGCAAATTGCTCAAAGATCTGCTAAAATGTAACTTTTTATTTTTATTTCTTTTGTATATATTTTGTTCTTTTTCTGACTTGTGCTAATATTTTTTTCTGCTTGTATATGCAAGTCTTTGTGTTGTTATTTTGTTCTTATTAAATTCTTAAAAAATTAGAAATTTTTTTAACCCCTTGAAGTAATGAAATTAGTAATTAAAATCATATTGCGCAATGGTTTTAATAATTTATTTCTCATTTCTAGCGAAAGAAATTTGATTATAGGAAACTTCAGATGAAAACTCTTTTGCTGCATGTGCAGAATCCAACTTTTCCTTCATAACACGACAAAGGTTGACACCTATCAAGTTATGGAAACCAGAATCCCCGGTGTGGTGGTGGTGGTGGTGAGAGGGGGAGTTGCTCAGTCTGTAGCGCGCCAGGCTCGTAATCTGCAGTTACCAGGTTCGAGTCGTACTTGGACCAGCGTTTAGACTTATCTCCGCAGACGTCTTAGAACCGATGGGACTTGGAAAGGCCTTCTTCCATCTGATGAGACGCTAAGCCGTGGCCATGCTAAGGCCCTATCCTGTGTGCTTTAAATAACACTCTGGATGACCTTGACGGGACACTACCATCTGTCTCCTAATAGCGGTCCAGTAGGTCCCCATCCCCCAACCTTATCTGAGTCCTTGTGACTTGGACATTTAGTCCAGTGTGTGCAAAAAAGTGCCATTTAGAGGTAAAACAACCCAACTCTGTGTTTGGGAGAGCTAGCCATATCTGTGCACATTAAAGAACACGCTGGATGGTCTTAATGAGAGGCTTCCGTCTGTCTTGTGTCATTTAGATCTTCCCACTCCCTTCTCTAATCCCTTTGTGTCCTTGGAACGTGGCCATTTAGCCCATTGTGTGAGATAAAAAGTGCCCCTCTAGAGTAAAACAATCCAACCAGTTGAAATTTTGTGTCACATCATCAATCCTTGTTTTAAACCAAAGTGTATGTGAACCTGTTTTTGATTTCTTCAGAATTCTTTTCATTTAGCATTCTTTCGCTATTCAACAAATGCAACTGAAATGTGAAAACAAACATTCTTTCCGAATATTGTGCTTTTAAAATCTGAATGTTATTAAATTTTGCCTTGTCTTCTCTTAAGCCTTCAAACTTTCCATTCATGCTTTGTCTTCTTTTTCTCCTCAGTAACGCAATAATACCACAAGAGGACGAAGTAGTCGTAGATGACGTGGACCAAGCGGGAAGGACTGAAAGCCTGAGTGCCAACTCCACTTGCCACCCGATGAAGAACATCGTGTTCCTGAAGACCCACAAGTGCGCCAGCTCAACGATTCAGAACATTTTCATGCGCTTCGGTTACAGAAACAACCTAACGTTCGTACTTCCTCTGAAAGGCAACTACATCGGACACCCTCAGCTATTCAACTGGTCCCTTGTGCCCGATGCTCGAAAGTTTGGTCGCCACTACAACATCCTCGCTCATCACTGCCGCTTCAACTATCACGAGATGCGGCGACTGCTGCCGAAGAACACCGTGTTCGTCACCATCCTGCGTAATCCGGTCGATCTGTTCGAGTCGATGTTTTCCTTCTATTCCCTCCATCGATTCTACAGGGAGCGTTTCGAGACTCTGGGCAAGCGTCACGAACCCAGTTTTTACGAGCGTCGAATGGGTAGGAAGCTCGGATTCAATCAGATGCTGTTCGATTTGGGCTTCGATCAGCGTTTTTTTACCAATACCTCTGCCGTCACGGAGTACGTGCATTTCTTGGACTCGGCGTTCGACTTGGTACTGCTGAGCGAGAGGATGGACGAATCGCTCGTGCTGCTCAGGAATCTGTTGCGCTGGGACATAGATGACGTCATCGCTTTCAAACTGAACGCGCGGAACAAGAAGTTCAAGAAGAAGCTGAGCGCTGAGCTGACGTCACGCCTGTCGCATTTCAACAGCGCCGACATCGTTCTGTATCGATACTTCACTGGAAAGTTTAACAAGCGGGTGCAGGAGTTCGGAAAGGAACGGATGGCGGACGAGGTGCAGGCCCTCAGAAATCGGACTCTGCTTTGGTACGACATCTGCGTGCAGAAGCAAGACTTCCAGGTGAAAGTGATCAATTCGAAGAAGTACTACACGAACAGAATGGTGATGGCGTACGTGAAAAAGAGGGACTTTCTGAATGAAACCTGCGACGAATTGACTGCTCAGGAACCTGTCTTCACCGAGAAACTCTATTTCAGGCAGAGGTTTATGTTTCCGAAATCGACGTTCATTCGTTCGCGTAAGATGTCGGCAAGGTACAGGTTCAAAATGCACCAATGGCCTGCTTCTAAATAAGTGGCAGTAAATCGAAAGAAATGATGTCCCACATTGCGGATGAATTTTTCTGTCAGCTCTATAAATATTGCAAGTGCAGTGGCACACCCCAGGAGGGGAGGGGGTTAGGGTTATACCCCCACTCCTTGAGGCTTCAGTATCATATATTTTCGAAGACAATTCTCGGAAAACAGTGACTCAAGTACCTGAAATTAGATCGAACCTGTGAATCTCTCACCCATTGGAAGTTTCTGGGTATGTCACTGTGCACTGCAGAAAAGCTGGCCATAAAATAAAGAAAAGCTTCGAGTTTTAAAGCTTCCTTTTTTAAACAATTTAACAGCCGAGACAGGAGAAAATTTTTTAAAGGATATTCGAGAATTGTGAAAGTTTCAAAGACTACCTGTAAAGTTTTAAATCTCTTCGTGAATGTACAAAAAATTTGTTAAGCATTTTTATGTAGGTTAGAAAGAGAACAGTTTTTTGTTATTCATAAAGATGTGTAGATACTCTTTAAAAATGTCTTAGGGATTTTTTACTGGAGAGAGCTTGACTGCTTTATTTCGGTTAGTTGTTCTGTGAAATGAAAACGAAAAAAAAAAAACAAGCGAAAACCTCATCTGGAGCAATAATGATACTCAGAGATCTCAGACGATCATAAATATTAAAAATCATATAATTTATTTTTATTTTATTTTCAGTAAAAAAATATTTATTTTAACTTTTTTTTAAAATGGCTATATTCCAACGTTGGAATATAGCCATTTTAATAAATATGTATTAGAAAAATTATAATATTATAATAAAATATTATAATAAAAATATATTTTAATAAAATATTATTGTTTTAATAAACATATATATATATAGGAATATAGTCAACGTTGGAATATAGCCATTTAAAAAAAAAAAAGAAAAAAAAACTGGATCCTAGTATTCATTAAGTGATAATAGTTACTAAAATATAAAAAGTGTTTTTATATGTTAAATATGAAATATTATGTGTAGTATTGATATTACAGTGAAAATAGAAAAGAATTATATTTTATAATTTAATTTTAGCCCTAATCTTTTGATGCATGTAAATATGACTGTACATGTAAAATACACGTTTCACAAGTTGTTTTATTATTTATTTTTAGAGTAAATGTTGATAATTGAAATATGGATTCATATTTAAAGAGTTTATGGAAGTTGAAACATTTAACGAGTTAGCCAAATTTCACAAAAACGGATATTGTTTTAGTTTTAAATTATTTCTACTCGTATTGACTTTTAAGAGCAATTATTTACAGTGGTATTATTGCTGTTAAACATTCCAATTTCTTTAACTCTCCGAATGAATATTATTGGAAACCGAGACTGGAATAGATTTGATTGAGATCTTTAAATTATCTTCAGTGACACTTTTTTTTTTATGAAAAGCTAATTTAACAAGTTACGGAGTTCTGTATCTGAGTTACTATTAACATAACTTGGAACTGTTCTTAATAAATTGGCCGCTGCGGGTATTTTTCAGTTTTCATTCAACCAAGTAGAAAAATCAGACAGCAGTCTCGTGGGTGCTACCGAAAAGGACTTTGAAATAATTCGAAAAAAGCGAACAGCGACTTTGTTAATTATCTTAGTTTTCATACACTTTTCATCGCCGCTTGGCGTTAACTCGCCCGAAGAGCAATTAAACTCATCGACATAAGACTTAATAGCAGGCTCTTCATCTACAGGAAATATTGCAATTTCCCAGTATTCGTACAAAATGTACACCGATGGGCTTGGAAATGCCGCCGTCCGTCGGATGGGACGTTAAGCCGTGGTCCCGTGTACGGGAGAGCCATACCCTGTGCACGTTAAAGAACACGCTGGATGGCCTTGACGGAAGGCTACCATCTGTCTCCCAACAGCTGTTCCAGTGGGTCCCCTCCTCCAACCTTCTCTGAGCCTTCGGGGTCCATGTGACCTGGCCATTTAGCCCATGGTGTGCAAAAAAGTGCCGCTCAGAGGTAAAACAACCCAACGTTACAGAACACGCTGGATGGCCTTGACGGGAGGCTACCATCTGTCTCCCAACAGCTGTTCCAGTGGGTCCCCTCCCCCAACCTTCTCTGAGCCTTCGGGGTCCATGTGACCTGGCCATTTAGCCCATGGTGTGCAAAAAAGTGCCGCTCAGAGGTAAAACAACCCAACGTTACAGAACACGCTGGATGGCCTTGACGGGAGGCTACCATCTGTCTCCCAACAGCTGTTCCAGTGGGTCCCCTCCCCCAACCTTCTCTGAGCCTTCGGGGTCCATGGGACCTGGCCATTTAGCCCATGGTGTGCAAAAAAGTGCCGCTCAGAGGTAAAACAACCCAACGTTACAGAACACGCTGGATGGCCTTGACGGAAGGCTACCATCTGTCTCCCAACAGCTGTTCCAGTGGGTCCCCTCCTCCAACCTTCTCTGAGCCTTCGGGGTCCATGTGACCTGGCCATTTAGCCCATGGTGTGCAAAAAAGTGCCGCTCAGAGGTAAAACAACCCAACGTTACAGAACACGCTGGATGGCCTTGACGGGAGGCTACCATCTGTCTCCCAACAGCTGTTCCAGTGGGTCCCCTCCCCCAACCTTCTCTGAGCCTTCGGGGTCCATGGGACCTGGCCATTTAGCCCATGGTGTGCAAAAAAGTGCCGCTCAGAGGTAAAACAACCCAACGTTACAGAACACGCTGGATGGCCTTGACGGAAGGCTACCATCTGTCTCCCAACAGCTGTTCCAGTTGGTCCCCTCCTCCAACCTTCTCTGAGCCTTCGGGGTCCATGTGACCTGGCCATTTAGCCCATGGTGTGCAAAAAAGTGCCGCTCAGAGGTAAAACAACCCAACGTTACAGAACACGCTGGATGGCCTTGACGGGAGGCTACCATCTGTCTCCCAACAGCTGTTCCAGTGGGTCCCCTCCCCCAACCTTCTCTGAGCCTTCGGGGTCCATGGGACCTGGCCATTTAGCCCATGGTGTGCAAAAAAGTGCCGCTCAGAGGTAAAACAACCCAACGTTAAAGAACACGCTGGATGGCCTTGACGGGAGGCTACCATCTGTCTCCCAACAGCTGTTCCAGTGGGTCCCCTCCCCCAACCTTCTCTGAGCCTTCGGGGTCCATGTGACCTGGCCATTTAGCCCATGGTGTGCAAAAAAGTGCCGCTCAGAGGTAAAACAACCCAACGTTACAGAACACGCTGGATGGCCTTGACGGGAGGCTACCATCTGTCTCCCAACAGCTGTTCCAGTGGGTCCCCTCCCCCAACCTTCTCTGAGCCTTCGGGGTCCATGGGACCTGGCCATTTAGCCCATGGTGTGCAAAAAAGTGCCGCTCAGAGGTAAAACAACCCAACGTTACAGAACACGCTGGATGGCCTTGACGGAAGGCTACCATCTGTCTCCCAACAGCTGTTCCAGTGGGTCCCCTCCTCCAACCTTCTCTGAGCCTTCGGGGTCCATGTGACCTGGCCATTTAGCCCATGGTGTGCAAAAAAGTGCCGCTCAGAGGTAAAACAACCCAACGTTACAGAACACGCTGGATGGCCTTGACGGAAGGCTACCATCTGTCTCCCAACAGCTGTTCCAGTGGGTTCCCTCCTCCAACCTTCTCTGAGCCTTCGGGGTCCATGTGACCTGGCCATTTAGCCCATGGTGTGCAAAAAAGTGCCGCTCAGAGGTAAAACAACCCAACGTTACAGAACACGCTGGATGGTCTTGACGGGAGGCTACCATCTGTCTCCCAACAGCTGTTCCAGTGGGTCCCCTCCCCCAACCTTCTCTGAGCCTTCGAGGTCCATGGGACTTGGCCATTTAGCCCATGGTGTGCAAAAAAGTGCCGCTCAGAGGTAAAACAACCCAACGTTAAAGAACACGCTGGATGGCCTTGACGGGAGGCTACCATCTGTCTCCCAACAGCTGTTCCAGTGGGTCCCCTCCCCCAACCTTCTCTGAGCCTTCGGGGTCCATGGGACCTGGCCATTTAGCCCATGGTGTGCAAAAAAGTGCCGCTCAGAGGTAAAACAACCCAACGTTAAAGAACACGCTGGATGGCCTTGACGGGAGGCTACCATCTGTCTCCCAACAGCTGTTCCAGTGGGTCCCCTCCCCCAACCTTCTCTGAGCCTTCGGGGTCCATGTGACCTGGCCATTTAGCCCATGGTGTGCAAAAAAGTGCCGCTCAGAGGTAAAACAACCCAACGTTACAGAACACGCTGGATGGCCTTGACGGGAGGCTACCATCTGTCTCCCAACAGCTGTTCCAGTGGGTCCCCTCCCCCAACCTTCTCTGAGCCTTCGAGGTCCATGGGACCTGGCCATTTAGCCCATGGTGTGCAAAAAAGTGCCGCTCAGAGGTAAAACAACCCAACGTTAAAGAACACGCTGGATGGCCTTGACGGGAGGCTACCATCTGTCTCCCAACAGCTGTTCCAGTGGGTCCCCTCCCCCAACCTTCTCTGAGCCTTCGGGGTCCATGTGACCTGGCCATTTAGCCCATGGTGTGCAAAAAAGTGCCGCTCAGAGGTAAAACAACCCAACGTTACAGAACACGCTGGATGGCCTTGACGGGAGGCTACCATCTGTCTCCCAACAGCTGTTCCAGTGGGTCCCCTCCCCCAACCTTCTCTGAGCCTTCGGGGTCCATGGGACCTGGCCATTTAGCCCATGGTGTGCAAAAAAGTGCCGCTCAGAGGTAAAACAACCCAACGTTACAGAACACGCTGGATGGCCTTGACGGAAGGCTACCATCTGTCTCCCAACAGCTGTTCCAGTGGGTCCCCTCCTCCAACCTTCTCTGAGCCTTCGGGGTCCATGTGACCTGGCCATTTAGCCCATGGTGTGCAAAAAAGTGCCGCTCAGAGGTAAAACAACCCAACCTAACGTACAAAATGTTCACACATGCGATGACAAATTAATTTCATCGCGATTTTCAGAATAGGAGTAACATGGCAGTCGCTGTTCATCGTGGCTAAATTGGTATTAAGGGTGCCTTGGTATTAAGGGTGCCTCCTCCTATTCCTACCACCATGAATGAACTATTCCGTTTCCATGGCAATCGTCACATTGTTGTTTCGGTCTTTTTTCCCGACAGTTTGACTGTATTTTACAAGGAAGTGTTTTCGATTTAACTTTTCTGTTATAATCGAAATTGTAAAATCTGGTTGGACTTCCGTAGCATCATGGCTGCTTGAGGATAACGATGATGATGAATCTAACTGATAATTATTTTTGTACCATTAGAAATTTAATTTTTTGTGGACTTGATTTGAAAGTGAAACAGAAATTGCAAGTCGACTGCAAAACAAAAGGCAGAATTTAAGTGGAAGAATTTTTTTAATTTTTTGTACAATTTTTATACACACTATAAATAAAGCATAACGAAACGCATCGCATTTCTATGCGTTGCGACGAATGTTATATATATGAAATACGAGATGTAAAGGCCTTTGCATCATGCTGCTCACAGCTGCTGAACAGCATAAAATGTTTATTTAACTTTTTCTAATTTACATTTATAAACAAATAACCTGCTTGATAGATCACGAAATGAATTCAAACTTTGTTTTTGTTCTTTTTAATAATTTAAGTTAAAGGTTTCTTCCGTAATAAATGTATACTTCCTAGAACTGAATGGGGCGGGGGTGGCTCAGTCGGTAGCGCGCCAGGCTCGTAATCTGTAGTTCCCAGGTTCGAATCCCAGCTGGGTCAGCGTTGAGATTTATCTCCGCAAAATTTCTCCGCCTTGCCCACGGTCAGTAGGGGACACCGATGGGCTTGGAAAGGCCGCCGTCCGTCGGATGGGACGTTAAGCCGTGGCCCCGTGTGCGAGAGAGCCATACACTGTGCACGTTAATAAAGAACACGCTGGATGGCCTTGACCGGAGGCTACCATCTGTCTCCCAACAGCTGTTCCAGTGGGTCCCCTCCCCCAACCTTCTCTGAGCCTTCAGGGTCCATGTGACCTGGCCATTTAGCCCGTGGTGTGCAAAAAAGTGCCGCTCAGAGGTAAAACAACCCAACCCAACCTAGAACTGAAAAAAAAAAAAAACGATTTTTAAAATAGATCTGATTTATTTTCGATTGAAAAGATTGGTCCTTGGTTTAACATGATATCTCAAAAACTTCTCTATGAAAATTAATATTTTTTCGTTTCCATATGAAGATGCTTGCTTTCCTTGTTCATAATTTCAGCACTTCCAAAACGGTTTTTTTACATTTGTCTATAAAAATTAGTGTGCTTAAACCTTTATAACACATAATAATATATTTGTAAACAGCAAAAAATATTTTAATTATCGGTGACCTATGACAATGCATGCATATGCAAATTCACTCTGATGTGTTCAAGATTACGTATTGTCACGCGTGTAGAGCAGAAAAACTTATAAACATACAGTCATCTTCATTGCTCGACAACAATTTTTACAACAATTATTCTTTCATTTTCTCTCTTCATTAGTCTACAATGATCTCTACGTACTTCATTAGTCTACAATGATCTCTACGTACTTCATTAGTCTACAATGATCTCTACGTACTTCATTAGTCTACAATGATCTCTACGTACTTCATTAGTCTACAATGATCTCTACGTACTTCATTAGTCTACAATGATCTCTACGTACTTCATTAGTCTACAATGATCTCTACGTACTTCATTAGTCTACAATGATCTCTACGTACTTCATTAGTCTACAATGATCTCTACGTACTTCATTAGTCTACAATGATCTCTACGTACTTCATTAGTCTACAATGATCTCTACAGTCCAACACTGATCTCATTGCAAAAGCATTTGCTTGCACCTCATAAAATAAATAAGGAATGAACTGAATCTGGCTCATTTCTTCCAATTTTTTGACCAAACAAATTTTAGGAACATATAACTAAAAGATTTTGCCAATTCATAATACTCATTAAAGATGCATATTTCTGTTTTAAAATTAAGATATTTTCTTGATACCTTAACAGCATAATTGTTCTTTCAATTTATTAGTCATTACAAAAGTATATTTTCGTTTTTAAATTCAAACGTTTTCCTGCGGTTCTATAAGAATAGTTTTTTTTCCTAGAAGCTTCTTCACTAAGTTTGGGTTGGAAGGGCCTGATCTATTATACTTACGATGTATTAAAATAAAACTGTAATTTGTTGTGTTTTGTTCCTAACTTCACATTATTTCATCTCTGTAAAAATTAATTACTTATGAAATGTGCATAAAAAAAAAGCACTAACAGAATTAGAATCATAACAAAGGAATGAAATAAAAATAAATGTCACTCAGGCTGGAATTCTGGTATCCATCCCACTTATTTAGGATATTTGTTATGAGAAATGCGTATTCGACTAAAACAATATCAGCTTAAACGAATTTTTGGAAGAACGCATCTATCGTTTTAGTTGGACACTGAGTGTATTTTAAAATGAAAAAAAAAAAAGAAAAGGAATACTGTGTATAATAATGAATTCCAATTATAAATGGAATGACAAATGTGATGATGAATATTCTGATTATGAATGCAATAATACATGTGATAATGAATATTCTGATTATGAATGTAATATTAAATATGAAATGGTATTCTGATTATGAATGCAATATTAAATATGAAATGGGTATTCTGATTATGAATGCAATATTAAGTACGAAATGAATACTCTGATTATGAATACAATAATACATGTGATATTATAATTATTATTGTAATGTTAAATATGAAATAAATATTCTGATTATGGATGCAACAATACGTGTGATAATAAATATTCCAATTATAACTGTAATGTTAAATATGGAATAAATATTCTGATTATGAATACAATACTACATGTGATGTTATAATTATAATTGTAATATTAAATATGAAATAAATATTCCAATTATGAATGCAATAATACGTGAGATAATAAATATTCCAATTATGAATGTAATGTTAAATATGAAATAAATATTCTGATTCTGAATGCAATAATAAATATAATAATAAATATAATAATAAATACTGTGATTCAAATTGCACCAATAAATGTTAAAATAAATATTTTGAATATGAATGAAATGATAAATGTGATAATATTCTGATTATAATGCATACAGTTATGAATATAATAATATACATGAATATTGTTATTATTAATGCAAAAATAAATGTTATTATGAAAGAAATAATAAATGCGATAATGACTATTTTGTATTTTGGTAGAAAGGAGCATGTGCGATCTCCTTTCAAGTCTCTCATGACTTGCCCTCATCACTTACAGGAGTCGCGACCAACACTTCCAGAAACTTTGCTGTACAGTTGCTCAAAAAAGTATCCGAACACTATGGGTGATTACAAAATTCAGAAAAAATATCTGGCAGCGATTTTTTTAGAAATTAGTGATCTGGCAACCTTCGTGTCACATGACGCGAAGGTTGCCAGATCACTAATTTCTAAAAATACGTTGCCAGATATTTTTCCTGAATTCTGTAATCACCCATCATCATCATCATCCTCAAGCAGCCATGGGCTACGGAGGTCCAACCAGACCGTGCAATTTAGTTCTCCAAGCAAGTCTGTCCTGAGCTACATCTGCTGCATCTGGCCACTGCACACCAATTCTAACAAGGTCCTATTTGACATTGTCTGCCCACCGCATTCTAGGTCTCCCCTTCTTTCTGAGGCCTTTAGGCACACTGTTCATAACCCTATTCGCCAATCTATAATTATTCATACGGGCAACATGGCCAAACCAACGGAGTCTCTCTCTGCACAATATGGTGTTCGGATACTTTTTTGAGCGACTGTAGTCAGCATTAGAGCTGCGATCCTGTTTCTTGGAATTAGCTTAGTGAGGAATATAGCCTTGACGATGGGGAAATTGTTATGATTTTGGTGAACCGTGTGACAACAGAATTAGAAGGAACTTTGAGCATTTCTGAAGACAATTTCAGGACTGAAACTAGACAGTTGTAACAGATGCCTCTGCTTTTGGGACCAATTTTGAAAGCAATAATGAACAACTTAAAAAACAACGCTATTTACATCTACATAATCAGATATAAAATTTTCTCATAAGTTGTCACAAAACCTAATATCGGTTTTGGTAGTAGAAAAGTTAATATCCATGGTTGTGGAGGAAAATGATCTGGGTTCGAATCCCAGATAAAGAGCGAATGTTTTATATGCGATGCATGCTGTCTTTCTGCTGAGGGCTCATATTCTTCACAGATCTCGTTAGCTCATTATATTGAGAAGTTCTTTTCATATCTCCCTGGCAAGTAAGCTACCTGATGAGTAATTTGCCGTCAGCTGTGGTTTGTTGCGAAGTAAAGGAATCTGGGTTCGAATCCTGGATAAGGAATGGATGTTGATTTTTCTAACGAGGTCTCGCCTCCGTAACAAATATTTTCTGTGGTACATTGTACTGAGAAACGTCTGTCAGACGTCCATGACAAGTGAGCTACCTAACGAGTAATTATTTTAAAAATTTGATTTACTTCTAATATTTTCGAAATTTTTTGTTTAGTGATTGCTAAAATAACATGATATTTACTATTTTAATATCGTGATTGGGTTGTTTTACCTCTGAGCTATACTTGTGTGCACACAACGGGTTAAATTGCAGGGTCATAAGGACCCCAAGGACACAGAGAAAGTTAGGGAAGGTTCCATGGGCATCTGTTAAGAGATGGGCTGAAGCCGTCTAGTAAGGCTATCCAGTATGTTCTGTCACGTGCGCAGGTGCGGCTCTCTGGCACACTGGACAACGACTTTACATTCCACCATCAGACTCTCCTATTAATGCCCCCTAGGCTACTGATCTAAGGGACCTGGGTTCAAGTCCCGGGTAAGGCATGGATGCGTGTGTCGTTTTTCTGCTGAGGTCCTGCCATCTTCACAGACCTTCTACTATGGCATATAAACTGACAGGCTCCTGTCAGACCACTGTGGCAAGCAGTTGCTTGAGGGGGTATTTATTTATTTTATTTATTTATCTTCAGGGTGGGGATTAGAGAAGATAAAGATCAATGCAGACACAGTTGGAACTCGAATCTAGGAACTGCAGATTACGAGCCTGGCCCGTTATCGACTGAGCTAACCCACGCCTCGTATTGTGTTTGATACTTAATGCGTATACAGAGTGCCTAATGAAACTTATACACAAAGAATCCACTTATGTTGCTCAACAAACTTCTGCTGCTCCGCCATTTTATTTCACACTGTACTGCCCTCTAGCGGCAGAACAAACATCCTTATAATACATTACTTCAAAACATTAACACACTGTCTCTATTGATATATGTGTTATTAACATCTGAAAGGTGTAGACATTTTATTGGGACAATCTGTATATAATGTGATAATTTGAATCGTAACAAAATGTAGGAGACGCTTAAAAATCCTCTCCCTTGGTTTATTATTGACGTCTTCTTCAGGATTCAAATCCATTTCTTTTGCTTTGAAGTTCAATTACTACTCAATACACCTATCGTTGTTTCATATCCAGTGTCACATCTTGAAACTTGACATTTTCAAATGCGACTACTTTTGCAATGCTTAAAGCACATTCTGCCTTATTCAAGGATATATTTGCAGATTTAGATTGTATTTTAAAATTTCCATTTCGAGAGATTGAAAAATTGTTTTAAAAGAGCCGATCTTAGAGGCAATCACCAAGAAACGCCAAAGCAGCTCTTCATTTCGACAACACACTACGTCGTTTGCGATGATAAGCTCATTAGAGGCCATTAGAAGGGATTAGAAACGGTTGGTCTGAGCCAGTTAACGAGTGGTGGGGAAGAAAAAACTGTGAGGGTGTGGCGGGCTTAAAGGAGGCCGATCGGAAAGCCTTTACTCGGATTCAGCCTTAAACGGAAAGCGAAAAGACGACCAGATCGAGAGAAGGGTAAAGACAATCACTGTCAAAAAGAGAAGTATAAAGACAATCACTCTCGAAGGGAGAAGTGTAAAGATAATCCCTCCCGAAAGGGAACAACGTAGAGACAGTGAATTTGAAAAGGAAATGCGTAAAGACAATCAATATCAAAGGGAGAAGTGTAAATACAATTATGGTCAAAGGGGCTGCCATCCGTCTTATGTGATGTAAAGTCGTAGTTCCGTGTTGCGGGAGAGTCATACCCTGTGCACATTAAAGAACACGCTGGATGGCTGTGATGGGAGGCTACCATCTGCCTCCTAACAGCTGTTCAGTAGGTCCCTTCTCTGAGTCCTCGAGGTCCTTGTGACTTGGCCATTTAGCTGACTGTGTGCAAAAAAAGTGCCGCTCAGAGGTATAACAATCCAACTCAACTCTAGAAGGGAAAAGTGTAAAGACAATCACTCTCAAAGAAAGTGTAAAGACAGTCACTCTGAAAGGGAAAGTGTAAAGACAATCAGTCTCAGAAAGAAAAATTTCAATCACCCTCGAAGGGAAAAGTGCAAAGACAATCACTCTCAAAGGGAGAAGTGTAAAAGACAAAAACTCAAAGGGAGAAGTGTAAAAGACAAAAACTCAAAGGGAGAAGTGTAAAAGACAAAAACTCAAAGGGAGAAGTGTAAAAGACAAAAACTCAAAGGGAGAAGTGTAAAAGACAAAAACTCAAAGGGAGAAGTGTAAAAGACAAAAACTCAAAGGGAGAAGTGTAAAAGACAAAAACTCAAAGGGAGAAGTGTAAAAGACAAAAACTCAAAGGGAGAAGTGCAAAAGACAAAAACTCAAAGGGAGAAGTGCAAAAGACAAAAACTCAAAGGGAGAAGTGTAAAAGACAAAAACTCAAAGGGAGAAGTGTAAAAGACAAAAACTCAAAGGGAGAAGTGTAAATACAGTCACCGTTACAACGAGAAATGTAAACAATCACTCTCGAAGGGAAAAGTGTAAAGACAATCACTCTCAAACAGAAAAGTGTAAGGACAATCGATCTGAAATGGATGAAGTTTAAACACTGACAGATTAAAAGATATCATGAGAGCAGCGAGCGTGGAGAAAATCAGTCTCAAAGGAATCACTGAAGAAGCCAATTTCAAAGAGAGCTGTAAGGAAACAGTCAATCACAAAAGGATCTGAATAAAAAGTCATTCTCAAAGGAAGAGCATTCAAGCAGTCATTCGTAGAGGGAGAGTATCGCAGAGACTCGTCTGTCAATCTCAAGGAGAGAAACATGAAGCAGCCTTAAAGGAGCATTATAAAAGCAGCAGATCTCAAAGGGAGCAGCGTAAGCACAATCAATCACTAAGGAGCAGCATAAAAAAAGTAATCTTAAAGGATCTAGCAATATCAAAGCGAGGAGAGTAAAGGCCTTCAATGTTTAAGGGACCAGCTTTAAAACTCTCAATCTCCGAAGGTAGAGAAGATCTCACAGGCAGCAGGGTAAAAACTCTCAATCTCAGAAGGTAGAGAAGATCTCACAGGCAGCAGGGTAAAACTCTCAATCTTCGAAGGTAGAGAAGATCTCACAGGCAGAAGGGTAAAACTCTCAATCTCAGAAGGTAGAGAAGATCTCACAGGCAGCAGGGTAAAACTCTCAATCTTCGAAGGTAGAGAAGATCTCACAGACAGCAGGGTAAAACTCTCAATCTCAGAAGGTAGAGAAGATCTCACAGGCAGCAGGGTATAAAACTTTCAATCTCAGAAGGTAGAGAAGATCTCACAGGCAGCAGGGTAAAACTCTCAATCTCAGAAGGTAGAGAAGATCTCACAGGCAGCAGGGTAAAACTCTCAATCTCAGAAGGTAGAGAAGATCTAACAGGAAACAGGGTAAAACTCTCAATCTCAGGAGGTAGAGAAGATCTCACAGGCAGCAGGGTAAAACTCTCAATCTCAGAAGGTAGAGAAGATCTCACAGGCAGCAGGGCAAAACTCTCAATCTTCGAAGGTAGAGAAGATCTCACAGACAGCAGGGTAAAACTCTCAATCTTCGAAGGTAGAGAAGATCTCACAGACAGCAGGGTAAAACTCTCAATCTCAGAAGGTAGAGAAGATCTCACAGGCAGCAGGGTATAAAACTTTCAATCTCAGAAGGTAGAGAAGATCTCACAGGCAGCAGGGTAAAACTCTCAATCTCAGAAGGTAGAGAAGATCTCACAGGCAGCAGGGTATAAAACTCTCAATCTCAGAAGGTAGAGAAGATCTCACAGGCAGCAGGGTAAAACTCTCAATCTCAGAAGGCACAGAAGATCTCAAAGACAGCAGGGTAAAAACAATCGTTGTCTGAGGGAGCAGCAGAAAGACGTCATTGTTAAAGAGAGCATCGTGAAAACAGAAAATATTGAATGAAGGAGAACAACGATAATTTCTAAAGGGAAGAGTATAAAATCAACCCATGATAAGGGAAGCAGCTGAAGCTTATTAAATAATGAGCCAATCTCGAAGGGTGTAATGAAGAAGCCATCCAGTCTCAAATGGACCAGAGTAAGGGCATCCGATCTGAAAGGAGGTATTTTTAAAACAACCATTCTGAAAGGAAACAAAGCAAAGAGAGTCGGTCTCAAATGCCACCACCCAATATGAAATAAACTGCAGTGTAAAAGGCAGCAGCGGAATGTCAACTAATCCAAAAGGGAGTAGCATCAAGACAATCAGTCTCAAAGGGAGCAAAGTCAAAACAACCAGTCTTAAAGGGAGTAACACAAAGAGAGCCAATCCTGGAGGGAGCAGCATAAAAAAAACTAATGTGAAACTGAGAAAAGAGAAAACAACCAATCTGAAACGAAGCAGGGTAAAGACAGCCGTTCAGAAAGGAAGCAGGATAGAGACACCAGATGGCGAAGAGAAAAGGGTAGGAGCAGTGGATTTCAAAGAGAACACTGTAAAGACAGCCAGTCTTAACGAGAGCTGCATAAATACAACTGGTCTGAAAGAGAGCAGCTTACAGAGAGGTAGTCTCAAAGGCAGAAGTGTAGAGGCAGCAGATTTGAAAGAGAGTAGCATAAACACAGTCTGTCTTAAAGGGAGAAATGTAATGACAGTCTGTATCAAAGGGAGAAGCATCAAGACAGTTAATCTCAAAGGCAGTTGTTTAGATAAACTTTATTTTAAAGGGAAAGATGAAGAAACAGAGGATCTGAAAGGGAGCAGCATAAAGGTAGTCAGTATCAAAGGGTGTTGCGTCAAAACAGTAAATCTGAAAGGGAGCAGTGTCAAGGCAATCAGTTTCAAAGAGAGCAGTCTAGAGACAGGTGAAAATGAAAGGAGCAGCCTAGAGGCAGCTGACAATAAAAGGGGCAGTCCAAAGGCAGCTGACATTAAAGGGAGCAGTCCAAAGGCAGCTGACATTAAAGGGAGCAGTCCAAATGCAGCTGACATTAAAGGGAGTAGACTAAAGGCAGCTGACATTAAAGGGAGTAGACTAAAGGCAGCTGGCAATAAAGGGAGCATCCTAGAGACAGTTGACAATAAGGAGAGCAGCTCAAAAACAGTTGATAATAAAGGGAGCAGCCTAAAGGAAGCTGATCACAGAGGGAGCAGCCTAAAGACAGTCAGTCTCAAAGGGAGAGACGTGAAAGCAGTCTGTATCAAAGGAAAAAGCGTTAAAACAATCAGTCTCAAAGGAAGCAGTTTAGAGAGAGTGGATCTCAAAGAAAAGATAGAAGATCTCAAAGACAGCAGGAAAGAGATAACAGATCTCAAAGAGACAACCGATCTCAAAAGGAGCAGCAAAGAGACAGCTGATGTTAAAGAGAGCAACAAGGAGACAACTGATGTTAAAGAGAGCAACAAAGAGACAACTGATCCCAAAGAGAGCACTGTAAAGACAGTTAATCTCAAAGGAAGCACTGTAAAGACAGTTAATCTGAAAGGAAGCAATGTCAAGGCAATCAGTCTCAAAGGAGGAAGCTCACTGACAGCGCATATCAAAGGGAGCAGCCTAAAGACAATCAACATCAAAGGGAGAAGCGTCAAGACAATCAGTCTCAAAGGGAGCAGAAAAGAAACTTGTGATCTGAAGGGAAGCAGCGTAAAGACAGTCATCCTTAAAGGGAGCACCGTGAAAGCAGTCACTCTCAAAGACAGCTTTGTAAAGAGAACAAATCCCCAATGGAGCAGCGTAAAGGCAGCCAGTCTCAGAGATAACATCATAAAGACCACCAATCTGAAAGGAAGCAGCGTAAAGACAGTCAGTACGAAAGACATTGGGATGAAGACAAGCTCAAAGGGATCTATGGCCTGAAATATCTTCGAAACCATTGGATTCTAAATGATGTTATATTTCTAGAAAATTATTCTGCTTTCAAATACAGAAACGGACAACTAATCAGTGTTGAAAGAGGCTTATTTTTTTACCGTTACACGCTAGGTTCTTTGGGATTCAAATGTTGAGGAAATTAGGGAACAACCTGAAAACCTTTTAGATGTGTTGCATGTGAATCGGAAGATAGGAGTACATAAACACCGTGCGTAAGAATAAAATCTGAAGATAGAATAAGGCTTTTAATTCGCAAAATTATATACGAATGCAGACATTTGGTTGTTGGGTTGGATTGTTTTACCTCTGAGCGGCACTTTTTTGCACACCATGGGCTAAATGGCCAGGTTACATGGACCCCGAAGGCTCAGAGAAGGTTGGGGGAAGGAACCCACTGGAACAGCTGTTGGGAGACAGATGGTAGCCTCCCGTCAAGGCTATCAAGCGTGTTCTTTAACGTGCACTGGGTATGGCTCTCCCACATACGAGGCCACGACAACGTCCCATCCGACGGACGGCGGCCTTTCCAAGCCCATCGGTGTCCCCTACTGACCGTGGGCAGGGCGGGGAATTTTGCGGAGATAAATCTCAACGCTGACCCAGCTGGGACTCGAACCTGGGAACTACAGATTACGATCCTGGCGCGCTACCGACTGAGTCACCCCCGCCCCTCAGACATTTGGTAAAAAGGTGGTCAACTGAGGTAGCTCAAGTGGTTCAGTATGGAGTATGAACGTGTGGTCTTCTCTTACTGTTATGCAGGCCTCACAGAGATGTCTCATGCTATTGATAAGACTGTTCAAAAGCGCTGACCTAGAGCTCGACACTACACTTCTTCCGATAAATGATGTCTGCTATGTCGACAACTCGTACTTTTGCAGGAGACAGCTTCGAAACGCTCACTTTTATCGCTCGAAGCATTTGCATATACCGCTATCAGCGCCATTCATTTGCATACCCTCTCTCAATTGGGGCGGAGGTGGCTCAGTCGGTAGCGCGCCAGGCTCGTAATCTCTAGTTCCCAGGTTCGAGTCCCAGCTGGGTCAGCGTTGAAATTCATCTCCGCAAAACTCTCCACCCTGCCCACGGTCAGTAGGGGACACCGATGGGCTTGGAAAGGCCGCCATCCGTCGGATGGGACGTTAAGCCGTGGTCCCGTGTGCGGGAGAGCCATACCCTGTGCACGTTAAAGAACACGCTGGATGGCCTTGACCGGAGGCTACCATCTGTCTCCCAACAGCTGTTACAGTGGGTCCCCTCCCCCAACCTTCTCTGAGCCCTCGGGGTCCATGTGACCTGGCCATTTATTCCGTGGTGTGCAAAAAAGTGCCGCTCAGAGGTAAAACAACCCAACAAAAACCCTCTCTCAATTCTTTATTTTTTATTTTACATCTTATAGATGACTTTTGCACATTATTATCATCGGAGTTTTACGATATCGCGTTTTTTTTACTTGTTCCTTATTTTATGGAACCTAGTGTATGTTTTCCCCCAAATAAAGCAGTTGCATTAATGGCTGTAGTGAAAGGAGTTTGTTATTTTAATCTTTGAATGAATCATGTTTTAGCTTCCTTAGTTGCATCAACCTTTTTTTTATCATCTGTTCGAGGAAGAAGAAACACAGAAGCTAGATAAGAGAGGATAAGCTTTCGGGAATTCATCACAGACGATAGCGCCAATCAGTGAACGCCAGAGACACAAAGTCCCGCTCTTGAAACTGGTTACTGTAAGTTTCAAATGGAAGCTCAATTGTCTATTTCATCGAAGTTCAACTCAGAAAAGGTTTTCTTATAGAGGTAAGTTTACAAATTTTCTGTTACAGTTCTTATGCTTTACTTAAGTGGCAAGCAAGGTTTTGAATAGTGGAAGCAATTACAAAAGTATTGTTTAAATTAAATCGGCAAGCAGTTGTCATTTGCCAACACTATACCGGCGTAGAAAAGTAAAAGAAAACGAGTTATTATTATTATTAATTATTCTACTTTATGTGGCAATGCATGTATTTCCTAATCTAATATTTATCGTGCTATGTGACTGTACTTGTGTTTACAAATCCAGTACTTGTCGTGTTATGTGGCTGTACTTGTGTTTACAAATCCAGTACTTGCAGTACTTGTGCTATGTGGCTGTACTTGTGTTTCCAAATTCAGTACTTGTCGTGCTATGTGGCTGTACTTGTGTTTCCAAATCCAGTACTTGTCGTGTTATGTGGCTGTACTTGTGTTTACAAATCCAGTACTTGCAGTACTTGTGCTATGTGGCTGTACTTGTGTTTCCAAATTCAGTACTTGTCGTGCTATGTGGCTGTACTTGTGTTTCCAAATCCAGTACTTTATGTTACGGAAACACTGAGTGTGGGTAAATCTAAAATTCTTAAAGTAAATATTGATATGTTGCACAGGAATATTAATAAATAAAAAACTAAATATTAAAGTAAATATTCCTGTGCAACATATCAATATTTAAATATCATGTCGTATCAAGGAGGTGTATTGAGAGTTCAGTCACCTCTCTTTTGGGGAATTCATTTTTAAAAGACAGTTGTTCATCAATTTGAATTAACATAATTTTTCAAAAAAATTTCCCAAACCCACACTTCCGTGACTTTTACCTAACCTAGGCCATGCCACTGATTACATAGTGTAAGACTTATGTATAATTAGGGTATGGATTTTTCGGGTTAGAAAAAAACTCCATTCAGGTTGTAATTATCAGCCAATATCTTTTTCAAATTCGGAATGGGAAAAAAATCGGTCGGAAAAGAAATCTGGTCGAAAAAAAATTAAATAAAAATCCAATATTGTTTCTCAAATTCGAGTTGAAATCGTGTTGAAATAGAAATAATAATATATGCATTGCCAAAGTTTCTTCAGCGAGATTATTTCTGTACAAATTCTTTCGTCTGATTGAATTTTAAATTGTGAATTCAGGATACATATTCATTTTTAAAATGATGTTTTTAACATACAGTCGCTCAAAAAAGTATCCAAACACTATAGTTGATTACAGAACTCAGAAAAAATATCTGGCAACGATTTTTTAGAAATTAGTGATCTGGCAACCTTCGTGTCACGTGACACGAAGGTTACCATACCACCATAGTGTTCGGACATTTTTTTGAGCGACTGTACCTATAATGCTTTTAATGTCTCTATAAAGTTTTTAATATTAATCTGATTTTTTTCCCGATATTTGCTATTTTTCGGTTTGTCAGGACCGAATAAATTAATTTCTCTTCCATTAATAAGCGACTCTCATTTTCGTTTAACGAATGTTATTCTGGAACCAATTAGTCAAAGCGAAATCTGCATTATTTTAATGCGACGTGACGTAGCGCATCTTGCATCAGAAGTACACGTGCATTGCCACGTAACATAGAATAATTAATGATCACAATTCCTTCATCTTTGTCTATTCCTATATAGGGTTGACAAATTGAAAACTCAAACTAATCGACAGTATATTAATTAAAATTTTTGTTTTTTATAAGGAAAAGCAACAAACAGTAAACGAAAGCATATTTTTCTTCGGGTTTTTCGAGTTTAACCGGAATATTTAATACATTAATCGGGCAGGCGGGGGGGAGGGGAGGTAAAAATCGGGTGAAAGAGAGTAAAACCCGAAAAAGTCATAACCAAAGTATAATTCATAATTTAAACTGTCCTTGTTACAAGGGGCGTTCCAAACGTTCTTGACATGCATCTGCAGAACAAAAACCATTGCACTTACTTCATCATCATCATCATCATCATCATCATCATCATCATCATCATCATCATCATCATCATCATCATCATCATCATCATCATCATCATCATCATCATCAAGCAGCCATGGGCTATGGAGGTCCAACCACCACCACCACCACCACCACCACCACCATCATCATCATCATCATCATCATCATCAAGCAGCCATGGGCTACGGAGGTCCAAACCAGACCGTGCAATTTAGTTCTCAGTTCTCCAAGCAAGTCTATCCTGAGCTATATCTACTGCATCTGGCCACTGCACACCAATTCTAACAAGGTCCTGTTTGACATTGCCCACCGCATCCTAGGTCTCCCCTTCTTTCTGACAAACCTTTAATTCTCCTTCAAAGTACTCCCTTCCAGCATCTATGCGAAGTTGCAGACGGTGAATATGCAGGATTTTTTTCCTGGACCAGATACGTCGAAACTTGCCGGGTTTTGTGATCCTTAGCATTATGATGAAGATGGAGAACCCTTGACACGCCTGTTGTTGGATGCTGCTCCTTCATCTCCTTAATTATTTTGGACAAAAAAATGTTAATGTACTGTTGTCCATCTATAGTCATTTTTTCAGGTAAGATGTGCACAGCTACCGCCCTTTGGAATATATAAAAAAAATGTAAACATCCTCTTGAGAGAAAGTCTTGTCGGAGAATTTGGGGACTCCATTCACTTCCGAAATCCAAACATAGTGGTCTATCTTTCTGGGAGTTGCATCATAACCTGTAGTATCATCACATGTAACATCATAACATCAGCAAAACCATGTGTTATCATCACCTGTGACAATGTTGGAGTCACTAGGTTCAAACATTGCCAGCATCTCCTTGCACGAGTCGACTCCTAGACCTTCAAGGCTTTTTCTGCTGTTCTGACAATTTGGGGAGTACCCATTTGGCACAGATCTTTTGGAACTTTAAAATGTTGATGAATAATTGTATCTGCAATGCTAATCGACACACTGACATCTAAACTTATTTCCTGAACGGTGATGTGTGGTTTTCCTTATAATGAGTTCCCGAACAGCAGCGATGGTTCTCTCGTTCACAGCCTCCTTCGGTCTTCTTGTACAGTCGCTCAAATAAATATCCGAACACTATGGTTGATTACAGAATTCAGAAAAAATATCTGGCAACGTTTTTTTTAGAAATTAGTGATCTGGCAACCTTCGTGTCGCGTGATTACAGAATTGAGGAAAAATATCTGGGAGATATCTGAACGGTAACTGGAGCGTGTACAGCAACTGTACACGCTCCAGTTACCGTTCACAGCAAACTGGAGCGTGTGCAGTAACTGCACACGCTCCAGTTTGCTGTGAACGGTAACTGCACACGCTCAATATTTCCGTGAGTGAGCCCACACGATCTAGGTCTTTGTGAGCTCACACGATCCAATGTGCTGTGAACATTAACCGCAACCGCTCCAGTTTGCTGTGAACGGTAACTGCACACGCTCAATATTTCCGTCAGTGAGCCAACACGATCTAGGTCTTTGTGAGCTCACACGATCCAATGTGCTGTAAACATTAACCGCAACTGCTCCAGTTTGCTGTGAACGGTAACTGCACACGCTCAATATTTCCGTGAGTGAGCCCACACGATCTAGTATCAAAATAATATGACCACCTACAGTCGCTCAAAAAAGTATCCGAACACTATGGTTGATTACAGAATTCAGAAAAAATATCTGGCAACGATTTTTTTGGGGGACTCCGTTCATCTTACGGAATCCAAACATAGTGGTCTATCTTTCTGGGATCTTTCTATCGATCTGGCAACCTTCGTGTCACGTGACACAAAGGTTGCCAGATCACTAATTTCTAAAAAAATATCGTTGGCAGATATTTTTCTGAATTCTGTAATCATAGTGTTCGGATATTTTTTTTTGAGCGACTGTACAAGAGAGATCTTCGAAGCTCTGCCGTCCTTCTCTAATTTGCGCATCCATTCCGTAACAGTGACATATGAAGAGGTAAGATACCCATATACGTGTGATAAATCGGATGAATATTTTTCGCGTAATCCCAAAGCAGCATCCTTGTGAAAATGTAAAACCTTTCCCCATCTTTAGGCGGCTCCATAGCAACAACGCACAGATTCACAGGCCAAACTTTACGCGTCTCCACCGAAGGGAGAAATGATGATACCGACTTTGTTTTTGGCATGTAATGACAAGTGTAGATAAATTTTAAAACAAGTCGTAGTTTGTTAACTTCGGAGGAGCGAATGCAAATATGCAGACAAGGGTTGTGTTGTTTTACCTCTGAGCGGCACTTTTTTTGCACACCATGGGCTAAATGGCCAGGTCACATGGACCCCGAAGGCTCAGAGAAGGTTGGGGGAGGGGACCCACTGGAACAGCTGTTGGGAGACAGATGGTAGCCTCCCGTCAAGGCCATCCAGCGTGTTCTTTAACGTTGGGTTGTTTTACCTCTGAGCGGCACTTTTTTGCACACCATGGGCTAAATGGCCAGGTCACATGGACCCCGAAGGCTCAGAGAAGGTTGGGAGAGGGGACCCACTGGAACAGCTGTTGGGAGACAGATAGTAGCCTCCAGTTAAGGCCATCCAGCGTGTTCTTTAACGTGCACAGGGTATGACTCTCCCACACAAGGGGCCACGGTTTAACGTCTCATCTGACGGACGGCAGCCTTCCCAAGCCCATCGGTGTCCCTTACTGACCGTGGGCAGGGCGGGGAATTTTGCGGAGATAAATTTCAACGCTGACCCAGCTGGGACTCGAACCTGGGAACTACAGATTACGAGCCTGGCGCACTACCGACTGAGCCACCCCCGCCCCTGCAGACAAGTGTCAAGGATTTTTTGAACATCCTCCGTAATTTACATCTAAATGTCATTGTGCTGTGCACTTGAATAAAGGAACCATCATCATCATCATCATCATCATCATCATCATTATTATTATTATTATTATTATTATTATTTCAGTGATATATTATTTATTATTTTAGTTATATTATTATTTCAGTGATTCGGTATTTTTATTAAAATATACGGAGAAAGTGTTCCTTGCAATATTGAATTCTATAACAGACATCTGTGTAAGTTGCATCATTTTCTCACCACCGACATTGGCAAAGGAAATGAAAGAGTCATCTCTTATCTTTGCTGAGCTAAAGTACAAAGGCTATTTTGATGACTTTGATTGATGGATAACAGAACGATTTAACCCTACCAAAATATTGACAGAATTTCCATGTTAGAAGCTCCATAACTTCTAAAATATGCGTTTAACGGAAAAATGTGACTGAAGATAAATTGAAGATGAGAAACAAATCTATTGAATTATCCATTTTCAACAATATTCGTTCAGTATTTAAGTATTTTGCTTTATAAAAATCATTCGTAATTGTATTATTTTATTTATTTTTATATAAATATTTATTATTATTCGTATTAATATATTGAATGATTATTATGCAAATTTTTAAAATGTATATTTATTTTAATTAAATGGTTTTAAACAATACTTATTATTTTAGTTTTAATTAATTTAAATTTAGCAATTTAATTAGGAATAAAAAAATTAAGAATGATTAATTAATTAAATTAATTTTAATTTAAAGAAATTAATATCTTATGATTAATAATTATTATGACTGCTAAGTCTATTTGAAATATGACGAAAAAATATATGATAAATATTAGTTTAATTCCCTTAAAATACCTTAAAAAGAACCAAATCATTGGATTAGCGAGAATATAAAATAGGGAATAGAAGAAAGTGATAATGAAAGTGAAATTGAAGACAGTGATGTTATTGAAGCGGACATTTCTTATCTTGGAGGATATATTCTAGAAGATGAATCAGAGTCGTTTGATGATGAAGCTGTCAGCGATAATGATGAAGAAAACGAAGAAGAAGGTTGAGGCTGAGTTATTTATTGGAATAGATAGCACCGAATGGAAATACACGTCGTACCATAAAGGAAAAAATTCTAGCTCATAACCTTATCAGGTGTTCATCTAGTGAAGAAGATACGTCCAGGAAAGTTTATAGTTGCATTTTGTTCATCTCTGATGAGTCAGTTATAAATATAAATGTGATCAGCCTTGGATCTAGAAAAAAATCGAGGGGTGTGTGTCCAAGAGATAGAATTTCCAATGTAGTATATCATTTCTAGCCGTCCCGTGGCCGAGTGGTTAGCACGCTTGGCTACTTGTCTTGCCATCCTCTCAGATCTCCTACTGTGGCATATAAACTGACAGGCTCCTGTCCAGACCTCTGTGACAAGCAGCTGCTTGAGGGGGTATTTATTTTTTATTTTTATTTATATATCATTTCGCTCTCCGTTTTACAGATCTTTATTAAAATTGTTTATATTTCATGAAATTTTCACGAAATTTTTAAAATGTATATGTTATTAAAATGTATATGAATATTATTAAAATATATATATTATATTCAATTTTTAATGAGAAATAGCTTCGAAAATGCTAATTACTTTCGTGTTGAAAATTTGGAATTTTTTTCTTCTAAATACAAATTAAACAATTAATTTAATTAATTAATTAAATATTATTTTTATTTGAGGAAAATTTTTATTGTATTTTTATTTTATTTATTTTATTATATATTAAAATATTTTTATTTAAAATTTTTTGTAATTATTAATTAAAATATTGAGGTATTTGAGGAAAAATATATTAACAAAAATAATAACGATGAAAAAAGAAAAGAATATTGATAAAAGAAAAAAACACATAGATAGAAAAGAGGAAAAAAATTGTTTTTTTTTTTAAATTGCAATGTCGAAAACCAAAAGATACTTTATGCTCATCCAGGTTTCAACAAGAATAAGATCTGAAATATGTGGCAACACATGTTGAGTAGTAATATACAATGTTTCGGTTTTTTGCAATTTTATTCCATTAAATATTCAATTTAATTTAAAATCATGCTTGAAATCTGATAACCATTTGATGCCAAAACCTTATTAAACATAAGAGGGAAAAGAGGAAATTGATATTTACATTTTTTTTAATGTTCTGAATTATCAATATCACAAATTCTCCTATTCACTTATTTTATTTTTGAACGAGCTAAAATAATTTCATTTCTAATATTTAGGTCTAATCTCTTTTAAACTTTAGAATCTAGAAAAACAAAATATCTTTTTGTTATATTTTTGTGGGGAATGGAACCCTGTATCACAAATCGGCTCGACTAAAATTTTAAGGGACTGTGAACGATAACAACCATTATTTGTGCAAATGTGCAAATAACAGAAATTTCTATATATATATTATTTGTCTAATGCTATAAAAATGTACAATTTAAGGTATAAATATATCAAAGACTAGGGATGAACATTAAAAACTAGTTTGTATTTTTTTATGAATTAAAATATAACCATGAAGATTATTTCCGTATTCACCTTCGCAGCTGCATATATTTCTGATACATTTGCGATCTTTTACAAATTTATTGAGTTTCCTGTAATAACATCTGTTAGGACTAGTAAGATATTGATTTGTAATATTCTAGCATATATTTCTTCCAGATATAGGCTTCATTGCCCTATCACTCAAATGAATTGCTTTTTTCTACTACTTTTTAACTTTTTTTTTTTTCAAAAAAGAAAGAACTAATGTTTTTAACTTTGCTGTCTGTCTATCCGTCTATAGACATTAAATTTTTTTATTTTACAGATAAATGAAAAATTCTTTTTCGGTTTAGATAAGTATTGATGAAATGCTACGATTCACGTTTTCTGAAACTGGCAATAGCTTTTAATAGCGCCCTCCAGCGGTGTTAAAATTTGTAAAATGGCTAAACTTTAAACCACTATTGCTAACGATCTGATTATGCTAGGATTTGAAATTTGTTGGTACAGTAGCTGAAAAAAGTATCCGAACACTAGGGTTGATTACAGAATTCAGAAAAAATATCTGGCAACGATTTTGTTAGAAATTAGTGATCTGGCAACCTTCGTGTCACGTGACTCGAAGGTTGCCAGATCACTAATTTCTAAAAAAATCGTTGCCAGATATTTTTTCTGAATTCTGTAATCAACCCTAGTGTTTGGATACTTTTTTGAGCGACAGTAGGATGCGATAAGGTTTACTTTGGCAGCAAAAAGATTTATCTCCTTACATCCAGGTGTGGGTAGAAATTCTTTTCAAAATAATGGCAATGAAAAAAATAATGTGCAAAATAAAACTACAACACACACACACACAAAAATAAACTTTTATTAATTTTAAATGTATTGCATATTCTCATATGGGAAGCTGTAGTTTGTAGATTATACAAATAGTCCGTTAGAAAAAGATGGCACTAAACAGCTTGCATGCAATTAGAATAATAAGTTACCTTACTTAAAATGTTTCTGGAGGAACTTTTATTGTTGTTTCAATCACAAGACATTCAAAAAGGAGTAATAGGAAAAAATTAAGACATTCACTCTAGATACAATGAATAGTTTGTTATTAACTAATAACGATATTTTTGCGAAAAATTTCACTTCTATGATGTATATATAAGAAGTATTTTATAACAGTGTTTGATAATATATAATTGTCATATATGTGAGATGTGCTGATATTTTTCAAGTATGTCATTTTGATTATTTGTGTTTAACAGATTGTCAACTTGTGGGAAGAAGGCGAACTTGAAATCTACTCTTTCAGAATTCTTCAGGAGCTGACAATTGAAAACAAAAGGGAGAGTGGAATACTGCAGATGGGAAATGCGAAGAAAAGGACATTTGATGCATCAGAATTATGAGATTATTTTGACTGAAAAGAAAAGAAAAATCATAAAAAAATGTTCCGTCGAATTGGAAGACAGGAAGGACACATGGGCCAGTGTGACGGTTGGAAACGTAGAAACAAGAAACTCTCTCTAACCCAGATGAATCAGGATGTAGAACTGAAAGTGTTCAAAAAATCGAGTTCGTCTGAGCAAGGGTGGGGCAATCGCAGAAGAAATGAAGAAGGACACGAAACATGTTTTGAAAAATGCTTGTCTCAGGAAACAGCGAATGGAGGAAGGAAAAGCGAACAATTGTGTCACCTTTACTTGGGAAAAACAGTATTTCCTCAGAATGAAAGGAAATACTGTATGCAGGAAGATGTGGAAGAAAAACTCTGGAAGATATTAGAGGATCGACAGAAATACAATAAGGGAGGAGAGTTGGATAAGCACAAATCAAATGATGGAGAGTTGGGAGGGCAGCTAGCCGAGTGTCAGCTGCAAACAGAAGTCTGGAGTTTTCACAGCGGAGAACAATGTGGCACACTACAGGATAAAGATCAAGGGACTGATCAACAGAGAGAAGATTGCTGTAATGTAGCAGAAGGTGAACAGGGGAGTCATTACGAAAGCAAACTCTGTCATATCAATCAGCAAAGGGAAGAGCAGGAGGATTTAGAAGATGGTGAATATTACGGAAAATATAGAAATGAAAAAAACGAAGGACATAGGAATGATGGAGGGCAACGGAATTTTGACAGAGAAAAAGAAGAGAGAAATTACAGAAATGCAAGAGGAAATGAAGAATGCGCGACCATCTATGAGAAGGAAATTCAAAACAATCAAAGGCTCAGCGAAAAGAATTCAAACGATAATCGTGTTGAAAATCGGAAAATCAGCAAAATATTCTTGATAAACGAATTGCATGAAGATAGTCATCAACCAGACGGAGTGAAATCAAATGCAACTCGTATGGGAAAGCGATACTTCAGGAGTCAATCAGTCGATCAGTACAATCAGTTGGACGGTATAAAGAGGGAAATGAAAGAAGACGAGCAAATGAAGAGAAGAGGATTCAAAAATATTAACTTTGCTAAGAACGAAACAGATGTCATCGGTAGGGGAAGCAACAATATCAATGAGGAGGAGGCAAGCAATGGTCAACTACTGAATGGTAATGGAGAACGAAATAGGAAGAGAACTGAACGTCGAGATCAGATACAGCAAATAACTGAAAAAATGTCTAACGGTCAATGTACGGAAAGATTTTTTGATTTGGTGAAAGGAAATTCTGTTTTTGAAGGTGAATCTGAAGTCGTTCTCGAAGGCGTAGAATCAGGAAGAACAGAGGAAGGAAGCGAACAGGGGAACAAAGAAACAATTTTTACGGAAGACTTGGAAAAGAGAATTAAGGAGCTGATTTGCTTATACGAGAACATTGTTAACTTAAGAGAAGGCAGCGAGCAGAAAATGGGCACATCGGACGTTGTATGCGAGAAAAATGAAACGGAAAGGGAGCAGAATGCCAAAACAGAAAACGAACAGATTGTTGAGACAGACAGTGAACAGGAAGTCAAACTAACTAAAATGAGTGTGAAAGAAGAAAAAGAAAAGATTGTGGCAGAATTGGAAGAACCAACAGTTGATCAGATAGCTTTGTTGGAATGGGGAGTTAAGGTATCAAATTCTCTCAATTCCTGCCATAAGGTGAAACAGAAGTTTCTAGAGGAATATGAGAGGTGGTGTCCAGTAAGAAAAACAACTCTCGAATTTTTGGAAGATTTTTCCCTCAAAATTTGCAAGGATGAAAAATCCTGCAACCGTTTCATGGCAGTCTGTAAAATGACAAGTCACGCAGGACGAGGTGCACATTTATTCGCGACGACGCCCCTTGCTCAAGGTATCTTCTTCCTTCTTGCTGCAGTAGCGGATATTGCAGAAGGATTGGTAGAAAACGACAAGAAAATGAAAGGCTTCATAGACAAGCCTGATGACGTTTATGAAATGGTTAGAAAAATGGAGAAAGACATAAATCTTTCCTCGGAGATACAAGCATACGGTTCGGAATGCGAAAATCAATTTAAAGAAACAGGTGAAGTTCTGAAACAGTTCCACGACACGTTAGTTAAGGAAGATTTAAAAAATTCGTTTAATGATTCGGGGTTCAGAGAGTTTTTTAATGAGCTCACAGAACTGGACAGTAGGCATCACAGTTTCTTCCCCCAGATAGCTGAAGTTTTTCGCAAATTGCAAGACACAACAGTGATTGGTTCCAAGTCATCAAAACTGTACAATGTTTTCTGCAGCTCGATTAGAATGGATCCGTCTATTCTAGACACGATGGGGATGTTAGATTGTAGTTCCAGTTCAAAAACAAATGTTTCTTCAGGTAATGCATTGCAAGATAACTGTGAAGAGCTAATTGATGAAATATTCGACGATCAGGGAATATCACGGAGCGAAACAGTGAAGAAAATTCGTCGCACTATTAGAGTGCTTACACGAGAGAAAGAAAGAGTTGATAGAGTTGCTAGAAAATTGAAAGGAAAATCATTTAATGTAAAGGAATGTAAAGATTCCTCATCCGAATGAAGTCTATAGCACTTCGACAGGATTACTCTAGTTTGTTCTTTAAAATCTCGTTTGTAATGACTGCAGTTCTTTGTAAACGTAGAACTCTGACGATATTCTGGGGCGGGGGTGGCTCAGTCGGTAGCGCGCCAGGCTCGTAATCTGTAGTTCCCAGGTTCGGGTCCCAGCTGGATCAGCGTTGAGATTTATCTCCGCAAAATTCCCCGTCCTGCCCACGGTCAGTAGGGGACACCGATGGGCTTGGAAAGGCCGCCGTCCGTCGGATGGGACGTTAAGCCGTGGCCCCGTGTGCGGGAGAGCCATACCCTGTGCACGTTAAAGAACACGTTGGATGGCCTTTATGGTAGGTTACCATCTGTCTCTCAACAACTGTTCCAGTGGGTCCCCTCCCCCAACCTTCTCTGAGCCTTCGGGGTCCATGTGACCTGGCCATTTAGCTCATGGTGTGCAAAAAAGTGCCGCTCAGAGGTAAAACAACCCAACCCTGACGATATTCTGATTTATGATGATCACATTTCAATAATAGACAATAAATTGTCTTTAAAAGGAACGGTATTAAATGCACAGAAAATCCTCAAGCAATCATAGGCTACTGAAGTTCAATTGAATTGTGTAATTTAGTTCACCATAGACGTCTGTTCTGAGCAATATTGGTATCATTTGTCCAATGCAGGCCAGCTCTAAGAAACTCATGTTCCACAATGTCATCTATCTTATAATAGATTGACATTTTTCCTAAAGCGAAAATCGTAACTCTCTTGTAAATTAAGTCGTTTATAATGTGGGCAACATGGCCAAATCTAAACAATCTCATCCTAAATTACTATCTAAATTTGATTAACGAGTCTTTTGTCTTACCCGATTACTACTTTCAAAATCTTTTATCCAAGATGATTTCATTTTGATTCTAAAGTCTAAAGTTTCCATTCATTCTATTTGCCAATCATGATGATGAAAATGTTTTAAAGAACCAAACTGCTTCAAACTCAAATTGTCTTTAGATTCATTCACCGACTTGAACCATCGAAAAATTGTAATTTAAACATTTTATGAATAATTTCAGTTTCTTTGTTTGTCTTATGTTACTTGCCTGAATCACATAATTACGAAGGTAATTGAGCTGGAAGAGTTACTCCAATGCAATTCGAAAGAACAGGAAACGAAGAAACAAATTTTAGGGAAAACTTGGAAAAGAGAATTAAGGAGCTGATTTTTCTTATACGAGAACATTGTTAACTTAAGAGAAGGGAGTGAGCAGAAAATGGACACACTGGACGTTGTATGCGAGAAAAATGAAATGGAAAGCAAACAGAAAGCCAAAACAGAAAATGAAATGGAAAGCGAACAGAAAGCCAAAACAGAAAATGAAATGGAAAGCGAACAGAAAGCCAAAACAGAAAATGAAATGGAAAGCGAACAGAAAGGCAAAACAGAAAACGAAAAGAAAGTCGAAACAGACTGTAGACAGACCTCTTCTCTGCCTGTCTGGGCTGGGTTCTTTTTCTGTCTATGTGTGTGAGAGCTTTTGCAGAAGGGTACCTATCCCTATCTCGTCAGGAAAAATAACTCAGGTGGCCAAATACACAAATTCATGTATTTCACATATATACATTATTTATTTACACTTTAACTATATACATACAGTGATTGCCCACCCCATACAGTCACTGGCCGAATGCAACACAGGCTATAATGAGCCTCAGCGGTCCCACCGCTAGATACAGAACAAAGCTCACAGATCCGGACAGTCTCGTGGTCCATGCGCAAGTCTTAGTTCGAACGACCCCGCCGGATGAGGTCACGTGTTCTTCGGGGACATTAGGATGTCTCGGCCAATAGGGTACAGACGTGATCGCCGTGCCAGGTCGACTCTTGTCGCCTTTCTTCATCTTGCTCTCAAAACTGGATCTGCCGCCAGGCGCAAAGGCGCTGCCGCCAAAATGGCGATTCTGGCCCCCTCTCCTTCTGTCCTAGCTGCCGAGTCCCTACACAGAGTGTGAACTGAAAGATGAAATAGACAATGAACAGATTGTTGAGACAGACAATGAAAGTTGTTGATTTCTTACTAGACTGGAATTCTCAAGGAGAACTATTTCAAATTGAATGAAGGATTTTTAAGATCACCATTTAAAAATTCTCTGAAGGATTCCAAAGGTTAACTATTTCAAGGAATTTCAGAATTCATAAGGACAACAATTTGAAAGGACTGGATGATTCTGAAGGATGACCATTTTAAATTGACTGAAGGATTCCAAATGATAGCCATTACAAAGGATGCGGGAATACGAAGAGTGACCTTTCCAAATGATGTAGGATTTCGAAGCACGACCATTTCAAAAGATGTAAGATTCCAAGGAACAATATGATTCCGTAAGACTGAAGGAAATTCCAAAGGACTAAACAATTCCGCAAGATGACTATTCGAAATTAACTAAAGGATTTTAAAAGATGTAATATTCCGAGGGATGACTCTTCCAAGGAATGAGGATTTCCAGAGGATGACTCTTCCAAGGAATGAGGATTTCCAAAGGATGACTATTACAAAGGACTAGAGGCTTCCAAAGGATCAGAATAGAATTAGATTGAGGATTTCCGAAAGAAGTTGGGTTGGGTTGTTTTATCTCTGAGCGGCACTTTTTTGCACACCATGGACTAAATGGCCAGGTCACATGGACCCCGAAGGCTCAGAGAAGGTTGGGGGAGGGGACCCACTGGAACAGTTGTTGGGAGACAGATGGTAACCTCCCATCAAGGCCATCCAACGTGTTCTTTAACGTGCACAGGGTATGACTCTCCCGCACACGGGGCCACGGCTCTGGACCATCCGTGGCACACGGGGCCACGGCCACTCTCAAACACACGGGGCCACGGCTTCCCATCCGACGGACGGCGACCTTTCCAAGCCCATCGGTGTCCCCTACTGACCGTGGGCAGGGCGGGGAATTTTGCGGAGATAAATCTCAACGCTGATCCAGCTGGGACTCGAACCTGGGAACTACAGATTACGAGCCTGGCGCGCTACCGACTGAGCCACCCCCGCCCATTCCGAAAGACATTTCCAAAAGATTGTAGGATTCCGAAGGTAATGACCATTCCAAAAGGATGAAGGATTCATTCTGGCTTCTTTTCTGTTGAAAATATTAGATGAAACTGGTGCGAGTACTTAATTGAAGCTGAATTCGGACTTTCATAGCTTCAAATTTCCTAACAGAGATATATAACGGTCACTACCGGAGGTGAAAAAATGCGAATTTATGCAGTTACTCATTAGAGTTGCTTGTTAAATTTAATTGTGTCAACTAGTGAATAAAAGAGCATGTTCTATTGAGTATTTGATAGTGTGAAACAAACACGAGTCAAAAATCGAGAGATATTTAGAAATTGAGAATTAAATCAATTTTGTGGCACATCTTGTTAATTTATTCGTTTGCTAACAACAAACAAAAATAAGTTAAATACTGTGCAATTCAGAAAACATTACTGAGTTTATATTAACTCTTTCCAGTCCACGGATGGTCCACATAATTGTCATGATTTTAGGCTCACTTGGAACCAGAAGTGTCAGATCCACTGGCTAGCTAAGGATTTCTCATTTCGATAATTGTGCTTTCAAATGATATGCCTTATGGGAGGTGTTTTGTGTATTCTAATTTAACACTTTGAGTCCCGTGGTAAGTTCACTGCTATTCACCTTATTGTGCCCAAGGCTGTAAGAGTAGTATTCATACATTCTCTATCATATTGGCAACTATCGATCCGCAAAATTCCCCGCCCTGCCCACGGTCACTAGAGGGACACCGATGGGCTTGGAAAGGCCGCCGTCCGTCGGATGGGACGTTAAGCCGTGGCTCCGTGTGCGGGAGAGTCTTACCCTGTTCACGTTAAAGAACACGTTGGATGGCCTTGACGGGAGGTTACCATCTGTCTCCCAACAACTGTTCCAGTGGGTCCCCTCCCCCAACCTTCTCTGAGCCTTCGGGGTCCATGTGACCTGGCCATTTAGCCCATGGTGTGCAAAAAAGTGCCGCTCAGAGGTAAAACAACCCAACCCAACCCATTGGCAACTATCGATAAATAATTGACGGATAATGCTGGTGCAATTGATGGTTCAATGGTTAAATAGTTTTTCTTCTAATAAGAGAAAAACTTTTCAGATTCTCAATTTCAAACTGTTACCTTTTGTATTAGCCCATTTGGACTCGGAAGGGTTAACTAGAAAAATATAGTTTTAAAAATTTTGTAGGATCCACATTATACTTCACAAAATATACAACAAATTTTGGAGAACAAAAAATTTTGTTCAGAATTAAGCATTTGATTACCATATTATGCATGTCAAAATAACATTTGTGAAAAAAATTTTATGAACAAATATTTATGAAAAAATATAATATATTGTTCGAAGCTCTTCAAAATTTGTCCGGAATGAAAAGAAAAAGGTTTCTTCTCTTTCCGAATCTTCTTATTTGCACAAGAGCAGTAATCACATTTCTTTTAAAATAAATCAGAAATTTCAATCATTTGCTGTGAATATGAATATTCCTTTTTTTCACAGAAAAAATGTTTCTTAATTAAAAAAAAACCTGTGCCTTCTAACGATGGAAATTCAGATTAACTGGAGACCAATAAAAGTGCAACACACTTTTATTGTGTTTGTGTGTTTACAACACAACAGGAAAGACAAGAGATATCAAAGCCATATTTAGTGAATACATATCTTATGTTACAAGGATCGTTCTATTTTGTTGCGATCTTAAGCAACCACGGCAATTCCCGATACCGCCTGACACAGAAGCCGTGCCTATCTAGAGCCGGGGGCAAGAATGCGCCATATAGATGCACCTCAACCCCGACCTCACATGGCAGCAGTCCTACAAAAGGAAAGCTAACCACCGGAAGAAACCTATTATTTAATCTGTTCCCCGGTTAGCCATGAACAAAGATACATAGATCCAAGTTCGCTCGGCACCCGGGCTGGAGACTCTTAGTAAGGCCCAGACTTTTGATAGGGCTCGTACCTACTAGGCGGGCTCAAACCGTTCGGCAGAGTCTTTGAACTTGCTCACACAGAGCACCTGAGGTCGAGGCCTAAGACACCGTCACCTTCCAACCGGTCGGCGATGTCGTCGGCCTCGGTTGGTCTTGGCTATGACCAACCGGGGAACCATTCCAGTCGGCACAGCCTTCGACCGGGTTGCTGGGCCCGAAGCCCCCCCCCCCCCCCACCATGCCAAGGTGGTCCCCTATCGGGGGGGATGTTACAAGGATCAAATGATTACAAATAGAACTCGGTTAGACTTGTGGAATAAAAAGAAATCAGTATCTTGTGTAGCCACCATGAGCGGCAATATCCGCTGCTACACGGTCCGACATTGAGAGGATGAGACGTCGGATGTGTGTTTGGGGAATGTCAGTCCATGCAGTTTCGATACGTAGCCAAAGTTCCTCTGTTGTAGCAGATGCTCGTGTGCTAGTCGTCGTGAGATCATGGACCAGACATGTTCAATTGGGGACAAATCCGGTGAACGTGCAGGCCAAGGCAGAAGTGTCACATGGTGGCTATCCAGGAATTGTTGGACGATGCATGCCAGCCCCTGATGATAAGGTACAACCACAGGCTCCAACACCTCAGTGATGTAATGCTGGCTGTTCAAAGTACTGGTAATGCGTATGAGGTGGGTGTGTGAGTGGAATCCAATGACCCCCCCCCATACCATAACATCAGCGGCCGGACCTGTATGGTGCTGCATCATGCATGTCTCACTGAGCCTGTCACTGCGGTACTGCCAGATACGGATTCGTCCATCATGACGCTGCATCCTGAAGCGGGATTCATCTGAAAAGACGATGCAATGCCATTCGCACATCCATGCGCGACGTTCTTGGCACCATTGCAGTCGCGTATGCCTGTGTTGTAGAGTCAATGGTAGCCGAAACAATGATCACCTAGCAAAGATGCCCCGATGCTGCAGACGAGGTCGAACCGTACGTGCGGACACTGGTTGATGTGCAACACACCCTAACTGTTGAGCTAAGGTGTTTGATGTGGCTGTACGATCATTCAAAGCCATGTGAACGAGATGTCTGTCCTCTCGTTCTTTTGTGTCACAGGGTCGTTGAGATCTCTCACGTCAGTGAGTTCGTTCCTCTTCTCTACCTACTGACGCCATTCTCATCACTGTGGTAACATTCCATTAACACGAGCACCGATGTCTAGGTACGATAATCCGCATTCCCGTAATCCCACAATTCTCCCTCGATCAAAATCGGAAACCTGGTCGTATGGATGCCGTGTTCTTCGACGGGGCATACTTGATCCATTACTGCACAAGAACTGTGAGCAAACATAATTCCAGTGCTTTACACAGACTCTTTGTAATCTCCTCTTATACTACTTCCAGAGGGCGTTACTGTCACACGTGATGTGCGTGTGTGCTGCCCTTTGAATCATTTACATGTTCTCCCATGGGCTACCCATCTTGCATATTTCGGGACAATCTGATGAGTTCTTTCTGGTGTTGCACTTTTAATGGCCAGCAGTGTATTTTACACACTACTAATTAAAACATTAGCACATACAGTGGAGTTAGGTTCTAAAGTCAAAGCGTAAGGCGGAAATCGCCGATGATCAAATTTACTCTTAAAATACCCTTAAATCGCACATAAAGTACAGTATATATAGTTTTGTGTATACAACCCTGTACACAAATACGTGTAAATGTATAAATGTATACAGTAATGCACAGTATACAATAAAGAGTACATATGCAAAATGTAATTTAACAGTATTTTTAATTGCATAAGAGAAACGGAGACCAAAAGGATGAAAAAATAAATAAGGAAGTTTTTGAGGTTGAAGCAATTCCTAAAACTTAAGCCTTCTCATCAGAAGGCTGTCCCTCTTTGTCGGGATTGGATTGGATTGTTTTACCTCTGAGCGGCACTTTTTTGCACACCATGGGCTAAATGGCCAGGCCACAAGGACCCCGAAGGCTCAGAGAAGGTTGGGGGAGGGGACCCACTGGAACAGCTGTTGGGAGACAGATGGTAGCTTCCCGTCAAGGCCATCCAGCGTGTTCTTTAACGTGCACAGGGTATGGCTCTCCCGCACACGGGGCCACGGCTTAACGTCCCATCCGACAACGGCGGTCTTTCCAATCCGATCGGTGTCCCCTACTGACCGTGGGCAGGGCGGGAAATTTTGCAGAGATAAATCTCAACGCTGACCCAGCTGGGACTCGAACCTGGGAACTACAGATTACGAGCCTGGCGCGCTACCGACTGAGCCACCCCCACCCCAAGATGTGTGGAAAGCTAGTGGCATCAATGGTTGAGAGGGTGAAAGAAGTAATTAAAGCTAAGGGGGGGTCACATTCACTATTAACTATGTACACTATTAAACAAATAAATATTTTAGTTGTGTCTTTGTTACGGCATTTTCCTATTGTCCCAACTAATTTGCACAGTACTGTACGTCCTCCAAAAGGAGAACGTCTCATCCTTTTTCACCTCATGTCCTCCCAAAAATTTAAAAATCATAAAATGTCCTCCTTTTTGTATAAAGGCATAACATGTTTCAAACTAAAATTAATGGATTTTTTTTGCACTTTCCTTTTTTAAAATTTTTGAACCCATGACTATTAAAACATTTTCTGTTAACAGTGAAATAATTATATTACTATTATTTTCTGCAATCACAATATATACAATTTACATGTCAGATTGAAAAAGTATTAGCTTTAGAAAATTGTATAAATATTTAGCCGTCCCGTGGCCGAGTGGTTAGCACGCTTGGCTACTGATCTAAGGGACCTGGGTTCCAGCCCCGGATAAGGCATGGCTGTTTGTGTCGTTTTTCTGCTGAGGGCCTGCCATCCTCACAGACCTTCTACTAAGGCATATAAACTGACAGGCTCCTGTCAGACCTCTGTGGCAAGCAGCTGCTTGAGGGGGTATTTATTTCATCCCAAGAATTTTGTTCCACAGTGTTTCGTCCCAAGAATTTTGTTCCACAACGTTTCGTCCCAAGAATTTTCTTCCACAATGCTTCGTCCCAAGAATTTTGTTTCACAACGTTTCGTCCCAAGAATTTTGTTTCACAACGTTTCGTCCCAAGAATTTTGTTCCAGAGTGTTTCGTCCCAAGAATTTTGTTCCACAACGTTTCGTGCCAAGAAATTTCTTCCAGAATGTTTCGTCCCAAGAATTTTGTTCCACAACGTTTCGTCCCAAGAATTTTGTTCCACAATGTTTCGTCCCAAGAATTTTGTTCCTCAACGTTTCGTCCCAAGAATGGCCAAGTGGTTAGCGCGCTTGGCTACTGATCTGAAAGACCTGGGTTCGAGCCCCAGGTAAGGCATGGCTGTTTGTGTCGTTTTTCTGCTGAGGGCCTGCCATCCTCACAGACCTTCTACTACGGCATATAAACTGACAGGCTCCTGTCAGACCTCTGTGGCAAACAGCTGCTTGAGGGGGTATTTATTTCATCCCAAGAATTTTGTTCCACAGTGTTTCGTCCCAAGAATTTTGTTTCACAACGTTTCGTCCCAAGAATTTTGTTCCACAACGTTTTGTCCCAAGAATTTTGTTCCACAACGTTTCGTCCCAAGAATTTTGTTCCTCAACGTTTCGTCCCAAGAATGGCCAAGTGGTTAGCGCGCTTGGATACTGATCTGAGGGACCTGGGTTCGAGCCCCAGATAAGGCATGGCTGTTTGTGTCGTTTTTCTGCTGAGGGCCTGCCATCCTCACAGACCTTCTACTATAGCATATAAACCGACAGGCTCCTGTCAGACCTCTGTGGCAAGCAGCTGCTTGAGGGGGTATTTATTTATTTATTTTTTATTTATAAATATTTACTTCCGCCCACGGATAGATGGAACTATGAAAATTGATAGCTTTTTTTGAAACATAAAAGATAGTGAATAATTAAGGAGCTACTTATTTAATAAATATTGTGTCTTTTTTTTGACTCAACTGTTAATCGGTACAGTCGCTCAAAAAAGTATCCGAACGTTAATGTTGATTACAAAATTCAGAAAAGATATCTGGCAACGATTTTTTTTTGAATTCCATAATCAGCCATAGTGTTCGGATATTTTTTAAGCGGCTGTATGAAAAGAAACCTCCTAAAGAGGCACCTGACATCACAATCAAGAGGACCTGGGTCCGTGTTCCATTCGAGGCGAAACTCATTTTTTTCGGCAAGAATATCATGAGAAACATCCTAGTTTTAGAATTCCATAGTTTGCATAAGTTTGTTACACATACAAGGCTAGGTAAGCTTATTAAAAAAAACCTATACCATCAATCCCAAGCAAAAAGCATTGATTTTGGTATTTTCCTATTAACTACTGAAGTATTCATTTGTTGAATTCTGCTTCCAAATATAGCCGCTGTCCTCTCTTCATTTGAACGATCTTTTTAAAACGCCTTACTTCAATTTAAAGTTAAAAAGGATTTACTCTGCAGGTGTTGAGGAGTGCAGAAAAATATGGATGAATGTGTTTTAATTTTATTGTGTGTCTGTGATGTCTATTGGGATCACTTAGGAATGTCCCTCCGGTTCGATCGCAATACGCGACGGGTGAAAGAGTCTTTCAGAACAAAAATCAAAGATTTTATCGCAATTGCAGGGACTCTATACTGAGGCTCCTCCCCAATAAATTGGTTCAACTTCAGCTTTTACTTAAAAATAACAATTATTTATTGAACGTTCCAAACATGCTTGATAGACAAGGACATATGCTCAATTACATAGCATTACAACAACAGCTTACTATGCCTGTTCAGCTGTATTCACAGAGCCCTATGCCGTTATTACCAGTCGGCATTTCCCAGCTTTACAATTTTACGTCTTCACGCATTCGTCCTTCGACTGGCTCTCTTTCTCCTCGTTGCCAAACTCTTTCTTCCTTTCTCTCTCTGCCTCAGCCATCTGGCAGTCGTTAGCCCCCGGGTCACTTGTCAGCGGACGCCAGCGTTTGGGTGACCTCCGTCCCTCCGGGCACTGCTACTTCAATTAACTCTCCAGATGCTGGGACAGAGGGCCTCCCACATAGCATATGCCTTTTTAGTGAAATCCAAAATAATATACAAAACCCGAACAAAAAAAAATATTTAAAAAGGCTCTAGCCTGACAGTGTCTAAAATGGAAGTTAAAAAAATGGAACATTTCCTCCATTTTCCTTCCTTTCCCCCCTTCTGTCGTCCATGACAACCTTAACAGCTGATCCCAATATGAAGGAATTTTTGTTCAGTCACAATATTTATTATGTAACTTAATTGCTGTCTGTATAGCAATTTGGAAAGTGTGAAAAAAATCCATCCATCCGCCTACCGAAATCCAAATCTCTTTGTTACGCACCAGTTGCTCTACCATTTCAGCAAAGGGGGGGGGGGGAGGAATTCACACTTGCTAATCAACGGCTAGCCAGTTGCTCTACCGTTTCATCTAAGGCGGGGGGAGGGGAGGGGCAATTAACACTTGCTTAAGAGAGGTTATGATGGCTAGTCAGTTGCTCTACCATTTCAGCTAAGGGGGGGGGGGAATTCACACTTGTTAATCAAAGGCTAGCCAGTTGCTCTGCCATTTCATCTGAGGCGGGGGGAAATTAATACTTGCTTAAGAAAGTTTATGACGGCTAACCAGTTGCTCTACCATTTCACCTAAGGCAGGGGGAGGGGGGGCAATTAACACTTGCTTAAGAAAGGTTATGATGGCTAGCCAGTTGCTCTACCATTTCATTTAAGTCGGGGGGGGAGACAATTCAAACTTGTTTAAGAAAGGTTATTACCATCATAACATTTATTAAACAAGTGTGAATGCACCTGCCTTAGCTCAAATGGTATAGCAACTGATGCTTAACCAAGAGATCTAGAGGCGGATGGGTAGAGATTTTTTTACAATTGCCTTTTTACTAAAAATGATTATCACTGTAGTGAGATTATTATCCTTGCTGTTGTCCACCTAAGCAGTGAATTACATTAACCCTTTCAGGACCATAAGGTTTCTAAGAGTAAATATTAGTATGTAACTGTTTATTTTAGTTTGTTTAGACGTAAAATAAATAAAAATCATAAGAAAAATACATAACAATGTGTAGTTTCTTTGGAATTTTATGGGAAATATTTTTCCCAATGGACTATAAAGGTAACACAAATTATAGTTAGGCTTATTATGCAATGTCTTTTAAAGAGTTAGGCTTATTATGCAATGTCAAATTCAAAATGATGTGCTAATTATGATATTCTGCGAAGCAATTTCTTTTGGTAGTGAGGCAAAGACGGACATTGCACATAGTACATATATTATGCGTCCTGACAGTTCTGTTTTTGTTTTCTAAACGTTCCCGTTTACGTAATTGCGTTCGGCATACGTTCTATTTTGACATTCTGTATAAAAAATGCAGATAAGGTTATAATTAAATACGACAATCACCAATTTAAAATGGGAAAAATATTTCCCTTGGTCGTGAAGGGTTAATTGTAACACAGAGTATTTTATCATTTTCGTTTTCGAATCCGTAACTGTTGCTTCACTAGTTGTAATCACCTGTTTTTATCGCTGGTTCAGAAACCGTTAGGGAGTGTGTGGTGTGCTGGGTGATAAGCTCTCTGGAATTCGTTATAAATGATGAAAATAATCGCGAGCTTTCAGCTGCCTCCTAGTGCTGAATTACGATTTCAATTGGTAGCTGATTCATACTTCTTATGAATTTCAACGAAAAGGTAAGAAAAAATACTGAAAGATCTATTGCGTAAACTTATTAAGTTAATCAACAATTTAAAAACTGTTAAAAAATACACTTTCTTTAGTAAACAGTTGAAAGTAACTTATTCTTTATGCTGCAATTAAATTCTGAGATAAACGTCATTTCAACTTTCATAGCTTTATATATAGTGTATGGAAATTCCTAAATCCTTGTAATTCTGAATTAATTTTGTTAATCTAAAAACGTTTGGATCAAGAAATTTTTGATATTTGGACCTAAATAGACATCCCTCGCCAAAAGAAAGACCTTAAACTTGGGTCACTTTACGAAGATCCAAGTCTAATATTCTTACTTCCCTCGGTCAGAAAGACAACACCGACAGCTTTTTTATTGATATCAATTTATGATAACAATAAAAAAGTTTATGAAAAAAAAATTTTTATGATATCGATTTTCAAAAATTGCTTCCTCTTTAAGAATATAAAATATACTTAAAATTAATAAAAGATTTACTTCTTTTTTGATCTGTATATTATTTTCTAATTTGCTTTATCTTTAATTTTGTTTTGAAAAAAGGTATATGTTTTATTTCAATAAACAGTAATAGCCTCTCCAGGCATTTTGAGATTAATTAAGACTGAACAAATAGACCTTTAGAATAAGCGAAACATTAAATTTACTTTCATACTATGTGTCATGTCCCTCGAATTTTATATTTATTTATTTATTGTATATTTTTGTTATGTTTTATTACTGTATATATTTTTATGTGTTCTTTGAAATGTTTGTGCTGGGATGACTCACTTTTGTTGTTTTCGGGTCTGAAGCTGCTCCGTGCAAGGGTGACGAATGTCAGCAGTTGTCGATGGGCGTTAATGACCGCCTAGGGCGTTAGCGCAGCGAGAAGGCTAGGCGGGAGATTTGAAAGCATTAGTATTGGTGCGAGCACGTTGAACGAATGGTCGTGTCAACAAGCATCAGAAGGACGCCGCACCTTACTCGAACCCTCGAACGAAGGGTGTGATTCCAAGAGGGAATCAAGATTCTTATGTCAATCGGATAATAGTTTTGGCGTGAGCTTTCAAACGAGAGGGAGTCGTTTCGGTACACGTCAGACGGATGCCGCCATACCCAAAGGGAACCCTTGGAGTGAATGAGGGTGCGATTCCAAGAGGGAATCCTGATTCTTGGAGAATCTGTCTTTTTATTCTTGTGGTTCAGAAGGAACCACAGGTGTAGGCAAAGGAAAATCCTTTCGCCGAGTTTTTGAGGTCCGTAAAGTGAGAATTCGCAGAGTGTGCGATTCTCCACCTCAGTATTATTGTTTGCAGCAGTGAAGCAGCAAGGGCCCACGGAGTGGAGCTCATTCCCAGCACGTAGCTGTACATATTATAAATAAAGTGTGTCGTCCCTATCTACTATCGTGCAGTGAATTGATGGACAGTTCCTATTCTTCATTCCACACAGTAAAGTTGGGGCATACAGTGGCACAGGCCTAAAAACCCGCGAATCTGTGATTTCATCGAAGTGAATTAAGTGGCAATATCGTCGTCCCTCTCTACTGTTCGGTTCGGTCATCACACTATGGGAGACACTTTTATTCTTGATTCAATCAAAAGATATTTAGAAAAAAACTGTCAAAAATGGGAAAAAGTTATTTATATAAAACACAAACCGATTAGCAAGCGTAATAATAGTATTCTTTCCATGAAAGTTCCTTGAAAATAGTTTTTTGCTTTTTGCAATTAATTGTGGTATTTTTGCTCGTTCCTCGTAATTTGATGCATAATGTAACAAGTGCTTCAAGCACCTGATACGTCATGCATCAAATAATAATTGTAGTTGATGATTGTAATCAAATAATGACTGTAATTGATGACTGTAATCAAATCGAAATATAATTGATGCAAGATGTATCAAGAGCTTTAATCACTTGATACATCATGCATCAATTATATTTTGATATGTATTTTCAAATAATATTTATATTATTAATCTAATAATATTATTAATTATGTTTGAATGATATTTTCAATTTATATATTAAATTAAAAATGCATGATGCATTAAGTACCATAAGATTTGATTGCTGATTGTTATTCCTGGGTGAAGTATTTTTATTATTAACTGTAGAATGATTATTTATCTATTGGGAAAGAGTTTTAATAATATTTTGTTTCCATGGCAAATCCTAAAAATTTTATTTCATTACGTAATTCAAACTTGTTGTCATTTGAGTAAACATTTGTCAGAGTGAAAAAATTTTTTTTATATTTTAATTGATAAAACACATTTGGCGTTATTTAAATTTAAAATCATTCTGCTATATAATATCCATTTCTTTACGTCATTAATTGTACCACTAGTTTCTGTAGTGGCCTGGTGTTCAGATCCTGTCCGACTGCGCCAGATGTAGTGACCCAGTCCGAAAAGGAGAGAGATACGACGAAGATATTGCTAGAAAATTCACTTCGGTGAACTTACAGGTACACGGGTTTTTAAGCCCGTGCCACTGTATGCCTGAACTTTACTGTGTTGAATGAAAAATAGGAACTGTCCATCAATTAACTGCACGAGAGTAGGTAGTGACGACACACTTTATTTATAATATGTACAGCTCAGTGCTGGGAATGAGCTCCACTCCGTGGGTCTTTGCTGCTTCACTGCTGCAAACAATAATACTGAGGTGGAGAATCGCACACTCTGCGAATTCTCACTTTACAGACCTCAAAAACTCGGCGAAAGGATTTTCCTTTGCCTACACTGTGGCTCCTCCTGAACCACAAGATTAAAAGATAAGATTCTCCAAGAATCTGGATTCCCTCTTGGAATCGCACCCTGACTTCAAGGGTTAATTTGAGAAAGGCGGCGTCCTTCTGACGCGTATCGAAACGACTCCCTCTCGTTCGAAAACTTACGCCACAACTTAAGCTTCGACACTCCCGCCAAGCCTACTCTCTGCACTAGCGCCGTAGGCTAGTCATTTACGGACATAAACAACTGCTGGCCTTGATTCCTTCGACAAGCAGCAAGCTTCAGACCCGAAAACAACAGCAGTGAGTCATCCCAGTACAAACATTTCAAAGAACACATAAAAATAACAATATAATACAACAAAAATATACATTAAATAAATAAATATAAAATTCGAGGGACATGAGAGTTTCATCAACAAAAGCTTCTAGGTTACCACGGAAAGAAATTATATTTATATCATCATCATACATATATCACCTTCTTCTTCTACTCGAGAGAGCACGAGGATGGGGTTTCTGGCGAAAATGCTCTTTATCCCATTAATGCAAAAAATAATGTGAGGAATCATGTTACCTTAATGATGTTCAAGTGTTTATAATTCCAAAGCTTGCACTTGTTGATTTTTCACAGATAGCATATCATGCCTGAATAGTAGTGGTTCAAACATTCGATGACCTTTCTTTCTGTAGATATCGGGATGGAACAGAAAACGAGGGGGGGCGGGGAAGCAAGAAACACAATCGAGCCGGAAAAATGTAAGGGGGGGGGGCGAGAGACTGGATTTTCACTGCAGTATAACATTTCTCCCTCCTCTTTACAAGTCTTCAAAAATTTCTTAAAAAAATGCACGAAATATGCATAAGTTTCATAATTTTTTGCCTTTATTATTCTTACTAGCATTTTGCAGGGGGGAGGGGCATGACCCCTTGCCCCCTATATTCGGCTGTGATTCTATATGATTGTAGAAGTTTTCTTTTAGCATTGAAGTAATGGGAACATTGAAATACATAATAATCATCAGTTTCAACAGATAAAGAGCGAGGACAAAGATCAAATTGGTAATTTCTATGAAGGAACCAATTAAAAAGAGCCACTCTCGTTTTTACTCTACTGATAATCACTTCAGCTTTACGTGAGGAATATGAGAAGTTCACAGGCGATGTAAATCTAGATAGGTCCAGAACGAGGAGAAACTTTGAGGTGAAAGTTTCCCGAACGAAAACCATCGCTGTGATTTCCTGACAATTAACACATCATTTCCATAGACATAGCCTATGGTCCTCAACACCTCTGAAGCTGATGAACTCTTTTTGAACTCAGTGTCTTATGTGCTCCTCGTTTGCATTCATTTCTTTGGGATATAAGTCAAAAATTCTTTCAGATGCTTCCAAATTTTCTAAAAAAAACAGGAAACAAAAACTTCAAGCAATACACCATGAAGAATGTTTAGCTCTGCTACGTTTATTACGCATTAACTACAAGGTAAAAGTTGTTCTTGCTCCACGTAAAAACGACTTTACTTTCTTTACAACCTAAAAAATTACCCCTCAAGCAGTTGCTTGCCACAGAGATTTGAAAAGAGCCTGTCGGTAAAATGAGATATAGAAAAAAACCTTTGAGATGACCACTTTATGCAAGAGATCCTGTGCATGTTGAAGAACACACTGGATGGCCTTAATGGGCGAGTACCATCTATCTCTTCACAACTGTCCAGTGGATTCCTTTCCCCAACTTTTTCTGATCCCTTGGGGTCCTTCTGACCCAGTCATTTAGCCCATTGCGTTTAAAAAAGTGCCAATTAGAAGTAAATCCACTCAACCCAGAGTGTCGTTCCTGCCTAGTCATTCTCCACCCCAGTTAGGAACGATTCCAGGCATGGAATAACTGTTCCTTTTGGATTAACTTCGAGTGAGGCGGAGCAGTTTAAAAGAGAAATAAATTAAATAAAACACACACTTTTGTTTGTTATCAGAATTAGTTTTATATTGCAATTATAAAATTTACAAGACTCAGCTTTTAAATGCTTCTAAGGATTATTATTTGTTTAATTGTTAATTATTAACGAAAAAAGAACTGTTGTTATATATTTTTAATAAATGCGTTTGAATAAATTTCTTTCCCTGGAAATATAAAATTAAAAATAAATTACTCCTTAATTACTTCTCAAGCAGTTGATTGTCAAAGAGGTCGGACAGGAGGCTGTCATTTTAATATACTATTTATTAGTTATCCTCAAACATGTATTGGATTCTTCAACGAAATAGATTTTAATGGTACGTAGCTGGAAGCCAAGTACCTATTCTCGGAATGCTTTCAGGTTCTTGTAAAGGGAGGTACACTGCAGACTACCTCCAGGTTCTTGTAAAAAGAGGTACACTGCAGACTACCTCCAGGTTCTTGTAAAGGGAGGTTCATGCATACTACCTCCAGGTTCTTGTAAAAAGAGGTACACCTCAGACTACCTCCAGGTTCTTGTAAAGGGAAGTACACTACAGACTACCTCCAGGTTCTTGTAAAGGGAGGTTCATGCAGACTACCTCCAGGTTCTTGTAAAGGGAGGTACACTGCAGACTACCTACAGGTTGTTGTAAAGGGAGGTACTCTGCAGACTACCTCCAGGATCTTGTAAAGGGAGGTACTCTGCAGACTACCTCCAGGATCTTGTAAAGGGAAGTACACTGCAGACTACCTCCAGGTTCTTGTAAAGGGAGGTACTCTGCAACTACCTCCAGGATCTTGTAAAGGGAAGTACACTGCAGACTACCTCCAGGTTCTTGTAAAGGGAGGTACTCTGCAGACTACCTCCAGGATCTTGTAAAGGGAAGTACACTGCAGACTACCTCCAGGTTCTTGTAAAGGGAGGTACTCTGCAGACTACCTCCAGGATCTTGTAAAGGGAAGTACACTGCAGACTACCTCCAGGTTCTTGTAAAGGGAGGTACTCTGCAGACTACCTCCAGGTTCTTGTAAAGGGAGGTACACTGCAGACTACCTCCAGGTTCTTGTAAAGGGAGGTACACTGCAGACTACCTCCAGGTTCTTGTAAAGGGAGGTATACTGCAGACCACCTCATTGCTCTCTCGTCCTGTTCTCTTTCTCTGAAGAGCAAACGTCCATTACACGAGGTACTCTGTAGACTACCTCCAGGTTCTTGTAAAGGGAAGTACACTGCAGACTACCTCCAGGTTCTTGTAAAGGGAGGTACTCTGCAGACTACCTCCAGGTTCTTGTAAAGGGAAGTACACTGCAGACTACCTCCAGGTTCTTGTAAAGGGAGGTACTCTGCAGACTACCTCCAGGTTCTTGTAAAGGGAGGTACACTGCAGACTACCTCCAGGTTCTTGTAAAGGGAGGTATACTGCAGACCACCTCATTGCTCTCTCGTCCTGTTCTCTTTCTCTGAAGAGCAAACGTCCATTACACGAGGTACTCTGTAGACTACCTCCAGGTTCTTGTAAAGGGAGGTACTCTGCAGACTACCTCCAGGATCTTGTAAAGGGAAGTACACTGCAGACTACCTCCAGGTTCTTGTAAAGGGAAGTACACTGCAGACTACCTCCAGGTTCTTGTAAAGGGAGGTACAGTGCAGACTACCTCCAGGTTCTTGTAAAGGGAAGTACACTGCAGACTACCTCCAGGTTCTTGTAAAGGGAGGTACTCTGCAGACTACCTCCAGGATCTTGTAAAGGGAAGTACACTGCAGACTACCTCCAAGACTACCTCCAGGATCTTGTAAAGGGAAGTACACTGCAGACTACCTCCAAGACTACCTCCAGGATCTTGTAAAGGGAAGTACACTGCAGACTACCTCCAGGTTCTTGTAAAGGGAGGTACTCTGCAGACTACCTCCAGGATCTTGTAAAGGGAAGTACACTGCAGACTACCTCCAGGTTCTTGTAAAGGGAGGTACTCTGCAGACTACCTCCAGGATCTTGTAAAGGGAAGTACACTGCAGACTACCTCCAGGTTCTTGTAAAGGGAGGTACACTGCAGACTACCTCCAGGATCTTGTAAAGGGAGGTACTCTGCAGACTACCTCCAGGATCTTGTAAAGGGAAGTACACTGCAGACTACCTCCAGGTTCTTGTAAAGTGAGGTACTCTGCAGACTACCTCCAGGATCTTGTAAAGGGAAGTACACTGCAGACTACCTCCAGGTTCTTGTAAAGGGAGGTACTCTGCAGACTACCTCCAGGTTCTTGTAAAGGGAAGTACGCTGCAGACTACCTCCAGGTTCTTGTAAAGGGAGGTACACTGCAGACTACCTCCAGGTTCTTGTAAAGGGAAGTACACTGCAGACTACCTCCAGGTTCTTGTAAAGGGAAGTACACTGCAGACTACCTCCAGGTTCTTGTAAAGGGAGGTATACTGCAGACCATCTCATTGCTCTCTCCTACTCTTCTCTTTCTCTGAAGAGCAAACGTCCATCACTACCTTCTTTTACATCCAGAAAGTCTTTGACACCCTGTTCCACATGGACAGACTTCTCAGACTCAGAATTGAGACTCAGTGGAAACATGGTCAACTGTATCATGGTATACCTCTCCAACAGGACAGTCCATGTGTAACTAGGGAACATGTTTAGCAATTCTCACGTCAACAAACATGGAATGCCCCAAGGAGATGTTCTCACTCCGATGCTCGTGAACATCTTTCTTTGCGACCTTCCTTCCCTGCTTGAGACTAGGATTGACATTTATATTTATGCCGATTATATCTGCCTCTGTTTCTCTGATTTGGTCCCCAGCTATACTCAAAATTAAACAAGTTGTGACTGTAATCAGCAGGTTCATCATGGCCCTTGGTTTCTCCGTTTCCCTTGACGACTGTTGCATGGTATACACCAAGAAATGCTTTCTCCTCACCTTCCCTGGCATTAAGACTGAATCCAAGAACATCATAGTCGTTAAACAGTACAAGTTCTTCGGTGTTGTCCTTGACACGAAGCTCACCTGGGGCCCTCAGGTTTAGAATCTCAAGTCCATTGCCTCCACCCTGAGAACTAGTGTATCATATCTTGCAGGCACCATCCCAGGTACTAACCTGGGGCCGTTTTTGCAAGACTCTTCTGGTTTTATATAGACCAGGGATTAGGAACCTTTTTTGGGTCAAGAGCCAAAACAACAGAAAAAAAAGGAAAACCAACAAATTTTGAGAGCCGCAAATTATGTTTTTTATTCAGTCAAGGACCATAACAGGAAAATAGGAACCACAGATTATTTTATTGACAAAAATAAAACCATAAATATAATTTTAAATAGGTATATTGAAGTGTATACAATAATATTATTGAAAAGAGTCGTTTAAAAATCTGCCATTCATCAGTATGGCTTTTGAGTTTGTGTCTTCTCGACTAGCTTATTCTAATTTATAGTGTATTTAAAGCATTTGAATGGCATCAGTGCTTTCAGCTATCGTCTGTCAATATATTTTGATGCTTTTTTCTAATGAAAATCATAAAAAAACTCAGAGTTGAATGTTGAACCAAAAAGTGTCAAGAGCTACTTTTTTTAGAGTCCTCATAGCCGCCGGTTGTCGACCCCTGGTATAGACATTCACCCTTTACCGCATCAATTACCGTAGACTTCTACTGTGCGATGCTTCTGCGACCCAACTGAACAAGCTGGCCACTGTATACGCCACAGCGTTGCTCATTTGTTTTGGTTTCTGCCCCCAATAACCAAAATGCATCTGTCATCGCTGAAGCTGACGATATGATCTTTCATCTTCATTGCTGGAAGCAAGATTTAATTCGTTCTCTTGCCCTGCATCACAACCTCCACTTTAACCACGAGTTACTGAAGAAGTTGCAGGACAGCCCTGACCCTGCCATTTCCATCGTCTTGCATAGACGTCTTTGACCAGTTCTTCCTGCTAGCAGTGCAGCATACAATACTTTTTTCTTGACCTTCCATTTTGGAGGATCAGTGAGCTTAATATCAGCATCTCTTTGCCCTCTATACAAAGATCTCTAACAAAGATGACCCATGTGGAGCAGAGTGTCACAGACTTTCTGAATGTAAAAGAATTCGGAAAGAATTCGGAAGAAAGAATTCGGGGTTAAGAAAGAAGGTAGTGATGGACGTTTGCTCTTCAGAGAAAGAGAAGAGGAGGAGAAAGCAATGAGGTAGTCTGTAGTATACCTCCCTTTACAAGAACCTGGAGGTAGTCTGCAGTGTACCTCCCTTTACAAGAATCTGGAGGTAGTCTGCAGTGTACCTCCCTTTACAAGAACCTGGAGGTAGTCTGCAGTGTACCTCCCTTTACAAGAACCTGGAGGTAGTCTGCAGTGTACCTCCCTTTACAAGAACCATCTCTAAACAAAGAGTGACTGATCCTTTGGTTATCAGAAATATTTCCACCTCATTTCACACGCTCACTACAAGTCTACAAAGACGGATCGATTGACCTGTAGAGATTCTCTGCTGCCTCTACATTCGTCATTCTCGACAATCATATCACCAGAGGTTTCAAACTTCTTCACCTCATCACCTTTCCTTCATCAGCGCTGAACTCCGTGTTATCCTGGAAGCTATGAATTACATAAACAGAGTCGGCAGCGGCAAATTTGTCTTACAAGTGCTCCAGAAGAACTACAGTAGAAACAAACCTTTTTTTTTACAGAACATTACTGAGATGTGATCCAAACTTATCTTTGCCAGTATTCTATTTTCAATGGATCCTCTCGCAAGTGTGAATACTTGGCAATAAGCTAGCAGCTCTGATTGCCAAAGAAGCGTTCTCTACTCCGAGGTAAATATCCGAGGTATTCCCCTCTTTCTTTCAGTGACTGCAAGATCTTTGTAACAATACTCATTAACCAGTACCGTTTACGTGAGTGGCAGAAGGATTTTCCTCCTTTAGGTTCCTCACTAACCCTTCTCTCACTCCTATAAATTTTGGAAATTTATGAGAGCTTGGGGTGGGGGTGGGAGCTCAGTCGGTAGCGTACTAGGCTCGTAGTCTGCAGTTCACAGGTGAGTGCTAGCTGGGACAGCGTTGAGATTTATCTCTGGAAGCCTCCCCCGCCCTGCCCATGGTGAGTAGGGGACACCGATGAGCTTGGAAAGGCCGCCGTCCGTTGGATGGGACGTTAAGCCTTGGTCCGTGTGCGGGATCTCTCCCGCACACGGGTGAAGGCTTAACGAGCTTGCCCGTTAAAGCGGGGGAACCGTGTGTGGGAGAGCCATACCATATGCACGTTAAAGATGTGCAGTGGGTTCCCTTGCTTGCTTCCCTTGCTTCTATAGACGCTTTGCCATTGCTCACCTCATCTGCCCTCCATTGTGCTGCCATATATTACATTAAGAGAACTTGGAATTTATCAAAATGTTCTCTGCGCATTTAACTATGATAAATATTCTTTCGCATCAGCTAATGATGAGTCACTTTCTTCATTTAACATAAATCTATTTTAATCATTTTGTTCATTCAGTGGATTCAGTAATTTCTGTATACAAAGGAGGTAGTTTTAATAGCTTGAACAGAAATGAAAAATTGTTTATTTTTTAATAACGTTTTTTGAGAGATATTAATTTTTATACAGTGTGTATGAGAAATATCTTCTTAGAAGTGTTTGATAATACCTAATTATAAAAATGTGAGGTGTAATTTTTGAAATACGTGATCTAATTATTTGTTTTTAGCAGATCCTGTCAGCTTGTGAGAAGAGGAGAGAGAGAGTAAAGAAGTGAATTCTCCGTTGAAACGGAAGACGGAAAGGTATTGAAAGTCAGCGTGAAAGTTCGAAGCAAAGAAATAAGAAAGTTTCTCGAATCTGGAAGAGTCAGAACTTGGAGCCGAAAGAATTCAAGAATTGGAGTTCATCAGGACAAAGATGGAATTTTTTTTTTTTTTCATATCAGTAGTTTTATTTTTATATATTGTTATCGAGAAACAGCTTGGAAAACGAAGAATAGATGAGAGAGATTTGTTGAAATAGGGAATTGAAATATCAAATTCTCTCAATTTATGCCATGGGTGGAAAAAGAAGTTTCTAGAAGATTACGAAAAGTGGTGTCCAGTAAGAAATCGAATTGTCGAACGTTTGCAAAATACTTTAGTCCAAATGTGCAAAGGCGAAGATGTCAAGAACCGTGTTAATACATTCTGTAAAATGCTAGATCATGTGGGAAATGGTTTACGTTTATTTGATACATCATCACCCATTATTAATGCTATAGGCCTTGTTCTTTCTGTAGGAAAACACATCTGCATTTTTTTAAAAATTTACGAAACAATACGTGGATTCTTAGAAAACTGTAACGACAGTAAGGAAATGGGTTTAGATATTATTAACGATACAGGTCTCTCCTCTGAAATCCAAAAATCCGGTTCAAAATGCAAAAATCAATTCAAAGAAACTGGTGAAATACTGAAACGTTTCCACGACACATTGATTAAGGGAGATTTAAAAGATTTATCTAACGATTCGGGGTTAAGAGAGTTTTTTATTGAGCTCACAGAACTGGACAGCAGGCATCCCAGTTTCTTCTCTCATATAGCTGAAGCTTTTCGCAAATTGCAAAACACAAAAGAAATTGGTTCCAAGTCATCAAAACTGTACAATGCTTTTTGTAGCTCGATTAGAAAGGATCTGTCTATTCTAGACACGATGGAGTTGTTAGATTTGAGTCCCAGTTCAAACACAAATGGTTTTTCAGTTAATACATATCAATATAACCTCGAAGAGCTAACTGATGGAATGTGCAATAATCAGGGAATATCACAGATTGAAGTGAATAAAATTCGTCGCACTCTTAGTGTGCTTACATTAGAGAAAGAAAGAGTTGATAGCTTTGCTAGAAAATTAAAAAGAGAATCAACTACTGGAGAGGAATGTAAAATTTCCTCATCCGAATGAAGTCTACAATACTCCGAAAGCATTACTCTAGTTCGCTTTCTAAATTATCTAATGTAATGACTGCAGTTCTCTGTAATCGTAGAACCCTGATGATATTCTGATTTATGATGATCACATTTATATCAGTGACAACAAAATGACTTTAAAAAGAGCAATATTGAATGCATACAAACCTCTAAAGCAATCAAAGGCTACTGAGGTCCAAATAAATTTTGTAATTTAGTTCACCATAAAAGTCTGTTTTGAGCAACAGTTGTATCTTTTGTCAAATGCAGGGCAATTCTGAAAAAATCATGTTTGACATTGTCCATCCTTTTCATGATTCGCTTGCAACATTTCCTCAAGCCAAGTTCATAACTCTCTGGGTTATCAGAATGTAGGAAACATGGCGAAATCTAAACAATCTCTTTGTCATAAGATACTTTCTAAATTCGATCGACGAGTCTTTATCTTACCTAATCATTAATTTCAAAATCGAAGCATTTTTTTTATTAAAAGATGCTGCTAATCACTTTGATATCGAAGTCTAAAACTTCTGTTTATCCTGTTTACCAAGAAACCAAGTCTACAATCATGACACTTCTTTAAAGAACGAACCAACTGAAGATGCTATACTAAGAATAGCATCATTAGTTTGTGCTATCAATGACAACTTCTGTCGTAATATTTTTAGATATAAAATAAACATTTGAATCGGTATCACATAATTTACTACGAATCAAACAGGAAAATACTGAAATTATCTGCAATATGTCAAAATGGTTACAAGCTTATTAATAAATAGAACTCAGAGAGCAAAAATAGTAGACTCTTACAGAAAAGAAATTGAAAAAAACATGATGTACCACAAGGTTCAGTAATAGGTTCCTTTCATTTTTGTTTATTAATGATCTTTGCGATTTCGACATTAAAGGGGAAATAATTACATTTGCTGATGATACGGCATTGGTTTATGCATAAAAAAAGAGTTTAATAACATAAATGAAGACATAAATGAAGACATAAATGAAGATTAAAAGAATTTTAGAGAATGGTTTAAAAAATAAATAAATTATTATATTTAAATGTAAAAACAAAACAAAATAGTTATACTCTAGATTGAAATGCAACATTCCATACATATTGAAATATAAATTATTCTATCATTCAATTAGATATATGGGTTCTCAATGTTTATGAAAACCAATTGAGGGTGTTGATAATTATAAATATTTAGGATTATATATTCATAGTCGATTAACTTGGAAAAACCATATTGAAAACTTAATAAAAAAATGAGTAACGCAAGTTTACCTAATTTATATTACATTAGAAATTGTGTTAACATTACACTTTTAAAATTAATATATAATGCATGGTTTAAATTATATTTGAAGTAAGGATTAATATCGGGGGGGGAGGATATTACACTCATAATAAACCACTTATTATTACACAAAATAAAATAATTAAATATATATATATATATTGAAAAAAGATAAAATATGAGAGTGCTAAATTTTATTATAATGATTTACATATTCTTCATTTGAGAAAATTATAGGTTTATAGCATTACATTATATATATTAAAAACATTGCGAAGGAAATAATGTTAAAACCTCTAATCTTAATACCAGATCGACTGCTTATACTAATCTAATTTTTACGAACCTTAGGAAAAGTATTGCAGACACATTATATCTATATTTAGCACCAAAAGTATTTAATAAACTGCCAGAAATAATAAAAAAATGAATTAAAAATATATGAATTTTCGCAATCACTAAAAATATGGATTGATGAATTTATTGACATTGAAATGATTCTTATTTAGAAAAAATGATTAAAATATTATTTATTCACTGTTATATATATATATGCTATAGTCAATAGTTATTATAAATTGTGAAATTTAAATTTTTCATTTGCAAATAAAATGAATGTTAATGATATTGTTATTTTTTTTTTGAAATTTAAATTCCACAGGAGAGTTTAATGCTCTTGTGGGTAGTTGATTTTATGTTTTTATTATTTAATAAATGTATAATTAAATGGACATGAAAATTACATTATGAAATTGGCACAACTGAAGTAAATTAAAAAATTATTTGATTTTTATGAGCTCAAATTGATGAAATGTAAATTGTGTAAAATGCAAAATGGAATAATAAATTGAATTGAAATTATAGCAACCTACAATGGTGATGAGCTAAAACATCCGTCTTTACGAAGTGGTCGATCTATGTGTGTCAGATCTTTTATACCAAGTGATTGGATTGGATTGGATTCTTTTACCTCTGAGCGGCACTTTTTTGCACACCATGGCCAGGCCACAAGGACCCCGAAGGCTCAGAGAAGGTTGGGGGAGGAGATCCACTGGAACAGCTGTTGGGAGACAGATGGTAGACTCTCATTAAGGGTTGGGTTGTTTTACCTCTGAGCTGCACTTTTCTTGTACACCATGGGCTAAATGGTCAGGCCACAAGGACCCCGAAAGCTCAGAGAAGGTTGGGGGAGGGGACCCACTGGAACAGCTGTTGGGAGACAGATGGTAGCCTCCCGTCAAGACCACCCAGCGTGTTCATTAACGTTGGATTGTTTTTCCTCTGAGCGGCACTTTTTTTGCACACCATGGGCTAAATGGCCAGGTCACAAGGATTCCGAAGGCTCAGAGAAGGTTGAGGGAGGGGACCCACTGGAACAGCTGTTGGGAGACAGATGGTAGCCTCCCGTCAAGGCCATCCAGCGTGTTCTTTAACGTGCACAGGATATGGCTCTCCCGCACACGGTGCCACGGCTGCCTTTCCAAGCCCATCGGTGTCCCCTACTGACCGTGGGCAGGGCGGGAAAATTTTGCCGAGATAAATCTCAACGCTGACCCAGCTGGGACTCATACCAAGTGCAGACGTGATTCTGCGTTTGATGCCATGACGCGAACTCAGAATTAATAATAGAACAGGCATTAATAATAGAACGCGTGTGTGAAAAAGTAGAAAAAGCTTTATCAACATCCTTGCTGTAGCGCTAGTTTTACAGTTAAAATCCCATGCAGGATGACGAGGAAGGTTTAAGAGTATTGGGGTAGGGATATGCGTGCGATACTCAGGAATGGTGAAACCAAAGGGTTTGATTCAATCTGTTCAGAAAGAAGATCACTGATATGTACCCAGTCTCTTCATAGACACTTTTAGCTGAGAGAGCTAAGTGGAGGGATGATTCAGGAAGAAAAACGACTGATGCGTCGTGAGTTCAGATTAACTTCTGCTAAAATTCTAATTGTATGCGTTGAGTGCAACGTCGTCTATGCGTATGAGTGGAAAAAGGGATCTCAAGGTGCAGAAACATGTTAAAGAGGTTCTCAACACTTAAAAGGAAGTTGAAATATATTGTTTTAGATACTTATTATTACGTTAGTTAAATTCACAAACTATATATAGTAGCAAAGCCAAAAGCATCATTGAAATCTGAAAAGTAGGTATATAAAGTTTTTTGAGAAATATTAATTTTTATACAGTGTGTATGAGAAATATCTTCTTAGAGGTGTTTGATAATACCTAATTATAAAAAAGTGAGGTGTAATTTTTGAAATACGTGATCTAATTATTTGTTTTTACTATTTAGCCTTAACTGGCATAGTGGTTAGGCAGCTAGCGACTGTTCCAGCAAGGCAAACTTTGTGTGTTGTGTTAGCTCTAACTAAGGCAGTGGTCAGCAGTGACTTCGGTCTTAGTAGGGCATGTCCTTGTATGAGAAGGCCTGTATTAAGCTAGGAGTAGCTTCTAGGATTCTTTTCTGTCCTATATGTCGCAAATCAAAAAAAAATAATACGTTTTGGAATCCCCTCAAATTATTCCCGAAATGAAAAAAAAAAAAAATTATCTGCCCCTTCTGAACTTCTTCATGAGCACAAGAGCGGTGATCATATTACGTCGAAATAAAAATAATCAGAATATTCCATTCAACTGCTGTGAATATGGAATGTATCATTTCTAAAGACAAATGTTCTGTTATTTTCGAAAATTTGTGGCCCCTATAGATGGAAATTCGGATTAATGGAAAATTCAGAAAACGCTAATAATAATATATTAATTAGTAATTGTGTCATGACCACATTTCCAGAAATGTGGACCCAACGTATTGCGAACAAGTTCGCGATATGTTCGGACTTCATTCAGCAAGGGCTGCTCCCACCCAGCTTCATTCAGGCTCTATTCAGCAAGGGCTGCTCCCACTCAGCTTCATTCATCAAGAGCTGCTCCCACTCAGCTTCATTCAGGCTCCATTCAGCGAGGGCTGCTCCCACTCAGCTTTATTAATCAACGGCTGCTCCCACTCAGCTTTATTCATCAAGGGATTCTCCCACTCAGCTTTATTCATCAAGGGCTGCTCCCACTCAGCTTCATTCAGTCTCCATTCATCAAGGGCTGCTTCCACTCAGCTCTATTCATCAAGGGCTGTTCCCACTCAGCTTCATTCAGGCTTCATTCAGCAAGGGCTGCTCCCACTCAGCTTCATTCAGGCTTCATTCATCAAGGGCTGCTCCCACTCAGCATCATTCATCAAGGGTTGCTCCCACTCAGCTTCATTCATCAAGGGCTGCTCCCACTCAGCTTCATTCATCAAGGGCTGCTCCCACTCAGCTTCATTCATCAAGGGCTGCTCCCACTCAGCTTCATTCAGGCTCCATTCATCAAGGGCTGCTCCCACTCAGCTTCATTCAGGCTCCATTCATCAAGGGCTGCTCCCACTCAGCTTCATTCAGGCTCCATTCAGCAAGGGCTGCTACCACTCAGCTTCATTCAGGCTCTATTCATCAAGGGCTGCTCCCACTCAGCTTCATTCAGGCTCCATTCAGCAAGGGCTGCTACCACTCAGCTTCATTCAGGCTCCATTCATCAAGGGCTACTCCCACTCAGCTTCATTCAGGCTCCATTCATCAAGGGCTGCTCCTATTCAGCTTCATTCAGGCTCCATTCAGCAAGGGCTGCTCCCACTCAGCTTTATTCATCAAGAGCTGCTCCCACTCAGCTTAATTCAGGCTTCATTCAACATAGGCTGCCCCCACTCAGCTTCATTCAGGCTTCACTCAGCAAGGGCTGATGAAAAAGGGGACACCAATGGGTTTGGAAAAGCTGTCATCGTCCTAGCTCTTGAGATCCTTGTGACCTGGCCATTTATCCCATTGTGTGCAAAAAAAGTAGTAATACATAATACAGAGGTAAAATAATCCAAAACAACCCAAACGTTGTATTCAAGATATTTTATTCCCGGTTGCTGGAAAGTGTTTCCAAAACCTATATCACATTTTAAACAGAAAACATTGTAACAACACAGAAACAGAGTTGAATACAAAATGATAGTTATTGATAACTTTATTATAGATTCTTCATAAGATAAATTGTATATAAACATCAAAAGTCGGAATATAATATATTTAATATAAAAGATAAACTTAGTATATATATATATATAAATACCAGTTAATTATTATTTATAATACTTTGGTGACGATTTGAAGTCTCTAAAATTAGAAAAGGGATCTGCAAGCCATAAGAAAAATCATAATATATTGAACTTTTAAGCAAATTGTCCGAATTCCTGATTACCATTTCTACAACTTATTTATGGGAATGTGCATTTACTACACGAGTAACTTTATCAACAATATTTGCAACACTTAGGATAAAAAAAATTCCAGAAGCCAGGAACGTGCCTAGTATTTTAGTTCGTGGTGGTGGTGGGAGTTAGTTTCGGGTAAGATCCGAGAATTTATTTCTGGTGGTGAGATGGGGAGTAGCGAGAGGGTGGGTCGAGAATTCTGTTTCTGGGAGGGTCTGAGAAGGAGACTTTGATAGGGTTTCCCAATTACTAAACTATTCTATCAGATTGGAAAGAGAAAAATAATATTCCGCATGGAATAAAATTTTATACTTATTTTATAAATACATTATTAGTGTCGGACAAATGCTATGGGGCTAAAATAAAATTATACAAAAAACTGTTCGAATTTCAAAGTAGATGGACAAGTTTAAAATTTCGTATATGACGACAGGATTTTAAGGGGGGGCACTCCTAGCATCTGGTAGAGGCGTAATCGGGGGGGGGGGGAGGATAATAGGTCATGTTCTTGCCACGCAAAGACATGACATCTAAATCGAAGTCCGGTTTAACCGACTACTGATTCAAATAGAGTTTAACTCAACATGCAAAGCCTCAACAATCACCACGCCAGTTGAAGGTGAAGATATGAAAATACGATGTGGAAACACTAAAACTGGTACCAGACATAAAGTTGCACATTAAAACAAATATTTCTCTGAATTTCATCATCGAAATATGTAGCATCGCCCCTCTAATTAATATATAGGTGGCTCTCGATTTAGGAAAGGGCTCCGTTCCTAAAAAGTTGACCATAAAACGAATGTTAGTACAACTGACTGTATTTCACCATTGAAAACCATAATGTACCGTGGCCGAGTGGTTAGCGCGCTTGGCTACTGATCTACGGGATCTGGGTTCGAACCCCGGGTAAGGCATGGATGTTTGTGTTGTTTTCTGCTGAGGTCCTGCCATCCTCTCAGATCTTCTACTATGGCATATAAACTGACAGGCTCCTGTCAGACCTCTGTGGCAAGCTGCTGCTTGAGGGGGTATTTATTTTTATTTTTTTTAATGAGAAATGCGTTTTTTTAAACTTTTTCAGATCCAAAGCTTCACGGAAGCAACGAGATAATTATTTCGCTTTGTCGTCCGTCCTTCTGTCTGCCTGTAGACATCGAACTTCTTTGTTTATAGAGATAAATTAAAAATTATTTTTTGTTGGATAGGTATTAATGAAATGTTACGATCTGCACTTTGCGAATCCCCCAAATGCTACAATTATGCCCTCTAACGATGGAAAAAGTTGAAAATTCGAAAATTCCAAACGAATATTGCAAACGATGTATTTATGTTAGAAATTTGAAATTTTGGTGGGGGAAAGTGAAGATTCCGGAATTTTCATTGCCAACAAAGCAACAAAGAGTTAGCGCCTTAGACCTAGTGTGTGTGTGTGTGTGGGGGGGGGGAGTTGTTGTAGCAGATAATTGCTTGCATTTAGAGAAAAATGAAAAATATTTTGAGTTAGATAGAAATTGATAAAATATTCTGATTCGCACTTTCGGAATCTGTCGAAAGAATCGTCTGCAGTTGCGAAAATTAAGAGGTAATTTTTTAAAAAATTGATTCTAGAAGCTTACACAGTATCTTGGGCATTAGGTGGTTCAACTTTGTAAGTAACGAAGAGGTTAGGCAAAGGAGTCGGCAACCTCCTCTGAGCAGCATATTGTGCAGAGAGAGACTCCGTTGGTTTGGTCATGTTGCCTGTATGGATACTTATAGATTAGCGAATAGGGTTATGAACAGTGTACCTAAAGTCCTCAGAAAGAGGGGGAGACCTAGGATGCGGTGGGCAGACAATGTCAAACAAGACTTTGTTAGAATTGGTGTGCAGTGGCCAGATGCAGTAGATGTAGCTCAGGACAGATATGCTTGGAGAACTAAATTGCGCGGTCTGGTTGGATCTCCGTAGCCCATGGCTGCTTGATGATGATGATAATGATGATGATGATATGAGTTTTAGAATGCGTTCTTCTTTCTAAGATTATTTACTATTCATAGCCGCCAATCCATATAGTGATCTTTTCCTTTTTCAGTTGAACAGTTTTACTAGGATGAGCATGAATAGCTAATTCATATAGACAAACGTGTTTGTCTTTAACTTGTTAATATTGGCTGCACGAGAACTTCATTTCTCTCTTGGGTTTCATTCTCTCTTGCGTTTCGATACATCACTTCTGTACTGGATGTTATTTAGCTTTCATTAGTTATTTCTATATCGGAGTTTGTTTCGCCTTGTCCTGTCTCTTCTGTACTGAAGCTCGTTGTGATTCCATTTTTTGATTCTGTACCAGAGATTGCTGTACTTTGTTTTGTCAGTCCCATACTGGGGACATCATTGTTTTGTTTTGCCAGTTCCGTAGTGATGATCTTTGTGCTTTGGCTTGTTTGTTCCGTAGTAGAGATCTCTGCATTTTCGCTTAGTAGTTCCATACTAGTGGTCATTGTGTTTCGGTTTATCGGCCAGAGACTTCGATTATCTGTAACCGAGATATTTGTGCTTTGTTTTGTAATTTCCTTACTGGGGATCGCTGTGCTTTGATTTATTGGTTCTGTAGTGACCACTGTTATGCTCGATTCTGTCAGTCCTGTAGTGGGGATCTCTGTGTTTTAATTTATTGGTTCTGTAGTGACCACTGTTATGCCCGATTCTGTCAGTCCTGTAGTGGGGATCGCTGTGCTTGATTTATTGGTTCTGCAGTGACCACTGTTATGCTCGATTCTGTCAGTCCTGTAGTGGGGATCGCTGTGTTTTGATTTATTGGTTCTGTAGTGACCACTGTTATGCTCGATTCTGTCAGTCCTGTAGTGGGGATCGCTGTGCCTTGATTTATTGGTTCTGTAGTGACCACTGTTATGCTCGATTCTGTCAGTCCTGTAGTGGGGATCGCTGTGCTATGATTTATTGGTTCTGCAGTGACCACTGTTATGCTCGATTCTGTCAGTCCTGTAGTGCGGACCGCTGTGCTTTGATTTATTGGTTCTGTAGTGACCACTGTTATGCTCGATTCTGTCAGTCCTGTAGTGGGGATCGCTGTGCCTTGATTTATTGGTTCTGTAGTGACCACTGTTATGCTCGTTTCTGTCAGTCCTGTAGTGGGGATCGCTGTGCCTTGATTTATTGGTTGTGCAGTGACCATTGTTATGCTCGATTCTGTCAGTCCTGTAGTGGGGATCGCTGTGCTTTGATTATTGGTTCTGTAGTGACCACTGTTATGCTCGATTCTGTCAGTCCTGTAGTGGGGATCGCTGTGCTTTGATTTATTGGTTCTGTAGTGACCACTGTTATGCTCGATTCTGTCAGTCCTGTAGTGGTGATTTCTGTGCCTTCGCTTTCCACAGGCGTATTAGGGTTCGTTCTGTTTTCGTTGACTCACTCCTGGTAGAGATGCTATTAAGGTACCATCATTGAGGTCACAACGAATAGCATTAAAGAAAGCTTCCATTATTTCTGTGACATAATCTCTTGCATCTTGCTTTAAGCAATTTTGTTTTTTCGTGACTTCTTTACATTCTTCGAACTTTGCCGGGAGATTTCTGAAAGCGAAACAAGCACATAGTGAGATATTGCAGAGTAAAAGAAAAAATTAAAATTAAAAAAAAATATCTTGCTGTAGTGTTTTATTTTAATCTATTTGACCTGTTTTGCTTTTTTGAAATTTAATAGTACACAGTGATTGAAGGCAGTATATTCCTCTTTCCCCAGAGAGCAGATTGGAGCTCAAGGAGGGTTCTTGTAGGGGGTTGACGACTTCTAACACGTCTTCCCAGTGCATCCCACACATGCTCTATACCAGTGATTCCCAACCTTTTCTGGACCATCGCCCCGTTTAGAAGAGAACAAAAATTTCAACGTCCCCTAGTCCATAATAGTTAATTTTATATGAAATATTAAAATATTGTTGCATATTATCTGTACCTAATTTACCTGTTTATTTATCTATTAAAAATCATAAAGAAGAAATTAATAAAACGACAACCAAATGTACAATAAAATTGTTTATTAAAATTTTAAAAATAAACACAGAATCAATAAGAAATAAAAAATAATGAGATAAACACAAAATTAATAATAAATAAAAAATATTAATGAGATGGTTGAGGCTGGTGGAGTGTTAACAATTTGTTAATGTCGGGTTCCAATTTCGTTAACATCAATCGCAGATCGCCACGTTCAGTGATGTGTAGTCTGTTCCTCTTCTTTGACAGTAAATTAGCTACTGTACTGAATCCACGCTCAGCCATATAGGACGAAGGAAATGCGATTAAAAATTTCTGTACTATTGCCCACAATCCAGGGTATAGAACTGGTATTGATTTTTGAAACCAGAACTCTTGGTATCCATGTTTGAATTTTACTGTGAGTGCTTGGGTTGTTTTACCTCTGAGCGGCACTTTTTTGCGCACCATGGGCTAAATGGCCAAGTCACAAGGACCCCGAAGGCTCAGAGAAGGTTGGGGGAGGGGACCCACTGGAACAGCTGTTGGGAGACAGATGGTAGCCTCCCGTCAAGGCCATCCAGCGTGTTCTTTAACGTGCACAGGGTATGGCTCTCCCGCACACGGAGCCACGGCTTAACGTCCCATCCAACGGACGGCGGCCTTTTCAAGTCCATCAGTGTTCCCTACTGACCGTGGGCAGGGCGGCGAATTTTGCGGAGATAAATCTCAACGCTGACCCAGCTGGGACTCGAACCTGGGAACTGCAGATTACGAGCCTGGCGTGCTACCGACTGAGCCACCTCCGCCCCTACTTTGAGTGCTTCGTTAGTCGTGAGTTCTAGGAGTTCCTCTTCCAAATTTGATGATTCTTCAGCATCTGTGTTTGCAAAAGGATCTAAAACCCAACTCGGTATATTCATGTTTAAATTATCTTGGAAACGCTCCGTAAAATCAACATGAAGAACTTCCAAGTGTTGGCAGTAAGTTAAGTTTTGCAGAGACTGCTGATAATGTGGGAAAGTGGTTGTATTCACCTCTACCTAGATTTCGTTTGAATAGAAGAAGTTTTCCCGCAAAAGCAGCTATGACGTTTTTTGTTTTAATTAAATTCAACTCATCACCTTGCAATTGTAAATTAACTTGATTAAATATTTTAAACAGGTCTGTCAAATAAGCGATGTCATTTTTTGACGTAATCAGGTTTTCGCGCAATTTTTCGTCTCTGTCTTCAAGAAAGTCCAGTACTGAGTCAAATAGATTGAAAAAACGATTCAGACAAACACTTTAAAGAGCCAAGGTACTTCTGTGTGCAGCAGCATGCGATTGTAATCTTCATCATTTTCATTACAAAGCTTACCAAATAATCGGTCATTCAATGAATTGCTTCTAATCTTATTGATTGCTTTAATAACGTAATGGAGCGACGTATGCAGACGTTCATTCAAATTTTTTGCAACCAAATGCTGACGATGAATAATACAATGTACAACGAGTACATTTGGTACTGCTTGTTTGAAATGCGCTATGAAACCCTTATGACGTCCTGTCATTGCTGGAGCACCATCAGTAGCAGCAGACAAAATATTGCAAATAGGAATTTCTTTCTCGTGAAAAAACTTTTGCATGGTATTAAATATAGATTCTCCCTTTGTATCAGATTCCAAATTTTTAGCAAATAATAACTCTTCATGAATTTTTTCTTCTTTTATAAATCGTACGTATGATAAGAGTAGAGCTTCGTTATTTGGTAGAGTTGATTCATCAAGTTGAATTGATTTTGCAATTGCATTGAGTTGAAATTTGCAAGTCTTTAAGTAATCACATAATGATATTTCAACGTCTTTTGCCATTTCATCTATTCTTCTTTGCACTGAATTATTACTGAGAGGAATTTTTTGATGATATCTGACGATGTCTTATAATGAAGAACAGTTTTTAATATATCTTTGACTGCCGGCAAAATTAATTCCTCGCCAATTGTGTGTGGTTTTCCTGCTTTTGCAATTAACAATGAAACGTTATATGAGGTTCGTAGTCCATCATCATCTTGTTTACAAGACGACGCAAAAAGGTTTGACATAGTTGACTGTTCTAAATATTGCTTTTCCAGTTCTTGAAAATAGGATAAATCTTTGTTCTTCTTATCAGCATGCATTTTATTTAAATGCTCTTGTAGCCTAGAAGGTTTCATAGCTTCATTCGAAAAACGTTTCGGCAAATTAAACACATAGGTAACGATTGGTTTGTAGGAGAGTACGTAAATCCATATTTCAAATACTCAATACTGTACTGCCGGCATTTCTTTTTAGATGTAGATTCAGACATTTTCAAATACAAATTAACTTCTCAACAGATTTATAGATAGTTATAAAAATAATGTTTATAATGACTTCTAACACTTATCACTCACGACTATTTATCACGGCGAAGCACATAAGAATAATAAAACATTCCTAGAGCTATCGCTTTTATAGATTTGATTTTGTGTACGTATTAACTTGTATGTTTGCGATGCCGGCGCACTTGCTCCGTAAACAAGTCATTTCAAACTCCCATATTCTTGTCGAAACATGTTAAATTGCATGAACCGCGTGTTTGCCTACCAACTTGCAAGGACTTGTCACCGTCAATCTACTCTAAAAAAAAAAAACAAATTAGGTATAGGTATACCTAATGCTAATTTAAAAATGCTTATTAACGCGATAACAAGAAGATAATTTACATAGCTAGATAAAATATTTATTCATGAAAACAGCTATTTTCAAAGCATTTTATTATATTAAAAAAATAATTATAAAGAAATATTAAATTTAATAAATTTATTATGATTATATTATTATTGCATCAAGGTTGATTTGCCTATCAGGACGGACACACATGTCAGTAGTATCATCACACCCCACCGTATCCCCTTTGCACAGAGCTTTCCGCCTATGACGTCACAGGCCATGCCCACTTCCACCCCCTCCCCCATGACGTAACATGACGTAATCATTACATAATCATTACATAATCATTACGTAACAGGCCACGCCCCTTATTAATAACCCCCTTTCCCCTCAGTGGCGCCATCTGTTGACAGTGAGAAGTACTATTTTCCCAAAAACCCTTATTTTCACTCTAATTTCTCGTTTTCGGACCCCCCGGTTGTCCCACCTATATTTTAAGCCCTCCCCCTTATGAAAAACCCCCTGGCGCCATCTGTTGACAGGGAGAAGTACTATTTTCCCAAAAAAACCTTTATTTTAAGTCTAATTTCTCGTTTTCGGACCCCCCGGTTGTCCTACCTATATTTTAAGCCCTCCCCTCCTCTTACAGACTCCCTGGTTGACCTTTTAAACCCTACCTATATTTTAAGGCCCCCTCCTTCACTCGGCTGATGCAAGTCTCAGAATAATTGCATGGGTAGCAACGATCGGCAGGTCTCAGAATAATTGTACAGAAAGGAATGATACAAATTTAACTGGAGATGTCCAACGCGTATTTTAATACATCTCCTGTATTTAAACACACCTTCTATCCTTCACAAGACCACTCAACTCTTTTTGAATGCGGGTCTCAAATTGTAAATCAAACTCACAAAGTTGTATTTATTCCTCAGTAATTAAAAATCCTCTGCTATTCATTTTACCAAGACGGCTAAACGATTCCCTTATAATTAAAATTCCCTGCTATTAAACTCCTTCGGTATTCATTTTTCCAAGTAAACTAATCAATTCCTTAGTAATTCATAATCATTACATAATCAAGAAGTTCTTCTTTAAATATAGGTAGGGTTTAAAAACTAATCAATTCCTTAGTAATTCATAATCATTACATAATCAAGAAGTTCTTCTTTAAATATAGGTAGGGTTTAAAGGTCATCAAAATTCCCTTACCTCTATTAAAAATCATCCTACAGTCGAAACTCATTTTACCCTTACTGTAGCTGTTTCCACAGAAAATACCATAGGGTGAAATTAATAATGGTTTAAATTATTCGTAGGACTTGTAGGGATGACATGTTAAATCTGCTTTTAGAACACACGTCTGCAGTGGAAAAATTTTCAAACTCCGTCAAAATATTTCTCACCTTTATTAAAAATCACTCTACGGTCGAAATAAAAATCAGTTTTCTGTAGATGTGTTTCACCGGAAAAAAAAAATCTTCCCTCGCAATGTGGATTCGAACCGACTATCTTGAGCTCCCGGACACACTCGACTATGGCTTGTACTTGATGCGGCCTAGATGCGTGTCGAACGGGTCAGACATTTCAGGTATTAACCTAGTACGTTTTTTACAACCTTCGTATTCTTTATAACTAGCTTTTTCTATGTATCTCTTATAATGAACCCGATAGTCCTTTCGCGTTAATATACGTATTTTAAGTCCGTTTCAGTAACACTTATTTCTTTTAATTCCGTGACTGTCGCTTACTAGATCTATCCACAGTAACTGTTTTTAAAAGACTGTCCCACAGAAAATGCCGATGGGTAAAAAATCTGATTTTATTCGTCGTGATGAAAAATATTGAGGAGTGATAGGATCGACCTAATAGACTCCGTGTTCGGATCCTCACCCCAGACAGTGTTTTACTGACGGACGGAGGACTTAAGTCCTACGAAAATAAAAAATTCCAAACGGGGAATCAAATTGACGAATGAATCTGTGCTGCTCCCGCATTAGGCGCGCTGTCTTACATCGTGAAAACTCGCTGGCACTCTTTATCGTGGATTTCGGACTCGATATTTTCCCGGTTCTCTACACAACCCTTTATGATAGGTTTCAATGCACCCCATGTAGACTTTTGAAATTATGCGCCCTAAACCTTCAATAGTTGAGCGTATTAGTCTCCAAAGGGGTGATGCCATCAGATATCTGTTCTTCCGCGTCAGGACATCTTGGAAAGTGGTTTTACGTTTGTCTCAATTCATTACTCTCCATAAGTATATCCATTACCCGACATGGTTTGAAAATACTTATTACCGGTGTATCCTCAGTACATGATGCATTGGAAGTAACGCTACTCGAAGAAAAATCAGCTATGGGAGTAATCATTAATCTACAAACGCTCTCACAGTTTGTAAAAATCGTCGAAAGTTAGGACGCTAAGGAAATTCGCATTGCGGCGTCAGTTACAAGCTTTACAAGGTCAGTTGTTTTCATCAGGTAAATTCGGTAAAGACTACGCTGAAGATTGCTATAGAAAGTAAGCCATGCTAAAAATAGAATTCATACATTTCCGCTTGCGAAAAAAATTTTAGTTCGAACACGAATGCGCGTTAATAGGGGACAAGAGTCAAATACACTAACCTACTATAAAAAATAATACATAAGTCTCAATCGAACGTACCCTGCTCATCATACCTGAGCTAATCCACCTAACTAAAAAAGTACAAACCTCACCAATCAGCTTTGAATACTTATTACTGTTCAGTCACACCGGGGAAAACGAATTTTTCCCTTGTGGTGAAAAGCGCCGCTGATATACCTTTCACGCAGAAGACTTAATGATCGCGAACGGTTCGATCAGCGAAGGATTCCCACACGTGCAGCAGCCCCGCAACCACGAGACGGAACGGTGAATTGTGCGCTTAATAGTCAACCCAATAAGACCTTTTCACAAACGCAGGCACATCTCGAGAATTCACAGTGATTGTGAAGAAATTCAGGGAGACGTGCACACAGGCGGCCCTCCCGGTGATAAAATGTCATGGGTCAACTCAAGTGCAGACCTATGGAAAGCTGATAAGTCGATGCGAAAGATATGCTACTCATCCTTTACTCGTGCCTTTATCTTCCTCAAAGATCTTTTGAACAAAGTTAAATAAGTACTGTTAATGCTACGCTATCAGAACTCCGTGTGGGCTAGTTTCGGGTCTTATCGCGTCCCCCGAAGCATTCAGCTGGTTTTACAAAATTGACATCGTATGGCCCTCGATATTTGCGAAAATTATCAAAGATGACTGCACAACCTTCGTATTCTTTATAACTAGCTTTTTCTACGTATTTCTTACACCAAAACCCGATAGTCCTTTCATATACGTATTTTTATAGCCCACGTATTTTAAGTCAGTTTTAATCAATACTTATCTCTTTAAACTCACCCCCTCGTGACTATTGGCCGGCACGTTTTTACTAGAAGAAGGGCTACCTCACAGTAGCAGCAAATAAAAAATCTGATTTTATTCGTCGTGATGAAAAAATATTGAAGGTAATAGGGTCGACCTAAAAGATACGTGTTCGGATCCTCACTCCGGATGGCTTTTAACAAAAGTCCTACGAAATTAAAATGTATCCTCAGTATCCTCAGCTGTATCTTCAGTACATGATGCAAACTCTTTCCCAGGGAGTAACGCTATTCAATGTATCCCCCAGTTACATGCTTTTACAGGGTAAAGCCTATGTGGCAGAATGTTAAAAGTAGAATTCATACGTTTCCGTAAAACTTAAGTTCCAACATGCGTTAAAGGAGTATGGTTCGACTCACTTTGAGAGGAGCAGTCGTTCGGGCCAAAAACCTGATGGGTCTCCTGCCGAATGCTACACTTTATCAGAACACCGTGTGGGGTACCTTCTAGAAAAGGGAAAATTTTTAATGTCACAAGAAATGTGTGACGTATAATCCGTGGAAAAAATACGAAATCTTTAGCATCCTCACTTCAAATTTTCATACGACATTCAGGGGTTAAGTTTCAAACTTTATTTTTTCCATCCGCAATAATGCACAGTTTCTGTGGAGCACTGGTGACTTCGACGCAAAGGGTGATCCACACTAAAAAACAAATCCCATAGACAATGAAGAACTAAAAAAGTCATTAAAATAGTGAATGGACTTATGTAATGTACAGAGATTGACAGCACTAATATAGACAGGGACCCATCGCTCACTATCATAGCCCTCGAGAAATTATCAAAGATGAATAGACTTCTGTAAAGGTCTGGCCACACAATCTTCTGAACTAATTCTGGACGGATCACAAGGACTTTTTCTCACATTCGTTAATCAAAGTGTCTACGCATCAGACTTGTCATTACCCCGACAAACTACCTATCCATAGACTGAGTAAGCATTTAGAATGAAAAATTGAGTTTGCTTCAGTGTCATAGCTTTAATTTTCAGATGCACTCCACAGATTCGTAAAACACTCATTAGGTATGCATTTCCTTTCACAAGATAATTACAGTTCATCACTGATTCATCTTCCCTATGTGTATCTTTCTAATAAATCATACGCCCAAAGTAGATAATTATATTACGAAAATAAAATCGATTTTAAGTGATTCCGTATTCGTAATTTATTAATGCTAAAGAATCACAACCATCATCAGATTATATCTACTTACGACGAAAATTTCACAATAGTCTATCCAATACTTTACCATAGCCGATACAGTCACAGTTACGATAGTCAGCATCTGCCCCCATAGACCAGGGACGGGTGAGTAGCGACCCGTGGGCCGCATTCGGCCCGCTAAGAGTTTTTTGTGGCCCCCCAAGACAGTCAGAATAATCCGTCTTGAACTGAGATCTCCTCCCCGTGTGCGACCGAAGATTCGTCTCGTATTTTCCATTAGGACGGCCACGTCAATACGCATATGAAGTGTAGATACGAAAACAATTGGCCACTCCTGCCATAGACAGTAGGTTAGTTACTTCTAACAAAGTCAAGGTTTGAGATCCATAGTAAGACACGAATGTTACCGAACACCTATGTCGTGTGAATGCTAACTGTTAAGACATATAGTTGCATATTTTTTTTTTAAAAGATACATCGAATGCACTCTTACATGCACGAAGCTTCCATTTCCTAATGTGTGAGGGGAAAGCGTGAACAGTCATACAATAAGTCAATGCTGACTGCATGAAATATGATTCGAACGGAAGACAATCTGAACAGGTGCTTTTGTTTGGAAATTTAAAAACTGAAAACTCACTGTTTATAGTATTTCCGTGAAAAGTTGGGGGCCAGATTCGCGACCTAGCTTTGCGTTCACTGACTTCAACTGCCGATAAAACGTAAGCTCTCTTTTCAGAGTTCCCGCCTACCCCCTTTGTAATTAGGAAAAAATTCGCGAGAGCAAATTATATCTAAAATCAGTTTCACTTGAGTTTTTCGTAACCCCTTGTGTCGTCGAACTAAGATTCAGACACTCAGCTGTCGGGCATAAGGTTAAACTAATTTCTCACCTCGGTACATTTGAATAAGCGCACGCTGCAAACACAAGTTTTTCGACAAAAGATAAGGTGTTTCGCTACAACATAACACGGAGATGTCTGTTTAGTTATTTTTCCCTATTTCAGCACTGTCTATGGAGCATTACGCCTCTACATATCATAAGCATAATGCCTCGCGATTCTAAGCGTTTCCCGAACCGATATTAATCTTATTTTTGTAGTTCAACGGAGTGCTTTGAGCTTGCTCAACCTCTGTCAAGGGTTGGACCAGTGCTTGCACCGATGGGACGGACCAGCAGCGATGCTATTTATTAGTGGATTGCCTGTACTAGCAGAGCCGCTACAAGGTGAATGCAAATCGGTTCATACATATATCGTGTCTGCTTCTTCATATCTCTATTCTTTCGAACACAAATGTTAAAAGATTTCATGTAGCAGCTAAGAAACAGTAAAATAGTGATTTTCCACATTTAACCATCTATCGGGTAGAGGAATCCTCAAAACTAAGTAACAATACTAGAAAAATCACTGTCCATAACATTTATATTCATGTATTTCATTTTCTTGTTGCGAGGCATCTGACTGAAAACGTAAGCATTCATTACCTCAAAACAGATAAGACAGAGGGTGCTATGCGCCGTCTTGAAAAACACCAAGAAGGCTAGTAACCACGGTTTAACCATTCATTTTTTAAGTATTAGGACGTTCATGTTACAATTTCTTGCAACAACGTTCATTTCTGGTAAAGATGCATGTCAGCAACATTCACTTTACGTGTAACATGTGAATATTACATTTCAATCATGTGTGAACCAGGCATTCAGTTGAGAAGAGTATGTGAATATTACATTTTAACTGTATGTGAATCAATCACTTCAGAATACTAACACCCTTGCGAGCTCACTGAAACGTGCCTCCTTGTGTCTCTCCATATACCATTCTTATGAGCACAAAAGATAGGATGTTTCACTACAATCTAACACGGAGATGTCTGTTTAGTTATTTTTTCCTCCTATTTCTACACTAGTGCGGAAGTCTTAGAACAAGTGGTTCGGGTTAGCAGACGTTTTTGATATGTATCTTGTTTGGCAATCTGAAAGAACACTGTCTATGGAACATTACCCCTGCAAGCTAGTACTAATTACTTCACGATTCTGAGGGACGAAGGTTGTAATCGTTGGCAGATATTTTTCAGAAATTTGTAATCAACCATACTGTTCGGATATTTGATCCATAGTAAGACATGAACGTTGTTTACCTCCCATCGACAACCCCTTCTACGGATCGTATGAGAGATAACTATTACGACAATTAGCTACGTGAAGTCGTATTTATTTTTAAAAGCAAAGACACACTAATTACCGACTAGCTAGAGAACGATATATTAACCTGCTAAAGTTTGATTTTAACGATCAGATAGTGTATATACCATCACTTTTTTAGTTCATACTAATATTCCAGCTTTTAAAGGAAATATTGTCTCGTTATAAGCGATTACATACGCACTCTATACTTTAAGTCTATAGAGACAACGATCACTAAACATGCAACACATCTGTGAAATATCACCACATTTTTGTTTTTAACGTAGGGTTGAATCGTTCTACTATGCTAGCTCTGGTTACCCATCCCTTTCTTTTACACCCACCCGATATAAAACATTCTTCCCAACATAGCTTGCTAGCTGTGTAGGGTCTTGATACGGAGAACGTTCATTACACCAAACAATATTAACACTTCTAAGGCTGACCTTAAAATCCCTGTTAACTATATAAAGAAATCACATTGACAAAAATATCAGAGACATTCGTATTTATTTACATTAAGGTCACATTAATATTTAGTTCGTACATACCAGTTCATCGTGCACCTCTTTTAGTACTGTTGCAAAGTTCAATTTAGACATAAATGCGACATTAGCAGGACGATTTAGTTCAATACATGATTCTTCCACAAAACGTACGGCAATATCAGTTAAATTAACGTTTCTTACTACTTCTGGGAAATAATCGTAAGCTGATTCAACGTTTATGGTGAGGCACGAATGGCGAAGTTGACTCGGATGATCCACTTCACACCCGTAACAGTTCTTACGTAGCAGTGTAAAAAGTTCTTTTCGGAGAATTGATTTCAAAGTGCGCTTTAAACAGTCCATAAGCTTTACGAAATCGCTGCTGTCTTGTTCAAGGGGTCGGTCGTTAGACGGGCTCTTCGAGGAAGATTTGCAGATAATTCGGCCTTCCGCACGGCATTCCAAAATTTACCGTTTTCAAACTTCAGAGCCATCAAGCTGTAGGTGATTGGATCACATAAATCTGTCAACCGCTGCCACTGTTCGACGCTGAGACGAACCGATGACGAAAATACAAGTCCTCCATCACGAGGGATGCTTTTTTTAATGACCACCCCGTGTCCACCTTTGAGCACGACGAGGCAAACCATAGCGTCCAGTTCATACTCGCCGTATTCGACATCTTCGAACGCTTCGACTATTGTAGACGCATACGAAACCAATCCATGCCACTGCTCTTCAGACAGCATCACACCGTCCTTTGTAGGATATAGTTTTAACGAGTCATCACTCTGGAACACACGTATGTGCACTTTAGGATATGTCCGATATTCACAAACGCTCGCAAACAAATCCGATCCGAGTTGAAACATATGACTATCATCATCTCTAACAGCAAGTCGCTTCGCAGGAAGATCACCACCGGTCAGGGAACGTTTAGCACAAGCCATAGCAAGTCGATACTGGAAAAATAATGCCTTACTGCTCGTTGAAGGGTAATACTTATATCTTAAACCTGTGACGTGTCCCTGTAACTCCATCCCATTGGTCGAGATCTGGTAGATTTGCCATCTCTTAGTAAACATAATGACGTCTACAAATATTTACTGGCATGTATAGACGTGCTTTCGAAATATGCATGTGGTGTTCCTTTAAAACGGAAATCGTGGGAGCTTTTGATCACAAAAACTTTTCAGAATACCTTTGAAATTACAAACAGATAAGGGGGGGGGTTGAATTCACTAACAGAGTATTTCAAAAGTATCTTAAAAAACACACTCATAATGAAACCAAAGCTAGCTTAGTAGAACGATTCAACCGTACGTTAAAAACAAATATGTGATGATATTTCGCAGATGTGTTCCATGTTTAGTGATCGTTGTCTCTATAGATTTAAAGTATAGAGTGTGTATCTCTTTGTATGTAATCGCTTATAACGAGACAATATTTCCTTTAAAAGTTGGAATATTAGTATGAACTAAAAAAGTGATGGTATATACACTATCTGATCGTTAAAATCAAACTTTAGCAGGTTAATATATCGTTCTCTAGCTAGTCGGAAATTAGTGTGTCTTTGTTTTTAAAAAATAAATACGACTTCACCCTGCTAATTGTCGTAACAGTTATTTCTCATCGATCCGTAGAAGGGATTGTCGATGGGAGGTAAACAACGTTCATGTCTTACTATGGATCAAATATCCGAACAGTATGGTTGATTACATATTTCTGAAAAATATCTGCCAACGATTACAACCTTCGTCCCTCAGAATCGTGAAGTAATTAGTACTAGCTTGCAGGGGTAATGTTCCATAGACAGTGTTCTTTCAGATTTCTAAACAAGATACATATTAAAAACGTCTGCTAACCCGAATCACTTGTTCTAAGACTTCCACACTAGTGTAGAAATAGGATGAAAAAATAACTAAGCAGACATCTCCGTGTTAGATTGGGGTGAAACCACCATCTTTTGTCGAAAAGCTTGTGTCTGCAGCTAGCTACCTTCACACGCACTTATTCAAACGTGCTGAGAAAGCTGAAAAGAGATAGCAGGTTGGAATAACTGCCGACAGAGCTAGGTCTCGATTCTGGAGGGCGGCTTTTCACGGAAATACTATAAACAGTGAGTTTTTAGAGTTTAAATTTCCAAACTTCGGTGGTCCTTTACTATATGTAAAGTATTTTGCGATATTCATCCGTGTGTACGCAATGGACCGTGATTTACTAGCGTGGGGCTTAATATTTTATGATATTTCCTGTATTACCCCTTCCGCTACGGTGTAACTTTTATCGGGCACTCCTTAGATGGGACTTGTTAATAGTCGTTTTTTCTATCTTACAGTATTTGCACTGTAATGTGTAGGGGCGGGGGTGGCTCAGTCGGTAGCGCGCCAGGCTCGTAATCTGTAGTTCCCAGGTTCGAGTCCCAGCTGGGTCAGCGTTGAGATTTATCTCCGCAAAATTCCCCGCCCTGCCCATGGTCAGTAGGGGACACCGATGGGCTTGGAAAGGCCACCGTCCGTTGGATGGGATGTTAAGCCGTGGCCCGTGTGCGGGAGAGCCATACCCTGTGCACGTTAAAGAACACGCTGGATGGCCTTGACGGGAGGCTACCATCTGTCTCCCAACAGATGTTCCAGTGGGTCCCCTCCCCCAACCTTCTCTGAGCCTTCGGGGTCCATGTGACCTGGCAATTTAGCCCATGGTGTGCAAAAAAGTGCCGCTCAGAGGTAAAACAACCCAACCCAACCTGAAATCTGTTGTTTTTGCAGCCATCCCACAGCATTTTTATACTTTCTCTCTCGTCACAGTTATTCTGCCTTCAAAAGAATTCTGAAAATATTCACCTATCCCGTTGTGCGAATTTACAGATATCCCTTTACATTTTCGTTTATGCACGCAATTTAGTTAAACAACCTAGTCACATACTGTATCGTGGGTAAAGTACTGAATAGGCTATTGCGCGATTTTCGTCGTAAGCAGATATACGGAATCAGATCCGATGGTACTTGCAATTTATCTACTTTGATCGTATGGCTTATTAGAAAGGAAAGATGTATTAGTGTTCGAACTTTAATTATCTTGTTGGCGAAAGCATACGTAATGACAGTTTTACGTATGTGTGGAGTGCATCTGAAAATTAAAAGGTATGACACAGAAGCAAACTCAATTTTTCATTCTAAATGCTTACTCCAGTCTATGGATAGGTAGTTTGTCCGGGTAATGACAAGTCTGATGCGTAGACACTTTGATTAATGAATGTCGGAAAAACTCCTTGTGATCCGTCCAGAAATAGCTCGGAAGATTGTGTGGTCAGACCTTTACAGGTCTATTCATCTTTGATAATTTCTCGAGGGGTATGATAGTAAGCGTAGCGTTCCTACCTATATCACTGTTGTCAAGCGCAGTACATTACATAAGTTCATTCACTGTTTCAATGACTTTTTTAGTTCTTTATTTTCTATTGGGGTTTTTTAGTGTGAGAAAGATCACCCTTTACATCAAAGTTACCAGTGCTCCACAGAAACTGTGTATTATTGCGGCTGGAAAAAATAAAAGCTGAAACTTAACACCCGAATGTCTTATGAAAATTTGAAATGAGGATGTTAATACTATCACCTAACAAAAGACACCAGGTATGGATTTGTTCCCTTTTCTAATGTACGAAGTAAAATCCTATTCTTCCTGAGTCGAACCATACTCCTTTAAGTTGGAACTAAAGTTTTTTACGGAAACGTATGAATTCTACTTTTAACATTCTACCACACAGTCTTTACCATGTAACTGGGGATGCATCGAATAGCGTTACTTCCTAGGAAAGAGTTTGCGTCATGTACTGAGGATACAGCCGTAATAAGTTTTTTTAAACAAGTCGCGTAACGGGGGAGGAGATTTTAATTTCGTAGGACTTTTGTTAAAAGCCATCCGGAGTGAGGAACCGAACACGGATCTTTTAGGTCGACCCTATTACCTCCAATATTTTTCATCACGAGGAATAAAACCAGATTTTTCCTTTTATTTGCTGCTACTGTGAAGTAGTCCTTCTTCTAGTAAAAATGTGCCAGCCAATAGTCGCAGGGGGGTGTGTTGAAAGAAATAAGTATTGATTAAAACGGGCTTAAAATACGTGGGTTATAAAAATACGTATATTAATGTGAAAGGACTATCGGGTTTTGGTGTAAGACCTAAATTTTAAAAGTAGAGAGGTACGCTGCATGAATTAGACATCTACAGTAAAATGAACTCCGAAGATTGTACATTCAGATCTTTATTCATCTTTGATAATTTTCGCAAGCATCGAGGGTTATGATAGAGAAAGCAAGCTTGAAGTGAGAACGTATAAAGATTTCGTATTTTTTCCACGGAATTATACCCCCCCCCCCACATTTCTTATGGCTTTAAAAATTGTTCCTTTTTTCCAATGCACGAGGTCGAATCCTGTTTCGCTACATACTTTAATTACAATGTCGCTCCTGCAAAACCAGCTGAGCGTCTGAAGTTCGGATAGTGTAGCATTCAACAGAGCACAACTGCTCCGTGACCTTTGTACGTCACCAGCTGGCCTGCTTGTTGCTGTGATGTGTCATTTCAGCAGATCACGTGAATCGGTAGAAGAATCCCTTATTTTCAATTGCTGCATTTCGTTATGTCATTATTTAACTTTATCATTAGGGCACTCTCGAGGAAGATAAAGCACTGAGCGGTTCTCACAAGAAATTAGACATGTTTCGGTTATCAGCTTTCCATAGGTCTGCACTTGAGTTGACCCGTGACATTTTATCACCGGGAGGGCCGCCTGTGTGCACGTCTCCCTGAATTTCTTTACAATCACTGTGAATTCTCGAGATCTGCCTGCGTTTGTGAAAAGGTCTTATTCGGGTTGACTATTAAGTGCACAATTCACCGTTCCGTCTCGTGGGTGCGGGCTGCTGCACGTGTGGGAATCCTTCGCTGATCGAACCGTTCGCGATCATTAAGACTTTTGCATGAAAGGTATATCAGCGGCGCTTTTCACCACAAGGGAAAAATTCGTTTTCACCGGTGTGACTGAACAGTAATAAGTATTCAAAGCTCATTGGTGCGGTTTGTACTTTTTTAGTTAGGTGAATTAGCTCAGGTATGATGAGCAGGGTACGTTCGATTGAGACATAAGTCTCAATCGAACGTACCCTGCTCATCATACCTGAGCTATTTCACTAACCTACTATAAATACCTGAGCTAAATACACTAACCTACTATAAAAATTATTTTTTATAGTAGGTTAGTGTATTTGACTCTTGTCCCCTATTAACGCGCATTCATGTTCGAACTAAAATTTTTTTCGCAAGCGGAAACGTATGAATTCTATTTTTAGCATGGCTTACTTTCTATAGCAACCTTCAGCGTAGTCTTTACAGAATTTACCTGATGAAAACAACTGACCTTGTAAAGCTTGTAACTGACGCCGCAATGCGAATTTCCTTAGCGTCCTAACGTTCGACGATTTTTACAAACTGTGAGAGTGTTTGTAGATTAATGATTACTCCCATAGCTGATTTTTCTTCGAGTAGCGTTACTTCCAATGCATCATGTACTGAGGATACACCGGTAATAAGTATTTTCAAACCATGTTGCGTAATGGATATACTTACGGAGAGTAATGAATTGAGACAAACGTAAAACCATTTTCCAAGACGTCCTGACGCGGAAGAACAGATATCTGATGGCATCACCCCTTTGGAGACTAATACGCTCAACTATTGAAGGTTTAGGGCGCATAATTTCAAAAGTCTACATGGGGTGCATTGAAACCTATCATATAAAGGGTTGTGCAGAGAACCGTCTCCGGACTTGGGAAAATACCGAGTCCGAAATCCACGATAAAGAGTGCCAGCGGGTTTTCACGATGTAAGGCAGCGCTCCTGAAGCAGTACAGATCCAAGATTCATTCGTCAATAAAAGTCTTGTGCTTCACCGTTTGGAATAATTTCGTAGGGCTTTTGTTAAAACCCATCCGGAGTGAGGATCCGAACACGGTGTCTATTAGGTCGATCCTGTCAATCCTCAATATTTTTCATCACGACGAATAAAATCAGATTTTTTGTTTTCTTTTATTAATTTTTCGCCCGATAGCATTTTTTATTTTCTGCGGAGCTGTTACTGCGGTGTACGGTTTCTTCTAGTAAAAACGAGGCAGCCAGTAGTCGCTAGGGCTAAAAGAAATGTGTTGGTTTAAAATGATTATAAAAATACGTATATGAAAAGACTTTCGGGTTTTCGGTGTAAGATCTAAATTTTAAAAGTGGAGAGGGACCTAACACACTGTGTAACATTATACTGAAGGTTAAACATTCCTATAAAATTTACTCTGTTAACGGAGTGATAGAGAAAAAAAAATGTATATATAGAGAAGGGTTGTGAACAGAAATTGTACGATCGATAATCCTTTGTACACAAATGAAGTGGTTCTGAAAAGAACCTTTTGTTGTTGTTTTTAATTATTCCATAGCTTCTGCATTGGTGACCATCTCTATCGAGGCTATGGCATCCTCACTTACCGTTCGGTAAGACATCCTTTTGAGGTGCTTAGCGCTTCTACTTCCGCACAACACACACGACATAGAAACTCATATGCAACATCATACGTTTCTATGACCTTCTCGCCGTCTACAGCACTCAGCCTTTGCACAATTTTCTCTGTTATAACATTCACTAGCGTCTCTAGGCATTCCTCATAGGTTATATCCTTCTGATATGATTGGACGCCTACAGACGCCAATATGCATCGTACAGTTACATAAAGCGATTGACGAGTCCTCGACATTCTGACAGAGACTTCAAAAACTATGACAGCTCGAGATACAGAATGCTGTGCAAAATATCAGTCCTTTGGCCGTTCCCGTATATATACTCCCTCCCACTATTTGGCGTGTCTTGCACCACTCGACTTTGATCATGACATGCGATGGGGTGATGTATCATACGCTCTAGAGAAAAACAAGAGATGTTGACAACTTCTATTTTGAAACCTTATCAGTATCACATGTAAACAAAGTGAGTGCTGGACACTGTCCTCTCGGCCTCCCTTGCGATTGCAGCAGGTCATGTTATGTTTTGAAGGTTCTGTTGCTACACCCGATAAGGACTTTAAAAGGAATGCCACTTGCAATGAAAGTCCCTCCCAACCCGATAAGGAGTTTGTATTTTCTGAGAACAGATCATAGCCCTGCGCTACTCTATGCCACAGCTATTACAAATAATTTAAACCATTCGGCCAGGACTGAGTAAAACGAGTTTCGACTGAAGGATGATTTTTAATGAAGGTGTGGGAATTTTAACGAGTGTTTAATTACTAGAGAGTTTAATAACCGGGAATTTTAATTATAAGAAAATCGTTTAACCGTCTTGGTAAAATGAACAGCAGAGGATTTTTAATTACTAAGGAATAAATACAACTTTGTGAGTTTGATTTACAATTTGAGATCCGCATTCAAAAAAGTTGAACGGGCTTGTAAAATTTCGGATGAATACCAAGGGATTTTTTAAATACAGGAGATGTATTAAAATACGTATCGGACATCACCGGTTAAATTTTTAAGGAAAGAGAATCGTTTAACAGTCTAGCTAAAATGAACAGCAAAGGATTTTTTAATAGAGGTAACTTTTAATAGAGGGGATGTGATGGGTGTTTAATTAATAAGAATACAACTTTGAGATCTGCATTCGAAAACAGTTGAGTGGTCTTGTAAAGGATAGAAGGAGTTTTTAAATACAGGAGATGTATTAAAATACGCATTGGACATCACCGGTTAAATTTTTGTATCATCCTTTTCTGTACAATTATTCTGAGACCTGCCGATCGTTCCATGCAATTATTCTGAGACTTGCATCAACCGAGTGAAGGAGGGGTCCTTAAAATATAGGTAGGGCTTAAAATATAGGTAGGGCTTAAAATACAGGTAGGGTTTAAAAGGTCAACCAGGGAGTCTGTAAGAGGAGGGGAGGGCTTGAAATATAGGTGGGACGACCGGGGGGTCCGAAAGCGAGAAATTAGACTTAAAATAAAGGGTTTTTTGGGGAAATAGTACTTCTCCCTGTCAACAGATAGCGCCAGGGGTTTTTTCATAAGGTGGAGGGCTTAAAATATAGGTGGGACGACCGGGGGGTTCGAAAACGAGAAATTAGAGTGAAAATAAGGGTTTTTTGGGAAAATAGTACTTCTCACTGTCAACAGATGGCGCCACTGAGGGGGAAAGGGGGAAAAGGGCTGTTACGTAATGATTATGTAATGATTATGTAATGATTACGTCATGTTACGTCATGGGGGAGGAAGTGGGCATGGCCTGTGACGTCATAGGGGAAAGCACTGTGCAAAGTGGGTACGGTGGGGTGTGATGATACTACTCATGTCCAACATAATAAGCCTGATATACTAGTGCATGTTAAGGTATTGAATGACATTACAATTATTGAAGTAGGAATAACATCTCAGGATAACCTGCAGACAGTAGAGGTTGAAAAGAAGAGGAAGTATGATCTGCTGGCTAATGAGTTGAACCTAATTGACAAGTGTAATGTTAATATTATACCTTACGTTCTAACGTGGGATGGTATTGTAACTACGTACCATAAAGCATACTCAAAGCGACTTGGAGTGGGAAAACATATTGAAGCTTATATCCAATCTGTGATCTTGAAGAGAACTTTTGAGAGCATCTCAGTCGACTTCAGACGTACCAATTTGCTAGTAGGCGGTAGCAGGGAACTTATTGTCCAAGCTGGAGTTGAAAAGCTGTACATGACGGATGAGGTAGTGGATGACCAGAATCACCAGGAAGACACCACAGAATAGAAGAGATCAAAAGGTTGTCACAGAAAATTCCATTAAATTTATTTATTTATTTGACCGCCCCTCTTGACTGCCTCAACGCCCTCCATTTGCCTCTGGATCCGCTACCGCCCACATGGAAGGCTCCAGCGCCCACTGGGGGGCGGTATCCCCCCGTTGGGAATCTATGCTCTATACTGTTCAGGCTCAGATAATAGGCTGTCGACACTATCTGCTAAATAGCCTCATTTTCTAGGAATTCGACTGTCTGCGTCCTAAAGAATCGGCATCATCATCCATCAAAATAAACTGGGGAACAACAACAACTCTGAAAAGACAGGAGTCGTTCAGATAAGGTGGAAGGATATCTTTCCTATACCTCCAACCAGTCAGAGTGCCTCAGCAAAGATGCCCGCGTCTTTACAGACAATGAGAATGTGATAAAGCAAGATTATTCTCAAGATTGTGAACTAACTACCCCTACCATAGTGGTGTCGTTATCTGACGTTAGAAGGTTGATAATGAGTTACTTGATCGCTCCAGACCAAAATGTAGTGCGAATTAATCTGAAATCCGAATCGTGATTCGTCGGTGAAGAGGACTTGCGCCCATTGGTTTGGGGTTCAGTGACGATATTTTCTTCACATGTTAGTCAGTCTCTGCTGTGGAAGGGATTGAGGGCAATACAAATCATCGCTCATCTAGCTTATAGTCTTCTCTGGTGAAGCCTTCCACAATTTGTCTCAAAACCGTCCCCCATCGCTTGCAGAAAGCTTCAGAGAGAGTTGTCGGACTGTTAGCATAACTGTCATTTGTGTTGTTTTCCCTCTTGTAGGACCTTGCACTTGTCTATAGCTAATGTCTCCTCTCTGTTGGAGTCTAACATCCTTCTTTAAAAACTGGACCATTTTGTAAAAGGGACTTGGCCCCTTTATCATCTGGTCCACGAGAAAAAGTTTTTTTTGTGTGCGTCAAAAGTAGGGACCAGTACAGTGAAGTGCTAGCGACCCTACATGTTGGCGATAGGCTTTTGGCCGCAGGCCGCCTAACAGTGAAGGAGGTGGTTGAAGTTTCGTGCCAAGGAAGTGCTGCGTCGTAGTTTTGTGGCAAGGGGGTGGGGAGGGGAGAGGTTTGGAGTAAAATTCTTCTGGGAGTGAAAATTTTAGGGTGTGTGATCACTGTGTGGCTCATGTTGGCCGGAAGTTGGTAAGAAGGGTGCAAGGTAAATATTCAAAATCGCCCCGAATCTCTTACAATTAAGGATGCCCTAAAATGGTCGGCAGATCTTGAAATTTCTGATTTAGAATATGCTGATGATTTAGCTCTTTTGGCAAATGATGTTCATGAGATGAACTCTTTCATTCGAGCTGTTGATGAGACTGGTAGTATAGTAGGTTTGGTTATAAACAGAGAGAAAACTAAAGTGATGAAAATTGGTCAGGCAGATGGTTTGCCACCACTAGTAATCATTTTTGAAAAAGGGTACTTTGGGAGATCTAGTCATATCTCCTAAGTCTTGAAAACACTGATTGGTGGGCATTTACAGTCCTAGCCACATCGGTCTGAGATTGGCTAGACTCTAACATACGCGTAACTCCATCACGCATAAAAGCATCCATCTCGATGTCTCTATAGCATAATATTGTCATGAAACGCTCTATCAACGTTAACACAAAGCTTGCTAAACAGGAAATGAGTGGCGTAGAATCTGAGCTCGCTTCTACAGAATTCCGGATTTTCTTTACAAGTCATATGCAAATTTTGTCCTGTTGGTAAATTTTAAGAGGCCTACGAGCTTACACATTGGCACCGAATTCGGGGGAAGGGGGATGAGGGGCTCGCTTCCCCTCTGGCAAATTCGACGAGAGTTGGAACCCTCCCTGAAAAATTTCTTTAACTCTACAATGCATCCTGTAACAAGAATGCTGCTTATAATTTAATTGGCAGTTTCTTTCTTTTTTTTTTCTAAAAAGTGTTTACCAACTTTTTAAATCCATATTGTAGAACCTCCGTTGCATTATTTTAATGATATTTCATGTTACTGACAGGTCTTTAGGTAAGTATGCAAGTGTTGATTTTTAAGTAAGTACCGAAGTGTTTTGACAATATTAGCTTGCACTGACAACTTCTAAAAAACAGGGAGTTTTTTTAAAAATCAACATATTATACAATATTATATATTACAAAAAATATTATTTTGCATAAAGTACAATGGATGAACCTCATCTGATAAAACTGATGATTTGTTTTTATCGGAAAATCTATTTATTCCTTGTGTTATAAACACACAGGCGTTTACCTTCGTGTCATGGACAGTTTGAGAAACTCAGATAGTGCAAATGTAATAAGTTCTTTTGAATATGTTAAATTTATAAGAGTAGCGATAACTATTCCTGTATCTTCGTGATATATATATTATATATATATTAATAATATAATATATAAGAGATCCTCTTCGACGAAAATTAAAAACATATTTGAGGGCAACTATGTCGCAACAAAGGTTTAGGGCAACAAAGTCCTTACATCATATTAACAGAAATCAAAACATAGATAGAAATGAAATTGATTGAAAATTTTTGATTTTACTCTCTTATGCTTGGGTATATTCGATTATTTAATATGGTATATGTAGCTGGGGGGGATTATGGGCACAATTTAAAAAATTTGTGTTTTGTGCATAAAAATTAATAAATTCTTCTTCAATGTAAAGTCTTTTTCTTCTATAAATATGTTAAATACTAATCACTTCAATTATATTACACAAATTTATTTTTATAAGATTCTGTTATTTCTCTTTATTAATCAGCAGTGGATCTTGCATTTAATTTTTACCTTATAATTCAAGAAGAGTTGGATTAATGTTTGTTCTACCTTTGCCTCGTAAAAGAATTAGGAAGAATCATTTCCTCGCAACAAAAAAATTTAATTTGCTTAATTATAATTTGAGGATGGAAAAAATTATCTCATTGTTTAAAAATGGTCCAAAGGAATATGTTTTTAATATTCAGAATTTGGAAGAATACATAAAATGCTAGCTTCTTTATCTGTTTCTCCCTAGTTTTTAAGTCATACAACAGTGTAGTGTTCAGTATATATGTCACCGCTAAAGTGCAGAAATCAGTTATTCTACAGATTATCTAGGTATTGTGCAGATTAACTAGGGTGATCCGTTAACGTGCGGAAAATTGTTTCATTTCTCAAATTACCTAGGTAATCTGCAAATTACCTGGATAATCTGCACATTGCCTACTAGGCACTCGTTAAAGTGAAAATAAGATCTTTGCTGGAATAACAGGAACATTTCTGTGCGCTTAAATTAACATAATGTTATTTATCTAGTGTCCGAGAGTAGAGTTGAAACCAGGGTCATCCCTCTGTCAACATGAATCAGTCGTCCGAATTATAAAAAACGCCCCCAAAATGAGCAGGCCAAGTGAGAACGAATCATTTTAGTGATTCGTTATCAAGAATGAATCTCTTTACCGATTCGTTCTCACTTGGCCTCCGCTCATCCGGGGCGTTTTTTATAATGCGGACGAGTGAATCACGTGACACGAAAATTCATATTCTAGAGATTCACCACTATGAGAGAAACAAACTTTTGAACTTTAACGATACGGAAGCCGTTAATGTGCACATTACCTAGGTAAAATGCGGAAAACTCTTGATTCCACACGTTAACGGAGCAAATCAGTTAATCTGCAGATTAGCTAGGTAATGTGCACATTAACGGCTTTCGAGCTTTAGCGGTAACATATATACATATAGTCTGCCCCTTGACTAGATACATAGTCTGCCCCTTGATTTCAAGATTGAAAACCTATTATTATTTCCTTTCTTTTCGCAGTTTTGCTTATGTGTTTGTATTATTTATTATTATTTATGTATTATTGTATTGTATTATTAAAGTAGATTAAGTAGAACATCATTATAAACGAAAAGAACCGTTCATTTGTTAAAGATAGAGAATACGCAAAATACAATTAAAGGCCGCTTGGTGATTATTTTTAATTAGTAAAGATTGATTAAAAGGTCGAAATTATAATAATGTTTTATTAATTTTTTCACAATTACCAGCAATTTTTTTAACATAAATTATTTTGGGCCCTACACAACAGAAAAGGAATATTTCGTTTTATTGCAAAATAGTTGCGTTTTTCGATCCTCCATGGATGTAAAGGGTATTATTTATTGCCAAGACCAAAAGTGAGAAAAAATGCATTCATTGTAGAGAATTTTTTTTAAAATTATAGCATTTCTTTTTGTTTATTATTTTAGATGTTAATTTTATGCTCATGTGCTTTGTTCCTTAATTAGAATATTTTTTAAATTTAAATAAAAACCGTTTTTAATAAAAAATTGTTTTTCTGAATTAACAAAATAAATGTGTTAGGTATCGTGTTATTGTATGTGAGCCCCCCCCCCCCCTGATAATTTAAAAACCCGGCGCCTCTGACCTTACATATATGCTATTTAAAGAGTTCATAACCAGGTACGAACCCCTTTAACATGTACTATACGAACCACTGAAATACATACTTACGAACTCCTGAAATACGTACTATATGAACTCCTGAAATACGTACTTTACGAACCACTGAAATATGTGCTGTACAAACCCCTGAAACATCTACTGTACGAACCACTGAAATACGTACTGTACGAACCGCTGATATATGTGCTGTACAAACCCCTGAAATACGTACTGTACGAAGCATTGCAATGCGTACTATTTGACCCCCTGAAATGCATACTTTACGAACCCCCTGAAATACGTATTATACGAATCCCTGAAATACGTACTATACGAACCTCTGAAATACTTAGTATACGAACCCCTGAAACATGTACTATACGAACCACTGAAACATGTACTGTACGAACCATTGAAATACATACTGTACGAACCCCCTGAAATGCGTACTATACGAACCCCTGAAATATGTACTATACAAATCCTTGAAATATGTACTATACAAACCCCTGAAATGCGTATTATACGAATCCCTGAAATGCGTACTATACGAATCCCTGAAATACGCACTATACGAATCCCTGAAACACGTACTATACGAATCCCTGAAATAAGTACTATACGAACCCCTGAAATATGTACTATACGAACTCCTGAAATGCGTATTATACGAATCCCTGAAATACGTACTATATGAACCTCTGAAATACTTAGTGTACGAACCCCTGAAACATGTACTATACGAACCACTGAAACATGTACTGTACGAACCATTGAAATACATACTGTACGAACCCCCTGAAATACGTACTATACGAACCCCTGAAATATGTACTATACAAACCCTTGAAATATGTACTATACAAACCCCTGAAATGCGTATTATACGAATCCCTGAAATGCGTACTATACGAATCCCTGAAATACGCACTATACGAATCCCTGAAATACGTACTATACGAATCCCTGAAATAAGTACTATACGAACCCCTGAAATATGTACTATACGAACCCCTGAAATGCGTATTATACGAATCCCTGAAATACGTACTATACGAACCTCTGAAATACTTAGTATACGAACCCCTGAAACATGTACTATACGAACCCCTGAAACATGTACTATACGAACCACTGAAACATGTACTGTACGAACCATTGAAATACATACTGTATGAACCCCCTGAAATATGTACTATACGAACCCCTGAAATATGTACTATACAAACCCTTGAAATATGTACTATACAAACCCCTGAAATGCGTATTATACGAATCCCTGAAATGCGTACTATACGAATCCCTGAAATACGCACTATACGAATCCCTGAAACACGTACTATACGAATCCCTGAAATAAGTACTATACGAACCCCTGAAATATGTACTATACGAACCCCTGAAATGCGTATTATACGAATCCCTGAAATACGTACTATATGAACCTCTGAAATACTTAGTGTACGAACCCCTGAAACATGTACTATACGAACCACTGAAACATGTACTGTACGAACCATTGAAATACATACTGTACGAACCCCCTGAAATACGTACTATACGAACCCCTGAAATATGTACTATACAAACCCTTGAAATATGTACTATACAAACCCCTGAAATGCGTATTATACGAATCCCTGAAATGCGTACTATACGAATCCCTGAAACACGTACTATACGAATCCCTGAAATAAGTACTATACGAACCCCTGAAATATGTACTATACGAATCCCTGAAATGCGTATTATACGAATTCCTGAAATACGCCTTTACGAACTCCTGAATACGTACTGTACGAACCCCAGAAATACGTACTATACGAACCGCTGAAACACGTACTGTACGAACCCCTGAAATACGTACTACCCGAAACCCTGAATACTGAATACTTTGCATACTGTCAAAGGATCCAGAGGTTGAAAGAGAAAACATCTGTAAAATGAGGAATCCAGAGGTTGAAAGAGAAAACTTCTTTACAGAGAAACATCTGTAAAGTGGATTTTTCCATTTTATTTACTTCCAAAAATTAACCAATCAACGACATCTGTAAATAGCAGCAAGAGATGCGAAACCTGAAAAAAGGTTAAGAACACTATTCTTTTTCATTGACTACAAAATGTAATGTTAATAATTTCAATAGTCTGCACGCTATTTAACAGTTTGTGATTTATGCTTAACGTTCTTACAACAGTATACAGTAGAGTACTTAAGGTATCGAGACATTTCCTTATAATGTGAATGGAAAAGCACATTCAAGACTGCTAATTTTGAAAATAAGTCTCAGGAAATTTAATTTCATTGTTTTGAAATGTTGCAGTCTATTCAACAATCGAAAACATATAGTATTTTCGTTGTATATTGCGCAAACGTGATAAATAACCTAATTATGTAATACTGAATTGGCTTTCACTACTGAGAGTCTCAATATATAACGAAAATGAGGGTAATTAAAAACAAATAAGTCGATGGTCCTAACTCGAACCTTCTCGAGATTTTTTCCATCGAACCCAACACTTTCGTCGTTGAGAATAGAATAGCTTTTCAGTACGTCTGCTTCTTCTATCTAACTCTGCATCTCTGGAGTCCTTCTGACCCAGCCATTTAGTCCACTGTTTGCAAAAGAAGTGACCCCTAAAGGTAAAATAATCCAACCTAACCCTGTTTACATGGGGCAGGGGTGGCTCAGTCGGTAGCGCGCCAGGCTCGTAATCTGTAGTTCCCAGGTTCGAGGTGACACCGATCGGTCAGTAGATGACACCGATGGGCTTGGAAAGGCCGCCGTCCGTCGGATGGGACGTTAAACCGTGGCTCCGTGTGCATGAGAGTCATACCCTGTGCACGTTAAAGAACACGCTGGATGACCTTGACGGGGGGGCTACCATCTGTCTCCCAATAGCTGTTCCAGTGGGTCCCCTCCCCCAACCTTCTCTGAGCCATGTGACCTGACCATTTAGCCCATGGTGTGCAAAAAAGTGCCGCTCAGAGGTAAAACAACCCAACCCTGTTTACATTTAATGTTGTAAGCTTATTTATGCTTCTCTGGATGAATTTGTTGTAGAGAAAAATGATTTCGGACTGAATTTGAAAACAATTCTCCCACCTCGAAGAACTTTCCACCGTACCTCGTTAGTGTGAACTCTGACATTATTTCTGTTGCGCTTTCAACACTGAGCAACTTAAAGATTTTATTTTAAAAAACTCTCTAGCTTTTTAGCATCTTCTTATTTGAAGCAAATACCCATTATGGGATGTGTTTTGTGTCTCGAGAAGTGCTGGTGATTATTGGAAGATTAATGTTGGATGAAGAATTTTTACTTAATGACTGTGGTGAAAAACATATTGGTTGGTGGAAAATTTTTTAATAAAAATTTCCATGCTCTATTTATTTGAGGTTGGTCGGTTGGGTTGTTTTACCTCTGAGCGGCACTTTTTTGCACACCATGGGCTAAATGGCCAGGTCACATGGACCCCGATGGCTCAGGGAAGGTTGGGGGAGGGGACCCACTGGAACAGCTGTTGGGAGACAGATGGTAGTCTCCCGTCAAGGCCATCCAGCGTGTTCTTTAACGTTGGGTTGTTTTACCTCTGAGCGGTACTTTTTTGCACACCATGGGCTAAATGGCCAGGTCACATGGACCCCGAAGGCTCAGAGAAGGTTGGGGGAGGGGACCCACTGGAACAGCTGTTGGGAGACAGATGGTAGCCTCCCGTCAAGGCCATCCAGCGTGTTCTTTAACGTTGGGTTGTTTTACCTGTGAGCGGCATTTTTTTGCACACCATGGGTTAAATGGCCAGGTCACATGGACCCCGAAGGCTCAGAGAAGGTTGGGGGAGGGAACCCACTGGAACAGCTGTTGGGAGACAGATGGTAGCCTCCCGTCAAGGCCATCCAACGTGTTCTTTAACGTTGGGTTGTTTTACCTCTGAGCGGCACTTTTTCGCACACCATGGGCTAAATGGCCAGGTCACATGGACCCCGAAGGCTCAGGGAAGGTTGGGGGAGGGGACCCACTGGAACAGCTGTTGGGAAACAGATGGTAGCCTCCCGTCAAGCCCATCCAGCGTGTTCTTTAACGTGCACAGGGTATGGCTCTCCCGCACACGGAGCCACGGCTTAACGTCCCATCCGTCGGACGGCTACTTTTCCAAGCCCATCGGTGTCCCTTACTGACTGTGAGCAGGGCGGGGAATTTATATGCGGTGAGTACTAAATATGCACCACCAATAAGTAATGATATCTCTGTCTTGCGAGATAAAATAATGATTGGAGATTTAGTAGATACTTTGTATTTATAAGTTTTCATAATATTGTTGGAGAGCAGAAAATGGAGGAGGTATATTTCACAACTGTAGAACTGTAGTCTTGAAAGCTGAAGTTGTTGATTTTATTTCTGGCACAGGCAGAAATTAAAATTATATTTATTTTTTCTTATACTCTTCAACTCATCTCACAACTGATCTTCACTTATCTCTACCATTTTGTCCTTATTCTACAGAGTCTACAAAGTTTGAAGCAAGAGGTATTTTTTTGAATAAAGAACTTTCGTTTATACATTCTCTAGGTCAAGACGCAGACTATCCTCAGCACTTTACAAGGAATATCCGCCTCTCCGCCAGAAACCAAATCAACAACTTCAGCTTTCAAGACAAGAGTTCTAAGTTATGATCAGCTGTTGGGAGACAGATGGGAGCAACTCATTAAACCCATCCAGTATGTTCTTTTACGTTCACAGTGTATGGCTCTCCTGCATACGGAGCAAACGGCTTATCGTCCCAATCTACGGACGGCAGCCTTTCCAAGCATATCGGTGTCCCCTTTCTCAATGAGAACACGGGGCAGGTTTAGAGGAGATGAATCTCAATGCTGGACTGGAAACTGGGAACTGCAGATTATGAGCATGGCACCACCGAGTGACTCGACCCCGATTACCCCCAATGCAATTGAAACACTCCTGTGTTTTATGGATTAAGATGAAGGGATATTTCTTACCTACAAACGCTGCAGCGAATAACAGGAGAAGCAGCGGGAACATGACGAGGCGGGTTGGGATGTTCAACCTCTGAGCGGCACTTTTTTGCACACCATGGGCTAAATGGCCTGGTCACATGGACCCAGAAGGCTCAGAGAAAGTTGGGGGAGGGGACCCACTGGAACAGCTGTTGGGAGACAGATGGTAGCCTCCCGTCAAGGCCATCCAGCGTGTTCTTTAACGTGCACAGGGTATGTCTCTCCCGTACACGGGGCCACGGTTTAACGTCCCATCCGACGGACGGCGGCCTTTCCAAGCCCATCGGTGTCCCCTACTGACCGTGGGCAGGGCGGGGAATTTTGCGGAGATAAATCTCAACTCTGACCCAGCTTGGATTCGAACCTGGGAACTACAGATTACGAGCCTGGCGCGCTACCGACTGAGCCACCCCCGCCCCCATGACGAGGTGCCAAATGAAAGGGATCTCAAGATGGCGAATGGAAATGAAGGAAGTAAACGTAAATTATATAATTTTATTTATATAATTCATGTGTTTATTAATAACAGAAAAATACTAACGCATTTTAATTGCCAGAAGTGCACACAATCGCCGTCAGAGCTCAATAATGTTTGTCAAGAACAATAACTTTCATTTTTTGAGATTCCGCGCTTGTCAGTCGCTTTTACCACATAATGCTATATAGATTGCTACAATGAGGAGCGGTTTTTGGTGCTATAATTGAAGTGCGGTCCTTGATCAAATGATGCCCTGGGCAGAAGTTTTAGGTACTTTTTTTTTCACCTGCTCCTTTACCTTTTAAATACATTTTGTGATGGATGATTTGATAGATGACGCCCGTCCAATTTGTTCCGCTCATTGCAAAAGAACTTGCAGCTCATCAAACAAATGTTCAATATACTGAATCTGACTCATTTCTTCAAAATGTTGGAGTAAACATTTTTAAGTACATGACTACTATAAATGATTTTTTTCGATTCATAGTATCCGTTAAAAATGTAAGCAATGGGTGTGCAGTTACATTGATACTTCTTACCGATTTTTTTCTTTTGGAACGAATTTAAAAAAAAACTTTGTCAAATCCGCTTCACCGTGATTTTTTGAGGCAGGCAAAAATGTTTTATTTTCTAGATCAAATGAGTGAAACTTTGAATGATAAACTATAATATATATTGAGTAATATAATAATTATATATAATAATATAACAATTATATATAAAATATGTAATATAATAGTTATTTATATACTAATATACATGTAATATATATAATATATATATGTAATAATATATTGTAATAATAATAATAATTATTATATATATATATTAATAAAATATTATTATATTAAAATATTTTGTATTAATTTTAAAAAATAAAATTAAAAAATTAAAAAAATAAAATTTAAAAATTTAAAAAATGAAAATTTTACTCTACTTTTTTATAATAATAAGTTATTGTGCCAGTTTTTCTACATAACTGAGATTCAGTTATGAACTTGAAACGGCTTTTCAGTCTTTTCAGTCTACGTATTTTCATAAACTTGTCTTCTTTAGTTGCTTAATGGCAGAGTTTGTGTACAGCTTTCTGAATGTTCCTGAAAAATCCGAAACTTCCTGCTTAAAACGTTCTTCCGTAATAATAAGGCAGCTCAAATTAATTTATTTTTGCCCAAACTATGTCGATTTGGAGTGATGTTAATAAATAAATTGAAAAGTTTCTGAGATTCTTTTATTGTTAAGTAGGATCTGGAATTTGCTAACGGACCAAAGTCCATTCCCTGAAATAGAGGGTGTGACATTTGTTATCAGGTATTGTTTTAGTTTATACTTAATACTTGATTACCATACTTGATTCGTATTCATTATTATTTTAAACTTAAACAAGATTCTGTTTTTATTAGCAAGAATTTAAATTGAAATACGTTATTTAACAATGAAAAGTTTGAGCCTATTTATTTCTGAGTAAAATTCTTTTAATATTAAAAATAAAACACTTTTGAATTCGTAGAATTGAATAAATTTTTAGCAAGGATATGAAATTAAGCTTACTCATCTTTACTGGCTGTTCCGATTTCTAAAACAATGGTATAAACAAGTGCTGGATCTACCTGGGAGAATTCGTCTAGAAAACATTTCAATATTTCAGGCACGTGTTTAAATTCCAATACAACGGAAAACTATTTATTTCAATGCGCTGATATGTGATCATTTGCATTTCATAGGCATAACTTCTTACCTTTAGTAACAATGCGAAACGGTGTTTGAGAATGTTAATAACTAGAACATAGGTTGGGTTGTTTTACCTCTGAGCGGCACTTTTTTGCACACCATGGACTAAATGGCCAGGTCACATGGACCCCGAAAGCTCAGAGAAGGTTGGGGGAGGGGACCCACTGGAACAAGATGTTGGGAGACAGATGGTAGTCTCCCGTCAAGGCCATAGAGCGTGTTCTTTAACGTGCACAGGGTATGGCTCTCCCGCACACGGGGCCACGGCTTAACGTCCCATCCGACGGACGGCGGCCTTTCCAAGCCCATCGGTGTCCCCTACTGACCATATAAGATGTGGAGATAAATCTCATATTGTGGATGTGGAGATAAATCACATATCAGCTGACCCAGCTGGGACTCGAACCTGGGAACTACAGATTACGAGCCTGGCGCGCTACCGACTGAGCCACCCCCGCCCCAATAGAACATAGGTTAAAATAATTTAAGCACAGATTAATAAAATATGCATATCTCAAAATATATTCGGTAAAAAATAATTTAATTTCGTAAGAAGATAACAAAGAAAAAGTTGTGAAAAATTTCGAAAAATGATTTATATATATAACACTCCCTCTCCCCAAAAAACCAAAAAAAAAACCGATTAAAGGAAGGCATCTACTCAGAAATAAGAGTAGTTCCTAAAATCTTGGAGGGTTCGGGAAGACGGTTGGTGTCTGCAATACGACTCATTAGGTCATCCCATAGATATTCTATGATATTGAGATCTGGAGAGAATGCAGATCACTCCATTCATTGAATAGCTTCCTTAAGATGGTGGTTGCCCTTTATAATAATGATTAATCATTAATAATGACTCGAACATGCAAAAAATTCCCTCCCGTTAGATTCAAATATGTGAAAAATGAGGATTTCAAACGGGGAAAAACGTCCTCCCATTAGACTCAAACATGGGATAAACGTCCTCCCATTAGACTCAAACATGGGATAAACATCCTCCCATTAGACTCAAACATGGGATAAACGTCCTCCCATTAGACTCAAACATGGGATAAACGTCCTCCCATTAGACTCAAACATGGGATAAACGTCCTCCCATTAGACTCAAACATGGGATAAACGTCCTCCCATTAGACTCAAACATGGGATAAACGTCCTCCCATTAGACTCAAACATGGGATAAACGTCCTCCCATTAGACTCAAACATGGGATAAACGTCCTCCCATTAGACTCAAACATGGGATAAACGTCCTCCCATTAGACTCAAACATGGGATAAACGTCCTCCCATTAGACTCAAACATGGGATAAACGTCCTCCCATTAGACTCAAACATGGGATAAACGTCCTCCCATTAGACTCAAACATGGGATAAACGTCCTCACATTAGACTCAACATTAGACTCAAACATTTTCCTCCCATTCTATTTGACTATAAAACGTCAAATACTCCTTCTCATTAGACTCAAAAATGGGAAAATCCCGCTGCCGTTGGAAAATCCTGGGTACTCCGTTACTACTGGGTACTGGGTACTCCGTTACCTGGGGGGGCGGGGGTGGCTCAATCGGTAGCGCGCCAGGCTCGTAATCTGTAGTTCCCAGGTTCGAGTCCCAGCTGGGTCAGCGTTGAGATTTATCTCCGCAAAAATTCCCCGCCCTGCCCACGGTCAGTAGGGGACACCGATGGGCTTAGAAAGGCCGCCGTCCGTCGGATGGGACGTTAAGCCGTGGCCCCGTGTGCGGGAGAGCCATACCCTGTGCACGTTAAAGAACACGCTGGATGGCCTTGACGGGAGACTACCATCTGTCTCCCAACAGCTGTTCCAGTGGGTCCCCTCCCCCAACCTTCTCTGAGCCTTCGGGGTCCATGCGACCTGGCCATTTAGCCCATGGTGTGCAATAAAGTGCCGCTCAGAGGTAAAACAACCCAACCCAACCCGTTACCTGGGTACTCCGTTAACTACTCTATTGCTTGTAACATCAGTTGGTTTATCATCATCAGTTTATCTTCTATTCGGAGATAGAGCAGAGGTCATCACATGGTAGGCGATAATCTTCCTGTAAATGCAGCAACAACGATAAAAATAATCGCTAAACTATGACGCTCACGCGCTGTTTGGCAGTTATGGTTTTAGTTAGCAGTGGAAGTGTACGTTCACAGGGAGCTCTAAAAACGCTTTCCTAAAAATGTAAGTTGTTAATTTTTTAAAAGACAGATCTTTTATTTTATATATTAGCAAGTTTCTGGACAAAATTCAGTGAGCGTTGGGCATGTTCCTAGGCAGCACTCAAAATTTTAAAAGATCCCACTCTCACTGCACCTCAATGATTATATCTTCAAGCAGGCTAATAAAACCCAAGCAGTGCTTTTCTCTTCACAAAGGTCTTCTCCCGCTGTACGCAGGCAAATGTTAAGGCAAGTTTAAATTGATAGGAGCCTTTTTAGTTCATAGTGGTTTCTGTGACAATTCCCTTAAGGTGATATGCAGTCACTGTACTGCGGTGCACCGGGGTTGTCACGACATATATTCGTTGTCCTAACAGTCAGGCGCGTACCCAGGATTAAGTTTCAGGGGTTGGAGGGCGGGGTGGGGGAGTGTTCGAGAATTAAGTTGTGGGTGGGTCTGAGAATAAGATTGAGTAAGGTTTCCCAATTACTAAAATATTCCACTGGACATCATCATCATCATCCTCAAGCAGCCACGGGCTACGGAGGTCCAACTAGACTGCGCAATTTAGTTCTCCAAGCAACTCTGTCCTGAGCTACATCTGCTGCATCTGGCCACTGCACACCAATTCTAACAAGGTCCTGTTTGACATTGTCTGCCCACCGCATCCTAGGTCTCCCCTTCTTTCTGAGGCCTTTAGGCACACGGTTCATAACCCTATTCGCCAATCTAAAATTATTCATACGGGCAACATGGCCAAACCAACGGAGTCTCTCTCTGCACAATATGCTGCTTAAAGGAGGTTGCAAACTCCTTTGCCTAACCTAAGATATAAGAAAAATTCATATATTTTTCAAATTAAGGGATAAATGAGAAATTCCTTTTTGAGTTTCATATGACCAATAAATTACTATTTACATTATCCAATCACACATTAGTAAGAATTACTACTTTTAAAGGGAAAAACTTTCTTTCTCTGTAAACGAACATCCCACATTCGTTAAAGGCAAAATGTTGCCCTTCTAGTTATTTGTAGTAATTTTTAGTCTATTGGTTAAATTTTTTCTTCCAGTTATTTGGTTAAATTATTAAAATTAATAAAATTTTCTAGTTATTGGTTAAAAGAAAGGTTAAAATGATGTACTATTTGGAATAAAATTTAATAGTTCCTTTAAAATTTATTTTTAGTGTCGGACATATACTACGGAACTACAATAACATTATACAAAGACACATGTTTTGGATTTCAACCGGACGCCCTCCCCCCTGGTATGTCCCTGCTTACAGTTATTTATTGAAAATATCACAGTATCTGTCATATATTGCTTGCCGAACATTTAAGACGCAATAACGAATCGCGTTTTGCAAAAAAAGAAGTGAATTTGGAAAAACATTTAACCAATAACTAGACTATTATATTAATTTTAATAATTTAACCAAATAACTGGAAGAAAAAATTTAACCAATAGACTAAAAATTACTACAAATAACTAGAAGGGCAACATTTTACCTTTAACGAAAGTGGGATTTTCGTTTACAGAAAAAGGAAGTTTTTCCCTTTAAAAGTAGTAATTCTTACTAATGTGTGATTGGATAATGTAAATAGTAATTTATTGGTCATATGAAACTCAAAAAGGAATTTCTCATGGATTTTTCTCTGGATTTTTCTTATATCTTAGGGTTAAGGGTCAAATCATTCGGTGTGTATAAAATAAAATTATTTTTTTTGTTATATTGAATCATTATGGAAAATTTTAAAATTAAGTACTAAATTTGTAAAACTAAGCTACCGCTGGAATGTTAATAGTTATTTTTATAAATCACTTAGCCAATTAATTACCCAACGCATTCTATCATCAGAATTTCTAATTTCAAGCATAAATACATCGTTTGCAATATTACTTTAATTTTTTGCATTTCCTACATTAAGCGCCCTCTAACGATAGTAAATTAAGACCGCTTGTAGGATTTCAAAACTGTGAATCATTATATTTGGGTAGCATCTACTGAACTCTTTTTCTTTGCAAACTATTCTTTGAGAGTATCAATGTTGTTTTCGAGGTGGGTTTCCCTTTTGTTTTCCATTTTTGATGTCACATGTCGATAAAGCACGTGAAACTATTCTACTGGAACAGGGTTGGGTTGGGTTGTTTTACCTCTGAGCGGCACTTTTTTGCACACCATGGGCTAAATGGCCAGGTCACATGGACCCCGAAGGCTCAGAGAAGGTTGGGGGAGGGGACCCACTGTAACAGCTGTTGGGAGACAGATGGTAGCCTCCCGTCAAGGTCAACCAGCGTGTTCTTTAACGTGCACAGGGTATGGCTCTCCCGCACAGGGGCCACGGCTTAACGTCCCATCCGACGAACGGCGGCCTTTCCAAGCCCATCGGTGTCCCCTACTGACCGTGGGCAGGGCGGGGAATTTTGCGGAGATAAATCTCAACGCTGACCCAGCTGGGACTCGAACCTGGGAACTACAGATTACGAGCCTGGCGCGCTACCGACTGAGCCACCCCCGCGCCACTGGAAGAGGGAAATGGCAGAATATCTGTTATCGTTTTTTACTGATAGTTTATCATGTGTTGCAAGGTCTTGGAGCGGGGCTTTTTTGTAAAAAAACCTAGATAATGTTTTCATTTTTTCTCTTGTCTGTCTGTCTGTAAATGTTTAAACTTTTTTATTTTTAGAGAAAAATTAAAAAATTATTTTTGGGTTGGATAGGTTTCCTAAACTATTATGATTCGCACTTTCTGAATCTCACAAAAGTTTATATTGCGCCCTCTAACGGAGGAAAATTTTTTAAAAAATAGCAAAATGTAAAACATTGCAAGCGATGTATGATGTATTTGTACAGTCACTCAAAAAAGTATCCGAACACTATGGTTGATTACGGAATTCGGAGAAAATATCTGGCAACGATATTTTTTTTAGAAATTAGTGATGTGGCAACCTTCGTGTCAACGAAGTCTGAAAAATTAAGAAACAGCCTTATGCTTCACAAGCAGTTTGGCGTAAAATTAAAAAAAAATAGTGAAAGAACTATTACTCAGACTTCAAGAAATACATTTTGTTCAGCAAATAGTTGGAATCAAATTATTATTCATGCTCTAAATAAATTTTGATATAAAATCTTGTGACGGATTTTTGACGGACATTGCATAATATTCGAGCATCCATAAACTTTTTAAATACCGCAGAATGGTAGTAACTCTAAGATCTAGAGATATAGGGAAGGAGACATGTGGACCATTTATTTATTAATATTTCATGATCCACAGAATCAAACGCTTTTTTATGTGCAGAAAAATTATTAATGCATAGTCACTTATTCATGACTTTGCACTGATGATTATCGTTCAATCTTCAAGTAAACGCTCTAGAATGGAAATAAGAATTTTAAGGAATGTATTAACAAAACCCTAGATATATATTCCGTCGCAATTTAGTTAGATAACACAGTCGTTTCAGAATAATATGACCACTTACTATACATATACTATGATAGGTGGTCATATTATTCTGATGCGACAGTGTATATTGCATCGCAATTTAGGCTTGTATTTAAGTTTATTAATATATTAAAAAATCCCCATTTTTTAAAATTGTATCATATTTTTTATTCAGTTTTATTTCCAAAGTAAATCCTAATGAAGGAGAATCAGTGATTTCGATGTAATTCAAAAGTACAGTACTGTGCGAATTAGTTGGGACAAGCGAAGGAACGCTAAGTCCCTTCCGCTGCAGAGGCTAAACTGCTGCAAGTCTAAACTTGTTCGTAACCACCAAGGGTCATGTTTTGGGGATGTTTCACAGCTTCCGGGCCACAGACGCTTCACCCCATTCAAGGAATGATGGACAGCAAAGAGGACATAGGCGTTCTGGAGGCGAAAATGGTCCCAACACTGCAGAAGCTGTTTCCTAACGGCGATGGGGTATTTCAACAAGATCTGGCTCCATGCCACAATTTTAGCTTGCTAAGAGCTTCTTTACCCAGCAACATTTGAAGATATTGGAGTGGCCAGGAAATTCACCCGATCTAAACCCCATTGAAAATTTGTGGGCCATTATTAAAGCGCGCATATCTCAGATGGATTGGACGACGAAAACCAAAATGATAGAAAGTGTCATGAAAGTGTAGTACCACGACCCTGAAGTGAAGGAGATGTGTGGAAAGCTAGAGACATCAATGGTTGAGAGGGTGGAAGAAGTAATTAAAGCTAAGGGGGTCACATTCATTATTAACTACACTATTAAACAAATAAATATTTCAGCTGTGTCTTTGTTACTGCATTTTCCTATTGTCCCAACTAATTTGCACAGTACTGTACATATACCATTACACTACCGCGACCCACCACTGTTTTTTCTGTAGCTCGCTGCCTCTTATGTTGATGTGAAAAAATTTAAACGATATTTGATTTTATTTGTTAGTCTTATTGCTGTTATTGTTACAAATTTGTAAGTAATGTAATTATTTCTGTAATTTTCTCAGTGAAGTGTCGTACTTATGTGTAGTTATGCCTTTAATACGTTCTATACGTTAAAAGTATTTTTTACTGCCCCCCCTCAGGTTCAGAAAATATCTTGTTGATATGAAAAGGTTGTGCACCACTCTATTTCTCTTTAAGAAATCATTTGTAAAGATCTTTGGTTCTAAGAAATATAAAATATTCAATATTTATAGACAATTCTCTGTAATTCTGTTTGGCTGTTTGGACATATTTAATGCCAATAGAAAGGTATCTGCATTATTATTTAATGAATAATGTTAATATCTTCAAGACACAGAATATTTACAGAATCAACACATTTTTACGGGTTGGGTTGTTTTACCTCTGAGCGGCACTTTTTTGCACACCATGGGCTAAATGGCCAGGTCACATGGACTCCGAAGGCTCAGAGAAGGTTGGGGGAGGGGACCCACTGGAACAGCTGTTGGGAGACAGATGGTAGCCTCCCGTCAAGGCCATCCAGCGTGTTCTTTAACGTGCACAGGGTATGGCTCTCCCGCACACGGGGCCACGGCTTAACGTCCCATCCGACGGACGGCGGCCTTTCCAAGCCCATCGGTGTCCCCTACTGACCGTGGGCAAGGCGGGGAATTTTGCGGAAATAAATATCAACGCTGACCCAGCTGGGACTCGAACCTGGGAACTACAGATTACGAGACTGGAGCGCTACCGACTGAGCCACCCCCGCCCCGCATTTTTACGACTACTTCATTTTTATTTAGAATTGAAGCTTAGAATATCAACAGTCAAATATAGAAATGCACTCTTCATGTTTTTTAAAATGAACAGCTTCTCCAAACGAACTAGATGTATATTATTCGCAGTCAACCACTCCGATAAATGATTCTTTTATTATTTAATAAGGCTATTTTTGGGAAATATTTATTTTCTCATAATGCGTGTGAACAGTGTTTTCTAACAGTTTTGACAATGGATAATTGCTTTAAATGTGAGATGTGCTGATCCTTTTAAAGTGCTTGATTTGATTATTTGTTTTTAACAGAGCCAGCCAGCTTCTGAAAAGAGAGGAGAGGGAAACCTACCCTTTCAGAATTCCTCTGGATCTGGCAGTGTGACTTGTGAGAAAATCTTGAGTGAAAGACAGCAGAGAGGAAATGCGAAAAAAAAATGATATTTTATGCATCAGAATTATTAGACTATTTTGACTGAAAAGAAATGAAAAAATTTGAAACAATGCCCCGTCGAATTGGAAGGAGAGAAGGACACGAGGGTGAGTACGACGGTTGGAAACGAATATATAAACCATCTCCAACCCAGATGAATCAGGACTTGGAGTCAAATGAATTCGGGAGTCAGAGCTCTTCAGAGCAAAGGTGGAGCATTCACAGAAGAAAGGGAGAAGGAAAAGAAACATCTTTTGGAAAATCGTTACCCCAGGAAACTGGGACTGGAGGAAGCAAAAGTGAAGAGGAAAAGGAAAGAAATGAATCCGAAGACTCTATTCGCCATTTTGGGAACGACGGGAATGTCATTAAGGAAGGAAGATTGAAAAGAGGTGAAAGCAGTTCTAATGCGCAAACGCAAAATCGGCAAGAAAGAACAATTTTTTCTCGAAAGAAAACTCCAGAAAGAAGACTCTTTCAGAATATTGGAGATAGAGAGAACTTAAAAGCGAATCAGGATCAATTGAATGGCAGGATGCAAGAAGAAGAGGAGGAGAAACGTTGGATGATGACAGAGGATCAACAGAATTACGATAAGATAGGAAAGTGGGTTAAAGGTAAATCATATGATGGAGAGTGGGGAAGTGAGCTAGCCAGGTATCAATTGAAAGAAGGGGAATTGTGGAGTTTTATCTATGAGCAATGTGGCACTGTACCAGATGAAGATAAAAAAATCCGTGACAATAGAGAATATTCGTGTAATGTAGCAGAAGGTGAACAAAGTAGCCTTTTCCAAAACGGAGAGTGTAGCACTGAATCAGATGGTCGTCGTACCAGTCGCCAAAGAGAAGAGTGGAATAATTTCAAAGATGGTAAGAGATGCGAAAGTCATAAAAGTAGAGAACATAAAAGAAATAAGTATTATGAACCACAAAGGACAGAACGAGCAGAGAGGAATTACAGGAATATAGGAAGAAATGAAGAACGAGAAGAGAGGAATTACGGGAATGTAGGAAGAAATGAAGAACGAGAAGAGAGGAATTACGGGAATGTAGGAAGAAATGAAGAACGAGCAGAGAGGAATTACGGGAATGTAGGAAGAAATGAAGAACGAGCAGAGAGGAATTACGGGAATGTAGGAAGAAATGAAGAACGAACAGAGAGGAATTACGGGAATGTAGGAAGAAATGAAGAACGAGCAGAGAGGAATTACAGGAATGTAGGAAGAAATGAAGAACGAGCAGAGAGGAATTACAGGAATGTAGGAAGAAATGAAGAACGAGCAGAGAGGAATTACAGGAATGTAGGAAGAAATGAAAAACGAGCAGAGAGGAATTACAGGAATATAGGAAGAAATGAAGAACGAGCAGAGAGGAATTACAGGAATATAGGAAGATATGAAGAATGTGTTTTTTGTGGCAATGGAATTCCAAGGAATCAAACGTTTAACGGAAACAATATAAGAAACAATTGTAGTGAAAAGCCTCAGACCAGAGAAACGTTCTTGACAAAGAAAATGCATGAAGATAGTCATCAAATAGATTCAATAAATTTGAAGGAAGCTGAAATAGGAAAAGGACATTTCGGAAACCAGTCAAGCGACAAATACAGTCAGTTAGAGGACAAATGTGGTGAAATGAAACAAAAGAAAGAGGAACACAATGAAAGAAGTCAAATGAACAGAAGGGGAGTGAAACGGACTCCCTATTTTAAGGAACGATATAGAAATAGATGGGGAAGTGACGAATCCTGTGTGGGTGAATCAAGAAATGGACAAACTTTGAATCTTAATGCAGAAGAAAATAAGGAAGAAACTGGAGACAAAGGCGAGAATAAGCAAAATAATGAAATAAATTACAGCGGTCAACGTAGGGAAAGATGTCTTGATTTTGCTGTTCGTAATTCTCTTTTTGAAGGTGAAACTGAAGTCGTGCATTTTGATGTAGGATTGGAAAGAAAAAACGAGGGAAGCCAACAGGGCCAAAAAAGAGACATTTATACAAAAGGATCGCAGAAGAGAAATCAAAAGTTAATTTGGTCATTCGAAAAATATATCAACTTAAAAAAAGATCATGCGCCGAAAATCGATTCATCGAATGTTGAGAGCGAGAAAAATGAAAAAGACAGTGATAAAAAATTTTTAAGATCGAAAGCGAGTGCCGGAAAAGAAACAAATGTCACAGAGGCGAAAGAAACGAGAGTGTGTCAGAAAGATTTGCTGTTGGAATGGGGAATTAAGTTACTGAATTCTCTTAGTTCTTGCCATGAGACGAAACAGAAATTTCTTCAAGATTATGAGAAGTGGTGTCCCGTAAGAGAAAATACTCTCAAACTCTTGGAAAACCTCTGTCGCAAAATTTATGAAGATGAAAAATCATACAAAACTTTTACGGAAATTTGTCAATTGATGAGTAACGGTGGAAAAAGTGTACAATGTATTGTGACAGCACCCATCGTTCAAGGTATAGGCCTAGCTGTAGCTTTCGTAGGAGATATTTTAGGAGGATTTTTTGAAAATAGAAAAGCAAAAACAGGCTTTATAAAAGATTATGATCTTTACGAAAAAATGAGGAAAATGGAGGAAGATATAAATCTTTTCTCTGAAATGGTAAGGTACGGATTTGAATGCGAAAAGCAACTGAAGGGAACAGGTGAACTTTTTAAACAGTTTCACGACACGTTAATTGCGCAGGATTTTAAAAATGCGTCTAACGAGTTGGTATTCAGAGAGTTTGTTATTGAGGTCACAAAATTGGATAGCAGACATCAGAGTTTCTTCCTTCAGGTAGCTGAAGCTTTTCGCAAAATGTCTAACACAAAATGGATTAGTCCAAGGTATGATAAAATGTACAATGCTTTTTGTGACTCGATTACAATGGATCCTTCCATTCTGGATACGATGGGGATGCTGGAATGGAATCTTAGTTCAGAGACGAATATTTCTTCAGGTGATGCTTTGCAACAGAGCTGGGAAGTTCTAATTGATCTGATGTTTAACAATAGTGGTGCATCACAGAGTGAAACTATAAAGAAAATACGTCGCACTATGATGGTGCTTACACAAGAGAAAGAAGCATTTGATAAAGGTGTTATGAAATTAAGAGGAAAAAGGTTTTCTGGATATGATTTCAAGAGATTCCCATCTAATTAAAGTCCACGATGCTCCGAAATGATTCCTCCAGTTCATTCAACAAAGTCTCTATCTTAATCAATTTTTGTAGCTGTTTGATATTGAAGGAGCACCTTTAATGATATTCTGATTTATAGTGATCACTTTTCGGTTACTAACAAAAAAAGAAAGCCCACTGAAGAAAACTGCGCAATTTAGTTCTCCATACATGTCAATCTTGAGTAAGAATTATTGCATTTGCCCACAGTAAGTGAATTCTACTAAGTCCCTATTTGACATGATCTTTCGATATCGTTAAAGGTGTGCCAACGTTTTCTTCAAGCATTGAGGTATACTCTTCAGAACTCTGTTCGCCAATTCGTAGTTCTGCAGGTGGGCAACAGACACCGATGCAATTTCTTCTTAGATAATGATCTAAAATGATTGATGACTTTTTCGTCTAACCTCATTCTTATCTAGAAAATCAAAGTATCCAATACTTAAAGATGATGCATAATCATCAATAACAATTTTCTTTTAATTCAGGCTTTTGTTGAGAGTTGTTGGTGCGTTTTGGAGAGGTGTGACTTTTCTCGAAGCCCTCGTGTGAGATACTTGCGGTAAAATCTGTACCTCGCAGAAGACAACACTCAAGTTAGTCACCAGCGTGCACCGACAGTTTGGTGAGCAGTTCAAACCGCATTATTAAAAAAAAGGCGTGGATAATGTGAACGAGTTATTCTAAAAACGTTTAAGTCCACTTAAATCGAGAGCCGACTGTATATCGTCAGAAGAAACTGGGATATTAGACCTCCCGAAAATATTTTTGAGACCCTTAAACAATTTAATAGAAATCGTGACGTATGGACACACTACTAATAAGAGGTGTTTTGTGTATTGTAACTTAATCTGGCAGTGGTATCACTATCTAAACATTCGAATCATTTGCCAAGGCACCAGAGTTGTACAATTGCACATCATGGAACAATATAAGTTAGTATTCATACTTCGTGGCACGTGACACGTGACACGAAGGTTGATTTGGCAACCTTCGTGTCACGTGCCACGAAGGTTACCAGATCACTAATTTCTAAAAAAAGAAATCGTTGCCAGATATTTTTTTTTTGAATTCTGTAATCGACCATAGTGTTAGGATACATTTTTGAGCGACTGTATATTTACGGATTTCCAAATCCTAAGGAATAATTCTTTATCTGTTGATTACACTTGTTGTTAATCAGATCCAGATCTAGAAAAAAATAAAACGGGGGGGGGGAGTGATAGCAAATAATGGGGTTAGTTTTACTCCAATTGTTTGTAATGAGGGACAAATGCATTACTGGCTTTAATGTTAGCCCTATATCACATTCTGAAGTCGCGCTGCCTATCTCTAAATTGAACTGCGTAGATCCCCAGGGGTGGATGAAATGACCACTGAAATGTTTAGAGCTGGGAACATTTGTGTTGTCACATGGCTGACTGAAATTTTGAATATTTTTATGATAAACATGTTGTTTCTAAGGATTTTACTAGAGCTATTATTATTCCGATTTTTAAAAAAGATTTTAAAAAAGATTACAAGAGAATTAAATATTCCTTTGGATAAGGATTTCTGTCACCAACCTGTATATGTGTCTATGTTGATTATTCTGATTGGTTTAGTTTTTTCATGAGTTATGTAATTGTTGCATGGAAATTGGTGTGTTGTAGAAATTGATTTTAAAATGTATATCTTTTATAAATCATGTACATTATTAATCTAATGAAAAAGTAAAAGTATCAAAATTCCAAAATCGTATTTGCATGAAAATGAAATCAACCGAATATAATTTGAAAGTTTTGAGCTTTTTTATTTAAAAAACAACGATATTTATATAGATTCTATCCATCTAGGGACAGATTTTGCTAATAAAAAATAAATAAATAAATACCCCTGAAGCAGTTGCTTGCCACAGAGGTCTGATAGGAGCCTGTCAGTTTATATGCCACAGTAGAAGGTCTGTGAGGATAAACGTTGTAAAAATATTCTTGTTAAATAAGCTTGTGTAGTTATTTTAGGCCCTAAACACACTTTTATGCAATAGATTAAACGAGATCACGCTACAGACAATGGCATAAATGGTAACCCAGTGTTCTCCTACATCTCACACATGTATTCTCTAACATCCTTTCTTAATGTTCAGCTACCACTGGTATTAAAAATAGAAATTCTGGAAGATCTGAAAAAAAAAACGCTACATTGGGATTTCGAGTGACAATGCATTGTTACATGATGCAATAGAGCAAAGGAATCGAACGATTTCAATGGGTTATGCAAATGAATGCAGGATGTCCATTGCTGAAGGGCCTGTCAGCAGAACGGAAAGTTCAATATAGAGTGTGATGATCTCGAATAGCTGCAGAAGCATCACGTGACTTTTCGTACCATTCACTAGGTTAGTGGCAGTACATCCCACTCTTTTTGGAAGAGGGACGTACCCGGGGTAGGGAGGAGGATCCATCCTCCCCTCCCGAAAATCCGGTCGTCTTGTACGAAATCTCAAACTTGTCCACCAGCTTTGAAATCCAAAAGAGTTGTCTTCGCTAACGATCTTATTATCTGGACTTCTGACAAAAATTCTTTAAAAATCCAAACTCTCATTCAAAATCAAATAAAAAAAAATTAAAAGTACTTAAAATTTAACTCTTAAATCTACTTGCATGTCGTTTTTTGGATTCCACTCTGTTCCACCTGAAATAGTCAATAAAATAGATAATATCTAAACTTCACAATCTACAAATTTTAAATATCTCGGAATTTTCTTTGACTCTTGGCTAATTGGAATTCTCATTAAGTTACCAAATTACAATAGGGTATACACTGAAGTGCCATTGAATTAGGGACAACAACCTATTAACGTGTTAGACCCTCTCTGGCCCTGATAACTGCCGCCACACGACGAGGCTTGTTGTTGGGTTGTTTTACCTCTGAACGGCACTTTTTTGCACACCATGGGCTAAATGGCCAGGTCACATGGACCCCGAAGGCTCAGAGAAGGTTGGGGGAGGGGACCCACTGGAATGTTGGGAGACATGATGTAGCCTTCCATCAAGGTCATCCAGTGTGTTCTTTAACGTGCACAGGGTATGGCTCTACCAACACACGGGGCCACGGCTTAATGTCCCATCCGACGGACGGCGGCCTTTCCAAGCCCATCGGTGTCCCCTACTGACCGTGGGCAGGGCGGGGAATTTTGCGGAGATAAATCTCAACGCTGACCCAGCTGGGACTCGAACCTGGGAACCACGACGAGGCAAGGATTCCATAAGCTTGCATAAATGTTCCACAGGTATGGCGACCCATGCATCCTCCAGAGCTGTCCACAATTCTCTCAAGGTCATCGCTGATGGAACAAGGGCCCGAACACTCTGCTCGACGGAATCCCAAAGATTTTCGGTGGGATTTAAATCTAGGTGGCCAATTCATTATTTCAAAGTTAGCAGAATGCTCCTGCAACCATGCAGTAGCCAACCTGGACCTGTGTAGACGCCTTCTCCATTGGGATACATGATGGCCATAAATAGGTGTAAATGGTCAGCCATGAGTTCTACGTGCCGGGATCATTGAGAGTCATCGGTACACGTATCAAAGGTCCCACAGATGTCCAACTGAAGACACCCCAGGCCATCACTGAGCTACCACCAGCTTGTACTGTTCCGACCAGACATGCAGGATCCATGGCTTCATGGGGTTGGCGCCATACCCTCAGTCTCTCATCCGTGCAGTTGGTCACATGACTTCAGCAAACGCTGAGCGTGCCACGGCCTGTCTCTCTCGCTGGCCATGCTCCCATAGGCGTGATGAAGTTTAAATCGCGATTCATCACTCCAGGCTATCTGTTGTCAATTTTCGATGGTCCAGTTTCGATGTTCTTTAGCCCAGGCAAGGCGTTGAGCCCGGTGTTGTGACTTTAGAAGTGGGAGTCTCGTAGGTCGGTGGCTCCCGAAGCCGAGACGATGAAGTGAGCGTTGCACTGTCCGTGAACCTACTTCCCGGCTGGAAGCGTAAAAGAATCATCTCTTCATGCGGGAATCATTTCATCCCCGCATGGAAGCGTAAAGAATTCATCCGCATGAAGAATTCATGCGGATGAATTCCCCGCATGAATCTCCCGCATGAAGAGATGATTCCATGCGGGGATCATGCTCTTCATGCATCAGAATTCATGCGGAAAGAATTCATCCGCATGAATCCCCCGCATGAAGAGACGATTCCATGCGGGGATCTTTCCTGTAATCGACCATAGTGTTAGGATACATTTTTGAGCGACTGTATATTTACGGATTTCCAAATGCATCAGAATGCATCAGAATTCATGCGGAAAGAATTCATCCGCATGAATCCCCCGCATGAAGAGATGATTCCATGCGGGGATCTTTCCTGTAATCGACCATAGTGTTAGGATACATTTTTGTAGTACCATAGTGTTAGGATACTTTCCGATTTTTCGACCATAGTGTTAGGATACTTTCCTGTAATCGACCATCGATTTCTTCCCCGATGATTCCATGCGGGGATTTTTCATGCGGATGAATTCCCCGCATGGAATCATCTTTTCATGCGGGGGATTCCATTCATCCCCGCATGGAAGCGTAAAGAATTCACCTGGAAGCGGCGCGTTCAGATGGGAGGTGATTTCAGATATGTCTGGCCCCTATAGGTCCGTACGATGCGGGTCAGACCGGCGAAGCCCACGATCATTCAAGGCTGGTTGTCCTTTGCAGTTTGTCCGGTTGCTTGTTTTTTTGCCGGAATTTTCATATTTTTACATACTAAATATTAATACAGCATTTTCCTCTCGGTTTTAGAGGCTTTGAAATATTTATTGAAAAATTCACGAAATTATTATACGTAAGTTAAAAATTTTCCCCCTCTGTTGCAAGTTACTACCATTCTATTATTCTACTTTAAGTATAATATATATAATATTTTATAAGCATTATATTATTCTAAGTAAAATACTGAATCGTATGGAGCGGGGTAGTCGGTAGAGCACCAGGGTCGTAATTTGCAGTTCCCAGGTTCGAGTTCCAGCTGGGTCAGCGTTTGAGATTTATCTCCGCAAAATTCCCGCCTTGTCCACGGTTAGTAGTGGACACCGATGGGCTTGGAAAGGCCGCCGTCCGTAAAGCCACGGCCCCGTGTGCCGGAGAGCTACATCCTGTGCACGTTAAAGAACAAGCTGGATGGCCTTGACGGGAGGCTACCATTTGTCTCCCAACAGCTGTTCCAGTGGGTCCGCTCCCCCAACCTTCTCTGACCCTTCGGGGTCCATGTGACCTGGCCATTTAGCCCATGGTGTGCAAAAAAGTGCCGCTCAGAGGTAAAACAACCCAACGTTAAATAACACGCTGGATGGTCTTGTCGAGAGGCTACCATCTGTCTCCCAACAGCTGTTTCTGTGGGTTCCCTCCCCCAACCTTCTCTGAGTCTTCGGGGTCCTTTTGACCTTGTGACCATTTAGCCCATTGTGTGCAAAAAAAGTGTCGCTCAGAGGTAAAACAACCCAACTGAATCGTATATGCCAGTGTCTCGCAAACTTTTTTACTCTGCGGCACACTGAATCTAATTTTTTTTTTCCGCGGCACACCTAAAAAAGAATTTTTGATGGTTACGTAAAAAGAGGAAAATTGAAGTTTCGTTAAATGCATTTTATTTAAAATTTAGATATGAACATATTTCAATGGGATGTATGAGATTGCTTCTGCGAACAAATTTGCATTATTCTTGGCTCAAATGCTTGATAAATACTTACAAGATCCCAGTTGATAAAATCTGAAAGATTTTTATTAAAGCACGTCGATAACACAAGTCAAAATGAAATCTTTGGAATATCTAGTGTCAATTTGAAAATCTCTCGCGGCACACTTGGAATCTCTCGCGGCACACAGTTTGCGAGACACTGGTATATGCGATATATTTCTTACATGTTAATTTGTGAACATTTGAAATAAATCTGGCTTCTTTAAATTTCTACACTTCTATTCCCTTTGGGTATTATTGCTTCAGTTTTGAACACCAGTGTAGATGTATGCAGCATTATTAATTTAATTCGTTTAATTAGAAATCTTCCTCAAAAAATTAATATTTCGACAGATATTTAATTTTTGAAGATTATAGAGCTAAAAGGATATTTAAGAGGACCCAAGTGTATTATTTATGTAATTATATAATTATATATCATCAACTAATATATTAAGTATTATTTATAGAATCGTAACGAAATATTTCGATATTCAAATTTTGTCAATCGCAATACGGTCAAAAGATGGCAGCACCAGACAGAAGGTCTGATCGAGCATTTATGAAAAATTTCGGAAAAGCGGGCCTCGCGATCTCTTCTTCCGTTACTTACCATGTTAATTAAGGCCACTGCAGGCATTGAGGTAGTAATACTAGAGATCGCACTTCGATTCCCGTAGCATTCACGGCCATGATTACGGACAAAAATACCCATAATGCCTTGCGAATGGTTAGCAAACGAGCAATTAAATAATTCGTACCAAATGATTGAAATGGAGTTTTTGTTTTTTATTTAATTGAGTTTATTCCAATGTTGTGATTAAATCAAGAGAATAGAAATAATTAATGCACACTTATCGATTTATACTGGATGAAAAGCGAACACACTGGAAACTGCTTCAAATTGTGATTTTGTATCGAAAATTTAGGAAAAATTCGATATGCCCTTAATATGTGGTTAAAGGTGAACTAAATTGACTGTAAACTTAGCAGACGTTATTTTGAACCCGTTTAAAACAGGGACAGTTGTAAACGTATTTTAAAATCTAATAATTCATCAAATCTTTCATTCTAATCAATTCAAAATGAAGATTTCTAATTAAACGAATTAAATTAATAATGCTGCATACATCTACACTAGCTTAATCAAAAATTCGCAAATTTATAGATTTTAATTGTGAAAATCCGCGCCTCATTTAAAAAAAAATGAAAATTCAAATTTATTTTCTACTTTCATTAAAAAATATTCATTTTTTATTAATATTATAAAAATATAGATTTATATACTATTTATGTTATTATTATTATGTCTTACCTGAAGGAAAAGTTGGAATGAAATATAAAACCGGGATTAAAAACAAATCGCTTTACATATAAACTGACAGGCTCGTGTCAGACCTCTGTGGCAAGCAGCTGCTTGAGGGGGAGGGGTATTTTTTTATTTTTTTACTAATTCATTGGACAATTTACAACACAAGTATAGTGCATAAATGAAATTTTGTGCTGTAAGAGAAATAACCAAATAGTGTGAACTTTTTTTTAATTCAGCTGACCTTGGGTTGCGTTGTTTTACATCTGAGCGTCACATTTTTTGCACACCATGGGCTAAATGGCCAGGTCACATGGACCCCGAAGGCTCAGAGAAGGTTGGGGGGAGGGGACCCACTGGAACAGCTGTTGGGAGACAGATGGTAGCCTCCCGTCAAGGCCATCCAGCGTGTTCTTTAACGTGTACAGGGTATGGCTCTCCCGCACACGGGGTCACGGCTTAACGTCCCATCCGACGGACGGCGGCCTTTCCAAGCCCATCGGTGTCCCCTATTGACCGTGGGCAGGGCGGGGAATTTTGTGGAGATAAATCTCAACGCTGACCCAGCTGGGACTCGAACCTCGGAACTGCAGAATATGAGCCTACAACGCTACCGACTGAGCCACCCCCGCCCCATTCAGCTGAAGCAGGAATTCAACCCTCCCCCAAGAAATGTCATAATTTAATTTCATGCTAAAAAAACTTAAAATACTTTAAGCCATCCCATGGCTGAGAGGCTAGCACGCTTGGCTACTGATCTAAGGGACCTGGGTTCGAGCCCCGGGTAAGACATGGTTTTGTGTGTGTTTTTTTTTTTTTGCTGAGGTCCTGCCATCTTCACAGACCTTCTACTATGGTATTGTACTATTTGTTGCTAGACATTCAGCAACCACGGCTAACCCCGGTTTCGTCTCACGACACTACCAAGTTAAAGGAAAGCCGCGACTATCTAGAGTCGGGGGCAAGAATGCGGAATATAGACGCACCTCATCCCTGACCTCACATGACAGCAGTCCTATAAAAGGAAACCTAATATTTAATCTGTTTCCCTGTTAACCATGAACAAGGATATGTAGATCCAGGTTCGCTCGGCACCCGGGGTGGAGACTCTTAGTGAGGCCCAGACTTTGAAAGGGCTCGTGCCTACTAGGGGACCAAATCCGTTCGGCCCAGACTTTGAAAGGGCTCGTGCCTACTAGGGGACCAAATCCGTTCGGCCGTGCCCTTGAACTTGCTCCACGGAGCACCTGATGTGAGGTCTTGACACCTTCCAACCTAGCCAGCCAAACCGGTCGGCGATGTCTTCGACCTCGGTTGGTTTTGGCTCTGTCCAACCGGGGACCCAATCCGATCAGCAAAGCCTTCGACCGGTTGCTGGGCCCGAAGCCCCCCCACCACGTCAATGTGGTCCCCTATCGGGGGGGGGGGAGTCTACTATGGTATATAAACTGACAGGCTACTGTCAGACCTCTGTGGCAAGCGGCTTTTTGAGGGGGTGTTTATTTTATTTTTTTCATTATTATTTCAGCTGAGGCAGAAGGAAACCCAAGCCCCCCCCCCCAAAAAAAAAAACACATATGATATAATTTAAATTTCATACAATGAAAAAAAAATTAAAAACCTATTATTTATTTCAGCTGATTCAGAATTTCTCTCATTTCAACTAAGGCAGAAAAAAAAGCCACGCCTTCCCACTCCACCCACACAACATGATTAAAATTTCATGCTACAAAAAACTGTAAACTTTTATTTCAGATAAGGCAGAAGGAAATCCAAGATCACACTCAAATGACGTAATTGAAATATCGTGCCATTAAAAAAAGAAAAAAATTGTAAACTCTTTTCATTTCAGCTGAGACAGGAGGAAATCCATGTCACACATACCAACAGAAGAAATAAAGTTCCAAAATATATTTTGGTCACTGTGTGCAGTGCAAATTTAGACGTTTGCTCTGATGTTGATGCCTTTTAATTTTCTGTCATTTGTATCTCTAAATCAGTGTCTCGCAAACTTTTTTACTCTGCGGCACACTGAATCTAATTTTTTTTCCGCGGCACACCTAAAAAAGAATAAAAGCAAACTTTATATAATCATCATTATATTTGCGCTTTGTTGAAGTCATCAGCCTGGTTTTACTTGAAGATTTGCTCTCGTTCTTTAATTCATAACTCGGTGTTTGTTTTAAATATTTGTCCATTCTTTGGCTTGAAATAATCAAAAATTAATACTAAAATTTGGAAAAAGCTTGATAAATACTTACAAGATCCCAGTTGATAAAATCTGAAAGATTTTTATTAAAGCACGTCGATAACACAAGTCAAGTCAAAATGAAATCTTTGGAATATCTAGTATCAATTTGAAAATCTCTCGCGGCACACTTGGAATCTCTCGCGGCACACAGTTTGAGAGACACTGCTCTAAATGGTAAAGTCTAATTTTAGCATATTCTTTAGTAATGTTTCTTTTTCATATTATAAACATGATTATAAAACTTTCACATCCATTTCCCTATCAGTGATATGACTATTTGAGAATTAATATGCATTGAAGACTATATAGAATATATTTTTTCAATTAAGTATAAAATGGTTGTTGTTGAGAATATAAAGTTTTCTCCTAGAAGACATTGTTCAGTAATTTTTGCAATTGCTCACACATACTGTGAGAAGGGGAGAGAAAACTTCAATTTTTAATATTAACCTTTAAAGTGACAGAAGCTAATTAATCAGTTTCCAAAAATCTCTACAAAAGAACCTGGAACATACTTTTTTATGCTTCCCTACCATTTGTTTCGCTTTTACTGTTTTTTTTTCCAGAATTAAATGGTTTTTCTTTTGATATGTAATATGGACTATTTCATTCATTACTTTTTCGTAATAAGGCTCAAAAGTTGTTGTTCCTTAAAGAAAAAAAATATGTCCCTGTAAGGGTTAATAAGTACAGACACAGAAGACTGCATTAGGTCAGAGTCAAAGCTAATTTACATTATATGCAAGAAACCTTTCATAATTTTTTCCCTATGAAAACAGCTTAAAAATTATGGCATTTTCCAAATTTTCCAAATTAGAGAAATTCAGAGAAATTATATGGGGAATATCAAGAAATCGAGTAAAGCAATGAAGGTCATTTGTTACAAAAAATGAAGGTCATTGTAACACAGTGACCTTCATTTAATACCTTGATTCCTTTTGTATTGGGGGCGGGAGCGGGGGCGACTCAGTCGGTAGCGCGTCAGGCTCGTAATCTGTAGTTCCCAGGTTCGAGTCCCAGCTGGGTCAGCGTTGAGATTTATCTCCGCAAAATTTCCCCGCCCTGCCCACGGTCAGTAGGGGACACCGATGGGCTTGGAAAGGCCGCCGTCCGTCGGATGGGACGTTAAGCCGTGGCCCCGTGTGCGGGAGAGCCATACCCTGTGCACGTTAAAGAACACGCTGGATGGCCTTGACGGGAGGCTACCATCTGTCTCCCAACAGCTGTTCCAGTGTGTCCCCTCCCCCAACCTTCTCTGAGCCTTCGGGGTCCATGTGACCTGGCCATTTAGCTCATGGTGTGCAAAAAAGTGCAGCTCAGAGGTAAAACAACCCAACCCTTGCCTGGTTGTGGCCCGTCTGTTCGCTTGAAAGATTCTCACAAGTCTCCTTTGAATCTTGTGATCCAAAAGCTGTTTTCATTCACAGGGTCGCCGATCAGTGGTAGTTTTTTGCTTTTCATACCATTCTCGGTCTTGAAACTGTTTTGTGTGCGAAAAGGCCAGAAGGACGGACGTTTGCGAGATGCTAGAATCTGCACACTAGCACCATTACGTTCAAAGTTACACAGATCGCTCATTTGGTCCATTTTGACTCTCAGTCCAACTCCAACTGATGCTCGAATAGCTGGTCTGCCAGATGGATTTATACCGCACACCGCTGTCTCGTGACGTTTTATGTGCTGGAAGAACCATTTATGGGACGAGGGGGCGGTGTACAGTCGCTCAAAAAAAAGTGTCCGAATGCTATGGTTGATTACAGAATTCAGAAGAAAATATCTGGCAACGATTTTTTTTTAAAATTAGTGATCTGGCAACCTTTGTGTCACGTGACACGAAGGATGCCAGATCAGTAATTTCTAAAAAAAATCGTTGCCAGATATTTTCTTCTGAATTCTGTAATCAACCATAGTGTTCGGATACTTTTTTTGAGCGACTGTACCTAATAAAGTGGCATCTCAGTGTATATCTAACCCACTGAAATATCTCCGAACCAGCAATAACTTTCAAATATCTCTCCGTTACTTGATTTGAAAAGCAACAATCCTATCTGCGACTCATAAACATGCGGAAAAATTTTAAAATCATTTTCACAGAAAAATACATCTATAATGAAAGGGGCGGGGGTGGCTCAGTCGGTAGTGCGTCAGGCTCGTAATCTGTAGTTCCCAGGTTCGAGTCCCAGCTGGGTCAGCGTTGAGATTTATCTCCGCAAAACTACCCGTCCTGCCCACGGTCAGCAGTGGACACCGATGGGCTTGGAAAGTCTGCCGTCCGTCGGATGAGACGTTAATCCGTGGCCCCATGTGCGGGAGAGCCACACCCTGCGCATGTTAAAGAACGCGTTGGATGGCTTTGACGGGAGGCTACCATCTGTCTCCCAACAGCTGTTCCAGTGGGTCCTCTCCCCCAACCTTCTCTGAGCTTACAGGGTCCTTGTGACCTGGCCATTTAGCCCATGGTGTGCAAAAAAGTGCCGCTCAGAGGTAAAACAACCCAACCGAACTCTATAATGAAACGAATTTTCCCATTTCTTCATTTGCAGCAGCCCGTAGTAGCTCTTTACGACAACGAACGGAAATTTGTTGCGTGTGAATTTTATGGTCCTTGATATGCATCTAATGACTGAGGAGGTTTTCCCTTTCCTTCATCTCCCCCCCCCCACCCCCCACCCCAATTAACCAGTCTGTGACCATTGGCAACGGCAAATTGCATCATTACCAGACTCCTGTATTTTCTCTCACCGTCTCCTAAACGCTTGGAATGAACATTTTTGTTTCTGATCATTATTAGAAGAGAGCAAGGCAGCGCCTGCAACGTTTTGCGCGATTCTTTGGCAGTCATCATTAGCGCCTGATTGGGCAGAATTAGATTCATTCTTCTGTTCGCAAAAATGCTGGCTGTAGCTAAACGAATCCGACGAGCACTCATTTAATAAACGCATTACTCTTCCAATAATGCGGAAGATAATTGAGACGAGGTTTGGGTTAGCAAAGTGTGTTAGATTTTCTCGCGTTGCTGACTGAAGAAGAAGCAAAAATTCCGAAACGTTTACTAAACACTGCGCAGTTTCAGATTTAGAGTGAGCAGTGTGGCTTTCAGGAATTTAATTTCCCAAAAGTGGAAGCGGAACCTGGCCACCTGACCATTTATTCAGAAGAGAGTAAGAGCATTTTTCTATAAATACAAGGAACACTCTCGAGACAGCGGCTGTAGTTGGCTCAGCCCGAAGTATGCGGGGGTTCATAATCTGCAGTTCCCAGGATCGAGTCCCTTCCCTGTCCATGATCAGTAGGGGACATCGATGGGCTTGGAAAGGCCACAGTCCGTCGGATGGCACGTTAAGCCGTGGCCCCGTGTGCGGGAGCCATCCCTGTGCATGTTAAAGAACACGCTGGATGGCCTTGACGGGAGGCTACCATCTGTCTCCCAACAGCTGTTCCAGTGGGTCCCCTCCCCCAACCTTCTCTGAGCCTTCGGGGTCTTGTGACCTGGCCATTTAGCCCATTGTGTGGAAAAAAAGTGCCTCTCAGAGGTAAAACAACCCAACGGAACCCAGGTTAGAGTCTCAACTGTACCAACGCTGATTGGGGTTGTCCCAACTGGTAGCGCACCAGACTCTTAATCTGCAGTTCACAGGTTCGAGTTCCCAACTACGCCAACGTTGAGATTTATCTCCTATGAACACCCGCCTTGGATTAAGGTTAACAGCGAGAGACTAGGAAAAGTTTCCGTTCACAGGATAGGACAAGCAGGTATCCAGGAGTTTTTCTATGGGTGTGCTGAACCTAAATTTTTTAATAACCTATAATGAAGGGAAAGTAAGGTGGGGTTAGGGGACTCTTTCGCAGCAGTTTATGCAGAACAACCAAACATCGAAATTACAGAACCGCAAAAGATGGTTGGGTTGTTTTACCTCTGAGCGGCACTTTTTTGCACACCATGGGCTAAATGGCCAGGTCACATGGATCCCGAAGGCTTAGAGAAGGTTGGGGGACGGGACCCACTGAAACAGCTGTTGGAAGACAGATGGTAGCCTCCCGTCAAGGCCATCCAGCGTGTTCTTTAACGTGCACAGGGTATGGCTCTCCCACACACGGGGCCACGGCTTAACGTCCCATCCGACGGACGGCGGCCTTTCCAAGCCCATCGGTGTCCCCTACTGATCATGGGCAGAGCGGGGAATTTTGCGGAGATAAATCTCAACGCTGACCCAGCTGGGACTCGAACCTGGGAACTACAGATTACTAGCCTGGCGCGCTATCGACTGAGCCACCCCTCCCCCAAATGATGGTTTGCCTTGTTGAAAACTACATTACTTGTGCTAGTGGCTCAGGGAGATACAATTTCGCAAATTCACCGATAATTTCATCGTTTACTGATTAGTGTCTTACTTTATGTTTATTCTTTCGTTGCTGCATATTAAAATTATGGGGCAAATCACGTTCCAATTTATATATCCTGATAAGCAGTAACTGTTTTAATATATCGTTTTTTACTCAATTGCATATCACATAGACATTTTACCCAGTCCTTGCACTACTCCTGTAAATAGTTTTATCATTTTTGAATTTTTATTCCCTACAGATTTAATGGGGGTGCTATAGGGCACCCCTCCCCAAAATAAACGCCTGCCCAGACTGGTAGAAAAACTTCTTATTGACAAAATACGCCTCAAAGCACGTCGAAAAAAAAATTAATCAACTAAATTTGAAAAATTAAATCTTGAAAACAAAACCTTAAGTTCTGGATAATTGAAAAGAAGTCACAATCAAAATATATTAGTTACAAGGATAATATTAAGATGTACAGTCGCTCAAAAAAAAAGATCCGAACACTATGGTTGATTACAGAATTCAGAAAAAAATACAGTGAACCCCCGATATAACGCGCCTGTCGGGCGGGAAACAACACCCTCGTTATAAGGTGAACCGCGTTATTCCGAGCGGCGCGGTGGCGACACAATAAATTTACTGAGAACGATTTGAGCTATATACTGAAACATCCCATCAACTATATATATTATGTATTTTAATAAAAAAAAACAATTTATTTATTAAGTGTTTTATTAAAATTCACATAACATAGTTATACATCTTAATAAGTACATATATTTATTATTTTATTTACGTACATAAGGTACGCTTGAAAATATGTAAAAACAAACACTATCCATAACTTGACTAAAATCTATGTATTCGACATCATTTCAATTACAAAACATCACTTAAAAAAGTGAGTAATTTTTAGTTGTTTGCTTTTTGATAACTTCTGTATCATTTCCCTTTTGAAAGATGCTAATTGCAACAATCTGACACTGTTAATGTTTTCTTCTGATTCAGCCCATTTTATAACAGTTTCCATGGCTGTTATTGCTTCTTCGGTTGTTGGCGGTGTATCAGCTATCCCACTGGCACTTTCATCATCATTTTCTGTTTCTTCTTGACAATCTTCGTCACCGCAAATGGATTCGATAATCATTTCATCAGTCATATTCTGACAAATACTATCTTCTCTAGCGTCCACATCTAACCAATCAGTCAAAGAATCATCAGTTATTTCTGGCTCATTCAATATTTCCCGGATAGGAGAAATTTCAGCCTCAGTGAAGATATTATCTGAAACTGAATCTGAATGTGTTGTGGTTTGGTCGAGATCAACTTGATTATTAGATTCATTTAATTTTTTCCAACAGTTTCTAATTGTCTCTGATGTGATTGCCTGCCAGGCAAGTCCAATACTGTAGGACACGTCTTTGAGATCCATTTTTTTAAAAATATGTTGACGTCAATGTCTGATGCTAATAATGACTTCATCATTTCTTTTCGGTAATTTGTTTTGAAAGCACTAATAATGCCTTGATCTAAGGGTTGTATAAGAGCAGTAGTATTTTTTGGAAGATACATTACTTTTATTTTATCATCGTCAGACACAAGGTTATCAGCCGGTTGGGTTGGGTTGTTTTACCTCTGAGCGGCACTTTTTTGCACACCATGGGCTAAATGGCCAGGTCACATGAACCCCGAAGGCTCAGAGAAGGTTGGTGGAGGGGACCCACTGGAACAGCTGTTGGGAGACAGATGGTAGCCTCCCGTCAAGGCCATCCAGCGTGTTCTTTAACGTGCACAGGGTATGGCTCTCCCACACACGGGGCCACGGCTTAACGTCCCATCCGACGGACGGCGGCCTATCCAAGCCCATCGGTGTCCCCTACTGACCGTGGGCAGGGCGGGGAATTTTGCGGAGATAAATCTCAACGCTGACCCAGCTGGGACTCGAACCTGGGAACTACAGATTACGAGCCTGGCGCGCTACCGACTGAGCCACCCCCGCCCCGTTTTCAGCCGGTGGATGAGCTGGGCAATTATCTAAGAGAAGCAAAGCTTTTGGATCTAGACTCAGTCCTCTCAGAAATTTTCGCACAGAGGGAACAAAGGAATTGTGAAACCAGTCATGAAATATGTTAGAAGTCATCCAAGCTTTTATGCTGTTTTTATAAACAACTGGCAGAGATTTTATATTGATTGACTTGAAACATCGTGGGTTTTGACTTTTACCTATAATGAGTGGCGTCAACTTGTGATTACCAGCTTTATTTACACAAAATAAAGCTGTTATCCTTTCCTTGCTTAGTTTTAATCCTGCCTTTTGTGGGTTACTTTTTAGATCTAAGGTTTTACTTGGCAACATTCTGTAATATAATGCAGTCTCATCACAGTTATAAACTTGTACATCAGTATACCCTTCTTCCTTAATGGAAATTGTGAACTGTTTGGAAAATTCTGCAGCGCCTTCAATATCACTAGACTTTGCTTCACCAGAAATGGAAATTTGGAAGATGCCATGTCGTTTTTGCCAACGCCACAACCAACCGTCAGAAGCCTTAAAATCTCCTTCTGCTTTTAAGCTTACATGGAATTTTTCAGCTTGCAACTTTAAAGCAGTTCCAGATACGGGAATACGTTCACTTCTTTTTTGCACAAACCATGCATAGAGGCAATCGTCAACATTTTGATTTTTTTCCAAGTCTTGTCTTTTTTCGAGTAAGCCCAGCATCTTGGTCAAGCTTATCAACAAATGATTTCAGTTTTGTCTGCTCTGCCATCCAACCCCTTACAGTTCCTTCAGATATGCCGTATTCTCTTCTTATTGTTTGCTTTCGAAACTCCGCTCTTTAGCAATAATGTCAAGCTTTTCTTTCACACTGTAAGCTTTTCTTTTACTCATCATGCATACAATAATTAAACACTATTCAAAATACATGCAGGAACTCAATACATACACAATTACTCAATACGCAGTAACAATAAAATGCGATACTCACTAACGCCGCACGGACCTGTACAAACATGTTTGAACTTATCGCGAACATCGCTTGCAGTATAACCGAGTGCGTTGTATAGCGAGCAGCGCTATAACGAAGGTCCACTGTATCTGGCAACGATTTCTTTTTTAGAAATTAGTGATCTGGCAACCTTCGTGTCACGTGACACGAAGGTTGCCAGATCACTAATTTCTAAAAAAGAAATCGTTGCCAGATATTTTTTCTGAATTCTGTAATCAACCATAGTGTTCGGATACTTTTTTGAGCGACTGTATTAAGAAGATACGATAACAAGTAGATCGTATAACCAAAATATATTATGTTAGGGAACATATTGTATTACTTCCACCTCTAACTCCTTTTTGTCGCAATCTCTGCATGAAAGCCATCAAACGTGTTTCTTAATATACAACTAAGCGCGATTGCAGAAACTCAGGTTACTTAAACTCAGAACTTGAATCTATTCCAATATCTTTTCGCCATTTATCCAGGCGAAAAACTGTTCGATTATCCCTATGGAAGTAAGAGAGTATTTGCCGAAGGTTTTTGGAAAAGATCGGTCGACCTTAAGCGAAATCGAAGACGGCAACCGAGGTGAGATCTTCCGTAGTAACGGATCGCAACAACGGCATCGATGAAACTGATTCTGCCGGGGATGGGCAAAGGATGCGGAAGAAATTACAGAAAACCCAGCTTGGCCATTAAACCATCCGTCTGCCTCTGAAGCACTACGACGGATTGAAACGTCCAAATCATTCTCAGAATAAACATTCGCAGATAAAAGCAACGTCAGTTTATTGGCTCGGAACAGTGGCCTTTAGGAGAGACAGAGGCAGCTCTGAAAGCATGCTATCCTCCGCAACATCTTCCTGTGATCTTTTCTCTGCTCTCTGAAAATACCTGATAGGTCACATGACGTTTTTCCTTTTCAGTCGGCACAACGCGAGCACAACAGTATCTAACCTCGACGGAATTCTCTCTCTCTCTATTATTCCTTACTCTGACAGAAGATAGAAGAGGAGGGTATCTCCATGGCAACCGATAGGTATCCGCATCTCTCCTGCGACGTGTGATTCAGAACTGTTGAGCTTTGCCTGTCAGATGAGTCGGTGGCGCGCAGGAGGATGCCGAGGAGCCATTTGCTATCGTCTGCAACCTCTTCCATCCAAACAACGACATAAGCCGAGGTCCTCCGAGAAATGCGTTCATTGACTTCTTGCCCTCGCCCCCCATGCACTTTTGCTACTGAAATTGCAGTCGTTTGCTCAGTCTCTGCTCTGAAGTTGCTTCTGTTAGGGGACAGGTACACACAGAAAGCGGTTTGAGCTGTTTAGCGTTATTAAACAAACTGTGCTATTTCTACAACGTTAGCATTATTAACCAAGCATTGTTAACCACTCTGTAGGGGTGGCTCAGTTGGTAGCGCGCCAGGCTCGTAATCTGTACTTCCCAGGTTCGAGTCCCAGCTGGGTCAGCGTTGAGATTTATCTCCGCAAAATCCCCCGCCCTGCCCACGGTCAGCAGGGGACACCGATGGGCTTGGAAAGACCGCCGCCCGTCGGATGGGACGTTAAGCCGTGGTCCCGTGTGCGGGAGAGACATACCCTGTGCACGTTAAAGAACACGCTGGATGGCCTTGACGGGAGGCTACTATCTGTCTCCCAACAGCTGTTCCAGTAGGTCCCCTCCCCCAACCTTCTCTGAGCCTTCGGGGTCCAGGTGACCTGGCCATTTAGCCCATGGTGTGCAAAAAAGAGCCGCTCAGAGGTAAAACAATCCAACGTTAAAGAACACGCTGGATGGCCTTGACGGGAGGCTACCATCTGTCTCCCAACAGCTGTTCCAGTAGGTCCCCTCCCCCAACCTTCTCTGAGCCTTCGGGGTCCAGGTGACCTGGCCATTTAGCCCATGGTGTGTAAAAAAATGCCGCTCAGAGGTAAAACAACCCAACCTCTATTCCGTGAGTATTTCCGATGTCGTCACGAGCAATCATTCTGCGGCAATTCTGCAATGAAAAAATATTTTTATGGAATTTTTTTAACCGTTTTAAAAGATGCAGTGCTGCATTATACAAATTATTCTATGCGATATAATGGGAAAAGGTTTCTATTACCACTTGCAAATAAAGAAATTATGCTCAAACACTTTGATTATTTGGCCCCTAAAATTTTTAATTCTTTACCGATTATAATTCGAAATGAAACTAATTTTATGCATTTCAGATCTCTCACTGCTAATTATCTAATGACCATTACAAATGCTGACAGCCTGTTTTCAGTGTTAAAGTAAAAAAAATTAATTCGTTTTTATAAATTCTGTGTTGTTTTTGGATATATATATATTTTTTTCTTTATGTAAAGTTGAGTGACAGTGTTGCCAAAATTATGTATTTAAATAATTTGTAAATTAACCTACATGAGCTTAGATGCTCTTGGGTTAATGAGAGTATTACAAATATATGTTGTTTGTAACCTTATTATTATAATAAAACTGAACTAAACTGTTGCTGTTGCAGAAACAGTATTATTGAAAAAGAGGCTGAAGTAGGAATTTTAAATCTGGGTTCCCCGCAAAGGTGTCCCAGGTGCTGGAACTAAGGTGGAGAGAACGGGGCGCAAAATTCAAAGGGGCGCACACAGATGCATTTTAGCATTACTGCCATTTGAAGAATCTTTTGCTAGTTCTTTATTTATTACAGTTTGCAGCAGATGTTACTTAGATTCTACGTTTAATTCACACAAATGAATAAAGTTACTTCTATGCAGAAATTTAAGAATATACTATATTTTTTCCAATAATTTTTTGATGTCTTTTTATTTAGAGAATTTCTATTTGCAATTTTCTTTTTGTTATTTTTATTTCATCATATAGATAATTTTTTGCGTGCGGCATCGTCACACAGCTCCCATCACCTGGTGTCTTGATGTGGGGTGCCATTAGTCGGACATCTCGGCCAGAACTGGTCATCATAAGGTGACCTCTAACTGCAAAACGATATGTTACCAACATTTTGCAGCCAGTGGCTATCCCATTTGTTCAGCAGCACAGAACCATTTACCAACAAGGTAAGGCCCGTCCCCACACAGCCCGCATGAGTGTGCAGTATCTACACGAGCAAAACGTTCAGGTACTACCACGGCCAGTCCGCTCGCTTGACCTTTCACCTATTAAACACGTCTGGGACATGATGGGCCTACAGCTCCAACAACTCCCAAGTGGGGGGCGGGGGTGGCTCAGTCGGTAGCGCGCCAGGCTCGTAATCTGTACTTCCCAGGTTCGAGTCCCAGCTATGTCAGCGTTGAGATTTATCTCCGCAAAATCCCCCCCCCCCTGCCCACGGTCATTAGGGGACACCGATGGGCTTGGAAAGGCCGCCATCCGTCGGATGGGACGTTAAGCCGTGGCCCCGTGTGCGGGAGAGCCATACCCTGTGCACGTTAAAGAACACGCTGGATGGCCTTGACGGGAGACTACCACCATCTGTCTCCCAACAGCTGTTCCAGTGGGTCCATTCCCCCAACCTTCTCTGAGCCTTCGGGGTCCATGTGACCTGGCCATTTAGCCCATGGTGTGCAAAAAAGTGCCGCTCAGAGGTAAAACAACCCAACCCAAACAACTCCCAAGAGGTGCGCCAACCACTGTCGCTGAAAGGGAACAGCGACTTCGCGCTATTTGGCATTCTATCCCTCAGGAGGACATTATAGAACTGTACGATAGCCTTCCCCACCGTGTTCATGAATGCTTTGCCGCACGGAACGGTTCAACATCATTCAAAATAATACCACTTTACAGGATAAGCAAAGTGGTAATTTTCCATATTTTTTTTTGATAATGTAATCAATCGCACACCTCAGTGTATGCTGACAGCTTCCTGCGTTTCAATAAAATGGCATTAATCCTTCAAGGTGTTGCAATTTTTTTCCCCTCTAGTGTATTTGATTTCGATCTTTATCTGCTATCACATTTTTCAAAGCAAAAAAAAATATATATATAGAAATTATAAAGCTTCGACGTTAGCTTCCCATTTACATAAGATTGTTCCTTAATTTTTTGAAAGCAATGTATATAGGGGCGATATTGGCTCAGTAGGTGGCGCTCTAGGCTCGTAATCTGCAGTTCCCGTTCGAGCCTCACATACCTTGAGATTTATCTCTCCAAACTTCGGTCCTGCCCTTGATGAACCGTCCGTTGGATAGGACATTAAACCTTGGCCCCGCGTGCAGGAAACAGCGATACTCTCTTCACATTATTCAGATTATATCTCCCTCTTAATAACTGTCCAATGTATTATCTTCTCCAACTTTCTCTGAGACCTTCGAGGGGCGGGGGTGGCTCAGTCGGTATCGCGCCAGGCTCGTAATCTGTAGTTCCCAGGTTCGAGTCCCAGCTGGGTCAGTGCTGAGATTTATCTCCGCAAAATTCCCCGCCTTGCCCACGGTCAGTAGGGGACACCGATGGGCTTGGAAAGGCCGCCGTCCGTCGGATGTGACGTCAAGCCGTGGTCCACGGCTTGACGTCACATCCGACGTTATGGACATCTTTTTATGGACGTCTTTGGAGACAGATGGTAGGCTCCCATCAAGGCCATCCAGCGTGTTCTTTAACGTGCACAGGGTATGGCTCTCCCACACACGGCTTGACGTGTGTGGGAGAGCCATACCCTGTGCACGTTAAAGAACACGCTGGATGGCCTTGACGGGAGGCTACCATCTGTCTCCCAACAGCTGTTCCAGTGGGTACCCTCCCCCAACCTTCTCTGAGCCTTCGGGGTCCATGTGACCTGGCCATTTAGCCCATGGTGTGCAAAAAAGTGCCGCTCAGAGGTAAAACAACCCAACCCAACTCTGAGACCTTGGAGTCCTTGTGACCTGGCCATTTAGCTTACTGAGTGCATAAAAAAGTGCTGCTCAGATGTAAAAAACCCCAGTAGCAATACCTATTCTTCTGTTATTGAATGTTCTCTATCAGAAGGAAATATTCTTCCTTGTTTTTCGTTTTATCTCGAAATTTAGCTCTTCCTTCTATTTTCCTCTTCAACTTCAGTCGGGGAAAATCCCCGAGAGGACCATTCTCTTCCCTGGCGACGAGATTAGGCGTCGAGGCTAGTTTTATACGAAGCAAGCATCTTCTTCTGCTCGTAAGGGTCGCTGCGGAATCAGCGGTCTGTAAATTGCGTTACCCAGCAGGGATTGTCAGAGGCAGGCAACAGGATGACAGGGATTCCCGGAGGCTGCTACGAAATATAACAGCTTTAATAGGAAGTGTAGTCCTTCAGCTAAACCCGGATGTTTTATGGATGGGCCTGTAAATATTTTATTACATTAATATGTCAAAAGCAGATTTCGAAACAATTACGTATTGTGTATAGATTTAGATAGATTAAATGAATATGAAAAAGTCATTTTATATTAAAATATAGTTTAAGTAATAAAATGTTGATCATTATATTAATATAAGGCACATGCAGTATATTAAGAAAAGTATCGGACACTTCAATGTTAGGCAAATGCAAAATTGTCATTACAGGTTGTTGGGTTGTTTTACCTCTGAGCGGCACTTTTTTGCACACCATGGGCTAAATGGCCAGGTCACATGGGCCCCGAAGGCTCAGAGAAGGTTGTGGGAGGGGACCCACTGGAACAGCTGTTGGGAGACAGATGGTAGCCTCCCGTCAAGGCCATCCAGCGTGATCTTTAACGTGCACAGGGTATGGCTCTCCCGCACACGGGGCCACGGTTTAACGTCACATCCGACGGACGGCGGCTTTTCCAAGCCCATCGGTGTCCCCTACTGACCATGGGCAGGGCGGGGAATTTTTCGGAGATAAATCTCAATTGAATGAAGGCTTGCAACGTGAGAAGTGCCATCTATTATTATATACTTTAGAGAGTTTCATACCCGAGCAACGCCGGCTAAACCTGCTAGTCTAATATATAGAGGAGGAAGGGTTTTTTTTTTTGTTTGTGTGTTTGCCCGCTTATTCGTTCTGCCTCTAAGAGAACCAGAGTCACCAAACTTTGAATGAACTTTTCCTTCACCCAAGGGAAGAGAGTATAGGCTATGTGAGAACCCGCTGGGGTTGGTTGGGTTGTTTTACCTCTGAGCGGCACTTTTTTGCACACCATGGGCTAAATGGCCAGATCACACGGACCCCGAAGGCTCAGAGAAGGTTGGGGGAGGGGACCCACTGGAACAGCTGCTGAAAGACAGATGGTAGCCTCCTGTCAAGGCCATCCAGCGTGTTCTTTAACGTGCACAGGGTATGACTCTCCCGCACGCGGGGCCACGGCTTAACATCCCATCCGACGGACGGCGGCCTTTCCAAGCCCATCGGTGTCCCCTACTGACCGTGGGCAGGGCGGGGAATTTTTGCGGAGATAAATCTCAACGCTGACCCAGCTGGGACTCGAACCTGGGAACTACAGATTACGAGCCTGGCGCGCTACCGACTGAGCCACCCCCCGCCCCCCTGTCATTACAGACAAATTAAAGATCTGAATAGAATTTATCCAGTTCTCCATTTTCAATAATATTTGTTTACTATTTAAAGAATTATGGAAGCCGAAACTTTTAAGAGCGGCGTTTGTATTCACAAGACTTTAAAACGAAATTAAAGCACAAGAATAACTATTATAACAAATCATTTACTAAAATGCATGCAATTTCAGATTTGTTTTGGATTGTATTATGTCTGAGCGACATTGTTTTTTCACACAACGGGCTAAATGGCCAGGTCACAAGAATCCCAAGAGCTCAGAGAAGGTTGGGGGAGAGGACCCACTGGACAGCTGTTAGGGGACAGATGGAAGCCTTCCGTCAAGACCATCCAGTGTGTTCTTTAACGTGCACAGGGCATGGCTCTCCTGCACACGGGGCCACGGCTTAACGTCCCATTCGATAGACGGCTTTTCCCAGCCCGTCGGTGTCGCATTTCTCATCGAGAGTAGGATATAAGTCTCAACGATGGCACAGTTGGGACTCGAACCTGAGCTACAGATTTTGAGCCTGAAGATAAAATATGGAAATGTATATGCTTTAAACATCGACAATTGTTTGTACAGTTGCTCAAAAAAGTATGCGAACACTATGGTCGATTAAAGAATTCAGAAAAAAATATCTGGCAACGATTTTTTTAGAAATTAGTGATCTGGCAACCTTCGTGTCACGTGATTACAGAATTCAGGGAAAATATCTGGAGCGTGTACAGCAACTGTACACGCTCCAGTTACCGTTCACAGCAAACTGGAGCGTGTGCAGTTACTGCACACGCTCCAGTTTGCTGTGAACGATAACTGCACACGCTCAATATTTCCGTGAGTGAGCCCACACGATCTAGTATCAAAATAATATGACCACCTACAGTCGCTCAAAAAAGTATCCGAACACCATGGTTGATTGCAGAATTCAGAAAAAATATCTGGCAAAGATTTTTTTTAGAATTTAGTGATCTGGCAACCTTCGTGTCACGTGACACGATGGTTGCCAGATCACTAATTTCTAAAAAAAATCGTGTGTTCGGATACTTTTTTTAAGCGACTGTACAGGAAGGAAGAGGTTCAGCCTCTCTTGTTCTTTGTTAGTCCAATTATCCACGAAGCATTTTTCTTCCTTAAGAGCAAGGAATTTAAAGGAGTTACCCATGAGTTTAGAAAAACAGCCATTCATCGGATGCGACGTTAAGCCATGGTTTGTATGAAAGATAGCCATCCCCCATGCACACTGGATGGCCTCGGCGGGAGGCTTCCATCTGTCTCCTCACACCTGTCCAGTGCATCTCCTTCCCCCAAGCCCTTGGGGAAAGGAGATTCCTCTGAGCTTGGGCCCTCCTCTGAACTGGGGGAAGCCTTCCCTTGGGAGGAAGCCTTCCCTTGGAGGAAGGAGATTCCTCTGAGCTTGGGCCTTCCTCTGAGCTGGGAGAAGCCTTCCCTTGAGAGGAAGCCTTCCCTTGGAGGAAGGAAATTCCTCTGAGCTTGGGCCCTCCTCTGAGCTGGGGGAAGCCTTCCCTTGAGAGGAAGCCTTCCCTTGGAGGAAGGATATTCCTCTGAGCTTGAGCCCTCATCTGAGCTGGGGGAGCCTTCCATTGGGAGGAAGCCTTCCCTTGGAGGAAGGAGATTCCTCTGAGCTTGGGCCCTCCTCTGAGCTGGGGGAAGCCTTCCTGTGGGAGGAAGCCTTCCCTTGGAGGAGGGGATTCCTCTGAGCTTGGGCCCTCCTCTGAGCTGGGGGAAGCCTTCCCTTGGGAGGAAGCCTTCCCTTGGAGGAAGGAGATTCCTCTGAGCTTGGGCCCTCCTCTGAGCTGGGGGAAGCCTTCCATTGGAGGAAGGAGATTCCTCTGAGTTTGGGCCCTCCTCTGAGCTGGGGGAAGCCTTCCCTTGGGAGGAAGCCTTCCCTTGGAGGAAGGAGATTCCTCTGAGCTGAGCAAGGAACTTCCTCTGAGTCATTGGGGACCTTGCGACCTGACCATTTATTCCATTGCGTGCAAAAAAAAAGTGTCGCTCACAGATAATACAATTTAACACAAATCTGAAATTGCATGTATTTTATTTAGTAAATGATTTGTTATAATAGTTAATCCTGTTTTCATTTCCTTTTGAAGTTCTTTTTTTCCCTTTTTTTGTTGTCCTTGTTACCTGGCCATTTAACCTTTTGTGTGCCTATAGAATAGTTCAGGGTCAGAACAATTCAACTCTGTATACCATTGAGGAACACTAGATGCAAAAGCATTTTCAATTAATATAAAACTGTTGAATAAAATAGAAAACTGTGTCTTGTATAATAGCATTTTACACATTATTACAAATTTCTAGTTCTATTTAGATATTAGTTAGCCAAGCGTGAATTCAAAATAAATAAACAAAGCTATAAATGAACTGATTTAATAGATAAAACAATTATTGACACAAGATGTATGATTATTTACATAATCGAACTAAATATGCTTATGACTAATTATTAACTATCTTCTACTAACAAATGACTATAGAACAATTGAATATCCTGTATACGACATTTAAATTAACAAGTTTTAGGAGTCGAAATATCTCGATTGAATAGATAGCATATCATCAAATAAATCTTTGCTTAGCACACTATCAAATATTCAATAAGAGGTTCCATAAATTAATTATCAGCAGCTACTTCTTTACTTTGTTTGCAGGAGTACAACATATCTTTTTCTTTACTATAACACGACCTTGTGTCTTATTTACATAGCACACGTTCCTTCTGTTGGGTTGGGTTGTGTTACCTCTGAGCGGCACTTTTTTGCACACCGTGGGCTAAATGGCCAGGTCACATGGACCCCGAAGGCTCAGAGAAGGTTGGGGGAGGGGACCCACTGGAACAGCTGTTGGGAGACAGATGGTACCCTCCCGTCAAGGCCATCCAGCGTGTTATTTAACGTGCACAGGGTATGGCTCTCCCGCACACGGGGCCACGGCTTAACGTCCCATCCGACGGACGAACGGCCTTTCCAAACCCAGCGGTGTCCCCTACTGACCGTGGGCAGGGTGGAAATTTTGCGGAGATAAATCTCAACGCTGATTCAGCTGGGACTCGAACCTGGGAACTAGAGATTAGGAGCTTGGCGCACTGCCGACTGAACCACCCCCGCCTCGCACTGCGGGAGAGACACAATGTGTGCACGTTAAGGAACACGCTCGATGGCTTTGACGTGGTTTCCACCTAACAGCTGTCCAGTGGATTGTCTTCTCCCAATGTCCTCTGAGACCTGGGCAGGGGTGGCTCAGTCGGTAGCGCGCCAGGCTCGTAATCTGTAGTTCCCAATTTCCAGTCCCAGCTGGGTCAGCGTTGAGATTTATCTCCGCAAAATTCCCCGCCCTGCCCACGGTCAGTAGGGGACACCGATGGGCTTGAAAAGGCCGCCGTCCGTCGGATGGGACGTTAAGCCGTGGTCCCGTGTGCGGGAGAGCTCATACCCTGTACATGTTAAAGAACACGCTGGATGGCCTTGACGGGATGCTACCATCTGTCTCCCAACAGCTGTTCCAGTGGGTCCCCTCCCCCAACCTTCTCTGAGCCTTCGGGGTCCATGTGACCTGGCCATTTAACCCATGGTGTGCAAAAAAGTGCCGCTCAGAGGTAAAACAACCCAATCCTGACCATTTAGCTCACTGTGTGCAAAAACGTGGAGCTCAGAGATAAATCAACCCAATCTGACAGCTGGCCAGTGGACCACTTTCCCCAATTCCTTCTGAGCCGTTGGGGGTCCTTGTGACTTGGCCATTTTGTTCACAGTGTTCAAAGGAAGTACCGTCCAGAGGTAAAACAATCCACCATAAATAGCCTTGCTTTGTATGAGCAGTCATTTTATCTCAGTTCGGATCCCCAAATTACTTGATTATCTTCTAACTTTACGTTTTGAAAATAATGACGTAGATTCCACGTTGCTTGAAGAGGAGAAGTAAGCGCCTCTGAAATATTAAGCGATTCCCATTAATTAGAGAAGTAGTCACCGAATGTAATCCACATTCCCGTGACACATGTAGGCGAAGTCGCGCGCTCATCCATCAGTCACCTCGTGTCTTTAATAAATTCGACCGACGTCACAGTGCACGTGGATGCGACATTGACAGGCGTAACAATGGTGGGTGTGTCGGCGACGGTTGCCCCTGACAACGTAATCAATTGCGACCTTGCGTGTTAAAGCAAAGGAGTTCGCGGTGCGGCTTCTGTGGGTTCGATGTGTGAAATGATCAACTTCCTTTTACTCTGTAAAGAGAAGGAGGACGGATGACAGCTTAGTCTTCTTGAAACTGGAACTCTGGTCACGAAACTTTGCTCTTTGGTGAAGTATCAGTCACTTATTTGCTGGTGGGTTGTTTTACATCTGGCCGGCAAGTTTTGTGCACACTATGGGCTAAATGGCCAAGTCATAAGGACCTAAGGCCAAGAGAATGACCTTTTGCACTTTGGTGAAATATCAGTCACTTATTTGCTAGTGGGTTGTTTTACCTCTGGACGGCACTTCAGGCCTACGCGTAGCACCTAATGTCCGACCCCGCCTTCTCGTGGTGCAGACCGTTAGTACCTTTCAAAAGAGATACTCTCTTGTGGAAGTGAACGGAAGGGGAGGGCTGCCAGATTAGTGTGGCCTACTGATCTGGACAACTATGGCTACTTTTCTTTTTTTTTTCTACCCTGCTGAGGAGTGGTCAACCACACAGGGTCCTGTTGCTGACCATATAAATCCATTGGACTGGACAGACATATGGCTCTGAGCTTGATTATGGATCCTGATTTTGCTGCACTGGTGGGCTTCTGTGGATGGAAAATCTTCCGCTGTGTTTTCTGTTTGTTTGTGGGTTGACAGCCCCAAGTGAATAGATTCACAGGATATGTTTATCAGCTGGTGGATATTCCTGAGCAGAGGCCTGAACTCTCGCAGGCACCTGAACTCTTTGCATATATTGGCATCGTCAGATTCTACATTGGAGGAAGTCTCCCAGTGTAGATGGCTTCAGCCTTTAGTAGTGGGGGAACGGGTCTTTGCCCCATGTCTGCGATTAGGGGGCTGTTTGATATTGTCGGCATTCCCTCTCTCAATAAACATAGTTTCTTTAAACATCCCACTAACCATTTTCTCTCCATAGGTAGTTGGAATGTGAAGACTCTGCACAGAGCTTTTTCTCTTGATGTCCTCACACAAGAATTCCACCATTATAATTTAGATATTCTCGGCTTGCAAGAGACCAGATGGACAGATAAAGGTCAGATTCTTAAAAATAATCTGAAATTTCTCTTTTCAGGGAGGGACGACAATAAGCATCACCAAGGCGTGGGTCTGCTTCTCAGCAGACACGCTAGTGATGCTCTTCCAGGATATGATTGCATTAATGAAAGGTTTCTTACAGCAAAATTTCAGACAAGCGTTAAAGACTTGAATGTTATCTACTGTTATGCCCCCACTGAGGATGCCGATGAGGATGAGAAGGATAAGTTTTATGAACAACTTCAGGATATTTTGAATTCTATCAAGAAAGGAGATATTACCCTTGTTCTTGGTGACTTCAATGCCAAAGTTGGTACTGACTCTGACCTTTGGGCAGGAGTAATAGGGACTTTTGGTATTGGTAGCTGCAATGGCAATGGGCAACGTCTCCTACAGGTAAGTAAACTCAATGGATTCAGAATAACTAACACTTATTACAAACACCCCGACATACATAAGTACACATGGGTTTCACCTGATGGGCTGCATAGGAATATGATTGATTATATATTAATTAACAGCAAATGGGCTAGTTCTGTTAGAACCATATTTTGCACACTCTTTGTGCACACTATGGGCTAAATGGCCAAGTCATAAGGACCATAAGGTGAAGAGAATGACCTTTTGCTCTTTGGTGAAGTGTCAGTCATTTATTTGCTAGTGGGTTGTTTTACCTCTGGACGGCACTTTTTGGGCACACCATGGGCTAAATGGCGAAGTCACAAGCACTCTAAGGTCAAGAAGAATGACCTTTTGCTCTTTGGTGAAGTATCAGTCACTTATTTGCTAGTGGGATGTTTTACCTCAGAGGGGAAATTCTTGTGCACACTATGGGCTAAATGGCCAAGTCATAAGGATCCTAAGGTCATGATAATGACCTTTTGCTCTTTGGTGAAGTATCAGTGACTTATTTGCTAGTGGGATGTTTTACCTTTGAGCGGCACTTTTTGTTCACACCATGGGCTAAATGGGCAAGTCACAAGGCCACTAAGGTCAAGAGAATGACCTTTTGCTCTTTGGTGAATTATCAGTCACTTATTTGCTAGTGGGATGTTTTACCTCAGAGCGGCACTTTTTGTGCACACAATGGGCTAAATTACCAAGTCATAAGGACCCTATGGTCTTAGAGATGGTTGAGGGTGAGGGGACCTGTCATATCTCTCTAATTTTTTATTTTTGTATATTTGTTATTGTTGTATATATATATATCTGTGTTAAGCGTATTTTCTGAAGTGCCGAAATAGGAATGTGATTAATGAGTTGCCATTCGGGTTGAGCTATCTGGCTGCATGTGCTCACGGAAGCAAAAGCGCTTTTATTATTATGCAGTCACTAGCCTGAAGCTGTAGTCGGCTGACGGAGGGAAACTCGTAAACAATGAAGGTGAGACTGAGCGGGGGATGACGAACAGGAAGGCTGTTCTTGTCTCAAAAACATACTCCTTAAGGAGAGGGTTCGGTTTTGTGTGAATCAAGAGGCGATTCTGTGTAAACCAGGGTTCGGTTCTGTGTGAATCAAGGAAAGGTTCTGTGTGAACTAGGGTTCGGTTCTGTGTGAATCAAGGAACGGTTTTGTGTGAACTAGGGTTCGGTTCTTTGTGAATCAAGGAACGGTTCTGTGTGAATCAAGGAACGGTTCTGTGTGGATCAAGGAAAGGTTCTGTGTGAATCAAGGAACGGTTCTGTGTGGATCAAGGAAAGGTTCTGTGTGAATCAAGAAAAGGTTCTGTGTGAATCAAGAAAAGGTTCCGTGTGAACCAGGGTTGGTTCTGTGTAAACTGGGGTTCGGTTTTGTGTTAATCAAGGAAAGGTTCGGTGTGAACCAGGGTTCGGTTCTTTGTGAATCAAGGAACGGTTCTGTGTGAACCAGGGTTCGGTTTTGTGTGAATCAAGGAACGGTTCTGTGTGGATCAAGGAAAGGTTCTGTGTGAATCAAGAAAAGGTTCTGTGTGAATCAAGAAAAGGTTCCGTGTGAACCAGGGTTGGTTCTGTGTAAACTGGGGTTCGGTTTTGTGTTAATCAAGGAAAGGTTCGGTGTGAACCAGGGTTCGGTTCTTTGTGAATCAAGGAACGGTTCTGTGTGAACCAGGGTTCGGTTTTGTGTGAATCAAGGAACGGTTCTGTGTGGATCAAGGAAAGGTTCTGTGTGAATCAAGAAAAGGTTCTGTGTGAATCAAGAAAAGGTTCTGTGTGAATCAAGAAAAGGTTCCGTGTGAACCAGGGTTGGTTCTGTGTAAACTGGGGTTCGGTTTTGTGTTAATCAAGGAAAGGTTCGGTGTGAACCAGGGTTCGGTTCTTTGTGAATCAAGGAACGGTTCTGTGTGAACCAGGGTTCAGTTCTGTGTAAACCAGGGTTCAGTTCTGTGTGAATCAAGGAACGGTTCTGTGTAAACCAGGATTCGGTTCTGTGTGAATCAAGGAACTGTTCTGTGTAAACTAGGAAATTTGAGCAAGAGTTAAATATCTTCTTGCCGAGCTTTGAGGTCGGCAAAGAGATTTCTGCAAAGTGCAGATTTCCACCTCATCAAACGAATGTTTGTCGTAGCAAAGCAGCATTCGGGTTGAATTTGATCTGATTGGAGCAAGACCAAGTTGGGTTGTTTTACCTCTGAGCGGCACTTTTTTGCACACCATGGGCTAAATGGCCAGGTCACATGGACCCCGAAGGTTCAGAGAAGGTTGGGGGAGGGGACCCACTGGAACAGCTGTTGGGAGACAGATGGTAGCCTCCCGTCAAGGCCATCCAGCGTGTTCTTTAACGTGCACAGGGTATGGCTCTCCCGCACACGGGGCCACTGCTTAACGTCCCATCCGACGGACGGCAGCCTTTCCAAGCCCATCGGTGTCCCCTACTGACCGTGGGCAGGGCGGGGAATTTTGCTGAGATAAATTTCAACGCTGACACAGCTGGGACTCGAACCTGGGAACTACAGATTACGAGCCTGGCGTGCTACCGACTGAGCCACCCCCGCCCCAGGAGCAAGACCAAACGAAGATCTAGGAAGCTAAATCATTCTGATCTTCAGCGCATCTAAGGCCGACGAAATCGAGCACATTCCCATTTGTAAATATGTGTGTGAATATAAATAAACTGTGCCGTCCATCTACTACTCTTGTGCATTATTGTGTTTTACATTTTTCTACACGACATATAGCACAACACGTCTTAGGTACATCGCAGCACGGGTGTAAAAATCCGCGAACCTGTAGTTTCACCTAGATAATGGTGAATATTAATTTAGTGAGACTAATTGATCGTCCTTTTCAAGTGTGTTGAAAGAATGAACACCTCTGCTTCCCCACTGCGGCGCACTATAGGACCCACTGGACGGCTCTTAGTAGACAGATGGTACAGTCGCTCAAAAAAGGATCCGAACACTATGGTTGCTTTACAGAATTCAGGAAAAATATCTGGAGCGTGTACAGCAACTGTACACGCTCCAGTTAACGTTCACAGCAAACTGGAGCGTGTGCAGTTACTGCACACGCTCCAGTTTGCTGTGAACGGTAACTGCACACGCTCAATATTTCTGTGAGCGGGCCCACACGATCCAGGTTTCTGTGAGCTCACACGATCCAATGTGCTGTGAACATTAACCGCAACCGCTCCAGTTTGCTGTGAACGGTAACTGCACACACTCCATATTCATTGCATTATATATTCATACGCATTATATATATATTAAAAAAAATCCGTACACTATGGATGATAACAAAATTCAGAAAAAATATCTGGCAACGATTTTTTTAGAAATTAGTAATCTGGCAACCTTCGCGTCACGTGACACGAAGGTTTGCCAGATCACTAATTTCTAAAAAAAATCGTTGTCAGATATTTTTTCTGAATTCTGTAAAGCAACCATAGTGTTCGGATATTTATTTGAGCGACTGTAATTTTTCAGTTACTTAGATTTATGGCTTTTAAACCTGTCACCCTTCTTTCGAAGAGCAAAGGGACACTGATGAGTTTTGAGAGACCGCCGTCCGTGTGTTGAACGCCAAGCCGTGGCCCCGTGCTCAGGAGAACCGTACCATGTGCATGTTAAGTAACAAGCTGCATTCCTTGACGGAAAGCGACCATCTGTTCTATCAGCTGTCCAATCTCCTCTTAAACATTGATATTCTTATGACTTTGTCATTTAGCCCATTGTGCGCAAAAGAGTGCCTCTCAAAGGTAAAATAACCCAACAACAGTATTTTGTCCTGGGACGGGGGTGGCTCAGTCGGTAGCGCGCCAGGCTCGTTATCTGTAGTTCCCGAGGTTCGAGTCCCAGCTGGGTCAGCGTTGAGATTTATCTCCGCAAAATTCTCCGCCCTGCCCACGGTCAGTAGGGGACACCGATGGACTTGGAAAGGCAGCCGTCCGTCGGATGGGACGTTAAGCCGTGGCCCTGTGTTCGGGAGAGCCATACCCTGTGCACGTTAAAGAACACGCTGGATGGCCTTGACGGGAGGCTACCATCTGTCTCCCAACAACTGTTCCAGTGGGTCCCCTCCCCCAACCTTCTCTGAGCCTTCGGGTCCATGTGACCTGGCCATTTAGCCCATGGTGTGTAAAAAAGTGCCGCTCAGAGGTAAAACAACCCAACGTTAAAGAACACGCTGGATGGCATTGACGGGAGGCTACCATCTGTCTCCCAACAACTGTTCCAGTGGGTCCCCTCCCCCAACCTTCTCTGAGCCTTCGGGGTTCATGTGACCTGGCCAATTAGCCAATTAGTGTGCAAAAAAGTGCCGCTCAGAGATAAAACAACCCAACAACTCTTAAACCTTGAGGTTTTTATGACTTTGTCATTTAGCCCATTGTGCGCAAAAGAGTGCCTCTCAGACGTAAAATAACCCAACAACACCATTTTGTCCTCACACGCTAAACAAGATTACGTTAAACCTCCCCAGAAATCCTCCATCTCTTAGTGAACTTTCTAACTGTTAACTTTCCGTTTTTGTTTTTTTTTCTCATTAAGGTTTGCGGAGATAATTCGAGCGCTGTAACGCGATCGGTGCTGATATGGAAGGAGCGAAATATTCTGCTGAAAGACATTTAATTAGGAAGCGCACCGATCATTACTCGGTGTGTGTCCCCCACTGCCTCTATCCTCCCTTTCCACCAAGAATCCAGTAATTACAATGCCAATCGAAGCAGAGTCAGACCCCCTAACCAGCGATGACAGCTTATTCGTGTCGTCTCTGAAACGAAATACAAAGCACTTTTCGGATGTTGGGGATTCTTTTCTCTTCATCATCGGACGGTTAATTATGTCTCATCTCTTTAGCTGACAGACGAGAAGGGATTCATTCGAAATTTCAATATTCGCCACGCCTTCGAGTCTGGACTTCAATCGTTTAGAGGCGAGGGCAGAACACTACCCACCCCCCCTTTCCTACACCAGGGGGGGGGGGGAGAATGTTGTTTCGCTTTTCGATTATATGGGAGAGTTGAGAATGAAGGAGTTGAGCATTGTGGCAGTGAGCCAGGTTTATATATTTTTGTAAGTTTCCTTGGTTTCGATTTTCAGTTGCAGTAATATTGAGATTTTTTCGGAATGTCTTTTGTGAGAAAGGATGCAACGATGGACGCCGGCTAGAAGAGTCGCTCAAAAAAGTATCCGAACACTATGATCGATTACAGAATTCAGAAAAAATATCTGGCAACGATTTTTTTTAGAAATTAGTGATCTGACAACCTTCGTGTCACGTGACACGAAGGTTGCCAGATCACTAATTCTCAAAAAAATAAAAATTTCTCAAAAAAATCGTTGCCAGATATTTTTTACTGAATTTTGTAATCGATCATAGTGTTCGGATACTTTTTTGAGCCACTGTACATTTTCGGAGTGAGGTAAGATTGAATGTAGTGGGGTTAAATTATTTTACATTTGAGCGGCCCTTTTTTTTCAACGTAATGGGCTAAATGCCAGGCTATAAACATCATGGGGGCTGAGAGAACGTTGGGGGGACACACTGGACAGCTGATAGGAGACAGAAGATAGCCTCCTGTCAAGTTGGGAGACTTCCATACTGATCTAAGGGACCTGGGTTCAAGCCCCGGATTTAGGCATGGATGTGTGTGTCGTTTTTCTGCTGAGGTCCTGCCATCCTCTCAGATCTCCTACTATGGCATATAAACTGACAGGCTCCTGTCAGACCTCTATGGCAAGCAGCTGCTTGAGGGGGTATTTATTATTTTATTTTTTTATAAATCCCGTCCTGCCCTCCATATCAAAGGAGACGCTGACGGGCTTGCTAAGGTTACCGTCCGTCAGATAGAATTTAAAGCCATGACCCGTGTGCAGGAGAGCCATGCCCTGTGCATGTTAAAGAACACACTGGATGGCGTTGACGAGAGGCTGCCATCTGTCTCCTAAGAGTACAGTCGATCCCTTCCCCGAATTTTCTCTCAGCCCTCGGGGTCCTTGTGATCTGGCCACTTAACGTGCGCAGTATATGGCTCTCTTGAACAAGGAGCCACGGCGTAATGTTCCATCAGAAGGGCGACGATCATTCCAAGTCCATTGATGTCCTTTTTCTAAACCAGAGCAGGGTGAACGTTTAGCGAAAATAAAGTTCAACGCTGGCAGAGTTGTGAATCGACCCTGGGAACTAGAGATTACGATCGTGGTTCGCCACCGACTGAGCCAATCTCCCCCCCCCCCCAAAATTAATCTTGACATCTCCTCGTCCGAGATTTTATTTTAGAGAACAGATGATCCACGAGTTCGAACAGGATGATGGATAAATAGCGGGAACAACAAAAAATGGTACTTTTTCGCATTTCACAAAAGAAAAGCCCTATTATTATAATTTTGTTATTATATTGTTAGAAATTATTATCGCAAAGAAGTGCAATATGTTTTCCTCTTCGTTTCAATATGTCTGTTAAAAAACATTATTTCAAAATATGTAATTTATGTATTTTACTTTTTTTGAAGCTTTTGTTGTGGCTGTTAAATTCCATACATATTTAACATTAAGTTTCATTTAATGTTCACTTGTTAAGTTCAATATAGAGTGACGCATTTCCACATTATATTGAACTCTGCATATAAACAAATATGAATTGTTATTAAGGCCATCCAGCGTGTTCTTTAACGTGCACAGGGTATGGCTCTCCTGCACACGGGGCCACGGCTTAACGTCCCATCCGACGGACAGCGGCCTTTCCAAGCCCATCGGTGTCCCCTAACTGACCGTGGGCAGGGCGGGGAATTTTAATAATAAGGTTACAATAATAATAATATTTTTCATAATAATAAGGTTACAAACAACATATATTTGTAATAATCTTATTAACCCAAGAGCATCTAAGCTCATGTAGGTTAATTTACAAATTATTTAAATGCATAATTTTGGCAACACTGACACTCAACTTTACATAAAGAAAAAATATATATAAACAAAAACAACACAGAATTGCTTGAAACGAATTATTTTTTTTTTACTTTAACACTGAAAACAGACTGTCTGCATTTGTAATGGTCATTAGATAATTAGCAGTGAGAGATCCCAACACTGACCCAGCTGGGACTCGAACCTGGGAACTACAGATTACGAGCCTGGCGCGCTACCGACTGAGCCACCCCCGCCCCTCTTTAAAGAGGAAGCAGGAGATTAATTGGATTCGCTGTTGCTAAACTCTCAGGTCTTAAAAGAACATCTGATCTTCATAAACTTTCGCTTAAAATATTTCCTTCGTCAAATTTTACTTCGCAATTTACACGAATACCAATCTGTCATTCGCTTTAATATTATCTGTTACATCCGAAGAATTTCAAAGAGAGAAAAATTCCAAACAGATTTTTTTTTTCTGAGAGAAAAAAAATAGCATTTTTTTTTCTTACTTACAGAGCAGTACGGTGTTCGCTTTTTAAAATATTAGTCATAATTAATGCAAAGGAATGTGTTTATTTTTTGTCTGACTCATTTCTCCTTAAGGTGTGTGATCGTCCGTACCAGTCTGAAAGTATTGCTCAATCTTCCGAGTTCGGGCGATTACTTCTTCTGGAAGTCGACGTTATGTTTTTACAGGGAAACATTTTAACGACATCCCGAATTTCTCCTTTGGTTCCAAGGCACCGACTTCTCCCTCCACATCCCTCGAAAACTTCTTACAAATTCTTTCCCGATTGCGAGCAGGTATTTTATGGCTCTGCAGAATCATTCTGCCAGAGATTTGATCGCTTCTTTTTTTGCCTCTATCTTCTCAACGCATCTTTTTGATCTCGCGTAGCAACACAGATCCTCCTCTTCTTTCTCCTCTCCTTGCTGCACAAAGGGCGAAGACGAATCTTGTCCACTTGCAATCCACTCCTTCCATTATCAACATTCCTATAAGCCAGTCCATGCAGAACGTGCTCTGGACTCATCAGAAGAAGTGGATTGAGCACTTCTTTCCAAGACCTTTCTTCGCCAACTCTCTCTCTTTTATCTTTCCGTCTTTTCTTCCCCTCATCCCCTTTCCCCCAATGATCCTCCTACCCTTCCCCTTGCATAGCTAACCTATCACACTTCGTTGCCAGCTGGTACGTCTTCGAGTTGGGTTGGGATGTTTTACCTCTGAGCGGCACTTTTTTGCACACCATGGGCTAAATGGCCAGGTCACATGGACCCCGAAGGCTCAGAGAAGGTTGGGGGAGGGGACCCACTGGAACAGCTGTTGGGAGAAAGATATTAGCCTCCTGTCAAGGCCATCCAGCGTGTTCTTTAACGTGCACAGGGTATAGCTCTCCCGCACACGGGGCCACGGCTTAACGTCCCATCCGACGGACGGCGGCCTTTCCAAACCCATCGGTGTCCCCTACTGACCGTGGGCAGGGCGGGGAATTTTGCGGAGATAAATCTCAACGCTGACCCAGCTGGGACTCGAACCTGGGAACTACAGATTACGAGTCTGGCGCGCTACCGACTGAGCCCCCCAGCCCCCCCACGTCTTCGAGAAATATGTTGCTAGTACGTAAGTTTGAAAAAAAAAAAGAAAATTGGAATCAACTTCTCTTGTCGCTTTTGCGGTCATCGCCGAAGCTACTTTTCGTCCATCGTGATGTCTGAATGGTCATGTGACGTTTGTAGCGTTACTGGACAATAAGGATATGGGTCACCAGACGAAAGTAAAGGTCAGTGCTTTACCTCTGGTTGTCTTTTGGCAGTTTTTGAAATCATTTTGCACGGAACACCAATAAAGCGTTAGAGAACATTTATGTTATGATGGGAAGTGGGGAGAGAAGCTAAATTAAAAACAGACAAACTTGTAAAATAATTTGGGTTGGGTTGTTTTACCTCTGAGCGGCACTTTTTTGCACACCATGGGCTAAATGGCCAGGTCACATGGACCCCGAAGGCTCAGAGAAGGTTGGGGGAGGGGACCCACTGGAACAGCTATTAGGAGACAGATGGTAGCCTCTCGTCAAGGCCATCCAGCGTGTTCTCTAACGTGCACAAGGTATAGCTCTCCCGCACACGGGGCCACGGCTTAACGCCCCATCCGACGGACTGCGTCTTTCCAAGCCCATCGGTGTCCCCTACTGACCGTGGGCAGGGCGGGGAATTTTTCGGAGATAAATCTCAAAGCTGACACAGCTGGGAATCGAACCTGGGAACTACAGATTACAAGCCTGGCGCGCTACCGACTTAGCCACCCCCGCCCCTCTTGTAAAATAATATTTTATTAATTATTTTGTTTTTTTGCCTGCAAGAGACACTTTGATGCACATAATGGGCTTAATGATGACTTCATAATGGCAACCTTCGTGTACGGCACTTCGTCACTACTTTGCGATAATAATTTCTAACGATCCAGTCAATTTCTCCCCCCATACACCCCCCTATCTTCCACCACTATTTTTATTTTTAAGTGCAACACAACCATGATCTGGCAACCTTCGTGTCACGTGACACGAAGGTTGCGAGATCACTAATTTCTAAAAAAATCGTTGCCAGATATTTTTTCTGAATTCTGAAATCAACCACAGTGTTCGGATATTTTTCAATATATATATAATGCGTATGAATATATAATGCAATGAATATGGAGCGCGTGCAGTTACCGTTCACAGAAAACTGGAGCGGTTGCGGGTAATGTTCACAGCACATTGGATCGTGTGAGCTCACAAAGACCTGGATCGTGTGGGTTCACTCACGGAAACTGGAGCGTGTACAGTTGCTGTACACGCTCCAGATATTTTTTCTGAAATCTGTAATCTACCATAGTGTTCGGATACTTTTTTGAGCGACTGTAGGTGGTCATATTATTTTGATACTAGATCGTGTGGGCTCACTCACGGAAATATTGAGCGTGTGCAATTACCGTTCACAGCAAACTGGAGCGTGTGCAGTAACTGCACACGCTCCAGTTTGATGTGAACGGTAACTGGAGCGTGTACAGTTGCTGTACACGCTCCAGATATTTTTTCTGAATTCTGTAATCAATCCTAGTGTTCGGATATTTTTTGAGCGACTGTACACAAAATCGAATTTCTGGAAGGGCGGTGACATTAAGGGTGTAAGAAAGACTCTTGGAACAGCACTGGTTGGGCCTATGCTCGGTAGAAGCGCTGGCATCGTTTTCGTGCTATAGTGGGCATACATGGAAGTCGTCTGTTTGTGCTAATTACTTAATCTATGATCAAAATTATTTTGAATTATTTTTATCGGTTAGGAAAACGGTATAACAGGCTTTAGCAGCTGATTGGATCGCTGTATATTGAAAGAATTAATTTTTCATACAAAGGAAAAAAACATGGTCAAATACTTTTTTAGGCCCTAGTGGATAATACGGCCCTGGATGGGTGAACAACATCAAACGGGCAGGGGCGGTCACAGGAAATATTTTTTTTTTTGGGGGGGGGGGCGGTGAACAACTTCCAAACTCATTAGTATTGCACAATGACTTTCTCTGGCTGCTTCTCTTGTCCTTTGGAAGAGAGCCCCCCCCTGTGGAACCACATTTTTGGGGCGGGGATGGCTCAGTCAGTAGCGCGTAGTTCCCAGGTTAGAGTCCCAACTGGGTCAGCATTGAGATTTATCTCCGCAAAAATCCCCCCCCCCCCTGGCCACGGTCAGTAGGGGACACCCGATGGGCTTGAAAAGGCCGCCGTCCGTCGGATGGGACGTTAAGCCGTGACCCCGTGTGCGGGAGAACCATACCCTGTGCACGTTAAAGAACACGCTGGATGGCCTTGACGGAAGGCTACCATCTGTCTCCCAACAGCTGTTCCAGTGGGTCCCCTCCCCAACCTTCTCTGAGTCTTCGGGGTCCATGTGACCTGGCCATTTAGCCCATGATGTGCAAAAAAGTGCCGCTCAGAGGTAAAACAACACAACCGAACTACATTTTGGGTGGGGTGTGACTACCATTGATTCCCCAAATGGTTGCAGTTGACACTGTCATCAACTATCGATGCTCGGGACTATCTATTAGCAACGAGATGTTAGACAATTGTTTACCAAAGCATCGATTGTTGATGATGATGATGATGAGCTGGACATTATTAGATTTGCTCAATGGTGGTCAAATGTAGGAGATCTTGCTGAACAGTTGTATTTGGTCAGCTAAACTGTATTGTCAGTTAGATTTCCGTAGGTTGCGACTGCACTAGTATTATGTACGAGCGGTGGTGTACAGTCGCTCAAAAAAATATCCAAACACTATGGTTGATTACAGAATTCAGGAAAAATATCTGGCAACGTTTTTTTAGAAATTAGTGATCTGTCAACCTTCGTGTCACGTGATTACAGAATTCAGGAAAAATATCTGGAGCGTGTACAGCAACTGTACACGCTCCAGTTACCGTTCACAGCAAACTGGAGCGTCTGCAGTTACTGCACACGCTCCAGTTTGCTGTGAACGATAACTGCACACGCTCAATATTTCCGTGAGTGAGCCCACACGATATAGTATCAAAATAATATGACCACCTATTGTCGCTCAAAAAAGTATCCGAACACCATGGTTGATTACAGAATTCAGAAAAAATATCTGGCAAAGATTTTTTTAGAAATTAGTGATCTGGCAACCTTCGTGTCACGTGATTACAGAATTCAGGAAAAATATCTGGAGCGTGTACAGCAACTGTACACGCTCCAGTTACCGTTCACAGCAAACTGGATCGTGTGCAGATACTGCACACGCTCCAGGTAACTGCACACGCTCAATATTTCCGTGAGTGAGCCCACACGATCCAATGTGCTGTGAACATTAACCGCAACCGCTCCAGTTTGCTGTGAACGGTAACTGCACACGCTCAATATTTCTGTGAGTGGGCCCACACGATCCAGGTTTCTGTGAGCTCACACGATCCAATGTGCTGTGAACATTAACCGCAACCGCTCCAGTTTACTGTGAACGGTAACTGCACACGCTCCATATTCATTGCATTATATATTCATACGCATTACATATATTAAAAAATATCCGAACACTAGGATTGATTACTGAAATCAGAAAAAATACCTGGCAACGATTTTTTAAGAAATTAGTGATCTGGCAACCTTCGTGTCACGTGACACGAAGGTCATTCCCAGCACGTAGCTGTATATATTGTGTCACGTGACACGAAGATTTCCAGATTGTTAATTTCTAAAAAAATTCGTTGCCAGATATTTTTTCTGAATTCTGTAATCAACCATAGTGTTCGGATTTTTTTTTGAGCGAATGTACCTGCACGTATGAAAAACATATTTGTGAACTTAAGAAATCCCGAAAAAATTCCAGAAATAAGAATCTATTTTCATTTATTATTCAGTCATTTAAGGTACAGTCGATCAAAAAGTATCCGAACGCTATGGTTGGCTATAGAATTCAGAAAAAATATCTGGCAACGATTTTTTTTAGAAATTAGTGATCTGGCAACCTTCGTGTCACGTGATTACAGAATTCAGGAAAAATATCTGGAGCGTGTACAGCAACTGTACACGCTCCAGTTACCGTTCACAGCAAACTGGAGCGTGTGCAGTTACTGCACACGCTCCAGTTTGCTGTGAACGGTAACTGCACACGCTCAATATTTCCGTGAGTGAGCCCACACGATTTAGTATCAAAATAATATGACCACCTACAGTCGCTCAAAAAAGTATCCGAGCACAATTTTGAGCGACTGTACTATAATAACATCAAGTTTTGCATCTTATAATTCACATTTAATGTCTGAAACTTTTTGTTTGAAGAAATAATTATCAGTGATTTCAGCAGAGAGAAATTGAGCCAGACGGCGCTAGTGAAGTGTTGTCGCGATATCTGATCCTCCCCAGACGTGGAAGTGAGCTCTTATCGCTGATGTCGACATGGTAAATATCTCTTTTTCCGTAGATGTCTTCCTGAGACTGTGATCTCCGTTCTTGAGATCTCTTTCTTTATAAAGCGATTACTCTCGCATCTTGGGAAAAAGATTAAAGATGTTTGCGATGTTTGCAGATAAAAGAGAAGGTTTCGCAGCTGCTCACAGTAAACATGTTGCTTATCAAAATAAGAGAAATAATTCTCGAAATAATGGAAATATGAATTTCGAACCGAGTATATTCATTATTTGGAAAAAGAAAAGTAATTACAAGCCAAACAATAAAGGATGTTTTCAAAAGTTGTTCGAAAAGTGAGCTTTAGCATCTTTTGCTTATGGAAGTCAAATTAACGAAGAATTTTTTTTATTGGTTTTAAGCAGGTTGTATTTAAAACAGGAATGTAGACTGAATCTTTTCCTGTTTATTAAAATACGCCAGTAGAATTAGTCTACTGGAAGATTAAGTTCATGTGAAAGATTTAAGAAATTCGTTAAATTTTTTAAAATTCTTTTTCAATAACGGAATTAATATACAGGGTGGGCTCAAAGAGTGTAAGAGGTTTTAAAGTGGGGGTAAAAAAGCTTTAACGGATATTCATGGACATCACCATGAAATGAAAAAGTTGGCCTTCCCCTGGAAAACATTTTTCAAAAATTTATTTTTCAGTAATATCAGGTGAAAATAAATAATGAAACGCAATTTTATTTGCGATTCATTAAGGAAAACGTCGGTCTTGGAAAGGCCACCGTCCGTCGGATGGGACGTTAAGCTGTGGTCCCGTACAGGGGAGAGAGAGCTTACCCTGTACACGCTAAAGAACACGCTGGATGGCCTTGACAGGAGGCTACCATCTGTCTCCCAACAGCTGTTCCAGTGAGTCCCCTCCCCCAACCTTCGGGATCCATGTGACCTGGCCATTTAGTCCATTGTATACAAAAAAGTGCAAGACAAAGCAAGAAAATCTTTGAACGGAAATATTGAGCGTGTGCAGTAACTGCACACGCTCCAGTTTGCTGTGAACGGTAACTGGAGCTTGTACAGTTGCTGTACACGCTCCAGATATTTTTACTGAATTCTGTAATCAACCATAGTGTTCGGATACTTTTTTGAGCGACTGTAGGTGGTCGTATTATTTTGATACTAGATCGTGTGGGCTCACTCACGGAAATATTGAGCGTGTGCAGTTACCGTTCACAGCAAACTGGAGCGTGTGCAGTAACTGCACACGCTCCAGTTTGCTGTGAACGGTAACTGGAGCGTGTACAGTTGCTGTACACGCTCCAGATATTTTTTCTGAATTACTACTTTTCCTGAAGGGAACTACTTGTTCAAAGGTAAAGCAAGAAATTGTATTAATAAATGAAATTAATAATATATGTTCCAAAATCAAAATGTAATCTAAGGTCAAATTTCTCTCTACTGATGCTCTATTGCTAAAAATGGATGCCTAATGGTATTTTGAGTCGTAGATTGTAGAAACGTTAAAGGATTTCAGATCTGATGAGAGATTCACGATGAAATAACGGTCAGGGTAACCGTTGAGAAATCAAAAGATAAATAAGGCTCGGCTGATTTTTTGCATGTAGTATAAAAATGTAATAGAAAATAAATCATTCCTCAAGCAACTGTTAGATACAGAAGTCTGACTGGAGCCTGCCAACCTAATACGACGTAGAAAAGATCTGTGAAGAAGTCAAGGCATTAGCAGAGAGAATACACATGACAGATAGCAAACTTACGTTTTCCAGGACATCCAATCTGGGTGGAGTTGTTTTACCTCTGAGCGGCACTTTTTTGCACACAATGGGCTAAATGGTCGCAAGGTCACAAGGACCCCGAAGGCTCAGAGAAGGTTGGGGAGGGGACCCACTGGAACAGCTGTTGGGAGACAGATGGTAGTCTCCCGTCAAGCCATCCAGCGTGTTCATTAACGTGCACAGGATATGGGTCTCCCGCATACGGAACCACGACTTAACGTCCCATACGACGGACGGCAGTCTTTCCAAGTCCATCGGTGTCCCCTACTGACCGTGGGCAGGGCGGGAAATTTTGCGGAGATAAATTTCAACGCTGACCCAGCTGGGACTCGAACCTGGGAACTGCAGATTACGAGCCTGGCGCGCTACCGACTGAGCCACCCCCGCTCCTCCCGAATCCGGGCCAGGTTGATAAGTAGCTCTCCGTTAATATGCAAAATATATTGATAAAATATTCGCCCAAATCTTTGTTAATGTATTACCAGCAACCTAAAAAAGCAATTAAAAATCTCGAATTGCTCCTGATATGCGAGAATATTTTGTTTGAAAGCCACAAGAAGGGACTAGATTTCCATTGCAGTGTAACATTTCACCTTCATTGAAGAGAATTGGAAAAAAGTTTTGAAAAATGCATGAAATATGCAGATGTTGAATAATTTTTGGATTCCATTACCCCTTACTGGCATTCTTAAGGTGTAGTGTTGGGAGGGGAGGCAAAGGGGGCCATTCCTTTGCACTCGAGGCAAAGGAGGCCATTCCTTTGCGCCCGAGGCAAAGGGGGTCATTCCTTTGCGCCCGAGGCAAAGGGGGGCCATTCCTTTGCGCCCGAGGCAAAGGGGGCCATTCCTTTGCACCCGATAGATTTGACCCTCTTCGTAAAAATTAGTTTCGTGTGTCCGAATATAAAAAAAAATCCAGCCGCGTTTCGTACCCAATACTGCAAGTAGATTAGTTGGTAGAGCAGCTCTCAATCTACAATGGCATCAAATCACGATGTTTTCAACTCCAAAACTGTGTGAGAAGTAAAAATGGTCAGGGATTCATTGATTTATAGATAGCGATTTATTGCTTTGTCGTTTCGTACGCGTTTAGATATTAATGTTTTTGCTTTAACAACAACACAAAATGAATTATAGTAATCCCTCACTAATCACAGGGTTCCTGATTTAACCTACGGTTGAGACAGGCTTAGACCCAGGAAAAATTTCAGGTAACAAAAGTGATCCTTGACAGATCCTTAAAGAAGTGATTCATGAGAGATCCTTGGGGAAATAATACTTAATATATCCTTGATAAGTCCTTGGGGAAGTGACCCTTATGGTATCATTGAAAAAATCCTTGAGGAAGTGATTTTTGACAGATCTTGTGAAGTGACTAATCGTAGATTATTGAGGAAGTGATTCATGCGAGATACTTCAGAAAGTAATCCTTAAGGTATTTTTGAGAAATCCTCGAGGATGTGATACTTGACAGATCTGGAGGAAATGACTCTTAAAGGAGATCGTAGAGAAAGTGACACTTATAGATCCTAGAGGGAAGTGATCCTTGAGAGGTCCTTGAGGAGATGGGTTGGGTTGTTTTACCTCTGAGCGGCACGTTTTTGCACATCATGGGCTAAATGGCCAGGTCACATGGACCCCGAAGGCTCAGAGAAGGTTGGGGGGAGGGGACCCACTGGAACAGCTGTTGGGAGACAGATGGTAGCCTCCCGTCAAGGCCATCCAGCGTGTTATTTAACGTTGGGATGTTTTACCTCTGAGCGGCACTTTTTTGCACACCATGGGCTAAATGGCCAGGTCACATGGACCCCGAAGGCTCAGAGAAGGTTGGGGGAGGGGACCCACTGGAACAGCTGTTGGGAGACAGATGGTAGCCTCCCGTCAAGGCCATCCAGCGTGTTCTTTAACGTTGGGTTGTTTTACCTCTGAGCGGCACTTTTTTGCACACCATGGGCTAAATGGCCAGGTCACATGGACCCCGAAGGCTCAGAGAAGGTTGGGGGAGGGGACCCACTGGAACAGCTGTTGGGAGACAGATGGTAGCCTCCCGTCAAGGCCATACAGCGTGTTCTTTAACGTTGGGTTGTTTTACCTCTGAGCGGCACTTTTTTGCACATCATGGGCTAAATGGCCAGGTCACATGGACCCCGAAGGCTCAGAGAAGGTTGGGGGAGGGGACCCACTGGAACAGCTGTTGGGAGACAGATGGTAGCCTCCCGTCAAGGCCATCCAGCGTGTTCTTTAACGTTGGGTTGTTTTACCTCTGAGCGGCACTTTTTTGCACATCATGGGCTAAATGGCCAGGTCACATGGACCCCGAAGGCTCAGAGAATGTTGGGGGAGGGGACCCAATGGAACAGCTGTTGGGAGACAGATGGTAGCCTCCCGTCAAGGCCATCCAGCGTGTTCTTTAACGTTGGGTTGTTTTACCTCTGAGCGGCACTTTTTTGCACACCATGGGCTAAATGGCCAGGTCACATGGACCCCGAAGGCTCAGAGAAGGTTGGGGGAGGGGACCCACTGGAACAGCTGTTGGGAGACAGATGGTAGCCTCCCGTCAAGGCCATCCAGCGTGTTCTTTAACGTTGCATTGTTTTACCTCTGAGCGGCACTTTTTTGCACATCATGGGCTAAATGGCCAGGTCACATGGACCCCGAAGGCTCAGAGAAGGTTGCGGGAGGGGACCCACTGGAACAGCTGTTGGGAGACAGATGGTAACCTCCCATCAAGGCCATCCAGCGTGTTCTTTAACGTGCACAGGTTATGGCTCTCCCGCACACGGGGCCACGTCTTAACGTCCCATCCGACGGACGGCGGCCTTTCCAAGCCCATCGGTGTCCCCTACTGACCGTGGGCAAGGCGGGGAATTTTGCGGAGATAAATCTCAACGCTGACCCAACTGGGACTCGAACCTGGGAACTACAGATTACGAGCCTGGCGCGCTACCGACTGAGCCACCCCCCTTGAGGAGGTGAGCTTGAAAGATCATTCGAAAGTGAACCTTGAGAGATTCTCGAGGAAATGATTTTTTAGAGATCTTTTAGAAAGTGTCCCTTGAGAGATCCTCGAGAAAGTGACCTTTGAGAGATCCTTGAAGAAGTGACCTTTGAGAGATCCTTGAAGAAGTGACCTTTGAGAGATCCTTGAAGAAGTGACCTTTGAGAGATCCTTGAAGAAGTGACCTTTGAGAGATCCTTGAAGAAGTGACCCTTGAGAGATCCTTGAAGAAGTGACCCTCGGGAGAGTCTTGAGGAAGTGACCATCGGAAGAATCTTGAGGAAGTGATTCATGAGAGATCCTTGAGGAAGTAATTCTTAAGATACCATTGATAAATCCTTGAGAAAGTGACCGTTGAGATATCCTAGAGGAAGTGACCTAGAGAGATCCTAAAGGAAGTGACTCTAGAGAGATCCTAGAGGAAGTGACACTAGAGAGATCCTAGAGGAAGTGACCCTAGAGAGATCCTAGAGGAAGTGACCCCTGAGAGATCCTAGAGGAAGTGACCCTAGAGAGATCCTAGAGGAAGTGACCCTAGAGAGATCCTAGAGGAAGTGACCCTTGAGAGATCCTAGAGGAAGTGACCCCTGAGAGATGCTAGAGGAAGTGACCCCTGAGATCCTAGAGGAAGTGACCCCTGAGAGATCCTAGAGGAAGTGCCCCTGAGAGATCCTAGAGGAAGTGACCTAGAGAGATCCTAGAGGAAGTGACCTAGAGTTGGTTGGTTGTTTGGGGTTTATTGGCGCAACAGCAACTGAGGCTATATTGCGCCAAACAAACGATAAAAAGGGATAAAAGTCTCAGAACCCACAACCAAAGTTAAAAAGAACACAAACGAAACGCCACAAAAACGATAAGTAAAACGGAGTAAAAAGAAACAACAAGAGTAGAAGTTAACAATAAAAATGGGTGTATATTACCGATTTAAAATCGCAAACAAGGGTAAAAACTAGAAAATATAGTAAAAATCAGAGACGTGTAAAATAACCAGTAAAACGTAAAAAGTCAAAAACAGGAGTTAAAAACGATTTATCAGATAAAAGATGGCCGAGTGTAAGAGGCTCAGCCATAAAATTGTGGAAAGTAAAATACAATTTACGTTCAAGGTTAAAAGCTGGACACTGAATTAAAATATGTTTAACAGTTAAAAAGGTATCACAAAACTCGCACTTAGGTACTGCGTCCGCCTTAAGTAGAAAAGAGTGTGTTAAAAACGAGTGACCTAAGCGGAGCCGAGAAGTGACCTAGAGAGATCCTAGAAGAAGTGACCCTAGAGAGATCCTAGAGGAAGTGACCCTTGAGAGATCCTAGAGGAAGTGACCCTAGAGAGATCCTAGAGAAAGTGACCCTAGAGAGATCCTAGAGGAAGTGACACTAGAGAGATTCTAGAGGAAGTGACCCTAGAGAGATCCTAGAGGAGTGACCCTAGAGAGATCCTAGAGGAAGTGACGAGAGATCCTTAAGTAATTTATCCTTGACAGATATAACAAACATTCCAAGGTAAAAAAATATTCATAGAAATTTTTTTTAACTGTTTTAACTTTTTTTTAACACCACATGCCTTTGCTCTAAACTTTACGAATGTTTATAGGTAGCAAAAGAAACAGATCTCGTTGAATTTTTGTGCAAGAAAAAAAAAAAATTCCAGTCATGAACGATTTCGATCTCCCATTAATATCAGTGGAATTAATCATTTTTTTTTTGTATAAAACTGATATGCAGATGAACGAGGTTCTACTGGAAACTCTTTCGTGTCTCGGTAATATAAGTATTCAGCATGGTCTTGCTTTGCATCCACAAACCTCTACCTTAATCCTCGGTGAGCAAAGCCCATCGTAATAATTCCATAGGGATAACTCTCTGATGAGGAACGTACAGTCGCTCAAAATAGTATCCGAACACTGTGGTTGATTACAGAATTCAGAAAAAATATCTGGAGCGTGTACAGCAACTGTACACGCTCCAGTTACCGCTCACAGCAAACTGGAGCGTGTGCAGTTACTGCACACGCTCCAGTTTGTTGTGAACGGTAACTGCACACGCTCAATATTTCCATGAGTGAGCCCACACGATCCTGGTCTTTGTGATCTCACATGATCCAATGTGCTGTGAACATTAACCGCAACCGCTCCAGTTTGTTGTGAACGGTAACTGCACACGCTCAATATTTCTGTGAGTGGGCCCACACGATCCAGGTCTTTGTGAGCTCACACGATCCAATGTGCTGTGAACATTAACCGCAACCGCTCCAGTTTGTTGTGAACGGTAACTGCACACGCTCAATATTTCTGTGAGTGGGCCCACACGATCCAGGTCTTTGTGAGCTCACACGATCCAATGTGCTGTGAACATTAACCGCAACCGCTCCAGTTTGCTGTGAACGGTAACTGCACACGCTCAATATTTCTGTGAGTGGGCCCACACGATCCAGGTCTTTGTGAGCTCACACGATCCAATGTGCTGTGAACATTAATCGCAACAGCTCCAGTTTGCTGTGAACGGTAACTGCACATGCTCCATATTCATTGCATTATATATTCATACGCATTATATATATTAAAAAAAATCCCAACACTATGGTTGATTACAGAATTCAGAAAAGATATCTGGCAACGTTTTTTTTTTAGAAATTAGTGATCTGGCAACTTTTACGTACACGAAGGTACAAGTCTCCCAACTTGACACTAGGCTATAATCTGTCTCCTATCACCTGTCCAGTGTGTCCCCTGCCCCCATAATCCTTATAGTCTGGCATTTAGACCATTGTGTGCAAAAAGAGGGCCGCTCAGAGGTAAAATAATCTAATCCCACTACATTCAGTCTTACCTGACTCCGAATATGTACAGTGGTTCAAAAAAATATCCGAACACTATGGTCGATTACAGAATTCAGAGAAAAATATCTGGCAAGGATTTTTTTAGAAATTAGTGATCTGGCAACCTTCTTGTCACGTGATTACAGAATTCAGAAGAAATATCTGGAGCGTGTACAGCAACTGTACACGCTCCAGTTACCGTTCACAGCAAACTGGAGCGTGTGCAGTTACTGCACACGCTCCAGTTTGCTGTGAACGGTAACTGCACACGCTCAATATTTCCGTGAGTGAGCCCACACGGTATCAAAATAATATGACCACCTACAGTCGCTCAAAAAAGTATCCGAACACTATGGTTGATTACAGAATTCAGAAAAAAATATCCGGCAACGATTTTTTTTAGAAATTAGTGGTCTGGCAACCTTCGTGTCACGTGACACGAAGGTTGTCAGATCACTAACTTAAAAAAAAATCGTTGCCAGATATTTTTTCTGAATTCTGTAATCGACCATAGTGTTCGGATATTTTTTTTGAGCGACTGTAATCCTAAATGTTGAATTTGAATAAAATTTGAAATTTGAATTCTGAGTATGAAGTTTCATCGTTAGAGGACGCTGAAGTTTAAAAATGTCCCAAAAGTTTAGTCACAAGTATTCTCTGTTCGACAGTGGAGATCGAACCACAATTGAATTGAACAGGAATTCGTAAACTATTGAGAATCAATAATTCGTTTTTTCCGTATTCTTTGCTAATATGATGGATGTCCTTTCAAGGAGAACGGAGAAGAATTGAAGAGTGATTTCTCGTAGCATCTCCGGTCAGTTTAATCTCTTAGTGCTCCCTTATCGAAAGAGAAATGGAACTGGTCAGGTCGGATGCAGAGCAACGGGATCTCTCGGATTAGATGCCGCATCAAATGGAGAGAAGCATCCGTCGAAGCGTAACCGAGAAGAAGCGGGCATTCGAAGGAGATGAAGGATGCGGGGATGTGTGGGAGGTAGTCTGATCTGTTCGCATCACTCGTATGTGATGCTGCGTGGTCAGTACGGAAACCCTCGAAGCAAGCGAGAGAAGCCCGAGTCACGCGGATGAAGATGATGGATCTGCCGGTGGGAGACATGCGAATCAGTTATCAGGGAAAAAGTGGAAGGAGCCTGGAGAAAGGGGGAGAGAGAGAGCTGGAGGCGATAGAGAGAGTGGTTGCGGTAGAACGAGGAATTTCACGTCGAACCGTAGTTATTTCGAATTTATTCTTTTCGAGATGAAAATTTTATGTTTTTTCAATTCCATCGATTTTGCATGGAACTGTAGTTTGTTGTTTTACCTCTGAGCGTACGATGAGTTAAATGACCAGACCATAAGAACCTCAACAATAGGTTAAATGACCAGGTTACAAGAACCCCGAGGGCTCAGAGAAGATTGCGGAAGAAGGTCTGAGCAGTACTTTTTTTTCCGGTCACAAGAACCCCGATGGCTGAGAGGAGGTTGGGGAAGAAGGTCTGAGAAGTACTTTTTTTTCAGGTCACAAGAACCCCGATGGCTGAGAGGAGGTTGGGGAAGAAGGTCTGAGAAGTACTTTTTTTTCAGGTCACAAGAACCCCGATGGCTGAGAGGAGGTTGGGGAAGAAGGTTTGAGAAGTACTTTTTTTTCAGGTCACAAGAACCCCGATGGCTGAGAGGAGGTTGGGGAAAAAGGTCTGAGAAGTACATTTTTTCAGGTCACAAGAACCCCGATGGCTGAGAGGAGGTTGGGGAAGAAGGTCTGAGAAGTACTTTTTTTCAGGTCACAAGAACCCCGATGGCTGAGAGGAGGTTGGGGAAGAAGGTCTGAGCAGTACGTTTTTTTTCAGGTCACAAGAACCACAATGGCTCAGAGGAGGTTGGGGAAGAAAGTCTGAGAAGTACTTTTTTTTCAGGTCACAAGAACCCCGATGGCTGAGAGGAGATTGGGGAAGAAGGTCTGAGAAGCACTTTTTTTCAGATCACAAGAACCCCGATGGCTGAGAGCAGGTTGGGGAAGAAGGTTTGAGCAGTACGTTTTTTTTTCAGGTCACAAGAACCACAATGGCTCAGAGGAGGTTGGGGAAGAAAGTCTGAGAAGTACTTTTTTTTTCAGGTCACAAGAACTCCGATGGCTGAGAGGAGGTTGGGGAAGGTCTGAGCAGTACTTTTTTTCTGGTCACAAGAACCCCGATGACTGAGAGGAGGTTGGGAAGAAGGTCTGAGAAGTACTTTTTTTCAGGTCACAAGAACCCCGATGGCTGAGAGGAGGTTGGGAAGAAGGTCTGAGAAGTACTTTTTTTCAGGTCACAAGAACCCCGATGGCTGAGAGGAGGTTGGGGAAGAAGGTCTCAGCAATACTTTTTTCCCAGGTCACAAGAACCCCGATGGCTCAGAAAAGATTGGGAAAGAAGGCGAAAGAAGTACATTTTTTTCAGATCACAAAATCGCCGATGTCTGAGAGGAGGTTGGGGAAGAAGGTCTGAGCACTACTTTTTTTCCAGGTCACAAGAACCCGAGGGCTGAGAGGAGGTTGGGGAAGAAGGTCTGAGCAGTACTTATTTTCCAGGTCACAAGAACCCCGATGACTCAGAGAAGGTTGGGAGGGAAGGCGAGAGAAGTACTTTTTTTTTCAAGTCACAAGAACCACAATGGCTGAGAGGAAGTTGGGGAAAAAGGTCTGAGTAGTAGTTTTTTTTTTCAGTCGTAGCAATTACTCAGCATTGCTTCTGGTGTTCGACAAGGATGCATTTTTGTCTCCTTTTATCTTTAGTTTGTTTATTGATTATGTAATGCGAAATTTACTGCAAGGGAAAGATTTTGGTCTTAAATGGTCTGGAGATATGAAAATTTCTGATTTAGATTATGCTGATGATTTGGTCTTGTTGGCAAATGATGTAGATGAGACTAGTAGAAGAATAGGTTTGATGATAAACAGAGAGAAAACTAAAGTGATGAAAATTGGTCAGGCAGGCTGTGATTCATTTAATCTGAATGGTAGCAGTCTTGAGCAGGTGTCACAGTTTAATTATCTTGGGAGCTATGCAACTGATAATGGTGATGTGCGGCATGAGATTAACAGACGAATAGGGATTGCTACCGGGACTTTTAAGAATCTATGGAGAGTGTGGAGAAATAGGCGTATACACCTAAAGACTAAAATTAGACTGTATAATAGTTTGGTTCTTTCTAGGGTTAGTTATGGTAGTGAAACTTGGACACTTTGTAAACAAGATAACAGGAAACTAGATGCTTACGCAGTATCTTGGGCATTAGGTGGTTCAACTTTGAAACTAATGATGAGGTTAGACAAAGGAGTTTGCAACCTCCTTTAAGCAGCATATTGTGCAGAGAGAGACTCCGTTGATTTGGCGATGTTGCCCCTATGGATAATTATAGATTAGCGAATAGGGTTATGAACAGTGTGCCTAAAGGCCTCAGAAAGAGGGGGAACCTAGGATGCGGTGGGCAGACAATGTCAAACAGGACCTTCTTAAAATTGGTGTGTAGTAGCCAGACGCAGCAGATGTAACTCAGGACAGATATGCTTGGAGAACAAATTGCACGGTCTGGTAGGACCTCCGTAGCCTTGGCTGCTTGAGGCTGATGATGATGATGTACAGTCGCTCAAATAAATATCCGAACACTATGGTTGATTACAGAATTCAGAAAAAATATCTGGCAACGATTTTTTTAGAAGTTAGTGATCTGACAACCTTCGTGTCACGTGACACGAAGGTTGCCAGATCACTAACTTCTAAAAAAAATCGTTTCCAAATATTTTTTCTGAATTCTGTAATCAACCATAGTGTTCGGATACTTTTTTTAGCGACTGTAGATTCATTGTTACATTGTAGGTTCACATGTAGCAATAATATTACATTTTATTTTAGATTCACAATGAAGGTGATCACGCCTGAAGGGCGGAGGTTGACTCAGTCGGTAGCGTGCCAGGCTCGTAATCTGTAACTCCCAGGTTCGAATCCCAACTGTGCCAGAGTTGAGATTTACTTCCTCTAACCCACTTTGCCGTTGGTGATAATGGAGCCCGAGATAGGTTTGGAAAGACCGACATTCATCGAATAGGACGTTAAACCGTGGCTTCGTGTCCAAGAATCCATATCCTACACATATTAAAGAAAACACTATATGGCCTTTTCGGGTTGGATTGGTTTACCTCTGAGCGGCACTTTTTTTGCACACCATGGGCTAAATGACCAGGTCACAGGGACCCCGAAGGCTCAGAGAAAGTTGGGGGAGGGGACCCACTGGAACAGCTGTTGGGAGACAGATGGTAGCCTCCCGTCAAGGCCATCCAGCGTGTTCTTTAACGTGCACAGGGTATGGCTCTCCCGCACACGGGAGCCACGGTTTAACGTCCCATCCGACGGACGGCGGCCTTTCCAAGCCCATCGGTGTCCCCTACTGACCGTGGGCAGGGCGGAGAATTTTGCGGAGATAAATCTCAACACTGACCCAGCTGGGACTCGAACCTGGGAACTGCAGATTACGAGCCTGGCGCGCTACCGACTGAGCCACCCCCGCCCCAAAACATTCTCAATACTTACGTGCTGTCCTGTAACATGTTTCACCCTCTATCTCCGATGGCTTCCCGTGTCCAAGAATCCATACCCTACACATATTAAAGAAAACACTATATGGCCTTTTCGGAAGGCTATCATCTGCCTCTTAACAGCTGTCAAATAAATCCCTCTCTTCCAACACATCTGAGATCGGGGTCATTGAGAAATATCCATTTAGAGCATTGCTGCAAAAAAGTGCCTCAGATGTAAAATAACCCAATTACTACTGATAGAGATGAAAATCATTTGTCCAGGAAACGAAATTAGTAAGATAAGATTAATGTTGCAGGCTTCCCTCTTCAGAGAAAGTGTTATGTTTTCTTCACAAGAAACACCACCTAATATGGAAGCTAATAACGATCTCTAACATTCGAAGGCGTAGTCGGACATTACCTCATAGGAATGGACACTTCCACACACCATGTCAGCAGTAATGGGTGCACGATCTCCTTCCAGTTTCTGCCTACTAATTTACAGACTAGTGCAATTGTTACATCTCAGCTAAATGCTACGACTACCATTCATGAGCCACACATGACATAAAACAATTTATAAGTATCTCCTCCAATTTTTTTTTCGTGATCATTTTGTTCCTTTGCCGATGCCAGATGCAATTGGTGTCGACTTCTCCCTATTTGTTGCCAAACTCTTTATGCAAAGATCCAAATTGTCGGCCAGCAATGGTCTCTCCTTCTCTTATCTCGGTTCAAGATGACATCAGAATCTTTGCAATTACGTTACCTTCGAGGGGAAAAACTCGTCGAGCTCCCCCTCCATCAAAGCGAACACCGCCGACGAGTAAATCGCGCTACGATCCAGTTTGACAATTCACTCATAATTTTACGAGATATTTCTGATTAGAATGGATACTTGAGTTGTTTTACCTCTGAGCGGCACTTTCTTTGCACACCAAGAGCTAAATGGCCAGGTCGCATGGACCCCGAAGGCTCAGAGAAGGTTGGGGGAGGGGACCCACTGGAACAGCTGTTGGGAGACAGATGTTAGCCTCCCGTCAAGGCCATCCAGAGTGTTCTTTAACGTGCACAGGGTATGGCTCTCCCGCACACGGGGCCACTGCTTAACGTCCCATCCGACGGACGGCGGTCTTTCCAAGCCCATCGCTGTCCCCTACTGACCGTGGGCAGGAGGGAGAATTTTGCGGAGACAAACCTCAAAGCTGACCCAGCTGTGACTCGAACCTGGGAACTACAGATTACGAGCCTGGCGCACTACCGACTGAGCCACCCCTAATGGATTCTTCAACCTCGCAGTGACTACCATTGGATGTCTTTTTTTATTATTATTCTTGTTCCCTTGCTCCTTTGTGTTGCAGGAGCTGCTCTTGTCGTAAATGGCGGTTTCATGTGTTAGGATTTTATATCACGAAATGAACAGCGTCCCATCCGACGGAGGCGGTCTTTCCAAGACCATCGCTGACTCTTTCCTCCCCGAGGGCAGAATGGGGTTATCGGAGTGAATTCTCAACCCAGAACAAGTTGAGACTCGAACCTGAGAACCGCAGATTACGAGCCTGGCCTGATACCGAGTACGCCAATCCCCTGCCAAAGTCAAGCATGGAATGAAGTTAGACTTACAGATCTCGAATTGTTCCCTCAACAAAAAAGGGACGAGTTCGTTGCGAATGAAGCGAAAGAGGTGGAATTTAGGAGACACATTCGAAGCATCTTTGATCTCTAAGTGATCCTCTGGAATGCTTAGATGTGGAGAGTGTTTCAAATTATTTCGATTTTGGTAATTGCAATTTTTATTAATAAACTCATTTGTATCACTTCTCAGAGTCAACAAGAGTTGAGGAAGTGGACAACATGTACTTCATAATCACAATGCAAGTTTACCTGCATGTAGGCATTTTCATACAAAATATCCTTTCCTGACAACTGAGTGACAACAGAGTGTGTCTCGAGAAACTCAAACGAGACTCTCGATTATTCGTTCTTCGCAGGAGCATCTCCATTTTACGGAGGATTTCAATGCTTTTTTTTTCCAATTCGTTTGAAAAAAATCACCTACAGAGTATCGTCGATCTAATTCAGTAAGAAATTTTATAATCATTTTTGCATGCTGTTTGAAAAAAAGGGAAATAATGGCGCAATAATATTAAGCACACTGAGCCAGAAACGTGATGCCACAAAAATTCTAAAACAAAAGGAAATATTGAGAAAAAGAATTGCTTTAATGTAAATCGTTCAAAATAGTTACCATTGGATTGTATACACTTTTCAGATCTTTTTTAATTCTTGAAATTCCTCCAAAGTTATTGAATGGTTGGTCACATTTTTTTTGAAGGTTTGAAATGGAATGAAATTGTTTCCCTTTCATCTTCATATTTAACTTCGAAAAGAATCCTATTTTGCGGCTCGATTCATTTTTTGCCTCCTCCCCGCATTTTATTCTGTTTCTAGATATGGGCTTGTTTCCACAAAGTGGGCTAAATGGCCAGGTCAGAAAGACTCCAAATGGGCTCAAAGAAGGGGAATCGCTGGACAACTGTTAATGGATAAACGAAAGCCTCCGTCTAAGGTCATCCAGAGTGTTCTTTAACATCCACAAGGCATGGCTCTCTCCTGAACACGGAGCAAAGGCTTAAAATCTCATCCGACGCACGGCGTCTTTATCAAGTCCCTCGGTGTCCCCTTTGTCACTGAAGACAAGGTGGAAGTCATCAGAGATGAACATCAACACTGGCATAATTGGGAACTGATCATCTAGAGACTGATGCGCTTCCGACTGAGCCAACTGCCTCCCCAATAATACTGTTCTGAGAGAATAAAGATTTAATTATTATTTCTTTTAAAAAAAGAGTTAAGTTTTCCACTTTAGGTGCTTGTCCTCCATTCACTTAATAATAATATAAAATGTTAAAAATCTCATTTGAAACTGAAATATTCAATTTCCTTCCTCTGACTGCGTCATAAGATTAAAATGCCACCTGAGAATCTCTACGTGTCAAGTTAAAAAGCGTCCTGGGAGAGTGCACCAGTGAATCGTAAACGAGATTAGAATAAAACATTTTTTGTTGATGCACTCTGTAGTTATTTATCACGGTTTAAAAAACAAGCAAAATAAACTGTTGTCGCCGTGAGGCTGAGCACTTTTCTTTCGATCCAACTGTTTGAGCTCTGTAACTGGAACTTGCATCCCGGTTAGTTATTTTTGCCAGGACCGAAGTATGAGAGATCCTTGAAGAAGTGACCCTTGAGAGATCCTTGAAGAAGTGACCCTCGGGAGAGTCTTGAGGAAGTGACCATCGGAAGAATCTTGAGGAAGTGATTCATGAGAGATCCTTGAGGAAGTAATTCTTAAGATACCATTGATAAATCCTTGAGAAAGTGACCGTTGAGATATCCTAGAGGAAGTGACCTAGAGAGATCCTAAAGGAAGTGACTCTAGAGAGATCCTAGAGGAAGTGACACTAGAGAGATCCTAGAGGAAGTGACCCTAGAGAGATCCTAGAGGAAGTGACCCCTGAGAGATCCTAGAGGAAGTGACCCTAGAGAGATCCTAGAGGAAGTGACCCTAGAGAGATCCTAGAGGAAGTGACCCTTGAGAGATCCTAGAGGAAGTGACCCCTGAGAGATGCTAGAGGAAGTGACCCCTGAGATCCTAGAGGAAGTGACCCCTGAGAGATCCTAGAGGAAGTGCCCCTGAGAGATCCTAGAGGAAGTGACCTAGAGAGATCCTAGAGGAAGTGACCTAGAGTTGGTTGGTTGTTTGGGGTTTATTGGCGCAACAGCAACTGAGGCTATATTGCGCCAAACAAACGATAAAAAGGGATAAAAGTCTCAGAACCCACAACCAAAGTTAAAAAGAACACAAACGAAACGCCACAAAAACGATAAGTAAAACGGAGTAAAAAGAAACAACAAGAGTAGAAGTTAACAATAAAAATGGGTGTATATTACCGATTTAAAATCGCAAACAAGGGTAAAAACTAGAAAATATAGTAAAAATCAGAGACGTGTAAAATAACCAGTAAAACGTAAAAAGTCAAAAACAGGAGTTAAAAACGATTTATCAGATAAAAGATGGCCGAGTGTAAGAGGCTCAGCCATAAAATTGTGGAAAGTAAAATACAATTTACGTTCAAGGTTAAAAGCTGGACACTGAATTAAAATATGTTTAACAGTTAAAAAGGTATCACAAAACTCGCACTTAGGTACTGCGTCCGCCTTAAGTAGAAAAGAGTGTGCTAAAAACGAGTGACCTAAGCGGAGCCGAGAAGTGACCTAGAGAGATCCTAGAAGAAGTGACCCTAGAGAGATCCTAGAGGAAGTGACCCTTGAGAGATCCTAGAGGAAGTGACCCTAGAGAGATCCTAGAGAAAGTGACCCTAGAGAGATCCTAGAGGAAGTGACACTAGAGAGATTCTAGAGGAAGTGACCCTAGAGAGATCCTAGAGGAGTGACCCTAGAGAGATCCTAGAGGAAGTGACGAGCGATCCTTAAGTAATTTATCCTTGACAGATATAACAAACATTCCAAGGTAAAAAAATATTCATAGAAATTTTTTTTAACTGTTTTAACTTTTTTTTAACACCACATGCCTTTGCTCTAAACTTTACGAATGTTTATAGGTAGCAAAAGAAACAGATCTCGTTGAATTTTTGTGCAAGAAAAAAAAAAATTCCAGTCATGAACGATTTCGATCTCCCATTAATATCAGTGGAATTAATCATTTTTTTTTTGTATAAAACTGATATGCAGATGAACGAGGTTCTACTGGAAACTCTTTCGTGTCTCGGTAATATAAGTACTCAGCATGGTCTTGCTTTGCATCCACAAACCTCTACCTTAATCCTCGGTGAGCAAAGCCCATCGTAATAATTCCATAGGGATAACTCTCTGATGAGGAACGTACAGTCGCTCAAAAAAGTATCCGAACACTATGGTTGATTACAGAATTCAGGAAAAATATCTGGAGCGTGTACAGCAACTATACACGCTCCAATTACCGTTCACAGCAAACTGGAGCGTGTGCAGTTACTGCACACGCTCAATATTTCCGTGAGTGAGCCCACACGATCCAATGTGCTGTGAACATTAACCGCAACCGCTCCAGTTTGCTGTGAACGGTAACTGCACACGCTCAGTATTTCTGTGAGTGGGCCCACACGATCCAGGTCTTTGTGAGCTCACACGATCCAATGTGCTGTGAACAATAACCGCAACCGCTCCAGTTTGCTGTGAACGGTAACTGCACACGCTCCACATTTATTGCATTATATATTCATACGCATTATACATATTAAAAAAAATATCCGAACACTATGGATGATTAAAGAATTCAGAAAAGATATCTGGCAATTTTTTTTAGAAATTAGTGATCTGGCAACCTTCGTGTCACGTGACACGAAGGTTGTCAGATCACTAATTTCTAAAAAAAAATCGTTGCAAGATATCTTTTCTGAATTCTGTAATCGACCATAGCGTTCGGATATATTTTGAGCGACTGTAAATAATTTAAATTAAAACTAATAAAAAAGTAAATAATTTAAAGTTAATGAAACAATTAAATAAATATGTATTTAAAGTAATGACATTCAAAAGAAAATATGATTCTTCTTGTCAAAGTTTATTGGATCTAAATTTATTAAATGTTGAACAAATATTTAAATTAGGACTTAATTTTTTATGCATAAAAATATTCACATGTTTGAGAGTTGATAATTCTTTTAATGATAGATCTATGGAAAATGAAAACTATTTGTTCCTAAACCAAATAATGAATTATTTAAAAGATATTTTTTATTTTCCTGATCTTAAAATGTTTAATATATTTCTTATCTTTTTATGGTAAATTAACTTAAAATACAACATTTAAAAACAGATTAATTTACGGTTGTTAAGCTGATAAATATTACGCGAATTAAATTAATGTAATGTTTTCTACATAACAAATATTATTCTTAGAAGTTTTTTTTATTTGGTATGCTTTATGTACTAATTGTGATGACTAAATTCTTGTGGTTAGTTAAATATGTACAGTCGCTCAAAAAAAGTCTACGAACACTAGGGTTGATTACAGAATTCAGAAAAAATATTTGGCAACGATTTTTTTTTAGAAATTAGTGATCTGGCAACTTTTACGTACACGAAGGTACAAGTCTCCCAACTTGACAGGAGGCTATAATCTGTCTCCTATCACCTGTCCAGTGTGTCCCCTGCTCCCATAATCCTTATAGTCTGGCATTTTGACCATTGTGTGCAAAAAGAGGGCCGCTCAGAGGTAAAATAATCTAACCCCACTACATTCAGTCTTACCTGACTCCGAATATGTACAGTGGTTCAAAAAAATATCCGAACACTATGGTCGATTAGAGAATTCAGAAAAAAATATCTGGCAACGATATTTTTAGAAATTAGTGATGTGGCAACCTTCTTGTCACGTGATTACAGAATTCAGGAAAAATATCTGGAGCGTGTACAGCAACTGTACACGCTCCAGTTACCGTTCACAGCAAACTGGAGCGTGTGCAGTTACTGCACACGCTCCAGGTAACTGCACACGCTCAATATTTCCGTGAGTGAGCCCAGACGGTATCAAAATAATATGACCACCTACAGTCGCTCAAAAAAGTATCCGAACACTATGGTTGATTACAGAATTCAGGAAAAAATATCTGGCAACGATTTTTTTTAGAAATTAGTGGTCTGGCAACCTTCGTGTCACGTGACACGAAGGTTGTCAGATCAGTAACTTAAAAAAAAATCGTTGCCAGATATTTTTTCTGAATTCTGTAATCGACCATAGTGTTCGGATATTTTTTTGAGCGACTGTAATCCTAAATGTTGAATTTGAATAAAATTTGAAATTTGAATTCTGAGTATGAAGTTTCATCGTTAGAGGACGCTGAAGTTTAAAAATGTCCCAAAAGTTTAGTCACAAGTATTCTCTGTTCGTCAGTGGAGATCGAACCACAATTGAATTGAACAGGAATTCGTAAACTATTGAGAATCAATAATTCGTTTTTTCCGTATTCTTTGCTAATATGATGGATGTCCTTTCAAGGGGAACGGAGAAGAATTGAAGAGTGATTTCTCGTAGCATCTCCGGTCAGTTTAATCTCTTAGTGCTCCCTTATCGAAAGAGAAATGAAACTGGTCAGGTCGGATGCAGAGCAACGGGATCTCTCGGATTAGATGCCGCATCAAATGGAGAGAAGCATCCGTCGAAGCGTAACCGAGAAGAAGCGGGCATTCGAAGGAGATGAAGGATGCGGGGATGTGTGGGAGGTAGTCTGATCTGTTCGCATCACTCGTATGTGATGCTGCGTGGTCAGTACGGAAACCCTCGAAGCAAGCGAGAGAAGCCCGAGTCACGCGGATGAAGATGATGGATCTGCCGGTGGGAGACATGCGAATCAGTTATCAGGGAAGAAGTGGAAGGAGCCTGGAGGAAGGTAGAGAGAGAGAGCTGGAGGCGATAGAGAGAGTGGTTGCGGTAGAACGAGGAATTTCACGTCGAACCGTAGTTATTTCGAATTTATTCTTTTCGAGATGAAAATTTTATGTTTTTTCAATTCCATCGATTTTGCATGGAACTGTAGTTTGTTGTTTTACCTCTGAGCGTACGATGAGTTAAATGACCAGACCATAAGAACCTCAACCATAGGTTAAATGACCAGGTTACAAGAACCCCGAGGGCTCAGAGAAGATTGCGGAAGAAGGTCTGAGCAGTATTTTTTTTCAGGTCACAAGAACCCTGAGGGCTCAGAGAAGGTTGGGGAAGAAGGTCTGAGCAGTACGTTTTTTTCAGGTCACAAGAACCACGATGACTCAGGGGAGGTTGGGGAAGAAGGTCTGAACAGTACGTTTTTTTCAGGTCACAAGAACCCCGATGGCTCAGAGAAGGTTGGGGAAGAAGGTCTGAGCAGGATTTTTTTTCAGGTCCCAAGAACCCCGATGGTTGAGAGGAGGTTGGGGAAGAAAGTCTGAGAAGTACTTTTTTTTCCAGGTCACAAGAACCCCGAGGGCTCAGAGAAAATCGGGAAAGAATGCGAGAGAAGTACTTTTTTTCAGATCACAAGAACCCCAATGGCTGAGAGGAGGTTGGGGAAGGTCTGAGCGGTACTTTTTTCCAGGTCACAAGAACCCCGATGGCTCAGAGAAGGTTGGGAAAGAAGGCGAGAGAAGTACTTTTTTTTCAGGTCACAAGAACCCCGATGGCTCAGAGGAGGTTGGGGAAGAAAGTCTGAGAAGTACTTTATTTTTCAGGTCACAAGAACCCCGATGGCTGAGAGGAGGTTGGGGAAGAAAGTCTGAGAAGTACTTTATTTTTCAGGTCACAAGAACCCCGATGGCTGAGAGGAGATTGGGGAAGAATGTGTCAGCAATACTTTGTTATCAGGTCACAAGAACCCGAGGGCTGAGAGGAGGTTGGGGAACAAGGTCTGAGCAGTACTTATTTTACAGGTCACAAGAACCCGAGGGCTGAGAGGAGGTTGGGAAAGGTCTGAGCAGTACTTATTTTTCAGGTCACAAGAACCCGAGGGCTGAGAGGAGGTTGGGGAAGAAGGTCTCAGCAATACTTTTTTCCCAGGTCACAAGAAACCCGATGGCTCAGAAAAGGTTGGGAAAGAAGGCGAAAGAAGTACTTTTTGTTTCAGATCACAAAATCCCCGATGTCTGAGAGGAGGTTGGGGAAGAAGGTCTGAGCAGTACTTATTTTCCAGGTCACAAGAACACGAGGGCTGAGAGGAGGTTTGGGAAGAAGGTCTGAGCAGTACTTTTTTTTCCAGGTCACAAGAACCCGAGGGCTGAGAGGAGGTTGGGTAAGAAGGTCTGAGCAGTACTTTTTTTTCCAGGTCACAAGAACCCGAGAACTGAGAGGAGGTTGGGGAAGAAGGTCTGAGAAGTACTTTTTTCAGGTCACAAGAACCCGAGGGATGAGAGGAGGTTGGGGAAGAAGGTCTGAGCAGTACTTTTTTCCCAGGTCACAAGAAACCCGATGACTCAGAAAAGGTTGGGAAAGAAGGCGAAAGAAGTACTTTTTGTTTCAGATCACAAAATTCCCGATGTCTGAGAGGAGGTTGGGGAAGAAGGTCTGAGCAGTACTTATTTTCCAGGTCACAAGAACACGAGGGCTGAGAGGAGGTTTGGGAAGAAGGTCTGAGCAGTACTTTTTTTTCCAGGTCACAAGAACCCGAGAACTGAGAGGAGGTTGGGGAAGAATGTCTGAGCAGTAGTTTTCTCCAGGTCACAAGAACCCGAGGGCTGAGAGGAGGTTGGGGAAGAAGGTCTGAGAAGTACTTTTTTCAGGTCACAAGAACCCGAGGGCTGAGAGGAGGTTGGGGAAGAAGGTCTGAGCAGCACTTTATTCCAGGTCACAAGAACCCGAGGGATGAGAGGAGGTTGGGGAAGAAGGTCTGAGCAGTACTTATTTTCCAGGTCACAAGAACACGAGGGCTGAGAGGAGGTTTGGGAAGAAGGTCTGAGCAGTACTTTTTTTTCCAGGTCACAAGAACCCGAGGGCTGAGAGGAGGTTGGGTAAGAAGGTCTGAACAGTAGTTTTTTTCCAGGTCACAAGAACCCGAGAACTGAGAGGAGGTTGGGGAAGAAGGTCTGAGCAGTAGTTTTTTCCAGGTCACAAGAACCCGAGGGCTGAGAGGAGGTTGGGGAAGAAGGTCTGAGAAGTACTTTTTTCAGGTCACAAGAACCCGAGGGCTGAGAGGAGGTTGAGGAAGAAGGTCTGAGCAGTACTTTTTTCCAGGTCACAAGAACCCGAGGGATGAGAGGAGGTTGGGGAAGAAGGTCTGAGCAGTACTTATTTTCCAGGTCACAAGAACCTGAGGGCTGAGAGGAGGTTGGAAAAGAAGGTCTGAGCAGTACTTATTTTCCAGGTCACAAGAACCCGAGGGCTGAGAGGAGGTTGGGGAAGAAGGTCTCAGCAATACTTTTTTCCCAGGTCGCAAGAACCCCGATGGCTCAGAAAAGGTTGGGAAAGAAGGCGAAAGAAGTACTTTTTGTTTCAGATCACAAAATCCCCGATGTCTGAGAGGAGGTTGGGGAAGAAGGTCTGAGCAGTACTTATTTTCCAGGTCACAAGAACCCGAGGGCTGAGAGGAGGTTTGGGAAAAAGGTCTGGTCTGAGCAGTACTTTTTTTTCCAGGACACAAGAACCCGAAGGCTGAGAGGAGGTTGGGGAAGAAGGTCTGAACATTAGTTTTTTTCCAGGTCACAAGAACCCGAGAACTGAGAGGAGGTTGGGGAAGAAGGTCTGAGCAGTAGTTTTTTTCCAGGTCACAAGAACCCGAGGGCTGAGAGGAGGTTGGGGAAGAAGGTCTGATAAGTACTTTTTTCAGGTCACAAGAACCCGAGGGCTGAGAGGAGGTTGGGGAAGAATGTCTGAGCAGTAGTTTTTTCCAGGTCACAAGAACCCGAGGGCTGAGAGGAGGTTGGGGAAGAAGGTCTGAGCAGTACTTATTTTCCAGGTCACAAGAACCTGAGGGCTGAGAGGAGGTTGGAAAAGAAGGTCTGAGCAGTACTTATTTTCCAGGTCACAAGAACCCGAGGGCTGAGAGGAGGTTGGGGAAGAAGGTCTCAGCAATACTTTTTTCTCAGGTCACAAGAACCCCGATGGCTCAGAAAAGGTTGGGAAAGAAGGCGAAAGAAGTACTTTTTTTTTCAGATCACAAAATCCCCGATGTCTGAGAGGAGGTTGGGGAAGAAGGTCTGAGCAGTACTTATTTTCCAGGTCACAAGAACCCGAGGGCTGAGAGGAGGTTTGGGAAAAAGGTTTGGTCTGAGCAGTACTTTTTTTTCCAGGACACAAGAACCCGAGGGCTGAGAGGAGGTTGGGTAAGAAGGTCTGAACATTAGTTTTTTTCCAGGTCACAAGAACCCGAGAACTAAGAGGAGGTTGGGGAAGAAGGTCTGAGCAGTACTTTTTTCCAGGTCACAAGAACCTGAGGGCTGAGAGGAGGATGGGGAAGAAGGTCTGAGCAGTAGTTTTTTCCAGGTCACAAGAACCCGAGGGCTGAGAGGGGGTTGGGGAAGAAGGTATGAGCAGTACTTTTTTTCAAGTCACAAGAACCTCAACGGCTGAGAGGAAGTTGGAGGAGAAGGTCTGAGTAGTAGTTTTTTTTTCAGTCGTAGCAATTGGTGAACATTGCTTCTGGTGTTCGACAAGGATGCATTTTTGTCTCCTTTTCTCTTTAGTTTGTTTATTGATTATGTAATGCGAAATTTACTGCAAGGGAAAGATTTTGGTCTTAAACGGTCTGGAGGTGCGAAAATTTCTGATTTAGATTATGCTGATGATTTGCCCTTGTTGGCTAATGATGTTGATGAGGCTAGTAGAAGAATAGGTTTAATGATAAACAGAGAGAAAACTAAAGTGATGAAAATTGGTCAGGCAGACTGTGATTCAGTTAATCTGAATGGTTGCAGTCTTTTGTAGGTGTCACAGTTTAATTACCTTGGGTGCTATGTAACAGATAATGATGATGTGCGGCATGAGATTAACAGACGAATAGGGATTGCTGCCGGGACTTTTAAGAATCTATGGAGAGTGTGGAGAAATAGGCGTATACACCTAAAGACTAAAATTAGGCTGTATAATAGTTTTGTTCTATCTAGGGTTAGTTATGGTAGTGAAACGTGGACACTTTGTAAACAAGATAGCAGGAAACTAGATGCTTTTGATTCCAGATGCTTACGCAGTATCTTGGGCATTAAGTGGTTCAACTTTGTAACTAATGATGAGGTTAGGCAAAGGAGTTTGAAACCTCCTTTAAGCAGCATATTGTGGAGAGAGAGACTCCGTTGGTTTGGCCATGTTGTCCGTATGAATGATTATAGATTGGCGAATAGAGTTATGAACAGTGTGCCTAAAGGCCTCAGAAAGAACCTTGTTAGAATTGGTGTGTAGTGGCCAGACGCAGTAGATGTAACTCAGGACAGATATGCTTGGAGAACTAAATTGCACGGTCTGGTTGAACCTCCGTAGCCTTGGCTGCTTGATGATGATGATGATGTATAGTCGCTCAAATAAATATCCGAACACTATGGTTGATTACAGAATTCAGAAAAAATATCTGGCAACGATTTCTTTAGAAGTTAGTGATCTGACAACCTTCGTGTCACGTGACACGAAGGTTGTTACATTGTAGGTTCACATGTAACAATTATATTACATTTCAGTTTAGATTCACAATGAATTCACAATGAATTCACAAAGATTCTTTGTGAAGAACTGTTCTAGTTCCTTCAGGGATTCACAATGTCCCTGAAGGGGCGGAGGTTGACTCAGTCGGTAATCTGTAGCTCCTCTCTCTCAGGCTCGTAATCTGCAGCTCCCAGGTTCGAATCCCAACTTTGCCAGAGTTGAGATTTACTTCCTCTAACCCACTTTGCCGTTGGTGATAATGGAGCCCCGAGATAGGTTTGGAAAGACCGACATTCATCGAATAGGACGTTAAACCGTGGCTTCGTGTCCAATAATCCATACCCTGCATATATTAAAGAAAACACTATATGGCCTTTTCGGGTTGGGTTGTTTTCCCTCTGAGCGGCACTTTTTTGCATACCATGGGCTAAATGACCAGGTCACATTGACCCCGAAGGCTCGGGGAGGGAACCCACTGGAGCAGCTGTTGGGAAACAGATGGTAGCCTCCCGTCAAGGCCATCCAGTGTGTTCTTTAACGTGCACAGGGTATGGCTCTCCCGCACACGGGGGCACGGCTTAACGTCCCATCCGACGGACGGCGGCCTTTCCAAGCCCATCGGTGTCCCCTACTGACCGTGGGCAGGGCGGGGAATTTTGCTGAGATAAATCTCAACGCTGACCCAGCTGGGACTCGAACCTGGGAACTACAGATTACAAGCCTGGCGCGCTACCGACTGAGCCCCCCCCCCGCCCCCCACGTCTTCGAGAAATATGTTGCTAGTACGTAAGTTTGAAAAAAAAAAAGAAAATTGGAATCAACTTCTCTTGTCGCTTTTGCCGGTCCGACTGAGCCACACCCGCCCCGCCTTTTCGGGAGGCTATCATCTGTCTCTTAACAGCTGTCAAATAAATTCCTCTCTTCCAACACATCTGAGATCGGGGTCATTGAGAAATATCCATTTAGAGCATTACTGCAAAAAAGTACCTCAGATGTAAAATAACCCAATTACTACTGATAGAGATGAAAATCATTTGTCCAGGAAACGAAATTAGTAAGACAAGATTAATGTTGCAGGCTTCCCTCTTCAGAAAAAGTGTTATGTTTTCTTCACAAGAAACACCTCCTAATATGGAAGCAAATAAAGATCTCTAACATTCGAAGGCGTGGTCGGACATTACCTCATAGGAATGGATACTTCCACACACCATGTCAGCAGTAACGGGTGCACAGATCTCCTTCCAGTTTCTGACTAATTACTTATTTACAGTTGTTGTTTTGTTGTTGTTTTACCTCTGAGAGGCACTTTTTTGCACACCATGGGCTAAATGGCCAAGTCACATGGACCCCGAAGTCTCAGAGAAGGTTGGGGGAGGGGACCCACTGGAACAGCTGTTGGGAGACAGACGGTAGCCTCCCGTCAAGGCCATCCAGCGTGTTCTTTAACGTGCACAGGGTATGGTTCTCCAGCACACGGGGCCACGGCTTAACGTCCCATCCGACGGACGGCGGCCTTTCCAAGCCCATCGGTGTCCCCTACTGACCGTGGGCAGGGCGGGGAATTTTGCGGAGATAAATCTCAACGCTGAGCCAGCTAGGACTCGAACCTGGGAACTACAGATTGCGAGCCTGGCGCGCTACCGACTGAGCCACCCCCATCTCACTAATTTACAGACTAGTGCAATTGTTACATTTCAGCTAAATGCTACGACCACCATTCATGAGCCACACATGACATAATACAATTTATAAGTATCTCCTTCTATTTTTTTTTTCCTGATCGCTTTGTTCCTTTGCCAGATGCAATTGGTGTCGACTTCTCCCTATTTGTTGCCAAACTCTTTATGCAAAGATCCAAATTGTCGGCCAGCAATGGCCTCTCCTTCTCTTATCTCGGTTCAAGATGACATCAGATTCTTTGCAATTACGTTACCTTCGAGGGGAAAAACTCGTCGAGCTCCCCCTCCATCAAAGCGAACACCGCCGACGAGTAAATCGCGCTACGCTCCAGTTTGACAATTCACTCATAATTTTAGGAGATATTTCTGATTAGAATGGATACTTGAGTTGTTTTGCCTCTGAGCGGCACTTTTTTGCACACCATGAGCTAAATGGCCAGGTCACATGGACCCCGAAGGCTCAGAGAAAGTTGGGGGAGGAGACCCACTGAAACAGCTGTTGGGAGACATGTGGTAGCCTCCTGTCAAGGAAATCCAGCGTGTTCTTTAACGTACACAGGGGATGGCTATCCCACACACGGGCCACGGTTTAACGTCCCATCCGACGGATGGAGGCCTTTCCTAGCCCATCGGTGTCCCCTACTGACCGAGGGCAGGGGGGAGAATTTTGCGGAGATAAATCTCAACGTTGACCCAGCTGTGACTCGAACCTGGGAACTACAGATTATGAGACTGGCGCGCTACCGACTGAGCCACACCCACCCCTAATGGATTCTTGAACCTCGCAATAACTACCACTGGATGTCTTTTTTTTTTATTCTTGTTCCCTTGCTCCTTTGTGTTGCAAGAGTTGGGAGATCCCGAAATGATCACGAAATGAACAGCGTCCCATCCGACGGAGGCGGTCTTTCCAAGACCATCGCTCACTCTTTCCTCCCCGAGGGCAGAATGAGGTTATCGGAGTGAATTCTCAACCCAGAACAAGTTGAGACTCGAACCTGAGACCGCAGATTACGAGCCTGGCCTGATACCTAGTACGCCAATCCCCTGCCAAAGTCAAGCATGGATTAAAGTTAGACTTACAGATCTCGAATAGTTCCCTCAACAAAAAAGGGACGAGTTCGTTGCGAAAGAAGCGAAAGAGGTGAAATTTAGGAGACACGTTCGAAGCATCTCTGATCTCTAAGTGATCCTCTGGAATGCTTAAGATGTGGAGAGTGCAATTACCAAAATCGAAATAATTTGAAACAATTTTTATTGATAAACTCATTTGTATCACTTCTCAGAGTCAACAAGAGTTGAGGAAATGGACAACATGTACTTCATAATCACAATGCAAGTTTACCTGCATGTAGGCACTTTTATGCAAAATATCCTTTCCTGACAACTGAGTGACAACAGAGTCTGTCTCGAGAAACTCAAACGAGACTCTCGATTATTCGTTCTTCGCAGGAGCATCTCCATTTTACGGAGGATTTCAATGCTTTTTTTATTCCAATTCATTTGAAAAAAATCACCTACAGAGTATCGTCGAAAGTAAGAAATTTTATAATCATTTTTGCGTGCTGTTTGAAAAAAAAGGGAAATAATGGCGCAAAAATATTATGCACACTGAGCCAGAAACGTGATGCCACAAAAATTCTAAAACGAAAGGAAATATTCAGAAAAATAATTGCTTTAACGTAAATAGTTCAAAATAGTTACCATTGGACTGTATACACTTTTCACATCTTTTTTAATTCTTGAAATTCCTCCAAAGTTATTGAATGGTTGGTCACATTTTTTTTGAAGGTTTGAAATGGAATGAAATTGTTTCCCTTTCATCTTCATATTTAACTTCGAAAAGAATCCTATTTTGCGGCTCGATTCATTTTTTGCCTCCTCCCCGCATTTTATTCTGTTTCTAGATATGGGCTTGTTTCCACAAAGTGGGCTAAATGGCCAGGTCAGAAAGACTCCAAATGGGCTCAGGGAAGGGGATTCACTGGACAATTGTTAATGGATAAACGAAAGCCTCCGTCTAAGGTCATCCAGAGAGTTCTTTATCCAGAAGGCCTGGCTCTCTCCTGAACACAGAACAAAGGCTTAAAGTCTCATCCGACGGACGGCGTCTTTATCAAGTCCCTCGGTGTCCCCTTTGTCACTGAAGACAAGGTGGAAGTCATCAGAGATGAACATCAACACTGGCATAATTGGGAACTGATCATCTAGAGACTGATGCGCTTCGGACTGAGCCAACTGCCTCCCCAATAATACTGTTCTGAGAGAATAAAGATTTAATTATTATTTCTTTTAAAAAAAGAGTTAAGTTTTCCACTTTAAAGTGCTTGTCCTCCATTCACTTAATAATAATATAAAATGTTAAAAATCTCATTTGAAACTGAAATATTCAATTTCCTTCCTCTGACTGCGTCATAAGATTAAAATGCCACCTGAGAATCTCTTCTTTACGTGTCAAGTTAAAAAGCGTCCTGAGAGAGTGCACCAGTGAATCGTAAACGAGATTAGAATAAAACATTTTTTGTTGATGCACTCTGTAGTTATTTATCACGGTTTAAAAAACAAGCAAACTAAACTGTTGTCGCCGTGAGGCTGAGCACTTTTCTTTCGATCCAACTGTTTGAGCTCTGTAACTGGAACTTGCATCCCGGTTAGTTATTTTTGCCGGGACCGAAGTATGATCTGGGTACATCGCGGAGGTATTCATTTCCTGTTTACAGCCTCGTGCCATTTCCGTTGTCTGCAGTGGTGCCCTCTGACAGGAGTCAGGGATTTGTCAATACTTGCTAAAAATAGCATCGCATGATACACGAGAGTTGTCCTCATCTTGGAGAAATTAATTCTGTTTGATCGTTTCTTTTCAGATTTCTTCATCCATCTTTATGTATCTGGTTACGCCTTTTTCTCTTATTTTTCATTCCATTACGAAGTCTCCAAAAAGCTTCAAGCTTGAAGTTTCTAAAGGTATGGCCACACAAAAAGCTCTTTGAGAGCTTTAGTTTGGTTAACTTTTCTGAACTTAATGCTGCCTTAAAAACCATTATGAATAGCGGTTGGGTTATTTTACTTGTGAGCGGCACTTTTTCCCCCACAGAGTGAGGGAAATGGCCAGGTAACATTAACCCCAAAGAGCTTGCAAAAGCAGATCCATTGGACAGCTTTTAGGTTGGGTTGTTTTACCTCTGAGCGGCACGTTTTTGCACACCATGGCCAGGTCACATGACCCCGAAGGCTCAGAGAAGGTTGGGGGAGGGGACCTACTGGAACAGCTGTTGAGAGACAGATGGTAGCCTCCCGTCAAGGCCATCCAGCGTGTTCTTTAACGTGCAGAGGGTATGGCTCTCCCGCACACGGGGCAACGGCTTAACGTCCCATCCGACGTACGGCGGCCTTTCCAAGCCCATCGGTGTCCCCTACTGACCGTGGGCAGGGCGAGGAATTTTGCGGAGATAAATCTCAACGCTGACCCAGCTGGGACTCGAACCTGGGAACTACAGATTACGAGCCTGGCGCGCTACCGACTGAGCCACCCCGCCCCCACAGCTGTTAGGAGACAGATTCTCGTGGCAGACTCCAACTCATAATCATCCAATCGTCATGAAAGGATATTTTGGAAAAAAAATGCCTACAGGCAAGTAAACTTGAATTGTAATTATGTATATTATCCACTATCGAGTTTTTCACTCATGCGGATAAATGACATAAATGTACACTGCTCACAAAAATTAGGGGATATTTCAAAATGAATATGAAGCGATAAAAAAAGAAGCATTTGAATTGTTTTTATTAAATAAAAACATCAGAAAAGCAAACGACAAGTCAAAGAAAGTTGTTCGATTATGCAAATGAGATGCAAAACCAAATTTGATGTCATTGGTGAAAATACACTATATAAAAGGCTGAAAGTACAGGAGTATCTGCATGTTCCCTGATCTTGAAAGTGCACATCCTGCAATTTCAAAGCCCTTGCAATGCCCCTGGAACACGATTTGCCCGATTGCGAAGCCTGGAGAGCCATAGGACGTCTTGAAGCTGGTCAAACACAGACGACAGTGGCAACAGCATTTGGAACATCCCAAAGCGTGATTAGCAGACTGTGGAATCGCTTTCAAGAGACTTGCACAATACGAAGAAGACGAGGGCAGGGTCGCCCATCTGCCACAACAGCAAGAGATGACCGCTACTTGACCTTATTGGCAAGAAGGAACAGGAGCAGCAATGCAACAGAGCTGCGGGGACAGTTTCATGCTGCCACTAGACGACGGATATGCACCCAGACCAATACGAAATCGGCTCCATCGTGTTGGACTGCATGCCCGGCGACCAATGGTATGCATTCCGTTATGTGCTGAACACCGTAGAACCCGTAGAAGGTGGGCTGATGAGCATCGTCATTGGACCCGTGATGATTGGTCAACTGTCCTCTTCTCTGATGAGTCACGGTTCAGTCTGCAGCCTGACAATCATCGTGTCCTGATCTGGCGTGAACGAGGAACATGGGAGAATCCACGTTTCATGCGAGAAAGGGACTCCTTCGGTGGTGGTGGAATTATGGTGTGGGCTGGCATCAGCATTGGTGGTCGTACCGACCTCTACGTCATCAGAAACGGATCGCTGACTGCTGTCAGATATCGAGATGAGGTCCTGCACCCTATAGTGGTACCCTATGCTGGAGCAGTTGGAAACAACTTTCTTTTCGTGGACGATAATGCAAGGACCTACCGTGCGCATCTCGTCAACAACATTCCTTCAGGAGGCAGGAATCGAACGCATGGACTGGCCTTCACGTTCTTCAGACCTGAATCCCATTGAACATGCTTGGGATGCACTGGGAAGACATCTGGCAAACCGTCCAATGCCTCCCACAACACTTCTTTAGCTGGAAGTTGCCCTGGAGCAAGAGTGGCAGAGGACCCCACAAGAACTGCTGGACATTCTGATCTTGTCCATGCCCCATCGCTGTCAGTGTGTTTTGGCAGTCTTGGGTGACCATACACCCTACTGAACAGTCAATGTGTGGCACTCTCGTCTAGTTTGACATGCTTCTGTTCACCCCCACCAATATGTCACTTGGTACTCAATCACGACAGAGTTTGCATCTCATTTGAATAGTCGAACAACTTTCTTTGACTTGTCGATTGCTTTTCTGATGTTCTTGTTTAATAAAATAATTCAAATGCTTCTTTTTTTATCACTTCATATTTATTTTGAAATATCCCCTAATTTTTATGAGGTGAGTTGTGTTACTTCAATGAGTTTTTCAATAAGAATAGTTTTAAATTGTTTCAATTGTTGTAATTGCACTCCCCCGAGAGGGAAACACCTTATCGTGGTGGTGGTGGTGGTGGGGGGGCTTGAGGGCCAATCGAGTTCGAAGGCTCCGCTAACCGGTTTGGACCCCGGTTGGACAGGCTTGACCTCAATCTCAGAAGATGAGGGACATGCTGACTGACTTGGTCCGTCGAGTTGGACAGGGCCCCCGACAAGTCGGGCCCGACTAAAAGTTCCCACCATGGGAGCCGAGGCAACTTGGATCTATATATCCATGTTTGTGGCTAACCATACGAAGATTAAATTTAGGTTTTGACCGATGGATGAGCTTAACTCCTATAGTACTGCTCGCCATTAGGTAGTAGGGGATGAGCTGTATCTATATGGTACTGTCTTGCCCCTGACCGTAGATAGTGATGAATATGGCATTTCCCTATACTGGTGGTGCTTCAGGCGGAACTAGTGGGTCTTGTCATCATATATATCATATATATATCCGGGACATAGATTAAATTTAGGTTTTGACTGATGGATGAGCTTAACTCCTATAGTACTGCTCGCCATTAGGTAGTCGGGGATGAGCTGTATCTATATGGTACTGTCTTGCCCCTGACCGTAGATAGTGATGAATATGGCATTTCCCTATACTGGTGGTGCTTCAGGCGGAACTAGTGGGTCTTGTCATCATATATATCATATATATATCCGGGACATAGATTAAATTTAGGTTTTGACTGATGGATGAGCTTAACTCCTATAGTACTGCTCGCCATTAGGTAGTCGGGGATGAGCTGTATCTATATGGTACTGTCTTGCCCCTGACCGTAGATAGTGATGAATATGGCATTTCCCTATACTGGTGGTGCTTCAGGCGGAACTAGTGGGTCTTGTCATCATATATATCATATATATATCCGGGACATAGATTAAATTTAGGTTTTGACTGATGGATGAGCTTAACTCCTATAGTACTGCTCGCCATTAGGTAGTCGGGGATGAGCTGTATCTATATGGTACTGTCTTGCCCCTGACCGTAGATAGTGATGAATATGGCATTTCCCTATACTGGTGGTGCTTCAGGCGGAACTAGTGGGTCTTGTCATCATATATATCATATATATATCCGGGACATAGATTAAATTTAGGTTTTGACTGATGGATGAGCTTAACTCCTATAGTACTGCTCGCCATTAGGTAGTCGGGGATGAGCTGTATCTATATGGTACTGTCTTGCCCCTGACCGTAGATAGTGATGAATATGGCATTTCCCTATACTGGTGGTGCTTCAGGCGGAACTAGTGGGTCTTGTCATCATATATATCATATATATATCCGGGACATAGATTAAATTTAGGTTTTGACTGATGGATGAGCTTAACTCCTATAGTACTGCTCGCCATTAGGTAGTCGGGGATGAGCTGTATCTATATGGTACTGTCTTGCCCCTGACCGTAGATAGTGATGAATATGGCATTTCCCTATACTGGTGGTGCTTCAGGCGGAACTAGTGGGTCTTGTCATCATATATATCATATATATATCCGGGACATAGATTAAATTTAGGTTTTGACTGATGGATGAGCTTAACTCCTATAGTACTGCTCGCCATTAGGTAGTCGGGGATGAGCTGTATCTATATGGTACTGTCTTGCCCCTGAATGTAGATAGTGGTGAATATGGCATTTCCCTATACTGGTGGTGCTTCAGGCGGAACTAGTGGGTCTTGTCATCATATATATCACATATATATCCGGGACATAGATTAAATTTAGGTTTTGACTGATGGATGAGCTTTACTCCTATAGTAGTGTTCGCCATTAGGTAGTAGGGGATGAGCTGTATCTATATGGTACTGTCTTGCCCCTGACCGTAGATAGTGATGAATATGGCATTTCCCTATACTGGTAGTGCTTCAGGCGGAACTAGTGGGTCTTGTCTCATATAAGGGGGCGGGTGTGGCTCAGTCGGTAGCGCGCCAGGCTCGTAATCTGTAGCTCCCAGGTTCGAGTCCCAGCTGGGTCAGCGTTGAGATTTATCTCCGCAAAATTCCTCGCCCTGCCCACGGTCATTAGGGGACACCGAATGGCTTGGAAAGGCCACCGTCCGTCGGATGGGACGTTAATCCGTGCCCCCGTGTGCGGGAGAGCCATACCCTGTGCACGTTAAAGAACACGCTGGTTGGCCTTGACGGGAGGCTACCATCAGTCTCCCAACAGCTGTTCCAGTGGGTCCCCTCCCCCAACCTTCTCTGAGCCTTCGGGGTCCATGTGACCTGGCCATTTAGCCCATGGTGTGCAAAAAATTGCCGCTCAGAGGTAAAACAATCCAATCCAATCTTTTCTCATATATATATTTACCCATTGTAATGGCAATCTCAGCATCTTTAAGCAAGAACGCCAGGGAACGACTCAACTTAAAAATCATTTCGTGATCTAAAATCCTAACAGAAGAAATCGACATTTATGACAAAAGTACCGGGATCTTCCATATCGTGCAACACAAAGAAGTCAGGGAACCAGAATAAAAAAAATATTCCAAAGGCAGTTATTGCGAGGTTCAAGAATCCATTCTAATCAGAAATGGTCGTCAAATTTATGAATGAATCGTGAAACTGGATCGCAGCGCGATTTACTCGTCGGCGGTGTTCGCTTTGATGGAGGGGGGGGGGGTGGTCGACGGCTTTCCCCCTCGAGGGCAATGTTATTGCAGAGAATTTGATTTCGCCTTGAGCAGAGATAAGAGAAGGAGAGGCCATTGCTGGCCGACACTTTGGGTCTTTGCATAAACCGTTTGGCAACAAATAGGGAGAAGTCGACAACAATTGCATCTGGCATCGACAAAGGAGCAAAGCGATCAGGAAAACAAAACATTAAAGGAGAATAATTTGAACTCGTATATTACGTCATGTGTAGTGCATGGGTTGGGTTGTTTTACCTCTGAGCGGCACTTTTTTGCACACCATGGGCTAAATGACCAGGTCACATGGACCCCGAAGGCTCAGAGAAGGTTGGGGGAGGGGACCCACTGGTACAACTGTTGGGAGATAGATGGTAGCCTCCCGTCAAGGCCATCCAGCGTGTTCTTTAACGTGCGCAGGATATGGCTCTCCCGCACACGGGACCATGGATTAACGTCCCCATCCGACGGGCGGCGGCCTTTCCAAGCCCATCGGTGTTCCCTACTGACCGTGGGCAGGGCGTGGAATTTTGCGGAGATAAATCTCAACGCTGACCCAGATGGGACTCGAACCTGGGAACTACATATTACGAGCCTGGCGCGCTACCGACTGAGCCACCCCCGCCCCTGTGTGGTGCATGAAAAGTGGTTGTAAGATTAATGTGGAAGTGAACATGCATATGAAGTAATGCCCGACTATGCTTTCAAATATTAGAGATCGTTAGAAACTTCCAGTGGAGGTGGTATTTCTTCAAAGAAAGAAAATATGAAACAAAAATATCTTCAAAATCCCATTTGAAATTTCAGTATTCAGTTGGATTCTTCTGACTACATCAGAAGCATTAAAATATCATCTTGAAATTTCTTTCAAACGTGAAAAATTGAAACTTTCTGAGATTGAACAAAAATGAATATTTATTGATGAATTCTGCAGTTATTTCTCGTTGTTAAAAACAGTCAAACTAATTATCCTTCGCTTTGAGTCTAACGTTTTCTGATCAAACTGTTTCAGATCTGTAACTCGAACTGCAAGCGATTTTAATTGTTTATGTCGTAAGGATGATCTGATACTGGCTGATACTCATTTCCTGTTTTAACAAAGGCTAACCTAAATCCCCATCCTGCACGTAGTGAGAAAAGGATCAGCGATGGTCTTGAAAATACCGCCGTCCATTGGATGGGACAATAAGTCGTGGATCTTTGTTAAGGGAGAGCCATACCCAGTGCACGTTAAAGAAAAGGGTCAGTGAGAAAAGGGTCAGTGATGGTCTTGAAAATACCGCCGTCCATTGGATGGGACAATAAGTTGTGGATCTTTGTTAAGGGAGAGCCATACCCAGTGCACGTTAAAGAAAAGGGTCAGTGAGAAAAGGGTCAGTGATGGTCTTGTCCGTCAGCATGTTCTTTAACGTGCACTGGGTATGGCTCCGTCGTCCATTGGATGGGACAATAAGTTGTGGATCTTTGTTAAGGGAAAGCCATACCCAGTGCACGTTAAAGAAAAGGGTCAGTGAGAAAAGGGTCAGTGATGGTCTTGAAAATACCGCCGTCCATTGGATGGGACAATAAGTTGTGGATCTTTGTTAAGGGAGAGCCATACCCAGTGCACGTTAAAGAACATGCTGACGGAAGCATGTTCTTCCCTTTACGGGAAGCTACTATTTGTATACTAACATCTGTCCAATGAATCACCTTTCCTCAGCCTTTCCTCAGCCCTTGAGGTCTTTGTGACCTGACCATTTCATCCATTGTATGCAAAAAAGAGACGCTAAGAGGGAAAACTGAATCCCTTAAGCTGGAGGGTATATACCTGTTTGCTATGATGCTATCTTCTCTGATGCTGCAAAATAAGCTATTCATAATTATTGGTAGGCCGGCTTTGTGTGGGGCGGGGGTGGCTCAGTCGGTAGCGCGCCAGGCTCGTAATCTGGAGCTGCCAGGTTCGAGTCCCAGCTGGGTCAGCGTTGAGATTTATCTCCGCAAAATTCCCCGCCCTGCCCACGGTCAGTAGGGGACAGCGATGGGCTTGGAAAGGCATCCGTCTGTCGGATGGGACGTTTAGTCGTGGCCCCGTGTGCGGGAGAGCCATACCCTGTGCACGTTAAAGAACACGCTGAATGACCATGACGGGAGGCTACCATCTATCTCCCAACAGCTGTTCCAGTGGGTCGCCTTCCCCAACCTTCTCGGAGCCTTTGGGGTTCTTGTGACCTGGCCATTTAGCCCATGGTGTGCAAAAAAGTGCCGCTCAGAAGTAAAATAACCCAACCCGGCTTTGTGAAATTTCTCCAGTAAACACCATCCTGCCGGTGAAATAACCCAACCGTTTTTCATAATGGTTTTTAAGGCATCATTAAGTTTAGAAAAGTTAACCAAACTAAAGCTCTCAGAGAGCTTTTTGTGTGGCCATACCTTTAGAAACTTCAAGCTTGAAGCTTTTTGGAGACTTCGTAATGGAATGAAAAATAAGAGAAAAAGGCGTAACCAGATACATAAAGATGGATGAAGAAATCTGAAAAGAAACGATCAAACAGAATTAATTTCTCCAAGATGAGGACAACTCTCGTGTCTCATGCGATGCTATTTTTATCAAGTATTGACAAATCCCTGACTCTCGTCAGAGGGCACCACTGCAGACAACGGAAATGGCACGAGGCTGTAAACAGGAAATGAATACCTCCGCGATGTACCCAGATCATACTTCGGTCCCGGCAAAAATAACTAACCGGGATGCAAGTTCCAGTTACAGAGCTCAAACAGTTGGATCGAAAGAAAAGTGCTCAGCCTCACGGCGACAACAGTTTATTTTGCTTGTTTTTTAAACCGTGATAAATAACTACAGAGTGCATCAACAAAAATGTTTTATTCTAATCTCGTTTACGATTCACTGGTGCACTCTCTCAGGACGCTTTTTAACTTGACACGTAGAGATTCTCAGGTGGCATTTTAATCTTATGACGCAGTCAGAGGAAGGAAATTGAATATTTCAGTTTCAAATGAGATTTTTAGCATTTTATATTATTATTAAGTGAATGGAGGACAAGCACTTTAAAGTGGAAAACTTAACTCTTTTTTTAAAAGAAATAATAATTAAATCTTTATTCTCTCAGAACAGTATTATTGGGGAGGCAGTTGGCTCAGTCCGAAGCGCATCAGTCTCTAGATGATCAGTTCCCAATTATGCCAGTGTTGATGTTCATCTCTGATGACTTCCACCTTGTCTTCAGTGACAAAGAGGACACCGAGGGACTTGATAAAGACGCCGTCCGTCGGATGAGATTTTAAGCCTTTGTTCCGTGTTCAGGAGAGGGCCAGGCCTTCTGGAGGTTAAAGAACTCTCTGGATGACCTTAGACGGAGGCTTTCGTTTATCCATTAACAGTTGTCCAGTGAATCCCCTTCCCTGAGCCCATTTGGAGTCTTTCTGACCTGGCCATTTAGCCCACTTTGTGGAAACAAGCCCATATCTAGAAACAGAATAAAATGCGGGGAGGAGGCAAAAAATGAATCGAGCCGCAAAATAGAATTCTTTTCGAAGTTAAATATGAAGATGAAAGGGGAACAATTTCATTCCATTTCAAACCTTCAAAAAAAATGTGACCAACCATTCAATAACTTTGGAGGAATTTCAAGAATTAAAAAAGATGTGAAAAGTGTATACAATCCAATGGTAACTATTTTGAACGATTTACATTAAAGCAATTCTTTTTCTGAATATTTCCTTTTGTTTTAGAATTTTTGTGGCATCACGTTTCTGGCTCAGTGTGCATAATATTATTGCGCCATTATTTCCCTTTTTTTTCAAACAGCACGCAAAAATGATTATAAAATTTCTTACTTTCGACGATACTCTGTAGGTGATTTTTTTCAAATGAATTGGAATAAAAAAAAGCATTGAAATCCTCCGTAAAATGGAGATGCTCCTGCGAAGAACGAATAATCGAGAGTCTCGTTTGAGTTTCTCGAGACAGACTCTGTTGTCACTCAGTTGTCAGGAAAGAATATTTTGTATAAAAATGCCTACATGCAGGTAAACTTGCATTGTGATTATGAAGTACATGTTGTCCATTTCCTCAACTCTTGTTGACTCTGAGAAGTGATAGAAATGAGTTTATCAATAAAAATTGTTTCAAATTTTTTCGATTTTGGTAATTGCACTCTCCACATCTTAAGCATTCCAGAGTCACTTAGAGATCAGAGATGCTTCGAACGTGTCTCCTAAATTCCACCTCTTTCGCTTCATTCGCAACGAACTCGTCCCTTTTTTTTGAGGGAACTATTCGAGATCTGTAAGTCTAACTTCAATCCATGCTTGACTTTGGCAGGGGATTGGCGTACTCGGTATCAGGCCAGGCTCGTAATCTGCGGTTCTCAGGTTCGAGTCTCAACTTGTTCTGGGTTGAGAATTCACTCCGATAACCCCATTCTGCCCTCAGGGAGGAAAGAGTCAGCGATGGTCTTGGAAAGACCGCCTCCGTTGGATGGGACGCTGTTCATTTCGTGATCATTTCGGGATCTACCAACTCCTGCAACACAAAGGAGCAAGGGAACAAGAATAATAATAAAAAAGACATCCAATGGTAGTTATTGCGAGGTTGAAGAATCCATTAGGGGTGGGGGTGGCTCAGTCGGTAGCGCGCCAGTCTCATAATCTGTAGTTCCCAGGTTCGAGTCACAGCTTTGTCAGCGTTGAGATTTGTCTCCGCAAAATTCTCCCTCCTGCCCACGCTCAGTAGGGGACACCGATGGGCTTGGAAAGGCCGCCGTCCGTCGGATGGGACGTTAAGCCGTGGCCCCGTGTGCGGGAGAGCCATACCCTGTGCACGTTAAAGAACACCCTGGATGGCCTTGACGGGAGGCTACCACATGTCTCCCAACAGCTGTTCCAGTGGGTCCCCTCCCTTAACCTTCTCTGAGCCTTCGGGGTCCATGTGACCTGGCCATTTAGCTCATGGTGTGCAAAAAAGTGCCGCTCAGAGGTAAAACAACTCAAGTATCCATTCTAATCAGAAATATCTCGTAAAATTATGAGTGAATTGTCAAACTGGAGCGTAGCGCGATTTACTCGTCGGCGGTGTTCGCTTTGATGGAGGGGGAGCTCGACGAGTTTTTCCCCTCGAAGGTAACGTAATTGCAAAGAATCTGATGTCATCTTGAACCGAGATAAGAGAAGGAGAGGCCATTGCTGGTCGACACTTTGGATCTTTGCAAAAGAGTTCGGCAACGAATAGGGAGAAGTCGACACCAATTGCATCTGGCATCTGCAAAGGAACAAAGCGATCAGAAAAAGAAAAGCATTAAAGAGAATAATTTGAATTCGTATTACGTCATGTGTGGCGCATGAAAATTGATTGCTGCAGCAATTGCACTGGTCTCTAATTTAGTCGCTAGGCCTAACTGGAGAGAGAATGAGATTGGTGACGTGGAGTGTGGTAGTAGACACGCACAGGAACCAATGTCCGACCACGCCTTAACAGGAAATTAACCATTAGAGGTAATATTTATTCTGAAAAGGAAACTCTAATTATTTTTTATTTTTTTTAAACAATGGCATACATAAATATACAGTGAAATGCTCACTAATCTCTTGCGCGAGTTTTTCTCTACTGGAAAATTTATAAATTCAGAAATATAGAACATATATTGGAAAGTAAATGTGTAATAATACAGTCGCTCAAAAAAGTATCCGAACACCATGGTTTATTACAGAATTCAGGAAAAATATCTGGCAACGATTTTTTTTTAGAAATTAGTGATCTGGCAACCTTCGTGTCACGTGATTACAGAATTCAGGAAAAATATCTGGAGGGTGTACAGCAACTGCACACGCTCCAGTTACCGTTCACAGCAAACTGGAGCGTGTGCAGTTACTGCATACGCTCCAGTTTTCTGTGAATAGTAACTGCACACGCTCAATATTTCTGTATGTGGGACCATACGATCGAGGTCTTTGTGAGCTCACACGATCCAATGTGCTGTAAACATTAACCGCAACCGCTCCAGGAGCGGGGGTGGCTTAGTCGGTAGCGCGCCAGGCTCGTAATCTGTAGTTCCCAGGTTCGAGTCCCAGCTGGGTCAACGTTGAGATTTATCTCCGCAAAATTCCCCGCCCTGCCCACGGTCAGTAGGGGACACCGAAGGGCTTGAAAGGCCGCCGTCCGTCGGATGGGACGTGAAGCCGTGGCGCCGTGTGCGGGAGAGCCATACCCTGTGCACGTTAAAGAACACGCTGGATGGCCTTGACGGGAGGCTACCATATGTCTCCCAATAGGTGTTCCAGTGGCTCCCCTCCTCCAACATTTTCTGAGCCTTCGGGGTCCATGTGACCTGGCCATTTAGTCCATGGTGTGCAAAAAAGCGCCGCTCAGAGGTAAAACAACCCAACAACGCAACCGCTCCAGTTTGCTGTGAACGGTAATTGTACACGCTCCATATTCATTGCATTCACGGGAGGCTCATTGCATATGGTAGCCTCCCGTGCATATATAATGCGAATTCATACGCATTATATATATTAAAAGAAGTATCCGAACACTATGGTTGTTTACAAAATTCAGAAAATAATATCTGGCAATGATGTTTTTAGAATTCAGTGATCTGGCAACCTTCGTGTCACGTGACACGAAGGTTGCCAGATCACTATTTCTAAAAAAAATCTTTGCCAGATATTTTTTCAGAATTCTGTAATCGACCATAGTGTTCGGATACTTTTTTAGAGCGACTGTACATCTTCAAGAAGATAAGAATAACATGTGCAAAAACTTTATAGAGTAAACATTTTTTAGCTATATTGGAACAATACACGTAACTTACGAACGCAACCGATTTTCCAACATTAAGGTTCGAAATGTGCAGTTTTAATTTCTTTCAGAATAAATGACAATTTCTATAATTCTTTTAATATCATTTGGGAAAGAGGAGAAAGCTTTTGGAACTAAAAATTATTAACAAAATCTTAAAAAAATCCAATTTCAAATTGCAATATTTAGTCTGTTCCTTCTCATTACGTCACGATATTAAAATATAATGCGAGAATTTTTTTTCTATTTTGGAAAATTTAAAAGTTCCCGAGATTGAACAAAAGTGAATGATAAACGAAAATAGATTAAAAAAAATATTAATTGATGTTCGTAGTTATTTCTCGCTGTTAAAAACAGCCAAACTGAATTGTTCTTTGCCACGAGTCTAACAATTTTTTTGAGCGGACGGTTCGAGAATCTGTAGGTCGAACGTCAGTCCATGTTTAACGTGGGAGGGGTTGGGATGGGTTGTTTTACCTCTGAGCGACACTTTTTTGCACACCATGGGCTAAATGGCCAGGTCACATGGACCCCGAAGGCTCAGAGAAGGTTGGGGGAGGGGACACACTGGAACAGCTGTTGGGAGACAGATGGTAACCTCCCGTCAAGGCCATCCAGGGTGTTCTTTAACGTACACAGGGGATGGCTCTCCCGCACACGGGGTCACGGCTTAACGTCCCATCCGACGGACGGCGGCCTTTCCAAGCCCATCAGTGTCCCCTACTGACCGTGAGCAGGGCGGGGGAATTTTGCGGAGATAAATCTCAACGCTGACCCAGCTGGGACTCGAACCTGGGAACTACAGCTTACGAGCCTGGCGCGCTACCGACTGAGCTACCCCCGTCCCTCGTGGGAGGGGACTTAAGTACTCTGTATTAGGCCCGGCTCGTAATCTGCGGTTCCCAGGTTCGAGTCCCAATTGGTTCTGCGTTGAGAGAGGCGGGGATGACTCAGTCGGTAGCGCGTTAGGCTCGTAATCTGTAGTTCCCAGGTTCGTGTCACGGCTGGGCAGCGTTGAGATTTGTCTCCGCAAAATTCCCCGCCCTGCCCACGATCAGCAGGGGACACCGATGGGCTTGGAAAGGCCGCCATCCGTTGGATGGGACGTTAAGCCGTGGCTCCGTGATCAGGAGAGCCATATCCTGTGCACGTTAAAGAACACGCTGGTTGGTCTTGATGGGAGGCTACCATCTGTCTCCCAACAGCTGTTCCAGTGGGTCCCCTCCCCCAACCTTCTCTGAGCCTTCGGGGTCCTTGTGACCTGGCCATTTAGCCCATGGTGTGCAAAAAAGTGCCGTTCACAGGTAAAAGAACCCAACCCAGTTACTTTTGCAACACAATTGCTTTATTATTTCATTTGCTTACTTAATTTTGCACTGAATTTCCTATTTTATTTTATTGTATTCGCTTATTTACTTTTGCATGTATTTTGGTCGAGTAATATTATTCATTACTATGAATATAAAATGAAACTGTACCCCCCATAAAAAGTGGCCGTTGAGTGTACATGGTGGGATCTGGGGGGAGATGGCGTCAAGAACTTCCGCCCCCACCTTGTTTTTTTACTAGATCCGAGCCTGTGAATGTACAGTCGCTCAAAAAAATATCCGAACACTATGGTTGATTACAAAATTCAGAAATAAATATCTGGCAACGGTTTCTTTTAGAAATTAGTGATCTGGCAACCTTCGTGTCACGTGACACGAAGGTTGCCAGATCACTAATTCCAATATCTTTCACAGATATTTTTTCTGAATTCTGTATTCAACCATAGTGTTCGGATACTTTTTTGAGGGACTGTACTCTGCAATTTTAGATTCTTCCATTACTTTGAATTTCCTTCGTTGGAGGGCGGTGCGCTCAGAGAATAGAACACTTTCTTTCGAAAGGAACATTTTATATATTCGCCCGAGGCGACTGAAATTTCTTTTTTTTTTAAATATTAGTTTAATTAAAAACTTTTCTATACATCAATGCAAAATATGGCATAAGATTCTTGCTAGTTTACTTACCAAAAGATATTTATGTCAAAAGACATTTATTTTAAGCAAGAAGGCTTAGTCTGATCCAGAGTTAGTTTCGTATTTCTCACGGAAAAATTCAATAAAAATTCGATAAAAATCAAACTTTAATAATTATTGCAAATTACCACAAACCATGCAAACTTCTGGCACCGTGCCAATAGTTTAACCTGGTGCAACGTAACTTCGGCATCATGCAAACTTCGGTGTTTTTTGTTTATTATGCGCTCGTGAGAGTTTCGTATCAGCCTTTAGCTTTTGTGCGCATGGCAACAGGTGGTGCTCCTCACACACACAGATGGATGTTTTTATGCATTGCCACAGTCTGTAAATTTTTAACCCGAAAATATGCAGTGACGACTGCCGGACAGTTTACTTACTACTCGACGATTCGCTGCCGGTTATCTCGTTACGACGGATGGGTGGGTTGGGTTGTTTTACCTCTGAGCGGCACTTTTTTGCACACCATGGGCTAAATGGCCAGGTCACATGGACTCCGAAGGCTCAGAGAAGGTTAGGGGAGGGGACACACTGCAACAGCTATTGGGAGACAGATGGTAGCCTCCCGTCAAGGCCTTCCAGCGTGTTCTTTAACGTTGGGTTGTTTTACCTCTGAGCGGCACTTTTTTGCACACAATGGGCTAAATGGCCAGGTCACATGGACCCCGGGTGACCCACTGTAACAGCTGTTGGGAGAGAGATAGTAGTCTCCCGTCAACGCCATCCAACGTGTTCTTTAACGTGCACAGGGTATGGGCTCACGGTATTACACACGGGGCCACGGCTTAACGTTCTTTAACGTGCACAGGGTATGGCTGCAGGTATTACACACGGGGCCACGGCTTAACGTCCCATCCGATGGACGGCGGCCTTTCCAAGCCCATTGGTGTCCCCTACTGACCGTGGGCAGGGCAGGGAATTTTGCGGAGATAAATCTCAACGGTGACCCAGCTGGGACTCGAACCTGGGAACTACAGATTACGAGCCTGGCGCGCTACCGACTGAGCCAACCCCGCCCACGGATGGGTGGGACTTGGCTCATTCGCTAACGCGCCAGGCTCGTAATCTGCAATTCCATGTTCGAGTCCCACTTGAGCCAGCTTTGAGAGTTTTCTTCGCAACAGTCCTCACCCTGTCGACGGCCAGCAGGGGACACCGATGGCCTTGGAAGGGCTGCCGTCCGTCGGATGGGACGTTAAGCCGTTGCCCCGTGTGTCTGGACACCCATACCCTCTGCACATTAAAGAACACGCTGGATGGTATTAATGGGAGGCTACCATCTATCACAACAGCCGTTCAGTGTGTCTCCTTCCCCCAACCTTCTCTGAGCTCTCGGGGTCCTTGTGACTTGGCCATTTACTCCGTTGTGTGCAAAAAAAGTGCTGCTCTTAGGTAAAACTATCTAACCTGAATGCAGGCGATACTTCCAAGATATCCTCCTAGTTCTATTTCAAATTTCATGCTCCAATTAATAGCAACTTTAGATATTATCTTGATGAAAATACTTCATTTTTTAAACAATTTCATTTCAGTAAAAAAGATATTAGTAAAATCATCAGGCTGCCTAGGACTGCTGCACTTAATAACTACCATTTTAAAGTCAAGAAGAGCCAGTCCGATTTCTGTAACATCTGTCAAGTTAAAGAGACTGTTTCCCCTGTGTTGGGGCGGGGGTGGCTCACTCGGTAGCGCGTCTGGCTCGTAATCTGTAGTTCCCAGGTTCGAGTCCCAGCTGGGTCAGCGTTGAGATTTATCTCCGAAAAATTCCCCACCCTGCCCACGGTCAGTAGGGGGACACCGATGGGCTTGGAAAGGCCGCCGTCCGTCGGATGGGACGTTATGCCGTGGACCCGTGTGCGGGATAGCTATCCCCTGTGTACGTTAAAGAACACGCTGGATGGCCTTGATGGGAGGCTACAATCTGTCTCCCAACAGCTGTTCCAGTGGGTCCCCTCCCCCAACCTTCTCTGAGCCTTCGGGGTCTATGCGACCTGGCCATTTAGCCAATGGTGTGCAAAAAAGTGCCGCTCAGAGGTAAAACAACTCAACGTTAAAGAACACGCTGTATGGCCTCGACGGGAGGCTACCATCTGTCTCCCAACAGCTGTTCCAGTGGGTCCCCTCCCCCAACCTTCTCTGAGCCTTCGGGGTCCATGTGACCTGGCCATTTAACCAATGGTGTGCAAAAAAGTGCCGCTCAGAGGTAAAACAACCCAATCCTGTGTTGCTAAATTGTGAAATGTATGATGAAGCGAGAAAAAACATTTTTGAAGCACTTCGTTACAAATACAATCTAACTGAATACAAACTACAAAACATTTTGAATCCCGATAATTCTTCTAAATTAGTTATCTTTCAACTATTAATTGGTTTCTTCGGGAATCCATGCTATATAACAGAGTATAAGTAAAAATTTGGACTTCGATTTCGTTTTTTATTCCTAAAGGATATAAATATCTGATTCAGCCAAAGAACATTTTCTAACTTTCTGTCATATGTATACATGTATATAAGAATTTTCTTCATTGGTATATTTCTGTCATATACACAAGATTTTTTTTTTTACATTGTGTATTTTTCTAAGTGTATTTGTAATGTTATTATTGCATTAACATTTTCTAAATATTTCATTTTTTCTAAAAACTTTGGGGTAGTAAGTGTTCAACTAAACACCCCAGAGGCATGTAAAGTTAAATAAATAAATAAAATAAACAACAGACTCGTACACAGCCTTTAGTTTTTTTTTTTGGGGGGGGGGGGATCGAGAATAAGACTTGAGTAGAGTTTTTCAATCCCTAAAAATTTCCACCGTACAAAAAAAAATAATAAAATACTCTCTCAAGCAGCTGCTTGCCACAAAGTCTGACAGTTTACATGCCATAGTAGAAGGTCTGTGAGGAGGGTAGGAATGGGGCCCGAAACCAGATCAGTAGCCAAGCGTTGTAACCACTCGGCCACTAGTAAGACTAGATATTTAAATGATATAAAATCTTACTCCATATAGAATATTTTTTTAAAATCTATTTATAGTGTTGGATATAAAAATGTGACTAAAATAAAATTATACAAAGGCATTGTTTAGGATTTCAAAATTGCTAGGCAAATTTGAGATTTCATAGAAGCCGACGGGATTCGGCATTGGCATGCGAATATTTCATTTTGATATTCGTTTAGGTTTATAAAACATCTTGGGTGTGATCTGAAATCAATATTTGTGGGTTTCTTTAAACTATTTTGTGAGGGATTGGATTGGATTGTTTTACCTCTGAGCGGCACTTTTTTGCACACCATGGGCTAAATGGCCAGGCCACAAGGACCCCGAAGGCTCAGAGAAGGTTGGGGGAGGGGACCCACTGGAACAGCTATTGGGAAACAGATGGTAGCCTCCCGTCAAGACCTTCCAGCGTGTTCTTTAACGTGCACAGGGTATGGCTCTCCCGCACACGGGGCCACGGCTTAACGTCCCATCCGACGGACGGCGGTCTTTCCAAGCCCATCGGTGTCTCATATTGACCGTGGGCAGGGCGGGGAATTTTGCGGAGATAAATCTCAACGCTGACCCAGCTGGGACTCGAACCTGAGAACTACAGATTACGAGCCTGGCGCGCTACCGACTGAGCCACCCCCTCCCCATTTTGTGAGGGAACTTCAATTCGCAGATTTTAAGGGTGAATTTTACGAATGCTGCTAATTAAAAATGTTTTTAGTAATACAGACTATCGACGGATAGAAACCATTATTGTCATAATTGCTGTCTCCATTGCTGATCGGGGAGGGGGTGGCTCAGTCGGTAGCGCGCCAGGCTCGTAATCTGTAGTTCCCAGGTTCGAGTCCCAACTGGGTCAGCGTTGAGATTTATCTCCGCAAAACTCCCCGCCCTACCCACGTTGAGTAGGGGACACCGATGGGCTTGGAAAGGCCGCCGTTCGTCGGATGGGACGTTAAGCCGTGGCCCCGTGTGCGGGAAAGCCATACCCTGTGCACGTTAAAGAACATGCTGTATGGCCTTGACGGGAGTCTACCATCTGTCTCAGTGGTAGCCTCCCGTCAAAGAAACAGCTGTTGCAGTGGGTCCCCTCCAGAAACCTTCTCTGAGCCTTCGGGGTCCATGCGAGTGCCGCTCAGAGGTAAAACAACCCAATCCATTGCTGATCCCCAATATTCTTTTTTAACTATTTTTCTCTTCAATTAATTATCCCAACTAATCTTCACTCGTGTTTCGATGTACGCCAAATGTGATGTTCTCAGTCTGAAATGGCTGTTAATGACTGTGCTTTGGATGAAAGAAATGAATGTCCAATGCACCAAGTAGAGGAGTACACGTCATTTATTTTCACTTTGTACATGGAATGGGCTCGATTCTGTGGCCTTAGTTGTTCTCAACAGTTTGTTGGATTCAGTGGCGCACCCAGAGGGCAAGGTGCCCTGGCACCCCAAAAAGAAAAAGAAAAAAAAACTAAAAAATTTTCCAAAAATTTTTTCTTAATTAAAATTCATTTTTTATATTTATGTTGTGTCGTGCCTTCTATTTCTATATTACTTATGAATTAGCGGTCACATAAGGTGGGAAATACCCTATAGCTCTCGGGAATCTATTTTCTGTGAACATAAGACGAACGAAGTAGTGCTCGGGGGGGGGGGGGGAGGGGACTCAGTAGCGTCGGTAGCGCGCCAGGCTCGTAATCTGTAGTTCCCGGGTTCGAGTCCCAGCTGGGTCAGCGTTGAGATTTATCTCCGCAAAATTCCCCGCCCTGCCCACGGTCAGTAGGGGACACCGATGGGCTTGGAAAGGCCGTCGTCCGTCGGATGGGACGTTAAGCCGTGGCACCGTGTGCGGGAGAGCCATATCCTGTGCACGTTAAAGAACACGCTGGATGACCTTGACGGGAGGCTACAATCTGTCTCCCAACAGCTGTTCCAGTGGGTCCCCTCCCCCAACCTTCTCTAAGCCTTCGGGATCCATGTGACCTGGCCATTTAGCCCATGCTGTGCAAAAAAGTGCCGCTCGGAGGTAAAACATTCCAATCCAAGTAGTGCTCGGGCGGACCGAACGCTACTTAATTTGCCCGAGTCGGGCCAGCGAGCCCCTCGGCACCCTCCCAAGATTAAATCCCGAGTGCGCCATTGGTTGGATGAAATGGCTTAATTTGATATTCCTTTGAGTATGGCTCACCCGCACACGGAGCCACGGTTTAACGGCGGTCCGTGTTCAAGTGGGCAGCATTCAAGGTATGATAAGTCTCAGTCGGCTTATAATAGCTTGAATGCTGTTTTGCTTTGTAAGCATTCACTTGATGAGGTGGAATTCTCCACTTTCCCGTACAGAAATCGCTTAACCTCTAAACTCGGCGAGAGGATATCCTGATCCTTGTCTACATAACCTGGTTCACTCAGAACCGAACTGTACAGTCGCTCAAATAAATATCCGAACACTAGGGTTGATTACAGAATTCAAAAAAAAAATATCTGGCAACGATTTTTTTGAAATTAGTGATCACGTGACATGAAGGTTGCCAGATCACTAATTTCTAAAAAAAATCGTTGCCAGATAGTTTTTCTGAATTCTGTAATCAACCGTAGTGTTCGGATACTTTTTTGAGCGACTGTATTCTTAGAGTTAAAAAAAAAATTCAAGCTCCACCCTCCCAGCAATGGCCCTGTTGCCTATATATTGTGACTAAATTAAACACGAAATAACAAGTCTGTTTGGGGCGCGGGTGGCTCAGTCAGGCTCGTAATCTGCAGTTTCCAGGTTCGAGTCCCAGCTGGGTCAGCGTTGAGATTTATCTCCGCAAAATTCTGCGCCCTGCCCACGGTCAGTATGGGACACCGATGGGCTTGGAAAGACCGCCGTCCGTCAGATGGGGACGTTAAGCCGTGGCTCCGTGTGCGGGAAAGCCACACCCTGCGCACGTTAAAGAACACGTTGGATGGCTTTGACGAGATGTTACCATCTGTCTCCCAAGAGCCGTTCTACTGGGTCTCAAGGACCCCGAAGTCTCAGAAGGTTGGGGGAGGAGACCGAGTACAACGGCTCTTGGGAGACAGATGGTAGCATCTCGTCAAAGCTATCCAATGTGTTCCTTGTGACCTGGCCATTTAGCCCATTGTGTGCAAAAAAGTGCCGCTCATAAGTAAAACAACCAACAAGTCTGTTGAAAGGAAAAGAATAAGCATTAATTAGGAATCTAATGAAAATGTTATTTTACAAGAACCTATTATTTAAAGTAATCTTTAGGTTTAAAAATGATTTAATCCACTTTACGTCCATGACCGTTTGCAATTCCTAAAACATTTAAACGATGGTTACCTGCTGTTGTGACATTTGGGGTTTCAGGTGCTTTTGCAAGTTTGTTTTTTTTGACTTTCTTTCGAGAAAAGTGTAGCATAATCAAAATTTAAACGTGACATGTTTTTAACGAAAAGCCGTGCTCAGAATTACAAACTAATCTAAATAATAGAATAACAGAAATAACACTAAATTGCTTCCAGGAAATGGCCTTTACTCTGTAGATAATTTATTAATAACTCGCAGTTAATTAAAGTGGATTGTAAATCAATCTGAATACAACACGAATTAAATACACTAAGACTTGCATTTAATTCTTAATGTCAGGCTGGAGTCCTGGAATTTTTAAGATAAACGAAATCTTTCTCTGCATAAGTTTTTGGAAAGGTTTCTTGCAGCATTTTATTCGCTATAATTAGAATTATGGGTATTAATTGCTTTAATGTTTTCTCTTTATCACAATTTGAAGTTCCTTTAGTAATTCCGAAATTGAAGCTACACAGTCGCCTGCGGGTAGATTAAATGATAAAAAAACTGATGATTTCGTTGTCATAGAGTTGACTGAAATATTTTCTGCGAGAGAGGCATTGTTCCTATGGGTTTCACTAGAAATGAAATTATTTTTATTTAAAAAAAAAAAAGGGTGATCGTAGTTCTTGCAATAATTGCAGAGGCATTGCTATGTTCTCTATTTGTGGTGAAGTTCTTTCTTTGTTTAATTATGCTGCTTAATATAATTATGGGTATTAATTGCTTTAATGTTTTCTCTGGTTTGTAGAGATTTGTAGATATTTGGTTTGTAGAGAAATTCTAGATCAGGTACGTTCAATCCAAATTTAGTCGAGAGCAACTGTGAAAATTATATCCTTAAGGTTGGGTTGGGTTGTTTTACCTCTGAGCAGAACTTTTTTTGCACACCATGGGCTAAACTGCCAGGCCACAAGGACACCGATGACTCAGAGATGGTTTGGGGAAGGGACAAACTGGAACAGCTGTTGGGAGAGAGATGGTGGCATCCCGTTAAGGCCATCCAGTGTGTTCTTTAACGTTGGGTTGTTTTACCTCTGAGCGGCACTTTTTTTGCACACCATGGGCTAAACTGCCAGGCCACAAGGACACCGATGACTCAGAGATGGTTTGGGGAAGGGACAAACTGGAACAGCTGTTGGGAAAGAGATGGTGGCATCCCGTTAAGGCCATCCAGTGTGTTCTTTAACGTTGGGTTGTTTTACCTCTGAGCGGCACTTTTTTTTGCACACCATGGGCTAAACTGCCAGGCCACAAGGACACCGATGACTCAGAGATGGTTTGGGGAAGGGACAAACTGGAACAGCTGTTGGGAAAGAGATGGTGGCATCCCGTTAAAGCCATCCAGTGTGTTCTTTAAAGTTGGGTTGTTTTACCTCTGAGCGGCACTTTTTTTGCACACCATGGGCTAAACTGCCAGGCCACAAGGACACCGATGACTCAGAGATGGTTTGGGGAAGGGACAAACTGGAACAGCTGTTGGGAGAGAGATGGTGGCATCCCGTTAAGGCCATCCAGTGTGTTCTTTAACGTTGGGTTGTTTTACCTCTGAGCGGCACTTTTTTTGCACACCATGGGCTAAACTGCCAGGCCACAAGGACACCGAAGACTCAGAGATGGTTTGGGGAAGGGACCCATTGGAACAGCTGTTGGGAGAGAGATAGTGGCATCGAGTTAAGGTAATCCAGTGTGTTCTTTAACGTTGGGTTGTTTTACCTCTGAGCGGCACTTTTTTTGCACACCATGGGCTAAACTGCCAGGCCACAAGGACACTGATGACTCAGAGATGGTTTGGGGAAGGGACAAACTGGAACAGCTGTTGGGAAAGAGATGGTGGCATCCCGTTAAGGCCATCCAGTGTGTTCTTTAACGTTGGGTTGTTTTACCTGTGAGCGGCACTTTTTTTGCACACCATGGGCTAAACTGCCAGGCCACAAGGACACCGAAGACTCAGATGGTTTGGGGGAAGGGACCCATTGGAACAGCTGTTGGGAGAGATGGTGGCATCCCGTAAAGGCCATCCAGTGCGTTCTTTAACGTGCATTGGGTATTGCTCTCCCGCACACGGGGCCACGGTTTAACGTCACATCCGACGGACGGCGGCCTTTCCATACATTCTTAAGGAACCGCATAAAAAATTGTCTACTTAGAAACGGAATCATGCATTTATAATGAGTAATTAAGTGAAAAAAAATGTATTTTTAAGCAATCAAGAAAAAATTTTGATTGAAAAAATATATACATTTTAATGAGTACTGTGAATTGGCAAAATCATTTAGTTATGTATATAAAAATGTTTGGCCCATTCTTTAAATTTTTTTGACCAAACTCGGTATATCAATGATTTGTTCCGCGAATCGAATATGTCTCTTGAGTGAAACAGGCGTGGCTCAGTCGTAGCTCGCCAGACTCGTAATCTGCAATTCCTAGGTTCGAGTCTTGCTTGTGGCAGCCTTGAGACTTTTCTCCGCAAAACTCCGCGCCCTGCCCTCAAGTCAATGGAGGACACCGTTGGGCATGGAAAGGCCGCCGTCCGTCGGATGCGATATTAAGTCATACCCTGTGTACAGTCGCTCAAAAAAGTATCCAAACACTATGGTAGATTAAAGAATTCAGAAAAGATATCTGGCAACGATTTTTTTTAGAAATTAGTGATCTGGAAACCTTCGTGTCACGTGACACGAAGGTTGCCAGATCACTAATTTCTAAAAAAATCGTTGCCAGATATTTTTTCTGAATTCTTTAATCAACCATAGTGTTTGGATACTTTTTTGAGCGACTGTACGTTAAAAAACAGGCTGGATGACCTTGACGGGAGGCTATCATCTGTCACCTAAGGGTTGTACAGTGGGTCCCAACCTTCACTGTGCCCTCGGGGTTCTTGTGACCTGGCCATTTAGTCTATTGTGTGACAAAAAAAGTGCGGCTCAGCGGTAGGACATCACAACGGCTGAAGAATCAAAGGATTGAATGGACTTGACATGGATGATCAGCATATGGGTTCAGAGGACATGATTGGTGAGGATGGAGACTGAAGACTCTTCCTGAGTGAAAGGATTTAAACATTTAGTTCAGTATTTTCCAACCAATGTTCCGTGGGTTGTTTTACCTCTGAGCGGCACTTTTTTGCACACCATGGGCTAAATGGCCAGGTCACAAGGACCCCGAAAGCTCAGAGAAGGTTAGGGGAGGGTACCGACTGGAACAGCTGTTGGGAGACAGATGGTAGCCTCCCGTCAAGGCCATCCAGAATGTTCTTTAAGGTTTTACCTCTGAGCGGCACTTTTTTGCACACCATGGGCTAAATGGCCAGGTCACAAGGACCCCGAAGGCTCAGAGTTGGGTTGTTTCACCTTTGAGCGGCACTTTTTTGCACACCATGGGCTAAATGGCCAGGTCACAAGGACCCCGAAGGCTCAGAGAAGGTTGGGGGAGGTGACCCACTGAAACAGCTGTTGGGAAAATGTGGTAGCCTCCCGTCAAGGCCATCCAGCGTGTTCTTCAACGTACACAGGGGATGGCTATCCCACACACGGGCCACGGCTTAACGTCCCATCCGACGGACGGCGGCCTTTCCAAGTCCATCGGTGTCCCCTACTCAACATGGGTAGGGCGGGGAATTTTGCGGAGATAAATCTCAACGCTGACCCAGCTGGAACTCGAACCTGGGAATATAGATTAAGAGCCTGGTGCGCTACCGACTGAGCCACCCCCGCCCCAACGTTCCGTGTGCAATTCGCTGATGCTAAGGGAAATATTGTTTTTCGGCTCAAAAACTTTTAAATTTCACAAATGCTTTTTAAAATGAAAAAGCCAATTAAATTTCTACAGTTGACGACATTATATTGGTCAGTGTTCCCCAAACGTTTTTGGTAGTGAACCAAAATTTAAATATCTGTCCACTTCTTGACCAAAAATTCAAATTCCGATCCAACTCGCGATTTAAAATTCAAATTCCCATTCCCCCGCGACTCAAAACTAGAATTCTCATTCATCTCGAGACTCAATATTCAAATTACTATCCAACTCGCTACTCAACATTCAAATTCCCATTCACCTCGTGACTCAAAATTCAAATTCCCATATAATTCAAATAATAGCGGTACAGTCGCTCAAAAAAGTTTCCGAACGCTATGGTTGACTACAAAAATTCAGAAAAAATATCTGGCAATGATTTTTTTTTAGAAATTAGTGATCTGGCAACCTTCGCGTCACGTGACACGAAGGTTGCCAGATCACTAATTTCTAAAAAAAATCGTTGCCAGATATTTTTTCTGAATTTTGTAGTCAACCATAGCGTTCGGAAACTTTTTTGAGCGACTGTATCTATAGCTTAACTCGCAAAACCAATAGTATTCCGCGACCCATGCTCGGGTCACGAACCTGCGTTAAGGATCTTTGGTTCAGGTCATAGCAAAGGACAGTCGCTGAAAAAAATATCCGAACGCTATGGTCGATTACAAAACTCAAAAAAAAATATCTAGCAACATTTTTTTTTAGAAAGGAGTGATCTGGCAACCTTCTTGTCACGTGATTACAGAATTCAGGAAAAATATCTGGAGCGTGTACAGCAACTGTACACGCTCCAGTTACCGTTCACAGCAAACTGGAGCGTGTGCAGTTACTGCACACGCTCCAGTTTGCTGTGAACGGTAACTGCACACGCTCAATATTTCCGTGAGTGAGCCCACACGATCCAGGTCTTTGTGAGCTCACACGATCCAATGTGCTGTGAACATCAACCGCTCCAGTTTGCTGTGAACGGTAACTGCACACGCTCCATATTCATTGCATTATATATATTAAAAAAAGTATCCGAACACTATGGTCGATTACAGAATTCAGAAAACATATCTGGCAACAATTTTTTTAGAAATTAGTGACCTGGCAACCTTCGTGTCACGTGACACGAAGGTTGCCAGATCACTAATTTCTAAAAAAAATCGTTGCCAAATATTTATTTTCAATTCTGTAATCGACCATAGTGTTCGGATATTTTTTTGAGCTACTGTCCCTTAAGCCGTAGCTTCATGTGAGGCAGAGAGCCATATCCTGTGCACGTTAAAGAACACGATAGTCTTAATGGTAATCTTCCATCAGTATCCTAACAGTTGTTCAGTCGGTTCCCTTCCTCCAGCCCTTTCTGCGCCTATGGGGTCCTTGTGACCTGGCAGTTTAGTGTGTGAAAAAGAAAAGTGCCGCTCAGAAGTAAAACAATCCAACTTTTTTTTTTTGAAACTCGTTTTCTGACACATTTCCGATAGAATATGTGACAGATTGCAGATAAAAGTTAGACTGAAAAGTTGAGTTTGTTGAGATCGTCAGAAACAAACTCATTAAGAAAATCTTTTTATCGTTTTCCAAAAGATCTGAAACACACTCATAATAATCAAAAACTAGTTTTTTTCACGATCAAATTATTTCCTCCGTAGTTCGTAAAAAAAACCCAAAGTCATTGTACGAAAAATAGTTTTTTTACTCTGTAATCATATTTTCCTCCTTAAAGCCTACTTTTTTTTAAATTCATGCCAAATCCAGTTATTATCGTTATCACAGTCATTTATGCTTCTCCACTACCTTAAGAAAAGCTCAGAAAAGAAAAGCTTCTTTAATAAAAAAAGAATTCGTTTTCCAGCAAATACATTTTTGTATTTTATATAATTAGCTTCGTGTCACCAAAAATCTGCGAAAGCTTTTCAAGATCTTTATCTGTCGCGCAACAATCTCCCTAAGTCAGAAAGATCCCCCCCCCCACTACATCCGAAGGATCCTTTTCTTCCAGTCTCCCGTTTTCCATTTGTTAACAGCAATTTATCTCCAGCAATTGAGGTTTGCTTGAGATTAGCTCATCTTCCTCATCCCTCCTCCTGCCTCCAACTATCCCGTGCAGTCTCGCGCTACACCTGTTCAAATCTCGAGAATTCGGATTGACTTTTTTCCTCCTCTTTCCTCCCTCCCCTTTTTCCTCTCATTATCTTGATTTTCGTCCTCTGAGATTTCTCAGCTTCTTAGGATCCTTTACCTCCTTTTCTCTTCAATGCATCAGAAAAGCCAGGAAATTAATTCGGTCGGCTGAAGCGCCGCGAGTCGAAGCCGCAAGACAAGACGGAGATAAGAGTTTGTCAAGAGCACGGACGAGCTTTGACGATGGCGTTCGTGCTCTTGAAGGATCCGCAGAAGCAAGTTCGTTATCTGAAAGGAACGAGTTCGTTAGTTTATCTCACTTTGTTTCGTCGACTCGCTTTATGTTTCTAAACTTGTTAAAAGAATAATTGTCATGAGTAAAGTTTGTCGCTTCATAAATACATTGGTTTCCATAAATTAAGGAAAATCCCTATGTTAAGTCAATGGCAAGCTAACGTCAAAGCTCTATAACTTCTAAAATAAGTTTTGTTTCGAAAAATGTGATTGCAGATAAAGATCTCAAATAAATCAATATCTCGATTTTCAACAATATTCGTTCAGTATTTAATGAGTTATGGAAGTTTGAAAAGGAGAGCTATGCACCAATCCCCTGTGATGATGCATAGAACCGGCCAGGCCTAGCATCTAATGTCCGACCCCGCCTTCTCGTGGTGCAGACCGTTAGTACCTTTCAAAAGAGATACTCTCTTGTGGAAGTGAACGGAAGGGGAGGGCTGCCAGATTAGTGTGGCCTACTGATCTGAACAACTATGGCTACTTTTCTTTTTTTTACTACCCTGCTGAGGAGTGGTCAACCACACAGGGTCCTGGTGCTGACCATATAAACCCACTGGACTAAAATAAGGCACTGAGCTTGATTATGGATCCTGAATTTGCTGCACTGGTGGGCTTCTGCGGAGGGAAAATCTTCCGCTGTGTTTTCTGTTTGTTTTTGGGTTAACACCCCCAAGTGAATAGATTCACAGGATATGTTTATCAGCTGGTGGATAATCCTGAAAGAAACAGAGAGAAAACTAAAGTGATGAAAATTGGTCAGGCAGGCTGTGATTCAATTAATCTGAATGGTTGCAGTCTTGAGCAGGTGTCACAGTTTAATTACCTTGGGAGCTATGTAACAGATAATGGCGATGTGCGGCATGAGATTAACAGACGAATAGGGATTGCTGCCGGGACTTTTAAGAATCTATGGAGAGTGTGGAGAAATAGGCGTATACACCTAAAGACTAAAATTAGACTGCATAATAGTTTGGTTCTTTCTAGGGTTAGTCATGGTAGTGAGACTTGGATGCTTTGTAAACAAGATAACATGAAACTAGATGCTTTTAATTCTAGATGCTTAAGCAGTATCTTGGGCATTAGGTGGTTCAACTTTGTAACTAATGATGAGGTTAGGCAAAGGAGTTTGCAACCTCCTTTAGGCAGCGTATTGTGCAGAGAGAGACTCCGCTGGTTTGGCCATGTTGCCCGTATGAATAATTATAGATTGGCGAATAGGGTTATGAACAGTGTGCCTAAAGTCTTCAGAAAGAAGGGGAGACCTAGGATGCAGTGGGCAAACAATATCAAAGAGGATCTTGTTAGAATTGGTATGCAGTGGAGAGATTCAGCAGATGTAGCTCAGGACAGACTTGCTTGGAGAACTAAATTGCACGGTCTGGTTGGACCTCCGTAGCCCATGGCTGCTTGAGGATGATGATGATGATAATGAATGCCTGCCATAAAAATAGACTTCAGAAGTTAGTAATAAATATTGTATCAAAGTTTTAATTAAGTGTTTAATATATAAGTTTGTATTTTAGAACTTTGTGTAAAAAATTCTTTCATAATTCATCAGTTTTGTATAAGTTTCTTAAGACTGAATATTTAACAACAGCAATGCCAAACTTCCATAACTCAAAGAAATTTTTTGAAAATTGAGATATTGAGATCTTCTATCACATTTTTTAAAGCAAAAAGAATTATTATTTAGAATTAAATATTTAGATTAGATAAATATTAGATAAATATTTTCTAATATGATTATTTAGAATTTAACCGATGTAATAATTCTCTAAGAACTATTTTTCTCGAAATGGAAGTTGGCCTGTTTCACAATAAGCTAAATGTCCAGGTTCCTCTGACTCCAAGGGATTTAGAAGTTGTCCATTGTGTTTTTTAACGTGCAAAGAATGCATATCTGTTCCACACGGAACATAAACTTCCATCGAATAAGTCCTGCTTTTCCAAGTAGCCGTTATCCCCTGTGGCAGGGTCGGCTCAGTCAGTTGCGCGCCAGGCTCATAATCTGCAGTTTCCAGGTTCGATTCCCAGCTGTGCCTGGGTCGAGATTTATCTCCTCTAAAGTCGCACCCAGCCCTCGGTGAGAAAGATGTCTACCGATGAACTCTGAAAGGCTGCAATCCTTCGTATCGGTTGTTAAGCCGTTGCCCGTGTGTACTCTTTTGAACGGAAAAGACACATTGTATGGTCTTGGCTGGAAGTTCGGTCTCCTAACAACTGCCCAGTCTTGCACACAACGTTCTGGGGCGGGGGTGGCTCAGTCGGTAGCGCGCCAGGCTCGTAATCTGTAGTTCCCAGGTTCGAGTCCCAGCTGGGTCAGCGTTGAGATTTATCTCCGCAAATATTTCCCCGCCCTGCCCACGGTCAGTAAAGGACACCGGTGGGCATGATAAAGGCCACCGTCCGTCGGATGGGCCGTTAAGCCGTGGCTCCGTGTGCGGGAGAGCCATACCCTGTGCACGTTAAAGAACACGCTGGATGGCCTTGACGGGAGGCTACCATCTGTCTCCCAATAGCTGTTCCAGTGGGTCCCCTCCCCCAACCTTCTCTGAGCCTTCGGGGTCCATGTGACCTGGCCATTTAGCCCATGGTGTGCAAAAAAGTGCCGCTCAGAGATAAAACAACCCAACACAACACAACGTTCTCCGAGCCTTTAGGGTATTCGTGACCTGGCCATTCTGGCCACTGTGAAAAAACCCAAAATCTCTGGCATATACGAAATGTTCGTTTAGGAAAAGAATGAAGTTTTTCCGTCTTAGAGCCCCGCCGATGGCAAATATTCCAAAATCAATAAATGGAAAGAAACGAATTACAATATTTTTTTTAAAATAGCTATGCAACCGAAAGCGAATTTTTTATTTATCATTTAAAACGAGAAAAGTTGTAACGTTTTGGTCAAGAATGAAAAATCCGACAATGCGTCTGGCTGCCTCGGACTTTTCTGATATGGACCAGTTGCCCAGTTCATCATGGTTATGGACCAGTTGACCTGCACCAGTTGAGCTAAGGTAATGGCGATTCACAATTTGCTTAATTGGGGTTATGGGTCTAGTTCTTGCTATGAAGCACTACCATGTAGTCTCGGTTGTCGGAGTATGTAAATAAGTTGACGGAGTATGCAAATAAGTTGACGGAGTATGCAAATAAGTTGACGGAGTATGCAAATAAGTTGTCGGAGTATGCAAATATCAAATAGGAAGCAGAAAGATGCAACGAGAGAAAATGTGAACTCTATCCTTAAAGGAAATGGGAAGGTCATAAGGACCCCACGGACTTAGAGAAAGTTGAAAGCGCTCCACTAGACAGCTGGGAACTTCCCATCATGGCCATCCACGTTCTTTAACGTTCAGTGTATACGACTCTCCTGAACACCGAACCACAGCTCAACATCTAACGGACGGTGAGCTTTCCGACCCCAATATGGTGCTCTTTTCAAACCATTGGCAGAACGGCAGTTAACGTAAAAACCCCCGAACGCTAACCAAGTTGGGACTCTGTTTTAACTGGATGAATATAAATTAGGATTAATATACAGTATTTGTGAACTTCAGCGTTTTTCTCTTCAAGTGTTTTTGTGTCCTTGCATTGTAGTACAGTCGCCCAAAAAAGTATCCGAACACTACGGTTGATTACAGAATTCAGAAAAAATATCTGGCAACGAGTTTTTTTAGAAATTAGTGATCTGGCAACCTTCGTGTCACGTGATTACAGAATTCAAGAAAAATACCTGGAGCCTGTACAGCAACTGTACACGCTCTAGTTACCGTTCACAGCAAACTGGAGCGTGTGCAGTTACTGCACACGCTCCAGTTTGCTGTGAACAGTAACTGCACACGCTCCAGTTTGCTGTGAACAGTAACTGCACACGCTCAATATTTCCGTGAGTGAGCCCACACGATCTAGTATCAAAACAATATGACCACCTACAGTCGCTCAAAAAAGTATCCGAACAATATGGTTGATTACAGAATTCAGAAAAGATATCTGGCAACGATTTTTTAGAAAATAGTGATCTGGCATCCTTCGTGTCACGTGACACGAATGTTGCCAGATCACTAATTTCTAAAAAAATTGTTGCCAGATATTTTTTCTGAGTTCTGTAATCAACCGTAGTGTTCGGATACTTTTTTGAGCGACTGTACCTGGAATTGGAAATGAATATTAGTTACTAATTCATCTGTTTACCAGCTGATAATTTTAATTTCCAAAAGACACATTTCTTCTCAATTAGATTGCGTTTGGTGTGTTCATCTTCAGACGAAGATATAATTAACCTCTCCGTCTTCCTCTGACACAACTTTTTTCACGTTTTTTGACCCGTTTCATTAACGTTTTAATTAAATTTGACAGATAACAAAATGCCGCATACTAATTGAATGTTTGATGACGGTGTGCGAGTTTTTTTTTCTCTTTATTTAGAGGAGAAAGGTAAATTTATCAGCTTTTGGATATAATTACCTCGGGAATTAAATTTTATTTACAGACAATTAATTTATGAAGGTTTTTACTTAATGGTGGTGTGGAGACCAAATGAGTGTGAATTTTGATGAGGATTTTAGAACGAATCGATCTTTTGCTTGACGAATTTTATTTTTCAGATATATTTTACAAAGGGAGGTAGGCGTTGCAAAAAAAAAATCTTGAGAAGAAATGAAAATTTGTTTTATTAGGCAATATTCTTATTTGCTTTAGCATAATTTATGAACTGTTGGGAAGAGAGCTAATCAAAGTGGATGAAATATTTATTGTGTTGGTTGTTTTAGCTCTGATGATACTTTTTGTACACAATGGGCTAAAGGGTTGGGTTGTTTTACCTCTGAGCTGCACTTTTTTGCACACCATGGGCTAAATGGCCAGGTCACATGGACCCCGAAGGCTCAGAGAAGGTTGGGGGAAGGGACCCACTGGAACAGCTTTTGGGAGACAAATGGTAGCGTCCCGTCAAGGCCATCCAGCGTGTTCTTTGACGTTGGATTGTTTTACCTCTGAGCGGCACTTTTTTGCACACCATGGGGTAAATGGCCAGGTCACAAGGACCCCGAAGGCTTAGATAAGGTTGGGGGAGGAGACCCAATAGAACGGCTGTTGGAGACAGATGGTAGGCCCATCCTTAATGTCCCATCCGACGGACGGCGGTCTTTCCAAGCTCATCGGTGTCCCCTACTAACCGTGGGTAGGGCGGGGGAGTTTTACGGAGATAAATCTCAACGCTGACTCAGTTGGGACTCGAACCTGGAAATTGCAGATTATGAGCCTGGCGCGCTACCGACTGAGAAATGAAACAATTTTCGGCACATTAACGGATCACCCTAGTTAATCTGCACAATACCTAGATAATCTGTAGAATAACTGATTTCTGCACTTTAGCGGTAACATATATAAATATTACATATGTAGGGTTGTTTTACCTCTGAGCGGCAGTTTTTTGCACACCATGGGCTAAATGGCCAGGTCACAAGGACCCCGAAGGCTCAGTGAAGATTGGGGGAGGGAACCCACTGGAACAGCTGTTGGGAGGCAGATGGCAGCCTCTCGTCAAGGCCATCCAGCGTGTTATTTAACGTGCACAGGGTATGGCTCTCCCGCACACGGAGTCACGGCTTAATGTCCCATTGGTGTCCCCTACTGACCGTGGGCAGGGCGGGTAATTTTGTGAGATAAATCTCAACACTGACCCAGCTGGGACTCGAAGCTATGAATTACAGAATACGAACCTGGCGCGCTACCGACTGAGCCACCCCATATATATATATGTATATATATATATTCATTTCAATTACTGTGCCGTTCAACAGAACGGCACAGTAATTGAATTGAAGAGAAAAAAGTCGAAATTCAACAGCATCTCTCCTTCCATTTTCAATTACACTGCTCACAAAAATTAGGGGATATTTCAAAATGAATATGAAGCGATAAAATATCCCTTAATTTTTGTGAGCAGTATATATTCGGCGATAACAGAAGTCTGAAACTCCATCGCTTCCACACACGGCGACGGACAAGGCACTTAGAATGCGATTCACGGTTATTAACCGTCTGAAGCGGAAATTCCGAGAAATGACATCGCGCGCTTCCCACTCCTACAAAAGTAAGCAGCTTTACTTCGGTGCGTCGGTATTTACCATTTCTAATGAGCTAAGGCTCTCTTTCTAGCGAAGGCTCTCTTTCTAGCGAAGGCTCTCTTTTGTTACTTCTTTGTTTGCGACGATCTCAACGATTTCAGAAAGTCAAAAGGCAAATTATACCAGAGAGAAAAAAAATTGCAATTTCGTGCTCAGGAATTGATCTTCCGTAATCGTTTACTGCCAAAGGAAGCAGAAGAGATTTCGTCACACTAATCTCTTTTGTACTCGTGGGTATCTCGTATCGTTGCATATCACAATGAAATCTTTTGTTTCCATTTTCTTCCAATTACTAATTCTTCGTGCTTTTGTATTTTTACTACCGGGAATAGGATTGAATGCTAACACATACCGTAATTTGCGAGTAGGTAGAAAATTGTCTTTGATTGGGTGGGATACGAACTCACGACTCCTTGATGGCATTTCAGGTATTCTAATCGCTGAGCTGCCGGTAGGGGAGCAACATTTGTTCCACTGATTCTGAGGAGGGGAGTAAGAGGGAAGGGAAAGCTTAGTCAATAGCGGGCCCGTCTCGTAATTTGCATATCCCAGATTTCATTCCTCATTCTGACAGCGTTGATATTTTTCTCCGTTCTGCCCTCGGTCAGGGGCGGGGGTGGCTCAGTCGGTAGCGCGCCAGACTCGTAATCTGTAGTTCCCAGGTTCGAGTCCCAGCTGGGTCAGCGTTGAGATTTATCTCCGCAAAATTCCCCGCCCTGCCCACGGTCAGTAGGGGACACCGATGGGCTTGGAAAGGCCGCCGTCCGTCGGATGGGACGTTAAGCCGTGGCCCCGTGTGCGGGAGAGCCATACCCTATGCACGTTAAAGAACACGATGGATGGCCTTGACGGGAGGCTACCATCTGTCTCCCAACAGCTGTTCCAGTGGGTCCCCTCCCCCAACCTTCTCTGAGCCTTCTGGGCCATGTCACCTGGTCATTTAGCCCATGGTGTGCAAAAAAGTGCCGCTCAGAGGTAAAACAACCCAACCCAAAAGCCCTCGGTCAGATATGAGGCACCGATGAGCTTGGAAAAGCCGACGTCCGTCGAATGGGACGTTAATTCGTGACCACGTGTGTGCGAGAGCCATACCCTGTGCACGTTAAAGAACAGACTGTCTATCATTGACGGGGAGGCTCCCATCTCTCTCCTAATAGCTTTCCAGTGGATCCTTTTCCTTCAACCGTCTCTGAGACCTCGGTGTCCTTGTGACCTGGACGTTTAGCCCAGTGTGTGCAAAAATGTGCCGCTCAGAGGTAAAACAATCCTACCAAATCGCCAAAATATTCCTAACAAATTAAAAACACTAATTGAATTTAGTCATCTTACAATTATAGTTTTAATTTTATAAATAAGATTAAATAAGCGCGTTGCTATATTTTTGTAAGGTTTCAATTAAGTTTTAAGGCAGATAAATTTGGGAACAGCTAGCGTGCGTCATAAGTATTTATTTGATGTAGAAAGTGTTATAGGTTCTCTACAAGGAATCCTTCATAATGAAGGAAGGTTTTTCAAACTTCCACATTTTGGTAAAAAAAAAGTGATGGGAGTTATTTTTACAGTACGTGTCACTCTGTACATATATTTCAAGCTTTCATTTGATGTATAACGTGGTACAATCGCCTTTTGGGTTGGGTTGCTTTACCTCTGAGGGGCACTTTTTTGCACACCATGGGCTAAATGGCCAGGTCACAAGGACCCCGTAAGTCTCAGAGAAGGTTGGGGGAGGGGACCCACTGGAACAAGCTGTTGGGAGACAGATGGTAGCCTCCCGTCAAGGCCATCCAGCGTGTTCTTTAACGTGCACAGGGTATGGCTCTCCCGTACACGGGGCCACGGCTTAACGTCCCATCCGACGGACGGCGGCCTTTCGAAGCCCATCGGTGTTCCCTACTGACCGTGGGCAGGGCGGGGAATTTTGCGGAGATAAATCTCAACGCTGACACAGCCGGGACTCGAACCTGGGAACTACAGATTACGAGCCTGGCGCGCTACCGACTGAGCCACCCCCGCCCCGCCTCTTGGGTTATGAAGATATAGAAGAACAACCTTTTATAAATCACGAAACGCATTTGCAAATACCACTCGAAAAAAGAATTAAAATGACAGGTAATAAAAAAACTGAAGAAGGAAAACGGAACAAGACCAGTGAAATATATAAAAGAATACTGAACCAAGAAAGGAAATAGACTAAGTTCACGAAATAAGATCTAAGCGTACCTTTAGCTAAAACAGGAGAAATAAAAGCCAACGTTTAGGGAAAGGTCGCAGAGGATGAAAGAATTGACAAAGCGAAGTGGCAGAGGATAAATCTCTGGAGAGCGTGCACGTCACAGAATGTCTTCCCAGCAGAAGACGAGCTTCTCTTCGGAAATCCCAACTGACCAAAAAAAAGTGGAGGAGGGGGTAAGAGAAGTCTCCTCCCCCTGAAACGAACTCGCATACGATGTCAGAGAAGAGAGACTATGTCGCTGTGGAAGAATTGTAGAGATCTACTGAGCATGCGTAAAAGAATCCGTCGGAAAACGTTCTACAATGAATTAGTCCAAATTTTTGATGTTTAGAAATTCGGATATCTGTTGATTTGTGGATATGGCAGCAGGGAATTAGAACGTAAACCGATTTCGAAGTCAAAACGGAGATTTTAAAAGTTAATACCCTGCAGCTTGTGCACTAGGGAGACTTGATTCGTTGAAACGTTGGGTTGTTTTACCTCTGAGCGGCACTTTTTTGCACACCATTTGCTAAATGGCCAGGCCACAAGGACCCCGAAGGCTCAGAAGGTTGGGGGAGGGGACCCACTGGAACAGCTGTTGGGAGATAGATGGTAGCCTCCCGTCAAGGCCATCCAGCATGGTCTTTAACGTGCACAGCATATGGCTCTCCCGCACACGGGTCCACGGCTTAAATTCCATCCGACGGACTTTTTCAGGCCCATCGGTGTCCCCGACTGACCGAGGGCAGGGCGGGGAATTTTGCGGAGATAAATCTCAACGCTGATCCAGCTGGGATTCGAACCTGGGAACTACAGATTACGAGCCTGGCTCGCTACCGACAGAGCCACCCCCGCCCCATTCGTTGAAACACTTTAATGTACGTTACGACATGTTTTTTAACAACCTAGAAAAACTTGCATGCGATTTATTGGAATAATAATAATATTGGAAAAAAAAAGAACGTCCTGCTGTTAGTACCATATTTATTTTAATGAATCAATTAAAAAGGTGCAATAACCAATTAAATATTATTTTTTTTTATAAATAATTCTAATTTTAGAATTTAAATGATTAAATAATTTACAACCAATATGCGTAATATTTGTTTAAGATTTGATTTGAAAAATTTAAATTTTACTAATTTTTTGATGTTACTTTTTATCCGATAATCAGATATTATATATAATAATAATAATTAATGACGATAATATAATAATAATTATAATATGCAAGATGTAAAAACAAAGATTGAAATAAGGGTCGCTGCAAAATATTTAATTATAAATAAACTTTGAAATCATTATAACTGTAGGGAATTTTCCCTCTCTTATGTAATGTGCCACCTATAAGCACTGATATTCCTTTTGCCAGGGAGCGGGGGTGGCTCAGTCGGTAGCGCGCCAGGCTCGTAATCTGTAGTTCCCAGGTTCGAGTCCCAGCTGGGTCAGCGTTGAGATTTATCTCCGCAAAATTCCCCGCCCTGCCCACGGTCAATAGAGGACACCGCTGGGCTTGGAAAGGCCGCCGTCCGTCGGATGGGACGTTAAGCCGTGGCCCCGTGTGCGGGAGAGCCATACCCTGTGCACGTTAAAGAACACGCTGGATGGCCTTGACGGGAGGCTACCATCTGTCTCCCAACAGCTGTTCCAGTGGGTCCCCTCCCCCAACCTTCTCTGAGCCTTCGGGGTCCATGTGACCTGGCCATTTAGCTCATGATGTGCAAAAAAAGTGCCGCTCAGAGGTAAAACAACCCAACCCAGGGAGCGGGGGTGGCTCAGTCGGTAGCGCGCCAGGCTCGTAATCTGTAGTTCCCAGGTTCGAGTCCCAGCTGTGTCAGCGTTGAGATTTATCTCCGCAAAATTCCCCGCCCTGCCCACGGTCAGTAGGGGACACCGATGAGCTTGGAAAGGCCGCCGTCCGTCGGATGGGACGTTAAGCCGTGGCCCCGTGTGCGGGAGAGCCATACCCTGTGCACGTTAAAGAACACGCTGGATGGCCTTGACGGGAGGCTACCATCTGTCTCCCAACAGCTGTTCCAGTGGGTCCCCTCCCCCAACCTTCTCTGAGCCTTCGGGGTCCTTGTGACCTGGCCATTTAGCCCATGGTGTGCAAAAAAGTGCCGCTCAGAGGTAAAACAACCCAACCCTGGCAGAGGACAAGGGACATCCTGGAAAAAAAGTTATATTATTCTCTCAAGAAAGAAGTTAAGAACCGATTACAAGATTATCGTAGTCAACTTTGGAACAACAAGATTACTTCGCTTAGCACAAGTGACAAATCCATCTGGACAATGGTTAAAACTCTCAAGACACCATATTCTACATACCCCCTCCCCCCATTCAAGGAGCAACGGGACTTTGTTTCAGCAATGATGACAAAGCTAATTCTTTTGCAGACGCTTTAGAACTACAATTCCAGGAGAACGTTGACCTATCAGATGAGAATACATGTAAGGAAATTAAAGACTCCCTTTTACATTTCACTCAACTGACACGAACCAAACTATTATTTACTTCTCCACAGGAAGTTTTACAAGTAACCTCAAAACCTTAAGGTGAAAAAAGCATCTGATCCTGACCAAATTACTAATAGGATGCTTAAAAATTTGCCAATGAAAGCGATTACGCACCTGTGCTCAATTTTAGATTTCTTACTTCGAACCCATACTTTCGCTGATGTATGGAAAAATGCATTAGTCAGACTGATCAAGAAACCTGGGAAAAACCCTGCATTTCCATCAAGCTACCGTCCGATCAGTCTGTTTTCTTCCATTGGCAAACTCTTTGAAGAAATAATATTAAACCGGTTGGACGATTTTCTTACTCAACATCCAGTCCTTCCAGAAACTCAATTTGGTTTTCGGCGCCATCGATCGACTGAGCACCAGATTCTTAGAGTTGTGGAAAAAATCTCTGAAGCTCTCAATAAAAAAGAAACTGTGGCAGCAGTCTTTCTAGACGTGGCCAAAGCATTTGACCTCGTCTGGACTGACGGCTTGATTTACAAACTTAACAAAATGGGAGTGCCCACAGGCCTTACATCTCTCCTGCAATCCTACTTAACAAATCGAACCTTCCAAGTTTGTGTCGTCTTCTATATCTACGAAGAGAGTTATGGCTGCAGGAGTCCCACAAGGCTCTGTGCTAGGACCTACTCTCTTCTCGTTATCTCTGTATGACCTGCCATCATTTGACCAAGTTCAAGTTGCGCAATACGCTGACGATATTGCCCTTATCTCGCCATCACTTCGATCGGATTTTGCTATTCGACGTTTGCAAAAATCCCTTGATGAGTTAGATAAATGGTATCATCGATGGAAGATCAAAATAAATAAAGATAAAAGCAATGCGATTCTATTCATTAGTAAACGGATTAAAAATCCTACTCCACTACATTCCTTAGGCCAAGATATCAAATGTCAAGGTACCGTAAAATATCTCGGAATTACATTGCATAAAACGCTCAAGTGAAATCATCGTGTGCAGAACATAATTTCCAAAGTTAACGCTGTACGATGCCAATTGGGTCCTCTTATAGGAAGAAATTCAGTGCTATTGATCGACCACAAGCTTCTGTTATACAATACGGTCATCCGTCCTCTGATACTTTAGGCATCCCCAATATGGGCGAATACCTCAGCTAAGAACATTAAAAAGATTCAGACTTTGCAAAACAAAATATTAAGATCTGCAGTTAATGCTGCAGTTAATGCTCCATGGTTTATTACCAACAAGCAATTGCACAAGGAATTGGGTATTGATCATATTTTTAGTTATATCAAGTTTATCTCTAAAAACTTTTATGATGCAGTCTTGAAAACCCAAACGAAATTATATCAAAACTGTTTGATTATGATCATGAAAACCTTAACTCTTTCAAGAGACCTAAGATGATGGTTTTCTCTTCAGAAAGCTATACACTTTAGCTCTCTTATCTTGCTTTTGCAATTAGTTCTTTTCTGCCTCTCGAGGCCCACTTTTGTGGTTTACTCACCATTTGATTTATATCTGAAGCCAATTAGGCATATCTTTCGATGGAGAAGGTGATGGGGGGGGGGGGGAACTTTTGCCTGGAACTTCTCAAATGAATTGATGACCTATAAGCATTTCTTAAGGAGCAGATTGAGAGATTGCAGCAGGCGTCTTGAGGTAGGAAGACATTTCGTGGTACTGAGTTCTGGTGTCGTTGATATTCTACGCTGGTGCTTATATTATTTTTTTCTACTCTTCGGAAGTGAGTGTCTTATGTGAGGGAGCGTCCTTTCTTTTCTTCACCCTAGGTGTGGGTATATTGCGGAGCTTTTCAGGTCTGTTTTTCTTTTTTTCCGTCTGTGTCTGAAGACTTTTTGATAGATTTTGGTGTGGAAATTCTGCACTTCGCGCAGCATTTTCTGCGTGTACTTTAATTTTGTCTTTCCAAAATGGATGATCTCTCTGGAGGGTCAAAACGTTTACGTAGTGACAACTCTGCTACGCAGCAACACTTTCGGTCACTATATTCCAAAACGTTTATGAATAACTCTGATCTGTTATCATATGCTAAATCAAATGGATGCACATCTTTCTCTATTAGGATGAAAGGTATTTCGAAGCCCATATCCACGGCTAAACCTAATTTCTTGAAGCAGCAGCTGACAGCTCAACTTTCAAACCCAGAAGATATTTTAATCGTCAAACGCACTAAGACGAAAGACTTGATAATCGTAACAACCTCCGTTGAATGCACCCTTGAGTTACTAAATATCGCACAGATATTAAATACTCCAGTTGAGCATGAAGTCGTGATAGAATCATTAACAACTAAATTTTTACTTCGCAACATTGATGCCGAAATCTCTATTGACGACTTATTTACGGAACTATCAATTCAAGGTCATCATATTTATTCGATTCGTCGTTTTTTCAAACTTGATGGCAACATAATGTCTCCCTTAACAAGTGTGTTAATAACAATTGTCGATCAACAAATACCCTACGAAATAATTCTATGGTGGGAAATACATCACCCCACCCTTTTCATAGATAGACCACGACAGTGTGATAACTGTTGCAGATTTGGACACAGAAAGAAAACGTGTCGAAGCAAACCTCGATGTTCCCGATGTGATGAGGAACATCGTGCTACCTCTTGTACTTCTGAAATACATTGTGTCTTGGGGCGGGGGTGGCTCAGTCGGTAGCGCGCCAGGCTCGTAATCTGTAGTTCCCAGGTGGGTCAGCGTTGAGATTTATCTCCGCAAAAATTCCCCGCCCTGCCCACGGTCAGTAGGGGACACCGATGGGCTTTGAAAGGCCGCCGTCCGTCGGATGGGACGTTAAGCCGTGGCCCCGTGTGCGGGAGAGCCATATCCTGTGCACGTTAAACAACACGCTGGATGGCCTTGACGGGGGGGGGGGCTACCATCTGTCTCCCAACAGCTGTTCCAGTGGGTCCCCTCCCCCAACATTCTCCGAGCCTTCGGGTCCATGTGACCTGGCCATTTAGCCCATGGTGTGCAAAAACTTTGCCGCTCAGAGGTAAAACAACCCAACCTTGTCTCATATCCTGCTTTTGCAATCAGTTCTTTTGCCTCTCGAGGCCCACTTTTGTGGTTTACTCACCATATGATTTATATCTGAATCCAATTAGGCATACCTTTCGATGGAGAAGGTGATGGGGAAAACTTTTGCCTGGAACTTCGCAAATGAATTGATGACCTATAAGCATTTCTTAAGGAGCAGATTGAGACATTTCAGCAGGCGTCTTGAGGTAGGAAGACATTTCGTGGTACTGAGTTCTGGTGTCGTTGATATTCTACGCTGGTGCTTATATTATTTTTTTCTACTCTTAGGACGCTCCCTCACATAAGACAATCACTTCCGTTCTTTTCTTCACCCTAGGTGTGGGTATATTGCGGAGCTTTTCAGGTCTGTTTTTCTTTTTTTTCCGTCTGTGTCTGAAGACTTTTTGATAGATTTTGGTGTGGAAATTCTGCACTTCGCGCAGCATTTTCTGCGTGTACTTTAATTTTGTCTTTCCAAAATGGATGATCTCTCTGGAGGGTCAAAACGTTTACGTAGTGACAACTCTGCTATGCAGCAACAGTTTCAGTCTCTATATTCCAAAACGTTTATGAATAACTCTGATCTGTTATCATATGCTAAATCAAATGGATGCACATCTTTCTCTATTAGGATGAAAGGCATTTCGAAGACCATATCCACTGCTAAACCTAATTTCTTGAAGTAGCAGCTGACAGCTCAACTTTCAAACCCAGAAGATATTTTAATCGTCAAACGCACTAAGACGAACGACTTGATAATCGTAACAACCTCCGTTGAATGCACCCTTGAGTTACTAAATATCGCATAGATATTAAATACTCCAGTTGAGCATGAAGTCGTGACAGAATCATTAACAACTAAATTTTTACTTCGCAACATTGATGCCGAAATCTCTATTGATGACTTATTTACGGAACTATCAATTCAAGCTCATCATATTTATTCGATTCGTCGTTTTTTAAAACGTGATGGCAACACAATGTCTCCTTTATCAAGTGTGTTAATAACAATTGTCGATCAACAAATACCCCACGAAATAATTCTATAGTGGGAAATACATCACCCCACCCTTTTCATATATAGACCACGACAGTGCGATAACTGTTGCAGATTTGGACACGGAAAGAAAGCATGTCGAAGCAAACCTCGATGTTCCCGATGTGGTGAGGAACATCATGCTACCTCTTGTACTGAGGCGGGGGTGGCTCAGTCGGTAGCGCGCCAGGCTCGTAATCTGCAGTTCCCAGGTTCGAGTCCCAGCTGGGTCAGCGTTGAGATTTATCTCCGCAAAATTCCCCGCCCTGTCCACAATCAGTAGGGGACACCGATGGGCTTGGAAAGGCCGCCGTCCGTCGGATGGACGTTAAGCGGTGGCTCGTGTGCGGGAGAGCCATACCCTGTGCACGTTAAAGAACACGCTGGATGGACTTGACGGGAGGCTACCATCTGTCTCCCAACAGCTGTTCCAGTGGGTCCCCTCCCCCAACCTTCTCTGAGCCTTCGGGGTCCATGTGAGTGACCTGGTCATTTAGAACATGGTGTGCAAAAAAGTGACGCTCAGAGGTAAAACAACCCAACCTCTTGTACTTCTTCTGAAATATATTGTGTCTTCAGTGTCCCAAGCGCCTCAAAACCACTATTCTCAACTATAAATGTACCAGACGTACTACATATACCACAACTCGAGCGGCCATGTTACCCACAAGACAGACATATGCATCTACAACCCGGAAAAATCTAATACCTCCACCGGAAGTTACTACAACTCAAGAAATGTACAATGTGATATCGCATCTTATCACGTCGTTAATAAAAAAAGGCTCTCTGAATTCGAGAAGCGTTTATCAGTCATGTTCTCCTCTTTCATGCCGGAATTACAAAGACAGGATGACACAACTACCCAAAGCAGAATTGAGATTGCACCTATTTCTAAATCGCTTAATCCTCAAGATATGTCATCCGCACAAATTGCCATGGAAAAGGATACATCTCTGAAAACGTCCTCAAGTTTTAGTATTCCGGATCAGAGTTCGACAATGAATATGTCTACTCCTTTACTACGACCTGCACAATTACATGGGACGGGAGTGGCTCAGTCGGTAGCGCGCCAGGCTCGTAATCTGTAGTTCCCAGGTTCGAGTCCCAGCTGGGTCAGCGTTGAGATTTATCTCCGCAAATAATTCCCCGCCCTGCCCACGGTCAGTAGGGGACACCGATGGGCTTGGAAAGGCCGCCGTCCGTCTGATGGGACGTTAAGCCGTGACCCCGTGTGCGGGAGAGCCATACCCTGCGCACGTTAAAGAACACGCTGTATGGCCTTGACGGGAGGCTACCATCTGTCTCCCAACAGCTGTTCCAGTGGGTCCCCTCCCCCAACCTTCTCTGAGCCTTCGGGGTCCAAGTGACCTGGCCATTTAGCCCATGGTGCGCAAAAAAGTGCCGCTCAGAGGTAAAACAACCCAACACAATTACATTTTGCACAACCTTCTACTACGGACATCAATGTTCCACAGGACCCCGATGATCCCATCAATAACTTTTCCACTATGGATTTTCTTGATAGTCCTTATATTCCTCAAAAAGGAAAACATAAGTCCAAAGGGAAAAAATAAATTTTTTTCTTCCTCCGTTTTTCCTTTTTTGCTTTTCTTGATGTGTCTTCAATTTCTTCAATGGAATGCCAGAAGCCTTCGTGCAAATTCGTCTCTCCTGTTGCTTGGAATTTCTTCTTTTTGCCCGGATGTCATTTTGTTACAGGAAACTTGGTTTGATTCTGTTTGTCTTTTTAATATCCCTAATTATGTCATTTATCGGAAAGATCGTGTTAATGGACGTGGTGGTGGCCTCATGATTTCTGTTAAAGCTTCTTTTTCCAGCCGCTTACTCAACATTCCAGATGATCCATCTTGTTTCTCAGGAGAATTCATGGCAATTGAAATATTTTTCCATCACAAATCACTCGGCAAAATTTTCCCACCTTGCCCACGGTCAGTAGGGGACACCGATGGGCTTGAAAAGGCCGCCGTCCGTCGGATGGGACGTTAAGCCGTGGCCCCGTGTGCGGGAGAGCCATACCCTGTGCACGTTAAAGAACACACTGGATGGTCTTGACGGGAGGCTACCATCTGTCTCCCAACAGCTGTTCCAGTGGGTCCCCTTCCCCAACCATCTCTGAGCCTTCGGGGTCCTTGTGACCTGGCCATTTAGCGTTGAGATTTATATCCGCAAAAATTCCCCGCCCTGCCCACGGTCAGTAGGGGACACCGATGGGCTTGGAAAGGCCGTCGTCCGTCGGATGGGATGTTTAGCCGTGGCCCCGTGTGCGGGAGAGCCATACCCTGTGCTCTCCCGCACACGGTAAAGAACACGCTGGATGGCCTTGACGGGAGGCTACCATCTGTCTCCCAACAAGCTGTTCCAGTGGGTCCCCTCCCCGAACCTTCTCTGAGCCTTCGGGGTCCATGTGACCTGGCCATTTAGCCCATTGTGTGCAAAAAAGTGCCGCTCAGAGGTAAAACAACCCAACCCTTTCCATTTAGCCCATGGTGTGCAAAAAAGTGCCGCTCAGAGGTAAAACAATCCAATCCATCACAAATCATTCATAATTGTTAATGTCTATATCACGGATGCCAATTATGGTCTAAACATTCTCAAATATCTGGAATCTGCGCTACCTCGGATCTCATTGATTGGCGGCGACTTTCATGTACATCATCCACTATGGGGTTCATCATTTTCTTCCACTCCCGGAATTCACATTGCTTCATGGCTTCAAGATACATCTATGTGCTTATTGAATTCTGGTGCAATCACTAGACGAAGTTTCTTAACTTCGTCACGTATCGACTTAACCTTCTGTTCTGACAATATATTTTTAGCGTGTCAACTAACCTTCTGTTCTGACAATATATTCCTGGCGTGTCATCCCTTCGACATGGGGAAGTGATCATCCTATTCTCATACCGATTTTCCATCATAATACTTCTTCTTTGCAGAATGTTGATTCCTTCCTTTTTTATCAAACACATTGATTATAGTTCTTTTCGACGATTCTTGGAGAACACTGATTTACATGCTATTACTTGCTACGACGATTTTGAAAAGCAAATTCTTTTGACAGCGGAAGCCGCCATTATAGCTCGCAGAAATTATAAAAAAATCATTGACACCATGGTGGAATTCAAAATTACAAAAAGCGTTGGTAAAAAAAAAAATCAAAAATTTTTCATCGCCATATCATCATTGCTCAGGTCTGACTGGATAAAATATAAACACAGTGTAGCTAAAATTAAATCTACCATTTCACGTGAAAAACAGAGATACTGGAATCGCATATCCATCATTATTCGATCATCTACCAACATCTTCTCACACTATCGTCGACTTCAACAATTTTTAGGATCTCCATCTTCAACATCCACGAATCTCCTCATTCATAATTCTACCATTTTTGTCCAAGCTCAGGAACAAGCTTATTTATTTGCCACTCAATGGGCGACTACTGATCCTGTATTACAGCATCCAGAAATCTCTCCTTCTGGATTCGATTTCTCCTCAATCCTGGATTGCCTTTTAATATATCAGAATTAAAACACACTATACAACGACAACGGAAAACATCTCCGGGTCCAGACAACATCTCGGCAACCATGATTAAGAAGATTCCTGACAACCATTTGGAACAATTACTGATCACCTTTAATCAAATATGGTCAATTGGCATTATTCCTCAATCCTGGATGATGTTCACTCTTATTCCCATCAAACAACCAGGCAAAGATGGAACTGACATTCAATCATATGGACCTATCGCATTAACGTCAATCATGGTCAAGATTTTCGAACGTGTAATTTGGTCACGCCTATCATGGATTCTAATTAACGTCATTTCTTCCGACTGAGATTCATGGTTCAGTTCCTTTTAAAGGTACAGGGCATGCATTATCTCCTTTAATACTCAATATTAATGAAATTCTCCAACGTAAGCATGTTGCGATTATTTTGCATTTAGATATTCAACGAGCATATGATTCTGTATCCATTCCTGCTTTTCTTCATAAACTTCTTCAAATTGGAATTAAATGTAATTGCCACAAATGTTTTACGAATTACCTGATGAATCGAAGATTTCGGACTCGTGGGCGCTTTTCGGACATACAGTATCCAACTATTGGCATTCCTCAAGGTAGTGGGCTCTCACCTTTCTTGTTTAACGTTTTTTTTATCTGATCTACCGAGCCGAATATCTAATAATTTCACCATATCCATATATGCTGATGACATCATCCTCTTTGGCTCGGGTGCCAACTTTCATTCTCTTTTCAAAAGATGTCAGGAAAATCTTTCACTTATTGATGAGTGGTCTAAATCTTGGGGTTTGTCCTTTTCAGCTCTAAAGAGTTCGGCCATGCTTGTAACCCGGAGAAAGGAGAAAATAAGATCTCCTCTTTACATACATAATTTACCCATTCCATGGGAGAATACAATAAAAATCCTAGGAGTTCATCTTCAGGAAACAGGATCATTGAAGAATCATTTTTTACATCTCCGTAAATCTGGCCAAAACATTCTCAATGTCATACGAGGTATTGCCTGCGAAGAAACATAACATACCTAGTGCCACGCTCCTTACAATTGCAAACGCCACTTTACGTGCAAAATTTTTATACTGTGGTCATTTTCTGTCTTCTGCTCCACAATCAAATTGGAACATCATTAATCCAATTTATCACGCTGCCTTACGAGCAGCCACTGGACTTCCCCGAGCTATACGGGGCGAGGGTGGCTCAGTCGGTAGCGCGCCAGGCTCGTAATCTGTAGTTCCCAGGTTCGAGTCCCAGCTGGGTCAGCGTTGAGATTTATCTCCGCCAAATTCCTCGCCCTGCCCACGGTCAAAAGGGGACACCGATGGGCTTGGAAAGGCCGCCGTCCGTCGGATGGGACGTTAAGCCGTGGCCCCGTGTGTGGGAGAGCCATACCCTGTGCACGTTAAAGAACACGCTGGATGGCCTTGACGGGAGGCTACCATCTGTCTCCCAACAGCTGTTCCAGTGGGTCCCTTCCCCCAACCTTCTCTGAGCCTTCGGGGTCCATGTGACCTGGCCATTTAGCCCATGGTGTGCAAAAAAGTGCCGCTCAGAGGTAAAACAACCAACCAACAACCCCGAGCTATACCTCTCCCAATTCAACTATACCTTTGAATATAGCTGCTCGCCTGATGGCAACCAAAATATATTTGAAAGAACGTTGCTCTCCTTATGCTTCATCTTTTCGCAATGCATGTCAAGCACCGCATTATCTCAATCATTATAAATAGAATACTTCGCAAAGACCATTCTTGCTCGTAACTAATAACCTAACGACAGCCTCTCAGATCCCTGACCAAGCCCTCTTCCAGAAAGTTGAATCACTCTCCTTGGTCTACTCCTCAGATTCTGATTACAACTAATAAGTTCCCGTTTCAACATTCCTTTGATGATCCTCTTTGTACCATTTTGCATGATTTCAACCTGATCCAAACTAATCAATGGCATAAGAACATAATTATTGGAACAGACGCATCCAAATCCCTCAATGGCAACAATATGTCCACAATTTCAAGTGAATGTCGCTATCAGTCGTCATCCTATTTACTTCACTTTCAGAGCGGAAGCTATTCGAATTGCTTTAAAACAATACTCAAGCGAGGCTAAAGACTACATCATTTTAACCGACAGCAAAGCTGTTCTCTCCGGACTACTCAATATCTCCTCTCAATTCCATTTTGCAATTCTAGCTCTCCATAATCAAATTATGGAATCGTCTAGGATTGCTACTAGTATACAATTTATCTGGGTTCCTGGACATCGTGGCATCGACATTAATGAAGAGGCAGACAGACAAGCTAAAATTGGAGCTTCAATTCCCCAAGCAGCAAGTCCTTCCCCTTTTTATTTAGAAGATGCTTTAGCAGCTGCTTCCAAATATATTCGCCGAACTCTAGAATCTGAGTGGAATTCTTCAAATTATGGCATACGATTACCATATCTTCAGAGATTTCAACCCAAAAGGACGATCATGTATACATCACGTTCCTCAGAAATCCTCATTTCTCGTCTTCGAGGTGAGGTTGCTCCTCTCAACGCTTTCTTTTTCAAGTGTAAACTTTCCGAGACGCCTCTTTGTCCTTTCTGCCAAGACGTTGAATCAACTTTTCACTATATTATTCAATGCAATCATTATGAACTGGAACTACAGAATATGTACCTTTCCTGTAGAAAATATCACAATTTTTCTCTTGCTCCCTGGTCTCTTAGTGATATTCTTGCTCTTCACAATCATGCTCTGGAAACTTTCATTTTTGTCTCTGGACGATTTTTCAACGTTTTTTCCTCATTAAACATCTTTTCTAATTGTCTTTACTTAGGGATAAAAGGCATATAGGCCAAAAATCCCAGTTTTTGGTCCGCTTCACGTGGACATTCTCTCACTCACTTGTTGGAACATAGTAGCGGTCACGGCGTCTCAAGAAGCCATCGGGGATAGAAGGTGAAACATGTTACGGGACAGCACGTAAGTATTGAGAATATTTTAATGCATTTTAAGTGTTGTTGGGTTGGGTTGTTTTACCTCTGAGCGGCACTTTTTTGCACACCATGGGCTAAATGGCCAGGTCACATGGACCCCGAAGGCTCAGAGAAGGTTTGGGGAGGGGACCCGCTGGAACAGCTGTTGGGAGACAGATGGTAGCCTCCCGTCAAGGCCATCCAGCGTGTTCTTTAATGTGCATAGGGTATGACTCTCCCACACACGGGGCCACGGCTTAACGTCCCATCCGACGGACGGCGGCCTTTCCAAGCCCATCGGTGTCCCCTACTGACCGTGGGCAGGGCGAGGAATTTTGCGGAGATAAATCTCAACGCTGACCCAGCTGGGACTCGAACCTGGGAACTACAGATTACGAGCCTGGCGCGCTACCGACTGAGCCACCCCCGCCCCCATTTTAAGTGTAAGATTAGTTAAGTGTAAACTAATTGTAAGGTAAATGTTAGAATGTTGAAAGAAACTAGGCTCATTCCAGGTGAGAGAATGAAATGACGTCACTTAAGGAAAAATAGATAGCTGCGCAGAGGCTCTGAAAATATTAAACGCCACTGCAGAGAGACTTCCATACCAAATAGTGATAGGAAGGTAACGAAATAAATAAGTGACACGCGTTGGCATGATAAGGAACATGTGCTAATGTCTAATCCAGGAATGAAACTTTACAAACTTTATAATTTTAATATCGTGTGCATATGTGGGTGAATAAGAAGAAATTTTTAAATTACTCACCTTAAGAAAGAAGTGTGAAATTGCGCACCTCAAAGTAGTGCTTGTCTTAAACAATGTAAATAAGACTGATGCAGCGTAATAGTGAGGACTAAAAACTAATCCACTTTTCATTCTTTATTGCCAAAAATATGAAAGTTTGATATTTATCTCCGATTTCTTTTGCATATAATCAATGGATCACATCAAGCAAAGAAACTGATTCCCATTTACAATACACTTCAGAGATATCAAAGTATTACACAAAGTAAAACAATCGTGTTCCAATCGAATTAAAAATCACGTCGTGACATTAAGTAAACATCCAAAATGTACGCATTTACAGCAGCGATTGCAATGGGTTGGGTTGTTTTACCTCTGAGCGGCACTTTTTTGCACAACATGGGCTAAATGGCCAGGTCACATGGACCCCGAAGGCTCAGAGAAGGTTGGGGGAGGGGACCCACTGGAACAGCTGTTGGGAGACAGATGGTAGCCTCCCGTCAAGGCCATCCAGAGTGTTCTTTAACGTGCACAGGGTATGTCTCTCCCGCACACGGGGCCACGGCTTAACGTCCCATCCGACGGACGGCGGCCTTTCCAAGCCCATCGGTGTCCCCTACTGACCGTGGGCAGGGCGGGGAATTCGATTACAGTGGAGATAATATTATCTTTACTGAATGATTTTCCTTTAAACTGTTGACCCATTTACACATGATCACCGTAAGTTTTTAAATGTTTTCTCTTGTTTTGTTCCATTTAATGTACTTTGATGTTGAGTCCTATTTTACTTCCTTACCTAAATATTAAGAGACTTCCCATCCTATGTTAGTGGGAATCTAACTTCGAAGCTTTATAGCTTTTAAAATATGCATTTGACGGGAAAATGCAACCGAAGATAAATTAAAGATCATAATAAAATTTATCCAAATCTCGATTTTACACAATATTCGTTCGATATTTAAACGATGCAGAAGCTGGAATTTTTCACAACAGTAATTCCTCAGGTTCATTCAGTTTACAGTCGCTCAAAAAAATATTCGAACACCATGATTGATTACAGAATTCAGAAAAAATATCTGGCAAAGATTTTTTTTTTTAGAAATTAGTGATTTGGCAATCTTCGTCGTTCAATCTCGTTCTCAAATTCCCACTCAAGCTAAGTGAAAGTGCTTCCTTGCTTCATATTGAAGTCCTTCTGATGCTCTATTTCATATTTCTTATATTTTCATCTACAACACGTTCCCATTTCTAGTTTTCATAACCCGATTTCAGTCAACATAGTCTAAATAGTAATAACTCTCTTAAAAATCATTCTCTAAACACCAATAACTCTCTTAAAACCACAATGGGGCGGAGTGGCTCAGTCGGTAGCGCGCCAGGCTCCTAATCTGTAGTTCCCAGGTTCGAGTCCCAGCTGGGTCAGCGTTGAGATTTATCTCCGCAAAATTCCCCGCCCTGCCCGCAGTCAGTAGGGGACACCAATGGGCTTGGAAAGGCCGCCGTTCATCGGATGGGACGTTAAGCCGTGGCCCCGTGTGCGGGAGAGCCATACCCTGTGCACGTTAAAGAACACACTGGATGGCCTTGACGGGAGGCTACCATCTGTCTCCCAACAGCTGTTCCAGTGGGTCCCCTCCCCCAACCTTCTCTGAGCCTTCGGGGTCCATGTGACCTGGCATTTAGCCCATGGTGTGCAAAAAAGGCCGCTCAGAGGTAAAACAACCCAACCCAGTATGCAAGAGTCATACTCTGTGCACGTTAAAGAACACGCTGGAAGGCTTCGACATGAGTCTCTGTCTGTCTCCTAAGAGCAGCTGTTCATGGATCCTCTTCTCCAACCTGGAATTGGGGATGACTCAGTCGATAGCACGCCAGGCTCATAATCTGCAGTTACCAGGTTCGAATCCCACCTGGGCTAGCATGGAGAGTTATCTCCGCAAAACGTCCCGCCCTAACCTCGGTCAGTAAAGGGACATCGATGAGCTTGGAAAGGCCGCCGTTCGTCGGATGAGACGTTAAGCCGTGTCTCCATGTGCAGGAGAGCCATACCCTGTGCACGTTAAAAAACACGCTGTATGGCTTTGACGGGAGGCTACCCTCTATCTCCTAGCAGGTGTCTAGTGAGTTCCCTTCCCCCAACCTTTTCTGAGCCCTCGGGTTCCGTGTGACCTGGCCCATTACCTCATTGTGTCCGAAAAGTGCCGCTCAGAGGTAAAAGAGCCGAAGCCTTTTCCAACCTTCTCTGAGCTCTTCGAATACTTGTGGCCTGACAATTGAATCCATTGTTTGCATATAAGTGTAAAACAATTGAACCCGATCCTTTTCTCAGAAAACATTGCTTAGTTCGACCTCGTGATTTTAAACACTGAATTAACGATACTATGCGGATCTATTGTACCACAATACAATATTCCCCAGTGCAAATTCGTTTCGGGTTTTCAAATACTTTCGCTCTTTAAAGTTCCCCACGTTAGTTTCTGGCATTCCCCAAATTCTGTCTCGGGCTTTTAACACATTCAGTCGCTTGGCTTCTTGCAGATTCCGTCTATGGCCTCCAACCACATTCAGTTTATGGCCTTTACACAAATTCAGTTTGTTGTCTTCACCTCCATCCCTCAGCATTCAGTTTCTGATTTTTACACACATTCAACCTCTGGCTTCACCCTTTCCCCCTAACATTCACTCTTTGACGTTTCCACTCATCCAGTTTCTACTTTTCCCCCACATTTAGTCTGATTTTTCCACACATTCATTCTCTGGTCATTTCACACATTCATTCTCTGGTCATTCCACACTTCGAGTTTCTGGTCTTTTCCCCTCACTTCGAGTCTCTCGGTCTTTTTTCCTCCCTCACTTCGAGTCTCTCGGTCTTTTCCCCCCCCTCACTTCGAGTCTCTCGGTCTTTATCCCCCCTCACTTCGAGTCTCTCGGTCTTTATCCCCCCCTCACTTCGAGTCTCTCGGTCTTTATCCCCCCCTCACTTCGAGTCTCTCGGTATTTTCTCCCCCTCACTTCGAGTCTCTCGGTCTTTTTTCCCCCCTCACTTCGAGTCTCTCGGTCTTTCCCCCCCCCTCACTTCGAGTCTCTCGGTCTTTCCCCCCCTCACTTCGAGTCTCTCAGTCTTTCCCCCCCTCACTTCGAGTCTCTCGGTCTTTCCTCCCCCCTCACTTCGAGTCTCCCGGTCTTCCGTATAACCGTTCATCTTAAGTGAGAGCTTGATTAAAAGGTAAAAATATTATTTCTCGAAATCTAAATGCAAAACAAAATCTTTCATCTCTTAAACGTGTAACGAAACTTTTTCTGTACCTTTTTTGAAGTCGAGATTTTTAACTTCAAAGTCTCATTACCAATAACTCACGCTTATCATTCCCTTCCCAATTTTATTTTCTTGATACATTCCCCTTTATTCGTTCTGCTTCCCCCCTATTTTTTTTATCTCTGAGAACAACTGAACCGAGTGTAATATTGCTGTCTGATCTGCCGGAATTTTTCGAACCTGAAACAGCAAACTTCTCATCCATTTTCATTTTATATGCAAAGCCGCCAACTTTCCGGGGTTTTTTTTTATCTTTCCCCTCCCTTTTTTTGTTGTCGGAAAAGCTTTTAAGTTCAGCGGTGGTAGAGTTTTGCGCGAATTAATTAAACGGTTAATTAAATATCCCGCACGAGGTTTTGGCGACAGTGGCCACGCTTGCTATAATGGCAGCGGCAATCCTTACTACCCCGAAGAAAATGCTTTATCCTCCCAGCAGCAAGATTTAATTTTTCATATCAGTTGTCGTAATTCTTTGCCAGAGCTGTCGCGTATGGCATGGTATCTGTTTCTCTCTCTACGTCACATCCTAAAAATAGCTTCTATTAATCGACAAATTATTGCTGAAAAAATCGGAAGTCTTTACTTATTTTCTGTTCTTTCATTTAGTCTCTCTTTTTATTAGCACAGAGGCTCGCCAAAAAATACAGTGTAATTAACGGAGATTCTGCGGTGTTTGAAAAGATGAAAAAAAAAAGGGCTGCAGTAACCAATGGCAACGGTCTGTGATGTGCCGAGATTTGGTTGTTGACCACGTCATTGTTTCGTCGGCATTGTGCCTACGAGCTGTTGTTTGCGTGTCCGTAATGAATTCACATCCTTTGCGCTGCCTCTTAAATCAATGATCTGGGAGCAATCACTTGCGTGATCTTTTACTATGGCAACTGTCTCCGTTCAGCCTGCGAGATGTTGTGCGCGAAATCACGGAACGATTTGATTTTTCAATGGCCACGTTAAAATTAAAATTCTAGTTTTGAAACTAATAAAATTAACAAAAGATGAAAAATTAATTTTTTTTACCCTTTTTTATTGTTTTTTGAATAAGAGGTATTTTAGCGCAAAATTCCGCTTATGTTAATTACTTGTGTTTCGTTCTTTCTCTAGGTTTCTATTAGAAGAGCAAAGGGGGCCGGGGGAAGGAAACTTCTGGTGCTGCGCATGCCCCTTAGTTTAATCGAAAACGGACCAATAGTATTTCTTACTTCTATCTTACAAAATCATTCCTTTAGAGTGGGGGCGGGGGTGGCTCAGTCGGTAGCGTGCCAGGCTCGTAATCTGTAGTTCCCAGGTTCGAGTCCTAGCTGGGTCAGCGTTGAGATTTATCTCCGCAAAAATTCCCTGCCCTGTCCACGGTCAGTAGGGGACACCGATGGGCTTGGAAAGGCCGCCGTCCGTCGGATGGGACGTTAAGCCGTGGTCCCGTATGCGGGAGAGCCATACCCTGTGCACGTTAAAGAACACGCTGGATGGCCTTGACGGGAGGCTACCATCTGTCTCCCAACAGCTGTTCCAGTGGGTCCCCTCCACCAACCTTCTCTGAGCCTTCGGGGCCCCTGTGACCTGGCCATTTAGCCCATTGTGTGCAAAAAAAGTGCCGCTCAGAGGTAAAACAACCCAACCAATTTTTATATCTAGACAGCATTTCTGTCCACTTCTTCCGATTCACTGCGAAATTATCTTTCTCTTGAAATAACACGGGTTTGCAAGTTCACTTTTGAACACTAGTGTATGTGACGAAACATGTGTGATTGGGCCATTTATAGGTCTCAATCCGTGTATAGTCGAGACTGGATAACGAACGCCGTGTATATGTGGGGTGTTTCGCTTTTGAGAGGCCATTTTGTTTCCTACAATGGGCTAAATGGCCAGGTCACAAGGACCTCAAGGGCTGAAAAAAGGTTTGCAAGGGCCTACTCGTCAGCTGTTAGAAGACAGATGGTAGCCTCCCGCAAGGGCAACAAGCGTGTTCTTTAATGTGCACAAGGGAGCACACACATAGTCGCTCAAAAAAGTATCCGAACACTATGGTTGATTACAGAATTCAGAAAAATATCTGGCAACGATTATTTTTAGAAATTAGTGATCTGGCAACCTTCGTGTCACGTGATTGCAGAATTCAGGAAAAATATATGGAGCGTGTACAGCAACTGTACACGCTCCAGATATGCACAGCAAACACAGATATGCACAGCAAACTGGAGCGTGTGCAGTTGCTGCACACGCTCCAGTTTGCTGTGAACGGTAACTGCACACGCTCAATATTTCCGTGAGTGAGCCCACACGATCTAGTATCAAAATAATATGACCACCTACATCGCTCAAAAAAGTATCCGAACACTATGGTTGATTACAGAATTCAGAAAAATTATCTGGCGACCTTCGTGATCTGGCAACCTTCGTTTCACGTGACACGAAGGTTGCCAGATCACTAATTTCTAAAAAAGCGTCGCCAGATAATTTTTCCGAATTCTGTAATCAACCATAGTGTTCGGATACTTTTTTGAGCGATTGTACACACACACACACAATAATCAACCATAGTGTTCGGATACTTTTTTGAGCGACTACACACACACACTATAATTATAGATATTAAAAAAATATTTTTGAATGACATCTAGTACAGAGACAAAAAACACAATGTAGTATATTTAACAAGAATAATTAAAAAAAGGACGTTGTTTCATGCGTTCCAGTTAACCCATTTATTTATTCTCTGTAAACGTTTTCTGTAGATCAGATCTTGCTAACACTAAGGTTGAGTGTTTTTTAGCCCTAAAAATATCGAAAAAATATTCTTCTCTGTTATCTTAGAATGGTCGGTATTTTTTGTGTTATCCAATCTCCAATAACGTTTTCCGTTGTGCTCTCTAAAAGACACTTTCCGAATTTAAAACAAAGAAAGAAGTTGAAAAAAAAATTCTTCAGATGTTCCTCTGCGCAAAGAGGTCTTGCTCTTAGATCTTGGTTTTCAACAACAGGCTGCTGCTTCCAAAAGAGTTGGACAGAAGACGTCGTTTTGAAGTGGAGAGTTTTCTATTGAAACATGTAGTTTGCAGTTGTCGATACATTCGTGCCCTTTCTGGCTTTCTCTCCTTAACCCTTTCAGGACCATAAGGTTTCTAAGAGTAAATATTAGTATGTAACTGTTTATTTTAGTTTGTTTAGACGTAAAATAAATAAAAATCATAAGAAAAATACATAACAATGTGTAGTTTTTTTGGAATTTTATGGGAAATATTTTTCCCAATGGACTATAAAGGTAACACAAATTATAGTTAGGCTTATTATGCAATGTCTTTTATTTATTGGTTGATTATAACAAAATGTTAACTAAAATAATACAAAATTATGAAATAAAATTACTATACAAAATGATGTGCTAATTATGATATTCTGCGAAACAATTTCTTTTGGTAGTGAGGCAAAGATGGACATTGCACATAGTACATATATTATGCGTCCTGACAGTTCTTTTTTTTTTCTAAACGTTCCCGTTTACGTAATTGCGTTCGGCATACGTTCTATTTTGATATTCTGTATAAAAAATGCAGATAAGGTTATAATTAAATACGACAATCACCAATTTTAAAATGGGAAAAATGTTTCCCTTAGTCGTGAAAGGGTTAATAGACTGAATGAGCAAATAGTGATTTGAGCCCATATTGTTATTTCATGAAAAAAGTCTTTTTACTACATTCAGAGCGGTAGCTTTAGGTCATTAAAGAATTTCGAAGTCGTGCAATTGGGAAGGGAAATTGAAAGCTTTGTAATTTCTCAAATAAGCTTTTTATGGAAAAATGTGACTGAGGATGAATTAAAGATCTCGATACAATCTATCTAAATCTCGATTTTCAACAATATGCATTCGGTATCTAAAGAATTAGGAAGTTGAAATATTCCGTAGTAATGAGGCCACGGAAGCAAAACATTGAGAAACATCGAAGTAAATTTTGAAAGGTAACTTTGTATTAAAAAATATAGAAATGAAATATAACGTGCTTGAACAGAACAAAAAGATCACATAATGAGTGTGATGCAGAGAATATTAATGCAACGTTACAAATTACTGTTTTCTTCTCAATTTTAATATAAAAATTTTAAATATATTTAGTCATTTTGAAATTATACAATATTAGACTATGATCATTTTATTTATTTTTTTATTAAATATTATTTTTATTAGATATGCATATTAGACTATGCTCTTTTTTTATTTAGGAAATTAAGATGTACAGTCGCTCAAAAAATATCCGAACATTATGGTTGATTACAGAATTCAGAAAAAATATCTGGCAATGATTTTTTTAGAAATTAGCGATCTGACAACCTTCGTGCCACGTGACACGAAGGTTGCCAGTTAATTTCTAAAAAAAATCGTTGGCAGATGTTTTTTAATTTTGTAATCAACCATAGTGTTTGGTTATTTTTTTGAGCGACTGTACATACTATTATTTTTATTACTTCATCATCATCATCCTCAAGCAGCCATGGGCTACGGAGGTCCAACCAGACCGTGCAATTAGTTCTCCAAGCAAGTCTATCCTGAGCTACATCTACTGCATCTGGCCACTGCACACCAATTCTAACAAGGTCCTGTTTGACATTGTGTGCCCACCGCATCCTAGGTCACCCCTTCTTTCTGAGGCCTTTGGGCACACTGTTCATAACCCTATTCGCCAATGTATAATTATTCATACGGGCAACATGGCCAAACCAACGGAGTCTCTCTCTGCACAATATGCTGCTTAAAGGAGGTTGCAAACTTCTTACATTACATTATTCAAGGGACCATAACGCTTTAAAGTATGGGTTGTTGTTGGGTTGTTTTACCTCTGAGCGGCACTTTTTTGCACACCATGGGCTAAATGGCCAGGTCACATGGACCCCGAAGACTCAGAGAAGGTTGGGAGAGGGGACCCACTGGAACAGCTGTTGAGAAACAGATGGTAGCCTCCCGTCAAGGCCATTCAGCGTGTTCTTTAACGTGCACAGGGTATGGCTCTTCCGCACACGGGGCCAGGCTTAACGTCCCATCCGACGGACGGCGGCCTTTCCAAGCCCATCGGTGTCCCCTACTGACCGTGGGCAGGTCGGGAAATTTTGCGGAGATAAATCTCAACGCTGACCCAGCTGGGACTCGAACCTGGGAACTACAGATTACGAGCCTGGCGCGCTACCGACTGAGCCACCCCCGCCCCTTTAAAGTATGGGTATTCCTTTGTAATGACCCTGTGTGTGTGTGTGTGTGTGTGTATTTTTTATATATATATAAAAGCCCCTTTGTAACAAATACATAAAGCGGATCAAGCCAAAATGCGATATTTCTGTGTCCTCTCTTCATGAAACATTCACACTCGATAACCGTGTCTCTCTCTCTGACATAGTTATCTTCTTTTCACATTCGCTTCTTGATAGGAACCTTCAAGAAAGCTGTTAGCAGCTCCAATTGCTTCGGGGAGCAGAAGGTATGATTCAGAAGAGGCAAATGGCTGATAAATATTTGAGGACTTTTCTCTCTCTGGCTCAGAGAGACGACAGCATCCGTGGATAAATGGGGACGCAAAGAGGCAAGAAGAGCGGATGATGGTATGGCTGAGGGATGCGGATTGGGGACAAAGCACAAACGGGAGAAGCTAGAAGTTTGTTCCCTGGAGTCTCGCATGTAATCTCATAGGAGGAGATGCACTCTGTAGACAAGGAAGAGACTTCATAGTACAGTTCAGATTTCACAGCGACAAAGGGCGTTATTTACCGATCCTCATAGCATGCAGAATGAGTACTTTTGGCTCTCGTAAAGGTGAAATGTCCAGCTTCCCAAGGGGCGTACAGCTGGGTGAAGATGATTAAACTGAACAGCTATTAAGGCGAAGAAGGAAGCCTTCTATCAGTTCCAAAGAGGATGCTCTTAAATGTGTAGAGTATCGGTGTGGATGTAGCGAGTCAGGCTTGTAAATCTGAAGTGCCTAGGTTCGAGTCCCAACTGTGCCAGCGTTAAGATTCATTTACGCAAACTCCAACCAGCCCTCGGTGAAATGGACTTGGAAAGGCCGCCGTCCTTCGGATGGAAAGTTAAGCCACGGTTCCATGTGCAAGAGAGCCATACACTCTGCACGTTACAAACACTCTGGATGACATTGATAGGAGGCTTTCATTTCTTTCCAGTAGCTGTCCTGTGGATTCCTTTTTCCACAACCTTCTCTGAACCCTTGGGGTCCTTGTGACCTGGCCATTTAGCCCATTATTTGCAAAACAATATCTCTGAGAAGTACACAAATACAGGTCCACACCGAGTCTATCCAAGAAATCTTGTGTAGACAGCCATACTCTTTCCCTGTGGAAAACGTTTTCTCTACACAAGATCTAAATTCAAATAAATCTCTTCCCATCAGCAGTTTATCTCCGCAAAATTCCCCGGCCTGCCCACGGTCAGTAGGGGACACAGATGGGCTTGGAAAGGCAGCAGTCCGTCGGATGGGACGTTAAGCCGTGGCTCCGTGTGCGGGAGAGCCATACCCTGTGCACGTTAAAGAACACACTGGATGGCCTTGACGGGAGGCTACCATCTGTTTCTCAACAGCTGTTCCAGTGGGTCCCCTCCCCCAAACTTCTCTGAGCCTTCGGGGTCCATGTGACCTGGCCATTTAGCCCATGGTGTGCAAAAAATTGTCGCTCAGAGGTAAAACAACTCAACGTTAAAGAACACGCTGGATGGCCTTGACGGGGGGGCTACCATCTGTCTCCCAACAGCTGTTCCAGTGGGTCCCCTCCCCCAAACTTCTCTGAGCCTTCGGGGTCCATGTGACCTGGCCATTTAGCCCATGGTGTGCAAAACATTGTCGCTCAGAGGTAAAACAACCCAAATCCCAACAGTAGAGAAAATTAAACTATTTTGATTTTCTTGCTCGCGCCCTAAAGAGACACCACGACTAGCAGTTTTTAAATTAACGATCTGAGGCCAACTGATTTTAGCTGGTTAACAGAAATACTCCACATTTGCGATTCGTTTGGTAGTTCATATGCATGTTGGTGGTGCTTCGCCTTCTTACCCAATCAATCATATATTCCGAAATAACCGAGCACTGTTCTTGTTTCAGTCATCTCTTAATGGCAATATTCCCCATTAGCTAAGCAGTCCATCTGCTGGTTTTAAGCTCATTGGCAAATGCCTACTATTTGTTGCCCAGGATATTCGCGATACTATCATACATGGCTAAATGAGCTGTTCCCCAAAGTATTAGAGTAGATTGCGACAAAGATGTAGAATGCATAATTAATCAATACAGCTTTGAAAAAAAACGACTTAAGAGAATATTTAGCATTAGAATTTGTTTTTAGTTGCGATAACCTCTGGGATATTATTAAATCGCTACATCTAGCATTTTAGATTTGAATTGTTTTAAAATGGAGGTATTTTATAACTCGGGTTAGTTGTTGGAGTTTGCTTAGTCGGCAGCCCACCTGACTCGTTATATGGCATTCCACTTTCAAGTTCTCCCTCTGCATACGTTGAAATTTGTTTCCTCTACTCTCATTGGGTACCTTGTGACCTAAGCATTTGACTCATTATGTGATGGGGGCCGGGGGGAGATGTGTCAGTAGCGCGCCAGGCTTGTAATCTGCAATTCCCAGATTCGAGTCCCAGCTGGGTCAGTCTGTATCGCGCCAGGCTTGAAATCTGCAATTCCCAGATTAGAGTCCCAGCTGGGCCAGCGTTGAGATTTATCGCCGCAATATTCCCCGCCTTTTCCTCGTTCTAGGGGACACCGATGGGCTTGGAAAGGCCGCCGTCCGTCGGATGAGACGTTAAGTTGTGGCACCGTGTGCGGGAGAGCACATTAAAGAATATGCTGGATGGCCTTGACGCGAGGATACCATCTATCCCCCAACAGATGTTCCAGTGGGTCCACTTCCACAACTTTCTCTGAGCCATCGGAGTATTTGTGACCTGGCCATTTAGCCCATTGTGTGTAAAAAGAAAAAGTGCCGCTCAGAGCTAAAACAACCCATTATGTACACAAGAAAAAGAGATCCTAAGGTAAAAAAAACTGACTTATGACTTAATAGTGTTAGTACAAAATAAAAACTTCTTTAATAAAGAACTATAGTTCTTTTGAAATATACAAATACTGTACAGAAAAATGGAAACATTTCCATCTTAATGGGGAGTCAAATTCGAAGATCCGTAATCTTTAAACCAGAGGTTTCCAAACTTATTTGTACTACCGCCCCCTTTTCAGAAAAAAAATTACTCAGCGCCCCCCTGGAAATCTCCCTTCTTTAAGCGAACAAACAGAAAGATGCAGTGACAAATTTGCGTTCTTTTATGTATCTATATTTCTACCTACGTCCTACAACATAGTAAAGAAAGATGTTGTTGTAAATAAGACACATTGAAGCTTGAAATTATAAAATTATTTATTAAAATCGACCATAGTAACATTCGACTTTAACTCTATGTTACACAACATATGAAACACGTACGAACGTTTTTTCAAAATTTTCTTATCTTCCCTTCTTTCTTTATGCTTACACCGCCCCCCAATTGCACCCGAGGCTACTACCGACCCCCTGGATCATTCCATCGCCCCCCCAGTGGGCGGTATCGCCCACTTTGGGAAACATTGCTCTAAACTAAGCTTTTTATAGGAAAATAGACCTAGATAGATTTGAATCAGATTTAAATTTATCTTAAGCTCGAATTCCAACAATATTTTTTGTGTATTTAAAGAATTATGGAAGCTCGAACATTTAATAGCAGCAGCAAAGTCAGGCATAAGGAACTTGTGTGTGACAATTATTGAAAGAACTATGCGCACAAAATTCTAAAACGTGCACTTTTAATTATTTCAAACCATTTATAACTTAAAAATGTAAGTATTAACTTATGTCGTGAATTCTTATGATTGACATCTCTATTATTTAATATTCAAACTTCTATAACTCTTTTAGTACTGAATGGATATTGTTCAAAATCAAAATTTAGACAGTTTAATTTACGATCTTATATTTATCTTCAGTCACATGTTTCCATAAAAATGCATTTAACCAGTTACGAAGCCTCGAATTTAATTCGCCACTGACATAACATGAAGATTTTTTCTGTCCAAGGAAGTGCTTAAAATTTCCTTTCAATGTTGCTGGACATATTTCAGTTAAAGAATACACCGAATGTACTTGACGGATCGGCAAAAAAACAAATTTTTTCAGCTTATTATTTCATGAGCTTACATAGGTTTTCAAACAACTACCTATCCTGTGGGTCCCAGAGTCCTTGGGGTCCTTGAGATTTTATCCGTCAGTCTGTTCTGCGGAAAAAAGTGGCTTTCAGGGGCGAAAGAATTTCTTAGATCGCATGTATTTTACATGTGGTTGTAGCTAGGGTTTTAAAAAGGATTTTTACCGTAGATTCGTGGGGCGGGGGTGGCTCAGTCGGTAGCGCGCCAGGATCGTAATCTGTAGTTCCCAGGTTCGAGTCCCAGCTGGGTCAGCGTTGAGATTTATCTCCGCAAAATTCCCCGCCCTGTCCACGGTCAGTAGGGGACACCGATGGGCTTGGAAAGGCCGCCGTTCGTCGGATGGGACGTTAAGCCGTGGCCCCGTGTGCGGGAGAGCCATACCCTGTGCACGTTAAAGAACACGCTGGATGGCCTCGACGGGAGGCTACCATCTGTCTCCCAACAGCTGTTCCAGTGGGTCCCCTCCCCCAACCTTCTCTGAGTCTTCGGGGTCCTTGTGACCTGGCCATTTAGCCCATGGTGTGCAAAAAAGTGCCGCTCAGAGGTAAAACAACCCAACGTTAAAGAACACGCTGGATGGCCTTGACAGGAGGCTACCATCTGTCTCCCAACAGCTGTTCCAGTGGGTCCCCTCCCCCAACCTTCTCCGAGTCTTCGAGGTCCATGTGACCTGACCATTTAGCCCATGGTGTGCAAAAAAGTGCCGCTCAGAGGTAAAACAACCCAACGTTAAAGAACACGCTGGATGGCCTTGACAGGAGGCTACCATCTGTCTCCCAACAGCTGTTCCAGTGGGTCCCCTCCCCCAACCTTCTCGGAGTCTTCGAGGTCCATGTGACCTGGCCATTTAGCCCATGGTGTGCAAAAAAGTGCCGCTCAGAGGTAAAACAACCCAACGTTAAAGAACACGCTGGATGGCCTTGACAGGAGGCTACCATCTGTCTCCCAACAGCTGTTCCAGTGGGTCCCCTCCCCCAACCTTCTCTGAGTCTTCGGGGTCCTTGTGACCTGGCCATTTAGCCCATGGTGTGCAAAAAAAGTGCCGCTCAGAGGTAAAACAACCCAACCCGTAGATTCGTTATCCTTATTGATTTAATAGAGTATTATTGATCATTAGCTTTCATTTAGGAGAAAGAAATGAAAATGGTTCAGATGCAACATCATCAAGAAGGAAAAGTCTGCCGAATATTGGATTCATCTAATTCGGAGGAGAAAGAGAAAAACTCGGAAGAAACTAAAAAAGTGTCGTTTAGGTTTCGTTAGGGTTCTTTTATTTCTGAGCGGCACTGTTTTCAACAAAATGAGCTAGATGGTTAGGTCACAAGGACCCCGAGGACTCGGAGAAGGTTGGGGAAAGGGATTCACTAGAGAGCTATAAGGAGACAGATGGAGGCCTTCTATTAAGGACATTCAGCGTGTTCTTTATCGTACACAGGGTAGAATGCTCCTGTACATTGGGCCGCGGGTTTGTCTCGTTCGATGGACGGCGGGCTTTGAAAGTCCATCGGTGTCTCCTTTCTCTCTGAGGTTAGAATGGGAGTTAGAAGGGATAAATCTCAACAGGAGGCGCAGTTGGGACTCGAACCTGGAAACTGCAGATTACGAGACTGGATCGCTATCAATCGACCTCCCTCCAAACTGTTCTCCCCCCGAAAAAAATATGGACTTATTCATTGAGGGTAAGCAGTGAAAGGAAAGAAAATATTGAAATAAAAAGGCAGTTGTGAAACCAATCAGAGAATAACTGTAAGTGAAATGTTCGCTTCACTGTATATTGATAGTTTATACAGTGAAATGAAAGGGTGCTGAAACTGAAGAGTATTTTAAAGTGCTTTTGATGTTTTTGGTTGAAATGCGAATAATGCTTTTTGTTTTGAAGAGTGAAATTCTTTTATTTAGAAAACTTGGAACTTTTTAAAATATTTAGTTCGAACTAATGGATTACTGGATTGGGTTGTTTTACCTCTGAGCGGCACTTTTTTGCACACCATGGGCTAAATGGCCAGGTCACATGGACCCCGAAGGCTCAGAGAAGGTTGGGGGAGGGGACTCATTGGAACAGTTGTTGGGAGACAGATGGTAGAATCCCTTCAAGGCCACCCAGCGTGTTCTTTAACGTGCACAGGGTATGGCTTTCCCGCACACGGGCCACGGCTTAACGTCCCAACCGACGGACGGCGGCCTTTTCAAACCCATTGGTGTCCCCTACTGACCGTGGGCAGGGCGAGGAATTTTGCGGAGATAAATCTCAACGCTGACCCAGCTGGGACTCGAACCTGGGAACTACAGATTACGAGCCTGACGCGCTACCGACTGAGCCCGCCCCATCCAAGTTGAGTCAGTGTTGAAAATTATATATGCAAAACTACCTGCCCTGCCCACTGTCAGTAGGGGACACCGATTGACTTGGAAAGGCCGCCGTCCGTCGGATGGGACGTTAAGCGTGGACCCGTGTAAGGGAGGGTAATACACTGTACACGCTAAAGAACACGCTGGATGGCCTTTACGGGATAACCATCTGTCTCCCAACAGCTGTTCCCAACACCATCTGTCTCCCAACAGCTGTTCCAGTGGGTCCCTCCCCATAACCTTCTCTGAGCCTTCGGGGTCCTTGTGACCTGGCCATTTATCCCATTATGTAGAAAAAAGTGCCGCTTAGAGGTAAAACAACCCAACCGTTAACACTATGCAATTGAAATTTCTACCGTAAACAGATCATTTGCAAAGTTCAATAAAAGTGTCTGTTTTTTAATATTTAGTTCCTTCTAACTAAGCAAATTAAAACTATGTAACAAATTTCAAAATCCGAATATTTCATTAGTACCAAGTCTTCAATTAAATGCTGGCTAGGTAGTCACAGGAAGGAGAGCTATGCACCAATCTCCTGTGATGATACATGGACCCGTCCAGGCCGAGCACCTAATGTCCGACCCGCCTTCTCGTGGTGCAGACCGTTAGTACCTTTCAAAAGAGATACTCTCTTGTGGAAGTGAACGGAAGGGGAGGGCTGCCAGATTAGTGTGGCCTACTGATCTGGACAATTATGGCTACTTTTTTTTCCTATCCTGCTAAGGAGTGGTCAACCACAGTGGGTCCTGGTGCTGACCATATAAATCTACTGGACTAAAATAAGGCTCTGAGCTTGATTATGGATCCTGATTTTGCTGCACTGGTGGGCTTCTGTGGAGGGAAAATCTTCCGCTGTGTTTTCTGTTTGTTTGTGGATTGACAGCCCCAAGTGAATAGATTCACAGGATATGTTTATCAGCTGGTGGATAATCCTGAGCAGAGGTCATCGCAGGCACCTGAACTCTTTGCTTCTATTGGCATCGTCAAATTCTATATTGGAGAAAGTCTTCCAGTGTAGATGGCTTCAGCCTTTAGTAGTGGGGGAACGGGTCTTTGCCCCATGTCTGCGATTAGGGGGCTGTTTGATATTGTCGGCATTCCCTCTCTCAATAAACATAGTTTCTTTAAACATCCCACTAACCATTTTCTCTCCATAGGTAGTTGGAATGTGAGGACTCTGCACAGAGCTTTTTCTCTTGATGTCCTCACACAAGAATTCCACCGTTACAATTTAGATATTCTTGGCTTGCAAGAGACCAGATGGACAGATAAAGGTCAGATTCTTAAAAATAATCTTAAATTTCTCTTTTCAGGGAGGGACGACAATAAGCATCACCAAGGCGTGGGTCTGCTTCTCAGCAGACACGCTAGTGATGCTCTTCTAGGATATGAGTGCATTAATGAAAGGTTTCTTACAGCAAAATTTCAGACAAGCGTTAAAGACTTGAATGTTATCTGCTGTTATGCCCCCACTGAGGATGCCGATGAGGATGAGAAGGCTAGGCTTTACTGACAATTTCAAATATTTTGAATTCTATAAAGAAAGGAGATATTACCCTTGTTCTAGGTGACTTCAATGCCAAAGTTGGTACTGACCTTTGGGGAGGAGTGATAGGCCCTTTTGGTATTGGTAGCTGCAATGGCAATGGGCAACGACTCCTACAGGTAAGTAAACTCAATGGATACAGAATAACTAACACTTATTACAAACACCGCGACATACATAAGTGCACATGGGTTTCACCTGATGGGCTGCATAGGAATATGATTGATTACATATTAATTAACAGCAAATGGGCTAGTTCTGTTAGGAATACAGGTCATATAGGGGAGCTGAAATTGGATCTGATCATTACCTTGTTAAAAGTGTTTTTGCAACTTAAGCATAAAAAGTGTTGTGCTAAGGTTAAAAAGTTACCTTTAATTCTGAAGCTCTGAAAGACCCAGTTATAGCCAAAGCTTACCATGATAGGTTACTTATAGGTCATTATGACACTCATGGTTTGTTTACTACTGAAGTTGAGGAAGAATGGGGCCGTTTTAAACAGACGTTTTTGGAAACTAACAGTACTCTTTTAGGAAAAAAGGAGCAGAGGAGACAGAATTATTTAAGTGATAAGGCACTTGAGCTTATTTCAGAAAGAAGGAACTGCAGGAATGTCTTAATCAATACCCTACTAGTCCTAATGGAAAGGATTACAGAGAGCGTAATAAACGTGTAAAAGATCAGTTAGCTGCTGATAAGAATATTTGGCTTGATGGTTTGGCTGACAAAGCCGAGGAAGCAATTAGACAGCACAACAGCAGAGAGCTGTACCAGATAGTTGATGTTTTGTGTGGTAGAAAATGAACAGGCATACAGGGATTGAAGGATAAACAAGGTAAAGTTATAGAAGGTGAGGAGTCTGTCATGGTTAGGTAGGCTGAGCATTTCAGTGATGTTCTAAACAATGTGGTTAGTTCTACTCCCATTGTTTGCAACGATGACAGATGCATTGGTGGCTTTAATGTTGGCCCTATAACACAATCTGAGGTTATTTTGGTTGTTTCTAAACTTAAACTTCATAAATCCCCAGGGGTAGATGAAATTACTACAGAAATGCTCAGAGCTGGGAATGTTTTGGTTACCACTTGGATGACTGAAATTTTGAATAACTTTTATGATAAAGGCATGGTTCCTAAAGATTTTACCAGAGCTATTATTATCCCTATTTTCAAAAAAGGTGATCGCAGTTCTTGTGATAACTATAGGGGTATCAGCCTACTCTCTGTTCCAGGTAAAGTTCTTTCCATGATTGTGCTTAATAGAATTAAGAATCTGGTTGACAGTCAATTGCGTGATGAGCAATATGGATTCAGAAGTGGTAGGGGATGTGTGGATCATATATTTTCACTTAGGCAGATTCTTGAGAAATGTTTAGAGTTTCAGAAACCTTTGGTTGCTAGCTTTGTTGATGTCAAAAAGGCTTTCGACTCTGTTGATCGTCATAATTTGTGGTTGATTGTGAGATCGTATGGTATACCAGACGTTAGTTAACATAATGAAAGCTCTCTATAATAACACTGAGTCGTGTGTGAGAGTTGGTAAGGCTTGTAGCAATTGGTTTAGCATTACTTCTGGTGTTCGACAAGGGTGCATTTTGTCTCCTTTTCTCTTTATCTTGGTTATTGACTATGTTATGCGAAATTCACTTCAAGGGAAAGATTGTGGCCTTAAATGGGCTGGAGATACGAAAATTTCTGATTTAGATTATGCTGATGATTTAGCCCTTTTGGCAAATGATGTTGATGAGATGAACTCTTTCATTCGAGCTGTTGATGAAACTGGTAGTAGAGTTATAAAAAGAGAGGAAACTAAAGTGATGAAAATTGGTCAGACAGGCTGTGATTCAGTTAATCTGAATGGTTGCAGTCTTAAGCATGTGTCACAGTTTAATTATCTTGGGAGCTATGTAACAAATACTGGTGATGTGCGGATATGAGATTAACAGACGAATAGGGATTGCTGCTGGAACGTTTAAAAATTTACGGAGAATGTGGAGAAAAGGCATGTAGATCTAGACTAAAATTGAACTGTGTAAGAGTTTGGTTCTTTGCAATGGTAATGAAACTGGGACCCTTTGTAAATAAGGTAACTGGAAACTTTATGCTTTTGATTATAAATACTTGCACAGTATCTTGGGTATTAGATGGTTCAACCTTGTAAATAATGATGAGGTTAGGGAAAGGAGTCTGCAACCTCCTTTAAGCAGCATATTGTGCATAGAGCGACTCCGCTGGTTTGGCCATGTTGCCCGTACGGATAACTATAGATTATGAATAGTGTGCCTAAAGGCTTCAGAAAGAGGGGGAGACCAAGGATGCGGTGGGCAGACAATGTCAAACAGGACCTTGTTAGAATTGGTGTGCAGTGTCCAGATGCAGCAGATGTAGCTCAGGACAGATATGCTTGGAGAAGCCCATGGCTGCTTGAGGATGATGATTTCTTAAAACAATTGCGTTCCTCACACCCACTGAGGGAAAGGGGCCAACTTACAGTTGCAAATGAAAACTACATGACCACATTCTACAATAAAAATTTGAAATCTCTAGCTTAGTGCCTCACTTGCAATATCTATTTAAGAGTTTCCAATTTACAAATTTTTCGTCCAGTGGCCGAGTGGTTAGCGCGCTTGGCTACTGATCTACGGGACCTGGGTTCGAGCCCCAGGTAAGGCATGGCTGTTTGTGTCGTTTTTCTGCTGAGGTCCTTCCATCCTCTCAGACCTTCTACTTTGGCATATAAACTGACAGGCTCCTGTCAGACCTCTGTGGCAAGCAGCTGCTTAAGGGGGTATTTATTTATTTTTTTTTTTAGATGGCGAACTTTAATTTTTTGCGATTCGAAAAATGCGAATCGTAATACATTTTCAATATCTATTCAACTCAAAACAATTTTCATCTCTAAAAGTAAACAATTATTTCTTAAAACAAAAAAGTTTCCTGTCCCCCTGTGGGGTAAGTGATCAATTCGTTTGCAGTATTCAACTTTTTTCAACCGTTAGGCGGCGCAGTTTAAACTTTTAAGAGACTCGAAAAATGTGAATCTTAATTTTAATCAATACCGAAATTAAAAAATATTTTATTTTATCTCTAAAAACGAAATGTTGGATGTCTACAGACGGAATGGAAAAACGGACAGACGGCAAAGTTAAACATTTCCTTGCTTTTTTTTTTTTGAAAACGAGAAAAGCGCCTTTTTAGATCTAACTTTCGCTTTAAACGATCGAATTTAAAAGCATTAAAATTTCAATTTCAAGAAAAGAAGATGCTTTTCTTCCCCCCTATGACCGATGGTTAGTGAACTTCACTACTGATATAAAAAAAACCTACAAAAAAATTGCATTCAAACTTTAAAAATTATGTGAAATATTCTGGTGGGAAATGTAGAAAAAATTTTTTAGACTCCAATATCAGTAAAATGGGCTAAATTAAAAAACAAACGAACATGTATTTGCATTTCTGTAGTTGTAAATATAGTTTTCAGTTTATTTAAGCAATTTAAGGCATTCTAAAAACTCGGATTTTGCATTCTGTTTTAATGCAGTGTAAAAACACATTTTGGAGTGAAAAATGTGAACAAACAAAGCAAGCTTAAGTGAAAAAAAATCACAATAATTCAACTCTATTCAGCGAATTTTGGTTTTATATGGACGTAGAATTTTTTTCTGCAATTTAACGAAAGCTTAACTCTAAAACAAGACGAACTCAAAAAGAAAGACAAAATGAACTTAGAAAAAAAGTTTTGATCCCGTATATTTAAAACTTTATAGCCAATGGACATGTTTGGATATTCTGGATTTTCTATCTATAGAGTGCAATAAAGAAAGGTACTTTATAAAAAAAATGTGTATATATTTCCAAAGTTGGTTTACGTACAGTCGCTCAAAAAATATCCGAACACTATGGTTGATTACAGAATTCAGAAAAAATATCTGGCAACGGTTTTTTTAGAAATTAGTGATCTGGCAACCTTCGTGTCACGTGATTACAGAATTCAGGAAAAATATCGAGCGTGTACAGCAACTGTACACGCTCCAGTTACCGTTCACAGCAAACGGGAGCGTGTGTAGTTACTGCACACGCTCCAGTTTGCTGTGAACGGTAACTGCACACGCTCCAGTTTGCTGTGAACGGTAACTGCACACGCTCAATATTTCTGAGTGGACCCACACGATCCAGGTTTTTGTGAGCTCGCACGATCCAATGTGCTGTGAACATTAACCGCAACCGCTCCAGTTTGCTGTGAACGGTAACTGCACACGCTCAATATTTCCATGAGTGAGCCCACACGATCTACTATCAAAATAATATGACCACCTACAGTCGCTCGAAAAAGTATCCGAACACTATGGTCAATTTACAGAATTCGGAAAAAATATCTGGCAACGATATTTTTAGAAATTAGTGATATGGCAACCTTCGTGTCGCGTGATTACAGAATTCAGAAAAAATATCTGGCAACGATTTTTTTAGAAATTAGTGATCTGGCAACCTTCGCGTCGCGTGATTACAGAATTCAAAAAAAATATCTGGAGCGTGTGCAGTAACTGCACACGCTCCAGTTTGCTGTGAACGGTAACTGCACACGCTCAATATTTCCGTGAGTGAGCCCACACGATCTAGTATCAAAATATGACCACTTACAGTGGCTCAAAAGAGTATCCGAACACTATGGTCGATTTACAGAATTCAGAAAAAATATCTGGCAACGTTTTTTTTAGAAATTAGTGATCTGGCAACCTTCGTGTGGCACGAAAGTTGCAGTTATTTGAAAGCAGGGTAGCAGCGAAGTTTGAAATTATAAAATATTAGACTATGATCATTTTATTTATTTTTTATTAGATATTATTATTTTTTATTAGATATGCATATTAAACTATGCTTTTTTTTAGTTAGGAAATTAAAATGTACAGTCGCTCAAAAAAATATCCGAACACTATTCGGTGAACACTATTAGTGATCTGGCAACCTTCGTGTCACGTGACAAAGGTTGCCATATCACTAATTTTTAAAAAAAAAATCTTTGGTTGATTACAGAATTCAGAAAAATATCTGGCATAGTGTTCGGATATTTTTTTGAGCGACTGTACGACTGCTACGATAAAAATTAACACAGTATTAAATGGCTTGGCGTTTGTCAAAAATCTCGTGAAATCTCAGTTAATGATCAAATATAAAAAATAAATTCAGTCTTCCGTAGGTTTTGGTTCTTGATATTGATATTTTTTTTCTTTTTCTTGGACATCGTTTATGAAAAGTACAGCGAGATTCACAAAAGATGAAAAATATAATGGCATTATTTTAATTTTAATTTTTTTGTTTTAAGAGATAATTATTTGGTTTTAGTTATAAATTAAAAATTCTTTATGGGACCTGCCATCCTCTCAGACCTTCTTCTACTATGGCATATAAACTGACAGGCTCCTGTCAGACCTCTGTGGCAAGCAGCTGCTTGAGGGGGTATTTATTTATTTATTTATATATATATTGGATAGGTATTGATATACTGACTTCTGTCAGGTTGGGTTGGGTTGTTTTACCTCTGAGCGGCACTTTTTTGCACACCATGGGCTAAATGGCCAGGTCACATGGACCCCAAAGGCTCAGAGAAGGATGGGGGAGGGGACTCACTGGAACAGATGGTAGCCTCCCGTCAAGGCCATCCAGCGTGTTCTTTAACGTGCACAAGTATGTCTCTCCCGCACACGGGGCCACGGCTTAACGTCCCATCCGACGGACGGCGACCTTTCCAAGCCCATCGGTGTCCCCTACTGACCGTGGGCAAGGCGGGGAATTTTTGCGGAGATAAATCTCAACGCTGACCCAGCTGGGACTCGAACCTGGGAACTACAGATTACGAGCCTGGCGCGCTACCGACTGATCCACCCCCGCCCCTCTTCTGTCAGGAAATAGAGACCAATGGGCTTGGAAAAGCCGTGTCTCCGTGCGCAGGAAAGCCATTCCTAGTGCATATGGGGGCGGGGGTGGCTCAGTCGGTAGCGCGCCAGACTCGTAATCTACAGTTCCCAGGTTCGAGTCCCAGCTAGGACAGCGTTAAAATTTATCTTCGCAAAACTCCCCACCCTGCCCACGGTCAGTAGGGGACACCGATGGGTTTGGAAAGGCCGCCCTCCGTCGGCTGGGACGTAAAGCTGTGGCCCCGTGTGCGGGATAGTCACACTCTGTGCACGTTAAAGAACACGCTGTATAGCCTTGACGGGAGGCTACCATCTGTCTCCCAACAACCGTTCCAGTGGGTCCCCTCCTCCAACCTTCTCTGAGCCTTTGGGGTCCTTATGACCTGGCCATTTAGTCCACTGTGTGTAAAAAAAAAAGTGCCACTCAGAGGTAAAACAGCCAACCAACCTAGTGCCTATTAAAAAAATATACAAGATAGCCTTGATGGGAGGTTTCAGTCTGTCTCCTAGCAGCTGTCCAGGGGGGTCCTCAGAGGTAAAACAACATAACCCTCTGCTACTAAGGTGGGGCATAAAATATATAATGAGTCTGTTACTTCATGTAACAATAGGTCAACATACCAAAAGAGCTTCCCAAAATACCAACCAAAATAGAGGATTACCATGTTATGTCTATAGAAATATAACTTTGAAGCTCTGTAATTTCTAATATACGCATTTAATGAAAAAATGTCACTGACGATAATTTAAGGATCATAATGAAAGCTATTTAAATATTGACTTTCAGCAATATTCTTTCAGTATTTAAAGAGGCATGGAAGCTGGAATATTTAATAATAAATGATTTCCATAAATATCACTAATGATTGTGTAATTATTATTTCAATATTAATCAAACTTTTAAAATGCATATTTTATTAAATGGTTTGAAACGATACTTGTTATTTAAGTTTCAAGTAATTTCTGAGGTAAATTTTTCTGACGCATGTTTAACTTTCAAAGGCTAAATTATTGTCTCTAGAGTTTATTCGAACAATCTACGGATACAAAAAGTTAATAAAACCACTGGTCTAAAATTGCGATGAACTAAAGTCGCGAGGAATTGAGATGAGCTGACGCTGCGATGAGTTGACGTCGCGATGAATTGAGATGAGCTGACGTTGCGATGCGTTGTCGCGATGAATTGAGCTGAGATGAACTGACGCTGCGATGAGTTGACGTCGCGAGGAATTGAGCTGAGATGAGTTGATGCTGCGATGAGCTGACGCGGAGATGAACTGACCCTGCGATGAGTTGACGTCGCGATGAATTGCGCTACGATGAACTGATGCTGCGATGAATTGAACGCGATTAATTGACGTGGCATTTTCAAGGATCTCTCCTCCCTTTCGTGGAGAGCAGATTTTTTTGCTCCACCTCCACCATGCACTTGTCCAGTCGAAACTGGAGAAATCCAAGGTGTACGATTCGAACGGATTTAGTGCTGAAGGTGCTGGACCCTCTCCACGAGGGATTTGGTGCTGAAGGTGCTGGACCCTCTCCACGAGGGATTTGGTACTGTACTCTCTCCACGAGGGATTTGGTGCTGAAGGTGCTAGACTCTCTCCACGAGGGATTTGATGCTGAAGGTGCTAGACTCTCTCCACGAGGGATTTGGTGCTGTACTCTCTCAACGAGGGATTTGGTGCTGAAGGTGCTGGACCCTCTCCACGAGGGATTTGTTGCTGAAGGTGATGGACTCTCTCTACGAGGGATTTGGTGCTGAAGGTGCTGGACTCTCTCCACGAGGGATTTGGTGCTGTACTCTCTCCACGAGGGATTTCGTGCTGAAGGTGCTGGACCCTCTCCACGAGGGATTTGGTGCTGAAGGTGCTCGACCCTCTCCACGAGGAATTTGGTGCTGTACTCTCTCCACGAGGGATTTGGTGCTGAAGGTTCTGGACTCTCTCCACGAGGGATTTGGTGCTGTACTCTCTCCACGAGGATTTGGTGCTGAAGGTGCTGGACTCTCTCCACGAGAGATTTGGTGCTGTACTTTCTCCACGAGGGATTTGGTGCTGAAGGTGCTGGACCCTCTCCGCGAGGGATTTGATGCTGAAGGTGCTGGACCCTCTCCACGAGGGATTTGGTGCTGTATTCTCTCCACGAGGGATTTGGTGCTGAAGGTGCTGGACTCCCTCCACGAGGGATTTGGTGCTGTACTCTCTCCACGAGGGATTTGGTGCTGAAGGTGCTGGACCCTCTCCACGAGGGATTTGGTGCTGTACTCTCTCCACGAGGGATTTGGTGCTAAAGGTGCTGGACCCTCTCCACGAGGGATTTGGTGCTGTACTCTCTCCACGAGGGATTTGGTGCTGAAGGTGCTGGACTCTCTCCACGAGGGATTTGGTGCTGAAGGTGCTGGACCCTCTCCACGAGGGATTTGGTGCTGGACTCTCTCCACGAGGGATTTGGTGCTGAACCCTCTCCACGAGGGATTTGCTGCTGTACTCTCTCAACGAAGGATTTGGTGCTGAAGGTGCTGGACCCTCTCCACGAGGGATTTGGTGCTGAAGGTGCTGGACCCTCTCTACGAGGGATTTGGTGCTGTACTCTCTCCACGAGGGATTTGGTGCTGAAGGTGCTGGACTCTCTCCACGAGGGATTTGGTGCTGAAGGTGCTGGACCCTCTCCACGAAGGATTTGATGCTGAAGGTGCTGGACCCTCTCCACGAGGGATTAGGTGCTGAAGGTGCTGGACCCTCTCCACGAGGGATTTGGTGCTGAAGGTGCTGGACTCTCTCCACGAGGGATTTGGTGCTGTACTCTCTCAACGAGGGATTTGGTGCTGAAGGTGCTGGACCCTCTCCACGAGGGATTTGGTGCTAAAGGTGCTGGACCCTCTCCACGACGGATTTGGTGTTGTACTCTCTCCACGAGGGATTTGGTGCTGAAGGTGCTGGACTCTCTCCACGAGGGATTTGGTGCTGAAGGTGCTGGACCCTCTCCACGAGGGATTTGGTGCTGTACTCTCTCCACGGGGGATTTGGTGCTGAACCCTCTCCACGAGGGATTTGGTGCTGTACTCTCTCAACGAAGGATTTGGTGCTGAAGGTGCTGGACCCTCTCCACGAGGGATTTGGTGCTGAAGGTGCTGTACTCTCTCCACGAGGGATTTGGTGCTGAAGGTGCTGGACCCTCTCCACGAGGGATTTGGTGCTGTACTCTCTCCACGAGGGATTTGGTGTTGAAGGTGCTGGACCCTCTCCACGAGGGATTTGGTGCTGTACTCTCTCCACGAGGGATTTGGTGCTGAAGGTGCTGGACTCTCTCCACGAGGGATTTGGTGCTGAAGGTGCTGGACTTTCTCCACGAGGGATTTGGTGCTGAAGGTGCTGGACCCTCTCCACGAGGGATTTGTTGCTGAAGGTGATGGACTCTCTCTACGAGGGATTTGGTGCTGAAGGTGCTGGACTCTCTCCACGAGGGATTTGGTGCTGTACTCTCTCCACGAGGGATTTGGTGCTGTACTCTCTCCACGAGGGATTTCGTGCTGAAGGTGCTGGACCCTCTCCACAAGGGATTTGGTGCTGAAGGTGCTCGACCCTCTCCACGAGGAATTTGGTGCTGTACTCTCTCCACGAGGGATTTGGTGCTGAAGGTTCTGGACTCTCTCCACGAGGGATTTGGTGCTGTACTCTCTCCACGAGGATTTGGTGCTGAAGGTGCTGGACTCTCTCCACGAGAGATTTGGTGCTGTACTTTCTCCACGAGGGATTTGGTGCTGAAGGTGCTGGACCCTCTCCGCGAGGGATTTGATGCTGAAGGTGCTGGACCCTCTCCACGAGGGATTTGGTGCTGTATTCTCTCCACGAGGGATTTGGTGCTGAAGGTGCTGGACTCCCTCCACGAGGGATTTGGTGCTGTACTCTCTCCACGAGGGATTTGGTGCTGAAGGTGCTGGACCCTCTCCACGAGGGATTTGGTGCTGTACTCTCTCCACGAGGGATTTGGTGCTGAACCCTCTCCACGAGGGATTTGCTGCTGTACTCTCTCAACGAAGGATTTGGTGCTGAAGGTGCTGGACCCTCTCCACGAGGGATTTGGTGCTGAAGGTGCTGGACCCTCTCTACGAGGGATTTGGTGCTGTACTCTCTCCACGAGGGATTTGGTGCTGAAGGTGCTGGACTCTCTCCACGAGGGATTTGGTGCTGAAGGTGCTGGACCCTCTCCACGAAGGATTTGATGCTGAAGGTGCTGGACCCTCTCCACGAGGGATTAGGTGCTGAAGGTGCTGGACCCTCTCCACGAGGGATTTGGTGCTGAAGGTGCTGGACTCTCTCCACGAGGGATTTGGTGCTGTACTCTCTCAACGAGGGATTTGGTGCTGAAGGTGCTGGACCCTCTCCACGAGGGATTTGGTGCTAAAGGTGCTGGACCCTCTCCACGACGGATTTGGTGTTGTACTCTCTCCACGAGGGATTTGGTGCTGAAGGTGCTGGACTCTCTCCACGAGGGATTTGGTGCTGAAGGTGCTGGACCCTCTCCACGAGGGATTTGGTGCTGTACTCTCTCCACGGGGGATTTGGTGCTGAACCCTCTCCACGAGGGATTTGGTGCTGTACTCTCTCAACGAAGGATTTGGTGCTGAAGGTGCTGGACCCTCTCCACGAGGGATTTGGTGCTGAAGGTGCTGTACTCTCTCCAAGAGGGATTTGGTTCTGAAGGTGCTGGACCCTCTCCACGAGGGATTTGGTGCTGTACTCTCTCCACGAGGGATTTGGTGTTGAAGGTGCTGGACCCTCTCCACGAGGGATTTGGTGCTGAAGGTGCTGGACTCTCTCCACGAGGGATTTGGTGCTGAAGGTGCTGGACTTTCTCCACGAGGGATTTGGTGCTGAAGGTGCTGGACTCTCTCCACGAGGGATTTGGTCTGAAGGTGCTGGACTCTCTCCACGAGGGATTTGGTGCTGAAGGTGCTGGACTCTCTCCACAAGGGATTTGGTGCTGAAGGTGCTGGACTCTCTCCACGAGGGATTTCATGCTGAAGGTGCTCGACTTTCTCCACGAGGGATTTGGTGCTGAAGGTGCTGGACCCGCTCCACGAGGGATTTGGTGCTGTACTCTCTCCACGAGGGATTTGGTGCTGAAAATGCTGGACCCTCTCCACGAGGGATTTGGTGCTGAAGGTGCTGGACTCTCTCCACGAGGGATTTGGTGCTGAAGGTGCTGGGCTTTCTCCACGAGGGATTTGGTGCTGAAGGTGCTGGACTCTCTCCACGAGGGATTTGGTGCTGAAGGTGCTGGACTCTCTCCACGAGGGATTTGGTGCTGTACTCTCTCCACGAGGGATTTGGTGCTGAAGGTTCTGGACCCTCTCCACGAGGGATTTGGTGCGGAAGGTTCTGGACCCTCTCCACGAGGGATTTGGTACTGTACTCTCTCCACGAGGGATTTGGTGCTAAAGGTGCTGGACCCTCTCCACGAGGGATTTGGTGCTGTACTCTCTCCACGAGGAATTTGGTGCTGAAGGTGCTGGACTCTCTCCACGAGGGATTTCTTGCTGAAGGTGCTGGACCCTCTCCACGAGGGATTTTGAGCTGTACTCTCTCCACGAGGGATTTGGTGCTGTACTCTCTCCACGAGGGATTTGGTGCTGAAGGTGCTGGACCCTCTCCACGAGGGATTTGGTGCTGTACTCTCTCCACGAGGGATTTGGTGCTGTACTCTCTCCACGAAGGATTTGTGCTGAAGGTGCTGGACTTTCTCCACGAGGGATTTGGTGCTGAACTTTCTTCACGAGGGATTTGGTGGTGAAGGTGCTGGACTCTCTCCACGAGGGATTTGGTGCGGAAGGTGCTGGACTCTCTCCACGAGGGATTTGGTACTGAAGGTGCTGGACTCTCTCCACGAGGGATTTGGTGCTGTACTCTCTCCACGAGGGATTTGGTGCTGAAGGTGCTGGACTCTCTCCACGAGGGATTTGGTGCTGTACTCTCTCAACGAGGGATTTGGTGCTGAAGGTGCTGGACCCTCTCCACGAGGGATTTGGTGCTAAAGGTGCTGGACCCTCTCCACGAGGGATTTGGTGCTGTACTCTCTCCACGAGGGATTTGGTGCTGTACTCTCTCCACGAGGGATTTGGTGCTGTACTCTCTCCACGAGGGATTTGGTGCTGAAGGTGCTAGACTCTCTCCACGAGGGATTTGGTGCTGTACTCTCTCAACGAGGGATTTGGTGCTGAAGGTGCTGGACCCTCTCCACGAGGGATTTGTTGCTGAAGGTGATGGACTCTCTCTACGAGGGATTTGGTGCTGAAGGTGCTGGACTCTCTCCACGAGGGATTTGGTGCTGAAGGTGCTGGACCCTCTCCACGAGGGATTTGGTGCTGTACTCTCTCCACGGGGATTTGGTGCTGAACCCTCTCCACGGGGATTTGGTGCTGAACCCTCTCCACGAGGGATTTGGTGCTGTACTCTCTCAACGAAGGATTTGGTGCTGAAGGTGCTGGACCCTCTCTACGAGGGATTTGGTGCTGAAGGTGCTGGACCCTCTCCACGAGGGATTTGGAGCTGTACTCTCTCCACGAGGGATTTGGTGCTGTACTCTCTCCACGAGGGATTTGGTGCTGAAGGTGCTGGACCCTCTCTACGAGGGATTTGGTGCTGTACTCTCTCCACGAGGGATTTAGTTCTGAAGGTGCTGGACCCTCTCCACGAGGGATTTGGTGCTGTACTCTCTCCACGAAGGATTTGTGCTGAAGGTGCTGGACTCTCTCCACGAGGGATTTGGTGCTGAAGGTGCTGGACTTTCTCCACGAGGGATTTGGTGCTGAAGGTGCTGGACTCTCTCCACGAGGGATTTGGTGCTGAAGGTGCTGGACTCTCTCCACGAGGGATTTGGTGCGGAAGGTGCTGGACTCTCTCCACGAGGGATTTGGTACTGAAGGTGCTGGACCCTCTCCACGAGGGATTTGGTGCTGAAGGTGCTGGACCCTCTCCACGAGGGATTTGGTGCTGGACCCTCTCCACGAGGGATTTGGTGCTGTACTCTCTCAACGAAGGATTTGGTGCTGAAGGTGCTGGACCCTCTCTACGAGGGATTTGGTGCTGAAGGTGCTGGACCCTCTCCACGAGGGATTTGGAGCTGTACTCTCTCCACGAGGGATTTGGTGCTGTACTCTCTCCACGAGGGATTTAGTTCTGAAGGTGCTGGACCCTCTCCACGAGGGATTTGGTGCTGTACTCTCTCCACGAAGGATTTGTGCTGAAGGTGCTGGACTCTCTCCACGAGGGATTTGGTGCTGAAGGTGCTGGACTTTCTCCACGAGGGATTTGGTGCTGAATGTGCTGGACTCTCTCCACGAGGGATTTGTTGCTGAAGGTGCTGGACTCTCTCCACGAGGGATTTGGTGCGGAAGGTGCTGGACTCTCTCCACGAGGGATTTGGTACTGAAGGTGCTGGACCCTCTCCACGAGGGATTTGGTGCTGAAGGTGCTGGACCCTCTCCACGAGGGATTTGGTGCTGAAGGTGCTGGACCCTCTCCACGAGGGATTTGGTGCTGGACCCTCTCCACGAGGGATTTGGTGCTGGACCCTCTCCACGAGGGATTTGGTGCTGGACCCTCTCCACGGGGGATTTGGTGCTGACCCTCTCCACCATCAGGCCTACCATCTTTGCACGGGGGCCTTCCTCACCTCACAGTCGACCGACGATTTGAGATATCTATTCACTGTCAACAGTTGTTCCTACAGTATACATCAAAATTGCCATTCTACCTTATGACTGCACTTTTAGTCCTCAGTAAGAAATGCTATACCAGAATCGCCAAACTGTCATTCGTCCTTTCCGTTTCCAAAGCTACCTGTGAGACATGAACATCAGTCTCGATAGCGTTGCCCAGTCAACAGCCTGTTTTGTCATTTCCACTTCCTGCATCTTTCCCTTTTTTCAGGGGGCGAGGGTGGCTCAGTCGGTAGCGCGCCAGGCTCGTAATCTGTAGTTCCCAGGTTCGAGTCCCAGCTGGGTCAGCGTTGAGATTTATTTCCGCAAAATTCCCCGCCCTGCCCACGGTCAGTAGGGGACACCGATGGGCTTGGAAAGGCCGCCGTCCGTCGGATGGGACGTTAAGCCGTGGCCCCGTGTGCGGGAGAGCCATACCCTGTGCACGTTAAAGAACACGCTGGATGGCTTTGACGGGAGGCTACCATCTGTCTCCCAACAGCTGTTCCAATGGGTCCCCTCCCCCAACCTTCTCTGAGCCTTCGGGGTCCATATGACCTGGCCATTTAGCCCATGGTGTGCAAAAAAAGTGCCGCTCAGAGGTAAAACAACCCAACCCTTTTTTCAGGAAGGAGAAGGTCTTGCACCTGATTGCATACACCAGCAAATCTTTGCGAGCCATCGTGCTGAACACTCAGACTTCTTGCCCTCTTTTCACAGATGGCTCCGAAGTCCAGCACGTCAGTGGGGATCAGCTATGGTCTGTTGTGATGTAATTACTACAGACCAGATCCCACAGCAGTGCTTCATCTTCTTCTTCTCTTTTACGGGCAGATGGCAATCCTAAGTCCGAGTTTTCTGACACTATTTGATACATTAAATATATATAATTCATTATTCGGCTTTTAACCTTGACCGTCGCTTCTGTTTTTCACGATTTTACGTCAGAACCTTTACGGCTTTAGCATCTTTTATCTGATGACTCGTTTTTAAACCCTGTTGACGTGTTTCTCCGATTTATTGACATTTACACGCATTTAATATTTTTGACCTTATCTTTAGACTTGTTGGTTTTATTCTATAGATCCTATATATACATCCATTGTTATTTTTCTGTTTTACATTTGTTAGCTTTTTTTACCCTGGTTTTTTTATACGCAATATTTGTTTACACGCTTTTTCTTCCTTGTTTTTTCCATTTTTGTTGCTTTCCTCTTCTTTGTGTGTTGCTTTTACCTTTGGTTGTGGGGCGGGGGTGGCTCAGTCGGTAGCGCGCCAGGCTCGTAATCTGTAGTTCCCAGGTTCGAGTCCCAGCTGAGTCAGCGTTGAGATTTATTTCAGCAAAATTCCCCACCCTGCCCACGGTCAGTAGGGGACACCGATGGGCTTGGAAAGGCCGCCGTCCGTCGCATGGGACGTTAAGCCGTGGCCCTGTGTGCGGGAGAGCCATACCCTGTGCACGTTAAAGAACACGCTGGATGGCCTTGACGGGAGGCTACCATCTGTCTCCCAACAGCTGTTCTAGTGGGTCCCCTCCCCCAACCTTCTCTGAGCCTTCGGGGTCCATGTGACCTGGCCATTTAGCCCATGGTGTGCAAAAAAAGTGCCGCTTAGAGGTAAAACAACCCAACCTTTGGTTGTGTGTTCGATGTGTTTTATCTTTTTATTTTTTCCTCGTTTGGCGCAACATAGCATTTATTGCTTTTGCGCCAAAAAACCCCAATCAACCAGGGAGGAACTTATGAAAAAAACCATTACAGATTGTCCAAAACCACGTTATTAAATGTTTAATTTACATCTAATATTAGATATTTATTTCAATTTAATAAAAAAAGAGGAATAGCATAAAGGGGAATTATAAAATGTTAAAGAAATTATATTCTATTTGTATTAAATCTTTTAGAATTATAACAGATGTGACACAATATTGGAAAACGCAGAATATTAGAAGATTTACAATAAATAAAAGGTTATCCAAAGATCTTTTATTAACTGAAATATTTGCTAAAAGAGTAGGTATGAAATATTTTATTTATTCTTAAAGTAAATTATATAATAGAGTCCCTAGTTATGTTAAAGATTTGGTTAGTAAAGTTCAGTTTGTAAACAGTGTGAGTCATTGGTTTTTTGACGGTTCCAAAATTGAAAATTATTTTAACATTTCCCTTTTTATAATAATATTTTTTCAATAAATATTACGGTCTCATTTAGATTGTGTTTTAAAGTCTTTATATTCATTCCACATCGAGTACATTCTCGAGTTGGAGTAATTGTAACTTTAAGAGAGAAGCAATATTTTGAACACTAATTTTTTAAAGAACTTTTTGAAATTTAAGTTAAATGTAATAGCAGATGCAATACAGATGCATACGTATGTGCTCTTGAATAAATTGTACTGAACTAAAGCTTGGGAACTAAAACTCAAACACGATTCCAAAGAAACTGGTAGAAAAAAAATGTGGTCGATGTTTATGAGTCAAATGAAAGTTTTGAAGGTAGGTATGTTTAGTGACAAATTAGATAAATAGGATGTTAAAATTTTTTTAAAAATATCTATCTTCCTATGTGACTAAAAATAGAAACCTAAAGCATATCGACGGTGCAATCAGTCGCTGAATTTGTATCACTTCAAAAGAGATTTAAGGCGCCAGCAACCTTGTTGACTAGGTAAATCAGAGTCTTATTTTCCTTTGAAATGAATACGAACTCAGTGTCTTATTACATCATCGATATGTTTTAGATTTATTTTCTACTTTTTAAGGCGCGTATAAATAGTTTTTTTTCTTACTAAGTTTTAAATTGTTGTTTCTGTCTATTGCACTTATTGTTTTACTCTTGATTCTGTTTTTTTTTTTACGCGAGTTCCTACATCCACTGTTTTGCTGTTATTGCTTTTTATTCCTTTATCATATGCTTTTAACTTTGGTTGTGGGTTATCCTTCTTTCTCTTCTCTCCTTCCTTTTGTGGGGCGGGGGTGGCTCAGTCGGTAGCGCGCCAGGCTCGTAATCCGCAGTTCCCAGGTTCGAGTCCCAGCTGGGTCACCGTTGAGATTTATCTCCGCAAAATTCCCCGCCCTGCCCACAGTCAGTAGGGGACACCGATGGGCTTGGAAAGGCCGCCGTCCGTCGGATGGGACGTTAAGCCGTGGCTCCGTGTGTGGGAGAGCCATACCTTGTGCACGTTAAAGAACACACAGGATGGCCTTGACGGGAGGCTACCATCTGTCTCCCAACAGCTGTTCCAGTGGGTCCCCTCCCCCAACCTTCTCTGAGCCTTCGGGGTCCATGTGACCTGGCCATTTAGCCCATGGTGTGCAAAAAAGTGCCGCTCAGAGGTAAAACAACCCAAACCTTCCTTTTGTTTGGCGCATTTTAATCAGAGTCACTGATGCTCCGTAAACCCCCTTCCAAACCAAAAATAGAGCTCCCCGCAGATGACCTAAGTTAATTATCAAACGAACCACGACGAGTGCCAATTGTCCCTACGTGAATTTTGCTTCAAAGCCAACGTCGTTCGAGTGCGAAAATGACACAAGCTCTGTTTAACATCTAATGTTGTTACCCGACACTGCTGTTAAATTTCACACGCACACATTGTGCATGTAAAAGGCAACATCAGGAAGATTAAAATGAGAAAATTCGAGCATAAATCGGCGACCTGCGTGAAGATGAGAATGAAGAAGAATCCAGTCTTCTTCAGGGGAGAGCGCGGAAGATTTCGCTTCTAAGCAAAATATTCTCATCTGCCGTTCTCAATCTCCATTTTAGCCGATGTGCAGCCTCCATCTTGACCTATTGCGAGAACATTACTGTGCTTTTCCGCGGAGCGTCGCACGCACTGAGTCACTCGCATAGCGTCGGTACGGATTCATTAGAGCGAACGTTGGCATCTCTAACTGCCTCGGAAGAGGATGTGATCGCTCTGAGCACAGCACAAATGGAGAAGATGCTATGGCTTTGTTTCAGTTGATGCAAGATTTCATTTTGATTGCCGAATCTCGGTAAATCTTTTCTCTATTGTAAGGTTATATGAGCATCCCCTATTTTTAAAAAAATATGAGCACCCCCTTGCATTTTAATATTACAAGCATCACATTTTTTTAAATACACGAGCATATCCCTTGTTTCGTTTTTATATGCGACCATATCCTTTCTATTTTCAAGCATATCTTGGTTTTATAATATATTAATACCAGCGGGTTAACCCTGTGTTGCTTCGGTCTGAAACTTTCTAAAAAAGGAGAGTAGACTGCACTCCCTACGTCGCAAGCTTTCATTTGGCATAAATATCATTACAATCGATCTCTTCCCCCTCCGGGGCTGGGGGAGAGGTGGCTCAGTCGATAGTGCACCAGGATCGTAATCTGTAGTTCTCAGGTTCGAGCCCCCACCTGGACCAGCGTTGAGATTTATCTCTGCCCACTGTCAGTAGGGCACACCGATGGATTTGGAGAGGATTTTTGAGTGGGGTTGTTTTTTACCTCTGAGCGGCACTTTTTTGCACACCATGGACTAAATGACCAGGTCATAAGGACCCCGAAGACTCAGAAGGTTGGGGAAGGGGACCCACTGGACAGCTATTGGGAGACCGATGGGAACCTCCTGTCAAGGCCATCCAGAGTGTTCTTTCTTTAACGTGCACAGGGTATGACTCTCCCGCATACGGAGCCACGACCTGGCCGCCGTCCATCGGATAGGAAGTTTTCCCAAGCCCATCGGTGTCTCCTACTGACCGTGGGCAGGGCGGTGAGTTTTGCGGAGATAAACCTCAACGCTGACCCAGCTGGGACTCGAACCTGAGAACTGCAGATTACGAGCCTGGCGCGCTACCGACTGAGCCAAGTGGAAAGGCCGCCGTCTGTCGGATGGGCGTGTCGGACAAACAAACAACCCAACCCAATCCCCTATGCAAGTTAAAGAACATTCTGGATGGCCTTGACGGGAGGCTACCATCTGTCACTCAACAGCTGTTACAATGGGTCCCTTTTCCCCACCTTCTCTGAGCTTTCGGGGGTCCATGTGACCTGTCATTTAACCCATGGTGTGCAAAAAAAGTGTCGCTCAGAGGTAAAACAATACAACCCTTGTCACGTGGCCACTTAAATCATTTTTTCAGGAAAAACAAACGACGCTCAGAGGTAAAAGCAAACAAATTTTTTTTCGTTTTGACTTACTCTTAATACATACATCCTTACATTTGCATATGAGGCTTTTGGGGAGGGGGTGGCTCAGTCGGCATCGCGCCAGGCTCATAATCTGCAGTTCCCAGGTTCGAATCCCAGCTAGGTCAGCGTTGAGATTTATCTCCGCAAAAATTCCCCGCCCTGCACACGGTCAGTAGGGGACACCGATGGGCTTGGAAAGACCGCCGTCCATCGGCTGGGACGTTAAGCCGTGGCCCCGTGTGCGGGAGAACCATACCCTGTACACGTTAAAGAACATGCTGGATGGCCTTGACGGGAGGCTACCATCTGTCTCCCAACAGCTGTTCCAGTGGGTTCCCTCACCCAACCTTCTCTGAGCCTTCGGGGTCCATGTGACCTGGCCATTTAGCGCATGGTGTGCAAAAAAAGTGCCGCTCAGAGGTAAAACAACCCAACCCATATGAGGCTTTCGATTCAGTTTCCAATGGCAGAAGTGTAGAAATCTTCGAAACGATTACCGCTGCTCCGTGCTCTTCTATTCACGCGACTTGTCAGTTCGTCTGTTTGCTGACATTTACATCACCCACAGTGTTGGTGATCTGGTGACGAAAGATGTTTACTCGGATCTTGAGATGATAAAAAAAATATAGCGGAGAAAGATGCAAAACACAAACAAGAGGAAAAAAAAAATCGGAACTCGACAATCGGTCCTTAGACATTTTCAATCGGTCTCCACGAAAATCGAGAAAACCAGCCATTTGCAAAACGACATTCCTTGATTTCCTTATGAAAGAAGATCAAGAGAAAAATAACCAGAAACACCTTCGCAAGGACCAATCATTTTTTTCATTTACCACTTGCAAAGTCGTACGATTGAAAAAAAAAAGGAAAAAAAAAACTAGAGGTGGAGAGAAAGAGGAAGTTTTCAAAGGAGTGGAGGAGGAGGAGGAGGAGGAGGAGGAAAAGAACATGAAGGGGAGAAGTGTGATCTTTCTGTGCCTTAAGTCGTGTGGAGGAAGAGAACAGCGAATGAACGTCGTGCTCGCAGCTGAAGTGGAGAGGAAGTTCGTGTGCTTGTGGCCTTCGTGGCCCAGGATCCGGCGCGCATGCGCACTGCTCGCACAGCAGTGGGCTGCAGAGCACTGAGACAGAGCCGTGTGGAGTAGAGTGAGTGCGTGCGTGTGGAGCTTACAACCGTGCAAGCTCTTGCTATTTTGCTTGAAGAGAGACCTTGCTGGTGCTGGTGTCGCGAAGGCTAAGGTGCTGGTAGTGGTGGCTGTCGTCTGGCCCCCTTGTTTTCTTTGCCTTTTGCGTCTTGCTGGTGGAGTACTGCGATTGTGAGAATCTTTTGCTCAAGACGAGTCGACTCTAGGAAACGTGCACACCCTGATGCTGGGGTCAACAGGGAGGAGTGGAAGCTTGTTCGACTCGGCGCCAGGGTTTTAGGCGTGCTCTAGTGGGGCGCACTGTGCCTCCCCCCCAGCTCTCGCTGACCTCTTCACACCCCTTCGGAATCCTTTGGGGGTAGTGCTTGGTGGAAAACGGAAAGGTAAGTTTTTTGTGATCTTTTACGGATTATGTAAGATTTTGCTTTGGGAGGTCTTGTGGAAAAAGTATGTTGTTTTGGATGCAGTTAAAGATACATTGTATTCATCTAGAAAGAAGACATTGTGATCTTTCCTTGTATGCTTATATTTCAGTGAGGAGTTTTGGAAACTGTTTTTTTTTATCCTAGTGTTTTAAAAGCTGTGCAGAATAATAACGAGAAAAATACTGAATAGTTTCAGTCTGAGTGTAAACAGTTTGTACATTTTTCAATTTTTTTTTGTGCGTTTTGCTGATGAGTACAAATCATATTGCTGGAAAAATAAATATGAAGGATAATATGTTGTTTTTTGATGAAATGAGAACGTTTTTGAGTGTAGCCAGGTTTTTAAATTTCGCATTTGTGTTTAAAAAAAACACCAAAAAAAACAAAAACGGACTCGTAAAAATGCATCATTCAAATAGTAAATTAATACAAATATTTATTTTAATTTGAACAGTTAAAATTTGAATCATTTCTTAGTACTGGGTTTAAATGGGGAGGTCAAAGACCTGATATGCTCAAGTTCACCTTTATTTTTACTTTGAATATTTCACAGAAATCTCTCCTCCTATATGTGAGATTTCTGTTATCAATAACTTCTTTGATGATGCCTATAAGCAAACTATTTGCCACAATAAGTTTACTAGAAAAAAAGGCTATGGGTTTTTTGAAACAACCAAAATTTTATACTAATTACGGACGAAATTCCAAAGAATATCAAATTCCCTACCTATTTAACTTGCTTCCTAGAGAAATAGTTAACTTTAAAAAAATTTGTGTGTTAAAGAAAAATTATTTCGGTGGTTGATGAAAAAGTGACGTTTTTATTTGGAAACTTTCATCATTTTGTCGGTTTTCTTTCTCATTTATTCCTTTTTTTCTCTCCTTCATTTTTTATACTACTGAGGCAATCTAGATGATATCTGTAAAAACATATATGTACATTCCCGCTGATAAGCTTCGGCTTAGTGGGATTTTTTATGTAATATAATTATTGAAAATAAATTTGAATTTGGAAAATTTCAAAAAGATGACTTTTGTTACAAAAGAGCACTATGTGACGTCACAAGCACTATGTGACGTCACAAGCCATAAAACTGTATTTCGAAATTATAGTTCATTTAAGCTAACATATTCTTGAAGGAGAAAAACATTAAAATTTATCTTTTGTTATGTGTCAAATAAACATCAATTTTGTTCATGACTGTGACCTTTTTTAGTAGTCAAAATAATAACAAAGTGCTCATTTCGCTGTACATTGAAATGCTGCTACTATTTTAGTTCAAGTGACCTGTGCATGTGTTTGTTTTTTATTAATTATAATTCCATGTTCTGTCAACAGTACTTCAGATAACTCAGTAACTTCTGAAAAAAGCTTTTCTCGAAGAAATATGACTGAAGATACTTTAAAGATCTTAATCAAATCTATTTAGATCTCGTTTTTAAAAAATATGCGTTCAGTTATGGCAGCTCCGAAATGCAGCCCGTTTTCTCATTCTGCATCATTCAAACTTTTCGAAAATTAGCTTAATTATTAAGCGAACTCTTAAAATGACTCTTATACGTGTCTATCAAGTTTATCTAACGGTTATTACTTTCGTTTCAACTTTTTTTTTTCATTAACCTTTGAGAGCAATTATTTAAACTGGCATTGTTGCTGTTAAATATTCCAATTTCTGTAACTCTCTGAATACCGAACGTATATTGCTGAAAACTTGAAATAGATTTAATCGAGATCTTTAAAATAACCTCCAATCCCATTTTTTCATGCAAAGCTTATTTAAGAAGTCACTGAGTTCTGTACCAGAGTTACTATTCATATAATAGGGAACTGTATCTGATAAAGTTGACGCTGTTTGTAATTCGTTAATTATAAGTTATTTAGTTTAAGAATAATACATTTATTTTCAAAACTGCAATAGTTTAAAATCGTAAGAGTTTAGTGAATGTAGTTCATACTGCTCTAATGGTTAGTATACTTTAATCATAGAAATGACTTTTTATTAGAAATTTTTTTTTTAGAAATTAGTGATCTGGCAACCTTCGTGTCACGTGATTACAGAATTCAGGAAAAATATCTGGAGCGTGTACAGCAACTGTACACGCTCCAGTTACCGTTCACAGCAAACTGGAGCGTGTGTAGTTACTGCACACGCTCCAGTTTGCTGTGAACGGTAACTGCACACGCTCAATATTTCCGTGAGTGAGCCCACACGATCTAGCATCAAAATAATATGACCACCTACAGTCGCTCAAAAAAGTATCCGAACACCATGGTTGATTACAGAATTCATAAAAAATATCTGGCAACGATTTTTTTTAGAAATTAGTGATCTGGCAACCTTCGCGTCACGTGACACGAATGTTGCCAGATCACTAATTTCTAAAAAAAAAAAAATCGTTGCCAGATATTTTTTCCTTAATACGGTAAACAGCCATAGTGTTCGGATATTTTTTTTGAGCGATTGTATATTTGTTTTTCAGATACTGTAACGTTCTTTATTCAGTTGTTTAGATAAATGTTCAGTGAGGATTTAATTTTTTTACCCTGAAGCATGACGATACAGCGGGGAAATAATTTCGCAATAGGAGCAATTTATTTCTTAGACTTTGGTATCTCAATGCTTGATAATCTAATGCAATTGAAATCGATTCTGGGACCATCCAAAGAAAAATAAACTAACATTCTAACCGTTATATTAAAAGCACTCGCATATCCAGTCTAATTAAGAATTGGATTGTATATATTAATTCATGCGCAGTGAAGGTGGGCAATCTATTATTATTATTAGCCTTATCTTAGTCATAATGTGGTGCCAGTTGTGGCTATAATAACTTCCACCGCCACTATTACCGCTAGTATCAACTATTAACGGTAGTAGTGATGATGATATACAGTTAGTATCATCACTACTACCGCTAGTATCATTAGTATCACCATTAGTATCAGAACTACTACCACTAATAACTAATATTACCATGACTACTCTCATCAGTAACACCACCACTATCATCACTATTACTACCATTACCATCATAATCATCCAATAGTGTTGGTTGCTTATGGTAATAATGCAGTAATAATACGGGTTTTATAGTGATAATACAGTAAAACATTGTGGATTCGAAACAGAAATCCTGCCCAAAAGAGAAACTTCTACTTATCCGAAAATTACTTAATTTTCTAGCACTTAAATGATACTCGATTGAAATAAGCTGATGTTTCCGATAATTTTATAGTTTAATGTGGACTAGGATTGTATCTGCCTGATCAAGAAATGAAGAAGCTCTCACTGCAGGGCCTCGTTTGGCGCAACATGGCCTTTGTCACGCTTGCGCCGTAAAACCCCAAACATCCAATCAAAGGTCGGGGGTGGCTCAGTCGGCAGCGCGCCAGGCTCGTAATATGTAGTTCCCAGGTTCGAGTCCCATTTGGGTCAGCGTTGAGATTTATCTCCGCAAAATTCCCCGCCCTGCCCACGGTCAGTAGGGGACACCGATGGGCTTGGAAAGGCCGCCGTCCGTCGGATAGGACGTTAAGCCGTGGCCCCGTGTGCGGGAAAGCTATACCCTGTGCACGTTAAAGAACACGCTGGATGGCCTTGACGGGAGGCTGCCATCTGTCTCCCAACAGTTGTTCCAGTGGGTCCCCTCCCCCAACCTTCTCTGAGCCTTCGGGGTCCTTGTGACCTGGCCATTTAGCCCATTGTGTGTAAAAAGTGCAGCTCAGAGGTAAAACAACCCAACCCAAGCCACAGCATAATTTGGAGGAAAAAGATTTGAATTTCGAATCATTGAAAAATTCGATGTATCCACGTTCGAATTTAATAAGTCGTACTGTATTATAATGCATGAGCTGAAGACACTTACTGCAGCGAGGCCACCGATTCCAAATTTTAATCCTATTATCCTGTGAGCGCTCCAATGTCGCCTTAACGCACTCCCAATAATCTCTTTCGTCGAGAGCGTCACTCTACGATAACGATAAGATTACCTTTTCCCCCACAAGCCGCTCAATTTTACCATGGTAGGTTTCAAATTTCGAGAAAGACTGCCTACGTCACATTTCAAAACACTAAGCTCTATTGGCGTCGTTCGAAATTTCCCTCGCAAAATTTACGTCATTAATGCGTCATTTTAAAACCACACATTTTCTTCTGTGAAGAGGGTGGCTCAATCGGTAGCGGTCCAGACTCTTAATCTGCAGTTCCCATGTTCGAGTTCCACCGTTGAGATTTACCTCCGGAAAATTCCCCGCCCTGCCCTCGGTCAATAGAGGGAATATCGCTGGGCTTGGAAAGGCCGCCGTCCGTCGGATGGGACATTAAGCCGTGGTTCCGTGTGCGGGAGAGCCATATGCTGGGTACTTTAAACAACACACTGGATGGTCTTGTGGACAGGCTACCATCTGTCTCCCAACAGCTGTTCCAGTTTGTCCCCTTCCCCAACCTTCTCTGAGCATTCGGGGTCCATGTGACCTGGCCATTTAGCAGATGGTGTGCAAAAAAGTGCCGCTCAGAGGTAAAACAACCCAACGTTAAAGAACATGCTGGATGGCCTTGACGGGAGGCTATCATCTGTCTCCCAACAGCTGTTCCAGTGGGTTCCCTCCCCAAACCTTCTCTGAGCCTTCGGGGTCCTTGTGACCTGGCCATTTAGCCCATGGTGTGCAAAAAATGTGCCGCTCAGAGATAAAATAAGCCAAATCGTTCCATTAGAAATATAAGTTTTTTGATCAGAGATTGCTATGAAGGTCCCGTTAGTTTTGACTGCTGAAAATAGTGTACTAAAAGTTGTGATTAATTCACCTACTAAATGGAAGGAATTAATGTTGTCATTGTTCCGTCGAGAGTAAAAATCGAATTTTTCTTTCGCACTGTTTCATCTACTGAAAAAATGGGAATCAATGTTGTCATTGATTTTACTGAGAGTCAATGTTATCATAATTTCGCCTATTGTGAGATGGATATAAAAGCGTATCCTGTTTAATGTGGAGGGTGCGTTCCTGGAAATTCCCCGCCCTGCCTACGGTCAGTAGAGGACACCGATGGGCTTGGAAAGGCCGTCCGTCGGATGGGACGTTAAGCCTTGGCCCCGTGTGCTGGAAAGCCATACCCTGTGCACGTTAAAGAACACGCTGGATGGCCTTGACGGGAGGCTACCATCTGTCTCCCAACAGCTGTTCCAGTGGGTCCCCTTCCCCAACCTTCTCTGAGCCTTCGGGGTCCATGTGACCTGGCCATTTAGCCCATGGTGTGCAAAAAGTGCCGCTCAGAGGTAAAACAACCCAACCCAACCCACGGTCAGTAGGGGACACCGATGGGCTTGGAAAGGCCACCGTCCGTCGGATGGGACGTTAAGCCGTGGCCTCGTGTGTGGGAGAGCCATACCCTGTGCACGTTAAAGAACACGCTGGATGGCCTTGACGGGAGGCTACCATCTGTCTCCCAACAGCTGTTCCAGTGGGTCCCCTCCCCCAACCTTCTCTGAGCCTTCGGGGTCCATGTGACCTGGCCATTTAGCCCATGGTGTGCAAAAAAGTGCCGCTCAGGGGTAAAACAACCCAACGTTCCTGGAAATGGCAGTGCTAACTGAATCAGCGCTAAACGGGGTCTTTACATGGAGTCTTTTTAGGTGACGATGGTGGTGGTGGTAGTGATGAGAGTAGTCAGTGGCGGCTCGCGTATAGGCACTGTGGAACTGCAGCACCCCCAATTTCAACTTGATATTGTCGATAACATTTAATATAATGAGTCCTTTTTTCTTTAATTCTTTCTTTATACTTGTACAATATATAATCCTTAAGCTTAATGTCAGTAGCCATCCCCCAGTTTACAAAAAAGATACAAAAATCTTTGTATGGAACTGTGCGCTTCACAGTACTAGCGGCGAGGTGTTTGACTGTTGTGCGAATGCGCACATAAGCTAAACGCGAGGCTGCAAGGGGGAGAGAGCACTGTCGTTCCCGCAGTGCCGACCCTGGCGTGCTGGTTGAAAGTAGTTTTTTTTTACTCCGCGTGTGTTGTGCTTAAAAACCGTGTACCATATTGTTGAATGTGATAAAGTGTAGAATTAGATTATTATCCTGCTTCCAGCTATTCTATTTGATTCATTTTTTTCGGTTCTTTTATTTAACAGAAAACGTGAACCATGGCCTTGCATCCCAATTTTCTGGAGCAGCACCCCCACTAATTTTAGCTATGAGCCGCCACTGAGAGTAGGGATGGTGTTATTAGTACCTATGGAGATGCTTTCCCAAAATGATAATTGTTAGGGTCCTCCCAACACATTAGGAGTTTATTAGATTATTTTAACAATAATACAGACTATCAACGTGATTTCATAAATGTATTCTATATTGTCAAAAGAATAATAACTGAACAAAAATTTAACAAAGTTACAGTGTTCTGTACCGTATTAGCCAGTGCATTGTCAAGCACTAGCATGGCGAACTTTACAATGTTGGGGGACAAGATGGTAGTTACTGGTGGGGGAAAAAGAACCTCCTTGAAGAGGTACAGTCGCTCAAAAAAGTATCCGAACACTATGGTTGATTACAAAATTCAGAAAAAAATAGCTGGCAACGATTTTTTTTAGAAATCAGTGATCTGGCAACTTTCGTGTCACGTGACACGAAGGTTGCCAGATCACTGATTTCTATAAAAAATCGTTGCCAGCTATTTTTTCTGAATTTTGTAATCAACCATAGTGTTCGGATACTTTTTTGAGCGACTGTACTCATATTGTTTGCCTACCAAAAGAAGGGGATTTACTGTTTGCATTATTTGAACTCTTTATTATTGTTGTTATCATTTCATCAGCTGAGAGTCACGATTCTTCTGGTGTCATTGCTTTGGCAAAAAAATAATTTTCCTGTCATATTTTCATCTACTGAAAGAAATTAACTTATTTATCCTATGTTTCATGTATAGAGCGAAATGGAATTACGATAGTGATAATTGCATCGCCTAAACTGGACTGGATTTCCCGTTGGTGCAGCTAGTGAAATAAACGGACTCATTGCTGTTATAACGTTTCATTTAGTGAAAGAAATGACTTAATTTCATTACTTTAGTCCATCAAGAGAAATGAACTTGGGCATCTGTTACAGGAAATTATTTTAGTGTTTCCTTTAATTCCCTTTCCTTTCGATATATGAAACAATGCAGTCTCATCTACTAAAAAAAGGGAAATATTTTTGTTAATGTTTCATATATTGACAGAAAAGGAATTAATTAGCATTTTCGTTCTTTCATGATGGAAAAGAAGTGGAATTAATATATTTTTTTTCATCCAGTGACGTGAATAGAATTGTTATTATTTCATCTAATGAAATGAATGCAGTTGCGGTTTGTCCGTTATTTGCAGCTACTGAATTATTTAGGAATGTTGTTTATTTTCATGCTTATTCACCGAAAGGGACGAAATAACTCTATAATCTCTGGGAAGAATGAAATATTGTTACTTTTTTATCTACTGACAGATACCGAAAAATATTGTTTTATCGAAAAAATCTAATCATTACTGTCATTGTTTAAGTCAAAAAATTAGAGTTAATATTGTTATTTTATCTGAAATGGAAAGATAATTGACGTCATTGTTTTATTCAAGAAAAAAATAACAATGTTAATTCTATCGTTTTATCTAAAATGGAAAAGTAATTAATATCATTGTTACTCCTAAAAAATAATAGAGCTCATGTGATCATTATTTATACCTAGAAAAACAAAATAGAATTAATGCCATTGTTAATGATATGTAGAAAAAAATGGAATTAATGTTACCATTGTTATAAATAGCAAAAGAAACGAAATTAATGTCATTGTAAAAAATGTAATTAGTACCATTGCTATACCTAAAAGAAATAATTAACTTCATTGTTATATCTAGAATAAGAAATGGAATTAATGCTATCATTGTTATTCTCGAAGATAATCGAAATAATGTTGCCATTGTTTCATCTAGTGAAATGAGCAGAATTACTGTTGTCACTAATTTCTCTAGTGACGAATATAGGATTAACATTTGATCTGCTGCAGAGAAATAGAATTACTCTTGCTATTGTTTCATCTGGGGAAAGAGTTGGGATTAGTGTTGTCATGAATATGTATTGAAAGAATTGGAATTGCAGTTCTGACTGTTTCGTTCAGTGAAAACAACAGAAATAAGACTTAAAAATATTAATGATTCACTTTGCAGTTTCGTAAAAACGAAATCGAAATTATTTTATATACAGGGTGTCTCAAAAATATAGGTACAAACTTTTAGGGGAGGTAGATAACATCTAAAGGAATGAGAATTGCATAGGAACCCATAACCGGAAACGTCACCTAAGTCAATAGGCGGCGCTGTTCATCAGTGCGCTAGAGGGGAGATTTCGGATTTCCTCATTCGAGCGGTAGTCTGCTTACGAAGAGCATGCAAAGGTATTCGAACAGGGAGCTGGCAGACATGCACTTAGTGTAAGGAATATCTGAGGGCAACGGACGAGCCGCTCAACGAATGTATCAAGAACGCTTCGTGCATTATGTTCGTCACTAATTTTGATTTCATTTTGTGTCGAATTGCAACACATTGCGAATGAAGTCTTACCATTCTTGTACAACTCCTGTCGAATGAACGCATATTTTTTAAATGCAGCATTTTTTCGAAAGTGTTCTTTCTCTTAGAGAGAAAGCATACGAAGTGTAGATCTCAACAATTCTTAATATGTCAACAATCCAGAAAAAAAAAAATTCATATGTGAGAAAGAAGACAGAATTCACCTTGATCATTTTATTTAAACAATACAAATGACAAAATTAGTTCATACAACCACTAGTATTTATTTTCTAGGAGCAAATATACAGATTTCAGAATTATGATAAAGAATTTTGACAATTTCAGGAATTATATTCAGTAATCCTCCACGATAGTATGGCCTTTGAGTAACTGAAGCAGTCTTTAATGTGAGAAATTAAATAGCAATTAATAATCATGATAGAAAGTATTAATTTTTATTTATTTACTTAGCATTCAGTGGTTATCCTTCAGTCCAATGTTTTGAACCTTTGGAATCTTTTAACGCTTACAGCGCCAATAAATAATTAAATGATTTTCAAAAATCACCACAAATGACTTTGCAATGTGCTTTTTATGCTTACCGACATTTTTTTTCCTTTAATGTTTTATATTTTGTTCAGAATTAAATGTTTTCTTTCTCTTATTATGAATGTGAACTATTTCATTAGTTGTTTCATAATATGGCTTAGAAATCGAGTTCATTTTTTTATAGAAAAAACCAAACTCTGACATTGTACAGTCGCTCAAAAAATATCCGAACACTACGGTTGATTACAGAATTCAGAAAAAAAAATCGTTGCAAGATATTTTTTCTGAATTCTGCAATCAACCATAGTGTTCGTATCCCTTTTTTTTGAGCGACTGTGCATTCACCTTGTAAAAGGCTTGCAATAGAAGCACCCTAACATACAACTAAGTACATCGTCATGTTCTTTCTTATTATTCACTTTCTTGATTAAGAGTAATAATAATAATATGCAGCACATAGATGAGATGCATATAGCATTGGTTTTATTTTTGGCGAGGAAACCTTTTAATAATTTAAATGCTTCGTATCGTGTGTTTTAAGTGTCAATTATTTACACTCGTGTTTTCAGAACTTATATAATTTTGGACGTAAATTATCTAGAGAATTTTAAGTATAAATTCCCTTCTTCCCAAATACCAGTCGCAATAAAGTTGAGAGGATACCACCAGCGAAGTGTTAGCAGCTACTTTTAGGCATTGTGTTATGTGCTATAAAAGTTCCCAAGCAGAGTGTTAAATGCACTAATGGAGACGAAACGACGGATACGATAATAAAGCAGCCGCAGTGCGCTACTGGAATTGAAATTGGTCAGTTTTATTATTCAACCACTGCACAAGGGGAAAATTTCATAACTGACAGCTGGTACTCTGGAAACTGCATTTGTGGGAAAGTCTCAGCATGTTTCTAGCTGTTTGCCAGAAAGATTATTGGAAGTGTATGTTTCTGGAGTTGTTATCTATAGAAGAAATTGAAACGTGTGATCGATTTGTAATTTCCGTTATCGCAATGTAAAATGAATAAATTACCGTTTCAGTAGCTGATTACCACTGAGATCTGACAGGAGCCTGTCGGTTTATACGCCACAGAGAAAGATCTATAAGGAAGGCGAGACCCCAGCAGAAAAACAACGCAAACATCCATGCCTCACCGAGGTTCGAAGCCAAACACCTTTGATAAATAGTCAAACCGTCCCGTGGCCGAATGGTTATCGTGATTGGTTGCTGATGAAAGAAACCTGGGTTCGAGCCCCTGGTAAGGGATGGATGTTTGTATTTTTCTTCCTGCTGAGGTCTCGCCATCCTCACAGATCTTCTACTATGGCCTATTAAACTGACAGCCTTCGGACAGACCTCTGTGGCAAGCAGCTGCTTGAGGGAGAAGTTATTTATATTTTAAATCAATGAAAGAAATAATAAGTTTATATACCTAAAATCGGAAACATTTGCAAAGTAATGCTAATTATTACAGGAGATGATGGTGGTGTTGGTAGAAGGATTTTAAAGAATTTGCTGTTGGCCTGTCTGCATAAGAGTACGTGGCATTTGTAACATCTAAAGAGCTTGCCCATTGGACCATCAATATCTTTGAAAACACAATTTTCGCTTTAGCAATTTGACCCTAAACTTTGCACGATATAAAAAAATCGATGTGAATGTTGGCTCCTGTCACATTCACATCGATTTCCGAAACTCTTAGCAGCGCTATCTCCTTTGCTACTTATTATTTCCTTAGCAGCGCTATTTCCTTTGCTACTTATTATTTCCTTAGCAGCGTTATTTCACTCAACTACTGATGGTAGAGTGATTGGTAAGGCGAAGAAAATAGAATTGCTAGTAGAGTGATTGGTAGAGCATAGGGCAGTGTCTCGCAAACTTTTTTACTCTGCGGCACACTGAATCTAATTTTTTTTCCGCGGCAAACTGAATCAAATTTTTTTTCCACTTTTAGGCACACCTAAAAATGAATAAAAGCAAACTCTATATAATCGTCATTATATTTGCGCTTTGTTGAAGTCATTAGTCTGGTTTTACTTGAAGATTTACTCTCGTTCTTTAATTCATAACTCGGTGTTTGTTTTAAATATTTGTCCATTCTATGGCTTGAAATAATCAAAAATTAATACCAAAATTTGGAAAAAGCTTGATAAATGCTTACAAGATCCCAGTTGATAAAATCTGAAAGATTTTTATTAAAGCACGTCGATAGCACGTCGATATTAAAGGACGTCGATAACACAAGTCAAAACGAAATCTTTGGAATATCTAGTGTCAATTTGAAAATCTCTCGCGGCACACAGTTTGCGAGACACTGGCATATGGAATAGCACTACTAGTAGAGTGATTGGTAAGGCAAAGAAATAATGTTGCTAGTTGAGTGATTGGTAAAGCAAAGGAAATAGCACTGCTAGTAGAGTCATTGGTATAGCAAGAGAAACACAATTTTCGCTTTAGCAATTTGACCCTAAACTTTGCACGATATAAAAAAATCGATGTGAATGTTGGCTCCTGATGGAACTGACAGGCTCCTGTCAGATCTTTGTGGTAATCAGCTACTGAAACGGTAATTAATTCATTTTGCATTGCGATAACCGAAATTGCAAATCGATCACATGTTTCAATTTCTTCTATAGATAACACCAGAAACATACACTTCCAATAATCTTTCTGGCAAACGGCTAAAAACATGCTGCGACTTTCCCACAAATGCAGTTTCCAAAATACCAGCTGTCAGTTATGAAATTTTCCCCTTGTGCAGTGGTTGAATAATCTTGTTAATAACGGTATCTTGTTAAATGTAGATTTCTACTTCTGTTTATTTGAAAAAAAAAATGAATTTGACTGTTTTAAATTTTGATATCTTTGTTGCGCAATGACTCTAACTGTTTCATGACTTATTCTCACTTTTAATACGATTGTTTCTATGGAAATATGTCCAAGATAGAAAAAATAAATTATATCCTTTTTTTTCTCAATCGCAACTCTCAGCAACAGTTGTCCAAGAAGAAAACAATTTGTAAACAAAGTATGAAAATATAGATCAGAATGTTTGTGTTTCGTGTGTTAGTTGCCATTTTTCAGTGAGTATTGCAAGTAGATATATTTGCAAAATCACGAAGAATAGATTGATTCCTAAGGCAATAAACAACGCTTCGATCATTTGGAAATGAAAATAAATAGAATTTATAAAAAGATTGATTAGAAGGGAATGGTAAAGGAAATAGATAACAGTAGATGTAGATTAGTTGGTAAAACAAATAGTGCTGCTAGTAGAGTGATTGGTAAAGCAAAGCAAATAGAACTGCTAGTAGAGTGATTGGTAAAGCAAAGGAAATAGCACTGCTAGTAGAGTGATTGGTAAAGCAAAGCAAATAGAACTGCTAGTAGAGTGATTGGTAAAGCAAAGCAAATAGAACTGCTAGTAGAGTGATTGGTAAAGCAAAGGAAATAGTACTGCTAGTAGAGTGATTGGTAAAGCAAAGGAAATAGCACTGCTAGTAGAGTGATTGGTAAAGCAAAGGAAATAGAACTGCTAGTAGAGTGATTGGTAAAGCAAAGGAAATAGCACTGCTAGTAGAGTGATTGGTAAAGCAAAGGAAAGAGTACTGCTAGTAGAGTGATTGGTAAAGCAAAGGAAATAGCACTGCTAGTAGAGTGATTGGTAAAGCAAAGGAAATAGCACTGCTAGTAGAGTGATTGGTAAAGCAAAGGAAATAGCACTGCTAGTAGAGTGATTGGTAAAGCAAAGGAAATAGCACTGCTAGTAGAGTGATTGGTAAAGCAAAGGAAATAGCACTGCTAGTAGAGTGATTGGTAAAGCAAAGGAAATAGAACTGCTAGTAGAGTGATTGGTAAAGCAAAGGAAATAGCACTGCTAGTAGAGTGATTGGTAAAGCAAAGGAAAGAGTACTGCTAGTAGAGTGATTGGTAAAGCAAAGGAAATAGCACTGCTAGTAGAGTGATTGGTAAAGCAAAGGAAATAGCACTGCTAGTAGAGTGATTGGTAAAGCAAAGCAAATAGCACTGCTAGTAGAGTGATTGGTAAAGCAAAGGAAATAGCACTGCTAGTAGAGTGATTGGTAAAGCAAAGGAAATAGAACTGCTAGTAGAGTGATTGGTAAAGCAAAGGAAAGAGTACTGCTAGTAGAGTGATTGGTAAAGCAAAGGAAATAGTACTGCTAGTAGAGTGATTGGTAAAGCAAAGGAAATAGCATTGCTAGTAGAGTGATTGGAAAAGCAAAGGAAATAGTACTGCTAGTAGAGTGATTGGTAAAGCAAAGGAAATAGTACTGCTAGTAGAGTGATTGGTAAAGCAAATGAAATAGCACTGCTAGTAGAGTGATTGGTAAAGCAAAGGAAATAGTACTGCTACTAGAGTGATTGGTAAAGCTAAAGAAATAGCATTGCTAGTAGAGTGATTGGTAAAGCAAAGGAAATAGCACTGCTAGTAGAGTGATTGGTAAAGCAAAGGAAATAGCACTGCTAGTAGAGTGATTGGAAAGCAAAGGAAATAGCACTGCTAGTAGAGTGATTGGTAAAGCAAAGGAAATAGTACTGCTAGTAGAGTGATTGGTAAAGCAAAGGAAATAGCACTGCTAGTAGAGTGATTGGTAAAGTAAAGGAAATAGCACTGCTAGTAGAGTGATTGGTAAAGCAAAGGAAATAGAACTGCTAGTAGAGTGATTGGTAAAGCAAAGGAAATAGCACTGCTAGTAGAGTGATTGGTAAAGCAAAGGAAATAGTACTGCTAGTAGAGTGATTGGTAAAGCTAAAGAAATAGCATTGCTAGTAGAGTGATTGGTAAAGCAAAGGAAATAGTACTGCTAGTAGAGTGATTGGTAAAGCAAAGGAAATAGTACTGCTAGTAGAGTGATTGGTAAAGCAAAGGAAATAGCACTGCTAGTAGAGTGATTGGCAAAGCAAAGGAAATAGCACTGCTAGTAGAGTGATTGGTAAAGCAAAGGAAATAGCACTGCTAGTAGAGTGATTGGAAAGGTAAAGGAAATAGCACTGCTAGTAGAGTGATTGGTAAAGCAAAGGAAATAGTACTGCTAGTAGAGTGATTGGTAAAGCAAAGGAAATAGCACTGCTAGTAGAGTGATTGGTAAAGCAAAGGAAATAGCACTGCTAGTAGAGTGATTGGTAAAGCAAAGGAAATAGTACTGCTAGTAGAGTGATTGGTAAAGCAAAGGAAATAGCACTGCTAGTAGAGTGATTGGTAATGCAAAGGAAATAGTACTGCTAGTAGAGTGATTGGTAAAGCAAAGGAAATAGCACTGCTAGAAGAGTGATTGGAAAGGTAAAGGAAATAGCATTGCTAGTAGAGTGATTGATAAGGGAAAGAAATAGCGCTGCTAGTTGAGTGATTGGTAAGGAAAAGCAATTAGCGCTGTTAGTAGAGTGGTTGGTAAGGCAAAACAAATAGCACTGCTAGTAGTGATTGGTAGGGCAAGGCAAATAGTACTGCTGGTAGAGTGATTGGTAGGCAAAGGAAATAACACTGCTAACAAATTGTTTGGTAGGGCAGAGCAAATAGCACTGCTAACAGATTGATTGGTAGGGCAGAGCAAATAGCACTGCTAGTAGAGTGATTGCTAAGGCAAGACAAATAGCACTGCTAGTAGAGTGTTTGCTAAGGCAAATGAAATAGCACTGCTAATAAATTGACAGGTAAGGCAAAGTAAATACCAACGCTACTAGAGTGATTGGTAAGGTAAAGCAAATAGCGCTGCTGGTGCCGTCCCATGGCCGAGTGGTTAACGCGCTTGGCTGCTGGTCTAAGGGATCTGAGTTCGAGCCCCGGGTAAGGCATGGATGTGTGTGTGTTGTTTTTCTGCTGAGGTCCTGCCATCCTCTCAGATCTATTTTGGCATATAAACTGACAAGCTCCTCTCAGACCTCTGTGGCAAGCAGCTGCTTGAGGGGGGTATTTATTTTTTTATTAGTAGAACGAATGGTAAATATTTTGATAAATATGTAGTATCCTCTAAGTAAATTGCATTACGATAAGAGTGATTAGTAAGACAACAGGTAACACTTTGAATAGATTGCTAAGACAGTAGAACTCTGGGTTGATTGTCAAAAAATCAAACGTCACTGCTTGCAGATGATAGAATTTAGCAGAGAAGATGAAACGCAACCAGTATTTTGTTATGGGACTCACTAGATGATGATGATAGATATACAACTTTGAAAATGTAAATTGTCTTAATAATTAAAAATTATAATATTTTAAGGCTTGAACAAAACGAAGAGACGACATGAAATAACGTGAAGCAATCGGTAATCATTTTCAGAGTGAAATAAAATATTAAAGAAATGATTGATCATCAGTTGTTGAATCATCATCAGAGAAAAAAGATTTTTGTGAGAGAAAGATTAGTCTCATTTTCGTACAACTGGTCGAGATGACCTTTCATCCGTGAATTAGGGTTCGTATTTGGAGAAAGAAATAGGTTTTCCGTTTAGCTTTTTTCTTCGGCGTTTGTTTATTGCTACTTTGGAGCGAGAGAAGAGAAATAATAACTCTGGGAACAAAGAGAGCCTTCCTGAGATGAGTCATTGGCAATGAAAGATTGGTTTGAGGGACGAAAATGGTCTTCAGTGTCAAAAAGAGGAGTTCGGCAATTGTGATAGACCTCAAAAGCAAACGGTTGTTTTTGGTGGATAAGGAGAAGGCGTGGGGGGAAGGGACCTTTACAGGCTACTCAGAAGATGACGATGGCGACTCGAGGAACTCTGAAGCGAGAGAAGATGGAAAAATTGTGTTTCGGGTTCGATAAATCCTCTTCGGTGGATCAAAAAATAACAAGTTAATGAAATCGATTCCATGTTGTGTTGTTTTATAGCTGAGCGGTGCTTTTGTTCACACAATGGACTAAATGATCAATCACAAGGACTCCGGGGGTGGTTCAGTCGGTAGCGCGCCAGGCTCGTAATCTGTAGTTCCCAGGTTCGAGTCCCAGCTGGGTCAGCGTTGAGATTTATCTCCGCAAAATTCCCCGCCCTGCCCACGGTCAGTAGGGGACACCGATGGGCTTGGAAAGGCCGCCGTCCGTCGGATGGGACGTTAAGCCGTGGCCCCGTGTGTGGGAGAGCCATACCCTGAGCACGTTAAAGAACACGCTGGATGGCCTTGACGGGAGGCTACCATCTGTCTCCCAACAGCTGTTCCAGTGGGTCCCCTGCCCTAACCTTCTCTGAGCCTTCGGGGTCCATGTGACCTGACCATTTAGCCCATGGTCTGCAAAAAAGTGCCGCTCAGAGGTAAAACAACCCAACGTTAAAGAACACGCTGGATGACCTTGACGGGAGGCTACCATCTGTCTCCCAACAGCTGTTCCAGTGGGTCCCCTCCCCCAACCTTCTCTGAGCCTTCGGGGTCCATGTGACCTGACCATTTAGCCCATGGTCTGCAAAAAAGTGCCGCTCAGAGGTAAAACAACCCAACGTTAAAGAACACGCTGGATGACCTTGACGGGAGGCTACCATCTGTCTCCCAACAGCTGTTCCAGTGGGTCCCCTCCCCCAACCTTCTCTGAGCCTTCGGGGTCCATGTGACCTGGCCATTTAGCCCATGGTGTGCAAAAAAGTGCCGCTCAGAGGTAAAACAACCCAACCTACAAGGACTCGAAGGGTTCAGACTAATGCAATCTTGTGGAAAAAGACCCACCGGACAGCTGTTTGAAGACAGATGGTAGCCGCTCGTCAAGGACATCCAGCGTGTTTTTTGACGTGCACAGAGTATGACTCTGATGCATAGGGGGACGAAACTTATTGCTGCGTCCCCGTATGCATCAGTCATAAGTGAGCAGTTAATGTCCTTTCAAGATTATTAGTGTTATCCCTTTCTTATCTAGGGCAGAATGGGTTCTCCAAGCTGGAATTCTTTGTGTTTCACCTGGGAACTGCAAATTATGAGCCTGGCACGCTTCCTAGCCAATACCCACCTCAGTAGTTTCACATATTGTGAAAATAAGGGGTCAGATGCAAAGCTCAGTAACTTCTTAAATAAACTTCTAATGGGAAAATATTACTGAGGATAAATTAAAGGGATAAATCTGTCTAAATCTCAATCGTTAGTTATATTCTCTTAGCATTTAAATAACTGTAAAGCTGTAGTACAATGTAATAAAACACAAATTAGTTAAAACAATTGACGGTAAATGTTAATTAAAACAGGGTAAAGCATTGCATTATATTACATTTTTGTGCAAAAGGCATAAAGCAGTTTGTGAAATAATTATTTAAACTTTTGCATTTTTGCGAATTTTGAAAGTTTTTTTTGGGGGGGGAATTCCTAAATATTGCAGATGCTACAACTCTTTAAATGAGTAGCAAATATTGATTTGTCTTGAGTCATAAGTGCTACATAAAATACCTTATTTAAGAAGATACCGAGCTCTGGATTTTGAGTATCTTTTGACATAATGTGGAATTGTTTCCATTTAAATAATCGCCGAGTCTATATTAGCATAACATTTAGTGCATTCTTTTTCTGTGGGGCGGGGGTGGCTCAGTCGGTACCGCGCCAGGCTCGTAATCTGTAGTTCCCAGGTTCGAGTCCCAGCTGGGTCAGCGTTGAGATTTGTCTCCGCAAAATTCCCCGCCCTGCCCACGGTCAGTAGGGGACACCGATGGGCGTGGAAAGGTCGCCGTCCATCGGATGGGACGTTAAGCCGTGGCCCCTGAGCGGGAGAGCCATACCCTGTGCACGTTAAAGAACACGCTGGATGGCCTTGACGGGGAGACTACCATCTGTCTCCCAACAGCTGTTCCAGTGGGTCCCCTTCCCCAACCTTCTCTGAGCCTTCGGGGTCCATGTGACCTGGCCATTTAGCCCATGGTGTGCAAAAAAGTGTAGCTCAGAGGTAAAACAACACAACCCATTCTTTTTCTGTTTAATTTCACACTTAAATTAATTTTCTGTTCAAGTGGGCGATATTAAGGAATATTACTTGCGAATAAGGGAATATTATTTTTGGTATTGTATTATTCAGAAATATTATTTACAGTAATGTTGCGCATTTAAACTAGATGATATTAATAAGTTGCATTAAATGTTGACGATAAATTGGAAAATGATTTTTGAAGACAATAAACTTTCTACATCATTCTTTTTGATATTATTTATTTAAATCTTTTGTGATAGCTCTTAAAAGTTTGAATATGCATTACATTATACTAATGTTTTTTAAAAAAATTTAAAATGTAATTTTGCTGTTAGTGTTAATTTTTTTTAGTTTTAATTCGAAGCAAAAAAAAATCAAACTTTGAAATGAAGAAAAAAATCAACACATTTCGTTTGCAAAAGATGAAAATAGTTAAGTGCATTAAACTCTAAGAGAAATTAATTTCGACCTAATATTTATATAAGTGAAATGTGACATTTATTAAAGTCAACTATAGGTGCATACATACATACGAATCCTCATGCAGCCATGGGCTACGGAGGTCTAACCTGGGTTGGGTTGTTTTACCTCTGAGCGGCACTTTTTTTGCACACAATGGGCTAAATGGCCAGGTCATATGGACCCCGTAGGCTCAGAAGGTTGGGGGAGGGGACCCACTGAAACAGCTGTTGGGAGACAGATGGTAGCCTCCCGTCAAGGCTATCCAGCTTGTTCTTTAACGTGCACAGGGTATGGCTCTCTCGCACACGGAGCCACGGCTTAACGTCCCATCCGACGGACGGCTGCCTTTCCAAGCCCATCGGTGTCCCCTACTGACCATGGGCAGGGAATGTTGCGGAGATAAATATCAACGCTGACCCAGCTGGGACTCGAACCTTGGGAACTACAGATTACGAGCCTGGGGCGCTACCGACTGAGCTACCCCTGCCCCAGGTCTAACCAGACTCTGTAATTTTCCTCTCCAGACGTCTGTTTTGTGGTGTAGCTGCTGAATTTGGCCACTCTGAGCCAATTCTAGCAAGATCATGTTTGATATTGTATGCTCATCACATCCTAGGTCTCCCTTTTTTTCTGAACCCTTAGGAACCCTGTTCATAATCCTGTTTGCCAATCTGCAGCTATGCATACGGGCAACATGGACAAACCAACGCGGTCTCTCTCTCTGCATATGCTGCTCAAAGGAGGTTGATGACTCCTTCTAACCTCGCCATTACTTACAAAGTTGAATCACCTAATGCCCAAGATACTGCGTTAACCCTTTCAGGACCATAAGGTTTATAAGAGTAAATATTAGTATGTAACTGTTTATTTTAGTTTGTTTAGACGTAAAATAAATAAAAATCATAAGAAAAATACATAACAATGTGTAGTTTCTTTGTAATTTTATGGGAAATATTTTTCCCAATGGACTATAAAGGTAACACAAATTATAGTTAGGCTCATTATGCAATGTCTTTTAGTTACTGGTTGATTATAACAAAATGTTAACTAAAATAATACAAAATTATGAAATAAAATTACTATACAAAATGATGTGCTAATTTATGATATTCTGCGAAGCAATTTCTTTTGGTAATGAGGCAAAGATGGACATTGCACATAGTACATATATTATGCGTCCTGACAGTTCTGTTTTCGTTTTCTAAACGTTCCCGTTTACGTAATTGCGTTCGGCATACGTTCTATTTTGACATTCTGTATAAAAAATGCAGATAAGGTTATAATTAAATACGACAATCACCAATTTTAAAATGGGAAAAATGTTTCCCTTAGTCGTGAAAGGGTTAAGCATCTAGAATGACAAAAGCATAAAGTTTCTTGTTATCCTGCTTACAAAGGGTCCATGTTTCGGCTACCATAACTAAGTACTGGACAGAAAAATAGAAACAGTTTCATGCTATCTCAATAAAAAAATCGCATTCAGATCCCAATAACTTCTCCAATATGATTTTTAATAAAAAATATGTCCAAAGATAGATTCGATTGAGATCTTTAATTCTGGATTTCAAATAATATTTGTTCAGTATTGTAGAGCCTAACCTTCCTGCTGATAAGGTTCGACAGTGGCTGGACTGTTTTACCTCTGAGCGGCACTTGTTTTGCACACAATGTGTTTGTGGGGTCTTTGTGACCTGGCCATTAGACTCAAAAGGTTGGAGGGAGGGACCCAAGGAAAGCTGTTAAGTGACAGATGGTAGCCTACCATCTTAAATATTGGCAGAACTCTCCACCCCATGTAATCATGCTTCTTTATGTTTATTGTTACCACCACAACTGATTTGGTTCAAATGGAAGAATTCCTCCTTGGTGAGAAAATTTCAAAGGAGCGCAGTATGCGATAGATGTTACACCAATAAATGAATATTGTAACGACTCTTGCGAATTTTGATAATCCATCAACATCCACAGAACGATAAAAGTTTGAACCTGCACTCGTTAGATTCTAACAAAGCTGTAAATTCGAGCCAATTTCCTCTGAGTGTGTTTAATTTTTTGTTGTATTCATAAGAACGCAAACGTCGTCAACATAGGGAACGAAAGCATCGTAGTCTTCTCGTGCCTTATGTAAATCACTGCTTTATTAAACGAATTTGATTAAAGGTACGACATGAACAGAATGCAATCAAGGGCATTCCTGTACCATTGACTTTACAGTAGATAAGATTCAATTCTTTTCCTGGATGCCTTTTCTGTCTCAAACGGTCTTTCACGGAGGAATGATGTCAGGTCACTTTGTTTAGCCGGTGTCTGCATCTGCTACTTCATGAGAGATAATAGAAGCAGTAGAGAGTGTGCAGCCATTATCATAATAATAATGGTAATGCAACGATGCAGTTTCTGGGAGCAGATGAGGGATTCTGAGTTGTATTCTAATGCGATCATATCTTTTATTCATCAGTGCTTTGCTGAAAATATGGATATAGAAATATAAAAAAAAATTTATACAAACAAAGAGAAAAAAAGAGAAAGTAAAGATTTCCTAATCTAGGGATTTCTGTAAGAAATTGTCTCTCAGCAAAAAAGATGCAAAATCAGCAAAAATGATTTTCTGTAAGAATGATTGCGCTCTCAGCAAAAAATGATGCTGTGAGCGCAGTGTCTTAAAAATACCTTTATATTATGACTTTTTTTTTTCAGTTTCATTAGAGGATTGAATGGTTTAGTGTTTATTAACATTCGAACATTTAATAAGATATCGTCGTACTCATTTCGATGTCGCAATTAATATACAAATAAAAACTAAGAATTATTTTAAATAATTTTGAATTATTCAGTAATATGCCAATAAAAATAAGAATAATTTTAAATTGAATAAAAATAATATTCGATGAATATGAAAATGTTCAACTATTAAAAACTATACAAATGAAACTAAGAATAATACTAAACTATTAAATAATATACAACTAAAACTAAAAATAATGTTAAAGTGTTAAATAATATATCTATCGAAAAAATAATAATTTTAAAGTATTAAAGTATACAAATAAGAATAAGAACAATTTTAAACTATTAAATAATATACAATAAGACTAAGTATTTGTGTTTTTAAATTATTTTAATGTATACAATAGAACGGATCCATATAATGTAAAATTTTCTGCAGATAAGCTCCTGGCTTCGTCATATTCATTATGTATGTATCATATCATTGCTTTAAATGTGATATAAAGATTATTATTATTATTATTCAGAAAAACTTAAAACTATTAAATATGTGCAAATAATTAAGAAAAAATTCAAACTATTACACAATATACGAATACAACTGAGAATAATGTTAAACTTTAAATTTGTATACCACTGAAGCTAAGAATAATTTTAACTATTAAATATTATGCTACTTAAACTAAGAATAATTTTAACTATTAAATATTATACGAATTAAACTAAGAATAATGTTAAACTATTAAATAATATAGAAATATAATAAAAATAATTACTTTCGACTTTTAAATAATACAGAAATGAAACTAAATGCTCCCTAGTAAATTTAGGCGGAAATCGAAGGTTAAAGGTTAAATTTTTTTCAGTGGAAATTGAAATTCGAGTCAGCATAATGTCTCAACCGAAGAATTTTTTAAGGGAAAAACTAGGCGGAAGGTAGTTTGACGAGCTAGATGGAATCAGTCTAACCAGTGTTTAAATAACAATAAATTTAAAGAGTTTGCTGATGGTAGAATATTTAACAGGGGGAATTGTCACTCCCAAGAAGCGTATAAAACTGAAGTATCGGTTTGTTTTATGTTTTAAATGTTGGAACGAATGTTGTTAAAGATAGAGTTGGAGAGATTTGAATGAATTCTTCAATTTACTTGTCACATTTCCCCAAAGAGTTCAACATTGTCTCCACTGGGTGTAACACTAGTAACAGATGCTTTAATTCTTTCCTTAGAATTCTGTGCGTTCTCACTGCTTCTTTAACGTTGCTCCGCCACGGTTTATTTTCAGCAGACCATAACACACACTGAGATTTTCCTTGAACAGTTGCCGTCTTATTAGCTCTGACATATGATGACAATTCGAGATGACATTACATGCGATAGTAGTGACACTCCGTTTACTAACTCCACCGCGTCGTAGAAAGGAAACGTTGAGAGTTTCTAGACATTTTGGACTCCCGATCACTTTTGTTATTTAATTATTTAATAATACACTACCTGGAAAATAAATAATAAAACTGACAATTTCATATTGTGCCAATGAAAAGCCACATTCCAAGCTCCTTAAATCTAATGGTATGTGAACGAACACCACATACTAAGATCCTTGACTTTCATGCTACGTAAATGGAAAGTCACATTACAAGCTCCTTTCAAGTTACATGGATGGGAGGCCACTTTCCAAGCTCCTTAACCTTCATGTTACGGGATAGGAGGCCACATTCCAGGCTCCTTAACTTTCATGTTACATGGATGGGAGGCCACATTCGAAGCTTCTTAACCTTCATGTTACGTGGATAGGAGGCCACATTCCAGGCTCCTTAATTTTCATGTTACGTGGATAGGAGGCCACATTCCAAGCTCCTTAACCTTCATGTTACATGGGTGGGAGGCCACATTCCAAGCTCCTTAACCTTCATGTTACGTGGATGGGAGGCCACATTCCAAGCTCCTTAACTTTCATATTACATGGATGGGAGGCCACATTCCAAGCTCTTTAACTTTCATGTTACGTGGATGGGAGGCCACATTCCAAGCTCCTTAACTTTCATCTTACGTGGATGGGAGGCCACATTTAAAGCTCCTTAACTTTCATGGGAATGAAGAGCCACATTACAAGTTCCGTAACTTTCATGTTAGGTGGACGGATAACTTAGATGTCATGTGAACTGAAACCCACATTCCAAGCTCCCTTAACTTTCATGTTAGATGAATGGACAGCTACACTGAAAGCTCCTTTAAACTTTACGTTTTGTGAATGGAAAACCACATTCAAAGCTCCCTAACTTTGAAAATAAGCTTTTTACGGAAAAATGTCATTGGAGATAAATATCTCGCTGAAATTTCTCTACATATCAAGTTTCAATAATTTCATTAAATATTTAAAATATTGTTTAAAACAGTTGAAAATTTTTTGCCCTTAAATATAATTATTTAAAGACTATTTATTGAAGTTGGGGCATTCAACTATATATCCGCTGCAGTCACACTGTTCCTAAACATTTTTCCTTCCCAAATTGATGAAAATTGCGATGTCTTGCACAAACTTCAAATATTACACATTTATGTTAGTGAACGAATTCTTATAACAATTGTGTTTTATCTTTTGAAGTAAATTTACATGAATATCAGAAGTTTCTGCTAAATGTTTCAGCTTCCATTATTCTTTAAATATTAAACCAATATTGTGGAAAACAGATAGAGATTTGAGAGAGATCTTTAATACATCTTTAATCTCTAGTGATATTTTTTCCACAAAAAGGTTTATTTTTAAAGATAGAGTACAGTCGCTCAAAAAAGTATATGAACACTATGGTTGATTGCAGAATTCAGAAAAAATATCTGTCAGCGATTTTTTTTAGAAATTAGCGATCTGGCAACCTTCGTGTCACGTGACACGAAGGTTGTTGAGCGACTGTACAAAATACTTTTATAATGACCCTGCATATGATTTCTTAGGTTCGTTTTAAACACAGGAATGTTTTTTCCATCCCTGTGCTTAAAAATAATTATAGATCTTCACATCAAATCGTCAAACTCACAGGCAGGCCTCTTCTTCAGGCGAAGGAAAATTTTCTTTGAAAGGTACTAATGCTTTACACCAGAAGAAGGCGGAGTCATAACTCCTGTGTTAAACCTCACGGGTTACCTGCGTTATCTCAGTGTTGCCACGCAGTTTTCTTTTAGAAACCAAAAAGAAATTCCATCGTATATGATTTTGGCAGCACATAACTTTTCCCTTCAACCCAAATGCGAACCTGTAATAAAAAACGCCAATCTCCCTCACCGATGCCATTCTACACTTATCCCTATAACTATTCTCGAAAAATTACTCAGGAACATCTTCTATATCTCTTCCATAAGTTAAAGTGAATTTCCCTTTCTGCATCTGCTACAGCCTCCTCCTCCGCTTCCTCCTCCTCCTCTGTGTTAGAAACGGAGCCAATTCCTATGGAAACCAACTTCGCGGGTTTCTGTAATGCGGTGAATGTATCTCGAGATACCAAAGGCCTTGGCAGTAGTCAGCCTCAAATGATAAATGACCATTAAAATGCCAGAAAGGCCCTCAGATGGAAGAGAGGAATGAAAACATCACTTTGGCACGAAACACACCGCCTCGCTGACCTCGTGGTATTTGGACTTTTCGTGTAATGTAAGTCGGTTTGGCAGTTACGAAATGAAAGGAATACCAAGATCTTTTAAGTAAAGATCTCTTGTGCCTGTTTTCATCTTTTTAAAATCTTATTTCCATCTGTTGACTAGGTGTTTATTATTTCATGATTTTTAATTTTTTTTTCTGTTTGGTTTTGGATTTTTTTCTTTGTATGATTGAGACGATCATCATCAATCAGGTATCAATGCCTTTGCAGTTAATACTAGATTATCGAAAAACTGATTTTTGGAAGAACTTTTTGCAAAACAAGAGTGTTATTACCAGGCATTACATTTACATAGATATCTCCAAGATAATTTATTTTGATTCCAAATTATATAAAGGATTTAAGAAATGAAAATTAATTTGTTAAAGAACTTAGGAAATGGATATTGGAGCTAAACTTAGAAAACTTTTAAATTTTTATAAAAAAAGTGAGAGAACTATATGAATTGGAAATGCTAAGTGTAAAATTATTCTTTAAATATTAAAGATCATGGCAAATGTATGAACATGTTTTTTTTTTATTTATAAATCCCCACAAACGAGTTTTACTCGTGTGGGATGTTCCTATTATTATAATGTGCATGGTAATGTTACTGTAATGACAAAAATATAAAAGAAAAACGCACAATACCAAATAACGTTTTAATTGTAATAAATGGAATGCTTAGTTTAAAACTATATATATATATACATAATATATATTCGAGCTTGTTTTGTAGTATATAGCAAAGAGTTGTTATTTTAATTATTACTTTGTAGCAACCGAGTGGTTAGCACGCTTGGCTACTGATCTAAGGGACCTGGGTTCGAACCCCGGATTAGGCATGGATGTGTGTGTCGTTTTTCTGCTGAGGTCCTGCCATCCTCTCAGATCTCCTACTATGGCATATAAACTGACAGGCTCCTGTCAGACCTCTGTGGCAAGCAGCTGCTTGAGGGGGGTATTTATTTATTATTTTTATTTAGCAACCATGCACTGTATATGTACAGTCGCTCAAAAAAGCATCCGAACACTATGGTTGATTACAGAATTCAGAAAAAATATCTGGCAACGATTTTTTTTTAGAAATCGGTGATCTGGCAACCTTTGTGTCACGTGACAACCATAGTGTTCGGATATTTTTTCCAGCGACTGTACATAAAACAGAAAATAAACTTACAAGTCTCAAAATTTCAATTTTATTTAATATTTATATTTTTCATGGATTGGATGTTCTACCTCTGAGCGGCACTTTTTGGGCACACACTGGGCTAAATGGCCAGGTCACAAGGACCCCGAAAGCTCAGAGAAAGTTAGGGTAGGGGACCCATTGGAACAGCTGTTGAGGGACAGATGATAGCCTCCAGTCAAGGTTATCCAGCATATTCTTTAACGTGTACAGAGTATGACTTTTCAGAACACGGGGACGCGGCTTAACGTTCAATCCGAGAGATGGCGATCTTTCTAAGTGGGGCGGGGGTGGCTCAGTCGGTAGCGCGACAGGCTCGTAATCTGTAGTTCCCAGGTTCGAGTTCCAGCTGGATCAGCGTTGAGATTTATCTCCGCAAAATTCCCCGCCCTGCCCACGGTCAGTAGGGGACACCAATGGACTTGGAAAGGCCGCCGTCCGTCGGATGGGACGTTAAGCCGTGGCCCCGTGTGCGGGAGAGCCATACCCTGTGCACGTTAAAGAACACGCTGGATGGCCTTGACGGGAGGCTACCATCTATCTCCCAACAGCTGTTCCAGTGGATCCCCTCCCCCAACCTTCTCTGAGCCTTCGGGGTCCATGTGACCTGGCCATTTAGCCCATGGTGTGCAAAAAAGTGCCGCTCAGATGTAAAACAACCCAAGCGGTCTTTCTAAGCCCATCGGTGTCCCCTACTGCCCGAGAGCATGGGGTGATAACTCAACGCTGGTCCAGCTTGGCACTCGAACTTCGTACCCAGATGGAGCTTGGCGCGATATTTTCATGAATGTTTTTTATTGTGGAATAATTAAAATGTCGTTATAGTTACTTAGCATTAAGCTATAAAAGACCGCCATTTTCCCATTTTGAGCAAAAAACAACCCAAATCCAGCTATTTAAAATTTTTAGTCGTTTAGGGTGATAAGATCCTATTTTCTCTTTATCCCTAAATCCGGTTTTGGATGTGTTCCAGATTTTTTTTTTTTGATGTAACATTTACGTAGGAAACAGAATTTCAGTCGAAATTGCTAGTAAAATTTTAATATGCCAGAATCTTAAAAAATATAATAGTTAGTTCCAACTTCATTTTATATTTATGACCATTTGAACGGCATCACTTTGTCTTCTTTGTCAGTCCTCAATTACTGAAAAAGATTGATTTATTATTTAGCGAAGTGACCAAGATACACCGAAACAAAACACCCATGTATTCGCGAAGAAGCGGGAAAAACTTTATCCGCGTTTATCTACAAATACAAGTAAACAGTTCCTTTGGAAAACTATATCCAAGTATCGAATATCTTATTTACGTAGCAACGCACGCAGTCCTGTTACCATGGAGATTATGATGTGAATAGCATTTTACGTAGAAGTTCGTTGCAAAAACCCATCTGGTTTCAGTCACGCATCATGATCGTCATTGGATTAAAGCGCGTGAATCAGGTAGTTGGTAACCAGAGAAAGCACGAGCAATACCACAGGAAACACTGTAAACGATCACTGCACATTAAAGTTACCAAAGTATGTTTTCTGTCATGTTTATCGTCGGAGTTCAACAATCTCCTGCACTTTGAATGAATCTTTCCGAACCGAAGCATTTGTTAGTTATTGTAATTATAATTAGTTAATAACATCTGGAATAGTTATTCTCGTTGAGAAGCTGTTTTGAAGCAGACATTCGTGGTAAATCTAATAATACGATGACATTGCGTGCAAGTTTTGTGCAATTTAACCTATGATGCAGGAATGACATAACTACGAGGAACGCGTTTGGTATGTGACTTCATGATATGTGATATGTGATGGTTGCTGGGATAGTTGTTTTATATCTGAGGGGCATTTTTTTTGTCAGAATGCCAGAGGTCCCGTAAATACACAACGAGTTAAAAGGTCAGGTCACACACACACAATGAGTTAAAAGGTCAGGAGGTCACACACACACAATGAGTTAAAAGGTCAGGTCACACACACACACACACACACAATGAGTTAAAAGGTCAGGTCACACACACACACACACACAATGAGTTAAAAGGTCAGGTCACACACACACAACGAGTTAAAAGGTCAGGTCACACACACACAACGAGTTAAAAGGTCAGGTCACACACACAATGAGTTAAAAGGTCAGGTCACACACAATGAGTTAAAAGGTCAGGTCACACACAATGAATTAAAAGTCAGGTCACACACACAATGAATTAAAATGTCAGGTCACACACACAACGAGTTAAAAGGTCAGGTCACACACACACACACACACAATGAGTTAAAAGGTCAGGTCACACACAATGAATTAAAAGGTCAGGTCACACATAATGAATTAAAATGTCAGGTCACACACACAATGAATTAAAATGTCAGGTCACACACACAATGAATTAAAATGTCAGGTCACACACAATGAGTTAAAAGGTCAGGTCACAAAAAATCTCACAAGGGCTTAGAGTAAATTGGGAAAGGTTATTCACTGGACAGCTGTTAGGGGACAGATTATCGCCTTCCGTCACGGTTATTCAGCATTTCTTTAGCGCTGGGGCTCCTGCTCAGCATAATTTAAATTTCAAGCATTTCTTGCAATTGCGAAGAAAATGAGACAAATTAAAAAAATATTTTTATTATAATTTCAACGTTTTAATCAGTTCTTAGTAATAAAAAAAATAAGTACCATGCAGCTTTTGATTATTCTTTACACATTACCTTTCTCTATATATGAAGGACTGTTTGCATTTGAAATCATTTTCTAGTTAAAAGGTTGTACAGTCGCTCAAAAAAGCATCCGAACACTATGGTTGATTGCAGAATTCAGAAAAATATCTCGCAACGATTTTTTTTTAGAAATTAGTGATCTGGCAACCTACGTGTCACGTGACACTCTTTTTTGAGCGACTGTAGTTAAAAAGTTGTGCTAAAAATTTGTAGCTCCTAATAGAATTAAGATTTTAATTTTGTCATAAAATGATTATAATTAATGATACAAGAATAGAATAAATGATTCGGAACAGGTATTGACGTATATTTGGCTTATGATGCTTCAGAGAAATGTTTTGCTGAAATCGTTCGGGTGGACTCGGATGCAATAACATCGGGTATGGCTATCCTGCATAAGGAGCCAGACTGAATTGTACTCTTTCTTGGAGGGGCGGGGGTGGCTCAGTCGGTAGCGCGCCAGGCTCGTAATCTGTAGTTCCCAGGTTCGAGTCCCAGCTGGATCAGCGTTGAGATTTATCTCCGCAAAATTCCCCGCCCCGCCCACGGTCAGTAGGGGACACCGATTGGCTTGGAAAGGCCGCCGTCCGTCGGATGGGACGTTAAGCCGTTGCCCCGTGTGCGGGAGAGCCATACCCTGTGAACGTTAAAGAACACGCTGGATGGCCTTGACGTGGGGCTATCATCTGTCTCCCAACAGCTGTTCCAGTGGGTCCCCTCCCCCAACCTTCTCTGAGCCTTCGGGGTCCATGTGACCTGGCCATTTAGCCCATGGTGTGCAAAAAAGTGCCGCTCCGAGGTAAAACAACCCAACCCAACTCTCTTCTTGGAGGGGGTGGCTCAGTCGGTAGCGCGCCAGGCCCGTAATCTGTAGTTCCCAGGTTCGAGTCCCAGCTGGGTCAGCGTTGAGATTTATCTCCTCAAAATTTCCTGCCCTCCCGACGGTCAGTAGGGGACACCGATGGGCTTGGAAAGGCCAGTCTGTCGGATGGAACGTTAAGCAGTGGTCCATACAGGGAGCCCGTGCATGAGAGTCATGCATACCCGTTTACGTTACAAACACGTTGGATGGCCTTCAAAAGAGGATTCATATGCTTATTAATAGTCTACCGTGGGTCTCTTTCGGTCAACCTACTCTGAGTCATTGGAGCTCCTTGTGACCTGGGTTGTTTTACCTCTGAATATAACTTTTTTGCATACAATGAGCTAAATAGCCAGGTCATAAGGACCCCGAAGGCTCAGAAGGTTGGGGGAAGGGACCCACCGGACATTTGTTAGAAGAGAGATGGTAGCCTCTCGTCAACGCCATCCAGCGTGTTCTTAACATGAACAGGGTATGGCTCTCCTTCACAAGGGGCCATGGCTTAACGTCCCATCCGACGGACGGCAATCTTTCGAAGTCCATCGGTGTCCTTTACTGACCAAGGGAGGGAGGGCAGTTTTGCGGAGTAAATATCAAAGCCGGCTCAGGTGGGACTCGGACCTGGGAACTACAGATTAGGAGCCTGGCGCGCTACCTACTGAATTCCACAAGGTGGACGGGGGGACCCACTAGCGCCCCCCGCCCACCTTGTGACCTGGCCCTTTAGCCCATTGTGTTCAGAAAAGTGCCTTCATAGGTAAAACAACCCAACGTTAAAGAAAACGATGGATGACCTTGACTGAAGGTTACCATCTGTCTCCCAACAGCTGTTTCAGTGGGTCTCCTCCCCCAACCTTCTCTGAGTATTCGGGGTTCTTGTGACCTGGCCATTTAGCCCATAGTGTGCAAAAAAGTGCCGCTCAGAGGTAAAAAAAACAACCCTTGTGACCTGCCATTTAGTCCATTGTGCAGAAAAAAATCACCTTATTAAAGTGATAATATAATAATTATGTTGCTAAATGACATCTTGCCTCACCTGGGTAATGTTACTATGAGATTTTGCTCAGAAAAGTGCCGCTCAGAAGTAAAACAAATGAACAACTTTGAAGACTTAGTGAAAATGCAAAACCACGAGAATACATTTTGCCTAAATGAATGCTCTGAGGTGAGAACATTTTACCTCTATGCGATGAACCTCTAGTTAGAAGCGGTAAAATTTCTCGTGTCGAAGCGTTTCTCGCTGTAATCGCGCATCACAGAGCATTGCGAATCGACTAAATCTAGATGATGGAAGAGATAGTGAGATCGGTCACGCGCAGTTGCGTGTTTTGTCCCCGACCATTGCCACCGATGGATTCACCTGCAGAAGGAAATGTCAGAGGTCCCGTCAATACAAGTGGGCTCGATGGAGGTGTCAGTCAGATGGGAGCAGACGAACCAGCCCTTTTGTAGCTAAGACTAACGGGATCGGGTTGGGTTGTTTTACCTCTGAGCGGCACTTTTTTGACACCACGGGCTAAATGGCCAGGTCACATGGACCACGAAGGCTCAGAGAAGGTGGGGAGAGGGGACCCACTGGAACAGCTGTTGGGAGACTGATGGTAACCTCTCGTCAAGGCCATCAAGCGTGTTCTTTAACGTGCACAGGGTATGGCTCTCCCGCACACGGGGCCACGGCTTAACGTCCCATCCGACGGACGGAGGCCTTTCCAAACCCATCGGTGTCCCCTACTGACCGTGGGCAGGGCGGGGAATTTTGCGGAGATAAATCTCAATTATGCCGTCCCATGGCCGAGTGGTTAGCACGCTTGGCTACTGATTTAAGGGACCTGGGTTCGAGCCCCGGGTAAGGCATGGATGTATGTGTTGTTTTTCTGCTGAGGTCCTGCCATCCTCTCAGACCTACTCTGGCATATAAACTGACAGGCTCCTGTCAGACCTCTGTGGCAAGCAGCTGCTTGAGGGGGTATTTATTATATTTTTTTTAAATCTCAACGATGACCCAGCTGGGACTCGAACCTGGGAACCGCAGATTACGAGCCTGGCGCGCTACCGACTGAGCCACCCCCGCCCCAAACGGGATCGGGAAAAAAGCAACAACAGTGTAGAGTTCGGATTGGAGTGAGGAGACAGAGTGTTGCATTGGAAGTTAGAGTTGTATTTTACTCAATCGTTATCCTTTAATTCCTTTCGGTAATATTTTTCAATTGAAAATGTAACTCGTAATGAGTCGTGGGATAAATACAGGATATTCGAAAAATAGTGGCGGGTTTCGAGAGCCAATATATAGGAAAATAATATGCATATTCTAGAAAGTAATGGGGCGGGGGTGGCTCGGTCGATAGTGTGGCAGACTCGTAATTTGCAGTTCTCAGGTTCGAGTACCACCTGGGCCAGTTTTTAGATCTATCTCTACAGAACTTTGCGCCTTGCACTCGGTCAGTAGGAGACATCGATGGGCTTGCAAAGGCCGCCGTCCGTCGGATGAGACTTTAAACCGTGGCCTCGTGTGCGGGAGAGCCATATCCTGTGCACGTTAAAGAGGACGATGGATGGTCTTGCCGGGAGGCTACCATCTGTCTCCTAACAGCTGTCCAGTGAGTCCCCTCCTCCAATCACTTCTGAGTCTTCGGGGTCCTTGTGGCCTGGCCATTTTTTACACAACACAAGAAAGCAATATTTTAATTGAAAGCGTTCTTAAAATAATTTTTAAAATAATTAAGGAATTTCATACGTGAACTGCTCGTGACCCTGCATATTCTTGCTGTTCCAGTGGGTCCCCTCTCCCAACCGTCTCTGAGCCTTCGGGGTCCTTGTGACCAGGCCATTTAGCCCATTGTGTGCAAAAAAGTGCCGCTCAGAGGCAAAACAACCAACCAACCAACACCAGTTTTATTCTACCTTTGACGATTCCTCCACATCAGAATAAAGGTAGTTTTTTTATGTCTTAACAATTCCCCTCCCCCCTGCAACAACAGACATCCTTAACAATTTTTACGTTATTAGCGAGGAATGCATTAATTGCGTGTTACATTTAAGTGGCTTACACTTAATGTGGTATTACCTCTTTCGCTCTTTATTTGTTTTTAAATTCGCAGAAACAAATGTTTCTTATTAAAAATATCCTCTGGGAAAATGCACGTGCGTTCCCGACATCCTTAGGAGCAAAAAAAAAATAGCACGAAAAAAAAAAAAAACGAAATGAAAAATGATTAATTGGCAACAACATCTTTGAACGAAACAAGACCGTAGAAAAATAAATATTCTCTAAAATTGTTTGTATCGCTGTAAATATGGCCTGAAAAGATTTAAAGAGGCTGAGCCTTGATGATTTGAGATTTCTGTCTTTTTTTTTGCCTCTGGAGGAGGATTTTATCTATCTATCCAAAAAGGAACTTAATAACCACGGCGCTGCATAATGATGAAGGCAGACGAAATGAAATGGCGGAATTGCATGTGATATATGCTAATTTAAGTGCATGCATTTAAAACAATAAGAGAGGAGAAGAATTCCATATCTCCTATTTTTCCTCAGCATACGGATTTTTTTAAGGCTTGCAACACTTTCTGTGCTTAAGCCTTTCACGACTAAGGGAAACATTTTTCCCATTTTAAAATTGGTGATTGTCGTATTTAATTATAACCTTATCTGCATTTTTTATACAGAATGTCAAAATAGAACGTGTGCCGAACGCAATTACGTAAACGGGAACGTTTAGAAAACAAAAACAGAACTGTCAGGACGCATAATATATGTACTATGTGCAATGTCCATCTTTGCCTCACTACCAAAAGAAATTGCTTCGCAGAATATCATAATTAGCACATCATTTTGTATAGTAATTTTATTTCATAATTTTGTATTATTTTAGTTAACATTTTGTTATAATCAACCAGTAACTAAAAGACATTGCATAATAAGCCTAACTATAATTTGTGTTACCTTTATAGTCCATTGGGAAAAATATTTCCCATAAAATTCCAAAAAAACTACACATTGTTATGTATTTTTCTTATGATTTTTATTTATTTTACGTCTAAACAAACTAAAATAAACAGTTACATACTAATATTTACTCTTAGAAACCTTATGGTCCTGAAAGGGTTAAAGAGCAACAAGGCGCCATCTGGATAGATTTCCGAAAATACTTCGAGGTAAACGAGTCTTGTTTGATTCGTTTCTAGACTTAGAAGAAGGATTTTAATATCGGTTAGACAAATGTTTACATAAGGAGTCTGTTGATAAATCGTTGATCACTTTGAAAGCGTCATCTTTCTCTAGTATCATCGACAGAACGGGAGGAAGGATGCTGCAATGATAATGAGACTAGATTCGTGAATGAGATCCGTGGCCCATTTCTCTCCAACTCCCCTGTCGTGTAGCTTTCTCCGCACTATTAGTTACATTCCAACGAAGCCACCATTACAGGCGCACGATCTTTAAATAGGTAATCCGTTATGTGCGCTCTCTGTTATACGAATCGCGAGAGTCAATTTGAGTAACTGCTGAGAGTTGTGTCAGAATAAGATGAGCAATTTTGAGCTTTTTTCTTCTGAATATGAACTGACGGTTCTTGCGTGATTGATAATATTGATACGCGTCGCAAAACGAGGTTTTTCTTGGAAAGGGGGGGGGGGTGTTGTGAACGCAGGGGTAAAGAGATGTCAGAGATGTAAAACTTACCGTGCACTTCGTAGGGGACGATTAATTAGTCCACTTAACTAATATTCACCATTACCTAGGTGAAATCACAGGTTCGTGAGTTTTTACATCCGTTCATAAGTGTGCCTCAGACGTGCTGTGTTAAACGTCGTGTGAAAAGACGAAATAAATTAATGCCCCAGAATAAAAGATGGACTACACATTTAATTTACATTCACACATACATATACCTATGGGAATGCGCTCGATTCTGTGGGCCTTAGTTGCACTCAGGATATGAATGAATTTTTTTAACTTTTTCTCTGATAGACTTCCTTTACTCAGCTTTATTTATTACGAATGCTGCTCTGATAGTGCAAGCACTATCAGAGCAGCATTCGTAATGTATGATGAGGCAAATTCGTAATGTATGATGAGTAATGTATGATGAGGCAAATTCGTAATGTATGATGAGGCAAAAAATCTGTACTTTGAAGATTTCTCTTTACTGACCTCAAAACTAGGAGAGAGTCTATTTGATCCTTGCCTAAACAACCTGATCACACAGAACCGCCTCTTGGTTCACACAGAAATGTTCCTTGGTTCACGCAGAACTGTACTCACACAGAAATGTGCCTTGGTTCACACAGAACACACACAGAACTGTACCTTGGTTCACACAGGACCAAACTTCATCACACAGAACCGCCTCCTGGTTCTGTGTGATTGGAACCGTACCTTGGTTCACACAGAACCATACCTTGGGTCACACAGAACAGTACCTTGGGTCACACAGAACCGTACCTAGATTCACACAGAACAGAACCTTGTTCACACAGAACCGTACCTTGGTTCACACAGAACAGAACCTTGTTCACACAGAACCGTACCTTGGTTCACACAGAAATGTTCCTTGGTTCACATAAAACTGTACTCACACAGAACACACACAGAAATGTACCTTGGTCCCTTGGTTCACACAGAATTGTACTCACAGAGAACACACAGAGAACTGTACCTTGGTTCACACAGGACCGAACCTGATCACACAGAACCGCCTCCTGGTTCTGTGTGATCAGGTTCGTGTCCTGGTTCTGTGTGATTGGAACCGTACCTTGGTTCACACAGAACCGTACCTTGGTTCACACAGAACCGTACCTTGGTTCACACAGAACCGTACCTTGGTTCACACAGAACCGCCTCCTGGTTCACACAGAACCGAACCTGGTTCACAGAGAACCGTAGCTTGGTTCACACAGAACCGTACCGTGTTTCACACAGAACCTAACCTGGTCCTTTAGGGTCTCTTTTGAGAAAGAGCTACGTCCCTCTGACGCTCTTAGCTTACGATCTTCCTGCTGGAGAGCAACGCTGAAGTTTATTGCTTATTCGTTCCTCTCCTTCACCATCACTAGAGCTTCTGGATAGCGACAACAGAGTATTTAAAGCACTTTCGATGCTTCTCTCGAGCATATGGAGGACAGCCTAGCCCGGCCCGAATGCCAACTCATGAGCCTCATTCCCATTTCGGACACTTCAGAAAATACACTTAACATAGATATATTCAATAACAATAAAATACAATAATGAAATAAATTAGAGGGACATGATAGGAGGTGGAATAAATAACGCACGAAGCATGAAACAATCGCAAGTTGTAATAACGGAAATAAACAATCAACTTTTTAAGGATTCGATTGGGTTGTTTTACCTCTGAGCGGCACTTTTTTGCACACCACGGGCTAAATGGCCAGGTCACAGGGACCCCGAAGGCTCAGAGAAGGTTGGGTGAGGGGACCCACTGGAACAGCTGTTGGGAGACAGATGGTAGCCTCCCGTCAAGGCCATACAGCGTGTCCTTTAACATTGGGTTGTTTTACCTCTGAGTGGCACTTTTTTGCACACCATGGGCTAAATGGCCTGGTCACAGGGACCAAGAAGGCTCAGAGAAGGTTGGGGGAGGGGACCCATTGGAATAGCTGTTGGGAGACAGATGGTAGCCTCCCGTCAAGGCCATCCAGCGTGTCCTTTAACATTGGGTTGTTTTACCTCTGAGCGGCACTTTTTTGCACACCATGGGCTAAATGGCCAGGTCACAGGGACCCCGAAGGCTCAGAGTAGGTTGGGTGAGGGGACCCACTGGAACAGCTGTTGGGAGACAGATGGTAGCCTCCCGTCCAGGCCATCCAGCGTGTCCTTTAACATTGGGTTGTTTTACCTCTGAGCGGCACTTTTTTGCACACCATGGGCTAAACGGCCAGGTCACATGGACCCCGAAGGCTCAGAGAAGGTTGGGGGAAGGGACCCACTGGAACAGCTGTTGGCAGACAGATGGTAGCCTCCCGTCAAGGCCATCCAGCGTGTTCTTTAACGTGCACAGGGTATGGCTCTCCCGCACACGGGGCCACGGCTTAACGTCCCATCCGACGGACGGCGGCCTTTCCAAGCCCATCGATGTCCCCTACTGAACGTGGGCAGGGCGAGGAATTTTGCGGAGATAAATCTCAACGTTGACCCAGCTGGGACTCGAACCTGGGAACTACAGATTACGAGTCTGGCGCGCTACCGACTGAGCCACCCCCGCCCCAACTTTTTAAGGAAATGTCAAAGAGGAAATAAAAAGAAAGCGATAAAATAAAACACAATTTTTATGTCTATCAAATAATACCAAGGGATTAAACAAACCCATCCAGGTAATTAAATAAAATATATACAAATAAGTAGGAAACATAACTCAAATAACTAAAAAAATTACTATTCAAATTACATTAAACAAAGTGCGAATCAGAAAAAAAAATCAGGAAAGTTTATAACATCACACAAGCTGGTAAAAGGTTAGCCATTGGTGGTGTAGTGGTAGCATAACAGGCATGTTTCGTGGAGACGTAGGTTCGAATCCCACTCATGGCAAAACCAATTTTTCCCCCAGCTCATTATTTCATGTCACCCTGCTTATTTAAATATTCTATTTTGTTTATGCTTAAATATAATGTGAACGTTTAAGGTTTCTGGTATCATCTGGTAATGATTTAAACATCTTCGGAACTTGAAAATAACTTACCTGAAAACGTTTAATAAAATAATTGGGTTTTTCGGAAGATTTTTTTCCGGTATGATTTGCTCCCTTTTCTCAAAGGGGCTGTTTAAGCAGAACTTTTTCATTTTTTTAAGAAATAAAGGATAATTAGTTTTAAGTTGCATAAGTACTAATAAAACATTACTATTTGCGTTTGCCTCAATCGTTCATTAGTGCGAATGACCACTTTTGAAGAGTGCAAAAGTAGGGAAAAGGAAAAACTCCATTCTCTTTTAAAACGAGCATCTCAATATTCGCCAGAGGTGATCTGTTATCTTTCTAGTGTCCATAGCTTCGGGGGTGGCTCAGTCGGTAGCGCGCCAGGCTCGTACTCTGTAGTTCCCAGGTTCGAGTCCCAGCTGGGTCAGCGTTGAGATTTAGCTCCGCAAAATTCCCTGCCACGGTCAGTAGGGGACACCGATGGAATTGGAAAGGCCACCGTCCGTCGGATGGGACGTTAAGCCGTGGCCTCGTGTGTGGGAGAGCTATACCCTGTGCACGTTAAACACGCTGGATGGCCTTGACGGGAGGCTACCATCTGTCTCCCAACAGCTGTTCCAGTGGGTCCCCTCCCCCAACCTTCTCTGAGCCTTCGGGGTCCATGTGACCTGGCCATTTAGCCCATGGTGTGCAAAAAAGTGCCGCTCAGAGGTAAAACAACCCAACCCATAGCTTCGGCTCTTCACTACTTGAGAAAGGAAACGCCGATGGACATCGAAAGACTACTGATGTTGAGATGTAGATGCCACACCCTTTACACTTCAATGAACACAGTGGATGGCCTTGACGGGAGCCCTCTGTCTCAACAGCTATCTGTCCTTTTTCTCCATCGAACGTTCAATATTCGGGGTCCTTGTCACTTTGTCATTTGTGGCGAGGATTAGATCAGGTAGGTAGCGCGTCTGGCTCGTAATCTGCAGTTCCCAGGTTCGATTCCCAGCTGGGCCAGCTTTTAGAATTATCTCCGCAAAACTTCTCGCTCTGCCTTCGAGCAATAGGGGAGACACCAAGGGTCTTGGAAAGGTCACCGTCCATCGGATGGGACATAAAGCCGGAGAGCCATACCCTGTGTACTTTAAATCACACGCTGGATGGCCTTGACGGGGGGCTACCATCTGTCTCCTAACAGCCATCCAGTGGGTCTCCTCCCATAACCTTCTCTGAGCCCTCGGGATCCTTGCGACCTGGTCATTTAGCCAATTGTGTAATAAAAAAAAATCCAAACCAATTCAGACTGATACCATTTTGCCAACTGGGCAGGTTCGGTCTTTTTTTTTTTTCATCTTGCTTATTATTTTGTTCATTTTTTTTTTCTTTTGCATTGAGCATTTCATTTGAAAAGTCAGAAATTTCTGCGTCTTCATCTTCTCTTCCACTCCAGAGGCATTTTGTGCACCTCATTACACAAACATCTCTGCTTCAACGCAAAAATCGAATTCATTTCGGATTATTTTTCTCTTGTTTTCCTGTTTCCAATCTTTATTTTGTTTCGCAATTTCCGCTCTATAGATTACATTTTACGACTCTTATGATCTTCCTCCTCGTGTTTCGCTGGAAACAAAATCTTCATCGCTCATGTCTTTATTTGATATATATTTATATAATTTATTGCTGATTAGATTACTAGGAAAATATCTAAGGAAGATATGCGCTTATATTTAAATATGACTTCAAAGAATATGTTGTTTTTTTTGCGATTTTAATAAAAATTGTTCGGATAAAGATTGTCCGTGTATTTCGCTGGAAAGAAAAACTTTTTTTATGATGATCATATTGATATATTGGCACTTTTATTTGATATATATATATTCCTGATTAGTTTACTAAGAAAATATCTACGAAAGGTTTACGCTTTTATCGAATGGGCAATGATAAACTCTTAAAAGTCGTGAGTTGTTTTATGGGACATTAAGCCGTGGACCCGTATGCTGGAGAGCCATACCCTGTGCACGTTGAAGAACACGCTGGATGGAATTTAACGGTAGGCTACCATCTGTATCCCAACAGCTGTACAGTGGGTTCCATACCCCAATATTCTCTGAGCCCTCGGGGCCCTTGTAGCTTGGCCATTTAGCCATAAAAATGTGGCCATTTAGTCTGTAAAAAAAGTACTGCTCAGAGGTAAAATAACACGAATCTAGGATGGCAAGTAAAGCTGGAGTACGGGTGTCATTTTCACTTTCGCTCATTTTGATAACCACAATGAGAAAAAAAATATAGTAAACACATTCATTATGCAAATTTTTTTCAATAATGTTTCTTTAAAAAGGATCTTGAAACGGCAGAAAAAATTTTATATCAGAAAGGTCTTTTCGTTCCGTTCGGTATTGATCTTGTCATTTAGATGCCTCCTTCATTTCTTTTTAATCAATCTTTTCTTGCGTCACCTTATCTCTTGATACTGTTAATAAAATGCATTGAAAAGTGGGCGGGGTGGCTCAGTCGGTAGCGCGCCAGTCTCGTAATCTGTAGTTCCCAGGTTCGAGTCCCAGCCGGGTCAGCGTTGAGATTTATCTCCGCAAAATTCCCCGCTCTGCCCACGGTCAGTAGGGGACACCGATGGGTTTGGAAAGGACACCGTCCGTCGGATGGGACGTTAAGCCGTGGCCCCGCGTACGGGAGAGCCATACCCTGTGCACGTTAAAGAACACGCTGGATGGCCTTGACGGGAGGCTACCATCTGTCTCCCAACAGCTGTTCCAGTGGGTCCCCTCCCCCAACCTTCTCTGAACCTTCGGGGTCCATGTGACCTGGCCATTTAGCCCATGGTGTGCAAAAAAGTGCCGCTCAGAGGTAAAACAACCCAACGTTAAAGAACACGCTGGATGGCCTTGACGGGAGGCTACCATCTGTCTCCCAACAGCTGTTCCAGTGGGTCCCCTCCCCCAACCTTCTCTGAACCTTCGGGGTCCATGTGACCTGGCCATTTAGCCCATGGTGTGCAAAAAAGTGCCGCTCAGAGGTAAAACAACCCAACGTTAAAGAACACGCTGGATGGCCTTGACGGGAGGCTACCATCTGTCTCCCAACAGCTGTTCCAGTGGGTCCCCTCCCCCAACCTTCTCTGAACCTTCGGGGTCCATGTGACCTGGCCATTTAGCCCATGGTGTGCAAAAAAGTGCCGCTCAGAGGTAAAACAACCCAACGTTAAAGAACACGCTGGATGGCCTTGACGGGAGGCTACCATCTGTCTCCCAACAGCTGTTCCAGTGGGTCCCCTCCCCCAACCTTCTCTGAACCTTCGGGGTCCATGTGACCTGGCTATTTAGCCCATGGTGTGCAAAAAAGTGCCGCTCAGAGGTAAAACAACCCAACCCAACTTTTTAATCAATCTTTTCTTGCGTCACCTTATCTCTTGATACTGTTAATAAAATGCATTGAAAAGTTCCTTAAAAAATAACAAAAAAAAAACTAAAGTGCCTTGTGCTTGTTGTGCTTGATCTTCAATTCACTTTCTTGTCCAACCAAACTCGTCAACATCGGCATTGCGAAAAAAAAAAATCCTTAAGATTGATATCGGTGAGCATCGCACGTGGACTCGTGAGTAGTCATCAGTTTCCGCCATAATGGAAGTGGATCCAACTGGGACGATGAGCGAGCGGTTGTGGGTCCGTGACCGAGGTGCGTGACCGACGGGCTGCTGATTACGGCTAACTACGGCGCGAGTCCGGAGGGAGGGACGAAGAAGAGCGAGAGCGGAAGGAAGATGCTAGCAAGTGATCACAAGAGCCGGCGTCTGTGTGAGCCTCCGCGCACGTGGAGAGGGGAGGGGGAGGTTTCACGTGACTTGCATGTGCGCAGACCGCGGGGGAAATGGGCAATCGTTTGCTGACGTAAATATCTGAACTGCCGCCATTTATCACGGAGGTGACGTCACGATTTTGGTCTTGTTTGGTGGCTAGAAATGAAGGCTTGAAATTTATTTTTGTCTTAGCCAAGATGCGGAGATCGTGCTTGTGGGTAGGGGAATAGGGAGTCCCTTGTTAACTGACATCCAAGTTTATATCGTTAGCTTTAAGAGTAGTCTCACATACTTTTCTACACATTATGTATACTGCACCTCTGAACGTCTTTTGGGACACGTCCGTGTTATGTGGAAATGGACGTTTCAAAGCTCTCTTATTTCGAATTGGGTTGTTTCAACTTCGAGCTGCATTTTTTGCATACAATGAGCTAAATGGCCAGGTCACAAGGACCCCGAGGGCTCAGAGAAGGTTGTGGGAGGGGAACCACTTGACAGCTGTTAGGAGACAGATGAAATCCTCCCATCAAGGCTGTCCAGCGCGTTCTTTAACGTGCACAGGGTATGGCTCTCCCGCACACTGAGCCATAGCCTTAAGTCTCATCCTACGGACGGCGGCCTTTTCAAGCTCATGAGTGTCTCCTACTAAACGACGGTAGGGCGGGAAGTTTTGCGGAGAAAAATCTGAACATTGGTACCGTTAGGAGTCGAACCTGGGAACTGCAGATTACGAGCCTGCCCCTCTACCAAGTGATCCAGTCCCCTCCCTACAAAATGGAGAGAGGCATGGGCTTGTGCTCCTCCCCATACCCCACCCCCTCTTATTTCTGTCTCTGCTTCGTCAACTCTTTCTATAATTTGTACACTCATAAAGATGCCTATTTTAAAGTGACTCTGTTAAATCCAAAGATTGCTCTCTGATATTTTCTCATTTCTTCTTCACATTGCCGTGAGAACTAAACATTGATAACGAGGATTAGAGAAAAATTAATCTTTCCTAGCTTCCAGTAAAAAAAAAGAAATAACATCCCTTCCCCCATCCATCCCGCTCTCCTCTTACGTGCATAAACGGAAGGATTTCTCATCCTCATCTTTGCAACCGATCTAGCCGTAAGAAGAGACCAGCCTCACAGAATTAATCAGCTGCGCTCACCAAACCCTAGCTTTGATCGACGGGAGTTAAGAATTCATCGCCTCGTGCTAAGTGACACCCACGCAAGCGCAATCGCCCTCCCCCAATCTCTCTGCATCCTTCCCCATCCTTCCCACCATTCTAGCCACATCTCTCCCTGTCGTTGTGGAACTACGGTGAGTTCCTGTGTGTGGATATGTGCGTGCGCACAATGCAGAGGGATAGCTGTAGCTTCGATCCGTGCGAGCACCGGGGATCCCGCGTGACAATAGTGGGGCAGAGCTAAAGGTCAAATGGTTTCGTAGATGGTCCGGGCACGCGCTCTTCTTCTTTTGTTACCAACGCGATCCATTTGCATCTTGCTTTTGTTTCCTCCTCCTCTTCCTCCTCCTCTTTCCTTGAATGGGAGACGCAGTCTGTTTATTGTAATGTGAAGAGGAGGAGAGGATAGTCTTGTTCGCCTCCTCCTCCACTTCCTTTATGGTTCCTAATCTGTAGCTTTGCTCTCTTTGTGCATATTTTAAACCTCTTCGTCTTTCCTTAAATGCGCGATGGAATCGGTTCATTCTGCCAAGAAAGGGTAGACTTTTCCTCAAAGCTAATATGATGGGAAGTACAGTAGAAGGGTTGTCTTGTTCACCTTCCTCTCCTCCCTTCCTTTATGATCCGTAATCCTTAGTTAGTTTTATCTTTCATTCGAATTTTGCATCTGTTTTACTTTAACCCCAAACAGTGTAAACAGAGTCCGACAGGCCCTTTTCAATTTCAAAACGTTGTAGAAACTTTAAATGGAAAAACCTGCAGCTAAGCTGACTCGTTATGATGTCAAAATTCAGTAATAAAGCAGCACAGGATTGTTTTAACTCTGAGCGGCACTTTTTCGCACACCATGGGCTAAATGGCCAGCTCACATGGACCCCGAAGGCTCAGAGAAGGTTGGGGGAGGGGACTCACTGGAACAGCTGTTGGGAGACAGATGGTAGCCTCCCGTTAAGGCCATCCAGTGTGTTCTTTAACGTTTGATTGTTTTACCTCTGAGCGGCACTTTTTTGCACACCATGGACTAAACGGCCAGGTCACATGTACCCCGAAGGCTCAGAGAAGGTTGGGGGAGGGTACCCACTGGTACAGTTGTTGGGAGACAGATGGTAGCCTCCCGTCAAGGCCATCCAGCGTGTTCTTTAACGTGCACAGGGAATGGCTCTCCCACACACGGGACCACGGCTTAACGTCCCATCCGACGGACGGCGGCCTTTCCAAGCCCTTCAGTGTCCCCTACTGACCGTGGGCAGGGCGGGGAATTTTGCGGAGATAAATCTCAACGCTGACCCAGCTGGGACTCGAACCTGGGAACTACAGATTACGAGCCTGGCGCGCTACCGACTGAGCCATCCCCGCCCCAGCAGCACAGGTAAACGCCCTGTAGACAAGAAACACTTGAAATTTTCCTGTGATATTTTATTACTGAATTCAGTTGTTTATTGCATTATCTTTTTTAGTAGTTGAAAAATATAAAAATTATCAATCATTATATAACCACAGCAAGTATTTAATAAAGTCTTCATTTGTTTATATAATATTGTGAAAACATTAGATGAGTTCTTATAAACAGTCTTGAATTTTGTGAACAAAAGACCTCTTTTATAAATTATGGCTAAGAAAAACTCAGGTTAACCGAATTAGAATGGGGCGAGGGTGGCTCAGTCGGTAGCGTAATCTGAGCCAGGCTCGTAATCTGTAGTTCCCAGGTTCGAGTCCCAGCTGGGTCAGCGTTGAGATTTATCTCCGCAAAATTCCCCTCCCTGCCCACGGTCAGTAGGGGACACCGATGGGCTTGGAATAGGCCGCCGTCCGTCAGATGGGATGTTAAGCCGTGGCACCGTGTGCGGGAGAGGCAGACACTGTGCACGTTAAAGAACACGCTGAATGGCCTTGACGGGAAGCTACCATCTGTCTCCCAACGGCTTGTTTCAGTGGGTCCCCTCCCCTAACCTCTGAGCCTTCGGGGTCCATGTGACCTGGCCATTTAGCCCATGGTGTGCAAAAAAGTGCCGCTCAGAGGTAAAACATCCCAACTTAATTTGTTTGTATAATATTGTGAAAACATTAGGTGAGTTCTTATATACAGTCTTGAATTTTGTGAACAAAAGACCTCTTTTATAAATTATGGCTAAGAAAAACTCAGATTTAACCGAATTAGAAATAGCTGTAATGCTTAGCGAAAGTATCCACAGGAAAAATACAAATAACGAAATCAACGATGAAAGTTCATCTTAGTAGGATGAGAATGATGAAAACATTTGTACGGAAATTAGGGATACTTTTTCAGAATCTGATGAAGAAAAGCATATAAATGATCCTGAGCAAACCCATGTGTTTATGGGAAACGATGAAACTCAGTGGATTGAGTTGTTTTTTTATATGAGCGGCATTTTTTTGCACACAATGGGCAAAACGGCCAGGTCACAAGGACCCCGAGGGCTCAGAGAAGGTTGGGGGGGGGACCCCATTGGATAGCTTTTAGTAGACAGATGAAACTCAGTAGTTTTAAACAAATTCCAATAAAAAGAACGGAACATTGTAATATCTCACTTCTGCAATACATACTCGTATACGTAATAATTTTAAATTTTACCGGCAGACAACATTCTTCAGGTCTCTGAAGATCTATTTTCTCTTTACATGAACCAATTTATTTGCAAGGAAATTGTGAGTTATACAAATAATGAAGCCGAAAAATATAGTCGCTCAAAAAAAAAGTATCCGAACACTTATGGTTGATTGCAGAATTCAGAAAAAATATCTGGCAACGAATTTTTTAGAAATTAGTGATCTGGCAACCTTCGTGTCACGTGACACAAAGGGTTGCCAGATCACTAATTTCTAAAAAAAATCGTTGCCAGATATTTTTTCTGAATTCTGTAATCTGCCAATAGTGTTCGGATACTTTTTTGAGCGACTGTAGGTGGTCATTTTATTTTGATACTAGATCGTGTGGGCTCACTCACGGAAATATTGAGCGTGTGCAGTTACCGTTCACAGCAAACTGGAGCGTGTGCAGTAACTGCACACGCTCCAGTTTGCTGTGAACGGTAACTGGAGCGTGTACAGTTGCTGTACACGCTCCGGATATTTTTCCTGAATTCTGTAATCAACCACAGTGTTCGTATACTTTTTTGAACTACTGTACTTTTTGCCATAAGTGGAAAAAAAATTGTAAAAAAAAATATTCGAGTTCCGAACGAAATTTTGAATTTCGAAACATTTCTTTTTTTACAACATCAGAGACAAGTCTGCAAATTTGGCCATAATGGAAACCTTTAAATTCTCATCAATCATAGCGTAGAGGGTTTTCATTTTTCATCAGGTTACTGAAGAGAGAGTAAAAAAAAAAGAATCCTAACTCAACTGGACATTGGAGAAACCATTTTTTTTTGGAAAAGAATTTAATCCGCTATACTAAGTGAAGCAGCAAGTCGTCCTTATTTGAAGAGCCACGAAAAGTTGCAATTGTGTGGTTTTCATTTTAAGAAGGAAACCATTTGCACCATCAAACAGACACCACGGATTAATAATTCAAAAGGTAGTTTTTTTTTGTTTGAAGAAGGGGGAGAGGGACCAAAAAAAAAAAGCCCCCGTGCTTTATGCTTACACCATCATCTTTGTGTATCCAGACCGTATTTGACTGTTCCTCAGGTCCAAAGAGAGTTATTTTTCTTCCTGTTTTTTTCAACCTCTGCTTTCTTTTCGAACGAAAAACCTTTGAGGCTCACATTTGAAACAAGATTGGACTAGATCTAAGAGATCCTTTCTTTTCTTTCTCCTGGGTCTTTTCCCTCTTGAGAAGAGGCCTTTCTCTTAGCGGGTTAGGCAGGTTCCTCCCGTGACAGAGTCAGAAACGTATCAGATAAAAAAAATCCCTAGCAATTTTTCTGACGATCTCTTTTACCAACTGAGCGGAGAGCAGCGAACAAAAGATTTAAAGCTTTGTTAGTAGAGCTTGCAGCTCAGCTTTCAGGGTCAGTTTCTGCAGATTTGTTTTTTCGTGAAGTGAAGAAGCACTGCTTTAGGATTAAGCGCTGGGATGTTTAAGGACAGAAGCTGTCGGGTCACTGATGAGAATATACAAGGATTTATCAAAATAATGGATTTGGGTTGTTTTACCTCTGAGCGGCACTTTTTTGCACACCATGAGCTAAATGGCCAGGTCACATGGACCCCGAAGGCTCGGAGAAGCTGGGGGAGGGAACCCACTGGACAGCTGTTGGGAGACTGGACAGCCCACTGGCGGGAACCCACTGGGACAGCTGTTGGGAGACAGATGGTAGCCTCCCGTCAAGGTCATCCAGTGTGTTCTTTAACGTTGGGTTGTTTTACCTCTGAGCGGCACTTTTTTGCACACCATGGGCTAAATGGCCAGGTCACATGTACCCCGAAGGCTCAGAGAAGTTGGGGGAGGGAACCCACTGGGACAGCTGTTGGGAGACAGATGGTAGCCTCCCGTCAAGGTCATCCAGTGTGTTCTTTAACGTGCACAGGGTATGGCTCTCCCGCACACGGAGCCACGGCTTAACGTTCCATCCGACGGCGGCGGCGTTATCCAAGCCCATCGGTGTCCCCTACTGACCGTGGGCAGGGCGGGGAATTTTGCGGAGATAAATGTCAACGCTGACCCAGCTGGGACTCGAACCTGGGAACTTCAGATTACGAGCTTGGCGCGCTACCGACTGAGCCACCCCCGCCCCTCAAAATAATGGAAATACAGACGACGACTGGAGTGCACGCAATGCGCCATAAGCATATCACAGCAACCTCACCCGCGATGTGAGGTATACATATAAAGGGGAGAAGTACGGTGTCGGCTGTCACAAGCAACGTCACAGGCGCAGGTGAAACAGCTGTTGTGGTGTAATTATCGACAATACCAGATCTTGGTGACTTCCAAAGAGCCATGATACTGTTAATAAAATGCATTGAAAAGTTGGCAAAAAAAAGTGCTCGTCTTGCAAGAGCTTCAGTAACCAGAACGGCGGAAATAGTATGTGTAATACGAGGAACTGTATCGAAGGCTATGACTACCTATCAAAAAGGACAGGGCGTTACTTCCAAACGTGTAAATTGTCGAAGCTCTATGAAGTTGTCAGATGGGGATAGGCGAACGTTGGCGCGGATTGTACAATGGAAGCACAAGACCACGGCACCGCAAAGAGCACAGGGGGGCGGGGGTGGCTCAGTCGGTAGCGCGCCAGGCTCGTAATATATAGTTCCCAGGTTCGAGTCCCAGCTGGGTCAGCGTTGAGATTTATCTCCGCAAAATTTCCCCCCCCCCCCGCCCATGGTCAGTAGGGGACACCGATGGGCTTGGAGAGGCCGCCGTCCGTCGGATGGGACGTTAAGCCGTGGCCCGTGTGTGGGAGAGCTATACCCTGTGCACGTTAAAGAACACGCTGGATATCCTTGACGGGAGGCTACCATCTGTTTCCCAACAGCTGTTCCAGTGGGTCCCCTCCCCCAACCTTCTCTGAGCCTTCGGGGTCCATGTGACCTGGCCATTTAGCTCATGGTGTGCAAAAAAGTGCCGCTCAGAGGTAAAACAACCCAACCCGCAAAGAGCACCAGAGTTGATCGTCCAGTCGGAATGATCCCGTTTCCGAACTTAACGGAAACGGGATCATTCCGACCCCCTTTATTAAAAACCCTGCCTGTATTTTTAAGCCCCCTCTTTAAAGACCTCCTGGTTGACCACCTGTATTTTTTTAAGCCCCCCTGAAAAGTCACCTGAAAAGCCCCACGATTTTTGATGGCCCAATCTAGTGTATACTTTAGCAAGATTTTAACCTAAATTATTCCCAATTTTTAATCCCCCTCATTAAAAAAACCCTTATCAAAATTTCCGCCCCCCCTTTTAAGGACTATCCCGCAGTAACTGTTTTAAAAGACTGTCCTACAGAAAATGAAAAAATGCTGTTGGGTAAAAATAAAAAATTAATAAAAGGAAAACGGCGCAAAAAAATCTTTGTTTTAAAAACAAATTATTCGTAATTATGAAAAATATTGAGGGATGATATGGTCTGGTGACCTGTATGGGTGACATAACAGACCCGCTTTAGAACACGCAACAAGCGTTCGGTATCTGACCCTTACTATGGACCACGTTTTATTGAAGGATGAATCTTGGATCACGTCACCCCCTGCGTTGTCGATACCCCTTTGCTTCCGTATCAGACGCGATGTCTTACAACATCAAAACCCATTCGCAGCCTTGACCACTGTTTTAGGACCCATCTCGAAATTTTTCTAAGTCCAGAGACGGTTGCCAGCCCTTCTGACTAAACCGCATTGTCACCCCCCCCCATTTCTACCCACCTTTGTTTCAGGCCATCACACGAGATACGGTATGGAAACAATGTTTTGGAAATATCCTCTTATCGAAACATCGCATCTACCCTTTATGATAGGTCAGCTATTTGTTTCAATGTACCCCGTTGGAAGAAGACAAGCCATTTTGAAATTACGCGCCCCTAAACCTCCTGAAGATAGTGTATGAATAACATGCAAAGCTGTTTTATTGACTACTCGTTCTACTTAACTGAATCGAGAAAGGTAAAATAAGAATAAAAGGCTATCTGAAAACTGTATACAATATTGGAGAGGGAAAATACATCTTTCTCTATAGTAAACTTTTCACAAGTATCTGTTTAGTGACTTTTCGATGAGATAAAAAATATATTTTGAAAATTCTTGATAGAGCTATAATACCAATCTGTTGAGATTTGCAAAGTGTTAGCTTCTTTTGTAACAAGCAACTGACAGATAGATAACATGTTTATTCTTGAACACACGAATCATAGAAACAAAATGAACACATCCGATTCACAGAAACAGACATAAACACATTCGCAGAAGCAAACATGAAAACATATACACACGCACGCACGCACAGTCGTACACACAAACATACAATTAACACATGTACAGAGACGAAACATGAAACAAATATGTGACGAAAATAGATAAATATGAAAAACAGTCAATCGTATTCATGTATGCATAGAGACATACACTTAGAAAGACGTAAATTGAATATGTATAATACCAAACACCACAGATATAAACATGCATATACTTTGCATAAGATCAGAGGAACATTCTCGTACATAAATAATCTTTACATATTCATAGGTTTATATGTAAAATTAAACAGGAATTTTATTCTGCTTGAAAGTAATAACAGCTATTCAGATTGTCTTCCGTTTACTCGAATCAGACTTAAAGTGAATGTAGTCAACATACTATAATTGCTTATTATAATGACTGATCATGCTTTTTGTATTAATTTATAAACACACAAACTTTCCTTTTCATATGTTAGGAGATGAAAGGTATAGGTCCTAATATGTGCATCTATTGATTGCATCTTAGTGAGTTGGAAATCAGTGTATCTTTGAAAATAAATATGGCTTTAAGCAACTATTTAACGGTTACAGAATCCTTTCATACGGTTACAGAACGCTTACAGAATCCTTTCATATGACATAGTAGAAGGTGCTCAGTAGAAAAACAACACTCGTGTCTTACCATGGATCTCTAGGTTCTTAAATTAGAAGCTGAGCGTGCTAACCTACTATCTATGGGATAGATTTTAATCTGTTGGCTATCATAACTTATATCTGTATCGTGGGTAAAGTACTGTCCATTTCAGACAATTGTGAGATTTTCAACGTAAAGAATTAGCAGATATATGGAAAAAATAATAATCTGACTCAGATGATGCTTGCGATTTACTTACTTTGGTCTTTAAAGTATGGTTTATTAGGAAGTAAATATACACATATGGAAGATGAATCAGTGATTGTGTTCTTTCAAGCAAGTTACTTTAATTATCTTGCGAGATGTATGAGAAAACGCAAAGAATAGATATTGAGAGTTTACGATTCTATGGAGAAACATGAATCTGAAGATTAAGCTATATAATGAGTTAGTTTATCTCTAAGATTGTATGACAGTGAAGCTTTAATAAGCAAACTTGCATTCAGTTTGTCTTTCATTCTAAATTCTTGTTGTTTGCAGTGCTAAAACGATTGCATATTACTGAAATTCCCCCTCGTATGTCTTTTTCCAGGAAAAGGTACATTGTTGGGTCTGTTATCAACTCTAGATTAACATTTGTCATCTTCAGGCATGCTTGCTAAGTTACTCTAGGAGCTGTGTAAACATGACAGGGATCAATTTCATAGTATCTGACACATAGTTTTCTCAAACACATCAGCTAAGAGGAGCACGTCGGTCTTCAGGTCGTGATATTGGCCTAGGTTTTTTTATGTCGAATGAGTTCCATACTTTCATTGCATGGATATAGTCTTCTTTCCCTAGCACTTCTCCGAGGAGCCGCTCATAATGCGTGTAATATCAATTTTAAGCTCCCAAATAAGATTCCAGTTATATTTCATAACCTAAAGGGATATGACAGTCATCTTATTATGGCTGTCATATCCCTTTTTTTTATTAAGGAATCGGTATGATCAAAAATAAGAAGATTAATTGCATTCCCAATAACTTGGAAGGAAAAATACATAGCATTCTCCCTTGGAACTTTGAATTTCATAGATTCCTATCAATTTTTAAGTGCATCTGTTGAAAAGCTAGTCAATAACCTATCGGCAGAAGAATTCCATTTTCAATCTGTACTTAAGCCCAAAATCTGGTAACCTTCGTGTCACGTGACACGAAGATTGCCAGATCACTAATTTCTGAAAAAATCGTTGCCGGATATTTTTTCTGAATTCTGTAATTAACCATAGTGTTCGGATATTTATTTGAGCGACTGTACACTAACGCCGCAACGCGAAATAAAATTTCATCAGCGTGATGTGTCATTGGATCACACGTTCGCCGATAAACGGTGGAAAAGACGATTTTTAAAAACTGTGAGAGCGTTTAGAAATGTAGTTTTTTAAAATATGATTACTCCCAAAGAATTAGCTGATTTTTCTTCGGAGGAAGAAATAATGTTATCGATTGTTATACTGAGTAACGTTACTTCCTAGGAAAGAGTAATATTTTGCATAAGTGAATCATGTACTGAGGATACAGCGGTAATAAGTATTAGGAATAAAAAGTTTTAAACTTGAGACCATGTCGCGTAACGGATATATGGGAATTAAAAAAGTTAGTTTTATTAGTCATACTTTTGCTATCACGATGTGTTGTGCCGAATATGTCTGAACCCAAATACCTGACGGCATCATCCATCAATCCGATGGAGACCACTTTTAATAAGAGAGGCGCGACACTTGGAGGTTTAGGGGCGCGTAATTTCAAAATGGCTTGTCTTCTTCCTACGGGGTACATTGAAACAAATAGCTGACCTATCATAAAGGATAGATGTGATGTTTCGATAAGAAGATATTTCCAAAACATTGTTTCCATACCGTATCAGGGGGCGGGGGTGGCTCAGTCGGTAGCGCGCCAGGCTTGTAATCTGTAGTTCCCAGGTTCGAGTCCCAGCTGGGTCAGCGTTGAGATTCATCTCCGCAAGAATTCCCCGCCCTGCCCACGGTCAGTAGGGGACACCGATGGGCTTGGAAAGGCCGCCGTCCGTCGGATGGGACGTTAAGCCGTGGTGCCGTGTGCGGGAGAGCCATACCCTGTGCACGTTAAAGAACACGCTGGATGGCCTTGACGGGAGTCTACCATCTGTCTCCCAACAGCTGTTCCAGTGGGTCCCCTCCCCCAACCTTCTCTGAGCCTTCGGGGTCCATGTGACCTGGCCATTTAGCCCATGGTGTGCAAAAAAGTGCCGCTCAGAGGTAAAACAATCCAACCCATACCGTATCTCGTGTGATGGCCTGAAACAAAGGGGGGTAGAATTGGGGGGTGACAATGCGTTTTAGTCAGAAGGGCTGGCAACCGTCTCTGGACTAAGAAAAATTTCGAGATGGGTCCTAAAACAGTGGTCAAGGCTGCGAATGGGTTTTGATGTTGTAAGACATCGCGTCTGATACGGAAGCAAAGGGGTGTGGACAGCGCAATGGGTGACGTGATCCAAGATTCATCTTTCAATAAAACGTGGTCCACAGTAAGGGTGAGGTACCGAACGCTTATTGCATGTTCTAAAGCGGGTCTGTTATGTCACCCATACAGGTCACCAGACCATATCATCCCTCAATATTTTTCATAATTACGAATAATTTGTTTTTAAAACAAAGATTTTTTTTTTCGCCGTTTTCCTTTTATTAATTTTTTATTTTTACCTAATAGCATTTTTTCATTTTCTGCGGGACAGTCTTTTAAAACAGTTACTGCGGGATAGTCCTTAAAAGGGGGGCGGAACTTTTGATAAGGGTTTTTTTAATGAGGGGGATTAAAAATTGGGAATAATTTAGGTTAAAATCTTGCTAAAGTATACACTAGATGGGGCCATCAAAAATCGTGGCGCTTTTCAGGTGACTTTTCAAGGGGGCTTAAAAAATACAGGTCGGTTAACCAAGGGGGTCTTTAAGAGGGGGCTTAAAAATACAGGTAGGGTTTTTAATAAAAAGGGGTGGAACTTTTGATAAGTGGTTTTTTAATGAGAGGGAGTCAAAAATTGCAAAAATTACGGGTGAAATAGAAGGCTTTTCTAAATATAGTACTCATAATATACACTAGATAGCGCCACGGGTTTTTAATAAAGGGGGAGGAATTTTTAACCAAGGGGGATTAATTAATTTTGAATTATGAATTATTATAAATATTAATAAGGGGGCGGTGACGTTATATCACGTGACCTGAAGGGGGCGGGGGCAGTGACGTCATAGGGGTCAAACTCCAAAGTGGCCTATTCTGAGGCTCCACTACTTGCCTCCTAAGAACTGCCCAGTGTGTTCCCTCACCACAACCTTCTTTGAACCGTCAGGGTCGTAGTGACCTGGCCATTTAGCACATTGTGTGAAAAAACGTGCCGTTAATAGGCAAAACAACTGAAGAAGAAAGGAGTATGAGAAGAAAAATAACGTATCTTTTGCATTTTGTTGTTCCTATTTATTTTTTTATTGTTATCTTCTGTCATTTTGATTTATTATTTATTGCATTTTGAAAGTTCTCTTGAGGTATAAAATAATATGAATTAAAATATTTTAAAATGCATCTTCCTATATACAATATGAAAAATAGAAAATGAAAATAAAGCACATCGATGACGAAATCGGCTACTGAATTCGCATTTAGTTCAAAAGGAAAATAAGCAGCCAGCTATTTGTGTTCAATCAATAAATCAGTTCTGCTACCTTATCTTACTTTGAAGTTAATGGGAAGTTAGTGAGGGATTTCATCATTGATTTGCTTCATTTTTTTCGTTTTTAAATAACCGAATCTCTATTCTTTTATAATTGGTCGGGGGTGGCTCAGTCGGTAGCGCGCCATGCTCGTTAACTGTAGTTCCCAAGTTCGAGTCGCAGCTGGGTTAGCGTTGAGATTTATCGCCGCAAAACTCCCGGCATAGGAGGGGCGGGGTGGTCAGTTGGTAGCGCGCCAGGCTCGTAATCTGTAGTTCCCAGGTTCGAGTCCCAGCTGGGTCAGCGTTGAGATTTATCTCCGCAAAATTCAACGCCCTGCCCACGGTCAGTAGGGTACACCGATAGGCTTGGAAAGGCCGCTGTCCGTCGGATGGGACGTTAAACCGTGGCCCCGTGTGCTGGAGAGCCATACCCTGTGCACGTTAAATAACACGCTGGATGGCCTTGACGGGAGGCTACCATCTGTCTCCCAACAGCTGTTCCATTGAGTCCCCAACCTTATCTGAGCGTTTGAGGTACTTATGACCTGGCAATTTAGCCCATTGTGTACAAAACAGTGACTCTCGGAGGTAAAACAACCAAAAATTTAACTTTTATCATGCGTATCTAAATGCTGAAATCAAACATTTAACAAGTGACAAGTTATAATATTTTAAACCAATTCAGGATCAAAGCATTTATGTTTGCAATTAAAGCAAAAGTATTATCTAGGGCTTCATTACAAAAACGTCTCAATATTAAAAAGAAAATTAAAAAGTTGGCGATTCTTAAAATTTCTCTAAGTATCGAAGAATAAAGAAAGGGATTTATTTTCTACTTTTTTGATTCGCATAGAGGAAGACAGGTATTTTAATTTTTTTTAAAAAATAATTTGCTTATTTGAAAGAAAAGTGCTACATTATCCACATCTGGGGCGCTACAAAACTGATCCCTTCCTATATCTAATTTCCCCGCCCTGCCCACGGTCAGTAGGGGACACCGATGGGATTGGAAAGACCGCCGTCAGTCGGATGGGACGTTAAGCCGTGGTGCCGTATAGGGGAGAGAGAGCTTACTCTGTGCACGTTAAAGAACAAGCTGGATGTCCTTGACGGGAGGCTACCATCTGTCTCCCAACAACTGTTCCAGTGGGTCTTCTCACCCAATATTCTCTGAGCCTTCGGGTCCTTGTGACCTGGCCATTTGGCACATGGTGTGCAAAAAAGTGTCGCTCAGAGGTAAAACAACCCAACGTTAAAGAACACGCTGGATGTCCTTGATGGGAGGCTACCATCTGTCTCCCAACAGCTGTTCCAGTGGGTTCCCGTCCCCCAACCTTCTCTGAGCATTCAGGGTCTTTGTGACCTGGCAATTTAGCCCATGCTGTGCAAAAAAAGTGCCGTTCAGAGGTAAAACAACCTAACGTTAAAGAACACGCTGGATGGCCTTGACGGGAGGCTACCGTCTCTCTCCCAACAACTGTTCCAGTGGGTCCCCTCCCCCAACCTTCTCTGAGCCTTCAGGGTCCTTGTGACCTGGCCATTTAGCCCAATTTAGCCCATGGTGTGCAAAAAAGTGCCGCTAAGAGATAAAACAACCCAACCAACTCGCATCTAATCAGTTGTGAACAACGACATTCAATTTTTTTAACAGAGCATTGTCTTTGATATGAAGATCATTTGAATTCTGTCGGAAATTAATCTTTTAAAACTTAAAATTCTTTTGAAGACCAAACTGATAGCGTCATTCATAATTGTCTAAAGTCGTTATTGATGAAGATTTTTCCTCAAGTGTAATAGGCGGCTATTTTAATTTATGCTAATGTTTCTACTTTATCGTCTGTAGACATTACTTCTTTTGTTTTCAGAAGTAAAGTGAAAATTCATTTTCTTTTCGATAGGTATTGGTGAAATATTACGATTTGCATTTTTCAAATTTCCCAATAGCTTTAATAGCGCCCTCTAACGGTGGAAAAGAGCTGAAAAAGGCCGAATTTTAAATGAATATTGCAAACGATTCATTCGTGCTAGGAATTTGAAATTTAAGTTCGAGAATGAGATGCATCAAGAGATATTATATTGGCAGCAATGATTAGAATTTTGATCCCCAGGGCTGAGTGCGAAAACGCAAGTATTTCGTTTTAAGAAATAAACAAAAAATTCTTTTTTGTGTTTTATGAGTACAGTCACTCAAAAAAATATCCGAACACTAGGGTTGATTACAAAATTTAGAAAAATTATCTGGCAACGATTTTTTTCAGAAATTAGTGATCTGGCAACCTTCGTGTCACGTGATTACGGAATTCAGAAAAAATATCTGGAGCGTGTACAGCAACTGTACAAGCTCCAGTTACCGTTCACAGCAAACTGGAGCGTGTGCAGTTACTGCACACGCTCCAGTTTGCTGTGAACGGTAACTGCACACGCTCAATATTTCCGTGAGTGAGCCCACACGATCTAGTATCGAAATAATATGACTACCTACAGTCGCTCAAAAAAGTATCCGAACACCATGGTTGATTACAGAATTCAGAAAAAATATCTGGCAACGATTTTTTTTTAGAAATTAGTGATCTGGCAATCTTCGTGTCACGTGACACGAAGGTTGCCAGATCAGTAATTTCTAAAAAAATCGCTGCCAGATTTTTTTTCTGAATTCTGTAATGAACCCTAGTGTTCGGATATTTTTTTGAGTGACTCTACTAGTATTAGTTATTAGCGAAATTTAAAGTAATAAAAGTTTTAAGTAGTATAAACGGGAAATCTTTTGAAAGTAAAATGGCATCACCATTTTTTTGATTTTATTGAAGATATATATTAAGTGCAATTGGTGGGAAGTTTAATTTCTACATTTTGTTCTGAAACTGAAATGATATTTTTTGAAATTAAAGGGAAAATATTTTTCCTAGATGCGCAGTGGTATCGCGTTGGTGCAAAGTGACACTGGAACTTCCGAGGTCCGGGTTCGGGTCCCAAGGTTGTTTAAGGGTTGGGTTTACCTCTGAGCTGCACGTTTTTGCACACCATGGGCTAAATGACCAGGTCACAAGGACCCCGAAGGTTCAGAGAAGGTTGGGGGAGGGAACCCACTGGAACAGCTGTTGGGAGACAGATGATAGCCTCCCGTCAAGGCCATCCAGCGTGTTCTTGAACGTGCACACGGAGCCACGGCTTAACGTCTCATCCGATGGACGGCTGCTTTTCCAAGTCCATCGGTGTCCCCTGCTGACCGTGGGCAGGGCGGGGAGTTTTGCGGAGATAAATCTCAACGCTGACCCAGTTGGGACTCGAACCAGTGAACTGCAGATTACGAGCCTGGCGCGCTACCGACTGAGCCATCCCCGCCCCTGATTAATTTTTAGAACCCTTCTCCGTTCTATATGTTGCAAATAAAGTATAATATTTAATTAATATATACTTAAAATGATTAGAGTAAAATCAATTTTTCTCTGCACAACTCAAAGACGCGATGAATTTCATCTCTCATCTTTAATTTCTTTCTCAATTCCTTTGAAGATTTTTTTCTTTTTCTCTGTCTCTCTTTGTTGTTAATTTCATTACTCACTAAACATTTCTTTCGGGATTATTGGCAGCATTGTCGTTTCATCTTTCCCTCGTTGAGGAATTAAAGTAGGAAATGTTGTAACTAAAAAAATGGTGATTGATTTTAATCTTTCCAAAATCGCATTACTTTTGCGCTCTGATTTAGAATTGTTCTTTGATTTTGCTACGAAGTGCGTTAGAAATCTTTTCTATCTTAATAGTGAAGGAGAGCATCGACTTCAGATTACTTAGATTCTCTTTTTAGCTAAATGTATTGCTTATCGTTTTTTTTTCTAAATCCATACTCGTATTAATTTATTGGTTACGAATTATAGGAAAAACAGCGAAGAATCTGATCTTTCGAAATATGCAAATGATATTTGTGGAAGATTAAAGATCACTGTGACAAAGAGGATGATCATTTTTTTAAAGACAACTGCAGAAAAAAATTTTGAGCAGCTGAAATTTTTTTTAAAAAAGCAAACAAAACGATTAAATGGACCAACTGCTTTTTAGTTCGTTTTTTTGTGCATTTATTGGATTACAGGATTTTTTAATGCTGTTTTTAAATGCTTAAGGATGTTGTCTTAATGTTAAGGAATTTATTTTTGGAATTGAAACATTTGAATATTTACATTTTTTCTATGCATTATTATTACAATCTTTGAGCGCTTTGGGTAAGAAAAGGGGGCAAGTAATTCCCCCTTTTTTTACCGTAATTAGATTGTAAGGGCCCCCTGCCCCTACATCCTGATTACGGCTTATATTAACGCAGATATTACGGCGGAGCTTATATTAACGCAGATATTGCGGCGGAGGTTATATTAACGCAGATATTACGGCGGAGCTTATATTAACGCAGATATTACGGCGGAGCTTATATTAACGCAGATATTACGGCGGAGCTTATATTAACGCAGATATTACGGCGGAGCTTATATTAACGCAGATATTACGGCGGAGCTTATATTAACGCAGATATTACGGCGGAGCTTATATTAACGCAGATATTACGGCGCAGCTTATATTAACGCAGATATTACGGCGGAGCTTATATTAACGCAGATATTACGGCGGAGCTTATATTAACGCAGATATTACGGCGGAACTTATATTAACGCAGATATTACGGCATCTTTCCCTCGTTGAGGAATTAAAGTAGGAAATGTTGTAACTAAAAAAATGGTGATTGATTTTAATCTTTCCAAAATCGCATTACTTTTGCGCTCTGATTTAGAATTGTTCTTTGATTTTGCTACGAAGTGCGTTAGAAATCTTTTCTATCTTAATAGTGAAGGAGAGCATCGACTTCAGATTACTTAGATTCTCTTTTTAGCTAAATGTATTGCTTATCGTTTTTTTTTCTAAATCCATACTCGTATTAATTTATTGGTTACGAATTATAGGAAAAACAGCGAAGAATCTGATCTTTCGAAATATGCAAATGATATTTGTGGAAGATTAAAGATCACTGTGACAAAGAGGATGATCATTTTTTTAAAGACAACTGCAGAAAAAAATTTTGAGCAGCTGAAATTTTTTTTAAAAAAGCAAACAAAACGATTAAATGGACCAACTGCTTTTTAGTTCGTTTTTTTGTGCATTTATTGGATTACAGGATTTTTTAATGCTGTTTTTAAATGCTTAAGGATGTTGTCTTAATGTTAAGGAATTTATTTTTGGAATTGAAACATTTGAATATTTACATTTTTTCTATGCATTATTATTACAATCTTTGAGCGCTTTGGGTAAGAAAAGGGGGCAAGTAATTCCCCCTTTTTTTACCGTAATTAGATTGTAAGGGCCCCCTGCCCCTACATCCTGATTACGGCTTATATTAACGCAGATATTACGGCGGAGCTTATATTAACGCAGATATTGCGGCGGAGGTTATATTAACGCAGATATTACGGCGGAGCTTATATTAACGCAGATATTACGGCGGAGCTTATATTAACGCAGATATTACGGCGGAGCTTATATTAACGCAGATATTACGGCGGAGCTTATATTAACGCAGATATTACGGCGGAGCTTATATTAACGCAGATATTACGGCGGAGCTTATATTAACGCAGATATTACGGCGCAGCTTATATTAACGCAGATATTACGGCGGAGCTTATATTAACGCAGATATTACGGCGGAGCTTATATTAACGCAGATATTACGGCGGAACTTATATTAACGCAGATATTACGGCGGAGCTTATATTAACGCAGATATTACGGCGGAGCTTATATTAACGCAGATATTACGGCGGAGCTTATATTAACGCAGATATTACGGCGGAGCTTATATTAACGCAGATATTACGGCGGAGCTTATATTAACGCAGATATTACGGCGGAACTTATATTAACGCAGATATTACGGCGGAGCTTATATTAACGCAGATATTACGGCGGAGCTTATATTAACGCAGATATTACGGCGCAGCTTATATTAACGCAGATATTACGGCGGAACTTATATTAACACAGATATTACGGCGGAGCTTATATTAACGCAGATATTACGGCGCAGCTTATATTAACGCAGATATTACGGCGGAGCTTATATTAACGCAGATATTACGGCGGAGCTTATGTTAACGCAGATATTACGGCGGAGCTTATATTAACGCAGATATTACGGCGGAGCTTATGTTAACGCAGATATTACGGCGGAGCTTATATTAACGCAGATATTACGGCGGAGCTTATGTTAACGCAGATACTACGGTGGAGCTTATATTAACGCAGATATTACGGCGGAGCTTATATTAACGCAGATATTACGGCGGAGCTTATATTAACGCAGATATTACGGCGGAGCTTATATTAACGCAGATATTACGGCGCAGCTTATATTAACGCAGATATTACAGCGGAGCTTATATAACGCAGATATTACGGCGGAGCTTATATTAACGCAGATATTACGGCGGAGCTTATATTAATGCAGATATTACGGCGGAGCTTATATTAACGCAGATATTACGGCAGAGCTTATGTTAACGCAGATATTACGGCGGAGCTTATATTAACGCAGATATTACGGCAGAGCTTATGTTAACGCAGATATTACGGCGGAGCTTATGTTAACGCAGATACTACGGAGGAGCTTATATTAACGCAGATATTACGGCGGAGCTTATATTAACGCAGATATTACGGCGGAGCTTATATTAACGCAGATATTACGGCGGAGCTTATATTAACGCAGATATTACGGCGGAGCTTATATTAACGCAGATATTACGGCGGAGCTTATATTAACGCAGATATTACGGCGGAGCTTATATTAACGCAGATATTACGGCGCAGCTTATATTAACGCAGATATTACGGCGGAGCTTATATTAACGCAGATATTACGGCGGAGCTTATATTAACGCAGATATTACGGCGGAACTTATATTAACGCAGATATTACGGCGGAGCTTATATTAACGCAGATATTACGGCGGAGCTTATATTAACGCAGATATTACGGCGGAGCTTATATTAACGCAGATATTACGGCGGAGCTTATATTAACGCAGATATTACGGCGGAGCTTATATTAACGCAGATATTACGGCGGAACTTATATTAACGCAGATATTACGGCGGAACTTATATTAACGCAGATATTACGGCGGAGCTTATATTAACGCAGATATTACGGCGCAGCTTATATTAACGCAGATATTACGGCGGAGCTTATATTAACGCAGATATTACGGCGGAGCTTATGTTAACGCAGATATTACGGCGGAGCTTATATTAACGCAGATATTACGGCGGAGCTTATGTTAACGCAGATATTACGGCGGAGCTTATATTAACGCAGATATTACGGCGGAACTTATGTTAACGCAGATATTACGGCGGAGCTTATGTTAACGCAGATATTACGGCGGAGCTTATATTAACGCAGATATTACGGCGGAGCTTATGTTAACGCAGATATTACGGCGGAGCTTATATTAACGCAGATATTACGGCGGAGCTTATGTTAACGCAGATATTACGGCGGAGCTTATATTAACGCAGATATTACGGCGGAGCTTATGTTAACGCAGATACTACGGCGGAGCTTATATTAACGCAGATATTACGGCGGAGCTTATATTAACGCAGATATTACGGCGGAGCTTATATTAACGCAGATATTACGGCGGAGCTTATATTAACGCAGATATTACGGCGCAGCTTATATTAACGCAGATATTACGGCGGAGCTTATATAACGCAGATATTACGGCGGAGCTTATATTAACGCAGATATTACGGCGGAGCTTATATTAACGCAGATATTACGGCGGAGCTTATATTAACGCAGATATTACGGCGGAGCTTATGTTAACGCAGATATTACGGCGGAGCTTATGTTAACGCAGATACTACGGCGGAGCTTATATTAACGCAGATATTACGGCGGAGCTTATATTAACGCAGATATTACGGCGGAGCTTATATTAACGCAGATATTACGGCGGAGCTTATATTAACGCAGATATTACGGCGGAGCTTATATTAACGCAGATATTACGGCGGAGCTTATATTAACGCAGATATTACGGCGGAGCTTATATTAACGCAGATATTACGGCGCAGCTTATATTAACGCAGATATTACGGCGGAGCTTATATTAACGCAGATATTACGGCGGAGCTTATATTAACGCAGATATTACGGCGGAACTTATATTAACGCAGATATTACGGCGGAACTTATATTAACGCAGATATTACGGCGGAGCTTATATTAACGCAGATATTACGGCGGAGCTTATATTAACGCAGATATTACGGCGGAGCTTATATTAACGCAGATATTACGGCGGAGCTTATATTAACGCAGATATTACGGCGGAACTTATATTAACGCAGATATTACGGCGGAGCTTATATTAACGCAGATATTACGGCGGAGCTTATATTAACGCAGATATTACGGCGCAGCTTATATTAACGCAGATATTACGGCGGAACTTATATTAACGCAGATATTACGGCGGAGCTTATATTAACGCAGATATTACGGCGCAGCTTATATTAACGCAGATATTACGGCGGAACTTATATTAACGCAGATATTACGGCGGAGCTTATGTTAACGCAGATATTACGGCGGAGCTTATGTTAACGCAGATATTACGGCGGAGCTTATATTAACGCAGATATTACGGCGGAGCTTATATTAACGCAGATATTACGGCGGAGCTTATATTAACGCAGATATTACGGCGGAGCTTATATTAACGCAGATATTACGGCGGAGCTTATATTAACGCAGATATTACGGCGGAGCTTATATTAACGCAGATATTACGGCGCAGCTTATATTAACGCAGATATTACGGCGGAGCTTATATTAACGCAGATATTACGGCGGAGCTTATATTAACGCAGATATTACGGCGGAACTTATATTAACGCAGATATTACGGCGGAACTTATATTAACGCAGATATTACGGCGGAGCTTATATTAACGCAGATATTACGGCGGAGCTTATATTAACGCAGATATTACGGCGGAGCTTATATTAACGCAGATATTACGGCGGAGCTTATGTTAACGCAGATATTACGGCGGAACTTATATTAACGCAGATATTACGGCGGAGCTTATATTAACGCAGATATTACGGCGGAGCTTATATTAACGCAGATATTACGGCGCAGCTTATATTAACGCAGATATTACGGCGGAACTTATATTAACACAGATATTACGGCGGAGCTTATATTAACGCAGATATTACGGCGCAGCTTATATTAACGCAGATATTACGGCGGAGCTTATATTAACGCAGATATTACGGCGGAGCTTATGTTAACGCAGATATTACGGCGGAGCTTATATTAACGCAGATATTACGGCGGAGCTTATGTTAACGCAGATATTACGGCGGAGCTTATATTAACGCAGATATTACGGCGGAGCTTATGTTAACGCAGATACTACGGCGGAGCTTATATTAACGCAGATACTACAGCGGAGCTTATATTAACGCAGATATTACGGCGGAGCTTATATTAACGCAGATATTACGGCGGAGCTTATATTAACGCAGATATTACGGCGCAGCTTATATTAACGCAGATATTACGGCGGAGCTTATATAACGCAGATATTACGGCGGAGCTTATATTAACGCAGATATTACGGCGGAGCTTATATTAACGCAGATATTACGGCGGAGCTTATATTAACGCAGATATTACGGCGGAGCTTATGTTAACGCAGATATTACGGTGGAGCTTATGTTAACGCAGATACTACGGTGGAGCTTATATTAACGCAGATATTACGGCAGAGCTTATATTAACGCAGATATTACGGCGGAACTTATATTAACGCAGATATTACGGCGGAGCTTATATTAACGCAGATATTACGGCGGAGCTTATATAACGCAGATATTACGGCGGAGCTTATATTAACGCTGATATTACGGCGGAGCTTATATTAACGCAGATATTACGGCGGAGCTTATATTAACGCAGATATTACGGCGCAGCTTATATTAACGCAGATATTACGGCGGAGCTTATATTAACGCTGATATTACGGCGGAGCTTATATTAACGCAGATATTACGGCGGAGCTTATATTAACGCAGATATTACGGCGGAACTTATATTAACGCAGATATTACGGCGGAGCTTATATTAACGCAGATATTACGGCGGAGCTTATGTTAACGCAGATGTTACGGCGGAGCTTATATTAACGCAGATATTACGGCGGAGCTTATGTTAACGCAGATATTACGGCGGAGCTTATATTAACGCAGATATTACGGCGGAGCTTATGTTAACGCAGATACTACGGTGGAGCTTATATTAACGCAGATATTACGGCGGAGCTTATATTAACGCAGATATTACGGCGGAGCTTATATTAACGCAGATATTACGGCGGAGCTTATATTAACGCAGATATTACGGCGCAGCTTATATTAACGCAGATATTACAGCGGAGCTTATATAACGCAGATATTACGGCGGAGCTTATATTAACGCAGATATTACGGCGGAGCTTATATTAATGCAGATATTACGGCGGAGCTTATATTAACGCAGATATTACGGCGGAGCTTATGTTAACGCAGATATTACGGCGGAGCTTATGTTAACGCAGATACTACGGAGGAGCTTATATTAACGCAGATATTACGGCGGAGCTTATATTAACGCAGATATTACGGCGGAGCTTATATTAACGCAGATATTACGGCGGAGCTTATATTAACGCAGATATTACGGCGGAGCTTATATTAACGCAGATATTACGGCGGAGCTTATATTAACGCAGATATTACGGCGGAGCTTATATTAACGCAGATATTACGGCGCAGCTTATATTAACGCAGATATTACGGCGGAGCTTATATTAACGCAGATATTACGGCGGAGCTTATATTAACGCAGATATTACGGCGGAACTTATATTAACGCAGATATTACGGCGGAACTTATATTAACGCAGATATTACGGCGGAGCTTATATTAACGCAGATATTACGGCGGAGCTTATATTAACGCAGATATTACGGCGGAGCTTATATTAACGCAGATATTACGGCGGAGCTTATATTAACGCAGATATTACGGCGGAACTTATATTAACGCAGATATTACGGCGGAACTTATATTAACGCAGATATTACGGCGGAGCTTATATTAACGCAGATATTACGGCGCAGCTTATATTAACGCAGATATTACGGCGGAGCTTATATTAACGCAGATATTACGGCGGAGCTTATGTTAACGCAGATATTACGGCGGAGCTTATATTAACGCAGATATTACGGCGGAGCTTATGTTAACGCAGATATTACGGCGGAGCTTATATTAACGCAGATATTACAGCGGAACTTATATTAACACAGATATTACGGCGGAGCTTATGTTAACGCAGATATTACGGCGGAGCTTATATTAACGCAGATATTACGGCGGAGCTTATGTTAACGCAGATATTACGGCGGAGCTTATATTAACGCAGATATTACGGCGGAGCTTATGTTAACGCAGATATTACGGCGGAGCTTATATTAACGCAGATATTACGGCGGAGCTTATGTTAACGCAGATACTACGGCGGAGCTTATATTAACGCAGATATTACGGCGGAGCTTATATTAACGCAGATATTACGGCGGAGCTTATATTAACGCAGATATTACGGCGGAGCTTATATTAACGCAGATATTACGGCGCAGCTTATATTAACGCAGATATTACGGCGGAGCTTATATAACGCAGATATTACGGCGGAGCTTATATTAACGCAGATATTACGGCGGAGCTTATATTAACGCAGATATTACGGCGGAGCTTATATTAACGCAGATATTACGGCGGAGCTTATGTTAACGCAGATATTACGGCGGAGCTTATGTTAACGCAGATACTACGGCGGAGCTTATATTAACGCAGATATTACGGCGGAGCTTATATTAACGCAGATATTACGGCGGAGCTTATATTAACGCAGATATTACGGCGGAGCTTATATTAACGCAGATATTACGGCGGAGCTTATATTAACGCAGATATTACGGCGGAGCTTATATTAACGCAGATATTACGGCGGAGCTTATATTAACGCAGATATTACGGCGCAGCTTATATTAACGCAGATATTACGGCGGAGCTTATATTAACGCAGATATTACGGCGGAGCTTATATTAACGCAGATATTACGGCGGAACTTATATTAACGCAGATATTACGGCGGAACTTATATTAACGCAGATATTACGGCGGAGCTTATATTAACGCAGATATTACGGCGGAGCTTATATTAACGCAGATATTACGGCGGAGCTTATATTAACGCAGATATTACGGCGGAGCTTATATTAACGCAGATATTACGGCGGAACTTATATTAACGCAGATATTACGGCGGAGCTTATATTAACGCAGATATTACGGCGGAGCTTATATTAACGCAGATATTACGGCGCAGCTTATATTAACGCAGATATTACGGCGGAACTTATATTAACACAGATATTACGGCGGAGCTTATATTAACGCAGATATTACGGCGCAGCTTATATTAACGCAGATATTACGGCGGAGCTTATATTAACGCAGATATTACGGCGGAGCTTATGTTAACGCAGATATTACGGCGGAGCTTATATTAACGCAGATATTACGGCGGAGCTTATGTTAACGCAGATATTACGGCGGAGCTTATATTAACGCAGATATTACGGCGGAGCTTATGTTAACGCAGATACTACGGCGGAGCTTATGTTAACGCAGATACTACGGCGGAGCTTATATTAACGCAGATACTACAGCGGAGCTTATATTAACGCAGATATTACGGCGGAGCTTATATTAACGCAGATATTACGGCGGAGCTTATATTAACGCAGATATTACGGCGCAGCTTATATTAACGCAGATATTACGGCGGAGCTTATATAACGCAGATATTACGGCGGAGCTTATATTAACGCAGATATTACGGCGGAGCTTATATTAACGCAGATATTACGGCGGAGCTTATATTAACGCAGATATTACGGCGGAGCTTATATTAACGCAGATATTACGGCGGAGCTTATGTTAACGCAGATATTACGGTGGAGCTTATGTTAACGCAGATACTACGGTGGAGCTTATATTAACGCAGATATTACGGCAGAGCTTATATTAACGCAGATATTACGGCGGAACTTATATTAACGCAGATATTACGGCGGAGCTTATATTAACGCAGATATTACGGCGGAGCTTATATAACGCAGATATTACGGCGGAGCTTATATTAACGCTGATATTACGGCGGAGCTTATATTAACGCAGATATTACGGCGGAGCTTATATTAACGCAGATATTACGGCGGAACTTATATTAACGCAGATATTACGGAGGAGCTTATATTAACGCAGATATTACGGCGCAGCTTATATTAACGCAGATATTACGGCGGAGCTTATATTAACGCAGATATTACGGCGGAGCTTATATTAACGCAGATATTACGGCGGAGCTTATATTAACACAGATATTACGGCGGAGCTTATATTAACGCAGATATTACGGCGGAGCTTATGTTAACGCAGATATTACGGCGGAGCTTATGTTAACGCAGATATTACGGTGGAGCTTATGTTAACGCAGATACTACGGTGGAGCTTATATTAACGCAGATACTACGGTGGAGCTTATATTAACGCAGATATTACGGGGGAGCTTATATTAACGCAGATATTACGGCGGAGCTTATATTAACGCAGATGTTACGGCGGAGCTTATATTAACACAGATATTACGGCGGAGCTTATATTAACACAGATATTACGGCGGAGCTTATATTAACACAGATATTACGGCGGAGCTTATATTAACACAGATATTACGGCGGAGCTTATATTAACACAGATATTATAGATTATTAGTGGAGCTTATATTAACACAGATATTATAGATTATTAGTAGAGCTTATATTAACACAGATATTATAGATGATTAGTGGAGCTTATATTAACACAGATATTATAGATTATTAGTGGAGCTTATATTAACACAGATATTATAGATTATTAGTGGAGCTTATATTAACACAATTATAGATTATTACTGGAGGTTATATTAACACAGATATTATAGATTATTAGTGGAGCTTATATTAACACAATTATAGATTATTAGTGGAGCTTATATTAACACAGATATTATAGATTATTAGTGGAGCTTATATTAACACAATTATAGATTATTAGTGGAGCTTATATTAACACAGATATTATAGATTATTAGTGGAGCTTATATTAACACAGATATTATAGATTATTAGTGGAGCTTATATTAACACAATTATAGATTATTAGTGGAGCTTATATTAACACAGATACGCGAGGACTCGAAGTCTGCTGCCTTGCAGTCCGAGCTCTCTTCTTTTCTGCCGTTCAACACGAAAAAAGCATCCATCCCTCGATTTTCATGGTAGATGGGTTATAGGAAATCGCCGCGCAAATTGGAACTCTGTAAATCGAAACGAACGACTTATGAGGAAAAAAGGGATAAGTTCCATAGAAATCCTTGTTATGGATAAAACGTACATTGAAAGTTTCTTTTATACATATTTATTTCAAATGGCAGTTCAGCAGTAAAAATAAACATTAACGTAGCATTATTTTGTACTTTATTTGCACTAATTCATATAAGTTTAATCCCTTGTAGAATTCTGTTTGATCACGAAAATTATTCGTCGTTAATGTAGACGTACAGTCGCTCAAAAAAATATCCGAACGCTATGGTTGATTACAGAATTCAGAAAAAATATCTGGCAACGATTATTTTAGTAATTAGTGATCTGGCAACCTTCGTGACACGAAGGTTGCCAGATTTAAACTAATTTCTAAAAAAATCATTGCCAGATATCTTTTCTGAATTCTGTAATCAACCATGGTGTTCCGATACTTTTTTGAGCGACTGTAGGTGGTCATATTATTTTGATACTAGATCGTGTGGGCTCACTCACGGAAATATTGAGCGTGTGTAGTTACCGTTCACAGCAAACTAATATTTGAAAGAAACACCGAGTTATGAATTAAAGAACGAGAGCAAATTTTCAAGTAAAACCAGGCTGATGACTTCAACAAAGCGCAAATATAATGACTATAGAGCAGGCGTCGGCAACCTATGACCCGCGGGTCACCAAGTGACCCATTTGATAATTTCAAGTGACCCACTTGATTCCGAAAATAAAGTATAATATATAAAAATAAAGTATAAAACATAAACATGAACTTTGAGAAAGTATAAATAATAAGATTAACATTTTGGTTTGATTACAAAGTTGCAGAAATGAACATAGGCGGAATACATTGACATTGTCCGAACGAATCTCATCATTACTTGACGAGCGTAATAACGGCTGGGCTCTCTGACTGCGTGCCACCTGCAGCCGACCAATAGGAGCCCTGCCCACCTGCTGATCATGCATCTACTCTTGTCTACGTTTATTTCGTCTTTAACGTGATTAAACAGTAGTTCAGAAGCGCGAGAACAGTTACCTAAGCGAAATAATAATTATTTTTATTACCATGGACAAACAAAAAGCAAAAAAGAAATTATTTCAAGATGTGTGGACTGAAAAGTATGGATGTATGGAAAATGGGACAAATTGATATGTACTTTATGTACAGATATAATTACCGCCAGGACTTACAATATTGAGCGACAATTTTCTTCAAAACATAAAGATGTGAGTGAAATGCCCAATTATGAAAAATATGAATGTATTGCTAAACGTGTATTAAATTATGGTAAACAAAATAAATTTTTGAAGAGATTTGTTACCAGCCACAATTACGCTACATCTGCCAGCTTTATTGCAGCTCTTAGTATTGGTACCAACGGAAAACCGTTTACAGACGGCGAATTTTTGAAAAACGCATTCATAAATTGTTCCGAACACATATTCAATGACTTCGCAAATAAAAAACAAATAATTGAGAGAATTAAAGAAATGCCATTGTCGGCCAGAACAGTTCAGCGTCGCATTGAAGATATGGCAAAAAATATTGACGCACAGGTCAAAAATTATTTGTTATCTAGTGACGTAATTAGCATTGCATTCGATGAAAGTTCCGATGTAAATAGTATGGGTAGACAGGCAATTATTATTAGATTTGCATCAATAAATAGTTCGAACATCAATGAAGAACTATGCGTTCTTGCTTCAATGAATTACACAAACAAAGGCATTGATATTTTCCGTCAAGTACAAGAGTTTACAAATTTCAAAAATGGGAAAATATTGGATTTAAAAAGTAAATTGTTTTCCATAACAACTGATGGTGCTCCAGCTATGAGAGGTAAAAATGTTGGATTTGTGAAACTAATGGAAAATGAACTTGGCCGCCCACTTTTATCGTTCCATTTTATCATAATAATAAATACCCCCTCAAGCAGCTGCTTGCCACAGAGGTCTGACAGGAGCCTGCCAGTTTATATGCCATAGTAGAAGGTCTGAGAGGATGGCAGGACCTCAGCAGAAAAACGACACATACATCCATGCCTTACCCGGGGTTCGAACCCAGGTCCCGTAGATCAGTAGCCAAGCGTGCTAACCACTCGACCACGGGACGGCTCATTTTATCATACATAAAGAAAATTTATTTGCAAAGGCATCTACGCAACAACTTAAGGATGTAATGGAAAAGGTTGTTAAGATCGTAAACATGATAGTAGCACGATCTGCATTAACATACAGGCGCTTCAAAGCTTTTTTGGAGGAAATTAAATCGAAATAGGGAGATTTACTGTTACATGCTGAAGTACGATGTAAAGTCGAGGCAAAGTTCTTAATAGATTTGTAGAGTGCTTTGATGATATACAAATATTTCTTTACGAAATCGGTGAAAATGATCTCGAGCTCAATCCATTAAAATGATTTCAACGTACGACTCCAAGGAAATAACCACACAATTTTGAAAATGTACGAGGAATGGAAGAGTTTTTGTTCGAAATTAATATTATTTGAAACTGACATAAAAACTAAAATATTTCTTTTCTTTCCCTTACTAAAAAGCCAACGTGAGAAAGAAAATATCGATGAAAGCAATCTAAATATGTTCAAAAGTTGTATTTTGAAGATTAAAAGTGAATTTGAAAGTAGATTTCAAAGTTTTAAGAAACAGGGCGAAATGTTTACATTTATAATAAAGCCCAACGAAATAGAGGAAAATGTTTTAGATTTGCAGTATTTTGAATATCTTAAAATTGACAATTTAAATTTAGAAATGATTGATTTTAAAAGTTCAACGTTGTGGACGGACAAATTCAAGACATTGCGGAAAGATTTAGAAAACACGGAAGATAATCAACTTATGATATCATCGCGTTGGGCATCACTTCCTACGAAGTTTTCATCGTTGAAAAAAATTGGCTTTGGCATTTTGTCCGCGTTCGTTTCTACTTATATATGTGAACAAATATTTTCACACATGAAATTTATTTTAAGTAAGAACAGGATCAGATTAACTACCGAAAATTCAGATGCTTGTATTCGTCTTAAGGTGACTAAGTATGAACCAGACTTGACTAAATTGACGTCACAAATTCAGCATCAGGGGAGCCATTGATAACGAAGAGAACGCTTATAAATAAAGTTCGTAAATTATTAATGAACTAACACTTGACAATTATATTTTTTTATAATAATTAGAATTATAATTTTTTTAATGTTTTGAGTTTAAAAGCATATTGCAATAGTTTTCTCAATAAAATTTATCTTATTATTCACTAACGGACTGTTTTAAAATGAAAATACAGATTGACCCGAACTGTCTTCTTAATAGTCACATTTTGGTTGATTTTGACCCGCAGCCAAAAAAGGTTGCCGACGTCTGATATAGAGTTTGCTTTTATTCTTTTTTAGGTGTGCCACGGAAAAAAAATTAGGTTCACTGTGCCGCAGAGCAAAAAAGTTTGCGAGACACTGATCTATAGCTATACATCCATATTGCAGTAATTGGGGAAAATAGTTTTTAAAAAAACATACTGGAATGGTGTTCTGTTCCATCCTGATCGAATACATTTTTTTGGCCCTTGTCTCCTGAAATTTCTCTGGATTCGGCCATGAACCATTTTGCTTCAAAGTCTGGTGCACAATGTAATTAAAATGTTCATTATTGTGTAAAAAAACTGGAACCATTTCCTAAGTTGGGTTGTTTTACCTCTGAGAGGCACTTTTTTGCACACCATGGACTAAATGGCCAGGTCACATGGACCCCGAAGGCTCAGAGAAGATTGGGGGAGGGAACCCACTGGAACAGCTGTTGGGAGACAGATGGTAGCCTCCCGTCAAGGCGATCCAGCGTGTTCTTTAACGTCCACAGGGTATGGCTCTCCCACACACGGGGCCACGACTTAACGTCCCATCCGACGGACGGCGGCCTTTCCAAGCCCATCGGTGTCCCCTACTGACCGTGGGCAGGGCGGGGAATTTTGCGGAGATAAATCTCAACGCTGACCCAGCTGGGACTCGAACATAGGAACTACAGATTACGAGCCTGGCGCGCTACCGACTGAGCCACCCCCGCCCCCATTTCCTAAGTAACAAGCCTCGTTTTCGGGAAAACATTACTCTGGAATGACATTAGCTGACATTAGCTGTGCAGTAACTGCACACGCTCCAGTTTGCTGTGAATGGTAACTGGAGCGTGTACAGTTGCTGTACACGCTCCAGATATTTTTCCTGAATTCTGTAAGCACGTGACACGAAGGTTACCAGATCACTAATTTCTAAAAGAATCGTTGCCAGGTAAATTTTCTGTATTCTGTAATCAACCATAGTGTTCGGATACTTTTTTGAGCGACTGTACGTGAAGCATAAAAGGTTGAGAACCACTGATCTAAGCTCTTTATTCAAATAATATGTACTCTCATCCCATTTAAAACTCTCATCCCATCTCATCCCATTTATTTCTGTTTCAGAGAGGAATTTAGCCTCGGAATCAGTATTAATTTAAATTTATAATATTCTCTGCAACTGTGACAAAAATAAGTAAAAATCAAAACTAATTTCTTCCGATTATAATCTTTCATAAGTCTTTAGCAATTGTAATTAAACACCATGCCTATGAATTTGTTAAAGACTCAATTATCTCAGTAACATTAATAAGCCACCGGTTGCGCTACAAATTTGAATTTCAAGGTATTATATCTAGTATGTTTTCGTTCCTACTAACATTAAGCTTTAAATTTTGCCATCAAAAAATTATAATTATTTTAGTTTTTGGAAAAGACTGTAATACGAAAAAATAACAAAATGGTTTAGCTGCATGCAATTGTGTATATAAGTTTTACAATATTCCAGAGTAATGTTTTCCGGAAAACGAGGCTTGTTACTTAGGAAATGGGGGTGGCTCAGTCGGTAGCGCGCCAGGCTCGTAATCTGCAGTTCCCAGGTTCGAGTCCCAGCTGGGTCAGCGTTGAGATTTATCTCCGCAAAATTCCCCGCCCTGCCCACGGTCAGTAGGGGACAGCGATTCGGCTTGGAACGGCCGCCGTCCGTCGGATGGAACGTTAAGCAGTGGTCACGTGTGCGGGAGAGCAATACCCTGTGCACGTTAAAGAACACGCTGGATGGCCTTGACGGGAGGCTACCATCTGTCTCCCAACAGCTATTCCAGTGGGACCCCTCCTCCAACCTTCTCTGAGTCTTTGGGGTCCCTGTGACCTGGCCATTTAGCCCATGGTGTGCAAAAAAAGTGTCTCTCAGAGGTAAAACAACCCAACTTAGGAAATGGTTCCATTTTTTTTTTACACAATAATAAACATTTTAATTACATTGTGCACCAGACTTTGAAGCAAAATGGTTCATGGCCGAATCCAGAGAAATTTCAGCAGACAAGGGCCAAAAAAAATGTATTCGATCAGGATGGAACAGAACACCATTCCAGTATGTTTTTTTTTTAAAAACTATTTTCCCCAACTACTGCAATATGCATGTATAGCTATAGATCAGTGTCTCGCAAACTTTTTTACTCTGCGGCACACTGAATCTAATTTTTTTTCCGCGGCACACTGAATCTAATTTTTTTCCGCGGCACATCTAAAAAAGAATAAAAGCAAACTCTATATAATCGTCATTATATTTGCGCTTTGTTGAAGTCATCAGCCTCATTTTACTTGAATATTTTCTCTCGTTTTTTAATTCATAGCTCAGTGTTTGTTTTAAATATTAATACCAAAATTTGGAAAAAGCTTGATAAATACTTACAAGATCCCAGTTGATAAATACTTACAAGATCCCAGTTGATAAAATCTGAAAGATTTTTATTAAAGCACGTCGATAGCACGTCAGTATTAAAGCACGTCGATAACACAAGTCAAGTCAAAATGAAATCTTTGGAATATATAGTGTCAATATCTAGTGTTTGCGAGACATATAAATATTGACCATATAACTTCATATACAATTGAGTCGTTCATTTATCACACTTCTCCCAAGGGGTGGGGGGTGGGGGTGGCTCAGTCGGTAGCGTGCCAGGCTCGTAATCTGTAGTTCCCAGGTTCGAGTCTCAGCTGGGTCAGCGTTGAGATTTATCTCCGCAAAAATTCCCCGCCCTACACACGGTCAGTAGGGGACACCGATGGGCTTGGAAAAGCCGCCGTCCGTCGGATGGGACGTTAAGCCGTGGCCCCGTGTGCGGGAGAGCCATACCCTGTGCACGTTAAAGAACACGCTGGATGGCCTTGACGAGAGGCTACCATCTGTCTCCTAACAGCTGTTCCAGTGGGTCCGCTCCCCCAATCTTCTCTGAGCCTTCGGGGTCCATGTGACCTAGCCATTTAGCCCATGGTGTGCAAAAAAGTGCCGCTCAGAGGTAAAACAACCCAACCCGTTCTCCCAGTCACTGCAGATCGTTCAACATATCTTCAATTTATGAACCGCATTTATTATAATCAGTCGAAAACGAACATCTGATCCATCTAACATTTCTTTCCCATTCAATTCTATTTATTCTTCTGGAATTTATCATAAATTTCTTCTCTTAAAAAACGAAACCTTCTCATTTAATAGAAAACCTAAATTTTCTCTCTATTCCACTTTTCTTAGCTTTACTTTAACCGAAGACACTAAAATATTTTTATTAAATCTTAAATCCGAACTGAATCTTTGCATACGTAAGAAGTATTAAGTATTTTTTTTTTATCAGCGAATAATTTATTTCTTCGGAAGAAGCTTTTCCATGGAATTTCTCTTGAAAGACTAAAACGTTAGAGATCTTTCTTCTTACGAGGATAATAGGATTCTCTATTTAAGAATTCACAAAGAATTTTATTTCCGTTTTTGAATTCTTTTTTTTAATGATTCTCTTTTTTACTCCTCTATTTCAGATTGCTGCGTTCTTTGACTATCTTATTTTTCTTCAACGAATTTTATTAATTATATCCTATTATCGAAAATCATTCGTATATCTTCTCGACGTAAGAATGTCACCATTTATATTAAAACTGACCATCCTTCTTTCTAATATTGATCCAGGCAACTGTTTCCATGCTCGCTATGCGTTGGCTAGGAAATGGAACTTCTCTGTCAACCACATTCGGCCATTTAATCTAAGAACCGGAAGGAAAATTTTCAATTAATGTTCTTTAAGTTATCCAAAGGAATGTTTTCATTCAGGGACGCCAAAAGTTTGAATCAGGGCTAAACCTTTTTTCGCTTTTATTTTGTGTAAAGTGGCGTTACGTTTTATTGATAATAAATGTTTATCATTGATAAGGGAAAAAAATAATAGGTCTGCAGCACTTTAGATTTGAAAACTATAATTGTCAAATTGCGTGGAATGGAAAACATTTAACATCAGATATCCAAAGGAATTAATCAGATCAATAGGTAAAAAAATAAACTAAAAGAACACATATCGCCTCTGGTGACCAGTCCCAGCTGGGTCAGCGTTGAGATTTATCTCCGCAAAATTCCCCGCCCTGCCCACGGTCAGTAGGGGACACCGATGGGCTTGGAAAGGCCGCCATCCGTCGGATGGGACGTTAAACCGTGGCCCCGTGTGCGGGAGAGCCATACCCTGTGCACGTTAAAGAACACGCTGGATGGCCTTGACGGGAGGCTACCATCTGTCTCCCAACAGCTTTTTTAGTGGGTACCCTCCCCCAACCTTCTCTGAGCCTTCGGGGTCCATGTGACTTGGCCATTTAGCCCATGGTATGCAAAAAAGTGCCGCTCAGAGGTAAAACAACCCAACCCAAGCCTCTGGTGAATATGGGATGCTCATTTTCAAACAGAATGAAGTTATAATTTTTCCTACTTTTGCACTCTTTAACAGTAATAATTCAAACTAATGGATGTTTGGGAAAATAAAAAAAAATATTTTATAGCTATTTATATAAAATTAAAAAATTCGCATTGATCCTGCAATATGAAAAAGTTGCGTTTTCCCACCCCCTGTGAGAAAAGGGGGGTCAATTCATTACTCTTGGTGTCAGGGCCGCATTTACCATAAGGCGCATTAGGCGCAAGCTGGGACCTCACTCTCTGTGGGGCCACCTTTTAAAACCTTACTCCTCACAAGCAAAAATATAAAAAAACAGCCTAGTTATAGTTGCAAAATAAAACACTTATTTTTAAATACGAAATTCACTAGCGCAAATGTGGAATTTATCTTTAACGTTTATTGAATGTGAATTGACAGATTCTTTAAATTGCGATGATTTAATTGATGGTTTCGCCAAAGAGAAAGCTCGCAATAGAACATTTTGATGATTTTTAATCGAAAAGTTTTTTGTTAAATGCTTATCAAGAAATGTTCACTATTGTAATTTGGTGATAAACTGCAATTCATGGTAAAAATGTTTTAATGAATCTTAGTATTGTCTATACTTTTGTTTGCTGGGATTGAGTTATATTTTTGTGATTATTTTCCTACAATTCTTTAAATAAAATTTTTTAAATATTTTTCTCGAACAAAACACCAAATATTGCGAAAAGCCTAAGCAAGGGGCCTCGAATCTAATATGTGCGTAGAGCCTCAAATAGTTTATTAAGGGGGCCTCAAATTTAATGTGCGCCTTGGACTTCATAGAGTTTAAATCCGGCTCTGGTTGGTGTATATCAATGACCAAAACTTTCTACCATTGAAGTGTTAAATTTTTAGTATTTATGGATCGTTTGTAATATTTGTTTAACGTTTCCGGCATTTTGTACATGCAGTGTCCTCTGAGGGTGGGAATTAAACTTTCTGGAGGATTTATGTGCGAGTTGCCATAGCAATTAATCTAAAACGATTGCTTTTAACATTTTCATTTGTAAGGTTATGGGAGAAGGTTGTTCACGCTGTGAAGACGTACCATGTACTACAAATTGTTCTGGCATTACAGTGAGACACTTGCGCCAGGCTCGTAATCTGTAGTTCCCAGGTTCGAGTCCCAGCTGGGTCAGCGTTGAGATTTATCTCCGCAAAATTCCCCACCCTGCCCACGGTCAGTAGGGGACACCGATGGGCTTGGAAAGGCCGCCGTCCGTCGTATGGGACGTTTAGCCGTGGTCCTGTGTGCGGGAGAGCCATACCCTGTGCACGTTAAAGAACAGCTGGATGGCCTTGACGGGAGGCTACCATCTGTCTCCCAACAGCTGTTCCAGTGGGTCCCCTCCCCCAACCTTCTCTGAGCCTTCGGTGTCCATGTGACCTGGCCATTTAGCCCATGGTGTGCAAAAAAGTGCCGCTCAGAGGTAAAACAACCCAACAGTGAGACACTTAAACCGGCAGAGAACTGGTTAAAGAATAATAAGTTATTTTTTTAGCAGCAGGGAGTAGTTATTCGACTTTAATTATAACAATAGTAACAACAGAATTATTGCGAAATGTTTCCACTACAGAAAATACTGAATTTTATTTCATCTGTTGACATAAAAGTAAATAAATAATTAATAGTCTCTCCATATTCATGCCAACAGAGTGTTATAACCATTAAACTGACACCTACTTCGCCATTTATCCTGTAATGGGACTTATAAATCTACTCGAACTTGCCGCCCACGGCGCTATCTATGGTCAAGGGAAGACCTTTCCTGACCATACTATTCCTGACTACTATTACTGACGACCTATATTCCTAACTACTTTCCCAGTGTTGCTCTGGATAAGATGTTAGTAAGAAAGTCATTCAGGGGTAACTTGGCTAGAATTATAAGTCACAGATTAGTGGATAAATTACTGAGCAGGTGTTAGTTTAGTGGTTAGAATATTTAGACATGAGTCTGGAGATATGTGGGTGGGTGAACACATTTTTTCCGAAACACTATTTATTCATCTAATTCAGATAACTCTTTATTAATTATAACATTGTACAGTCGCTGAAAAAAGTACGTGACACGAAAATCCCCCCTCCCCCCTCCTTTCCCTCGAATCACTTGCCCCCAATGTTTATCTATGCCCTTTCAGTGCCCTTTGTGTTTTCCAAGACATCTGGGCCTGATTAATTCTAATAAATTCGAGCAAAGGACTAAAATCCTTTGCTCTCTAAAAAAAATAGCTCAGAAACCATTTTCTTCGCATCTGAGTTAGTTAAAAAGAAATCCAAATGATTTTTCCTCAGCAGCATCTCCTCCTCCCTGAGTCCATCCCACCTGTTGTCTTCCTTTCTTCCCGAACAGAATACCAAAAGGAAATAATACGCGCACAAAATTCTGTTCCATCTCCCGGTGAAACCGAAATTCTTTATTTCAACTGTTTTGTTTCACGCGTATGAGAATGAAACATAAACGATAACACCAAACTGGAATATTCCGGTTTTCTTCTTCTCATTTCTACGCAGCTACAGAAAAAGAAACAAAACAAATTCAATATTTTATCCTCTGGCACGTGGGCATCTTGCACACATCGCAAGAAATTCTTTTTTTCTTCTCTCTTTAGCAAAACAGGTTCCACGAGGTACTTAGGAAACCCCCCGTTTTTGAGAAAAAAACGACAACGCAACGTTTCGGCAACGCGAAAACAACTTGCTATTGTTTTTTTATTCGCCAGTTTCTTCTGTTGCTCCTTTTTATTTATTTTTTTTTTTCATTGCTTACTTCATTCTCAGAAATGCTCGCGTCTCCATCTTCTACTTTTTTGTTTTTTTCTGCTTTGTGAATAACTAATACGATCCAATAAATCGGGAAATTATCAAATTTGTACCTTGTATTTTTTCTGCTCGGAAGACCATCTTCTTCGCGATGAACATTTGTGTAAAAAACATTTTTTTTGTGATGTACTCCTCGAAATGATAACCGATGGGCTTGGAAAGGCCGCCATCCGTCGGATGGGACGTTAAGCCGTGGCCCCGTGTGCGGGAGAGACATACCCTGTGCACGTTAAAGAACACGCTGGATGGCCTTGACGGGGGACTACCATCTGTCTCCCAACAGCTTTTCCAGTGGGTCTCCTCCCCCAACCTTCTCTGAGCCTTCGGGGTCCATGTGACCTGGCCATTTAGCCCATGGTGTGCAAAAAAGTGCCGCTCAGGGGTAACCCAACAACTGTTTATTGCAACCCTTCCGATTATATTTCTGGGGGGGGGGGGCTCAGTCGGTAGCGCGCCAGGCTCGTAATCTGTAGTTCCCAGGTGTTCGAGTCCCAGCTGGGTCAGCGTTGAGATTTATCTCCGCAAAATTCCCCGCCTTGCCCACGGTCAGTAGGGGACACCGATGGGCGTGGAAAGGCCGCCGTCCGTCGGATGGGACGTTAAGCCATGGCCCCGTGTGCGGGAGAGCCATACCCTGTACACGTTAAAGAACACGCTGGATGGCCTTGACGGGAGGCTACCATCTGTCTCCCAACAGCTGTTCCAGTGGGTCCCCTCCCCCAACCTTCTCTGAGCCTTCGGGGTCCATGTGACCTGGCCATTTAGCCCATGGTGTGCAAAAAAGTGCCGCTCAGAGGTAAAACAACCCAACCCAACAACAACCCAACCTTCTCTGAGCCTTCGGGGTCCGTGTGACCTGACCATTTACCGTTGTGCTTAGAAAGGCCGCCGTCCGTCGGATGGAACGTTAAGCCGTGGCCCCGTGTGCGGGAGAGACATACCCTGTGCACGTTAAAGAACACGCTGGATGGCCTTGACGGGAGACTACCATCTGTCTCCCAACAGCTGTTCCAGTGGGTCCCCTCCCCCAACCTTCTCTGAGCCTTCGGGGTCCATGTGACCTGGCCATTTAGCCCATGGTGTGCAAAAAAGTGCCGCTCAGAGGTAAAACAACCCAACACAACCCAACCCTCGAAATGATATGCTTGAGCAGATTTTTTTAAATGAAAGGATTCGTGGGAAAAATGGGACAAAGTGTTTAGATGATTCAGAATTGCAAAATGTGTTCTTTTTTGGACAACTTCAAGTCATAATGAAACAAGTTGAAATAAATTCTAATCATCAAAACGATTACGCTTACACTCTACCATTTTTCAAGTTGTCCCATTTAGAGAGAGAATGGACGGAATGACCCGATTTGCATGCAAAGCTAAGACGTATAAGGACTTAAACCATTTGCATGCCACTCCAAGCCTGCAGAACGTCCAATAGTGTTACGGTACCGCGAAGAATCTCCGTAAACATCAATGGGGAAACAACATGGTGATCGAACAACCTCCAAAGAGTGTGCAATGTCTCTAACACGCGTAACGAGATGTTATTTACAACAGAGTTGGGTTGAGTTGTTTTTTTTTACCTCTGAGCGGCACTTTTTTTGCACACCATGGGCTAAATGGCCAGATCACAAGGATCCCGATGGCTCATAGAAGGTTGGGGGAGGGGACCCACTGGAACACTCTTGGGAGACAGATGGTAGCCTCCCGTCAAGGACATCCAGCGTGTTCTTCAACGTGCATAGAGTATGGCTCTCCCGCACACGGGGCCACGGCTTAACGTTCAATCTGACGGACGGCGGCCTTTCCAAGCACATCGGTAAATGGTCAGGTCACACGGACCCCGAAGGCTCAGAGAAGATTGGGGGAGGGGACCCACTGGAACAGCTGTTGGGAGACAGATGGTAACCTCACGTCAAGGCCATCCAGCGTTGTTGTTGTTTGGGTTGTTTTACCTCTGAGCGGCACTTTTTTGCACACCATGGGCTAAATGGCCAGGTCACATGGACCCCGAAGGCTCAGAGAAGGTTGGGGGAGGGTACCCACTGGAACAGCTGTTGGGAGACAGATGGTAGCCTCCCGTCAAGGCCATCCAGCGTGATCTTTAAAGTGCACAGGGTATGGCTCTCCCGCATATGGTGCCACGGCTTAACGTCCCATCCGATGGACGGCGGCCTTTCCACGCCCATCGGTGTCCCCTACTGACCGTGGGCAGGGCGAGTTTTGCGGAGATAAATCTCAACGCTGACCCAGTTGGAACTCGAACCTGGGAACTACAGATTACGAGCCTGGCGCGCTACCGACTGAGCCACCCCCGCTCCAAAAGGGAGGGGGGAGATCGAGTTGGAATTAATCGGGTCTCTGTTCTGGTATAAACACTTTCCCTCGATTTTAGTGGTCTTGAAAATTTTCTTGAAATCTTACAAGGAATATACAGGTAATGGACAGTCGTTCAAAAAAGTATCCAAACACTATGGTTGATTACAGAATTCAGAAAAAATATCTGGCAACGATATTTTTTAGAAATTAGCGATCTGGCAACCTTCGTGTCACGCGACACGAAGGTTGCCAGATCGCTAATTTCTAAAAAAATCGTTGCCAGATATTTTTTTCTGTAATCTGTAATCAACCATAGTGTTCGGATATTTTTTAATATATATATAATGCGTATGAATATATATAATTCAATGAATATGGAGCGTGTGCAGTTACCGTTCACAGCAAACTGGAGCGGTTGCGGTTAATGTTCACAGCACATTGGATCGTGTGAGCTCACAAAGACCTGGATCGTGTGGGCCTACTCACAGAAATATTGAGCTTGTGCAGTTACCGTTCACAGCAAACTGGAGCGTGTGCAGTAACTGCACACGCTCCAGTTTGCTGTGAACGGTAACTGGAGCGTGTACAGACACTCTCCAGATATTTTTCCTGAATTCTGTAATCACGTGACACGAAGGTTGCCAGAGCACTAATTTCTAAAAAAATCGTTGCCAGATATTTTTTCTGAATTCTGTAATCAACCATAGTGTTCGGATATTTTTTTTTTTGAACGACTGTACTCAAGCGGGTCGCAGTCTGGGGAAAAAAACAGCATCGGATTAAATTTCAATTTTGAACATTCTATTGTAAGTAAAAGAGTAGAAGTTTCTGTTTTGCAATGTATCTAGGTAATAAATGATTTATTATAACTGAAATAGTTAAATTACTCGATATAACGGTGGGAAGAAAGAAATTCTTTTTACAAATGTTAAAAATCCTCCTTTTATTTCATAATTTTTAATTCTTTTCATTTTTTACTGATCATTGTGAAAATATCGTTGGAATGAAAATCTAATTATATTAATTAAGAAATGTACTAAATTAAGCATAATGCATGGATAATAAATTTTGTTTCATATTTAGTCTAGCTAAATTGCGATTTTTAATCGTTGAGAATTCAAGGGCCTTGCAAAATGCTATTTTTTTTATTTCCGAGACATCAAAAAAATTTATAAAACCTAGTTCTAAAAAGATCAATTTAATAATTTAAATAATAATAATATATTAATAAATTAATATTTTCCTGCTCTAAAAGATTAGTTCATTTTTCAGTTCCATATTTGTTAACAATATGTTGCGTGTCAAGAAAATGGTGGCTTTGTCAGTAGCGCGCCACATTCGCAATCTGCTAGTTCCCAGGTTCGAGTCCCAGATGGGTCAGCGTTGAGATTTATCTCCGCAAAATTCCTCGCCCTTCCCACGGTCAGTAGGGGACACCGATGGGCTTGGAAAGGCCACCGTCCGTCGGATGGGACGTTAAGCCGAGGCTCCGCGTGCGGGAGAGCCATACCCTGTGCACGTTAAAAAACATGTTGTATGACCTTGACGGGAAGTTACCATCTGTCTCCCAACAGCTGTCCAGTGGGTCCTCTTCCCCCAACCTTCTCTGAACCCTCGGGGTCCTTCTGACCTGACCATTTACCCATTGTGCGCAAATAAGTGCTGCTCAGAGGCCAGACAACCCGACCCATATTAAGAATTCTAATAATATTTTGTTACTGAATCAAACTCCTAAAATCACATCATCCCTCTGAAAATAAAATTTGAATCTAACATTTTTTTGGGGGGAGGATGGGGCACGTGCTATATGCATGAATGGACCGGCGTTATTTGCAATAAAGTAAATGTGGATTAAAAAAAGGATCAGTCGGATAACCCGCCAATGTCTTCAGCTGATCTTCCTAAATTCGAGCCCAAATTTACCTACGTTGAGATCTCTGCTAACTCCTTTTTGCAGCATTTTGAAATTTGTGCTATTCAACACAATCTTTCCGCCCTGCTCACGGTCAGTAGGGGACACCGATGGACTTGGAAAGGCCGCCGTCCGTCGGATGGGACGTTAAGCCGTGGCCCCGTATGCGGGAGAGCCATACCCTATGCACGTTAAAGAACATGCTTGGATGGCCTTCACTGGAGGCTACCATCTGTCTCCCAACAGCTGTTCCAGTGGGTCGCCTCCCCCAACCTTCTCTGAGCCTTCGGGATCCTTGTGATCTGGCCATTTAGCCCATGGTGTGCAAATAAGTGCCGCTCAGAGGTAAAACAATCCAATCCAATGCTCTGGAAATGCGTCATGCGCGGAATCGAATTGACAGTTTAGTTTCAAAAGAGGATTAGAAGTTGTTTTAGTTTTGCTTTTGCATTTTGCTTTTGTGCAATATCAGTTTAGTTTCTTTCCCTGAATAATCGGATCGTCTTCGCTTCTTTAACGATTTTTTTTAGAAATTAGTGATCTGGCAACCTTCGTGTCACGTGACACGAAGGTTGCTAGACCACTGATTTCCAAAAAAATCGTTGCCAGGTATTGTTTCTGAATTCTGTAATCAATCATAGTGTTTCGGATACTTTTTTGAGCGACTGTACATCGCCATGAAAAAATGTCGACATTGTTCTTACTAATACTTCTTTAATACCTGTCGAAACCAAAAAAATAATATTTTTCATTTATCTCTTTTAAAAACAATCGAATACTTCCAGTCGTAAGAAAAAAGAAAACTCTTTTTTTGTGTGTGTGAGTAAAAGATGCAAAAAAAAAATCCTGTTGGACATCTTTGACGAAACACATTATACTTCCCACAGAAGCCAAATAATGAGATCATCTTGATGAAGGCATCTGAGGATATTGCATAAATCAAATGTTCTGAGTCACTCCCAGCATCTGAACTCGGATGTTGGGAGATGGAATGACCAATGATCAGATCAAGGATATTTTCGTCCACGCAGACTGTCCTCCGTAGATGCTGCGAAGGAGTTGAGTGATGGTTTCTATCGATCGGTTTACAGCAGTCGCTGCAGCCAGCCGTGGTCAGCGACCAGACATCGCACGTGGATGTGCGTCATCGTGCCTCGAACAGGGAGTGATAAGGCTGAATTAATCCAGCATGTGACGAATGACGTAAACAATGAATCATCTCTTTTCGGAGGAAGCTTTTTGATCACCAATTGTTCAGCTGGCGAATCAACAGTTTTCGGGGTCATTATTTAAAGTTGTTGATGTGATAATAATTTCTTTACAATGTTTGTTTTCCAAACTATAAGGACTCTTTTGGTGAAAACTAGAATTACACTACCTGGGCTAAATACCAATTCATGAAAGCACCATTTTGTTTGTAACAATTACTCTTTTTATCTCCCATCATTGATTTACTTTTTACTGTTCTATATTAATATAATAATAATATTAATTTTCAAAAGTAATACTAAATCTTGATGTTAAAAAATGTTTATCAGCTGTAACAAATGGATAAAATTTTAATCTTAGCTCTAATGCTTATGTGCTGTTGGCATTCTAATATAGCTAACACCATTATGGAATTATAAAGACAGCAAGTAAAGGGTTGGGTTGTTTTACCTCTGAGCGGCACTTTTTTGCGCACCATGGGCTAAATGGCCAGGTCACATGGACCCCGAAGGCTCAGAGAAGGTTGGGGGAGGGGACCCACTGGAACAGCTGTTGGGAGACAGATGGTAGCCTCCCGTCAAGGCCATCCAGCGTGTTCTTTAACGTGCACAGGGTATGGCTCTCCCGCACACGGGGCCACGGCTTAACGTCCCATCCGACGGACGGCGGCCTTTCCAAGTCCATCGGTGTCCCCTACTGACCGTCGGCAGGGCGGGAAATTTTGCGGAGATAAATCTCAACGCTGACCCAGCTGGGACTCGAACCTGGGAACTACAGATTACGAGCCTAGGGCACTACCGACTGAGCCACCCCCGCCCCTAACAAGTAAAGAGCTCCAGTCTCAGAAGAACTGTCAAATCATCACCTGCGCAGTCTCATAGTCTCCTAGTTGAGACTCGCGGTACTACTTTGTTAGATATTATACTTCGACTCATTCAGTGATCTTTCATTTCCTCGTTTATAACGTTTTTTTATGTATTTCCAGCAATAAATACCCCCTCAAGCAGTTACTTGCCACAGAGACAAACAGATTAAACTGACAGGAGACTGTCAGTTTAATACGCCTTAGTAAAAGGGATCTGTGAGGATGGTGGGTCCTCAGCAGAAAGACAATACCAACATCCATGACTTATTCGGGGCTCGAACCCAGGTCCTTTAGATCAGTAGCCAAGCGCGCTAACCACTCTGCCACGGGATGGCTTTCCAGCAATGGAGAGAAATATATTTTTTAAAGAGCAAATCGCAAATAATTTGGTTTAGCGGCGAACCAAGAGGACCTTAAGAGCTCAGAGAAGATTGGGGGGGGGGGGGGGGAAGTGGACCCACCGGAAAAATTAAACTATTCGAAGATTTTGAAAGTGTGATTTACAATATTTTATTATTGTCTCTCCAACAAAAAGAATGGGGAAATTTTCCCTTTATTCGTTAAAAAAGAATGTTAACGTCTGGAAAAAGGGTAAACAACTCAGTTTAAAAAAAAAAAGCTAATTTAAAATTCTTGAAATTAAATCAATTTACAATTCATTAAATAAATGAAATTAGCTTATCTCTATGAGGTAAGGATGGACTAAGAGAAATAATATCTAGGAAAGCTATTTCTGTAAAATTGACGTCAGTTTTAATGCGAATTTGGTAACGATCTTCAGGAAGAATGTGTTGAGTATTATTTCACTGAAAAGTATTCTTTTCTTTCATATCAGTATTACTTTCGTTAAATTTTGTTTTTTATAAAACATTTAAAAACGAAACGCGAATGAAAATAATTTATCTTGAATGTCAAATGTTATTGAAATTACGTTTGCAGTCGCTCAAAAAAGTATCCGAACACTATGGTTGATTGCAGAATTCAGAAAAAATATCTGGCAACGATTTTTTTAGAAATTAGTGATCTGGCACCCTTTGCGTCACGTGACACGAATGTTGCCAGATCACAAATTAAAATGAAAACGTTGCCAGATATTTTTTCTGAATTCTGTAATCAACCATAGTGTTCGGATACTTTTTTGAGCGACTGTACCATTTCCACCTAAAAATCGTGTTGTTCGGTAAACGCTCTTCTTTTCATTTTTGAGACTTTTTTGCTTCTACGTTAGAAAGCTGATTTTCTTCCCTTTTGTTTCTTCCTCTGACATTTGATAGCTGATATAATGATCTTATTTCCAAGATCTTATTAGCAACAATTTCCTTACTTTGAAGTTTCGCAGAGGTAGAAAGCAAATGTTTCCCCTTTCCTGTTTTATGAGCATCATTTAATATTCCACTATCCAAACCAAAGTCAGAAGCAGACCTAAAAGTAGTCTAGTCCCACCCGGGCGTTTCCCCACGCACAGTGCTTTTCCCCCTATAACGTCACCAGCCACGCCCCCTTACTAATATTCATAATTAATAATTCATAATAAATTCATAATTAATAATTAATAATTAATTAATAATTATTTAATATTCCATTAAAACCCCCCTTATTAAAAATTCATCCCCTTTATTAAACACCCGTGGCGCCATCTAGTGTATATGATGAGTACTATTTTCAGAAAAAGCCCTTAATTTTAGTCGTAATTTTTCCAATTTTTGACTCCCCCCTCATTAAAAAAACCTTATCAAAACTGCCCCTTGGTTGACCCACCTGTATTTTAAGTCCCCTCTTTAAAGACACCATGATTGACCGATATTTTTTAAGCCCCCCCTCTTTCAAGACCCCCTGGTTGACCCACCTGTATATTAAGATCCCTCTCTAAAGACCCCCTGCTTGACCTGTATTTTTAAGTCCCCCCGGTTGATCCACTTGTATTTTTTAAGCCCCCTGAATTTCCTACCACTGAAAAAGATTGTTGGTAGAGTCATCTAATGTATATGATGAGTACTATATTAAGAAAAGCCCTCAATTTTAGTCGAAATTTTTCCAATTTTTGACTCCCCCTCACTAAAAATTCCCCTTATTTAAAGTTCAGCCCCCTTTATTAAAACCTCTTATCAAAAGTTCCCTCCCCTTTATTAAATTAAACTCCCCCGATCACAAACTCGCATCCTTTGGTATCTAACCTCATCTGAAAATTTCCAAGTCCATTAAACTTTTTTTCGTGGCAACGATCAGAATGGCTGATGCAATCCTCTAAATAATTACAAACTAAACTTGCGGTGACAACGATCAGAATGGCTGATGCAATCCTTGAACAAGGTCCCATATTATGCGAATTCGACCTTCACTAGAATAAGGACTAACCCGGAGTACCTGTTTTAAAAGACTGTTCCGCAGAAAATGAAAAAATGCTATTGGGTAAAAATAAAAAAATTAATAAAAGGAAAACGGCGAAAAAATCTGATTTAAAAATATTCGTAATTATGAAAAATATTGAGGGGTAATATGGTCTGGTGACCTGTATGGGCGACATAAAAGACCCACATGCACAACCTCACCCCGGACCACGTTTTATTGACGGATGGTTTTAACAAAAGCCCTAGTAAATTAAAAAATATTATTCCAAACGGGGAATCACAAGGGTTTTATTGACGGATGAATCTTGGATCACCCCCTGTGCTGTCGACCGCTTTTCTTCAGTATCAGGTCTTACAACATGAAAACCCACTCGCAGCCTTGACCAGTCTTAGGACTCGAAATTTTTCCAAGTCCAGAGACGGATGACACCCCCTCTGACTAAACCCATCCTCATTACGATCTCCTTTCGTTTCAGCCCATCACAGGAGATGGAAACAATGTTTTCTCTTATCGAAACTTCCCGTCGGAAGAAGACAAGCCATTTTGAAATTACGTGCCCCTAAATCTCCAAGAGTTGAGCTTCTCTTATTTAGTATCCATAGGGTTGATGCCATCAGATATCTGCACTTTCCGTGTCAGAACATGTTTCGGAAAGTGGTTTCACGTTAAATCTGCCATGTCTCAATTAATTACTCTCCGTAAGTGTATCTGTTAAGCGACATGGTTTCATTCCTAATACTTATTACCGCTGTATCCTCAATACATGATGCAAACTCTTTCCTAGGAAGTAACGCTACTCCAAAGAAAAATCAGTTATGGGAGTAATCATTTTTTATAAATCTACAAACGTTCTTACAGTTTTTAAAAATCATCTCTTCCACCGTTTACCGGCGAACATATGACTCATCACGCTGATGAAATTCGTGTTGCGGCGTCAGTTACACGCTTTACGAAGTCAGTTGTTTTCATCGGGTAAATTCTGTAAAGTAACGCAGCAGAATGCTAAAAGTAGAATTCACACGTTTCCGCTGGCGTAAAAAACTTTAGTTCCAACATGAGTTAACGGAGTACGGAAACAATAGTTTTAACAAACACACTAACCTACTATAAAAAATAATACACTAGTCTCAGGCGATCGTACCCTCTCAACTTACCTGAGCAAATTCTATATCAGTATATCTATGGAACAAGCTTCTTCGGCTACATAAAAATCCGCCTACCTATGCTCTGACATATATGCTCTGATCGGGCCTGAAAATTCTACACATATGCCGATGTTCTCACGTAGAGCGTCCTAAGTGGCAGAAAAATACCTTTACAAACTAAGAGCGTGAAACATCCCTGCAATACCCTTCTAAAAACAGGAAAATTCCCGTCATACATGCTCCCACTTCTTAAATCGACTCTATTACAAGTACCAAAAGCTTCTACTATCATTGTCACGTGATCTACTGAAATGGCCGGGAGACACACCACGGCAACAGGCTATCGGTGATAAAGGTCACTGGGGCACTCGTGCTGACCTATGGGACAGCCTTTCGTTGTGGTGGAAACAGATAAAACAATTAGATATGCTTCAGTTTACTTTGAGAAGAGCAGTCGCTCTGTGCTTTATCTTCCTCGAGGATGCCCTAATGAGAAAGTTAAATAATTACTCGTTTCATGACGAATATGCAAAATAAGGAATTCTCCTGTCAGTAGATTAGCTTCTCAAGCACTTAAATATTGATAAGAATCTATGAAATTCTAAGTTCCAAGGGAGAATGCTGTGTTCCATATTATTGGGAATGCAATTATCTTCTTGATGATACCGATCCCTTGCAGATGGCGGTCCTTTAGGTTATGAAATATAACTGGAATCGGAGAAGCGCTAGAGGAAGAAGACTATATCCATGCAAACAAGCATTTAGAATGAAAAATTGGTTGCAAGTTTGCTTCACTGTCATAAAATCTCAGAGATAAACTCATTTATATAGCTTAATCTTCAGATGCATGTTTTTCAATATCTACTCTTTGCATTTTGTCATACATCTCGCAAGATAATTAAAGTAACTTGCCTGAAAAACACAATCACTGATTCATCTTCCACATATGTATATTTACTTTCATCGCCACATTGCCGAAAAAGGTAAAATCGCAAGCATCATCTGAGACAGATTATTATTTTTCCATATATCTGCTTACGTTGAAAATCTCCCAATAGCTTGAAATGGACAGTACTTTACCCACGATACAGCAATAAGTTATGATAGCCAACAGATTAAAAGATTTATCTCATAGACAGTAGGTTAGTTATTTCTGATCTAAGAAACCTAGAGATCCATGGTAAGACATGAATGTTGTTTTTCTACTGAGCACTTATGTCATATGAAAAGATTCTGTAACCACTATGACAAATAGTTGCATAAAGCCATTTCTAAAGATCCACTGATTTCGAACTCACTAAGATTATGCAATCAATAGAGATTTGCACTAAGGATATCTATATTTTCGCTCTCATGCTCTTTTCAGGGTTCTGTGTGTATTTCTACAGTTCCCTACTACGTTTCAATAAGCGCGTAAGTAAACTGCGCGTATAAGGGTGAAGGTGGTTATTTTCCGCTGCAAGCACACTTTTTTTGATAATGTTATGGTGTTTCACTTGTTTGGAAATTCTGAAAGAACACTACCTATAGAGCATTACTCCAGTAAGTATGTACTAAATGCTTCTCGATTCTGAGGACTCCCAGAATTAATCTGTTAGACAATACTTTGCGTTTTCCAGACCTAACGCGTAAAGTGCCAAGTCTTTCACATTTCAAACACTCATCAAGACAATCAATATTGCAGAAGTAAGATTGAAAAAGAGAAGCGAAAGAAAAGCACCCTACCCAGCATTCTCACATGTAACGGAAACGTAACGTATGCATTCATCGCCTCAAAACACCCCGAGACCAACACCCTGTGCCAACTTGAAAGGTAGCAAGGAGAATACATGTAACAATAGTTTAACCACAAGTATTCATTTTTTAAGTATTAGGTATTTCTTACAACAACGTTCATTTCTAGTGAAGATGGAACATTCACTTTTTGTGCAAGCATGTGAATATTACATTTCAGTTGTATGTGAAATTCACTTTTCTGAACATGGGTGAAATCGATCCATTGGAGTGAACTACAGTGAAATCCACACACAGGACAAGGCACACACGTTGGAAATAGGTGATAAATCTTCGAGATCAATAGCTGAAGGTTGGGTAGATGGTTGTTGGGGAGGAGACTGAATTAGAAGGGTTTCATCGGTAGCGGGCAGCGATGCTATTTATTGGTGAATTACCAGTGCTAGCAGAGTTGGAAGAGCTGGTACAAGGTGAATGCAAACCGGTTCATACATATATTGTGTCTGCTTCTTCATATACTACTTTCGAGCACAAATGTTAAAAGATTTCGAAGGATATACGGAACTGTTAAAAAACAGTAAATAAGCGATTTTCTGCGTTTAGGGCATTTAACCAGCGCCATCTATGGGTAAAGGCCACTGTTTCGCTCAACCACTGCGAATCATTTGATCAGACCTTCAATAGAAATTGTCTTTTGAAAGTTTGGCTGTTTTTTACAATAGCATGAACAGTCATGCAATTATAGTATGTTGACTGCATTAACGTTAAGTCTGATTCGAGTGAACAGAAGACAATAGCTGTTTTCAAGCAGAATAAAAATCCTGTTTAATTTTACATAAACCTAGGAATATGTAAAGATTATGTATGTACGGTTTCTCTGATCTTATGCGTAGTATATTCTTGTGTGGTGTATGGCATTATACATATTCAACGGATGTCTTTCCAAGTGTGTGTCTCTAGGCATACATGAATGCGATTTTTTTTCATATCTTGTCACATACTTGTTTCGTGTTAATTGTATGTTTGTGCGTGCATTGCATGTGCGTGTGTGTGTGTGCATATGTTTTCATGTTTGTTTCAGTGAATTGGATGTGTGTGCGTGTGTTTGTGTGTATATGTTTTCATGTTTCTATGAATCGTGTGTTCAAACATGTTATCTTTCAGTTGCTCGTTACCAAAAGAAGCTAACACTAGATTGGTAGTATAGCTCTATTAGGAAATCTCATCGAAAAGTCACTAAAGAGAAAGATGTACTCTTGTATACAGTTTTCAGATAATCATTCTTTTACCTTTCTCGATTCAGTTAATGAATAGTCAATAAAACAGCATGATTCTCACTGTGTGCATAGCTTTATTATTTCTTGACAGGTATAGTCGTGTAGGTTGTTAACTGTAGACCATGCTCCTAAACTGCCTAATGTTGAATTGCCTAGTCATAGAGCAAAGCTAAGTAAAAACATTAAACACCCTCGCCAGAAAAGAACTTTTTCAGATTCCACGTACAAACTGCATTGGGTGTGAAGTAGATCACCCAAGTCAGCTTCGACATTCGTGTCTTGCCATATCCGATGAATCATTTGATGCCCATTTCGCAGAAGCCGTGAGAAATATTCATTTAAGCGATATCGCCTAACTTTTTTGTGGAACAGGCAGGAGTTGAAAGATCTATGCCTGACAAACTCACAAAACTATGTGATGAAGAGGCACCTTAAAAACATAGCCACCCTTTGCAGGAATGTCAGGACACACAGGATCAGTCGGTCTTTAACAATCTCCATAACGAGAAAGATTGGTCTGGCGTTGTGATGAATTCGAATCATGATGCGTCAATCAAGTAGATAGTGGGCTCCTGATTAGGCAGGTCGACTTGGCAAAGATAGAAGGCAACCAGGCTAGAGGACCCCTCGGGTATCTGAGACACCAGTTCCAACCCTTCTACCTCAGTCTCCTCCCCCCCAACCTTCTAACCAACCTTCAGCTATTGATCTCGAAGATTTATCACCTATTTCCAACGTGTGTGCCTTGTCCTGTGTGTGGATTTCACTGTAGTTCACTCCAATGGATCGATTTCACCCATGTTCAGAAAAGTGAATTTCACATACAACTGAAATGTAATATTCACATGCTTGCACAAAAAGTGAATGTTCCATCTTCACTAGAAATGAACGTTGTTGTAAGAAATACCTAATACTTAAAAAATGAATACTTGTGGTTAAACTATTGTTACATGTATTCTCCTTGCTACCTTTCAAGTTGGCCCAGGGTGTTGGTCTCGGGGTGTTTCGAGGCGATGAATGCTTACGTTACGTTTCCGTTACATGTGAGAATGCTGGGTAGGGTGCTTTTCTTTCGCTTCTCTTTTTCAATCTTACTTCTGCAATATTGATTGTCTGGATGAGTGTTTGAAATGTGAAAGACTTGGCACTTTACGCGTTATGTCTGGAAAACGCAAAGTATTGTCTAACAGATTAATTCTGGGAGTCCTCAGAATCGAGAAGCATTTAGTACATACTTACTGGAGTAATGCTCTATAGGTAGTGTTCTTTCAGAATTTCCAAACAAGTGAAACACCATAACATTATCAAAAAAAGTGTGCTTGCAGCGGAAAATAACCACCTTCACCCTTATACGCGCAGTTTACTTACGCGCTTATTGAAACGTAATAGGGAATTGTAGAAATACACACAGAACCCTGAAAAGAGCATGAGAACGAAAATATAGATATCCTTAGTGCAAATCTCTATTGATTGCATAACCTTAGTGAGTTCGAAATCAGTGGATCTTTAGAAATGGCTTTATGCAACTATTTGTCATAGCGGTTACAGAACCCTTTCATATGACATAAGTGCTCAGTAGAAAAACAACATTCATGTCTTACCATGGATCTCGAGGTTTCTCAGATCAGAAGTAACTAACCTACTGTCTATGAGATAAATCTTTTAATCTGTTGGCTATCATAACTTATTGCTGTATCGTGGGTAAAGTACTGTCCATTTCAAGCTGTTGGGATATTTTCAACGTAAGCAGATATATGGAAAAATAATAATCTGTCTCAGATGATGCTTGCGATTTTACCTTTTTCGGCAAATGTGGCGATGAAAGTAAATATACATATGTGGAAGATGAATCAGTGATTGTGTTCTTTCAAGCGAGTTACTTTAATTATCTTGCGAGATGTATGACAAAATGCAAAGAGTAGATATTGAAAAACATGCATCTGAAGATTAAGCTATATAAATGAGTTTATCTCTGAGATTTTATGACAGTGAAGCAAACTTGCAACCAATTTTTCATTCTAAATGCTTGTTTGCATGGATATAGTCTTCTTCCTCTAGCGCTTCTCCGATTCCAGTTATATTTCATAACCTAAAGGACCGCCATCTGCAAGGGATCGGTATCATCAAGAAGATTAATTGCATTCCCAATAATATGGAACACAGCATTCTCCCTTGGAACTTTGAATTTCATAGATTCTTATCAATATTTAAGTGCTTGAGAAGCTAATCTACTGACAGGAGAATTCCTTATTTTGCATTTCGTCACGAAACGAGTAATTATTTAACTTTCTCATTAGGGCATCCTCGAGGAAGATAAAGCACAGAGCGACTGCTCTTCTCAAAGTAAGCTGAAGCATATCTAATTCTTTTATCTGTTTTCACAACGAAAGGCTGTCCCATAGGTCAGCACGAGTGCCCCAGTGACCTTTATCACCGGTTGCCTGTTGCCGTGGTGTGTCTCCCGGCCGTTTCAGTAGATCACGTGACAATTATAGTAGAAGCTTTTGGTACTTGCAATAGAGTCGATTTAAGAAGTGGGAGCATGTATGACGGGAATTTTCCTGTTTTTAGAAGGGTATTGCAGGGATGTTTCACGCTCTTAGTTTGTAAAGGTATTTTTCTGCCACTTACTACGCTCTACGTGAGAACATCGGCATATGTGTAGAATTTTCAGGCCCGATCAGAGCATACATGTCAGAGCATAGGTAGGCGGATTTTTATGTAGCCGAAGAAGCTTGTTCCATAGATATACTGATATAGAATTAGCTCAGGTAAGTTGAGAGGGTACGATCGCCTGAGACTTATGTATTATTTTTTATAGTAGGTTAGTGTGTTTGTTAAAACTATTGTTTCCCTACTCCGTTAACTCATGTTGGAACTAAAGTTTTTTACGCCAGCGGAAACGTGTGAATTCTACTTTTCGCATTCTGCTGCGTTTCTTTACAGAATTTACCCGATGAAAACAACTGACCTCGTAAAGCGTGTAACTGACGCCGCAAAGCGAATTTCATCAGCGTGATGAGTCATATGTTCGTCGGTAAAGGGTGGAAGAGACGATTTTTAAAAACTGTAAGAGCGTTTGTAGATTTTAGAAAAATGATTACTCCCATAGTTGATTTTTCTTTGGAGTAGCGTTACTTCCTAGGAACGAGTTTGCATCATGTATTGAGGATACAGCGGTAATAAGTATTAGGAATAAAACCATGTTGCGTAACGGATATACTTACGGAGAATAATTAATTGAGACATGGCAGATTTAACGTGAAACCACTTTCCGAAACAAGTTCTGACAAGGAAAGTGCAGATATCTGATGGCATCATCCTTCAACCCTATGGAGACGAAATAAGAGAAGCTCAACTCTTGGAGATTTAGGGGCGCATAATTTCAAAATGGCTTGTCTTTTTCTGATGGGGTAGACAAATAACTGACCTATCATCAAGGGGATGTTTCGATAAGAGAAAACATTGTTTCCATCTCCTGTGATGGCCTAAAACGAAAGAAGATTGAAATGAGGATGGGTTTAGTCAGAGGGGGTGTCATCCGTCTCTGGACTTGGAAAAATTTCGAGTCCTAAGACAGTGGTCAAGGCTGCGAGTGGGTTTTCATGTTGTAAGACCTGATACTGAAGCAAAGCGGTCGACAGCGCAGGGGGTGATCCAAGATTCATCCGTCAATAAAACCCTTGTGATTCCCCGTTTGGAATAATATTTTTGAATTTCGCAGGGCTTTTGTTAAAACCATCCGTCAATAAAACGTGGTCCGGGGTGAGGTTGTGCATGTGGGTCTTTTATGTCGCCCATACAGGTCACCAGACCGTATTACCCGTTAATATTTTTCATAATTACGAATGTTTTTAAATCAGATTTTTTCGCCGTTTTCCTTTTATTAATTTTTTTATTTTTAATCAATAGCATTTTTTCATTTTCTGCGGGACAGTCTTTTAAAACAGGTACTGTGGGATAGTCCTTATTCTAGTGAAGGTCGAATTCGCAAAATATGGGACCTTCTTCAAGGATTGCATCAGCCATTCTGTGAGGAGTTGCCACCGAAAGTTTAGTTTTGTAATTATTTAGAGGATGGCATCAGGCATTCAGCGAGGGGTTGCCACCGAAAGTTTAGTTTTGCAATTATTTTGAGGATTGCATCAACCGTTCTGAGACGGGGATGAGCGTTGCCACGAAAAAAAGTTTAATGGACTTGGAAAATTTCAGATGAGCGTAGATACCATGCGAGTTTGTGATCGGGGAAATTTAATAAAGGGGGTGGAACTTTTGATAAGGGTGAGTCAAAAATTGGGAATAATTTCGGTTAAAATCTTGCTAAAGTATACACTAGATGACGCCGCCAAAAATCTTTTTCAGGTGTTAGGAAATAAGACATAGTCGAGTGCGATGACGTCCAGCTATTGACACCAAGGTAGCAGGTTCAAATCACTGCGTCAGAAGGAGTTTTTTTTTTAAATACAGGAGATGTTGTTGTTGTTGTTTTACCTCTGAGCGGCACTTTTTTGCACACCATGGGCTAAATGGCCAGGTCACATGCACCCCGAAGGATCAGAGAAGGTTGGGGGAGGGGACCCACTGGAACAGCTGTTGGGAGACAGATGGTAGTCTCCCGTCAAGGCCATCCAGCGTGTTCTTTAACGTGCACAGGGTATGTCTCTCCCGCACACGGGGCCACGGCTTAACGTCCCATCCGACGGACGGCGGCCTTTCCAAGCCCATCGGTGTCCCCTACTGACCGTGGGCAGGGCGGGGAATTTTGCGGAGATAAATCTCAACGCTGACCCAGCTGGGACTCGAACCTGGGAACTACAGATTACGAGCCTGGCGCGCTACCAACTGAGCCACCCCCGCCCCACAGGAGATGTACTAAAAATAGTACGGACGTTGGATGGCACCACAATTAGATGAAATGCTCATAGAGAAAACTGATTGACCACGCGATGGGTCAACTAAGGGGTCTTTAAAGAGGGGGGCCTAAAAATATCGGTCAACTATGGGGTCTCTAAAGAGGGGACTTAAAATACAGGTGAGTCAACCAGGGGGTCTTAAAAATACAGGTAGTTTTTAATAAAGGGGGTAGAACTTTTGATAAGGAGGGTTTAATGAGGGGGATTAAAAGAAAATTGGGACTTTGGCTGATGCAATCCTCTAAATAATTACATTCTGATTGTTGCCACCATAAAAGTTTAGTGGACTTGGAAAATTTCAGATGAGTGTAGATACCAGGGGAGTTTGTGATCGGGGAAGTTTAATAAAGGGGGGGGGTGAAGCTTTTGAAAAGGGTTTTTTTTTAATAAAGGGGAGGGAATTTTAATAAAGGGGGACGTGAATTTTGATAAGGGGGTGGAATTTTTGATAGGGATTTTTTTAATGAGGGGGAGTCAAAAATTGGGAAATTACGACTAAAATAGAGGGCTTTTTCTAAGTACTCATAATATACACTAGATGGCGCCACGGGTTTCTAATAAAGGGGAAGGACTTTTGATAAGGGGGTTTAATGAGGGGGAGTCAAAAATTGGAAAAATCACGACTAAAATTGAGGGTTTTTCTAAAAATAGTACTCATCATATACACTAGATGGCGTCACGGGTGTTTAATAAAGGGGGAGGATTTTTGAACAAGGGGGTTTTCAATAAAGGGGGATTAATTTTTAATTAATTATTAATTATAAATTATGAATATTAATAGGTGGGCGTGGTTAGTGACGTCATAGGGGAAAGCACTGTGCGTGGGGGGAACACCCGGGGTGGTACTAGACTACTCCTAAAACATATTTCCACTTTCTCTCGTTCTCGTGCAAAATGGCTAAAGAGATTTTTGTCAGCAATCTCGTTCATCAAAGCAAAAGCAATTTACTGACGCAAGCGCTGCTTCCCCCGAAGGCAAGAGATGCCAAACGCACCAGTCACATTGAAGGAGAAAGAGAATCTTCTCGGCACGAGACTATTCCGGTTTAGAGGGAAAGGGAAAACACACTCCAGTGGTTGGAGGTAACTGAAAGATTTTTGTTACCTATGACGAGAAGACTCTTCTTGTCTGCAGTGACAGGAAGATTTATAGTTTGTAGCGATGGGAAGACGTGTAGGGTAAGAGGCGCGAAAAGACTAGCAGTGAGAGAGAGACTTTTTCTTTTTACAAGTGACAGAAAAACTCTTCTTGTTAGAAATGACTGAAAGACTCTTGTTTAGAAATTACTGATTCTTCTTGCTAGAAATGACTGAAAGTCATAATAATGAATGACTTAGCAGTGGCGGAAAGACTTTTCTTAGAAATGACTGAAAGATTCATCTTGTTAGCAGTGGCAGAACGACTCTTCTTAGAAACAACTGAAAGACTCTTCTTGTTAGCAGTGGTGGAAAGATTCTTGTTAGAAACGACTGAAAGATTCTTCTTGTTAGCAGTGAGGGGAAGACTCTTGTTGGAAATGATTGAAAGACCTTTCTTGTCAAAATTGACCGAAAGGCTCTTCTTGTTAGCAGAGGCGGAAATACTGTTCTTGTTAGAAATGACTGAAAGACTCTTTTTGTTAGCAGTGACGGAAAGACTTCTTGTCAGAAATGACTGAAAGTCATAATAATAAATGACTTTGCAGTGGCGGAACGACTCTTCTTATAAACGACTGAAAGACTCTTCTTGTTAGCAGTGGCGGAAAGACTCTTGTTAGAAAGGACTGAAAGACTTGTTAGCAGTGGCGGAAAGACTTTTGATAGAAACGACTGAAAGACTCTTCTTGTTAGCAGTGGCGGAAGACTCTTGTTGGAAATGATTGAAAGACTTTTCTTGTCAGAAATGAACGAAAGACTCTTCTCTTTAGCAGAGGCGGAAATACTCCTCTTTTTAGAAATAACCGAAAGACTTTTCTTGTCAGAAATGACCGAAATACTCTTCTTGTTAGCAGCGTAGGAAATACTCTTCTTGTTAGAAATGACTGAAAGACTTGTCAGAAATGACCGAAATATTCTTCTTATCAGAAATGACCGAAATATTCTTCTTGTCAGAAATGACCGAAATATTCTTCTTGTCAGAAATGACCGAAATATTCTTCTTGTTAGCAGCGGCGGAAATACTCTTCTTGTTAGAAGTGACTGAAAGACTCTTCTTGTTAGAAGTGACTGAAAGACTCTTCTTGTTAGCAGTGGCGGAAACACTATTGTTAGAAATGAATGAAAGACTCTCCTTGTTAGCAGTGACGGAAAGACTTCTTGTCAGAAATGACTGAAAATTAGCAGTGGCGGAAAGACTTTTGTTAGAAATGACTGAAAGTTAGCATAGTGGAAAGAAATGACTGAAAGTTACCATAGTGGAAAGAAATGACTGAAAGTTAGCATAGTGGAAAGAAATGACTGAAAGACTTTTCTTGTTAGAAATGACTGAAAGACTTTTCTTGTTAGCAGTGGCAGGAAGACTTTTCTTGTTAGCAGTGGCAGGAAGACACTTCTTGTTAGAAATGACTGAAAGACTGTTCTTGTCAGAAATGACCGAAAGACTTCTTTTTAGGAGCTGCGGAAATACTCTTCTTGTTACAAATGGCTGAAAGACTACTTGTTAGAAATGACGGAAAACAATATTTTTAGCAGTGAGGGAAAACTCTTCTTGTTAGAAGTGACAGAAAGGCTTTTCTTGATAGTATTGACTGGAAAATCTCTTCTTCTTAGCTTTAACGGGAAGAAAAATGACGGGGGGGGGGGGGGAGAAACGCATACACCTTATAAAATGTCTTCAGGAACATCCTCTTTATAAAATGGCTCTGGGAACACCTTATGAAATGGCCCCAGAAACACTTCCTTAAAAAAATGACTTCAGAGACACTCTTCTTATAAAATGGCTCCATAGATACTCTTTTTTATAAAATGGCCATAGAGACATTCTCCTTATAATATAGCTCCAGAGACACTCTCCTCATAACATGGTTCCAGAAACACTTACCTTAAAGAACGACTTCAGAGACACTCTGCTTATAAAATGGCCCCAGAGATGCTCTCCTTACAAAATGGCCCCAGAGATGCTCTCCTTTCAAAATGGCCCCAGAGATGCTCTCCTTACAAAATGGCCCCAGAGATGCTCTCCTTACAAAATGGCCCCAGAGATGCTCTCCTTACAAAATGGCCCCAGAGATGCTCTCCTTACAAAATGGCCCCACAGACACCTAATATGAAATGGCCCCAAAAACACTCTCCTTATAGAATGGCTTCAAAGACACTCACCTTATAAAACGATTCCAGAGATATTTACCATATAAAATAGCTTAAAAGGCACTCTCCTTATAAAATGGACCCAGAGACACTCTCCTTATTGGGCGGGGGTAGCTCAGTCGGTAGCGCGCCAGGCTCGTAATCTGTAGTTCCCAGGTTCAAGTCCCAGCTGGGTCAGCGTTGAGATTTATCTCCGCAAAAATTTCCCGCCCTGCCCACGGTCAGTAGGGGACACCGATGGGCTTGGAAAGACCGACGTCCGTCGAATGGGACGTTAAGCCGTGGCCCCGTGTGCCAGAGAGCCACATCCTGTGCACGTTAAAAAACACGCTGGATGGCCTTGACGGGAGGCTACCATCTGTCTCCCAACAGCTGTTCCAGTGGGTCCCCTCCCCCAATCTTCTCTGAGCCTTCGGGGTCCATGTGACCTGGCCATTTAGCCCATGGTGTGCAAAAAAGTGCCGTTCAGAGGTAAAACAACCCAACCCTCCTGTTATTGAAACACACTTAAAAACCTTTTTTTTTTTGCATTCCTGAAAAGCTCTCTTTTCCTCTTGATAACATTACAAGAGAAAAAAACTATACAACACACTACCGTTTCAGAGTTCTGTCATTTATTGTGACAGAGAAAATTAGCACACTTATTCTAATGTTCCTTATTTTTTCTCTTATCTTTTCGTTAGTTAAATCTTTTTTTTTTCCCCTTGGCTGACTTGTTTCTCTAAACAAGAATTTACTAAAAAAAAACTGCTTTTAACTTTTTTCTTTTTTTGCAGTTTTTTTTTATTTATTGGTAATTTCTTTTTTCTTGTTTTTACTAAAGAAGAAAAAAATGTGTTTTGAACAACCTCTCTTCCTATTCCGGAGTAAAATTTCATGTTCTTTATGTTTGCTGTTTTGACCCATGGAATTTTTAACTAAAATTTAATAACACAGTAAAAAAAAAGTTTATTTAACATTTTTATGAGAGATAAACTGAAAATATAAAATTTAATTAGATAAAAAGAAACGAATAAATATTTTTTAACTTCAAAACTTTACAAGCAGTCAGAAAAGAATGACTTTAATCTTTTTATCCTTTCAACAGGTAGAGAGTTTGTGTATTGTTCAAAGTCATTGTTAGGCGAACACGTTTGATTAAACAATGTTTGTTCTTTAGGAAACACTGTTTAGTAAACAGACTTGTAAACAATAATCTGCATGACTTAGCTTAATAATGGGGATGTTAAGCTTTCGAATGGACGGACAGCTTTGCCGTTATAAAAATATATTTTCAACTAAAGCTAGGTTATCGACCGTGATTCTTGTAGGGTGAAAATTCTTTGCTTAGCCATTTCTTTCAGTACTGTAATGTACTGTAATAATAAACATTAAACCAGTGTAAAGTGCTAAAATTTTCTGGTATATGTAATACAGTCGCTCAAAAAAATAACCGAACACTATGGCTGATTGCGGATTTTAGAAAAAATATCTGGCAACGATTTTTTTAGAAATTAGTGATCTGGCAACCTTCGTGTCACGTGACACGAAGGTTGCCAGACCACTAATTTCTAAAAAAATCGTTGCCAGATATTTTTGCTGAATTCTGTAATCATCCATAGTGTTCGGATCCTTTTTTTTAATATATATAATGCGTATGAATATAGAATGCAATGAATATGGAGCGTGTGCAGTTACTGTTCACAGCAAACTGGAGAGGTTGCGGTTAATGTTCACAGCATATTGGATCGTGTGAGCTCACAAAAACCTGGATCGTGTGGGCCCACTCACAGAAATATTGAGCGTATGCAGTTACCGTTCACAGCAAACTGGAGCGTGTGCAGTAACTGCACACGCTCCAGTTTGCTGTGAACGGTAACTGGAGCGTGTACAGTTGCTGTACACGCTCCAGATATTTTTCCTGAATTCTGTAATCACGTGACACGAAGGTTGCCAGATCACTAATTTCTAAAAAAATCGTTGCCAGATATCTTTTCTGAATTTTGTAATCAACCATGGTGTTCGGATGCTGTTTTGAGCGACTGTACATACTTCAAAACGGCCTTCAAAAGCGAAAGTAACAGTTTTCTGCTTAATGATCAACACTGTTCTCCCAAAATATTAGAGATCGAATGAGGAACCACATTTTGGTGGTGTGAGGGAGCACTTCGGAAAGCAGGAGCCGCATTTTTAGTGCAGGTAGGGGAGAACTTCTGAAATTGGGGCCGAACCAGGAACCACATTTTGGTGGTGGACAGCACTTCAGAAGTAAAAAAAAAACCGTAGAGATAACATGTGACTCATGGAATGGCCTATGCTTCCGAAGTTCTTCTCTATCACAAAAAATGTGGTTCCTGGTGCAGCCTTTGCTTCCGTAGTGTTTCGCATAGATAAATCTTACAGTTGGCACAATTTGGGACTCAAATCTAGGAACTGCTGATCACGGACCTGGCGAGCCATCAACTGAGCTGATACTCGCCCCATCTATCGGAGGAATTGTTTTGTTGTTAACTATGCTTACCTGCGCATCAATGGGCAGGAATCGTACAGTCGCTCAAAAAAATATCAGAACACTATGGTTGATTACAGAATTAAAAAAATATCTGGCAACGATTTTTTTACAGATTAGTGATCTGACAAACTTCGTGTCACGTGATTACAGAATTCAGGAAAAATGTCTGGAGCGTGTACAGCAACTGTACACGCTCCATTTACCGTTCACAGCAAACTGGAGCGTGTGCAGTTACTGCACACGCTCCAGTTTGCTGTGAACGGTAACTGCACACGCTCAATATTTCCGTGAGTGAGCCCACACGATCCAGTATCAAAATAATATGACCACCCACAGTCGCTCAAAAAAGTATCCGAACACTACGGTTGATTACAGAATTCAGGAAAAATATCTGGAGCGTGTACAGCAACTGTATACGCTCCAGTTACCGTTCACAGCAAACTGGAGCGTGTGCAGTTACTGCACACGTTCCAGTTTGCTGTGAACGGTAACTGCACACGTTCCAGTATGCTGTGAACGGTAACTGCACACGCTCAATATTTTCGTGAGTGAGCCGACACGATCCAGGTCTTTGTGAGCTCACACGATCCAATGTGCTGTGAACATTAATCGCAACCGCTCCAGTTTGCTGTGAACGGTAAATGCACACGCTCCATATTCATTGCATTATATATTCACACGCATTATATCATCATCATCATCATCCTCAAGCAGCCATGGGCTATGGAGGTCCAACCAGACCGTGCAATTTAGTTCTCCAAGCAAGTCTATCCTGAGCTACATCTACTGCATCTGGCCACTGAACACCAATTCTAACAAGGTCCTGTTTGACATTGTCTGTCCACCGCATCCTAGGTCTCCCCTTCTTTCTGAGGCCTTTAGGCACACTGTTCATAACCCTATTCGCCAATCTATAATTATTCATACGGGCAACATGGCCAAACCAACGGAGTCTCTCTCTGCACAATATGCTGTTTAAAGGAGGTTGCAGACTCCTTTGCCTAACCTCATCATTAGTTACAAAGTTGAACCACCTAATGCCCAAGATACTGCGTAAGCATCTGGAATCAAAAGCATCTAGTTTCCTGTTATCTTGTTTACAAAGTGTCCAAGTTTCACTACCATAACTAACCCTAGAAAGAACCAAACTATTATACAGTCTAATTTTAGTCTTTAGGTGTATACGTCTATTTCTCCACACTCTCCATAGGTTCTTAAAAGTCCCGGCAGCAATCCCTATTCGTCTGTTAATCTCATGCCGCACATCACCATTATCTGTTACATAGCTCCCAAGATAATTAAACTGTGACACCTGCTCAAGACTGCAACCATTCAGATTAACTGAATCACAGCCTGCCTGACCAATTTTCATCACTTTAGTTTTCTCTCTGTTTATAACCAAACCTACTCTATTACCAGTCTCATCAACAGCTCGAATGAAAGAGTTCATCTCATCAACATCATTTGCCAAAAGGGCTAAATCATCAGCATAATCTAAATCAGAAAATTTCGTATCTCCAGCCCATTTAAGGCCAAAATCTTTCCCTTGAAGTGAATTTCGCATAACATAATCAATAACCAAGCTAAAGAGAAAAAGAGACAAAATGCACCCTTGTCGAACACCAGAAGTAATGCTAAACCAATTGCAACAAGCCTTACAAACTCTCACACACGACTCAGTGTTATTATAGAGAGCTTTCATAATGTTAACTAACTTGTCTGGTATACCATATGATCTAAAAATCAACCAAAAATTATGACGATCAACAGAGTCGAAAGCCTTTTTGAAATCAACAAAGCTAGCAACCAAAGGTTTCTGAAACTCAAAACATTTCTCAAGAATCTGCCTAAGTGAAAATATCTGATCCACACATCCCCTACCACTTCTGAATCCACATTGCTCATCACGCAATTGACTGTCAACCAGATTCTTAATTCTATTAAGCACAATCATGAAAAGAACTTTACCTGGAACAGAGAGTAGGCTGATACCCCTATAGTTATCACAAGAACTGCGATCACCTTTTTTGAAAATAGGGATAACAATAGATCTGGTAAAATCCTTAGGAACCATGCCTTTATCATAAAAGAGATTCAGAATTTCAGTCATCCAAGTGGTAACCGAAACATTCCCAGCTCTAAGCATTTCCGTAGTAATTTCATCTACCCCTGGGGATTTATGAAGTTTAAGTTTAGAAACAGCCAAAATAACTGCAGATTGTGTTATAGGGCCAACATTAAAGCCACCAATGTATCTATCATCATTGCAAACAATGGGGGTAGAACTAACTACATTGTTCAGAACTTCACTGAAATGCTCAGACCACCTAGCCATGACAGAATCCTCCACTTCTATAACCTCACCTTGTTTATCCTTCAATCCTTGTATGCCTGTCCGTTTTCTACCACACAAAACATTAACTATCTGGTACAGCTCTCTGCTGTTGTGCTGTCTAACTGCTTCCTCGGCTTTGTCAGCCAAACCATCAAGCCAAAGATTCTTATCAGCAGCTAACTGATCCTTTACAAGTTTATTAAGGTCTCTGCAATGCTTTCTATGAGTACTAGTAGGGTATTGATTAAGGGTATTCCTGCAGTTTTCTTTCCGAAATAAGCTCAAGTGCCTTATCACTCAGATAATTTTGCCTCTTCTGCTCCTTTTTTCCTAAAAGAGTACTGTTAGTGTCCAAAAAAGCCTGTTTAAAATGATCCCATTCTTCCTCAACTTCAGTAGTAAACAAACCATGACTGTCATAATGACTAAGTAACCTATCATGGTAAGCTTTGGCTATAACTGCATCTTTCAGAGCTTCAGTATTAAAAGTAAAATTTTTAACCCTAGCACAACACTTTTTAAGTTTAAGTTGCAACACACTTTTAACAAGGTAATGGTCAGATCCAATTTCAGCTCCCCTATATGCCCTGGTATTCCTAACAGAACTAGCCCATTTGCTGTTAATTAATATGTAATCAATCATATTCTTATGCAGCCCATCAGGTGAAACCCATGTGTACTTATGTATGTCGCGGTGTTTGTAATAAGTGTTAGTTATTCTGAATCCATTGAGTTTACTTACCTGTAGGAGACGTTTGCCATTGCCATTGCAGCTACCAATACCAAAAGGGAGTAACTACTACTCAGTCATACTATTACTCCTCCTCAAAGGTCAGTACCAACTTTGGCATTGAAGTCACCTAGAACAAGGGTAATATCTCCTTTCTTTACAGAATTCAAAATATTTGAAATTGTCAGTAAAGCCTAGCCTTCTCATCCTCATCGGCATCCTCAGTGGGGGCATAACAGCAGATAACATTCAAGTCTTTAACGCTTGTCTGAAATTTTGCTGTAAGAAACCTTTCATTAATGCACTCATATCCTAGAAGAGCATCACTAGCGTGTCTGCTGAGAAGCAGACCCACGCCTTGGTAATGCTTATTGTCGTCCCTCCCTGAAAAGAGAAATTTAAGATTATTTTTAAGAAACTGACCTTTATCTGTCCATCTGGTCTCTTGCAAGCCGAGAATATCTAAATTTCAATGGTGGAATTCTTGTGTGAGGACATCAAGAGAAAAAGCTCTGTGCAGAGTCCTCACATTCCAACTACATATGGAGAGAAAATGGTTAGTGGGATGTTTAAAGAAACTATGTTTATTGAGAGAGGGAATGCCGACAATATCAAACAGCCCCCTAATCGCAGACATGAGGCAAAGACCCGTTCCCCCACTACTAAAGGCTGAAGCCACCTACACTGGAAGACTTCCTCCAATGTAGAATTTGACGATGCCAATAGAAGCAAAGAGTTCAGGTGCCTGCGATGACTTCTGCTCAGGATTATCCACCAGCTGATAAACATATCCTGTGAATCTATTCACTTGGGGCTGTCAACCCACAAACAAACAGAAAACACAGCGGAAGATTTTCCCTCCACAGAAGCCCACCAGTGCAGCAAAATCAGGATCCATAATCAAGCTCAGAGCCATATATCTGTCCAGTCCAGTGGGTTTATATGGTCAGCACCAGGACCCTGTGTGGTTGACCACTCCTCAGCAGGTTAGAAAAGAAAAAGAAAAGTAGCCATAGTTGTCCAGATCAGTAGGCCACACTAATCTGGCAGCCCTCTCCTTCCGTTCACTTCCACAAGAGAGTATCTCTTTTGAAAGGTACTAACGGTCTGCACCACGAGAAGGCGGGGTCGGACATTAGGTGCTAGGCCTGGCCGGTTCTATGCATCATCACAGGGGATTGGTGCATAGCTCTCCTTCCAGTGACTACCTAGCTACCATTTACGGACCATGCATTATATTTATTAAAAAATATCCGAACATCATGGTTGATTACAGAATTAAAAAAATATCTGGCAACTTTTTTTTAGAAATTAGTAATCTGACAACCTTCGTGTACAGTACACGATTTTTTTAGATATCAGTGATTTGGCAACCCTTATGTACAGTACACGATTTTTTTTAAAGAAATTAATGATCTGGCAACCTTCGTGTCACGTGACACGAAGGTTGCCAGATCACTAACTTCTAAAAAAATCGTTGCCAGATAATTTTTCTGAATTCTGTAATCAACCACAGTGTTCGGATATTTTTTTAGCGACTGTACTCTCCACTCAAGTTTTATTCTCAGACTTTTCCTCTCCCGAAACTAAATTCTCGGCGACCCACCCCCACGAAATTAAACCCTGGGTAGATGCCTGTCAAAAGACCTGTACATTCGCTCAAAAAAGTATTCGAACACTATGGCTGATTATAGAATTAAAAAAAATACCTGGCAACGATATTTTTTTTTAGAAATTAGTGATCTGACAATTTTCGTGACACATGACACCAAGATTGCCAGATCACTAACTTCTAAAAAAATAAAATCGCTGTCAGATATTTTTCCTGAATTCTGTAATCAACCATTGTGTTCGGATACTTTTTTGAGCGACTGTAGGTGGTCATATTATTTTGATACTAGATCGTGTGGGCTCACTCACGGAAATATTGAGCGTGTGCAGTTACCTTTGAAACTGTGAACGGTAACTGGAGCGTGTACAGTTGCTATACACGCTCCAGATATTTTTCCTGAATTCTGTAATCACGTGACACGAAGGTTGCCAGATCACTAACTTCTTAAAAAAATCGCTGTCAGATATTTTTTCTGAATTCTGTAATCAACCATAGTGTTCGGATACTTTTTTGAGCTACTGTACGTTCTGAAAATATCTATCATCCATAAGTATTTTACGGTACACGTTGCCTTTCTTGTTGAGGTCCCATATACTTCAAAGGCTTCTGTCCCAGCTGGGTCAGCGTTGAGATTTATCTCCGCAAAATTAACCGCCCTGCCACGGTCAGTAGGGGACACCGATGGGATTGGAAAGGCCGCCGTCCGTCGGATGGAACGTTAAGCCGTGGCCCCGTGTGCGGGAGAGCCATACTCTGTGCACGTTAAAGAACACGCTGGGTGGCCTTGACGGGAGGCTACCATCTGTCTCCCAACAGCTGTTCCAGTGGTTTCCCTTCCCCAACCTTCGGTGTCATTGTGACTTGGCCATTTAGCCCATGGTGTGCAAAATAGTGCCGCTCAGAGGTAAAACAACCCAACCCAAAGTCTTCTGCATGACGTATTGCAACTATAGATCATGACACGCGACTGTTGGAGGAGTAATTAAATTTTTTTATCTATCAGTCTGGAAAAAAAGAAATACACTTATTGATATATCTAATGTTGTTTGATCAGCAGACCGATAAATAATTAACTACAAGCTAATGCATGGAAAGACATCGTTCTGTCATGTCCCAAAGCCATCAGTCTGCTACCCATGCAAAATTAAAAAGTGAGATTTAAATTCTTGACTGCATTTTCGATCCTTTGATGTTTCGGCTACTAAAGGTGCATCTCTTCTGACGTTCAATTACGAGTTTTTCGTCTCTTCTTTCTTTCTACAAAGCGAAAGAAACTTAATTAGGGATCTTGAAGCTCCATTACAGATAGGAAAACCTCTCTCCTTGTGATGTCCTTATAGGGAAAAATAAAAGTTATTTTTTCACCAAAGGTTACTCAGCTATAAGGCATACGTTACTTAAGCTGTCGTGCTCTTGCTGTAAAATTTCATTTATAGGATAAGTACAGTCGCTCAAAAAAAGTATCCGAACACTACGGTTGATTACAGACTTCAGAAAAAATATCTGGCAACGATTTTTTTTAGAAATTAGTGATCTGGCACGTGTTTACACGTGTTACAGAAATTAGTGATCTTCGTGTCACGTGATTACAGAATTCAGGAAATATATTTGGAGCGTGTACAGCAACTGTACACGCTCCAGTTACCGTTCACAGCAAACTGGAGCGTGTGCAGTTACTACACACGCTCCAGTTTGCTGTGAACGGTAACTGCACACGCTCAATATTTCCGTGAGTGAGCCCACACGATCTAGTATCAAAATAATATGTCCACCTACAGTCGCTCAAAAAAAGTATCCGAACACTACGGTTGATTACAGAATTCAGAAAAAATATCTGGCAACGATTTTTTTTTAGAAATTAGTGATCTGATAACCTTCGTGTCACGTGACACAAAGGCTGCCAGGTCACTAATTTCTAAAAAATTAAAAAAAATCACAAGCTAAAAAAAATTAGTGATCTGGCAACCTTCGTGTCACGTGACACGAAGGTTGCCATTGTACAAAAACTAAAATTGTTTTTGAAAGATAAGTGAAAGATTCATTTTTTTGGTTGGACATATATTAAAAAAATATTATGAATGACATTTTACGAATCCTTCATTTTTTCCGGAATTTTCCACACTGTAAAGCTCGTAATTCGAAAAAAAAAGAAACTAAAAATCAGCATTCCACATTCACAGGATGCGATTTGCCTCTTTCCTGTCTTACATTGCATCGAACAGCTCGAATCAAAATGGCCGACTTCTTCGCAAACCTTTTTTTTCCCCTTTTATCTCCATATTTATGCATTCCACGTGCAGGGTTCGAGAGTCTTCGACTTCCTCTCGCAAGATCTCGTCACCAAGACACAGACAAGCGACGAAAGTCTGTCTTTCCAATCGTATACAGTCCGGTCACGTGAACGGAATCGGCCCTTTCAGCCAATGGCATCGGGAAGGAATCTCGGGTCTTTCGTAACGTCACTTTTTTTGCTGCGTTTCGTGCGCTATTCTTCACACGTGGCCATTGATTTGCTAACGTCGAGCACCGGAAATGCAACATTTGTCAACGCTGTGGTCCAAGAAGTGAAAAAAAAATGCCGATGAAAAGAAAGTTGAAGTTTGTGCTCATGGGGTATGTCTGGTAAAAAAAAGTGAGAATTCCGTATTCATTCCTTTGATTCGGTCCGAGGAACCTTGGGAAATTCGTTTCAGAGAACATTTTCTCAGAGCGAAATTACAAAGAAAATGAATTTTGCTTTAAAAAAAAGTTACAAAGAGATATTTGAAGATGATGTGATGAAATGGTCGACTGATAGTCCACACCAGGGCCGCCGACAGGGGGGTGGGGGGCAAGGGGACTAGTGCATAGGGGCCCGTCATCAATAAGGGCCCGTCAGATTAAGTGACTCTTTACTTTTTCTTACAAAAATTATTCTTAGTTAGGCTCTATATCGATCCTATAAAATTCCATAAGAACATTATTTGTTATAATATGCTTTTAAAAAGAAACACTAGTTGGATTATGACATATTATCTCATTAATAGTAATTGAACGAACCATTTCTCAACATCTTTTGTCCACGTTAACTTGCAGCATTTGCTTGTATTTTCCCTGTTAACCACCCTACCCCTGCAGCAGTAGCAACAGTTGGACTCTCCCAAACCCAACCCGTGCGATCAGGTATATTACATTGTTCATGTTTCGAGTTCCAGTAACATCGTCTGTGGTCTGTGTGTCAGTGTTACAAATTATAACAGCTTAAAAGTCTCTTGTCGGCACATTTAGTGTTGAATCTGCTATTATGCTAATGTGAAGTTTAACAAATATTGTTGCCTATTTTTCAGTACTGACAATTAAAAATGAAGACTCGCAGAATTGCACTTTTTTTCTCCATGATATGTTATGTAGCCTATATTAAATTTACTCAAAAATCCTAAATCTTGCTGTGAGCTTTGCAAAATATGTTCCCTAAAATAAGTGCTAAAAAGCTTTATGTGATACAAACTGTGTAGGCCTATGTTTTTGCATGCCTGACTGAGCAACATGCTTTTTTCCTCTGAATGTCATCGTGTGCAGAATAATTACTATTAATGATTTGTAAACATAAAAAGTTTTCAAGGGGGGGGCCCCCCCGAGCATAATATTACATAGGGGCCCATAAATTCTCTCGGCGGCCCTGGTCCACACAACGACAATATCCATAAAATATCCACGAGATATCGAAGATGACAAATGGATATCCATCTGCTATCTTAAACATCTTATGGATATTTTCTTGATATTGTGGTTGTGTGGGTAGCGGAGAGATCGCTGAATTCCCTTTGAAATAAGAATGATGTTCCCAGGTTCAGAGGGGCGGGTGGCTCAGTTGGTAGCACGCCAGGCTCGTAATCTATAGTTCCCAGGTTCGAGTCCCAGCTGGGTCAGCGTTGAGATTTATCTCTGCAAAATTCCCCGCCCTACCCACGGTCAGTAGAGGACACCGATGGGCTTGGAAAGGCCGCCGTCCGTCGGATGGGACGTTAAGCCGTGGCCCCGTATGCGGGAGAGAGCCATACCCTGTGCACGTTAAAGAACACGCTGGATGGCCTTGACGGGCGGCTACCATCTGTCTCTCAACAGCTGTTCCAGTGGGTCCCCTCCCCCAACCTTCTCTGAGCCTTCGGGGTCCATGTGACCTGGCCATTTAGCCCATGGTGTGCAAAAAAGTGCCGCTCAGAGGTAAAACAACCCAACCCAGGTTCAGATCCTCATTGTTACCTACATCGGCAATTTCTTCTTTAGGCTCACCTTTTTCTCCGGTGAGAATAGGAACACACACAGAATGAGAAGTTAGGTTGTGAGCTCAATTCAATGACAGTCGTATCTTTGTTTGGGTTGTTTTACCTCTGAGCGGCACTTTTTTGCACACCATGGGCTAAATGGCCAGGTCACATGGACCCCGAAGGCTCAGAGAAGGTTGGGGGAGGGGACCCACTGGAACAGCTGTTGGGAGACAGATGGTAGCCTCCCGTCAAGGCCATCCAGCGTGTTCTTTAACGTGCACAGGGTATGGCTCTCCCGCACACGGGGCCACGGCTTAACGTCCCATCCGACGGACGGCGGCCTTTCCAAGCCCATCGGTGTCCCCTACTGACCGTGGGCAGGGCGGGGAATAACAGTCGTATCCTGAGCTTGTTGAAGAATACATTGAATTACTATGAAAACTATGAATGTTGGAGTCACGGTTAAGTCATTCTTAGACATCAAATACTCTAAAGAGTTCGTCTCTCTGGTACTTCTCTGGATAGTTCTCTGGGTAGGAGATGGAGTTGGGTTGTTTCACCACTGAGCTGCACCCTTTTTCTGCACACAATGGTCTAAATGGCCAGGTCACAAGGATCCCGAGCGCTCAGAGAAGGTTGGGAGAGGAGAGACCCACTGGACAGCTGTTAGAAGACAGATAATAGCTTCCTTTCAAGATAATCCAGCGTGTTCTTTAACGTGCACAGGGTAATTCAAAATCCAGTTTGATGCTCACGTGCCCATTGCAGGCGCTTTCGAAGGTGAACCGAGATTAGCATGGACACTTGAAACGGCTTGCGGCTACGCAGCCCCATTTTCAGCAGGGTTCGATGTACTGTGTGTTGTGACACATTGCTCCCATCACCAGCATTCAATTTACGGGCGAGTTGAGCCACAGTATCCCTTCTGTTGGCCCGTATCGTTCTAGCATCAATGAGCTGTAGTCTGCCCACACCTTGACGGCGGTTAGTGGATTTTCCCTCCTCGGACCGCATTCTGAAGGTACTAACCAGAGTTAACCGTGAGCACCCCACAAGCCTTGCCGTCTCCGACATGCTCTGACCCAGTCATCTGGCCATTACAATTTGCCCTTTATCAAATTCACTTAAGTCCGCTTTCTTTCCCATCTGAAGAACAAGAATAACACTGATTAACAGAGCTCAGTATCAGGTGTTATTTATACCGTTTCATGACCTTCACACGCGCCATCGTTTACTTGCAGTTGCTCCGATTTGCATAAAGTCGCGCTGGTCATGTGGTTTTGGCTCATCGGTGTATCAGTACCATAATAGACAACAAACAATGAAGCTGAAAAATCGTGTTACGCCAGATTGCCGTTTATTTAGTCAAATCTGTTTTTATATTTATTACATCAACATTAATATGTTGATGCAATAATAATAAGCACGTGACACGAAGGTTGCCAGGTCACTAATTTCTAAAAAAATAACGTTGCGAGATATTTTTTCTGAATTCTGTAATCAACCACAGTGTTCGGATATTTTTTGAGCGACTGTACGTCTTGAAATCTTATCCAGCTAGGGGCGTGGGGGGGGGGGGGGGGGGGCTCAGTCGGTAGCGCGCAAGAATCGTAATCTGCAGTTCTCAGGTTCGAGTCCCAGCTGGGTCAGCGTTGAGATTTTCCTCCGCAAAATTCCCCGCCCTGCCCACGGTCAATAGGGGACATCGATGAGCTTGGAAAGGCGGCCGTCCGTCGGATGGGACGTTAAGCCGTGGCCCCGTGTGTGGGAGATCCCCACCCTGTGCACGTTAAAGAACACGCTGGATGGCCTTGACGGGAGGCTACCACATGTCTCCTAACAGCTGTTCCAGTGGGTCCCCTCCCCCAACCTTCCATGAGCCCTTGGGGTCCATGTGACCTGGCCATTTAACCCATGGTGTGCAAAAAAGTGCCGCTCAGAGGTAAAACAACCCAACCCAACTTATCCAGCTAACAAGAAGTTGCTGCCATTATTGCCAGCTGCGGATGGGTCAAATTGTTACTCTCACCTCACTCTGTTCAATGACATCGCAACAATCGATCGAACGATGAAAGGAAATCATTTCTTTGTTGTCCAACTCGAGTTGTTCTGCGCGAGGTTTCTGCGAGACGGCCTTTGTTGTTCTAACTCGGTCATCAGCGGTGCGTACGTGGCAGAAGGACCAGCACTAAGGACATGGCCGCACAGAAAGCAATTTGAGAAGTTTAGCGTTGCGAACGTTTCACGCTATCTGTCATTTTGAACCAAAATCGCAACCAACAACAAACGCGGACTACTGGAAAATTGCAACCTGTGCGCTACAATTGCACACGTTTCAATTTGCTGTGAGTCCGCTTTCACTGTTGGTTGTGTTTTTAAGATGTCAAAAGAGGTCTTGTTTAAAAGAGAACATATCACTTTTTAAGATCAGAGCACCCTTTTTTTTTATAGACGAAATGTTCTCTTTTTTTAACTAGAAACAAAAAATTTTATTTCTAAAATATCTAACCATACAAAAATATGTTAATTTTCTAGAAAAAGTAAAAAAAAAAAATTACTGGAATAATATTAAAAGTTAAACAGAATATCTGAAATTTTTAATGTTATTCAAATTGTTAAATTTAAATGATATATATTGCTGATTGTTCACGGTGGGGGTGGATTACACTCTAGTAATAAATAGTTCCTGGTTCGAGTCCTACCTGTGCCAGTTTGAGATTTATTTCCGCTAAACAACACTCTGCCCTCTATTAGAAATGGGATACCAATGGACTTGGAAAGCTGACCGTCCGTCGGATGGGACGTTAAGCCGTGGCCCCGTGTGCGGGAGAGCCATACCCTGTGCACGTTAAAGAACATGCTCGATGGCCTTGACGGGAGTCTACCATCTGTCTCCCAACAGCTGTTCCAATGGGTCCCCTCCCCAACCTTCTTTGAGCCTTCTGGGTCCTTGTGACCTGCCCATTTAGTTCATTGTGTGTAAAAAACTGCCGCTCAGAGGTAAAACAACAACATAACCGTTTTCTCTTCCTTCCCCTCCCTTTCTCTGATGGCCTGTGTCCTTCAACACCAAAGGTATCGTCTTGCTCTCCCATTGGTCAGAATCAGACGATCAAGAGGAGCCAATAGTTCGATGCGGCTTTAGAATCTCTTTCATCTTCCGCCTCGTACCACGTGGGAACGCTGTGGCATCGTGGTCCCGTGGTCCCTATTGGCTCTCTGGGATCCATCAGCTGTACGAGTGCCTCTGCACACTCTGGGAAGAAGGAGCCACTCAGTTCTCCAGCCTCTGGAGAGGATTATCACCACTTGCTGTAGGAGTGCCTCTGCGCACTCTGGGAAGAAGGAGCCACTCACTTCTCCAGTCTCTGGAGAGGGTTATCACCACTTGCTGTAGGAGTGCCTCTGCACACTCTGGGAAGAAGGAGCCACTCACTTCTCCAGCCTCTGGAGAGGATTATCACCACTTGCTGTAGGAGTGCCTCTGCGCACTCTGGGAAGAAGGAGCCACTCACCTCTCCAGTCTCTGGAGAGGGTTATCACCACTTGCTGTAGGAGTGCCTCTGCACACTCTGGGAAGAAGGAGCCACTCAGTTCTCCAGCCTCTGGAGAGGATTATCACCACTTGCTGTAGGAGTGCCTCTGCGCACTCTGGGAAGAAGGAGCCACTCACTTCTCCAGTCTCTGGAGAGGGTTATCACCACTTGCTGTAGGAGTGCCTCTGCACACTCTGGGAAGAAGGAGCCACTCACTTCTCCAGCCTCTGGAGAGGGTTATCACCACTTGCTGTAGGAGTGCCTCTGCACATTCTGGGAAGAAGGAGCCACTCACTTCTCCAGCCTCTGGAGAAGGTTATCACCACTTGCTGTAGGAGTGCCTCTGCACACTCTGGGAAGAAGGAGCCACTCACTTCTCTAGCCTCTGGAGAAGGTTATCACCACTTGCTGTAGAATGCCTCTGCACACTCTGGGAAGAAGGAGCCACTCACTTCTCCAGCCTCTGGAGAGGGTTATCACCACTTGCTGTAGAATGCCTCTGCACACTCTGGGAAGAAGGAGCCACTCACTTCTCCAGCCTCTGGAGAGGGTTATCACCACTTGCTGTAGGAGTGCCTCTGCACACTCTGGGAAGAAGGAGCCACCCACTTCTCCAGCCTCTGGAGAGGGTTATCACCACTTGCTGTAGGAGTGCCTCTGCACACTCTGGGAAGAAGGAGCCACTCACTTCTCCAGCCTCTGGAGAAGGTTATCGCCACTTGATGTAAGTTTCCTTTGTAACAGCAAAAGGTGAGGCTCTTGCTCAAGCCATTTTTTCTGCCTGTATGAATGTAGGATAGAAACCAAAGGCGACAGCCACCTAAAATTTGCTGCAAGTGTCTCGCAAATCTGAATCTTCGACACTGAAAACGTGAACAAAGGTTATGAGCTTCTTTTTATAGCGTTTTTCGTGGAAGCAAAAATCTACGCAGAACACAACTGTTAGGAGACTGCCACTCAACGTGTTTTTTAGAGGACACAGGATATGGCTCTCCCGCACACGGGGCCACGGCTTTACGTCCCATTCGACGGACAGAGGCCTTTTCAAGCCCATCGGTATCCCCTACTGACCAAGGCCAGAGCTTTTCAAATATTATTTAGTAAAGGAAGCGGTAAATCGCGAAAAGATTTCACGCCAAGTACAGTCTTAAGCGCTTGGCTTCCATAATCATGTACAGTCGCTCAAAAAAGTATCCGAACACTATGGTTGATTACAGAATTCATAAAAAATAAATGGCAACGATTTTTTTTTTCAAACTAATGATCTGGCAACCTTCGTGTCACGTGACACGAAGGTTGCCAGATCATTAATTTCTAAAAAAAATAGTTGCCAGATAGATTTTTTTCTGAATTCTGTAATCAACCATAGTGTTTGGGTATTTTTTGAGCGACTGTACATAGTGCATTTTAGTGCCTAACTCATATACATATGTTAATTAATCTAACCGGAAAAAAGAAGCCTTTTCCTTCATTATAGTTTTAGTAAAACAAATTTCTCTTTGTCAATGATTATTTCCCGCCCTGCCCACGGTCAGTAGTAGCCACCGATGGGCTTTGAAAGGCCGCCGTCCGTCGGATGGGACGTTAAGCCGTGGCTCCGTGTACGGGAGAGCCATACCCTGTGCATGTTAAAGAACACGCTGGATGGCCTTGATGGGAGGCTACCATCTGTCTCCCAACAGCTGTACCAGTGGGTCCCCTCCCCCAACCTTCTCTGAGCCTTCGGGGTCCATGTGATCTGGCCATTTAGCCCATGGTGTGCTAAAAAGTGCCACTCAGAGGTAAAACACCCAACCCTTGTCAATGATCAAATTTATATAACATTTAAAAAAAAAAAGTTTCCTGGCAAGTTTTTTTTCAGTTTAGTAAGAAAATGACAAAAAAAAGTTAGTTTATCTTTTTTTTACATGAAGAAAAAAGTATTTTTTTTCTACCTTTACTATAAGGCTACCCTAACCAGACGGTAAAAATATTAAATCGCTTTTGTATGGACTTATCTGCAGCAGATAGAAATAGAACACGGTTGCAATGTCTTTTCGCTGCACCCCCCCCCCCTCAATTGTCTTCCTATAACCCCCTCCCTCCCCAGACTTCGACCACAACCTTTCTCGGATACGAGTCTTTCTCGAGAACGAAACACATTTGCTCTTTTCTCGGCATTTGCTTCGCTGAACATTGACGTCATAGCGAACAGTGGTCACGAGATGCGGAGCACGCGGCCACCGACTGCTCGTCAGATGGGATCTGGAGAATAAGTAGATGCAGTCGGTTTGGTCGGAGGATCGGTGGGGGGGGGGAGGGTCGGAAGGGAAATGTCAACGTCGTATCGGTTATTTGGACCGTGAAACGACGACCACTGCGCATAGTTTCGAGCATGCGCAGATATCGTTTCTTTCCTTCCATTGCTGTTTTCGAAGTGGAAATGGAAGTCGAGAAAAAAGATCGAACGAATTCGAAACAGGTGATCGAAGTGATACCGTTGCCGATTTTCAGGAAATAAAAGTCGAAAAAATCCGTTAGATCACGATATTTATGTGGCATTTCCATCATCATCATCATCATCATCCTCAAGCAGCCATAGGCTACGAAGGTCCAACCAGACCGTGCAATTTAGTTCTCCAAGCAAGTCTATCCTGAGCTACATCTACTGCATCTGGCCACTGCACACCAATTCTAACAAGGTCCTGTTTGACATTGTCTGCCCACCGCATCCTAGGTCTCCCCCTCTTTCTGAGGCCTTTAGGCACACTGTTCATAACCCTATTCGCCAATCTATAATTATTCATACGGGCAACATGGCCAAACCAACGGAGTCTCTCTCTGCACAATATGCTGCTTAAAGGAGGTTGCAAACTCCTTTGCCTAACCTCATCATTAGTTACAAAGTTGAACCACCTAATGCCCAAGATACTGCGTAAGCATCTGGAATCAAAAGCATCTAGTTTCCTGTTATCTTGTTTACAAAGTGTCCAAGTCTCACTACCATAACTAACCCTAGAAAGAACCAAACTATTATACAGTGTAATTTAGTGTTATATTTATATGAAATGTATACACAATTGCACGATATATGTAAATCAGCAAACCGAAACTTGGTGACAGGCCGATGGAAGAATTCTGTAATCAACAATGGGCTATATGGCAAGGTCACCAGGACTCCAAAGGTTCAGAAAAGGTTGGTGGAAAGATCCACAGGATTGATTTTAGGAGACAGATGGAGAAAGTCTCCCGTCAAGGTCATCCAGTGTGTTTAACGTGCACAGGTATTGCTGTCCTGCACACGGAGCCACGGATTAATTTCCCCATCGAACGGTCCGTGGCCTTTCAAAAAAATTACATTTTTTAAGGAATCAAGAAAATATCATGAGTAAGAAAAAAAATACCTTTTTAATGAATGCTTTGAGTTGGTCTATTCATTTAGATTTGAAGATAGGATCAGATTCAATATATTGATTATTTGTTTTATAAGCCGTTGATTGAATGGGCTTGGTGAAAATATACAAGATCATATATTCAACTTATATACATGTCAATAATATTTATATACAACTTATAAATAAGGAAGTATTTATATGCGTTTTATACAATATCGCAAAACTTATATGCAATGTCATGCAGATCGTAATACTTATAATTCATTTAGAAAATCGCGATTTTTATATGTAATTTATGTAATAGATTGAGGCATTTATACGCAGTTTACATAGAAGATAACGATATTCCTAAGCAATTTACATAGAAAATAACGATATTTGTAAGTAATTTTCATAGAAGATAACGACGTTATGAGCAATTTATGTTGAAGACTGAATTTTATGTTTTTCATATAAAAGCAATGATATTTATGTGCAATTCATATAAAATCATGATATTTGTATTCAATTTCTATAGAAGATCCTAATATTGTATACAATTTGTTTTAAAGAAGATCTTGATATTTATATGCAATTCATATTAAGAAACTGGGAATGCCCTTGAAGAAAGGTGTGTCTAGTAAAGTCTAGTGGATTTTCTATCCTCACCCCTCTGCTCAGTCTTTGGGGTTTTTATGACCTTGCCATTTATCCCACTGTGTGCAAAACAGTGCCCTTAGCGCACTGTTTTGCATACAGTCTTTGGGGTCTTTATGATCTTATTGACTTTATGATAGTCTTTGGGGTCTTTATGACCTTATTGACTTTATGGCAGTCTTTGAGGTCTTTATGACCTTGCCATTTAGCCCACTGTATGCAAAACAGTGCCCTTAGCGCACTGTTTTGCATACAGTGTTTGGTATCTTTATGATCTTATTGACTTTGATAGTCTTTGGGGTCTTTATGACCTTGCCATTTAGCCCACTGTGTGCAAAACAGTGTTCTTAGCGCACTGTTTTGCATACAGTCTTTGGGGTCTTTATGATCTTATTGACTTTGATAGTCTTTGGGGTCTTTATGATCTTATTGACTTTGATAGTCTTTGGGGTCTTTATGATCTTATTGACTTTGATAGTCTTTGGGGTCTTTATGACCTTATTGACTTTATGGCAGTCTTTGAGGTCTTTATGACCTTGCCATTTAACAGAGTTGAGATTTATCTACGCAAAATTTCCCCGCCCTGCCCACGGTCAGTAGGGGACACCGATGGACTTGGAAAGGCCGCCGTCCGTCGGATGGGACGTTAAGCCGTGGCCCCGTCTATGGGAGAGCCATACCCTGTGCACGTTAAAGAACACGCTGGATGGCCTTGACGGGAGGCTACCATCTGTCTCCCAACAGCTGTTCCAGTGGATCCCCTCCCCCAACCTTCTCTGAGCCTACGGGGTTCATGTGACCTGGCCATTTAGCCCATGGTGTGCAAAAAAGTGCCGCTCAGAGGTAAAACTACCCAACAACTTTATGACCTTGCCATTTAGCCCACTGTGTGCAAAACAGTGCCTTTAGCGCACTGTTTTGCATACATTCTTTGGGGTCTTTATGATCTTATTGACTTTATGATAGTCTTTGGGGTCTTTATGACCTTATTGACTTTATGGCAGTCTTTGAGGTCTTTATGACCTTGCCATTTAGCCCAATGTGTGCAAAACAGCGCCCTTAGTAACAACCCAACAATCAGCTTAATTCAGTATCGTATTAAAATGAAATGAGACTTATATCTCCCTTGTACTGCCGGAGATCAGATGAGAGACATTAAGAGACGGATCCCAGCCAACGCGTCGATCTGCTTCGATGTTCCTCTTTCCCAAACATTTATTACTCCCAGGCTCCGACGTCAGCCTCCAGTCAAACACGCCAGACACGGTCTCTAAATTAATATCTTTATTGACACTGTCACCAAGGCAAGGGATGTAGCGATCAAATTCGGCACAACCTCAACTATATTCAATTTCCTATCGGCATCATAATTACCCACAGCACTCTGTATTTTTCCGTTTTATGCTTTCCGCCGTCTGTCTGCAGCGCGATTGATGTTGACAGAAGGATGCGTTTGCCCACTTACGAAGAAGATTCGCCGCTGCCAGGAGTCGCAGGAAAAGCCCAGCAATCGGTCTTCGAGGACTCTGTTGCTATGGGAATAATTGTTGAGAGATGCGACGTTCAGATACCAGAGGTCGTTTTTCCGTCTGCGCTGATGCTCTGCAGTTGACGAAAGAGATTGGGTTGTTTTATCTCTGAGCGGCACTTTTTTGCACACCATGGGCTAAATGGCCAGGTCACATGGACCCCGAAGGCTCAGAGAAGGTTGGGGGAGGGGACCCACTGGAACAGCTGTTGGGAGACAGATGGTAGCCTCCCATCCAGGCCATCCAGCGTGTTCTTTAACGTGCACAGGGTATGGCTCTCTCGTACACGGGGCCACGGTTTAACGTCCCATCCGACGGACGGCGGCCTTTCCTAGCCCATCGGTGTCCCCTATTGACCGTGGGCAGGGGGGGAAATTTTGCGGAGATAAATCTCAACGCTGACCCAGCTGGGAATGGCTCTCCGGCACTAGGAGCCACGGCTTAAGATCCCATCCGACGGACGGCGGCCTTTCCAAGCTCATCGGTGTCCCCTATTGACCGTGGGCAGGGCGGGAAATTTTGCGGAGATAAATCTCAACGCTGACCCAGCTGGGAATGGCTCTCCGGCACTAGGAGCCACGGCTTAAGATCCCATCCGACGGACGGCGGCCTTTCCAAGCCCATCGATGTCTTCTACTGACCGTGGGCAGGGCGGGGAATTTTGCAGAGATAAATCTCAACGCTGACCGTGCTGGGACTCTAACCTGGGAACTACAGATTACGAGCCTGGCGCGCTACCGACTGAGCCACCCCCGCCTCAAAGTTTCTCTGGTATTTGTCACTTCAGTCGTGGAGTTTTAAGTGGATGATTCGTATGGTGGAATTTTTGTCACTCACCTAGCCAGAGGGAGTGGTGGTGGGGGGGGGTAACTGGTTCATACTTCAACAGTTCTCATGGATCATAAGCATTGAGTAATAATTCGTTAGGATGTGGGTTGGACGAGTCAGTAGCTCCTAATCGCAGTTTCCAGGTTCGAGTCCCAACTTTATCGGAGTTGAGATTTTATCTCCGCTACCCCCCCTGCTCTTCTTCACAAAGGGGAAGCCGATGGGTTTGGAAAAGGCGCCGTCCGAATTCAGACGAAGTGTGCAGGAGAGTCATACCCTGTGTAGGTTAAAGAACACGCTGGATGGCCTCGACGGGAGGCTACTATGTGTTTCCTAACAACTGTCTAGCGGGTCCCCTCCTCCCAACCTTGTCTGAGCCGTCTGAATCCTTATGACCTGGGGGGCGGGATTGGCTCAGTCGGTAGCGCGCCAGGCTCGTAATCTGTAGTTTCCAGGTTCGAGTCCCAGCTGGGTCAACGTCGAGATTTATCTCCGCAAAACTCCCCGCCCTGCCCACGGTCAGTAGGGGACACCGATGGGCTTGGAAAGGCCGCGGTCTATCGGATGGTACGTTAAGCCGTGGCCCCGTGTGCGGGAGAGCCATACCCTATACACTTTAAAGAACACGCTGGATGGCCTTGACGGGAGGCTACCATCTGTCTCCCAACAGCTGTTCCAGTGGGTTTCCTCCCCCAACCTTCTATGAGCCTTCGGGGTCCTTGTGACCTGGCCATTTAGCCATGGTGTGCAAAAAAGTACCGCTCAGAGGTAAAACAACCCAACCCTTATGACCTGGCTATTTAGCATATTGTGCGCAAAAAAATGACGTTCGGAGGTGCAACAACCCAACCTTGAGCGGCATTTTTTTGCACACAATGAGCTAAATGGCCAGGTCACAAAGACCCCGAAGATTCAGAGAAGCTTAGAGGAAGGGAACCCACTGACAGCTGTTAAGAGACTGGTAGTAGCTTCCCGTCGAGGCCATCCAGCGTGCTCTGTAACGCGCACATGGTATGGCTCTCCTGTGTACAAAGCCAAGGCTTAACGTCCCATCCGACGGACGGTGGTCTTTCCAAGCCAATCGTTGTCTCCCTTCTAATCGGGAGCAGGGTTGGGGTTTAGAGGAGAGAAACCTCATCGCTGCACAGGAGGAGGAGAGACTCGGACCTGGGAACTGCCGAATATGAGTCTGACGCGTTACCGTCTGAACCAAAACCTGCTCTTTTTCCTCCCAAGATTTTGGAGTGTCCTCAAAACATGTAATATCATGCTACGCAAAGGTTTTAGATTAAAAAAATTTCATAGAATAAAAAACGCTTTTGCCGATTCTACTTTTGAATTATTAAAATTTTATTGTAATTATTGATGATATTTTTTAGTGTAAGAAAAGAAAATCTAATCTGAAATAGATCCCAAATTTTTTTAATAAAAGGATTTAGAATTCTATACTCATAAATCATTCTCTTAGGGGCGGGGGTGGCTCAGTTGGTAGCGCGCCAGGCTCGTAATCTGTAGTTCCCAGGTTCGAGTCCCAGCTGGGTCAGAGTTGAGATTTATCTTCGCAAAATTTCCCGCCATGCCCACGGTCAGTAGGGGACACCGATGGGCTTGGAAAGGCCGCCGTCCGTCCGATGGGACGTTAAGCCGTGGCCCCGTGTGCGGGAGAGCCATACCCTGTGCACGTTAAAGAACACGCTGGATGGCCTTGACGGGAGGCTACCATCTGTCTCCCAACAGCTGTTCTAGTGGGTCCCCTCCCCCAACCTTCTCTGAGCCTTCGGGGTCCATGTGACCTGGCCATTTAGCCCATGGTGTGCAAAAAAGTGCCGCTCAGAGGTAAAACAACCCAAACAACAACAACCCTTTTTCTTGCTTTGAAGATGAAAGATGGCATTGAGCGAAGATGGCAAACTTAATAATTTATAGGCCTAAAGCAATTAATAAATCAGCAACGCATAATCTAAAATTCTGCTGAGACATTAAACAAAATGTTGGGAATAGTTAAGAGGAGAATTTAGGTTATAAATAGTTAATGAGAGCAGCAGCATTAAGAAGGTTATAGAGGAAGATGCAAAACCTGGAGCTTTTGGTTGAAATACAAACCAACTTTCATATTTTTAATGTTCTTCGTCGTTGAGCAGATAGCAGTATCTCAACCTAAGTTAAATAACTGGGTCTTGACGCTTGTCTTGCAGTGAAGCTAGGACGCTTAGCGTTCGGAAAGCGAGAGGGTTTATAATGGAATTACACTCATAAATAATTCTCCAAGAGGTAATGGCATCAGTGCTGCTAAGAACTAAGACCCCAAAAAAACAGTGTTGTGGGGAAAACTAGTTTAAAATAATGAAAGCCATTAGTATGACAGCTTTAAAACTGAAGCCTTCCAATGATATTAAGGTTTCCATTTTGTAACGGGATGTGACCAAACACTTTGAAGTGAAAGAAACTAAAGATTAATAAAATATATATTTAAGATTAGGTTGTTTTATCTCTGAGCGGCACTTTTTTGCAGACCATGGGCTAAATGGCCAGGTCACAAGAACCCCTAAGGCTCAGAGAAGTTTGGGGGAGGGGACCCACTGGAATAGCTGTTGGGAGACAGATGGTAGCTTCCCGTCAAGGCCATCCACCGTGTTCTTTAACGTGCACAGAGAAGGCTCTCCCGCACACGGGGCCACGGCTTAACGTCCCATCCGATGGACTGCGGCCTTTCCATGCCCATCGGTGTCCCCTACTGATCGTGGGCGGGGAGTTTTGCGGAGATAAGTCTCAACACTGACTCAAGTGGGACTCGAACCTGGGAACTGCAGATTACGAGCCTGGCGCGCTACCAACTGAGCCACCCCCGCCCCGAGTATTTATGGAGCCATTTTTAAGAAGAATGTTGCTGGAGGCAAGGAGAGGGCTGCTACAACTATTTTATGCATAGTCTCTGGAACCATTTTACAAAGAGGCAACCCACTGAGCCACCCCCGTCCCTTAAGGTTAGGAATGTATATATTTTTTTAATCCACACAGAGGAATAAGTTAGTGAAAACTTCATAGAGAAAATATACTCGTAGTGTTCCTAGTGAGGTTAGCAAATGTAAAATAATTCTTTGCATACTTAGATGGTTGAGTCGTGTTTTCTCTGAGCGGTACTTTTTTGCACACCATGGGCTTAAATGGTCAGGTCACAAGGACCCCTAAGGCTCAGAAAAGGTTAGTGGGAGGGGATCCACTAGACAGCTGTTATAATATAGACGGTAGCCTTCCGTCAAGACCATGAGCGTGGTCTTTAAATTGCACAGCGTATGGCTCTCCCGTACACAGGACTACGACTTAAAGTCCCATCCGACGGACGGTGGCCATTCCAAGCCCATCGGTGTCCCCTATTTATCGTGGGCAGGGTGGGCAGTTTTGTGGATATAAATATGCTGATGGGGAGAACACCAATAACGTTGCACAAAAAGAATAAGCTTATATGAGAAAAATTACTCACAAACGTGCAATCTATATACGGATAGAAATTCATATATAGCAGGGTTTGTCAGAAAGTAAGGTTGGGTTGGGTTGTTTTACCTCTGAGCGGCACTTTTTTTGCACACCATGGGCTAAACGGCCAGGTCACATGGACCCGAAGGCTCAGAGAAGGTTGGGGGAGGGGACCCACTAGAACAGCTGTTGGGAGACAGATGGTAGCCTCCCGTCAAGGCCATCCAGCGTGTTCTTTAACGTTGTATTGTTTTTCCTCTGAGCGGCACTTTTTTGCACACCATGGGCTAAATGGCCAGGTCACATGGACCCCGAAGGCTCAGAGAAGGTTGGGACCCACTGGAACAGCTGTTGGGAGACAGATGGTAGCCTCCCGTCAAGGCCATCCAGCGTGTTCTTTAACGTGCAAAGTGTATGTCTCTCCCGCATACGGGACCACGGCTTAACGTCCATCCGACGGGCGGCGGCCTTTCCAAGCTCATCGGTGTCCCCTACTGACCATGGGCAGGGCGGGGAATTTTGCGGAGATAAATCTCAACGCTGATCCAGCTGGGACTCGAACCTGGGAACTACAGATTACGAGCCTGGCGCGCTACCGACTAAGCCACCCCCGCCCCCACAAAGTAAGGAATTCTGCTCAATTTCTGTGGAGAGCAGGTAAAATATAGGGGATTATTTCCATATACGTATATTAGTTTTTCGCGTATTTACCAGACTGGTTGAGACATTTTTCGTAAAGGTGGGCCAGCTTATATAAGCTAGTGACTGAGCTACCTGTGTGAAAAGAATCTTCAATGTGTGCATGTAACTATTAGTGTTTTTTTTTTAAATTTGTAAATAACGAAATCCGAACTCGACTGATAAATGTCAATTATTATATTTTATCTTTCGATATCTAATAAATGCGAACAAGAATCGATTCTTTTGTATCTATTCATCGACGCATGAAATCTAGAATAGAGATTTATTTCCGTAAATCAATTAATTTCGTTGATAAGAAAAATCTCTTGCATTGAATATTGTGGCACTTGTTGCAAATGAAAATGTCAATTTTAGGATTACGCTTTTTTTGCTCTTTTAATTTCTTCCTGTTGGGTTGTTTTACCTCTGAGCGGCACTTTTTTGCATACCATGGGCTAAATGGCCAGATCACATGGACCCCGAAGGCTCAGAGAAGGTTGGGGGAAGGGACCCACTGGACAGCTGTTGGGAGACAGATGGTAGTCTCCCGTCAAGGCCATCCAGCGTGTTCTTTAACGTGCACAGGGTATGGCTCTCTCCCGCACACAACGCCACGGCTTAACGTCCCATCTGAAGGACGGCGGTCTTTCAAAGTCCATCGGTGTCCCCTACTGACCGTGGGCAGGGCGGGGAATTTTGCGGAGATGAATCTCAACGCTGACTCAGCTGGGACTCGAACCTGGGAACTACAGATTACGAGACTGGCGCGCTACCGACTGAGCCACCCCCGCCCCTAATTTCCTCCTGTGACTTCGGCTTAGCGATAAAGGTTGAAGAAGAGGATAAAAAGTGGAGGAAGAAGGTGTAAATAACAGTAGAAGAAAAGTCCTCCTCTCAGCATGTCATTTATAGATAGGAACTAACTGGTACTCCACTATGAGATGTGACAGCGACTGATAGTACGAGTAGCGAGATACTACTTTCGTCTTGGAGCGAGGTGGAAATTGCAAGTGGGATTAAGGGTGGCTGGAATGTGGTGATGAGGAGGAGGACAAAGATGCTTCGGATGTCTTCGAGATGATGCGACGATGGAGGTGCAAGAAAAAAGCCTTTGCTTCCTATGTTATATCGTGCCATGATTGGATGAGGAAAGAGAACGTTATTGCGTATTGGTCTTTGCATTATCTCGCGAGCACAGATCACCAGTGGCAACAGCAAAGAGAGGAGAAGGAAATCTCTCCAACCATTCTATCATCTTCATCATCATCATCATTCGTCGATGTTTCCTCGTTCTTCCGGCAGAGATGATGTCTCATCTTCGAGTGGGGGAATGAGGAGGAATTATCGGTGCAGCGACATGACATTAAGAGTTCGTGACGTGGTGGAGTAAGGAAGCGCAAGAGGAGAGAGATGCTTCATTTGAATCCTATTGTATTTGCCTTTTCTGCATTTCAACTTGTGAATGAAGAGGGTGCTGGCTGAGGCTCTAGGTCGTCAAGCTCGTAACTGGAAATTCTCTGGTAGGAATTTCCTCACTCTGTGCATGCGTCGATGTTTTCCCTCGTTTAGAGGGAAAACATTCATTTGATTGTTACTAATTCCCTCGTTTAGAAGGAAAACATTCATTTGATTGTTACTAATTCCATCGTTTAGAAGGAAAACATTCATTTGATTGTTGCTAATTCCATCGTTTAGACGAAAAACATTCATTTCATTGTTGCTAATTACATCATTTAGAGGGAAAGCATTCATTTCATTGTTGCTAATTCCCTCATTTAGAGGGAAAACATTTATTTCATTGTTACTAATTCCCTCGTTTAGAGGGAAAACAGTCATTTCATTGTTACTAATTCCCTCGTTTAGAAGGAAAACATTCATTTGTTACTAATTCCCTCGTTTAGACGAAAAACATTCATTTCCTTGTTGCTAATTACATCATTTAGAGAGAAAGCATTCATTTCATTGTTGCTAATTCCCTCATTTAGAGGGAAAACATTTATTTCATTGTTACTAATTCCCTCGTTTAGAGGGAAAACAGTCATTTCATTGTTACTAATTCCCTCGTTTAGAAGGAAAACATTCATTTGTTACTAATTCCCTCGTTTAGACGAAAAACATTCATTTCCTTGTTGCTAATTACATCATTTAGAGAGAAAGCATTCATTTCATTGTTGCTAATTCCCTCATTTAGAGGGAAAACATTTATTTCATTGTTACTAATTCCCTCGTTTAGAGGGAAAACATTCATTTCATTGTTACTAATTCCCTCGTTTAGAAGGAAAACATTCATTTGTTACTAATTCCCTCGTTTAGACGAAAAACATTCATTTCCTTGTTGCTAATTACATCATTTAGAGGGAAAGCATTCATTTCATTGTTGCTAATTCCCTCATTTAGGGGGAAAACATTTATTTCATTGTTACTAATTCCCTCGTTTAGAGGGAAAACATTCATTTCATTGTTACTAATTCCCTCGTTTAGAAGGAAAACTTTTATTTCATTGTTACTAATTCCCTCGTTTAGAAAAAAACATTCATTTCATTGTTGCTAATTCCATCGTTTAGAGGGAAAACATTCATTTCATTGTTGCTAATTCCCTCGTTTAGAGGGAAAACATTCATTTCATTATTACTAATTCCCTCGTTTAGAGGGGATGCATTTGGCTAGACCGGTAGTGAGCCAGGCCCGTAATCTGTAGATTCCAGGTTCGAGTCCCAACTGTACAAGCGTTGAGATGGAACCGATGGTATTGGAAAGCGCTCCGTTCGTCTGATGGTACATAAAGCCGTGGCCTCACGTGTTGGGTTATTTTACCGCTGAACAGTGTTTTTTTTGCAGACAATGGGCTAAATATCAAGGTCCACCAAGACCCCGAAGGCTCAGAGAAGTTTGAGGGAAGGGGACCCAGTGGGATTTCTCGCCGCTGCTATGAAAGGCCGATTTAACCAATGGGGGCGGGGGTGGCTCAGTCGGTAGCGAGCCAAGCTCGTAATCTGTAGTTCCCGGGTTCGAGCCCCAGCTAAGTCAGCGTTGAGATTTATCTCCGCAAAACTATCCGCCCTGCCCACGGTCAGTAGGGAACACCGATGGGCTTGGAAAAGCAGCCGTCCGTCGGATGGGACGATAAACCGTGGCTCCGTGTGCGGGAGAGCCATACCCCTGTGCACGTTAAAGAACACGCTGGATTGCCTTAACGGGAGGATACCATCTGCCTCCCAACAGCTGTTCTAATGGGTCCCCTCCCCCAACCATCTCTGCGCCTTCGGGGTCCTTGTGACCTGGCCATTTAGCCATTGGTGTGCAAAAAAAGTGCCGCTCAGAGAATTAATAAAACCCTACTAGATATAAAACCTACGAATCTCAATTCTCAGAGCCATACCCCTGTGCACGTTAAAGAACACGCTGGATTGCCTTAACGGGAGGATACCATCTGCCTCCCAACAGCTATTCTAGTGGGTCCCCTCCCCCAACCATCTCTGCGTCTTCGGGGTTCTTGTGACTTGGTCATTTAGCCATTGGTGTGCAAAAAAAGTGCCGCTCAGAGGTAAAACAACCCAACCCAACCAAATTTAACCAATTTTGGGGCCCGGGACAATTTAAGATTTTGGGACCTCTCCTACTACCAAAAATCAATCATAAATTAGTAAGTAAGAAAATAATAAATGAAGTTAATAATACTGATTTACCAAAGTAACTTTTTTAAGATACTTATATGTCTTTTAATATTTTTAATAGCAAACTGACAGAATAATAATTCGTAGGTTTTATAGCTAGTACGGTTTTATCAATTCGTAACGGTTTCCTAATTTATTTCATTGTTACTAATTCCAAAGGTTATTGAGGCGTTCGTTGGCTCAGCCGATAACGTGCCAGGCTCGTAATCTGCAGTTCCTTGGGTCGAGTCCGACTTATGACAAGGTCGGGATTTACTCCACTAAATCCCCATCCAGACCTCAGTCAGTAGGGGTCACCGATGGGCCACCATCGGTCTGATAGGTTGTTAAGCCGTTTCCTGTGTGCAGGAGAGCCATATCCTGTGCACGTTAAAGAACACGCTGGATAGCCTTGACGGGAGCCTACCATCTGTCTCTTAATAGATGTCCACTCGGTCTCCTTTTCTGAGTTCTCGATGTCCCTATGACCTGACCATTTAGCCCATTGTGAGGAAAAAATGCAGCTCAGAAATTATACAAAGTATTAATTTTTGTTTAAAATCATACTACGCTTTAGAGGCAAAGCCTTCCCCCCATTTCTTGGAGCCGGGCCCCTTAGTCCTCCCTCCACCTGAAATGGTTCCAGATTGATCTATTACCGTCTGATTTAATCCCTACCCCAAAAAACGGCAACAAAAAGGCTTTCTGAAATATTCATCATTAACAATTAGGCCCAACATCATAGTCATAAGATTGCCAGATCACTGATTTCTAAAAAAAATCGTTGCCAGATATTTTTCCTGAATTCTGTAATCATCCATAGTGTTCGGATACTTTTTTGAGCAACTGTAGGTGGTCATATTATTTTGATACTAGATAGTGTGGGCTCACTCACGGAAATGTTGAGCGTGTGCAGTTACCGTTCACAGCAAACTGGAGCGTGTGCAGTAACTGCACACGCTCCAGTTTGCTGTGAACGGTAACCGGAGCGTGTACAGTTGCTGTACACGCTAGATATTTTTCCTGAATTCTGTAATCACGTGACACGAAGGTTGCCAGATCACTAATTTCTAAAAAAAAATCGTTGCCAGATATTTTTTCTGAATTCTGTAATCAACCATAGTGTTCGGATACTTTTTTGAGCGACTGTAGGTGGTCATATTATTTTGATACTAGATCGTGTGGGCTCACTCACGGAAATATTGAGCGTGTGCATTTACCGTTCACAGCAAACTGGAGCGTGTGCAGTTGCTGTACACGCTCCAGATATTTTTCCTGAATTCTGTAATCACGTGACACGAAGGTTGCCAGATCACTAACTTCTAAAAAAAAATTGCTGGCAGAAATTTTTCCTGAATTCTATAATCATCCATAGTGTTCGGATACTTTTTTGAGCGACTGTACCTTAATACTATTTTTCTTTGTCACATGTTTTATTGTATCATTAGTGCCCAGATAAATTGTCGGATATCATTGTGAGTGGGGAAAGAAGGAATTCCAACCACAGTCTCCACAGTGTCTTCTTCTTGAGCGCGTTCTACCTGGCAGCCATATATTTTTGGTGAGTCACGTGGAATAACACAGTGCAAACCTATTAACGATCGCAGGTTAGGCCAACAGAATGAACGAAATCCAAAATCTCGGTTGGGTTTCGACACTTGCCCTATTGCTGGAACTTTTAAGAATCTATGGAGATTATTGAAAATAAGACTAAGAAGCATAATATAATCTAATAAATAAAAGAGGTACAATATGATTAATCGTTACTATAGGTAGGGGGGGGGGGTTCAGTTGGTAGCGCGCAAGCTCGTAATATGTAGTTTTCAAATTCGAGTCCCAGCTGTGTCAGCATTCAGATTTATCTCCGCAGAACTCCCCGCCCTGCCCACGGTCACCATTGGCCTTGGAAAGAACGCCGTCCGTCGGATGGGACATTAAGCCGTGGCTCCGTGTGCAGGAGAGCCATTCCTTGGGCACGTTAAATAACACACTAGATGGCCTTGACGGGAGGCTACCATCTGTCTCCCAACAGCTGTACCAGTGGGTCCCCTCCCCCAACCTTCTCTGAGCCTGCGTAGTCTTTGTGACTTGGCCATTTAACCCATGGTGTGCAAAAAAGTGCCGCTCAGAAGTAAAACAACCCAACGTTAAAGAACACACTGGATGGCCTTGCCGGGAGGCTACCATCTGTCTCCCAACAGCTGTTCCAGTGGGTCCCCTCCCCCAACCTTCTCTGAAGCTTCGGGGTCCTTGTGACCTGGCCGTCTAGCCCATGGTGTGAAAAGAAGTGCCACTCAGAGGTAAAACAACCCAACCCTGAATTCATCCGTTTCCATCCAACTGTCATTGACACTTGTAAGTAGTAGTTTGCACAGCAGCTGCAAAAAAGAATTATCCTCCAAATCCTTTAAAGCACAACTCAACTTGTCACTGCTCACTGCGAGAAGAGGAAATTTAATTGGTTCCTTTTTTAGTACGACTCTTAATTGCTTCATTGGTTGAGCCAATGTCTGTCATTAATTGCTTCGTTCTGATTGGACCGGCGACTTCCTGCAATTACTTCTCCAATTGCGACGGGTTTCCAGAAATATCCGATAAATTGGGAGCTCTTAAATAGCATTTTAAGTGAAGTTGTCTCTTCGCTTTCTATGCTTCGTTCGCAGTTTCCTATAGGGCAAAATATTGTTTCTTCTTGAGTGTCCGTTCAGAATGCTTCTTGAAGCATGAAAGTCTTTCTTCATGCTTCAAGGAGCATTCTGAAACGACATTGAGTGGTTTTTCTTTTATTATTCGTTGTTTACTATATTGGGATGCTTGTACAGTAGCTCAAAAAATATCCGAACACTATGGTTGATTATAGAGTTCAGAAAAAATATCTGGCAACGTTTATTTTTTAGAAATTAGTGATCTGGCAACCTTCGTGTCACGTGATTACAGAATTCAGGAAAAATATCTGGAGCGTGTACAGCAACTGTACACGCTCCAGTTACCGTTCACAGCAAACTGGAGCGTGTGCAGTTACTGCACACGCTCCAGTTTGCTGTGAACGGTAACTGCACACGCTCAGTATTTCTGTGAGTGAGCCCACACGATCCAATGTTCTGTGAACATTAACCGCAACCGCTCTAGTTTGCTGTGAACGGTAACTGCACACGCTCAGTATTTCTGTTAGTGAGCCCACACGATCTAGTATCAAAATAATATGACCACCTACAGTCGCTCAAAAAAGTATCCCAACACCATGGTCGATTACAGAATTCAGAAAAAATATCTGGCAACGATTTTTTTTTAGAAATCAGTGATCTGGCAACCTTCGTGTCACGTGACACGAAGGTTGCCAGATCACTGATTTCTAAAAAAAAATCGTTGCCAGATATTTTTTCTGAATTCTGTAATCGACCATGGTGTTGGGATACTTTTTTGAACGACTGTACTAGCGCTCCACACTGCCCAAATATCGGAATTCTGTCTGATCATAGAGAAAGCAATGAACCTCAGGGCTCTAGATATTTACATAAACTACCACGAGCACCTATCGGGACTAGAAATGAGCTCGGGTTTTTTCGGGTTGAGATGAAGTATGTCCGATCGGGTACGGGTTCAAAATAGCCAAGACGATGTCAGACACGGTCAAAATTAAATCTCCATTGTTTTGTTTCTCGTAATTGAAAAGAAAATTTTATTAAAAAAATGATGTTTTTTTTTTTTACAATTGCAGTCTATTAATCTGTCTTTGATTACTTTATGTGTTTACACGTTTGCTGATGAATCGTGTTATAACGATACTGTTGAAGAATTTCCGGTTTTTGGAATCATTTCTAGAATTTTTCTTTACAAATATAATTAAGATTTTAATTTGGTCTTCGAACAAGTATTTTAAAATTCATTAAGCTGATAACATGATGGTTTAGGAGCAAGCTTAATTGTATATATACACCGAAGAGCCAAAACATTATGACCACCTGCCTAATATGATGTTAGTGTCTCCACCTTTTATATTCATTTATTTCACTTCATTGAACATTTTAGGGGTAAACTTCCTTTGGCAGAGCAGTACGCTAAGCCTCAGGATATCTGTATAACTCAGTAGAACAAGTTAGTACTTCCCCCAGTACGGGGGAGAAACGATCGAGCCACAAGGGCTGACCTTGACCCCGGAGGGTCGGTAGATCTCCAGGCAGTCGAGAAGCAGGCTGTTGCGGAACCCTACCGCCAAAACAGCTCTTACCCGGCGAGGCATGGACGCGACAAGATTTCTAAAGGTGTCTTGTGGTATCTAAAGGTGTCTTGTGGTATCTGGTACAGTCGCTCAAAAAAGTATCCAAACACTATGGTTGATTGCAAAATTCAGAAAAAATATCTGACATTGATTTTTTTAAAAATTAGTCATCTGGCAACCTTCGTGTCACGTGACACGAAGGTTGCCAGATGACTAATTTTTAAAAAAATCAATGTCAGATATTTTTTCTGAATTTTGCAATCAACCATAGTGTTTGGATACTTTTTTGAGCGACTGTACCAACACGTTACCTGCAAATCCTTTAAGTTACGTGGTTGATCTATCGCAAATCGGATATGCTGTTCGAACACAAACCACAAATGCTCGATTGGGTTGATGTCTGGGTAATCTGAAGGCCAGGGCAATACCAGGAAGTCTTCCTCATGTTCCGTGAACCATTCTCCAACAATCCGGGCAGTGTGGCATGGAACATTATCTTGCTGAAAGAAGGCACTACTAGAGGGATATACCATTGTAATGAAAGGATGTACCTGGTCTGCAATGATGTTTAAGTAGGTGGTTTCCTGCAAATGAATGACTCGACCCAGGGTTTCCCAGCAGAACATTGCCCAATTATACTTCCTCCACTGACTTGTTTTCGTCCCATGGTGCATCCTGGTGCCAACACTTCTCCAGGTAAACGATGCACAAGTACAGGCCGAACACGTGGTGGAACAGAAAACGAGATTCATCGGACCAGACGACCTTCTGCCAATCATTCAAGGTCCAGTTTTGATGCTCGCATGCCCATTGTAGGCACTTTCGACAGCGAAACGAGGTTAGCATGACAACTCGGAGAGGCCTGCAATTACGCGGCCCCATTTTCCACAGGGTTCGATGTACTGTGTGTTGTGACACATTACTCCAATCACCAGCGTTCAAATTACGGGCGAGTTTCACCACAGTATCCTTTCTGTTGGTTCGTGCCAATGGGATAGCCTTCGCTCACCTCTAGCATCGATGATTGTGGTCGGACCACACCTTGCCGGCGGTTCGTGGTTTTCCCTTCCTGTAACCCTTTTTGAAGGTTGTTGTTGTTGTTTTTACCTCTGAGCGGCACTTTTTTGCACACCATGGGCTAAATGGCCAGGTCACATGGACCCCGAAGGCTCAGAGAAGGTTGGGGGGAGGGGACCCACTGGAACAGCTGTTGGGAGACAGGTGGTAGCCTCCCGTCAAGGCCATCCAGCGTGTTCTTTAACGTGCACAGGGTATGGCTTAACGTTAAGTCGTGGCCCGCACACGGAGTCACGGCTTAACGTCCCATCCAACGGACGGCGGCCTTTCCAAGGCCATCGGTGTCCCCTACTAACCGTGGGCAGGGCGGGGTATTTTGCGGAGATAAATCTCAACGCTGACCCAGCTGGGACTCGAACCTGGGAACTACAGATTACGAGCCTCGCACGCTACCGACTGAGCCACCCTCCTTTTTGAAGGTACTAACCACGGCTGACCGTGAGGTCCGCACCAGCCTTGCCGTCTCGGAAATGCTCTGACACAGTCGTCTGGCCATTACAATTTGACCTTTGTCAAACTCACTTAAGTCCGCTGCCTTTCCCATCTGAAGAACAAGAATAACACTGATCAACAGAGCTCAGTATCAGGTGTTATTTATACCGTTTCATGACCTTCACACGCGCTGTCATTTACCCGTAGTTGCTTCAATTTGCAAAAAGACGCCCTGGTCATAATGTTTATTCTCTTCAGTGCATATATTTTATTTTCATGTTTGACGGAAATACTTCCCGTACACCTCACCAACCTCGGGCTGAATAATTGTGGGGAAGGGTTGGGTTGTTTTACCTCTGAGCGGCACATTTTTGCACACAATGGGCTAAATGGCCAGGTCACATGGACCCTGAAGGCTCAGAGAAGGTTGGGAGAGGGGACCCACTGGGTTGGGTTGTTTTATCTCTGAGCGGGACTTTTTTGCACACCATGGGCTAAATGGCCAGGTCACATGACCCCGAAGGCTCAGAGAAGGTTGGGGGAGGGGACCCACTGGAACAGCTGTTGGGAAACAGATGGTAGCCTCCCGTCAAGGCCATCCAGCGTGTTCTTTAACGTGCACAGGGTATGGCTCTCCCGCACGCGAGGCCACGGCTTAACGTCCCATCCGACGGACGGCGGCCTTTCCAAGCCCATCGGTGTCCCCTACTGACCGTGAGCAGGGCGTGGAATTTTGCGGAGATAAATCTCAACGCTAACCCAGCTGGGACTCGAACCTGGGAACTACAGATTACGAGCTTGACGCGCTACCGACTGAGCCCCCCCGCCCCCCATATGGGGGAGGAACCCACTGGACAGCTGTTAAGAGATAGCCTCCCATCATGGCGATCCAGCGTGTTCGTTAACGTACGCAGTGTATATATATATCTCTTTTGCATACACGGTTTAACGTCTCATACAACGGACGGCGACCTTTTCAAGCTCATTGGTGACCCCCCCCCCCACTGACAGAGAGCAGGGCAGGAACCCCTGTGACCCAGATGAGACTCGAACCTGAGAACTGCAAATTACTATCCTGGCACGCTACCGTCTGAGCCAAATCAGTCCATTATTTGAGTGCAATAATCAATTTATCTGTAATGACGTGTAACCATAAAATGTTTGTTTTCAAAATCAAAGAGCTCTAAATACTGGCGCCCTTCATTTACATAATATGAATGGGACATTCCATTCTTACATCTACAGACATTTGGGCGGGGGTGGCTCAGTCTGTAGCGCACCAGGCTCGAAATCTGTAGTTCCCAGGTTCGAGTCCCAGCTGGATCAACGTTGAGATTTATCTCCGCAAAATTCCCCGCCCTGCCCACGGTCAGTAGGGGACACCAATGGGCTTAGAAAGACCGCCGTCCGTCGGATGGGACGTTAAGCCGTGGCCCCGTGTGCGGGAGAGCCATACCCTGTGCACGTTAAAGAACACGCTGGATGGCCTTGACGGGAGGCTACCATCTGTCTCCCAACAGCTCTTCCAGTGGGTCCCCTCGCCCAACCTTCTCTGAGCCTTCGGGGTCCATGTGACTTGGCCATTTAGCCTATGGTGTGCAAAAAAGTGCCGCTCAGAGGTAAAACAACCCAACGTTAAAGAACACGCTGGATGGCCTTGACGGGAGGCTACCATCTGTCTCCCAACAGCTGTTCCAGTGGGTCCCCTCCCCCAACCTTCTCTGAGCCTTCGGGGTCCATGTGACCTGGCCATTTAGCCTATGGTGTGCAAAAAAGTGCCGCTCAGAGGTAAAACAACCCAACGTTAAAGAACACGCTGGGTGGCCTTGACGGGAGGCTACCATCTGTCTCCCAACAGCTGTTCCAGTGGGTCCCCTCGCCCAACCTTCTCTGAGCCTTCGGGGTCCATGTGACCTGGCCATTTAGCCTATGGTGTGCAAAAAAGTGCCGCTCAGAGGTAAAACAACCCAACCCTTTATTTGGAGAAATAAAGAACGAAGTGATTTTAAATCTAAATAGTTTTATCTTCTTTTAGTTTGTGCGGAATTGATGTTCTCGTAATAACATTAAGCACCCCCCCCCCCCCTCATTTGTTTCCCTCCCAAGCATCAGCTCTAATTTATTTTCCAATTCTAAGTCTTCTCTTACAAAGCGAGATGCAAAGAAAGGAAATCTTATTTCTTTTCCTTGGGCTCTTGTATGTTACAATCGTAAATACGGGGACAAACCAATCGCATTATCGTAACTTTTCATTACGACCCTTCCAAAGAGTGTCGGATGCGAGAAAAAGTGGGTGGGTGTTAAAGGTGGTGATAGCGCGTGGGGGAGGAGAGCAATTTAGATGCAAATATCCGTCTTCTTTAAGTGTATATGGAGAGAAGATGCTGAAAGCGATGCCTGTGCGCGTGAGAATTAATTGCATTTATAAACAAGCTGATTCTGGAAATTTGATGTCCTCTTGTTGTGCGAGTGATTCTGAAGGTGGTAGCGTTTATTTCGTTTGCAATTTAAATTTTAAAAATATTGCTTTTTCTTTCAGGTTCTGATATAATTTGAAAAATTCACGATTAAAAATTAGAACTTTAAAATCCGTACGGTTGTTTCTTGGGTTGGGTTGTTTTACCTCTGACCGGCACTTTTTTGCACACCATGGGATAAATGGCCAGGTCACTTGGACCCCGAGGGCTCAGAGAAGGTTGGGGGAGGGGACCCACTGGAACAGCTGTTGGGAGACAGATGGTAGCCTCCCGTCAAGGCCATTCAGTGTGTTCTTTAACGTACACAGGGTATGGCTCTCCCGCACACGGAGTCACGGCTTAACGTCCCATCCGACGGACGGCGGCCTTTCCAAGCCCATCGATGTCCCCTACTGACCGTGGGCAAGGCGGGGAATTTTGCGGAGATAAATCTCAACGCAGACCCAGCTGGGACTGGAACCTGGGAACTACAGATTACGAGCCTGGCTTGTTTCTTTAGTGAATGATCATCACAATCAATGAGTTCGTTCTCTTCAACACTGAAATGACAGATTTTGATGATTGGCTAAATGGGCTAGAGAGGTTTTCTTTACTGAAAAGTAATTGCTCAATCTGTTTAGAATTTATATGAGTACAGTCGCTCAAAAACGTATCCGAACGCAATGGTTGATTACAGAATTCAGAAAAAATATCTGGCAACGATTTTTTTTTAGAAATTAGTGATCTGGCAATATTCGTGTCACGTGACACGAAGGTTGCCAGATCACTAATTTCTGAAAAAAAATCGTTGCCAGATATTTTTTCTCAATTCTGTAATCAACTATTGCGTTCGGATACCTTTTTGAGCGACTGTACACTCAAGCATCTTTAATCCGATTGTCTAGGGCACGGGTTCTCAACGTGAGGTACGCGGTAAAATTTTTTTAGGGTACGACGTGAGAGCTCAAAAGTCGCTAAATCTAATAACAAAGTCGCTAAGTTGGTACCAGTGCTGTGCTAAAATGTCATTTTTTGTGTTTATCGATGTATGTAATTTACGAATACAGAATTTAATGTGTATATATATATGTTTTATTTTATTCCCATTGTTATACTATAACTATAGTTTTATCTATCTATACAAGGAGTACGCCAGTTACATACACATTTCCAGGGGGTACGTGAAGCATAAAAGGTTGAGAACCACTGATATATATGTTTTATTTTATTCCCATTGTTATACTATAACTATAGTTTTATCTATCTATACAAGGAGTACGCCAGTTACATACACATTTCCAGGGGGTACGTGAAGCATAAAAGGTTGAGAACCACTGATATATATGTTTTATTTTATTCCCATTGTTATACTATAACTATAGTTTTATCTATCTATACAAAGGGTACGCCAGTTACATACACATTTCCAGAGGATACGTGAAGCATAAAAGGTTGAGAATCACTGATATATATGTTTCATTTTATTCCCATTGTTATACTATAACTATAGTTTTATCTATCTATACAAGGGGTGCGCCAGTTACATACACATTTCCAGGGGGTACGTGAAGCATAAAAGGTTGAGAATCACTGATATATGTTTTATTTTATTCCCATTGTTATACTATAACTATAGTTTTATCTATCTATACAAGGGGTACGCCAGTTACATACACATTTCCAGGGGGTACGTGAAGCATAAAAGGTTGAGAATCACTGATATATATATTTCATTTTATTCCCATTGTTCTCCTATAACTATAGTTTTATCTATCTATACAAGGGGTACGTCAGTTAGATACACTTTTCCAAGGGGTACGCCAGTTACGTACACATTTCCAGAGGGTACGTGAAGCATAAAAGTTTGAGAACCACTGGTCTATTGGTTGTCTCAGTCGGGGTTTGAACAGTCTCCTAATCTGTAATTTCCTAGATTCCAGTTCCTCCTGTGCCAGCATTGAGATCTATCTCTGCTGACCACTGCTAACTCCTCCGAGAAAGGGGCATTGATTGGCTTCGAAAGGCCTCTTTCCATCTGATAGAGGGTAAAGCCACTGTCCCGCCGTGGTATATCGTCTTCGTCTGATGCGAAGTAGCAGATAGTCCAATCTCCAGTTCAGCTGGGACAACGTTGAGGTTATCTCCGCAAAATTCCCCACCTTGCCCACGGTCAGTAGGGGACACCAATGGGCTTGTAAAGGCGCCGTCCGTCGGATGGGATGTTAAGCCATGGCGCCGTGTGCGGGAGAGCTATACCCTGTGCACGTTAAAGAACACGCCCGGTGGCCTTTACGGGAGGCTACCATCTGTCTCCCAACAGCTGTTTCAGTGGGTCACCTTTTCCAACCTTCTCTGAGCCTTCGGGATCCTTGTGACCTTTCCATTTAGCCCATGGTGTGCAAAAAAGTGTCGCTCAGAAGTAAAACAACCCAACCCAATCCCCAGCTCCTAGATTATCGGTCCTTGTGCAGGAGAGCCATGCCTTTTGCACGTTGAAGGACACGCTGGATGGCCTTGATGGGAGGTTACCATCTGTCTCCTTGCCCCAACATTCTCTAAGTCCTTGGTGTCCTTATGATCTGGCCATTTAGCCCAATGTGTGCAAAAATAAAATGCCAATCAGCGTAAAACAACTGCATAATCTATGGTCGCGAATCATCCGTGGTTCGACATTATTTACGAAAGTTAAAAGATGTTTAAAGTTACACCTGTATTAAAAAGAAATCAAATGTTTTTCAGGTGAAAATCTTAACAAGACAGCATTGCAGAGAGTGTAATGTAGGTGTTCGTGATTAGTGAAAGTGATCAGGGCTAGATGGCTAGATGGGTTGAGCATTTGAGAGATGTACTGGAAAATGTGGTTAGTTCTAGCCCCATTGTCTGTAATGAAGACAGATGTATTGCTGGCTTTAATTATTGACCCTATTTGATGATTTGAAGTTATTTTGATTATCTCAAAACTACGGAAGACATCAGGGTTAGAAATATTGCTGAAATACTTAGAGCTGGTAATTATTCTCTTGTCATCTATATATCGCAGTGTTGAAAATTTTTTCTGATAAAGGTATTCATCCTAATTATTTTACTAAAGGTTTTATTTTCCCTATTTTCAAGAAATGTGATCTCAGTCCTTGAGATAATTTTATGGGCATAAATAAGTGTACTCTTTGTTCGAGATACATTTCGGTCCATTTATTACTCATAATGGAATTAAGAATTTAGTTGATTGGTAATCTCGTGAACTGTCTGGGCTCACAGGATATTGGGGATGCATATATAACTATTTTCACTTATGAAGATTTATTGAGAAGTGTTTAGAGCATGGATTCCCAACGGGGGCGATACCGCCCCCCAGTGGGCGCTGGAGCCTTCCATGGGGGAGGTAGCGGATCCAGAGGCAAATGGGGGGCGTTGAGGCAGTCAAGAGGGGCGGTCAAATAAATAAATAAATTTAATGGAATTTTCTGTGACAACCTTTGTATCTCTTGTATTCTGTACAACCTTTGTATCTCTTGTATTCTGTGGTGTCTTCCTGGTGATTCTGGTCATCCACTACCTCATCTGTCATGTACAGCTTTAGAACTGCAGCTTGGACAATAAGTTCCCTGCTACCGACTAATAGCGTACTGGTACGTCTGAAGTTGACTGAGATGCTCTCAAAAGTTCTCTTCAAGATCACAGATTGGATATAAGCTTCAATATGTTTTCCCACTCCAAGTCGCTTTGAGTATGCTTTATGGTACGTAGTTACAATACCATCCCACGTCAGAACATAAGGTATAATATTAACATTACACTTGTGAATTAGGCTCAACTCATTAGCCAGCAGATCATACTTCCTCTTCTTTTCAACCTCTACTGTCTGCAGGTTATCCTGAGATGTTATTCCTACTTCAATAATTGTAATCTCATTCAATACCTTAACATGCACTACTATATCAGGCTTATTATGTGGGACATGTGTGTCCGTCCTGATAGGCAAATCAACCTTGATGCAATAATAGTATAATAATAATAATAAATTTATCATATTTAATATTTTTTTATAATTATTTTTAATATAATAAAATACTTTGAAAATACCTGTTTTCATGAATAAATATTTTATCTAGCTATGTAAATTATTTTATTGTTATTGCGTTAATAAGCATTTTTAAATTAGCATTAGGTATACCTACACCAAATTTGTTTTAGTTTAGAATAGATTGACGGTGACAAGTCCTTGCAAGTTGGTAGGCAAACACGCGGTTCATGCAATTTAACATGTTTCGACAAGAATATGGGAGCTTGAAATGACTTGTTTACTGAGCAAGTACGCCGGCATCGCAAACATACAAGTTAATGCGTGCACAAAATCAAATCTATAAAAGCGATAGCTCTAGGAATGTTTTATTATTTTTATGTGCTTCGCCGTGATAAATAGTCGTGAGTGATAAGTGTTAGAAGTCATTATAAACATTATTTTTATAACTATCTATAAATCTGTTGAGAAGTTAATTTGTATTTGAAAATGTCTGAATCTACATCTAAAAAGAAATGCCGGCAGTACAGTATTGAGTATTTGAAATATGGATTTACGTACTCTCCTACAAACCAATCATTACCTATGTGTTTAATTTGCCGAAAATTGTTTTCAAATGAAGCTATGAAACCTTCTAGGCTACAAGAGCATTTAAATAAAATGCATGCTGATAAGAAGAACAAAGATTTATCCTATTTTCAAGAACTGGAAAAGCAATATTTAAAACAGCCAACTATGTCAAACCTTTTTGCGTCGTCTTCTAAACAAGATGATGATGGACTACGAGCCTCATATAACGTTTCATTGTTAATCGCAAAAGCAGGAAAACCACACACAATTGGCGAGGAATTAATTTTGCCGGCAGTCAAAGAGATATTAAAAACTGTTCTTCATCATAAGACACCGTCAGATATCATCAAAAAATTCCTCTCAGTAATAATTCAGTGCAAAGAAGAATAGACGAAATGGCAAAAGACGTTGAAATATCATTATGTGATTACTTAAAGACTTGCAAATTTTCCATTCAACTCGATGAATCAACTCTACCAAATAACGAAGCTCTACTCTTATCAAAAGTACGATTTATAAAAGAAGAAAAAATTCATGAAGAGTTATTATTTGCTAAAAATTTGGAATCTGATACAAAGGGAGAATCTATATTTAATACCATGCAAAAGTTTTTTCAAGAGAAAGAAATTCCTATTTGCAATATTTTGTCTGCTGCTACTGATGGTGCTCCAGCAATGACAGGGCGTCATAAGGGTTTCATAGCGCATTTGAAACAAGCAGTACCAAATGTACTCGCTGTACATTGTATTATTCATCGTCAGCATTTGGTTGCAAAAAATTTGAATGAACGTCTGCATACGTCGCTTCATTACGTTATTAAAGCAATCAATAAGATTAGAAGCAATTCATTGAATATACCGAGTTGGGTTTTAGATCCTTTCGCAAACACAGATGATGAAGAATCATCAAATTTGGAAGATGAACTCTTAGAACTCACGACTAACGAAGCACTCAAAGTAAAATTCAAACATGGATACCAAGTGTTCTGGCTTCAAAAATCAATACCAGTTCTGGTAAGCTTTGTAATGAAAATGATGAAGATTACAATCGCTTGCTGCTGCACACAGTAGTACGTTGGCTCTCTAAAGGTGTTTGTGTGAATCGTTTTTTCAATCTATTTGACTCAGTACTGGACTTTCTTGAAGACAGAGACGAAAAATTGCGCGAAAACTTGATTACGTCAAAAAATGACATCGCTTATTTGACAGACCTGTTTAAAATATTTAATCAAGTTAATTTACAATTGCAAGGTGATGAGTTGAATTTAATTAAAACAAAAAACGTCATAGCTGCTTTTGCGGGAAAGCGTCTTCTATTCAAACGAAATCTAGGTAGAGGTGAATACAACCACTTTCCTACATTATCAGCAGTCTCTGCAAAACTTAACTTACTGCCAACACTTGGAAGTTCTTCATGTTGATTTTACGGAGCGTTTCCAAGATAATTTAAACATGAATATACCGAGTTGGGTTTTAGATCCTTTTGCAAACACAGATACTGAAGAATCATCAAATTTGGAAGATGAACTCTTAGAACTCACGACTAACGAATCACTCAAAGTAAAATTCAAACATGGATACCAAGTGTTCTGGCTTCAAAAATCAATACCAGTTCTCTACCCTGGATTGTGGGCAATAGTGCAGAAGTTTTTAATCGCATTTCCTTCGTCCTATATGGCTGAGCGTGGATTCAGTGCAGTAGCTAATTTACTGTCAAAGAAGAGGAACAGACTAGACATCACTGAACGTGGCGATCTGCGATTGATGTTAACGAAATTGGAACCCGACATTAACAAATTGTTAACACTCAACCATCTCATTAATTTTATTTATTATTAATTTTGTGTTTATCTCATTATTTTTTATTTCTTATTGATTCTGTGTTTATTTTTAAAATTTTAATAAACAATTTTATTGTACATTTGGTTGTCGTTTTATTAATTTCTGCTTTATGATTTTTAATAGATAAATAAACAGATAAATTAGGTACAGATAATATGCAACAATATTTTAAAATTTCATATAAAATTAACTATTATGGACTAGGGGGGCGTTGAAATTTTTGTTCTCTTTTACAGGGGGCGATGGTCCAGAAAAGGTTGGGAATCACTGGTTTATAGTTTCAGAATCCTGCAGTTAGTAGCTTCATAGATTTCAAAAAGGTGTTTGATTCTGTTGATCGTCATAATTTGTGGTTGATCATGAGATCGCATGATATACCTGATGATTTAGCTAATGTATTGAAGGCTATCTATAGTAACGGGTTGTTTTACCTCTGAGCGGTACTGTTTTGCACACCATGGGCTAAATGGCCAGGTCACATGGACCCTGAAGGCTCAGAGAAGGTTGGGGGAGGGGACCCACTAAAACAGCTGTTGGGAGACAGATGGTAGCCTCCCGTCAAGGCCATCCAGCCTGTTATTTAACGTGTCCAGGGAATGGATCTCCCGCACACGGAGACACGGCTTAACGTTCCATCCGACGGACGGCTGTCTTTCCAAGCCCATCGGTGTCCCCTACTGACCGTGGGCAGGGCGGGGAATTTTGATAAATGCAGGAATCAATCAGTAGGAAATACACAGATCGTTTGTATACACAGAATTCGGAAATTAATTTGCTCCAGATTTTCCTTTATACATGTCACAGAAGATCTGGGTTTGAATCCCACTCACGGCGAAACTAATTTTTGTCAGTAAAATTATCAATTGAATGCTATTTTTGCGTTGGAAAGCTTATGACTATGATGTTGGGCCTAATTGTTAATGATGAATATTTCAGAAAGCCTTTTTGTTGCCTTTTTTTGGGTGGGGATTAAATCAGACGGTAATAGATTAATCTGGAACCATTTGAGGTGGAGGGAGGACTAAGGGGCCCGTCTCCAAGAAATGGGGGAAGGCTTTGCCTCTAAAGCGTAGTATGATTTTAAACAGAAATTAATATTTTGTATAATTCCTGAAAATTTTGAATTGGATTGTTTTACCTCTGAGCATATATGTAATATATCTGCGTATATAATATATCTGCATTTTTTTTCCTCACAATGGGCTAAATGGACAGATCATAGGCACATCGAGAACTCAGAAAAGGGGACAGGTCACAAGGACCCCGAAGGCTGAGAGATGGTTGGGGGAGGGGACCCACTAGAACAGCTGTTGGGAGGCAGATGGTATCCCCTCGTCAAGGCAGTCCAGCGTGTTCTTTAACGTGCACAGGGTATGGCTCTCCTGCACACAGGAAACGGCTTAACAACCTATCTGACCGATGGTGGCCCATCGGTGACCCCTACGGACTGAGGTCTGGATGGGGATTTAGTGGAATAAATCCCGACCTTGTCATAAGTCGGACTCGACCCAAGGAACTGCAGATTACGAGCCTCGCACGTTATCGGCTGAGCCAACGACCGCCTCAATAACCTTTGGAATTAGTAACAATGAAATAAATTAGGAAACCGTTACGAATTGATAAAACCCTACTAGATATAAAACCTACGAATTATTATTCTGTCAGTTTGCTGTTAAAAGTATTAAAGGACATATAAGTATCTTAAAAAAGTTACTTTGGTAAATCAGTATTATTAACTTCATTTATTATTTTCTTACTTACTAATTTATGATTGAGTTTTGGTAGTAGGAGAGGTCCCAAAAAATTTTTTGGTAGTAGGAGAGGTCCAAAAAAATCCTAAATTGTCCCGGGCCCCAAAATTGGCTAAATTGGGTTGGGTTGTTTTATCTCTGAGCGGCACTTTTTTTGCACACCATGGGCTAAATGACCAGGTCACAAAAACCCCGAAGGCTCAGAGAAGGTTGGGGGAGGGGACCCACTGGAACAGCTGTTGGGAGACAGATGGTAGCCTCCCGTCAAGGCCATCCAGCGTGTTCTTTAACGTGCACAGGGTATGGTTTCCCGCAAACGGGACCACGGTTTAACGTATCATCAGACGGACGGCGTTCTTTCCAAGGCCATTGGTGACCGTGGGCAGGGCGGGGAGTTCTGCGGAGATAAATCTGAATGCTGACACAGCTGGGACTCGAATTTGAAAACTACATATTACGAGCTTGTCGCGCTACCAACTGAGCACCCCCCCCACACACTATCTATAGTAACGATTAATCATATTGTACCTCTTTTATTTATTAGATTATATTATGCTTCTTAGTCCTATTTTCAATAATCTCCTTAGATTCTTAAAAGTTCCAGCAGTAGGGCAAGTGTCGAAACCCAACCCAGATTTTGTTCATTCTGTTGGCCTAACCTGCGATCGTTAATAGGTTTGCACTGTGTTATTCCACGTGACTCACCAAGAATTTATGGTTGCCAGGTAGAACGCGCTAAAGAAGAAGACACTGTGGAGACTGTGGTTGGAATTCCTTCTTTCCCCACTCACAATGATATCCGACAATTTATCTGGGCACTAATGATACAATAAAACATGTGACAAAGAAAAATGGTATTAAGATACAGTCGCTCAAAAAGTATCCGAACACTATGGATGATTACAGAATTCAGGAAAAATTTCTGCAGCAATTTTTTTTAGAAGTTAGTGATCTGGCAACCTTCGTGTCACGTGATTACAGAATTCAGGAAAAATATCTGGAGCGTGTACAGCAACTGCACACGCTCCAGTTTGCTGTGAACGGTAAATGCACACGCTCAATATTTCCGTGAGTGAGCCCACACGATCTAGTATCAAAATAATATGACCACCTACAGTGCTCAAAAAAGTATCCGAACATTATGGTTGATTACAGATTTCAGAAAAAATATCTGGCAACGATTTTTTTTAGAAATTAGTGATCTGGAAACCTTCGTTTCACGTGACACGAAGGTTTGCCAGATCACTAATTTCTAAAAAAATCGTTGCCAGATATTTTTCCTGAATTCTGTAATCATCCATAGTGTTCGGATACTTTTTTGAGCTTCTGAAGCTTCCAGGGCTCAGTAGGAAGGCGGTGGTTCGAGTGGCCCAGCCACTCTAGTGCAGGTCATTTCACTCTGCAGGGGTTTAGAGTTATCATCCTGAGTGATGGGTTGGGTTGTTTTACCTCTGAGCGGCACTTTTTTGCACACCGTGGGCTAAATGGCCAGGTCACAAGGACCCCGAAGGTTGGGGGAGGGGATAAACTGGAACAGCTGTTGGGAGACAGATGGTAGTCTCCCGTCAATGCCATCCAGCGTGTTCTCTAACGTGCACAGGGTATGGCTCTCCCGCACACGGAACCATGACTTAACCTCCCATCCGACGGATGGCGGCTTTTCCAAGCCCATCGGTGTCCCCTACTGACAGTGGACAAGGCGGGGAATTTTGCGGAAATAAATCTCAACGCTGACCCAGTTGGGACTCGAACGTGGGAACTGCAGATTACGAGCCTGGCGCGCTACCGACTGAGCCACCCCAGCCCCACACTGAGTGATGATTGATGTTCACCTGATATAGAAGAAATGAAACATATAATGAAGCCACAGACCTGGATAACTTATACTCTAACCATAATGCAAATTCTGTCCTGTTACACTAAACAATTATGCAAATTAACGAAACAGTGAGCAAGATATGAGAGAACGATGAAAGGTAATGCGAGCTCTTACTGACTAATCTACCTCAATGGGGGTTGCACACAGCGAGGATCCCAACGTTGACTAGCAAGGCTACATGGTTTTCGGTGGCAGCTAATGGACGAAAAGTTCTTGGTTGTTACTGCGGGATGTGGATGAATAAACTGATGCAGGAAGAGTTATCGTGAAGCAATAGAAGTTCCATCCCCTTTTAATGTGCTAAGGGGCTCACTATAGTTATTCACAATCAAAATGTAAGAGCCACAGGATTGGTCGTCCAGGGGAAGCTCACGGGCCGGGGAGCAATATTCTTTGATGGAGACTGAAATTCTCCTATCTCTCTGGACGAAGGGATGTCAGGGAGGTAATTCCTTATCGCCTCACAATCTTCTTTCTCGAGTTTGTTACGGAGGAAGTTACTGAAGCGTTGATGATGTCTCTGGCTTTGGATGCCTATACTCCCCACCGCTCTTCCCCCGAGCTCCGTTGGTGACGAGACGACTAACTTGAAGGAGGAACTCAGACAAAAGACGTGCTGAACCGGACGGTCACTTCGGGTATATCTCCTTATGACGTCACGTTTTTCTCGCTTTGCTCTCTGCTAGCTTGCCAGATGAGGTGGATAATCAGTGTCGGCATTTTGGCACCTCGTTTTCTGCTTGCTTACTATGAGCCCAGAGGCCAATCTTCGAAGTCCCAACGACGTGTTTTGGGTTCTCCTGTATTGTTCATATTCGTACCTGTTGGATTCAGCGAGCATGCTTGATGAGAACCTTATGTTTTAGATGAGGACTCCATGTCATTTGTAGGGAAGTTTGTCGAAAGGTCCTATTGTTCCAATGGGGCAGGGGTGGCTCAGTCGGTAGCGCGCCAGGCTCATAATCTGTAGTTCCCAGGTTCGAGTCCCAGCTGGGTCAGCGTTGAGATTTATCTCCGCAAAAATTTCCCGCCCTGCCCACGGTCAGTAGGGGACACCGATGGGCTTGGAAAGGCCGCCGTCCGTCGGATGGGACGTTAAGCCGTGGCCCCGTGTGCGGGAGGGACATACCCTGTGCACGTTAAAGAACACGCTGGATGGCCTTGACGGAGGGCTACCATCTGTCTCCCAACAGCTGTTCCAGTGGGTCCCCTCCCCCAACCTTCTCTGAGCCTTCGGGGTCCATGTGACCTGGCCATTTAGCCCATGGTGTGCAAAAAAGTGCCGCTCAGAGGTAAAACAACCCAACCCAAATCCTATTGTTCCAATGTTCGTGTACTGTACTTTTACGACATGGCAAAACTTTTATTCGGCCCACAAGGGTCAACTAATGTTCCAGCATCTCTTGGTGGATATTTTTTGTTCAGCATCGCACTTTGCTGATGAAAATGGCGAAACCAACTAAAGGGGGGGGGGGGGGGGGTTAATCTAAAGTGAAGGTGGCCGTGGGCCAGGGAAACATAGACTCCACGTCCAAAAGTTGCAAAGCCATATGAGGTGTGTGCAATATTAGTTCTCCTGGGTTGGGTTGTTTCACCTCTGAGCGGCACTTTTTTGCACACAATGGGCTAAATGGCTAGGTCACATGGACCCCGAAGGCTCAGAGAAGGTTGGGGAAGGGGGACCCACTGGAACAGCTGTTGGGAGACAGATGGTAGCCTCCCGTCAAGGCCATCCAGCGTGTTCTTTAACGTGCACAGGGTATGGCTCTCCCGCACACGGGGCCACGGCTTAACGTCCCTTCCGACGGACGGCGGCCTTTCCAAGTCCATCGGTGTCCCCCTACTGACCGTGGGCAGGGCGGGGAATTTTGCGGAGATAAATCTCAACGCTGACCCAGCTGGGACTCGAACCTGGGAACTACAGATTACGAGCGTGGCGCGCTACCGACTGAGCCACCCCCGCACCTAGTTCTCCTGATTATCTCATGTCGCACATCACCAGTATCTGTTGCACAACTCAGGAGGTAATTAAACTGAGCAACTTATTCAAAAACACGGCCATTCAAAAAATATCTGTGCGCATTTATCTTCCTGGTAAAAGAATTGGCTTATTTTAGAAGTTAACGAGCAGGTAATTTGTGTCCTGTTGGTAAAAAAATTTAATTATTTTTAATATTTTGTTAGATAATTTGGAGGTGATTCTTTTACCAAAATAAGATGTATATATGTACCCAAATTAACCCTGGATAGTTCATTTATATTTACATTTTAATTCTACAAGATATGGCCTTTTACTTTGTGGTATGTAATCTCATAAAAACATTTAAAAATACATTTTATTTTTTATTACATTTTTTATATTTTTAATATTTTTACAAAACTGGGATTTAAGAATGCAAAAAAAAAAAAAGAAAAAAACTCCCATTAACTTTAAAAAGGTAAAAAAAATATGTTTTTTTGTGTTTAAAATGGATTTAATCTTGGGTTAATATATACAGGGTGAATCTGAAAAAGTGGGCAAAACTTTATGGGGTGGTAGAACGCAGCTATACGAGCAATATTCGTCATAGAATGTATGTTCGGAACGCAAACGGCGAGCCGCTAGGTGGCGTTGGAAATGGTATAAAAGGGTCGGTCCTCGCACCCAACGGCATTTCTACCGTGGATTGCCGAGAGGATGGCTGGTTATACTAACCACGAAAGCTCTTTTGAGCAATTTCTTTGAGCATGTACCTCAATTACATTCCTGTTAATAAAATGTTTTCTGAAGTATCTCCTCTCCTTCTTGTGTTCATTCTTTGAATGTGACAGTGGAAAACTACCTTTTAACTTCTCACCGCTTGCGTTCCGACCATACATTCTATGACGAATATTGCTCGTATAGCTGCGTTCTACCACCCCGTAAAGTTTTGCCCACTTTTTCAGATTCACCCTGTATATATTCCTTTAAAATTTTCTGCAAATTTTACCTCAACTAGTTCTGGTTTTGCCTTCATATATATATATACATTTTTCTATTATATTTATTGTTTTTATCTTAAAGTTAACACTATATTTCGACTATGTTAGGAATTTTTTTTCTAATACATGGACTTGCAATTAATTTATCCCTTGGTGTTTTTACCCCGTTTTCATTTTTTTTCGGATTCGATATATTTAAGGAAAATATTTTATACTTTGCGAATATTTCATGTGTTTATGATTTGTGCATTTATTTACATTTTCAGATATTGAGATTAAATCAGTTATTATGATAAGGTGTGATATAAACATGAGGTAGTTTACAAAAGAACTAACCTTGAAACTTGAACAGCAGCGAGCTCTGTTGTTTGGGAGTTGAATTCTTTGTTCAGTAGGGCGGGGGTGGCTCAGTCGGTAGCGCGCCAGGCTCGAATCTGTAGTTCCCAGGTTCGAGTCCCAGCTGGGTCAGCGTTGAGATTTATCTCCGCAAAATTTCCCCGCCCTGCCCACGGTCAGTAGGGGACACCGATGGGCTTGGAAAGGCTGCCGTCCGTCGGATGGGACGTTAAGCCGTGACCCGGGTGCGGGAGAGCCATACCCTGTGCACGTTAAAGAACACGCTGGACGGCCTTGATGGGAGGCTACCATCTGTCTCCCAACAACTGTTCCAGTGGGTCCCCTGCCCCAACCTTCTCTGAGCCTTCGGGGTCCATGTGACCTGGCCATTTAGCCCATGGTGTGCAAAAAAGTGCCGCTCAGAGGTAAAACAACCCAACCCAATCTTTGTTCAGTTCTTGTCTGTTTCTGGAAGCAGATTTCTGGTGCAGCAACTTTATAGTTGCTAAGGCAACGAAATACAGCAGGCTGATGTACGTGATTGCAATGACAAGTATGTTAAGTGTGATGTTTATGGATTGTTTCGCAACTGAGCATTAAATTTATTTCTTGCATTATTTTTATACGTTAGCTAAGGATTGTAGAAGATATCCCAAGCTTTATTTTTTTGGGTTGGGTTGTTTTACCTCTGAGCGGCACTTTTTGCACACCATGGGCTAAATGGCCAGGTCACATGGAACCCGAAGGCTCAGAGAAGGTTGGGGGAGGGGACCCACTAGAAGAGCTGTTGGGAGACAGATGGTAGCCTCCCGTCAAGGCCATCCAGCGTGTTCTTTAACGTTGGGTTGTTTTATCTCTGAGCGGCACTTTTTTGCACACCATGGGCTAAATGGCCAGGTCACATGGACCCCGAAGGCTCAGAGAAGGTTGGGGGAGGGGACCCACTGGAACAGCTGTTGGGAGACAGATGGTAGCCTCCCTTCAAGGCCATCCAACGTGTTCTTTAACGTGCACAGGGTATGGCTCTCCCGCACACGGGGCCACGGCTTAACGTCCCACCCGACGGACGGCGGCCTTTCCAAGCCCATCGGTGTCCCCTACTGACCGTGGGCAGGGCGGGGAATTTTGCGGAGATAAATCTCAACGCTGACCCAGCTGAGACTCGAACCTGGGAACTACAGATTACGAGCCTGGCGCGCTACCGACTGAGCCACCCCCGCCCCACTTTATTTTGTAGTACGTAAAAAATCTGTCTGCATGCTACTTACATGGAAGCTAAACTGTTCGGTTTCGATTCCCCGGATGGCATAGTCGTTCGTTCGATCATAACCTGTAGAAAAGCTACTAACTTTGCGGGTTTAATTTTGAAAACTAACTATTTTTGCAACAATTTTTACGGGTTGTTAGAAATAAAAAGCCGTTCCGTGGCCGAGTGGTTAGCGATCTTCGGTACTGATCGTAGGGACCTGGGTTCGAGCATAGGGTAAGGCATGGATGTTTGTGTTGTTTTTCTGCTGAGGTCCAGCTATTATCAGTCTTTTTACTATGGCGTATAAACTGGCAAGCTGCCGTCTGACCTCTGTGGCAATCAGCTGTTTGAGGGAGAATATTTACTATTTTATTAGAAATAAGATATCGCTTAATGAGAAAAATCTACTTTATTTAGTAAAAAGAGTTATGACATTAACAAGAAGACTGATATTGTACGAAAACTAGAAAAATAACACATTCTTCTAGATTTCGCTGCTATTCAAAGGAAATATCTTTAACTTTCCCACTTTTATGGGGGCGGGGGTGGCTCAGTCGGTAGCGCGCCAGGCTCGTAATCTGTAGTTCCCAGGTTCGAGTCCCAGCTGGGTCAGCGTTGAGATTTATCTCCGCAAAATTCCCGGCCCTGTCCACGGTCAGTAGGGGACACCGATGGGCTTGGAAAGGCCGTCGTCCGTCGGATGGGACGTTAAGCCGTGGCCCCGTGTGCGGGAGAGCCATACCCTGTGCACGTTAAAGAACACGTTGGATGGCCTTGAAGGGAGGCTACCATCTGTTTCCCAACAGCTGTTCCAGTGGGTCCCCTCCCCCAACCTTCTCTGAGCCTTCGGGGTCCATGTGAAATGGCCATTTAGCCCATGGTGTGCAAAAAAGTGCCGCTCAGAGGTAAAACAACCCAATCCTACTGTAAATAGTTCGCTGGCAACAATCGTATAATATTTCGCATTTTCCAACTTTTTCTACGGTTAGAGGAAGCTATTGAAGCAACTGAGAGATTTCGAAAATGCGAATAGTAATATTTTATCAATACCTATCCGAAAAAAAATTAAATCATCTCTAAACAAATTGAATATTTGCATATGGATAAACAGAGGTCAAAACTGAAAGTATTGGCTCGTTTGCTTTGAAAATTAAACAAATGAAAGGAGAGTATTCTTTAAACTAATGATGCAGAAGAATCTATAAAACTAGAACATGACGTATTATGTATAATAAGTTAAGGCCAGTTGGTTTTAGGGGCGGGGTTGGCTCAGTCGGTAGCGTGCCAGGCTCGTAATCTGTAGTTCCCAGGTGCGAGTCCCAGCTGGGTCAGCGTTGAGATTTATTTTCGCAAAATTCCCCGCCCTGCCCACGGTCAGTAGGGGATACCGATGGGCTTGGAAAGGCCGCCGTCCGTCGGATGGGACGTTAAGCCGTGGCCTCGTGTGCGGGAGAGCCATACCCTGTGCACGTTAAAGAACACGCTGGGTGGTCTTGACGGGAGGCTACCATCTGTCTCCCAACAGCTGTTCCAGTGGGTCCCTTCCCCCAACCTTCTCTGAGCCTTCGGGGTCCATGTGACATGGACATTTAGCCCATGGTGTGCAAAAAAGTGCCGCTCAGAGGTAAAACAACAACAACAACAACCCAGTTTGTTTTATTTTAGATCTTAAAGTTTTATATACCTTGCAATCAGGCAGTCTCGATTTTAGAAAAAGAGAGGGAGACTGAGAAGTGACTGGATACGTCGCCAAAATGAAAGGGGAGAAATGTGACTGAATTGCAAGGTAAGGAAAAGAAAGGGGGAGATGTGCCTGGATCGCGCCGTAAAAAATGAAAAGGTGTTTCTAGTAAATGGATCCACCCTAAAAATGAAAGGGAGTGGGTGGAATAATCATCAGTAAAAATTGATCAGTAAAAAAATGAAAGGAAGAAGGGGAGCAGAATGGATCGAGTAGTAAAAATGAAATAGGTACGCAAGAAAAGTGAGTGGATAGAGACGTAAAAACTGAAAAAAGAAAAGTGGCTAGATCGAGCAGTAAAAAAATGAAAGGGAGAGGGATAGAAGTGAGTGGATGGAACATAAAAGTGAAAGGGAGAGGAAGAGAACTGAGTGGATAGAGCCTAAATATAAAAGGTAGAGGGAGAGAAGTGAGTGGATAGAGTCTAAAAATGAAAGGGAGCGGGAGGAGCTGGGTGGATAGAGCATAAAAATGAAAGGGAGAGGGAGAGAAGTGAGAGGATAGAACCTAATAATGAAAGGGAGAGGGAGAGAAGTGAGAGGATAGAACTTAAAAATGAAAGGGAGAGGGAGAGAAGTGAGGGGATAGAACATAAAAATGAAAAGGAGAGGGAGAGAAGTTAGAGGATATAACCTAAAAATGAAAGGGAGAGGGAGAGAAGTGAGTGGAGAGAGCCCAAAAATGAGAGAGGGAGGAGCTGGGTGGATAGAGCATAAAAATGAAAGGGAGAGGGAGAGAAGTGAGAGGATAGAACCTAATAATGAAAGGGAGAGGGAGAGAAGTGAGTGGAGAGAGCCTAAAAATGAAAGGGAGAGGGAGAGAAGTGAGAGGATAGAACCTAAAAAATGAAAAGGAGAGGGAGAGAAGTGAGAGGATAGAACCTAAAAATGAAATGGAGAGGGAGAGAAGTGAGTGGATAGAGTCTAAAAATGAAAGGGAGCGGGAGGAGCTGGGTGGATAGAGCATAAAAATGAAAGGGAGAGGGAGAAAAGTGAGAGGATAGAACCAAAAAATGAAAGGGAGAGGGAGAGAAGTGAGTGGAGAGAGCCTAAAAATGAAAGGGAGAGGGAGAGAAGCGAGTGGAGAGAGCCTAAAAATGAAAGGGAGTGGGAGGAGCTGGGTGGATAGAGCATAAAAATGAAAGGGAGAGGGAGAGAAGTGAAAGGATAGAACCTAAAAATGAAAGGGAGAGGGAGAGAAGTGATAGGATAGAACCTAAAAATGAAAGGGAGAGGGGGAGAAGTGAGAGGATAGAACCTAAAAATGAAAGGGAGAGGGAGGAGATGGGTGGATAGAGCATAAAAATGAAAGGGAGAGGGAGAGAAGTGAGAGGATAGAACCTAAAAATGAAAAGGAGAGGGAGAGAAGTGAGAGAATAGAACCTAAAAATGAAAGGGAGAGGGGGAGAAGTGAGAGGATAGAACCTAAAAATGAAAGGGATAGGGAGGAGCTGGGTGGATAGAGCAGAAAAATAAAGGGAAAGGGAGAGGGAAAGAAGTGAGAGGATAGAACCTAAAAATGAAAGGGAGAGGGAGAGAAGTGAGAGAATAGAACCTAAAAATGAAAGGGAGAGGGGGAGAAGTGAGAGGATAGAACCTAAAAGTGAAAGGGAGAGGGAGAGAAGTGAGAGGATAGAACATAAAAATGAAAAGGAGAGGGAGAGAAGTTAGAGGATAGAACCTAAAAATGAAAGGGAGCGGGAGGAGCTGGGTGGATAGAGCATAAAAATGAAAGGGAGAGGGAGAGAAGTGAGAGGATAGAACCTAATAATGAAAGGGAGAGGGAGAGAAGTGAGAGGATAGAACCTAAAAATGCAAGAGAGAGGGGGAGAAGTGAGAGGATAGAACCTAAAAATGAAAGGGAGTGGGAGAGAAGTGAGTGGATAGAACCTAAAAATGAAAAGGAGAGGGAGAGAAGTGAGAGGTTAGAACATAAAAATGAAAAGGGAGAGGGAGAAAAGTAAGAGGATAGAACCTAAAAATGAAAGGGAGAGGGAGGAGCTGGGTGGATAGAGCATAAAAATGAAAGGGAGAGGGAGAGAAGTGAGAGGATAGAACCTAATAATGAAAGGGAGAGGGAGAGAAGTGAGAGGATAGAACCTAAAAATGCAAGAGAGAGGGGGAGAAGTGAGAGGATAGAACCTAAAAATGAAAGGGAGTGGGAGAGAAGTGAGTGGATAGAACCTAAAAATGAAAAGGAGAGGGAGAGAAGTGAGAGGTTAGAACATAAAAATGAAAAGGGAGAGGGAGAAAAGTAAGAGGATAGAACCTAAAAATGAAAGGGAGAGGGAGGAGCTGGGTGGATAGAGCAGAAAAATAAAGGGAAAGGGAGAGGGAAAGAAGTGAGAGGATAGAACCTAAAAATGAAAGGGAGAGGGGGAGAAGTGAGAGGATAGAACCTAAAAATGAAAGGGAGAGGGAGAGAAGTGAGAGGATAGAACCTAAAAATGAAAGGGAGAGGGAGAGAAGTGAGAGGATAGAACCTAAAAATGAAAAGGAGAGGGAGAGAAGTGAGAGGATAGAACCTAAAAATGAAAGGGAGAGGGAGAGAAGTGAGAGGATAGAACCTAAAAATGAAAAGGAGAGGGAGAGAAGTTAGAGGATAGAACCTAAAAATGAAAAGGAGAGGGAGAGAAGTGAGAGAATAGAACCTAAAAATGAAAGGGAGAGGGAGAAAAGTGAGAGGATAGAACCAAAAAATGAAAGGGAGAGGGAGAGAAGTGAGTGGAGAGAGCCTAAAAATGAAAGGGAGAGGGAGAGAAGTGAGTGGAGAGCGCCTAAAAATGAAAGGGAGAGGGAGGAGCTCGGTGGATAGAGCAGAAAAATAAAGGGAAAGGGAGAGGGAAAGAAGTGAGAGGATAGAACCTAAAAATGAAAGGGAGAGGGAGAGAAGTGAGAGGATAGAACCTAAAAATGAAAGGGAGAGGGAGAGAAGTGAGAGGATAGAACCTAAAAATGAAAAGGAGAGGGAGAGAAGTGAGAGGATAGAACCTAAAAATGAAAGGGAGAGGGAGAGAAGTGAGAGGATAGAACCTAAAAATGAAAAGGAAAGGGAGAGAAGTGAGAGGATAGAACCAAAAAATGAAAGGGAGAGGGAGAAAAGTAAGAGGATAGAACATAAAAATGAAAAGGAAAGGGAGAGAAGTGAGAGGATAGAACCAAAAAATGAAAGGGAGAGGGAGAAAAGTAAGAGGATAGAACCGAAAAATGAAAGGGAGAGGGAGGAGCTGGGTGGATAGAGCAGAAAAATAAAGGGAAAGGGAGAGGGAAAGAAGTGAGAGGATAGAACATAAAAATGAAAAGGAGAGGGAGAGAAGTGAGAGGATAGAACCTAAAAATGAAAGGGAGAGGGAGAAAAGTAAGAGAATAGAACCTAAAAATGAAAGGGAGAGGGAGGAGCTAGGTGGATAGAGCAGAAAAATAAAGGGAAAGGGAGAGGGAAAGAAGTGAGAGGATAGAACCTAAAAATGAAAGTGAGAGGGAGAGAAGTGAGAGGATAGAACCTAAAAATGAAAAGGAGAGGGAGAGAAGTGAGAGGATAGAACCTAAAAATGAAAGGGAGAGGGAGAGAAGTGAGAGGATAGAACCTAAAAATGAAAAGGAGAGGGAGAGAAGTTAGAGGATAGAACCTAAAAATGAAAAGGAGAGGGAGAGAAGTGAGAGAATAGAACCTAAAAATGAAAGGGAGAGGAAGAAAAGTGAGAGGATAGAACCAAAAAATGAAAGGGAGAGGGAGAGATGTGAGTGGAGAGAGCCTAAAAATGAAAGGGAGAGGGAGAGAAGTGAGTGGAGAGAGCCTAAAAATGTAAGGGAGAGGGAGAGAAGTGAAAGGATAGAACCTAAAAATGAAAGGGAGAGGGAGAGAAGTGATAGGATAGAACCTAAAAATGAAAGGGAGAGGGGGAGAAGTGAGAGGATAGAACCTAAAAATGAAAGGGAGAGGGAGGAGCTGGGTGGATAGAGCATAAAAATGAAAGGGAGAGGGAGAGAAGTGAGAGGATAGAACCTAAAAATGAAAAGGAGAGGGAGAGAAGTGAGAGAATAGAACCAAAAAATGAAAGGGAGAGGGAGAGAAGTGAGAGGATAGAACCTAAAAATGAAAGGGAGAGGGAGAGAAGTGAGTGGAGAGAGCCTAAAAATGAAAGGGAGAGGGAGGAGCTGGGTGGATAGAGCATAAAAATGAAAGGGAGAGGGAGAGAAGTGAGAGGATAGAACCTAAAAATGAAAAGGAGAGGGAGAGAAGTGAGAGAATAGAACCAAAAAATGAAAGGGAGAGGGAGAGAAGTGAGAGGATAGAACCTAAAAATGAAAGGGAGAGGGAGAGAAGTGAGAGAATAGAACCTAAAAATGAAAGGGAGAGGGCGAGAAGTGAGAGGATAGAACCTAAAAATGAAAGGGATAGGGAGGAGCTGGGTGGATAGAGCAGAAAAATAAAGGGAAAGGGAGAGGGAAAGAAGTGAGAGGATAGAACCTAAAAATGAAAGGGAGAGGGAGAGAAGTGAGAGAATAGAACCTAAAAATGAAAGGGAGAGGGGGAGAAGTGAGAGGATAGAACCTAAAAGTGAAAGGGAGAGGGAGAGAAATGAGAGGATAGAACATAAAAATGAAAAGGAGAGGGAGAGAAGTTAGAGGATAGAACCTAAAAATGAATGGGAGAGGGAGAGAAGTGAGAGGATAGAACCTAAAAATGAAAGGGAGAAGGAGAGAAGTGAGTGGAGAGAGCCTAAAAATGAAAGGGAGGGGAGAGAAGTAAGAGGATAGAACCTAAAAATGAAAAGGAGAGGGAGAGAAGTGAGAGGATATAACATAAAAATGAAAAGGAAAGGGAGAGAAGTGAGAGGATAGAACCAAAAAATGAAAGGGAGAGGGAGAAAAGTAAGAGGATAGAACCGAAAAATGAAAGGGAGAGGGAGGAGCTGGATGGATAGAGCAGAAAAATAAAGGGAAAGGGAGAGGGAAAGAAGTGAGAGGATAGAACCTAAAAATGAAAGGGAGAGGGAGAGAAGTGAGAGGATAGAACCTAAAAATGAAAGGGAGAGGGAGAGAAGTGAGAGGATAGAACCTAAAAATGAAAAGGAGAGGGAGAGAAGTGAGAGGATAGAACCTAAAAATGAAAGGGAGAGGGAGAGAAGTGAGAGGATAGAACCTAAAAATGAAAAGGAGAGGGAGAGAAGTTAGAGGATAGAACCTAAAAATGAAAAGGAGAGGGAGAGAAGTGAGAGAATAGAACCTAAAAATGAAAGGGAGAGGGAGAAAAGTGAGAGGATAGAACCAAAAAATGAAAGGGAGAGGGAGAGAAGTGAGTGGAGAGAGCCTAAAAATGAAAGGGAGAGGGAGAGAAGTGAGTGGAGAGCGCCTAAAAATGAAAGGGAGAGGGAGGAGCTGGGTGGATAGAGCAGAAAAATAAAGGGAAAGGGAGAGGGAAAGAAGTGAGAGGATAGAACCTAAAAATGAAAGGGAGAGGGAGAGAAGTGAGAGGATAGAACCTAAAAATGAAAGGGAGAGGGAGAGAAGTGAGAGGATAGAACCTAAAAATGAAAAGGAGAGGGAGAGAAGTGAGAGGATAGAACCTAAAAATGAAAGGGAGAGGGAGAGAAGTGAGAGGATAGAACCTAAAAATGAAAAGGAGAGGGAGAGAAGTGAGAGGATAGAACATAAAAATGAAAAGGAGAGGGAGAAAAGTGAGAGGATAGAACCAAAAAATGAAAGGGAGAGGGAGAAAAGTAAGAGGATAGAACATAAAAATGAAAAGGAAAGGGAGAGAAGTGAGAGGATAGAACCAAAAAATGAAAGGGAGAGGGAGAAAAGTAAGAGGATAGAACCGAAAAATGAAAGGGAGAGGGAGGAGCTGGGTGGATAGAGCAGAAAAATAAAGGGAAAGGGAGAGGGAAAGAAGTGAGAGGATAGAACATAAAAATGAAAAGGAGAGGGAGAGAAGTGAGAGGATAGAACCTAAAAATGAAAGGGAGAGGGAGAAAAGTAAGAGAATAGAACCTAAAAATGAAAGGGAGAGGGAGGAGCTGGGTGGATAGAGCAGAAAAATAAAGGGAAAGGGAGAGGGAAAGAAGTGAGAGGATAGAACCTAAAAATGAAAGTGAGAGGGAGAGAAGTGAGAGGATAGAACCTAAAAATGAAAAGGAGAGGGAGAGAAGTGAGAGGATAGAACCTAAAAATGAAAGGGAGAGGGAGAGAAGTAAGAGGATAGAACCTAAAAATGAAAAGGAGAGGGAGAGAAGTTAGAGGATAGAACCTAAAAATGAAAAGGAGAGGGAGAGAAGTGAGAGGATAGAACCTAAAAATGAAAGGGAGAGGGAGAAAATTAAGAGGATAGAACCTAAAAACGAAAGGGAGAGGGAGGAGCTGGGTGGATAGAGCAGAAAAATAAAGGGAAAGGGAGAGGGAAAGAAGTGAGAGGATAGAACCTAAAAATGAAAGGGAGAGGGAGAGAAGAGAGAGGATAGAACCTAAAAATGAAAGGGAGAGGGAGAGAAGTGAGAGGATAGAACCTAAAAATGAAAGGGAGAGGGAGAGAAGTGAGAGGATAGAACATAAAAATGAAAAGGAGAGGGAGAGAAGTGAGAGGATAGAACCTAAAAATGAAAGGGAGAGGGAGAAAAGTAAGAGGATAGAACCTAAAAATGAAATGGAGAGGGAGGAGCTGGGTGGATAGAGCAGAAAAATAAAGGGAAAGGGAGAGGGAAAGAAGTGAGAGGATAGAACCTAAAAATGAAAGGGAGAGGGAGAGAAGTGAGAGGATAGAACCTAAAAATGAAAAGGAGAGGGAGAGGGAGAGAAGTGAGAGAATAGAACCTAAAAATGAAAGGGAGAAAGGGAGAAGTGAGAGGATAGAACCTAAAAATGAAAGGGAGAAGGAGGAGCTGGGTGGATAGAGCAGAAAAATAAAGGGAAAGGGAGAGGGAAAGAAGTGAGAGGATAGAACCTAAAAATGAAAGGGAGAGGGAGAGAAGTGAGTGGAGAGAGCCTAAGAATGAAAGGGAGAGCGAATCAAGTGAGTGGAGAAAGCCTAAAAATGAAAGGGAGAGGGAGGAGCTGGGTGGATAGAGCAGAAAAATGAAAGGGAAAGGGAGAGGGAAAGAAGTGAGAGGATAGAACCTAAAAATGAAAGGGAGAGGGAGAGAAGTGAGTGGAGAGAGCCTAAAAATGAAAGGGAGAGGGAGAGAAGTGAGTGGAGAAAGCCTAAAAATGAAAGGGAGAGGGAGGAGCTGGGTGGATAGAGCATAAAAATGAAAGGGAGAGAAGTGAGAGGATAGAACCTAAAAATGAAAGGGAGAGGGAGAGAAGTGAGAGGATAGAACCTAAAAATGAAAGGGAGAGGGAGAGAAGTGAGAGGATAGAACCTAAAAATGAAAGGGAGAGAGAGGAGCTGGGTGGATAGAGCAGAAAAATGAAAGGAAAAGGTAGAGGGAAAGAAGTGAGAGAATAGAACCAAAAAATGAAAGGGAGAGGGAGAGAAGTGAGTGGAGAGAGCCTAAAAATGAAATGGAGAGGTAGAGAAGTGAGTGGAGAAAGCCTAAAAATGAAAGGGAGAGGGAGGAGCTGGGTATATAGAGCATAAAAATGAGAGGGAGAGAAGTGAGAGGATAGAACCTAAAAATGAAAGGGAGAGGGAGAGACGTGAGAGGATAGAACATAAAAATGAAAGGGAGAGGGAGAGAAGTGAGAGGATAGAACCTAAGAATGAAAGGGAGAGGGAGAGAAGTGTGTGGATAGAACCTAGAAATGAAAAGGAGAGGTAGAGAAGTGAGAGGATAGAAAATAAAAATGAAAGGGTGAGGAAGGAGCTGGGTGGATAGAGCATAAATATGAAAGGGAGAGGGAGAGAAGTGACAGGATAGAGCCTAAAAATGAAAGGGAGAGGGAGAGAAGTGAGAGGATAGAACCTAAAAATGAAAGGGAGAGGGAGAGAAGTGAGTGGATAGAGCCTAAAAATGAAAAGGAGAGAAGTGAGAGGATAGAACCTAAAAATGAAAGGGAGAGCGGGAGAAGTGAGAGGATAGAACCTGAAAATGAAAGGAAGAGGGAGGAGCTGGGTGGATAGAGCATAAAAATTAAAGGGAAGATAGCAGTGATTGGATCTAGGAGTAAAAAGAAATGGAATGGGAATAGCAGTAAGTGAACAGAGCTGTAAAAATGATAGGGTGATGGCAAATGTGAGTGGATTGGGCGTACAAAATGAAAAGGGAAGGAAGTGGGGAAAGTGAGTGGACAGTGCCGTAAAAAAGAAAGGAGGAGACGTGAGTGGATCGAGTCGTACAAAATAAAGGGGAGAGAAGGAGGGAGAGAGTGGTTGGATCGAGTTGTAAAAGTAAGTTCGGAGAAGTGACTGAGTCCAACTGTGAAAAAGAAAGGGGGAGACGTGAGTGGATCGAGTTGTAAAAGTGAAAGGGGTGGGTGGAGAAGTAATAAGTAGATCGAGATTCACAAAATGAAAGGGGGGAGGGAGAAAACGTGAGTGGATCGAGTCGTACAAAATAAAGGGGAGAGAAGGAGGGAGAGAGTGGTTGGATCGAGTTGTAAAAGTAAGTTCGGAGAAGTGACTGAGTCCAACTGTGAAAAAGAAAGGGGGAGACGTGAGTGGATCGAGTTGTAAAAATGAAAGGGGTGGGTGGAGAAGTAATAAGTAGATCGAGATTCACAAAATGAAAGGGGGGAGGGAGAAAACGTGAGTGGATCGAGTCCTACAAAATAAAGGGGAGAGAAGGAGGGAGAGAGTGGTTGGATCGAGTTGTAAAACGAAAGTTCGGAGAAGTGACTGAGTCCAACTGTGAAAAAGAAAGGGGGAGACGTGAGTGGATCGAGTTGTAAAAATGAAAGGGGTGGGTGGAGAAGTAATAAGTAGATCGAGATTCACAAAATGAAAGGGGGGAGGGAGAAAACGTGAGTGGATCGAGTCGTACAAAATAAAGGGGAGAGAAGGAGGGAGAGAGTGGTTGGATCGAGTTGTAAAAGTAAGTTCGGAGAAGTGACTGAGTCCAACTGTGAAAAAGAAAGGGGGAGACGTGAGTGGATTGAGTTGTAAAAATGAAAGGGGTGGGTGGAGAAGTAATAAGTAGATCGAGATTCACAAAATGAAAGGGGGGAGGGAGAAAACGTGAGTGGATCGAGTCCTACAAAATAAAGGGGAGAGAAGGAGGGAGAGAATGGTTGGATCGAGTTGTAAAACGAAAGTTCGGAGAAGTGACTGAGTCCAACTGTGAAAAAGAAAGGGGGAGACGTGAGTGGATCGAGTTGTAAAAATGATAGGGGTGGGTGGAGAAGTAATAAGTAGATCGAGATTCACAAAATGAAAGGGGGGAGGGAGAAAACGTGAGTGGATCGAGTCGTACAAAATAAAGGGGAGAGAAGGAGGGATAGAGTGGTTGGATCGAGTTGTAAAACGAAAGTTCGGAGAAGTGACTGAGTCCAACTGTGAAAAAGAAAGGGGGAGACGTGAGTGGATCGAGTTGTAAAAATGAAAGGGGTGGGTGGAGAAGTAATAAGTAGATCGAGATTCACCAAATGAAAGGGGGGAGGGAGAAAACGTGAGTGGATCGAGTCGTACAAAATAAAGGGGAGAGAAGGAGGGAGAGAGTGGTTGGATCGAGTTGTAAAACGAAAGTTCGGAGAAGTGACTGAGTCCAACTGTGAAAAAGAAAGGGGGAGACGTGAGTGGATCGAGTTGTAAAAATGAAAGGGGTGGGTGGAGAAGTAATAAGTAGATCGAGATTCACAAAATGAAAGGGGGGAGGGAGAAAACGTGAGTGGATCGAGTCGTACAAAATAAAGGGGAGAGAAGGAGGGAGAGAGTGGTTGGATCGAGTTGTAAAACGAAAGTTCGGAGAAGTGACTGAGTCCAACTGTGAAAAAGAAAGGGGGAGACGTGAGTGGATCGAGTTGTAAAAATGAAAGGGGTGGGTGGAGAAGTAATAAGTAGATCGAGATTCACAAAATGAAAGGGGGGAGGGAGAAAACGTGAGTGGATCGAGTCCTACAAAATAAAGGGGAGAGAAGGAGGGAGAGAGTGGTTGGATCGAGTTGTAAAACGAAAGTTCGGAGAAGTGACTGAGTCCAACTGTAAAAAAGAAAGGGGGAGACGTGAGTGGATCGAGTTGTAAAAATGAAAGGGGAGGGTAGAGAAGTAATAAGTAGATCGAGATACGCAAAATGAAAGGGGGGAGGGAGAAAACGTGAGTGGATCGAGTCGTACAAAATAAAGGGGAGAGAAGGAGGGAGAGAGTGGTTGGATCGAGTTGTAAAACGAAAGTTCGGAGAAGTGACTGAGTCCAACTGTGAAAAAGAAAGGGGGAGACGTGAGTGGATCGAGTTGTAAAAATGAAAGGGGTGGGTGGAGAAGTAATAAGTAGATCGAGATTCACAAAATGAAAGGGGGGAGGGAGAAAACGTGAGTGGATCGAGTCGTACAAAATAAAGGGGAGAGAAGGAGGGAGAGAGTGGTTGGATCGAGTTGTAAAACGAAAGTTCGGAGAAGTGACTGAGTCCAACTGTGAAAAAAAAGGGGGAGACGTGAGTGGATCGAGTTGTAAAAATGAAAGGGGAGGGTAGAGAAGTAATAAGTAGATCGAGATACACAAAATGAAAGGGGGGAGGGAGAAAACGTGAGTGGATCGAGTCGTACAAAATAAAGGGGAGAGAAGGAGGGAGAGAGTGGTTGGATCGAGTTATAAAAGTAAGTTCGGAGAAGTGACTGAGTCCAACTGTGAAAAAGAAAGGGGGAGACGTGAGTGGATCGAGTTGTAAAAATGAAAGGGGTGGGTGGAGAAGTAATAAGTAGATCGAGATTCACAAAATGAAAGGGGGGAGGGAGAAAACGTGAGTGGATCGAGTCGTACAAAATAAAGGGGAGAGAAGGAGGGAGAGAGTGGTTGGATCGAGTTGTAAAAGTAAGTTCGGAGAAGTGACTGAGTCCAACTGTGAAAAAGAAAGGGGGAGACGTGAGTGGATCGAGTTGTAAAAATGAAAGGGGTGGGTGGAGAAGTAATAAGTAGATCGAGATTCACAAAATGAAAGGGGGGAGGGAGAAAACGTGAGTGGATCGAGTCGTACAAAATAAAGGGGAGAGAAGGAGGGAGAGAGTGGTTGGATCGAGTTGTAAAACGAAAGTTCGGAGAAGTGACTGAGTCCAACTGTGAAAAAGAAAGGGGGAGACGTGAGTGGATCGAGTTGTAAAAATGAAAGGGGTGGGTGGAGAAGTAATAAGTAGATCGAGATTCACAAAATGAAAGGGGGGAGGGAGAAAACGTGAGTGGATCGAGTCGTACAAAATAAAGGGGAGAGAAGGAGGGAGAGAGTGGTTGGATCGAGTTGTAAAACGAAAGTTCGGAGAAGTGACTGAGTCCAACTGTGAAAAAGAAAGGGGGAGACGTGAGTGGATCGAGTTGTAAAAATGAAAGGGGTGGGTGGAGAAGTAATAAGTAGATCGAGATTCACAAAATGGAAGGGGGGAGGGAGAAAACGTGAGTGGATCGAGTCCTACAAAATAAAGGGGAGAGAAGGAGGGAGAGAGTGGTTGGATCGAGTTGTAAAACGAAAGTTCGGAGAAGTGACTGAGTCCAACTGTAAAAAAGAAAGGGGGAGACGTGAGTGGATCGAGTTGTAAAAATGAAAGGGGAGGGTAGAGAAGTAATAAGTAGATCGAGATACGCAAAATGAAAGGGGGAGGGAGAAAACGTGAGTGGATCGAGTCGTACAAAATAAAGGGGAGAGAAGGAGGGAAAGAGTGGTTGGATCGAGTTGTAAAAGTAAGTTCGGAGAAGTGACTGAGTCCAACTGTGAAAAAGAAAGGGGGAGACGTGAGTGGATCGAGTTGTAAAAATGAAAGGGGTGGGTGGAGAAGTAATAAGTAGATCGAGATTCACAAAATGAAAGGGGGAAGGGAGAAAACGTGAGTGGATCGAGTCGTACAAAATAAAGGGGAGAGAAGGAGGGAGAGAGTGGTTGGATCGAGTTGTAAAACGAAAGTTCGGAGAAGTGACTGAGTCCAACTGTGAAAAAAAAGGGGGAGACGTGAGTGGATCGAGTTGTAAAAATGAAAGGGGAGGGTAGAGAAGTAATAAGTAGATCGAGATACACAAAATGAAAGGGGGGAGGGAGAAAACGTGAGTGGATCGAGTCGTACAAAATAAAGGGGAGAGAAGGAGGGAGAGAGTGGTTGGATCGAGTTATAAAAGTAAGTTCGGAGAAGTGACTGAGTCCAACTGTGAAAAAGAAAGGGGGAGACGTGAGTGGATCGAGTTGTAAAAATGAAAGGGGTGGGTGGAGAAGTAATAAGTAGATCGAGATTCACAAAATGAAAGGGGGGAGGGAGAAAACGTGAGTGGATCGAGTCGTACAAAATAAAGGGGAGAGAAGGAGGGAGAGAGTGGTTGGATCGAGTTGTAAAAGTAAGTTCGGAGAAGTGACTGAGTCCAACTGTGAAAAAGAAAGGGGGAGACGTGAGTGGATTCGAGTTGTAAAAATGAAAGGGGTGGGTGGAGAAGTAATAAGTAGATCGAGATTCACAAAATGAAAGGGGGGAGGGAGAAAACGTGAGTGGATCGAGTCGTACAAAATAAAGGGGAGAGAAGGAGGGAGAGAGTGGTTGGATCGAGTTGTAAAAGTAAGTTCGGAGAAGTGACTGAGTCCAACTGTGAAAAAGAAAGGGGGAGACGTGAGTGGATCGAGTTGTAAAAATGAAAGGGGTGGGTGGAGAAGTAATAAGTAGATCGAGATTCACAAAATGAAAGGGGGGAGGGAGAAAACGTGAGTGGATCGAGTCGTACAAAATAAAGGGGAGAGAAGGAGGGAGAGAGTGGTTGGATCGAGTTGTAAAACGAAAGTTCGGAGAAGTGACTGAGTCCAACTGTGAAAAAAAAGGGGGAGACGTGAGTGGATCGAGTTGTAAAAATGAAAAGGGTGAAGAAATGAGTGGATCGATCTTTAATAAAAGACAGAGTGGAGATAAGTGACTGGAGCGCCGTAGTAGTAGAATGTTTCCCCCTCGGTTTAGTGGACGTAGGCATTATGTGTACAGTCGCTCAAATAAATATCGGAACGCTATGATTGAATACAGAATACGGAAAAATTATCTGGCAACGATTTTTTTTAGAAATTAGTGATCTGGCAACCTTCGTGTCACGTGACACGAAGGTTGCCAGATCACTAATTGCTAAAAAAATGATTGCCAGATATTTTTTCTGAATTCTGTATTCAACCCTAATGTTCGGAAACTTTTTTGAGCGACTGTACTCCACCTCCTAAGGAAAAATGGAGTGGGGGATTCTCTTGAATCATTCCCCCCCCCCCTCAAATGAAGTGCTGAACCACTATGATGTCTCCATGTACCTAAAAATATTCTGGATGCTCTCTATAATGATAAACCCCTCGCTGCTTTTGCACCATTAAACCTCAAAGAACTGACCAGCTCTATAATGATTTGCATTGAAAGGATTGCGGCAAAACCTTTTAGCGATGACTACGTCATTTCTCCGAATACCGAAATACATCTTCCATTTGCAAGATAGGATGATAGTTTATAGAAATCCTCTCGAACTTATTAAATGATCGCCTATAGCTCAAAGGCTATCACCGAGGCTGTCCTTGTTAAAGAATCCATTGAAACCTTTCGATGTTTCCTAAGTTCGCAGACCACCACACCTCCGAGTTTTATTGCAAGGCCGTTTTGCACAGTTATTCTTTCGCTGAACTGTTTGAAGAAACATTTGCATCTTAAAGAGTATCAGGTGGTCTGAGCACGCTTGCATCCAAGAGCAAAAGATGCGGGGAGAAGCGGACGTGTGAGAGCGAAGGAATGGTATGCACCAGTCATCAATACAGATGGCGCTGCTATTGATTTCTACTCTGTAGAGTCCAATCTGAGTGTTCGGTACAGGATGCAGGGAAGGAGACGTTGCCCGTAGCAATCCTTCAGCTGAGGACGAGGAGCCTTGTTCAGAGGAAGGGCGAATAAAGGAGCAGAAGGATCAATACGAGAATCATTTAAAGAGGGTGCAAAGAAAGGAAGAAAAGTAGTTCGTACTCTTATTTCAGTGGTTTATTGTAATCTTTTGAAAATGTTTCGGAGGTAAATAATCAAAGTCACTGATGGATTTTTCCCCCTAAATGATAAAGAGTCTTAAACTGGCTTCCATAGGGGTTCGAAATTATTGATCTGAAGGAAAAAAAATGCTTTTGATATTATTGACATTTTTTAAAATTTTGGTTTTGTGTTTATTTGTTTCGTATTAAGGTTCGTGGATCATTTTCATTTTCATATCAGTAAAATGTTTAAAGCTTTAGTTATGTCTATAAAGATTTCACAGCCCTTTCTTATGGTCATTGAAAAATTGGAGCATTGATTTTATTTTAAAAAGTAAAGTTAGGATGAAGAACATGCAGTAAAATTAATGATGCTGCATCCAAAGGTTGAAATGATGTTCTCCCTTGGAAATATTTTACTGGTGTAATTTTACATGTCTTTGAAAGTGAGAAGGCAAGCCAGAAAATTCCATCACTTTTGGGAATGGATTTCTTTAGTCCTGGTTATGAGCAATGCATTTGAAGGTAAATTCAGGAGATTTGGTTTGAGTTATACTCTTAATAGCACTAGGGGCGGGGGTGGCTCATTCGCTAGCGTGCCAGGCTCGTAATCTGCAGTTCCCAGGTTCGAGTCCCAGCTGGGTCAACGTTCATATTTAACTCCGCAAAACTCATCGCCCTGCACACGGTCAGTAGGGGACACCGATGGGTTTGGTAAAGACCGCCGTCCGTCGGATGGGACGTTAAGCCGTGGCCCCGTGTGCGGGAGAGTCGTACTCTGTGCACATTAAAGAACACGCTGGATGGCCTTGACGGGAGGCTACCATCCGTCTCCCAATAGCTGTTCCAGTGGGTCCCCTCCCCCAACCTTCTCTGAGCCTTCGGGGTCCATGTGACCTGGCCATTTAGCCCATGGTGTGCAAAAAAGTGCCGCTCAGAGGTAAAACAACCCAACGTAGCAGCACTACGTTGCACACAATGGGTTAAATGGACTGGTCACACAGGCCGCAAGTAATCAGAAGAGGCTGGGAAAGGGGATCCAGATGACAATTTTTAGGAGACAGGTGGTTTTCATGAAGGTAATAATAAGTGTTATTTAGTACACGGGGCTCTCTTGCACACGGAGCCGTAGCTTAATGTACCATCCGACGGACAACGGAAAAGTTCTAAACGTGACTAAAGTCGCATGCGTCAGAAGCAGCGACGTAGTGAGAGGGGTAATTGGGGAAACTGCGCAGTTAAGCTTTGGCAGACATCAGAAACGAATAAGCTAATGACCTATCGATTATCTGTCAATCAATAAACGACATATCAGAAACATCAAAGCTTTAACTGCGCAGTCTCATAGTCTGTTCACTGGCTGCTTGTTCTACGTCACCAGTAATAGAAGAAAACTTTTGGGAAAAAAATCCAGTGTCAGATTTTTGATATGATACATATATTTGAACAGAAACAATTACCAAAGTGTTGATTGTTTTTCCTCTGACAGACAGACTATTGCGAACACAATGGGCTAAATGACCAAGTCACAAAGACCCTCAAAGACTCGCAGAAGGATTAGGGAAGGGGCTCAATTGTACAGTTGTTAGGAGACAGATGGGGAGCATTCCGTCAAGACTATCCAGAATGTTCTATAACGTGCACAGTGTAATATACACATCTTGTTCCATACACAGAGCCAAGGCTTAACGTCCCATCCGATGGGCGGCGTCATTTCCAAGCCCATCGACGTTCTATTTCTCACCGAGGGCAGGGTGGTGGTGGTGATGGGGGGGAGGGGCGTTAGAAGAGATTAATCCCAAATGCAGGCACAGCTGGGACTCGAACCTGGGAACTAGGGATTATGAGACCGTATGAGTCAACCTTCCTGTTGCGTTGCAGCAGAGGTCTCGCCTTCCTCACCGTTCTTCTCTGTGGCGTATTGAATTGATCCCCATCACTTGCTTGATCCATCGCCAAAGAGATTTTCATAGAGATATTTGAATTGATCCCCATAGCCAAAGAGAATTTTATGGGGATATTTAAATTGATCTCCATCGCCAAAAGAGAGTTTCATAGCGATAATTTATAATCATCATCATCCTCAAGCAGCCATGGGCTATAGAGGTCCAATCAGTTTAGTTATCCAAGCAAGTCTGTCCTGAGCTACATCTGCTGCATCTGGCCACTGCCCACCAATTCTAACAATGTCCTGTTTGACATTGTCTGCCCACCGCATCCTAGGTCTCCCCCTCTTTCTGAGGTCTTTAGGCACACTGTTCATAACCCTGTTCGCCAATCTATAATTATTCATACGGGCAACATGGCCAAACCAACGGAGTCTTTCTCTGCACAATATGCTGCTTAAAGGAGGTTGTAGATCCCTTTTCCTAACCTCATCATTACTTACAAAGTTGAACCACCTAATGCCCAAGATACTGCGTAAGCATCTAGAATTAAAAGCATCTAGTTTCTTGTATCGCCAAAGAGATTTTCCTAGAGATATTTAAATTGATCCACATCGTCAAAGAGATTTTCATAGAGATATTTAAATTGATCCTCATCGCGAAAATTTTTTCATACAGATATTTAAAATGGTCCTCATATCTAAAGCGAATTTCATAGAGATATTTAAAATGGTCCTCATATCCAAAGCGAATTTCATAGAGATATTTAATTGATCCCCATCGCGAAACATATTTTCATAGAGATATTTAAATTGATCCTCATCGCGAAAGAGATTTTCATAGACATATTGAAATTGATCCCCATCGTCAAAGATATTTTCATAGAAGTATTTAAACTGATCCCCATCGCCAAAGAGATTTCCATAGAGATATTTAAAATGATCTCCATAGCCAACGATATTTTCATAGAGATATTTAAAATGATCCCCATCGCGAAAGAGATTTTCATAGAGATATCTGAATGGCGTTACGTACTTAATTTCGAATCTTGTTTGTTTAATTTGTGCAAAATTATTCTTATTAAGATCTGATTTATTTCCGATTTACAATTGTCATACGAATTACAAACGTGAATAAAAATGGCAGAAGACTATTAAAAATGACATAAAAAAGACACGTCATTTAAAGAACCATAAATTAGTCGCAGATTTTGTTTCGTAAATCTTTCGAAGAAATTTGCATTAATGAGATCGCTGAAATTATAAAAAATCTTTAATGTAAAACTCTAGGTGTAATTATTTTTTAGTTGTAAGACTTCAGCCTGTTTCATGAAAGAAATGCCATACCGAAAATAATGCATTAGTCTTATTCACTTAGTTTCATTTAACCGATCTAGTTACAACAATCAATTAGCATTATTACATCCTAATGCAAAATAAAAGTAAAACAGCGATTAATTTATCAAAAGGTAATTAATCCTTTTTTTAAAAATCGGTTTAAATATCTTTTCTACATTAGATACGTAAAATTGAAGCGATTGATTCATCACAATGAAGATTCTGGCAATAACAATTGAAGTTTATTATTCCAAGATTCAATTTTGTAGTAAATTACATGTCAGATTCAGTTAGCGCAATTGGGGGTGTCTCAGTCGGTAGCGCGTCAGGCTCGTAATCTGTAGTTCCCACGTTCGATTCCCAGCTGGGTCAGCGTTGAGATTTATCTTCGCAAAATTCCCCGCCCTGCCCACGGTCAGTAAGGGACACCGATGGGCTTGGAAAGGCCGCCGTCCGTCGGATGGGACGTTAAGCCGTGTCCCCGTGTGCGGGAGAGCCATACCCTGTGCACGTTAAAGAACACGCTGGATGGCCTTGACGGGAGGCTACCATCTGTCTCCCAACAGCTGTTCCAGTGGGTCCCTTCCCCCAACCTTCTCTGAGCCTTCGGGGTCCATGTGACCTGGCCATTTAGCCCATGGTGTGCAAAAAAGTGCCGCTCAGAGGTAAAACAACCCAACCCAGTGCAACACATCTTACAGGGAGGAAGTCCTATAGAAATTCATCAGAAATGTTTTTTGAAAGAAAAGGTAATTTTTCCTTTTAAAGCACAGAAAAACACAGTTCTAAAGCACAGTCCTTATTCTAAGGTAAAAAGTCCACCAAAATACATGCATATACATATATATGTAGAGGGTCAGAGTGACTCAGTCAGTAGCGCCCATGGATCTTCCATTTATGTCCTAATTGCTGCCTAGTGAGTCCCTACCCGAACCTTCTCTGTACCCTTGGATACCTAACCATTTAACCCATTGTGTGAAAAAAAGGTGACGGCCAGGGGTAAAACAACCCATCCCATGCATAGGTTGGGTTGTTTCACCTCTGAGCGGCACCTTTTTGCACACAATGGGCTAAATGGCCAGGTCACAAGGACCCCGAAGGCTCAGAGAAGGTTGGGGGAGGGGACCCACTGGAACAGCTGTTGGGAGACAGATGGTAGCCTCCCGTCAAGGCCATCCAGCGTGTTCTTTAACGTGCACAGGGTATGGTTCTCTCCTGCATATGGGGTCACGGCTTAACGTCCCATCCGACGGACGGCGGCCTTTCCAAGCCCATCGGTGTCCCATACTGACCGTGGGCAGGGCGGGGAATTTTGCGGAGATAAATGTCAACGCTGACCCAGCTGGGACTCGAACCTGGGAACTACATATTACGAGCCTGGCGCGCTACCGACTGAGCCACCCCGCCCCTTATTCTAAGGTAAAAAGTCCACCAAAAATACATGCATATATATATATGTAGAGGGTCAGATTGACTCAGTCAGCAGCGCCCATGGATCTTCCATTTATGTCCTAATTGCTGCCTAGTGAGTCTCTTCCCGAACCTTCTCTGTACACTTGGATACCTAGCCATTTAACCCATTGTGTAAAAAAAGGTGACGGCCAGTGGTAAAACAACCCATCCCATGCATATAGGGAACAATTGCGTTATAGCGCTAACTGTTTGTGGGTTGTATGTCGTAAACTTAAATGATTTTGACTTCAAAGAACGCTGTTTAAGATGTTCCCTTCTCTAGTATCTTTCGGCTTTCATAATCTATTTTATTACATTTATTTGTATTTATTGTTTATTTTAATTCAAGGAATGAAAGTAATTATTTTGTTTATCAGTGCATAAGAATGTTTTTTGAAAACATTCCCATTTTGAAATTCCTTATGCTTTGTTTGATAAGGTTGTTTGATAACATACAGTCGCTCAAAAAGTATCCGAACACTATGGTTGATTACAGAATTCAGAAAAAATATCTGGAAACGATTTTTTTAGAAATTAGTGATCTAGCAACCTTCGTGTCACGTGACACGAAGATTGCCAGATCACTAATTTCTAAAAAAATCGTTGCCAGGTATTTTTTTTTTGAATTCTGTAATCAACCACAGTGTTCGGATATATTTTTGGGCGACTGTACAGTTTATTTCTCTTATTATGATTAGAATTACAAAAAAAAAAAGAGGAATAGACAGCTAACTATTATTTAACTGGAACTGGGGACAGTTCCAGTTAAATTCACAGAAAAATGTTTTTTTTTTCACGGCGAATTTTGATTGCTAAATAAGGTCACTGTGATACTGAGAATATAAAATTTGAATTCTTATTTTCTTTTGCGCAAGTAAAAGCATTATCGGAAGTAGTTCAGTGTAATTTTTATTCAATTCATTAAATACGATAAATATTTGATTGGACCAATTACTGAACCTTTAGGAACACGAAACTTTGAATAAAGGAAACGGTTTAAAGATCCACAAAATGGTGTCGGCAATCACAAAAGCATATTGCCAACTGCTAATATATTCGATATAATACTCTGCCTTCAAAATTTATTAGAGAATTTCCATATTATGTGGAGGGGGGGCGGGGGGGGGTCAGTCGGTAGCGCGCCAGGCTCGTAATCTGTAGTTCCCAGGTTCGAGTCCCAGCTGGGTCAGCGTTGAGATTTATCTCCGCAAAATTCCCCGCCCTGCCCACGGTCAGTAGGGGACACCGATGGACTTGGAAAGGCCGCCATCCGTCGGATGGGACGTTAAGCCGTGTGCGGGAGAGCCATACCCTGTGCACGTTAAAGAACACGCTGGATGGCCTTGACGGGAAGCTACCATCTGTCTCCCAACAGCTGTTCCAGTGGGTCCCCTCCCCCAACCTTCTCTGAGCCTTCGGGGTCCTTGTGACCTGGCCAATTTAACCCATGGTGTGCAAAAAAGTGCCGCTCAGAGGTAAAACAACCCAAATCCATATTATGTCAATGGTAATCTAATTTCGAAGCTCTATAACTTCTAAAAATATGAATTTAATGGAAAGAAATGACTGAAGATAAATAAAGAATTATATGAAACTATTTAAATCTAGATCTTCAACAATATTCCTTCAGTATTTAAAGAGTGAAGAGAGCAAAAATATTTGAAAACAGGAATAAGAATTTACCTCAGAAATATATTAAAGCTTAATAAGTATTATTTCAAGAGATTTTATAAATATACATTTTAGAAGTTTGCATAAGGATTATTTCAATATTAAATAATAATGAACGTTTTTTTTAAAAACAAGAAAATTGTTGTTTAATGTTCCAGCTTTCCTAACATTTTAAATACTGAACGAAAACTGCTGAAATTCTAGATTTGAATAGATTTGATTATGGTCTTTAATTTATCTTCAGTCACATATTCCCATTAAATGCATATTTTATAAGTTACAGAGCATCGAAGTTAGACTCTTATTGACGTAGCAAGAAAATTCTGGAATATTTGGTATTGCAGTGTATAAGAAATTTCTCAAAGAGAATTTCCATTCGCAAAGTCTTTCCCTTTCAAAAGTGCTTTATGCAGATGTCAGTAATTTCGTACTCAATTAAGACCAGAAATCAAAGGTTTCTCCTTTAATCATCATTTTGAGAATTCATCGCGGCGAGGGCGAGAAACATTAAGCTGATTATGTTGCGGTTTAATAAGCGAAAGATGATTTTTCTTTTTCCTTGTTTTCGTAACAGCGTAGTGGACGTTATTTTGAAAGAGTCGCTTTACAAATCTAAGCGCTGGCTTCTCCAGTAATTTACCACTTAAAAGAGTTAAGACTTGATAAATATTCGCGTTAATGTATTCTGTTTAAAGAGGAGATAGTGTGTGTGTGTGTGGGGGGGGAAACATCTCTTGCGTTCTGAGTGAGGGAAAACATTTTGAATGTCATGTTTTCCTGTTTACTTTCGTGTACAGGAAGTGGCAAAAATGATGGAAATTTTTAGTGTTATGGAATGGGGCTCAAATTCAGAGCTTTCAGAATCTTTTCTTAATCTCGTTCTCAAAATAAAAAAAACCTCTAATGTTTTCGCTTCGTCGTGTGAATGTACTTCTGTAAATATTCAACATTTTATTTTTACGCGTAGACAAATGAAAAAAAAAAATGGTTTTGGGGTTGGATAGGTATTGGGGAAATATTACAATTCGCATGTTCAGGATTTCCCAAGAGCTAATCCGCAAAATTCCCCGCCCTGCGCACGGTCAGTAGGGGACACCGATGGGATTGGAAAGGCCGACGTCCGTCGGATGGGACGTTAAGCAGTGGTCCCATGTGCGGGAGAGCCACATCCTGTGCACGTTAAAGAACATGTTGGATGGCCTTGACAGAAGGATATCATCTGTCTCCTAACAGCTGTTCCAGTGGGTCTCCTCTCCCAACCTTCTCTGAGCCTTTGGGGTCCATGTGACCATTAGCCTATGGTGTGCAAAAAAATGGCCGCTCAGAGGTAAAACAACCCAACCCAATCCCAAGAGCTAAAATAGCCCCCTCTAACGGTAGGAAAAAAAAAGCAAATATCAGAATGTTAAAAAAATATTACAAATGATTTATTAATGTTAGAAACGAAAAATTTTTGTTTGTAGAGATCTTACGGTCAAAAGGTTATCAGTGGCAGCAAAGATTTGTTGCCGTACGCCCAGGGGTACTTGAGTGGAAAAACGCAACATTTTTGTTCAAATAAATAAATAATTTTTTTTAAGTTTTATACGTACTATTACATCTAAAGAAAAAAAGGTTTAATACTAAATTGAAAAACAGCTTTTGAAACCTATAATACTTTTAAGTCTTTAATACTATCTGTATTTTGTATTTACTGTAAAGTCGCTCAAAAAAATATCCGAACACTACGGTTGATTACAGAATTCAGAAAAAATATCTGGCAACGATTTTTTTTAGAAATTAGTGATCTGGCAACCTTCGTGTCACGTGATACGAAGGTTGCCAGATCGCTAATTTCTAAAAAAAATCGTTGCCAGTTATTTTTTCTGAAATCTGTAATCAACCATATAGTGTTCGGATACTTTTTTGAGCGACTGTAGGTGGTCATATGATTTTGATACTAGATCGTGTGGGCTCACTCACGGAAATACTGAGCGTGTGCAGTTACCGTTCACAGCAAACTGGAGCGTGTGCAGTAACTGCACACGCTCCAGTTTGCTGTGAACGGTAACTGGAGCGTGTACAGTTGCTGTACACGCTCCAGATATTTTTCCTGAATTCTATAATCACGTGACACGAAGGTTGCCAGATCACTAATTTCTAAAAAAAAATCATTGCCAGATATTTTTTCTGAATTCTGTAATCAACCATGGTGTTCGGATACTTTTTTGAGCGACTGTAATATATTTTTTGTTTGCACATTTTATTAGCATATCTTTTCAATTATCTTTTCAATTTAATGTACACTATAACACTATATTATAAATTATAAATGATGGCAAAATTCAGATGCTCCGCTAAATGACTATAGCACTACATCTATCGGGATAATGCCATAATCTCCACTACCTACATCGAGGGCAAGACAACACCATATAGAGGCAGCTCGCCCCACGACTACCTATGGCGAACCATCCTATAGAAGGAAGGTTCATCCATCGGTCAAAACCTAAATTTATTCTGTTCTCCGGTTAGCCACAAACAAATATATTATAGATCTAAGTTAGGTTGGGTTGTTTTACCTCTGAGCGGCTCTTTTTTGCACACTATGTGCTAAATGGCCAGGTCACATGGACCCCCGAAGGCTCAGAGAAGGTTGGGGAGGGACCCACTGGAACAGCTGTTGGGAGAAAGATGGTAGCCTCCCGTCAAGGCCATCCAGCGTGTTCTTTAACGTGCACAGGGTATGGCTCTCCCGCACACGGGGCCACGGCTTAACGTCCCATCCGACGGACGGCGGCCTTTCTAAGCCCATCGGTGTCCCCTACTGACCGTGGGCAGGGCGGGGAATTTTGCGGATATAAATCTCAACGCTGACCCAGCTGGGACTCGAACCTGGGAACTACAAATTACGAGCCTGGCGCGCTACCGACTGAGCCCCCCCCCCCTCCCCAGACCTAAGTTGACTCGGCTCCCGGGGTGGAGATACTTAGATAATCGATAATCCATCGATAAGCCTGTCAACCGGGGATCCCATTCCCAGTCGTAAGTCCTCACCTACGTCCTCTCCATCAGTGCCACGGAATCGCGGACACCAGCAACAGTCTGCCGACCCACAACCTCACCGAGACTGCACCGATGAGTCTGCTTGACCGGTGCCCCCACCAGTCAGCAGAACCCTCAGCCACAGCCCCTGCATTAGGATTGCAACCCGGAGCTTCCCAGGGGACAAGTCAATAAGCCCACGTGACCGGGGGCCCACTCCCAGTCAGCAGGCCCTCAACAAGCCCCTGCACCAGAGGTTACAAGCTATATGTTCTTTTTGTAGCAGTTTTTTCTCTGGAATACGGAACTACGATGTATCCTAGTAATTAGCCAGGCTCGTAATCTGTAGTTCCCAGGTTCGAGTCCCAATTTATCTCCGCAAAATTCCCCGCCCTGCCCACGGTCAGTAGGGGACACCGATGGGATTGGAAAGGCCGTCGTCCGTCGGATGGGACGTTAAGCCGTGGCCCCGTGTGCGGGAGAGCCATACCCTGCGCACGTTGAAGAACACGCTGGATGGCCTTGACGGGAGGCTACCATCTGTCTCCAAACAGCTGTTCCAGTGGGTCCCCTCCCCAACCTTCTCTGAGCCTCTGGGGTCTATGTGACCTGGCCATTTAGCCCATGGTGTGCAAAAAAGTGCCGCTCAGAGGTAAAACAACCCAACCCAAATATCCTAGTAATTGCAACTGCACTCATCAATGACCAGTTCGTCCAAGATATTTATTTATTAGTTTCTTTTTCTGCCCCCTGAAACAAATTATCCCCTCCCTGAAGCAACGTTTTTGTTTCCCCCCTTGGCGGAAAATGTCTACCGACGCCTGTCCTGACTAGTGTTATTTCATAAAATATTCCACAGTGTGAAAATGGATTTTCGGGATTTCAGGAGAGTCAGTTCGATCATGATGAGCCCATACAGAAACAATTTAAGTACGAAAAATTACACGTCGCATTAAAAAAAAAACAACAACCGAATAACACAAGAAATAAGATTTAAAGAACTGTAAAATATCAAATCTACTCTGAATTTATTGAAACGTAATAATCGATTTATTTAATGCATGAAATTCCTGTAGAAGTTTAATGCAAAGAAATATGTTCATGAATAATTTCTAATCAACCATAATGTTGGGATACTTCTTTGAGCGACTGTACACCTGAGCACGGGTGTAAAAAAACTCCCGAATCTGAAATTTCATCCACAATCACGGATGATGATTAATAGAGAAATAAACGGAAGTTCGGGAACGGACCACTACTAGTCTATGACATACACAGTCCCCTCTCGTAAACCTTCTCCTAGGGGTCCTTGTGACCTGGCCATTTAGCTCTTTGCGTGTAAAACAATAGAATTCAATCCACCATGCTAATCAGATTAATTTTCTCCCCGAGGGAAATGCATGGATTAGGGAAAAAATAACAACTCAGTTTCAATTTTGAAATGTTTCCTTTTTCCTTAGGGGCGGGGGTAGCTCAGTCGGTAGCGCGCCAGGCTCGTAATCTGTAGTTCCCAGGTTCAAGTCCCAGCTGGGTCAGCGTTGAGATTTATCTCCGCAAAATTCCCCGCCCTGTCCACGGTCAGTAGGGGACATCGATGGGCTTGGAAAGGCCGCCGTCCGTCGGATGGGACGTTAAGCTTTGGTTCCGTGTACGGGAGAGCCATACCCTGTGCACGTTAAAGAACACGCTGGATGGCCTTGACGGGAGGCTACCATCTGTCTCCCAACAGTTGTTCCAGTGGGTCCCCTCCCCCAACCTTCTCTGAGCCTTCGGGGTTCATGTGACCTGGCCATTTAGCCCATGGTGTGCAAAATAGTGCCGCTCAGAGGTAAAACAACCCAACGTTAAAGAACACGCTGGATGGCCTTGACGGGAGGCTACCATCTGTCTCCCAACAGCTGTTCCAGTGGGTCCCCTCCCCCAACCTTCTCTGAGCCTTCGGGGTCCATGTGACCTGGCCATTTAGCCCATGGTGTGCAAAAAAGTGCCGCTCAGAGGTAAAACAACCCAACCCAACCCACGGTCAGTAGGGGACACCGATGGGCTTGGAAAGGCCGCCGTCCGTCGGATGGGACGTTAAGCCGTGGCCCCGTGTGTGGGAGAGCCATACCCTGTGCACGTTAAAGAACACGCTGGATGGCCTTGACAGGAGGCTACCATCTGTCTCCCAACATCTATTCCAGTGGGTCCCCTCCCCCATCCTATCATGTCATATTCTCTGAGCCTTCGGGGTCCGTGTGACCTGGCCATTTAGCCCATGGTGTGCAAAAAAGTGCCGCTCAGAGGTAAAACAACCCAACCCAATCCTTTTTCCATAAAAAAATTATTTGCTACAAACTTGGAAAGATAACGTAAATCTTTCATAAGTTGGTGCAGAAAAAAAACAAGACTTGGCAAAATGATTCTGAAATCAATGTTCTACTCTTCACAGAACCAATAAAATGCGTTGTCTTTTAATTCGCTGTTGCTCCACGTTTTTTTTAACAAACAGAGGCCACACAATTGCATCGAGGTGCTGGCGAAAAAATCAACAACTCGAAGATAAAAAGTAACATCGAGATAGGCATGTAATCTCGATTCTGTACGTTATTATAAACACTATTTTGAATTAGTCAATAACGAAAAAAAATCACTTTTCAGTAGATAATAGAAGACATTGAGAAGAAGTTATCGTTAGAAGAAAAATTCTTTTGTTTTTTTTATTCTTAAGCCCGAGCTGTATGGATATCAAGATTCTGGAACTGGATGACGAACGAGGAGGCTCTCCGAGTTGGCACAGTGCCCGGAGCAGAGTCTGGGTTCACGGCTGAGCTGGCAGAGGCAGCCGTTTAGTTGGCACTGGGATTCTCCGAAAGCGGAGTTGGCAGAAAAGGCCAATCACCCTGCCTCGGCTCCTTACTGGGATGGATTTCTGAAATGCACGCAACGAAGGAAAGCCATTTTACTTACGGTGTGGTCTTATCATCGACTGTCTGTCATGCAATACTCATTTAAATAGAGGATAATGTTTAATGTTTATATTTCAAATACCTTAACCGCAACGTTTTTGGAAAGGGAGGGTTGGGTTGTTTTACCTCTGAGCGGCACTTTTTTGCACACCATGGGCTAAATGGCCAGGTCACATGGACACCGAAGGCTCAGAGAAGGTTGGGGGAGGGGACCCACTGGGACAGCTGTTGGGAGACAGATGGTAGCCTCCCGTCAAGGCCATCCAGCGTGTTCTTTAACGTGCACAGGGTATGGCTCTCCCGCACACGGGGCTACGGCTTAACGTCCCATCCGACGGACGGCTGCCTTTCCAAGCCTATCGGTGTCCCCTACTGACCGTGGGCAGTACGGGGAATTTTGCGAAGATAAATCTCAACGCTGACCCAGCTGGGACTCTATCCTGGGAACTACAGATTACGAGCCTGGCGCGCTACCGACTGAGCCACCCCCGTCCCAAAGGGAAAGGGAGGGAGAAATAACCAGGTCACAAGTACCCCGAGGGCTGAAAGTTGGGGGAGGGGGACCCACTGGAGAACTGTGAGGAGACAGATCGAAGCCTCCTGTCAAGACCATCCAGTGTGTTTTTTTAACGTGCACAGGGTATGGCTGTCCAGTACACGGATCACGGCTAACATCCCATCTGACGGACGGCGGCCTTTCCAAGCCCATCGGTGTCCACTGCTGATCGTGGGTAGGGCGTGGAGTTTTGCGGAGATTAGTCTGAAAGCTGGCCCAGATGGGAGTCGAATCTGGGAACATTAGATTATGAGCCTGACTCGATTGCTGAGCCACTGTCGCATCTACAGAAGAAATAATGCAACCTTATCAACCTTTTCTAAATTAAGTCTGAGACACTTTTTTGTTCACAAAGGGCTAAATAGACAGGTGAAATAGCTTCCCTGAATCCTAAGAGTTCAGGGAAGTTTGGGAAAGGGAATCCACTGGACAGCTGGGAGAAGACAGATGGTAGCTTCCCAGTTAAGGTCATCAACCTATGTTCTTTAACATGCACACGGTGCCACGATCTTTCCGAGTGTATCGGTGCTCCCTTTCTCGCTGGGGTTAGAGATATGGGAAGATAAATTTGACACAATTGCGACTCGAATCCAATCGCGACTCGACCAGCCTAGTAGGGGAAAAAATCGCGACTAGACCAGTCTAGTAGAGGGAAAAATCGCGACTCGACCAGCCTAGTAGGGGAAAAAATCGCGACTGGACCAGTCTAGTAGAGGGAAAAATCGCGACTAGACCAGTCTAGTAGAGGGAAAAATCGCGACTAGACCAGTCTAGTAGAGGGAAAAATCGCGACTCGACCTGCCTAGTAGGGAGAAAAAATCGCGACTCGACCTGTCTAATAGGGAGAAAAAATCGCGACTCGACCAACCTAGTAAGGGGGAAAAATCGCGACTCGACCAGCCTAGTAAGGGGGAAAAATCGCGACTCGACCTGTCTAATAGGGAGAAAAAATCGCGACTCGACCTGTCTAATAGGGAGAAAAAATCGCGACTCGACCAACTTAGTAAGGGGGAAAAATCGCGACTCGACCAGCCTAGTAAGGGGGAAAAATCGCGACTCGACCATCCTAGTAAGGGGGAAAAATCACGACTCCACCAGCCTAATAAGAAAGAAAAATCGCGACTCGACCAGCCTAGTAAGGAGGAAAAATCGCGACTCGACCAGCCTAGTAAGGAGGAAAAATCGCGACTCGACCAGCCTAGTAAGGAGGAAAAATCGCGACTCGACCAGCCTAGTAAGGAGGAAAAATCGCGACTCGACCAGCCTAGTAAGGAGGAAAAATCGCGACTCGACCAGCCTAGTAAGGAGGAAAAATCGCGACTCGACCAGCCTAGTAAGGAGGAAAAATCGCGACTCGACCAACCTAGTAAGGAGGAAAAATCGCGACTCGACCAGCCTAGTAAGGAGGAAAAATCGCGACTCGACCAGCCTAGTAAGGAGGAAAAATCGCGACTCGACCAGCCTAGTAAGGAGGAAAAATCGCGACTCGACCAGCCTAGTAAGGAGGAAAAATCGCGACTCGACCAGCCTAGTAAGGAGGAAAAATCGCGACTAGACCAGCCTAGTAAGGAGGAAAAATCGCGACTCGACCAGCCTAGTAAGGAGGAAAAATCGCGACTCGACCAGCCTAGTAAGAAGGTAAGGAGGAAAAATCGCGACTCGACCAGCCTAGTAAGGAGGAAAAATCGCGACTCGACCAGCCTAGTAAGGAGGAAAAATCGCGACTCGACCAGCCTAGTAAGGAGGAAAAATGGCGACTCGACCAGCCTAGTAAGGAGGAAAATTTGCGACTCGACCAGCCAGCCTAGTAAGGAGGAAAAATCGCGACTCGAACCTGCAGCTGCGAGTCGCGATTTTTCCCCCTACTAGGCTGGGACTCTACCAATTTAACTGGCGCTCTGATAAAGCTGGTGAAACTGAGACAACAGAATTTCAGATTTTTGGGATTTGTAAGGTTCCATAAATTTTCCCAAAGTTCTCAAGAGTGGATATTTGGCTTAGTTGACAAACTCATTGACACTATATTAGTAGAAGTATTGGAACTCTTTCATTTTATTTGAATGTACGTAAAGTGAAATTAAAAACTTCCTTAACTTTGAAAATAAGTGTTTTTGTTTGTGGAAAAATATCACTAGAGATATTTCGAAGATATCATTCAAAATTGCAAAAATCTCGAGAATATTTGTGTAATATTTCAAAAGTTGCATCAACTGGAACATTTAAGAAAAACTTTGAGAGCTGTTGTTTCACTTCTAATCGGCACTTTTTCCGCAAAATAAGCGAAAAAAAAAAAGCCTCCTCAAGCAGCTGCTTGCCACCGAGGACTGATAGAAGGCTGTCAGTTTAATACGCTATACAGAAGATCTCTCTGGATGTAGGTACCTGTGGCTATCTATTCACATCACATGAAAGTTAAGGAGCTTAGAAGGTGGCTTTCCATTCCTATAATATGAAAGGTAAAGAGCTTACAATACGTGGCTTTCCATTCCCATAACATGATAGTTAAAGAGTTTAAAATGAAGTTTTTCATTTTCATAACGTGAAAAGTTAAGGAGCTTACAATGGGGGGCGGGGGGGGGGGCTCAGTCGGTAGCGCGTCAGGCTGGTAATCTGTAGTTCCCAGGTTCGAGTCCCAGCTGGGTCAGCGTTGAGATTTATCTCCGCAAAACTCCCCGCCCTGCCCACGGTCAGTAGAGGACACCAATGGGCTTGGAAAGGCTGCCGTCCATCGGATGGGGCGTTAAGCCATGGCCCGGTGTACAGGAGAGAGCCATACCCTGTGCACGTTAAAGAACACGCTGGACGGCCTTGACGGGAGGCTACCATCTGTCTCCCAACAGCGGTTCCAGTGGGTCTCCTCCCCCAACCTTCTCTGAGCCTTCGGGGTCCATGTGACCTGGTCATTTAGCCCATGGTGCGCAAAAAAGTGCTGCTCAGAGGTAAAACAACCCAACCCAAAGCTTACAATGTTGCTTTCCATTCCCATAACATGAGAGTTGAGAAACTTAAAATGTGACTTTACATTCATATATCATGATAGCTAAGGAGTTTAGATTGTGGCATTCCATTTCCGTAATATACAAGATAAAGAGCTTTGAATGTGGTTTACATTCACATAATATGAAAGGAACTTCGAATGTTGCCTTCCATTCAGATAACACGGAAATGTCCGGTTACTTTTTATAATATTTTGAGCATGCAAATGGTACTTAGGAAGAAATCCCCTATGTCTTTATTAAATTTCAATATTCGTGAACAATACGTTGCGATTGATGAGATGTGCTGCAATAGAGATAAAATTAAAACTTTTGTTTTAGTGTTTATACAGGGTTGGGTTGTTTTACCTCTGAGCGGCACTTTTTTGCACATCATGGGCTAAATGGCCAGGTCACAAGGGTTGGGTTGGGTTTTTTACCTCTGAGCGACACTTTTTTGCACACCATGACCTAAATGGCCAGGTCACATGGACCCCGAAGGCTCAGAGAAGGTTGGAGGAGGGGACCCACTGGAACAGCTGTTGGGAGACCGATGGTAGCCTCCCGTCAAGGCCATCCAGCGTGTTCTTTAACGTGCACAGGGTATGGCTCTCCCGCACACGGGGCCACGGCTTAACGTCCCATCCGTCGGAAGGCGTTATTTCCAAGCCCATCGGTGTGCCCTACTGACCGTGGATGGGGGGGGGGGGGAATTTTGCGGTGATAAATCTCAAGGCTGACCCAGTTGGGACTCGAACCTGGGAACTACAGATTACGAGCCTGGCACGCTACCGACTGAGCCACCCCTGTTTACACAGGAACTATTTGTTATGGTTTGAAATAAAAATAAAAAAAAATCGGAGCCTTTACTAACTACAGTTTTGATACTATAAGAATTTTCCGTCGTTTTTTGGGGGCGGGGGTGGCTCAGTCGGTAGCGCGCCAGGCTCGTAATCTGTAGTTCCCAGGTTCGAGTCCCAGCTGGGTCAGCGTTGAGATTTATCTCCGCAAAATTACCCGCCCTGCTCTCGGTCAGTAGGGGACACCGATGGGCTTGGAAAGGCCGCCGTCCGTCGGATGGGACGTTAAACCGTGGCCCCGTGTATGGGGCCACGGTTAAAGAACGTCAACACGTTAAAGAACACGCATCAACACGTTAAAGAACACGCTGGATGGCCTTGACGGGAGGCTACCATCTGTTTCCCAACAGCTGTTCCAGTGGGTCCCCTCCCCCAACCTTCTCTGAGCCTTTGGGGTCCATGTGACCTGGCCATTTAGCCCATGGTGTGCAAAAAAGCGCCGCTCAGAGGTAAAACAACCCAACGTTAAAGAACACGCTGGATGGCCTTGACGGGAGGCTACCATCTGTCTCCCAACAGCTGTTCCAGTGGGTCCCCTCCCACAACCTTCTCTGAGCCTTCGGGGTCCATGTGACCTGGCCATTTAGCCCATGGTGTGCAAAAAAGTGCCGCTCAGAGGTAAAACAACCCAACGTTAAAGAACACGCTGGATGGCCTTGACAGGAGGCTACCATCTGTCTCCCATCAGCTGTTCCCGTGGGTCCCCTCCCCCAACCTTCTCTGAGCCTTCGGGGTCCATGTGACCTGACCATTTAGCCCATGGTGCGCAAAAAAGTGCCGCTCACAAGTAAAACAACCCAACCCTCTGAGCGGCATTTTTTGCACACAGTGGCCTAAATGGCCAGGTGACAAGGATCCCGAAGGATCAGAGAAAGTTTGGGGGAGGGGACTCAGAGGACAAATAATTCGGAGACAGACGGTAGCCTCCCATCAAGACCATTGAGGCGTGTTCTTTAACGTGCACAGCATATGGCTCTCCCGCACAAAGGAACACGGCCTAACGTGCTATTTGATGCACTATATTTTTAAACGGATAAGTTAGGTTAAAAATCATAAGAGTTTACTTCAAAAGTGAATTAAAACAAAAAATAGCAACTTGTGTAACAAATCGGTTACTGAAATAATTTTTGGTAATTCGCGTAATGATACTGTTTTTTTGTCGATTTTGAGTTGTTTTACCTCTGAGCGGTACATTTTTTTGCACACCATGGGCTAAATGGCCAGGTCACATGGACCCCGAAGGCTCAAAGAAGGTTGGGGGAGTGGACCCAGTGGAACAGCTGTCGGGAGACAGATGATAGTCTCCCGTCAAGGCCATCCAGCGTGTTATTTAACGTGCACAGGGTATGGTTCTCTCGCACACGGGGCCACGGCTTAACGTCCCATCCGACGGACGGCGGCCTTTCCAAGCCCATCGGTGTCCCCTACTGACCGTGTACAGGGGGGAGGGGGAATTTTGCGGAAATAAATCTCGACGCTGACCCAGCTGGGACTCGAATCTGGGAACTACAGATTACGAGACTGGCGCGCTACCGATTGAGCAGCCCCCGCCCCGAGTCGTTTTTGACGAAGAATGTTTGACTAGCGCAACTGAAGGGTTTCAACAGCTATTCCAGATATTAAGAGAATGATATTCAAAAACGAGACTGGAGCGAGTTTTTCGAACTCGCCTCCTCGAGTGACATTTTTGCTCAAAAAGCAGTTTTCAAATGTGATGTGACTCTCAAAAAAATGACCCAATACTTTTGATGCTTAAATACACTATACTATCAATCATTTGTGAGAAATGTCAGTGAAAAATATATTGGAAAAGAAATTATTGAAATATAGTTATATAGACTATAAAGTGATTTATGGTGGGTTGGGTTGTTTTACCTGTGAGCGGCACTTTTTTGCACACCATGGGCTAAATGGCCAGGTCACATGGACCCCGAAGGCTCAGAGAAGGTTGGGGGAGGGGACCCACTGGAACAGCTGTTGGGAGACAGATGGTAGCCTCCCGTCAAGGCCATCCAGCGTGTTCTTTAACGTGCACAGGGTATGGCTCTCCCGCACACGGGGCCACGGCTTAACGTCCCATCCGACGGACGGCGGCCTTTCCAAGCCTATCGGTGTCCCCTATTGACCGAGGGCAGGGCGGGGGAATTTTGCGGAGATAAATCTCAACGCTGACCCAGCTGGGACTCGAACCTGGGAACTATAGATTACGAGCCTGGCGCGCTACCGACTAAGCCACCCCCTATTTATGGTGACATTTAGGGAAACATAATCATTGAGGTAGGAGATGACTCAGCCCGTTGACTGTGTCCTGGTTCGAGTCCCAGTTGAATCAGCTTTAAGATTTATTTCCATCAAACTATCGCCCTGCTCACGGTCCGTAGGGAACACAGATGGGCTTGGAAAAGACGTCGTCCATCAGATGAAACGTTTAACCTTCATTCCGTTTTTGGTGATTTTTGCAAATAAGTGGTTTGCAACTTTTATTTAAATATTAACTTCACACTACCCCTAAAAAGTTTCAACATGTATTTCTATTGTGTTCATGTAATAATGCTTTATCATTTTGAAATGAAAAACATAAAATAAATGGTAATTAAAAAAATCGTTTAGTCGATGGTTTTATTTAAATGAAATTTTCAGCTCCCTCCCGAATTTTTCTATCCGCCCCTGAGGGGTCACGACCCACAGTTTGCGCACGATTGGACTAGCTTCATAACTTTATTGCAAAGTTCTTTAAAACATACACCGTCGTATCAGAATAATATGACTACCTACCTTAGTATATGTATGGTAGGTGGTCATATTATTCTGATACGATTGTGTACATATTAAGTACATTGACATAATTTTTAAGCCCCTGTATATTATCAATGATTCGCTGAGTTTGATTTATTTAAAGTAATTATTATAATTTTGTGACCCTTAGGATGATATTACGTTAACAATCGGTTATCTGGGAGATAATGTCAGATATGAAATTAAAAAAAAGTTTTTATTTAACAATTGTTTTAAACATAATTAGCTCTTCCTGTGTATCACTTGGCAGATTTCATATTATGAGCTCTTCCTGTATATCACTTGGCCAATTTCATATTACGAGCTCTTCCTGTATATCACTTGGCAGATTTTATATTACGAGCTCTTCCTGTATATCACTTGGCCGATTTCATATTACGAGCTCTTCCTGTATATCACTTGACCGATTTCATATTACGAGCTCTTCCTGTATATCACTTGGCAGATTTCATATTACGAGCTCTTCCTGTATATCACTTTGTCGATTTCATATTACGAGCTCTTCTTGTATATCACTTGGCCGATTTCATATTTCGAGCTCTTCCTGTATATCACTTGGCCTATTTCATATTACGAGCTCTTCCTGTATATCACTTGGCCGATTTCATATTACGAGCTCTTCCTGTATATCACTTGGCCGATTTCATATTACGAGCTCTTCCTGTATATCACTTGGCCGATTTCATATTATGAGCTCTTCCTGTATATCACTTGGACGATTTCATATTATGAGCTCTTCCTGTATATCACTTGGACGATTTCATATTACGAGCTCTTCCTGTATATCACTTGGCCGATTTCATATTACGAGCTCTTCCTGTATATCACTTTGTCGATTTCATATTACGAGCTATTCCTGTATATCACTTGGCCGATTTCATATTATGAGCTCTTCCTGTATATCACTTGGCCGATTTCATATTACGAGCTCTTCCTGTATATCACTTGACCGATTTCATATTACAAGCTCTTCCTGTATATCACTTGGCAGATTTCATATTATGAGCTCTTCCTGTATATCACTTGGCAGATTTCATATTATGAGCTCTTCCTGTATATCACTTGGCAGATTTCACATTACGAGCTCTTCCTGTATATCACTTGGAATATTTCACATTACGAGCTCTTCCTGTATATCACTTGGCCGATTTCACATTACGAGCTCTTCGTGTATATCACTTGGCCGAATTCATATTACGAGCTCTTCCTGTATATCACTTGGGCGATTTCATATTATGAGCTCTTCCTGTATATCACTTGGAATATTTCACATTACGAGCTCTTCCTGTATATCACTTGGCCGATTTCACATTACGAGCTCTTCCTGTATATCACTTGGCCGAATTCATATTACGAGCTCTTCCTGTATATCACTTGGCCGATTTCATATCACGAGCTCTTCCTGTGTATCGCTTGGTCGATTTCATATTACGAGCTCTTCTTGTGTATCGCTTGGTCGATTTCATATTACGAGCTCTTCCTGTGTATCACTTGGCCTATTTCATATTACGAGCTCTTCCTGTGTATCACGGCCGATTTTCGCGTCAAGATTCCTTTTTAAATCAGTATTGGCTGGTTGTCGTCTCTCGCTCTTCCAATTGCACACGCGATTTCTTGTTTGGCTGTATTACACGATCGTTGCGTCATTCTTTATTTGTTGATTGCTGTAAATCAATTGACCGGCTGACGCTCGTTTACATTTTTGCTTATTATTGGGTGGTTGTCGTCTGAAACTCGACCAGTTATTGATTCACTTTTTCATTATTGGTTTTGTGGCACTAGACCAATTGTCGTGCGTTTTTATGCTTATTATTGGTTATATATCATTTGACCGATCTAGGGCGGGGGTGGCTCAGTCGGTAGCGCGCCAGGCTCGTAATCTGTAGTTCCCAGGTTCGAGTCCCAGCTGGGTCAGCGTTGAGATTCATCTCCGCAAAATTCCCCGCCCTGCCCACGGTCAGTAGGGGACACCGATGGGCTTGGAAATGCCGCCGTCCGTCGGATGGGACGTTAAGCCGTGGCCCCGTGTGCGGGAGAGCCATACCCTGTGCACGTTAAAGAACACGATGGATGGCCTTGACGGGAGGCTATCATCTGTCTCCCAACAGCTGTTCCAGTGGGTCCCCTCCCCCAACCTTCTCTGAGCCTTCGGGATCCATGTGACCTGGCCATTTAGCCCATGGTGTGCAAAAAAGTGCCGCTCAGAGGTAAAACAACCCAACTCGTAATCTGTAGTTCCCAGGTTCGAGTCCCAGCTGGGTCAGAGTTGAGATTTATCTCCGCAAAATTTCCCCGCCCTGCCCACGGTCAGTAGGGGACACCGATGGACTTGGAAAGGCCGCCGTCCGTCGGATGGGACGTTAAGCCGTGGGCCCGTGTGCGGGAGAGAGCCATACCCTGTGCACGTTAAAGAACACGCTGGATGGCCTTGACGGAGGCTACCATCTGTCTCCCAACAGCTGTTCCAGTGGGTCCCCTCCCCCAACCTTCTCTGAGCCTTCGGGGTCCATGTGACCTGGCCATTTAGACCATGGTGTGCAAAAAAAGTACCGCTCAGAGGTAAAACAACCCAACGTTAAAGAACACGCTGGATGGCCTTGACGGGAGGCTACCATCTGTCTCCCAACAGCTGTTCCAGTGGGTCCCCTCCCCCAACCTTCTCTGAGCCTTCGGGGTCCATGTGACCTGGCCATTTAGCCCATGGTGTGCAAAAAAGTGCCGCTCAGAGGTAAAACAACCCAAATTTGACCGATCTACGATGTCATCGATTATTGGTTGTTAACTGTTAGTTGACCAATTGTCTCCCCAGTGCTTTTTCTTATTATTGATTAGTGATCCGATTGGCGCTTTACCTGTCGTTGTTTGTTTATTTTTGGTTATTGTGTATCACTTGACCAATTACCACGTCATCTTTGTTTATTTATTATTGGTTGGCTGTTGCAACATATCCAACAGAGCTCCAACATATTGTTTCACCGTTTTATGTAAATCATTGGCTTTTATGTTTGGTGTCACTGGACCAACTGTCCCTTTAACTTTTGTTTATTATTGGAGTTGTTTCGTATCATTTGACATTTCCTCTCTTGCTTATTATTGACGAGGTGAGTGACACTTGACCGATTGGCGCGCAATATTTTTATTATTTTTTTGCTCACAATAGGTAAACGTCCAAGTCACAAAGACCCCCATAAGGTTCTTTGAATTGGATTGTTTTACCTCTGAGCGGCACTTTTTTGCACACCATGGGCTAAATGGCCAGGTCACATGAACCCCGAAGTCTCAGAGAAGGTTAGGGGAGGGGACCCACTGGAACAGCTGTTGGGAGACAGATGGTAGCCTCCCGTCAAGGCCATCCAGCGTGTTATTTAACGTGCACAGGGTATGGCTCTCCCGCACACCGGGCCACTGCTTAACTCCCCATCCGACGGACGGCGGCCTTTCCAAGCCTATTGGTGTCCCTTATTGACCGTGGACAGGGTGGAGAATTTTGCGGAGATAAATCTCAACGCTGACCCAGCTGGGACTCGAACCTGGGAACTACAGATTACGAGCCTGGCGCGCTACCGACTGAGTACTTCCCCGCCCTCCGTAGGGTTCAACGCTGTGTAGGTGAAGGGATCTACTGGATGACTGTTACGAGACAGATGGAAGCCTCTCTTCAATTTCCATAGTGCATAATCTTTTAAGTTTCACAGTACACAGTCGCTGAAAAAAATATCCTAACACTATGGTCGATTACAGAATTCAGAAAAAATATCTGGCAACGATATTTTTTTAGAAATTAGTGATCTAGGCTATATCTTCGTGTCATGTGACACGAAGGTTGCCAGATCACAAATTTCTCAAAAAAAAATCGTTGACAGATATTTTTTCTGAATTCTGTAATCAACCATAGCGTTCGGATATTTTTTTAATATATATAATGCGTATGAATATATAAAGCAATGAATGTGGAGCGTGTGCAGTTACCGTTCACAGCAAACTGGAGCGGTTGCGGTTAATGTTCACAGCACATTGGATCGTATGAGCTCGCAAAAACCTGGATCGTGTGGGCCCACTCACAGAAATATTGAGCGTGTGCAGTTACCGTTCACAGTAAACTGGAGCGTGTGCAGTAACTGCACACGCTCCAATTTGCTGTGACCGGTAACTGGAGCGTGTATAGTTGCTGTACACGCTCCAGATATTTTTCTTGAATTCTGTAATCACGTGACACAAAGGTTGCCTAGATCACTAATTTCTAAAAAAAACTTTGCCAGATATTTTTTCTGAATTCTGTAATCGACCATAGTGGTCGGATAATTTTTTGAAGGACTGTACATCTTGATGCACAAATGGCTACGGTTTAACGTCCATTCCGAAGAACGACGTCCTTTCAAGTGTCATCGGTGTCCTTTTCTCCCCCGAACAAAGAAAGGTGTTAGGGGAGACAATCTCAGCGCAGGCATTTGAACTATGCAAAATGGACAGAAAGCCTAAAAGAATTACACAAAATTTGTCAAACTGCATTTCAGTTATCGGAAACGAAAAGAGTGAAATGTGATAATAACGAGAGGCAGAGAATTTCCACTTTTTATGGGTTTTCAATTGGATTTAGATGCAGTAGATGTAGCTCGGGACCAGATATGCTTGGAGAACTAAATTGCACGGTCTGGTTGGACCTCCGTTGCCCCTGGATGCTTGAGGATGATGATGATGATGATGAAGCTTTCATCTATTCTGAGAGGAAAATAAATTTAATGTCTAACAATGTTTCACATCCATAAAAAAATTAAACTGATTGATAAATGGTTGGTTTGTTTTACCTCTGAGCGGCCCTTTTTTGCACACCATGGGCTAAATGGCCAGGTCACATGGACCCCGAAGACTCAGAGAAGGGGACACCGATGGGCTTGGAAAGGCCGCCGTCCGTCATATGGGACGTCGGTAAGCCGTTGCCCCGTGTGCGGGAGAACACTTTAACGTGCACAGGGTATGGCTCTCCCGCACACGGGGCCACGCTGGATGGCCTTGACGGGAGCTACCATCTGTCTCCCAACAGCTGTTCCAGTGGGTCCCCTCCTCCAACCTTCTCTGAGCCTACGGGATCCATGTGACCTGACCATTTAGCCCATGGTGTGCAAAAAAGTGACGCTCAGAGGTAAAACAACCCAACTCAGAGAAGGTTGGGGGAGGGGACCCACTGGAACAGTTGTTGGGAGATAGATGGTTGCCTCCCGTCAAGGCCATCCAGCGTGATCTTTAACGTGCACTGGGTATGGCTCTCCCGCACACGGGATCACCGTTTAACGTCCCATCCGACGGACGGCGGTCTTTACCAAGCCCTTCGGTGCCCCCTACTGACCGTTGGCAGGGCGGAGAATTTTGCGGAGATAAATATCAACGCTGATCCAGCTGGGACTCGAACCTGGGAACTGCAGATTACGAGACTGGCGCGCTACCTACTGAGCCATCCCCGTCCCACTGATTGATAAATTTAATATTTTTCTTTTCAGTTTATTATTATTAATAAGCGTTAATAACTGGAAAGAAGTAAACAAAAAACAACGACCTGTAATTCCACGATAGCGTTAACTTCCGTTATGGACAAAATTATCGGCAAAGTGTAATAAGATCACTTATGAAAACATTGACAACAGCGATAATGCAATAACGAAATAGAAACATAAAGAAAAGCAATTAATTAGATGCATTTAGAAATCTGTTTCACTCAACCATTAAACACGTATATTGATCAATAAACAATCATTTTATGAATAAACAGGAAAAGGGAAAGAATAGGATAATATCCTCGTTCAGACATACATTATCGGAGCAATAAATTCGTTTGGAAATTTTACATTACCGTTTGAACAACAGAATACTGTGATGCAGGTGACAACGAAGCTGAGAAAAAACACACAGACACACACACAAAAAAAAAGGATTTGGCATGCGCGCCTTTAACTATTCCCCTAGGCAACACTGGATCAGCGTAAAATTGACGGCATCCCAAGCCTTGTGGGAAGATGGTTCTCTTGTTTCCATGGTTACCGGGTGCAACGGAGGAGCCGGTCAGAGAGCACCATCCTTTACTACATAGTATACTGTAGAGAATGTCGCTTGGGCACATCTTAGGATAAATATAGACCGTCGATTGTTAAACAGGAAATATTAGAGAAATCTGTTTGTGTTGGCCCGATATGTTGTATAGAGTGTGAATTCTCCGCAGAGTGCGCAGCGGATGTGTATATATGTGTGTGTGTGTGGAGCTGTTTAATTAGGAGTTGAGGGAACTGATTCTGTGGCGTGATTATTAACTAGAGAAAAGTGTTTGGTTTGTTGAACTTTGGCCCCTCAGGCAAACAGTGCGAATCAATAAGCGGCAAATGCTTGAAGAGACCTGTTCTGGGAATTTGGGGTTCCGTAAGGGAAAAGCCAAATAAAAGCCTGCCACGAATTTAATACGAGCGATTGGGTGTCCGGTTTCATTAGGGAAATTCGCACAATATTATAATTGTTGTTGTTGTTAGAGATTATTAGAGATTGTTTATAATGCTGATGGTGTAGGCTCAAATCTGATGTTTGTAGGAAATGGTAGAAAATGTATTGAGTGAAAAATCAATGATAGCGAAATTTGTGATTAAAGTTGCTAGTTTAGGAGAAACAAAATGATTATTAGTGTTTGTAATATTTGTTTCTTATTCGCCTGCTGTTAAATAGGGCTAGGGTTGATGCGTTGATAGCGAATTAGACTCGTAACCTAGGTTCGAGTCTCACCTGTTCCAGCGTTGAGATTTATACCCGATGTGCAGGAGAGCCATACGATTTGCACGTTAAAGGACACTCTGGATGGTCTTGATGGGAGACTATCTGGCCCCATGTGCAGGAGAGCCATACGATTTGCACGTTAAAGGACACTCTGGATGGTCTTGACGGGAGGCTATCTGGCCCCATGTGCAGGAGAGCCATACGATTTGCACGTTAAAGGACACTCTGGATGGTCTTGACGGGAGGCTATCTGGCCCCATGTGCAGGAGAGCCATACGATTTGCACGTTAAAGGACACTCTGGATGGTCTTGACGGGAGGCTATCTGGCCCCATGTGCAGGAGAGCCATACGATTTGTACGTTAAAGGACACTCTGGATGGTCTTGACGGGAGGCTATCTGGCCCCATGTGCAGGAGAGCCATACGATTTGCACGTTAAAGGACACTCTGGATGGTCTTGACGGGAGGCTATCTGGCCCCATGTGCAGGAGAGCCATACGATTTGCACGTTAAAGGACACTCTGGATGGTCTTGACGGGAGGCTATCTGGCCCCATGTGCAGGAGAGCCATACGATTTGCACGTTAAAGGACACTCTGGATGGTCTTGACGGGAGGCTATCTGGCCCCATGTGCAGGAGAGCCATACGATTTGTACGTTAAAGGACACTCTGGATGGTCTTGACGGGAGGCTATCTGGCCCCATGTGCAGGAGAGCCATACGATTTGCACGTTAAAGGACACTCTGGATGGTCTTGACGGGAGGCTATCTGGCCCCATGTGCAGGAGAGCCATACGATTTGCACGTTAAAGGACACTCTGGATGGTCTTGACGGGAGGCTATCTGGCCCCATGTGCAGGAGAGCCATACGATTTGCACGTTAAAGGACACTCTGGATGGTCTTGACGGGAGGCTATCTGGCCCCATGTGCAGGAGAGCCATACGATTTGCACGTTAAAGGACACTCTGGATGGTCTTGACGGGAGGCTATCTGGCCCCATGTGCAGGAGAGCCATACGATTTGTACGTTAAAGGACACTCTGGATGGTCTTGACGGGAGGCTATCTGGCCCCATGTGCAGGAGAGCCATACGATTTGCACGTTAAAGGACACTCTGGATGGTCTTGACGGGAGGCTATCTGGCCCCATGTGCAGGAGAGCCATACGATTTGTACGTTAAAGGACACTCTGGATGGTCTTGACGGGAGGCTATCTGGCCCCATGTGCAGGAGAGCCATACGATTTGCACGTTAAAGGACACTCTGGATGGTCTTGACGGGAGGCTATCTGGCCCCATGTGCAGGAGAGCCATACGATTTGCACGTTAAAGGACACTCTGGATGGTCTTGACGGGAGGCTATCTGGCCCCATGTGCAGGAGAGCCATACGATTTGCACGTTAAAGGACACTCTGGATGGTCTTGACGGGAGGCTATCTGGCCCCATGTGCAGGAGAGCCATACGATTTGTACGTTAAAGGACACTCTGGATGGTCTTGACGGGAGGCTATCTGGCCCCATGTGCAGGAGAGCCATACGATTTGCACGTTAAAGGACACTCTGGATGGTCTTGACGGGAGGCTATCTGGCCCCATGTGCAGGAGAGCCATACGATTTGCACGTTAAAGGACACTCTGGATGGTCTTGACGGGAGGCTACCATCAGTCTCCTAACTAGCTGTCTGATGGGGTCCCTCCCCCAATATTCTCTGAGGCTTTGGGGTCCTTGTCACCTGGCCCTTTAGTCCACTGTGCAAATAAAAAAAAAAAGCTCCGATGTGACGTAAAACAACACAATCCATAACTGTGCTTGCCTTCAGAATGTTCTCCGCTCCTTCGGGTTCTAACCACGGTGAAGAAGACGTAGCATTTCGCTTGGAAATACCATAGTCCAAAAACGCAAATTTAAGCCGTGACATCCTGTGCCGGAGAGCCATAACCATGGTCTTAACAGAAGGCTTTCCGCTAACCAGGGGATGCCAACATTCTTTGATCCCTTGGAATTTTTGCGACCTGCCATTTAGATCTAACTGGACTTTCGATTCGACTGTGGGAAAAAAATGACGTTCAGAGATACAGTCGCTCAAAAAAAATATCCGAACACTATATGTTGATTACAGAATTCAGAAAAAATATCTGGAAACGATTTTTTTTAGAAATTAGTGATCTGGCAACCTTCGTGTCACGTGATTACAGAATTCAGAAAAAATATCTGGAGCGTGTACAGCAACTGTACACGCTCCAGTTACCGTTCACAGCAAACTGGAACGTGTGCAGTTACTGCACACGCTCCAGTTTGCTGTGAACGGTAACTGCACACGCTCAATATTTCCGTGAGTAAGCCCACACGATCTAGTATCAAAATAATATGACCACCTACAGACGCTCAAAAAAGTATCCGAACCTATGGTTGATTACAGAATTCAGGAAAAATATCTGGAGCGTGTACAGCAACTGTACACGCTCCAGTTGCCGTTCACAGCAAACTGGAGCATGTGCAGTTACTGCACACGCTCCAGTTTGCTGTGAACGATAACTGCACACGCTCAATATTTCCGTGAGTGAGCCCACACGATCTAGTATCAAAATAATATGACCACCTACAGTCGCTCAAAAGAAAATATCCGAACACTATATGGTTGATTACAGAATTGAGAAAAAATATCTGGCAACGATTTTTTTAGAAATCATTGATCTGGCAACCTTCATGTCACGTGACACGAAGGTTGCCTAGATCACTAATTTCTAAAAAAAAAATCGTTGCCAGATATTTTTTCTGAATTCTGTAATCAACCATAGTGTTCGGATATTTTTTTGAGCGACTCTAGACCTACTCAAAATACTTTGTGTATGAGACAAAATTCGTTCCCTTCTCCACAATCTGTCTTCGTTAATAAATGGGACGTTGATTGGGTTTAGAAAGCCCACCGTGTTGAAAAAAGAGACGGCTGCTGGCGAATTCAAAGAACACGAAAGAAAAAAAAATGTATGAACGTGTTCTTTTAGCCAGTGGCTTTGAATAGAGAATTCTAAATCTCTCTGAAAGAAGGCTCTGAAACTTCTTAGTCTTTGTAACCTTTCTATTATTACCCACTGTGAGCACCAACCGTCATTGTTTTGGTGAAACAGCATGCTATTGCAGATTCTGCAACTTTTTTTCCTAGAGAAATGGGGGCGGGGGTGGCTCAGTCGGTAGCGCGCCAGACTCGTAATCTGTAGTTGCCAGGTTCGAGTCCCAGCTGGGTCAGCGTTGAGATTTATCTCCGCAAAATTCCCCGCCCTGCCCACGGTCAGTAGGGGACACCGATGGGCTTGGAAAGGCCGCCGTCCGTCGGATGGGACGTTAAGCCGTGGCCCTGTGAGCGGGAGAGTCATACCCTGTGCACGTTAAAGAACACGCTGGATGGCCTTGACGGTAGGCTACCATCTGTCTCCCAACAGCTGTTCCAGTGGGTCCCCTCCCCCAACCTTCTCTGAGCCTTCGGGGTCCATGTGACCTGGCCATTTAGCCCATGGTGTGCAAAGAAGTGCCGCTCAGAGGTAAAACAACCCAACCTAGAGAAATAACTCTGCCATTGTGTTTACCATAAGAAAATTTGCATTGCACTTAATGGATAATTCAGTGAAAGATTTTAAGTGCTTGGCAATAAAGCACTGAAATAAGTGGCAAAATGTTATGCAAATGTTAAATAAAAAAATATATTTTAAACTTTTAGATGTCTCAACTGTTGATGCAGGATATTAAAGGAATTTTATCAATTCAGCGGGAAAACAAGAAAGCAAAACATTTTAAATTATAAGATAAGGCAAAAACTTGAGTATCCGGATTGATTGTGAGATGTACAGTCGCTCAAAAAAAATATCCGAACACTATATGGTTGATTACAGAATTCAGAAAAAATATCTGGCAACGATTGTTTTAGAAATCAGTGATCTGGCAGCCTTCGTGTCACGTGACACGAAGATTGATCACTAATTTCTAAAAAAAATCGCTACCAGATATTTTTTCTAAATTCTGTAATCAACCATATAGTGTTCGGATATTTTCTTTTGAGCGACTGTAGGTGGTCATATTATTTTGATACTAGATCGTGTTGGCTCACTCACGGAAATATTGAGCGTGTGCAGTTATCGTTCACAGCAAACTGGAGCGCTCCAGTTTGCTGTGAACGATAACTGGAGCGTGTACAGTTGCTGTACACGCTCCAGATATTTTTCCTGAATTTTGTAATCACGTGACACGAAGGTTGCCAGATCACTAATTTCTAAAAAAAATCGTTGCCAGATATTTTTTCTAAATTCTGTAATCAATCATATAGTGTTCGGATATTTTCTTTTGAGCGACTGTAGGTGGTCATATTATTTTGATACTAGATCGTGTTGGCTCACTCGCGGAAATATTGAGCGTGTGCAGTTATCGTTCACAGCAAACTGGAGCGCTCCAGTTTGCTGTGAACGATAACTGGAGCGTGTACAGTTGCTGTACACGCTCCAGATATTTTTCCTGAATTTTGTAATCACGTGACACGAAGGTTGCCAGATCACTAATTTCTAAAAAAAATCGTTGCCAGATATTTTTTCTAAATTCTGTAATCAATCATATAGTGTTCGGATATTTTCTTTTGAGCGACTGTAGGTGGTCATATTATTTTGATACTAGATCGTGTTGGCTCACTCGCGGAAATATTGAGCGTGTGCAGTTATCGTTCACAGCAAACTGGAGCGCTCCAGTTTGCTGTGAACGATAACTGGAGCGTGTACAGTTGCTGTACACGCTCCAGATATTTTTCCTGAATTTTGTAATCACGTGACACGAAGGTTGCCAGATCACTAATTTCTAAAAAAAATCGTTGCCAGATATTTTTTCTAAATTCTGTAATCAATCATATAGTGTTCGGATATTTTCTTTTGAGCGACTGTAGGTGGTCATATTATTTTGATACTAGATCGTGTTGGCTCACTCGCGGAAATATTGAGCGTGTGCAGTTATCGTTCACAGCAAACTGGAGCGCTCCAGTTTGCTGTGAACGATAACTGGAGCGTGTACAGTTGCTGTACACGCTCCAGATATTTTTCCTGAATTTTGTAATCACGTGACACGAAGGTTGCCAGATCACTAATTTCTAAAAAAAATCGTTGCCAGATATTTTTTCTAAATTCTGTAATCAATCATATAGTGTTCGGATATTTTCTTTTGAGCGACTGTAGGTGGTCATATTATTTTGATACTAGATCGTGTTGGCTCACTCGCGGAAATATTGAGCGTGTGCAGTTATCGTTCACAGCAAACTGGAGCGCTCCAGTTTGCTGTGAACGATAACTGGAGCGTGTACAGTTGCTGTACACGCTCCAGATATTTTTCCTGAATTTTGTAATCACGTGACACGAAGGTTGCCAGATCACTAATTTCTAAAAAAAATCGTTGCCAGATATTTTTTCTAAATTCTGTAATCAATCATATAGTGTTCGGATATTTTCTTTTGAGCGACTGTAGGTGGTCATATTATTTTGATACTAGATCGTGTTGGCTCACTCGCGGAAATATTGAGCGTGTGCAGTTATCGTTCACAGCAAACTGGAGCGCTCCAGTTTGCTGTGAACGATAACTGGAGCGTGTACAGTTGCTGTACACGCTCCAGATATTTTTCCTGAATTTTGTAATCACGTGACACGAAGGTTGCCAGATCACTAATTTCTAAAAAAAATCGTTGCCAGATATTTTTTCTAAATTCTGTAATCAATCATATAGTGTTCGGATATTTTCTTTTGAGCGACTGTAGGTGGTCATATTATTTTGATACTAGATCGTGTTGGCTCACTCGCGGAAATATTGAGCGTGTGCAGTTATCGTTCACAGCAAACTGGAGCGCTCCAGTTTGCTGTGAACGATAACTGGAGCGTGTACAGTTGCTGTACACGCTCCAGATATTTTTCCTGAATTTTGTAATCACGTGACACGAAGGTTGCCAGATCACTAATTTCTAAAAAAAATCGTTGCCAGATATTTTTTCTAAATTCTGTAATCAATCATATAGTGTTCGGATATTTTCTTTTGAGCGACTGTAGGTGGTCATATTATTTTGATACTAGATCGTGTTGGCTCACTCGCGGAAATATTGAGCGTGTGCAGTTATCGTTCACAGCAAACTGGAGCGCTCCAGTTTGCTGTGAACGATAACTGGAGCGTGTACAGTTGCTGTACACGCTCCAGATATTTTTCCTGAATTTTGTAATCACGTGACACGAAGGTTGCCAGATCACTAATTTCTAAAAAAAATCATTGCCAGATATTTTTTCTGAATTCTGTAATCAACCATATAGTGTTCGGATATTTTCGTTTGAGCGACTGTAGGTGGTCATATTATTTTGATACTAGATCGTGTTGGCTCACTCGCGGAAATATTGAGCGTGTGCAGTTATCGTTCACAGCAAACTGGAGCGCTCCAGTTTGCTGTGAACGATAACTGGAGCGTGTACAGTTGCTGTACACGCTCCAGATATTTTTCCTGAATTTTGTAATCACGTGACACGAAGGTTGCCAGATCACTAATTTCTAAAAAAAATCGTTGCCAGATATTTTTTCTAAATTCTGTAATCAATCATATAGTGTTCGGATATTTTCTTTTGAGCGACTGTAGGTGGTCATATTATTTTGATACTAGATCGTGTTGGCTCACTCGCGGAAATATTGAGCGTGTGCAGTTATCGTTCACAGCAAACTGGAGCGCTCCAGTTTGCTGTGAACGATAACTGGAGCGTGTACAGTTGCTGTACACGCTCCAGATATTTTTCCTGAATTTTGTAATCACGTGACACGAAGTTAGCCAGATCACTAATTTATAAAAAAAATCGTTGCCAGATATTTTTTCTGAATTCTGTAATCCACCATATAGTGTTCGGATATTTTCTTTTGAGCGACTGTACATCGAAACTTATGTCGTAGATTTATTTATAAAATGCGTTTTCGAAAATGATCTAAATCGGAGTGCTAGAATAAAATATCCACTGAGAAATGACTAAATGATATGCAGAAATCTTTATGAGATTAATTTAATTCCACATCTTTATCCGCCAGAGTTATATACACCGAGTGCTCAATGAATTATGACCACATCCCTCCATGTTACGTCAACGGAAGCTAATTTCGAAGCTCCATAACTTCCGAAAACGAGTTTCGTGACAGAAGAGGTGTGAAGATGAATTAAAGATCTCGATCATATCTATCTAAATCTCGGTTTTCGACAATATTCCCTTGGTATTTAAAGAGATATGGAAGTTTGAATATTTAACAGCATCAATGCCTAACGTTGGAATTTAACTCAGAAGTTAATTATAATTTGAATAAGAATTATTATTTCACATCATTTAATACAACAGATGTTTATTTGAAAAGTTAATGTAAATAATTTTCCTAAGACTTGCGTTGTTGCTGTTAAATATTCAAAGTCCATAAACTCTTTAGGTACAAAGCGAACATTTTTGATAATCGAGATTTAAATAAATTTGATTAAGATCTTTAATTCATATTCAGTTACATTTTCTCATAAAACGCTGGGGCGGGGGTGGCTCAGTCGGTAGCGTGCCAGGCTCGTAATCTGTAGTTCCCAGGTTCGAGTCCCAGCTGGGTCAGCGTTGAGATTTATCTCCGCAAAATTCCCCGCCCCGCCCACGGTCAGTAGGGAACACCGATGGGCTTGGAAAGGCCACCATCTTTTTGATGGAACGTTAAGCCGTGGCCCGGTGTGCGGGAGAGCCATACCCTATGCACGTTAAAGAACACGCTGAATGGCCTTGACGGGAGGCTACCATCTGTCTCCCAACAGCTGTTCTAGTGGGTCCCCTACCCCAACCTTCTCTGAGCCTTTGGGGTCCATGTGACCTGGCCATTTAGCCCATGGTGTGCAAAAAAAGTGCCGCTCAGAGGTAAAACAACCCAACTCGTAATCTGTAGTTCCCAGGTTCGAGTCCCAGCTGGGTCAGAGTTGAGATTTATCTCCGCAAAATTTCCCCGCCCTGCCCACGGTCAGTAGGGGACACCGATGGACTTGGAAAGGCCGCCGTCCGATGGATGGGACGTTAAGCCGTGGGCCCGTGTGCGGGAGAGCCATACCCTGTGCACGTTAAAGAACACGCTGGATGGCCTTGACGGGAGGCTACCATCTGTCTCCCAACAGCTGTTCCAGTGGGTCACCTCCCCCAACCTTCTCTGAGGCTTCGGGGTCCATGTGACCTGGCCATTTAGCCCATGGTGTGCAAAAAAGTGCCGCTCAGAGGTAAAACAATCCAAACAATCCAATCCACTCAACAGTATCCTTCCTGTATTATTCCGTCGTTAGTATCATATATTTTTCTCAGCAATCATTTTTATTCAAGTGCTTCGGAATTAGAAAGGTTAGCAAGACATTCATACCACGCCAAAACACATCAAAATTAGAGCGTTTACTCAAAATCAGATTGCACGCGAGTTTGTATCTGATCCGTCATTCCCTAGAAAATAATATCTTCTCGTTCTTTCGAATTTCGACAGATGGCGGCACCATCAGACGGAAATGAGAATTTTCGAAACAAATGATACTTCAGATGACGTCACGCGAGAGTCGGGTGACGTCTCGAGCGGCGCTTCAGCGAGCGACGTGTTTTGTTTGTTAAGTCACAAATGCTGACTCTTTTGTCAGCCAATGCATTCTTCTCACTATTGCTGTTAGATTTGCAATGATATGAGGCAGCGGTGAATGTGTTTTAATTGAAGGTTATTCTTTGAAAATGAAGTATTCAAATCAGCTCACCTATTCACTCGTACGGTGTTTTCACGTGCACTCAGTGATCATTATCTTGGGAACAAGAGGTACAGTCGCCAAAAAAAAATATCCTAACACTATGGTTGAATACTATGTTAGAAATTAGTGAACACTATGTTAGAAATTAGTGATCTGGCAACCTTCGTGTCACGTGACACGAAGGTTGCCAGATCACTAATTTCTAAAAAAATCGTTGCCAGATATTTTTTCTGAATTCTGTAATCAACCATAGTGTTCGGATATTTTTTTGAGCGACCGTACAGTTATTTCGGTAGCGCGCCAGGCTCAAAATTTACAGTTCCGGGGTTCGAGTCCCAGTTTTTATTACGTAGAGATTTTTATCCGAAACTCTCAGCCCCTGCCCTCGGTCAATAGGGGACACCAGTGGACTTGGAACGGCCACCGTCCGTCGGATGGGACGTTAAGCCGTGGCGCCGTGTGCGGGAGAGCCATACCCTGTGCACGTTAAAGAACACGCTGGACGGCCTTGACGGGAGGCTACCATCTGTCTCCCAACAGCTGTTCCAGTGGGTCGCCTCCCCCAACCTTCTCTGAACCCTTGGGGTCCTTGTGACCTGGCCATTTAGCCCATGATGTGCAAAAATGTGCTGCTCAGAGGTAAAACAACCCAACGTTAAAGAACACGCTGGACGGCTTTGACGGGAGGCTACCATCTGTCTCCCAACAGCTGTTCCAGTGGGTTCCCTCCCCCAACCTTCTCTGAACCGTCGGGGTCCTTGTGACCTGGCCATTTAGCCCATGGTGTGCAAAAAAGTGCCGCTCAGAGGTAAAACAACCCAACGTTAAAGAACACGCTGGACGGCCTTAACGGGAGGCTACCATCTGTCTCCCAATAGCTGTTCCAGTGGGTCCCCTCCTCCAAACTTCTCTGAATCCTCGGGGTCCTTGTGACCTGGCCATTTAGCCCATGGTGTGCAAAAAAGTGCCGCTCAGAGGTAAAACAACCCATGGGGACTGGTATATAATACCATCCCCATGGGTTGTTTACCCCCCAATCCTTCAGCTGCCTAATAATATGACCTGCCTTGTTTATTTGTCAATATATTTAATACGGGTAGTGCTTTTCTTAACCATTGATAACGGGTTTTATAATTGCAACTGAAACAATCATCATGGCTCTACTTCCTAAAACATACGTCATCTCAACGGACATTCGTGTATTCCTCATTGCAAATATTTTCCACGTAGGAAGTGACGTAGCAGGTCTTTACATCGTCCTCTTCCATCCTCTATCATCATCCCACCCGTCGTCAAGGAAACGGAGGCTGCGACCTAGACGTGTTAAGGGCGTGGTGGTCCCCCCAACTCTGGCTGCATGTGCGGAGAAGGGGTAGGAGGGTGGCTGGGTTGCCCTCTACCCAGGCCACATCGATCACTTAGGCGGTGGCAATAAACCTGGAGGGTTGAAGCGGACAAAGACTACGAGCGTTGTAATCAGAAAGTCGGATAATTACCACGAGGGCTTTTTGATGTTTGCCGATGAGATGGTAATTATCCGGAAGGAGGAGGTTGACGGATTACGTCTTTGTGAAGGGGAAGGGGGTTGCAGGGTGGGAGGTTGGGGGGATGAACAGAGTTATTTCGTACTGTTCGCTGTGTTTGGGATGCTATTGAGAAGGCGTTAGGCTGATGCAATATTAATAGCTGTTGTTTTATTAACGGTAAAGCTTACTTTGAAGCAATGAGGTGTTGAGGGGGGGGGGGGGGGTGAGGAGGAGGAGGAGGAGAGAATGGCATTGAAGGGGAAAAAAAACCACCCCATCCGCTGTAAACGAGAATAGCTCAAACGATAAATTGAAGGTCTTGGCAGTTCATTTCCATCCACTAATGACGTGGTATCATTTGCGAGGCTTTATTTAGAGTCTATAGAGGAGTTTCGTTTCCAGTAATTGAACGGGTTTCCGAGATGGGAATTCGCTCAGTGTGATGGCGCTGCAGGTTCGCAAGCTAATGATTCGTGGTGTTACTGTGCGTCCGTTGAGATTTTCTCAGTGAGACACCGGTGTGCCTCGAATAAAGGCTCCCGTCCGTCAAATGAGATGTTAAGCCGTGGTCCTTTCTGTAAAGAGCCATATCTTGGGTACCCTCAGGCAATCGTCCCATAGGTCATGTTATTATGGGAATCCTATGCCAGCAGTTGAAATTCTGTGTTTCTATAGTAATAAAATATGTTCCCACAGCAGAAGATGTTAAAATTATACCTATATTCTTGAAGCAGAAACAGATTTTGAAAATTTGAGTTTTTTTTAACAGTAAAAGCCATCGGAAATCTGTTTCTATAGCAGTACATGATGGAATTTTGTTTCTATGGCAATAATAGATCTTGGAATTTTGTTTCTATGGCAATAATAGATGTTGAATTTTTGTTTCTCTGGCAATAATAGATGTTGGACTTTTGTTTCTGTGGCAATAATAGATCTTGGAATTTTGTTTCTATGGCAATAATAGATCTTGGAATTTTGTTTCTATGGCAATAATAGATCTTGGAATTTTGTTTCTATGGCAATAATAGATCTTGGAATTTTGTTTCTATGGCAATAATAGATGTTGAATTTTTGTTTCTCTGGCAATAATAGATGTTGGACTTTTGTTTCTGTGGCAATAATAGATCTTGGAATTTTGTTTCTATGGCAATAATAGATCTTGGAATTTTGTTTCTATGGCAATAATAGATCTTGGAATTTTGTTTCTATGGCAATAATAGATCTTGGAATTTTGTTTCTATGGCAATAATAGATGTTGAATTTTTGTTTCTCTGGCAATAATAGATGTTGGACTTTTGTTTCTGTGGCAATAATAGATCTTGGAATTTTGTTTCTATGGCAATAATAGATCTTGGAATTTTGTTTCTATGGCAATAATAGATCTTGGAATTTTGTTTCTATGGCAATAATAGATCTTGGAATTTTGTTTCTATGGCAATAATAGATGTTGAATTTTTGTTTCTCTGGCAATAATAGATGTTGGACTTTTGTTTCTGTGGCAATAATAGATCTTGGAATTTTGTTTCTATGGCAATAATAGATCTTGGAATTTTGTTTCTATGGCAATAATAGATGTTGAATTTTTGTTTCTCTGGCAATAATAGATGTTGGACTTTTGTTTCTGTGGCAATAATAGATCTTGGAATTTTGTTTCTATGGCAATAATAGATCTTGGAATTTTGTTTCTATGGCAATAATAGATGTTGAATTTTTGTTTCTCTGGCAATAATAGATGTTGGACTTTTGTTTCTGTGGCAATAATAGATCTTGGAATTTTGTTTCTATGGCAATAATAGATCTTGGAATTTTGTTTCTATGGCAATAATAGATGTTGAATTTTTGTTTCTCTGGCAATAATAGATGTTGGACTTTTGTTTCTGTGGCAATAATAGATCTTGGAATTTTGTTTCTATGGCAATAATAGATCTTGGAATTTTGTTTCTATGGCAATAATAGATCTTGGAATTTTGTTTCTATGGCAATAATAGATCTTGGAATTTTGTTTCTATGGCAATAATAGATGTTGAATTTTTGTTTCTCTGGCAATAATAGATGTTGGACTTTTGTTTCTGTGGCAATAATAGATCTTGGAATTTTGTTTCTATGGCAATAATAGATCTTGGAATTTTGTTTCTATGGCAATAATAGATGTTGAATTTTTGTTTCTCTGGCAATAATAGATGTTGGACTTTTGTTTCTGTGGCAATAATAGATCTTGGAATTTTGTTTCTATGGCAATAATAGATCTTGGAATTTTGTTCTATGGCAATAATAGATCTTGGAATTTTGTTTCTATGGCAATAATAGATCTTGGAATTTTGTTTCTATGGCAATAATAGATGTTGAATTTTTGTTTCTCTTGCAATAATAGATGTTGGACTTTTGTTTCTGTGGAAATAATAGATCTTGGAATTTTGTTTCTATGGCAATAATAGATCTTGGAATTTTGTTTCTATGGCAATAATAGATGTTGAATTTTTGTTTCTCTGGCAATAATAGATGTTGGACTTTTGTTTCTGTGGCAATAATAGATCTTGGAATTTTGTTTCTATGGCAATAATAGATCTTGGAATTTTGTTTCTATGGCAATAATAGATCTTGGAATTTTGTTTCTATGGCAATAATAGATCTTGGAATTTTGTTTCTATGGCAATAATAGATGTTGAATTTTTGTTTCTCTGGCAATAATAGATGTTGGACTTTTGTTTCTGTGGCAATAATAGATCTTGGAATTTTGTTTCTATGGCAATAATAGATCTTGGAATTTTGTTTCTATGGCAATAATAGATGTTGAATTTTTGTTTCTCTGGCAATAATAGATGTTGGACTTTTGTTTCTGTGGCAATAATAGATCTTGGAATTTTGTTTCTATGGCAATAATAGATCTTGGAATTTTGTTTCTATGGCAATAATAGATGTTGAATTTTTGTTTCTCTGGCAATAATAGATGTTGGACTTTTGTTTCTGTGGCAATAATAGATCTTGGAATTTTGTTTCTATGGCAATAATAGATCTTGGAATTTTGTTTCTATGGCAATAATAGATGTTGAATTTTTGTTTCTCTGGCAATAATAGATGTTGGACTTTTGTTTCTGTGGCAATAATAGATCTTGGAATTTTGTTTCTATGGCAATAATAGATCTTGGAATTTTGTTTCTATGGCAATAATAGATCTTGGAATTTTGTTTCTATGGCAATAATAGATCTTGGAATTTTGTTTCTATGGCAATAATAGATGTTGAATTTTTGTTTCTCTGGCAATAATAGATGTTGGACTTTTGTTTCTGTGGCAATAATAGATCTTGGAATTTTGTTTCTATGGCAATAATAGATCTTGGAATTTTGTTTCTATGGCAATAATAGATCTTGGAATTTTGTTTCTCTGGCAATAATAGATGTTGGACTTTTGTTTCTGTGGCAATAATAGATCTTGGAATTTTGTTTCTATGGCAATAATAGATCTTGGAATTTTGTTCTATGGCAATAATAGATCTTGGAATTTTGTTTCTATGGCAATAATAGATCTTGGAATTTTGTTTCTATGGCAATAATAGATGTTGAATTTTTGTTTCTCTTGCAATAATAGATGTTGGACTTTTGTTTCTGTGGAAATAATAGATCTTGGAATTTTGTTTCTATGGCAATAATAGATCTTGGAATTTTGTTTCTATGGCAATAATAGATGTTGAATTTTTGTTTCTCTGGCAATAATAGATGTTGGACTTTTGTTTCTGTGGCAATAATAGATCTTGGAATTTTGTTTCTATGGCAATAATAGATCTTGGAATTTTGTTTCTATGGCAATAATAGATCTTGGAATTTTGTTTCTATGGCAATAATAGATCTTGGAATTTTGTTTCTATGGCAATAATAGATGTTGAATTTTTGTTTCTCTGGCAATAATAGATGTTGGACTTTTGTTTCTGTGGCAATAATAGATCTTGGAATTTTGTTTCTATGGCAATAATAGATCTTGGAATTTTGTTTCTATGGCAATAATAGATGTTGAATTTTTGTTTCTCTGGCAATAATAGATCTTGGAATTTTGTTTCTATGGCAATAATAGATGTTGAATTTTTGTTTCTCTGGCAATAATAGATGTTGGACTTTTGTTTCTGTGGCAATAATAGATCTTGGAATTTTGTTTCTATGGCAATAATAGATGTTGAATTTTTGTTTCTCTGGCAATAATAGATGTTGGACTTTTGTTTCTGTGGCACTAATAGATCTTGGAATTTTGTTTCTATGGCAATAATAGATCTTGGAATTTTGTTTCTATGGCAATAATAGATGTTGAATTTTTGTTTCTCTGGCAATAATAGATGTTGGACTTTTGTTTCTGTGGCAATAATAGATCTTGGAATTTTGTTTCTATGGCAATAATAGATCTTGGAATTTTGTTTCTATGGCAATAATAGATCTTGGAATTTTGTTTCTATGGCAATAATAGATCTTGGAAATTTGTTTCTATGGCAATAATAGATGGTGAAATTTTTCTTCTTTGGCAATAATAGACGTTTGAAGTTTGCTTCTGTGGCAATAATAGATGTTGAAATTTTGTTTCTGTGGCAATAATAGATGTTGGAATTTTGTTTCTATGGCAATAGTGAACCTTGGAATTTTGTTTCTATGGCAATAACAGATTTTGGAATTTTGTTTCTGTGGCAATAATAGATGTTGGAATTTTGTTTCTCTGGCAATAATAGAGGTTGGAATTTCGTTTCAATGGCAATAATAGATGTTGGAATTTCGTTTCTGTGGCAATAATAGATGTTGGAATTTTGTTTCTCTGGCAATAATAGATCTTGGAATTTTGTTTCTATGGCAATAATAGATCTTGGAATTTTGTTTCTATGGCAATAATAGATGTTGAATTTTTGTTTCTCTGGCAATAATAGATGTTGGACTTTTGTTTCTGTGGCAATAATAGATCTTGGAATTTTGCTTCTATGGCAATAATAGATCTTGGAATTTTGTTTCTATGGCAATAATAGATCTTGGAAATTTGTTTCTATGGCAATAATAGATGGTGAAATTTTTCTTCTTTGGCAATAATAGACGTTTGAAGTTTGCTTCTGTGGCAATAATAGATGTTGAAATTTTGTTTCTGTGGCAATAATAGATGTTGGAATTTTGTTTCTATGGCAATAATGAACCTTGGAATTTTGTTTCTATGGCAATAACAGATTTTGGAATTTTGTTTCTGTGGCAATAATAGATCTTGGAATTTTGTTTCTCTGGCAATAATAGAGGTTGGAATTTCGTTTCAATGGCAATAATAGATGTTGGAATTTCGTTTTTGTGGCAATAATAGATGTTGGAATTTTGTTTCTCTGGCAATAATAGATCTTGGAATTTTGTTTCTATGGCAATAATAGATCTTGGAATTTTGTTTCTATGGCAATAATAGATGTCGGAATTTTGTTTCTGTGGCAATAATAGATCTTGGAAATTTGTTTCTATGGCAATAATAGATCTTGGAATTTTGTTTCTATGGCAATAATAGATCTTGGAAATTTGTTTCTATGGCAATAATAGATCTTGGAAATTTGTTTCTATAGCAATAATAGATGGTGAAATTTTTCTTCTTTGGCAATAATAGACGTTTGAAGTTTGCTTCTGTGGCAATAATAGATGTTGAAATTTTGTTTCTGTGGCAATAATAGATGTTGGAATTTTGTATCTATGGCAATAATGAACCTTGGAATTTTGTTTGTGTGGCAATAATAGATCTTGGAATTTTGTTTCTATGGCAATAATTGATCTTGGAACTTTGTTTCTGTATCAATAATAGATGTTGAAATTTTGTTTCTCTAGCAATAATAGATGTTGGACTTTTGTTTCTCTGGCAATAATAGATGTTGGACTTTTGTTTCTATGGCAATAATAGATGCCAGAAGTTTTCTTCTATGACAATAATAGACGTTGGAAGTTTGCTTCTGTGGCAATAACAGATGTTGGAATTTTGTTTCTATGGCAATAATAGATGTTAGAATTTTGTTTCTATGGCAATAATAGATCTTGGAATTTTTAAATTATTGCAATAATAGACGTTGGAATTTTATTGGTATTGTGAATTTCTGGAGCAACATAGAAGTAGTTGGAATTCTGTTTTGATACCAACAGAGACGTAGTTGTTAATTTGTTTTTATAGCAACACAGAAGTATTTGGAATTCTTATACTACAACGACAGAGTAGAAAGTTGGAATTATGTTTCTATATCAATAAAGAAGTATTTGGAATTCTGTTTCAATGAAAACAGAGAAGTAGTTGGAATTTTGTTTCTCTAGCGTTAGAGAATTATTTTGAATACTGTTTCTATAGGAACAGAGAATTAACTGAAATTGTTTCTGTAACAAAAGGAGGACTGTTGGAATTCCGCTGTTGGGGAAAAGATATTTTTGTAAGTTTTTATTTCTGTAGCGGTAGCAGATATTGGAAGTCTTTTTCGTATTGAAATAGTTTGAATATCCAGATTTTGAATCTTGTTTAGCAAAAAGAATTAAATGTAAAATCGGCATCATTAATGTCAATAAGTACAAAAAGCGGGAATTGAATGAATGTTATTATTTCCTACTAGGGACAAAGAAATATATCTAAATATGTTTCCTGTTTACTGATATATACGAAATCCAATATTTATAGAGATAAACCTACGAGAACATTCACAAAATAAAACGAAATGCTCGCTTTTTATGTAAAAGAAAAATGTGTTAATGGAGAAAGTCATTTCAGAATTGAATAATATTATTTTTTAATATGCTTTGCAGTCTACAGTTATTTTAATATGTCATTTCCATTCATATTCATGAGACAGAAGATGAAAGATTCAAATTACATTTTATAAATCAAGAGACAAACTGTCCTTACTTTTAAGAACCAAAAAAAAAAGCCTCTGGAAAAAATTCATGAACACAGGAAGGATCAAATGTCCTCTTTCTCTGTAATATTCATGCGATCAAGTCTGGAAAACAAGTAACTCTGGAGCTAATTTTGAATAAACATTGAAAAGAAAAGAGCAATTTGATAACTTTAAAGTTAAATTGTCTTCAGAGTGAATTAAAGAACGCATAAGTTATGAGAGTATAAAATAACCTTTAACAATGAATTATTAAAAAAACCTGATTAATGGAGTATAAAAGAAACTCTACTAAGAGTATAGAAGAGTATCTAAACAATGAGATTAAAAACATATGCCATCTAAATAGAGATTGCGAAAGAGCATCTAAATAACGATAATATCAAAAGGCATCTAAATCGAGAGTGTAAAAGAATGCTTAAACCGAAAAAGTTCACAATAGTAAGAATGTTATATAAAGTTTAAGAGTGAATAAGTGAGAGAGCTTCAAATGAGCATTAAAACAGAAATAGAGAAAATGTGGAAAAGTGCATCTAAACAGAAAGTGATTTTTTTTAATAGACATCTAAACAGAGGGAATTTATAAAAAGACATCTTAAGAGAGGATGATCATGTAAAAGGTCATCCATCATACGAGGGAGGAAGTCAGTGTAAAAACATATAAACTGAGAGATAGTGTAAGAGAATAATAACCTGGAGAATGCGAAAAAGAGTTTCTGAGTATAGGGAATATTGAAATATTTAAAGAAAGAGAGAAGGTATACAAGAGGATGTAAGTCGAGAGAGTGAACGAAACTGAGTTCCGTGTAAAAGAAAATCGAAATAAGAGAGGATAAAAAGTATCTGAAGGAGAGCATGAAAGGGAACATTTAAAATGAATGTACGAAAGGATTAAAAAATTTAGAGAGGGTAAAAGATTAGTTAAAGCGTGAGCAAGGCATAATAAGGGCATCTAAATCGATGGCTGTAAATGAACAGCTGAACCGATTCGTATCGAAATCGATGGTTGTAAATGAACAGCTGAACCGATCGGTATCTAAATCGATAGTTGTAAATGAACAGCTAAACCGATTGGTATCTAAATCGATGGTTGTAAATGAACAGCTAAACCGATTGGTATCTAAATCGATGGTTGTAAATGAACAGTTAAACCCGATTGTTATTGAAATCGATGGTTGTAAATGAACAGCTAAACCGATTGGTATCTAAATCGAAGGTTGTAAATGAACAGCTAAACCGATTGGTATCTAAATCGATGGTTGTAAATGAACATCTAAACCGATTGTTATTGAAATCGATGGTTGTAAATGAACAGCTAAACCGATTGTTATCGAAATCGATAGTTGTAAATGAACTGCTAAACCGATTGCTATCGAAATCGATAGTTGTAAATGAACAGCCAAACCGATTGGTATCTAAATCGATGGTTGTAAATGAACAGCTAAACCGATTGGTATCTAAATCGGTGGTTGTAAATGAACAGCTGAAAGGATTGGTATCTAAATCGATGGTTGTAAATGAACAGCTAAACCGATTGGTATCTAAATCGATGGTTGTAAATGAACAGCTAAACCGATTGGTATATAAATCGATGGTTGTAAATGAACAGCTAAACCGATTCTTATTGAAATCGATAGTTGTAAATGAACAGCTAAACCGATTGGTATCTAAATCGATGGTTGTAAATGAACAGCTAAACCAATTGGTATATGAATCGATGGTTGTAAATGTACAGCTAAACCGATTGGTATCTAAATCGATGGTTGTAAATGAACAGCTAAACCCGATTGTTATTGAAATCGATGGTTTTAAATGAACAGCTAAACCGATTGGTATCTAAATCGAAGGTTGTAAATGAACAGCTAAACCGATTGGTATCTAAATCGATGGTTGTAAATGAACATCTAAACCGATTGTTATTGAAATCGATGGTTGTAAATGAACAGCTAAACCGATTGTTATCGAAATCGATAGTTGTAAATGAACTGCTAAACCGATTGCTATCGAAATCGATAGTTGTAAATGAACAGCCAAACCGATTGGTATCTAAATCGATGGTTGTAAATGAACAGCTAAACCGATTGGTATCTAAATCGATGGTTGTAAATGAACAGCTGAAAGGATTGGTATCTAAATCGATGGTTGTAAATGAACAGCTAAACCCGATTGTTATTGAAATCGATGGTTGTAAATGAACAGCTAAACCGATTGGTATCTAAATCGATGGTTGTAAATGAACAGCTAAGCCGATTGGTATCTAAATCGTAGGTTGTAAATGAACAGCTGAACCGATTGGTATCTAAATCGATGGTTGTAAATGAACAGCTGAACCGATTGGTATCTAAATCGATGGTTGTAAATGAACAGCTGAACCGATTGGTATCTAACTCGATGGTTGTAAATGAACAGCTAAACCCGATTATTATTGAAATCGATGGTTGTAAATGAACAGCCAAACCGATTGGTATCTAAATCGATCTTTGTAAATGAACAGCTAAACCGATTGTTATTGAAATCGATGGTTGTAAATGAACAGCTAAACCGATTGTTATCGAAATCGATGGTTGTAAATGAACAGCTAAACCGATTGTTATCGAAATCGATGGTTGTAAATGAACAGCTAAACCGATTGGTATCGAAATCGATGGTTGTAAACGAACAGCTGAACCGATTGGTATCGAAATCGATGGTTGTAAATGAACAGCTAATCTAATTGGTATCTAAATCGATGGTTGTAAATGAACGGCTAAACCGATTGTTATTGAAATCGATGGTTGTAAATGAACAGCTAAACCGATTGATATCTAAATCGAAGGTTGTAAATGATCAACTAAACCGATTGTTATTGAAATCGATGGTTGTAAATGAACAGCTAAACCTATTGTTATTGAAATCGATGGTTGTAAATGAACAGCCAAACCGATTGTTATTGAAATCGGTAGTTGTAGATGAACAGCTAAACCGATTGTTATCGTAATCGATGGTTGTAAATGAACATCTAAACCGATTGGTATCTAAATCGATGGTTGTAAATGAACAGCTAAACTGATTGTTATTGAAATCGATAGTTGTAAATGAACAGCTAAACTGATTGTTATTGAAATCGATAGTTGTAAATGAACAGCTGAACCGATTGTTATTGAAATCGATGGTTGTAAATGAATAGCTGAACCGATTGGTATCTAAATCGATGGTTGTAAATGAACAGCTAAACCGATTGTTATCGAAATCGATGGTTGTAAATGAACAGCTAAACCGATTGGTATCTAAATCGATGGTTGTAAATGAACAGTTAAACCGATTGGTATCTAAATCGAAGGTTATAAATGAACAGCTGAACTGATTGGTATCTAAATCGATGGTTTTAAATGAACAGCTAAACTCATTGTTATTGAAATCGATGGTTGTAAATGAACAGCTAAACCGATTGGTATCTAAATCGATGGTTGTAAACGAACAGCTGAACCGATTGGTATCCAAATCGATGGTTGTAAATGAACAGCTAAACCCATTGGTATCTAAATCGATGGTTGTAAATGAACAGCTAATCTAATTGGTATCTAAATCGATGGTTGTAAATGAACGGCTAAACCGATTGTTATTGAAATCGATGGTTGTAAATGAACAGCTAAACCGATTGATATCTAAATCGATGGTTGTAAATGATCAACTAAACCGATTGTTATTGAAATCGATGGTTGTAAATGAACAGCTAAACCTATTGTTATTGAAATCGATGGTTGTAAATGAACAGCCAAACCGATTGTTATTGAAATCGGTAGTTGTAGATGAACAGCTAAACCGATTGTTATCGTAATCGATGGTTGTAAATGAACATCTAAACCGATTGGTATCTAAATCGATGGTTGTAAATGAACAGCTAAACTGATTGTTATTGAAATCGATAGTTGTAAATGAACAGCTAAACTGATTGTTATTGAAATCGATAGTTGTAAATGAACAGCTAAACAGATTGTAATCGTAATCGATGGTTGTAAATGAAGAGCTAAACCGACTGGTATCTAAATCGAGATTTAGTGAAATGAACGGCTAAACTGAGAGTGAGTGTAAGAGGACATCGAAATGGAGAGAGTAAAAGAAAAGCTTAACAGATAACGAATGTAAAAGGGCATCTAAATCTAGATAGTGTAAAAGAAGAGACAAGCAGAGAGAGTGTAAATAGTGAATGTAAAAGAGCATCTAAATGGAGAGCGTGTAAAAAAAAATCTGAACACAGAGAGAGTGTAAAAGAGCACCTAAATCTAGTTAGTAGCTAAATTGTGTGTGTGTGTAAAAGGACATCTAAACAGATTGTAAAATTACAGACCGAGTGTAAAAGGGCATCTAAATCAAGATAGTGTAAAAGAACAGACAAACCGAGGGAATGTAAAGAGTGAGATTGAAAGAGCATCTAAATCGAGAGCGTGTAAAAAGAAAAGCTTAAAATACAAACGCAGATAGAGGGAGTGTGTGTGTAAAGGCATCTAAATCTAGAGGGTATGAAAGAACAGCTAAACCAAGTGTGTATGTTTGTGTGTGTAAAAAAGGGCATTTAAATAGACGTATTGTAAAATGACAGAGTGAGTGTGAAAGCGCATATAAATCAGGTGAGTGTAAAAGAACAGCTAAACACACACACATACACAGAGAGGGACATAGAGAGTGTGCAAAAGGGTATCTAAATCTAGAGAATGTAAAAGAACAGACAAACTGAGATCGTAAATAATAGCTAAAGAGAGAGAGAGTTTGTGTGTAAAAGGGCATCTAAATCGATAATTATAAATAAACCGATAGATATCTAAATACAGTGTGTGTTAAAGAATAGCTAAACCGAGAGAGTGTAAAGGAAAGAATAACTGAACAGAGAGAGATAGTGAAAAAAGGCATCTATATCGAGAGAGAAAGAGTGAAAAAGGGCATCTACATCGAGAGAGAGAGAGTGAAAAAGGGCATCTACATCGAGAGAGAGAGAGAGAGTGAAAAAGGGCATCTATATCGAGAGAGAGAGAGAGTGGAAAAGGGCATCTACATCGAGAGAGAGAGAGAGTGAAAAAGGGCATCTATATCGAGAGAGAGAGAGTGAAAAAGGGCATCTACATCGAGAGAGAGAGTGTGGAAAAGAGCATCTACATCGAGAGAGAGAGAGTGAAAAAGGGCATCTACATCGAGAGAGAGAGAGTGGAAAAGGGCATCTACATCGAGGAGAGAGAGAGTGGAAAAGGGCATCTACATCGAGAGAGAGAGAGTGAAAAAGGGCATCTACATCGAGAGAGAGAGAGTGGAAAAGGGCATCTACATCGAGAGAGAGAGAGTGGAAAAGGGCATCTACATCGAGAGAGAGAGAGAGTGAAAAAGGGCATCTATATCGAGAGAGAAAGAGTGAAAAAGGGTATCTACATCGAGAGAGAGAGAGAGTGAAAAAGGGCATCTACATCGAGAGAGAGAGAGTGTGGAAAAGAGCATCTACATCGAGAGAGAGAGAGTGAAAAAGGGCATCTACATCGAGAGAGAGAGAGTGGAAAAGGGCATCTACATCGAGAGAGAGAGTGAAGAAGGGCATCTACATCGAGAGAGAGAGAGAGAGAGTGAAAAAGGGCATCTATATCGAGAGAGAGAGTGGAAAAGGGCATCTACATCGAGAGAGAGAGAGAGAGAGTGAAAAAGGGCATCTACATCGAGAGAGAGAGAGTGGAAAAGGGCATCTATATCGAGAGAGAGAGAGTGAAAAAGGGCATCTGCATCGAGAGAGAGAGAGTGAAAAAGGGCATCTATATCGAGAGAGAGAGAGAGTGGAAAAGGGCATCTACATCGAGAGAGAGAGAGAGTGAAAAAGGGCATCTATATCGAGAGAGATAGAGAGTGTGGAAAAGAGCATCTACATCGAGAGAGAGTGAAAAAGAGATCTACATCGAGAGAGAGAGAGAGTGGAAAAGGGCATCTACATCGAGAGAGAGAGAGAGTGAAAAAGGGCATCTACATCGAGAGAGTATAAATGAACAGTTAAACCGAGAGAGAGAGAGTGGAAAAGGGCATCTAAATAGCGATTGAGTAAAATATCTACGGATGATATGTGATCATTTTTCAATACGTAACAACCGATACCGCTTGCTAAAGAAAATTGTTTGGTAATGTGAACTCATTCGCATGCATTGAAATTGCTCATTTAGAAAGCTCTGCGAGGTACAGGGCATTAAACCACAGTGTGATAAGAGATAGAGGGCATCAGTTGATCATGGCAACTAGTCAAGAAATTAAAATCATTATCAATCCCAAAGGAAAATATAACTGGCAGTAAAATTTGATTAATGTACAAAATCGAAAATCTCTAAATTTTAAAGAATATTATTTTTCAGTTAAAGTCTTCATCTAAAAAAATACGTACCTTATTTCTAGGGGGAGGTGTCCAGACTTTATGCCCGTCCTCATCACGTGTACAGTCGCTCAAAAAAGTATCCGAACACTACGGTTGATTACAGAATTCAGAAAAAATATCTGGCAACGATTGTTTTAGAAATCAGTGATCTGGCAACCTTCGTGTCACGTGACACGAAGATTGCCAGATCACTGATTCTGAATTCTGTAATCAACCGTAGTGTTCGGATACTTTTTTTTTGAGCGACTGTACTCAACTGTCTCGAAGTAATTTTGGGGCGGGGGTGGCTCAGTCGGTAGCGCGCCAGGCTCGTAATCTGTAGTTCCCAGGTTCGAGTCACAGCTGGGTCAGCGTTGAGATTTATCTCCGCAAAATTCCCCGCCCTGCCCACGGTCAGTAGGGGACACTGAAGGGCTTGGAAAGGCCGCCGTCCGTCGGATGGGACGTTAAGCCGTGGCCCCGTGTGCGAGAGAGCCATACCCTGTGCAAGTTAAAGAACACGCTGGATGGCTTTGACGGGAGGCTACCATCTGTCTCCCAACAGCTGTTCCAGTGGGTTCCCTCCCCCAACTTTTCTGATCCTTCGGGGTTCATGTGACCTGGCCATTTAGCCCATGGTGTGCAAAAAAGTGCCGCTCAGAGGTAAAACAACCCAACAAACTCAACTCGAAGTTATTTCGAAAAAATTTCAGGAAGATATTTGTATTATTCTATCTCGAATATCTTTAATGGAGTATGCAAATCTCAATTCTTTGTCCACAGGAGATTTCCGTCCAGCGTTTGTTTTCGCAATCTCTAACTTTCGAAGGAAAAAAAAAGGCCCGCCATGTAACAAGATAAAGTCTAGAACACTTATTTCTTGTATACAACGAATTCCTTTCTCTGATAGAACAGTCTTCAGTTGCGCAGGAAATTTGCCTGAAGTATTGAAACGGCGCAAACAACCGTTTGACATTAATTAGTGGTAGGAGAGAAAAGGTACAGTCGCTCAAAAAAGTATCCGAACATTACGGTTGATTACAGAATTCATAAAAAATATCTGGCAACGTTTTTTTTTAGAAATTAGTAATCTGGCAACCTTCGTGCCACGTGACACGAAAGTTGCCAGATCAGTAATTTCTAAAACAAATCGTTGCCAGATATTTTTTCTGAATTCTGTAATCAACCATGGTGTTCGGATACTTTTTTGAGCGACTGTAGGTGGTCATATTATTTTGATACTAGATCGTGTGAGCTCACTCACGGAAATATTGAGCGTGTGCAGTTACCGTTCACAGCAAACTGGAGCGTGTGCAGTAACTGCACACGCTCCAGTTTGCTGTGAACGGTAACTGGAGCTTGTACAGTTGCTGTACACGCTCCAGTTTGCTGTGAACGGTAACTGGAGCTTGTACAGTTGCTGTACACGCTCCAGATATTTTTCCTGAATTCTGTAATCACGTGACACGAAGGTTGCCAGATCACTAATTTCTAAAAAAAATCGTTATCAGATATTTTTTTATGAATTCTGTAATCAACCGTAATGTTCGGATACTTTTTTCATCGACTGTACAGGGACATCCATTTTCTGCTGCCGTTTCTCTGTGGAAACGGCTTCGCTGCCACAGCCAGTTAACCAGTTTATCTGCGCGACCGCCAAGCAACTAATGGCACTTCCTCCGTTCAAGAGAACCGCTGTCTTCGGTATGAGGAAACGACGTTTTCCTTCAGAAAGTACTGCAATAGACTTCAGTTCTGTGGCTGCGAAGAATTTCTAAAACAGAATTTATTCCTTGAGAGTTGTTGGCGATTCATTTGGTGGATTTGGATGAGGTTGTTTTACCCCTGAGCATCGTTTTCCTTGTACATAATGAGCCAGTTTGCAACGGCAGTGAAGGCTCAGAGATGAAAGGATAAGGAAATCCATTTGACAGCTCTTGGGAGACGGAAGACTCCTATCAAGACCATCCTATCGAGACCAACGTGTATATTAATTTCCAAAGGGGAACTCCAACCTTAGTTTGGACCACTTTGACCACTTTGACCAACATTCTGCACACAGTGGATTAAATGACCAAGCCACAAAGACCCCAGAAGGGCTCAGAGAAGGTTGGGGAAAGGATACATACTTGACAGCTGTTAGGAAAGGGAAGGAAGTCTCTTATCATGGCCATCCAAGCAGATGAATATTGGGAACTCGAACCTGGATTTGTGTTTTATGTCTGAGTGGCTATCTCTGCACAAAATGGGCTAAATGACCAAGTCACAAGGACCCCAGAAGGGCTCAGAGAAGGTTGGGGAAAGGATACCCACTGGACAGCTGTTAGGAGAGAGAAGGAAGTCTCTTATCATGGCCATCCAAGCAGATGAATATTGGGAACTCGAACCTGGATTTGTGTTTTATGTCTGAGTGGCTATCTCTGCACAAAATGGGCTAAATGACCAAGTCACAAGGACCCCAGAAGGGCTCAGAGAAGGTTGGGGAAAGGATACCCACTGGACAGCTGTTAGGAGAGAGAAGGAAGTCTCTTATCATGGCCATCCAAGCAGATGAATATTGGGAACTCGAACCTGGATTTGTGTTTTATGTCTGAGTGGCTATCTCTGCACAAAATGGGCTAAATGACCAAGTCACAAGGACCCCAGAAGGGCTCAGAGAAGGTTGGGGAAAGGATACCCACTGGACAGCTGTTAGGAGAGAGAAGGAAGTCTCTTATCATGGCCATCCAAGCAGATGAATATTGGGAACTCGAACCTGGATTTGTGTTTTATGTCTGAGTGGCTATCTCTGCACAAAATGGGCTAAATGACCAAGTCACAAGGACCCCAGAAGGGCTCAGAGAAGGTTGGGGAAAGGATACCCACTGGACAGCTGTTAGGAGAGAGAAGGAAGTCTCTTATCATGGCCATCCAAGCAGATGAATATTGGGAACTCGAACCTGGATTTGTGTTTTATGTCTGAGTGGCTATCTCTGCACAAAATGGGCTAAATGACCAAGTCACAAGGACCCCAGAAGGGCTCAGAGAAGGTTGGGGAAAGGATACCCACTGGACAGCTGTTAGGAGAGAGAAGGAAGTCTCTTATCGTGGCCATCCAAGCAGATGAATATTGGGAACTCGAACCTGGATTTGTGTTTTATGTCTGAGTGGCTATCTCTGCACAAAATGGGCTAAATGACCAAGTCACAAGGACCCCAGAAGGGCTCAGAGAAGGTTGGGGAAAGGATACCCACTGGACAGCTGTTAGGAGAGAGAAGGAAGTCTCTTATCATGGCCATCCAAGCAGATGAATATTGGGAACTCGAACCTGGATTTGTGTTTTATGTCTGAGTGGCTATCTCTGCACAAAATGGGCTAAATGACCAAGTCACAAGGACCCCAGAAGGGCTCAGAGAAGGTTGGGGAAAGGATACCCACTGGAAAGCTGTTAGGAGAGAGAAGGAAGTCTCTTATCATGGCCATCCAAGCAGATGAATATTGGGAACTCGAACCTGGATTTGTGTTTTATGTCTGAGTGGCTATCTCTGCACAAAATGGGCTAAATGACCAAGTCACAAGGACCCCAGAAGGGCTCAGAGAAGGTTGGGGAAAGGATACCCACTGGACAGCTGTTAGGAGAGAGAAGGAAGTCTCTTATCGTGGCCATCCAAGCAGATGAATATTGGGAACTCGAACCTGGATTTGTGTTTTATGTCTGAGTGGCTATCTCTGCACAAAATGGGCTAAATGACCAAGTCACAAGGACCCCAGAAGGGCTCAGAGAAGGTTGGGGAAAGGATACCCACTGGACAGCTGTTAGGAGAGAGAAGGAAGTCTCTTATCATGGCCATCCAAGCAGATGAATATTGGGAACTCGAACCTGGATTTGTGTTTTATGTCTGAGTGGCTATCTCTGCACAAAATGGGCTAAATGACCAAGTCACAAGGACCCCAGAAGGGCTCAGAGAAGGTTGGGGAAAGGATACCCACTGGACAGCTGTTAGGAGAGAGAAGGAAGTCTCTTATCATGGCCATCCAAGCAGATGAATATTGGGAACTCGAACCTGGATTTGTGTTTTATGTCTGAGTGGCTATCTCTGCACAAAATGGGCTAAATGACCAAGTCACAAGGACCCCAGAAGGGCTCAGAGAAGGTTGGGGAAAGGATACCCACTGGACAGCTGTTAGGAGAGAGAAGGAAGTCTCTTATCGTGGCCATCCAAGCAGATGAATATTGGGAACTCGAACCTGGATTTGTGTTTTATGTCTGAGTGGCTATCTCTGCACAAATTTGGCTAAATGACCAAGTCACAAGGACCCCATAAGGGCTCAGAGAAGGTTGGGGAAAGGATATCCACTGGACATCTGTTGAAGATGGTAGCCTCCTGTCAAGGCATCCGGCGTGTTCTTTAATGTGTACGGGGTATGGCTCTCCTGCACACGACGGGACCACGACTGAGCGACCCATCTGGCAGACTTCTGCCTTTCCAACCCCATCGGTGTCTCCTTACTGACGGAGAGCAGGGCAGGGGGTTTAACGGATATAAATCTCACCTCTGGCCCAGGTGCGATTCGAACCGGAAAACATCACATTACGAACCAGACTCACTATCATGTCTGAAAACCCTAACATGGGAATATTCCTTCCTATAGGTAAGTGACTGTATATGCGTATAGACAGCTTCAGGAAATATTAAGTTGACTTTCCATTGAAGGTTTTATTGACACTTCCCTATCGGCGGGCGGGGGTGGCTCAGTCGGTAGCGCGCCAGGCTCGTAATCTGTAGTTCCCAGGTTCGAGTCCCAGCTGGGTCAGCGTTGAGATTTATCTCCGCAAAATTCCTCGCCCTGCCCACGGTCAGTAGGGGACACCGATGGGCTTGGAAAGGCCGCCGTCCGTGGGATTGGACGTTAAGCGTGGCCCCGTGTGCGGGAGAGCCATACCCTGTGCACGTTAAAGAACACGCTGGATGGCCTTGACGGGAGGCTACCATCTGTCTCCCAACAGATGTTCCAGTGGGTCCCCTCCCCCAACCTTCTCTGAGCCTTCGGGGTCCATGTGACCTGGCCATTTAGCCATGGTGTGCAAAAAAGTGCCGCTCAGAGGTAAAACAACCCAACGTTAAAGAACACGCTGAATGGCCTTGACGGGAGGCTACCATCTGTCTCCCAACAGCTGTTCCAGTGGGTCCCCTCCTCCAACCTTCTCTGAGCCTTCGGGGTCCATGTGACCTGGCCATTTAGTCCATGGTGTGCAAAAAAGTGCCGCTCATAGGTAAAACAACCCAACGTTAAAGAACACGCTGGATGGCCTTGACGGGAGGCTACCATCTGTCTCCCAACAGCTGTTCCAGTGTGTCCCCTCCTCCAACCTTCTCTGAGCCTTCGGGGTCCATGTGACCTGGCCATTTAGTCCATGGTGTGCAAAAAAGTGCCGCTCAGAGGTAAAACAACCCAACGTTAAAGAACACGCTGGATGGCCTTGACGGGAGGCTACCATCTGTCTCCCAACAGCTGTTCCAGTGGGTCCCCTCCTCCAACCTTCTCTGAGTCTTCGGGGTCCATGTGACCTGACCATTTATCCCATGGTGTGCAAAAAAGTGCCGCTCAGAAGTAAAACAACCCAACCCTTCCCTATCGTTTGCTTTTCCCGTCCTATCTCTAATATCTATTTTTTTCCTCCAATCGTTTGGAGAAACTTAAAGAACCACCTGAGCTCGTGCTCGACGGAGTCCCAACTCTGCGCTCGGGGAATCTAGCGACTATCAACACACGAGGAGAATTCGGTTGAAGGGTTTGCACGTGGGAGAACAGAACGAAAAAAAAAAAACACAAACAGAAACCTCTTCCTTTTTTTTTTAAATGGAACTATCAGCCAGAGTTTTGGGAACCTCGCAGTTGACTCATCCAGGGGTGTCTGGAATAAATTTAAAGTGAGGAGAGAAAAAGGAAAAAAAAAAATGAAAAAAAATAAAGTTTAACTTTCTCTTAAAGTTTTTCTTTCGACCTTGTCTGCTTTTATCTGCCATCTTAACCCGGAATAGATAACCCGGAATAGAATCTGAAAAAAAAAGGGGCCATCTAGATAGAAGAAGACATCTGCCTTTTAAATGCTGTCCTTCGAAGGTTTGACACGAGCTTCGACGATTGTCAAGGAACGGGTGTGGGGGGGGGGGAAGAAAAAGTCTGAAAGCGAGAGAATAAAAAAAGAAAAGTCTGAGAGAGGGAAAAAGAATAGAATTTCCAGCTACACTCAGAAAAAAAAAAGAAATAAGCAAAGTTTGGACTGAATGTTGCTACGGCGTATTTAAATTCCTCCTGTTTAAAATAACTCCTTGTCATGCCATTGTAAAATGTCGTCCGCTTTTTTTTGCACTATCGAACACGTCAGATTAAAATGGGACTATTTTTTTCTTCTTCTTATTTACGCACTTTTGCGATGTGGTGCGCAAACAAATCTTCACGCAATTTAGAAGTCTCTGGTGTAAGTATCGCCGGCAATTGCACACGCCACTTCTGGTAATCCCTTTGCCTCTCTCACCTTTCCCCCCCCCCCACATCCGGTTGGTAACCTTAGCAACTAGATCTGCTGGCTCTTTGCCAACTCGAGCGGTGATGAACGACGAGATAAATACGTAAATTCGCCTCGTCACATAAAGAAAATTGATGGTAAAAGGAATCAGGAAAATGTGGCGTTTACATGCTCACTATTGCATTTATGGAAAGAAATTCACCGGGTTGGGTTGTTTTACCTCTGAGCGGCACTTTTATGCACACCATGGGCTAAATGGCCAGGTCACATGGACCCCGAAGGCTCAGAGAAGGTTGGGGGAGGGAACCCACTGGAACAGCTGTTGGGAGACAGATGGTAGCCTTCCGTCAAGGCCATCAGCGTGTTCTTTAACGTTGGGTTGTTTTACTTCTGAGCGGCACTTTTTTGCACACCATGGGCTAAATGGCCAGGTCACATGGACCCCGAAGGCTCAGAGAAGGTTGGGGGAGGGAACCCACTGGAACAGTTATTGGGAGACAGATGGTAGCCTCCCGTCAAGGCCATCCAGCGTGTTCTTTAACGTTGGGTTGTTTTACCTCTGAGCGGCACTTTTTTGCACACCATGGACTAAATTACCAGGTCACATGGACCCCGAAGGCTCAGAGAAGGTTGGGGGAGGGAACCCACTGGAACAGCTGTTGGGAGACAGATGGTAGCCTCCCGTCAAGGCTATCCAGCGTGTTCTTTAACGTTGGGTTGTTTTACCTCTGAGCGGCACTTTTTTGCACACCATGGGCTAAATGGCCAGGTCACATGGACCCCGAAGGCTCAGACAAGGTTGGGGGAGGGAACCCACTGGAACAGCTGTTGGGAGACAGATGGTAGCCTCCCGTCAAGGCTATCCAGCGTGTTCTTTAACGTTGGGTTGTTTTACCTCTGAGCGGCACTTTTTTGCACACCATGGGCTAAATGGCCAGGTCACATGAACCCCGAAGGCTCAGAGAAGGTTGGGGGAGGGAACCCACTGGAACAGTTATTGGGAGACAGATGGTAGCCTCCCGTCAAGGCCATCCAGCGTGTTCTTTAACGTTGGGTTGTTTTACCTCTGAGCGGCACTTTTTTGCACACCATGGACTAAATTGCCAGGTCACATGGACCCCGAAGGCTCAGAGAAGGTTGGGGGAGGGAACCCACTGGAACAGCTGTTGGGAGACAGATGGTAGCCTCCCGTCAAGGCTATCCAGCTTATTCTTTAACGTCGGGTTGTTTTACCTCTGAGCGGCACTTTTTTGCACACCATGGGCTAAATGGCCAGGTCACATGGACCCCGAAGGCTCAGAGAAGGTTGGGGGAGGGAACCCACTGGAACAGCTGTTGGGAGACAGATGGTAGCCTCCCGTCAAGGCTATCCAGCGTGTTCTTTAACGTTGGGTTGTTTTACCTCTGAGCGGCACTTTTTTGCACACCATGGGCTAAATAGCCAGGTCACATGGACCCCGAAGGCTCAGAGAAGGTTGGGGGAGGGAACCCACTGGAACAGCTGTTGGGAGACAGATGGTAGCCTCCCGTCAAGGCCATCCAGTGTGTTCTTTAACGTTGGGTTGTTTTACCTCTGAGCGGCACTTTTTTGCACACCATGGGCTAAATGGCCAGGTCACATGGACCCCGAAGGCTCAGAGAAGGTTGGGGAGGGGACCCACTGGAACAGCTGTTGGGAGACAGATGGTAGCCTCCCGTCAAGGCCATCCAGCGTGTTATTTAACGTGCACATGGTATGACTCCCCCACACATGGGGCCACGGCTTAACGTCCCATACGACGGACGGCGGCCTTTCTTAGCCCATCGGTGTCCCCTACTGACCGTGGGCAGGGCGAGGAATTTTGCGGAGATAAATCTCAACGCTGACCCAGCTGGGACTCGAACCCTGGAACTACAGATTACGAGCCTGGCGCACAACCGACTGAACCACCCCCGCCCCGAAATTCACCGGTGTTCCGTTTCTCTGTGCATAGACTTGTCTTTCGTTCACCTCCCCCCCTCCACACTTCATTCCTTTTTCCCCAGCAGAATTTATCTCATTTGCATACTGTGCGGACTTTTATCTCTGAAGATGCGACGCGATAGTGGTAAGGAATGTTGGGAAAAAAAAAAGACTAAATTAAGCGAAATCGAATAATTATCAGTTTATGTTGCTGTGAGAATATCATCAGCACAAAGTATTATTGAATGTGCAGAAATCGAAACTGAGATCATAATTCTGTTTTCTTTAATCAGCCTGCGCTCCGTGTCTTAAGTCAGAGACAATCTAAACTATGCATCGGTTTTATTCTTGCTTAATGTACAGTCGCCCGAATAAATATCCGAACACTGAGGTTGATTACAGAATTCAGAAAAAATATCTGGCAACGATTTTTGTTTTAGAAATTAGTGATCTGGCAACCTTCGTGTCACATGATTACAGAATTCAGGAAACATATCTGGAGCGTGTACAGCAACTGTACACGCTCCAGTTATCGTTCACAGCAAACTGGAGCGTGTGCAGTTACTGCACACGCTCCAGTTTGCTGTGAACGGTAACTGCACACGCTCAATATTTCCGTGAGTGAGCCCACACGATCTAGTATCAAAATAATATGACCACCTGCAGTCGCTCAAAAAAGTATCCGAACACTATGGTTGATTACAGAATTCAGAAAAAATATCTGGCAACGATTTTTTTTAGAAATTAGCGATCTGGCAACCTTCGTGTCACGTGACGCGAAGGTTGCCAGAGTTTTTGAGCGACTGTACACTTCCGGTTATACCGGAAAACTTTTCGATTTTCTCTTTTCTTAACACAGTTAAATATTCAAGTTTTGACTTGTTTCAATCAGCTAGTGACGTAATTATCACGCTGAAGCACTCGCGAGAGTCAATAACGCATCAATCATGGTTTTATTGCACCACGTTCATCTATCGTAATAATATATTTATTATCTTGATTGAAAAGAACGTTAAAGAAAGAAAAAAAAAATACGTGGTTAAAACATTCTACTAGTGTTATGGGTTGGGTTGTTTTACCTCTGAGCGGCACTTTTTTGCACACCATGGGCTAAATGGCCAGGTCACATGGACCCCGAAGGCTCAGAGAAGGTTGGGGGAGGGGACCCACTGGAACAGCTGTTGGGAGACAGATGGTAGCCTCCCGTCAAGGCCATCCAACTAGTTCTTTAACGTTGGATTGTTTTACCTCTGAGCGGCACGTTTTTGCACACCATGGGCTAAATGGCCAGGTCACATGGACCCCGAAGGCTCAGAGAAGGTTGGGAGAGGGGACCCACTGGAACAGCTGTTGGGAGACATATGGTAGCCTCCGGTCAAGGCCATCCAGTGTATTCTTTAACGTGCATAGGGTATGACTTTCCCACACACGGGGCCACCGCTTAACGTCCCATCCGACGGACGGCGGCCTTTCCAAACCCATCGGTGTCCCCTACTGACCGTGGGCAGGGCGGGGAATTTTTGCGGAGATAAATCTCAACGCTGACTCAGCTGGGACTCGAACCTGGGAATTACAGATTACGAGCCTGGCGCGCTACCGACTGAGCCACCCCCGCCCCCTAGTGTTATGAATTAAAACGGATGGAAATTGAGCGCCAGTTCAAAAATACTATTTAACAATTGTAATTTTAAATTAATATAATTTGTTACGAAAGTAGGAGTAAAAACATTTATATAAACTAAAGTCAACCAAAACAAATCTTCATTATGTGTAGATTGTACAGCCAGACAATATCTCCTTGAATGAAAACAGTTCCATTTGTTTTACTGTTGTACAGTCCCTCAAAAAAGTATCCGAACACTACGGTTGATTACAAAATTCAGAAAAAAGATCTGGCAACGATTTTTTGAGGAATTAGTGATCTGGCAACCTTCGTGTCACGTGACACGAAGGTTGCCAGTCACGTGACACGAAGGTTGCCAGAAACGAAGGTTGCCAGTCACGTGACACGAAGGTTGCCAGATCACTAATTTCTAAAAAAAATCGTTGCCAGATATTTTTTCTGAATTCTGTAATCAACCGTAATGTTCGGATACTTTTTTGAGCGACTGTACCTCGTTTTGGTTCTTTCGCTTGCCAAGTTGATGTTATGTCTAACGGAGTGATGGATTTCTTCTAGTTGTTGTTGTAGTTCTTGTTCGTATTGTGGAGTGGACACAGGCATTGTTTGTGCCGACCATATAAAAGGTCACAGGGAAGACGTAATTCTCTTCCAAAGGGCATCATGGAAGGTATCCGTTCAGTTGTTTCATGAACTGATGTTCTGTATGCGAAGAAAAGGAGTGGTATATGGCGATCCCAATCACGTTGATGGTCGTCGACAAACAATGCTCTAGATGTTGTGCAATTGTCCTATTAAATCTCTCAACCATACCATCCGACTGAGGGTGTAAGGGAGTTGTTCTGGTTTTCTGAATGTCTAATAGTTGGCAGATGCCTTTAAACAACATTGGATTTAAAATTCCGTCCTTGATCAGAGTGAAGCTGTAAAGGTACTCCATACCTACTAATCAAGTTATTAACTATCATCTCCGCCACTGTTGTTGCTTCCTGGTCTTGGATGGGATATACCTCAGGTCACTCTGTGAAATAATCCATTACCACTAATAAATATCGATTTCCATCATCAGTTCTAGGAAACGGACCCATTACATCAATGGCTATTCTTTCAAAAGGGGCACCAACGTTATACGTCTGCAGCTTACCCCGACTCCTAGTCTTAGGGCCTTTCTTTGCTGCACCAGGCCTCACATTGCCTACACCATCTTTCAACGTCTGCCCTACTTTTCAGCCAATGAAATCGTTCCCTGGCTTTCGCTAATGTCTTATTAACACCGAAGTTGTCCTCCAGTGGCGCTATCATGCACATCTTTCATCACTAGTTCCATTCGGGAGCGAGGAAGGATTATATGCCAACGGATCAGTCGTCCATCTTCTCTATAATACACCGTCTTTCACTTTTAAGGAGTCCCACTGAGGCCAGTAACTTTTGGTAGTTGGGCTATACCTCGAAATTTCTTCCCAATTAGGTCTTCTATCAGATTTTTCATCCAATTTATTATTGGCCTTATATCTTCATTATCTAGTTGGGCCTTTCTAATTTCTATTGGGCTCCAGATGTTAGGTGTATCGCTGTTTTATTGTATCGATGTTAATTGTCGTATAGGCATTATATCCTTAATACCATATTTCAACTATGCATTATAGCAATGCTTACAGTTGTCAATATATGGACGTCTGGAAAGGACATTTGCATTCCTATGTAGTTTGTTCCTAGGATGCTAAATAGTGAAATTGTATTCTTGTAACCGCTGTGTCCACCCAGGTTTTCACAACAGTCGATAAGTAGAATAATCATATTTATGAACAAACCTGCAATCTATGAAGAATAACCTTAAAGAATAACTGTTCCTACAGAAAAAGTTGAGATCAGTTCTGCTTTTTCGACTAACATATAACCTCCTCAGCCATATCTTTAAGTGTCCGAAGCATCCTTCTTTTTCTTACCAGTCCGTTAACAGAACCAACACTAATAAACTTATCTAACCTCCCGCGAACACTCCAAATAAAACCATTTCTTTTTTTTATACTTTAGTGGATAGACAAAGACAAACTACGTTTTCTTTCACACTCTGATTTCTCTTAATGCAAGAACTTATTCTTTATTTTTTTAAGTTAAGTTCGTTCGAAGTGGTTGGTGACGTAATTCTCACGCTGTAATTCACGCCAGTATCAAGACGACACACATCACGTCACGTTCATTTGTTGTAACACTAGCATTGGCATAGAATGTTGAACAATAACTTATTCTTTATTTTTTTAAGTTAAGTTCGTTCGAAGTGGTTGGTGACGTAATTCTCACGCTGTAATTCACGCGAGTATCAAGACGACACACATCACGTCACGTTCATTTGTTGTAACACTAGCATTGGCATAGAATGTTGAACAATAACTTATTCTTTATTTTTTTAAGGTAAGTTCGTTCGAAGTGGTTGGTGACGTAATTCTCACGCTGTAATTCACGCGAGTATCAAGACGACACACATCACGTCACGTTCATTTGTTGTAACACTAGCATTGGCATAGAATGTTGAGGGCGTAAAGCTTAGATGAACAGTTTGCGTAATAGATTAATTTGAATATGATGACAAAATTGTTTTCTTAAACTTCAAACTCAAGTTTTTGAGACTTCTCATAATCGCGAGACCTTAAGCTGTAGCTTAGTTGTTTATGCGTAAACTCGATCCTGGGTTGGGTTGTTTTACCTCTGAGCGGCACTTTTTTGCACACCATGGGCTAAATGGCAGGGTCACAAGGACGCCGAAGTCTCAGAGAAGGTTGGGGGAGGGGACCCATTGGAACAGCTGTTGGGAGACAGATGGTTGTTTCTCGTCAAATCCATCCAGCGTGTTCTTTAACGTGCACAGGGTATGGCTCTCCCGTACACGGGGCCAAGGCTTAACGTCCCATCCGAAGGACGCCGCCCTTTCCAAGGCCATCGGTGTCCCCTACTGACCGTGGGCAGGGCGGGGAATTTTGCGGAGATAAATCTCAACGCTGACCCAGCTGGAACTCGAACCTGGGAACTACAAATTACGAGCCTGGTGCGCTACCGACTGAGCCATCCCCGCCCCAAATTCGATCCTGAAAACAGTGAAATAAGATTTAATGATTTTCACACTGAAACGTCTTGTAAACGTCAAAATATATTTATATTTGCAATCTCGATAAAAAACTGATTTTGGAAAATCAACTATCATTCAAAATAGAGCCAACGGTACTTTAAAAACCACAATTTAAAAATTTGCGACGAAATATACAGTCGCTCAAAAGATATCCGAACACTGTGGTTGATTACAGAATTCAGAAAAAAAAAATCTGGCGAAGATTTTTTTTTAGAAATTAGTGATCTGGCAACCTTCGTGTCACGTGAGACGAAGGTTGCCAGTTATTTTTTCTGAATTCTGTAATCAACCATAGCGTTCGAATACTTTTTCGAGCGACTGTACAAGGTTCTTATCAGCACACAAAGCATTTCAATAGTATTTTTTTGTCCTATTTGAAAAATAAAAATAAATTGGAAAATCAACCACATATTTGTTTTAAGAACATTTGTTCTTACACTCTAATAATTGGATTTTTTTTTATGTTGACGTTTGTGCCTAAGCGACTACAAAACCTTTTCAATATGAAAAATGTGAAAAAAAAAAGGCGCTCTAGATCTCTTTTGATGTATTGGAAGAGAGAAATAGGAATCATCTCGCTGAATTGATGCCATTTTTCAGCAAGATTCGTCGTAAAGTCGAACAGCATAAGGGGAGCTGAACGCTTTTTATGGAACATTGCAAGAAAAGTAACATCTCAATTTTTGGACCAAGTTCAAATGATTTTTCCTCCCTTAGTTGTGTTGAAAGTTAGCGCGCGTCTAGTGCCGAAATAATCTTAAGGAGGAAAGTTTCCATTGAATAAAAAAATTTGGGTTGTTGGGTTGTTTTACCTCTGAGCGAAACTTTTTTGCACACCATGGGCTAAATGGCCAGGTCACATGGACCCCGAAGGCTCAGAGAAGGTTGGGGGAGGGGACCCACTGGTACAGTTGTTGGGAGACAGATGGTAGCCTTCCGTTAAGGCCATCCAGTGTGTTCTTTAACGTTTGATTGTTTTACCTCTGAGCGGCACTTTTTTGCACACCATGGACTAAATGGCCAGGTCACATGGACCCCGAAGGCTCAGAGAAGGTTGGGGGAGGGGACCCACTGGTACAGCTGTTGGGAGACAGATGGTAGCCTCCCGTTAAGGCCATCCAGTGTGTTCTTTAACGTTTGATTGTTTTACCTCTGAGCGACACTTTTTTGCACACCATGGACTAAATGGCCAGGTCACATGGACCCCGAAGGCTCAGAGAAGGTTGGGGGAGGGGACCTACTGGAACAGCTGTTGGGAGACAGATGGTAGCCTCCCGTCAAGGCCATCCAGCGTGTTCTTTAACGTTTGATTGTTTTACCTCTGAGCGGCACTTTTTTGCACACCATGGGCTAAATGGCCAGGTCACATGGACCCCGAAGGCTCAGAGAAGGTTGGGGGAGGGGACCCACTGGAACAGCTGTTGGGAGACAGATGGTAGCCTCCCGTCAAGGCCATCCAGCGTGTTCTTTAACGTGCACAGGGTATGGCTCTCCCGCACACGGGGCCACGTCTTAACGTCCCATCCGACGGACGGCGGCCTTTCCAAGCCTATCGGTGTCCCCTACTGACCGTGGGGAGGGCGGGGAATTTTGCGGAGATAAATCTCAACACTGACCCAGCTGGGACTCGAACCTGTAGGGGGTCATTGTGATCTTTAAGAAAATTATCATCACACCAGATATATCCGCATTTGGTCTTATATAACTGATGGATAATGGAAAGGGTAAGTTAAAGAAAATAGGTTCTCACAAACTTCCCAATCAATTCCATTTTTCAAGATTATCCTCTATCACGATATTCTGATCCTTAGATCAGTAGGTAAAAAAAAAACTTTGTTAAAAAAATAAGTGTACTTTCTACGGATGAGAATGCATTAATTTGAAAACAATAATAATTCGTCTTCTTACCTAACGAAATAAAAAAATATTTTGCCTCCACCAAAAATGCTGTTTCTTGCTTCTTTTGTTTTATAAAACACTTCTCAAAAAATATTTTCCTCTCCCAATAGCATCGTCGAAGTACAGTCGCTCAAAAAAATATCCGAACACTATGGCTGATTACAGAATTCAGAAAAAAAAAATTGTTGCCAGATATTTTTTCTGAATTCTGCAATCCAACCATAGTGTTTGGATACTTTTTTGAGCGACTGTACAATCCTCTATAAAAACTACATGAATTATTAAAAGCAATTTCTCTCTCTCTCTCTCTCAAAGTTGCGGGGGTGGCTCAGTCAGGCTCGTAATCTTTAGTTCCCAGGTTCGAGTCCCAGCTGGGTCAGCGTTGAGATTTATCTCCGCAAAATTCCCCGCCCTGCTCACGGTCAGTAGGGGCATCTATGGGCTTGGAAAACCGCCGTTTGTCGGATGGGACGTTAAGCCGTGGCCCCGTATGCGGGAGAGCCATAACCTGTGCACGTTAAAGAACACGCTGGATGGCCTTGACGGGAGACTACCATCTGTCTCCCAACAGCTGTTCCAGTGGGTCCCTCCCCTAACCTCTGCGCCTTCGGGGTCCACATAACCTGGCCATTTAGCCCATGGTGTGCAAAAAAGTGCCGCTCAGAGGCAAAACAATCCAACCCAACTCTCAAAAAAAAAAACTTTCACCACTTCAAAAAAATTTATTTTTCGGGATGGACAATCGATTTTTTTTTGTTTGTGAATCTTACACATTGCCCCACAAAGCATCTCTATTTTTTTCCCCTATCCTATTTTGGCGCAGCGGTCCGTACCAATTGCCCATCATCAACTAAAGTAGCATCATTAAAGTAATCCGTGAGATATTTCAAGGGGTTACGGTTCCCAATTGCTGGAGGTCAAAACTGTCAAAATTAAAGACTACATTAATCACTCCCTCGCTTCCCTCTCGCCTAGTGCGCATCTTCCACCTCTTCTTAACTCTCGCAGAAAGATGGAACGCATGCACCTCGAGCGAAAGGTAAGACTTTAAATTTCTTCTCAACTACCTTGTTTCCCTCATTACTCTTTTCAGGGAAGACGACGGAAAGAAGAAGTTTAAGAAAACTTATCAGAAATATAAAACTCTCCCGCATAATTTAAGTCAGTGGGGTCCAACTCTTTCTCTTTACAAGGGAGAGAAAAGTTTCCAAGGTGAAGATCAGATGCGTGAAATTAATAATCGGATTTTACACTTTAAAAAAATTAAAATTGGAGTTAAAAACAATTAATATCAAAAGTTAATTTTTAAAAGAGTTTCTTCAGCATAACAACGACCTTTATCTTTATGATTAGTTCACTTTACGACTCTTTCCTATCACGATCATCATAACAAGTTCACTTCACTATCCTCACGAGTCACCTCCATTACGATCTTCACGAGTAGTTCACCTCACGATTCTCATGTACTTCTCACGATCTTCATGACTTTCCCATTAAGTTCCTCACGACTAGCTCACGATCCTCATGACTAGTTTCCATTACGATCTTCCCGACCAGTTTACTTCACGATCCTAATGACTCGTCTCCATCACGATCTTCATGACTAGTTCACCTGACGATCCTCATGACTCGTCTCCATCACGATCTTCATGACTAGTTCACCTGACGATCCTCATGACTCGTCCCCATCATCATATTTACTGGGGCGGGGGTGGCTCAGTCGGTAGCGCGCAAGGCTCGTAATCTGTAGTTCCCAGATTCGAGTCCCAGCTGGGTCAGCGTTGAGATTTATCTCCGCAAAATTCCCCGCCCTGCCCACAGTCAGTAGGGGACACCGATGGGCTTGGAAAGGCCGCCGTCAGTCGGATGGGACGTTATAAGCCGTGGTCCGTATGCGGGAGAGACAAACCCTGTGCACGTTAAAAAACACGCTGGATTTCCTTGACGGGAGGCTACCATCTGTCTCCCAACAGCTGTTCCAGTGGGTCCCCTCCCCCAACCTTCTCTGAGCCTTCGGGGTCCATGTGACCTGGCCATTTAGCCCATGGTGTGCAAAAAAGTGCCGCTCAGAGGTAAAACAACCCAACGTTAAAGAACACACTGGATGGCCTAGACGGGAGGCTACCATCTGTCTTCCAACAGCTGTTCCAGTGGGTCCCCTCTTCCAACCTTCTCTGAGCCTTCAGGGTCCATGTGACCTGGCCATTTAGCCCATGTTGTGCAAAAAAGTGCCGCTCAGAGGTAAAACAACCCAACCCAACCCATATTTACTATTGGGAATTTTCGACACTTTCCCAAAAGAATTCACAATATTTTGATTTATTTTGATCACTAGTTTATGAGTTTCATGACTAGTCCAAGGTTAGCTGACTTCACGATCTCCCTAATACGTTCACCCATCACGATCTTCACAATTAGTTGACTTCACGACTCGTTCCTATCACGATCTTCACGAATAGTTCCCAACTCAATAGTCATGACTATTTTTCATTACCATCTGCACTATCACGATTTTCTTTAACAGTTCTCCCATCAACACGATTTTCATGACAATTTCACGACTAGTTCCCATCACGATCTCGATGATTAATTCCTGCACGATCTCAAAGATTAGTTCCTATCACGATCTCCATGAGTAGTTCCCATCACGATCTCAATGATTAGTTCCTATCACGATCTCCATGACTAGTTCCCATCACGATCTCAATGATTAGTTCCTATCACGATCTCCATGACTAGTTCCCATCACGATCTCAATGATTAGTTCGCATCACGATCTCAATGATTAGTTCCCATCACGATCTCAACGATTAGTTCCTATCACGATCTCCATGACTAGTTCCCATCACGATCTCAATGATTAGTTCCCATCACGATCTCCGTGACTAGTTCCCATCACGATCTCAATGATTAGTTCGCATCACGATCTCAATGATTAGTTCCTATCACGATCTCCGTGACTAGTTCCCATCACGATCTCCATGACTACTTCCCATCACGATCTCCATGATTAGTTCTCACCACAATCTCCCTGATTAGTTCTTATCACGACCTTCTTAACCCGTTCCCGTCATAATATTTACGACTAACCCATTTCACTACGTCACGTTCTTCACAATTGATTATTGTCGCCATCAGACTTCATAGTAGATGCTTCGTAGTTCACATTGGTCATTGGGTGACTGAAAAATGATTGATTGATCCTGATTGACCAATGAGCTGTGAGAATTACCGAATCGTTTACTGCGCAGTCTCCTAGTCTCTCTAGTTGATACCACTCCACTTAGTCAAAAAAAGTTTTCTTTCGCTTACGAAAATAAAATTGGCAATATTGTAAATTTTGCGTTTTGCTCCTTGAATTTTTTTTAGTTTCAATTTAAAACTAATTACGGCATAGCGTAACTAACAACAGGGAAGAGAACGAGACCACACAATGGACATATTAACAGCTCTCGTAGGTCATGGGGTCAATGACCTACCAGTCGACCTATGACCTACGAGAACTATCAAAATGTCAAAATGCGCAGTCACGTGTTCAATTCATAGTCTCAACACTTAAAACTATTGATACTTTTACCACAACTAATCGAAAGAGATTAAGGTCTAAGTGTGCTACACATTTAAACCTTTTTTCACATAATAAAAATAATCTTTGCACCACTCATACATCTTCCACCGATATTTCTAAACTCACACCCCTTTCGCGTGACTTTCGTCCCCCGAGGCGTTTTCCAATAACTGAGTTCTCCTCCCTAGTTACGTCTTCACAACATTTCTCATCACATGCCATGAAACATCAAACTCTTCCTTCTCCCTCTATTCTTCTCACTCCCCATTTCCCCCTTCCCTCCTCCTTTCCTCCCTTTCCTGCTTTCCTCCTCCCCCTCCTCCTTCCCCTCCCCCTCCTCCTTCCCCTCCCCCTCCTCCTTCCCCTCCCCCTCTTCCTTTCCTCCTTCATCCACCTCCATCCTCCTCCCCCTCTTCCTCTCCTCCTCCCCCTCCCCCTCTTCCTCTCCTCCTCCCCCTCCCCTCTTCCTCTCCTCCTCCATCCTCCTCCTCCTCTTCCTCTTCTCCTCCATCCTCCTCCCTTCTCCTCCTCTCCTCCTCTCTTCCTCTCCTCCTCCCTTCTCCTCCCTCCTCCCTCTCTCCTCCTCCACCATTACTATCACTCCTCCTCTAAGAAGCTCCCGCTGCTCCCCTGATACACCCTCCTCCCCACCACTTCCGTGCCTTAGGGTACAGCATCATTCTCGCTCCATCCTTCCACAACAGAAATGTTTACCACTAACTGCTAAATATCGCAAGAAAAATGAAAATGTAAAATAAAATCCCACTTAGTTTAGTGCTTGTAGGTGGCGTCACAGTCGTTATGAGCTCTCGAACCCTTAGTCGGAGCAGGATGTCGCAGACGGTGGAGATTATCGACAAACTCTAAACACAAGGCGAAAATCGAGAAGATGTGGGGACAGAGTGGTGGGGGTGGGGGGGGGGAGTTGTAACTGTTTCCATTCAGTCTATCTTAGGTGGTGTGGAATATTAGGTGATTCCAACTCGCTCGTAAAACTGCGATTTTTGCCAACAAAATGTACTTTTTATGTAACCGGCTTATCTGTTGGTTACAAGAGTGCACAGACACTTTATATTTCCTGTAATTTGGTGGACGTTTACTTTGCGTCTGGCTTGCTCTGGGTGTAGCTACATGGAATTTTTACTGCAGTCCCTTGAAGTAGGAGTAGAAAGATGGAAAGCGGAAAAACTGTTTCTGGTGTGTAACTGCCTCGCATTTTTTCGCTTTATTGCCATATGGAAATATTATTATTAAATTGTACCGCACGCACTAGAATTGGCTGTGAGTGTTTTATATTCTATCGTGTACTTTATTTTCAGCGAATATTTTTCATATCGTTTTCTTGAAAAAGACGAGGAGAGGGGGCGGATTGGTGAGGGAGGGTGGTGAGGTTTCTTTTTTACACATTTAATTTTCACCCGTAAATATGTGTTGTAATTCTGGAGAATTATTATTGACACCGATGGGCTTGGAAAGCCCGCCGTCCGTCGGATGGGACGTTAAGCCGTGGCTCCGTGTGTGGGAGAGCCATACCCTGTGCACGTTAAAGAACACGCTGGATGGCCTTGACGGGAGGCTACCATCTGTCTCCCAACAGCTGTTCCAGTGGGTCCCCTCCCCCAACCTTCTCTGAGCCTTCGGGGTCCATGTGACCTGGCCATTTAGCCCATGGTGTGCAAAAAGTGCCGCTCAGAGGTAAAACAACCCAAATGGAGAATTATTCCCTTCCAAAATTAGCCGTAAAAAAGTATTTTAGAAAATATCATTATTTAGATGAAACATTTCTAATTAAAGGGGGGTGGGGGGTGAGGAAGGCTAGGGGGCCATCCTCCCCCCCTTTGAAAATGCTAATAAGGTCACAGAGGAAGAAATATATTAAATTTAGGTATATTTTCTTCATTTTTTAAAGAAATGTTTTAAAAGATCTCTAAAATCGAGGAGGATCCACCATACAGTCGCTCAAAAAAGTATCCGAACATTATGGTTGATTACAGAATTTAGAAAAAAATATCTGGCAACGATTTTTTCTGAATTCTGTAATGAACCATAGTGTTCGGATATTTTTTGAGCGACTGTACGTTTTTCACGTAGTGCGATAACAGTTCTCACAATAACTATAATCATATAACTGCAAAAATGTATAAAATATTAGTAATATGAAAAAATGTAAATTAAAATGATAATTGAAATTACATTATGTTGGAAATATGTCTCCTTGGCAATACTTCATATCTTAAAAGTTTTTTTTTTTCTATTTAGTATAAAATGGGCCAGATGGAGAAGTCACAAGGACCCCAAATTGGGAAGAAGAATATTATCTCTGAATGGGACTTTTTGCACACAAAGGGCTAAATGGCCAGGTCACAAGGACCCCGAAGGCTTACAGAAGGTTGGGAGAGGTGACCCACTGGAACAGCTATTGGGAGACAGATAGTAGCCTCCCGTCAAGGGTGGGCGGGGGGGGGGCTCAGTCGATAGCGCGCCAGGCTCGTAATCTGTAGTTCCCAGGTTCGAGTCCCAGCTGGGTCAGCGTTGAGATTTATCTCCGCAAAATTTCCCCGCCCTGCCCACGGTCAGTAGGGGATACCGATGGGCTTGAAAAGGCCGCCGTCCGTCGGATGGGACGTTAAGCCGTGGCCCCGTGTGCCGGAGAGCCATACCCTGTGCACGTTAAAGAACACGCTGGATGGCCTTGACGGGAGGCTACCATCTGTCTCCCAACAGCTGTTCCAGTGGGTCCCCTCCCCCAACCTTCTCTGAGCCTTCGGGGTCCTTGTGGCCTGGCCATTTAGCCCATGGTGTGCAAAAAAGTGCCGCTCAGAGGTAAAACAATCCAATCCCGTCAAGGGATCTTATCTGAATCAAAAAAATCCACATCTGTTAAAAACAAAATAACATGGAGAATCACCTAAAGGCGTTCTCACAACAAACAATAAACGAAAACAATTCAACCATCAGTCATTGTTGAGCGTTTTATTTGTTTCGTGCGTAACACAACAGCAGCACCGAGGTCGACGTGATTGTTTACATAAATGGATATGACTGATCGAGTTTTGTTCGCCTTCGATCACCCATTTTTAGATCAGCCATCGAGAGCTGTTAGAATTCGTCGCGTGCATTCACTCCCTGTGCACATCGCGCGCGGAAGTTCCATTTCGGAATCGCCGAAGCTGATCGCTTGTTTGCGAGACTTGTAATGGATGTGCCTTGTAGCGTGGCAACCGCCTCACTTCGTGCTGTGGTCGTCAGCATCAGACTCTCCTCCGAGCTCGGAATAGATCCCGCTGATCGATATATTCGGTACGCATCATTCACATTCATTTTCGAGAAGATCATGTAGTGGAAATAAAATCTCACCTTTCCCGTGAATATCGACTTAAAACACACTTATAATCCATCTCCGGGTACAGTCGCTCAAAAAAGTATCCGAACACTATGGTTGATTGCAGAATTCAGAAAAAATATCTAGAAATTAGTGATCTGGCAACCTTCGTGTCACGTGATTACAGAATTCAGGAAAAATATCTAGAAATTAGTGATCTGACAACCTTCGTGTCACGTGATTACAGAATTCAGGAAAAATATTTGGAGCGTGTACAGCAACTGTACACGCTCCAGTTACCGTTCACAGCAAATTGGAGCGTGTGCAGTTACTGCACAGTTACAGCAAACTGGAGCGTGTGCAGTTACTGCACACGCTCCAGTTTCCTGTGAACGGTAACTGCACAAGCTCAATATTTCCGTGAGTGAGCCCACACGATCTAGTATCAAAATAATATGACCACCTACAGTCGCTCAAAAAAGTATCCGAACACTATGGTTGATTGCAGAATTTGGAAAAAATATATGGCAACGATTTTTTTTTTAGAAATTAGTGATCTGGCAACCCTTCACTAATTTCTAATTTCTTCGTGTCTCGTGACACGAAGGTTGCCAGATCACTAATTTCTAAAAAAAAAGAAGTTGCCAGATATTTTTTCTGAATTCCGCAATCTACCATAGTGTTCGGATACTTTTTTTTGAGCGACTGTATGCATCATTCACAAGAAGATGATGCAGTGGAAATAAAATCTCGTCTTTCTCGTGAATATGGACTTAAAAGACGGTTATAATCCATCTCCGCTGTTCCTTGGTGCAATGGTTTTTTCAAAGTATTCAGGGGCGGGGATGGCTCAGTCGGTAGCGCTCCAGGCTCGTAATCTGCAGTTCCCAGGTTCGAGTCCCAGCTGGGTCAGCGTTGAGATTTATCTCCGCAAAATTCCTCGCCCTGTCTACGGTCAGTAGGGGACACCGATGGGCTTAGAAAGGCCGCCGTCCGTCGGATGGGACGTTAAGCCGTGGTCCCGTGTGCGGGAGAGCCATACCCTGTGCACGTTAAAGAACACGCTGGATGGCCTTGACGGGAGGCTACCATCTGTCTCCCAACAGCTGTTCCAGTGGGTCCCCTCCCCCAACCTTCTCTGAGCCTTCGGGGTTCATGTGACCTGGCCATTTAGCCCATGGTGTGCAAAAAAGTGCCGCTCAGAGGTAAAACAACCCAAACAACTCAAAGTATTCACAATTTTTTTTCTGAAAAATAAAAAATAAAAATTCCCTCAAGCAGTTACTTGCTACAGAAATCTGAGAAGAGGCTGTCAGTATAATAGGCCATAGAGAAGAATTTGTGAGGAATCAGAGACATCAGCAGAAAGACATCACAAGAATCTTTCACGCTTTGCCCGGGGCTCGAACCCAGTCTCTTTGATTAGTAGTCAAGAGCGCCAACCATGGACGTACGCAGAAAATTATCCAGGGATGGGGGGCAAAGCTTGGAGACAAATAATTACATCAATAAATTTTTATTTAATTTTTTAGGTTTTTTTTTTCACAAGTAGATTATAGAATACAGTATTGCATCAACACAAAAACACATACATGATGTATATAAATTAATTACGTTTAAATTGTTACGATTATAATTTGTGGAATTTTTTACTCGATCCCTGAGGGGGGGAGGGGCAAGCGCCCCTTTTGCCCCCTTCTGCGGATGCCCATGGCGCTAACCACGCTGCCACCGGGAGACGGCCTTTCCTATATATAGAAGGATTTTTTTAGAGTATTCATTGTTTCGAAATAGTTGAGTTTCCAAAATATTCACCAATCTTTCTGTATATACTTTTTTTTTAAAACAGTATTCACCATTATCCTTGTACATAACTGTTTTCCAAAGTATTCATCACTGTTCCTGCCTATAATGATTTTTCAAAGTTTTACCATCATCAATTCATCATGTTTATGGTGAACGTTTTTAGCTTCACTTGATCATCCCAGTGCTAATCACCCTTCACTTTATATTTTTGATGATTATCACACTTCTCCTTTACTTTATAATCCTGGTGTTATTAATCTTCCATTCCAGTATCCCGGTGTTGTTAATTTTACATCATTCTGATGTTAACCTGGGGCGGGGGTGGCTCAGTCGGTAGCGCGCCAGGCTCGTAATCTGTAGTTCCCAGGTTCGAGTCCCAGCTGGATCAGCGTTGAGATTTATCTCCGCAAAATTCCCCGCCCTGCCCACGGTCAGTAGGAGACACCGATGGGCTTGGAAAGGCCGCCGTCCGTCGGATGGGACGTTAAGCCGTGTCCCCGTGTGCGGGAGAGCCATACCCTGTGCACGTTAAAGAACACGCTGGATGGCCTTGATGGGAGGCTACCATCTGTCTCCCAACAGCCGTTCCAGTCTGTCCCCTCCCCCAACCTTCTCTGAGCCTTCGCGGTCCATGTGACCTGGTCATTTAGCCCATGGTGTGCAAAAAAGTGCCGCTCAGAGGTAAAACAACCCAACCTTCACAAAAGACTCTCCATGTTAATTAACTTTCGACTTTAGTTCATCAATCATCCAAGTTTTTTCATCCTTCATCTTCACTGAATCATCCAAATGTTAATCATCGTACACATCTGCTTCATTATCTTAATGGTAATCATTGTTAATTTTCCCTTAAGCATCCTGATGTTAATAACCCTTCATTTCATTATCAAGATGTTAACCATTATTCACTTCAAAATCCCGATAATCACCATTTACTTCAATCTCTCGGCTTTATTCACTTGTTCACTTCACTCCAATGAAAAACACTGGGATGATGAATCCAATAGTCTTTCCAAATAGTCTAGGGGCGGGAGTGGCTCAGTCGGTAGCACGCCAGGCTCGTAATCTGTAGTTCCCAGGTTCGAGTCCCAGCTGGGTCAGCGTTGAGATTTATCACCGCAAAACTCCTCGCCCTGCCCACGGTCAGTAGGGGACACCGATGGGCTTGGAAAGGCCGCCGTCCGTCGGATGGGACGTTAAGCCGTGGCCTCGTGTGCGGGAGAACCATACCCTGTGCACGTTAAAGAACACGCTGGATGGCCTTGACGGGGGGCTACCATCTGTCTCCCAACAGCTGTTCCAGTGGGTCCCCTCCCCCAACCTTCCCTGAGACCTCGGGGTCCATGTGACCTGGCCATGTAGCCCATGGTGTGCAAAAAAGTGCCGCTCAGAGGTAAAACAACCCAACCCAAATAGTCTTTAAAAAATTGTAATTCCAATTTATAAGACAGTAGATTAATTTTTATTCGGAAAAATTTAAAAACTTTTCAGATAATCAATTCGTATTTCGTAAAAATAAAAACACAGAGCAAGCTACTTTGAAATTAAAAATAAAATTTTCTCACATTTGAATAAGAGAAACAATGACATCGCTTTATTTATTGATGTATAAAATAGGAATTAGAGAAAATACAGTCGCTCAAAAAATAAGCGAACACTGTGGTTGATTACAGAATTCAGTAAAATATTTGGCAACGATTTTTTAGAAATTAGTGATCTGGCAACCTTCATATCACGTGACACGAAGTTTGCCAGATCACTAATTTCTAAAAAAATTCTTTGCCAGATATGTTTTTTTGAAATCTGTAATCAACCATAGTGTTCGAATATTTATTTGAGCGACTGTACTAATGAGCGATTTTAATCGCATTTAAATAACAGAAGTTGAGCACAAATAGTAAACAAAGATCAGAGTAACTTTCAGTTAATAAAGGTGTTCCACAGGGATTAGTTTTGGGGCCGTTATTATTCTTGATTTCATAAATGATTTGTATTGTTTAAATGGAGACATTGTTGGATTTCCTGATGACACTGCTTTAATATATGGAGGTAAAAATCTGTCAGAATTAAAAAATAATATCGAAGAGGATTTGATTAGATTAAATACATGGGTTATTTTAATAATTTAACTCTAAATGTTATTAAAACTAAATTTATTAATTTTCGGTTAAAACGGAGCTTTTTCAACAATTAAATATGAAATTCCATTGTGCTACATGCAAAGATTTTAATAATTGCCCGATGCTAATCATCTTTCAGATCAGTATCCCGATGCTAATCACCTTTCACATCAGTATCCCGATGCTAATCACCTTTCACATCAGTATCCCGATGCTAATCACCTTTCACATCAGTATACCGATGCTAATCACCTTTCACATCAGTATCCCGATGCTAATCACCTTTCAGATCAGTATCCCGATGCTAATCACCTTTCACATCAGTATCCCGATGCTAATCACCTTTCACATCAGTATCCCGATGCTAATCACCTTTCACATCAGTATCCCGATGCTAATCACCTTTCACATCAGTATCCTGATGCTAATCACCTTTCACATCAGTGTCCTGATGCTAATCACCTTTCACATCAGTGTCCCGATGTTAATCACCTTTCACATCAGTGTCCCGATGCTAATCACCTTTCACATCAGTGTCCCGATGCTAATCACCTTTCACATCAGTGTCCCGATGCTAATCACCTTTCACATCAGTATCCCGATGCTAATCACCTTTCACATCAGTGTCCCGATGTTAATCACCTTTCACATCAGTGTCCTGATGCTAATCACCTTTCACATCAGTATCCCGATGCTAATCACCTTTCACATCAGTGTCGCGATGCTAATCACGTTTCACATCAGTATCCCGATGCTAATCACCTTTCACATCAGTATCCCGATGCTAATCACCTTTCACATCAGTATCCCGATGCTAATCACCTTTCACATCAGTATCCTGATGCTAATCACCTTTCACATCAGTGTCCCGATGTTAATCACCTTTCACATCAGTGTCCCGATGCTAATCACCTTTCACATCAGTGTCCCGATGCTAATCACCTTTCACATCAGTGTCCCGATGCTAATCACCTTTCACATCAGTGTCCTGATGCTAATCACCTTTCACATCAATATCCCGATGCTAATCACCTTTCACATCAGTGTCGCGATGCTAATCACGTTTCACATCAGTATCCCGATGCTAATCACCTTTCACATCAGTATCCCGATGCTAATCACCTTTCACTCCGGGAGCTTGAACATGTGTCAAGGCCAGCGGAAGATGTCGTATGCTATGGCGCAATGCCCCACCCGATTCGAGCGACTGCCATTGCTGGCAGGCATCCACCTGCTCTAATCTTTCTTTTAAGCCGATGCAGCCAATGCATTGTTGCTGACATCTTTGAGCGGAGTCCAAAACAATAGCACACTGCCTGCACTGTCGAAACTTTTCAATGCAGTTCAAACAAATGGACTTTCTTTCAAAGGGATTAAGTAAACGTTGGGTTGTTTTACCTCTGAGCGGCACTTTTTTGCACACCATGGGCTAAATGGCCAGGTCACAAGGACCCCGAAGGCTCAGAGAAGGTTGGGGGAGGGGACCCACTGGAACAGCTGTTGGGAGACATATGGTAGCCTCCGGTCAAGGCCATCCAGTGTGTTCTTTAACGTGCATAGGGTATGACTTTCCCACACACGGGGCCACGGCTTAACGTCCCATCCGACGGACGGCGGCCTTTCCAAGCCCATCGGTGTCCCCTACTGACCGTGGGCAGGGCGGGGGAATTTTGCGGAGATAAATCTCAACGCTGACCCAGCTGGGACTCGAACCTGGGAACTACAGATTACGAGCCTGGCGCGCTACCGACTGAGCCACCCCCGCCCCAATTTAAAACAGAAACAACTTGCTGCAATCGAGCAATAGAAAATGCACAAAGTCACCTTCTTTACGCAAAAGTCAATAAATAAATAAAGAGTTTTTTTTGTGCATAGGAGTTTTACGGATGCGCAAGACTCGAGCATACAGAACCGGTGCTAATTTAATGATTAGAAAACTTTAGCATGAATCTAGAGAGACGTGTGGGTTCGAGTCTCAAACACCGGTAAAAATAATTTTTCCCACAAAATTATTTAGCAACTTCTTGTATCATTTTGCTATATATTCATATATTTCATTATACGATATTAATAAGTACATGTGATAAAAGCTGTCAAATTTCTAAATTATAGAAATGTCTTTAGGTAAAAAAAATACAGTATTTTTTTAAAAATATGCACAAATCATTTCGCTAAAAACTCTTAATTTCCGGCAAGGAGACAAAGTAGTGAAAAACAATAATGGTGACGTCATCAATATTCGCAATAATGGTGACGTCGAAAGCAGCAACAACGTTGAAGGGTGACATCATCAACAACGACAACAATCATGCTAATATCATTCATAATTGTTGGATTGTATTGTATAGTTTTACCTCTGAGTGGCACTTTTTTGCACATCGTGGGCTAAATGGCCAGGCCACAAGGACCCGGAAAGCTCAGAGAAGGTTGGGGGAGGGGACCCACTAGAACAGCTGTTGGGAGACAGATGGTAGCCTCCCGTCAAGGCCATCCAGCGTGTTCTTTAAAGTGCACAAGTTATGGCTCTCCCGCACACGGGGCCACGACTTAACGTCCCATCCGACGGACGGCGGCCTTTCCAAGCCCATCGGTGTCCCCTACTGACCGTGGGCAGGGTGAGGAATTTTGCAGAGATAAATCTCAACGCTGACCCAGCTGGGACTCGAACCTGGGAACTACAGATTACGAGCCTGACGCGCTACCGACTGAGCCACCCCCGCCCCCAATATTATTCATAAAAATAACAGTTTCGCTGATAACACTGATATCAAAGAATGCCATATTGACCCTATTGAAATGTAAATATGAATATTTTTATGTTGCAGAGGCTGAATTTGCTAATTTCATGCAAAAGTGTTATATTCTCTTCACTATAAAAATATTAAAATTTCATAGTTAAGTCAATGAAAATCTAAATTCGAAGGATTTATAGCTTGTAAAATATTCATTTAATGGAAAAATGTGAAAATGTAAATTAAAGATATAAAGTTCATTTAAATCATAGTTTTGCACAATATACGTTCAATATACAAAAGAGTTGGTTTGTTTTACCTCTGAGCGGCACTTTTTTGCACACCATGGGCTAAATCGCCAGGTCACATGGACCCCGTAGGCTCAGAGAAGTTTGGGGGAGGGGACCCACTGGAACAGCTGTTGGGAGACAGATGGTAACCTCCCGTCAAGGCCATCCAGCGTGTTCTTTAACGTTGGGTTGTTTTACCTCTGAGCGGCACTTTTTTGCACACCATGGGCTAAATCGCCAGGTCACATGGACCCCGTAGGCTCAGAGAAGGTTGGGGGAGGGGACCCACTGGAACAGCTGTTGGGAGACAGATGGTAACCTCCCGTCAAGGCCATCCAGCGTGTTCTTTAACGTTGGGTTGTTTTACCTCTGAGCGGCACTTTTTTGCACACCATGGGCTAAATGGCCAGGTCACATGGACCCCGATGGCTCAGAGAAGGTTGGGGAAGGGGACCCACTGGAACACCTGTTAGGAGACAGATGGCAGCCTCCCGTCAAGGCCATCCAGCGTGTTCTTTAACGTGCATAGGGTATGGCTCTCCCGCACACGGAGCCACGGATTAACGTCCCATCCGACGGACGGCGGCCTTTCCAAGCCCATCGGTGTCCCCTACTGACCGTGGGCAGGGCAGGGAATATACAAAAGGGTTCTGTAAGCTGGATTATTTGATAAAAATTATCTTGTGTCCTAAAAATCATTCAAAATTATGCAATTATTTCATTTAAATGGTTCATAACAATACTTATTAGCTAGGTGCTAATGAATTACTGAGTTAAACTCATGACGCAGTATTGTTGTGAAATATTGCAGCTTCTGTAACTATTTAAATACTGAATGAATATTATTGGAAATCGATATTTAAATAGATCTGATTACGATCTTTAATTTATCATCAGGCACATTTTTCCACTAAATGCATATTTTTAGAAGTTATAGAGCTTCAAAGTTAGATTCCCGTGAAAAGTTTCGAATATTTTGGAAGGACATTTTTTTTTGTATCTGAATATTCTGTGAATAAATTGAATGTAGAATTAATGACGTAGGATCATCATTTTTATATTTTGATTTCATAATCTCGTTTTTGAACGGCTAATGTAAAGTTTGGTTTATGAAGATCCTGTGTTTTAATGAAGCAAATATATTTTTTGCTAATCACCTTTCATCACCGCACCCTCCACTACATTTTGTGAAATTTGTGAGTCATGAGATTCTTGTGGTGAAAATAAATATTCAGTTTACTTAATATTTTTTAACGATCTCTTAACTAACTTTATAAATCTATGTTGTTGTTTTTATATTAGGCGAGAAAAAGACACGTTTTATGTTTTTTCTTGGCGCATTTCAAAACTATCCATCAGAGTAAAAATGTTCTTTTTTTATAAATTATATTCTTGTACATCAAGGCATGATTTTGGTCGGATCAAAGGAGAGGAGGTGGAAAGGAATAGCTGACAGCCATCTTTATTCGATAATTTTAATAAGGGAAAAAATTAAAGATAACTCCAGTAAAATTTTATAATTTTTTATCTGAACTAAGTTTTTCTGAATAATGCACTACATACTTTTTCGTGTTTCAGTATATAATGAAACATACAGTCGCTCAAAATAATATCCGAACACTATGGTCGATTACAGAATTAAAAAAAAAATATCTGGCAACGATTTTTTTTAGAAACGGTTTTTTAGTGTCACGTGACACGAAGGTTGTCAGATCACCAATTTCTAAAAAAATCGTTGCCAGATATTTTTTCTGAATTCTGTAATAAACCATGGTGTTCGGATACTTTTTTGAGCGACTGTAGGTGGTCATATTATTTTGATACTAGATCGTGTGGGCTCACTCACGAAAATATTGAGCGTGTGCAGTTACCGTACACGCTCCAGATATTTTTCCTGAATTCTGTAATCACGTGACACAAAGGTTGCCAGATCACTAATTTCTAAAAAAAATCGTTGCCAGATATTTTTTCTGAATTCTGTAATAGACAATAGTGTTCGGATATTTATTTCAGCGACTGTACATATAGAAACAAAAAATCATGTATACTCAGTCTTCGGCAAACAGAACTCTCGAAAAAAGCCTTCTAAAACGAAATCGTATTAGTTGGAGAAATATTTCTGATATGAATTAATAGAAATAGTTGGGCGCACGGAAGAAAAGATTAAAATGCCAACCTGATCGACATGCTTTTAAAAGTTTGTCGTTTCAAAATGTTAACTAAAATGTTAACCTGAATGTTAACCTGATCGACATGTTTTTAATTTTATTCCTTTGTTATGAGTATACTTTGCGTTTTTAATTTGTATACATATATTTCATAGAGGTAACACATTTTTTTTACGAAAAAAAATGATAAAGGTTAGAAACTAAAAACGATTAAACTTGTTTTTTTTTAAACCCATTGTAGGCAGAGATGATTGTCGAGTAGAGAAGGGTCGATATGAGAGATTGATTGTTGTAAAAACTTTGTTGTAAAAGCTTTGTTGTCGATTAAGAAAGATGACTAGCGTTATGTTTACAAGTGTTTCTATTCTACAGGGGACAAGTTATATAATCTTTAACCAATCAGGAATTTGTTGTTTTACCTCTGAGCGGCACGTTTTTGTACACAATGGGCTAAATGACCAGTTCACAAAGACCCCGAAGGCTCAGAGAAGGTTGGGAGAGGAAACCCTCTGGACAGCTGTTGGGAAACAGATGTAGCCTCCCGTCATGACCATCCAGCGTGTTTTTTAACGTGCACAAGTTATGCGCTCTCCCGCACACGGAGCCACGGCTTTACGTCCATCTGACGAACGGCGGCCTTTCTAAGCCCATCATTGTCCCCACCTGACCGTGGGCAGGTTGGGTTGTTTTACCTCTGAACGGCACTTTTTTGCACACCATGGGCTAAATGGCCAGGTCACATGGACCCCGAAGGCTCAGAGAAGGTTGGGGGAGGGGACCCAATGGGACAGCTGTTGGGAGACAGATGGTAGCCTCCCGTCAAGGCCATCCAGCGTGTTCTTTAACGTGCACAGGGTATGGCTCTCCCGCACACGGGGCCACGTCTTTAACGTCCCATCCGACGGACGGCGGCCTTTCCAAGCCTATCGGTGTCCCCTACTGACCGTGGGCATGGCGGGCAATTTTTCGGAGATAAATCTTAACGCTGACCCAGCTGGGATTCGAACCTGGGAACTGCAGATTACGAGCCTGGCGCGCTACCGACTGAGCCACCCCGCCCCACCAATCAGGGAATTTGTACATGCTTACATTGTCATCGGTAACGATCATTAAAAGATTCTTTATTGTTTACATATAAATAACGTTTTAGTTATTTTAAAGACACTAATTCGCCTAAGCAAATTTGAACAATCTTTATCGCAAGTGCCCAAATTACGAACAGTGTTAGGTCAGAAAAGGGAGATAAAATAAATCCAAGATATCTTCCTTATTTTGTAAATATAATGTTATAAACGATCATAGAGAAGTAATGGAGGAATCTTCTTAAAGTGAACGATCAGCATTACTAGTCCGAAAATGAGCCCTACGTTAAAAAACGTGTTAGCAAAATTAGTGTTAATCGGGGAATGGGTGTAAAATCAAATGCATATAAAAACACAAAAAATTTATGCCATGCTATTCGGGGAGAATGGTTATAATATGAAAAAATCTTCAGCGGCCCATCCAGTCGTTTTCCCTTGTCAGAATCCGCATCCAGTCATATTTCATCCTCAGATTCGGGATCCAGTCATTTTCCTCCTCAGAATCCGCATCCAGTCATTTTTCATCCTTAGAATCCGCATCCAGTCATTTTTCATCCTTAGAATCCGCATTCAGTTAAATTTCCTCCCCAGAATCCGAATCCAGTCATTTTTCCTCCTCAGAATTCGCATCCAGTCATTTTTCATCCTCAGAATCGGGATTCAGTCATTTTTCTCCTCAGAATCCGCATCCAGTCATTTTTCATCCTCAGAATCCGCATCCAGTCATTTTCCGCCTCAGAATCCGCGTGCAGTCATTTTTCCCTCAGAATCTGCATCCAGTCATTTTTCCTCCTCCTCCTCCTCCTGCTCCTAGCATATTTTTTTTTTATAAATCCTTGCCTTTTTACTATAAGTGATTAAGCACACGGTGACTATCACCACTTAACTGGAAAAAAAAATCTAATTTGCTATACTAATATTAATTCAAATTGTTATGAATGTAAAAAATGAATTGAACGAAATCTCTTTACGAATCTCATTATTTGTCATTTCATTGTTTGTTGCACTCACACACACACAAAAGAACATTTAGAAAAGAAAAAAAATAAATCTCATTTTCTTAAATAAGAGAGAACGCAAAAAAAAAACAAATGTAAGAAAAAAAGGTCCCGTTATTGTTTTCATTTCTGGCGGAAAAAAGAGGGAGATAAATCTGAGAGCATTTTTTTGGAATTCGTCATTGTTGTCTCGTGCTGACAACTATTCTCTCTCATCTGGCAGCGTCTTGGATGTGTGCCAGAAACGGCAGCAAGTCCGAGCTCCCCCATGGGAGAATGTACGTCACGACGTGCGACCTTGACACACATCCACGGATGTTAAACTGAATGAGGGTGAAAAGTGATTAACATCGGGATGCTGGAGGGATGCCTTCTCTTTGGGTGATGCCGAAGAGCATAAAGGATTCTCAGAGGAAAGGGTGACAGCGATGAAATTACTTTTTCTTTCGGTTTGTTTATTGAGCAAGTAAACTTCTAAGGATATTTTAGAAGCATTTATTATTTTTTTTAACCTCACTATTTTATTCCTGGACGATATTGAGCCCCTACATATGACTTCATCAGGAGCCGACATTTTGAGGGAGAGAATTATTTTGAATTGAGTCCATCATTAACGCCGTTCAGGAAAGAGAGAATTAATTATCATACAGAAAGTTCAGTCATTTTTTCCAGTTCATTTACGAATATGGAAGAGAATTCCCCCCCCCCCTGTAATTTTAGGAGCGGAAGTTGGCTCATTTGTAAGCGTGACAGACTCTAGGTCTGTAGTTCCCAGATTCGAATCCCAGCTGGGTCAATGTTGAGATTCATCTCCGCAAAACTCCTTCCCACAAAACTCCTCCGCAAACTCCCCTCGTTCAGTAGAGGACACTGATGGACCTGGAATGTCCGTCGGATGGTGGGTTAAGCCTTTGCACAGTGTGCTGGAGAGCCATATTCCGAGCATGTTTAAGAAAACGCTGGATGGCCTTCACGGGAGATTGCCATCTGTCTACTAACAGGTGTCCAGTAATCTTTTTTCCTGAACCTTTTCTGATAGTTTGGGGTCTTTGTGACCTGCTCATTTAGCCCATTGTGTGCAAAAAAAGTTCCGTGCAAAGGTAAAATAAACCTATATTTACAAACCTTTTATTTCACGATATAGGGGCGGGGGTGGCTCAGTCGGTAGCGCGCCAGGCTCGTAATCTGTAGTTCCCAGGTTCGAGTTCCAACTGGGTCAGCGTTGAGATTTATCTCCGCAAAACCCATCCTGCCCACGGTCAGTACGGGACACCGATGGGCGTGGAAAGGTCGCCGTCCATCGGATGGGACGTTAAGCCGTGGCCCTGTGTACGGGAGAGCCATACGCTGTGCACGTTAAAGAACACGGTGGATGACCTTGACGGGAGGTTACCATCTGTCTCCCAACAGCTGTTCCAGTGGGTCCCCTTCCCCAACCTTCTCTGAGCCTTCGGAGTCCATGTGACCTGGCCATTTAGCCCATGGTGTGCAAAAAAGTGCCGCTCAGAGGTAAAACAACCCAACCAAAATCACGATCTATGTATATAAATTATTTTTTTTATTGGATATGTACCAACAACATATTACTATCGGCAATTTTTTAATCATCCTTTAGTTAGAATTTCCATTATTAGGTGGGGGGGGGGGGGGGGTGCTAACAGTGGAAAATAGAAAATAAAAAACAGAAGCATCATATTGACACAGGTGAACTATTGTTAGGAAATAGCTTAATTTGATGAATTGGCTGCTTCTATTTTTTAAATCAGTTCTTCTTGCAAATCCTGTTTCTATTACACATCCCCCCCCCCAAAAAAAAAAAATCGCAAAAATTGAATATATTGTGGACTGTTTTGTTTCTACACACAATGGGCTAAAGAATATAATATGACATGGTAGAAATACTAAACGATATTGATATATGTAGACCATCATTACAAAAAAGCCAGCCTATTTTAAGAATAATCATATTTTATTTTAACATTAATTTTTTGCGCACCCTGTTTATATTTCATATCCCCAAAATTAAAAAAAAAAATTAAAACTGTCACAAAATACATTTTTTTGTGATAGACGATAAAAGACTCTATGATATCGACCCACGTGACTATTATTACGAAACATCTTATTTTTCAGAATTTGCAGAGGTGGGGTGGTTAGCGCGCTCCGCTGCAGATCCACGGGACCTGGGTTCGAGCCCCGGGTATGACATGGATGTTTGTGTTGCATTTCTGCTGAGGTTCTGTCATCCTCTCAGGATTTCTGCTGAGGTCCTGACATCCTCTCAGGATTTCTGCTGAGGTCCTGCCATCCTCTCAGGATTTCTGCTGAGGTCCTGCCATCCTCTCAGGATTTCTGCTGAGGTCCTGCCATCCTCTCAGGATTTCTGCTGAGGTCCTGCCATCCTCTCAGGATATCTGCTGAGGTCAGGAGGGATGCCTCCCGTCATGACCTCATCCTTCTACTTTGGTAGATAAACTTGACAGGATTCCTATGTCAGATCTCTCTGTGGCAAGCAGCTGCTTGAGGGGATATTTATTAATTATTATTTTTAATTTTATTTAATTTTATTTTAGTTTTCATTTCATATCGCACACAAAAAGCAAAAAAAAATTACCGTCATTAATTTTTGTTGCAGTCGCAATTCTTTCAATTCACGCACCTCCCCCTTAAACTTCACAAGACTGTATCCCGAAACAAGAGTTAAAATTCATTGGGTGCAAAATTCTCGGATGTTGCTCCTGCATCCATTTATTTTACTTCGTCTTTTCTCTTCGTATTCAGCGAATCAATTCAGTTTTGTACGGTACACCTGTAATAACTTTAATGCGTTCCTGTCGATCCGACCGTTGTTGATCACCGTCTCCTCCTCCTCCTCTCCTGCCTGCAACATTCATCTTCGAATTCAGTCACGCGCGCAAGCATCTTCCGTCTCCTTATCGGTCCAGCGTCGCGAGCGTTTCCCTGCCCGACGCAGAAGAATGCAGTGAAGACCGATATACAGTAGACACCGCTTCTTCTGAACGCTCCGAGTTGCCGAGGCCCTCTTTTGGAACCTTTAGAGGATTTCGCTCGACAAACTGAATAAGAAATGGAACAAAAATAAAATGTAAGTAGAGGATAAACGACAACAGGAAAAAAATTTCTGTAAAGAAGTAAACAGAATGCAACAGTAGTTGTAGTTTGTTATGTCTCTGTGACGTAGGTTGGGTTGTTTAATCTTTGACTGGCACTTTTTGTGCTCACAATGGGCTAAATGGCCAAGTCACAAAGATCCCGAAGTCTCAGAGAAGATTGAAGTAAGGGGACTCACTGTAAGGAGGCAGATGGAAGCCTCACGCCAACGCCATCTAGCGTGTTCTTTAACGTGCATAGGATATGACGAGACTGGCGCGCTACCGACTGGGCCACGGTTCGAGTCCCATTTAGTCTAGCGTTGAGATTTGTCTATATTCCGAATTGGACCAGTCGCGTTGGAAAAGGTCTCCATCCGTCGGGCGGAACTCTAAGCCATGACCCCGTGTGCAGGAGAGACATACTTTGTGCACATTAAAGAACACACCGGATAGCTCTTATGAGAGACTTCATCTGTCTGCTAACCGTTGACCAGTGGATTTTCCTTGTCCATTTTCCTCTGAGTTCTTGGGGTCTTTGTGACTTGATTTTTTAGTCCACTACGTTAGGCATAGTCGTTAACGCGCCAGACACGAAATTTGCGGTTATCAGGTTCGAGTCCTACCAGTGCTTGGGTTGAAATTTATCTCTGCAAAACTCCAAGCACTGTCGTCGGTCAGGTAGGGAAACGAAAATATCGTCGTCCGTAGGATGTGACATTAAACAGTGTCCCGTGTGCAGGAGATACATATATCCTGTGCACTTAAAGAACACACTGGATAGCCTTCACGGGAGGCTACCATCTGTCTCCCAATAGCTTTCAGTGCGTCCCCTCTCCCAACTTTGGGACGGGGGTGGCTCAGTCGGTAGCGCGCCAGGCTCGTAATCTGTAGTTCCCAGGTTCAAGTCCCAGCTGGGCCAGCGTTGAGATTTATCTCCGCAAAATTCCCCGCCCTGCGCACGGTCAGTAGGGGACACCGATGGGCTTGGAAAGGCCGCCGTCCGTCGGATGGGACGTTAAGCCGTGGCCCCGTATGTGGGAGAGACATACTCTGTGCACTTTAAAGAACACGCTGGATGGCCTTGACGGGAGGCTACCATCTGTCTCCCAACAGCTGTTCCAGTGGGTCCCCTGCCCCAACCTTCTCTGAGCCTTCGGGGTCCATGTGACCTGGCCATTTAGCCCATGGTGTGCAAAAAAGTGCCACTCAGAGGTAAAACAACCCAACCCTGTTCATTTAACCAATTGGGTTAAAAAATGCACCTCAGAGATAAAAAAAAATCCAATCCTTAAAAACATTAACACAAGGAAATTGAGATTTATCCATTCCCCCTACCTTCTAGTTGTTCCATATTTTTCGAGACTCTCTCTCTCTAGTTTTATGAAACTTCGAAAATCTTGATTGCTTCTTCGCTGTGCTAGATTGTACGATCGTTTGACAGGGAGGGTCATTGTTCCTTTCCAATTAGTTCGTCAAAAGCCCGCAATCAACTGCATGTTCGTATAGACACCGGAAATGGAGGACAGCGCGAATGATCCACTCTGGGTTGCAATTGGTATCCGATAAGAACGCGACCTTAATTAAGTTTAATGTTTAAGCATTGCAGAGGGAAGTGTTATGTGAGAACTAGAGACAGCTGTCTGCTGAACTGGGTGTGTGTGCCAGCTGCTATTAATAGCTACTCAAGACTACCCTTCTAATAAAAAAAAAAGGTTAATTATTCCTTGAACATCGCACTTGCCAGAAAGGTCTGATAGAGAGGACTGTCAATATAGTGACAACGGAGAAAAGATCTGTAAGGAGGAATCTCAACAGAAAAAAAAAAACTTATGTAAGAACGAACTCTGGTGATTTTTCAGGGATTCGAACCCAGGATCTGTTCTCAACATCGGATTCCGCTGACATCTCATTCTTTTGGAAAGGGGCGGGGATGGCTCAGTCAGTCGTACGCAAGGCTCGTAATCTGTAGTTCTCAGGCTCGACTCCCAGCTGGGCCAATGTTGAGATTTATCTCCGTAAAACTCTCCGCCCTCGATCAGTAGGGGACACCGATGGGCTTGGAAAGGTCGCCGTCCCTCGGATGGGACGTTGGCCCGTGGCCCCATGTGAGGAAGAGTCATACTCTGTGCACATTAAAGAACACGCTGAATAGCCTTGACGGGTGGCTACCATATGTCTCCTAACAGATGTTCATTGGCTACCCTGCTCCAAATTTCTCTGAGCCTTCGGGGTTCTTGTGACCTGCCTATTTAGCCCATTGTGTGTAAAAATGTGCCGCTCAGAGGAAAAACAATCCAACGTTAAAGAACACGCAGGATGGCTTTGACGGGAGGCTACCATCTGTCTCCCAACAGCTGTTTCAGTGGCTACCCTCCTCCAACACTCTCTGAGCCTTCGGGGTTCTTGTGACCTGGCTATTTAGCCCTTTTTGTGTAAAAAAGTGCCGCTCAGAGGTAAAACAACCCAACGTTAAAGAACACGCAGGATGGCTTTGACGGGAGGCTACCATCTGTCTCCCAACAGCTGTTTCAGTGGCTACACTCCTCCAACTTTCTCTGAGCCTTCGGGGTTCTTGTGACCTGGCTATTTAGCGCATTTTGTGTAAAAAAGTGCAGCTCAGTGGTAAAACAACCAGGAAAGTTCTAACCCACGAATACGGAGGTGGGTGTATTTTTAGTTGATCCCAAGGATATCACTAAAAATATTAGTTAAATCACCATTAACACTGTTATTATTCCTAAGTTCTAGAAAAAGGGAAGGTAAGTGTCCATGTACAGGCGCTCCAAAAAATATCCGAACATTATGGTTGATTACAGAATTCAGAAAAAAATATATGGCAACGATTTTTTTTAGAAATCAGTGATCTGGCAATCTTCGTGTCACGTGACACGAAGGTTGCCGGATCACTGATTTCTAAAAATGAAATCTTTGCCAGATATATTTTTTTAAATTCTGTATTCACCCATAGTGTTCGGATATTTTTTTGAGCGACTGTATATCTCACGGTCTCACCTCTCAATACATTGTTATACACTAACACACTTAGAACAATTATTCTTTAATATTTTACATCAATAAATCAAATATATATTTAATATTAGAAGAAATCGATTTTCCTCAATATATCACTGAAGTGTGTCTGCCACGTTCTTAGAATACCTGTTCGACATTTATTTTTTTTTTACATCAAGTTAGATTGCTTCAGTAAAATGCAAATCGTGCCCGACCAATTCTCAGAGTTCTTGCAATTTCTGATCCGCTGTAAAGTGTCATAATTAACAGAGCCCCAGGTCGCACAGATCAAATTGAAATTTCGAGATCTCCGTTCATTAGAGTTGGGAATTAGAGAGTGAAGAAGTCTTTGTCTATCACCATTCGCTGCAGGGTGTAACCGATTTGCAGGTTGGGTTGGGTTGTTTTACCTCTGAGCGGCACTTTTTTGCACACCATGGGCTAAATGGCCAGGTCACATGGACCCCGAAGGCTCAGAGAAGGTTGCGGGAGGGGACCCACTGGAACAGCTGTTGGGAGACAGATGGCCGCCTCTCGTCAAGGCCATCCAGCGTGTTCTTTAACGTGCACAGGGTATGGCTCTCCCGCACACGGGGCCACGGCTTAACGTCCCATCCGACGGACGGCGGTCTTTCCAAGCTTATCGGTGTCCCCTACTGATCGTGGGCAGGGCGGGGAATTTTGCGGAGATAAATCTCAACGCTGACCCAGCTGGGACTGGAACCTGGGAACTACAGATTACGAGCCTGGCGTGCTACCGACTGAGCCACCCCCGCCCCGTGGCTTTAAGAGATTTGTAACAAACAATGATGTAGTCTTTTGACAAAACTCGCGTTGAATTTCTTCCAGTTTGGTAGTTTTACCTCTGAGAAGCACTTGATTTGCGTACATAGGGATAAATAACTGAAACTGTCTGTCCCAGGGTATGCTTTATCTCCGGCGAAGCCTTTGTAAGACTATTTGGATTGGATTGTTTTACTTCTGAGAGGCACTTTTTCTCACACCGTGGACTAAATGGCCAGGTCGCAAGGAACCTGAAGACTCAGAGAAGGTTGGGGGAGGGGACCAACTGGAGCAGCTGTTGGGAGACAGATGGTAGGCTCCCGTCATGGCCATCCAGTGTGTTCTTTAACGTGCACAGGGTATGGATCTCCCGCACACGGGGCCACGCCTTAACGTCCCATCCTACAGACGGCGGCCTTTCCAAGACCATCGGTGTCCCCTACTGACCGTGGGCAGGGCGGGGAGTTTTGCGGTGATAAGTCTCAACGATGGTCCATCTGGGACTCGAACCTGGGAACTGCAGATTACGAGCCTGACGCGCTACCGACTGAGCCACCCCCCTTTTAAGACGGGACGGGGGTAGCTCAGCCGGTAACGCGCCAGGCTCATAATCTGCAATTCCCAGGTTCGAGTCCCAGCTGGGCCAGCATTCATATGTATATCTGCAAACCTCCATGCTTTACCCACGACCAGTTGGGGACATCGATGGTCTTGGAAAGGGCGCCGTCCATGAGTCTTGTCTTGGAAATCGATGGTCTTGGAAAGGGCGCGTCGGATGAGACGTTAAACCGTGGCTCCATGTGTTCAAGAATCCTGTGCACAATAAAGAACACGCTGTCAAAAGACTATGCTGGCTGGATGGCCTTGTCTGGAGGCGTCCATCTGTCTCCCAACAGCTGATCCAGTTGGTTCCCTCCCCCAACCATTTCTGAGCCCTATGGGTGTTTATGACCCAGCCATTTAGTCTATTGTGTGCAGAAAATTGCCGCTCAGAGGTAAAACAACCCAACTCTTTTTAACCCTTTTACGACCAAGGGAAACACTTTTCCCATTTTAAAATTGGTGATTGTCGTATTTAATTATAACCTTATCTGCATTTTTTATACAGAATGTCAAAATAGAACGTATGCCGAACGCAATTACGTAAACGGGAACGTTTAGAAAACAAAAACAGAACTGTCAGGACGCATAATATATGTACTATGTGCAATGTCCATCTTTGCCTCACTACCAAAAGAAATTGCCTCGCAGAATATCATAATTAGCACATCATTTTGTATAGTAATTTTATTTCATAATTTTGTATTATTTTAGTTAACATTTTGTTCTAATGAACCAATAAACAAAAGACATGGACATTGATTGTAAATCAATCAATGTCATTGATTGATTGATTGATTGATTGATTGATTGATATGATTGTGACACTGATTGATTGTGACATTGATTGTAAATCAATCAATGTGAATAAAAGACATTGACATTGATTGATTTTATAATTATTGAATAAATAAAAGACTATTTAATAAGCCTAACTATAATTTGTGTTACCTTTATAGTCCATTGGGGAAAATATTTCCCATAAAATTCCAAAAAAACTTACACATTGTTATGTATTTTTCTTATGATTTTTATTAATTTTACGTCTAAACAAACTAAAATAAACAGTTACATACTAATATTTACTCTTAGAAACCTTATGGTCCTGAAAGGGTTCACAATGAAAACTATAAATTCAAACATAAAATGCATGAAACTAAATTCTATTTTCAGGAGTAATGCATCGAAGCAGGCTTGTTTTATTAAAGTTCCAGAGATATTTTTTGGTAAAGATGTTATTTTCAAACGTTTGAATGTGGCTTTCTATTCCCATAAGAGGGAAAAATTAGCCCAATACAGGGGTGGGATTGTTCCATTGGTAGCGCACCAGGTTCGCAAGCTGCATTTCCAGGTCCCATATAGGCCAGCGTTGATATTTATCTCCATTAAATTCCACCTTGTCTTTTGTCAGAAAGTATATACTATTGGGCTTGGGAACACAGCCGTCCGTGGATGGGACGTTAAACCGTGGACCCATGCGCATGAGAGTGTTACACTGAGCACTTTAAAGAAATACAATGTGTTCTTAAAGTGACGTGAACCTACCGTCTCTTAACAGAACTCCAGTGGGTCCCTTTCCCGATGGGGCGGGTGTGGCTCAGTCGGTAGCGCGCCAGGCTCGTAATCTGTAGTTCCCAGGTTCTAGTCCCAGCTGGGTCAGCGTTGAGATTTATCTCCGCAAAAATCCCCGCCCTGACACCGATGGGCTTGGAAAGGCCGCCGTCCGTCGGATGGGACGTTAAGCCGTGGCCCCGTGTGCGGGAGAGCCATACCCTGTGCACGTTAAAGAACACGCTGGATGGCCTTGACGGGAGGCTACTATCTGTCTCTCAACAGCTGTTCCAGTGGGTCCTCTCTCCCAACCTTCTCTGAGCCTTCGGGGTCCTTGTGGCCTGGCCATTTAGCCCATGGTGTGCAAAAAAGTGCCGCTCAGAGGTAAAACAATCCAATCCAATCCAGAGAGATTTGGGGAAGGGGACCCACTAGACAGGGGAGACAGATGAAATCCCCCGTCAAGTCCATCCAGTGTATTCTTTAGTGTGCACAATGTATGGATCTCCCGCACACATGCCACGGCTTACCATCCCATCTGACGGACGGCGGCCTTTTTAAGATCATCGGTGTCCTCTACTGAATGAGGCAGGGCGGAGAGTTTTGCGGATATAAATCTGAACGGCTGGATTCAGGGGTCTTTTGTGACCTGGTGACCTGGTCATTTATCCCATTGAGTTACTAATACATTCATCCTAATTAAAAGCCAAGGGGGGGGGGGAGTTAAAATAAACGTATTATTTAGAGTATCACTGAAATTCTTGGCCCGTCTGGCCATGAGAGAATTTATCTCCGCAAAATTATCCGCACTGCCCACGCTCAGTATGGGACACCGATGGGCTTGGAAAGGCCACCCTCCGTCGGATGGGACGTTAAGCCGTGGTCCCGTATTCTGGAGAGTCATACCTGTGCACGTTAAAGAACACGCTGGATGACCTTGACGGGAGGCTGCCATCTGTCTCAAAAACAGCTGTTCCAGTGGGTCCCCTCCTCCAACCTTCTCTGAGCCTTCGGGGTCCTTGTGACCCGACCATTTAGCCCATTGAGTGCAAAAAAGTGCCTCTCAGAGGTAAAACAACCCAACCTATAAGAGAATCCCCACTTTGAACAACCTTACCATGCTTATCATTCAATCTCTGTATGTCAGTCTGTTTCCTCCCACACAAAAGATTACTCCTCTGCTGGGGGCGGGGGTGCCTCAGTCGGTAGCGCGCCAGGCTCGTAATATGTACTTCACAGGTTCGAGTCCCATCTGGGTCAGGGTTGAGATTTATCTCCGAAAAACTCCGCGCCCTGTCCACGGTCCGTAGGGAACACCGATGGGCTTGGAAAGGCCAGCGTCCGTCGGATGGAACGTTAAGCCGTGGCCCCGTGTGCGGGAGAGCCATACCCTGTGCACGTTAAAGAACACGCTGGATGGCCTTGACGGGAGGCTACCATCTGTCTCCCAACAGCTCTTCCAGTGGGTCCCCTTTCCCAACCTTCTCTGAGCCTTCGGGGTTTTTGTGACCTGGCCATTTAGCCCATGGTGTGCAAAAAAGCGCCGCTCAGAGGTAAAACAATCCAACGTTAAAGAACACGCTGGATGGCCTTGACGGGAGGCTACCATCTGTCTCCCAACAGCTGTTCCAGTGGGTCTCCTCACCCAACCTTCTCTGAGCTTTCGGGGTCCTTGGACCTGGCCATTTAACCCATGGTGTGCAAAAAAGCGCTGCTCAGAGGTAAAACAACCCACCCAAATCCAAGACCATCGGTGTCCCCTACTGACCGAGGGTAGAGCAGGAAGTTTGGAGGAGATAAACCTCAAAGCTTGGCTAGTTGTGACTCGAACTCAGAAACTGCAGATTATGAGCCTGGCGCGTTAAAGAATGAGCCACACCAGCCTCAGTTTGTGCAGACGTTCTCATACAAGGACTAGCCGCGCATAAACGGAAGTCACTGCCTCAGAACCGAGGCCGACGAGAAAGACAGGCCACGACACTGGAATATCACGTGATCAACTTAGTCCCAGGTTACAGTCCGATTGTCGTAGAAACGAAGTGCTTATTCTTCAGTCGTTTCGTTCGGTCATCGTGTAGATGAAAATACCTTTGGATTACCCCAAAGAGGCGAGCATTTTTCCTTATTATTATTATTTGTAGCATGAAATATTTCCTGTAGTTAGTGGTTTGATAAAGTAATTATTTAGTACTTGAAAAGTGTTTTGAGTGCATTGCGCTCTTAGGCCTAGTTTCAACGTGTTGAATGATGGTGTGATCTAAAACAAAATCATCATCATCATCATCATCCTCAAGCAGACATGGGCTACGGAGGTCCAACCAGACCGCGCAGTTTAATTCTCCAAGCATATCTGTCCTGAGCTACATCTGCTGCATCCGGCCACTGTACACCAATTCTAACTAGGTCCTGTTTGACATTGTCTGCCCACCGCATCCTAGGTCTCCCCCTCCTTCTGAGGCCTCTAGGCACACTGTTCATAACCCTATTCGCCAATCTATAATTATCCATACGGGCAACATGGCCAAACCAGCGGAGTCTCTCTCTGCACAATATGCTGCTTAAAGGAGGTTGCAGACTCCTTTGCCTAACCTCATCATTAGTTACAAAGTTAAACCACCTAATGCCCAAGATACTGCGTAAGCATCTAGAATCAAAAGCATCTAGTTTCCTGTTATCTTGCTTACACAGCGTCCAAGTTTCACTACCATAACTAACCCTAGAAAGAATCAAACTATTATACAGTCTAATTTTAGTCTTTAGGTGTATACGCCTATTTCTCCACACTCTCCATAGATTCTTAAAAGTCCCGGCAGCAATACCTATTCGTCTGTTAATCTCATGCCGCACATCACCAGTATCAGTTACGCAGCTCCCAAGGTAATTAAACTGTGACACCTGCTCAAGACTGCAACCATTCAGATTAACTGAATCACAACCTGCCTGACCAATTTTCATCACTTTAGTTTTCTCTCTGTTTATAACCAAACCTGCTGTACTACCAGTCTCATCAACAGTTCGAATGAAAGAGTTCATCTCATCAACATCATTTGCCAAAAGGGCTAAATCATCAGCATAATCTAAATCAGAAATTTTCGTATCTCCAGCCCATTTAAGGCCAAAAGCTTTCCCTTGAAGTGAATTTCGCATAATATAATCAATAACCAAACTAAAGAGAAAAGGAGACAAAATGCACCCTTGTCGAACACCAGAAGTAATGCTAAACCAATTGCTACAAGACTTACCAACCCTCACACATGACTCAGTGTTATTATAGAGAGCTTTCATTATGTTAACTAACTTGTCTGGTATACCATATGATCTCACAATCAACCACAAATTATGACGATGAACAGAGTCGAAAGCCTTTTTGAAATCAACAAATCTAGCAACCAAAGGTTTCTGAAACTCGAAACATTTCTCAAGAATCTGCCTAAGTGAAAATATCTGATCTAAACATCCCCTACCACTTCTGAATCCACATTGCTCATCACGCAATTGCCGGTCAACCAGATTCTTAATTCTATTAAGCACAATCATGGAAAGAACTTTACCTGGAACGGAGAGTAGGCTGATACCCCTATAGTTATCACAAGAACTGCGATCACCTTTTTTGAAAATAGGGATAATAATAGCTCTGGTAAAATCTTTAGGAACCATGCCTTTATCATAAAAGTTATTCAAAATTTCAGTCATCCAAATGGTAACTGAAACATTCCCAGCTCTAAGCATTTCGGTAGTAATTTCATCCACCCCTGGGGATTTATGGAGTTTAAGTTTAGAAATAGCCAAACTAACTTCAGATTGTGTTATAGGGCCAACATTAAAGCCAACAATGCATCTATCATCATTGCAAACAATGGGAGTAGAACTAACCACATTGTTTAGAACATCACTGAAATGCTCAGCCCACCTAGCCATGACAGAATCCTCACCTTCTATAACCTTGCCTTGTTTATCCTTCAATCCCTGTATACCTGTTCGTTTTCTACCACACAAAACATTAACTATCTGGTACAGCTCTCTGCTGTTGTGCTGTTTAACTGCTTCCTCAGCTTTGTCAGCAAGGCCATCAAGCCAAAGATTCTTATCAGTAGCTAACTGACCCTTTACACGTTTATTAAGTTCTTTGTAATGCTTTCTATTAGGACTAGTAGGGTACTGATTAAGGACATTCCTGCAGTTCCTTCTTTCTGAAATAAGCTCAAGTGCCTTATCACTTAAATAATTCTACCTCCTCTGCTCCTTTTTTCTTAAAAGAGTACTGTTAGTTTCCAAAAAAGCCTGTTTAAAATGGCCCCATTCTTCCTCAACTTCAGTATTAAGCAAACCATGACCGTCATAATGACTAAGTAACCTATCATGGTAAGCTTTAGCTATAACTGGGTCATTCAGAGCTTCAGTATTAAAGGTAAATTTTTTAACTCTAGCACAACACTTTTTAAGTTTAAGTTGCAAGACACTTTTAACAAGATAATGATCAGATCCCATTTCAGCTCCCCTATATGCCCTGGTATTTCTAACAGAACTAGCCCATTTGCTGTTAATTAATATATAATCAATCATATTCTTATGCAGCCCATCAGGTGAAACCCATGTATGTTTATGTATGTCGCGGTGTTTGTAATATGTGTTAGTTATTCTGAAACCATTGAGTTTACTTACCTGTAGGAGACGTTTCCCATTGCAATTGCAGCTACCAATACCAAAAGGGCCTATTACTCCTCCCCAAAGGTCAGAGTCGGTACCAACTTTGGCATTGAAGTCACCAAGAACAAGGATAATATCTCCTTTCTTGACAGAATTCAAAATATCCTGAAGTTGTCCGTAAAACCTATCCTTCTCATCCTCATCAGCATCCTCAGTGGGGGCATAACAGCAGATAACATTCAAGTCTTTAACGCTTGTCTGAAATTTTGCTGTAAGAAACCTTTTATTAATGCACTCATATCTTAGAAGAGCATCACTAGCATGTCTGCTGAGCAGCAGACCCACGCCTTGGTGATGCTTTCCATCCTCCCTCCCTGTAAAGAGAAATTTAAAGTTATTTTTAAGTATCTCACCTTTACCTGTCCATCTGGTCTCTTGCAAGCCTAGAATATCTAGGTTATAGTGCTGGAATTCCTGCATGAGGACATCAAGAGAATAATCTCTATGTAATGTCCTCACGTTCCACGTTCCTGCAGAGAGAAAATGATTACTAGGATTTTAAAAAAAATTAGGTTTATTGAGATTGGTAGGGCCAACAATATCAAACAGCCCCCTGATCGCAGGCATGGGGCAAAGACCTGTTCCTCCTCTGCTAAAGGCTGAAGTCACCGATGCTGGTAGGAACTTCAGGCACCACCTTTTCAAGCGGACTTTTTCAAGATCCATATGGCCTGCCTGAGACACATTACTCCAGTTTTGGCTTGACGATGCCCAACTAGCTAAGTAAGGTTCAGGTACCTGCGATGGCCTCTGATTAGGATTATCCACCAGCTGATATAAGGTATCCCATGCCTCTGTTCATTTAGAGCTGGCAACCCAGAAGCAAACAGAAAACACAGTGGCAGACTCTCCCTCAACAGAGGCCCACCAGTGCAGCAAGTCCAGGATCCATAATCAAGCTCAAATCCATAAACAAGTCCAGTCTAGTAGGTATAAATGGTCAGCATCAGGACCCTGTGAAGTTGACCACTCCTCAGCAGGGTTGAAAAAAAAGAAAAAAATGGCTTGTAAATGGGAAGGCTTGTAAATGGTAGCTAGGCATAAACTGGAAGGAGAGCTGTGTACCAATCCCCAGTGATGATGCACAGAACCGGCCAGGTCTAGCACCTAATGTCCGACCCCGTCTTCTCGTGGTGCAGGCCGTTAGTACCTTTCAAAAGAGATATTCTCTTTTGGAAGGGAACGGAAGGGGAGGGCTGCCAGTTCAGTATGGCCTACTGATCTGGTCATCTATGGCCTCTTTTTTCTTTTTCTTTTTTTTTTCAAAACAAAATGGTTGCCCATAACATCGCTAGTTTTGAAGTTGAGAGCATGAATTATTTGATATTTTAACTGCTCCTATTTAATACTTTTGCAAATTGCTATAAATGTGGGGATGATCAGGTTAATTACTTAATTTTTCATTTCATAAGGTGCAAACCAGATATTTGTCGTAGCGTACAAAAAATGTCGCGTCCATGTTTGATATTCTTTGCACAAACTCTTGGCAATCTTTTTTGTTTTCGAGCTAATAAGTTTTATACGTTGAAGGGAAAAGTAGTTTAGACATAATTATGCTATCAGCACTTGTTTGAACCGTAACATTTGTACTTGTATCCTTATTCATATAATATGTATTTCATATATCTAGATAGAGTAACTATGTATCCATAGGAACAGGTTTTATCAGTCTTTAGAGTATATCATGTCGACCACAATTTTTGAAATTGAAAATGTCAATAAAAGGATGATTATTTATTATTTTATGTAGGTCAGATAATGGATGTTACTAATTAATGGCTTAGTCAGATTGAAAACCAATATCCAAAAGATATTGTTGAACCCAAAACCAGTTATTTTTCTTTCTAATTTAATTAATTTCTTCTAAATTTAAAACCCTTTAATTTTTGGTTATTTTATGGAAAAAAATATTTTCACGTTGTTTTTATGTCCATGAAATAGCAGATAATGTCATTAAAGCTTAAATTCAAAAATAGTATGGAAACATTAAAATTTAATTAATCAGATATTAATTTATATTGCTGAATACTTGTAGTGAGAGTGGACTTTCAGTTTATAACCATTATCTAACGAAAATCAAGTTTTATTTACAAAATCATTCTAAAGGTTATAAAAAAAAATCTACAATGCAACACATACACCACTTTTTAATTTTCAGTAAAGTAACATACTATGTATATATTAGAATACTGGAGGTTTTCTTCTGCTATGTGTCTACCAGTTGTTTTTTATTAACCTCTGAATGGCACTTCCTTTCATACAATGGGCTAAATGGTCAGTTTACAAGGGCTGATAGGTTAGGGGAGGCAGCACACTACACAGGTGGTAGCCTTCCATCAAGGCTATCCAGCGTGTTCTTTAACATGCACAGGGTATGGGGCCCATGGCTTAATGTCTCATTCCACAGATGGTGTCTTTTCCAAACCCATCGATGTCCTCTATTGACAGATAAGATCCCAGATGGGATTCAAACCTGGGAACAGCAGATTATGAATCTGGCGTTCTACCGACTGAGCCACCCCTGCCACTGCAAGAGTTTTACTGGATTTTCACATGACAATACAGCTCTATGAGGTTGAGACTGTATTTAGGGACTGTATTTTAACAGTATTATATATATATGAATATATAATGCTTGCTTTTTCTAGCTATGATTGCTAGCTAGAGATTTTCGAAAAGAAATATAATACATGTTGATATATATGAGAACATAATACATTTCTATAGTTATAAAGAAGAAGAAAAAAAGTTGGTTGTGGATTCATTATTATCTTTTGAATATTGGTATCCAGTTCCCAGGTTTGAATTCCCTAGTCAAGTCATTCAAAACAAAATTATATCATTTGGCAATTTTCGTACCTTGAACTTACAATAATCTATTAATTTTGACTTTGCAAACACCAATCTTCTCTGTCTTAACATATTTATTACCTGATCCTATGCAGTAAATAAATTATGCATGATTAACTAATGTGTTCTCCCACTGTTATGCTTCAGGCTCGTACATGTATTTGAAAGATGTAAAATTCGTATTCTCTTTAATTCATTTTCTCCTATTCACCTGAAAAATTCCACCAGTTTAAATACACATCTGGTTTTCTGATTTTGCACTTTATTCTAAACACTATAATATTATGCCTTTAATTTTTTAAGGAAACTGCTGATTTTTTAAGAATCAGATTAAATGGGGTATGAAGAAAGAAGGTTTCTTGTGAATTTCAGCTAGTTTTAGATTAACTATCAAATTTAAATTCGCTTATATAAAAGGCTAAACAAAAAAAGTGGAAAAAGAATACAGCCATTATTTATTCTACACAAGGAATTTTTCATGTGATTTAATGTCGATACGAAACAATTAAAGCGAAATAAAATTGCAAAAACGAGATTCAAGTGCGAACGAATCGAGTGGCGTTTGCAGCTACCGGACTAAGTTGATCACGTGACGGCTGAGGATCGCCTCAGTGTCGTGGCCTATCTTTCTCGTCGGCCTCGCTCAGAACTAACAAACAACCATGCCATCCCGTGACTCGAACCGAACCTTTGAAGTTGGAATGTGCAACATAAAAGGGACAAAGAAAATAATTACTATCAATTGCCATGCTTTATTAATAATTACAAAAAATGCATTAGTAGTTACAGTCGCTCAAAAAAATATCCGAACACTAGAGTTGATTACAGAATTCTGAAAAAATATCTGGCAACGATTTTTTTTAGAAATTAGTGATCTGGCAACCTTCGTGTCACGTGACATAAAAACAAAATCTGACAGCCTTCGTGTCACGTGACAAAAACAATCTCCTTCGTGTCACGTGACAAAAACAATCTCCTTCGTGTCACGTGACATAAAAACAAAATCTGGCAACCTTCGTGACACGTGACACGAAGGTGATCACGTGACAGATGGTAGCTGCCAGTAACTAATTTCTAAAAAAATAGTTGCCAGATATTTTTTCCGAATTCTGTAATCAACCCTAATGTTCGTATACTTTTTTTGAGCGACTGTACATATCCTTAGTTAGAATTTCCACTGTTGCAGGGGTGCTAAAGGTGGAAAATTTCGTTTCGTTGGAAACGAGAACTGTACTTTCGTCACAGGAAATATATTCTTCTTCAAGTTCTCTTGTTTAAAATAATTGTTTCGCATTTTGTGACCTAATAATTAATCCTGGGCCATTACAACCAGAAACATATCACTCAGTTTTCATTTATTATTCTTTTTTTAATTGTTAATCGATATCTTCCATTGCACGTAGGGGAGAAATCATCTCACGTATCATCAGTGCTCTTCCGTGTTTTTTTTTATATAAATTTTAGAAAAAATAATCTATGCGCCATTTACCATCGGGAGATTAACTAACGCCAGGCGTAGTATTGAAGTGATTCATTATTGGTTCATTTATCGTTGGAAGTGCTGATATCATTATTGTTGTTATTATCATTTGCGGTGCCACGAGGGCTCGTGGGGTCATACATCGTGTGGCTTTCAGGGATGAGGAAACTGATGGGATTATTTTCTGGATGACTAATTGATCATTGTCGATTGGTTGGGTTTGATTGTTTTACCTCTGAGCGGCACTTTTTGCACACCATGGACTAAATGACCAGGTCACAAGGACCCCGCAGGTTCAGATAAGTTTGGAGGAGGGAACCCACTAGAACAGCTGTTGGGAGACAGATGGTAGCCTCCCATCAAGGCCATCCAGCGTGTTCTTTAACGTTGGATTGTTTTACCTCTGAGCGGGGCTTTTTTGCACACAATGGGCTAAATGACCAGGTCACGAGGACCCCTCAGGTTCAGATAAGTTTGGCGGAGGGAACCCACTAGGCAGCTGTTAGGAGGTAGATGGTAGTCTCCCATCAGAAGGCATCCAGCATGTTCCTTAACGTGCACAAGGTATGGCTCTCTCTCGCACACGTGGCCACGGCCTAACGTCCCATTTGACGGACGGCGGCCTTTCCAAGGCTATCGATGACCCCTACTGACTGAGAGCAGGGCGGGATACTTTTTTGAGCGACTGTACTCTTTTCAGAGACAATGAAGTTTTTTATTTTCTGCTGTTAGCACTTCCTCTAACGGTGGAAATTCGAGCTAATGGATGATTAGGAAAATGGTTATATTTCTTTTTTTTTTAATAATTTTAAAAAATTCTTTTGTGTTTGGAAAAGTATTAATAGAATATTTGAAGATTCAATTTCACCATGTAATGGTGGAAAATTTTGGAATATGAATAGATTTAAATGAATTTTGTAAACTATCTATTAATGGTAGAAATTTGAAATTGTTATGGTAGAAATTTCAAATTGTTATGGTAGAAATTTCAAAATGTTATGGTAGAAATTAAAAAATTTTATGATAGAAATTTGAAATTGTTTTGGTAGAAATTAAAAAATTTTATGATAGAAATTTGAAAATGTTATGGTAGAAATTTAAAAATTTTATGATAAAAATTTAAAAAAGTATGATAGAAATAAAAAATTTTTGTGGATGAATGTGATGTCCAAAAGGTTTATTTTGAGAGTAGTGAAGGGGGCCCAACTTTTTTATTTTAAAGAATAAATGAAAAGTTCTTTTTGTGTTTTGTAAACACTAATAAAATATTATTATATGCGGTTCCCCCGACCATCCATTATTTCGAATATTCTCTATTAAGCGGTACTAAAGATGGAAAACTAGAATATATGAATAGTAAACGACTCAAAGTAGTAAGTTACCAGGTGTATTCCGAAGGGATACTCCTGGGGTACACCTGAGGTGTAAAGTGGTACACCCGAAAATCAAAGTGGTACACCCGAAATCAAAGTGGTACACCCGAAATCTCTGGTGGCGCTGCCGTCGCCTACCTCGTGAATGGAGATTTGAAAATTATGAATGGATTAGTTAGTTATCAATGGAAAAAGTTATCGAAAGACAGATCTTTCTGGCCCAAATCTTGAAGGGGGGCTTAATTTTATGGGGTCGAAGCTCTTACAGTGCACTAAGCTACGATGAGAAGAAGCTGCACACGAAATTTGGTGGTCTTAGCTACGACCGTTTAAGAGGAGTTGCCGAATAAACAGATAGGAAGTTGGAGAGTTTTATCTGTGAGCACCACTTTTTTGCACACAATGGGCTAAATGGCCAGGTCACGAGGACCCCGAAGGCTCAGAGAAGGTTGGAAGAAGGGACCCACTGGACAGCTGTTAGGAGACACATGGTAGACTCCCGTCAAGGCCATCCAACGTGTTCTTTAACGTGCACAGGGTTTGTGCAGCTCTCCCCCACACGGCGCCACGGGTTAACGTCCCGACCTCCGACGGGCGGCGGCCTTTCCAAACCCATCGGTGTCCCCTACTGACCGAGGGCATGGCGCGAAGTTTTGAGGAGATAAATCTCAAAACTGGCTCAGGTGGGACTCGAACCTGGAAACTGCAGATTACGTGCCTGGCGCGCTACCGACTGAGCCACCCCTGCCACTCCGAATATTTGGAAAATTCTACTTTGAGTAAAACACTCAAACATCTGCGGCTCGCAACCTGTGTACTTGATGAGAGTATTTCACCAGTAACGTGTCTCTTTCATCTATCGCTGTCACCTTTCGTTTTGGGGCGGGGGTGGCTCAGTCGGTAGCGCGCCAGGCTCGTAATCTGTAGTTCCCAGGTTCAAGTCCCAGCTGAGTCAGCGTTGAGATTTATCTCCGCAAAATTCCCCGCCCTGCCCACGGTCAGTAGGGGACACCGATGGGCTTGGAAAGGCCGCCGTTCGTCGGATGGGACGTTAAGCCGTGGCCCCGTGTGCGGGAGAGCCATATCCTGTGCACGTTAAAGAACACGCTGGATGGCCTTGACGGGAGGCTACCACATGTCTCCCAACAGCTGTTCCAATGGGTCCCCTCCCCAACCTTCTCTGAGCCTTCGGGGTCCATGTGACCTGGCCATTTAGACTATGGTGTGCAAAAAAGTACTGCTCAGAGATAAAACAACGCAACGTGAAAGAACACGCTGGATGGCCTTGACGGGAGTCTACCATCTGTCTCCCAACAGCTCTTCCAGTGGGTACCCTCCCCCAACCTTCTCTGAGCCTTCGGGGTCCATGTGACCTGGCCATTTAGCCCATGGTGTGCAAAAAAGTGCCGCTCAGGGGTAAAACAACCCAACACACCTTTCGTTTGACAAGCATCAGTTTCAATTAAAAGACGGTAGTCCGACCAAAATCCCATCTCCCATTGTTGTCCGCCGGCGAAAATTAGCGATGCCATTATTGGACGGGGAGAGGTAAGGGGAGGGAGGTGAATACCGAGAAGACGATGCTCCCTGGCGACCGTGACCCGAAAACACCAGCGTGACCGCGCCCCCGTCTCGCCGAGTAATCACGGAGTCAATAACGGAGGAAAGAGACCGAGAGGCCGGAAAGTCAGAACGATGACGCCAAAACACGATGACTAATTTTTGCGCAAACAGCTTTGGACAGAAACCGCGCGTCGAGAGAGGGATGGTGGCGGAGGAAATGATCGCGTGTTAATTGTTATTTTATTCAATCAGCGTTGAGTCGCATCTCGGATGATGTCACAGAGGAAATAGAATGAGAAATGACGGATGAACGTGACGATAAATACAAATCGGTAAGGTGGGAAGTGAGGTCGCGTGCTCCCTTTACACATACGTATTTTCTCAGTACGTTGGGATGTCTGCTGCACTTTCATGCACACCATGAGTTAAATGGCAGGTCCCTAGGGCGCGCCTAGGGACCTGCCGAAGGAAGGAATGCTTATGAGCATGGCGCGCCTAGGGGGTTAAATGGCGCGCCATGCTCGTAATCTGCAGTTCCCAGGGTCGAGTCCCAGATGGGCCAGATTTAGGACACGACCTGGGTTGGTTGGGTTGTTTTACCTCTGAGCGGCACTTTTTTGCACACAATGGGCTAAATGTCCAGGTCACATGGACCCCGAAGTCTCAGAGAAGGTTGGGATAGGGGACCTACTGGAACAGCTGTTGGGAGACAGATGGTAGCCTCCCGTCAAGGCCATCCAGCGTATTCTTTAACGTTGGGTTGTTTTACCTCTGAGCGGCACTTTTTTGTACATCATGGGCTAAATGGCCAGGTCACATGGACCCCAAAGGCACAGAGAAGGTTGGGAGAGGGGACCCACTGGAACAGCTGTTGGGAGAGAGATGATATCCTTCCGTCAAGGCCATCCAACATGTTCTTTAACGTGCACAGGGTATGTCTCTCCCGCACACGGGGCCACGACTTAACGTCCCATTCGACGGCCGGCGGCTTTTCCAAGCCCATCGGTGTCCCCTACTGACCGTGAGCAGGGCGGGAAATTTTGTGGAGATAAATCTCAACGCTGACCCAGCTGGGACTCGAACCTGGGAACTGCAGATTACGAGCAACCTTCGTGTCACACGAAGGTTGCCAGATCACTAATTTCTAAAAAAATCGTTTGAGATATTTTTTCTGAATTCTGTAATCAACCATAGTGTTCGGATACTTTTTTGAGCGACTGTAGGTGGTCATATTATTTTGATACTAGATCGTGTGGGCTCACTCACGAAAATATTGAGCGTGTGCAGTTACCGTTCGTGTACAGTGCTGTGTACAGTTGCTGTACACGCTCCAGATATTTTTCCTGAATTCTGTAATCACGTGACACGAATGTTGCCAGATCACTAATTTCTAAAAAAAAAAGTCGTTGCCAGATATTTTTTCTGAATTCTGTAATCAACCATAGTGTTCGGATACTTTTTTGACCGACTGTACCCGATATTCGCCAGAGAAAATATCTTTCTTTTTTCTTCTAGTTCAACTTACATTTTTTTCCACCCTGCACGTTCTCTCCTGTCACCAGATGCTTCTTTATTTAACCTCTGGTCCTGTGCTCTTGTACGTAATCTTCTTCAGCATCCAGAGGACAAATGCGCGAAACAAAACGCCTGCAACATCCACTTCTTTATCCGCCTTGTTGAACGGGAACTACTACGGCTGCACCTTGATCTCCCGCTCCTAAGCAGACACAAGAGAGCAGGTGAATAATCTTTCGGAGAAACCTATCTTCCTCTTCTCTTGTCTGTCACGCGGAGGTGGTTCTGTCTCTAACTGCCTGGGACTGGATCAAGAGGATGGAGAGCGGATTTTCCTTTTTCTTTGCTTCCAGCTTCGTGGGATTTCAGCTGATCGAGGATGAGAAAGATGTTCCAGGAATCCAGTCTCTTTTCTTAAGACAGAACTCCTGCGAGCGTTGTTAAAGTTTTCAGGAAGGCTTAAACACGTCTATAGACAATTCTGTTTTTTGGTTTGAGAAGCGCATTCCGAATGTAAATATCGTAGTCAAAGGTTTTCGACTCCTGCCAACTGAAGAGAAAGTTTAATTTTTTTTCCTTCGTGCGTTTTGAAAAATTAAATTGGGATCTCCTTGGATGAGAATAAATAAGCTTTCCAACGAATAATGTGCCTTGAATTCGCAATGTGACCAAACGGAAGTAATATCTCTTCTGCATTCGAAATTCTCGCCTAAACTGAAATGCATTTCATGTTTCCTGTTTTTGCGATAGTCATTTTTCCAGAAAACAATGCACCACGATGCTTTATGACTCGGGGGCAAATGGTTCAAGCGGTGGAGGGACAAGCTCGTAATCTGCACTTCCCAGGATGCAACTCGAACCTGGTGAACTGCAGATTATGAGCGGGGCCCGAAATGTGCCTAGCAGTAGTAGTAGTAGTAGTAGCAGCAGCAGCAATATTAATAGCATCGGTAGTAGTAATAGTAGTAGCGCAATAGTAGTAGTGACAGCAGTAGTAATATCAGTAGTAGTGGTAATAGCAGTAGTAATATCAGTAGTAGTGGTAATAGCAGTAGTAATATCAGTAGTAGTGGTAATAGCAGTAGTAGTTGGGTTGGGTTGTTTTACCTCTGAGCGGCACTTTTTTGCACACCATGGGCTAAATGGCCAGGTCACATAGACCCCGAAGGTTAGGGGAGGGGACCCACTGGAACAGCTGTTGGGAGACAGATGGCAGCCTCCCGTCAAGGCCATCCAGCGTGTTCTTTAACGTGCACAGGGTATTGCTCTCCCGCACACGGGGCTCACGACTTAACGTCCCATCCGACGGACGGCGGTCTTTCGAAGCCCAGCGGTTTCCCCTACTGACCGTGGGCAGGGCGGGGAATTTTGCGGAAATGGCAGCAGTAGTAGTAGTGGTAATAACAGCAGCAGTAGTAGTAGAAGTAGTAGTAGCAGCAGCAGCAGTATTAGTAGCATCGATAGTAATAATAGTAGTAGCGCAATAGCAGTAGTGACAGCAGTAGTAATATCAGTAGTAGGGGTAATAGCAATAGTAGTAGGGGTAATAGCAATAGTAGTAGGGGTAATAGCAATAGTAGTAGGGGTAATAACAGCAGCAGTAGCGATATCATCATCAATAATAGTAGTACAGCCGCTCAAAAAAGTATCCGAACACTATGGTTGATTGCAAAATTCAGAAAAAATTTCTTTTCAACCTTCGTGTCACGTGACACGAAGGTTGCCAGATGACTAATTTCTAAAAAAAAATCAATGCCAGATATTTTTTCTGAATTTTGCAATCAACCATAGTGTTCGGATACTTTTTTGAGCGACTGTACCACCACGTGCAGTAGTACTATTATTATTATTACACAAAAAGGCCGGAAGGTTGTATATCAGCACATGATACCGGACAAGGAAAACTATATCAAAATTTGAAATATTTGAGAAATGGTGATAAGTCAATTCTCTTCAGCATAAAAGTAAAAACATCAATGCTTGTAGAAGTGACAATCTCTCTGAGAAGAGAGTTCCATACTCTTCCAACACGACACACAAAGGAATCGTACTTACAGTTCTTTCGAGCAAAAAACACATCGGTCGTAACAACAGGGGCGTAGCGAAGGACTATGATTGGGGGGGGGGGAGAATTAAAAAATTTTCCACTCGAAATCAAAATTTTGCCAACTGCGCAAATAATGTCTAGATTTTCGCTCCGTGGGGGTGGGGGGGTGGGGGTTAGGGGCTACTTTTCCATAACTATCCTGCATTTGGCACATTTCACTTCCAATTTTGCTAACTAGTCATAATTTCACACAAATAATTTACACAAATCGCATATAGTTTACCAAGTGGATTCGAATTTTGCCAATTGCCCTTGATTTTGCCAAGAGTTCTTGGTTTTTCCAACTCTCCTTAATTTCACAAAACCAATCCCAATTTTTGCAGCTCACGCGTACTTTACCAAGTGGTTTCCAGTTTTGCCAACTTCCTTACATTTTGCCAAGTTTTTTCGATTTTGTCAACTCTCCTTAATTTCGCAAAACAATCCCAATTTTTTCAACTCTCCTGAATTTGCCAAGTCATTTCAAACTTTTCAAACTCCCCAAAATTTTGCCAAGTTTTCTCTATTTTGTCAATTCTCCTTAATTTCACCAAAATAATCCCAATTTTCACAACTCGTCCGTATTTTACCAAGTGGATTCGAATTTTGCCAACTGCCCTAGATTTTGCCAAGTTTCCTTGATTTTGGCATCTCGCCACAATTTTACAGAAAAAAATCCAATTTTTACATCTCACCTGAATTTTGCCAACTCCCCACGATTTTGCCAAGTTGTCCCAGTTTTGTCAACTCACCTGTATTTTATTAAGTGGCTTCGAATTTTGCCAACTGCTCTAAATTTTGCCGTCTCTCCATTTTCCAAACTGCCCTAGATTTGCCAAGTTGCCTCGATTTTCACAACTCCCCTTAATTTTACAAAAAAGAAACTAAGATTACAAATTTTCACAACTCACCTAGATTTTACGAAGTCGCTTCGAATTTTGGCAACTCCGAGTTACTTTGGGGGGAAGCATCCCCCATCCCCCTATGGCTACGCCCCCTGCGTAACAGGATGACCTTTTGTTCTTCTATTGACAAAGTTGAATATCGGAGTAATCTGCGTTAGAGTGAGTTATTCGATGAATAAGTTTATAACACGTTTTTAAGTCATTAGTCTTCTGCACTCCAAGGAATGCAGCAAGAGACTTTTCAACCTTTCTTCATGTGGCATTTTGTAAAACCCAGGAAATCTCTTTGTAAACCATCTCTGGGTGCGTTCAATATTTTTGATGTCTGATATTAGATGAGGTGTCCATACAGGTGAGGCTTATTCTAATGAGAGTCTAATGAAAGCCACAAATGCGCGAATTAGGGAATCAATGCCGCATTCACCACAGCATTTCAGAATTAAGAGAACTGTGCGATTAGCTTTTCTAACAATGTTATTATAATGGCATCATCATCATCACCCCACCACCAATAGTAGTGGTATTAGCATCAATAGTGGTAGCAATAGTTAGCATGTAAATAATAGTAGTAATAGTAATTGTAGTAGTAGTTGTAGTAATGATGGTGGTGGTAGTAGTAACAGCGACAGTAGTGGTAGCAGCAGCAGCAGCATCAATGGTTGGGTTGTGTTACCTCTGAGCGGCACTTTTTTGCACACCATGGGCTAAATGGCCAGGTCACATGGACCCCGAAGGCTCCGAGAATGTTAGGGGAGGGGACCCACTGGAACAGCTGTTGGGATATGGTAGCCTCCCGTCAAGGCCATCCAGCGTGTTCTTTAACGTGCACTTTAACGCACACAGTATGGCTCTCTCACACACGGGACCACGGCTTAACGTCCCATCCGACGGACGGCGGCCTTTCCAAGCCCATCGGTGTCCCCTACTGACCGTGGGCAAGGCGGGGAATTTTGCGGAGATAAATCTCAACGCTGACCCAGCTGGGACTCGAATCTGGGAACTGCAGATTACGAGCCTGGCGCGCTACCGACTGAGCCACCCTCGCCCCAGCATCAATGGCAGTTGCAGTATCAATAGTAGTAGTGGTGGTGGTAGTGATGGGGTGTGGTATCGGTATCAATAGCAGTAGTAGCGGTAGCAGTATCAATAGTAGTAGTAGCACCACCACCACAGCAGCATCAACAGTAGCAACAGTATCAATAGTAGTACTAGTAGCACCATCACTAGCAGCATCAATAGTAGTAGCAATAGCAGGATAATTAGTAGTAGGCTTTATTTCCATTCTTAATATTTATGTTATCAAGCTGTCCCATGGCCGAGTGGTTAGCGCGCTTGGCTACTTTACTAAGGGATCTGGGTTCGAGCCCCGGATAAGGCATGGATGCAAGTGTCGTTTGTCTGCTGAGGTCCTGCCATCCTCTCAGACCTTCTACTATGTCATATAAACTGACAGGCTCCTGTCAGACCTCTGTGGCAGGCAGCTGCTTGAGGAGGTATTTATTTAGCAGTCCCGTGGCCGAGTGGTTAGCGCGCTTGGCTATTGTTCTAAGGGACCTGGGTTCGAGCCTCGGATAAGGCATGGATGTTTGTGTCGTTTCTCTGCTGAGGTCCTGCCATCCTCTCAGACCTTCTACTATGGCATATAAACTGACAGACTCCTGTCAGACCTCTGTGGCAAGCAGCTGCTTGAGGAGGTATTTATTTAGAAGTCCCGTGGTCGAGTGGTTAGCGCGCTTGGCTACTGTTCTAAGGGACCTGGGTTCGAGCCCCAGATAAGGCATGGATGCAAGTGTCGTTTCTCTGCTGAGGTCCTGCCATCCTCTCAGACCTTCTACTATGGCATATAAACTGACAGACTCCTGTCAGACCTCTGTGGCAAGCAGCTACTTGAGGAGGTATTTATTTAGCAGTCCCGTGGCCGAGTGGTTAGCGCGCTTTGCTACTGTTCTAAGGGACCTGGGTTCGAGCCCCGGATAAGGCATGGATGCAAGTGTCGTTTCTCTGCTGAGGTCCTGCCATCCTCTCAGACCTACTACAATGGCATAATAAACTGACAGGCTCCTGTCAGACCTCTGTGGCAAGCAGCTGCTTGAGGAGGTATTTATTTAGCAGTCCCGTGGCCGAGTGGTTAGCGCGCTTGGCTACTGTTCTAAGGGACCTGGGTTCGAGCCCCGGATAAGGCATAGATGCAAGTGTCGTTTCTCTGCTGAGGTCCTGCCATCCTCTCAGACCTACTACAATGGCATAATAAACTGACAGGCTCCTGTTAGACCTCTGTGGCAAGCAGCTGATTGAGGGGGTATTTATCAAATTTATGACTATTTACAAAACATTTTTGCAAGTTCTTAACACCACAAGAGTTCAGAGTTTCCCACGTGGGTTATAAGGTTAAAAATGCCTTAATGAACATTAAACGTACCATTTTTAATCAGTTACAATATTAATATCATCCGACGTGTTAACGTTAGTAATTTAGATATATCTTGTAAAGAGAGAGAAAGATAAAAAAACTGAAGAAATATATAAAAAAGTTAGGAACATACGAGTCGTTGTCCCCTTTAATTTTAAACACATTTTTCTGTTGTCTTCAAATTCATAAATCAAGTTTTTCTATTTCCGTAAAAACTTAGAAATTTCATTCACGTTTTATGATTTCTGGTAAACTTGTTAAATATTTTGGCCACAAAATACACAATCGTATTAGAATAATATGACCACCTACCATTCGTATTATTAGTTAGGTGGTCATATTATTCTGATACGACTGTGTATGTATAACGTTTTTGTGTAATGGATTTCTCCGGTAATGGTAGAATAAAATGAATAAATGCACCTTCGTTCAGAGTTTTATCAGCTAATTTTCTTTCTGCCAGAGAAGAGATACACCGTAGGGTTTAGAGAGGCCTCCGTCCTTCAGACTAGATGTTAAACCGTGCTCCGTGCGCAAGAGAGTCATACGCTAGTCACCTTATAAAACTGCTGGATGACCTTGACGGGAGGCTTCCATCTGTCTCTTTACAGCTAGCAAGTTGGTTCCCTTCCCCCAGGGCGGGGGTGGCTCAGTCGTAGAGCGCCAGGCTCGTAATCTGTAGTTCCCAGGTTCGAGTCCCAGCTGGGTCAGCGTTGAGATTTATCTCCGCATAATTCCCTGCCTTGCCCACGGTCAGTAGGGGACACCGATGGGCTTGGAAAGGCCGCCGTCCGTCGGATGGGACGTTAAGCCGTGGTCCCGTGTGTGGGAGAGCCACACCCTGTGCACGTTAAAGAACACGCTGGATGGCCTTGACGGGAGGCTACCATCTATCTCCCAACAGCTGTTCCAGTGGGTCCTCTCCCCCAACCTTCTCTGAGCCTTCGGGGTCCATGTGACCTGGTCATTTAGCACATGGTGTGCAAAAAACTGCCGCTCAGAGGTAAAACAACCCAACCCAATCTTTGTTCAGTTCTTGTCTGTTTCTGGAAGCAGATTTCTGGTGCAGCAACTTTATAGTTGCTAAGGCAACGAAATACAGCAGGCTGATGTACGTGATTGCAATGACAAGTATGTTGGAACAGCTGTTGACAGCATTGGAACAGCTGTTGGGAGACATGTGGTAGTCTCCCATCAAGGCCATCCAGCGTGTTCTTTAATGTGCACAGGGTATGGCTCTCCAGCACACGGGGCCAAGGCTTAACGTCCCATCCGACGGACGGCGGCCTTTCCAAGCCCATCGGTGTCCCCTACTGACCGTGGGCAGGGCGGGGAATTAGCAGCTGGGACTCGAACCAGGGAATTACAGATTACGAGCCTGGCGCGCTACCGACTGAGCCACCCCCGCCCCTTTTAAGATCTAAGAATAAGCCATATATTATGTTTATTGTTAAGCAAGAGTATGTAACAATGCTGGCTAACTGAGTAATTGATGATTAATGCACATCTTAAGACTGTCACCCGACGTCATTTTAACTTCGCCATTCTCTGATAATTGAAACTTCTAAAGCAACCGTTCTCTTAGGCAGACTCATTCTTCATGAATTGGCTCAAAGATTTAAAGTTTTAGATAATTTGAAGGTTTAAACCCCAATCATGTAAATAAATGCAGCTGGAGCTAGTGAAATACAGATCGATTATTTTCAGTTGACAATATAACAAAACTCGTCAGTTTCAAAGGCATATAATTAACCGATTAATTTAGCAGATGATTTGCCGATTCATTAGTCTGAAAAATTCAATAACCAAATCCAATGAATAGCAAATCAACGGATCAGCTGAATAGCAAATTCATTGGCCAAATGATTAGATGGTTTACTGAGAGTAGGATTATTTGAGTAACTGATTGCAAGTTAGTTCACACTGATTGAACAGTTCACTGAACCGATGATTAGCATATTCACAGAGTAGACGTTTAATATATTCATTGAGCAGACGATTAACCTATTCACTGAGGAAACGATTAACTTATTCACTCGGCAGACGATTAAAAACTATTCACTGATCAGATGATTAACCTATTCACTGAGCAGACGATTTATTCATTCATTGAGTAGACGATTAACCTATTCACTCGACAGACGTTTAAAAACTATTCACTGATCAGATGATTAACCTATTCACTGAGCAGACGATTAGCCTATTCACTGTGAGGAAACGATTAACCTGTTCACTCGGCAGACGATTAAAAACTATTCACTGAGCAGATGATTAACCTATTCACTGAGCAGATGATTAAACTATTCACTGAGCAGATGATTAACCGATTCACTGAGCAGATGATTAACATATTCACTGAGGAAACGATTAACTTCTTCACTCGGCAGACGATTAACCTATTCCCTGAGCAGACGATTAACCCATTCCCTGAGCAGACGATTAACCTATTCTCTGAGCAGACGATTTATTAATTCATTGAGCAGACGATTAACCTATTCACCGAGGAAACGATTAACCTATTCACTGAGCAGATGATTAACCTATTTACTGAGCAGATGATTAACATATTCACTGAGCAGATGATTGACACATTCACTGAGCAGATGATTAACATATTCACTTAGGAGATGATTAACCTATTCACTGAGCAGATGATTAGCATATTCCCTGAACAGATTATTGACACATTCACTGAACAGATGATTAACAGATTCACTGAACAGATGATTAACATATTCACTGAGCAGATGATTAACCTATTCACTGAGTAAATGATTAACCTATTCACTGAGCAGATGATTAACCTATTCACTGAGTAAATGATTAACCTATTCACTGAGCAGATGATTAGCATATTCACTGAACAGATGATTGACACATTCACTGAGCAGATGATTGACATATTCACTGAGCAGATGATTAACATATTCATTGAGCAGATGATTAATCTATTCACTGAGCAGATGATTAGCATATTCACTGAACAGATGATCGACACATTCACTGAGCAGATGATCAACACATTCACTGAGCAGATGATTAACCTATTCACTGAGTAGATGATTAACCTATTCATTGAGCAGATGATTAATCTATTCACTGAGCAGATGATTAGCATATTCACTGAACAGATGATCGACACATTCACTGAGCAGATGATCAACACATTCACTGAGCAGATGATTAACCTATTCACTGAGTAGATGATTAACCTATTCATTGAGTAGATGATTAACCTATTCACTGAGCAGATGATTAACCTATTCACTGAGCAGATGATTAACCTATTCACTGAGCAGATGATTAGCATATTCACTGAACAGATGATTGACACATTCACTGAGCAGATGATTAACCTATTTACTAAGCAGATGATTAACCTATTTACTGAGCAGATGATTAACATATTCACTGAGCAGATGATTGACACATTCACTGAGCAGATGATTAACATATTCACTTAGGAGATGATTAACCTATTCACTGAGCAGATGATTAGCATATTCCCTGAACAGATTATTGACACATTCACTGAACAGATGATTAACAGATTCACTGAACAGATGATTAACATATTCACTGAGCAGATGATTAACCTATTCACTGAGTAAATGATTAACCTATTCACTGAGCAGATGATTAGCATATTCACTGAACAGATGATTGACACATTCACTGAGCAGATGATTGACATATTCACTGAGCAGATGATTAACATATTCATTGAGCAGATGATTAACCTATTCACTGAGCAGATGATTAGCATATTCACTGAACAGATGATTGACACATTCACTGAGCAGATGATCAACACATTCACTGAGCAGATGATTAACATATTCACTGAACAGATGATTGACACATTCACTGAGCAGATGATCAACACATTCACTGAGCAGATGATTAACATATTCACTGAACAGATGATTGACACATTCACTGAGCAGATGATCAACACATTCACTGAGTAGATGATTAACCTATTCACTGAGCAGATCAATAGCATATTCACTGAACAGATGATTGACACATTCACTGAGCAAATGATTAACATGTTCACTGAGCAGATGATTGACACATTCACTGAGCAGATGATTAACCTATTTACTGAGCAGATGATTAACCTATTCACTGAGTAGATGATTAACCTATTCACTGAGCAGATGATTAACCTATTCACTGAGCAGATGATTAACCTATTCACTGAGCAGATGATTAGCATATTCACTGAACAGATGATTGACACATTCACTGATCAGATGATTAACCTATTTACTGAGCAGATGATTAACCTATTCACTGAGCAGATGATTAACATATTCACTGAGCAGATGATTAACATATTCACTGAGTAGATGATTAACCTATTCACTGAGCAGATGATTAGCATATTCACTGAACAGATGATTGACACATTCACTGAGCAGATGATTAACCTATTTACTGAGCAGATGATTAACCTATTCACTGAGCAGATGATTAACATATTCACTGAGCAGATGATTAACATATTCACTGAGCAGATGATTAACATATTCACTGAGCAGATGATTAACCTACTCACTGAGCAGATGATTAACCTACTCACTGAGCAGATGATTAACATATTCACTGAGCAGATGATTAACATATTCACTGAGCAGATGATTAACCTACTCACTGAGCAGATGATTAACCTACTCACTGAGCAGATGATTAACCTATTCACTGAGCAGATGATTAACCTATTCACTGAGCAGACAATTAATATATTCACTGAGCAGACAATTAATATATTCATTGAGCAGACGATTAACCTATTCATTCAACAGACAGTTAACTTATTCTCTGAGCAGACGATTAATATATTGGTTGACAGACGATTAACTATTCACTCAGCAAACGATTATCGTAATCACTAAGCAGATGATTAACTTATTCACTAATCAGTCTATTATCTGCATCACTCAGCAGCCGATTAGCTGATTCACTCAGCAGAAGATTAAGCGATTCAGCATTTCGATTGCCAAACAGTCAGCCGATTCGTTGGTAATGACTGACGATTGGCCAACGCACAGATTCATTGATTAATTAAGCGAACAACTCATTTTACACACGGAACGAGTCAAAAATAATGACAAATACTGTAGGTGGTCATATTATTTTGATACTAGATCGTGTGGGCTCACTCACGGAAATATTGAGCGTGTGCAGTTGCTGTACACGCTCCAGATATTTTTCCTGAATTCTGTAATCACGTGACACGAAGGTCGCCAGGTCACTAATTTCTAAAAAAATCGCTGCCAGATATTTTTTCTAAATTTTGTAATCAACCATAGTGTTCGGATACTTTTTTGAGCGACAGTACTTTAACTATAAAAATAAACCCCTAACTGGTATCCAATTAAAATTACGATCAAAAGTAGCTTACTGAGAGTTGTTAAGGCTCATTTATCTGAATATGACCGTAATGGGTGTCATGTTAATCCTATTGTTATCAAGTTGGGTTGTTTTACCTCTGAGCGGCACTTTTTGTACACCATGGGCTAAATGGCCAGGTCACATGGACCCCGAAGGCTCAGAGAAGGTTGGGGGAGGGGACCCACTGGAACAGCTGTTGGGAGACAGGTGGTAGCCTCCCGTCAAGGCCATCCAGCGTGTTCTTTAACGTGCACAGGGTATGGCTCTCCCGCACACGGGGCCACGGCTTAACGTCCCATCCGACGGACGGCGGCCTTTCCAAGCCCATCGGTGTCCCCTACTGACCGTGGGCAGGGCGGGGGAATTTTTGCGGAGATAAAGCTCAACCCTGACCCTGCTGGGACTCGAACCTGGGAACTACAGATTACGAGCCTGGCGCGCTACCGACTGAACCATCCCCGCCCATTGTTATCAAGACGTTTTGCGGTAAGGTGTTGGAATAACAGAGTAAGAAGAAAGTCACGCATTGTTATGCTCTACAAATGATTTCATTTCTAATCAGCAGATGAGAGTCTAGTCGGGAGGGGGGAGGAAATGAGCACGGATTTACAGAAACTGCAAGAACCATCCCTTCACATTTAATGAAGCATCCCTTTCTGTCATAAACTTCAAAAACAGTCATAAATTTGAGAAGATTTCCGGAACGTTGAGAGAGATGCAGTGTCATCCGCATCTAAACCGATCTTGAGAACTCATCACTCAGGTCCCCCTCTTCATTCTCTTCTCCATCTTTTCTCCTTCTGTTTCGAGATCAGGAACGAACCACGCCCCAAGACAGGGAGCTGCAAAACATCATATTATGATGGGGATAACTTGTTGCCTTGGCAACAAAATCATCTTCATCCTCCTGTGGGCGGTCGTAAAACTCACTCGTCCATTAGGTGCACGTGCGGAGACCGGGACTGTTTTAACGACCGCTGGATGAGGCGCATTTATCTACCTGAGGGGCAACAGCTGTACAAATGACAAAGGAGGGAGACGTCATCGTAATGACGTAGACAAGGAGGGATTGTGGAGCTTGATCACATCTTTGTTTACTTGCTTGAAGGAGATATGATGAATCGCCGAAGGAATTTAGCCTCCTGCCTCTCGGCAAGTTATCATTTTCTGCGAGACGTGTTATTACAAATGAATGCAATGTAACTTGAAGTCGTTTACATTGTTAGTATTTCGACAGAAAGGGAAATGCAGAGGAAGTTTCAGTTGATATAAGAGAATTTTAAAGGGAGGGGTTGGAAGAACTTGTATGGTTTTTATTCTTTTGGAAGCAACGATTGCCATTCTGGTGGCGGTACAGAATTGTTTTTCTGGGGTATACAGAATTGCTTTTCAGATGGTGTAGAATTACTTTTCAGGAGGGTACGGAATTGTTTTTCAGATGGTGTAGAATTGCTTTTCAGGAGGGTACGGAATTGTTTTTCAGGTGGTGAAGAATTGGTTCTTATGGTGGTACAGAAAAAAAACAGCTTTTCAAGTAGTGTAGAATGGGTTTTCAGGGGGTACAGAACTGGTTTTCAGGCGGTGTAGAATTGGTTCTTAGGGGGTACAGAATTATTTTTCAGGTGGTATAGAATTGGTTCTTAGGGGGTACAGAATTGCTTCTTAGGTGGTTTAGAATTGTTTTCAGGTGGTGTAAAATAGGTTGTTAGAGGGTACAGAATTGCTTTCAGGTGGTGTAGAATTATTTTTCAGGGGTACAGAATGGCTTTTCAGGTGGTGTAAAATTGATTCTCGGTTGTACAAAATTGTTTTTCAGGTGGTGTAGAATTGGTTCTTAGGGGGTACAGAATTGCTTCTTAGGTGGTTTAGAATTGTTTTCAGGTGGTGTAAAATAGGTTGTTAGAGGGTACAGAATTGCTTTCAGGTGGTGTAGAATTATTTTTCAGGGGTACAGAATGGCTTTTCAGGTGGTGTAAAATTGATTCTCGGTGGTACAGAATTGTTTTTCAGGTGGTGTAGAATTGGTTCTTAGGGGGTACAGAATTGCTTCTTAGGTGGTTTAGAATTGTTTTCAGGTGGTGTAAAATAGGTTGTTAGAGGGTACAGAATTGCTTTCAGGTGGGTAGAATTATTTTTCGGGGGTACAGAATTGCTTTTCAGGTGGTGTAGAATTGGTTCTTAGGGGGTACGAAATTGCTTCTCAGGTGGTGTAGGGGGTACAGAACAGTTTTTCGGGGGTACAGAATTGCTTTGCAAGTGGGTGTAAAACAGGTTCTCGGTGGTACAAACTTGCTTCTCAGGTGGAGTAGAATTGTTTTTCGGGGGTACAGAATTGCTTCTCAGGTCGTGTAAAGTAGGTTCTCGGAGGGTACAGAATTGATTTTCAGGTGGTATAGAATTGGCTTTCACGGGGTAATAAATTGCTTTTCAATGGGTAAAAATTATGTTTCAGGGTATAGAACTGCGGTGCGGCTGTAAAGAAAAACTGATATTGAGCATTATGTAGATTTAATTATTCTTATCTCTTTTTTACATGATAATTATTTTATTATATAAGAAAATCTTGGACATAAAATGCAAAATAGGATAAAGAATCGGATGTATGTGCGCTCGTTTGGTGGGAATAGATTGTATGCATCTGTTGAATCACGCGTTCCTTAACCCTTTCAAGACCATAAGGTTTCTAAGAGTAAATATTAGTATGTAACTGTTTATTTTAGTTTGTTAAGACGTAAAATAAATAAAAATCATAAGAAAAATACATAACAATGTGTAGTTTTTTTGGAATTTTCTGGGAAATATTTTTCCCAATGGACTATAAAGGTAACACAAATTATAGTTAGGCTTATTATGCAATGTCTTTTATTTATTGGTTTATTAGAACAAAATGTTAACTAAAATAATACAAAATTATGAAATAAAATTGATATACAAAATGATGTGCTAATTATGATATTCTGCGAAGCAATTTCTTTTGGTAGTGAGGCAAAGATGGACATTGCACATAGTACATATATTATGCGTCCTCACAGTTCTGTTTTTGTTTTCTAAACGTTCCCGTTTACGTAATTGCGTTCGGCATACGTTCTATTTTGACATTCTGTATAAAAAATGCAGATAAGGTTATAATTAAATACGACAATCACAAATTTTAAAATGGGAAAAATGTTTCCCTTAGTCGTGAAAGGGTTAATAGCGTTTGGAAAATTTTCATGGATCGCGATGAATTTTAATGACAAAATTCTGTATTCGAAAGAATGCTCCAAATTTTTAAATGAAATATTTCCGCCATTTATATAAAAAAAGGAATATTATGTTCCTAAGTTGTTATTCTGTTTCGTTTGAATTTCTTTAGCCGATCAGTTTTGCTGACTACAGTCAATGGACTGATTGGGAAGATGATAAAAGCCATTCACGGGTTTCGAATTTAGGATATTTACTTAAGTGAGTTAAATGAATCACCTCTATTGCTCTCTAACTCACTGGTTTTATATGACATTAAGAAAAGAGTAACAGAGTAACGAAATGGACAAATATCATTAAGGATAACAAAGGAATTAGATGGACGAAAGGAAATAAGAAAACAAAGGAACGAATTTGATCAATGGAACGAAGGAAACAGATGCCCAAATGGAACAAAGGAGCCAAATGGAGAAAAGGAAATAAGGATAACAAAGGAACAATGCTCAAATGGAACAAAGGAACTAAATTGGCGAAGGCAACTACAAAATAGGAAAAAGAATCGGGTGTATATGCGTTCGTTTGGCGGGAGTAACAACATGGGGCAACATAACAATATGGAGAACAAAGGAGCCAAATTGTTAAATAGAGCAAAGGAGCCAAATTGTTAAATAGAGCAAAGGAGCCAAACGGAGAAAAGGAAATGTTTATTTTCTGTTTATGATTACGCTTACTGTTAGATTTTGATTTCTTTGATTTATATTTAATATTAACTGTACACTCACTTCAAGAAGATTTTCGACGAGTTCTGTTGTGTTGGGAGGATTTACTTCGGAGTTACACTTCGGAGTTATACAAAATTACACAAAATTACACTTCGGAGTTACACAAAATGTGCACAAAAAAGGTTGGTCCGTGTTCAAAGGATCAGGTTGGGTGAGAGGATCCAGTTGACAGCTGTTAGGACAACAGGTGAAAGTTCATCCAGCGTGTTTTTTAATGTGCACAGGTTAGAGTTATCCTGAAGATGAGGTGGGGATCTCACCCGATAGTCGGCGTCATTTACAAGCCAATAAGGGTTTTATCGCAGCAATCATATCAGGGATTACTTAGGCAAAAAAACTTTCAGTTTATTTTAGGGGTAATGATAACTAATTAAAGATTCTATGAATAACTTAATTGTAGATTCTATGAAAGGGGGGGGGGGCTCAGTCGGTAGCGCGCCAGGCTCGTAATCTGTAGTTCCCAGGTTCGAGTCCCAGTTGGGTCAGCGTTGAGATTTATCTCCGCAAAATTTCCCGCCCTGCTCACGGTCAGTAGGGGACACCGATGGCCTTGAAAAGACCTCCGTCCGTCGGATGGAACGTTAAGCCGTGGTCCCGTGTGCGGGAGAGCCATACCCTCTGCACGTTAAAGAACACGCTGGATGGCCTTGACGAGTGGCTACCATCTGTCTCCCAACAGTTGTTCCAGTGGGTCCCCTCCCCCAACGTTTTCTGAGCCTTCGGGGTCCATGTGACCTGACCATTTAGCCCATGGTGTGCAAAAAAGTGCCGCTCAGAGGTAAAATAACCCAACGTTAAAGAACACGTTGGATGGCCTTGACGGGAGGCTACCATCTGTCTCCCAATAGCTGTTCCAGTGGGTCCCCTCCCCCAACCTTCTCTGAGCCTTCGGGGTCCATGTGACCTGGCCACTTTAGCCCATGGTGTGCAAAAAAGTGCCGCTCAGAGGTAAAACAACCCAACGTTAAAGAACACGCTGGATGGCCTTGACGGGAGGCTACCATCTGTCTCCCAACAGCTGTTACAGTGGGTCCCCTCCCCCAACATTCTCTGAGCCTTCGGGGTCCATGTGACCTGGCCATTTAGCTCATGGTGTGCAAAAAGTGCCGCTCAGAGGTAAAACAACCCAACCTATGAAAAGTTTTTGGGTTGTGGAATGAGACGATCACCTTACAGCCATGCAGACAGATTCCCCTAAGATTTTGAGGTCTTTGAATCTTGCCGCAGTCTCATTCTGAAGATATTGGTCGAAGACGACTGTGTGTTTTATATGAACGAACATTATGGTGCATTAAAATATCTTCTGAACCAATTAAAAATAAAATTAACTATTTGCAAATTTTGCAAATTAACCAACTGACGAACATGAGGAATGGGGTTCTGCACTGCATAGCTGAAATTTATGACATTTTTTTGAGAACACATCAAGGTCTGTGCGTTTCATTGGCAGGGATGACTGACACCACCACCAAACATCCATCTCCAGAATTATCTTTTTGATGCTCGTGGGATGGAATTTAGTTCCTCCTTATCTTCAGATGAATTTCCACTGAGAATCTGTTTGTTGAATTGTGACTCATCTGTGAAAAATACTAGTAGAGCTGGGTTGTTTTACCTCTGGAAGGCATTTTTTTTCACAATGGGCTGGCCAGGTCACAAGGACCCCGAAGGTCCAGAGGAGGTTGGGGGAGGGGAGCCACTGGAACAGCTGTTGGTTGAGAGATGGCAGCCTCCTGTCAAGGCCATCCAGCGTGTTCTTTAACTTGCACAGGGTATGGCTCTCCCGCAAACGGGGCCCTGCCTTAACGTCCCACCCGACGGATGGCGGCCTTTCCAAGCCCATCGGTGTCCCCTACTGTCCGTGGGCAGGGAGGGGAGTTTTGCGGAGATAAATCTCAACGCTGGCCCAGGTGGAAATCGAACCTGGAAACTGCAGATTACGAGCCTGACGTACAGTCGCTCAAAAAAATATCAGAACGCTATGGTTGATTACAGAATTCATAAAAAATATGTGGCAACGATTTTTTTAGAAATTAGTGATCTGGCAACCTTCGTGACACGTGACACAAAGGTTGCCAGATCACTAATTTCTAAAAAAAATCGTTGCCAGATATTTTTTATGAATTCTGTAATCAACCATAGTGTTCGGATATTTTTTTGAGCGACTGTAGGTGGTCATATTATTTTGATAATAGATCGTGTGGGCTCACTCACGGAAATATTCAGCGTGTGAAGTTACCGTTCACAGCAAACTGGAGCGTGTGCAGTAACTGCATACGCTCCAGTGTGCTGTGAACGGTAACTGGAGCGTGTACAGTTGCTGTACACGCTCCAGATATTTTTCCTGAATTCTGTAATCACGTGACACGAAGGTTGCCAGATCACTAATTTCTAAAAAAAATCGTTGCCAGATATTTTTTCTGATTTCTGTAATCGATCCTAGTGTTCGGATATTTTTTAATATATATAATGCGTATGAATATATAGTGCAATGAATATGGAGCGTGTGCAGTTACCGTTCACAGTAAACTGGACCGTGTGCAGTAACTGCAGACGCTCCAGTTTGCTGTGAACGCTCCAGATATTTTTCCTGAATTCTGTAATCACGTGACACGAAGGTTGCCAGATAACTAATTTCTAAAAAAAAATCGTTGCCAGATAGTTTTTCTGAATTCTGTAATCAACCCTAGTGTTCGGATATTTTTTGAGCGACTGTACTACCGACTGAGCCCCCCTGCTCGGCAATGACAATGAGTTGCACGCTTAATAAATATTCATTAATTTTTTGATGTGCTGCATGGATTGTATCTTCCATTAAGTAAAACTGCACTACGTAATATTTAAAATGATTATATTACCGTCATTTGTATTTGCTTTTTCAACATTCAAATTCAATTTATTTCAAAAGTATCATCTTTAAAATTAGTTTACATAAGAATATACGTTTAGAGTTTAGACCTGCTAATCGTTATGACTATGCATTTTAATTATCTGGGTCCCCATGGGTCACTTGATTCGACCTGCTGGTAACATACAAATTCACACACGTAACTGGGCGGGGGTGGCTCAGTCGGTAGCGCGCCAGGCCTCATAATCTCTAGTTCCCAGGTTCGAGTCCCAGCTGGGTCAGCGTTGAGATTTATCTCTGCAAAATTCCCCGCCCTGCCCACGGTCAGTAGGGGACACCGATGGGCTTGGAAAGGCCGCCGTCCGTCGGATGGGACGTTAAGTCGTGGCCCCATGTGCGGGAGAGCCATACCCTGTGCACGTTAAAGAACACGCTGGACGGCCTTGACGGGAGGCTACCATCTGTCTCCCAACAGCTGTTCCAGTGGGTCCCTCCCCCAACCTTCTCTGAGCCACGGGGTCCATGCGACCTGGCCATTTATCCCATGGTGTGCAAAAAAGTGCCGCTCAGAGGTAAAACAACCCAAAACAACACAACACACACGTAACTTGTTACGATATAGGTGATCTTTCAAAGTGTCAACTGCGCAATCTCGCAGTCTCACGGGTTGCTTCTCATGTTACACCCACTAATCCTAACTAAGTTATAAGACTGCTACGTCATCGTCTTTTCTGTACCATTCATCATTTCCGTATTAAATTTCCTTTTCCATTACAACCGCATCAACTTCGTCTCTAATATTTGTAACTTTTAAATTTTTTGTATTCCTCGCATTTTATTACATTTTTTTAGCTATTTAATATGTGATACGGCAAAAGAAGCCTTACGTTCTCAAAAAAAAAAGACGCCAAATTCCATCTCAATTACACGACAGAAAGTCCATCAGAAGCAGGAAGAAGAAAGAAGAAAAATCTACATCCCCGGGGGTCCTCATCTTCATCCCTGTTTAGCACGTTCCTTCATCCATCCCATGTCCGTGGTCATTACCGAATCCACACGTGTTGTCCTCGAAAGATCTCCCTTTAGGCTCCTCGCACCTGCTCCCCAGATTCTCAGACTCTCGAGCACGATTCGCTCGAGCGAGTTCCTCTCCCCCAAGTCAAATCACCTGTCTCCTCTTTCATAGTCTCATCCGGGAGCAACATTCCATCTTCCAGCGTCAACGTCTCTTATTAATATTTATGACTCGGAAGCTCGAGAACTTTTCTTTCCTCCCAATCCCTTGGTTGCAAGGCGCAAGAGGAGGAAATTTTAATTACGCTTGTCTGATGGTTTTATTCGGTTTTTTGCTCGCAGGAAGCTGAAAAGATTCGTTTGTCACGTCACCTCCGGCCAATAATGGCGGTGACAGGCGCGCGCGCTTTTCGTGCTTTTTGTGTCAACACACTGCGCATGCGACAATCCGTTCTGTGGGTGTCGGTGATTTCCATGTTTGCGATTTGCCTGTTTTGTAAATAATACTGACGCGTTAGACGAGATGAGGTGTGTCGTAAGAGTTTTGTTTTATTTTATTTTGGAGGGATTAAGTTTCTTAAAAGTTATTTTCGGTGTTATCATGAAACATCCGTTGAATACATTTCTTTGAAGAGTTATTAATGAAGGAGAATTTTAGATTGATTATACGAACTGCAAGTTTTAAATTTTTTATCTAATATCTTTATTTTTTGCCGCTTATTAATTAGCTGTGGAATTAACTGTTTGTTAACTGACGTTGAAACAATATCGAAATTTAGAGGCTGTTTTTTTCAATCTTTTTTTTTTTACGATTTCTATCCATAACTTTAATGATGTTATCTCTCGTGAAGTTTAATTTATGTGACGCTTTTAAGATTTGTACAGGAGTAGCTTAGTTAACAGTGTTCCAGGCTCGTCATTTGCAGTTCCTAGGTTCGAGTTCCCACTGTGCCCTTTCCAGGTTCGAGTCATAGCTGGGTCAGGGTTGAGATTTATCTCAGCAAAATTCCCCGCCCTGCCCACGGTCAGTAGGGGAGACCGATGGACTTGGAAAGGCAGCCGTCCGTCGAATGGACGTTAAGCCGTGGCTCCGAGTGCGGGAGAGCCATACCCTGTGCACGTTAAAGAACACGCTGGATGGCCTTGGTGGGAGGCTACCATCTGTCTCTCAACAGCTGTTCCAGTGGGTCGCCTCCCCCAACCTTCTCTGAGCCTTCGGGGTCCTTGTGACCTGACTATTTAGCCCATTGAGTGCAAAAAAGTGCCGCTATAGGTAAAACAATCAAACGTTGAAGAACACGCAGGATGGCTTTGACGGGAGGCTACCATCTGTCTCCCAACAGCTGTTCCAGTGGGTCCCCTCCCCCAACCTTCTCCGAGACTTCGGGGTCCTTGTGACCTAACAATTTAGCCCATTGAGCGCAAAAAAGTGCCGCTCAGAGGTAAAACAACCCAATCCAACCACTGTGCCCTTTAAGGAACACGCTGAATGGCCTTGAAGGAAGGCTGTCATCTGTCTCCTAACACCTGTCAAGTAGGTCCCCTCCCCCCAACTTTCTCTGATCCCTAGGAGTCCTTGTGACCTGGCCATTTAGCTCATTGTATGCAAGAAAGTGCTTCCCAGGAATTAACCCAACGCTGTGTATGTTTAAAGAATACTCTGGATGGCCTTGATAGAAGTTTCTGTCTTTTAACAGCCGTACAGTCGCTCAAAAAGATATCCAAACATTATGGTTGATTACAGAATTCAGGAAAAATATCTGGCAACGATTGTTTTTAGAAATTAGTGATCTGGTAACCTTCGTGTCACGTGACATGAAGGTTGCAACCGTTGTGGTCGAATGACGTGATTATCGAAACAAACAAACCGATATATGTCGCAATATCGATTTATTGACATAGGTATGACAATGGTAGCTAGATAGTCACTGGAAGGAGAGCTATGCACCAATCCCCTGTGATGATGCATAGAATCGGCCGGGCCTAGCACCTAATGTCCGACCCCGCCTTCTCGTGGTGCAGACCGTTAGTACCTTTCAAAAGAGATACTCTCTTGTGGAAGTGAACGGAAGGAGAGAGCTGCCAGATTAGTATGGCCTACTGATCTGGACTACTATGGCTACTTTTCTTTTTTTTTTCTACCCTGCTGAGGAGTGGTCAACCACACAGGGTCCTGGTGCTGACCATATAAACCCACTGGACTGGAGAGATATATGGCTCTGAGTTTGATTATGGATCCTGATTTTGCTGCACTGGTGGGCTTCTGTGGAGGGAAAATCTTCCGCTGTGTTTTCTGTTTGTTTGTGGGTTGACAGCCCCAAGTGAATAGATTCACAGGATATGTTTATCAGCTGGTGGATAATCCTGAGCAGAGGTCATCGCAGGCACCTGAACTCTTTGCTTCTATTGGCATCGTCAAATTCTACATTGGAGGAAGTCTTGCAGTGTAGATGGCTTCAGCCTTTAGTGGTGGGGGAACGGGTCTTTGCACCATGTATGCAATTAGGGGGCTGTTTGATATTGTCGGCATTCCCTCTCTCAATAAACATAGTTTCTTTAAACATCCCACTAACCATTTTCTCTCCATAGGTAGTTGGAATGTGAGGACTCTGCACAGAGCTTTTTCTCTTGATGTCCTCACACAAGAATTCCACCATTATAATTTAGATATTCTTGGCTTGCAAGAGACCAGATGGACAGATAAAGGTCAGATTCTTAAAAATAATCTTAAATTTCTCTTTTCAGGGAGGGACGACAATAAGCATCACCAAGGCGTGGGTCTGCTTCTCAGCAGACACGCTAGTAATGCTATTCTAGGATATGAGTGCATTAATGAAAGGTTTCTTACAGCAAAATTTCAGACAAGCGTTAAAGACCTGAATGTTATCTGCTGTTATGCCTCCACTGAGGATGCCGATGAGGATGAGAAGGATAGGTTTTACGGACAACTTCAGGATATTTTGAATTCTGTGAAGAAAGGAGATATTACCCTTGTTCTTGGTGACTTCAATGCCAAAGTTGGTACTGACTCTGACCTTTGGGGAGGAGTAATAGGTCCTTTTGGTATTGGTGCCTGCAATGGCAATGGGCAGCGTCTCCTGCAGGTAAGTAAACTCAATGGATTCAGAATGACTAACACTTATTACAAACACCGCGACATACATAAGTACACATGGGTTTCACCCGATGGGCTGCATAAGAATATGATTGATTATATATTAATTAACAGCAAATGGGCTAGTTATGTTAGAAATACCAGGGCATATAGGGGAGCTGAAATTAGATCTGACCATTACCTAGTTAAAAGTGTCTTGCAACCTAAACTTAAAAAGTGTTGTGCTAGGGTTAAAAAATTTGCTTTTAATACTGAAGCTCTGAAACATCCAGTTATAGCCAAAGCTTACCATGATAGGTTACTTAGTCATTATGACAGTCATGGTATGCTTACTACTGAAGTTGAGGAAGAATGGGATCATTTTAAACAGGATTTTTTGGACACTAACAGTACTCGTTTAGGAAAAAAGGAGCAGAAGAGACAGAATTATCTGAGTGATAAGGCACTTGAGCTTATTTCTGAAAGAAAGAACTGCAGGAATGTCCTTAATCAATACCCTACTAGTCCTAATAGAAAGCATTACAGAGAACTTAATAAACGTGTAAAAGATCAGTTAGCTGCTGATAAGAATCTTTGGCTTGATGGTTTGGCTGACAAAGCCGAGGAAGCAGTTAGACAGCACAGCAGCAGAGAGCTGTACCAGATAGTTAATGTTTTGTGTGGTAGAAAACAGACAGGCATACAAGGATTGAAGGATAAACAAGGTAAGGTTATAGAAGGTGATCATTCTGTCATGGCTAGGTGGGCTGAGCATTTCAGTGATATTATAAACAATGCGGTTAGTTCTATTCCCATTGTTTGCAATGATGATAGATGCATTGGTGGCTTTAATGTTGGCCCTATAACAGAAGCTGAAGTTATTTTGGCTGTTTCTACACTTAAACGTCATAAATCCCCAGGGGTAGATGAAATTACTACAGAAATGCTTAGAGCTGGGAATGTTTCGGTTACCACTTGGATGACTGAAATTCTGAATATCTTTTATGATAAAGGCATGTTTCCTAAGGATTTTACCAGAGCTATTGTTATCCCTATTTTCAAAAAAGTTGATCGCAGTTCTTGTGATAACAAGGGTACAACATCTTGTGATAACGTTCTTGTGATAACAAGGGGTATCAGCCTACTCTCTGTTCCAGGTAAAGTTCTTTCCATGATTGTGTTTAATAAAATTAAGAATCTGGTTGACAGTTAATTGCGTGATGAACAATGTGGATTCAGAAGTGGTAGGGGATGTGTGGATGAGATATTTTCACTTAGGCAGATTCTTGAGAAATGTTTAGAGTTTCAGAAACCTTTGATTGCTAGTTTTGTTGATTTCAAAAAGGCTTTCGACTCTGTTGATCGTCATAATTTGTGGTTGATTGTGAAATCATATGGTATACCTGACAAGTTAGTTAACATAATGAAAGCTCTCTATAATAACACTGAGTCGTGTGTGAGAGTTGGTAAGGCTTGTAGCAATTGGTTTAGCATTACTTCTGGTGTTCGACAAGGGTGCATTTTGTCTCCTTTTCTCTTTAGCTTGGTTATTGATTATGTTATGCGAAATTCACTTCAAGAGAAAGATTTTGGCCTTAAATGGACTGGAGATACGAAAATTTCTGATTTAGATTATGCTGATGATTTAGCCCTTTTGGCAAATGATGTTGATGAGATGAACTCTTTCATTGCAGCTGTTGATGAGACTGGTAGTAGAGTAGGTTTGGTTATAAACAGAGAGAAAACTAAAGTGATGAAAATTGGTCAGGCAGGCTGTGATTCAGTTAATCTGAATGGTTGCAGTCTTGAGCAGGTGTCACAGTTTAATTGTATTGGGAGTTATGTAACAGATAATGGTGATGTGCGGCATGAGATTAACAGACGAATAGGGATTGCTGCCGGGACTTCTTAAGAATCTATGGAGAGTGTGGAGAAATAGGCGTATACACCTAAAGACTAAAATTAGACTGTATAATAGTTTGGTTCTTTCTAGGGTTAGTTATGGTAGTGAAACGTGGACACTTTGTAAACAAGATAACAGGAAACTAGATGCTTTTGATTCCAGATGCTTACGCAGTATCTTGGGAATTAGGTGGTTCAACTTTGTAACTAATGATGAGGTTAGGCAAAGGAGTTTGCAACCGCCTTTAAGCAGCATATTGTGCAGAGAGAGACTCCGTTGGTTTGGCCATGTTGCCTGTATGGATAATTATAGATTGGCGAATAGGGTTATGAACAGTGTGCCTAAAGGCCTCAGAAAGAAGGGGAGACCTAGGATGCGGTGGGCAGACAATGTCAAACAGGACCTTGTTAGAATTGGTGTGCAGTGGCCAGATGCAGCAGATGTAGCTCAGGATACACTTGCTTGGAGAACTAAATTGCACGGTCTGGTTGGACCTCCGTAGCCCATGACTGCTTGAGGATGATGATGAGTTCGATATAACGATATTGCATTCTGAATTCTTCTCTCGAATAATATTGTTTGTCATCAGCCATCTTCAAAATATTTATAGCACAAACGAAACACACAGAGACTTCACAGCAAAAATACTCTACACAACCTTTTCCGAACATTGGTAACTAACGTATATTGCAGTTACCCATCGCGTCTAGACTTGTTCTCTTCCGCAGGCAACGTAAAACTTTCTCGTCTGCAGGTACGCTTAACGGCAATGTTAAATAGCGCATATGACAACACAAAACCGGTTATTCTCAAAACAACACGTGTTTTTTTTTACCCACAAAATTATTGGCATCTTCATACAAAATATGTGCAGTTACCCAGGTGTCTATTCGTGGATTTATTTATTTTTTTTATTATTCATGGACATAAAGGTTAATAACGTAAACCTTGCTAACTTGATACTTGTTGATATTAAGTTTTGATTTTGGGGAGTAAGTTCCACCCGTATGTCGTTTTTACACCTGTTTCTGCTGTTAGACTATAAAAAAATAAATACCCCTCAAGCAACTGCTTGCCACAGAGGTCTGACAGGAGCCTGTCAGTTTAATACGCCATTGTAAAAGATCTGTGAGGATGGCGGGACCTCAGCAGAAAAATAATACATCCATGCTTTAAACGGGGCTCGAACCCAGGCCCATTAAATCAATAGCTAAGTGTGCTATGGGATATAGTGCTATTTTAATCTTTTTAGGGTGCTTTGCTTAACTTTTTTCATATGATCCTTTCAATAAAATATGGTGTTTCCTTACACTTGTTTCTGGTATTAGATTACACTTTTTGGAAATCTTTCACCAGAATAAGTGTTACCTTTCACCAGAATAAAGGGTTACCTTTCACCAGAATATAGTGTCACCTTTCACTAGAATCGAGTGTTACTTTTCATCAGAATATAGTGTTACTCTTCACCAAAATATACTGTTACCTTTCACCAGAATATAGTGTTACCTTTCATCAGAATAGAGGTTACTTTTCACCAGAATATAAGGTTACCTTTCACCAGAATAAAGGGTTACCTTTCACCAGAATATAGTGTTACTTTTCACCAGAATAGAGTGTTACCCTTCACCAGAATATAGTGTTACCTTTCACCAGAATATAGGATTACCTTTCACCAGAATAAAGGGTTACCCTTCCCCAAAATATACTGTTACCTTTCACCAGAATAGAGTGTTACTTTTCACCAGAATATAGTGTCACCTTTCACCAGAGTAGAGTGTTACTGATCACCAGAATATAGGATTACCTTTCACCAGAATAAAGGGTTACCTTTCACCAGAATAAAGGGTTACCTTTCACCAGAATATAGTGTCACCTTTCACTAGAATCGAGTGTTACTTTTCATCAGAATATAGTGTTACTCTTCACCAAAATATACTGTTACCTTTCACCAGAATATAGTGTTACCTTTCATCAGAATAGAGGTTACTTTTCACCAGAATATAAGGTTACCTTTCACCAGAATAAAGGGTTACCTTTCACCAGAATATAGTGTTACTTTTCACCAGAATAGAGTGTTACCCTTCACCAGAATATAGTGTTACCTTTCACCAGAATATAGGATTACCTTTCACCAGAATAAAGGGTTACCCTTCCCCAAAATATACTGTTACCTTTCACCAGAGTAGAGTGTTACTGATCACCAGAATATAGGATTACCTTTCACCAGAATAAAGGGTTACCTTTCACCAGAATAAAGGGTTACCTTTCACCAGAATATAGTGTCAACTTTCACTAGAATCGAGTGTTACTTTTCATCAGAATATAATGTTACTCTTCACCAAAATATACTGTTACCTTTCACCAGAATAGAGTGTTACTTTTCACCAGAATAGATTGTTACTTTTCACCAGAATAGAGTGTTACTTTTCGCCCGAATCGAGTGTTACCTTTCACCAGAATAGAGTGTTACTTTTCGCCCGAATAGAGTGTTACTTTTCGCCCGAATAGAGTGTTACTTTTCGCCAGAATAGATTGTTACTCATCACCAGAATATAGGATTACCTTTCACCAGAATATAGTGCTACCTTTAAACATAAAATGATGACATCCTAACTACCATCATAAATTGGAGTAAGGTAACACCTCATTTTTTATATTGTATAAAAATATAGCAGTTTTCTTTTCGAAATACGTACGATATATCGATCGACCATTGCACAGAATTCTTTCACCATATTTCCAAACTAGCTTCCTTCATAATCAGTCTGTTCATAAAACCTCGCGGGCGTTTTCCTCAGTGGAAAAACAACCAACGTCACTTCCTCAATAAACAGACGACCCCTCTTAAGTGATCCGTCCCATATTTCACCGGAAGTCGCGGCCACGCGAGGTTACCTTCGCTCAGAAGCAGTCATCTTGCTCAGTTCTGACAATAAGAGAGCTGCAGTCGGTAAAGTTACTTCATCACTGCAGATGTGTTGCTAAGGCAACCGGCATCCCACCATGCCGCACTTGCTCCATGAGCGCACTTGCCATGCGCTAATCTCTGAAGGAGTTGGCGCTCTGACAGGCAACAATACGCAGGAGCACGGGGACACGCAGGCTTGCCATGCCAAATACCGTGGCACTGGAAGCTGATCTAGTTGCGGCAGATGCATCGCTTTGTAACCTTTCTGTAATTACGAACAAAAAGCTCTTTGCGTTAAATTATCCACATTAAATTACTCTTTGAGATTCATAATCAATCTATTGTTAAACTTGTTTATATTAATATATAAGTTGTACAGTCGCTCAAAAAAGTATTCGAACTAAAAAGTATTCGCTGTATCGTTGACTACAGAATTCAGAAAAAATATCTGGCAACGACATTTTTTTTTAGAAATTAGTGATCTGGCAACCTTCGTGTCACGTGATTACAGAATTCAGGAAAAATATCTGGAGCGTGTACAGCAACTGTACACGCTCCAGTTACTGTTCACAGCAAACTGGAGCGTGTGCAGTAACTGCACACTCTCCAGTTTGCTCTCCTGCACACTCTCCAAACTGTCACGTGACACGAAGGTTGCCAGATCACTAATTTCTAAAAAAAATCGTTGCCAGATATTTTTTGTGAATTCTGTAGTCAACCATAGTGTTCGAATACTTTTTTGAGCGACTGTATTACAAACTTTCATATATAATTTGTAGTACGGGAGGAACTTACAAAACTAATTTGATAAAAATAAACAATATAATACATTTCGAAATCGTTAAAGAGGTATTTCCTTTATGTAATATTTGCTGAAAGTGTAACCTAAAATGTGTCAAGGATATTTTGATTGCAGAAGCATAATATTTTACTTGGTTTATTTATTAACGCAATTCTAATTCAGCCGTCCCGTGGCCGAGTGGTTAGCGCGCTTGGCTACTGATCTACGGGACCTGGGTTCGAGCCCCGGGTAAGGCATGGGTGTTCGTGTTGTTTTTCTGCTGAGGTCCTCCCATCCTCACAGACCTTCTACTTTGGCATATAAACTGACAGGCTCCTGTCAGACCTCTGTGGCAAGCAGCTGCTTGAGAGGGGTATTTATTTTATTTACATTGGATCACGTGAGCTCACAAAAACCTGGAACGTGTGGGCCCACTCACAGAAATAATGAGCGTGTGCAGTTACCGTTCACAGCAAACTGGAGCGTGTGCAGTAAATGCACACGCTCCAGTTTGCTGTGAACGGTAACTGGAGCGTGTATAGTTGCTGTACACGTTCCTGAGGTCCTGCCATCCTCTCAGACCTTCTACTCTGGCATATAAACTGACAGGCTCCTGTCAGACCTCTGTGGCAAGCAGCTGCTTGAGAGGGGTATTTATTTATTTTTTTTAATTGTAATTCTGTTAATATTGATAATAAAAAAAACCTGATTTAAAATATAATGGATTGTACTTTCAGATTCCATAAAAATAAAGAAAATGTAACGAAACTACATTTATGTTATTTAGTGATAAGATTATTTAATAATTTTGATATTTATTTGAGAGAAAAATGACACTGTTCTACAAAAAAACTTCTTTTTTTTCTAAGTAAGAGTTGTGTGATTCTTAAAGGTTTTTTAGTGCAGACTTCAGATCCATGCTTAGATGCTTTCTATCAGGGATAGTTTTCGAGTTAGATGATTATTCATTTTTCAATTTATTCCTAGATTTACAATGAATAATAAACAGGGAGAAAAAAAAAAGATTATTCTTAGCTTCCTTCGTATTAAAACGATTATAGATTCATACAGAAAATTTTACAGAATATTATACAGAAATAAATTGAATACAGAATAATTAAATAACAAAAATACCAAATGTAAATCATATTTTTAATTTTATGTTTATCTGTGTTTTGTCTTTTGAGATTTCAATAAAAATCAGCTAACATTGTAGGCATCCACTTCTCTTCATATCGCTTTTCAAATGTCGAAATCTCTTCGTGAAACCTCTCACGTGTTCATCGGAGACGTCACTGCAGCTTTCCGGAAAGTAGTCCAGATGTGAATGCAGGAAGTGCACTTTCAAAGACATGTTACATCCTAGAGGGCGGGGGTGGCTCAGTCGGTAGCGCGCCAGGCTCGTAATCTGTAGTTCCCAGGTTCGAGTCCCAGCTGGGTCAGCGTTGAGATTTATCTCCGCAAAATTCCCCGCCCTGCACACGGTCAGTAGGGGACACCGATGGGCTTGGAATAGGCCGCCGTCCGTTGGATGGAACGTTAAGCCGTGGCCCCGTGTGTGGGAGAGCCATACCCTGTGCACGTTAAAGAACACCCTGGATGGCCTTGACGGGAGGCTACCATCTATCTCCCAACAGCTTTTCCAGTGGGCCCCCTCCCCCAACCTTCTCTGAACCTTCGGGGTCCTTGTGACCTGGCCATTTAGCCCATGGTGTGCAAAAAAAGTGCCGCTCAGAAGTAAAACAACCCAACGTTAAAGAACACGCTGGATGGCCTTGACGGAAGGCTACCATCTGTCTCCCAACAGCTTTTCCAGTGGGTCCCCTCCCCCAACCTTCTCTGAACCTTCGGGGTCCTTGTGACCTGGCCATTTAGCCCATGGTGTGCAAAAAAAGTGCCGCTCAGAAGTAAAACAACCCAACGTTAAAGAACACGCTGGATGGCCTTGACGGAAGGCTACCATCTGTCTCCCAACAGCTTTTCCAGTGGGTCCCCTCCCCCAACCTTCTCTGAACCTTCGGGGTCCTTGTGACCTGGCCATTTAGCCCATGGTGTGCAAAAAAAGTGCCGCTCAGAAGTAAAACAACCCAACGTTAAAGAACACGCTGGATGGCCTTGACGGAAGGCTACCATCTGTCTCCCAACAGCTTTTCCAGTGGGTCCCCTCCCCCAACCTTCTCTGAACCTTCGGGGTCCTTGTGACCTGGCCATTTAGAACATGGTGTGCAAAAAAAGTGCCGCTCAGAAGTAAAACAACCCAACGTTAAAGAACACGCTGGATGGCCTTGACGGGAGGCTGCCATCTGTCTCCCAACAGCTTTTCCAGTGGGTCCCCTCCCCCAACCTTCTCTGAACCTTCGGGGTCCTTGTGACCTGGCCATTTAGCCCATGGTGTGCAAAAAAGTGCCGCTCAGAAGTAAAACAACCCAACGTTAAAGAACACGCTGGATGGCCTTGACGGAAGGCTACCATCTGTCTCCCAACAGCTTTTCCAGTGGGTCCCCTCCCCCAACCTTCTCTGAACCTTCGGGGTCCTTGTGACCTGGCCATTTAGCCCATGGTGTGCAAAAAAAGTGCCGCTCAGAAGTAAAACAACCCAACGTTAAAGAACACGCTGGATGGCCTTGACGGAAGGCTACCATCTGTCTCCCAACAGCTTTTCCAGTGGGTCCCCTCCCCCAACCTTCTCTGAACCTTCGGGGTCCTTGTGACCTGGCCATTTAGTCCATGGTGTGCAAAAAAAGTGCCGCTCAGAAGTAAAACAACCCAACGTTAAAGAACACGCTGGATGGCCTTGACGGGAGGCTACCATCTGTCTCCCAACAGCTTTTCCAGTGGGTTCCCTCCCCCAACCTTCTCTGAACCTTCGGGGTCCTTGTGACCTGGCCATTTAGCCCATGGTGTGCAAAAAAGTGCCGCTCAGAAGTAAAACAACCCAACGTTAATGAACACGCTGGATGGCCTTGACGGAAGGCTACCATCTGTCTCCCAACAGCTTTTCCAGTGGGTCCCCTCCCCCAACCTTCTCTGAACCTTCGGGGTCCTTGTGACCTGGCCATTTAGCCCATGGTGTGCAAAAAAAGTGCCGCTCAGAAGTAAAACAACCCAACTTTAAAGAACACGCTGGATGGCCTTGACGGGAGGCTACCATCTGTCTCCCAACAGCTTTTCCAGTGGGTCCCCTCCCCCAACCTTCTCTGAACCTTCGGGGTCCATGTGACCTGGCCATTTAGCCCATGGTGTGCAAAAAAAGTGCCGCTCAGAAGTAAAACAACCCAACGTTAAAGAACACGCTGGATGGCCTTGACGGGAGGCTACCATCTGTCTCCCAACAGCTTTTCCAGTGGGTCCCCTCCCCCAACCTTCTCTGAACCTTCGGGGTCCTTGTGACCTGGCCATTTAGCCCATGGTGTGCAAAAAAAGTACCGCTCAGAAGTAAAACAACCCAACGTTAAAGAACACGCTGGATGGCCTTAACGGGAGGCTACCATCTGTCTCCCAACAGCTTTTCCAGTGGGTCCCCTCCCCCAACCTTCTCTGAACCTTCGGGGTCCTTGTGACCTGGCCATTTAGCCCATGGTGTGCAAAAAAGTGCCGCTCAGAAGTAAAACAACCCAACGTTAAAGAACACGCTGGATGGCCTTGACGGAAGGCTACCATCTGTCTCCCAACAGCTTTTCCAGTGGGTCCCCTCCCCCAACCTTCTCTGAATCTTCGGGGTCCTTGTGACCTGGCCATTTAGCCCATGGTGTGCAAAAAAAGTGCCGCTCAGAAGTAAAACAACCCAACGTTAAAGAACACGCTGGATGGCCTTGACGGGAGGCTACCATCTGTCTCCCAACAGCTTTTCCAGTGGGTTCCCTCCCCCAACCTTCTCTGAACCTTCGGGGTCCTCGTGACCTGGCCATTTAGCCCATGGTGAGCAAAAAAGTGCCGCTCAGAGGTAAAACAACCCAACCCTGTTACATCCTAAATCCCGATATGCATATAGCATTTGGTTTACTATTTCTTTATAATCTTTAGACCTCTTTTTTTACAAGAAAATTGTCTGTAACTTTCTTAAAACATGTTCAAGCAAGTTTCTCTTTCTCTGTTAGAGATTCGTCAACTTTCACATCTTTCTTCAACTGTTTTATTTGAGGGTCAATAAACACGCCCTCTTTTATCTTTGCTTCTGAAAGACAGGGGAATTTTTTTTTGTTAGATAGGAAAATTATCTACCATATTTATCCCCTTCCTTGATAAATTGCTTTATAAGTCCCAGTTTTATATGAAGGGGAGGAAGGATCATGTCCTCATAAGCTATAAGTCTCTGCTTCTATACACGTTTTGCTCCCACTTTCCTGGGGCGGGGGTGGCTCAGTCGGTAGCGCTTCAGGCTCGCAATCTGTAGTTCCCAGGTTCGAGTCCCAACTGGGTCAGCGTTGAGATTTATCGCCGCAAAATTCCCAGCCCTGCCCACGGTCAGTAGGGGACACCGATGGGCTTTGAAAGGCCGCTGTCCGTCGGATGGGACGTTAAGCCGTGGCCCCGTGTGCGGGAGAGCCATACCCTGTGCACGTTAAAGAACACGCTGGATGGCCTTGACGGGAGGCTACCATCTGTCTCCCAACAGCTGTTCCAGTAGGTCCCCTCCCCCAACCTTCTCTGAGCCTTCGGGGTCCATGTGACCTGGCCATTTAGCCCGTGGAGTGAAAAAAAGTGCCGCTCAGAGGTAAAACAACCCAACCCAACCCGGAAAGTAGTCCAGATGTGAATGCAGGAAGTGCACTTTCAAAGACATGTTACATCCTAGGGGGCGGGGGTGGCTCAGTCGGTAGCGCGCCAGGCTCGTAATCTGTAGTTCCCAGGTTCAAGTCCCAGCTGAGTCAGCGTTAAGATTTATCTCCGCAAAATTCCCCGCCCTGCCCACGGTCAGTAGGGGACACCGATGGGCTTGGAAAGGCCGCCGTCCGTCGGATGGGACGTTAAGCCGTGGCTCCGTGTGTGGGAGAGCCATACCCTGTGCACGTTAAAGAACACGCTGGATGGCCTTGACGGGAGGCTACCATCTGTCTCCCAACAGCTGTTCCAGTGGGCCCCCTCCACCAACCTTCTCTGAGCCTTCGGGGTCCATGTGACCTGGCCATTTAGCCCGTGGAGTGAAAAAAAGTGTCGCTCAGAGGTAAAACAACCCAAACAACCCAAACTCCCACATTCCAATTACGTATTGGCCAAGTTTTCTTCAAGTAATGGGGGCGGGGGTGGCTCAGTCGGTAGCGCGCCAGGCTCGTAATCTGTGGTTCCCAGGTTCGAGTCCCCGCTGGGTCCGCGTTGAAATTTATCTCCGCAAAATTCCCCGCCCTGCCCACGGTCAGTAGGAGACACCGATGGGCTTGGAAAGGCCGCCGTCCGTCGGATGTGACGTTAAGCCGTGGCCCCGTGTGCGGGAGAGCCATACCCTGTGCACGTTAAAGAACACGCTGGATGGCCTTGACGGGAGGCTACCATCTGTCTCCCAACAGCTCTTCCAGTGGGTCCCCTCCCCCAACCTTCTCTGAGCCTTCGGGGTCCATGTGACCTGGCCATTTAGCCCATGGTGTGCAAAAAAGTGCCGCTCAGAGGTGAAACAACCCAACCCAATCTTCAAGTAATGGGATGCTCTGTCACGACTGTCCCATTCACAAAGGAAACAAGGAAATTTTGTGTTCCCTTGTTGCATTCCCAATATCTGAGCAATGATTTTTTAAATCCCACATATTTTCCAATTGAAATCCGTATATTTAATGGATTTGAGCATTATATCTAGAATCTTATATGATTCTTTCGCCATACTAGCATAGGCAACTGGAACAGAAGGCATTAAATTACCATTATGTGGTAAAATTGCCTTCAAGCTACTTTTGGATGCATCTACAAAGAGCCTCCAATTTTGTGGTATAATACATGGAGGTAGGAAGAGGGGGAGGCGCGCTTAATATATCTTAACAGAGGTCGCTAGTGTAGCCGCGCAGAACGGCGGTAGCCATGTTCTTGCTACTCAGAAAGCCGCACGCTGCACGTGAATTGTAATGTATCCGAATGCTTTTACGAATACTGCTCAATAAAATCGCAATTGTTTCATGTACAAAAAAAGGAATTATTTCGACGAATATTGCTAAATTGATTTTTTTCTTAGAAGGTCAAGAGATATTTAACTTATATATATATATAAAAATACTTTTTTCCGCTTTAATTTTTCGTTTGTTTACGCTTTTAAACACAGTTGTTTAATCCCACTTAAAATTAATAATAGCAAGTTACATATCAAATTTCATTCTTTTTCATAAAATAGGGACTGAATTCCTCTCCCCTGCATAATATTTCAAAATTCTATCATTGTTTAATCAAGTTTCTAATGTTCAGAGTAAACTGTGAGTTGGGTTGGGTTGTTTTACCTCTGAGCGGCACTTTTTTGCACACCATGAGCTAAATGGCCAGGTTATGAGGACCCCGAAGGCGCAGAGAAGGTTAGGGGAGGGGACCCACTGGAACAGCTGTTGGGAGACAGATGGTAGCCCCCCGTCAAGGCCATCCAGCGTGTTCTTTAACGTGCATAGGGTATGGCTCTCCCGCACACGGGGTCACGGTTTAACATCGCATCCGACGGACGGCGGTGTTTCCAAGCCCATCGGTGTCCCCTACTGACCGTGGGCAGGGCGGGGAATTTTTGCAGAGATAAATCTCAACGCTGACCCAGCTGGGACTCGAACCTGGGAACTACAGATTACGAGCCCGGCGCGCTACGACTGAGCCACCCCCGCCCCAAGTAAACTGTGATAAGTCAAATCTCTTATATAAGAAAAAATGTAAATACTAACAAAAAATAAATCTCTTTGGAATAAAAATCAGGAACTTTGTTGTGAAATATCCAGACTTTAATATAGGCTTAAATACTGAATATTGTTTAAAATAGAAATTTAAATAGTTTTGATTATGATCTTTTATTTATCTTCAGTCATATTCTTCCATTAAATTGCATGAATATCTTTTAAAATGGAGATTTAAATAGATTTGATTATGATCTTTAATTTATCTTCTGTCGTATTTTTCCATTAAATGCATATTTTAATAGTTATAGCCCTTCAACAGATTTTCATCGACATTGAACATAATTTATCATGAAATATTCTAGCGTCCATAACTCTTTAAATACTTAACGAATATGGTTGAAAATTGAGATCTAAATAGATTTAATTACGATTTTTAATTTATCTTTAGTAAAATTTTTCTATTAAATGCATATTTTAGAAATTACAGAACTTCGAAATTAGATTCTCATTGACATAACAGGAAATTCTCTAGCGTTTCGGTAAGGTATATGAAAAACATAGGAAATGACGAACGATATCAGTATCACATTTTCCCCGTTTGTTGATTTTTTTTTATTCTTTCTATGAATTTATAAGAACACTTTATTTCATCAGTTTACATTAAAAACACTGAGAAAATTTCGCAAACCTTCCTACCGCCTTCCGCTAGGCCTAACTGCGTTGCTGTCATAAATAATTTGAAATGACGAAAAGGTTTTCAATTTACAAAGTAAAACTTCAGCATTACTTCTCACCTTTTGAAATGTCATCCTTTTGATCTTTTTCGCAAGTTCATTACTGTGATCAAACGCGTTACCCAAATCCATTTTTTCAATGCAATCTGTCGTTCTTTAACACAGTGATAGCAAGATCATAAGTAGCGACAATATGGCGACTCTAGGTTACAGTTTTCAAGCGATAGGGGGCCTTCCTGTCTTCCTACCTCCATGGTATAACAAATACATTTATATTTGTGGTATGTACATTATTGCCAACATGTGAGTATAAACTATTGCAAACAAGTCAGTGTTGCCAACTTTTTTGATGTAACATTTCCTGATTTTTCACTCCCCATGTAATATATATGAAATTGATGTGTTATATCTCCATAACTCTAAAACTAGCCCTGATAGGCCAAATCTGATCTCAGATTTCAATTTCTCACACAAAATACTTGAGGAACACATCAGTTAACCGAAGAAAATTTTCCCTTGTAGAACAGTGTAATCCATTATCAATTTTGAAAGAGAGCTTCAAACGATATCTGTTAAACCTTACTGAAGTTAAAAGTTTTTTAATGTTGAATTAAAAGTTAAGAAATAATTATTAGTTTAATGTTAGCAATTCTAAATTTTTGTCTTCTTTTTTCATTTTATATACTACTTATACTGATTTCCTGTACAGTCACTCAAAAAAATATCCGAACACTATGGGTGATTACAGAATTCAGAAAAAATATCTGGCAACGATTTTTTTAGAAATTAGTGATCTGACAATCTTCGTGTCACGTGTTACGAAGGTTTCCAGATCACTAATTTCTAAAAAAGTGGTTGCCAGATATTTTTTCTGAATTGTAAAATCAACCATAGTGTGCGGATACTTTTTTGAGCGACTGTACCACAATTTGATTTGTGTCCTGCACGTGATAGATTAATTTTCATTTTGTAACTTGATTACATCCTGGATGGTTGAACATCTCTGCTTCCATTGTCCAAACTTTATGTATTTGTTATTTGTATGTATTGTATTGTGTCCTGCATGCGTGTATTTAATCACTTGTTTTACAACAAATTAAAAAAAATTACTTCTAATAGACAAACAACACAACCTTACCCTAATTAATTTTGGGAGTCATAATTTCCTTCTGAGTAGTGTATCTCTAAATAATAAAAATAAATAAAATAAATACCCCCTCAAGCAGCTGCTTGCCACAGAGGTCCGACAGGAGCCTGTCAGTTTATATGCCACAGTAGAAAATCTGAGAGGATGGCAGGACCTCAGCAGAAAACAACACGAACATCCATACCTTACCCGGGGCTCGAACCCAGGTCACGTAGATCAGTAGCCAAGCGCGCTAACCACTCGGCCGTAGATCAGTAGCCAAGCGCGCTAAGCACACATTAATTCAATAATGCCGACGAAATACACTATTCACTTTAGAACCAAATTCGACGGTAAAATAAAACTCAAGAAACTGTTCGCTGTTTTTCAAAGTCTTTTTATTATATCTACCTGGGTTCGAGCCCCGGGTTAAGGCAAGGCTGTTTGTGTCGTTTTTCTGCTGAGGTCCTGCCATCCTCTCAGACCTTCTACTTTGGCTTTGGCATATAAACTGACAGGCTCCTGTCAGACCTCTGTGGCAAGCAGCTGCTTGAGGGGGTATTTATTTATTTTATTTATGTAATCTTAGGCAATATTTTAATGATTGATCATTAGCTTTTACTCTATGATATGATCATCAGAACGGTGATTCTCTATGCTTCACCCATATGGGCGAATACTACACCCACCAATATTCGTAAGATTCAGGTCTTACAGAGCAAGATTTTGAGAACCGCGGTCGATTCCCCCCTGGTTTGTCACTAACAGACAACTCCATAAAGACCTGGACATCGACCATATATATACACGTATAAAACCCACCTCAAAAATTTTTTTTGAAGCTGTAAGCAATAATCCCAATGAGATTATTTCTTCTCCGATTCTTTACGATCATACTGTTTTGAACAAGTACAAGAGGCCTAAAACGGTAGCGTTTCTCTGAGGAGTTACCGTTTAGTAGGGTTGGGTTGTTTTACCTCTGAGCGGCACTTTTTTGCACACCATGGGCTAAATGGCCAAGTCACATGGACCCCGAAGGCTCAGAGAAGGTTGGGGGAGGGGACCCACTGGAACAGCTATTGGGAGACAGATGGTAGCCTCCCGTCAAGGCCATCCAGCGTGTTCTTTAACGTGCACAGGGTATGGCTCTCCCGCACACGGGGCCACGGCTTAACGTCCCATACGACGGACGGCGGCCTTTCCAAGCCCATCGGTGTCCCCTACTAACCGTGGGCAGGGCGGGGATTTTTGCGGAGATAAATCACAACGCTGACCCAGCTGGGACTCGAACCTGGGAACTACAGATTACGAGCCTGGCGCGCTACCGACTGAGCCACCCCCGCCCCTACCTTTTAGTAACTCCTCAGAGACTCCTCAGAGACCCTCAGACCGTAACTCTGAGGAGTTAACCGTTTTAGGTTTCTTATACAATTTTACTGCTAATTTTAGCTTTTCTTGTGTTTGCCCTTAGGGGCTCACCTAATGGTGATTTACTTATATATTTTGTTCTTAGTCATGCCAAATAGGCATATCTTTATGATGGAGATGGTTAGGGGTAAAATTATTACCCGGTACATCGAATATTATTATACGATCTACGATATCTTAACAATAACTCGAGGCCATTCAAGTGACCTCAAACACAAGATTTGCGATCACCACGAAAAATGTAGCAACATTAAACACATTTTTATGGTCATCCCGCATCACACAATTTATTCTCCTCCATCGTCGACTCAGTTCTATCCTTTACATTTTTTATCCACTTATATGCCTGTTGACTTTGCTACTCCCAGAATTCTTTCTTTAGTTCGTAAGGATTATATTCATAAGGTAGACTGACACAAAGTGTTTGCGCGCGCGCGTTTGTGTAAGGAGGGGGAGGGGGGGGGGTGTATGGGTAAACGACGGATTCTTATCTCTTATACCTATCCAGAGCACGCAGATTTTAATATCCAGAGCGAACCGAGGCTCCTCTCTGTGTAGAGAAACACTCCGAAAACCAGATCACGATACCACCATCAACCAACTCCTTTTATATAAGGAAGAGGAGAAACCGCCATAAAAGAAAAAAAAAATTGTTGCTCGAGAAAGCGCCTGTCTGGTTTGCGTCACTTCCTTTATGCGAATCGCTAGATATTCATTGCTTTTACATTGGGATCATAAACCGAGATCCTGTAAACATTGGCCGAAGCTCTTTTTAGCATTATATGCTCACAGAGAGAAAAGAAGAAATAGAAAAAAAAATAAAATAAACATAATCTGATTTATTCATAACGCGCAAACGGAAACTCGGCTGATTTCCGAAAAATTTCTTCTCTCCAGCCGATCCTCTCCTCCTCTCCCTTGTTCTTCGCTGCTCCTTCTACTCCTCCCATCCCACCTCTTCGCTCCTCCTCCTTTCTCCCCCTTCATATTGATCCTCCTTCCCACTCCTTCTCGACATTTCTGCTTTTTACACTCCACTTCTTCCTCCTTCTCCTCTTCTTCCTCCTTCTCCTCTTCTTCCTCCTTCTCCTCTTCTTCCTCCTTCTCCTCTTCTTCCTCGCCTCTTCTCACGTCATCCGCCTATCCTCCTCCACCGCCAGCACCTCCTCTACTACCACCACGATATCCTCCTCCTCCTCCTCCTCCTCCTCCTCCTCCATGCATCTTTAGTTCCCTTTCTGATATCCGCCCTCCTTATCTCTTTTTCTTCCTTCACTTTTCCATAAATTGTGTTCAGGATTTTACAGCTACTTAAACTGATTGAAGTTGCAGCGAAAAACGAAGCAATTAGTCGTCTCTTTGCAGTACTGTTTTCTTTTTGTCAAGGTGGAAGAACCGAATCGTTTTCGAGAGAGAAACAGAGGAGCAAATGGGGACAAAGATAACGAAACACACCAATCTTTCTTTTCCTTTGTGTCTTTAAAAAGTGAAACTGAGAAAATCCTATTTGGTATATAGGACTAAAAATACATGCTAAAAGTACAGACGCTCCAAAAAAATATCCGAACATTATGGTTGATTACAGAATTCAAAAAAAATATCTTGCAACGATTTTTTTTAGGAATTAGTGATCTGGCAACCTTCGTGTCACGTGATTACAGAATTCAGGAAAGATATCTGGAGCGTGTACAACAACTGTACACGCTCCAGTTACCGTTCACAGCAAACTGGAGCGTGTGCAGTTACCGCACACGCTGCAGTTTGCTGTGAACGGTAACTGCACACGCTCAATATTTCTGTGAGTGAGCCCACACGATCTAGTATCAAAATAATATGACCACCTACAGTCGCTGAAAAAAGTATCCGAACACTATGGTTGATTACAGAAATCAGAAAAAATATCTTGCAACGATTTTTTTAGAAATTAGTGATCTGGCAACCTTCGTGTCACGTGACACGAAAGTTGCCAGAACACTAATTTGTGATTTTTGGTTTTTAATGTGAAATAAATATTAATATGCCTAAATAATTACTAATTCTTGTAAATTTGCGAATTTCAGCCTTATTTTTAAAAAAAAAGTTGAAAAGAAAACTAATAAGGTATAGTGTTGTTATCTAGTGTAATGTTTATAAACTGATTTAGTTCTTAAAAGTAAAAGCAAATTTTTCAGAACGAAAAATAAACTTTTCACTTACCGTATTTGCCGGCGTATAGGACGCACCGGCGTATAAGACGCACCCCCTTTTTTAGAGACATTTTTAAGGGGAAAAAATTTTCCGCATTGTTTCATGAATTTCCATAAAGATTTACTGTACTCATTTTAGAGTTATTTATGTATAAAAAAATGCAATTAGGGAACATTGTAGTTAGGTACCTTTTAATGTTCATCCTCAAAACCCAGAAATTCATCTCCAGAACTAAATGAAGAATCACTTGAAGCCTCTTTTTCAGAAACTGAGTCTTCGTATAACAAATCATCCTCTGTGCCATCAAGTGAGTTATTAATACCACATTTCTTAAATGACTTTACAACTGTCTCATGTTTCACAGTATTCCATGAAGTTTTGACCCATTCACAAATCTGCAAAATGCTAGGTCTCTTCCTTCTTCCTGATGGTGTCACTTCAAAAACTGTAGACTGCATCCAACTGTTCCATTTCTCTTTAATGAATCCTTTAAAAAGTTTATTAATGCAGACATCTAAAGGTTGAAGCTGGCTCGTTAGTCCACCTGGAAGTACAGCTAACTGAGTTTTCAGTTGGTAGATTTTATTTTTTACAGCTTCTGTTCTATGACTCCGAAACTGATCCCATACTAGCAAGGCAGGTTTCATTAACAGTCCACCAGGACGCCTAGACCACACATTGTCTATCCAGAACTTCATCCCCCCTTCATCCATCCAGCCCTTAGGATGAACGTGCACAAACACACCTTTAGGCAGTTTTTCCTTGGGCAAGGTTTTTCTTTTGAAAATCAAAAGAGGCGGCAATTTTGTTCCATTGGCACAAGACAACACGACTGTGTAGTGCGTTTTCTCATTTCCACAAGTTTTAACAATAACACTTCTTGCACCTTTGGAATCTACTGTTTTGTTTGAGGGTACATCGAACGTCAGTGGGACCTCATCCATGTTTCCTATTTGTGAAAGTTCAAAATTTCCACTTTTTCTTGCATTAATGACAATTTTATGAAACTCCATAATCTTGTCTTCATATTCTGTTGGCATCTTTTGTGCTATTTTAGTTTTAGTCCGCATACGTAAGTCATTTCTCTTCATGAATCTAGAACACCATGACGTCGATCCTGTAAAATCAGCGATGTCTCTGTTAGTAGCTATCACTCTTGCTTGTTGAATAGTCATTTTTGTGGAAACTGAAAATCCCGAGCTTCGGTGGACTAATAACCAAGTTTTTAATTCCTCTTCTAGTTCCGGCCATTTTGCAATTCCATGTCGCAGATTATGTTTACTACGCATAGCTTTTTTTAGGTCTTCTTCCTGTCTTCTCCAAGTTCTTATCTTTTCTGTTGGCGGTGATCCGAAATTCCTCTCTGCTGCCCTGTTTCCGTGTTCTTTAGCATACTCAATCACTCGTAGCTTGAATGCAATATCATAGCAGAATCTGCGTTGTTTTTGAGCCATGTTTCGCAGCAAAAACACGAGAAAGCTTCTTCGGTACTAAAAATTTACGTTTTGGTTGCCTTGAGGCGCTGTAATCGGTAACGACGCGCCATGCTCGCGCTTTTCGAAAAAATATGCCGGTGAAATGTGATCACACATGCGCACATTGGATGATCGTAACCTTGAGGTGTCAGTGGATCTGAACTCTCTTTTACTGGAATGCTCCCTCTATCAGTAGTGAAACATAAAATACATCACGCAACTTATTATTTTTACAGAACAAAAAAAAATATGGAAACGATTTATTTGAAACCACTCTTTCACAAAAGGACAAAATGCAAAAGAATACTTATATATGTATATTGATATAAACCAAAAGTTTTAGACTGAAATTTCAACTCATAATTTTGATTACCGGCGCATATAAGACGCACCTCATATTTTAGGCGTATTTTGAGGGGGAAAAAGTGCGTCCTATACGCCGGCAAATACGGTATATTTAAATTTTTGTCTCTCAATTTTCATATGCTAAGCCGAAATGCCAAATTTATGTCTTTAAAAAAAAAAACATATATCGGTGAATCATAGTAACAAATAAAATTCGTCGAGTGCAATCAATGATTACATGAGATATGGAAATTTTGTCTCTGTGATATCGTCGACAATATATGCAAAAATGCAGTGAAAAGTGCTCAACTCACAAAATAACATTTTTCCTGCAGAAAGTAGCATTATTTTAACAGGTAATCATTGTTTTCTCCTTATTCCACCTCTGTCTGGGGGCGGGGGTGGCTCAGTCGGTAGCGCTCCAGGCTCGTAATCTGAAGTTCCCAGGTTCGAGTCCCAGCTGGGTCAGCGTTGAGATTTATCTCCGCAAAATTTCTCCGCCCTGCCCACGGTCAGTAGTGGACACCGATGGGCTTGGAAAGGCCGCCGTCCGTCGGATGGGACGTTAAGCCGTGGACCCGTGTGCGGGAGAGCCATACCCTGTGCACGTTAAAGAACACGCTGGATGGCCTTGACGGGAGGCTACGATCTGTCTCCCAACAGCTGTTCCAGTGGGTCCCCTCCCCCAACCTTCTCTGAGCCTTCGGGGTCCATGTGACCTGGCCATTTAGCCCATGGTGTGCAAAAAAGTGCCGCTCAGAGGTAAAACAACACAACCCACCTCTGTCTGGAATTAAAGTCAAAGGAAGGCCGTACTCTTTCAGCTTGAGTCAAAAGTTGTCCTTATCATGCAGATATAGAGCACGTTGTAAAATACTAAAATCTTTAGCTTCACTGTAGAAACTGATTTTTCTTTTACATTCACTTTAAAAATTCCTTTTTGGGCTGTACTTCAAAAAGTAATATTTTTAGCTTCATTTTTCCAACTTTTTTCGCGCTTTTGCTTCTAGCATCGTCATTTTACAAGCGTGTTTATAAACTTATTTTTTTGAGTCTCACATTGAAAGTTGTTTTTTTAGCTTTACTACAGAAACATGTTTTTTGCCTCGCTTCAAAAGTACACATTTTAGCCTCAGTTTAAAAACCTGATTTTGCTTTTCTACTTCAGTGTGAAGTTCATCTTATTCAGGGGCGGGGGTGGCTCAGTCGGTAGCGCGCCAGGCTCGTAATCTGTAGTTCCCAGGTTCGAGTCCCAGCTGGGTCAGCGTTGAGATTTATCTCCGCAAAACTCCCCGCCCTGCCCACGGTCAGTAGGGGACACCGATGGGCTTGGAAAGGCCGCCGTCCGTCGGATGGGACGTTAAGCCGTGGCCCCGTGTGCGGGAGAGCCATACCCTGTGCACGTTAAAGAACACGCTGGATGGCCTTGACGGGAGGCTACCATCTGTCTCCCAACAGCTGTTCCAGTGGGTCCCCTCCCCCAACCTTCTCTGAGCCTTTGGGGTCCATGTGACCTGGCCATTTAGCCCATGGTGTGCAAGAAAGTGCCGCTCAGAGGTAAAACAACCCAACCCAACTCATCTTATTAAGCTTCACTTCAAAAGCATATATATATACTGTTTTCTGTTAAACTGAAACACGAAAAGCAACATTTTCTTTATTTCTTTTCCAGGTGGTGACCATGCCCTTTAGCATCAAGCGCTTTACCATCCATCGGAGCTCCAGCCTCCCAACTCACACCTCCAGAGACAAGAAGGGGGATGATCACGCCAACGGAAAGACTCTCAAGAAGTCCGCCTCTCACGACGAACGGAAGGCGAAGCATTCTCGATCCCGAGGACTGCCCACCAGTCAATCGGTGGACACCGCAGAATTGCGAAGGCTCGGTTATACCTTGGGACCAGTTCCTCCCGAGATGGAGGATCAGAGGCTCCCTGCTGTCCCTCCTCACGAGAGAGGAGCCCCCATGGGCCACGGAGGAGCCCCGGAATACTCTCAGAGATTCCAACAGTCGCCCTATGGAGGAGCTGACCGACACAACGCTACGATGCCCACCAGGTGGAGGAGCTCTGGGAAGGAAAGGAGAAGCGCTCCGCCTCTCGACTCTAGGGGAAGTTACGAACAGGTCCCTGGAGGTGAAGTAAGGAGGGTTATGATGAGGAGGAACGGGGTACGCTTCCAAGGTGAGCCACTGAATTAAACCTTTTGTGAATAGGTATAAATATTATTTTGAAATAGAAATGTAAAGTCGCTCAAAAAAAATATTCGAACATTACGGTTGATTACAGAATTCAGAAAAAATATCTGGCAACGTTTTTTTTAGAAATTAGCGATCTGGCACGTGACACGAAGGTTGCCAGATCACTAATTTCTAAAAAATTCGTTGCCAGATATTTTTTCTGAATTCCGTAATCAATCGTAGTGTTCGGATATTTTTTTGAGCGACTGTAAGTCTTATATTGACTAAGGTATATATTTATATTTATATTTGTGTGAATCAGAAATGGATGCAGCAATATTTAAAGCATGTCTAAGGAGAAAAGCAGTTATGTTAGTTATGGTTATAAGTATGGAATCGAAAATATTTGTTGATGAAACGTTCTACAGTTTCGAGAACCGCAATTAAAGTGCAACCCAGCTAGAAATGGTCTGGAAAACAAATGGTCCTAGAAACAGTTCGTTTGATGATTATTCGAAATCAACCACTGGATTGCGACCCAAAAAAGGTCAGAAACCACTTGAATAGGTAGTGTTAGTAGATTGGATTTATTCAAATTAAAACTAAATAAATATACACTCAGCGGGCTCTCTATTAGTAGGTACAGTTCCAAGTAATGTCAGTAGTAAATTAAAAATAAATAAATATACACTCAGCGGGCACTCTATTAGTAGGTACAGTTCCAAGTAATGTCAGTAGTAAATTAAAAATAAATAAATATACACTCAGCGGGCACTCTATTAGTAGGTACAGTTCCAAGTAATGTCAGTAGTAACTCTGATACAGAATTTAGTAACTTCTTAAAAAACATTTTTATGAAAAAAGTGACTGAAGTTCATTTAAGGATCTCAATCAAATGTAGGGATGTTACCATTTTTAATAATATTCTTTCTGTATTTAAAGAGTTATGGAAGCTGAAATATTTAGCAAGTTAGGTCGTTCTGAAAACAGTTATTCATAATTGACAAAAATTAAACATAATTATTACGCGAACCCCTAAAAATACTATTATACGTGTTAGCAAAGTTTAGAATAACGATTATTGCTTTTCATTTTAACTTGTTTTTATTAATTTTTCGGAGCAGTTGTTTGAACTGCGATTTTTGCTTTAAATTTTACATAGCTTTGATTGACATCTTTAAGTCATCTTCAGTCACTTTTGTTTTGAATACGAAGCTTATTTAGGAAGTTGCTTTAATTTCTGTGTCTGAGTCAGTATTGCTCTGACATAAAACTACACCAAATAACATAAAAAATAAAAAAAAAATGTACCACCAAACGAATTGTTTAATTTATATTTCTAGAAACTATGAATTAGTCACATTATTAACAATTCTATTCGGCAATCTGTGGTTTCGGCAGGAAATAACACGAATATATTATTTCCGTACCCAAGAGCTCTTCAAAGGTGATTCATATAAATGAGTTCGGAGCAGAGTTCGCTCAAAATTTAATATTTTAAAAATTCTCGTAATTTAAAAAAATTGTTAGTAAAGAACATAAAACAAATAATTTCATTTCATTATAACTTCAATTTTTTAATCAGAATTTAGTAAATAGAATATTTATAATTTAGAAATTTAGTAAATCAGAATTTAAATAAGAGCAGTATTCGATCTTGGATAATTTTTAGATACTTTCTTTTTTCAATAAATGAATTCCTCTTAGCTTATATGAAAAGTTTCCAGCTTAAAGAATTATTTTTGGTATTTGTAGCTACAAATAACAGTAAGATTTTAATTTTGTTATGAAATAATTATAGTTATTTAAGTCATACAAAATTATTTAAAATTTTAATCATAACCCATAATAATAAAGAATTAAAAAATGGTTAAATGGCATACATTTCTATATATATGTACTTATTCATTTTCGTAAAGACTATTTGATAAAATATTTAAATGGCTTTATTACATTCGATCTAATCATAATTATAATCATATACAACAAACATATAATTAGGACATCGTTAAAATTATTCAGTTTCAAAAAATATATATATATCAAGATTACATTCAATAAATTATTTTTTTTCTTGTTATACTGCTTAATATATCGTCGAAATGTTTTTTTGTTCTCTTGTTTAATGTAATGTTTAAATAACCTTTTGTAATATTGTTTAATTATGTATTTTTTAATTTGTTTAACACGCTCTTTAATATATTTTATGTTGCATTGTTTACTACATTGATTAAACAGTTTTATTGTTTAAGTCTTTTAAGGAAATGGACGTACTAGAAGCTGAATGTACATTAAAAGTAATCTAGTCTTAATTTTCTCAACATGCTGTTCTTGTTCTTGATATAGTTGAATTGATACTTGTGTTTGACGAATAGTTCTAACTCTTCATTCTTTTCCCTTACTTAATATTTCGGTGAAACATTTATCAGCTAGTTATTTCTATTTTGCAAAAGTTTATAAGTTAAACGAGAAATAATGAATACATTTCGTAAGACTATTTGATAAAATATTTAAATTGCTTTATTAGATTCGATCTACTGATAAAGCGTATGGCGTTTGTTTTAATTAACTTGCCTATGATTTGTTTTAACCTAATTACTATAATTACGATATTTTGTTGTTAAAAAAACTTTTAAAATGGATGAAAGTTGGGAGTGAAAAATGATGCAAATTAAATTTGTATTAAAGCAATATTTGAAAGACATGTTTACTGTATCAGGTGCTAAATAAAAATAATAATCAAGTATCTTGTAAAGTGAAAGATAGATACGTTAATTATTTGCAGAAAACAGATATAAGATTTCTCCTACCTGCCCTACTAACAAACATAGTAAAATCACGAAATTATGACATAGTTCTGATTTTTTTTTTTACTGTACGTTTATGATATCAGGATTTTTTATTATATTCATCATGAGACCAGTTTCTGGAAGGTTATATATTACACCAAGGGAAATAATCAATCGTTCTTTTGTTAGTTATTAACTTCTTCAATCTATCACCATATTTGTTTTTCTAAAAATATCTCAGCACTTACTGCGGAATAATAATACCTCTTGAACACAACCTTGAATAATGGATTTGCATAATTGCATTGTGTTTTTCTTTTTCTGGTTGACGTTTGAACGTTAAATTCTGAAGTGACGTAAGTTTAACTTTTAAGTTTGGAGTACTTTTGAAAATTTGATTTTTCAAACCGATAATTTGTTCAAGATTAATTATTTTTGAAAAAGGAAGATTCACGTGATGAGATTAAATGATTTATTATTCTAACGCTTTCGTAAAACATTCGAAGGTAAATAAGTAATAATTTCTGATAGTGGATTTTAATAATCGAAATAAATAAGCGAGGATTTTTTACTGTGAATCTTAATAATCGAAAAGAAATAAACAATAATATTTGGTAGTTAATCTTAAAAATCTAAAATAAATAATAATTTTTGACAGTGAAGCTTAAAAATAAAAAAAAGTTATAGTCATTTTTAATAATAAATCTTATTATTCGAAAATAAATGAGCAATAAAAGTTATTTGGTCTTAATAATCTTAATAATCGAAAATAAACAACAATATTAATAGCATATCTTAATAGTCAAAATAAATAATCATTTTTGATAGTGAATATTAATAATAGGAAAAATAAATAATCATTTTCTATAGCGAATTTTAGAAATTGAAAATAAATAAGTGGTAATTTTTGAGAGCGAATCTTAATAATCGAAAATAAACAACAATTTTTAATAACAAATCTTAATAATCAAAATAAATAATAATTTTTGATATTGAATATTAATAATAGGAAAAATAAATAATAATTTTTGATAACGAATTTTAAAAATCAAAAATAAACAAGCCATAATTTTTGACAGCAAATCTTAATATTCGAAAATAAATGAGTGATGTTTTATAGTTAATCTTAATAATTGTAAATAAATAATCATTTTTGATAGTAAATATTAATAATAGGAAAAATAAGTAATAATTTTGGATAGTGAATCTTATATTGTAGGTTCGATTGAATATTTAATTTTTACTTTGTTTATACCATTACTCTAAAATATCGAAGGAAATAAACATTAAATGCCTAGTTAATTCTCTTACATTAGAATTGGGAGGTTAAGCTAATTTCATTTAAATGTGATTTGATCTACTTAGTTACTAAGCAGAAATTATATACCGGGTGTATGCAAAAAGCTTTCATAAATTGAGAAATAATTACTGGTAAAATAATGGACATATCTTAATATTGATTGCTATTAAAAAGTAAAAAAAAATGGGTTGGGTTGGGTTTTACCTCTGAGCGGCACTTTTTTGCACACCATATGCTAAATGGCCAGGTCACATGGACCCCGAAGGCTCAGAGAAGGTTGGGGGAGGGGACCCACTGGAACAGCTGTTGGGAGACAGATGGTAGCCTCCCGTCAAGGCCATCCAGCGTGATCTTTAACGTGCACAGGGTATGGCTCTCCCGCACACGGGGCCACGGCTTAACGTCACATCCGACGGACGGGGGCCTTTCCAAGCCCATCGGTGTCCCCTACTGACCGTGGGCGGGGCGGGGAATTTTGCGGAGATAAATCTCAACGCTGACCCAGCTGGGACTCGAACCTGGGAACTACAGATTACGAGCCTGGCGCGCTACCGACAGACAACAACGAATTCTCTTTTTACTGAAAAGACAATAAAAATAATAAATAAATAATAACGTGTAAATAAATGTTTAACGTGTTCTTAAAGATTCCAATATAGCTTTTACAAATTACTAGTTACTAGGGAAGAAAAAATATCAAAATCAAATCTATTTTTAATAAATTATCTTACAGTATTTAAAAAGTTATGGAAGCTGGAATATTTCACAACAGTCATGCGTTATAAGAATTTACTTCAGAAATTAATTAAAACGTAACTAATAATGTTGTTTCAAACCATTTAATAAAATAAATAAAAGTTTTAGAAATTTGCGTAATGATTATTTGCATATTGGAAAATTATGAATGAATGTTGTAAAACAAGAAATATTGTTGAAAATCGAGATTTGAATAGATTTAATTATGATATTTAATTTATCTTAAGTCATATTTATCTATTGAAAGAATATTTTAGAAGTTATAAAGCTTCGTAGTTAGATTCCTATTCACATAAATAAAAAAAATACCCCCTCAAGCAGCTGCTTGCCGCAGAGGTCTGACAGGAGCTTCTCAGTTTAATACGCCATAGTAGACGGTCTGTGAGGATGGCGGGACCTCAGCAGAAAAACAACAAATACATCCATGCCTTACCCGAAATTATAATTAATAATTGATTTATATAATCTATTTTCCTGAATATACTATATAAAAATATGTATAACAAACTTTTGAAGGTACTACTCACGAATATAACTTATATATGAGTAGTAAATAAACACAAAACCAGATATGTACAAATACATAACGGGACACAACAAAGACCACAGCTGAAGACACTTAGATTTAAATATAGGCGATCCTGTGGTCGTCCAATCTGGAGGTGACCATCCTTCACTGTAAAATAAAAAAAGTAAAATTAAAATGTTCCTATGATGTTGAAAATTATTTAATATTCTGATAGGAGAGTGTACATAGGAAATACTTGAGCAGGTTTCAGTCAAATAGTCAGATTCCATCAGTGCTTTCATTTAGATTTGACTCTGTTTACATAATTTTAAAATTACCAGAGATTTTTGAAATATTACATAAGAAAGATAAAAGAAAATATTTCTTGTTTCAATTTCCTATAAAACAAAACAGTCCCATCCCCCATTAAAAAAAATGACGAACATTCATCGCCATCTGGAGCAAACTTTCGCCTTCGTCCTCTTGCATCCACGTTTCCATAACGACCGTCATTCATCTTGGGATGGAGAATTTCCTGCTCTGATTCCCACCATCCCTCCTAAATCCTCTCATGTTTGGATTTGTTCCGAAACAGAAATTTCCGAAATTGAAAATTTGTCCCTCCTGCAACCCAGCGCTATCCGTCTTTTATTATTATGATTATTTTTCTCCTTCGTTTCTTGCGCAAGAACCGATGGCTGTCGGAGCTCGCATGCCTCTTCCGCCATCCCCGCGACACAACACGAGACGCAGTTGTTATCAGTTAATTTGCGTCTGGCAGTGGTCATCTATCGCCAGCTGATGGGCCACGCGACGCGGCGGGAAAACGACTGCTACTTCCCCTCCTCGCGATAACGGGCGAAGTTTCGTCTGCAGTCATTCCAGAGAAGCCAGCCAGCTTTGCTTTTCTTCATCTTCGGGAGAAAAAAAGAGTGGTCCTCAGAAAACGGACTTGATGGAATTCCGCGCACTTTTGCTCTGTCGGTTATGACGTCATTGCTTCGTCACGTCGAAGCTCGGGAAATACTCCCCGGAAACAAGAAGATTGTGAGAAAAAGTTTTCATGATGGTGGTACATATTACGAGAGAATTCGTGATATGTGGTGCGCATTGCGAGAGAAAGAAGTTTTCAGGAGAGGTGGTAAAGGTTGAAAGAGAAAGAAGTTTTCATGATGGATGATGATACGCATTGCAAGAGAGAGGTGTTTTCGTAATGGGTGGTTCACATTATGAGATAATTCGTGATGGGTGGTTTACATTATGAGAGAATTCGTGATGGGTGGTACGCATTATGAGAGAAAGAAGTTTTTAGATGGGGGTAGACATTGCGAGAAATAAGTTTTTTGATTGGTGCTATGCATTTCAAAAGAAAGAAGTTTTGATGGTGGTGGTACAAATTACGAGGAATTCGTGATAGGTAGTATACATTGCGAGAGGATGAATTTTTCGTGATGAATGGTGCCCATTTCGAGATAAAGAAGTTTGCGTGATGGTTGATACACATTACTAGAGAATTCGTGATGGGTGGTACACATTGCGAGAGAAAGAAGCTTTCGTAATGAGTGGTGCCCATTTCGATGGAAAGAAGTTTACGTGATGGGTGATACACATTAAGAGAGAAAGAAGTTTACGTGATGGGTGATACACATTACGAGAGAATTCGTGATGAGCGGTACAGTTACGAGAGAATTCGTAATGGGTTATACACTTTGCGAGAGGAAGAAGTTTCCGTGATAAGTGGTGGCCATTTCGAGAGAAAGAAGTTTACGTGATGGGTGATACAGTTTACGAGAGAATCGTGATGAGAGGTACAGATTACGGGAGAATTCGTAATGAGTGGTACACATTGCGAGAGGAAGACGTTTTCGTAATAAGTGGTGCCCATTTCGAGAGAAAGAAGTTTACGGGATGGGTGATACAGTTTATGAGAGAATTCGTGATGAGAGGAACAGATTACGAGAGAATTCGTGATGAGAGGTACAGGTTACGAGAGAATTCGTAATGGGTGGTACACATTGATAGAGGAAAACGTTTCCGTGATTAGTGGTGCCCATTTCGAGGGAAAGAAGTTTACATGATGGTTGATACACTCCCATTAAGAGAGAAAGAAGTTTACGTGATGGGTGATACACATTACGAGAGAATTCGTGATGAGCGGTACAGTTACGAGAGAATTCGTAATGGGTTATACACATTGCGAGAGGAAGAAGTTTCCGTGATAAGTGGTGCCCGTTTCGAAAGAAAGAAGTTTACGTGCTGGATGATACACATTACGAGAGAATTCGTGATGAGCGGTACAGTTACGAGAGAATTCGTAATGGGTTACACATTGCGAGAGGAAGAAGTTTCCGTGATAAGTTGGGCCCATTTCGAAAGAAAGAAGTTTACCTGATGGATGATACACATTATGAGATAATTCGTGATGAGCGGTACAGTTAAGAGAGAATTCGTAATGGGTTATACACATTGCGAGAGGAAGAAGTTTCCGTATTAAGTGGTGGCTATTTCGAGAGAAAGAAGTTTACGTGATGGGTGATACACATTACGAAAGAATTCGTGATGAGAGGAACAGAGTACGAGACAATTCGTGATGAGAGGTACAGATTACGAGAGAATTCGTGATGAGAGGTACAGATTATGGGAGAATTCGTGATGAGAGGTACAGATTACGGGAGAATTCGTAATGGGTGGTACACATTGCGAGAGGAAGACGTTTTCGTAATAATAATTTCGTGGTGCCCATTTCGAAAGAAAGAAGTTTACGTGATGGGTGATACACATTACGAGAGGATTCGTGATGAGAGGTACAGATTACGAGAGAATTCGTAATGGGTTGCACACATTGCGAGAGGAAGAAGTTTTTGCGATAAGTGCCCATTTCGAGAGAAATAAGTTTACGTGATGGGTGATACACATTATGAGTGAATTCGTGATGGGTGGTACACATTGCAAGGGAAAGAAGTTTTCGTGATGAGTGGTGCCCATTTCGAGAGAAAGAAGTTTACTTTTCTTAGTTCTCAGAGACATTATCTTTGTTAATCGACTTTGAAAGGGTATTTTGTTGCTTCGCTATTAATTAAAATTTATTGTTTTGATGCAAATGCAATGGGAGAAATTGTGAACCACAAGTTTGCCATTCTCAGGAAATGCGCAGCCGTCTTATAAACAATGTAAAAGACAGCGATGCGTAGCTCCGGTATTTAATGACGTTCTGTACCTACATTCAGTCCCTATAAGTGGCAACAGGCATTTCATAATGGCGAAGCAAGATGTGTGCGTATTCATTCCGTCATGCTGTACGAATTCAAAAATGGTGTTGATGACCAAGACTGTTTGCGTAAACTATGAAGTGTTCATGGGAACAAAGTCATCTCTGAACGCACTTGTTGCTAGTGGTATTGTCATGGGGGGCGGGGGTGGCTCAGTCGGTAGCGTGCCAGGCTCGTAATCTGTAGTTCCCAGGTTCGAGTCCCAGCTGGATCAGCGTTGAGATTTATCTCCGTAAAATTCTCTGCCCTGCCCACGGTCAGTAGGGGACACCGATGGGCTTGGAAAGGCCGCCGTCCGTCGGATGGGACGTTGAGCCGTGGCCCCGTGTACGGGAGAGCCATACCCTGTGCACGTTAAAGAACACGCTGGATGGCCTTGAAGGGAGGCTACCAGCTGTCTTCCAACAGCTGCTCCAGTGGGTCCCCTCCCCCAACCTTCTCTGAGCCTTCGGGGTCCATGTGACCTGGCCATTTAGCCCATGGTGTGCAAAAAAAGTGCGGCTCAGAGGTGAAACAACCGAACCCAACGGTATTGTCATGGCCGCATACATACAATGCGAGCCTGACATTTTTTCTACAACCTCCACCTGACGTCATTTTCCAAAAAGGGCCGCCATTTTTCTTCCCAGTCTCCAAACTTTGCATCTTCATACAGACTTGTCGCCTCTGAAGAAGCTCGCTGGGATCAAACCCAGTGAGAGAAAGAGCCAACTGCAAACTTCTACAGTTCCCCAAAACTCAGTCCCTCATCCAAGCCATGAAGAATATGCTACGCGCACGTGCTTACCATGCGCGCTGCCCACCAATGACCTTTCGACACGATCGAGGACATCCCACTCGAGGGCATCCTCCCTCCACCCTACTACCCCCAGGTGGCCAGCGTTGAGATTTATCTCGGCAAAATTCCCCACCTTGCCCACGATCAATAGGGACAATTGGCTTAGAAAAGCCGCCGTCCGTCGGATGGGACGTTAAGCCGTTTCCCCGTGTTCTGGAGAGCCATACCCTGTGCACGTTAAAGAACACACTGCATGGCCTTGACGGGAGGCTACCATCTGTCTTCCACCAGCTGTTCCAGTGTGTCCCCTCCCCCAACCTTCTCTGAGCCTTCAAGGTTCTTGTGATCTAGTGACTTAGCCATTGTGTAGAAATAAAGTGCGCTCAGAGGTAATCCTTACCAACAATCGACACCAGACCTTGGTGACGAGCAGTCACCTCTCTTACAGTGTTCTAGCTAGACGGGAGAACACCTTGGTGTGTATAGAGGATCTTACAAAAGAACAGTGGCTTAGGCGGAGATAAGCCGATTTCGCTGACACAGGAGGACACTCTACGTGACTTTTGCGCTGGCCCCGCCCTTTTCCTACCCAATGTAATTGTGTAAGTGAATAGAAACATCGGAAGGAAAGACAACTGAAAGGAAAATCAAAGTACACTCGTCAAAACCAACGGAAGAAATGTCATCTGGCAGTGTTGGAAGAAAGGTCAGGAACATATTCCTACATTTCTTCCATTCCATTCTCTCTCTGGGGGCGGGGGTGGCTCAGTCGGTAGCGCGCCAGGCTCGTAATCTGTAGTTCCCAGGTTCGAGTCCCAGCTGGGTCAGCGTTGAGATTTATCTCCGTAAAATTCCCTGCCCTGCCCACGGTCAGTAGGGGACACCGATGGGCTTGGAAGGCCGCCGTCCGTCGGATGGGAAGTTAAGCCGTGGCTCTGTGTGCGGGAGAGTCATACCCTGTGCACGTTAAAGAACACGTTGGATGGCCTTGACGGGAGGCTACCATCTATCTCCCAACAGCTGTTCCAGTGGGTCCCCTCCCCCAACCTTATCTGAGCCTTCGGGGTCCATGTGACCTGGCCATGTCTTTGTTTGAAGACCATTCTCAGTCGTATCCCAGAGCCTCTGCCATTCGTCCATTGCTCTTTGACATAGTATAGACTTCAGGGTAGTTTTCGAAGTCTTGACCACTATCACAGGTTGAGTATTATTACCTTCTGAGCGGGCCAGTTGGTCTGCCCGCTCATTCCCTTCATGACCTACGTGTACAGTCGCTCAAAAAAGTATCCGAACGCTGTGGTTGATTACAGAATTCAGAAAAAATATCTGGCAACGATATTTTTAGAAATACCCAACCCAGGCCATTTAGCCCATGGTATGGAAAAAAGTGCCGCTCAATGGTAAAACAACCCAACGTTAAAGAACACGCTTAATGGCCTTGACGGGAGACTACCATCTGTCACCTAACAGCTGTTCCAGTGGGTCCCCTGCCCCAACCTTCTCTGAGCCTTCGGGGTCCATGTGACCTGGCCATTTAGCCCATGGTGTGCAAAAAAGTGCCGCTCAGAGGTAAAACAACCCAACCCTTGGAGTATGGGTGGTGTTAAAGGGGGTGCAGAGTGCAGCCCGGGTTGAAAGTGGAAAATAAGGAAGAGAGCGAAAGCAGCTCCGGTCTCAAAGTAGAGAGTCTGGAGCCGGCAGACGAGCCAGCCCATGTCCCTAAGATGTGCCCTGACTCGGGCACTCTCGATGGACACCGTGACCACCTCGCCTGCTGCCTCATTGATCGCCTGGGAGCCCCTGAGTTCGTTAGCGAATCCTTCCGTAATCGAGCACCTGAGGATATAGTGCCCGACATCTGCATCTGGAGCCCCAGAGCCGCAGTAACTGTGGGTAGCGATCTTAAAGCGCTCCAGACATTTGGGGAAACTCCCATGTCCCGTCAGGACCTGCGTCAAATAGTGGTCAGAGGACATCAGGGATAGACCGACCCTTTGCAAGAATGTCTTTGTTTGAAGACCATTCTCAGTCGTATCCCAGAGCCTCTGCCATTCGTCCATTGCTCTTTGACATAGTATAGACTTCAGGGTAGTTTTCGAAGTCTTGACCACTATCACAGGTTGAGTATTATTACCTTCTGAGCGGGCCAGTTGGTCTGCCCGCTCATTCCCTTCATGACCTACGTGTACAGTCGCTCAAAAAAGTATCCGAACGCTATGGTTGATTACAGAATTCAGAAAAAATATCTGGCAAAGATATTTTTAGAAATTAATGATCTGGCAACCTTCGTGTACTGTACACGAAGGTTGCCAGATCACTGATTTCTAAACAAATCGTTGCCAGTTGTTTTTTCTGAATTTTGTATACAACCATAGCGTTCGGATACTTTTTTGAGCGACTGTACCTTGATCCAGGAGAATGAAACTCTGGACATTTCTGATTACCCAGGGGGGCGGGGAGGGGGGGGGGCTCAGTCGGTAGCGCGACAGGTTCGTAATCTGTAGTTCCCAGGTTCGAGTCCCAGCTGGGTCAGCGTTGAGATTTATCTCCGCAAAATTTCCCGACCTGCCCACGGTCAGTAGGGGAAAGCGATGGGCTTGGAAAGGCCGCCGTCCGTTGGATGGGACGTTAAACCGTGGCCCCGTGTGTGGGAGAGCCATACCCTGTGTACGTTAAAGAACACGCTGGATGGTCTTGACGGGAGGCTACCATCTGTCTCCCAAGAGCTCTTGCTCTTCCAGTGGGTCTCCTCCCCCAACCTTCTCTGAGCCTTCGGGTTCCATGTGACCTGGTGCCCATGGTGCGCAAAAAAATGCCGCTCAGAGGTAAAACAACCCAACCCAACCCTGATTACCCAGGATACGCTTGATCTCGTTAACAGTTTGATGCCTGTTGGTTGCATCTTCAAGTGCTTGCAGAGCTGCCTGGTTGTCCGTATACAACCGGATGTCGCTATTGTGACCGCCGTCATGGAGGGCCCACTTAAGGGCCTCTCTGATGGCGAGCAACTCCGCTTGGAAGGCTGAGCCATTATTTGAAACCTTCCTATTATAATCGTACACTTTGGCTCCTTGATTGTAGACAGTGCAGGCTAAGCCCACACCATCCTCGCTCTTGGAACCATCAGTGTATATCTCAATTAGTAATCCTGATGGTAACACCTTGGACCATGATACACTTAGTCTTCTGGTGGGATGGATATCCCACTTAGCGGTATCTGTCTCGTAATCCTCGGGACCATACTGGATTCCAAGGAATGTTGCTTTCTCCTTAGCCTGCAGGACTATAAAAATGGTCGCTTCTTTTCCGACCGTTAAAAATAGGGGAGGGATCCCTGCTAACACCAGGAGGGCATCCGTAGATATGGTCCTATAGGCCCTGGTGATTCGCAGTAAAGCTGGTCGTTGGGCTGCAATCAGCTTTCTACATATGATGGAGTGGTCCGTCGGGCACCACCAGGCGCCCGCTCCATAAGTTAGGATCCGCTCCGTGCCCCTGACATAAATTTCTTTGAGGACTTCTCCTCTTAGTCCCCACGAGACGCGAACCATTCGCCCTAATTTGCACATAACGTTTGTACATTTAACCTTAAGGTCCTGCAAGTGTGGGATCCAACTCATCCTCTCATCCAGAGTGATCCCAAAGTACTGTTGCGGATCACAAAAATGGATAGCCACTGAGCGTGAGTATTAAAAGCTATATTTCAAAACCAAATTCAATACAAGGTAAATAGTTACAAAGGAAATATGGATGAAGTATCTTATTAACAAATCAACTATTAACATGCACAAGTCATCAATCTTCCTGCGTAGAGCACACAATATCAGCTCTGTGTATTTTACTAAATACTACCTTTTACTTGATTTACCAGGTCACCCGAAGATCTTCACTCGTAAACCAATTCTCGTCCTGTGCTAATAACTTTTCACACACTAGCCGAACAAAAAGACAGTCCGTGTAGACATTCGAAGTTAGCCATAAAAGTTCCCACTTTTATACTTCCGCGTATACACAACACATCAAGTTACTTCTTGATACTTAACGATAAAAGATCCCACTTTTATCCTTCCGCGTATACACAACACATCAAGTTACTTCTTGATACTTACGCGCACTGTCTCAGAACAGCTCACCGTCCATTTTCGAACTCCTCCGACCGTTACAATACAACGACCGTTAACGCTCCACTCTTCTTCTCCAAATTCTCCCAACGTTCTTATTCGTTGGCTGAAACTTTTTGCTTTCGGTTGCCAGATTCCTTCTGTCGTAACACTGCCCCCTTCCTAGGTCTTGTTCGTCCCGAACAATTCTGGATTCCAAAGTTTCTTCAGTTCTTCGATGAAACGGGGCCAAACGATCCACGTGAACCACCTTGCACTTTGTAGCTGGACGTCGACGAATGCGATATACCACGTCATTAATCCTGTTAACTATTGTATATGGACCTTCCCAAGGTTTCTGAAGTTTTGGAGATAGTCCTTTCTTTCTATGTGGACTGTATAGCCAGACAAGATCTCCTTGATTGAAAATAGTTCCATTTATTTTACTGTCATATCTTGTTTTGGTTCTGTCACTTGTTATGTCGATGTTATGTCTAACGGAGTGATGGATTTCTTCTAGTCGTTGTTGCAATTCTTGTACGTATTGTGGAGTGGACACAGGCATTGCTTCGGGCCGACCATATAAAAGGTCACAGGGAAGACGTAACTCTCTTCCAAAAATCATCATGGAAGGTGTCTGTCCAGTTGTCTCATGCACTGCCGTTCTATATGCCAGCAAAAGGAGTGGTACATGGCGATCCCAGTCACGTTGGTGGTCGTTCACAAATAATGCTAAATGCTGAGCAATTGTTCTATTGAACCTTTCAACCATACCATCCGACTGAGGGTGTAAGGGAGTTGTTCTGGTTTTCTGAATGCCTAATAGTTGACAGATGCCTTTAAACACATTGGATTCAAAATTCCGTCCTTGATCAGAGTGGAGTTGTAAAGGTACTCCATACCTACTAATGAAGTTATTAACTATCATCTCAGCCACTGTTGTTGCTTCCTGGTCTTGGATGGGATATACCTCAGGCCACTTTGTGAAATAATCCATTACCACTAATAAATATCGATTTCCATCATCAGTTCTAGGAAACGGACCCATTACATCAATGGCTATTCTTTCAAAAGGGGCACCAACGTTATACGTCTGCAGCTTACCCCGACTCCTAGTCTTAGGGCCTTTCTTTGCTGCACAGGCTTCACATTGCCTACACCATCTCTCAACGTCTGCCCTACTTTTCAACCAATGAAATCGTTCCCTGGCTTTGGCTAATGTCTTATTAACACCGAAGTGTTCTCCAGTGGCACTATCATGTACATCTTTCATCACAAGTTCCACTCGGGATCGAGGAAGAATTATCTGCCAACGGATCAGCCGTCCAGTGGGATTCTCCCATCTTCTGTATAATACTCCGTCTTCCATTTTTAAGGAGTCCCACTGTGCCCAGTAACTTTTAGTAGTTGGACTATACCTCGAGATTTGCTCCCAATTAGGTCTCACATCAGATTTTTCAATCAATTCTAATATTGGTTTTATGTCTTCATCATCTAGTTGAGCCTTCCTGATTTCAATTGGATTCCAGATGTTAGGGGTGTCATTGTTTGTTTGTGTCGATACTATTTGTCTTATGGGCATTATCTCTTTAGTTCCAAATTTCAGTTCTGCATTATAGCAATGTTTACAGTTGTCAATGCATGGGCGCCTGGAAAGAGCATCTGCATTCTTATGCATTTTACCACTTCGATGTTCGATGGAGAAATCGTATTCTTGTAACCGTTGTATCCACCTAGCGATTTGTCCTTCAGGGTTTTTGAAGTTTAATAACCATCTAAGTGCAGCATGATCAGTACGTATAAGGAATTTCTGGCCATAGAGATAATGATGAAAATGTTCTATTGCTTTTACTATTGCTAACAGTTCTTTGCGTGTTACACAGTAATTCCGCTCTGGTTTGGATAAAGTTTTACTAAAGTATGCAATAACTCTCTCTTGTCCGTCTTGTTCTTGTGAAAGCACAGCACCAACTCCTGTGTTACTTGCGTCAGTATCTATTACGAATTGTTTTCCAGTTTGTGGGTACGCTAGCACTGGTGCTGTGGAAAGAGTTTTCTTTAGCTGTTGAAAGGCTATATCGCATTCGGTGGTCCACATAAACCGCTGGCCCTCTTCTGTCAGACGATGTAATGGCCTTGCGATGTTGGAGAAACCTTTGACAAATCTTCTATAGTAGGTGCAAAGTCCAATAAAACTACGAAGTTGATGAACATCTTGTGGTGGAGGCCAGTCTCTTACAGCTTCTATCTTACTAGGATCAGTCTTAATCCCTGCTGTAGTGATCACATGACCAAGGTAATGAACTTCTTGCTGGAACAGTTTACACTTTGTCGGTCCCAATTTTAACTTGGCTGCCTTAAGTTTTTCAAATACTTGACGAAGATTTCTCAAATGTTCTTCAAAAGTTCTTCCAAGAACTATGATGTCGTCCAAGTAAACCAGGCAGACCTCCAAAGACAAACCTTTGAGCACTGACTCCATTAGTCGCTCAAATGTGGCAGGTGCATTACAGAGTCCAAATGGCATCACCTTAAACTGCCAAAGTCCATTCCCTGTACTGAAAGCCGTTTTCTCACGGTCTTCAGGACGTATACCAACTTGCCAATAGCCGCTCTTTAAATCTAATGTTGAGAACCAATCTGACCCAGATAAAGTGTCTAGTGTATCGTCAATCCTGGGTAAAGGAAAGGAATCTTTCTTTGTTACGTCATTTAATCTGCGATAATCTACACAAAATCGTGTAGATCCATCCTTTTTCTTGACAAGAACTACTGGTGATGTCCAGGGACTCTGTGATGGTTCTATAATGCCCTGAGCTTCCATGTCCTTTATGAGTTGTTCCGTCTCCTCTCTTTTTGCCAATGGAAGCCTTCTTGCCGGCAGATGGACTGGAGGAGAATCACCAGTGTTGATTTTATGTTCTGTCAGGTTAGTACGGCCATAATCATTTGATGTGGCAGAAAAAATGTCAGAAAATTCTTTTAATAGGTTCTCGGCCTTAACAGCTTGGTTTTCAGTTAATATTTGTCTTGTTTCTCTCCATAATTCAGTAAGATGAGACGGGATGTCTGTATGATTTTGATATGAATCGGTAACTTCTATTTTATTTATACTTGTTACACAGGTAACAGCTTCACATATTGCTAATTCCTCACCTTTTTTTAACATTCTATTGGATTTGTTACAGTTCATCACTCTGATAGGGATCTGTTCTTTATCTATTCTGACTAAAGTCCTTGCAACCAGGATATTATGAGCCAAAGCTCCTTTACCAGAGGCATCAGTAACTGCCAATCGGAAGGCCCCAGAAGTCTCCGCCCGATGTCCACGGACTATAACTTCACTTTGTGCTGGGATCTCTGTGTCTTCCGTCACTAATATTGGAGTTACGCTTGATAAAGAATCAGACGTCCGGCTAAGCAGAGGAATCTCTTCTGTCTCATAGATGAGTAGGTTATCACTGGGTCTAATGTTGAATCCATGTTTCTTAAGAAAATCAAGGCCTAATATGCATTCGTCGTAGATGTCAGCGATGTAAACAGGATGGCGAACCAGACAGCTACCAACTCGAATATTAAGTTCTATTTTTCCATGAACCTTTGCACGATCTCCAGTGGCCGTTTGTAGGATTATTCTAGACTGTGTAGTATTCAAGTTTGGGTGAGGTATTATTTTCTTTATTATATCCGTTCTGAGTAAAGTTACATTTGCACCAGTGTCGACTATCATACGGCAAGGTATTCCATTTATGGCTCCATCAGCTACTAATCCATTATTATCACCATGCAATGTTGAAACGTGGGCGACTTCCCCTGGGGCCAACCAATCAACAACCAGCCTTTGCCTCGCAAGATTGATAAATTTTCTGTTTCTCTGATCCTGTTGTCTAGTTGATGTACTTGGACTCCTCATTCGTTTCCTAGTGCAGTTGGTACGAATGTGTCCGGTCTTGCCACAATTCCAACACTGGAGGTCTGTTGTAGGTTTTGAAGAAGAACCTTTTATATCTTTCAAAACGGATAGTATGGCTTTGGTTAGTTCTTTCATTTCATTATCCTTTTCTACAGTTTCTTCTGCACTCACAAATCTCACTGCACGTTTGTTCGCTCGGGAGGAAAGCCTGGAGCACTCGTATTTCATAGCATGTACCACAGCTGACTTTAAGGATTCACCTTCCAACATCCTCAGAGATTGCTGAGTGTCAGGGTCAGCAATAGCATCAATAAATTGTAATTGAGCTAAATTATCTTGAATTTCTGGTGGACAGTTACTATAAGCCAATCTAGCTAGACGCTCAATATCACTAGCAAGCTCTTGCAAAGTTTCACCATTTTTCTGCATGCGATGTTTAAATTGAGTCACGTAATATTGTTTTAAATAACTATCACCAAACCTTAGTTCTAATGCAGAAACTAGACTTTGATAATCAAGTCGTTTTTCTTCTGGAACAGACTGCAAAACTTCCGCAGCAGAATTTCTTAAGGAAGCTGCAAGAAAACTGGCCTTTTGGAATTCATTCCACTCATTGGCTGTAGCGATAACTTCGAATTGTGTTTTAAATACTGTCCAAGATGATTGACCATCATATGTAGAAGGTTTAGTTGTATTTTTAGCGATATGTGTAATAACATTATTTCCACTAGAATTATTATTATCACAGGCAGAAGGTAACATTTCATTTCTCAAAATCTGAAACTGGCGTTCACAATCAGTTTTTACAATTTCAATTTCGTGTTTATAATCTAACTTAACACTATCAAGATCATCTTTTACACTATTTAGTTCGGTCATAATGTCCTTACACTTATCAGAAATCTTATCAATTTGAGAAGCCACTTCAGCTCTCATCTCAGTATTTTGTGCGGCCAGGTCACCTATTTTATTTCTCAACTCATTATTTTGTGCGGCCATTTCGCTATTTTGACTTTTAATGTCATTCATCTGTGTAGCCATATCAGTCATCTGCGTAGCCATATCGGCTTTCAAGTCACCTATTTTATCGCTTTGGGCGGCCATATCACCTTTAATATCAGCCTTCAAGTCATTTATCAACTTTACTAATTCATCCATACTTCTAGTTAACGGCATTCAATAAATTATCCCGCTTCTGACACCAAATGTTGCGGATCACAAAAATGGATAGCCACTGAGCGTGAGTATTAAAAGCTATATTTCAAAACCAAATTCAATACAAGGTAAATTGTTACAAAGGAAATATGGATGAAGTATCTTATTAACAAATCAACTATTAACATGCACAAGTCATCAATCTTCCTGCGTAGAGCACACAATATCAGCTCTGTGTATTTTACTAAATACTACCTTTTACTTGATTTACCAGGTCACCCGAAGATCTTCACTCGTAAACCAATTCTCGTCCTGTGCTAATAACTTTTCACACACTAGCCGAACAAAAAGACAGTCCGTGTAGACATTCGAAGTTAGCCATAAAAGTTCCCACTTTTATACTTCCGCGTATACACAACACATCAAGTTACTTCTTGATACTTAACGATAAAAGATCCCACTTTTATCCTTCCGCGTATACACAACACATCAAGTTACTTCTTGATACTTACGCGCACTGTCTCAGAACAGCTCACCGTCCATTTTCGAACTCCTCCGACCGTTACAATACAACGACCGTTAACGCTCCACTCTTCTTCTCCAAATTCTCCCAACGTTCTTATTCGTTGGCTGAAACTTTTTGCTTTCGGTTGCCAGATTCCTTCTGTCGTAACAGTACTTTAAAGTCGTCATGTGGCGAAAGCATTCCCCATATTCGTTGAACGTGGCTCCCTCAGATTTCCATCATCGGACACCGATGGGCTTGAAAAGGCCGCCGTCCGTCGGGATGGGACGTTAAGCCGTGGCTCTTGAGCAGGAGAGCCATACCCTGTGCACGTTAAAGAACTGGATGGCCTTGACGGGAGGTTACCATCTCTCTCCCAACAGCTGTTCCAGTGGGTCCCCTCCCCCAACCTTCTCTGAGCCTACGGGGTCCTTGTGACCTGGCCATTTAGCTCATGGTGTGCAAAAAAGTGCCGCTCAGAGGTAAAACAACCCAACGTTAAAGAACACGTTGGATGGCCTAGATCGGAGGCTACCATCTGTCTCCCAACAGTTGTTCCAGTAGGTCCCCTCCCCCAACCTTCTCTGAGCCTACGGGGTCCTTGTGACCTGGCCATTTAGCTCATGGTGTGCAAAAAAGTGCTGCTCAGAGGTAAAACAACCCAACGTTAAAGAACACGCTGGATGGCCTAGACCGGAGGCTACCAGCTGTCTCCCAACAGTTGTTCCAGTAGGTCCCCTCCCCAAACCTTCTCTGAGCCTACGGGGTCCTTGTGACCTGGCCATTTAGCTCATTGTGTGCAAAAAAGTGCCGCTGAGAGGTAAAACAACCCAAACAAATGCACTTCGAGGTGTACAGTTTCCTATTCAAGCAGAGTTGACTCTATTCATAACTGTTGACATCCACTATGCGATACGACAGAATTATTTTTTTTTTCACTTTCTCGACTGGAATCTTAAATTTCCAATTACCTTTCGCCGATCTTCCCTTTCCGACGAATTTTTCTTTTCTGTTTTCGCTCCACTTCTCGGAAGATGTTGAATATCGTGTGACGAAAAATCTGTTTCTTACTCTCGCCGTGACGTGGTGGACTGGAATTCAATTATCCGCGAGTATCAGGGAGTTGTTCTGTCTGCTGACAGGAAAGGAAAAAGAGTAAGACCACAACATCTCTCGACTACGTTTTGCTAAAGATTTGCTTTCTCTTATAACAAGAGGACATTTTAGCTTCACGATGGGGTTCGAGTTGTAAGAATCTTAAAGTGAAAGACACAGTTATGCAACATGATCAACTGACCAGTTGGGGATTCTAGATTTTGGGTTGTTTTACCTCTGAGCGGCACTTTTTTGCACACCATGGGCTAAATGGCCAGGTCACATGGACCCCGAAGGCTCAGAGAAGGTTGGGGGAGGGGACCCACTGGAACAGCTCTTGGGAGACAGATGGTAGCCTCCCGTTAATGCCATCCAGCGTGTTCTTTAACTTTGGGTTGTTTTACCTCTGAGCGGCACTTTTTTGCACACCATGGGCTAAATGGCCAGGTCACATGGACCCCGAAGGCTCAGAGAAGGTTGGGGGAGGGGACCCACTGGAACAGCTCTTGGGTGACAGAAAGTAGACTCCCGTCAATGCCATCCAGCGTGTTCTTTAACGTTGGGTTGTTTTACCTCTGAGCGGCACTTTTTTGCACACCATGGGCTAAATGGCCAGGTCACATGGACCCCGAAGGCTCAGAGAAGGTTGGGGGAGGGGACCCACTGGAACAGCTCTTGGGAGACAGATGGTAACCTCCCGTCAAGGCCATCCAGCGTGTTCTTTAACGTTGGGTTGTTTTACCTCTGAGCGGCACTTTTTTGCACACCATGGGCTAAATGGCCAGGTCACATGGACCCCGAAGACTCAGAGAAGGTTGGGGGAGGGGACCCACTGGAACAGCTCTTGGGAGACAGATGGTAGACTCCCGTCAATGCCATCCAGCGTGTTCTTTAACGTTGGGTTGTTTTACCTCTGAGCGGCACTTTTTTGCACACCATGGGCTAAATGGCCAGGTCACATGGACCCCGAAGGCTCAGAGAAGGTTGGGGGAGGGGACCCACTGGAACAGCTCTTGGGAGATGGTAGACTCCCGTCAATGCCATCCAGCGTGTTCTTTAACGTTGGGTTGTTTTACCTCTGAGCGGCACTTTTTGCACACTGTGGGCTAAATGCCCAGGTCACATGAGACCCCCCCCCAACCCTTTCTGAGCCTACGGGGTCTTTGTGACTTGGCTAATTAGGTCATTGCTTGATCTTGAAAGTTTGTCGTCCTTTGGACAATTGGAGTAGAGCCAGTGCTCTTAAGAACATGCTGGATTCACCTCACAGGCGAATTCTATCCACTGAATCCCCGTTTCCTACCAGCTCCGAACATTTGGGGTCTTGGTGACCTGGCCACTTAACCCATCCTTGTGAAAAAAAAAACAAAGTACAGGCGAGAGATCAAAACAACATAGTTTTTTAAACGTTTCCGGACCTCTGATTCAGACCAACGAATCATAAGCTTCTCGTGATTTGCAGCGCATCAAGTGACCCACACTTTATCTCCTTCTGACGAATGAAATTAGATTCGCATTATGCAGCCGAAAAAGGGAGAAAAAAAGATGAGATAACGACTGAATAAATGATCGTTCTCAAAGGAATTAACGAAAGGAAATAAAAAAAGGCATTGCGAGCTAAAAGATCTTTAAAAAAATAATCACTATCCGAGTTAATGCAACCAAAAAAGCTAAATAAATAAATAAATAAAAACTTGGCCGCAATATAGAGGATGGGATTTGTTCTTCAGTCAGAAGTGATTTTCTTGTTTTCTTAATTAGCTTCATTTGGAGCGTTACCAACTAAAAGATAAATGGCGAATCAAGAAGCCATCTCCGGGAATTCCGATGCAGAAAACGTTATTAATGAAGGGTGTGGAATTCATTAATCATAGTTTACAGCCTTTGATAAACCTTGCTTATGATTTTTTTCGGTTTTATGTGTAAATTCAGTGGATGACGTCAGAAGACAAAGACCGGGCAAAAGAGGCACATTTCAGTTGTAATCAGTTTTCTGTTTTGGGTTGGGTTGTTTTACCTCTGAGTGGCACTTTTTTTGCACACCATGAGATAAATGGTCAAGTCACATGGAACCCGAAGGCTCAGAGAAGGTTGGGGGAGGGGACCCATTGGGACAGCTGTTGGGAGATAGATGGTAGCCTCCCGTCAATGCCATCCAGCGTGTTCTTTAACGTGCACAGGTTACGGCTCTCCCGCACACGGGACCACGGCTTAACGTCCCATCGGACGGACGGCGGCCTTTCCAAGCCCATCGGTGTTCCCTACTGACCGTGGCAGGGCGGGAAATTTTGCGGAGATAAATCTCAACGCTGACCCAGCTGGGACTCGAACCTGGGAACTACAGATTACGAGCCTGGCGCGCTACCGACTGAGCCACCCCCGCCCCGAGCTTTCTGTTTTCAATAGGAAAATTATTAGAAGATAAAACTTGCGTATATGGCGATGGGATTTTGGGAGGGAGCGAGGAATGGTAGTCTAAGAAACAGAAAAATCAATGAAAAAGTTGATTTTTTTAATCCCGGAAGATATTTAAGATCCCGGAAGATATCCAATAGAAACATTTCTAAATTACATTGGCTACTAAAATATTCGAGAATTCACATTGTTATTATGTCAGCAAGAATTCTAATTTCGAATCTCTGTAACTTCTAAAATATGCATTTAACGGAAAAGCGTCAGTGAGATAAATTAAAGATCATAATCCAATCTATTTAAATCTCGATTTTCAACAGCATTCGTTCAGTATTTAAACAGAACCTATGCAGGTTAAAGAACACACTGGGAGAGCTTTGCCGAAAATATATTAATACATATATTCCATTGTATCCGGTGGGATTCCATCCACCCCACCGTTCCCTCGGCTTTCGGGGTTTTTGTAACCTAGACATTTAACCCATTATGTGCACAGAGAGTGCAGTTCGGATATAAAACTGCTGAACTCAACTTTTGGCATTATATGTCTTCGCAGTACCGAAACTAAATCGAGTTGGGTTGTTTTACCTCTGAGCGGCACTTTTTTGGAAATAAATAAATAAAAATAAATACCCCCTCAAGCAGCTGCTTGCCACAGAGGTCTGACAGGAGCCTGTCAGTTTATATGCCACAGTAGAAGATCTGAGAGGATGGCAGGACCTCAGCAGAAAACAACACGAACATCCATGCCTTACCCGGGGCTCGAACCCAGGTCCCGTAGATCAGTAGCCAAGCGCGGTAGATCAGTAGCCAAGTGCGCTAACCACTCGGCCACGGGACGGCTTTTTGGAACACAATGGGCTAAATGGCCAGGTCACATGGACCCCGAAGGCTCAGAGAAGGTTTGGGGAGGGGACTTACTGTTAGGAGAGCTGTTGGGAGACAGATGGTAACTTCATATTAAGGTCATCCAGCGTGTTCTTTAACGTGCACAGGGTATTGTTCTCCCGCTAAGGGGGGGGGGGGGGGCTCAGTCGGTAGCGCACCAGGCTCGTAATCTGTAGTTCCCAGGTTCGAGTCCCAGCTGGGTCAGCGTTGAGATTTATCTCCGCAAAATTCCCCGCCCTGCCCACGGTCAGTAGGGGACAGCGATGGGCTTGGAAAGGCCGCCGTCCGTCTGCCGTGGCCTCGTGTGCGGGAGAGTCATAACCTGTGCACGTTAAAGAACACGCTGGATGGCCTTGACGGGAGGCTATCATCTATCTTCCAACAGCTGTTCCAGTGGGTCCCCTCCCCCAACCTTCTCTGAGCTTTCGGGTTCCATGTGACCTGGCCATTTAGCCCATGGTGTGCAAAAAAGTGCCGCTCAGAGGTAAAAAAAACATAACCCTCTAACGGGGCCAACCCGCTAACACGTCCCATACGACGGACGGCGGACTTTCCAAGACCATCGGGGGAGGGGGGAGAGGTATAAATCTGTAGAAATTGGGAGGGGATAACGTCACTTTATTATTATGAGCAAGGGACAAAAAAAATTCCGTAATTTTCCATATTCTCCGGAAGAGGAAATTGCAAAGCTCGTGGTAGCGTTGGGATTTAGAGTCATTGCTTTTTCTTCGGATCCATTTGCCAGAGAGTATAATTGGGAATGGAAACGATTAGTGACGTCACTGAAACGGAAGTTCATTGCAGGGATGATTATTATGATTTGAAATAGATTGCTTTTTGAAAATAGAAGGAAAAAATTAATGTCGTTTATTCCAATGTGAAATTATAGACATGGGTTGGGTTGGGTTGTTTTACCTCTGAGCGGCACTTTTTTGCACACCATGGGCTCCATGGGCTAATGGCCAGGTCACATGGAACCCGAAGGCTCAGAGAAGGTTTGGGGGGAGACCCACTGGAACAGCTGTTGGGAGACAGATGGTAGCCTCCCGTCAAGGCCATCCAGCGTGTTCTTTAACGTGCACAGGGTATGTCTCTCCCGCACACGGGGCCACGGCTTAACGTCCCATCCGACGGACGGCGGCCTTTCCAAGCCCATCGGTGTCCCCTACTGACCGTGGGCAGGGCGGGGAATTTTGCGGAGATAAATCTCAACGCTGACCCAGCTGGGTCTCGAACCTGGGAACTGCAGATTACGAGCCTGGCGCTCTACCGACTGAGCCCCCCCCGCCCCCCAAGCATAACAGGCATGTTTCCTGGAGACGTGGGTTCGAATCCCACTCATGGCAAAACCAATTTTTTTTCAGCTCATCATTTCATGAGTTCCATGTCTACAGGACTTATCCTGTGATTCTTTACTACTGATTTATGGGTAAGATTTTATTTCGAGCGATTTGTGAGAATGACCTTTTGATGTTTAGCAGGTGGTTGAATAATGGAAGAGAATTTTTTAAGCTTTTATTAATACTTATTTTCCTCTTAGCCGTCCCGTGGCCGAGTGGTTAGCGCGTTTGGCTACTGATCCAAGGGACCTGGGTTCGAGCCCTGGATAAGGCATGGACGTTTGTGTTATTTTTCTGCTGAGGTCCTGCCATCCTTATAGACCTTCTACTACGGCATATAAATTGACAGGCTCCTGCCAGACCTCTGTGGCAAGTAGCTTCTTGAGGGGGTTTTATTTAGCAGTCTCGTGGCCGAGTGGTTAGCGCGCTTGGCTACTGATCTAAGGGACCTGGGTTCCAGCCCCCGGATAAGGCATGGACGTTTGTGTTATTTTTCTGCTGAGGTCCTGCCATCCTCATAGACCTTCTATTATGGCATATAAATTGACAGGCTCCTGCCAGATCTCTGTGGCAAGCAGGTGCTTGAGGGGGTATTTATTTAGCAGTCTCGTGGCCGAGTGGTTAGCGCGCTTGGCTACTGATGTAAGGGACCTGGGTTCTTAGCAGTCTCGTGGCCGAGTGGTTAGTGCGCATGGCTATTGTTCTAAGGGACCTGGGTTCGAACCCCCGGATAAGGCATGGACGTTTGTGCTACTGTTCTAAGGGACCTGGGTTCGAACCCACGGATAAGGCATGGACGTTTGTGTTATTTTTCTGCTGAGGTCCTGCCATCCTTATAGACCTTCTACTATGGCATATAAATTGACAGGCTCCTGCCAGACCTCTGTGACAAGTAGCTGCTTGAGGGGGCATTTATTTAGCAGTCTCGTGGCCGAATGGTTAGCGCGCTTGGCTACTGATCTAAGGGACCTGGGTTCGAGCCCCCGGATAAGGCATGGACGTTTGTGATATTTTTCTGCTGAGGTCCTGCCATCCTCATAGACTTTCTATTGTGGCATATAAATTGACAGGCTCCTGCCAGACCTCTGTGACAAGTAGCTGCTTGAGGGGGTATTTATCTAGCAGTCTCGTGGCTAGCGCACTTGGCTACTGTTCTAAGGAACCTGGGTTCGAACCCCCGGATAAGGCATGGACGTTTGTGTTATTTTTCTGCTGAGGTCCTGACATCCTCATAGACCTTCTATTATGGCATATAAATTGACAGGCTCCTGCCTGACCTCTGTGGCAAGTAGCTGCTTGAGGGGGTATTTATTTAGCAGTCTCGTGGCCGAGTGGTTAGCACGCTTGGCTACTGTTCTAAGGGACCTGGGTTCGAACCCCCGGATAAGGCATGGACGTTTGTGATATTTTTCTGCTGAGGTCCTGCCATCCTCATAGACTTTCTATTGTGGCATATAAATTGACAGGCTCCTGCCTGACCTCTGTGGCAAGTAGCTGCTTGAGGGGGTATTTATTTAGCAGTCTCGTGGCCGAGTGGTTAGCACGCTTGGCTACTGTTCTAAGGGACCTGGGTTCGAACCCCCGGATAAGGCATGGACGTTTGTGTTATTTTTCTGCTGAGGTCCTGCCATCCTCATAGACCTTCTACTATGGCATATAAATTGACAGGCTCCTGCCAGACCTCTGTGGCAAGTAGCTGCTTGAGGGGTTATTTATTTTTTTTTTTATTTTCCTCTTTTTGCTCGTCATTTTTCGGTTTATTTGATTGTCTGTCAAAACAGTTGTTTCGTCCTATCTTCCCAACTGTTTAAACCATTTTTTATGCATCAAATAAAAAGCTTGTGATGTAATGAATGCCATGTGCAATAAAAAATTAATCCACCGGGTTTATTTCCCAGTGAGAAAAGGAAATATCGGAATTTCACTGTCCCACGCATCTTCCGAACTTAAAGGCGTGATCTGCAGTTCCCAGGTTCGAGGGGCGGGGGTGACTCAGTCGGTAGCGCGCCAGGCTCGTAATCTGTAGTTCCTAGGTTCGAGTCCCAGCTGGGTCGGCGTTGAGATTTATCTCCGCAAAATTCCCCGCCCCCCCACGGTCAGTAGGGGACACCGATGGGCTTGGAAAGGCCGCGGTCCGTCGGATGGGACGTTAAGCCGTGGCCCCATGTGCATTAGAGACATATCCTGTGCACGCTAAAGAACACGCTGGATGGCCTTGACGAGAGACTACCATCTGTCTCCCAACAGCAGTTCCAGTGGGTCCCTTCCCCCCACCTTCTCTGAGCCTTCGGGGTCCTTGTGACCTGGCCATTTAGCCCATGGTGTGCAAAAAAGTGCCGCTCAGAGGTAAAACAACCAATCCAGGTTCGAGTCCCGCTTGGGTCAGCGTTGAGATTTATCTCCTCAAAACTCCCTACCGTCGGTCTGTAGGGGGCACGAATGGGCTTGGAAAGTCCGTCATCCGTAGAATGGGACGTTAAGCCGTGGCTCCGTGTGTGGTAGAGCCATACCCTATGCTTTTTTTAAGAACATGCTGGATGGCCTTGGTGGGAGGCTATCATCTGTCTTCCAATAGCTATCAAGTGGGTCCCCCCAACTTTCTCTGAGTCCTCGGTGTCCTTGTGACCTGGCAGTTTAGCCCATTATGCGCAAAAAACTATTGATCAGAGATTAAAGATTCCATCCAGAGATAACCAAAATGCTTAAACACCCCATAGTGAATATATAATGCTTCAAACCGAGTTTACTTAAGATATAACGTATTTAGAAAAATTCTCTCATTATTATCATCCTGATTTATTAATTAATTAATATTGTTTATTTAATTAATTTTCCTCAAAAGTGCACGGGATATTCATACAGTGATATAAAAGGCAAGAATAATATTGTTTTAAACCCCTTCCTTAAAGAAAAAGAACAAAAAAAATATAAATGGTTAAAAGAAAGAAGAGTTTATGACTGCAAAAAAATCGGCTTCCTGCCAGCTTTCATCTTCGAGAGTACTTCCGTTTCTTCTTTCTTTCTGTTCTGCAATCTTCTTTCTATCTTTAGCTTATGTAATTAAACACGTTCATCTCTTACATTCTGTCGTTCTTTCGTTTTTTAAACCTTTTCCTTCTCTCTCTTGTACACACTCATCTGAATGTAGGAACTCACACAAACAGAACTCGCGCAACTGGAGCGGATTTTGACACACTTCCTCCTCTTCCTCCTCCTCCTCCTCATCCGATAATTATGAATTATTCATGACCGGATTTGATTAACATATAAATTGTTATCTCTAAGAAAGGCAAACGACGCGGGAAGCAACCATCCTCTTCCGACACGCGCAGTGTTATCTTCCCCTTATTCCCTCCTCCCTTCTTCATTAAGATCTTTCCAAGCCTTCATCATCTTTTGCCATATTCATCTCATAATTACTTCGGCCCTGTCCTTGTTTACTTCTGTTTCCATTTCAATCCTTGCTCTTTCCCGGTGATTATTTCTTCTGATATCCAGCATGAGCATTCGTACCATACGAGTAGCGCGAGTGTTGGTTTTGTCGGTACAGTGGTTCAAAATAGTATCCGAACACTACAGTTGATTACAGAACTCAGAAAAAATATCTGGCAATGATTTTCTTTTAGAAATTAGTGATATGGCAACCTTTGTGTCACGTGAATCTTTTACTCTTCCTTTCTTTTACTCTTTCTAATGCTTCCTTTACTCTTTCCAACGCCCCTTTACTCTTTCTAATGCTTCCTTTACTCTCTCCAACGCCCCTTTACTCTTTCTAATGCCTCCTTTACTCTCTCCAACGCTCCTTTACTCTTTCTAATGCCTACTTTACTCTCTTCAACGCCCCTTTACTCTTTCTAACGCCTCCTTTACTCTCTCCAACGCCCCTTTACTCTTTCTAATGCCTCCTTTACTTTTTCCAACGTCTCCTTTTTTCCCAAATGCCCCTTTTTCTACCCAATGCCTCCCTTTCTCATTCCAACGTCCTCTTTTCTCTTTGTAACTCCACCCTTTCTCTTTCCATCACCTCTTTTTTTCTCCTTCTGAATCCCCTTTTAATTTTCTAACGTCCTTTTGTAATGCCCCCATTTCTCATTCCATAGCTTCTTTACTCTTTACAACGCCCCCTTTTCTTTTTCCAACGCCCCTTTTCTTTTTTCAATGCCCTCTTTTCTCTTTGTAACACCGCCCCCTCTCTCTTTCCAAAGCCCTCTTTTCTCTTCCTAATGTCGCCCCTTTTTATTTCTACCGCCTCGTTTTTTTCTCTTTCTGAATAAACTTTTTGTCTTTCCTACGCCTTCTGTTTTCAACGATTCTTTTTCTTTTTACAACGCCTCTTTTCTTTTTTCTAACGCCCTCTTTTCTATTTCCACCGCCGCTATTCTCTTTTCTAGGTCCTCTTTTCTTTTCCCAACGCCCATTTTAACTTTCCAGCTAGCTCCCCGAAACTCAACAAAATGTCCCCTTTGGGAATCACTGGAATATAGTATCTATAGTGTCTTTCGTTTTTCCTTCCTCTCTGTGTTTGTCAACTTTTAACTCTGGGTACTTTTCACTGCTGGCTTATGTTGTCAGAATGGCACTCTTCGATTGCTTAAATAACTGGACTCTACTAATATGTATACTATGTGGCCTAGTGGTTAGCGCGCTTGGCTACTGATCTACGGGACCTGGGTTCGAGCCCCGGGTAAGGCATGGATGTTAGTGTTGTTTTCTGCTGAGGTCCTGCCATCCTCTCAGATCTTCTACTGTGGCATATAAACTGACAGGCTCCTGTCAGACCTCTGTGGCAAGCAGCTACTTGAGGGGGTATTTATTTTATTTATTTATACATATAGACACTGTTATTCCACACTTCAAACAATACAATGCACAATTACATAAAAGAACAGCGACTGCAGCCCGGCAAGTCGCTAAACTCAACAGGATTCCCAATCCTGCCAGCAAGGCTATTCCCAAGCCTTCAGGTGTTCGGGAGAGCCATACCCTGTGCACATTAAAGAACACAATAGATAGCCTTGACGGGAGGCTATCATCTATGCAACAACGGAAAACGATCGATGCAAAACAGGGTGACGTCTTCACGACCCTCCCCTACAGAGTCCAAAGGCGCAACTGTCGGCTTCTGAATTTCCTTCCCTTATTAGAAACTACCGTCAGTGGGGTCACGTGATATATCTCGAGCTGTAAATTTCCCCTCTATCCAATCAGGTACGCCCACGTTCCAACTTAGTGGGCGATCTTCGTAAAATGCAACTCCGGGCGCGGGATTTTAATAATTTTCCCATATGTTGTTTTTCACCCGGTCCGGAGATGCATCTCCGGACCGGGTGAAAAATAAATGTTGTTAGGCAAGGCTTTGCCGAAAAATGGCGCTCCTGGCTCCCCCTAGCCGATCGAGTCCTTACAAAAGTATCCGTAAAATAACAATAAATACAAATAACAGCAGAAAGGCAAACAGAAATATTTAAAGTTCTTATGTAAATCGGGATCTTATTTACATGATAAACTATTTCTCCAAAAATCTCCCACAACCGTAAATTCCACAAATGAACGAGCTTGCAAACGAGAATGGAAAAAAACGTACAAAGGAATAAACTAACGAACGAAGAAAGGAACGAATGAACGAACAAAAGAATAAACAAATAAAAGAACAAATGAACAAATGCTCAGATGAACGACAAAGTAGCAAACATTTGCCAGCGAACAAAGGAATGAAGCGAAACACAAAATTCAAAATACCAACCAAACAAACGGAAAGCTGAAGAAAACAAATAGTTGTGACAAGAGTCCGAAATAGATAGAGTGTTGCTGGTGTGTTCAATTATTTGCTGAACAATCCTACAACGTCTTGCACCTTAAAGTACCTACATACTTAATTCCCTAAACAAACAAATAAATAAATGAATATCAAATATTTTTATGGAATCAGACATTTTCTCCTCCTCATTTGAGCAATAATTTTCATGACTCTCTTCGAATCCTAAGCCTAAGGAAGAAACAGACACAAAAAAAGAAGATAGGTTGGGTTGTTTTACCTCTGAGCGGCACTTTTTTGCACACCATGGGCTAAATGGCCAGGTCACATGGACCCCGCAGGCTCAGAGAAGGTTGGGGGAGTGGACCCACTGGAACAGCTGTTAGGAGACAGATGGCAGACTCCCGTCAAGGCCATCCAGCGTGTTCTTTAACATTGGGTTGTTTTTCTTCTGAGCGGCACTTTTTTGCACACCATGGGCTAAATGGCCAGGTCGCAAGGACCCCGAAGACTCAGAGAAGGTTGGGGGAGGGGACCCACTGGAACAGCTGTTGGGAGACAGATGGTAGTCTCCTGTCAAGGCCATCCAGCGTGTTCTTTAACGTGCACAGGGTATGGCTTTCCCGCACACGGAGCCACGGCTTAACGTCCCATCCGACGGACGGCGGCCTTTCCAAGCAAATCGGTGTCCCCTACTGAACGTGAGGATTTTTGCGGAGATAAATCTCAACGCTGACCCAGCTGGGACTCGAACCTGGGAACTGAAGATTATGAGTCTGGCGCGCTACGGACTGAGCCACCCCCGCCCGAAGAAAAAACAGAAATATATCTCAGCTCTTCATTGTACCTTGATCAATAATTTTTCCCTATAACAATCTTAGATGTTCCTTTTGCTGTGGGGGCGGGAGTGGCTCAGTCGGTAGCGCGCCAGGCTCGTAATATGCAATTTCCAGGTTCGAGTCCCAGTTGGGTCAGCGTTGAGATTTATCTCCGCAAAATTCCCCGCCCTGCCCATGGTCAATAGGGGACACCGATGAGCTTGGAAAGGCCGCCGTTCGTCGGATGGGACGTTAAGCCATGGCCCCGTGTGCGGGAGAGCCATACCCTGTGCACGTTAAAGAACTCGCTGGATGGCCTTGACGGGAGGCTACCATCTGTCTCCCAACAGCTGTTCCAGTGGGTCCCCTCATCTAACGTTCTCTGAGCCTTCGGGGTCCATGTCACCTGGCCATTTAGCCCATGGTGTGCAAAAAAGTGCCGCTCAGAGTAAAATAACCCAAATCCTCTTTTTTGATCACTTTAATTTTTCCCCATTTAAAAAAAAATTAGATTTTCATTGTGCCTTCATCAGTAATTTTCCCCATAACAATCTTAGATCTTCTTTTCGCTTTGATCAATAATTTTCCCTCCCTAAAAAAATTTCAATTTTCATTATGTGTCACATAAAAATTTTAGATCTTCATTGTGCGTTAATAAACAATTTCCCCACAACAATCTCAGATCTCTGTTGTTCCCAGGTCAATGAACTTCCCCACAACGATCTCAGATCTCTGTTGTTCCCCGGTCAATGAACTTCCCCACAACGATCTCCGACCTCTGTTGTTCCCCGGTCAATGAACTTCCCCACAACGATCTCCGACCTCTGTTGTTCCCCGGTCAATGAACTTCCCCACAACGATCTCCGACCTCTGTTGTTCCCCGGTCAATGAACTTCCCCACAACGATCTCCGATCTCTGTTGCCCCCCCCCCCCGGCCAATGAACTTCCCCACAACAATCTCCGATCTCTGTTGTTCCCCGGTCAATCAACTTCCCCGCAACAATCCCTGATCTCTGTTGGTCCCCGATCAATGAACTTCCCCACAACAATCTCCGATCTCTGTTGTTTCCCGATCAATAAACTTCCCCGCAACAATCTCCGATCTCTGTTGTTTCCCGATCAATAAACTTCCCCGCAACAATCTCCGATCTCTGTTGTTTCCCGATCAATAAACTTCCCCGCAACAATCTCCGATCTCTGTTGTTTCCCGATCAATAAACTTCCCCGCAACAATCTCCGATCTCTGTTGTTTCCCGATCAATAAACTTCCCCACAACAATCTCCGATCTCTGTTGTTTCCCGATCAATAAACTTCCCCGCAACAATCTCCGATCTCTGTTGTTTCCCGATCAATAAACTTCCCCGCAACAATCTCCGATCTCTGTTGTTTCCCGATCAATAAACTTCCCCGCAACAATCTCCGATCTCTGTTGTTTCCCGATCAATAAACTTCCCCGCAACAATCTCCGATCTCTGTTGTTTCCCGATCAATAAACTTCCCCGCAACAATCTCCGATCTCTGTTGTTTCCCGATCAATAAACTTCCCCACAACAATCTCCGATCTCTGTTGTTTCCCGATCAATAAACTTCCCCGCAACAATCTCCGATCTCTGTTGTTTCCCGATCAATAAACTTCCCCGCAACAATCTCCGATCTCTGTTGTTTCCCGATCAATAAACTTCCCCGCAACAATCTCCGATCTCTGTTGTTTCCCGATCAATAAACTTCCCCACAACAATCTCCGATCTCTGTTGTTTCCCGATCAATAAACTTCCCCGCAACAATCCCTGATCTCTGTTGGTCCCCGATCAATGAACTTCCCCACAACAATCTCCGATCTCTGTTGTTTCCCGATCAATAAACTTCCCCGCAACAATCTCCGATCTCTGTTGTTTCCCGATCAATAAACTTCCCCGCAACAATCTCCGATCTCTGTTGTTTCCCGATCAATAAACTTCCCCGCAACAATCTCCGATTTCTGTTGTTTCCCGATCAATAAACTTCCCCGCAACAATCTCCGATCTCTGTTGTTTCCCGATCAATAAACTTCCCCGCAACAATCTCCGATTTCTGTTGTTTCCCGATCAATAAACTTCCCCGCAACAATCTCCGATCTCTGTTGTTTCCCGATCAATAAACTTCCCCGCAACAATCTCCGATTTCTGTTGTTTCCCGATCAATAAACTTCCCCACAACAATCCCTGATCTCTGTTGTTCCCCGATCAATAAACTTCCCCACAACAATCCCTGATCTCTGTTGGTCCCCGATCAATGAACTTCCCCACAACAATCTCCGATCTCTGTTGTTTCCCGATCAATAAACTTCCCCGCAACAATCTCCGATCTCTGTTGTTTCCCGATCAATAAACTTCCCCGCAACAATCTCCGATCTCTGTTGTTTCCCGATCAATAAACTTCCCCGCAACAATCTCCGATCTCTGTTGTTTCCCGATCAATAAACTTCCCCGCAACAATCTCCGATCTCTGTTGTTTCCCGATCAATAAACTTCCCCGCAACAATCTCCGATCTCTGTTGTTTCCCGATCAATAAACTTCCCCGCAACAATCTCCGATCTCTGTTGTTTCCCGATCAATAAACTTCCCCGCAACAATCTCCGATCTCTGTTGTTTCCCGATCAATAAACTTCCCCGCAACAATCTCCGATCTCTGTTGTTTCCCGATCAATAAACTTCCCCGCAACAATCTCCGATCTCTGTTGTTTCCCGATCAATAAACTTCCCCACAACAATCTCCGATCTCTGTTGTTTCCCGATCAATAAACTTCCCCGCAACAATCTCCGATCTCTGTTGTTTCCCGATCAATAAACTTCCCCGCAACAATCTCCGATCTCTGTTGTTTCCCGATCAATAAACTTCCCCGCAACAATCTCCGATCTCTGTTGTTTCCCGATCAATAAACTTCCCCACAACAATCTCCGATCTCTGTTGTTTCCCGATCAATAAACTTCCCCGCAACAATCCCTGATCTCTGTTGGTCCCCGATCAATGAACTTCCCCACAACAATCTCCGATCTCTGTTGTTTCCCGATCAATGAACTTCCCCGCAACAATCTCCGATCTCTGTTGTTTCCCGATCAATAAACTTCCCCGCAACAATCTCCGATCTCTGTTGTTTCCCGATCAATAAACTTCCCCGCAACAATCTCCGATCTCTGTTGTTTCCCGATCAATAAACTTCCCCGCAACAATCTCCGATCTCTGTTGTTTCCCGATCAATAAACTTCCCCGCAACAATCTCCGATTTCTGTTGTTTCCCGATCAATAAACTTCCCCGCAACAATCTCCGATCTCTGTTGTTTCCCGATCAATAAACTTCCCCGCAACAATCTCCGATTTCTGTTGTTTCCCGATCAATAAACTTCCCCACAACAATCCCTGATCTCTGTTGTTCCCCGATCAATAAACTTCCCCACAACAATCCCTGATCTCTGTTGGTCCCCGATCAATGAACTTCCCCACAACAATCTCCGATCTCTGTTGTTTCCCGATCAATAAACTTCCCCGCAACAATCTCCGATCTCTGTTGTTTCCCGATCAATAAACTTCCCCGCAACAATCTCCGATCTCTGTTGTTTCCCGATCAATAAACTTCCCCGCAACAATCTCCGATCTCTGTTGTTTCCCGATCAATAAACTTCCCCGCAACAATCTCCGATCTCTGTTGTTTCCCGATCAATAAACTTCCCCCCAACAATCTCCGATCTCTGTTGTTTCCCGATCAATAAACTTCCCCGCAACAATCTCCGATCTCTGTTGTTTCCCGATCAATAAACTTCCCCGCAACAATCTCCGATCTCTGTTGTTTCCCGATCAATAAACTTCCCCGCAACAATCTCCGATCTCTGTTGTTTCCCGATCAATAAACTTCCCCGCAACAATCTCCGATCTCTGTTGTTTCCCGATCAATAAACTTCCCCGCAACAATCTCCGATCTCTGTTGTTTCCCGATCAATAAACTTCCCCGCAACAATCTCCGATCTCTGTTGTTTCCCGATCAATAAACTTCCCCGCAACAATCTCCGATCTCTGTTGTTTCCCGATCAATAAACTTCCCCGCAACAATCTCCGATCTCTGTTGTTTCCCGATCAATAAACTTCCCCGCAACAATCTCCGATCTCTGTTGTTTCCCGATCAATAAACTTCCCCGCAACAATCTCCGATTTCTGTTGTTTCCCGATCAATAAACTTCCCCGCAACAATCTCCGATCTCTGTTGTTTCCCGATCAATAAACTTCCCCGCAACAATCTCCGATTTCTGTTGTTTCCCGATCAATAAACTTCCCCGCAACAATCTCCGATCTCTGTTGTTTCCCGATCAATAAACTTCCCCGCAACAATCTCCGATTTCTGTTGTTTCCCGATCAATAAACTTCCCCACAACAATCCCTGATCTCTGTTGTTCCCCGATCAATAAACTTCCCCACAACAATCCCTGATCTCTGTTGGTCCCCGATCAATGAACTTCCCCACAACAATCTCCGATCTCTGTTGTTTCCCGATCAATAAACTTCCCCGCAACAATCTCCGATCTCTGTTGTTTCCCGATCAATAAACTTCCCCGCAACAATCTCCGATCTCTGTTGTTTCCCGATCAATAAACTTCCCCGCAACAATCTCCGATCTCTGTTGTTTCCCGATCAATAAACTTCCCCGCAACAATCTCCGATCTCTGTTGTTTCCCGATCAATAAACTTCCCCACAACAATCTCCGATCTCTGTTGTTTCCCGATCAATAAACTTCCCCGCAACAATCTCCGATCTCTGTTGTTTCCCGATCAATAAACTTCCCCGCAACAATCTCCGATCTCTGTTGTTTCCCGATCAATAAACTTCCCCGCAACAATCTCCGATCTCTGTTGTTTCCCGATCAATAAACTTCCCCGCAACAATCTCCGATCTCTGTTGTTTCCCGATCAATAAACTTCCCCACAACAATCTCCGATCTCTGTTGTTTCCCGATCAATAAACTTCCCCGCAACAATCCCTGATCTCTGTTGGTCCCCGATCAATGAACTTCCCCACAACAATCTCCGATCTCTGTTGTTTCCCGATCAATAAACTTCCCCGCAACAATCTCCGATCTCTGTTGTTTCCCGATCAATAAACTTCCCCGCAACAATCTCCGATCTCTGTTGTTTCCCGATCAATAAACTTCCCCGCAACAATCTCCGATCTCTGTTGTTTCCCGATCAATAAACTTCCCCGCAACAATCTCCGATCTCTGTTGTTTCCCGATCAATAAACTTCCCCACAACAATCTCCGATCTTTGTTGTTTCCCGATCAATAAACTTCCCCGCAACAATCTCCGATCTCTGTTGTTTCCCGATCAATAAACTTCCCCGCAACAATCTCCGATCTCTGTTGTTTCCCGATCAATAAACTTCCCCACAACAATCTCCGATCTCTGTTGTTTCCCGATCAATAAACTTCCCCGCAACAATCTCCGATCTCTGTTGTTTCCCGATCAATAAACTTCCCCGCAACAATCTCCGATCTCTGTTGTTTCCCGATCAATAAACTTCCCCGCAACAATCTCCGATCTCTGTTGTTTCCCGATCAATAAACTTCCCCGCAACAATCTCCGATCTCTGTTGTTTCCCGATCAATAAACTTCCCCGCAACAATCTCCGATCTCTGTTGTTTCCCGATCAATAAACTTCCCCGCAACAATCTCCGATCTCTGTTGTTTCCCGATCAATAAACTTCCCCACAACAATCTCCGATCTCTGTTGTTTCCCGATCAATAAACTTCCCCGCAACAATCCCTGATCTCTGTTGGTCCCCGATCAATGAACTTCCCCACAACAATCTCCGATCTCTGTTGTTTCCCGATCAATAAACTTCCCCGCAACAATCTCCGATCTCTGTTGTTTCCCGATCAATAAACTTCCCCACAACAATCTCCGATCTCTGTTGTTCCCCGATCAATAAACTTTCCCATAACAATCCCTGATCTCTGTTGGTCCCCGATCAATGAACTTCCCCACAACAATCTCCGATCTCTGTTGTTTCCCGATCAATAAACTTCCCCGCAACAATCTCCGATCTCTGTTGTTTCCCGATCAATAAACTTCCCCACAACAATCTCCGATCTCTGTTGTTCCCCGATCAATAAACTTTCCCATAACAATCCCTGATCTCTGTTGGTCCCCGATCAATGAACTTCCCCACAACAATCTCCGATCTCTGTTGTTTCCCGATCAATAAACTTCCCCGCAACAATCTCCGATCTCTGTTGTTTCCCGATCAATAAACTTCCCCACAACAATCTCCGATCTCTGTTGTTCCCCGATCAATAAACTTCCCCACAACAATCTCCGATCTCTGTTGTTTCCCGATCAATAAACTTCCCCGCAACAATCTCCGATCTCTGTTGTTTCCCGATCAATAAACTTCCCCGCAACAATCTCCGATCTCTGTTGTTCCCCGATCAATAAACTTCCCCACAACAATCTCCGATCTCTGTTGTTTCCCGATCAATAAACTTCCCCGCAACAATCTCCGATCTCTGTTGTTTCCCGATCAATAAACTTCCCCGCAACAATCTCCGATCTCTGTTGTTTCCCGATCAATAAACTTCCCCGCAACAATCTCCGATTTCTGTTGTTTCCCGATCAATAAACTTCCCCGCAACAATCTCCGATCTCTGTTGTTTCCCGATCAATAAACTTCCCCGCAACAATCTCCGATCTCTGTTGTTTCCCGATCAATAAACTTCCCCGCAACAATCTCCGATCTCTGTTGTTTCCCGATCAATAAACTTCCCCGCAACAATCTCCGATTTCTGTTGTTTCCCGATCAATAAACTTCCCCGCAACAATCTCCGATCTCTGTTGTTTCCCGATCAATAAACTTCCCCGCAACAATCCCTGATCTCTGTTGGTCCCCGATCAATGAACTTCCCCACAACAATCTCCGATCTCTGTTGTTTCCCGATCAATAAACTTCCCCGCAACAATCTCCGATCTCTGTTGTTTCCCGATCAATAAACTTCCCCGCAACAATCTCCGATCTCTGTTGTTTCCCGATCAATAAACTTCCCCGCAACAATCTCCGATTTCTGTTGTTTCCCGATCAATAAACTTCCCCGCAACAATCTCCGATCTCTGTTGTTTCCCGATCAATAAACTTCCCCGCAACAATCTCCGATCTCTGTTGTTTCCCGATCAATAAACTTCCCCGCAACAATCTCCGATCTCTGTTGTTTCCCGATCAATAAACTTCCCCGCAACAATCTCCGATCTCTGTTGTTTCCCGATCAATAAACTTCCCCACAACAATCTCCGATCTCTGTTGTTTCCCGATCAATAAACTTCCCCGCAACAATCTCCGATCTCTGTTGTTTCCCGATCAATAAACTTCCCCGCAACAATCTCCGATGTCTGTTGTTTCCCGATCAATAAACTTCCCCGCAACAATCTCCGATCTCTGTTGTTTCCCGATCAATAAACTTCCCCGCAACAATCTCCGATTTCTGTTGTTTCCCGATCAATAAACTTCCTCACAACAATCCCTGATCTCTGTTGTTCCCCGATCAATAAACTTCCCCACAACAATCCCTGATCTCTGTTGGTCCCCGATCAATGAACTTCCCCACAACAATCTCCGATCTCTGTTGTTTCCCGATCAATAAACTTCCCCGCAACAATCTCCGATCTCTGTTGTTTCCCGATCAATAAACTTCCCCGCAACAATCTCCGATTTCTGTTGTTTCCCGATCAATAAACTTCCCCGCAACAATCTCCGATCTCTGTTGTTTCCCGATCAATAAACTTCCCCGCAACAATCTCCGATTTCTGTTGTTTCCCGATCAATAAACTTCCCCGCAACAATCTCCGATCTCTGTTGTTTCCCGATCAATAAACTTCCCCGCAACAATCTCCGATTTCTGTTGTTTCCCGATCAATAAACTTTCCCACAACAATCCCTGATCTCTGTTGTTCCCCGATCAATAAACTTCCCCACAACAATCCCTGATCTCTGTTGGTCCCCGATCAATAAACTTCCCCACAACAATCCCTGATCTCTGTTGTTCCCCGATCAATAAACTTCCCCACAACAATCTCAGATCTCTGTTGTTCCTCGACCAATAATTTTTCCCATAAAAACCTTATATATAACCATATTTAATTTCCGTCCATACCCGGTTCCGGCCTGTCTTGCGTAACACTTGGTGAAGCGATTCCTTCTTTTAAATGAAGTGAATTTGTGTAAAGAAAACTTTTGAATATTCCCCATAAAAATCTTAGATTTTCATAATGCCTTGATCAATAATTTTTCCCGCGACCATCCCCCATCAAGTCTAACTTTCTTGTTGTGCATATGCTCCGATTCATCCTCGAGGTTTTCGAAACGACATCCTCTTCTGTGGAAGAAAAAAGCCGAATGAGACTACGACCCGAAGTGGACGACATTGGAAAACAAAGCCGTTGCAGTCGACGATATGGCATCAACAATCACTATGACAATGATGGAACAGATCGGTGGATTAAAGCAGTGGAGCTTTTCTTCTATGTCGGGATGTCCTTTCCCTTTTTTTGCTCCGCCTTGTGCCCTCCTCTTCCTTCGTGCAAAAGCATCAAGCGATGTCTGAACAAAGATATGGAAGTTGACCCTGCTACTCGACTAGCTTGAAATGATTTATGACTCAATATCACCTCCTCGAGACTTGGCTGGGCGTCAACTAGCGCCACCCAGCGGATGGGTGTTGCTTCTTTGCTTCACACATTTTTGGTGTTTGCTCCCATCTTAATCTCGTGACGATTCCTGTTATCTCTTCCGCTCGTTGCCACCGGTAGTTTATTTACCTGCCAAACACTGATCGATAGTTATTCATTCCTTATTTGCCTTTTTTTTATTCCATTTTTTATGTGTAGGATAATTTTTAGGTTGTTTCCAACTAAAAAAACATCTGTTTGGAATGATGAATAGGGTGCTATGGTGTTAACTTCGTTAGGTGTGACAAAAGCTGGAGAGCTTCCAATTTTATTTCCGGTTAGACACACAGTCAAAAAAAAAATGAAATTACAAACCCATTGCTGCTTTTGTCAGTGGAGTGAAATATTGAACATTTCGCCACTTTAAAAAATAACTGTTTCTTGATTTTTTTTTTTTAAATCGAAAAATGTCGCTGGAGATGAATTAAGAATCTCAATCTGCTCTTCGGTATAGAGGAAAGATTTTCTTCAACATGGTGATATACAGTCGCTCAAAAAAATATCCGAACATTATGGTTGATTACAGAATTCAGAAAAAATATCTGGCAACGATTTTGTTTTAGAAATTAGTGATCTATCAACCTTCGTCTCACGTGAATCTTTTACTCTTTCTAATGCCTCCTTTACTCTTTTCAACGCCCCTTTACTCTTACTAATGCCTCCTTTACTCTTTCCAACGCCCCTTTACTCTTTCCAACGCCCCTTTACTCTTTCTAATGCCTCCTTTACTCTTTACAACGCCCCTTTACTCTTTCTAATGCCTCCTTTACTCTTTCCAACTTCCCTTTACTCTTTCTAATGCCTCCTTTACTCTTTCCAACGCCCCTTTACTCTTTCTAATACCTCCTTTACTCTTTCTAACAACTCAACTCAACTCTCTCCAACGCCCCTTTACTCTTTCTAATGCCTCCTTTACTGTTTCCAACGCCCCTTTGCTCTTTCTAATGCCTCCTTTACTCTTTCCAACGCCCATTTACTCTTTCTAATGCCTCCTTTACTCTTTCCAACGCCCCTTTCCTCTTTCTAATACCTCCTTTACTCTCTCCAACGTCCCTTTACTCTCTCCAACGCCTTCTTTACTCTCTCCAACGCCCCTTTACTCTTTCCAATGCCTCTTTTACTCTTTTCAACGCCCCTTTACTCTTTCTAATGCCTCCTTTACTCTTTCCAACGCCCCTTTACTCTTTCTGATGACTCCTTTACTCTCTCCAGCGCCCCTTTACTCTTTCTAATACCTCCTTTACTCTCTCCAACGCCCCTTTACTCTTTCTAACGCCTCCTTTACTCTCTGCAACGCCCCTTTACTCTTTCTAATGTCTCCTTTACTCTTTCCAACGTCTCCTTTTCTCCCAAATGCCCCTTTTTCTACCCAATGCCTCCCTTTCTCATTCCAACGTCCTCTTTTCTCTTTGTAACTCCACCCTTTCTCTTTCCATCACCTCTTTTTTTTCTCCCGAATCCCCTTTTAATTTTCTAACATCCTTTTGTAACGTCCCCATTTCTCATTCCATAGCTTCTTTACTCTTTACAACGCCCCCTTTTCTTTTTCCAATGCCCTCTTTTCTCTTTGTAACACCGCCCCCTCTCTCTTTCCAAAGCCCTCTTTTCTCTTCCTAATGTCGCCCCTTTTTATTTCTACCGCCTCGTTTTTTTCCCTTTCTGAATAAACCTTTTGTCTTTCCTACGCCTTCTGTTTTCAACGATTCTTTTTCTTTTTCCAACGCCTCTTTTCTTTTTTCTAAAGCCCTCTTTTCTATTTCCACCGCCGCTTTTCTCTTTTCTAGGTCCTCTTTTCTTTTCCCAACGCCCATTTTAACTTTCCAGCTAGCTCCCCGAAACTCAACAAAACGTCCCCTTTGGGAATCACTGGAATATAGTATCTGTAGTGTCTTTCGTTTTTCCTTCCTCTCTGTGTGTGTCAACTTTTAACTCTGGGTACTTTTCACTGCTGGCTTATGTTGTCAGAATGGCACTCTTCGATTGCTTAAGTAACTGGACTCTACTAATATGTATATTATATACATATAGACACTGTTATTCCACACTTCAAACAATACACATAAAAGACGGTTACGACGGTTACGATAAACGAAGGTTGCCAGATCAATGATTTCTAAAAAAAAAATCGTTGCCAGATATTTTTTCTGAATTCTGTAATCAACCATAGTGTTCGGATATATTTTTGAGCGACTGTGTACCTAAGAATTTCGATTCCGTTGTTCAGCTTCCAATTCTGAACGTTTTTTCTCTGAACGACATTTTGACACACAATGAAATAAAATAGCCAGGTCACAAGAACCCCGAGGGTTCAGAAATTACCTACCGCACAACTATTAGAAGGTAGATGATAATATCCCGTCAAGGCCTTCCAACGTGTTCTTTAACGTGAACTGGGTATGACTCTCCCGCACATTGTACACGGCTTAACGTTCCATATGACGGATTTCGGGCTTTTCAAGAACGTCAGTGTCCCCTACTGAGTATGGAATAAACGGGGAGATTTGCGGAGATAAATCTCGACGTTGAACCAGGTGGGACTGAAATCTGGGAACTGCAGATTACGAGCCTGGCGCGCTACCGTCTGATACCTGCCCACCAGGAATGGAAGAAAAAAGTTATAAAATTTGTGCCTATTTCACGCATTTGTCAAGAAAAATATCAAAGATTTCTATAACGGAGTGTAAAATATTATACTGCAATTGAAATCCAGTTTCTTGCACCCCCCCACACCCCGGGCAGGGTGTGGCTCAGTCGGTAGCGAGCCAGGCTCGTAATCTGTAATTCCCAGGTCGAATCCCAGCTGGGCGTTGAGATTTATCTCCGCAAAATTCCCCGCCCTGCCATGGTCAATAGCCGATGCAATGGTCAATATATACCGATAGGCTTAGAAAGGCCGCGTCCGCCAGATGGGACGTTAAGCCGTGGCTCTGTGTGCGGGAGAGCCATACCCTGTGCACGTTAAAGAACACGCTGGATGGCCTTGACGGAAGCTACCATCTGTCTTACAACAACTGTTCCAGTGGGTTCCCTCCCCCAACCTTCTCTGAGCCTTAGGAGTCCATGTGACCTGGCCATTTAGCCCATGGTGTGCAAAAAAGTGCCGCTCAGAGGTAAAAGAACCCAACGTTAAATAACACGCTGGATGGCCTTGACGGGAGGCTACCATCTATCTTCCAACAACTGTTCCAGTGGGTCCCCTACCCCAACCTTCTCTGAGCCTTCGGGGTCCATGTGACCTGGCCATTTAGCCCATGGTGAGCAAAAAAGTGCCGCTCAGAGGTAAAACAACCCAACGTTAAATAACACGCTGGATGGCCTTGACGGGAGGCTACCATCTGTCTCCCAACAGCTGTTCCAGTGGGTACCCTACCCCAATCTTCTCTGAGCCTTCGGGTTCCATGTGACCTGGCCATTTAGCCCATGGTGAGCAAAAAAGTGCCGCTCAGAGGTAAAACAACCCAACGTTAAAGAACACGCTGGATTGCCTTGACGGGAGGCTACCATCTGTCTCCCAACAGCTGTTCCAGCGGGTCCCCTACCCCAACCTTCTCTGAGCCTTCGCGGTCCATGTGACCTGGCCATTTAGCCCATGGTGAGCAAAAAAGTGCCGCTCAGAGGTAAAACAACCCAACGTTAAAGAACACGCTTAATTGCCTTGACGGGAGGCTACCATCTGTCTCCCAACAGCTGTTCCAGTGGGTCCCCTACCCCAACCTTCTCTGAGCCTTCGCGGTCCATGTGACCTGGCCATTTAGCCCATGGTGAGCAAAAAAGTGCCGCTCAGAGGTAAAACAACCCAACGTTAAAGAACACGCTTAATTGCCTTGACGGGAGGCTACCATCTGTCTCCCAACAGCTGTTCCAGTGGGTCCCCTACCCCAACCTTCTCTGAGCCTTCGTGGTCCATGTGACCTGGCCATTTAGCCCATGGTGAGCAAAAAAGTGCCGCTCAGAAGTAAAACAACCCAACCCAACTCACCTGATTGGTTGTAAGTCTCTTTCCCTTTTTCTTTTTACTGTTGTCTCCGTGGACCACAATCGAAAATTGCAGCCATAATAAACCTTGCTTTAAATGCATTGTCGATATTTTTGAAACTGCTTAACTACTTAATTATTGTTGTTCGGTAAGCGAATATTTATAGAGCAATTAATAATAATAATGAATTGCAGATGTTTTCACCACTTATGACATTATGATCTATATGCAATACTTCCTTAAAATTTCTGTTTAGCAGTCGTGAATAAGGGCACTGAAATCATGCTCGTGAAATCATTTGGAATAATAGCTGGGAAATTCAGAGTTTAGATAATGATGGAAAGCAAAGGAGAAAATTAGTGATCTATTAGATATCCATTAGAAATTAGTGATCTATTAGATATCCATTAGAAATTAGTGATCTATTAGATATCCATTAGAAATTAGTGATCTATTAGATATCCATTAGAAATTAGTGATCTATTAGATATCCATTAGAAATTAGTAATCTATTAGATATCCATTAGAAATTAGTGATCTATTAGATAGCCATTAGAAATTAGTAATCTGGCAACCTTCGTGTCACGTGACACGAAGGTTGCCAGATCACTAATTTCTAAAAAAATCGTTGCCAGATATTTTTTTCTGAATTCTGTAATCAACCATAGTGTTCGGATATTTTTTTGAGCGACTGTAGGTGGTCATATTATTTTGACACTAGATCGTGTGGGCTCACCTCACGGAAATATTGAGCGTGTGCAGTTACCGTTCACAGCAAACGGGAGCGTGTGCAGTAACTGCACACGCTCCCGTTTGCTGTGAACGGTAACTGGAGCGTGTACATTTGCTGTACACGCTCCAGATGTTTTTCCTGAATTCTGTAATCACGTGACACGAAGGTTGCCAGATCACTAATTTCTAAACAAAAATCGTTGCCAGATATTTTTTTCTGAATTCTGTAGTCAACCATAGTGTTCGGATTTTTTTTGAGCGACTGTACCTCTGAACATCTTTTTTTGTACATAATGGGCTAAATGGCCAGGTCACAAGGACCCCGAAGGTTCAGAGAAGGTTGGGAGAGGGGACCCACTGGAACAGCTGTTAGGAGACAGATGGTAGCCTCCCGTCAAGGCCATCGAGTGTGTTCTTTAACGTGCAGAGGGTATAGCTCTCCCGCACACGGGGATACGGCTTAACCTCCCATCCGATGGACGGCCTTTCCAAGCCCAGCAGTGTGTGTGTGTGGGGGGGGGGGGGGGGAGATTAGCGGTGGTAAAACTCAACTCTTTCAGTTTGGAGTCGAACCTGGTAGCTGCTCATTAGGAGTCAATCCCTGCTCCTCATATAGAATTAATTAAGCAATTAATTAATCGAAAGAATCCACTGTAGTCATCATCATCATCAGGAAATTTTCTTTTACTGATCGTGAACTTGTCACGCAGTCATCGCCAACCTTTTGCAAATCTTTTTTTCAGTCGGGATTTCGTTATTCCTTGTGATGTCACAGAACAATCACGCTTAAAAAAAAAGTTAAACGAACAAATTAAAAAAGTGTCCCTTGTTCGAAATTCTAGAATTTTCTCTCGAAATCTAAAGATCGTTTGATTTCTTTTTTTTTTTGTTTTCGATACCGAAGTTCCTCGCAAACGGAAAAACAAAATGGCAGAAACAGATTTTCTCTCCTCCTATCAGAACGCCTCCCTCGCGAGGCGGGCGGGGGTGGCTCAGTCGGTAGCGCGCCAGGCTCGTAATCTGTATTTCCCAGGTTCGAGTCCCAGCTGGATCAGCGTTGAGATTTATCTCCGCAAAATTCCCCGCCCTTCCCACGGTCAGTAGGGGACACCGATGGGCTTGTAAAGGCCGCCGTCCGTCGGATGGGACGTTAAGCCGTGGCCCCGTGTGCGGGAGAGCCATACCCTGTGCACGTTAAAGAACACGCTGGATGGCCTTGACGGGAGGCCAGCATATGTCTCCCAACAGCTGTTCCAGTGGGTCCCCTCCCCCAACATTCTCTGAGCCTTCGGGGTCCATGTGACCTGGCCATTTAGCCCACGGTGTGCAAAAAGGTGACTCTCAGAGGTAAAACAACCCAACGTTAAAGAACACACTGGATGGCCTTGATGGGAGGCTACCATCTGTCTCCCAACAGCTGTACCAGTGGGTCCCCTCCCCCAACCTTCTCTGAGCCTTCGGGGTCCATATGACCTGACCATTTAGCCCATGGTGTGCAAAAAAGTGCCGCTCAGAGATAAAACAACCCAACCCTCGCGAGGCGGAAATGAATAAATTAGAAAATCGTCCGAACGATTTGTCAAGAAACGAGCAGAAAAAAGGGAAAAACTTCTGCCAATGAACTTCAATTACACTGATGTATGGGGGGGGGGGGGAATAGTTTCCTCTAATTTATGGAGCGTGCGAAAAGGAAATGTAAAGAGTGTTGTAAAAGTCTTAGAAGCTAAGAGACATTTGTTACGGCAGCTACATAAGTTGTCCCATTTGTCTTAATGGCTTCTTTGCGAAGAGGCTGACGACCATTTGTACTAATCCTGAGATAAAAAGGGTTTCGTTAAAATGCGAAACGACCTTAAAAGGAGGAAATTGTGAGTTTGTGGTAATGGATGGCAATAAAAGGTGAAATGGAAAGATGTCTTAGGGGAAAGTACATTTCGAAAATGGAGTGTTTAAATAAGAAATGTCTGAGATGATCTCAATTTGTGTTTAATGTAAGATAAATATCATTAGTGGATATTCTGCAGTGATGTCTGCAATTTTATTGGACAGTTCGGAATTCGATGGTGTGCTGCAGAATAATTTTCGAACTGTTGTGTTGAATATTTTAATTTTCTGGTACAAATACTCAGAGACCAGTTGAGCCGAAGGTGGCTCAGTCGGTAGTGCGCTAGGCTCGTAATCTGCAGTTCTCAGTTTCGAGTCTCGCCTGAGCCAGCGTTGAGATTTATCTCCGAAAATCTCCCTGCCCTCTGTCAGTAGGGGACACCGTTGGACTAGGAAAGGCTGCCGTCCGTCGGATGGGACGTTAAAACCGCGGTTCACTGTGCAGATTGTTGGGTTGTTTTACCTCTGAGCGGCACTTTTTTGCACACCATGGGCTAAATGGCCAGGTCACATGGATCCCGAAGGCTCAGAGAAGGTTGGAGTAGGGGACTAACTGGAATAGCTATTTGGAGACAAATAGTAGCCTCCCATCAAGGACATCCTGCGTGTTCTTTAACGTGCACATGGTAGGACTCTCCCGCACATGGAACCACGGCTGAATGTCCTGACCGTGACAGGGGGGGGGGGGGGGGAGTTTTGCGGAGAAAAATCTTAACTTTTGCCTAGGCGGGACTCGAACCGCGGAACTACAGATTACGATCCTAGCGCTATACCGACTGAGCCACCCCAAGACCGTCTCAACTTTGAGGCCAACTTTGAGGCCTGCTCAAAGCTGCATATCACGTGACGTGACGTCAATACTATGGGCTTACGCTTTTTGGCTGCAGACTGTAAACAAAATGCAATTGCTATAGTTGCATCTATATTGAATAATGAGGTTGTTTGTGTATGTGGCATTTTGTTTAAATTATTTAATTTTTTTACCAGTATAATAATAAATGTAATTAATACATTATTACAGAAAAGTATTGGTTGTGTTCCAAACATTTTGATAAATAATTATAGCAAAGCGAGGAATAATAACTATATAAATTAAAATCAAGAAAGTTATCAGTGTTTAAAAGTAAAATGACAAAATCTTAGAATTATCTTTTAAATACAGAAAGTATTTTTTTACTTATTTCGTACAGTCATCATAACATCATAGATGTTACAATATTTTTTTTCTATTCGATTCCTGGTATGTGTAAGCAAAAGATATTCGGACTTCATTTCAAATTGGATTGGATTGTTTTACCTCTGAGCGGCACTTTTTTGCACACCATGGGCTAAATGGCCAGGCCACAAGGACCCCGAAGGCTCAGAGAAGGTTGGGGGAGGAGACTCACTGGAAAAGCTGTTGGGAGACAGATGGCAGCCTCCCGTCAAGGCCATCCAGCGTGTTCTTTAACGTTGGGTTGTTTTACCTCTGAGCGGCACTTTTTTGCGCACCATGGGCTAAATGGCCAGGTCACATGGACCCCGAAGGCTCAGAGAAGGTTGGGGGAGGAGACTCACTGGAAAAGCTGTTGGGAGACAGATGGTAGCCTCCCGTCAAGGCCATCCAGCGTGTTCTTTAACGTTGGGTTGTTTTACCTCTGAGCGGCACTTTTTTGCGCACCATGGGCTAAATGGCCAGGTCACATGGACCCCGAAGGCTCAGAGAAGGTTGGGGGAGGAGACTCACTGGAACAGCTGTTGGGAGACAGATGGTAGCCTCCCGTCAAGGCCATCCAGCGTGTTCTTTAACGTTGGGTTGTTTTACCTCTGAGCGGCACTTTTTTGCGCACCATGGGCTAAATGGCCAGGTCACATGGACCCCGAAGGCTCAGAGAAGGTTGGGGGAGGAGACTCACTGGAACAGCTGTTGGGAGACAGATGGTAGCCTCCCGTCAAGGCCATTCAGCGTGTTTTTTAAGTGCACAGGGAATGGCTCTCCCGCACACGGGGCCACGGCTTAACGTCCCATCCGACGGACGGCGGCCTTTTCAAGCCCATCGGTGTCCCCTACTAACCGTGGGCAGGGCGGGGAAATTTCGTGGAGATAAATCTCAACGCTAACCCAGCTGGGACTCGAACCTGGGAACTAAAGATTACGAGTCTGGCCCGCTACCGACTGAGCCACCCCCGCCCCACTTCATTTCAAAAGAAATATTTTTGTGATGATAGATGTAATATCAATCAATGTTGAGTGAGTAATTCATTCTATTAGTTCTGTGAATTGTATCTTTCAGTAGTCAATTTTAAGCAAATATTAATATACTTCTGTCGATATGTGAATGTGTTGTGCTGATGTGTCTCTACTGAGTCAGAAATTGAATAGAATACTTTTTTTGTGTTTATTTGCTTAGTTGTGTGAGTGACATTCCCAAGTCATTAGAGGCGGGGGTGGCTCAGTCGGTAGCGCGCCAGGCTCGTAATCTGTAGTTCCCAGGTTCGAGTCCCAGCTGGATCAGCGTTGAGATTTATCTCCGCAAAATTCCCCGCCCTGCCCACGGTCAGTAGGGAACACCGATGGGCTTGGAAAGGCCGTCGTCCGTCGGATGGGACGTTAAGCCGTGTCACCGTGTGCGGGAGAGACATACCCTGTGCACGTTAAAGAACACGCTGGATGGCCTTGACGGGAGGCTACCATCTGTCTCCCAACAGCTGTTCCAGTGGGTCCCCTCCCCCAACCTTCTCTGAGCCTTAGGGGTCCTTGTGACCTGGCCATTTAGCCCATGGTTTGCAAAAAAGTGCCGCCAGAGTTAAACAACCCAACCCAAGTTATTTGTAATCGAATATTGATGTGATGACTGATATAGAATGTCTTGAAACAACAGTTTAAAATATTGCTTAAAAGAAACTCATGGCATATTAGAATATTTTGTGCTGTTTATTTGCTGAGATGTTTGAGCAAATAATAATCAAAAATTTATTTTTATTTAAACATTTATTATTTAGTTCCACTATTAGTGCGAAATTATTGTTTAAAAGTAATTCATAATTCTTTTTTTTTTAAGTGCAAGATGTTCAAAAAGTGATTTGCTTACTTAAAGCATTAATACTAGGCGAGATGTAAATGCTTTATGTAATATTTGTGTCATTTCTGTTTTTTTTTTGTGCAGTTTTGTATCATAAGACTTAACGTAGAAATATTTCGTATTTTCATTATAAGATGTAAAACTGCATTGCAAAAGTTTATTCATCTGATTTTAATGAAATTATTGAAATACAATCTACTTTCGTACTTTAATTCTACAGCTATCAGCAGCATGACTTTAAAATTTGATTTGGCAAAACTTCATTGAAAACAAAAACTTATTTTAATTCATGAGGTGTCAATTGTAAAAGTTTTTTAACGATATTTGCAAAAATGTATCGAATGTCACGATTCGTTGGAGCAGGCCCGTTCCTTTAGGAAGGGCCCGGCCACCATCGTCCCCAGTGTGCGCGAGAGCCATACCTTGTGCACGTTAAAGAACACGCTGGATGGTAATGACGAGAGGCTATCATCTCTCTCCTAACAGCTGCCCAGTGGTCCCCTCCCCCAACCTTCTCTGAGCTTCGGGGTTCTTGCGACCTGGCCATATAGACGATAGCCTATGTGCAAAAAAAGTGCCGCTCAGAGCAACGCAACTCATATGACGTAAATACAGCAAAACAGTGCGCCAATACTTAGATTATTGATTATACACCACGGTTGGTAGCTCAACCGCCAGAGCACTAGATATGCCATCAGGAGGTAGTTGGTTCGGATCCTACCCTGCTCAAGAGAAAGTAGGAGGTATTGGCTCCGTGGCTTGTAAATGGTAGCTAGGCGTAAACTGGAAGGAGAGCTGTGTACCAATCCCTAGTGATGATGCACAGAACCGGCCAGGTCTAGCACCTAATGTCCGACCTCGCCTTCTCGTGGTGCAGGAAGTTAGTACCTTTCAAAAGAGATATTCTCTTTTGGAAAGAGATATTTAGAAAAGAGATATTCTCTTTTGGAAATGAACGGAAGGGGAGGGCTGCCAGTTCAGTATGGCCTACTGATCTGGGCATCTATGGCCACTTTTTTCTTTTTTTTCAACCCTGCTGAGGAGTGGTCAACTTTACAGGGTCCTGGTGCTGACCATTTATACCTACTCGACTGGACTTGTTTATGGATTTGAGCTTAATTATTGATCCTGGACTTGCTGCACTGGTGGGCCTCTGTTGAGGGAGAGTCTGCTGCTGTGTTTTCTGTTTGCTTCTGGGTTGCCAGTCCTAAGTGAACAGAGGCATGGGATACCTTATATCAGCTGGTGGATAATCCTAATCAGAGGCCATCGCAGGTACCTGAACCTTACTTAGCTAGTTGGGCATCGTCAAGCCTAAACTGGAATAATGTGTCTCAGGCAGGCCATGTGGCTCTTGGAAAAGTCCACTTGAAAAGGTGGTGCCTGAAGTTCCTACCAGCATCGGTGACTTCAGCCTTTAGCAGAGGAGGAACAGGTCTTTGCCCCATGCCTGCGATCAGGGGGCTGTTTGATATTGTTGGCCCTACCAATCTCAATAAACCTAATTTTTTTAAAAATCCTAGTAATCATTTTCTCTCTGCAGGAACGTGGAACGTGAGGACATTACTTAGAGATTATTCTCTTGATGTCCTCATGCAGGAATTCCAGCACTATAACCTAGATATTCTAGGCTTGCAAGAGACCAGATGGACAGGTAAAGGTGAGATACTTAAAAATAACTTTAAATTTCTCTTTACAGGGAGGGAGGATGGAAAGCATCACCAAGGCGTGGGTCTGCTGCTCAGCAGACATGCTAGTGATGCTCTTCTAAGATATGAGTGCATTAATAAAAGGTTTCTTACAGCAAAATTTCAGACAAGCGTTAAAGACTTGAATGTTATCTGCTGTTATGCCCCCACTGAGGATGCTGATGAGGATGAGAAGGATAGGTTTTACGGACAACTTCAGGATATTTTGAATTCTGTCAAGAAAGGAGATATTATCCTTGTTCTTGGTGACTTCAATGCCAAAGTTGGTACCGACTCTGACCTTTGGGGAGGAGTAATAGGCCCTTTTGGTATTGGTAGCTGCAATTGCAATGGCAAACGTCTCCTACAGGTAAGTAAACTCAATGGTTTCAGAATAACTAACACATATTACAAACACCGCGACATACATAAATACTCATGGGTTTCACTTGATGGGCTGCATAGGAATATGATTGATTATATATTAACAGCAAATGGGCTAGTTCTGTTAGAAATACCAGGGCATATAGGGGGGCTGAAATTGGATCTGACCAATACCTTGTTAAAAGTGTCTTGCAACTTAAAAAGTGTTGGGCTAGGGTTAAAAAATTTACCTTTAATACTGAAGCTCTGAAAAACCCAGTTATAGCTAAAGCTTACCATGATAGGTTACTTAGTCATTATGACAGTCATGGTTTGCTTAATACTGAAGTTGAGCAAGAATGGAACCATTTTAAACAGGCTTTTTTGGAAACTAACAGTACTCTTTTAGGGAAAAAAGGAGCAGAGGAGGCGGAATTATTTAAGTGATAAGGCACTTGAGCTTATTTCAGAAAGAAGGAACTGCAGGAATGTCCTTAATCAGTACCCTACTAGTCCAAATAGAAAGGATTACAGAGAGCTTAATAACGTGTAAAGGATCAGTTAACTACTGATCAGAATCTTTGGCTTGATGGCTTGGCTGACAAAGCTGAGGAAGCAGTTAGGCAGCACAACAGCAGAGAGCTGTACCAGATAGTTAATGTTTTATGTGGTAGAAAACGGACAGGCATACAAGGATTGCAGGATAAACAAGGTAAGGTTATAGAAGGTGAATATTCTGTCATGGCTAGGTGGGCTGAGCATTTCAGTGATGTTCTAAACAATGTGGTTAGTTCTACTTCCATTGTTTGTAATGATAATAGATGTATTGGCAGCTTTAATGTTGGCCCTATAACACAATCTGAAGTTATTTTGGCTATCTCTAAACTTAAACTTGATAAATCCCCAGGGGTAGATTAAATTACTACAGAAATGCTCAGAGTTGGGAATGTTTCGGTTACCACTTGGATGACTGAAATTTTGAATAACTTCTATGATAAAGGCATGGTTCCTAAAGATTTTACCAGAGCTATTATTATCCCTATTTTCAAAAAAGGTGATCGCAGTTCTTGTAGTAACTATAGGGGTATCAGCCTACTCTCTGTTCCAGGTAAAGTTCTTTCCATGATTGTGCTTAATAGAATTAAGAATCTGGTTGACAGTCAATTGCGTGACGAGCAATGTGGATTCAGAAGTGGTAGGGGATGTGTGGATCAGATATTTTCACTTAGGCAGATCCTTGAGAAATGTTTAGAGTTTCAGAAACCTTTGGTTGCTAGCTTTGTTGATTTCAAAAAGGCTTTCGACTCTGTTGATCGTCATAATTTGTGGTTGATTGTGAGATCATATGGTATACCTGACAAGTTAGTTAACATAATGAAAGCTGTCTATAATAACACTGAGTCGTGTGTGAGAGTTGGTAAGGCTTGTAGCAATTGGTTTAGCATTACTTCTGGTGTTCGACAAGGGTGCATTTTGTCTCCTTTTCTCTTTAGCTTGGTAATTGATTATGTTATGCGAAATTCACTTCAAGGAAAGATTTTGGCCTTAAATGGACTGGAGACACGAAAATTTCTGATTTAGATTATGCTGATGATTTAGCCCTTTTGGCAAATGATGTTGATGAGATGAACTCTTTCATTCGAGCTGTTGATGAGACTGGTAGTAGATTAGGTCTGGTTATAAACAGAGAGAAAACTAAAGTGATGAAAATTGGTCAGGCAGGCTGCGATTCAGTTAATCTGAATGGTTGCACCCTTGAGCAGGTGTCACAGTTTAATTATCTTGGGAGCTATGTAACAGATACTGGTGATGTGCGGCATGAGATTAACAGACAAATAGGGATTGCTGCCGGGACTTTTAAGAATCTATGGAGAGTGTGGAGAAACAGGCGTATACACCTGAAGACTAAAATTAGACTGTAATAGTTTGGTTCTTTCTAGGGTTAGTTATGGTAGTGAAACTTGGACACTTTGTAAACGAGATAACAGGAAACTAGATGCTTTTGATTCCAGATGCTTACGCAGTATCTTGGGCATTAGGTGGTTCAACTTTGTAACTAATGATGAGGTTAGGCAAAGGAGTTTGCAACCTCCTTTAAGCAGCATATTGTGCAGAGAGAGACTCCGTTGGTTTGGCCATGTTGCCCGTATGAATAATTATAGATTGGCGAATAGGGTTATGAACAGTGTGCCTAAAGGCCTCAGAAAGAAGGGGAGACCCAGGATGCGGTTGGCAGACAATGTCAAACAGGACCTTGTTAGAATAGGTGTGCAGTGGCCAGATGCAGTAGATGTAGCTCAGGATAGACGTGCTTGGAGAACTAAATTGCACGGTCTGGTTGGACCTCCGTAGCCCATGGCTGCTTGAGGATGATGATGATGATGATGTGCAAAAAAGTGCCGCTCAGAGGTAAAACAACCCAACGTTAAAGAACATGCTGGATGGCCTTGACGGGAGGCTACCATCAGCTGTTGAAGTTGATCTCCTCCCCCAACCTTCTCTGAGCCTTCGGGGGCCTTGTGACCTGGCCATTTAGCCCATGGTGGGCAAAAAAGTGCCGCTCAGAGGTAAAACAACCCAACGTTAAAGAACACACTCGATGGCCTTGACGGGAGGCTACTATCTGTCACCCAACAGCTGTTCCAGTGGATCTCCTCCCCCAACCTTCTCTGAGCCTTCGGGGTCCTTGTGACCTGGCCATTTAGCCCATGCCATTTAGCCCGTGGTGTGCAAAAAAGTGCCGCTCAGAGGTAAAACAACCCAACGTTAAAGAATACGCTCGATGGTCTTGATGAGAGACTACCATCTGTCACCCAACAGCTGTTCCAGTGGATCTCCTCCCCCAACCTTCTCTGAGCCTTCGGGGGTGTTGTGACCTGGCCATTTAGCCCATGGTGTGCAAAAAAGTGCCGCTCAGAGGTAAAACAACGCAACGTTAAAGAACACGCTCTATGGCCTTGACGGGAGGCTACCATCTGTCACCCAACAGCTGTTCCAGTGGATCTCCTCCCCCAACCTTCTCTGAGCCTTAGGGGTCCTTGTGACCTGGCCATTTAGCCCATGCCATTTAGCCCGTGGTGTGCAAAAAAGTGCCGCTCAGAGGTAAAACAACGCAACGTTAAAGAACACGCTCTATGGCCTTGACGGGAGGCTACCATCTGTCACCCAACAGCTGTTCCAGTGGATCTCCTCCCCCAACCTTCTCTGAGCCTTCGGGGCCTTGTGACCTGGCCATTTAGCCCATGGTGTGCAAAAAAGTGCCGCTCAGAGGTAAAACAACGCAACGTTAAAGAACACGCTCTATGGCCTTGACGGGAGGCTACCATCTGTCACCCAACAGCTGTTCCAGTGGATCTCCTCCCCCAACCTTCTCTGAGCCTTCGGGGCCTTGTGACCTGGCCATTTAGCCCATGGTGTGCAAAAAAGTGCCGCTCAGAGGTAAAACAACGCAACGTTAAAGAACACGCTCTATGGCCTTGACGGGAGGCTACCATCTGTCACCCAACAGCTGTTCCAGTGGATCTCCTCCCCCAACCTTCTCTGAGCCTTCGGGGCCTTGTGACCTGGCCATTTAGCCCATGGTGTGCTAAAAAGTGCCGCTCAGAGGTAAAACAACCCAACGTTAAAGAACACGCTCGATGGCCTTGACGGAGGCTACCATCTGTCACCCAACAGCTGTTCCAGTGGATCTCCTCCCCCAACCTTCTCTGAGCCTTCGGGGGCCTTGTGACCTGGCCATTTAGCCCATGGTGTGCAAAAAAGTGCCGCTCAGAGGTAAAACAACCCAAGCCCCCCAGCAACTGTGCAGTGTGGCACCTCTCTCCAACTCTCTTTCAGCTCTTCGTTGTTTTTGCGAACTGACCATGTTTTTATTCATTAACAAAATGATATTTTGTAAGTTCATATCTTCTTAGTACTGGTAAAAAAATTAAAGAAACTGGAAAACTGCGCTAAAGAATCGCTAGTTTACCCAAACACCGGCCATTTCGTTCTTCAAGTTCTTCGTTGTCTCGAAGTGACGGTTTCACTTCCTCTTCCTCGAGACTGCTTGTCAAGTGCATATGTCCTCGAGGTGGCAGAAGGTGCAGCACGAGAGTCAACAATGTCTTCTCCTGACTGGCATCATCACGCAACGGATGCTGCACGAGGAGTACTCGAAAAGACGCGACAGAGAAGTGGAAGCTGCAAACAATATGATCTGATAGAGAGGACATCTTCAAATTGCTTTCGCAGAGGATACTGATGAAAAAAGAAGCCAAAGCACTATTGTGGCTTTTGAGGATGAAGATGAGGAGGCTTGGAGGATGTTGATTGTTGTTGGAGGAAGGTGAATCATTTTGAGTCAGTGAACTGAGCCATTGTGTCATTTAATTATTAAGAGAATTGGACGTGGATTATTATTTTAATAATTTGCTACATAGGGTCATTATAAATAAATACCCATGTTTGAAAGTGTAATATTTCATAAATAATTTAGTAAATAAGGCAACTCTGTGTGCAAAATGTCAAATAACTATAGGAGATGCCTTGTGATAACTGCGTGCAATTAGTAGCATGACATGATAGCATTAATCATACAGTCGCTCAAAGAAGTATCCGAACACTATGGTTGATTACAGAATTCAGAAAAAATATCTGGCAATGATTTTTTTAGAAATTAGTGATCTGGCAACCTTCGTGACACGTGACACGAAGGTTGCCAGATCACTAATTTCTAAAAAAATCGTTGCCAGATATTTTTTTCTGAATTCTGTAATCAACCATAGCGTTCGGATACTTTTTTGAGCGACTGTACATGTAATGCTTAAAATGAAAAATTTACTAGTCTCGATCTCACGAAATTGCACTTCTTTTTTTCCTTAAGGATACAGTCGCTAAAAAAAATATCCGAACAGTATGGTTGATTATAGAATTCAGAAAAAATAAATGTGTCAGAAAAAATAAATCTGTCAACCTTCGTGTCACGTGACACGAAGGATCAGATTTATTTTTTCTGACACATTTATTTTTTCTGAATTCTATAATCAACCATAGCGTTCGGATATTTTTTTCAGCGACTGTACATTTAAAACATCTCTTATTCCGAAAAAAAAAGGAAGGGGCACTTAGATTATAGCCCGCCAGGCTCGTAATTTCCATTTCCCAAGTTCGAGTCCCACCTAGGCCAGTGAGGGACACCGATGGGCTTGGAAAGGCAGCCGTCCGTCGGATGGACGTTAAGTGATGGTTCTATGTGCAGAGGAGCCAAACCCTGTGCAGAGCAGAACCAATTCTTGTGCACGTTAAAGGACATGCCAGATGACGTTGACGGAAGGATGCCGAGAGCTGTCCAGTGGGTGGCCTTCCCCCAACTTTCTCAGAGACTTTGGAGTCCTTGTGACCTGGCCATTTAGCCCTTTGTAAAGACAAACCTGGTAAAAATAACTCAATTTGTATAGTTTGAGGTATCTTCTATTCGGGAATATGGGGCGGGGGTGGCTCAGTCGGTAGCGCGCCAGGCTCGTAATCTGTAGTTCCCAGGTTCGAGTCCCAGCTGGGTCAGCGTTGAGATTTATCTCCGCTGAATTCTCCTCCCTGCCCACGGTCAGTAGGGGACACCGATGGGCTTGGAAAGACCGCCGTCCGTCGGATGGGACGTTAAGCCGTGGCCCCGTGTGCGGGAGAGCCATACCCTGTGCACGTTAAAGAACACGCTGGAAGGCCTTGACGGGAGGCTACCATCTGTCTCCTAACAGCTGTTCCAGTGGGTCCCCTCCGCCAACCTTCTCTGAGCTTTCGGGGTCCATGTGACCGGCCATTTAGCCCATGGTGTGCAAAAAAGTGCCGCTCAGATGTAAAACAACCCCGGCATAGGTCAATAGGGGACACCGATGGGCTTGGAAAGGCCGCCGTCCGTCGGATGGGACGTTAAGCCGTGGCTCCGTGTACGGGAGAGCCATACCCTGTGCACGTTAAAGAACACGCTGGAAGGCCTTGACGGGAGGCTACCATCTGTCTCCTAACAGCTGTTCCAGTGGGTCCCCTCCGCCAACCTTCTCTGAGCCTTCGGGGTCCATGTGACCAGCCATTTAGCCCATGGTGTGCAAAAAAGTGCCGCTCAGATGTAAAACAACCCCGGCATAGGTCAATAGGGGACACCGATGGGCTTGGAAAGGCCGCCGTCCGTCGGATGGGACGTTAAGCCGTGGCTCCGTGTACGGGAGAGCCATACCCTGTGCACGTTAAAGAACACGCTGGATGGTCTTGACGGGAGGCTACCATCTATCTCCCAACAACTGTACCAGTGGGTCCCCTCCCCCAACCTTCTCTGAGCCTTCGGGGTCCTTGTGGCCTGACCATTTAGCCCATGGTGTGCAAAAAAGTGCAGCTCAGAGGTAAAACAATACAATACAATATTCGGGAATGAGAATTACCAGAATGTTTTTTCTATCAACTGCAGTCTAATTTCACGGCTAATGAGTGCTCGATTACGGAAATTCTGAAACTTACTTCTTAACTATTAACCTCTCGCTGAAAGACTGACGATACTAGTTAGACTTTATCACAACAGAAAAATAAAATTTTAGTTAAAAATTAAAGCAAAAAAAAAATCGTTTTCCAGAAATTTAATTTCCACTTCCCATAATTTTTCGAAAAAAAAAAAAATAAATAAATCGTAGCACATAGATAAAAAGACGTTCCTTTATGCATAATTAAAATAGTTTTGAGAAGCCAACCGTTTGATGTTTTCCTATCACGGGAGAGTTGCTCTGCACGAGGATTCACTTTCCGTTTCACTCATCCCAGAGACAATCTCGAGGTGCAATCGAATGTTTATTTTTTTTCTCGGAAAACCCGTAAGAACGAAAGAAGAGGAAGACAAAACTGGAAAAGAGCGAGGTTCGGGAAGTGGGGGGGGGGGGGGGGAAGTGGGAGAGGAGGAGCGGGGGAACAGCTTTCGGGTATTTAAACATGAGCAATAAAAAACTGACTTTTGCGACATCTGGACCATAGAAAGAAGAGGAGCCCTTCGTAGTCCCTTGGCTCTTGGAGAGGAAGTTTAGCAAGCAGGAAATGGATAATGGAGTGGAAGAATTAAATGGTCCGGAGATTTTGGGTCTTATAGCTTCAGGTTTGGTTGATGCTGAAAACCAGGGGAGAGTTTTGGCCAATGCAGAAGTTAGAGGGGGAGAGGGAAGTAAAAAATGAGAGTCTAGGGAGAGCGGGGAGGAATTGAAGAATGCAGAATGAGATGCTCTCTAATGTAGAAGAGAGCAATTTTGGAGTCGGGAAGGAAAAATCGTCGTTTTTTTTTATTTTGTGGTAAGGTTAACCATCCGAACTCGAGTAGATGTGACGAGACGGTTAAAATAAAGATAACCGTAAAAATACTTGGAAAATTGTTGTTTTTTTATCATGCTTTAGTTGCAGATAGATTCTGTTGTATGTTGATGGAAATGGAGGCATGGTAAGATTGGTTTTTCTGATGCTTATAGCGGACGAAACGACAAAGAAGCGAAGCGAAATATTTCCAGAGCCCTATCAATTTTTTTTTAGAGAATTTACAAGTTAAATCAACGGAGAAATATCTTCGAGGGGGTGGCTCAGTTGGTAGCGCGTCAGGCTCGTAACCTGTAGCTCCCAGATTCGAGTCCCAGCTGGGTCAACGTTGAGATGTATATCCGCAAAACTCCCCGCCCTGCCACGGTCAGTAGGGGACACCGATGGGCTAGGAAAGGCCGCCGTCCGTCGGATGGGACGTAAAGCCGTGGCTCCGTGTGTGGGAGAGCCATGCCCTGTGCACGTTAAAGAACACGCTGGATGGCCTTGACGGGAGGCTGCCATCTGTCTCCCAACAGCAGTTCCAGTGGGTCCCCTCCTCCAACCTTCTTTGAGTCTTCGGGGTCCTTGTGACCTGGCCATTTAGCCCATGGTGTGCAAAAAAGTGCCGCTCAGAGGTAAAACAACCCAACGTTAAAGAACACGCTGGATGGCATTGACTGGAGGCTACCATCTGTCTCCCAACAGCTGTTCCAGTGGGTCCCCTCCTCCAACCTTCTCTGAGTCTTCGGGGTCCATGTGACTTGGCCATTTAGCCCATGGTGTGCAAAAAAGTGCAGCTCAGAGGTAAAACAACCCAACAACTAACTTCGAAGACCTGTAACTACGATTTCTGCGAGAAAATGTGACTGAAGACCAACTGAAGATCTAAATCGAATCTATCTCAATATCGATTTTTCAGCGGTATGAATTCATGTTTTGTAGAGTTACAGAAACTGGAGTATTTTGCAAGAGCAATGCAACTCACAAGATTTACCTTCGGATTCCAGATTCTAGAACTCTATAAAGAGTGAATCAATATTATCGAAAATCGAGATTCAGAGAGATTTGATTCAGATCTTTAATTTATCTTTAGTCACATTTTTTTCCATACTAAGAGTAATTTAGATGTTAGCGGTCTGCAAAGTTAGTTCTATAACCGATAAAAGTTAATTCTATAATAACTTGGTAGGGTTCTGTCTAAGCATATCTCCGCAAAATTCCCCGCCCTGCCCACGGTCAGTAGGGGACACCGATGGGGTTGGAAAGGCCGCCGTCCGTCGTAGGGGACGTTAAGCCGTGGCCCCGTGTGCGGGAGAGCCATACCCTGTGCACGTTAAAGAACACGCTGGATGGCCTTGACGGGAGGCTACCATCTGTCTCCCAACAGCTATTCCAGTGGGTCCTCTCACCCAACCTTCTCTGAGCCTTCGGGGTCCATGTGACCCGGCTATTTAGCCCATTGTGTGCAAAAAAGTGCCGCTCAGAGGTAAAACAACCCAACCCAACTCTAAGCATTATCGGCTTTGAACGGATCCTTTACACATTTATTAAGATCTGTGTAATACTGTCTGTTAGGATTGATTCATTTTATGAGGATTGATTGATCGACTTCAGTTTATCGGAAATAAGTCCCATTACCTAATCACTCAAACGATTTTGTCTCCTCTGCTCCTTTTAACCGAGAAGCGTATGGGTTGGTGTCAAAAACAAGCATTTTAGAATGATTCTATTCTTCCTTAACTTCAATAGTAAGCAATTGTCACAATCGTTAAGTAATCTATCACGGTGCGTTTTGGTTATATCTGAGTCTTTCAGAGCTTCAGTGTTAATAGTTTCACTGCTCGACATTTGAAAGTGCCCCACCCAGAAGGACCTGTCGTACAAATATGCAAATAGAAGGGTGGGTGTGTGCAGTTGAGATATGCAAATGATGATAATCCAGAGCCAATGACGTGTGTGGCTCAAGAGATAATAGGTGCAAGGAGGAACAGGGATGGTATTATGTTTATGCAGGTGGAAGTCGTGAGAACAGTTGAGATTAGGTGGTTCCGCTTGGAAATTGTTCAGCGAAGGCCGAAAATGCCTGATACAAACCGTCGGCAGGTTTATCGCCATTTGGATGCTTTTGAGAGAGGAAGAATTATAGGCCTATATGAAGCTGGATGGACTACAGGTCGTGTCGCTGACCATATTCATCGGGATGCATGAACTGTTGGATGCTGTTGGCAACAGTGGCAAATGAAGGTTCTAGCATGCGTCGCAGAGGGAGGGGACAGATGTCGGCACGGCTTGATAGGCGCATTGTTCGATATGCTCATTCTTCACCACAGAGCACTGCAGGCGATATTCGATGGGCTGTGTCAGCAGCCATGGACGTACCCATAACGACCCTGATGGTAAACCGAAGGTTGCATGAGGCACACCTGCTCTCTAGGCAATCGTTATGTCGACTGCCATTGACTGCAAACCATTGCAGTGCTCGTCAGGCTTGGTGCCTAAGTCGTGTGAACTGGGGTCACGAATGGAACACTGTTGTGTTTAGTGATGAATCCCGTTTCTGTCTGGGTGCGACGATCGATGGGTCCGTGTATGGCGACAACCTGGCGAGAGAACGGATCCAACTTTTGTTCGTGCTGGTATAGGGTACAATATTGGTATAGGGTGCTATTGGATATGAGAGCAGGTCACCTCTTGTCCGCATCACGGGAACACTGACACCTGCACGATTTAGCGCGGTTCTACAGCCCATTTTCTGAGCGTTCCTTGGAGGCATGCAGCATCCCATTTTCCAGCATGACAACGCCAGTGTACACACTGTTAGAGTCTCCAGACACTGTTTACAGCATGTTCAAGTATTGCCATGACCAGCACGATCTCCAGATTTATCCCCAATAGAAAATCTGTGGGACCACATTGGACGACGGTGCAATCCTCTCACCAACCGACGCGGAATCTCGATGAATTATGGGAGCAAGTCAACGCTGCTTGGTGTGCAATTCCTCAGGACCATAATCCGTCGACTGTATGACTCCATGCCACGCCGTATTGCTGCCCGTATGGCCGTTCACGGCGGTGCAACCACCTACTGAGGTAGTCATATTGTGCTGTATTATCTCATTTTCTAACCTCTGTAAGTGGCTGCAAATTAAATGGTGGTATGACAATATGTATTGCTATTCGTGTGCTACATTTCACCCCTATCCCCCTCACTCCTTCTGGGTGGGGCAATTTCAATGTCCTGCAGTGTATCAATTTCAATGTCCTGCAGTGTATCATGAAGTTGTTCATAAATATCTATCTTTCTCATTCTGATCAGGGTCATCTGTGGGGGCATAAAACGGATAACATTCAAGTCTTTAATATTATTTTTCAATTTAGCTGTAAGAAATCTTTCATTAATGCAGTCATAGCCCAGAGGAGCATCACTGGCCTGTCTGCTGAGAAGCAAACCTACACCTTGGAGATGCTTTCCATCCTCCCTTCTTGAAAAGAGAAATTTAAAGTTATTTTTAAGTATCTGACCTTGCCTGTCCATCAGATCTCTTGTAAGCTCAGAATACCCAGGTTATAATGCTGGAATTTCTGTGTGAGAACGTCAAGAGAATAATTCCTCACATTCCGCGTACAGTCGCACAAAAAAAGTATCCGAACACTATCGTTGATTACAGAATTCAGAAAAAATATCTGACAGCGATATTTTTTTAGAAATTAGTGATCTGGCAACCTTCGTGTCACGTGATTACAGAATTCAGGAAAAATATCTGGAGCGTGTACGCAACTGTACCGTTCACAGCAAACTGGAGCGTGTGCAGTTACTGCACACGCTTCAGTTTGCTGTGAACGGTAACTGCACACGCTCCATGTTCATTGCATTATATATTCATACGCATTATATATATTAAAAAAAGTATCCCAACACTACGGTTGATTACAGAATTCAGAAAAGATATCTGGCAACGATGTTTTTAGAAATTAGTGATCTGGCAATCTTCGTGTCAAGGTTGCCAGATCACTAATTTCTAAAAACATCGTTGCCAGTTATTTTTCTGAATTCTGTAATCAACCATAGCGTTCGGATACTTTTTTGAGCGACTGTACCTGCGGAGTGAAAATGATTAGTAGGATTTTTGAAGAAACAAGGTTTATTGACAGACTTAAGTAGAACAATATCAAAAGCTCCCTAATCGCAAGCACGTGGCAAAGACCTGCTCTACCCACAGCTAAAGGCTTAAGCTTCCAATGCTGGTAGGAACTTCAGGCACAACTTTACAAGTGGGTTGGGTTGTTTTACCTCTGAGCGGCATTTTTTTGCACACCATGGGCTAAATGGCCAGGTCACATGGACCCCGAAGGCTCAGAGAAGGTTGGGGGAGGGGACCCACTGGAACAGCTGTTGGGAGACAGATGGTAGCCTCCCGTCAAGGCCATCCAGCGTGTTCTTTAACGTGCACAGGGTATGGCTCTCCCACACACGGGGCCACGGCTTAACGTCCCATCCGAAGGACGGCGGCCTTTCCAAGCCCATCGGTGTCCCCTACTGACCGTGGGCAGGGTGGGGAATTTTGCGGCGATAAATCTCAACGCTGACCCAGCTGGGACTCGAACCTGGGAACTACAGATTTCGAGCCTGGCGCGCTACCGACTGAGCCCCCCCCCCGCCCCTTTTACAAGTGGACATTTCCAAGAACCAAAATGTAGATAGAAACTGATCTTTTTGAAAACATTCCTCCAGTATAGGGTCGGCGATGTCCGTAGTAGCAAGGGTTTGGGCATATGGCATGGCTTTTTATCAGGCTTATTAACCAACTGATAAATGTATCTTGGACAAGCATTCTCTTAGAACTTACTCATAATGTCCCTAATAAACGGAAAACACAGCGGTAGATTTTTCGGCAACTGAAATCCTAATGTACAGCAAGTTCAGGTTAATAAAATTCTGGCAAATTCAGCAAGTTCAGGTTAATGTCATTCTGGAAAGTTCAGGTTAATAAAATTCTAACTCAAATAAGGATGGTTTTTTTTTTTAATTTGACCGAAATGTTGCAGAAATTATTCTTTTACTGAAAATGAATTTTACTCATAATATAACTATACATAATTGGACATATATATATAGTAATAAAATGCATTATTATTATTATTATTCAGAATCGAAACATACACTTAGAGAAACATTGAATAATAACACTCGTGGGCTGTTAAGTGGAATTTTCTCTTTTCCTCTATCTAAATTTCTGTTCTCAATATTGGGGCGGGGGTGGCTCAGTCGGTAGCGCGCCAGGCTCGTAATCTGTAGTTCCCAGGTTCGAGTCCCAGCTGGGTCAGCGTTGAGATATATCTCCGCAAAATTCCCCGCCCTGCCCACGGTCAGTAGGGGACACCGATGGACTTGGAAAGGCCGCCGTCCGTCGGATGGGACGTTAAGCCGTGGCCCCGTGTGCGGGAGAGCCATACCCTGTGCACGGTAAAGAACACGCTGGATGGCCTTGACGGGAGGCTACCATCTGTCTCCCAACAGCTGTTCCAGTGGATCCCCTCCCCCAACCTTCTCTGAGCCTTCGGGGTCCATGTGACCTGGCCATTTAGATCATGGTGTGCAAAAAAGTGCCGCTCAGAGGTAAAACAACCCAATACAACTGTTCTCAATAAATTGCTCTGTACGATTCCTATATACAAATTTCTCTGTTCTTGTAGGTAAATCTGTCATTCCTCCATCTATATTTATGCGATTCCTCTACGGAAATTCACTTGATTACTTTTGTAAATTCCTATATATGAATCGACTCATAAGTTCTCACATGTTTTTACTCTATACGTAGAGTATTCAAACTTTACACGATTCTTCTACATAAATTCTCGTACAAAGTTTCTCTATGTAAATTCTTCTGCATGATTCCTCTATGTAAATTCTCCCGCATGATTCCTCTATTTAAATTCTCCGACATGATTCCTCTATTTAAATTCTCCGACATGATTCCTCTATGTAAATTCTTCCGCATGATTCCTCTATGTAAATTCTCCCGCATGATTCCCTATGTAAATTCTCCCGCATTATTCCTCTATGTAAATTCTCCCGCATGATTAACCTGTGTAAATTCTCCCTCATGATTACTCTATGTAAATTCTCCCGCATGATTCCTCTACGTAAATTTTCCTATCATTAATAAATGACCCCTCTATTTAGATTCTATGATTATTCTACACGATTCCTGTACAGTCGCTCAAAAAAGTATTCGAACACCATAGTTGATTACAGAATTCAGAAAAAATATCTGGCAACCTTCGTGTCACGTGACACGAAGGTTGCCAGATCACTAATTTCTAAAAAAATCGTTACCAGATATTTTTCTGAATTCTGTAATCAACCATAGTGTTCGGATATTTTTTGAGCGACTGTACGTATATTTTCCTGTACGATTCCTGCACATAAATTCTCCTACATAATTCCTTTGCATACATTCATCTAAATGTTTCATTTACGAAAATCCTCCTACATGGTTTCTCTATGAAAATTTTCTTATATGATTTCTGTACCTCGATTCTCCTACCCGATTCCTCTACTAAAGGGGCGGGGGTGGCTCAGTCGGTAGCGCGCCAGGCTCGTAATCTGTAGTTCCCAGGTTCGAGTCCCAGCTGGATCAGCGTTGAGATTTATCTCCGCAAAATTTCCCCGCCCTGCCCACGGTCAGTAGGGGACACCGATGGGCTTGAAAAGGCCGCCGTCCGTCGAATGGGACGTTAAGCCGTGGCCCCGTGTGCGGTAGAGCCATACCCTGTGCACGTTAAAGAACACGCTGGATGGCCTTGACGGGGGGCTACCATCTGTCTCCCAACAGCTGTTCCAGTGGGTCCCCTCCCCCAACCTTCTCTGAGCCTTCGGGATCTATGTGACCTGGACATTTAGCCCATGGTGTGCAAAAAAGTGCCGCTCAGAGGTAAAACAACCCAAACAACATCGCTTCTTAACGATTAAAAATAACCATAGCGTCTCTGGAAACTACCCCAGAGAGGTAATAAAAAAGATGGAGTGCTAAAATAGAATATCCTCGTTAATCTTCACGTGACAAAGCGTTGACGCATCCCTCGTTTTGTTCCCTTTCCCTCTGTCATCCCAGCATCTTCCTTCAACATCATCACCTTTCCTCCCGTTCCACAATGATAGCGCGAGGTGAAGTCATTCATCTTGGCCACGTGTCTTCCTCATTCATCATACCAGTGATTAGACTAAAATTGATAAAAAAAATGCACTTTTTTGTAGTCTCATTTCTTAACGACGGAAAAAAATATTTGATGAAAAGAATTCTAAAACTATTTTTAGAAAAGAACTCGCCGTATTAGTTGAGAAAAGGTATTAGGTAAAAATGTGTGAATGAATATGGAACTAGAACGTAATAAAATATCCTTGAAACTTCCAATGTTATTGGCGACATTTGTAGCTGGAAACCTTTTCTTTTTGTAAAAGAATGGTTCGGTATTGGTTCAGCCGGCAGCACGTGAGACTTCCAATCTGAAGTTGAGTTGTTTTATCTCTGAGCGGCACTTTTTTGCACACCATGGGTTAAATGGCCAGGTCACAAGGACCCCGAAGTCTCAGAGAAGGTTTGAAAAGGGAATCCACTGGAACAACTGTTGGGAGACAGATGGTAGCCTCCCGTCAAGGCCATCCAGCATGTTCTTTAACGTGCACAGGGTATGGCTCTCCCGCACACGGGGCCACGGCTTAACGTCCCATCCGACGGACAGCGGCCTTTTCAAGCCCATCGGTGTCCCCTACTGACCGTGGACAGGGCGGAGAATTTTGCGGAGGTAAATCTCAACGCTGACCCATCTGGGACTCGAACCTGGGAACTACAGATTACGAGCCTGGCGCGCTTCCGACTGAGCCACCCCCGCCCCAAAAGGCCTGGTCACATGGATCCTGAAGCTCCTAGAAAGTTGGGGAAGGGGATCCACTGTAAAGCTTTTGGGATACAGATGATAACTTCTCGTCAAGGTTTTCCAGCGTGTTCTTTAACGTGCAAAAGGTATTGCTTCCCCTCACACGGTCTTTCCAATCCCATGCACTCTTCTAACAAGCCCATACATTCCTCTACAAAACTCTTCTGAATGTTTCATCTGCTTAAATTTTTTTAAGTAGTTTCGTTTTTGATGCGCTGTCCCTTACGGAATGAAGGCATGGCGCTGAGTTTTGCGGAAATAAATCCAAAAACACAGATTACGACCCTGGCGAGTTACCAACTGAGCCACCCTCGCCCCTTGGTTGGATGGGACTTGACCTCGTCTGCAGGAGAACCATACTTTATTCACGCTAAATAACACGCTGGGTGGGTGGCGGGGCGGAGGGGGGGGGGGGGCTCAGTCGGTAGCGCGGCACGCTCGTAATCTGTAGTTCCTAGGTTCGAGTCCCAGCTGGATCAGCGTTGAGATATATCTCCGCAAAATTCTCCGCCGTGCCCACGGTCAGTAGGGGATACTCCCTACTGATCGCCGCCCATCCGATGGACGGCGGCTTAGAAATGCCGCCGTCCGTCGGATGGAACGCTAAGCCGTGACTCCGTGTGCGGGAGAGCCATACCCTGTGCACGCTAAAGAACACGCTGAATGGCCTTGACGGGAGGATACCATCTGTCTCCCAACAGCCGTTCCAGTGGGTCCCCTCCCCCAACCTTCTCTGAGCCTTCGGGGTCCATGTGACCTGGCCATTTAGCCCATGGTGTGCAAAAAAGTGCCGCACAGAGGTAAAACAACCCAACCCAAACGCCATCCAAATACCGTGTGCGGGAGAGCCATACCCTGTGCACGCTAAAGAACACGCTGAATGGCCTTGACGGGAGGATACCATCTGTCTCCCAACAGCCGTTCCAGTGGGTCTCCTCCCCCAACCTTCTCTGAATCTTCGGGGTCCATGTGACCTGGCCATTTAGCCCATGGTGTGCAAAAAAGTGCCGTTCAGAGGTAAAACAACCCAACCCAACGCTGGGTTGTGTTAACGGCAGGCTACTATCTGTCTCTTAATAGCTGTCCAGTGGGCCAGTACTCTTTCCGTTTCGCTTAACTTAGAGAGATAGCTGCATTGCTTAAAACTGTTATAATTTACGTTGTGCTTTTGGGCAGTTTTCCCTTTCGCAGTTTCATTTTGTAATTGAATTTAAACTGCTCATGATGCTTTAGATTCCGGTTACGAGGAGAGCGTCGATTTTTTTTTTCGCTTAAAGATGCAAATTTCGGCCGCATTTCAAGGCAGAATGAAAACTTACGTTTACGTTCTTCTTTATGCAAATCAGGTCATTAAAATATCGAAATAGGAGAGGAAAAGTTAGTGCCTAACTTCGATTTTTATACTGATGGTTTAAGTTTATCTCTTAGTTACGAAATGGACAGCCAAATGTGTTTTTCGACTTTTAAAACCATTAAGACAACGTACAGCTACTAAATTCTGTGGATTGTCTTAACGATTTAAAATTGCTTTCATTGAGAAAATAAAGACAGCACACATTTATATTCATTATTTTGTTTTCGTTAGACAGCAATTAATGAGATAAATGTTTTTGTTTTGTAAGAAAATCAAAACACGATTATTTATTTTTTATGTTTAAACGTCTCAAAAAAGTTCTAGTTTTAATTGATATTTTGATTGATTGATATTTTTAATTGACATTTTATCAAATCAATCAAAAATAATTTTAATGTTTCAATATCTCAAAAATATTCTATCTTTAATGTTCCAATGTCTCCAAAACAAATTCTATTTTGTAGCATTTAGAATGAAGAACAGGTTTACTGTTCTCTCCTTTTTTTTTTCCTTTTCTCGTTACAGCAATGAAGATCAAGATGAATTCTGTTCTTTTTCCTGTTACAGTAATATATATCTGGAAGATTTCTTTTCCATTTCTCGTTGGTTAGTCGGTAACACATAGGCTCATAATTTTCAGGTCCTAGGTTCGAGTCTCAAATGTGCCAGCATTGAGATTTATATCCACTAACCCGTATCCCACTAAGGGGAGAGGGTTGTTCAGTCGGTAGCGCGCCAGGCTCGTAATCTGTAGTTCCCAGGTTCGAGTCCCAGCTGGGTCAGCGTTGAGATTTATCTCCGCAAAATTTTCCCGCCCTGCCCACGGTCAGTAGGGGACACCGATGGGCTTGGAAAGGCCGCCGTCCGTCGGATTGGACCTTAAGCCGTGGCCCCGTGTGCGGGAGAGCCATACCCTGTACACGTTAAAGAACACGCTGGATGGCCTTGACGGGAGGCTACCATCTGTTCCAGAACAGTTGTTCCAGTGGGTCCCCTCTCCCAACCTTCTCTGAGCCTTCGGGATCCATGTGACCTGGCCATTTAGCCCATGGTGTGCAAACAAAGTGCCGCTCAGAGGTAAAACAACCCAACCCAACTCAGTGATTCCTTGATTTTTTCCATGAGAGAGGGATTGACGTTGTCCTCAGTATGCAAAATAGAGACAAAATTACACATAGACGTATGCACGTAATCCTCCATTAGAGTTACAACTCACTTGTGAAGAAATTTTATCTTTTCTTTTTGTTGCTACAACGTTTATTGAGAAATAAAGAATAATAATAAAAAAATAAAAACAATAACAACAGCTTCAGAAAAACACAACAACAATAATAATAATAACAGTAACAGGCTGCAGAGCAGCAGTAGCAACAGAAAACAAAAATAAAAACAATAGCAGCAACAGCAGAAACAGAAGCAACAAAACAGCACCAACAATAATAACAAAATCAACACTTGTGGGATAGCTGTGGCAGCAACAACAACAACAACAACAACAACAACACAATAACATCAACACCTGCACAGCAGCAACAGCAAAACAGCAGCAGCAACAACAACAACCGAACAACAAAATCTGCAGAACAGCAACAGCAAAACAACAATCAAACAACAACAACAGTGACAGAACAATAACAGACCAACAGCAGAAGCGACAACAAAAGTAGCAACAGCAATAATAATTAAACAATAACAAAACCAGCAGCAACAAAAACAACAGCATTATAACAACAACAACTATGAGCTGCTTTAGCCCATCTTATATATCATTTTAAATTTCTAATGTCTTTCCCTTTTTAATCAATTTCGCACAGTGAGAACGGCAAGAAAAGTAAAAAAAAAAAAGGTTATCCCCCCCCCCCCACATCATTCTAGACAAAGACGTCGTTTCTGAGACTTGGTTGCGCGTGCGAGAGGGGGGGGGGGGTTGGCGTGCTCCCGAGTGCTTGTAAGTGTTGCTCGCGAAACACGTAAGGAAAATAAGAGTCGCGTTCTCTGATCAACCACTCAGACAGGAGCAGCAAGAGAGAGGAAGAGGAGCAGGAGGACGAAAGAAGCAGTGGCGGGAAAAAGAAAAGAAGAAAGTAAATTTACCTCCTCCACGAAGGAAACACACAGAGCTGCGAGAGAATGGAAAGAATTTCTGAACGGAGAGAGAGAAGCCTCCAGAAGTAATCAAGAGAAGGAGAGAAAAAAGAGAGAAGCAAAGAGTGAGAGAAAGCACGTGGCACGCCATGTTGGTCCTCCCTCCCCCCCATCCGGCTGCTCAGCGTGGTCTTTCTTGTGTGTGTGTTCTAGTTCCTTTGCTTTCCCATCCCTTGCCATCGATCGCTGCTCGTCTCTCTTCATCCTCAGCCTCCCGTCCCGAACGGTGCATCTCTATCCTCGTTCCGCATCTTGCTCCTGAGCATCTTTCTCTCTCGCAATTCAGACAACAACGGATATGATCTGACTACCTCGATATTTATTTATTCGACTATCGTTCGATTTCCCATTTCTTTATTCGACACGTGGAGGTGAGCTTTGAGGAGAAGCGGTATTCTTTCTCTCTATTTAAAGTACGTCACTTTTCGATGTTTTTTTTTTTTTTTTTTTTGAAGCAGTGTGTTTGTCTTTTTCTACCGTCACTTCATAGAAATTGTACTTTAGATATTTGTTTTCAGGTTTCTAGCTGTTTGTAATCTTTTGTTCTCCGATAATCTCAGTTATGGTATTGACACTGTTATAAACGATCACATACAAAAAAGGCAGCTTTATACTAACGCCAAGATGTACATCGGCGTTCGTCGAATGGAACGTTAAGCCGTGGCACCCTGCGTCATATAGACATTCCCTGTTCATGGGGGAGGGGGTGGCTCAGTCGGTAGCGCGCCAGGCTCGTAATCTGTAGTTCCCAGGTTCGAGTCCCAGCTGGGTCAGCGTTGAGATTTATCTCCGCAAAATTCCCCACCCTGCCCACGGTCAGTAGGGGACACCGATGGGCTTGGAAAGGCCGCCATTCGTCGGATGGGACGTTAAGCCGTGGCCCCGTGTGCGGGAGAGTCATACCCTGTGCACGTTAAAGAACACGCTGGATGGCCTTGACGGGAGGCTACCATCTGTCTCCCAACAGCTGTTCCAGTGGGTCCCCTCCCCCAACCTTCTCTGAGCCTTCGAAGTTCTTGTGACCTGGCCATTTAGCCCATGGTGTGCAAAAAAGTGCCGCTCAGAGGTAAAACAACCCAACCCTGTTCATGTTAAAGAGCCTGATAGGTGGCCCGGACGGTAAGTTCCCATGTCTCTTAACAGCTGTCCAGTGATTCCCCTCCCCCAAACATTTTTAAGCTCTCCATGTCCTTGTGACCTGGCCATTTAGCACATTATGGGCACAAAAAGGGCGATATTCTCCACGCTTCGAAAAGAGAAAAGGGAATTTTTTTCCATACTTCTCAGAGAGATGAGGGCAATAATCGCCTTTCTTTGCAGAGAGATGAGGGCAATAATCGCCTTTCTTTGCAGAGAGATGAGGGCAATAATCGCCTTGCTTTGAAGAGAAATGAGGGCAATAATCGCCTTGCTTTACAGAGAGATGAGGGCTATATTATCCTTGTTTCTCAAAAACATGCAGGCAATAGTCTTATTGATCTTCAGGAAAATGAGAGTAAAAATCTCCTCGCTTCGCAAAGAGATGAGGGAAATATTCTTCTTGCTTTGCAGAGAGAAGAGATCAATAATATCTTCCTTGCAGAGAAATGAGGGTAATAATCTCTTTGCTGTGAAGAGAGATGAGGGCAATAGTCTCGTTGCTTTGCAGAAAGATGAGGATAATGTTCTCCTTGCTTTGCAGACAGATGAGAGCAATAATTTTTTGCTTTGCAGAGAGATGAGGGCAATGTTATCCTTTTTTCTCAGAAACATGCAGGCAGTAGTCTTATTGCTCTGCAGAAAATTGAGAGCAAAAATCTCCTTGCTTCGCAAAGAGTTGAGGGAAATATTCTCCTTGCTTTGCAGAGAGAAGAGGGCAATAATATCTTGCTTGCAGGGAAATGAGGGTAATAATCCCTTTGCTTTGTAGAGAGAAGAGAGCAATAATATCTTAATTGCAGGAAAGTAAACTCAATGGTTTCAGAATAACTAACACTTATTACAAACACCGCGACATACATAAGTACACATGGGTTTCACCTGATGGGCTGCATAGGAATATGATTGATTACATATTAATTAACAGCAAATGGGCTAGTTCTGTTAGGAATACCAGGGCATATAGGGGACATGAAATTGGATCTGACCATTACCTTGTTAAAAGTGTCTTGCAACTTAAACTTAAAAAGTGTTGTGCTAGGGTTGAAAAATTTAGTTTTAATACTGAAGCTCTGAAAGATCCAGTTATAGCCAAAGCTTACCATGATAGGTTACTTAGTCATTATGACAGTCATGGTATGCTTACTACTGAAGTTGAGGAAGAATGGGATCATTTTAAACAGGCTTTTTTTGACACTAACAGTACTCTTTTAGGAAAAAAGGAGCAGAAGAGACAGAATTATCTGAGTGATAAGGCACTTGAGCTTATTTCGGAAAGAAAGAACTGCAGGAATGTCCTTAATCAATACCCTACTAGTCCTAATAGAAAGCATTACAGAGAACTTAATAAACGTGTAAAAGATCAGTTAGCTGCTGATAAGAATCTTTGGCTTGATGGTTTGGCTGACAAAGCCGAGGAAGCAGTTAGACAGCACAACAGCAGAGAGCTGTACCAGATAGTTAATGTTTTGTGTGGTAGAAAACGGACAGGCAGACAAGGATTGAAGGATAAACAAAGTAAGGTTATAGAAGGGGAGGAATCTGTCATGGCTAGGTGGGCTGAGCATTTCAGTGATATTATAAACAATGCGGTTAGTTCTACTCCCATTGTTTGCAATGATGATAGATGCATTGGTGGCTTTAATGTTGGCCCTATAACACAATCTGAAGTTATTTTCGCTGTTTCTAAACTTAAACTTCATAAATCCCCAGGGGTAGATGAAATTACTACGGAAATGCTTAGAGCTGGGAATGTTTCGGTTACCACTTGGATGACTGAAATTCTGAATATCTTTTATGATAAAGGCATGGTTCCTAAGGATTTTACCAGAGCTATTGTTATCCCTATTATCAAAAAAGGTGATCGCAGTTCTTGTGATAACTATAAGGGTATCAGCGTACTCTCTGTTCCAGGTAAAGTTCTTCCCATGATTGTGCTTAATAGAATTAAGAATCTGGTTGACAGTCAATTGCGTGATGAGCAATGTGGATTCAGAAGTGGTAGGGGATGTGTGGATCAGATATTTTCACTTAGGCAGATTCTTGAGAAATGTTTCGAGTTTCAGAAACCTTTGGTTGCTAGCTTTGTTGATTTCAAAAAGGCTTTCGACTCTGTTGATCGTCATAATTTGTGGTTGATTGTGAGATCATATGGTATACCAGACAAGTTAGTTAACATTATGAAAGCTCTCTATAATAACACTGAGTCGTGTGTGAGAGTTGGTAAGGCTTGTAGCAGTTGGTTTAGCATTACTTCTGGTGTTCGACAAGGTTGCATTTTGCCTCCTTTTCTCTTTAGCTTGGTTATTGATTATGTTATGCGAAATTCACTTCAAGGGAAAGATTTTGGCCTTAAATGGACTGGAGATATGAAAATTTCTGATTTAGATTATGCTGATGATTTAGCCCTTTTGGTGAACGATGTTGATGAGATGAACTCTTTTATTCGAGCTGTTGATGAGACTGGTAGTAGAGTAGGTTTGGTTATAAACAGAGAGAAAACTAAAGTGATGAAAATTGGTCAGGCAGGCTGTGATTCAGTTAATCTGAATGGTTACAGTCTTGAGCAGGTGTCACAGTTTAATTATCTTGTGAGCTATGTAACAGATAATGGTGATGTGCGGCATGAGATTAACAGACGAATAGGGATTGCTGCCGGGACTTTTAAGAATCTATGGAGAGTGTGGAGAAACAGGCGTATAGACCTGAAGACTAAAATTAGACTGTAATAGTTTGGTTCTTTCTAGGGTTAGTTATGGTAGTGAAACTTGGACACTTTGTAAACATGATAACAGGAAACTAGATGCTTTTGATTCCAGATGCTTACGCAATATCTTGGGCATTTGGTGGTTCAACTTTGTAACTAATGATGAAGTTAGGCAAAGGAGTTTGCAACCTCCTTTAAGCAGCATATTGTGCAGAGAGAGACTCCGTTGGTTTGGCCATGTTGCCCGTATGAATAATTATAGATTGGCGAATAGGGTTATGAACAGTGTGCCTAAAGGCTTCATAAAGAAGGGGAGACCTAGGATGCGGTGGGCAGACAATGTCAAACAGGACCTTGTTAGAATTGGTGTGCAGTGGCCAGATGCAGTAGATGTAGCTCAGGATAGACTTGCTTGGAGAACTGAATTGCACGGTCTGGTTGGATCTCCGTAGCCCATGGCTGCTTGAGGATGATGATGATGATGATGAATCTTTTTCACCAGTAAATGGGAACAATAAATGGGAACCAATAAATGGGAACAATAGAGCTTTCGAACTTTTCATTACATGTCATCCTAATCAACAAGTTTAAAGTTTCGAAACATCTAATTGACTTGGAATAATTTGCTGAAATAAATTTGGTTTCGTTCTGAATGTTTTTTTAACAGAATTGTTTCAAGTGTTTCTTGTCTACAGGACATTTCGCTCTGATACTTTATTACTGAATCTTAATTGAGACTTAACATTTCACGAAATATTCAATAACAATTTTTCACAAGTCAATTCTTAAAAATAACTGCATTATTTGTAAGCGTAAAAAGTTCGTTTTTGTTTAGCATAACATAACTTTGGAAGAGACAGGCGATATAGATAACTCACAATCTCCTGCTACATAACTTAAAGTTATGTAAAGAGTAATATATTTCACCTATTTACTGGGCGGGGGTGGCTCAGTCGGTAGCGCGCCAGGCTCGTAATCTGTAGTTCCTAGGTTCGAGTCCCAGCTGGGTCAGAGTTGAGATTTATCTCCGCAAAAATCCCCGCCCTGCCCACGGTCAGTAGGGGACACCGATGGGCTTGGAAAGGCCGCCGTCCGTCGGATGGGACGTTAAGCCGTGGCCCCATGTGCGGGAGAACCATATCCTGTGCACGTTAAAGAACACGCTGGATGGCCTTGACGGGAGGCTACCATCTGTCTCCCAACAGCTGTTCCAGTGGGTCCCCTCCCCCAACCTTCTCTGAGCCTTCGGGGTCCATGTGACCTGGCCATTTAGCCCATTGTGTGCAAAAAAGTGCCGCTCAGAGGTAAAACAACCCAACCCAAACACCTATTTACTCTTTACACTTTATTAAAGCAGTACATTTATTAGAAAGATATCCTCTTCGACAAACACATAGGAAGACACTGAAACTGGGACACCATATTAAAACTGATACTTGTTATATTCTCTTTAATAATTCCTGCAAACAATCAAATCAACTCGGTCACTTCAATACATAGATATGACGTATTCTTCAAAGCACCTCCAGGTACAATACACAGATTTTCTCGAAAATTGTCGAAAGTTAGCACGTGATTTCGATATGATGATGAATATTATGAAGAATTCAATATTAGGAATTCTATATTATGACGAATCATTATCCCAAAATCTTACCTGACACCCTAAAATTAATTTTCTTCGTTAATCGATCGTTAATCGAATTAGGTATCGCCTTATTATGATGACATTTTGAGAGTGATTTTGATAATAAGGTTTTGAGAGTAACAATATGAATAATGATATATGTCGTTGTAAATTCTTATTTTATATTATCTTATTACAGTGAATTAATCTTGCAAAATGTTGTTACAGATTTTAGCAATATTTTTATTAGACAACCATGAGTGAATTCGTAATAACAAACAATAAATGAACAAACAATAATTGAAGCTGTGGAGAATAATTTAAAACGTAAACTGATTTATAAGTTGAAATCACACTAATTTAATCGTCCTAAAGAGCACGAGAAAAAAAAAGTGGGGTAAGAAAAAGACCCTTTGCCCACCTTCTGAATATTGAAATTATAAAAATTTGTTATGATATATATATGAAAATTTATATATTATATTGAATATGCGAATTAATAAATATTCATTAAATACTGATTTATAGAGTTGAAAATCATCAAATGGATGTATGGTATGGAAGTAAAATTTAATATTGAATAAAGAGACGTTTTTATTTGAAATTTAATGTTAAATAAAAAATAAATATTTTTTATTTAATATTAAATAAAAAATGCATATTTTTTTATTTAAAATTCAATATTAAATAAAAAGCAAATATATTTCTATTTAAAATGTAATAATAAGTAAGGAGAATGCATTTTTTATTTAAAATTTAACATGAAAAAAGCAGGCATCTTTTTTCATTTAAAATTTAATATAGAAAAAAAGATCATGTATCTTTTTTATTTAAAATTTAACATGAAAAAAGCAGGCATCTTTTTTCATTTAAAATTTAATATAGAAAAAAAGATCATGTATCTTTTTTATTTAAAATTTAATATTACAAAAGGAGCAGGTATTCTTTTCTACTTAAAGTTCAATATTAAACAGCAGTTTGTTTTAAAAATTTAATATTAAATTAAAAAGCAAAAACAGCTGTTCCACAGGGTCCCCTCCCCCAACCTTCTCTGAGCCTTCGGGGTCCATGTGACCTGGCCATTTAGCCCATGGTGTGCAAAAAAATTGCCGCTCAGAAGTAAAACAACCCAACTTTAAAGAACACGCCGGATGGCCTTGACGGGAGGCTACCATCTGTCTCCTAACAGCTGTTCCTTCTCTGCAAAAATTCCCCGCCCTGCCCACGGTCAGTAGGGGACACCGATGGGCTTGGAAAGGCCGCCGTCCGTCGGATGGGACGTTAAGCCGTGGCCCCGTGTGCGGGAGAGCCATACCCTGTGCACGTTAAAGAACACACTGGATGGCCTTGACGGGAGACTACCATCTGTCTCCCAACAGCTGTTCCAGTGGGTCCCCTCCCCCAACCTTCTCTGAGCCTTCGGGGTCCTTGTGACCTGGCCATTTAGCCCATGGTGTGCAAAAAAGTGCCGCTCAGAGGTAAAATAATCCAATCCAATCCAACAGCTGTTCCACTGGGTCCCCTCTCCCAACCTTCCCTGAGCCTTCGGGGTTCATGTGACCTGGCCATTTAGCCCATGGTGTGCAAAAAGTGCCGCTCAGAGGTAAAACAACCCAACCCCTCCCCCAACCTTCTCTGAGCCTTCGGGGTCCATGTGACCTGGTCATTTAGCCCATTGTGTGCAAAAAAGTGCCGCTCAGAGGTAAAACATCTCAATCATCCCTATGTATGTATGTATGTAGGTAGGTAGGTAGGTATTCATCTCACATAGCAGAGATACCAATAAGTATTTTTATTTGACCCGCAAAGCAACATTGCTCTGCCAAAATATTAGAATTTCAATATTGTGTTAATGGAAATCTAACTTCGAAGCTCTATAACTTCCAAAGTTCGTATTTAATGTCAAAATGTGACTGAAGATAAAGATCACGATTAAATCTATTTAAACCTCGATTTTCAACAATATTTGCTCAGTATATTAAGAATTATGAAAGCTGGTATATTCAGAAATAAATCATTCATAATTGTCTTTTTAAAACATTACTAAACAAACTTCTAAAATTCATATTTATTTTATTAAATGGCATGAAACAATACTTTTATTGAAATTTTGATTAATTTCCGAGATACCTTCTATGACTTCTATATATAATTTATCTTCAGTCACAGTTCTCTACTTAAATACATAGTTTGGAAGTTATAGAACTTCGAAGTTAGATTTTCATTGATGTAATAGAAAAATTTCATATATTAATATACTGGTTTCCATAATTTAAAAAAAAGTCAATGGGAAGCTAACGTCAAAGCTCTATAACTTTTAAAATAAGTTTTTTTGTTTTGAAGAATGTGATTGCAGATAAAGATCTCAATCAAATAAATCAATATCTCGATATTCAAAAATATTCGTTCAGTATTTAATGAGTTATTGAAATTTGAATATTTAACAATAAGCAATACCAGTCTTGAGAAACTTATACAAAACTAAAGAATAGTGAAAGAATTCTTTAAATAAAGTTCTAAAATACAAACTTGTTTTATTAAACATTTTGATACAATACTTATTACTAAGTTTTAATTAACTTCTGAAGTCAATTTTTGTGGCTGGCATTGTTATCGCTAAATATTCAAACTTCCATAATTCGTTAAATACTGAACGAATATTGTTAAAAATCGAGATATTGATATATTTGATTGAGATCTTTATCTGCAATCACATTCTTCAAAACAAAAAAACTTATTTTAAAAGGTGATAGATCTTTGACGTTAGCTTCTCATTGACTTAACATAGGGACTTTCCTTCATTTATGGAAACCAGTGTATTTTGGTAGAATAATGTATTAAGAGACAGAATTACTTAAATAATTTTTAACTTCAATTTTAATCTCACTAAGTGTGTTTAGATATGACATTTCTCTTGGTAACTGTTTAATGATTTCGGGTACTTTATATTCTTTAAGAATTTTGCCATAATTTTGAGAATACTCAGGATCGGAAGAAATTGTTGGAAGTCTGGTATTCTTTTAAGCAAGTTTAGAGTGACTCTCATGATGTTCCAAATAGACTTTTATGAATGCTTGAAAACTTTTCCTCAAATTCATTCAAATATGCCTTAATTAACAATTTGAGTTAGGAAAAGGAATTTCGCTATAATATGCAATAATTTAAGAGAAACTGAAACAGTTTTGTGTTTTCATGTGTTTCTTTCTCTTGTTGTTTACATTTCAGCTGTTCTTAACGCAAATTAAAATTTTGCATCAAATGAATTATTTTAAAATTAATTTGTATATATAGACAAATTTCATACATATATTTTAACCATCCTAGACATTTAGGGTGGGGGTGGCTCAGTCGGTAGCGCGCCAAGCTCGTAATCTGTAGTTCCCAGGTTCGAGTCCCAGCTGGGTCAGCGTTGAGATTTATCTCCGCAAAATTCCTCGCCCTGCCCACGGTCAGTAGGGGACACCGATGGGCTTGTAAAGGCCGCCGTCCGTCGGATGGGACGTTAAGCCGTGGCCCGGTGTGCGGGAGAGCCATACCCTGTGCACGTTAAAGAACACGCTGGATGGCCTTGACGGGAGGCTACCATCTGTCTCCCAACAGCTCTTCCAGTGGGTCCCCTCCCCCAACCTTCTCTGAGCCTTCGGGGGTCCATGTGACCTGGCCATTTAGCCCATGGTGTGCAAAAAAAGTGCCGCTCAGAGGTAAAATAACCCAACCCATATCTAGACATTTTGTTTTACTACATCATGTTTGTTTATTTACTTACTTTGATTTATTGCTATGTCATGTGAACCCAGAGTTTGATTGTCAACTGAGTACTTGAGTCGAAAACCACAAAAAATAAATAATCTAATTAATTTCTCACGTGATTAGTCGCATTCGTTACTAGAGTAATTTTTTTTTCTAGAAGAGAATGAAAAACTGTTGCAAGTATAATGGTTACTCAAAGAGTGAACGCGAAATATATATTTATGTACTTCTTTTTAAATTAAAATTTAGAATTTTAATTTTTTTGTCGAAATGAAAAACTCAATGTAATGCAAAGAAAGATTATCAATTATATCAATAAGATATGCAGAAAACAAGCAAATATTAATTAAAAAAATTAACCCTCTCTGAACTCGAGGGGTACAGTCACTGAAAAAAAATATCCGAACACTATGGTCGATTACAGATATTTTTCGTTGCCAGATATTTTTTCTGAATTTTGTAATCGACCATAGTGTTCGGAAATTTTTTGAGCGACTGTACTTGTGACCTGGCCATTTAGCTCCTTATGTGCGCAAAAGTCTCGTTAATAGTAAAACAATCCGATCCCCGATGAGAAAGACCGCCATCCGTCGAATGGAATGTTAAGCCGTGATTCAGTGCGCAAGAGAGCCGTGCCCTGTACACATTAATGAACACACTGGATGATCTTGATGAGGACGTCCAGTGTGTGCAAAACAGTCCAGCCCTAACGGCTATGTAGTGGATGTCTTTCTACTACCAAGCTCTGAGCACTTGGGGGACCTTGTAACGTGCTATTTAGCATATTTACTCAAAGGTATGGGTTATGATTGAAAAAATTAACAGTCATCCAGTGGGAACCATCTTAACCTCTCTCTGTCTCTGAGTAGTCAGGGTCGATGTAACCTGGTCATTTAGCACATTACATGCAATAAAAAAACATTTAGAAAAAAAGCAATTCGTCCCAATTCAAATTATGCACTTTTATATAAATATACATATACATCCCCCTGGTGGTGGCTTTATTAGATACAATTCCCAGTTATTCCCTATTATTCCCTACAAAAATGTCGCTGAAGGTAATTTAAAGATCCCAATCAAATCTATTTATATCTCCGCAAAATTTCCCGCCCTGCCCACGGTCAGTAGGGGACACCGATGGACTTCGAAAGGCCGCCGTCCGTCGGATGGAGCGTTAAGCCGTGGCCCCGTGTGCAGGAGAGCCATACCCTGTGCACGTTAAAGAACACGCTGGATGGCCTTGACGGGAGGCTACCATCTCTCTCCCAACAGCTGTTCCAGTGGGTCCCCTCTCCCAACATTCTCTGAGCCTTCGGGGTCCTTGTGACCTGGCCATTTAGCCATGGTGTGCAAAAAAGTGGCGTTCAGAGGTAAAACAACCCAACGTTAAAGAACACGCTGGATGGCCTTGACGGGAGGATACCATCTCTCTCCCAACAGCTGTTCCAGTGGGTCCCCTCCTCCAACCTTCTCTGAGCCTTCGGGGTCCGGGGTCCATGTGACCTGGCCATTTAGCCCATGGTGTGCAAAAAAGTGCCGTTCAGAGGTAAAAGAACCCAACCCAAATCTATTTAAATCTCGATTTTCAATAATTTAGAAAGAGTTATGGAAGCTGAAACATTTAAAAAGTTAGGTCGTTCTGAAAACAGTCATTCATAATTGGCGAAAATTTGCATAACTATTACACGAACTGCTGAATATTCTCTTACACGTTTTGGAAAAGTTTAGTAAAATGGTTATCGGTTTCGTTTTAACTTTCTTTTTTCATTAACTTTTCAGAGAAATTATTTTAATTGGCATTGCTGCTGTTAAATATTCCAATTTCCGTAAATCTATAAATGCCGAACGAATATTGTTGGTAATCGAGATTTAAATAGATTTAATTTAGAGCTTTAAATTACATTCAGACAATGTTTTACTTTGCATAAAAAGCTTATTTAGGAAGTTACCGAGTTCTGTATTTGAGTTACTATTCACATCACATGGAGCTGTGCCTGATAAAGCGGCTCCTGAATATTTCTAGATTTGATCCGTAGCCACAATTTAGAGATTGCCCATAATTTACACAAGATATTTCCTTTCTAATTTTCCACTGTTTGACGCAGAAGATATCATTTCCTTTGATCGCTAATCACGAGCCCTGACAAAGCCTCGTGAGCCACTCCTAAGATTTTCTCGTGCTCTCCATTCGCTTCATTTCGTCTGCCAACGGCCATTTTTGCGTAGCTCTCTCTCGCATCCTCTCTCGTGGCGATGACGTAGGCAAGAAGGGATCTGCGTAAAACTGCATTCTCTTGCCTTCAATCGGGGTGAAACTAGTTCACATCCACACACACACTGGTGGTATCAAGGAGCAAAGAATCGATTGCCATGGCAACTGCTTCTATACTCCCGACCTCTCTTCAATCAAAGCATCCCTCCCATCTCGATGCTCCTCGTGCTCATCCTCCCTCCTCTCCCGTCGCCGTCCAACATTACGGATCGCTCTTCTTCTCCTCCAGCTTCGCGGCAGCATCCAGATGCAGGTCGGGGGAGGTATTGTAAACAAGTAGCGGGTGATAGCGACGGGTTGGGGGGGGGGGTAGGTGGGGATGGGACAGATACCGATAGAGGCGAGCATCTGCAAATGTGACAGAAAAGAACGCAAACCATCCCACTCGCGGTGATTGTCACTACATTCCTTTACTCTCTTCTCCATCCCCTTTGCCGTCTGCCGCACTGACGACCATCCACATTCGCGTGTTGTTGACGACGGTCAGAGAGGGCCACCTGCGCATGCGCGTCGCGGCAGGTGCAGGGAAGAGAGAAACGGCGGAGTGCCAGCCGATCCAAGAGGAGCATGATCTACTCCTGCACGTGGGTGGAAGTGTATGATTACATCATGGAGGACAGTCCCTCGGGTAGGTAGGAGTAGTTACCACCCCCTTGTAGCGGGGGAGGAAGTGTACTATTTGAGGGTCATAGTTGACCAGGTAGAGGTAGATTTTGCTCTGAGGCAGATAACGTTTTACGTGGATGTTCTCTCTAACCGATGCTACCAGAAATGGTTACGTAAAGTTGGCTTATAGAAGTTGAAGTAAGCCTAACTATTAACGAGTACTTGGTTATATGTTAGAAGAGTCTGATTCACGCAGACTTGTGAAGCGTTGTTTAGACAGACTCGTAGTATGGAAACTCTTACATTTTATTGGACGGAAATCATATTACAGAAAGGTTTAAATCATGTGTTTAATTGTTTCTACGTATATATATAACTATTATTATTTTTTTCCTTTTTTAATGAATTCCAACTGTGTGATTAGAATAACAGGCAGAATTGTTGAGAGTCAGTATTTCTGAAATCAATTCATACGGCAAGAATTAAGAATAATAGTCTAATATATCTTAAGCCTTTTTGTGTTACGTATGCATATTGTTGTCTGCATTTTTATATTCCATTATCGTTTGAACTAAATAGAGACTATTAGAGAACTAAATTTGTTCAAGTTTAATCATTTAGAACTGTTTCTTTCCATTTTATTTCTGGAGACAGAAGAACAATAATTTCAGTTCATTTTTGTACCTATATACACTGTGGTTAAACACAGTAATATTTGCATAGATTTCAACATTATTACCCTATACGTGATAATAGATTCCTTACAGTTTTTTTTGTTTTATACTTTAGTGCTGCCAAAAAAGTGGGTCATTCCCCCATCCTCCCTTCTTTAGTGAAATTTTATCTTTAAGAAATCATTAGTTCATCAATGCACATTAACAAAATAATTAATGAAATGTTAGCACGCTTGGCTACTGATCTACGGGACCTGGGTTCGAGCCCCGGGTAAGGCATGGATGTATGTGTCGTTTTTTTGCTGAGGTCCTGCCATCCTCTCAGACCTTCTACTCTGGCATATAAACTTGCAGGCTCCTGTCAGACCTCTGTGGCAAGCAGCTGCTTGAGGGGGTATTTATTTTTATTTTTTCAAACTCTTAAAAAATCCAAGATGATAATGGCTACATCAGTTTTTATTTAATGCTAAGAAAGCTTTGTGATAGCTTTTATTTGCTAAGTAAAGCAAATACAAAGATAGAAGTAATGTAAACGTTTTGTTGAATAGTATTTAATTTTAAGAGCTATGTACAATTACCTTTAAAACTGATAGAATAATTACTTTGCACTGAAAAAATCTTTGCGAGGCTATATATATATATATCCATCTTTATATAGCGTTATATAAATATTCAGTGTTGGAAAACGAAATTTCTAAATGTTAATCAAGAGATTTTCCATGCTCATTGGTTAAATCATTCCGTGATCAATTGCTGAGTCATTTCTTGTTCATGTGGTGTCAGTTCATGACCATATACTAAGATTTTCATGCTCATGAGCTGCCCATTGCATTTTCATTTTCTAGGTCATTCCATGCTCATGCGTTGTCATTCCTTGTTCATGTGCTATCACTTCATGCCAATGTACTAAACCTTTCATGCTAATGAGCTGCCCATTCCATGCTCATGTGCTAAGTTATTCCGTGCTCATGCGCGAGTCATTCCTTGCTCATGTGATGAGTCATTGCATGTTAATGTACTGTGCTTTCATGCACATATACTACGCCCTTCATGCTCATGCGCTGAGTCATTCCATGCCCATGTGCTGTCATTTTATGCCAATGTACTAAGCCTTTCATGCTAATGAGCTGCCCATTCCATGTTCATGTGAAAAGTCAATCCTTGCTCATGTGATGAGTCATTGCATGTTAATGTACTGTCCTTTCATGCACATATACTACACTCTTCATGCTCATGCGCTGAGTCATTCCACGCCAATGTACTAAACATTTCATGCTAATGAGCTGCCCATTCCATGCTCATGTGATGAGTAATTGCATGTTAATGTACTGTCCTTTCATGCACATATACTACGCTCTTAATGCTCATGCGCTGAGTCATTACGTGTTCATGTGCTGAGTCATTCCTCATTCATGTGCTGTCATTTCATGCCCATGTATTAAACTTCTCATGTTCATGAATTGCCATTCCTTGCTGATATGCTTAGTAATTCCTTGCTCATGTGATGAGTCATTGCATGTTAATGTACTGTCCTTTCATGCACATATACTACACTCTTCATGCTCATGCGCTGAGTCATTCCATGCCCATGTGCTGTCATTTCATGTCAATGTACTAAACCTTTCCTGCTAATGAGCTGCCCATTCCACGCTCATGTGAAAAGTCATTCCTTGCTTATGCGATGAGTAATTGCATGTTAATGTACTGTCCTTTCATGCACATATACTACGCCCTTCATGCTCATGCACTGAGTCATTCCATGCCCATGTGCTGTCATTTCATGTCAATGTACTAAACCTTTCCTGCTAATGAGCTGCCCATTCCACGCTCATGTGAAAAGTCATTCCTTGCTTATGCGATGAGTAATTGCATGTTAATGTACTGTCCTTTCATGCACATATACTACGCCCTTCATGCTCATGCGCTGAGTCATTCCATGCCCATGTGCTGTCATTTCATGCCAATGTATTAAACATTTCATGCTAATGAGCTGCCCATTCCATGCTCATGTGAAAAGTCATTCCATGCTCATGTGAAAAGTCATTCCTTGCTCATGTGATGAGTCATTGCATGTTAATGTACTGTCCTTTCATGCACATATACTACACTCTTCATGCTCATGCGCTGAGTCATTCCATGCCCATGTGCTGTCATTTCATGTCAATGTACTAAACCTTTCCTGCTAATGAGCTGCCCATTCCACGCTCATGTGAAAAGTCATTCCTTGCTTATGCGATGAGTAATTACATGTTAATGTACTGTCCTTTCATGCACATATACTACGCCCTTCATGCTCATGCGCTGAGTCATTCCATGCCCATGTGCTGTCATTTCATGCCAATGTATTAAACATTTCATGCTAATGAGCTGCCCATTCCATGCTCATGTGAAAAGTCATTCCATGCTCATGTGAAAAGTCATTCCTTGCTCATGTGATGAGTCATTGCATGTTAATGTACTGTCCTTTCATGCACATATACTACACTCTTCATGCTCATGCGCTGAGTCATTCCATGCCCATGTGCTGTCATTTCATGTCAATGTACTAAACCTTTCCTGCTAATGAGCTGCCCATTCCACGCTCATGTGAAAAGTCATTCCTTGCTTATGCGATGAGTAATTGCATGTTAATGTCCTTTCATGCACATATGCTACGCCCTTCATGCTCATGCGCTGAGTCATTCCATGCCCATGTGCTGTCATTTCATGCCAATGTATTAAACATTTCATGTTAATGAGCTGCCCATTCCATGTACTACACTCTTCATGCTCATGCGCTGAGTCATTCCATGCCCATGTGCTGTCATTTCATGTCAATGTACTAAACCTTTCCTGCTAATGAGCTGCCCATTCCACGCTCATGTGAAAAGTCATTCCTTGCTTATGCGATGAGTAATTGCATGTTACTGTCCTTTCATGCACATATACTACGCCCTTCATGCTCATGCGCTGAGTCATTCCATGCCCATGTGCTGTCATTTCATGCCAATGTATTAAACATTTCATGCTAATGAGCTGCCCATTCCATGCTCATGTGAAAAGTCATTCCTTGCTCATGTGATGAGTCATTGCATGTTAATGTACTGTCCTTTCATGCACATATACTACACTCTTCATGCTCATGCGCTGAGTCATTCCATGCCCATGTGCTGTCATTTCATGTCAATGTACTAAACCTTTCCTGCTAATGAGCTGCCCATTCCACGCTCATGTGAAAAGTCATTCCTTGCTTATGCGATGAGTAATTGCATGTTAATGTACTGTCCTTTCATGCACATATACTACGCCCTTCATGCTCATGCACTGAGTCATTCCATGCCCATGTGCTGTCATTTCATGTCAATGTACTAAACCTTTCCTGCTAATGAGCTGCCCATTCCACGCTCATGTGAAAAGTCATTCCTTGCTTATGCGATGAGTAATTGCATGTTAATGTACTGTCCTTTCATGCACATATACTACGCCCTTCATGCTCATGCGCTGAGTCATTCCATGCCCATGTGCTGTCATTTCATGCCAATGTATTAAACATTTCATGCTAATGAGCTGCCCATTCCATGCTCATGTGAAAAGTCATTCCATGCTCATGTGAAAAGTCATTCCTTGCTCATGTGATGAGTCATTGCATGTTAATGTACTGTCCTTTCATGCACATATACTACACTCTTCATGCTCATGCGCTGAGTCATTCCATGCCCATGTGCTGTCATTTCATGTCAATGTACTAAACCTTTCCTGCTAATGAGCTGCCCATTCCACGCTCATGTGAAAAGTCATTCCTTGCTTATGCGATGAGTAATTGCATGTTAATGTACTGTCCTTTCATGCACATATACTACGCCCTTCATGCTCATGCGCTGAGTCATTCCATGCCCATGTGCTGTCATTTCATGCCAATGTATTAAACATTTCATGCTAATGAGCTGCCCATTCCATGCTCATGTGAAAAGTCATTCCATGCTCATGTGAAAAGTCATTCCTTGCTCATGTGATGAGTCATTGCATGTTAATGTACTGTCCTTTCATGCACATATACTACACTCTTCATGCTCATGCGCTGAGTCATTCCATGCCCATGTGCTGTCATTTCATGTCAATGTACTAAACCTTTCCTGCTAATGAGCTGCCCATTCCACGCTCATGTGAAAAGTCATTCCTTGCTTATGCGATGAGTAATTGCATGTTAATGTACTGTCCTTTCATGCACATATACTACGCCCTTCATGCTCATGCGCTGAGTCATTCCATGCCCATGTGCTGTCATTTCATGCCAATGTATTAAACATTTCATGCTAATGAGCTGCCCATTCCATGCTCATGTGAAAAGTCATTCCATGCTCATGTGAAAAGTCATTCCTTGCTCATGTGATGAGTCATTGCATGTTAATGTACTGTCCTTTCATGCACATATACTACACTCTTCATGCTCATGCGCTGAGTCATTCCATGCCCATGTGCTGTCATTTCATGTCAATGTACTAAACCTTTCCTGCTAATGAGCTGCCCATTCCACGCTCATGTGAAAAGTCATTCCTTGCTTATGCGATGAGTAATTGCATGTTAATGTACTGTCCTTTCATGCACATATACTACGCCCTTCATGCTCATGCGCTGAGTCATTCCATGCCCATGTGCTGTCATTTCATGCCAATGTATTAAACATTTCATGCTAATGAGCTGCCCATTCCATGCTCATGTGAAAAGTCATTCCATGCTCATGTGAAAAGTCATTCCTTGCTCATGTGATGAGTCATTGCATGTTAATGTACTGTCCTTTCATGCACATATACTACACTCTTCATGCTCATGCGCTGAGTCATTCCATGCCCATGTGCTGTCATTTCATGTCAATGTACTAAACCTTTCCTGCTAATGAGCTGCCCATTCCACGCTCATGTGAAAAGTCATTCCTTGCTTATGCGATGAGTAATTGCATGTTAATGTACTGTCCTTTCATGCACATATACTACGCCCTTCATGCTCATGCGCTGAGTCATTCCATGCCCATGTGCTGTCATTTCATGCCAATGTATTAAACATTTCATGCTAATGAGCTGCCCATTCCATGCTCATGTGAAAAGTCATTCCATGCTCATGTGAAAAGTCATTCCTTGCTCATGTGATGAGTCATTGCATGTTAATGTACTGTCCTTTCATGCACATATACTACACTCTTCATGCTCATGCGCTGAGTCATTCCACGCCAATGTACTAAACATTTCATGCTAATGAGCTGCCCATTCCATGCTCATGTGATGAGTAATTGCATGTTAATGTACTGTCCTTTCATGCACATATACTACGCTCTTAATGCTCATGCGCTGAGTCATTCCATGCCCATGTGCTGTCATTTCATGCCAATGCACTAAACCTTTCCTGCTAATGAGCTGCCCATTCCACGGTCATGTGCAAAGTCATTCCATGCTCATGTGGAAAGTCATTCCTTGCTCATGTGATGAGTCATTGCATGTTAATGTACTGTCCTTTCATGCACATATACTACGCTCTTAATGCTCATGCGCTGAGTCATTCCGTGTTCATGTGCTGAGTCATTCCTTATTCATATGCTCACATTTCATGCCCATGTATTAAACTTATCATGTTCATGAATTGCCATTTCTTGCTGATATGCTTAGTAATTCCTTGCTCATGTGATAAGTCATTGCATGTTAATGTACTGTCCTTTCATGCACATATAATACGCCCTTCATAGTCATGCGCTCAGTCATTCCATGCTCATGTGCTGAATCATGCTCACCTGTTAAGTCATTTCAGAAATCTTGCTCAGAGGAATTTGAAATTATCCATGAATTACACAAAATGACTGACAAGGAACAGGATACTCAAAAGTTACATAAAAAAGTGTCATTTTGATCTGTTATCCCTCACCGTGCAAAATAGCGAAATAGCAGGAAGTAAAATTTTATTCTACATTTGACTGGACAGAAACAGAAGAACTAGAAAATTCATTAATTTCTGATGGCAAAACGTTGATGGAAATAAAGCTGCAGTCTAGTCTTTCAAAATCCTGATTTTCAATGGATAAGTGTTATGGGTTGGGTTGTTTTACCTCTGAGCGGCACTTTTTTGCACACCATGGGCTAAATGGCCAGGTCACATGGACCCCGAAGGCTCAGAGAAGGTTGGGGAAAGGGACCCACTGGAACAGCTGTTGGGAGACAGATGGTAGCCTCCCGTCAAGGCCATCCAGCGTGTTCTTTAACGTGCACAGGGTATGGCTCTCCCGCACACGGGACCACGGCTTAACGTCCCATCCGACAGACGGCCGCCTTTCCAAGCCCATCGGTGTCCCCTACTGACCGTGGGCAGGGCGGGGAATTTTGCGGAGATAAATCTCAATGCTGACCTGGGACTCGAACCTGGGAACTACAGATTACGAGCCTGGCGCGCTACCGAATGAGCCACCCCCGCCCCTAAGTGTTATGGAAGCTGAAATATTTAATAACACAATCTCTTCCACTTAATTAGAAAAAAAGACCAGAACTGAAAGAATTTTTAGAAGAATTCCGAAAAATATATTTAGGAAACCGTTATGCAACAGTGATTGCGTTTAAATTAACCTTTGGAGCTAAATTCTTACGAGTGCAGCATGGTTTCTAAATGTTTCAGTTTCCATAACGCTTTCAATATTGAACTAGTACAGTCGCTCAAAAAAGTATCCGAACACTATGGTTGATTACAGAATTCAGAAAAAGTATCTGGCAACTTTTTTTAGAAATTAGTGATCTGGCAACCTTCGTGTCACGTGACGCGAAGGTTGCTAGATCACTAATTTCTAAAAAAAAATCGTTTCCAGATATTTTTTCTGAATTCTGTAATCAACCATAGTGTTCGGTTATTTTTTAATATATATAATGCGTATGAATATATAATGCAATGAATATGGAGCGTGTGCAGTTACCGTTCACAGCAAACTGGAGCGGTTGCGATTAATGTTCACAGCACATTGGATCGTGTGAGCTCACAAAGACCTGGATCTTGTGTGGGTTCACTCATGGAAAAATTGAGCGTGTGCAGTTACCGTTCACAGCAAACTGGAGCGTGTGCAGTAACTGCACACGCTCCAGTTTGCTGTGAACGGTAACTGGAGCGCGTACAGTTGCTGCACACGCTCCAGATATTTTTCCTGAATTCTGTAATCACGTGACACGAAGGTTGCTAGAAGTATTGAAACGGCGCAAACAACCGTTTGACATTAATTAGAGGTAGGAGAGAAAAGGTACAGTCGCTCAAAAAAGTATCCGAACATTACGGTTGATTACAGAATTCATAAAAAATATCTGGCAACGATTTGTTTTAGAAATTAGTAATCTGGCAACCTTCGTGTCACGTGACACGAAGGTTGCCAGATAATTAATTTCTAAAACAAATCGTTGCCAGATATTTTTTCTGAATTCTGTAATCAACCATGGTGTTCGGATACTTTTTTGAGCGACTGTAGGTGGTCATATTATTTTGATACTAGATCGTGTAGACTCACTCACGGAAATATTGAGCTTGTGCAGTTACCGTTCACAGCAAACTGGAGCGTGTGCAGTAACTGCACACGCTCCAGTTTGCTGTGAACGGTAACTGGAGCGCGTACAGTTGCTGTACACGCTCCAGATATTTTTCCTGAATTCTGTAAACACGAGACACGAAGTTTGCTAGATCACTAATTTCTAAAAAAAATCGTTTTCAGATATTTTTTCTGAATTCTGTAATCAAACATAGTGTTCGGATACTTTTTTGAGCGACTGTACTGCTTAATATCAACATCTGAAGAGATATCTTTCACGTCTTTAATTTATCTAGATCATATTTTCTTTGAAAACCTTGATTTAGGTAGACAGAGCTTGGAACTTCCACTAGATTAATTAGTAAATATTTTATTATTGTTTAATTTGCCATTTCTGACTCCAAGAAGTTGAAATATATACAGAGCTCTACGAACATTTTAGATAAATTACATATTGCATCATTGGCGAGCCAAATTCGATGATCTGCAACTTTTTAAACAAACCTTTTCTGACAAAAAAAGTGTAAGTTAAATGAAAGATATCTAAATCACGATTTTCAAAGATATCAGTTGAATATTTAAATAGTTATGGGAGTTAGAATATTTAAAACAGCAATGAGAATTTACCTCAGATTTAAAGCTTAATAAAATAAGTTTAACTCCAAATTGTTAAATGAAATAAGTGCATGTTTTTTAAGTTTAGGCAATTTTTTCAACCAGTTTTGAGATATTCAATTTGCATTCATTTCTTAATCACATATTCTCACATAAAAACTTGTTTTTAAAGTTACGGAGCGTTGAAGTACAGTCGCTCAAAAAAGTATCCGAACACTATGGTTGTTTGCGGAATTCAGAAAAAATATCTGGAAACGATTTTTTTTAGAAATTAGTGATCTGGCAACCTTCGTGTCACGTGATTACAGAATTCAGGAAAAATATCTGGAGCGTGTACAGCAACTGTACACGCTCCAGTTACCGTTCAGAGCAAACTGTAGCGTGTGCAGTTACTGCACACGCTCCAGTTTGCTATGAACGGTAACTGCACACGCTCAATATTTCCGTGAGTGAGCCCACACGATCTAGTATCAAAATAATATGACCACCTACAGTCGCTCAAAAAGTATCCGAACACCAATGGTTGATTACGGAATTCAGAAAGAATATCTGGAAACGATTTTTTTTAAACGATCTGGAAACGATTTTTTTTAGAAATTAGTGATCTGACAACCTTCGTGTCACGTGACCCGAAGGTTGAACAGATCACTAATTTCTAAAAAAAATCGTTTCCAGATATTTTTTCTGAATTCTGTAACCGACCAAAGTGTTCGGATACTTTTTTGAGCGACTGTACAATCCCATTGGCTATAGAAACGTAAATCTACTTGCTCTGCATTTTTCCAAAATACGAAAAAACATTTCGATATTATCTCAATGGGAATCTGAATCCGAAAATCTGTAACTTCTAAAATATGCATTTAATAGACAAATGAAGATAAAGATCAACCATAATCATATTTATATTTTGATGTCTAACAATATTCGTTCGGCATTTAAAGAGTTATGGAAGCCGGAATATCTAACAATAAATTAAATAAAAAATAAAAAATAAATAACCCCTCAAGCAGCTGCTTGCCACAGAGGTCTGACAGGAGCCTGTCAGTTTATATGACAGAGTAGAAGGTCTGAGAGGATGGCAGGACCTCAGCAGAAAAACAACACGAACATCCATGCCTTACCCGGGGCTCGAACCCAGGTCCCGTAGATCAGTAGCCAAGCGCGCTAACCACTCGGCCATGGGACGGCTGCAATAAATTACCATTTGATTAAAAAAATTACTATTTTCTGATTTTTAAATAAAAGAATAACTATATTCTGATTTTTAAATAAAAAAATAACTATTTTCTGATTTTTAAATAAAAAAATTACAATAACTTCTGAAATGTATATTTATTTTATTAAATTATTTGAAACAATACCCATTATTTAAGTTTTAATTAATTGCTGAGGTAAAATCTTATGACCCATTGCTGTTATGAAATATCATAGTTTCCATAAATCTTTAAATAATGAACGAATGTTGTTACAAATCGAGATTTAAATAGATTTCATTATGATCTTTATCATTCTCAGTCACATTTTTCCACTAAATGCATATTTTAGAAGTTATAGAGCTTCGAAATTAGATTCCTATTGGATTGGAAATTCTCTAATATTCTGGCAGGGTAGTATATCATTGAACATGGCTTTGAATAATGCTGATGTGGCTTTCACTCAAATTCAAGATAACTATAGAGGAATTAAATTAATTTTTGTATTAATAACTCTTTAAGTAGGAGGCCTAAAAATTCTTAACTGAGCTTAGGATATTTTACACTTTAACCTTAACTCTATAATGTGTCACTCTACCCCAAAGTGGGCGGGGGTGGCTCAGTCGGTAGCGCGCCAGGCTCGTAATCTGTAGTTCCCAAGTTCGAGTCCCAGCTGGGTCAGCGTTGAGATTTATCTCCGCAAAATTCCCCGCCCTGCCCACGGTCAGTAGGGGACGCCGATGGGCTTGGAAAGGCCGCCGTCCGTCGGATGGGATCTTAAGCCGTGGCCCCGTGTGTGGGAGAGCCATACTCTGTGCACGTTAAAGAACACGCTGGATGGCCTTGACGGGAGGCTACCATCTGTCTCCCAACAGCTCTTCCAGTGGGTACCCTCCCCCAACCTTCTCTGAGCATTTGGGGTCCATGTGACCTGGCCATTTAGCCCATGGTGTGCAAAAAATACCGCTCAGAAGTAAAACAACCCAACCTATCCCAAAGTAAAAATGTCTTCTTTACAATGAAAGTCATTTAAAATATTTTTAGAACTTTTATTTGGGAATAATATTCAAATTCTTATGAGTATTATAGAGTCTTTAGTCTTTATTTGAAACCAGGCATATTGTTGATATTGCCAAGGTTTTATGGTTACAACTAGAATGTTAAAACTGCTGTTTTTTCTTTATCTGCTTCATTAAGTCTTTTTCACAAATATGCACTCAGTAGTTATTGAATGTTGTCCATGTTTTTCAATGAGAATTTAATTTCAAAAATCTGTAACTTCGGAAAAATTGTAGCTGAGAACAGTTTAAAAATCTTAATCAAATATATCTAAATCTCGGTTTAAAAAATATTTTTTCAGCGTTTGAAAAGTTATGGAGGTTTAAACGTTTCAAATCAGCAATGCGTTTTAAGAAATTTTTCAAAAACTTAGATATTGAAGAGATTATTTACGTACACTTTTAAAATACGTAGTTATTTAGTAAATAGTTTGAAATAATTCTTCTTATTTCGGTTTCCGTTAACTTCAAAAGTAAACTCTATTGTCTAACTTTGCTGTTGTTAAATGTTCAAACTCCCATACCTCTTTAAACATCGAATAAATATTTTTAAAAATCGAAATTTAGATATAATTAATTGAAATCTATAATTTACCCTTAAGTCGCATTGTCTCATAAAAAGCTCCAGGTAAGGTATGGATGTATGTGTCGTTTTTCAGCTGAGGTCCTGCTATCCTCTCAGACCTTCTACTCTGGTATATAAACTGACAGGCTCCTGTCAGACCTCTGTGGCAAGCAGCTGCTTGAAGGAGTTGGGTTGGGTTGTTTTACCTCTGATCGGCAATTTTTTGCACACCATGGGCTAAATGGCCAGGTCACATGGACCCCGAAGGCTCAGAGAATGTTGGGGGATGGGACCCACTGGAACAGCTGTTGGGAGACAGATGGTAGCCTCCCGTCAAGGCCATCCAGCGTATTCTTTAACGGACACAGGGTATGGCTCTCCTGCACACGGGGCCACGGCTTAACGTCCCATCCGACGGACGGCGGCCTTTCCAAGCCCATCGGTGTCCCCTACTGACCGTTGGCAGGGCGGGGAATTTTGCGGAGATAAATCTCAACGCTGACCCAGCTGGGACTCGAACCTGGGAACTACAGATTACGAGCCTGGCGCGCTACCGACTGAGCCACCCCCACCCTGCTTGAGGGGGTATTTTTATTTTTTTTTATTATAGAGCTTCGAAATTAGCGTCAAAAATTCAATCATCACTCAGATAAGTGTTTCGCAAAATTTTCTCTTATTGTTAAAGAGTTTTAAAGATAATATTTTTTGAAAAGTTAATGAAAAATGTTAATTTTGTTTTGTGTTTTAGCAAGCATTCACTCACCAATTATCGAGTCATTTAATGTATGATATTTAACAGTTGTTCACGCAATGCACTCCACTACTTTGCCGATTATCATTTTCGATTTTTAGCCGCAGAATGAACTGGCTTGTCGAACTTTTATATTCAAAAAGTTTTGCTTTTATAGTTAGAGTTTACGCACAACTGGAAATAATGGTGGGTTCATTTTCGCTTTCTTTATGTATTGAGTTGGTTGTTTTACCTCTGAGCGGCACTTTTTTGCACACCATGGGCTAAATGGCCAGGTCACATGGACCCCGAAGGCTCAGAGAAGGTTGGGGGAGGGGACCCACTGGAATAACTGTTGGGAGACAGATGGTAGCCTCCCGTCAAGGCCATCCTGTGTGTTCTTTAACGTGCACAGGGTATGGCTCTCCCGCACACGGGGCCACGGTTTAACGCCCCATCCGACGGACGGCGGCCTTTCCAAGCCCATTGGTGTCCCCTACTGGCCGTGGGCAGGGCGGGGAATTTTGCGGAGATAAATTCAACGCTGACCCAGCTGGGACTCGAACCTGGGAACTACAGATTACGAGCCTGGCGCGCTACCGACTGAGCCACCCCTGTTGGGTTCATTTTCGCTTTCTTTATATATTGAGGGTTAACATACTGTGCAACAGCCAGTTCCTGTATCTGTTTTATTCAGAAATTATTCTTGCTAAAGAATAGGATATATATTTTTCTGCTTTATTATTTCCTTTTAGTTTTTAATGTTTGAATGCATTTGTCATTGTGGTATACTTGGCACTATATATAATTTTTCTTCAGTGTGGGAAATATAGTTTATTTCCACGTCATAAGATTTTTATGTTGACTGTAAATACATTATTACAATTTAAAATGGATGAGCACTGAGTGAGAGTTCAAGTAAAAATTGGTCAATGAAAATTACAATACAATGCAATTTATTACAAAAGTATGGATAAAATCACTTATAAACAAGCAGTCAACCGTACGAAACTATAATAACACAAAGATAAGCTTTCAGAAGATTCTATTAAATTCCTAAATAACTATACACAAAACTAAATAACTATACACAAAACTGCGACTAAGTGTACTGGTTATTCAGAATTAATTCTTTTCATAAGTTGATCACCATGCACAAGTCAACAATATTTTCCTTTTTATACACCAGCTTACCAATATAATCCATGACAATAAAGTAGTCAACCTCTGGTGCACACACTAAATAAAAACATTTATTCCTTAAACTATAGTTCACAGACTTTTAATTATGCCTCCTTTTGGATCTCACAACTTCAACAACACACTTCTTTCTTAAATTTCAGATCGGTTCTATGTTCTAATTCGTTGGTTAATTAATTCTCCAGCGTTCATGACACGCCCATCAAAAACTCATGGCAGCACGTTCATCTGTCGTAACAATATATATTTCTCGAGATTATCCGAACTGAAAGTAAAACATTGTTAATTACCCTTTGATTTTTCATCTGGTTAAAAAAAAACACACACACCCGAGATAATGTGTTCACCTTTGTTGCCTGTAGACATTGAACTTTGTTTTTAATTTTTTCTCTATAAAAAAATTCTTTTAAGGTTGGATAGGTATCGATCACATATTACGAGCCGCACTTTCCGAATTTCTGGAAAACTATTATTACACGAAATAATAAGCTGAAAAAAAAAATGGTTTTGCGATGAGTGGGATTCGAACCCGCGTCTCCAGGAAACATGCCTGTTTTGTTACCACTACAGTCGCTCAAAAAATATCCGAACACTCTGGTTGATTACAGAATTCGGAAAAAATATCTGGCAACGATTTTTTTTAGAAATTAGTGATCTGGCAACCTTAGTGTCACGTGACACGAAGGCTGCCAGATCACTAATTTCTAAAAAAAAATGTTGCCAGATATTTTTTCCGAATTCTGTAATCAACCACAGTGTTCGGATATTTTTTTGAGCGACTGTACATCACCAATGGCTAACCTTTTCTCAACTTGTGTGACCTCATAAACTTTCTGGATTTTTTTTCAGCTTATTATTTCATGAGTTTCATGTCCACAGGATATGTACTGTGATTCTTTACAACTATTATTACACCCTTTAACGGTGGAAAAATTTGAAAATTCCAAAATTTTCTCAAAAGAATATTTCAAATGATGCATTTATGTATTTATGCTATAAGTTTTAAATCTTGGTGATGTAATGTGAAGATCACGAAATTTTCATTAACAACAATGAGTTGACCCTTAGATCCAGGGGTCGGTGGGTGGGTGGTAAAAATGCGCCTTTTTTGCTTTAAGAGATAATTGTTTGTTTTTAGAGATAAGTGAAAAATTCTCTTTAGTTTGAATTGGTGTTGACGACATATTACGATTCAAACTATACAAATCTCCCAAAAAGCTATGGGGGCGGGCCAGGCTCGTAATCTGTAGTTCCTAGGTTCGAGTCCCAACTGGGTCAGCGTTGAGATTTATCTCCGCAAAAATTCCCCGCCCACGGTCAGTAGGGGACACCGATAGGCTTGGAAAGGCCGCCGTCCGTCAGATGGGACGTTAAGCCGTCGCTCCGTGTGCGGGAGAGCCATACCCTGTGCACGTTAAAGAACACGCTGGATGGCATTGACGGGAGGCTACCATCTGTCTCCCAACAGCTGTTCCAATGGGTCCCCTCCCCCAACCTTCTCTAAGCCTTCGGGATCCATGTGACCTGGCCATTTAGCCCATGGTGTGCAAAATAGTGCCGCTCAGAGGTAAAACAACCCAACGTTAAAGAACACGCTGGATGGCCTTGATGGGAGGCTACCATCTGTCTCCCAACAGCTGTTCCAGTGGGTCCCCTCCCCCAACCTTCTCTGAGCCTCCGGGGTCCATGTGACCTGGCCATTTAGCCCATGGTGTGCAAAAAAAGTGCCGCTCAGAGGTAAAACAACCCAACCCAAAAAGCTATAAATGCGCTCTCCAAAGGTGGAAAAGTTTTAAAATTTCAAACGAATATTTCAAATGATGCATTTATCCAAGAAATTTGAATTTTGGTGGTAGAATGTGACAGTCATGGAGTTTCCATTGGCAACAATTAATTGACCCTTAGACCCAGGGGGGGGGGGGAAATGCAATTTTTTTGCTTTGAGAGATAATTGGAAAACTATTTTTTTAGTTGGTTGGTACTAATGAAATGCTATAATTCGCATTTTTCAAATCCTTAATTAGTTTTGATTTGTATCTTTAGAGATCGTTAAATATGGAAACGGCGAAACTTTTACGAATGTTACGAGTGATCTGTTTAGGCAGAAATTTGAAATTTCGGTGAGAGTGCCAATAGATATTCCACTGAGAGCAACAATCCGCGCCCTTTTCTCATTGGGGTGTGAGAATAGCAACGTTTAGAATTTAGAAATAAAAGACAAATACTTTCTATGCTGTATAATTACTGATAAAATACTACAATTAGCATTTTTCCCGATCCATTACCTCGATTATTAAATTTTTGAGGAGTGGAAAAAAAGTAGGTAAAGAAAAAAAACTTCATTCTCTTTGAAAACGAGATTCCCATAAGCGCCAGAGGCGATATGCGTTCTTCTAGTTTCATAAATAAAAAAATAAATACCCCCTCAAGCAGCTGCTTGCCACAGAGGTCTGACAGGAGCCTGTCAGTTTATATGCCACAGTAAAAGATCTGAGAGGATGGCAAGACCTCAGCAGAAAACAACACGAACATCCATGCCTTACCCGGGGCTCGAACCCAGGTCCATAATGAGTTTAAATTGTTAACCACATTTGGGTAAATAGTAGCAAAAGAAATTAAATAAACCTGTACTCATTTAAAAAAAATAGAAACTGCATTATTTAGGTTATTTTTAAAATAAGTTTTATGACGTAGAGAAAAACGTTGAAAATTTGGTGAAGTCTGCTGCATCGCTAAGATTAATTTTAAAATGAGATATCAGTTTTTGACGCTGGTATAAAAGGTGAGGGAGCTACCAAAAGGAGGTGGGAAAGTTTATTGGATTGTAAGCTTATTTTTGAGCTTCAATAACATATCATGTCTTAATCCATCCTTAAAATTCAGAGTTGGGTTGTTTTACCTCTGAGCGACACTTTATTGCACACAATGGGCTAAATGGCCAGGTCATAAGGACCACGAAGGCTCAGAGAAGGTTGTGGGAGTGGACCCACTGGAACAGCTGTTGGGAGACAGATGGTAGCCTCCCGTCAAGGCCATCCAGCGTGTTCTTTAACGTGCGCAGGGTATGGCTCTCCCGCACACGGAGCCACGGCTTAACGTCCCATCCGATGGACGGCGATCTTTCCAAGTCCATCGGTGTCCCCTACTGACCGTGGGCAGGGCGGGGAATTTTGCGGAACCAAATTCAGAGACTAATGCATGCCAATTCAGTTAAACTGAAATATAACCTCCTCCTTTAGAACTTTCTGGATACCCTAATGTAAAAGATAATTTCAATTTGATTTGTAGTTGCTATCTGTACATCTTTTAAGTGATTTTTAAAGTACCAAATTTTATTAAAGACAAAAATATTAATTGCTTAATCCATGTTGAAAAAAACAATATTTTGTGTGGAAGAGTGTAATAACAATTTTGAATGTCACAGACCTTTTTTTAGAGTAATGTAGTTTGATTTTTAAACAATCATTGAAATGTTGCGAATATTTGAAGTATTCAATATAGAAACTACGAAAATGCACATTATGTATTGTCGTGAAGTTAAATTTAATATTAAGGTTTTTTTTTTCCGTTTTATAAATTATAAATTTATATTGTTTTTTATCCAGATTTATAAATATTAGAAACACCATTTTAATGAAGTTTTAATATTATATATTCTTATATTCTTTGATAAACAAATGGTGCTTCAGTTGCTTTGAACGGCTGCGCTCTTGAGCATTATTTCTCTGTTTGGGGCGGGGGTGGCTCAGTCGGTAGCGCGCCAGGCTCGTAATCTGTAGTTCCCAGGTTCGAGTCCCAGCTGGGTCAGCGTTGAGATTTATCTCCGCAAAATTCCCCGCCCTGCCCACGGTCAGTAGGGGACACCGATGGGCTTGGAAAGGCCGCCGTCCGTCGGATGGGACGTTAAGCCGTGGCCCCGTGTGCGGGAGAGCCATACCCTGTGCACGTTAAAGAACACGCTGGATGGCCTTGACGGAGGCTACCATCTGTCTCCCAACAGCTGTTCCAGTGGGTCCCCTCCCCCAACCTTCTCTGAGCCTTCGGAGTCCATGTGACCGGCCATTTAGCCCATAGTGTGCAAAAAAGCGCCGCTCAGAGGTAAAAGAACCCAACCCAGTCTTTGGAATCAAACATGACCCTCAAGAACGACGCGACTTCATAGACTCCTCGAAATTGAGTCTCAAGGTGTTGTTGCTGCAGCATAATGGAAATCGACTTCCATCCATTCCGGTCGGACACGCTGTGTACATGAAAGAAACCTTGCTAGACAACCTAAACAACTGTTGAACTCTCTTCAATACAACAAGTATGGCTGAGATCTCTGTTGTGACTTGAAGGTAGTGGCTCTGTTGATTGGTCTGCAGCTGGGATATACGAAGTACTGCTGTTTCTTACGTGAATGGGACTGGCCTCATAGGAAATCTCTGAAGGTCGAAGAGAAGAATGGGGAACACCCAGCACTGGATGAAAAGCACAAAATCCTGCTACCGTCCCTACACATCAAACTCGGTGTGATGAAAAACTTCGTAAAATCCATGGACCAAACTGCATCAGCTTTCAAGTACTTGGCTGACAAATTCTCTCGACTTAACAAAGCGAAAATTAAAGAGGGAATTTTTGTGTGTCCTGAGATCCGCGAGCTGTTCAGTGACCCGATGTTCGACAACCTGCTTCACGGTGAAGAGAGAAAGGCTCAGAGTCGTGTTTCAGTAGGTGAAGTTTCGAACGTGTTTCAGAACGTGTTTCGTCCGGTGTCAACTAAATTCCTCGGGTATATCAGGGCAGACAACTATAAGAAACTGGTTAAGGACATGTTAGCTCTGAGTCACAAACGTGGCTGCAATATGTCCTTAAAGATCCACTTTCTACATTCCCACTTAGATATCCATGGTAAGTGATGAGCACGGTGAACGTTTTCACCAGGACATTGCAACGATGGAGAACCGATAGCAGGGAAACTGGTCCACTTCAATGTTGACTGATTACTGTTGGACGCTTGCCAGAGATGATCCTGAGCAGTTGTACAAGCGACGTCGGAAGTAGAAGCGGAGTTTTACTGATACATGTCATATGTACGTATTACTCTGTTATATAAGAAATTATTGCAGATTTCTCAGAAATCATAGCCAATTTCGGGGCGGGGGTGGCTCAGTCGGTAGCGCGCCAGACTCGTAATCTATAGTTCCCAGGTTCGAGTCCCAGCTGGGTCAGCGTTGAGATTTATCTCCGCAATATTCCCCGCCCTGCCCACGGTCAGTAGGGGACACCTATGGGCTTGGAAAGGCCGCCGTCCGTCGGATGGGACGTTAAGCCGTAACCCCGTGTGCGGGAGAGCCATACCCTGTGCACGTTAAAGAACACGCTGGATGGCCTTGACGGGAGGCTACCATCTGTCTCCCAACAGCCGTTCCAGTGGGTCTCCTCCCCCAACCTTCTATGAGCCTTCGGGGTCCCTGTGACCTGGCCATTTAGCCCATGGTGTGCAAAAAAGTGCCGCTCAGAGGTAAAACAACCCAACCCAACAACATAGCCAATTTAGCATTTTCTTGTCATATTCGTGTTCAGCACCTTGAAATCTTTAAGAAATGAATACTTTTATCTCAGAGGCATGACTTTATGAGAATGTGTTGCCCAGTGTTGTAGATGCTTACGCATCATGGTTGGGCATTAGGTGGTTTAACTTTCTAAGTAATGATGAGGTTAGGCAAAGGAGTCGGCAACTTCCTTTAAGCAGCATATTGTGCAGAGAGAGACTCTGTTGGTTTGTCCATGTTGCCTGTATGGATAATATAGATTGATGAATAGGGTTATGAACAGTGTGGCTAAAGACCTCATAAAGGGGGGTGGAGATCTAGGATGCGGTGGGCAGACAATGTCAAACAAAACCTTACTAGAATTGGGTTACATTGGCCAAATGAAGCAACTGTAGCTGAGGACAAAAATTACCTGTAGAGGAAAATTAAAAATCTGGTGTACATGAGGATTTTGTGTAGTTGAGATGGAACATAGTCAAGATTTTCTCAACAAAGACTTACTTAAAATACATTATTAGTATCTAATTAAATTTGTAATTTAACTTTAGAAGTCGGGTTACATTGTTTTTACCACTGAGCGGCACTTTTTATAATTGCCTAAATAGCCAGGTCACAAGGACCCCAAGAGCACAGAGAATGGTGGAGGTGGTGATTCGAATTGGACCCCTTTCAGAGTCGAAAATAAATTCATATCATAAAACTTATATTTACATAAAAAAACTCAAGCAGCTGCTTTCCACAGAGGTCTGACAGGAGCCTGTCAGTTTATATGCCTTAGGAGAAGGTCTGTGAGAATGGCGGGAATTCAGCAGAAAAACGATACGAACATCCATGCCTTATCCGGGGCTCGAACCCAGGTTTCGAACCCAGGTTCCTTAGATCAATAGCCAAGCGCGCTAACCACTCGCCACAGCATTAATTTATTTCTCAACTAGATGCTTTCGCTTTATTTAAAAACAACTATGAATAAAAAAATAACATTTTATTACAATTTAGTGCTTAAATTAGTTTATAATTTTTTACATTCTACTACAGAAGTTTCGCAGAAAGATTTGCACGCATTTAATCACATTTCTTGTTTGTCTGCTTAATATAAAGCAATAAAAGACCTCGTTAGTTTTATTCTTCTCAATGAAACTAGGAATAAAAGAACTTGTTGTGAGGTATTCAAGTCAAAAAAAGTATCCCTCTACATTCAGAGAGATCGTAACCATAACAACGAGAGTAAAAAGAGACAACTCTGTCTTGTTGGTCAAGACCAACAAAACTACAAAACATCTTTGGAAACAAAAGCAACAAAAAATAGCATTAATGGCGAAATATCTATTCTGGAAAGGCTTATTTAATTTCGTGGCAATGTCTTCTTCCCATACCTGATACTAAAAACAACAAGAAAAGAAATAAAGAGATGAAGAAAGAGAAAAGATATTTCTTGGCTTTTCTTTTTTTGAATGAACAAAAGGTTTCCGTAATGGTTTGAACTCCAGGAGGTCTAGCTATTAAGAACCTGGCAGAGCAGATACGGACAATGCTGGCGTAGGGATGACATCCACAGAGGACTTTTTTCCCCTTTCTCTTCATGCTGCATCGTATTAACCCAGAAAGGGGACAATGTGATCAGCAGAGGAGAAAAACAACCTTTCCTGAGGCTCCGTGTACATCGGAGAGAAAGAAAGAAAAATCGATTGAAAGGAATTAGATCATACAGACACTCAACGACTTGAGACAAAACCGTACAGTCGCTCAAAAAAACGTCCGAACACTGTGGTTGATTACAGAATTCAGAAAAAAAATATCTGGCAACGATTGTTTTAGAAATTAGTGATCTGGCAACACTTCGTGTCACGTGACACGAAGTGTTGCCAGATCACTAATTTCTAAACCGAGTGGTTAGCACGCTTGGCTACTGATCTAAGGGACCTGGGTTCGAGCCCCGGGTAAGGCATGGATATATGTGTCGTTTTTCTCCTGAGGTCCTGCCATCCTCACAGACCTTCTACTATGGCATATAAACTGACAGGCTCCTGTCAGACCTCTGTGGCAAGCAGCTGCTTGAGGAGGTATTTATTTAGCCGTCCCGTGGCCGAGTGGTTAGCGCGCTTGGCTACTGGTTTAAGGGACCTGGGTTCGAGCCCTGGATAAGGCATGGATGTGTGTGTTGTTTTTCTGCTGAGGTCCTGCCATCCTCTCAGACCTTCTACTATGGCATATAAAATGATAGGCTCCTGTCAGACCTCTGTGGCAAGCAGCTGCTTGAGGGGGTATTTTATTTTATTTTATTTATTTTTTTCTGAATTCTGTAATCAATCATAGTGTTCGGATGTTTTTTTGAGCGACTGTACTGACACGAAGGTTGCCAGATCACTGTCCTATGGTTGAACAGATTCCGTCTGTTCCCTAACAGTTGTCTATTAGATTTCCTTACCTAACCTTCTCTGAGTATTCGGGGTCCTACTGACCTGGTCAATTGGCCTTTTGTGATCAAAATAATGCTGCTTACAGGTAAAACATACTAGTGTCGATATTCTGCTAGAAACGCAGTCTACAAGCATGGCGGTGTACAGTCACTCAAAAAAGTATCCGAACACTATGGTTGATTACAGAATTCAGAAAAAATATCTGGCAACGTTTTTTTTAGAAATTAGTGATCTGGCAACCTTCGTGTCACGTGACTTTTGTTTCGGGTTAATGAATGATTATTGATGTTTTTTTTTCCGACATTCTAGTTAGTGAGCGGAACAATCAGGAGGAGTTACTGACTTAAGTGATTAGAATGCAAGTTTTTTTCAATAAGATATTAAAGAGCATACAGTCGCTCCAAAAAATATCCGAACACTATGGTTGATTACATAATTCAGAAAAAATATCTGGTAACTATTTTTTTTTAGAAATTAGTGATCTGGCAACCTTCGTGTCACGTAACGCGAAGGTTGCCAGATCACTAATTTCTAAAAAGAAATCGTTGCCAGATATTTTTTTCTGAATTCTGTAATCAACCATAGTGTTCGGATACTTTTTTGAGCGACTGTAGGTGGTCATATTATTTTGATACTAGATCGTGTGGGCTCACTCACGGAAATATTGAGCGTGTGCAGTTACCGTTCACAGCAAACTGGAGCGTGTGCAGTAACTGCACACGCTCCAGTTTGCTGTGAACGGTAACTGGAGCGTGTACAGTTGCTGTACACGCTCCAGATATTTCTTCTGAATTCTGTAATCACGTGACAAGAAGGTTGCCAGATCACAAATTTCTAAAAAAATCCTTGCCAGATATTTTTCTCTGAATTCTGTAATCGACCATAGTGTTCGGATATTTTTTTTGGAGCGACTGTACAGACTGATCCATCCCCCCCACTATAGGTGCATTTAAACAACTTTATAATCAAACGTTATGACTGATGTTCTTAAAATAATTTTTTTATAAATGTGTTATAAAATTTAATCTGTTATTCTTGCCTTAAACAATCGACATCATTTGAAGCGTTCTGTCGAAATCTCAACCCGTTGGTTATTTCCACTCAGGATCCATCGCTGCCAGCCCGACTGCCAAAATAATTAAAGCTGATGAGGAGGGGGGGGGGGAGAAAGTCTGCCATTCGAGTCACGCGCGCATCAATCCTTGTTTCTGTCCGATCAATTTCATTTCACCGCACGACAGACGTTCATCTTCCAATAAAAGCTCCGGCAATAATAGATGATTCCGCAATAGAAGCTCTGTGAGCAGCAGTAGTAAGTGCTCCACAAAATGTCCAGCAATTACCACAGTAATCACAGAATTCATTTCCTGCTGAACACGTGATTGGCGGAGGAAGACGAACTGTTCGAATCAGATGTTTAGAGACCTGTCTGATCGAAGGTGTCTTAGGGATTTCATGCAGGGAAGAGAAAGAGGAGGAACTGCTGGGTAGTTTTTATCTTTGACGTGTATTTTTTGGGTAAATGACTACGTCACAAAGACCCCCAAGGATTCAGAGTAGGTTGCAGAAGAGGAAGGGTTGTTTTATCTCTGAGTCTTGTTTTATCAAAAGGGCGGCACTCTTTTGCACACAATGGGCAAAGTGGCCAGGTCACAAAGACCCCGAGGGTTCAGAGAAGTTTGGGGAATGGGACCCACTGGACAGTTGTTTACAGATAGACAATAGTCAAGGCCATCCAGCGTGTTCTTTACGTGCACACGGTATGACTCTCCCGCACACGGGGACACGGCTTAACGTTCCATCCGACGGACGGTGTCCTTTCCAAGTTCATCGGTGGGGAGGAGACCCACTGGACAGCTGTTAGGGGACAGATAATAGTCTCCTGTCAAGTTTGTCGTGCTTGTTATTTTAGCTTACAGGGCATGGCTGTCCTGCACAAGAAGCCATGGCTTAAGATCCCATCCGAGGGACGGTGGTCTTCCGAAGGTCATCCGTGTCCCCTTTTTCGCCGAAGGTCAGGGTGATAGTTTAACGGAGAAAAACGTCAACGCAGGCACATTTGAAACTCGAACCAGGTACTGCGAACAAAGGCTGACAAAATGACATATGAGTGTTGACCACTTCAGTAGCTGGGAGTATAACTAAGTATATATGACAGTCATGTTTCTTAAATTCCATGGGAAATAGGGGAATAATAAGCCGCTATATATTATTCATTCATCATTTGAGGGGGGCGGGGGTGGCTCAGTTGGTAGCGCGCCACGTTCGTAATCTGTAGTTCTCAGGTTCGAGTCCCAGATGGGTCAGCGTTGAGATTTATCTCCGCAAAATTCCCCGCCCTGCCCACGGTTAGTAGGGGACACCGATGGGCTTAGAAAGGCCGCCGTCCGTTGGATGGGACGTTAAGCCGTGGTCCCGTGTGTGGGAGAGCCATACCCTGTGCACGTTAAAGAACACGCTGGATGGCCTTGACGGGAGGCTACCATCTGTCTCCCAACAGCTGTTCCAGTGGGTCCCCTCCCCCAACCTTCTCTGAGCCTTCGGGGTCCATGTGACCTGGCCATTTCGCCATGATGTGCAAAAAAGTGCCGCTCAGAGGTAAAACAACCCAACCCAACCCATTTGAGGTGTACAGTCGCTCCAAAAAATATCCGAACGCTATGGTTGATTACAGAAGTCAGAAAAAATATCTGGCAACTATTTTTTAGAAATCAGTAATCTCACTAATTTCTAAAAAAATCATTGCCAGTTATTTTTTCTGAATTCTGTAATCAACCATAGTATTCGGATATTTTTTTGAGCGATTGTAGTCCTGTGATGTAGATAATTCTTATGCATTTATTTCTACTATTATTGCTGGTGTACTTTTAACTAATCTTTTTATTAATGCTTATTTATAAATATATCTTATTTAAGAAAAAAAAATTATTTGTATTGATTAGCAATTACTATAATCATTAGCTCATGAATAATATTGAGTTTGCATCCTCTTTTGACAAATTAACTTTTTTTTCTCTGCCCCTACTAGTTATTTTCAAGTTTCGATTATTTTAACGTTAAGACAGAAAATAAAGGGATTTTGCCATTTAATGGTAAATTGAATTTTGATTGCATTCGCTATAAATCAAAAGAGTTCTATTACATTTTGCATTGTTCAAAAGCGCGCCAATCATTCTATTCTAATCTCTCGCGCTAATCTTTGTTCGAACTTTTAAAACGACTTTTGAAATCGTCTCATGCTATTGTTTGTCGATTTTCGCGATTTTTTTTACCTGTGATAAGAACTTAAAAAGTGAAGTACTTAGAATTTTTTTTGAACTTTATAAAAATAAAGTAAATTTAGAATATTTTTTTTTATAATAATAGACATTTAAAAGTCCCAAATTCACAGAATAATATTAAAAATTTTATAGTGAAAAAAAAAAAAGAAAATATTTTCCGTTTTCGATTGGACCCACTGGACATCTGTTAGGATACAGATAGTAGCCTCTCCTCAAGGCCATCCAGCGTGATTTTTAACGTGCACAGGGTTTGGCTCTCCCGCACACGGTCAATGGCTTAACGTTCCATCCGACGGACGGCGGCCTTTCAGAGCCCATCGGTGTCCCCTACTGACCGTGGATAGGACGGGGAGTTTTACGGAGAAAAGTCTCAACGCTGACCCAGCTGGGACTCGAACCTGGGAAATACAGATTAAAAGCCTGACTGAGCCATCCCTCCCGTACACCGAACTACATTAAAACAGTACAGTCGCTCTAAAAAATATCCGAACACTATGGTTGATTACAGAATTCAGAAAAAATATCTAGTAACTATTTTTTTTAGAAATTAGTAATCTGGCAACCTTCGTGTCACGTGATTACAGAATTCAGGAAAAATATCTGGAGCGTGTACAGCAACTGTACACGCTCCAGTTACCGTTCACAGCAAACTGGAGCGTGTGCAGTTACTGCACACGCTCCAGTTTGCTGTGAACGGTAACTGCACACGCTCAATATTTCCGTGAGTGAGCCCACACGATCTAGTATCAAAATAATATGACCACCTACAGTCGCTCAAAAAAGTATCCGAACACTATGGTCGATTACAGAATTCAGAAAAAAATATCTGGCAACGATTTTTTTTTAGAAATTAGTGATCTGGCAACCTCGCGTTACGTGACACGAAGGTTGCCAGATCACTAATTTCTAAAAAAAAATAGTTACCAGATATTTTTCTGAATTCTGTAATCAACCATAGTGTTCGGATATTTTTTGGAGCGACTGTATGCTCTTTAATATCTTATTGAAAAAAACTTGCATTCTAATCACTTAAGTCAGTAACTCCTCCTGATTGTTCCGTCCACTAACTAGACTGTCCGAAAAAAAAAACATCAATAATCATTCATTAACCCGAAACATGATTTTTATTCCAATACACATGCCAATCGTCAAATGGCGGCGTTGCAATATATCGATTCGTCGTCTGGGTCGCTTCCGAGACATTATTACGAAGCATGTCTGGCCGCCACGAGCCCTCCATTCGGTGCATCTGTTGCATGAATCCAAGTAGCCGGTGAGTTCAATAATCATTATGCCAGAGGAAAGGTTCTTCAGCGTGCATCTACTCTCTTGCCTTGCATTACGGTGTGCGAATCCAACCATCTTTTGCGGCAAACATCATTGTTACACAACGGAAATATCAGTTGTCGTATTTGCTCTGTCGAGATAGATCCCGAAGGTATTTATTGTTGCAGAAAAATGATTGTTTAAAGGTCTGTGTTGTGTAATAAACGTCATTGTGCGATAATGGCCATTGTTGGTTCTGTTGACAATGTCGAATTTTTAGCTGTTTGTTTATATTAATGGGTACAAACACATTATTAATTCTGTGTCAAATGTGTCGTTGTAGTGAAATATGCCAATATTTGTATATTCGCTTAGATAACGTTGATTGCTTATATCGTTAACTGTTATTCTGTTTAAGTTTATTGTTAACGTTTAATTTTGCAAGATAAACCAGGCAGTTGTAGTTTGAGTACCTATCAAATCTGAACGAAAAACTTATAAATTGCTTTAATTTTATAATTTAATTTCTCTGCTCATTTCTCGTAGTATATTGAGTAGTATTTTATTTGTTATCATTTAGAGTTATTTTATTTACGATTATTGTTAACGATTAATGTTAAGACAAACTAGACAGTCGTAGTTTTGGTGCCTATATAATTATGATGTCCCCCTCTGGCCCTGGGGGGCGGGGGTGGCTCAGTAGGTAGCGCGCCAGGCTCGTAATCTGTAGTTCCCAGGTTCGAGTCCCAGCTGGGTCAGCGTTGAGATTTATCTCCGCAAAACTCCCCGCCCTGCCCACGGGCAGTGGGGGACACCGATGGGCTAGGAAAGGCCGCCGTCTGTCGGATGGGACGTTAAGCCGTGGCCCCGTGTGCGGGAGAGCTACACCCTGTGCACGTTAAAGAACAGGCTGGATGGCCTTGACGGGAGGCTACCATCTGTCTCCCAATAGCTGAGCTGTTCCAGTGGGTTCCCTCCCCCAACCTTCTCTGAGCCTTCGGGGTCCATGTGACCTGGCCATTTAGCCTATGGTGTGCAAAAAAGTGCCGCTCAGAGGTAAAACAACCCAACCTTTCGCCCATTCTTTTTAATATATACTACTCACAAAAATTAGGGGATATTTCAAAATCAATATAAAGCGATAAAAATATCCCCTAATTTTTGTGAACAGTATATATATGTATGATCGTCCAAAAATTTTTAATAAGGATATATCATTTTGCAACATTCACCTATGACCTAACTTTTTGGACTTCGGATAAAAACGAATTTAATTTACAATATAAATTACAAAACCAACTAAACAAAATTATTAAATACTGTAATAATTGGAATCTAGTAAAAAATGTTACAAAATCCTACTGCATTCCTTTTTTTAAAGCTAGGAATTACAACCCTAATTTTATTTTAAAATATTAATTCTGTAAATATTTTACAGATCTCCAACTGTAAATTACTAGGTTTCCACTTAGATAGTAAACTAACTTGGACACAACATTTGGAAAAGGCACATTTAGCTGATTTAAAGTTATTAAATTGTCTAAAATGTTTTGCTTTTAAAAAAGAGGGAACTCCCCAAATTCACCTTGTCACTTTATAAAATAAAAAAAAAAATAAAAATAAAAAACCCCTCAAGCAGCTGCTTGCCACAGAGGTCTGACAGGAGCCTGTCAGTTTATATGCCATAGTAGAAGATCTGAGAGGATGGCAGGACCTCAGCAGAAAAACAACACATACAACCATGCCTTATCCGGGGCTCGAACCCAGGTCCCTTAGATCAGTAGTCAAGCGTGCTAACCACTCGGTTTAGCAATTAGTGATCTGGCAACACTTTGTGTCACGTGACACGAAGTGTTGCCAGATCACTAATTTCTAAAACAATCGTTGCCAGATATTTTTTTTCTGAATTCTGTAATCAACCACAGTGTTCGGACGTTTTTTTGAGCGACTGTACGGTTTTGTCTCAAGTCGTTGAGTGTCTGTATGATCTAATTCCTTTCAATCGATTTTTCTTTCTTTCTCTCCGATGTACACGGAGCCTCAGGAAAGGTTGTTTTTCTCCTCTGCTGATCACATTGTCCCCTTTCTGGGTTAATACGATGCAGCATGAAGAGAAAGGGGAAAAAAGTCCTCTGTGGATGTCATCCCTACGCCAGCATTGTCCGTATCTGCTCTGCCAGGTTCTTAATAGCTAGACCTCCTGGAGTTCAAACCATTACGGAAACCTTTTGTTCATTCAAAAAAAGAAAAGCCAAGAAATATCTTTTCTCTTTCTTCATCTCTTTATTTCTTTTCTTGTTGTTTTTAGTATCAGGTATGGGAAGAAGACATTGCCACGAAATTAAATAAGCCTTTCTAGAATAGATATTTCGCCATTAAGCCATAGTAGAAGATCTGAGAGGATGGCGGGACCTCAGCAGAAAAACGACACACACATCCATGCCTTACTCTGGAGCTCGAACCCAGGTCCCTTAGATCAGTAGCCAAGCGCGCTAACCACTCGCCGCCACTATATACAAAAATTTAATCAGAGGCAAAATCGAATATGAATTTGAATTTATTCCTGATATTAATTCCAATTTTAAAAGAAAATTAAATACTTTATAAAATCAGTGTTTGAAAATAGCCCTGGGGCTCCCTAAATTCTGTCCCACTTTGGCATTAATGGCAGAAACTGCTATTCCCCCCCTGTGGAGATTAGACATAAAATTCTATTAATATATTATTTTCTAAAATTACATTTTAAACTTCCCACCCATAATTTCTATATAAAATTTAAAAAAACTCCGTACTATTCTATTATAAAAAATGATAAAGATCTCCTAAACTTTTACATTAAATATTCTAATTTTATACTTAGAGGTGATATTCCAGATCTTGTTCCTACATGGTGTTATACTGCATCATTATCTCAAAAAAATAATTTTTCATCTGAAGCTATAGCACAATTGTTTTATAATTATAAATATGATCAATTTAAAACTTTTTTTGAAATATACACTGATGGCTCAGTTTATCTGACCCAAAATCTGTAGGTTGGGTTGTGTTATCTCTGAGCGGCACTTTTTTGCACACCATAGGCTAAATGGCCAGGTCACATGGACCCCGAAGGCTCAGAGAAGGTTGGGGGAGGGGACCCACTGGAACAGCTGTTGGGAGACAGATGGTAGCCTCCCGTCAAGGCCATCCAGCGTGTTCTTTAACGTTGGGTTGTTTTACCTCTGAGCGGCACTTTTTTGCACACCATGGGCTAAATGGCCAGGTCACATGGACCCCGAAGGCTCAGAGAAGGTTTGGGGAGGGGACCCACTGGAACAGCTGTTGGGAGACAGATGGTAGCCTCCCGTCAAGGCCATCCAGCGTGTTCTTTAACGTTGGGTTGTTTTACCTCTGAGCGGCACTTTTTTGCACACCATGGGCTAAATGGCCAGGTCACATGGACCCCGAAGGCTCAGAGAAGGTTGGGGGAGGGGACCCACTGGAACAGCTGTTGGGAGACAGATGGTAGCCTCCCGTCAAGGCCATCCAGCGTGTTCTTTAACGTGCACAGGGTATGGTTCTCCCGCACACGGTGCCACGGCTTAACGTCCCATCCGACGGACGGCGGCCTTTCCAAGCCCATCGGTGTCCCCTACTGACCGTGGACAGGGCGAGGAATTTTGCGGAGATAAATCTCAACGCTGACCCAGCTGAGACTCGAACCTGGGAACTACAGATTACGAGCCTAGCGCGCTACCGACTGAGCCCCCCCCCCCCAAAAAAAATCTGTTACTGCAGCATTCTATATTCCAAGTTGGAATTTACACATATCTTTTAAACTTCCTCAACCCATTCGCATAATTCAAGCTAAATTATATGCCATAATAGAAGGTTTTAAATGGATACTTGTAAATATAAAGGATAAACAAATAGTTGTTTTTGCGGACTCCAAGGGAGCCATTAAAACTCTTACTCAAAAAATTTTATATTCTAAATATAATTATTACATTAAACAAATTTTGGAACTTAATTCGGATAATTTAAAAATTAATAATTTTATTACTATTCAATGGGTCCCGGCCCATTCGGATATTTTAGAAAATAATTTTGTAGATTCAATTGCAAGAACTGCTCATAATTTAAGAGAATTTTCTCCAACTTTTTCTTTTTATTCTTTTTCCTTTTTTCAAACCCATTCTTTATTTAAACCTACTTTTAGATTTCATATTTCAAATAAAATAAATTATGTTCGAAAACTTCCTTGTACAAGACACGAAGCAAAAATAATTTACAGATTAAGAACAGATAATATTATGCTAAATAGCACAAAACATAAAGTAAATCTAGTAAATTCTCCCAATTGTAGTTTATGTATACTACCTGAAAATACAATTCATATTTGATTAAATGGTAACAAATATAATAATATAAGAAAATTTTTCTTTGAAAAACTCCAGAAAATTGGAATTCAAGAATTTGAAATTAATACTTTTTTTATAATTTGAAATTAATAGTATTTTTTATTTTAAACCATCCGCTAGATTCTACCAAACTAAAAATTTATTTATTAATTTTGGATTTTCTCAAAGTGACTAATCTTTGGAATCTAATCTAAGTTTTAGTGGTTATTTTTTGAGTTCAATCAAACTCACTAATGGGGGCGGGGGTGGCTCAGTCGGTAGCGCGCCAAGCTCGTAATCTGTAGTTCCCAGGTTCGAGTCCCAGCTGGGTCAGCGTTAAGATTTATCTCCGCAAAATTCCACGCCCTGCCCACGGTCAGTAGGGGACACCGATGGGCGTGGAAATGCCGCCGTCCGTCGGATGGGACGTTAAGCCGTGGCTCCGTGTGCGGGAGAGCCATACCCTGTGCACGTTAAAGAACACGCTGGATGGCCTTGACGGGAGGCTACCATCTGTCTCCCAACAGCTGTTCCAGTGGGTCCCCTCCCCCAACCTTCTCTGAGCCTTCGGGGTCCACGTGACCTGGCCATTTAGCCCATTGTGTGCAAAAAAGTGCCGCTCAGAGGTAAAACAACCCGTCGGATGGGACGTTAAGCCGTGGCACCGTGTGCGGGAGAGCCATACCCTGTGCACGTTAAAGAACACGCTGGATGGCCTTGACGGGAGGCTACCATCTGTCTCCCAACAGCTGTTCCAGTGGGTCCCCTCCCCCAACCTTCTCTGAGCTTTCGGGGTCCTTGTGGCCTGGCCATTTAGCCCATGGTGTGCAAAAAAGTGCCGCTCAGAGGTAAAACAACCAAACAACAACTACCCGGATGCGCTACCAACTAAGCCAATCCCAGCCTCCAATATTCTAAAGAGTTACGCGTGTCTTCAAAGTTCCCACATAACCCTACCAGCCTGTTGTCTGAGATACATAAACTGTATTGCCGCTTTCAAAGAGGAACATCTGCTCTTGTAATCATCCTCTACCTCACCCTGGAAGAGACTTTCTCAGGAAACTCCCTCCATCCAGACTAAGAAGCGAGAAAACGGACTTTGATTAATTAAGCTCTGCACTCCGTTCATCACGTGGCGTGGTGTAACAACTCCATCGTTTTCCAGTTTTGTTTTTTCTGTACGGAGCCCCAACTCAGATCCGGTAACGACACGCAAATAAGCATTAACTCGCTCTGAATTCGCCTCTAAATTGACTTTATCCACCGAAGCGCTCGTGCATTTTGGCCCACTCTCATTTGCATCTTATTTGCAAACAACGCTCTGGCCCATTAATTTTCTTAACACATTTAGATATTTGACGATTAGGTTATTTAGGTTTATTAAATTCTAGTTTGTGATTTCGGTTGGGTTGTTTTACCTCTGAGCGGCACTTTTTTGCACACCATGGGCTAAATGGCCAGGTCACATGGACCCCGAAGGCTCAGAGAAGGTTGGGGGACGGGACCCACTGGAACAGCTGTTGGGAGACAGATGGTAGCCTCCCGTCAAGGCCATCCAGTGTGTTCTTTAACGTGCACAGGGTATGGCTCTCCCGCACACGGGGTCACGGCTTAACGTCCCATCCGACGGACGGCGGCCTTTCCAAGCCCATCGGTGTCACTTACTGACCGTGGGCAGGGCGGGGAATTTTTGTGGAGATAAATCTCAACGCTGACCCAGCTGGGACTCGAACCAGGGTACTACAGATTACAAGCCTGGTGCGCTACCGACTGAGCCACCACCGCCTCCTCTAGTTTGTGAACAGAGAGAATAAGTAAATATTTAAAATTCTGAGTCACTGAGTAGTCACTTTTTCACGGACAGTGATAAAGTGACTACTACTTACTATTCCGCTGGAATCCTTGGTCGGCAGGATAGGTTAGAAATAGAAATAGCTTAATATTTTGGGCTGGATTGGCTCAGTCGGTAGCGCGCCACACTCGTAATCTGCAGTTCCCAGGTTCGAGTCCCAGCTGGGTCAGCGTTGAGATTTATCTCCGCAAAACTCCCCGCCCTGCCCTCGGTCAGTAGAGGACACCGATGGGCTTGGAAAGGCCGCCGTCCTTCGGATGGGACGTTAAGCCGTGGCCACGTGTGCGGGAGAGCCATACCCAGTGCACGTTAAAGAACACGCTGGATGTCCTTGACGGGAGGCTACCATCTGTCTCCCAACAGCTGTTCCAGTTGGTCCCTTTCCCAACCTTCTCTGAGCCTTCGGGGTCCTTGTGACTTGACCATTTAGCCCGTTGTGTGCAAAAAAGTGCCGCTCAGTGCCCTTTTTTGCACACAATGGGCTAAATGGTCACAATGGGCTAAATGGCACACAAACCAACCAACCAACCCAACCTCAATGGAAAAGGAAATTTGGAGCTCAGTATTTTGTAAATATGCATTTTGTGGGAAAAATACGTTTGAGTGTGATTTGGCCATATTTCAAACATGCACTTATAGCAAAGAGTTGAATTTTTTTACCTCTGAAGCACACTTTTTTTGCACACAATGGGCTAAAGGACCAGGTCACAAGGACCCCAAGGGCTCAGAGAAGGTTGGGGGAGGGGGACACACTGGACAGCTGTTAGGAAACAGCTGGAAGCCTCTAGTCGAAGCCATTCAATGAGTTCTTTAACGTGCACAGGATATGGCTCCGCTACACACGGACCCACGGTTTAACGTCCCATGTAACGGACGGCAGCATTTCAAAGCACCAATACTCTGGAAAAATTGGTTAATCGAAAACAGAAAGTGCATTATGAAGCCGTCGCTCTGCCTGCTGAGTGAACCTCCGCCCCTGTAAAATAGGGTCGACCTAGAATGAAGTTAAAAACAATAAAACGGTATAAAACAGGGGTGCACATTTTTTTTTGGCATTAGGCCGAATGAAAAAATATTGTTTGCTGTGGTAGGATTTTCGATGGGGGGGGGGGAACATGTTCCCGATCCCTTTGAGACTGCTAGTAATTGGAAAGGAAGCGAAAAAAAATCTTTAATAAATATATATATGCTCTTTATTTCTTTGAGAACGAAGGTGCACAGATTTAACGTGCACAGATCATTCCGATTTCATCTCGATACTCACCCCCTCCACCTGCATTTTTTTTGCATACGTGTCTACTGTAGGCCAATAGTGAGAGTTTGGTTGGGCTGTTTTACCTCTGAGCGGCACTTTTTTGTACACCAAGGACTAAATGGCCAGGTCACATGGACCCCGAAGGCTCACAGAAGATTGGGGACCCACTGGAACAGCTGTTGGGAGACAGATGGTAGCCTCCCGTCAAGGCCATCCAGCGTGTTCTTTAACGTGCACAGGGTATGGCTCTCCCGCACACAGGGCCACGGCTTAACTTCCCATCCGACGGACGGCGGCCTTTCCAAACCCATCGGTGTCCCCTACTGACCGTGAGCAGGGCGGGGAATTTTGCGGAGATAAATCTCAACGCTGACCCAGATGGGACTCGAACCTGGGAACTACAGATTACGAGCCTGGCACGCTACCGACTGAGCCACTCCCGCCCCCAATAGTGAAAGGAGAAGCGCATTAAAAAAATACTTTTTTTTATTATATTTTACTCGTAATATGTATAAATATAATATATAACAAGAAAAGATATTAAATACTGTTACGAATTTTTAGTTGCATTTTATTTGAAAACGTGCGTGATTTCATAATAAATAAATGAAAATTGATTTGGTAACTGAGGCAATAAATTTAAATAAATAATATACAGATTTAAGTATCGGTCATTTGATACACCAATATGCTAATCAACTATAATACTAAATGATCCTGACATTCGTTAAAAAGTAACTGATAACCCAATATAACATTCGAAAACCGAATCACAAATCAAAGCATAGATACAGTCGCTCTAAAAAGTATCCGTCACAAAGGTTGCCAGATCACTAATTTCTAAAAAAAATTCGTTGCCAGATATTTTTTCCGAATTCTGTAATCAACCATAGTGTTCGGATATTTTTTTCAGCAACTGTACGTTTCTGGAGAAATAAATTGCACTGTTGATAGCAGCTCCATAATCATGGTCGTTTGAGATGTTGAAATTTTGTTCTATCGCTTCAGAAAAAGAGGGAGGCCTAGGATGCGGTGGGCAGATGATGGCTAACACGACCTTCCTTGTTAGGATTGTACAGTCGCTCAAAAAAGTATCCGAACACAATGGTGGATTACAGAATTCAGAAAAAATATCTGGAGCGTGTACAGCAACTGTACGCTCCAGTTACCGCTCACAGCAAACTGGAGCGTGTGCAGTCACTGCACACGCTCCACATTGCTGTGAACGGTAACTGCACACGCTCAATATTTCTGTGAGTGGGCCCACACGATCCAGGTTTTTGTGAGCTCACATGATCCAATGTGCTCTGAACATTAACCGCAACCGAACACTATGGTTGATTGCAGAATTCAGAAAAAATAACTGGCAACGATATTGGAATTAGTGATCTGACAACCTTCGTGTCACGTGACACGAAGGTTGCCAGATCACTAATTTCTAAAAAAAATCGTTGCCAGATATTTTTTCTGAATTCTGCAATCAACCATAGTGTTCGGATACTTTTTTGAGCGACTGTACTACAGCGCAGAGGTGCAATAGATGTAGCTCAGGACAGACGTGTCTCGAGAACTACCCTATTTCCCCGAAAATAAGACCTAAACGGAAAATAAGCCCTAGCATGAATTTTCAGGATGTTCGTAATATAAGCCCATCTCCAAAAATAAGCCTCAGTTAAGATCGTCAGCCAGACGGACGCATTGAATTATAAAAAAAATAATATTAATATATAATTAAATATAAATAAATAATATTATTGACATTAATATTTAAAATAAATGATATTATAAATTATAATTAAGTATTTGTAAATATCCAAGCGGGCGCCTTTGGACGAGAGGTAAAATAAGACATCCTCTGAAAATAAGCCGTAATGCGTCTTTTGGAGCAAAAATTAAAATAAGACCAGGTTTTATTTTCGGATTGGGTTGTTTTACCTTTGAGCGGCACTTTTTTGCACGCCATGGGCTAAATGGCCAGGTCACATGGACCCCGAAGGCTCAAAGAAGGTTGGGGGAGGGGACCCACTGGAACAGCTGTTGGGAGACAGATGGTAGCCTCCCGTCAAGGCCATCCAGCGTGTTCTTTAACGTGCACAGGGTATGGCTCTCCCGCACACGGAGCCACGGCTTAACGTCCCATCCGACGAACGGCGGCCTTTCCAAGCCCATCGGTGTCCCCTACTGACCGTGGGCAGGGCGGGGAATTTTGCGGAGATAAATCTCAACGCTGACCCAGCTGGGACTCGAACCTGGGAAGTACAGATTACGAGCCTGGTGCGCTACCGACTAAGACACCCCCGCCCCCTTTTTTTCGGGGAAACACGGTATATTGCACAGTATGATTGAACCTATGTACCAGTCGCTGATGAAAAAATAAGCAAGAGTGAGTTTGAAAAAAAATGGGCTGTCATTGAATGGAATGTTAAGTCATGGGGGAAGCAGAGTTCTGTGTATGCACGTGAAAAAGAGTGACGGGGTGGGGCTCAGTTGGTATCGCGCCAGACTCGTAATCTGTAGTTCCAGGATCGAGTCCCACTTGATAAAGCGTTGAGATTTATCTCAGCAAAACTCCCCGCCTGTCCTCGGTCAGTATGGGGCGGGGGTGGCTCAGTCGGTAGCGCGCCAGGCTCGTAATATGTAGTTCCCAGATTCGAGTCCAGTTGGGTCAGCGTTGAGATTTATCTCCGCAAAATTCCCCGCCCTGCCACGGTCAGTAGGGGACACCGATGGGCTTGGAAAGGCCGCCGTCCGTCGGATGGGACGTTAAGCTGTGGCCCCGTGTGCGGGAGAGACATACCCTGTGTAAGTTAAAGAACACGCTGGATGGCCTTGACGGGAGGCTACCATCTGTCTCCCAACAGCTGTTCCAGTGGTTTCCCCTCCCCCAACCTTCTCTGAGCCTTCGGGATCCATGTGACCTAGCCATTTAGCCCATGGTGTGCAAAAAAAGTGCCGCTCAGAGGTAAAACAACCCAACGTTAAAGAACACGCTGGATGGCCTTGACGGGAGGCTACCATCTGTCTCTCAACTGCTGTTCCAGTGGGTCCCCTCCCCCAACCTTCTCTGAGCCTTCGGGGTCCATGTGACCTGGCCATTTAGCCCATGGTGTGCAAAAAAAGTGCCGCTCAGAGGTAAAACAACCCAACCCAACCCTTGCAATTTGGTCATTTTCATACTGTGTGCATATAAGCAGCTTAGAAGTAAGACAATCCAAAAGGTTCCAATAATGTCAAATGCAAAGCAGCTATTTTGAGAAAAATTTCTCCGTCTCACTAATAATAGCATTTTAAATAACGATAATTAAGAAAGCTGTTAAAAATTTGTTAACGACGGAAGACAGCTTGCTGTTACTGCTCCAATCCCAGATACTTTGCGAGGAAAAACGGTGTTAACCGGGTAATGGCTAAGGAAGGTTCTTCGCGACTCTGTCATGCAAGATGGCTTTGCACACGTGCTCTTCTTCACGTGGTGTCTTGAGAGGATAATACCTTTTCTCTATTGATTGCGAAAGAATGTGGCTTTTCAAGTGACGAAATAATGGAAAATTCCTGTTTTTTTTTTTCAAGTTCACTTTAATTCAGAGAAGTGGGATTGGCTCAGACGATAACGCGCCAATTCCTAACATGATGATGTTCTTCGGTTCAAGTCTCGATTTTGAGATTTTATCCGTTATATTACTCTCTGTTTTAGATGGGTAGGAACAGTGTTTGAAAATCCGCTAATTTTCGAAAAGGAATTTAACCCTTTCACGACTAAGGGAAACATTTTTCCCATTTTAAAATTGGTGATTGTCGTATTTAATTATAACCTTATCTGCATTTTTTATACAGAATGTCAAAATAGAACGTATGCCGAACGCAATTACGTAAACGGGAACGTTTAGAAAACAAAAACAGAACTGTCAGGACGCATAATATATGTACTATGTGCAATGTCCATCTTTGCCTCACTACCAAAAGAAATTGCCTCGCAGAATATCATAATTAGCACATCATTTTGTATAGCAATTTTATTTCATAATTTTGTATTATTTTAGTTAACATTTTGTTCTAATAAACCAATAAATAAAAGACATTGCATAATAAGCCTAACTATAATTTGTGTTACCTTTTTAGTCCATTGGGAAAAATATTTCCCATAAAATTCCAAAAAAACTACACATTGTTATGTATTTTTCTTATGATTTTTATTTATTTTACGTCTAAACAAACTAAAATAAACAGTTACATACTAATATTTACTCTTAGAAATCTTATGGTCCTGAAAGAGTTGAGTTGTTTTGCCTCTGAGCGAATTTTTTGCGTACAATGGGCTACATGATCAGGTCAGAAGGACCCCGAAGGCTCAGAGAATGTTAGGTCAAGGCCGTACAGAGTGTTCTTTAACGTGCACAAGGTATGACTCTACTGCACACGGGGCCATGGTATAAGGTCCCATCCGAAAGATGGTGAATTTTTAAAACTCAGCCGTGTATCTTCTGGCTGGGTAGGGCGGGGAGTTTTAAAGGGATAAATCCCAACGCTGGCCCAGCTGGGACTCGAAACTGTGAACTGCTGATTATGAGCCTGACGCGCTGCCAACTGAGCCACCCCCGCCCCAGGGTTTTAAGCCATGGTGACATGTGCAGGAGAGTTGATTAACCTCTGAGCGACAATATGGGCTAAATGGCCAGGTCGCAGGTTCAATCCCAACGGTTGGATCTTTTGTAAACAAGATAACAGGAAACTAGATGCTTACGCAGTAAATGGGGCGGGGGTGACTCAGTCGGTAGCGCGTCAGGCTCGTAATCTGTAGTTCCCAGGTTCGAGTCCCAGCTGGGTCAGCGTTGAGATTTACTTCGCAAAATTCCCCGCCCTGCCCACTGTCAGTAGGGGACACCGATGGACTTGGAAAGGCCGCCGTCCGTCGGATGGGACGTTAAGCCGTGTGCGGGAGAGCCATACCCTGTGCACGTTAAAGAACACGCTGGATGGCCTTGACGGGAGGCTACCATCTGTCTCCCAACAGCTGTTCCAGTGGGTCCCCTCCCCCAACCTTCTCTGAGCCTTCGGGGTTCATGTGACCTGGCCATTTAAGCCATGGTGTGCAAAAAAGTGCCGCTCAGAGGTAAAACAACCCAACACAACGCAGTATCTTGGGCATTAGGTGGTTCAACTTTGTAACTAATGATGAGGTTAGGCAAAGGAGTTTGCAACCTCCTTTAAGCAGCACATTTTGCAGAGAGAGACTCAGTTGGTTTGGCTATGTTGCCCGTATGGATAATTATAGATCGTCGAATAGGGTCCTGAACAGTGTGCCTAAAGGCCTCAGAAAGAGGGGGAGACTTAGGATGCGGTGGGCAGACAATGTCAAACAGGACCTTGTTAGAATTGGTGTGCGATAGCCGGATGCATCAGATGTAGTTCAGAACAGATGTATTTAGAGAGCTAAATTGCACAATATGGTTGGACCTCCGTAGCCCATGGCTACTTGAGGATGATGATGGGTGGGCTTTGTGACAATTTAACTGGTTGACCAGGCCTGATTTTTAGGACATTTACTGATATTACGATATGCTGATGAAGTCTCATCTATACTGGTGTCCAGAGGTTAAGCATAATTGACGAAATGAACGATATTGAAGAAACAATTGGACGAAAATAGCAGCGAAAGATACGTGCGGATCGGGGACATGCAAATGTGTAAGTAAGGAAGTAATAGTGTAAGACTACATATAATTTATAGAGGAGACGAAAACTGCAAACCTGTAACGATATAAATAACGGGATAAATGTGGAAAATCTCATTTCTTGTTACCAGCGCATTCTGTTTGTGTTCGAACCGATTTGGTGCTGTAACATGTCACAGAGACAACATGTGGATAGCATTACACGTGGTCGGGCTATTGGATGTTGGAATCAGACCATACACAGTGTTGGGTTGGGTTGTTTTACCTCTGAGCGGCACTTTTTTGCACACCATGGGCTAAATGGCCTTGTCGTAATGACCCCGAAGGCTCAGAGAAGGTTGGGAGAGGGGACCCACTGGAACAGCTGTTGGCAGACAGATGGTAGTCTCCCATCAAGGCCATCCAGTGTGTTCTTTAACGTGCACAGAGTATGGCTCTCCCGTACACGGAGCCACGGCTTAACGTTCCATCCGACGGACGGCGGCTTTTCCAAGCCTATCGGTGTCCCCTACTGACCGTGGGCAGGGCGGGGAGTTTTGCAGAGATAAATCTCAACGCTGACCCAGCTGGGACTCGAACCTGGGAACTACAGATTACGAGTCTGGCGCGATACTAACTGAGCCACTCCCGACCCCAACCATACACAGAGTGATATTGCCAGGGCAATAGGTATGCACCAATCCGAGGAGGTTCCAAGAGACAGGAAACATTAATCTTCACGTGGGCAGGGTCGACCACGACTTACAACGGCTCAGCCATATGACGGCTATATGGCACTAACTGCGAGATGTAACCGACACATGACAGCGACTCGTGGAAAATCAGTTTCCAGGCAAACAATATTACATATATGGCTTCTCGAACAAGTATTGCATGCAAGACGACCTACACTTTACATTCCAACTCACTCGATCAGGGAGAAGAAGCAGGTTGTCATGGTGCAGATAACACCGGGACTGGACCGCAATGGGTTAATGTTTTATTCTGTGACGAATCCAGAGTCAGTTTAGAGAGTGGTGATCGTCTTGTTGTCATCTGAAGAGAAGGCTTTATCGTGTTTCAAACATTAGAGATATGTCCGATTACTGAGGATGTGGTTTACTGGTCTGGGGGGGCGGGGGGGAGGCTCAGTCGGTAGCGCGCCAGTCTTGTAATCTGTCGTTCCCAGGTTCGAGTCCCAGCTGGGTCAACGTTGAGATTTATTTCCGCAAAATTCTCCGCCCTGCCGACGGTCAGTAGGGGACACCGATATGCTTGGAAAGGCCACCGTCCGTCGGATGGGACGTTAAGCCGTGGTCCGTGTGCGGGAGGGCCATACCCTGTGCACGTTAAGAACACGCTGGATGGCCTTGAAGGGAGGCTACCATCTGCCTCCCAACAGCTGTTCCAGTGGGTCCCCTTCCCCAACCTTCTCTGAGCCTTCGGGGTCCACGTGACCTGGCCATTTAGCCCATGGTGTGCAAAAAAGTGCCGCTCAGAGGTAAAACAACCCAACCCAGGTTCGAGTCCCATCTCTGTCAGCATAAATGATTTTTATCCGCTAAAAAACCCCACACTGACTTCGATCAGAAAGGGAACACCGATAGGGATTGAAAGGCCGCTGTCCGTCCGATAGGATTGTTAAGCAATGTATGCCCTGAACAGTCGCTGAAAAAAATATCCGAACACTATGGTTGATTACAGAATTCAGAAAAAATATCTGTTAACGATTTTTTTTTAGAAATTAGTTATCTGGCAAACTCCGTGTCACGAAGGTAATTCTGTAATCAACCATAGTGTTCGGATGATTTTTTGAGCGACTGTACCTGATGAAGTTCTTTGCGAAATTGTGTATGTATGGCCGACTCAAAATTAACTCAAAATGGGTAGTGGTGAGTTGTGCTATTTTTACCTTTGTTCGGCGCTTCTTTTCACGCAATGGGCTAAATTGGCAAGGTCACAAGGACCCCAAGCTTTTAGAGACGTTTGGAGTGAGGATACTCACTGGAAAGCTGTTAGGAGACAATGGTATCGTCTCGTCGAGGCCATCCAGCGTGTACTTTGACGTGCACAGGTATGGCTCTCCTGCACACGGAAACGCAGTTCAACGTCTCATCCGGCGGACGGCGGCCTTTCCAAGCCCTATTGGGGGGGGGGGGGATTAGCTCTGTCAGTAGCGCGCCAAGCTCGTAATCTGCAGTTCCCATGTTCGAGTCCTACTTGGGCCAGCGTTGAGATTTAATAAACTACCCTCTCTGCCCTCAGTCTGTAGCGAACATCTACGGGCTTGGAAAGGTTGCCGTCCGTCGGATGGGTTGTTAATCCGTGGCTTTGAGTGAATGTTAAAGAACACACTGAATAGCCTTAAAGAGAGGCTTCCACCTGTCTCCTAAAAGGGCGGAGATGGCTCAGTGGGTAGCGCGCCAGGCTCGTAATCAGTCGTTCCCAGGTTCCAGTCCCAGCTGCGTCAACGTTGAGATTGACCTCCGCAAAATTTCCCGCCCTGCCCACGGTCAGTAGGGGATACCGATGATGGGCTTAGAAAGGCCGCTATCTCTCGGATGCGACGTTAAGCCGTGGCCCCGTGTGCGGGAGTGCCACACCCTGTGCACGTTAAAGAACTCGCTGAATGGCCTTGACGGGAGGCTACCATCTGCCTCCTAACAGCTATTCCAGTGGGTCCCCTCCCCCAAACTTCTCTGAGAATTCGGGGTCCTTGTGACCTGGCCATTTAGACCATGGTGTGCAAAAAAGCGCCGCTCAGAGGTAAAACAACTTAACGTTAAAGAACTCGCTGGATGGCCTTGACGGGAGGCTACCATCTGTCTCCTAACAGCTGTTCCAGTGGGTCCCCTCCCCCAACCCTCTCTGAGCCTTCTGGGTCCTTGTGACCTGGCCATTTAGCCCAAAGGAGAGCTATGCACCAATCTCCTGTGATGATGCATAGAACCGGCCAGGCCTAGCACCTAATGTCCGTCCCCGCTTCTCGTGGTGCAGACCGTTAGTACCTTTCAAAAGCAATACTCTCTTGTGGAAGTGAACGGAAGGGGAGGGCTGCCAGATTAGTGTGGCCTACTGATCTGGACAACTATGGCTACTTTTCTTTTTTTTTTTCTACCCTGCTGAGGAGTGGTCAACCACACAGGGTCCTGTTGCTGACCATATAAATCCATTGGACTGGACAGACATATGGCTCTGAGCTTGATTATGGATCCTGATTTTTGCTGCACTGGTGGGCTTCTGGGGAGGGAAAATCTTTCGCTGTGTTTTCTGTTTGTTTGTGGGTTGACAGCCCCAAGTGAATAGATTCGCAGGATATGTTTATCAGCTGGTGGATAATCCTGAGCAGAAGTCATCGCAGGCACCTGAACTCTTTGCTTCTATTGGCATCGTCAAATTCTACATTGGAGGAAGTCTTCCAGTGTAGATGGCTTCTGCCTTTAGTGGTGGGGGAACGGGTCTTTGCTCCATGTCTGCGATTAGGGGGCTGTTTGATATTGTCGGCATTCCCTCTCTCAATAAACATAGTTTCTTTAAACATCCTACTAATCATTTTCTCTCCATAAGTAGTTGGAATGTGAGGACTCTGCACAGAGCTTTTTCTCTTGATGTCCTCACACAAGAATTCCACCATTATAATTTAGATATTCTCGGCTTGCAAGAGACCAGTTGGACAGGTAAAGGTCAGATTCTTAAAAAAAATCTTACATTTCCCTTTACAGGGAGGGAGGATGGAAAGCATCACCAAGGCGTGGATCTGCTTCTCAGCGGACACGCTAGTGATGCTCTTCTAGGATATGAGTGCATTAATGAAAGGTTTCTTACAGCAAAATTTCAGACAAGCGTTAAAGACTTGAATGTTATCTGCTGTTATGCCCCCACTGAGGATGCTGATGAGGATGAGAAGGATAGGTTTTATGAACAACTTCAGGATATTTTGAATTCTGTCAAGAAAGGAGATATTACCCTTGTTCTAGGTGACTTCAATGCCAAAGTTGGTACTGACTCTGACCTTTGGGGAGGAGTAATAGGCCCTTTTGGTATTGGTAGCTGCAATGACAATGGGAAACGTCTCCTACAGGTAAGTAAACTCAATGGATTAAGAATAACTAACACTTATTACAAACACGGCGACATACATAAGTACACATGGGTTTCACCTGATGGGCTGCATAAGAATATGATTGATTACATATTAATTAACAGCAAATGGGCTAGTTCTGTTAGGAATACCAGGGCATATAGGGGAGCTGAAATTGGATATGACCATTACCTTGTTAAAAGTGTCTTGCAACTTAAACTTAAAAAGTGTTGTTCTAAGGTTAAAATATTTACTTTTAATACTGAAGCTCTGAAAGATCCAGTTATAGCCAAAGCTTACCATGATAGGTTACTTAGTCATTATGACAGTCATGGTATGCTTACTACTGAAGTTGAGGAAGAATGGGATCATTTTAAACAGGCTTTTTTGGACACTAACAGTACTCTTTTAGGAAAAACGGAGCAGAAGAGACAGAATTATCTGAGTGATAAGGCACTTGAGCTTATTTCGGAAAGAAAGAACTGCAGGAATGTCCTTAATCAATACCCTACTAATCCTAATAGAAAGCATTACAGAGAACTTAATAAACGTGTAAAAGATCAGTTAGCTGCTGATAAGAATCTTTGGCTTGATGGTTTGGCTGACAAATCCGAGGAAGCAGTTAGACAGCACAACAGCAGAGAGCTGTACCAGACAGTTAATGTTTTGTGTGGTAGAAAACGGACAGGTATACAAGGATTGAAGGATAAACAAGGTAAAGTTATAGAAGGGGAGGAATCTGTCATGGCTAGGTGGCTGATCATTTCGGTGATATTCTAAACAATGTGGTTAGTTCTATTCCCATTGTTTGCAATGATGATTGATGCATTGGTGGCTTTAATGTTGGCCCTATAGCACAATCTGGAGTTATTTTGGCTGTTTCTAAACTTAAACTTCATAAATCCCCAGGGGTAGATGAAATTACTACAGAAATGCTTAGAGCTGGAAATGTTTCGGTTACCAATTGGATGACTGAAATTCTGAATATCTTTTATGATAAAGGCATGGTTCCTAAGGATTTTAGCAGAGCTATTGTTATCTCTATTTTCAAAAAAGGTGATAGCAGTTCTTGTGATAACTATAGGGGTATCAGCCTGCTCTCTGTTCCATGTAAAGTTCTTTGCATGATTGTGCTTAATAGAATTAAGAATCTGGTTGACAATCAATTGCGTGATGAGCAATGTGGATTCAGAAGTGGTAGGGGATGTGTAGATCAGATATTTTCACTTAGGCAGATTCTTGAGAAATGTTTAGAGTTTCAGAAACCTTTGGTTGCTCGCTTTGTTGATTTCAAAAAGGCTTTCGACTCTGTTGATTGTCATAATTTGTGGTTGATTGTGAAATCATATGGTATACCAGACAAGTTAGTTAACATTATGAAAGCTCTCTATAATAACACTGAGTCGTGTGTGAGAGTTGGTAAGGCTTGTAGCAATTGGTTTAGCATTACTTCTGGTGTTCGACAAGGGTGCATTTTGTCTCCTTTTCTCTTTAGCTTGGTTATTGATTATGTTATGCGAAATTCACTTCAAGGGAAAGATTTTGGCCTTAAATGGGCTGGAGATACGAAAATTTCTGATTTAGATTATGCTGATGATTTAGCCCTTTTGGCAAATGATGTTGATGAGATGAACTCTTTCATTCGAGCTGTTGATGAGACTGGCAGTAGAGTAGGTTTGGTTATAAACAGAGAGAAAACTAAAGTGATGAAAATTGGTCAGGCAGGCTGTGATTCAGTTAATCTGAATGGTTGCAGTCTTGAGCAGGTGTCACAGTTTAATTATCTTGGGAGCTATGTAACAGATAATGGTGATGTGCTGCATGAGATTAACAGACGAATAGGGATTGCTGCCGGGACTTTTAAGAACCTATGGAGAGTGTGGAGAAATAGGCGTATACACCTAAAGACTAAAATTAGACTGTATAATAGTTTTCTACTTTCTAGGGTTAGTTATGGTAGTGAAACTTCGTCACTTTGTAAACAAGATAACAGGAAACTAGATGCTTTTGATTCCAGATGCTTACGCAATATCTTGGGCATTATGTGGTTCAACTTTGTAAGTAATGATGAGGTTAGGCAAAGGAGTCTGCAACCTCCTTTAAGCAGCATATTGTGCAGAGAGAGACTCCGTTGGTTTGGCCATGTTGCCCGTATGGATAATTATAGATTGGCGAATAGGGTTATGAACAATGTGCCTAAAGGCCTCAGAAAGAAGGGGAGACCTAGGATGCGGTTGGCAGACAATGTCAAACAGGACCTAGTTAGAATTGGTGTGCAGTGGCCAGATGCAGTAGATGTAGCTCAGGATAGACTTGCTTGGAGAACTAAATTGCAAGGTCTGGTTGGACCTCCGTAGCCCATGGCTGCTTGAGGATGATGATGATGATGTGCAAAAAAGTGCCGCTCAGAGGTAAAATAACCCAACAACAGCAACAACTGACTCCTAACAGCGTCACAGATCTCCCTTTTTATCACGTTCATAGATTTTATATTTGCAATTTTAAATCCAATTTTTAAGGATAATCTGTAACATTTTAGGATTGGATTGGATTGTTTTACCTCTGAGCGGCACTTTTTTGCACGCCATGGCTAAATGGCCAGGTCACAAGGACCCCGAAGGCTCAGAGAAGGTTGGGAGAGGGGACCCACTGGAACAGCTGTTGGGAGACAGATGGTAGCCTCCCGTCAAGGCCATCTAGCGTGTTCTTTAACGTGCACAGGGTATGGCTCTCCCGCAGACGGGGCCACGGATTAACGTCCCATCCGACGGACGGCTGCCTTTTCAAGCCCATCGGTGTCCCCTCTAGACCGTGGGCAGGGCGGGGAATTTTGCGGAGATAAATCTCAACGCTGACCCAGCTGGGACTCGAAATTGGGAACTACAGATTACGAGCCTGGCGCGCTACCGACTGAGCCACCCCCGCCCCTAACATTTTAGGAATTATATTATTACTACCACCAGCTAAAATGTTTATCCGTAAACTACTATTAGTTTAGTATAAAATGCACAGAAAAGTGTCCTGTAGACAAAGAAGCACTTGAAGTCATTAGCTGAAAAAAAATTTGGTTGTGTTTTGGTTTACCTCTGCGACATCTTGGAGAGTGAGGAAGTTTAACGAACAGCCAAAACTTGGATAGATTTAAGCACGGAAACATGTGTAATGCAAGGTGCCTTTAAACATTCCATTTGTTCGATTCCGATCTGAGTGATGATCGATACAGGCAAAAAACAGGCATTTGAAAATAAAGAACTCTTTTTCGAACTGTTTTCGAAGAAAGAAGACGAAGAAATTTTGCTAGTGAAAACAACTTTGGATAAAAACAGCCTTGCCACAATATTAGTTTTCCCATGTTATGTTGGGGCGGGGGTGGCTCAGTCGGTAGCGCGCCAGGCTAGTAATCTGTAGTTCCCAGGTTCGAGTCCCATCTCTGTCAGCGTCGAGATTTATCTCCGCAAAATTCCCCGCCCTGCCCACGGTCAGTAGGGGACACCGATGGGCTTGGAAAGGCCGCCGTTCGTCGGATGGGACGTTAAGTCGTGACCCCGTGTACGGGAGAGACCCTGTGCACGTTAAAGAACACACTGGATGGCCTTGACGGAAGGCTACCATTTGTATCCCAACAGCTGTTCCAGTGGGTCCCCTCCCCCAACCATCTCTGAGTTTTCGGGGTCCTTGTGACCTGGCCGTTTAGTCCATGGTGTGCAGAAAAGTGCCGCTCAGAGGTAAAACAACACACCCAACCCAACTATAATAATTTGTTAAGGCAGTGTCTTATTCGAAGATTTTTTTTTGACTAGCCATATTGTTTCCTCTTCCACTAACAGTTCTTTTTTCTCTCAAATGTGGGGGGCGGGAGGGGGCTCAGTCGGTAGCGCTCCAGGCTCGTAATCTGTAGTTCCCAGGTTCGAGTCCCAGCTGGGTCAGCGTTGAGATTTATCTCCGCAAAACTCCCCGCCCTGCCCACGGTCAGTAGGGGACACCGATGGGTTTGGAAAGGCCGCCGTCCGTCGGATAGGACGTTAAGCCGTGTCCCGTGTGCAGGAGAGCCATACCCTGTGCACGTTAAAGAACACGTTGGATGGCCTTGACGGGAGGCTACCATCTGTCTCCCAACAGCTGTTCCAGTGGGTCTCCTCCCCCAACCTTCTCTGAGCCTTCGGGGTCCATGTGACCTGGCCCTTTAGCATATGGTGTGCAAAAAAGTGCCGCTCAGAGGTAAAGCAACTCAACCCAACTTCTCTCAAATGTCTGGTTTTCATCTAATCGATTTTCGTCCAAGTCGACGTCAGAACCAATGGAATGTTTCACGTCGCCTTGAATGACAGGCGTTCCCGTGCTTAAATCTATCCTAGTTTTCGGTATTCGTTAATCTTCCTCACCGTCCAAGCAGTCCTGGAGTTTTCTAAAAGTCTTAAAATGCTCCTCGGAACACATTCCTTGATGAAGTGAAGCCATCCAGGTAAGCGTCACTCTCAAGGGACCCACTGAATACGTCAAGTGGCACGAGGTGTGACGTCACCTTCTTACGCTCCGTCGCTAATATTGCGAAACTGCAGTTAGATGTTTAATTGTGGTCATTAAACTTCGGGATTTCAATCTTCGGAAACGCCATTACTTCGGGAGTTGAGATTAAAATCCAAATGATCCCAAAATGTTAAATGTTAAAGTAATAATAATTATTTGTAAAAATGTGAAGAAATTTTACGGATTTATTTTAAAATATACTCAGTTGGGTTGGGTTGTTTTACCTCTGAGCGGCACTTTTTTGCACACAATGGGCTAAATGGCCAGGTCACATGGACCCCGAAGGCTCAGAGGAGGTTGGGGGAGGAGACCCACTGGAACAGCTGTTGGGAGACAGATGGTAGCCTCTCGTCAAGGCCATCCAGCGTGTTCTTTAACGTGCACAGGGTATGGCTCTCCCGCACATGGGATCACGGCTTAACGTCCCATCCGACGGACGGCGGCATTTCCAAACCCATCGGTGTCCCCTACTGACCGTGGGCAGGGCGGGGAATTTTGCAAAATATACTCAGTGGTTACAAGATAGGAACCATCATAATTTGACAACAGCGAATCAAATTTAAAGAACGTGGCTTCTTGAATATATAAAAATAAAGAAATACCCCCTCAAGCAGCTGCTTGCCACAGAGGTCTGACAGGAGCCTGTCAGTTTATATGCCATAGTAGAAGATCTGAGAGGATGGCAGGACCTCAGCAGAAAAACAACACGAACATCCATGTCTTAATCCGGGGCTCGAACCCAGGTCCCTTAGATCAACAGCCAATCGCGCTAACCACTCGGATGCTCTTTAACAAAATGTCACTGAAGGTTATCTGAAGATGCCACTTACAGAGATCTAGAATTTGTTTTTTCAACAAAATTCGTTCGGTTGTTAGAAAGTTACAGACACCGCAACATTTAACAGTATTTACGACAGTTAAAAATAATTGGTATGAAAAGTAAATAAAATTTTTTAAACAAAGTGAACAGCCATTATAATAAATTATACCAATAGGTACTGGAGTATTTTTAGTACCTTATATAGTGATTATTTCTCTTTTGGGCGAATTTATTTCTTATTTAATCAGCAAAAATGTTTGAATTTGTCATACACTCAGTGGTTCATATGACAAGAGTTGTAAGAGACTATCTACAACCATCTTTGTTATCCTCAACAAAGAGTGTGTAATTCAGAGGAGTTGCAAAAGACTCTTTACAACCATCTTTGTTATCCTCAACAAAGGGTGTGTGATTTATAGGAGTTGCTAAAGACTCTTTACAACCATCTTTGTATTCTCAACAATGGGTGTGTGATTTATAGGAGTTGCGAAAGACTCTTTACAACCATCTTTGTTATCCTCAACAAAGGGTGTGTGTGATTTTTAGCAGTTTCAAAAGACCTTCTACAACCATCTTTATTATCCTCAACAAAGAGTGTGAGATTCAGAGGAGTTGCAAAAGACTCTTTACAACAATCTTTGTTATTCTCAACAAAGTGTGTGTGTGATTTATAGGAGTTGGAAAAGGCCTTCTACAACGATCTTTGTTATCCGCAACAAAGAGTGTGATTCAGAGGAGTTGCAAAAGACTCTTTACAACCATCTTTGTTATCCACAACAAAGAGTGTGTGATTCAGAGGAGTTGCAAAAGACTCTTTACAACAATCTTTGTTATTCTCAACAAAGGGTGTGTGAATTTGTAGGAGTTGCGAAAGACTCTTTACAGCCATCTTTGTTATCCTCAACAAAGGGTGTGTGTGATTTATAGCAGTTTCAAAAGACCTTCTACAACCATCTTTATTATCCTCAACAAAGAGTGTGTGATTCAGAGGAGTTGAAAAAGACTCTTTACAACAATCTTTGTTATTCTCAACAAAGGGTGTGTGAATTTGTAGGAGTTGCGAAAGACTCTTTACAACCATCTTTGTTATCCTCAACAAAGGGTGTGTGTGATTTATAGCAGTTTCAAAAGACCTTCTACAACCATCTTTATTATCCTCAGCAAAGAGTGTGTGATTCAGAGGAGTTGCAAAAGACTCTTTACAACCATCTTTGTTAGCCTCAACAAAGGGTGTGTGTGATTTATAGCAGTTTCAAAAGACCTTCTACAACCATCTTTATTATCCTCAGCAAAGAGTGTGTGATTCAGAGGAGTTGCGAAAGACTCTTTACAACAATCTTTGCTATTCTCAACAAAGTGTGTGTGTGATTTATAGGAGTTGGAAAAGGCCTTCTACAACGATCTTTGTTATCCGCAACAAAGAGTGTGATTCAGAGGAGTTGCAAAAGACTCTTTACAACCATCTTTGTTATCCTCAACAAAGGGTGTGTGTGATTTATAGCAGTTTCAACAGACCTTCTACAATCATCTTTATTTTCCTCAGCAAAGAGTGTGTGATTCAGAGGAGTTGCGAAAGACTCTTTACAACCATCTTTGTTATCCTCAACAAAGAGTGTGGGTGATTTAGAGGAGTTACGAAAGACTCTTTGCAACAATCTTTGTTATCCTCAACAAAGGGTGTGTGAATTTGTAGGAGTTGCGAAAGACTCTTTACAACCATCTTTGTTAACCTCAACAAAGAGTGTGTGATTCAGAGGAGTTTCAAAAGACTTTTTACAACGATCTTTGTTATTCTCAACAAAGTGTGTGTGTGTGATTTATAGGAGTTGCAAAAGGCCTTCTACAACGATCTTTGTTATCCGCAACAAAGAGTGTGATTCAGAGGAGTTGCAAAAGACTCTTTACAACCATCTTTGTTATCCTTGACAAAGAGTGTGTGTGATTTATAGGAGTTGCAAAAGACCTTCTACAACGATCTTTGTTATCCTCAACAAAGAGTGTGAAATTCAGAGGAGTTGCAAAAGACCTTCTACAACGATCTTTGTTATCCTCAACAAAGAGTGTGAAATTCAGAGGAGTTGCAAAAGACTCTTTACAACCATCTTTGTTATTTTCAACAAAGAGTGTGTGATTCAGAGGAGTTGCAAAAGAGTCTTTACAACCATCTTTTTTATTCTCAACAAAGAGTGTGTGTATCAGAGGAGTTGAAAAAAACCTATTACAATGATCTTTGTTATCCTCAACAAAGAGTGTGTAATTCAGAGGAGTTGCGAAGACTCTCAACAATCTTTGTTTTCCTCAACAAAGCGTGTATGATTTAGAGGATTTCAAAAAGCTCTGAACGACGAATTCCGTAATTATCAACAACGAATAATGCTGCAAGGAAGTTGGAAAAACAATCAACAGCGATCTTTGCTTTGAAGAATCTGTAGAAAAGTGAAAAGAAGGCTGAATTTTGTTTGCCGTTATCATCACCAAAGGGAAAGTGATGCAGAAATTTTTAAAATAACTTTCATCTGCCTTTTAGGGATTCAATCAAGTTGTGAAACTCATATCTCACTGATTGAGTCGCATGACGTGAATCCCGACTTGTTCCACCCTAAAGACAGAGGCCATCAAATGCTTTAAGTTTAAAGCATCAAGACTCTAACAACACATGCGCACGAGCTGATAGCAGTAAATGATGATTGATTCTGATCTTTAGCACTACATTAGCGAGGAAGAGATCGATACCAATACCCCCCACCCAAGATACCAGTCTGTTTTGCACGTGATAAACTATTCGTTGATGGATTTCAGTCAAATAACATTCTGTCTGGAGCACATTACTCTCCGCCTTTACCTACCCCCCCCCCCCTCAAAAAAAAGATAATATTTTCTCCAAGACTTCCATTTCCTTACATAAGATTTAGTTCCTTACGAACTTACTCATTTCGTGTTTTCAAAACATTTTGAAGTCGGACGCGTCTTTTTCGTTTTGAACGAATCATCAGTGATTCTTAATCTTTCGCCTTTACGCCTCTTCGCAATTAACGGTCCGTTGCAATCTGCTTACTCGGAATGGCTTTCCGTTGAAGTACTGTGTGGCTGGAAATAGGAACTGGAGGAACTCACTTTAGCAAGTCATTAACCTTCTGGTGGCCTTACAAACCACTTAATTAACAGACCTTAAGAGTGCATTTTGACTCTGTTCATTGATTATTTCTAAAGTGCCTCTGTCTTGAAAATGCATGAAGTAAAAATATCGGATGTCCTTTTAACTTTGAGGACGTTCGTTCTTAATGAAGCTGTAGTTCACTTGACTGTGGAGAGATGGGTTGGGTTGTTTTACCTCTGAGCGGCACTTTTTCCACACCATGGGCTAAATGGCCAGGTCACATGGACCCCGAAGGCTCAGAGAAGGTTGGGGGAGGGAACCCACTGGGACAGCTGTTGGGAGACAGATGGTAGCCCCCCGTCAAGGCCATCCAGCGTGTTCTTTAAAATTGGGTTGTTTTACCTCTGAGCGGCAGTTTTTTGCACACCATGGGCTAAATGGCCAGGTCACATGGACCCCGAAGGCTCAGAGAAGGTTGGGGGAGGAGACCCACTGGGACAGCTTTTGGGAGACAGATGGTAGCCCCCCGTCAAGGCCATCCAGCGTGTTCTTTAAAATTGGGTTGTTTTACCTCTGAGCGGCAGTTTTTTGCACACCATGGGCTAAATGGCCAGGTCACATGGACCCCGAAGGCTCAGAGAAGGTTGGGGGAGGAGACCCACTGGGACAGCTTTTGGGAGACAGATGGTAGCCCCCCGTCAAGGCCATCCAGCGTGTTCTTTAAAATTGGGTTGTTTTACCTCTGAGCGGCAGTTTTTTGCACACCATGGGCTAAATGGCCAGGTCACATGGACCCCGAAGGCTCAGAGAAGGTTGGGGGAGGGGACCCACTGGAACAGCTGTTGGGAGACAGATGGTAGCCTCCCGTCAAGGCCATCCAGCGTGTTCTTTAACGTTGGGTTGTTTTACTTCTGAGCGGCAGTTTTTTGCACACCATGGGCTAAATGGCCAGGTCACATGGACCCCGAAGGCTCAGAGAAGGTTGGGGGAGGGGACCCACTGGAACAGCTGTTGGGAGACAGATGGTACCCTCCCGTCAAGGCCATCCAGCGTGTTCTTTAACGTTGGGTTGTTTTACCTCTGAGCGGATTAACAGACGAATAGGGATTGCTGTTGGGACTTTTAAGAATCTATGGAGAGTGTGGAGAAATAGGCATATACACCTAAAGACTAAAATTAGACTCTATAATAGTTTGATTTTTTCTAGGGTTAGTTATGCTAGTGAAACTTGGACACTTTGTAAACAAGATAACAGGAAACTAGATGCTTTTGATTCTAGATGCTTACATAGTATCTTGGGTATTAGGTGGTTTAACTTTGTAACTAATGATGAGGTTAGGCAAAAGGAGTCTGCAACCTCCTTTAAGCAGCATGTTGTGCAGAGAGAGACTCCGTTGGTTTGGCCATGTTGCCCGTATGAATAATTATAGATTGGCGAATAGGGTTATGAACAGTGTGCCTAGAGGCCCCAGAAAGAGGGGGAGACCTAGGATGCGGTGGGCAGACAATGTCAAACAGGATCTTGTTAGAATTGGTGTGTAGTGGCCAGATGCAGCAGATGTAGCTCAGGACAGATATGCTTGGAGAATTAAATTGCATGGTCTGGTCGGACCTCCGTAGCCCATGGCTGCTTGAGGATGATGATGATGATGATGATGATGATGGTACTCTATGTAATCGGGAAAAATAAAACAACAACACAAAAACATACAGATTCTGATGTTTTCTTGAATTATTTATTGGAAAGAATTAGAAAATTAACCATTGACAATTCTTATGGACGATAGAGTGTAAAATGCATTTTTTACCAAAAAATGAAGTCCTACGGTTTTCATTCTCGTTTATTTTTTCTGTCTTGCACATCGGACCCACATAGGGTCTTGTGTTTTTCTTCTATTAGCAAATGGTCTCCTACACTGAGCATCAATTTAGAATTTAAGAGGAACAAAATTTGTATGAGACATTTCATTATCAGCGGACCATATATGTCCATATGGTCCATCGAGACATATATGTCCATATGGTCCATCGAGACATATATGTCCATATGGTCCATCGAGACATATATGTCCATATGGTCCATCGAGACATATATGTCCATATGAACCATGGGGACATATATTTCCATTTGAACTATTAGGACATATATCCATATGAACCATAGGGACATATATATTCATATGAACCAATGGGACATATATGTCCATTTTAACCACTGGGGACATATATGTCTATATTAACCTTAGGGACACATATTTCCATTTGAACCATAGGTATATATATATGTCCATTTGAACCATAGGGACACATATGTCCATTTGAACCATAGGGATATATATGTCCATTTGAACCATAGGGATATACAGGGTGAATCTGAAAAAGTGGGCAAAACTTTACGTGGTGGTAGAACGCAGCTATACGAGCAATATTCGTCATAGAATGTATGGTCGGAACGCAAGCGGTGAAAAGTTAAAAAGTAGTTTTCCACTGTCACATTTAAAGAATGAACACAAGAAGGAGAGGTGATACTTCAGAAAACATTTTATTAACAGGAATGTAATTGAGGTACATGCTCAAAGAAATTGTTCAAAAGAGCTGCCGCCAGTTAGTATAACCAGCCATCCTCTCGGCAATTCACGGTAGAAATGCCGTTGGGTGCGAGGACCGACCCTTTTATACCATTTCCAACGCCACCTAGCGGCTCGCCGTTTGCGTTCCGCCCATACATTCTATGACGAATATTGCTCGTATAGCTGCGTTCTACCACCCCGTAAAGTTTTGCCCACTTTTTCAGATTCACCCTGTATATGTCTATTCGAACATTACGGACATACAGTAGAACCATAGGGACATACCATAGGAACCATAGGGACAAGTTCATATGAAACAGTGGGACATAGAGTATATGTCCATATGAACCATTGGGACATATATGAACCATAGGGACATATATGTCTGTATGAACCATAGGAACATATATGGGAAAACCATATGAACCATAGGAACCATTGGGACATATATGCCCATTTGAACCATTGGGACATATATGCTCATTTGAACCATTGGGACATATATGCCCATTTGAAGAACCATTGGGACATACTGTATATGTCCCAGTGGTAGTGAAATGTCCCATACACACTACACTTTCATTGTTGACGATAGCAATAAGGTTTTAGGCTTATTTCTAACTTCTGCAGATTCATGAAAATAAAAATTCGTCTCTGATTGTCTTTTGCCACTCCTCTGCATTATGTAGCCGTTGTTCATAATAATGAAGATCATTGTTGAAGGCTTTTCTAACACTTTGAATCCCATGCTGCTTTGTTGAGCTTAACAAAGATCGTTGTTGGGGGCTTTAGTGATCTGGCAACCTTCGTGTCACGCGACACGAAGTTTAGACACGAGGTTTTGACACGAAGTTTAGAAATTAGTGATCTGGCAACACTTCGTGTCACGTGTCACGTGACACGAAGGTTGCCAGATCACTAATTTCTAAAAAAAGTTGCCAGATATTTTTTCTGAATTCTATAATCAACCGTAGTGTTGAGATACTTTTTTGAGCGACTGTACGGTTCATTCCTAATATTATAAAACAATAAGTTAAAATATTTTGGCCCATAAAACATGAAATTCCAGCGTTAAATTTCTTTTCTTGGTAATGGAACAATAAATTTACATTCTGCATTTTTAATATTTGTCTTTGAAATTTTCAACTGCAAAATTGTAGGGTTCATATATAAACATGAAATAAAGTATAAAAAAATATCTGTTATGAAAAGTCATAGCCTTGAATATTTTTTGAATATTAAAAATATTATTTAAGGAACATAAATATGTACCTCCCCAGCTGACAAGTGCATAACTAATAGTAGCCTGAAACCATGAACTATACAGTTGAAAATTTATATGATACAATTTTTTAAATGGTATAACCTATATAAATGGAACTTTAATTTTCTCTGTAATCATAGTTATGTGAATATTCCGTTTTAAATTGGAGTCAAGATATACTCCAAGATACTTAACACAATTAATTTGAGTAATCTCATTACAGCAGCAATCGTCAGGTCTATCGCAAAAATTGGAATGAAATTTTAATTTATATATCAATTTTTTCAGATTATTCACGAAAATCTACAAGACATTAGTAGCTTTATTCACATTTCATTTTAGGAAATTAGCATCAAACCCTTTTTTTACTTCAATCAAGTCAGAACACATATTGCTATCCATAGTTTCTGTATCTGAATTTTGATATAAAATAGTAGTATCATCTGCATATGACACCATCTTTCCCAGAAAGGGTTTGAGAGGAAAAATCATTAACATCAATTAGAAATAAAACTGAGCCAAGGACTTAACCCTGTGGAACACCTTTTATAACATTTAAAATTTCACTGTTAAAGCTCTTAATTTTGACAAATTATTTTCTAATGTATAAAAATAATTTAAATCATTTTTACACTTGTCCGCATTACACTTGCCCGCAATACTCAAAAGAGTACTAAGATCAACTGTTTCAAATGCTTCAGAAATATTCAAGAAACTAACCTTTTCTGTTCACTAACTTTCTGTGATTGATCAATTCCATTGCAATTAATTTTAAAATTGCATATCCTGTGCTCAAAGATTCAGGAAAGCCGAATTGCGCGTCAGTGTAAATGAGTAACTCATTAAAAAACTCATTAATCTTTCCCTCATAATTTGTTCCATTGCCTTGGAAAAAATAGCTAGTATAAAAATCACCCTGTAATTAGAAAAATTATTAAAATCACCCTTTTTTAAAACTGGAGTAATTCATATGTTTTTTTACTCGCATCTTTCTTTTCTAATGTTGATTAGTAGTAGATTAAATATTTTTGGGCAATAAATGTAAACTGTTGATGAGATATTTGATCCTTCTTTAAGGATACAGTCGCTCAAAAAATATCCGAACACTATGGTTGATTACAGAATTCAGAAAAAATATCTGGCAACGTTTTTTTTAGAAATTAGTGATCTAGGAACCTTCGTGTCACGTGATTACAGAATTCAGGAAAAATATCTGGAGCGTGTACAGTTGCTGTACACGCTCCAGTTACCGTTCACAGCAAACTGGAGCGTGTGCAGTTACTGCACACGCTCCAGTTTGCTGTGAACGGTAACTGCACACGCTCAATATTTTCGTGAGTGAGCCCACACGATCTAGTATCAAAATAATAGGACCACCTACAGTCGCTCAAAAAAGTATCCGAACACTATGGTCGATTACAGAATTCAGAAAAAAATATCTGGCAACGATGTTTTTTTTAGAAATTAGTGATCTGGCCACCTTCGTGTCACGTGTCACGAAGATTACCAGATCACTAATTTCTAAAAAATATCGTTGCCAGATATTTTTTCTGAATTCTGTAATCAACCATAGTGTTCAGATATTTTTTAAAGCGATTGTACAACAACCTGCAATCCATAACACGCAGAAATGCCAAGGGGGGTTTTTCTTTGCACTATCATTGCTTTTTTAAAAAATTGTGAAGATTAATACGGTTTATTGTAAAAAGTTTATAACATTTAGAAATTTATTTTCTACACTCATTCCTTATTTAATGAAGTTAGATATGTTGCACCTGAATTTACCAGACCGTATTGAATAGCTGCCTGACACCATGTAAAATATAATTTAATCAAAAAACCGTCAGAGGCAATTTTTCTTAAATAATATAGTTTGCATGAACAAAATTTTAATCTTTTGCAAAGCGTGTTCGTGTGTGTATTCCATTTTTCGTTGGAGTCTAAATGTACTCCAAGATATTTCTAGTATTTTTCAGTTTCATTACATATGGGGCGGGGGTGGCTCAGTCGGTAGCGCGCCAGGCTCGTAATCTGTAGTTCCCAGGTTCGAGGCCCAGCTGGGTCAGCGTTGAGATTTATCTCCGCAAAATTCCCCGCCCTGCCCACGGTCAGTAGGGGACACCGTTGGGCTTGGAAAGGCCGCCGTCCGTCGGATAGGACGTTAAGCCGTGGCCCCGTGTGCGGGAGACACATACCCTGTGCTCGTTAAAGAACATGCTGGATGGCCTTGACGGGAGGCTACCATCTATCTCCCAACAGCTGTTCCAGTATGTCCCCTCCCCCAACCTTCTCTGAGCCTTCGGGGTCCATGTGACCTGGCCATTTAGCCCATGGTGTGAAAAAAAGTGCCGCTCAGAGGTAAAACAACCCAACTTTATTACATATAGAAATGTCTGCATTATTATAAACATTTCAATGAAAATACAATTCAAGCATAAACTTATTTGTGTTATTTAAAGTAAAATACATAAATTTTATTTTCTTGACATTTAGTAACAAGTTATTATCAAACGTTTATGTTCAAAAAATATCCGAACATGGTTTATTACAGAATTCAGAAAAAATATCTGGCAATGTTTTTTTCTAAATAATATCAAAAAAATATCTAGCAACCTTCGTGTACAGTACACGAAATCACTAATTTCTAAAAAAATCGTTGCCAGATTTTTTTTGAATTCTGTAATCAACCGTAGTGTTCGGTTATTTTTTTGAGCGACTGCATATGTTTCAAAGATTCAAGCTCTTACATACAATTGTTGTATCATCTGCATAAGAGACTACATTACCATGAAATTCCAATGAGAAAAAAAATCATTGAAGAAAGTTTGAAATAAGATAGGTCCTAAGACTGACCCCTAAGGTACTCTTTTTCTTACCAATAATAGAGTATATTATACAACTGTCAATCTGAACAAACTGTTTTCTTAAAGACAGGTAAGATTTGAACCACTTCCGGATCCTTCTTTTACTACCTATACCATAAATCTTTCTTAACAGAAGGATCACGATCAACTGGTATCGAAAAATTTAGCTTTATCTAAGAAAATTGCACTTATTTGTTTTCATTAAGAAATAAAAGTGCAAAAATTGCTCTTTTATTTTTTTGACATTATTGTTAATTTTAAAATTGCACATTTGGTACCCAAAAGAATCACGAAAACCAAACTGGCCATTATTAAAAAAAATAGCCATTTAAAATTACGACAGTCTTTTTTTTTTAATATTTACTCAATCTCCTTAAAAAAAATGGTAAAAGGTCGAAATTGGTCTGTAGTTGTACATATGCGTTTATCTCCCTTTTACTCTGGCCATTTTTAAAAAATCGAAAAATAAAAAACGTTTAATTTTAAAAAAGATGCATTAATAAGAGCAAGCAGAAAAAAGATGATACTTCATGATAATTTTATAAATTCGTACTCTAATATTATCGTTCACTATGTCTTTCTTTTCGTCAAGCCCACAAATTACATTATATAACTCATGAGAATTTGTGAATTCAGAGTATGTTGAAACTTTATGGTGTTTTAAAAAACCATACTGTTGAAAGAGTCTATTCTGAATTTTCTCCATTTTGATGTTAATTTATCATTAATAACAAAAAGTGCTCATTGATATTTGGCTAAAGATGTGTCTAGCAGCTGCTTGAGGGGGTAGTTATTTAGCTGTCCTGTGGCAGAGTGGTTAGCGCGCTTGGCTACTGTTCTAAGGGACCTGGGTTCGAGCCCTGGATAAGGCATGGACGTTTGTGTCGTTTTTCTGCTGAGGTCCTGCCATCCTCTCAGACCTTCTACTATGGCAAATAAACTGAGAGGCTCCTGTCAGACCTCTGTGGCGAGCAGCTGGTTGACGAGGTATTTATTTAGCATTCCCGTGGCCGAGTGGTTAGCGCGCTTGGCTACTGTTCTAAGGGACCTGTGTTCGAGCCCCGGATAAGGCATGGATGTTCGTGTCGTTTTTCTGCTGAGGTCCTGCCATCCTCACAGACCTTCTACTATGGCATATAAACTGATAGGCTCCTGTCAGACCTCTGTGGCAAGCAGCTGCTTGAGGAGGTATTTATTTAGCAGTCCCGTGGCCGAGTGGTTGGCGCGCTTAACTACTGCTCTAAGGGACTTGGGTTCGAGCCCTGGATAAGGCATGGACGTTTGTGTCGTTTTTCTGCTGAGGTCCTGCCATCCTCTCAGACCTTCTACTATGGCATATAAACTGATAGGCTCCTGTCAGACCTCTGTGGCTAGCAGCTGCTTGAGGAGGTATTTATTTAGCAGTCCCGTGGCCGAGTGGTTGGCGCGTTTGGCTACTGCTCTAAGGGACCTGGGTTCGAGCCCTGGATAAGGCATGGACGTTTGTGTCGTTTTTCTGCTGAGGTCCTGCCATCCTCTCAGACCTTCTACTGTGGCACATAAACTGACAGGCTCCTGTCAGACATCTGTGGCAAGCAGCTGCTTGAGGAGGTATTTATTTAGCAGTCCCGTGGCCGAGTGGTTGGCGCGTTTGGCTACTGTTCTAAGGGACCTGGGTTCGAGCCCCGGAAAGGCATGGACGTGTATATTGTTTTTCTGCTGAGGTCCTGCCATCCTCTCAAACCTTCTACTGCGGCATATAAACTGACAGGCTCCTGTCAGACCTCTGTGGCAAGCAGCTGCTTGAGGAGGTATTTATTTAGCAGTCCCGTGGCCGATTGGTTAGCGCGCTTGGCTACTGTTCTAAGGGACCTGGGTTCGAGCCCCGGAAAGGCATGGACGTGTGTATTGTTTTTCTGCTGAGGTCCTGCCATCCTCTCAAACTTTCTACTGCGGCATATAAACTGACAGGCTCCTGTCAGACCTCTGTGGCAAGCAACTGCTTGAGGAGGTATTTATTTAGCAGTCCCGTGGCCGAATGGTTAGCGCGCTTGGCTACTGTTCTAAGGGACCTGGGTTCGAGCTCCGGATAAGGCATGGACGTTTGTGTCGTTTTTCTGCTGATGTCCTGCCATCCTCACAGACCTTCTACTGTGGCATATAAACTGACAGGCTCCTGTCAGAACTCCGTGGCGAGCAGCTGCTTGAGGAGGTATTTATTTAGCTTTCTCGTGGCCGAGTGGTTAGCGCGCTTGGCTACTGTTTTAAGGGACCTAGGATCGAGCCTCGGATTAAGCATGGATGTTCGTGTCGTTTTTCTGCTGAGGTCCTGCCATCCTCACAGACCTTCTACTATGGCATATAAACTGACAGGTTCCTATCAGACGTCTGTGGCAAGAAGCTGCTTGAGGGGGTATTTATTTATTTTTAATAATATATGACTATTTCTCATGTTTTTCATATGTTTAATTACTAATTTTAAACAGTTTAATGAATTTTGGAGTGATACTACGACAACCGTTAACTTTTTTTAAAACTGTTTTGTTTCCTCTTCATGCACTGATTGATTTTCAAAGTCAATTTTATCAACAAACTGGTCATAAATATTATTAAACTTATGGATCTTATACATTGTTATCGTCTTAAAGAATAATGAACATTTTGTATACTATTAAATAAGGCTTTGTGAAGCGAATTGCTTATTTTACTCATCATCATCATCATCATCATCATCATCAAGCAGCCATGGGCTACGGAGGTCCACCCAGACCGTACAATTTAGTTCTCCAAGCAAGTCTATCCTGAGCTACATCTACTGCATCTGGCCACTGCACACCAATTCTAACAAGGTCCTGTTTGACATTGTCAGCCCACCGCATTCTAGGTCTCCCCTTCTTTCTGAGGCCTTTAGGCACACTGTTCATAACCCTATTCGCCAATCTATAATTATTCATACGGGCAACATGGCCAAACCAACGGAGTCTCTCTCTGCACAATATGCTGCTTAAAGGAGGTTGCAAACTCCTTTGCCTAATCTCATCATTAGTTGCAAAGTTGAACCACCTAATCCCCAAGATACTGCGTAAGCATCTGGAATCAAAAGCATCTAGTTTCCTGTTGTCTTGTTTACAAAGTGTCCAAGTTTCACTACCATAACTAACCCTAGAAAGAACCAAACTTTTTAGTCTTTAGGTGTATATGCCTATTTCTCCACAATCTCCATAGATTCTTAAAAGTCCCAGCAGTAATACCTATTCGTCTGTTAATCTCATGCCGCACATCACCATTATCTGTTACATAGCTCCCAAGATAATTAAACTGTGACACCTGCTGAAGACTGCAACCATTCAGATTAACTGAATCACAGCCTGCCTGACCAATTTTCATCACTTTAGTTTTCTCTCTGTTTATAACCAAACCTACTCTACTACCAGTCTCATCAACGGCTCGAATGAAAGAGTTCATCTCATCAACATCATTTGCCAAAAGGGCTAAACCATCAGCATAATCTAAATCAGAAATTTTCGTATCTCCAGCCCATTTAAGGCCAAAATCTTTCCCTTGAAGTGAATTTCGCATAACATAATCAACAACCAAAGCTAAAGAGAAAAGGAGACAAAATGCAACCTTGTCGAACACCAGAAGTAATGCTAAACCAATTGCTACAAGCCTTACCAACTCTCACACATGACTCAGTGTTATTATAGAGAGCTTTCATTATGTTAACTAACTTGTCTGGTATACCATATGATCTCACAATCAACCACAAATTATGACGATCAACCGAGTCGAAAGCCTTTTTGAAATCAACAAAGCTAGCAACCAAAGGTTTCTGAAACTCTAAACATTTCTCAAGAATCTGCCTAAGTGAAAATATCTGATCCACACATCCCCTACGCAATTGACTGTCAACCAGATTCTTAATTCTATTAAGCACAATCATGGAAAGAACTTTACCTGGAACAGAGAGTAGGCTGATACCCCTATAGTTATCACAACAACTGCGATCACCTTTTTTGAAAATAGGGATAACAGTAGCTCTGGTAAAATCCTTAGGAACCATGCCTTTATCATAAAAGATATTCAGAATTTCAGTCATCCAAGTGGTAACCGAAACATTCCCAGCTCTAAGCATTTCGGTAGTAATTTCATCTACCCCTGGGGATTTATGTAGTTTAAGTTTAGAAACAGCCAAAATAACTTCAGATTGTGTTATAGGTCCAACATTAAAGCCACCAATGCATCCATCATCACTGCAAACAATGGGAGCAGAACCAACTACATTGTTTAGAACATCACTGAAATGTTCAGCCCACCTAGCCATGACAGAATCCTCCCCTTCTATAACCTTACCTTGTTTATCCTTCACTCCTTGTACGCCTGTCCGTTTTATACCACACAAAACATTAACTATCTGGTACATCTCTCTGCTGTTGTGCTATCTAACTGCTTCCTCCGCTTTGTCAGCCAAACCATCAAGCCAAAGATTCTTATCAGCAGCTAACTGATCTTTTACACGTTTATTAAGTTCTCTGTAATGCTTTCTATTAGGACTAGTAGGGTATTGATTAAAGACATTGCTGTAGTTCTTTCTTTCCGAAATAAGCTCAAGTGCCTTATCACTCAGATAATTCTGTCTCTTCTGCTCCTTTTTTCCTAAAAGAGTACTGTTAGTGTCCAAAAAAGCCTGTTTAAAATGATCCCATTCTTCCTCAACTTCAGTAGTAAGCAAACCATGACTGTCATAATGACTAAGTAACCTATCTTGGTAAGCTTTGGCTATAACTGGATCTTTCAGAGCTTCAGTATTAAAAGTAAATTTTTTACCCGTAGCACAACACTTTTTATGTTTAAGTTGCAAGACACTTTTAACAAGGTAACGATCAGATCCAATTTCAGCTCCCCTATATGCCCTGGTATTCCTAACAGAACTAGCCCATTTGCTGTTAATTAATATGTAATCAATCATATTCTTATGCAGCCCATCAGGTGAAACCCATGTGTACTTATGTATGTCGCGGTGTTTGTAATAAGTGTTAGTTATTCTGAATCCATTGAGTTTACTTACCTGTAGGAGACGTTGCCCATTGCCATTGCAGCTACCAATACCAAAAGGGCCTATTTACTCCTCCCCAAAGGTCAGAGTCAGTACCAACTTTGGCATTGAAGTCACCAAGAACAAGGGTAATATCTCCTTTCTTGACGGAATTCAAAATATCCTGAAGTTGTTCATAAAACCTATCCTTCTCATCCTCATCGGCATCCTCAGTGGGGGCATAACAGCAGATAACATTTAAGTCTTTAACGCTTCTCTGAAATTTTGCTGTAAGAAACCTTTCATTAATGCACTCATATCCTAGAAGAGCATCGCTAGCGTGTCTGCTGAGAAGCAGACCCACGCCTTGGTGATGCTTATTGTCGTCCCTCCCTGAAAAGAGAAATTTAAGATTATTTTTAAGAATCTGACCTTTATCTGTCCATCTGGTCTCTTGCAAGCCAAGAATATCCAAATTATAATGGTGAAATTCATGTGTGAGGACATCAAGAGAAAAAGCTCTGTGCAGAGTCCTCACATTCGAACTACCTATGGAGAGAAAATGGTTAGTGGGATGTTTAAAGAAACTATGTTTATTGAGAGAGGGAATGCCGACAATATCAAACAGCCCCCTAATCGCAGACATGGGGCAAAGACCAGTTCCCCCACCACTAAAGGCAGAAGCCATCTACACTGGAAGACTTCCTCCAATGTAGAATTTGACGATGCCAATAGAAGCAAAGAGTTCAGGTGCCTGCGATGACTTATGCTCAGGATTATCCACCAGCTGATAAACATATCCTGTGAATCTATTCACTTGGGGCTGTCAACCCACAAACAAACAGAAAACACAGCGGAAGATTTTTACTCCACAGAAGCCCACCAGTGCAGCAAAATCAGGATCCATAATCAAGCTCAGAGCCATATATCTGTCCAGTCCAGTATATTTTTATGGTCAGCACCAGGACCCTGTGTGGTTGACCGGTTGTCCTCAGCAGGGTAGAAAAAAAAGAAAAGTAGCCATAGTTGTCCAGATCAGTAGGCCACACTAATCTGGCAGCCCTCCCCTTCCGTTCACTTCCACAAGAGAGTATCTCTTTTGAAAGGTACTAACGGTCCGCACCAGGAGAAGGCGGGGTCGGACATTTATACCACACAATTAATCAACTGATTATCAGTGGTTAAGAATACCAGAAATACAGCGTCATGATAAAAGATTACTCACATTTTAAAGAGCTACCTGCCATTAAATAATTAAGTAAAGAAAAAGAATTTGTTTACAAAATGCGAAAAAAACTTTTGAAGTTTCTTTTTGCTTTCAACAGAGTTCAAAGTGTGACGTCATTGGCGGGGTGACATTCACTTTCCGTTCATACTCTACTCACTCTACTCATAACGTCTGCTGCAAACACACGATTCAATCGGGGCGGGGGTGGCTCAGTCGGTAGCGCGCCAGGCTCATAATCTGTAGTTCCCAGGTTCGAGTCCCAGCTGTGTCAGTGTTGAGATTTATCTCCGCAAAATTCCGGGCCCTGCCCACGGTCAGTAGGGGACACCGATGGGCTTGGAAAGGCCGCCGTCCGTCGGATGGGACGTTAAGTCGTGGCCCCGTGTGCTGGAGAGCCATACCCTGTGCACATTAAAGAACACGCTGGATGGCCTTGACGGGAGGCTACCATCTGTATCCCAACAGCTGTTCCAGTGGGTCCCCTCCCCCAACCTTCTCTGAGCCTTCGGGGTCCATGTGACCTGGCCATTTAGCCTATGGTGTGCAAAAAATTGCCGCTCAGAGGTAAAACAACCCAAAACAACAACCCGATTCAATCAGTGTTCCTTTTCTTTAAATGCTGTAAATTTCTAATTTGTTCGGTAGTAAAAACATGAATTTAACTCTTTTGTGGAAAAAAATTAATTTCGGCGATAAGTGGGACTCGAACACAGTTACATGCCAAACAGATAGATTTATTTCTTGTTCTAACCACTAAACTATCTACAGCACCTTGATCTATCCACTAATTGTGACTTTTAAATTTTCTCGACCCTGTCGTTGATAGCGCCATCTATGATCAGGAAAGGCAACTTATCCAACCGGTCATAGACAAAGCCATGAGCTACATGGTCGAGAAGATTTAAATAGTCAAATTTAGTATATAAATGAAGGACTTGGTGGTAGTTTAGTGGTTAGAACACGTGGCATGTAACTGGGAGGCACGAATTCGACTCCCACTTATCGGCGAAATTCATTTTTACCACAAGAAACATTTGAACTCCAAGAAAAGTATTTCTTGGATTCTATGTCAACAGGTAATCTGAGTATTTACTATTTATTGATTCTTGTATTGGTACTGTAGCTCAAAAAAGTATCCGAACACTACGGTTGATTACAAAATTCAGAAAAAATATCTGGCAACGATTTTTTTAGAAATTAGTGATCTGGCAACCTTCGTGTCACGTGACACGAACGTTGCCAGATCACTAATTTCTAAAAAAATCGTTGCCAGATATTTTTTCTGAATTTTGTAATCAACCGTAGTGTTCGGATACTTTTTTGAGCTACAGTACCACTTTAGAGTGAGCGATTTCTTATTTATATCTTGATGATTTTAATGTGATAGTCGATAGCGTGTCAGGCTCGTAATTTACAGTTCCCTGGTTCGAGTACCAACTCGGCCAACGTTGTAAAATATCTTCACCCCCCCCCACACACACACACACTGCCCTCGGCAGGTATTACGGATGGGCTTGGATAGGCAGTCGTCCATCAGGAGATTAAGACTTAGCCCCTTGTGTAGGAGAACCAAACCCTGAACACATTAAAGAACACGCTGGATGGCCTTGACAGGAGACTACCTTTTGTGTCCTAACAGCTGTCCAGTGTGAGTCCTTTCCCCAACAATCTGTGAGCCCTCGGGGTCCTTGTGACCTGGCTATTTTGCCTACTGTGTGCAAAATAACCCAACCAACCCCTAAAACTGAAGTCCATTGGGACCATACGAGAGGTCTACCTCTACCAATCCAGCGATTCGGAAATAAACTCGAACTTGAATTGTTATTGATGAGCCATTTACCAGTGATCTACGAGAAATTTCAAAACATCAACTCCGCAGTCTCACAGTCTCCCCAGTTTCCAGTCAACGAAATCTCAAACATCATATAGGAGAATTTAAAAGAAAACAATATTAATAGTCTATTTTTTTTAGACACACTTCCACTTGAAGATTGGTTTTAAAATGTAATCTCCAATTATTTACCTTTTCGAGGAATCGAGAACAAGCCTCGTTTGCGACATTGCGTCCAAAAAGCAAACTACTGAGTCCATTATAAAAACCAATCTACCACTTTACACTGGAAGTTACCCAACGCTAATTATAGAAGGTGATGGAATGTGGGAGTTCCACAGCCAACAATCAATGTATTAATGACTTCATCTGGCTAATAAGAGCGACAAGGAACTGCTTCAATAAGTATCATCCCCCTCCTGGACTACCGCATCTGCTGTAGCATCCTCTTCTTCCGATTTTACTAACGACGCCATTTTATCTTCTTCAAGGTCATCTCCAATGCAACGAGAGGATAGGTAATGTAGTGCTGGTATGGGGGAGGGATGACAGAAGGACATGGTTAGATTAGGGAACTAGGAGAGCTCGCGCAGCTTCTCCGTATTAGGTCGATACAACTCCCCGCATCCGTGGCATGGTTTCCATGGAAACCGAGTGATGTCAACTGGACTGGGTAGACTCCATTAGATAAGTAGGGATGGGCGAGAGGCGATAAGAAAACAGAAATTCCGATGCTAGAGAGCGTGCTTCGCTGATCATCTTCAAGGACTCTGATGAAGTCTTACGTGGGGTAATTTAGGGTTTTGGGAGAGACGCATTATATTTTAACTTTTGTAGTTTTCTATCTGTTTAAAGTTTTAGTTGTTATCCGGATGAAATAAAGTTAAAGATTACTGAATCGATTGCAAAAGAATATGCTTTTTAATGAAATATTGTGGAATATCATGATATTTGTTAATAAACACCGAAAAAAAGGTACTTCTCAAAGTGTGGCGGGCTGCATTTCACTTTGAGCAATAATATTAGAATAAAAATAACTTTTATTGCTGTTCTAGTACTTAAATATTATGTGCTTTTAATACCAAAACATAAACTAAATTTCACTTGTAATGATGAAGAGATATACCACTGACAGAAAAGGGTTGACAACATTTCTCAGAAAGTGGTAGGTGGAGAAAAAGCTACTTCTTAATTTTAAAGAAGAGATGAAATTTTTTATGGTTTGTTGGATTACGTTGTTTTACTTCTGAGCGGCACGTTTTTACACACACAGTGGACTAAATGCCCAAGCCACATAGGGGCGGGGGTGGCTCAGTCGGTAGCGCGCCAGGCTCGTAATCTGTAGTTCCCAGGTTCGAGTCCCAGCTGGGTCGGCGTTGAGATTTATCTCTGCAAAATTCCCCGTCCTGCCCACGGTCAGTAGTGGACACCGATAGGCTTGGAAAGGCCGCCGTCCGTCGGATGGGACGTTAAGCCGTGGCCCCGTGTGCGGGAGAGAGCCATACCCTGTGCACGTTAAAGAACACGCTGGATGGCCTTGACGGGAGGCTACCATCTGTCTCCCAACAGCTGTTCCAGTGGGTTCCCTCCCCCAACCTTCTCTGAGCCTTCGGGGTCCATGTAACCTGGCCATTTAGCCCATGGTGTGCAAAAATGTGCCGCTCAGAGGTAAAACAATCCAACGTTAAAGAACACGCTGGATGGCCTTGACGGGAGGCTACCATCTGTCTCCCAACAGCTGTTCCAGTGGGTCCCCTCCCCCAACCTTCTCTCAGCCTTCGGGGTCCATGTGACTTGGCCATTTAGCACATGGTGTGCAAAAAAGTGCTGCTCAGAGGTAAAACAACCCAACCCAAAGCCCAGGTCACAAGGACCCTTCTTCTTCTCTTACTTCTCCTCTTACTTCCTGTCCCCTCTCCAACCTACATTACTCTCTCTCCTCCTTTCCTCCACTGTCTTTCAACCGTTTGGAAACTCTCTCCTCTCACCCTTCCCACTCTCCCTCCAACTTCCGCTACTCTCTCATCAACTTTCCCTACTCTCTCTCCAATTTCCGCAATTCTCTCTATTACTCCATCGAACACGAATTATCGCTTGCCTTGGAAATCATTGGAGATCTTACCTGAAATTGAATCCCATCAACATAATGTAGCTATCTGACTGATGCCTTTCCTCTCTGGGCTAAGAACAAATAAAATACGAGTCTTTCCTCGACCCTATCGCTTGCCCCTGATTCTCTCTCTGTTTTGGAGGGGTTTTTTTTTAGTTTCTGTATTCTCTTATTCCTTTGTTTCCATTGCTCGCTGTCAGCCGCCATTTACGACTCTTTTATTCCTTCTACCGTAGAATTAGGTTTTCCCCTTCAGGGGTTCATATTCCCACACTCGACAGATGGTTTTATTGGAAAATTCAAGAAGGTTAGACTGCGCACTTCAAATTTGTTTCTAAATTCCCTGATTTAAAATCACTCGAGGGTTTTTTTTTTCATTTGTTTAAGAGTTGGCTTTTCGGAATTGAAACACACAAGACAGATTCTTCTTCGCCGTTTCCTTTTTCCTTTCTTTACAATTTTTTTTTTTTTTTTCCTTTTGTGAAGAGAATGGGTGTGATGTTTGCAAATCTGCAGAAATTAAATCTGCTCGTTGCATTCTGTTTATTTGTAGAGCTTCGTTCTTGTTCGGTGTTTGTTTAGGTATGTCGGATGTGTTTCGAACGAAAATAGGTGGGGAATGATATTTTTGATTTTTTTGATTTACTAAACAGGACTTTGTTCTACAATTTAGCAAACTTGCAAGAAATATAAGCAGCAAACGTTTTTAAATTTCTCGTCTATCTGTCCATCTGTAGACATTCCACTTTTTGGTTTCTAGAAATAAAAAAATTATATTTTATAGGTTTTGATGAAATACAGGGATTTACATTTTCCAAATCTTCCATTAGCTTTAGTGTTGCCCTGGCTAAAAAACATAGAAAATGTCACAATTATAATCACACAGAAAATGTCAAATAGAAAATGTCCTCAATCTATATGCTCTTCCTCAATCATCACGCTCTTTTTCAATCTTCACGCTCTTCTTCAATCCTTATGCTCTTCCCGAATCTTCACGCTCTTCCCGAATCTTCACGCTCTTCCTGAATCTTCACGCTATTCTTCAATCATCAAGCTCTTCCTGAATCTTCACGCTCTTCCACAATCATACACGCTCTTCCCGAATCTTCACGCTCTTCCTGAATCTTCACGCTATTCTTCAATCTTCAAGCTCTTCCTGAATCTTCACGCTATTCTTCAATCTACAAGCTCTTCCTTAATCTTCAGGCTCTTCCTGAATCTTCATGCTCTTCTTCAATCTTCATGCTCTTCCTCAACCCTTCATCTGAACTTTGGAGATTTTTGTGACCCGTAAAATTAACTCATTGACTGTGAAAAAGATCACTCTTTGGAGTCCAGGTAACCGCTTAGAAAATAAGTCAGAATTTTGTAATGCACTTTAACTCTGTTAATAACCCTTAATAGCCCTTAAAAACCCTTTAAAAACTCTGTAGATATGTCTAGGTCTTGTAAGACTCTATGATTCACCAGCACTTCCTATCAGGAATCTTAGTAGTCTTTGAAGTTCTTTAATCATCCATTAAAGTTGTATCATCTCCTGGGTTCTCTTAACATACACTTTAGGACTTCTATTTTTTTCTGGATTCTCTTAAAAACTTTCATAGGGCTTAAAGCACACCCTGAATAATAAAATCTCGTTAGAACTGGTATTTTGTGTGTGTAGAGTCGGGGGGGGGGGGAGTTGGCCCAATAGTCGGTAGCAGGCCAGGCTCGTAAGTTTTCAGATTTGAATCCCTACTCTGTCTGCTTTGAGATTTTTTCCACTAATCCTGTCCTCGGTGGAAAAGGGGGCACTTATGTGTTTCCCCTTTTCCATAACAGAAAAAAAAAACCGTTGGAAAGAAACCCACTGGACAATTGTTAGGAGAAAGGGCCAATTACCCAATTACCTCTCTAGAGTGTGTATCACCCTTTATATTCTCCTAACATCACCCAGTGTGAGAATTCAGGGAATAATTTCATTAGGAGAATTCATGGAATGTTAAAAGGTTCATGAAATCCCTTAAACATTCCTATTAATGCTTTTAATAACTTTTGAATTCTCTTAAGAAATCCCTCATTTAAAGTTTACATTATTCAGTGAATTCTGGTGCCTCTTTTAGGGCTTACATTACACCCCCTCCCCCCCCCCCGACCCCAACGAACGCGGTTATCACCCTCTAAGGATCAACTCGTTACATCCATTAGTGTCAATTTATTAATTTTCATCCCATCCACATCGAATACTAAAACACACTCCCTAATTTACCTTCCCAAAGAAACTTATACGAATTCCCTGATCCGTTATTTTTCTCGAGTATGGTAGAAGCGATGGCAATGCAATTTACATTGTATTGCATCGCCATTTTAAGCACTTAATGACTCTAGTTAATTATTCTCCATTTCAGGTTATTCGGCCACCACAACTCGACTCTTAATTCCTTGCAGTGAACATTCGTCGGTTTCCCCGCCATACGTGAACGTGCATTTGTAATTAACAAGGACACACACTTACATACGATATAGATTACCACGATGCTCATTTGAATAAGCCACATAGCCCCTTCCCCATCCCCCCCTGCACAGAACAAACAGCCACATCTATTATCTTTCACCACGCCCAACATCACTAAAGCACAACGCGATGCGAACTGTTTCTCGTTTGTCTTCCGTAGTCATAGTAACGGAGAGGATGTGGAAGAAATAAAACTCGGAAGCTTCCGAACTTGCTCTTTAGCTTTGTTATCACTCATCCCCTCTAGCGCAGCTTCCCTCCCCTTAACACTGAGTATTATCGAATGACACGATGATAGTAGCATCCCTTCCATTGTACATTTCAGAATCACAAAAGGAGAATTATCAGATGTAGAAACAAACTTAGAAATGTGATCCGTTCTCACAGTTAAGCCAAGACAATTCACTATTTGGAGGGTGAGGCGGTGGGGTGGGAGGCCCCCTGACCCCTCTCCCCCCTTTAAAAATAGACATACCTCACTAGATGCAGTTTATATTTGCCTGATGCTTATACACAGTCGTATCAGAATAATATGACCAACTACCATACATATACTATGGTACAGTCGCTCCAAAAAGTGGGGCGGGGGTGGCTCAGTCGGTAGCGCGCCAGGCTCGTAATCTGTAGTTCCCTGGTTCGAGTCCCAGCTGGGTCAGTGTTGAGATTTATCTCTGCAAAATTTCCCCGTCCTGCCCACGGTCAGTAGGGGACACCAATGTTCTTGGCAAAGGCCGCCGTCCGTCGGATGGAACGTTAAGCCGTGGCCCCGTGTGCGGGAGAGCCATACCCTGTGCACGATAAAGAACACGCTGGATGGCCTTGACGGGAGGCTACCATCTGTCTCCCAACAGCTGTTCCTGTGGGTCCCCTCCCCCAACCTTCTCTGAGCCTTCGGGTCCTTGTGGCCTGGCCATTTAGCCCATGGTGTGCAAAAAAGTGCCGCTCAGAGGTAAAACAACCCAACCCACACAACTCCAAAAAGTATCCGAACACTATGGTTGATTACAGAATTCGGAAAATATATCTGGCAACGATTTTTTTAGAAATTAGTGATCTGGCAACCTTCGTGTACAGTAAACGAAGGTTGCCAGATCACTAATTTCTAAAAAAATCGTTGCCAGGTATTTTTTCTGACTTCTGTAATCGACCGTAGTGTTTGGATACTTTTTTTTAGAGCGACCGTAGGTGGTCATATTATTCTGATAATCTGTGTGTAGAGTTATATAGTAATTTAGTGACGCTAAAAAATGTTAGAAGCCGTTTAAATTTCACATCTCCGTTGCAGTAGTTGTCAACTGCGGCACATCGCTGCTTTTTTTTTTTTTCTGAGGCACGAGACCACTTATGTTAAAGTCAAAAATTTAACTATTATTTATTATTTTCATTGTCGTTATTGCTACAATTTGCAAGTAATTTAATAATTTCTCTGATTTTCTGAGTGAAGTAGTGTTTTAATATGTAAAGTTATACCTTAAATGTGTTCTACATACATGTTAAATTTATGATAAACTAGATGGGCCAGATCACAAAGAACCTGAGAGTTCAGAGAAGGTTCGGTTAATGGATCCTTTGAATAGCTGTTAGGAATTCTCTCGTCAAGGGGGGGTGGCTCAGTCGGTAGCGCGCCAGGCTCGTAATCTGTAGTTCTTAGGTTCCAGTCCCAGCTGGGTCAGCGTTAAGATTTATCTCCGCAAAATTCCCCGCCTTGCCCACGGTCAGTAGGGGACACCGATGGGCTTGGAAAGGCCGCCGTCCGTCGGATGGGACGTTAAGCCGTGGCCCCGTGTGTGGGAGAGCCATACCCTGTGCGCGTTAAAGAACACGCTGGATGGCCTTGACGGGAGGCTACCATCTGTCTCCCAACAGCTGTTCCAGTGGGTCCCCTCCCCCAACCTTCTCTGAGCCTTCGGGGTCCTTGTGACCTGGCCATTTAGCCCATGGTGTGCAAAAAAGTGCCGCTCAGAGGTAAAACAACCCAACCCTTATTGTTACTTTATTATCTATTTGTTTCAGCGTCGTATTGTTTTTTTTTTCTCACCAGTGCGCCGCAATTGATATTGAAATCCTACAAGAAAATAAGTAAAAATAAAAACACTCGTTTGTGAAATGCCGTCCACCCTACTCCCCCTCTCCCCTCCCCTCCATTCACGTTTCTTCGCCAAACAGCAGACGAACACGGGAAAACGATTCCAGAAATTGATTCGCCAATTGTCATTTTGAAATGCTTTTCTGATTCGATCGTGGGATGATGTACATTTAAGTAACAAAAGAGAAAAAGGGAAGACTTCAGCTCTCCCCCCTCCCCACCTCTTATTTCTATATTCATTACGATACGGGCGTCGAAAAGTTAAAAAAAAGCATTTATTATTTTTTTTCGTTTTTTTAGGAAGCAAAGCCGAAATGCATTGGATAACAAATAACCCTGACAGAGATCACATTACGCAAATTCAGTTCATTACCTCAATGCGGTTATGAAAATAAAGAATAAAAAAAGAGATTTGGATTCAGTCCAACACAGAGAGGCGGGGTGGGCCGAAGGTAAGGGAGGGTCGTTACGACCAAATGGAAGGCCTTTCTATCAATGATAAGTGTTCATACATTTGGACCTTTTCGAAAACTGATAACAACCTTTCTCTTCCCCCCCTCCCCCCACATTCACCCCTTCCCTAGTGGGGTGGGGAACCTTCCAAGTTCTGGCTTAAGTTTGGCGGCATCAAATTCTAGTTTGTGACAAAGCATGTTGGGATATAAAAATAGACATTTTTTATTCTGTGAGTTTTTTTTTATGTAGCTGTACAGTCGCTCAAAAAATATCCGGCAACGATTTTTTTTTAGAAATTAGTGATCTGGCAACCTTCGTGTCACGTGACACGAAAGGTTGCCAGATCACTAATTTCTAAAAAAAAATCGTTGCCAGATACTTTTTCTTAATTCTGTCATCAACCATAGTGTTCGGATACTTTTTTGAGCGACTGTAGGTGGTCATATTATTTTGATACTAGATCGTGTGAGCTCACTCAAGGAAATATTAAGCGTGTGCAGTTACCGTTCACAGCAAACTAGAGCGTGTGCAGTTACTGCACACGCTCCAGTTTGCTGTGAACGGTAACTGGAGCGTGTACAGTTGCTGTACACGCTCCAGATATTTTTCCTGAATTCTGTAATCACGTGACACGGAGGTTGCCAAATCACTAATTTCTAAAAAAATCGTTGCCAGATATTTTTTCTGAATTCTGTCATCAACCATAGTGTTCGGATAATTTTTTGAGCGACTGTATATTTAACTTGAAATATACTGTTGATAAAATATCGAAGATATTGTATTCTCGACAATATTACTAGGTTTTGCAAGTAAAACAAAGAAAGTAACTTGTGTCTTTCCGATACCATCGGATCGATTGTTTAATCATAATTAATGCCTTTGTCGATAGATGCTTCTGTCTTGACAACTTTGATTCGAACGATAACTATACTGGAGAGTTCTAACGTGACGTTTGAGTGTTTGCTGTAATTATTACACGTCACTTTCTATCTCATCGTTTGTACACAAGGCGTGGACCTTAATTGCAGGGGCAGAATCATCTTCGTTGAGTCTGTGCCGATGCAGTCGCTAGAATCGACCGGGATGCTTATTAATACATCCACGACGAAGGATGGAGCATCACCGATTGCTCGGTCACGTGCTGCATCAATCGCGAAATACGATTGTCAGCTGGTCATAGCTGTGCTTGTCAGTCGATGCACCTGCGTAGTGCATTTTCATACGAGTGCTGTAATTGTGTGACAGGATCGTTACGAAGTATTCACTAATTGCTTATCGTTGAGTTTACGTAATTTTTCAATTGTTACATGTCGTAAATAAAACTATGGACTACCCGTAGTATTGATGCAATTATGGGCTGTTTCGTGGCTTTCAGTTAGGTACTGAATGTTTCGCGGGAATAACCAATTTTTTACTTATTTCGTAAAAACAAAGGGATTACTTTTTGCGGCAATCTGGACTCGTCACTGTGAGATTCACGCAATTATTGGTTGCTGCGTTGTATTCAGGTAATTTCTTGTTTTTGTGGATTCATAATAATCCTAATTGTTTAATGGCATTGTCGCAAGTACTGATTGTTTCATGGTGCCCATGTAATTTCTTATTGTTTCACGAATTCATATTAATTTTAATTGTTTAATGGCATTCAAAATAAATACTGTGTGTTTCGTGGATTTATACTGATCCTCATCATTCACAAAAATATTGATTGTTTCTTGGATTCATATTGATCCTAATTATTTAATGGGATTCCAAAAAGATGCTTATTGTTTCGTGGATTCATACTAATCCTCATCATTTAGCGGCATTCACAAAAATATTGATTGTTTCGTGGATTCATATTGATCCTAATTATTTAATGGGATTCCAAAAGAGATGCTTATTGTTTCGTGGATTCATACTAATCCACATCATTTAGCGGCAGTCACAAAAATATTGATTGTTTCGTGGATTCATATTGATCCTAATTATTTAATGGGATTCCAAAAAAGATGCTTATTGTTTCGTGGATTCATACTAATCCACATCATTTAGCGGCAGTCACAAAAATATTGATTGTTTCGTGGATTCATATTGATCCTAATTATTTAATGGGATTCCAAAAAAATTTTATCGTTTCGTGGATTCATACTAATCCTAATCATTTAGCGGCATTCATAAAAACATTGATTGTTTCGTGAGATTCCTATTAATCCTAATTGTTTAATGGGATTCCAAAAAGATGCTTATCGTTTCGTGGATTCATAATAATATTAACTCTTTCATGGCATTCCCAAAAATACTGATAGTTTCGTGGATTCATATAATCCTAAATATTTAATGGCATTCACAAAATTACTGATTGTTTTTGGAATTCACAATAATCTTAATTATTTAACGGCATTAAAAATTTAGTGATCGATTCCTGTATTCATATTAATCCTAATCGTTTAATGGCATTCACACAAATGCTGATTGTCTCATGGATTCATACTACACACAATTGCTTAATGGCATTCACACAAATACTGATTGTTTCGTGGTGTCCACGTAATTTCTTATTGTTTCTGGGACGCAAATAATTTCTGATTGTTCCCAATATTCACATCATTTGTTTTGTTTATTGTCGGCTCTAACCGTTTATCGTCTCTGGCATTCAGGTAAATTTTCATTGTCCAACAATACAAGTACTCGATTTATGCGGCTGATACGTTTCTGGAAAAAAAATACCCCCCTCAAGAAGCTGCTTGCTACAGAGGTCTGACAGGAGCCTGTCAGTTCGCCATAGCAGAAGGTTCGTGAGGATGGCGTGACCTCAGCAGAAAAGAAGAATACAAACATCCATGCCTTACCCAGGGCTCGAACCCAGGTCCCTTTTTATCAATAACCAAGTACGCTAACCACTCGGCCAAATACTGTGTAAATTAAATTCGCACCAAACAGGAACAGTTTTCCCGTATAATAAAATTAAAAAGTCCAGGTTAGGGGGAGTACATTCTTGTATTAGCCTACACAACATCACCGAAATTTCAAAGTTGAAACATAGAGTAATATAAGTACAATATTTAATGCAATTTTTAAGTAGAAAATAAACTATGAGATAATAAATATGTAATACGAAAATCTGTTGGTTACAGATGGGGGACTCGCGACTACAGTCCCTCAAAAAAAATATCCGAACACTATGGTTGATTACAGAATTCAGGAAAAATATCTGGTAGCGATTTTTTTTAGAAATTAGTGAAGACAACTTTTGTGTACACGAAGGTTGCTAGATCACTAATTTCTAAAAAAATTGCTGCAAGATATTTTTTCTGAATTCGGTAATCAACCATAGTGTTCGGATAATTTTTTGAGCAACTGTACCTATATTCACGTGTTTTTTTATTGTTTCTTGGTATTGATATAAGGCGTAATTGCTTAATTACGGGAAATTTCTTGCGTGACAGAAACAATAAGAAATTTCATTGATACTACGAAACAATCAGTATTTGCGTGAATGCCTTGAAACAATTAGGACTTTTACGAATCCAGAGGAAAAATATTACGTGAATATTGTGGGAGAAAATAAAATTTCCTGCGTGTCAAAAACGATAAAAAAAGTTGCTCAGACACCTTGAAACAATTAGTGGCATTAACATAGTTTTTGATTATTTCATGACATTCAATTAATTTCTGATTGTTTAGTGGTATTAACATAGTTTCTGATTATTTTTTAACATTCTATTATTTCTGATGGTATCTTGGTATTCAGGTATTTGTTAATTGTTTTGGGTTCTTCGGCCAATTGTTTATTGTTTTATGGTATTCAAACAATTGCTGATTGTTTTGGGTTATTCAGCCAATTGTTGATTGTTTTATGGTATTCAGGCAATTGTTTTGTTGTATTCAGGCAATTGTTGATTGTTTTGTGGTATTCAGGCAATTGCTGATTGTTTTGTGGTATTCAGGCAATTGTTGATTGTTTTGTGGTATTCAGGCAATTGTTGATTGTTTTGTGGTATTCAGCCAATTGCTGATTGTTTTGTGGTATACAGCCAATTGTAGATTTTTTGTGGTATTCAGGCCAAGGAGTGTCTAAGGGAGAAGAGAGCTAGCTTCCATAGACGAAATGTAAACTTTTCGATTTCAGCGCTCTCTAAACATGGCAAATTCGTGCATTGTAGTGAATCCACCTTTTCAGGGAGAGGAGCGAGTTCCCTGCATTATTTTTCCACCGCCAAACAAAGTTTTAAATTGCTTACACCACAATTTTACATACACTTTGACTCTGAAAAAATGTTAATTTTTTTCATGAAGTACACTCATAATTTTCTTTTCGTTTAGAGAGAAAATATCAAGAAGTAATGAAATCATTTTCTTCAATAAAATCCAATTTTGTAAAACTGGTAGTAGCTGTGCTAAAGAACAAAATTTTAATATTTTGAACAACCTACAGCATTTAGTATATTATAATAAACTGAGATTTATGTGTCAATGCACCATAACGTGATCTACATAATTATATTTTATACAATTGCTGATATTTTCAATAAATATCATATCGAGTTTTTACTTGTATAAACGTTCAACAGATGGTAGCAGGTACTTCCCGTATAAACCATAAAGAAAGAATTACACTGTTAGAGCAAAGTGCAGAAGCCAATGTATATCGAGGGGCGGGGTGGCTCAGTTGGTAGCGCGCCAGGCTCGTAATCTGTAGTTCCCAGGTTTGAGTCCCAGCTGGGTCAGCGTTGAGATTTATCTCCGCAAAATTCCCCGCCCTGCCCACGGTCAGTAGGGGACACCGATGGACTTGGAAAGGCCGCCGTCCGTCGGATGGGACGTTAAGCCGTGGCCCCGTGTGTGGGAGAGCCATACCCTGTGCACGTTAAAGAACACGCTGGATGGCCTTGACGGGAGGCTACCATCTGTCTCCCAACAGCTGTTCCAGTGGGTCCCCTCCCCCAACCTTCTCTGAGCCTTCGGGGTCCATGTGACCTGGCCATTTAGCCCATGGTGTGCAAAAAAGTGCCGCTCAGAGGTAAAACAACCCAACCCAATGTATATCGATATGCTCCAGGGAACACAAACCTGTAACATACATTGACTTATATATATTTGCAAGATGATTAAATGTATTAATTCACATATTAATTTTAAAAATTCTGCAAAATTGCTTTTCCAGGTATCGTAAAATGTACTCCTGAACGGGATGAAACACTCATTGAATATCTTAAGTGTCAGCTACCACTGTGCCAAACAACCATGGCTGTTAGACATTTGGAAACACTGGTTAAATCGCAATATATATATATACCAATAGTAAGACAAACCATAGCTGTAGTGGACTAAAATGATTACACTGCGCATGCGCAGATCGCCCCTTACAGTTGTTTTTGTGCCTGCACATCAATTTGTCACGTTCAGCTTCGGTAAAATTCCGCAGAACGGCGCCACTTACGCTTCTGCAAAGCTAGCCTTCTCCTTAGACCTTCTTTGATTCAGGAAATTGTTGATTGTTTTGTGGTATTCAGCCAATTGTTTATTGTTTTGTGGTATTCGGGCAATTGTTGATTGTTTTGTGGTATTCAGCCGATTGTTTTGTGGTATACACCCATTTGTTGATTTTTTGTGGTATTCAGGCAATTGTTGATTGTTTTGTGGTATTCAGGCAATTGTTGATTGTTTTGTGGGTTCAGACAATTGTTGATTGTTTTGTGGTATTCAGGCAATTGTTGTTTGTTTTGTGGTATTCAACCAATTGCTGATTGTTTTGTGGTATTCAGGCAATTGTTGATTGTTTTGTGGTATTCAGGCAATTGTTTTTTGTTTTGTGGTATTCAACCAATTGCTGATTGTTTTGTGGTATTCAGGCAATTGTTGATTGTTTTGTGGTATTCAGGCAATTGTTGATTGTTTTGTGGTATTCAGGCAATTGTTGATTGTTTTGTGGTATTCAGGCAATTGTTTTTTGTTTTGTGGTATTCAACCAATTGCTGATTGTTTTGTGGTATTCAGGCAATTGTTGATTGTTTTGTGGTATTCAGGCAATTGTTGATTGTTTTGTGGTATTCAGGCAATTGTTTTTTGTTTTGTGGTATTCAACCAATTGCTGATTGTTTTGTGGTATTCAGGCAATTGTTGATTGTTTTGTGGTATTCAGGCAATTGTTTTTTGTTTTGTGGTATTCAACCAATTGCTGATTGTTTTGTGGTATTCAGGCAATTGTTGGTTGCAATTTTATTCTCAGGAAACGTGACAGAGAAAACATATTCCTCGAAATAAACCTTGTTTCTATTGGTCAACCGCTTCCGTCTGCATAGCTATACAGTTGTTCGAAATGAGAAGATTCTGACATGTCTTGCAATCTTCGTACTCTCTTGTTGCTATGCAACCTCGCCCTCCTCCACCAAGACCATTCCAATCTGATGCATTATTGCGTCGACTGTCTTAAATTCCACGTGCGCCTCGAAGTAAATGACGGGTTTTTTTTTTTACGATGCCAATTATCGCGAGCGCACGTTCATCGATTTAGTCCATACTATTCTTGGCGGAGTCAGTCTTGATTTGTTGTTATCGCCGTTTGTAAAGTTTCTTTAAGACTTTTCGAATTTCTTACCGTTAAAATGGTGCAGAATAAAAGGAAAACTGGAACGAATCCTTAAGAGCATCGAGGGGCGATCCTTGCGATTTAATTAGGAACGATAATGCATTTCCGCGCAGGGATCTTAAGATCACTTGTACTGGAATCATAAATTACATTTATTTCATTTCTGTCGGCTTGAACCAGTCCACGAAAGAATCCATTTGTTTTAATTTGAATATCGATTCTTCTGAAGGATGGTGAGGGTATACTTTGGTTGCTTGTCCTTCGTTCAGAAATAGGGGGGATTGTAATTCTGTGGTGTTTATAGGCTGAATCAGTGCCAGATTTAACTAAAGAATGCAGCAGAAGGCTCAGAATTTTTGAAACCTTATAATTTTTGAACTTGATAAAATATTACACTAATAACTCATTGCTGATTGAAAGTAAAAGGACGTGGCCTCCTTGAAGCCACCCCAATGCAAATCCACCCCAATGCAATTCCCCAGTCACCCCATTGCAAATAGTAGGTAAACTATAAATAAAAAAATAAATACCCCCTCAAGCAGCTGCTTGCCACAGAGGTCTGACAGGAGCCTGTCAGTTTATATGCCACAGTAAGAGATCTGAGAGGATGGCAGGACCTCATCAGAAAAACGACACACACATCCATGCCTAATCCGTGGCTCGAACCCAGGTCCCTTAGATCAGTAGCCACTTTTCGAAAATAGAGCTTCTTAGTTATTTGTATCTTATGGCCACAAAAATGTAAATCCGGCACTGGGCTAACAAAAAGTGCTTTAATTTTTGTTTAAGTAATGCCTATACAATCAGTCGCTCAAAAAAATATCCGAACACCATGGTTGATTACAGAATTCAGAAAAAATATCTGGCAACGATGTTTTTAGAAATTAGTGATCTGGCAACCTTCGTGTCACGTGATTACAGAATTCAGGAAAAATATCTGGAGCGTGTACAGCAACTGTACGCGCTCCAGTTACCGTTCACAGCAAAGTGGAGCGTGTGCAGTTACTGCACACGCTCCAGTTTGCTGTGAACGGTAACTGCACACGCTCAATATTTCCGTGAGTGAGCCCACACGATCTAGTATCAAAATAATATGACCACCTACAGTCGCTCAAAAAAGTATACGAACACCATGGTTGATTACAGAATTCAGAAAAAAATATCTGGCAAGATTTTTTTTTAGGAATTAGTGATCTGGCAACCCTTCGTGTCAGGGTTGCCAGATCACTAATTCCTAAAAAAAATCGTTGCCAGATATTTTTTTCTGAATTAGTACTGAAAGTACAAGACTTGAAGGGCTCAGGTCTTTGTGACCTGGCTATTTATCATATTATGCCCCCCTCCTCCCCATAAAAATGTCACTCAGAGGTAAAACAATCCAACATACATACATACATAAAGAGTCTATATGTGTGTGGGTGGGAGGGAGAAGGCGTGCGCCCCTCCCCCTTTGAGAATTCCAGAAAGCGGAAATCAGGAGAAAAAAATTTAAGAAATATACGCATACAACATATATTACCCTGTATTTTCCAAGAAATTTGTTAAAGCCCATTAAATAAAATTGCATGCGGAAACAGCGTTCCGGTTCATTTCGACATCTTCCCCACCCTTCTCCTTATTTTTTTTTCTAAATCCGAACATGTATACGTAGAGGAGCCAGATATAGAGGGGCACGCCCCCCCCCCCTCTCAGTATTCTCCTAAAGGTTATCGTAGAAAAAAAGATATTAAATTAATTTATATTTAATGCATTTTTTTTCAAGATATTTTTTAAACACCTGTGAAACGGAGAAGAAAGTTCTGCTCGATTTTCTTCTCGATTTTTTTTTTTCTAGATCCCGGCTTGCATACAGTCGCTCAAGAAAATATCCGAACACTATGGAAGATTACAGCATTCAGAAAACATGTCTGGCAAAGATTTTTTTTTAGAAATTAGTGATCTGGCAACCTTTGACACGAAGGTTGCCAGATCCCTAATTTCTAAAAAAAAATCATTGCCAGATATTTTTTTCTGGATGCTGTAATCAACCATAGTGTTCGGATATTTTTTTGAGCTACTGTACATACGTAGAAAAAAATTAAGCTAAAGTAATTCTGCGTAATAATAAGCTGAAAAAAATTGGTTTTACCGTGAGTGGGATTCGAATCCACATCTCCTGGTGTCCCTGTGCGAATCAAATTAAAAAAAAAAATCCAAAAAGTTTATAAGTCGCACCAGCTGAAGAAAAAACGTTAGCCGATGATGGTGTAGGATTAATATAACTGGTGTGTTTCCAGGAGACGTGAGTTCGAATCCCACTAACGTCAAAGCTAATTTCTTTCAGCTCATTATTTCATGAGTTGCATTCTACAGGGTTGGGCTTGATTGTTTTACCTCTGAGCGGCACTTTTTTTGCACACTATGGACTAAATGGCCAGGTCACAAGGACCCTAAAGGCTCAGAAAAGGTTGGTGGAGGGGACCCACTGAAACAGTTCTTAGGAAACAAACATGCACAGGGTATGGCTCTCTCCCGCACACGGGGTCACGGTTTAACGTCCCATCCGACGGACGGCGGCCTTCCCAAGCCCATCGGTGTCCCCTACTGACCGTGATTGAATAATTTTGCGGAGATAAATCTCAATGCTGACCCAGCTGGGACTCGAACCTGGGAACTACAGATTACGAGCCTGGCGCGCTACCGACTGAGCCACCCCGCCCCTGCATTCTACAGGACACATCCTGCGATTCTTTACTACTGAATTAATAACTTTGTTTTATTTATATTTACATTAAAAATACTTCTCCATCTCCATCCTGGGGCGGGGGTGGCTCAGTCGGTAGCGCGCCAGGCTCGTAATCTGTAGTTCCCAGGTTCGAGTCCCAGATGGGTCAGCGTTGAGATTTATCTCCGCAAAATTCCCCGCCCTGCCCACGGTCAGTAGGACACACCGATGGGCTTGGAAAGGCCGCCGTCCGTCGGATGGGACGTTAAGCCGTGGCCCCGTGTGCCGGAGAGACATACCCTGTGCACGTTAAAGAACACGCTGGATGGCCTTGACGGGAGGCTACCATCTGTCTCCCAACAGCTGTTCCAGTGGGTCCCCTCCCCCAACCTTCTGTGAGCCTTCGGGGTCCATGTGACCTGGCCATTTAGCCCATGGTGTGCAAAAAAGTGCCGCTCAGAGGTAAAACAACCCAACCCAACCCATCTCCATCCCCCAAAAAAATTTTCCTCCTTGATCTTTACCCCAAAAGAAGACGGCTGATTATTCACCAAACTAATTCACTTATTCCACGCGCGGGGACTACACCCCCTCTCTACCCCCCTAGTGACTACCAACTAGCGTTACCAAGCAACGCCGATTGCAAAAGCATGCATGCATGAGTGGTCAATCTGTTTGTCCCTCTTCCACGTGTGTGCGAGAGCCATTTTCCCCTCTCACGCACGTGTACACTTTTATCCCTTCCAACGTGAAACGATACCAGCAGAGACCGCTGGGATGGGAGGGTGTTGTCGCAGAGGAAGTAGGGAAAGACGAATAGGGTTTAGTGAAACATTGCCGCAGTCTCTTTGGCAAGCATGCAGCATCAGTTTGGTTCCATCACTCGTTCATGCTCCTTCAGCTCTCACCTCCTCGTTCATGCTCCTTCAGCTCTCACCTCCTCGTTCATGCTCCTTCAGCTCTCACCTCCTCCACTTGACAGGCGAACTCCGTTAATAATGTCATCGCATTAGGGAAACTTCCTCGGTCTGTTTCGTGTTCGAGACAATTGAGCGGGAAATTGCTGTATGCTCAGAATGGCGCGAAACTCATAAGCCTTGTGATGCAATTTGTTGATTGTTCGGCTTTTGCACGTTTCTTCTTTGAGTTATTCGCGCTTCGACAGATGTTAAATGATTAGATTATGCGTAATGATCTATATTTTATCAGTAGTGTTATTATCTCGCTTTTAGTTATGGTAAGTATTACAGTTCACGGTACAACTGCGCCATTTTGTTTTTGAAGCAACATGATAATACACTAGAGGGGAAAAAATTGCAACACCTGGAAGGATTAATGCCATTTTATTGAAACGCAGGAAGCTGTTAGCATACACTGAGGTGTGCGATTGATTACATTATCAAAAAAAATATGAAAAATTACCACTTAACTACCCGGTAAAGTGGGGCGGCGGTGGCTCAGTCGGTAGCGCGCCAGGCTCGTAATCTGTAGTTCCCAGGTTCAAGTCCCAGCTGGGTCAGCGTTGAGATTTATCTCCACAAAATTCCCCGCCCTGCCCACGGTCAGTAGGGAACACCGAAGGGCTTGGAAAGGCCACCGTCCGTCGGATGGGACGTTAAGCCGTGGCCCCGTGTGCGGGAGAGCCATACCCTGTGCACGTTAAAGAACACGCTGGATGGCCTTGACGGGATGCTACCATCTGTCTCCCAACAGCTGTTCCAGTGGGTCCCCTCCCCCAACCTTCTCTGAGTCTTCGGGGTTCATGTGACCTGGCCATTTAGCCCATGGTGCGCAAAAAAGTGCCGCTCAGAGGTAAAACAACCCAAACAACCCGGTAAAGTGGTATTATTTAGTATGATGTTGAACCGTCCCGTTCGGCAAAGCATTCATGAACATGGTGGGGAAGGCTATCGTACAGTTCTATAATGTCCTCCTGAGGGATAGAATGCGAAATCGCGCGAAATCGCTGTTCCCTTTCAGCGACAGTGATTGGCGCACTTCTTAGGAGCTCTTAGGAGAGTTATTAATTCAGTAGTAAAGAATCGCTGGAACATGGACCCCGAAGGCTCAGAGAAGGTTGGGGGAGGGGACCCACTGGAACAGCTTTCAAGACCATCCAGCGTGTTCAGAGCCATACCCTATTTTCTTGGGAGTTTTTGGAGCTGTAGGCCCATCATGTCCCAGACGTGTTTAATAGGTGAAAGGTCAAGCGAGCGGACTGACCGTGGTAGTACCTGAACGTTTTGCTCGTGTAGATACTGCAGACTCATGCGGGCTGTGTGGGGACGGGCCTTACCTTGTTGGTAAATGGTTCTGTGCTGCTGAACAAATGGGATAGCCACTGGCTGCAAAATGTTGGTAACATATCGTTGGGCAGTTAGAAGTCACCTTATGATGACCAGTTCTGGCCGAGATGTCCGACTAATGGCACCCCACATCAAAACACCAGGTGATGGGAGCTGTGTGACGATGCCGCACGCAAAAAATTATCTATATGATGAAATAAAAATAACAAAAAGAAAATTGCAAATAGAAATTCTCTAAATAAAAGGACATCAAAAAATTATTGGGAAAAATATAGTATATTCTTAAATTTCTGCATAGAAGTAACTTTATTCATTTGTCTGAATTAAACGTAGAATCTAAGTAACATCTGCTGCAAACTGTAATAAATAAAGAACTAGGAAAAGATTCTTCAAATGGTATTAATGCTAAAATGCATCTGTGTGCGTCCCTTTGAATTGGGGCGGGGGTGGCTCAGTCGGTAGCGCGCCAGGCTCGTAATCTGTAGTTCCCACGTTCGAGTCCCAGCTGGGTCAGCGTCGAGATTTATCTCCGCAAAATTACTCACCCTGCCCACGGTCAGTAGGGGACACCGATGGGCTTGGAAAGGTCGCCGTCCGTCGGATGGGACGTTAAGCCATGGCCCCGTGTGCGGGAGAGCCATACCCTATGCACGTTAAAGAACAGGCTGGATGGCCTTGACGGGAGGCTACCATCTGTCTCCCAACAGCTGTTCCAGTGGGTCCCTCCCCCAACCTTCTCTGAGCCTTCGGGGTCCATGTGACCTGGTCATTTAGCCCATGGCGTGCAAAAAAGTGCCGCTCAGAGGTAAAACAACCCAACCCAACCGTCTTGCAATGCAATGCTTTGCAAATGGCGGTCCTGTCGCTCCGTGGTCATACGTAGTCTTCCTGATCCTTGTCGGCATGTGCTGGATCCATCTTGAACCCACTGGCGCCATATGTGTACGATGGTGCTGGGATTGCGACCAACAAGGTTGGCCACAAATCCGTACAACAAAGGTTGGCCACAAATCCGTACAACAAAGGTTGGCCACAAATCCGTACAACAAAGGTTGGCCACAAAATCTGTACAACAAAAGTCTGTTAACTGTTGGAACTGCTGTCGACGTCTGCGTAAGGGCGTCTTTAGTAGTTTAGAACAATTTCCACAATGTTTTGTCAACCAGGGAGCTTTGGTTGCCTTTATCTGTGTTTGACTACTCCGCACCTGTGACGTCAGCTCGCGCCTGTTCAATCGTTTCGATCGTCCTGCAAACCTAATCATTTCCATGCATTTCCATACACTAAATGCCTCCCTAAATTTCGTCGCATTTGCATAGTTTCTCGTAGGGGACACCGATGGGCTTGGAAAGGTCGCCGTCCGTCGGATGGGACGTTAAGCCGTGGCCCCGTGTGCGGGAGAGCCATACCCTGTGCACGTTAAAGAACACGCTGGATGGCCTTGACGGGAGGCTACCATCTGTCTCCCAACAGCTGTTCCAGTGGGTCCCCTCCCCCAACCTTCTCTGAGCCTTCGGGGTCCTTGTGACCTGGCCATTTAGCCCATGGTGTGCAAAAAAGTGCCGCTCAGAGGTAAAACAACACAACACGCATAGTTTCTTGCGAGGGTTGCATTTTTTTCATTTCCTTTCATATTTGGGAATTTTATTGTGTTTCGCGCATTTTGCAAGAAATGTTTTAAAGAGCACAAAACTAACGAGTAAATGTTGTTATACTGCAATGGAATCCCCTTTTTGCCTTTTAATGGCTAGATTGAGTTTATTGCTCCCCTCCTCGCCCCTTCACTCTTTTCTAGATCCAACCCAGGGTATACATAAAAAATATTATCCCTCAAACATCTGCTTGCCACAAAGTTCTGTGAGAAAAGAGAGTTGTTGGGTTGGGTTGTTTTACCTCTGAGCGGCACTTTTTTTGCACACCATGGGCTAAATGGCCAGGTCACATGGATCCCGAAGGCTCAGAGAATGTTGGGGGAGGGACCTATTGGAACAGCTGTTGGGAAACAGATGGTAGCCTCCCGTCAAGGCCATCCAGCGTGTTCTTTAACGTGCACAGGGTATGGCTCTCCCACACAGGGGGCCACGGCTTAATGTCCCATCCGACGGACGGCGGCCTTTCCAAGTCCATCGGTGTCCCCTAGTGACCGTGGGCAGGGCGGGGAGTTTTGCGGAAATAAATCTCAACGCTGACCCCGCTTGGACTCGAACCTGGGAACTACAGATTACGAGCCTGGCGCGCTACCGACTGAGCCACCCCCGCCCCGAGAAAAGATAGACTTCAACAGAACAACAACACACACGAAAAGCAATCAGTGTTTTGATAAACCACTCTACCACCTGCAAGAGAATTAAAAGAAAATTTCCTAGAACTGGGAGCCTTCTTTTCAAATGTTCCAGCTTTGATAAACCTTCCAAATATTGAAGCAAATGTTGCCGAAAAAAAATCGAAAATTAATAGATCGAAATCAAATTTCTCCCTAGTACGTTTTTTCCGAATTTTTGTAATCACAACTTCTGATTAACGTTAGTGTTCAAGGAATGGGAAAAGGACAGAATCGATTGGTCGGAATTCCGTCGGCATTCAATTGCCAGTTACAGATGCTGCCGGTGTCGAGGTTAATCCCACATGGTTCCAGGTTAAATCAAAGAGGTCAGCTAGTACTGATGGGGGTCGCGTGACTTCTTATCAAGGTTTAGATAGCGTAAGCGAGGCAATTATCAGGAGTGACGGTGTACAGTCGCTCAAAAAAGTATCCGAACACCACGGTTGATTATAGAATTCAGAAAAAATATCTGCCAACTATTATTTTTAGAAATTAGTGATCATTCGTGTCACGTGACACGAAGGTTGCCAGATCACTAATTTCTAAAAAAAGTTGCCAGATATTTTTTCTGAATTCTATAATCAACCGTGGTGTTCGGATACTTTTTTTGAGCGACTGTACGATGCAAGCAAGTTTCAGTTCGTCATTACTTCCCATCCTCTTCGGTTGAAGAAAAAATTTCGATTTTTTTTTTATCATCTTGATAACTTTTTAAGAGCCTTTCAAAAATGGCAGGGAGAAAGTGAAACAGTTGTGTTTCAAAAGTCATTTTATTATTGCATTTATTTAACTACTGGAATATTTACCTTAAAGTCAATAATTGAATAACTGTAAAAAGTAATTATTAATGAAAATAAGAGTGATTATGTTTCAAAGGAATTTTAAAATGAATATTTTTCATTTTTTAAAAGGACAGGTTTTACAGTTGTTTATATAGGGGCGGGACTGGCTAGTAGGTTGAGCGCCAGGCCTCGTAATGTACAATCTTAGTCCCATATGAGCCAGAGTTGAGATTTATATCCGCAAAACTCTCAGCCCTGCCCACGGTCTATAGGGGGACACCGATGTCCCGGGAAAGGCCGCCGTCCGTCGGATGGGACATTAAGCTGTGACCCGTGTGCGGGAGAGCCATACCTTATTCGCGTTAAAGAATACGTTGGATGGCCTTGACGGGAGCTACCACCTGACGGGAGCTCAGTCGGTAGCGCGCCAGGCTCGTAATCTGTAGTTCCCAGGTTCGAGTCCCAGCTGGGTCAGCGTTGAGATTTATCTCCGCAAAATTCCCCGCCCTGCCCACAGTCAGTAGGGGACACCGATGGGTTTGGAAAGGCCGCCGTCCGTCGGATGGGACGTTAAGCCGTGGTCCCGTGTGTGGGAGAGCCATACCCTGTGCACGTTAAAGAACACGCTGGATGGCCTTGACGGGAGGCTACCATCTGTCTCCCAACAGCTGTTACAGTGGGTCCCCTTCCCCAACCTTCTCTGAGCCTTCGGGGTCCATGTGACCTGGCCATTTAGCCCACGGTGTGCAAAAAAGTGCCGCTCAGAGGTAAAACAACCCAACCCAAATTCAGAATTACATATAAAGATTTTATCATATTTATTCGATTTTCTTCAGTCCACTCCTCTGTGGTTCCATCTTTACAAAAAATTAAATATAAATATATACACATATATATAATGACATCAAAAAACAAAAACAAAAAAATATACTGTCTTAATACAAGTGGAGCCATATACTATTTATTTGTTAATGTAAACAAATCTCTCTACCATTTTTCCTCATACAATTTTTTAAGACCACTTCAATATTGCTTGAGAAAGCCTGGGAGAGGGGGAGGGGGAAATAATTTATAAAATTGGCGCGTAAACTACTTTCCCGCTACTTCCCTCCCGCCCAGGAAGAAAACAGAGCAAAATATATACAATACGGATTTATATTACGTCGAACCTTTGTGGGAAAAACAATTAAAATCATTCAAGACCAGGGATGTGAAGTGTTCTGTAGTGTCCATCACTGATTGAAGATTTTGATTCAATACGAGCTTCTACTGTGATCTGCTCATGATTTTCTGCCTAGGGTGAAGTTATTTATGGCGGGAATTAAGTTAATGTTCAGCGGATTATACACTTAATTGGATCATCGGGTTCTGTCAACATTAGTAAGGGTGTTTCTTTCGAAACAGTGTCTCACTATGCCTTCCCGTCTAACGGCTTAATTTTGCGCATAAACCACACCGAGAATTTTTTCCCCAAAACATATATATATGTGTATATATATATACAGTAATTTGCTAGATTTCAGTTAATGTGTATGATGTTCATCTCGTACGTTGCGCGTCTTTTTCTCACTTTCAGTTAACGTTGTCGTCGTTTGAAGTAAAGAGGTGCAAATAGTGTTGTCACAAGTGGAATAAACTGTGTACATTTCAGAGGCACATTTTAATAGACTAAAATGCCAGGTCACAAGGACGCCAAGAGTTGAAAGAGTACTGTGGAAAAAGATCGATTGGATAGCTATTAGGACACAGATGATAGCAGCCTTTAGTCAAGGTCATCCAAAGAGTTCTTTAACGGATTCTCCTACACCAGGGGCGGGGTGGCTCAGTTGGTTGCCCGCCAGGCTCGTAATCTGCAGTTCCCAGGTTCGAGTCCCAGCTGGGTCAGCGTTGAGATTTATCTCCGCATAACTCCCCGACCTGCCCACGGTGAGTAGGGGACACCGATGGGCTTGGAAAGGCCGCCGTCCGTCGGATGGGACGTTAAGCCGTGGCCCCGTGTGCGGGAGAGCCATACCCTGTGCACGTTAAAGAACACGCTGGATGGCCTTGACGGGAGACTACCATCTGTCTCCCAACAGCTGTTTCAGTGGGTCCCCTCCCCAAACCTTCTCTGAGCCTTCGGGGTCAATGTGACTTGGCCATTTAGCCCATGGTGTGCAAAAAAGTGCCGCTCAGAGGTAAAACAACCCAACTGGTCAGAGAAGGCTCAGAGAAGGTTGGGGGAGGGGACCCACTGGAAGAGCTGTTGGGAGACAGTTGGTAGCCTCCAACGTGCACAGGGTATGGCTCTCCCGCACGGAGCCACGGCTTAACGTCCCATTCGACGGACGGTGGCCTTTTCAAGCCCATCGGTGTCCCCTACTGACCGTGGGCAGGGCGGGGAATTTTGCGGAGATAAATCTCAACGCTGACCCAACTGGGACTCGAACCTGGGAACTACAGCCTGGCGCGCTACCGACTGAGCCACCCCCGCCCCAACGAAGTTGGTGGGACAGATTTATTCTTACATTTAACATTGTCTATTTGGAGAGACTTTGAGTTCAAATTCAAATTTATTTTCAATAAGTATTATCTATAATTATATTACATAAAAAATCCCACTAAGCCGAAGCTTATCAGCGGCAATGTACTGTCGCTCAAAAAAGTATCCGAACACTACGGTTGATTACAAAATTCAGAAAAAATATCTGGAAAAGATTTTTTTAGAAATAGTGGTCTGGCAACCTTCGTGTCACGTGACACGAAAGTTGCCAGATCACCAATTTCTAAAAAAATCGTTGCCAGATATTTTTTTCTGAATTTTGTAATCAACCACAGCGTTCGGATACTATTTTGAGCGACAGTACATATATGATTTTACAGATATGATCTAGATTGCCTCAGTAGTACAAAAAATGAAGGAGAGAAAAAAAAGGAATAAATGAGAAAGCAAACCGACAAAATGATGAAAGTTTCCAAATAAAAACATCACTTTTTCATCAACCACCGAAATAATTTATATTTAACATCACAAATTTTTTTAAGTTAACTATTTCTCTAGGAAGCAAGTTAAATAGGTAGGGAATTTGATATTATTTGGAATTTCGTCCGTAATTATTATAAAATTTTGGTTGTTTCAAAAAACCGATAGCCTTTTTTCTAGTAAACTTATTGTGGCAAATATTTTGTCTATAGGTATCATCAAAGAAGTTATTGATAACAGAAACAAACACATAAAAACTTTCAAGGTAAAATTTTGAACAAACTAAATATATCATCTTTCGTTGTAAGGGAATTTTTAACTTCTGAATTACACAATCCTTTTAGCAGACTAATTTGTATTCTTTTAATTTTATTTAATTCTGTCTTATAGGCTGTCCCATAAACTGTTATCCCATAAACTGTTATTAATTATAGATTCAAAAAGTGCTTTATATACTAAAATAGTTATCTGTGTATCAACAAACTTAAGTTTCCTAATTTTAAATGCTACAAATCGTAGTCTTGAACACATCCAATCAATATGTTTATTCCATTTCATTTTCGAATTCATTTTCAAGCCTAGGTAAATTATTTCATTTACTTCTTCTATTTTAGGACAATTACATGTACCAGGTGATAAATCATCCATCATAGTACAACTTATTCGATGCGTAGTAATTCTTCTATTAAGTGTAGGTTGTTGAGAACCAATACACATAAATTTAGTTTTTTTCTCGTTTACACTCAGTTTGTTAAGAGCAAAACATTTAACTGCTTTATTGAAATCACTTTGTAGATTGCAAATAGCGTATTCTAAATCAGAGTGGAAGTTGATTAGCACTGTATCATCTGCATACATATATAATTTACTATCGAAATTAATATTAGCCAAATCATTTATGTATATTTGAAATAGCATAGGGCCGAGAATAGATCCTTGTGGAACTCCAAAATGGATCTGAAATTTATCACGTCTGCGCAATTGATAGAGCCGAGAATAGATCCTTGTGGAACTCCAAAATGGATCTGAAATTTATCACGTGTGCGCAATTGATGTTCGTACAGTTCTCATGGATTACAGGTCAATTACCTCCCACTCAGCCTATAAGTTTAACTACTATTAAATCCAGTCAATGCACCTTTCATAATTTTTTCCACGGTGTAACATTTCTATAGCATATTAAAGGAACGTTTTTTCAGTGGCATGTTTTCGGTGTTGAGTTGGGTTGTTTTACCTCTGAGTGGCACTTTTTTGCACACCATGGGCTAAATGGCCAGGTCACATGGACCCCGATGGCTCAGAGAAGGTTGGGGGAGGGGAACCACTGGGACAGCTGTTGGGAGACAGATGGTAGCCTCCCGTCAAGGCCATCCAGCGTGTTCTTTAACGTGCACAGGGTATGGCTCTCCCATACACGGGGCCACGGCTTAACGTCCCATCCGACGGACGGCGGTCTTTCCAAGCCCATCGGTTCCATGCCCTACTGACCGTGGGCAGGGCGGGGAATTTTGCGGAGATAAATCTCGACGCTGACCCAGCTGGGACTCGAGGTTTTCGGTGATTTCTGAAAACTATCAAAACGTTAATTGGTATCTCATAGTATCCCAAGATCTCATTCACGTTATGCTAATATTACAGTTTATCGATCAATTTACATTTTTTTTCTCATTTTAATTGGGCGGGGATTCGACCACTCTGTCTTCAGTAAGGATGGGGATACTGATGAGCTTGGAAAAGCTCCATCCTTTGGATAGGTAGTTGAGCAAGTCCTCCATGTACGTTAAAAAAAGGCTTCATCGACTTGACGTGAGGCTTTCATCTGTCTTCTAGCCAGATTTAGGGGGAGCTAGATCCATAACGGGCCATGTCCCCCTCCCCCGCTTTCAGAATGCAAGAGTAATAGATACAAAAAAAAATATTAAACTTATTTAAACTTAATGCATATTTCAAGAAAGTTTTTGTAAAAAGACATAAAAAGTAGGGGAAAATTTTAATTTGCATTGGAATTCCACTTTCTTGCCCCCCTTCCTCTCTTAATACCTTTCTGCTGGATTGCCCCAACACCTGGGGCGGGGGTGGCTCAGTCGGTAGCGCGCCAGGCTCGTAATCTGTAGTTCCCAGGTTCGAGTCCCAGCTGGGTCAGCGTTGAGATTTATCTCCGAAAAAATTCCCCGCCCTGCCCACGGTCAGTAGGGGACACCGATGGGCTTGGAAAGGCCGCCGTCCGTCCGTCGGATGGGACGTTAAGCCGTGGCCCCGTGTGCTGGAGAGCCATACCCTCTGCACGTTAAAGAACACGCTGGATGGCCTTGACGGGAGGCTACCATCTGTCTCCGAACAGCTGTTCCTGTGGGTCCCCTCCCCCAACCTTCTCTGAGCCTTCGGGGTCCATGTGACCTGGCCATTTAGCCCATGGTGTGCAAAAAAGTGCCTCTCAGAGGTAAAACAACCCAAGCCCAACACCCCTCGTTTTTTTTTTCCAGATCCGGCACTGCTTCTAGCTAGTAGTTATTCCACAGTTGGGCTTGGAAGGCCGCCGTCCGTCGCAGGGGACGTTAAGCTGTGGCGTCATGTACGGGAGAGCCATACCCTGTGCAGGTTAAAGAACCCGCTGGATGGCCTTGACGAGAGGCTACCATCTGTCTCGTAGCAGCTGTCCAGTGGGTCTCCTCCCTCAATTTTCTCTGAGCCTTCGGGGTCATCGTAACCTGGCCATTTAGCTCATTGTGTGCAAAAAATGTCGCTCAGAGGTAAAACAACCCAACCCAACCTTCGCTAAACCATTCGGATCTGACAACCTTCGTGTCACGTGACACGAAGGTTGCCAGATCACTAATTTCTAAAAAAAATCGTTTCCAGATATTTTTTCTGAATTCTGTAATCAACCATAGTGTTCGAATGCCTTTTTTGAGCGACTGTACCTAATAAAGTGGCAGTTGAGTGTATAATTTTCGTAGAAAAAAAATTATGTAAAAAAAAAAACGTCGAATATCGAACTGACAGCATGGACTACAAAAAGAACAAAATCAAGTCTTGGTGTTCTAAAAAAAATTCCTTTATTTTTCAAATGCGCATGTTTTAAAACTTCTGTGGAGTATTTCCAGTTGGGTTTTAAGTTACCAGTTTGATTAATCGCTTGAGAGAGGTACTGGAACTCTCCTAGGCGGTATTGTTTGGTCGGCTGTCGCTGCTCTTCGACATCTAGTCACTTTATTTCTCAAGCGCCCATTAATTCGATGCCTGCTGAATAATTAAGGAGCGCGTGGAATGACGTCGAAAACCGTGGCCACGCTTGGAAACGCAGGAGACTTTCTTAAGCCAGCAGGGGTCTCTGGCATTAGGAGTTGTTTGGCGTTGTCACATACTGGGAAAGAAATATCACTCGGGTTATTTACCTAAGGAAAAATGGCGATTAATTTATTTTTAGGCTTAAATGTATTAAGTTGCTCCGATCAAAAGATTACGGTTCTTAAGGAATTTTGCGTTTTGATAATAAATGGGGTAAAAGAAATGTTTTTGGAATGATTAAATTATCTCGAATAAAAGGTGTAACTCATCTTCAATCTTTTTTAGTTTTTTTGTTTTTCGGTTTTGTTCTTACATCTTGTTTTTTTGGAAAACAATTGAATTTCATTTTGAATAATAATGATTCAATTATGACATATTTTGTCTCTTCGGGTATCTGGATGCGTTTGTTACGAAATAATAAAAAAAAGTCTGTTTTAATCTCACTTAAATTACAGTGCAAGTGTTTGATTAATGCCACGATGGAATTCTAATTCGTTAAAATGCACCAAGCGTGTATTTATCACAGACAGGAATTTGTGTTGATTTTGTTTCAGATTTATGTGTTGGTTGTGTGCTGGGATCTCTATTTTTCTTTTAGACTCTATTGGGGCGGGGGTGGCTCAGTCGGTAGGGCGCCAGGCTCGTAATCTGTACTTCCCAGGTTCGAGTCCCAGCTGGGTCAGCGTTGAGATTTATCTCCACAAAATTCCCCGCCCTGCCCACGGTCAGTAGGGGACACCGATGGGCTTGAAAAGGCCACCGTCCGTCGGATGGGACGTTAAGCCGTGACTCCGTTTGCGGGAGAGCCATACCCTGTGCACGTTAAAGAACACGCTGGATTGCCTTGACGTCAGGCCACCATCTGTCTCCCAACAGCTGTTCCAGTGGGTCCCCTCCTCCAACCTTCTCTGAGCCTTCGGGGGTTCATGTGACCTGGCCATTTAGCCCATGGTGTGCAAAAAAAGTGCCGCTCAGAGGTAAAACAACCCAAAACTACCCAAATTTAGACTCTATTTCTTTTTAGTCACGAGGAACTCTAAAGGACTTTCGGGGGGGGGGGGGAAATAAGATTTTTGTTTGATTGTTTTTAAGAACGTTGAATTCATTTTAAGATTTTAAGAACTCAGATTAATTAAAGTTCCGAAAATTAACTCACTTATATCCTTTTTTAGAACTTGAAATATAAATAACACTAAATTATTTTTATTTAATAATTCCCAAAAAAGAAATAGACCCTTCAATTTTATTCATTTACAAGGACTATGAAAAAAATAGAGAGCTGACCTTGATTCTTTTCACGAATTTTAAAAGGAAACAAAATATTTGGCATGATTTTTTTAATAGTTTCAGGAAATAGAGATCTCAATTCGATCCCTTTCAAGACTTTTGAAAGATCAACACTGATATGCCAGTTTATTAGGGTGCACCCACCCCTCATCACATAAATGGTTCATTCCAACAGGTAATTCGTCACGTGGCAGCGGTGTGCGATAGAAATCAGCAGACCAGCTCTTAGAGCATCAGTTAGAGTTGGATTGAGCGTCAGGATGCGCAAAGCGAGCAACCGAAGCGACTTTCAATAAGATAATTGATGTTAAGGGTGCCGCGTCTGGCTTCTTCCAAACGACAGTCCTATGGGCTTTTCATGCACAATCGTTTCAAGGGATTACCGAGAATGGTGCGAAAAAGCCAAAAAAAAAAAACAGTGATCCCCTAGACGAAAATAATATTCTGGCGGTTCTGTAGCAAAGGAAGCGCAACACTCTCTTAGGTAAGTGTACCTAATATTCTGGCGGTTCTGAAGGTCAAAAGAGGTACAAAACGCTACTAGGTAAATATACCTATATTCGGGCGATTCTGAAGGGAAAAGGAGGCGCAACACGCTACTAGGTGTGCCTAATATTCTGCGGTTATTTAGGCCACATGAGGCGCAACACGCTACTAGATAAGTGTACCTAATATTCTGGCGGTTCTGAAGGTCAAAAGTTGTACAAAACTCTATTAGGTAAGTATACCTATATTCGGGCGATTCTGAAGGCAAAAGGAGGCGCAACACGCTACTAGGTGTGCCTAATATTCTGCGGTTATTTAGGCCACATGTGGGCAACACGCTACTAGATAAGTGTACCTAATATTCTGGCGGTTCTGAAGGTCAAAAGTTGTACAAAACTCTATTAGGTAAGTATACCTATATTCGGGCGATTCTGAAGGCAAAAGGAGGCGCAACACGCTACTAGGTGTGCCTAATATTCTGCAGTTATTTAGGCCACATGAGGCGCAACACGCTACTAGATAAGTGTACCTAATATTCTGGCGGTTCTGAAGGTCAAAAGTTGTACAAAACTCTATTAGGTAAGTATACCTATATTCGGGCGATTCTGAAGGCAAAAGGAGGCGCAACACGCTACTAGGTGTGCCTAATATTCTGCGGTTATTTAGGCCACATGTGGGCAACACGCTACTAGATAAGTGTACCTAATATTCTGGCGGTTCTGAAGGTCAAACGTTGTACAAAACTCTATTAGTTAAGTATACCTATATTCGGGCGATTCTGAAGGCAAAAGGAGGCGTAACAGGCTACTAGGTAAGGGTACCTAATATTCGGCGGTTCTTTAAGCCACAGGAGGAGCAACACGCTACTGAGTGTACCTAATATTCGGCGGTTATTTAGGCCACATGTGGCGCAACACGCTACTAGATAAGTGTACCTAATATTCGGGCGGTTCTGTATGCGAAAGGGAGTCGCAACATGATACTAGGTAAGAGTACGTAATATTCGGGTGGTTCTGTAGCCAAAGGAGGTGGCAACAAACTACTAGGTAAGTGTACGTAATATTCGGACGGTTCTATAGGCCAAAGGAGGCGCAACACGCTACTAGGTAAGTGTATCTAATATTTCTAATTTTTTTCTGCGTAGTTTTATAAGGCATTACTGTTGTGAAATGTTCTAGCTTCCACAACTCTTTAAATTCTAAACGAATATTGTTGAAAATCGAAATTGAAATGGATTTGATTACGGTCTTTGATTCATTTTCATACACATTTATCCTTTCAAAATTAGAATCCCATTGAGAAAACATGAAAAAACAAAGAAATTATCACCCCTTTAACGACAAAAAAAACAAAAAAGCAAAAAAACATTCTTCCTCTGTTTAGAAATGGGATGACTGTAATTCCATTTCGGAAACGACCTAGTTTATTCCTTGTTATAACAGTCCACAGAGAACTATGCTTTTCTGACTCAACATGATGATGTTCTCTCTTTCTCTCTAAATCGCACATCTACACCCCTTCCCCACACCGACACCAAGTTGCCATAGCAACGGAGAGCAGATCATCCCTCGCAGATACTCTAGTTTGTCACGTAAAACGCTGCGAAAACCTGAGAGATGTCCTCTCGCGTCCGTGTCTCGTGCGAATCATAGGAGTCTAGTTTTCCGTGCACTTCAAAGTAATTTATTTTGCCGTAAAGAGTTCCTAACGTCTTCTGAGGGAACGTTTTACGTCATTTTGGAGCATAAATTGGCCTACCTCACTTCCTTTCGCTTCTTTTGACTCTCTTAAGCTCATTCGTCCATTCCACCTCCCACCCCCCCCCCCCCACTGTAAAGATATCGGATCAAATATTTACCATAATGAACTCGCATCAAATTTCGAAATGAGAAAGTTCTGTATTTTTTTCCCACTTCTTTATCCTTATTTTTTGGTTTGTTTTCGTAAGGAAAACATCTCTTTAAAACTTAAGCTACTACATCACTGCCTTAGCACTTTCATTACACCCAGAACTGCAGCAATAAATTTTTTTTAACTTGCATAATATATGAAGCAGACGCCTTACTGCTTTTCTTTTATTAATGCCACGTCTAGGACCATGTCACACGGAGAAGAGAATATTAGTCAGTTGCGTTTCTTTTTATTTGTGTAAAAGCGTAAACGTTCGGAATTTGGGTTGGGTTGTTTTACCTCTGAACGGCACTTTTTTGCACACCATGGGCTAAATGGCCAGGCCACAAGGACCCCGAAGGCTCAGGGAAGGTTGGGGGAGGGGACCCACTGGAACAGCTGTTGGGAGACAGATGGTAGCCTCCCGTCAAGGCCATCCAGCGTGTTCTTTAACGTGCACAGGGTATGGCTCTCCCGCACACGGGGCCACGGCTTAACGTCCCATCCGACGGACGGCGGCCTTTCCAAGCCCATCGGTGTCCCCCACTGACCGTGGGCAGGGCGGGGAATTTTGCGGAGATAAATTTCAACGCTGACCCAGCTGGGACTCGAACCTGGGAACTACAGATTACGAGCCTGGCGCGCTACCGACTGAGCCACCCGCGCCCCTAAATGGCCAGGTCACAAGGACCCCGAAGTCTCAGAGAAGGTTGGGGGAGGGGACCCACTGGAACAGCTGTTGGGAGACAGATGGTAGCCTCCCGTCAAGGCCATCCAGTGTGTTCTTTAACGTGCACAGGGTATGGCTCTCCCGCACACGGGGTCACTGCTTAACGTCCCATCCGACGGACGGCGGCCTTTCCAAGCCCATCGGTGTCCCCCACTGACCGTGGGCAGGGCGGGGAATTTTGCGGAGATAAATCTTAACGCTGACCCAGCTGGGACTCGAACCTGGGAACTACAGATTACGAGCCTGGCGCGCTACCGACTGAGCCACCCCCGCCCCTTCGGAATTTGTTTTCATTTGAGTTTTCAAGAGGAAAACTGGTTTCCCTATTTGTTATGTCATCCTTTTTTATGGCTTCCCCCCAGCCCCCAACAATAACTGTCGAATGGCAGTAAAGATATTATTTTTTCAAACGTCAGATTATTTGCATAATATTACCAGTGACGTAGTGCGAGAAACAACTGGGAAGACTTTGAGACTGTGCAGTTGACACTTTGACATTCAGCTCACTTTGACCTTAAAGAAACACTCTGGATGCTCTTGACGGAAGGGGGGCGGGAGTGGCTCAGTCGGTAGCGCGCCAGGCTCGTAATCTGTAGTTCCCAGGTTCGAGTCCCAGCTGGGTCAGCGTTGAGATTTATCTCCGCAAAAAATCCCCGCCCTGCCCACGGTCAGTAGGGGACACCGATGGGCTTGGAAAGGCCGCCGTCCGTCGGATGGGACGTTAAGCCGTGGCCCCTTGTGTGGGAGAGCCATTCCCTGTGCACGTTAAAGAACACGCTGGATGGCCTTGACGGGAGGCTACCATCTGTCTTCCAACAGCTGTTGAAGTGGGTCCCCTCCCCCAACCTTCTCTGAGCCTTCGGGGTCCATGTGACCTGGCCATTTAGCCCATGGTGTGCAAAAAAGTGCCGCTCAGAGGTAAAACAACAACCAACAGCCAAGGAGAGGGGGGTATGACCCGTCCCTCCTTGGCTCCCTCCCCCTAAATTTGTTTTAAGAAAAAAAAAATTATTAGTGCATATTTCACGCATTTCCCAAAAAAGTAAAAAAAAAAAAAGTAAGGAAAAAAAAGTAAGGGGGGGGGGGAATTTCCATTCCCCCCCCCTTACTTTTTTTTCCTGCGCAATTATGTCATTTGAACCCCTTAATTTTTTTTATAGAGCCGGGATTGGTGACATAGTTGGCACCCGAACATAGGAATTATAGGTTATGCAGTTCCCGAGCCTAAACTGGGTTGTTTTACCTGTGAGGGACATATTTTGCATACAGTAGAGTCAATGGTCAGGTCACAAGGTCCCCCAACAAGGGCTCAGAAAAAGTTAGGGAAGGAGATCCACTGGACTGCTTTTGAGTGACAGATAGTGGTAGTCTACCATCAAGACCATACAGCTGTTCTTTAACGTTCTTGTCCCAACTGCGCCTGCGTTCAGATTTATCTCACCTAAACCCCCCTCCTACACTGGTAAAGAAAGGGAGACAACGCTCGGCGTGGAAAAAATCACTGTCCGTCGTATGGGACGTTAATTCATGGGCCCCTGTGCTGGAATGACATACTATACACCCGTTACAAAATACTCTGAATTGCCTTGACGGGAGGCTACAGTCTATCTCCTAATAGCTGCCCAATGGGTCCTCTTCCTCAGGGTCTTGGTGACCTGAGGACGGGGCGGGGGTGGCTCAGTCGGTAGCGCGCCAGGCTCGTAATCTGTAGTTCCCAGGTTCGAGTCCCAGCTGGGTCAGCGTTGAGATTTATCTCCGCAAAATTCCCTGCCCTGCCCACGGTCAGTAGGGGACACCGATGGGCTTGGAAAGGCCGCCGTCCGTCGGATGGGACGTTAAGCCGTGGCCCCGTGTGCGGGAGAGCCATACCTTGTGCACGTTAAAGAACACGCTGGATGGCGTTGACGGAAGGCTACCATCTGTCTCGCAACAGCTGTTCCAGTGGGTCCCCTCCCCCAACCTTCTCTGAGCCTACGGGGTCCATGTGACCTGGCCATTTAGCCCATGGTGTGCAAAAAAGTGCCGCTCAGAGGTAAAACAACCCAACTCTTGTCCCAACTGCGCCTGCGTTCAGATTTATCTCGCCTAAACCCCCCTCCTACACTGGTAAAGAAAAGGAGACAACGCTCGACGTGGAAAAAATCACTGTCCGTCGTATGGGACGTTAATTCATGGGCCCCTGTGCTGGAATGACATACTATACACCCATTACAAAATACTCTGAATTGCGTTGACGGGAGGCTACAGTCTATCTCCTAATAGCTGCCCAATGGGTCCTCTTCCTCAGGGTCTTGGTGACCTGAGGACGGGGCGGGGGTGGCTCAGTCGGTAGCGCTCCAGGCTCGTAATCTGTAGTTCCCAGGTTCGAGTCCCAGCTGGGTCAGCATTGAGATTTATCACCGCAAAATTCCCTGCCATGCCCACGGTCAGTAGGGGACACCGATGGGCTTGGAAAGGCCGCCGTCCGTCGGATGGGATGTTAAGCCGTTGCACCGTGTGCGGGAGAGCTACACTCTGTGCACGTTAAAGAACACGCTGGATGGCCTTGACGGGAGGCTACCATCTGTCTCCCTACAGCTGTTCCAGTGGGTCCCCTCCCCCAACCTTCCCTGAGCCTTCGGGGTCCATGTGACCTGGCCATTTAGCCCACATGGTGTGCAAAAAAGTGCCGCTCAGAGGTAAAACAAACCAAACCAAAACCTCTTCCTCAGGGTCTTAGTGACCTGAGGTGACCTGAGGGGTCACCAAGACTCCATTTATCCCATTGTGTGTAAAAAAAGTGCCGCTCAGAAGATAAAAAAAAATTCAACTCTTTAAATAAAGATTCAACCACCCTCACTGTTTCCTCTCTAGAAATGATCTCCGTTACTCTCCCCGATCTGCAATTTGACAATATACTTCATCACCTCCATCCCATTTTCTCTCGACTTTCTGTGACCTCTAAGCCCTCTCCCAACAGAGGCCTCAGTCACCGCAAAGGTGTTGTAATATGCACGCGAATGCCGTCGCACCCGCCGCTGTGTCTGCGTCCTCCGCCGCCGCAGCTAATGGCCCGGTTTCTCGGAAACAAGACGAGAGAGAGAGAGGCTTGGAATTTCATTTCGCCCCAGCCTCCACTTCCCGTAATTAGATGTGAAGAGGAGGAGGACATGATCGTGTCTGTAGCAACATCCAGACTAAATTATGGACCGGGAAACGAGACGTACTCGGCACTTATCCCTTTATTTTCTTGCTGTCTTCTCTTTCCCCTTGTGTGTCGTTTGTTGCACTTCCTTCAGTTTCGATATCGAAATTTCATCTTTTTTGGGAGGGAGGGTACAGTTCTTTCCCACTCACTGCCTTTTCTTCCATTTCCCTCCCTTTAAGTTCTTTTTTTAACATCTCGGCACCTATTTTCGAGTTTGTATTGGAGAGTCATGTTCCTTCGTAAAGTGTTCGAATTTTTATATTTCAGTGTCTTTAATATTTCACCATCTTAAGGAGGTGTAGAAGTAGGAGGGATAGGTTCATTTGTTTTTTTAAGAGGGAGGGGGGATTGGTAAATGCTGTTTTATTAGATAAAGACACTCTCCGCATGTTGTTATAGTCTACTGCCCTATTCTAGAATAACAATTTCTTACTAAAAAGAAAAGGTGATAGTTGATTCCGTTGATAGCGCGCCAGGTTTGTTATCAGTAGTCCCAGGTTCGAGTCCCAGCTGTGCCTGCTTTGCGGGGCGGGGATGGCTCAGTTGGTATCGCGCTAGGCTTATAATCATCTATTACCTGGTTCGAATCCCACCTGGGCAAACGTTGAGATTTATCTCCGCAAACCTCCCCGCTCTGCCCTCGGTCAGTAGGGGACATAGATGGGCTTGGTAAAGGCCACCGTCCGTCGGATGGGACGTTACGCCATGGATCCGGGTGCTGGAGAGCCATACTCTGTGCACGTTAAAGAACACGCTGGATGGCCTTGATGGGAAGCTACCATTTGTCTCCTAACAGCTGTCCAGTGGGGCCCCTCCTCCAAACTTCTCTGAGCCCTCGGGGTCTTTGTGACTGCACGCTAAAGAACAGATTGGATGGCCTTGACGGGAGATTACCATCTGTCTCCCAACAGCTGTCCAGTGGACTCCTCTCCAAAACATCTCTGAGCCCTCGGGGTCCTTGTGACTTGACCATTTAGCCCATTGTGTGCAAAAAAGTGAAAAAAATAGGATGTTGAGGTAGGAGGTTTTTTTTTTCTCTGAAATTTCGTAGTGTAAGCATAAAAATTTATTTTTAGATTCTCCTGGGTTGGGTTGTTTTACCTCTGAGCGGCACTTTTTTTGCACACCATGGGCTAAATGGCCAGGTCACATGGACCCCGAAGGCTCAGAGAAGGTTGGGGGAGGGGACCCACTGGAACAGCTGTTGGAAGACAGATGGTAGTCCCCCGTCAAGGTCATCCAGCGTGTTATTTAACGTGCACAGGGTATGGCTCTCCCACACACGGGGCCACGGCTTAACGTCCCATCCGACGGACGGCGGCCTTTCCAAGCCCATCGGTGTCCCCTACTGACCGTGGGCAGGGCGGGGAGTTTTGCGGAGATAAATCTCAACGCTGACCCAGCTGGGACTCGAACCTGGGAACTGCAGATTACGAGCCTGGCGCGCTACCGACTGAGCCACCCCCGCCCCAGATTCTCCTGACTTGTAAGTTTATTTCATTATATAAAACAGTATAATATACATATATATATTTCCTAACTAGAAAGAACTAACAGCAAAGAAGAAGTTAATCGTTCGCATTAACTATCACGATAATTAAATACTTTTCAACATACACCCACTACCATGTTAACACTAACGGCTCTAATTTTTTTCTGCGAACGGTTTATTACAATTCCAACTCGACTTACTGAAAGTTGGAAGGAACGTTTACATTTCTCAGTTCGGGAAGGAAGGCAGGACCAGAGAAGATACTTCGTTGAATTGAAATCTAATGATTTTAAGCAACAAATGAGCCGAAATATTTAGAACGCGCTGGATGACCTTGAAAGGAAACACTGGGCGGCTCTTAGGATCCCTTTTCCCACCCAGTCTTAAGTCTTTGGGGTTCTTATGACCTGGCCATTTAGCTCATTGTAAAAAAAAGGTTGCGGTTCAGAGGTAAAATGATGCAAACATTGCTGTCCATGGATCAATAATATTCCACTCAGTTTAATCTCACCAAGAAGATGAGAATTCTTAACGAAAATAAATCCTTGAAGAATTTGGGGGCGGGGGTGGCTCAGTCAGTAGCGTGCCAGGCTCGTAATCTGCAGTTCTCAGGTTCGAGTCCCAGCTGGGTCAGCGTTGAGACTTATCTCCGCAAAACTCCCCGCCCTGCCACGGTCAGTAGGGGACACCGATGGCTTGGAAAGGCAGCCGTCCGTCGGATGGGACGTTAAACTGTATTTCCGTGTGCTGGAGAGAGCCATACCCTGTGCACGCTAAAGAACACGCTGGATGGCCTTGACGGGAGGCTACCATCTGTCTCCCAACAGCCGTTCCAGTGGGTCCCCTCCCCCAACCTTCTCTGAGTCTTCGTGGTCCATATGACCTGGCCATTTAGCCCATGGTGTGCAAAAAAGTGCTGCTCAGAGGTAAAACAACTTTCCTTGAAGAATTTGAGCAGTCCAAACTACTTACAGGAAGACCTATGTCAGTACGACTCCAAGAAAAAAAAATATATATAAAGAAATTTCTTTCTCTAGAAAATCACTAAAGCAATCGTGAAAGGACTGACAATGACTTTTAAAGGAAGGAGCTGCACGCTCCTGCCATTTCCTCTTATCACACGCGGTCTCGAGGGATGCTCGGAGGCCGAGGCGCAGCTTCCCCACTTGATTCTCTAGGCCCTCGAGGGTCATTGTCTCAGCCTCTTCGTGAACTTCGGCCTCGTAACGACGTCCTGGCGGAATAGAAACGTAGGAGAGGCATCGAAGTAACGGCACGAGGTGGACATCTTCATTCCCTGCTTTATGTGGTTGCTTCAGCGCGTGGATGACGTCAAACCCTGATGTCTCCACCACCTTTCTTCTCTTAAGAAGTAGGTTTTTCTGTTGATGGCGGTAGATGCTCACGTGAAAGAACGGAACTCAGTGTGTTTAGAGTACATTGAGTTGGGTTGTTTTACCTCTGAGCGGCACTTTTTTGCACACCATGGGCTAAATGGCCAGGTCACATGGACCCCGAAGGCTCAGAGAAGGTTGGGGGAGGGGACCCACTGGAATAGCTGTTGGGAGACAGATGGTAGCCTCCCGTCAAGGCCATCCAGCGTGTTCTTTAACGTGCAAAGGGTATGTCTCTCCCACACACGTGGCCACGGATTAACGTCCCATCCGACGGACGGCGGCCTTTCCAAGCCCATCGGTGTCCCCTACTGACCGTGGACGGGGCAGGGAATTTTGCCGAGATAAATCTCAACGCTGACCCAGCTGGGACTCGAACCTGGGAACTACAAATTACGAGCCTGGCGCGCTACCGACTGAGCCACCCCCGTCCCTGGATATAGTTCAAATAGATTATTCTGGTTGAGAGGAATTTAGTTTGGATTGAATTGTTTAATTTCCAATCGACTTATTTTTTCACACAGTAAGCTAAATGGCCAGGTCACAAGGACCCCATGGGCTAAGAGAAGGTTGGGGGTCAGGAAACCCACTGGACAGATGTTAGGAGAGATATGGAGCTCCCGTACCCAAGGTACGGTTCTCCTGAATTCTGTAATCAACCATAGTGTTCGGATATTTTTTTGAGCGACTGTATGTTTTTACTTTTAAATAAAACACAGAAATTTCTTTCTCTAGAAAATCTTCTTTAACTTGTAAGCTTTTGGTTTGCGTTGGATTCTTATAAATATACAAAAATTACCCATGGACGTGCCCCATTGGCTTTGTAGTCAGGTTCTCTAAACACTACACCAGCTAGGCCTATTTCGGGATAAATCCGACATTTCACTTTCTATGTGACCTTCAAGGCCAAATGGAAGTCACGTAGAGGTCTAACCATGATCTGTAACTGTTAACAACAAGTAGAAAATTGGCGTCTAGCGGTACACCACGACGTAATGATTATTTCAGTATTAGACAATTATGAATGATTTTTTTTTTTTATAAAACTAGGAGATTTATTGTTCAATATTCCAACGTCCGTAACTCTTTAGATATTGAATGGATAGTGTTAAAAATCGAGATTTAAATAGATTTGATTACGATCTTTAATTCATCTTCAATCACATTTTTCCACTAGGTAGATATTGTAGAAGTTATAGAGCTTCGAAGTTATATCCCATTTGAAATAACATGGGAATTCTTTTAATATTTGGGGGGGGGGGGGTCGGGGTGGCTCATATTTTGGGGGTGGCTCAGTCGGTAGCTTGACAGGCTCGTAATCTCTAGTTTCCAGGTTCGAGTCCCAGCTGGATCAGCGTTGAGATTTATCTCCGCAAAATTCGCCGCCCTGCCCACGGTCAGTAGGGGACACCGTATGGGATTGGAAAGGCCGCCGTCCGTTGGATGGGACGTTAAGCCGGGACCCCGTGTGCGGGAGAGCCACGCTGTTAAGAACGTTAAAGAACACGCCGGATGGCCTTGACGGGAGGCTACCATCTGTCTCCCAACGGCTGTTCCAGTGGTTCCCCTCTCAGAGCCTTCTCTGAGTCTTCGGGGGTCCTTGTGACCTGGCCATTTAGCTCATGGTGTGCAAAAAAGTGCCTCTCAGAGGTAAAACAACCCAACGTTAAAGAACACGCCGGATGGCCTTGACGGGAGGCTACCATCTGTCTCCCAACGGCTGTTCCAGTGGGTCCCCTCTCAGAGCCTTCTCTGAGCCTTCGGGGGTCCTTGTGACCTGGCCATTTAGCTCATGGTGTGCAAAAAAGTGCCGCTTAGAGGTAAAACAACCCAACCCATAATCTTAATATTTTGGTAGGGAAGTGTATATATATAGTACTATATATATGCGAAAGAACTGTTTAAATTTCAGATCACGGTATTATAAGAATTCAGTCCAGCTGGGAATCTTCCCTCCCACTCTCCCAAAAGAGTGAAGAGCGTTCTCACCCATCTTCCATAAAAGTTCTCGTGCCAGTGAGCAGTGATGTGCGCCAAAAGTCCTCTCGCGCCTCCGACACCGACCATTAAGTCAGCCATATTGTTTGTCTGCGCTGATTCTCGCTCTAGCTCCTGCGATGGCGGGAAGGGAGAGATTATTTATGTGGCCTGTCACGAGGCGCGTGAGCACAGCTCTGTTCTAGTGTTCGCCGAGGCACTTGGCCTGTCCTCGCCCCCCCCCCCTCTCTCTCTTCAGGCTCAGAACAGAAGCCATGAAATTGGGTTCTAAAGGAACGGTCGTTTGTGGAGATCGCCTTACTGTTAGAGGGAGGAGGACCTCAATGCCTTGGAATGGGACGGAGGTTTCCGACATCAGCGTTTCCTTTTTACGACTGGATTTTTCCTTCTTTAACCGTTCGTCACCAGTGCGGGGGGGGGGGAATACGAGATGAGGAAAAAGTGACTGGCAACCCCTTCACGCCATATGTAGCATGGCATTTGCGGAGAGTTGATTTAGTTTTTGTTTTTAAGTTTGGTTTTCAGCCACTTGAGTTACGTTGTTGATGGAGGTTGAAGCTGAGGAGGAATTCTTCAGTTACCTGATTAATAAAAGTCACGATTTGATACTTTTAGGTAAATGTTATTGTGTTGTCGATTTCGTTGAAAACAATTCCTTTTTGTAAGGTTGTAGGATAGGTATCTGTTTGTTTATTATTCGAGGACTCGATCACACAATTTTGAGGACTTGCCAGATTATCTTGAGGATTCTATCGCACCGTACCTGAGGACTCTTTCAAACAATTTTGAAGAATGTCATATTATCTTCAAAATTATATCGCACTATACTGAGGACTCTTTGATGCTATTTTGAGGAGTATACTGATGACTCTTTCACGCTGTTTTGAGGACTATACTGAAGACTCTTTCACGCCATTTTGAGGACTCTGCTGAGGACTTTTTCATGCCATTTTGAGGACTATATAGAGAACTCTTTCACGTCATTTTGAGGACTATACTGAGGACTCTTTAATGCTATTTTGAGGAGAATACTGATGACTATTTCACGCCATTTTGAGGACTCTGCTGAGGACCTTTTCATGCCATTTTGAAGACTATATAGAGAACTCTTTCACGTCATTTTGAGGATTATACTGAGGACTCTTTAATGCTATTTTGAGGAGTATACTGATGACTCTTTCACGCTGTTTTGAGGACTATACTGAAGACTCTTTCACGCCATTTTGAGGACTCTGCTGAGGACTTTTTCATGCCATTTTGAGGACTATACTGAAGACTCTTTCATTCCAGTTTAAGGACTCTGCTGAGGACTTTTTCATGCCATTTTGAGGACTATACAGAGGACTCTTTCACGCCATTTTGAGGACTATACTGAAGACTCTGTTACATTATTTGGGAGTTGAACTGGATTCTTCTTTAAAACGTAGGACTGATGCAAACAAGATAACAAAGCTGTTAAGATATAAATTATTAAAATTTTATGTTAAAAATACAGTATATAAGAATTTTTTGTCTGACAACCTTCGTGTCACGTGACACGAAGGTTGTCAGATCACTAATTTCTAAAAAAATCATTGCCAGATATTTTTTCTGAATTCTGTAATCAACCATAATGTTCAGATATTTTTTTGAGCGACTGTACCGAGGCTTTGTTCAGGTGAATCATTGGACCCGCGGTAGCTACCCGCCCCCCGATTTCCCGCCTGTTTTAGGACTATTCCACCATCAGCAGATTTTTTTCACACTATAAGACGTTCACAACATCTTTAGGATTCTTTCGCACCATCATGAGGACTTTTTCATGCCATTTTGAGGACTTACATCATTCTGAGGATCAATTCGCCATTCCGAGGACTAGTTCACTATTAACTGGACTGTTATCACACTTAAGAACTATCACGCCATCTTTCTATCGACCACCGTGAGGACTTTTTTCACGCCATTTTGAGTCTTACACCATCTTTAGGACTATTTCCATCCATTTTGAGGCCTATTACATTATCTACAGTAGGGGTTTTCAACGTTAGGTACGCGGTAAAGTATTATAGGATACACGTTGAGAGCTCAAAAGTCGCTAGATCTAGTAACAAAGCATTATTCCCTTTGTTATACTATAACTATAGTTTTATCTATCTATACAAGGGGTACGCCAGTTACATACACTTTTCCAGGGGGTACGTGAAGCATAAAAGGTTGAGAACCACTGATATATATGTTTTATTTTATTCCCATTGTTATACTATAACTATAGTTTTATCTATCTATACAAGGGGTACGCCAGTTACATACACATTTCCAGGTAGTACGTGAAGCATAAAAGGTTGAGAACCACTGATATATATATATTTTATTTTATTCCCATTGTTATACTATAACTATAGTTTTATCTATCTATACAAGAGGTGCGCCAGTTACATACACATTTCCAGGGGGTACGTGAAGCATAAAAGGTTGAGAACCACTGATATATATGTTTTAATTTATTCCCATTGTTATGCTATAACTATAGTTTTCTCTGTCTATACAAGGGGTACGCCAGTTACATACACATTCCAGGGGGTACGTGAAGCATAAAAGGTTGAGAACCACTGATCTAGAGGACACTATCTCATCATCATTTTTAGGATGATTACGCCATCTTTAGGATCCTATTGCATCATCCTGAGAAATTTTTAACGTCATTTTGAGGAATATTGTCGCATCAGGAGAACTCTTATCTATATTTTAATACCCTCATGAAAACGTCCAGATCACGTTCCGGGATATTTCTTCTTTATCAGTAAATATTCATCCGCAAAATACGATTTTACCAGCTGCGTATTAAGCATTTTGTATTTTTTTTCTCCTACGACTCTGATCGTGAAATATTCTAAGGATGGGGCGCGTGGTTGGTTTCTAAGGCTCTGTCACTGTTTCCGAAGCCGAGTAGCGTAGCAATAGTTACCTACTAAGCTGATTTCTCTGCATTTCCTATCGCGTTGCAGGGAAAGCAGTTACCAGGCGACGCCGTCGCCAAATGCCATTTGAAAGATAAAGGGTGATCGGATCGGACACAGCTGAGCGACAGGAGATGACGATAAAATCCGATTGCTCGTATAACGTGATCACGAACGGGAGAATAGTCTCTGTATGTGTAAGGGGGTTGGAAAAGGGGGAGACTACAAACTAGAGAATCGAGGCAACGTTTGTCGTGATAGCTTTGTAAGTTACAGAATGTCACCTTTTATCAAATTTTACTTCTATTGCATTTTTCGTACACAACGTATAATTATTGTCCCTATAACCTGATTTTGGAAAATTGGTATAGACAAGGAAATAAACCCGTTGCCGAGATAGTATAACCATTACACATGCATTAATTAATTATTAAGCTAACTTAGGTATAATGATTAAACGAACTTAGACTTAACTATATTAACTGATGTTTAACTATTGTCAGCCTAGGCCTAAGTATAATTGTTAGGCAAACCTAGGCTTAACTGTCAGAGGAAATTAAGCTTATATACTAGTCCAATATATACCTAATTGCTTTGCAAACCAAGGGATAAATTTACCTATGAGTCATAACTATTAATGCAACCTATTTTTAATACTTAAACCGGCCTACGTCTATTGTTTTAGGATTAAGTCTAACGGACACTTTGTTATGCTAACCTAGGATTAAATTTAACGATTTGGGCAATCTAGACAACTGTTTAACCTAATTTTAACTATTAGTTTAACTTAGCCTAACTCTTAGTCTAAAATAGTACTATTACAGCAACCTATTCCTAACTGTTAACCTATCCTGGGGTTGATTTTTTATATCAATGATTGTACAATTATTAGAATCACCTAAGTTTAATTATTAGCCCAACTAAAACTTTACTATTTGTTTATCTTATTCATAAGTATTAGGATAACCTAGGCCTCTTCGGAACCACTTTTTAAAAACATTTTAATTTTAACTCAAAAATATTTTAGTTTCGGTGGGATTAAATGTTGCTATTATCTAATTTATTCTCTTTTTTTTAAGTTCAGAGATTAAACGTGCTCAGAATCGGAAATCTCGTGCACTTTTTCCTTTTTTTTATGTTCGCAATACCTTTCTAGATTCTTCTCCTTATGCGAAAGTAAATTTTAAAAAATGCCATTTTTGGCCTCTTATTTTGATTGCCAAATTGGAAATCTTGTGGTAAGTATTTTTGGCAATTGTCTATATAAGAGAAAGCAAAATATGAAAAAGTTATTAAAAACAGATAGGATATTGAAATAATAGAATATTTCAGATACACCTGGTAGTGATTTGTCAGATAAATATAGAGCAAAAATTGTCATTATCAGGGTAGGATGTATCAGAGCACCTGACAAGTTATCAGGAGTCCATGGGTTCATGTCCCAGCCGACTAATGACAATTTTTCCTCTATATTTATCTAGGTAGGACATGGCTATTTTTTTTTCTATTTTTTACCCCACTTCCCTTCTCCCCATATACAAAAATATCCTTTGTGTCATTTTGTTTTCTTTTTTGGAAGCTTAATTTTTTTCTTCATTACTGCTTGATGGAAAAATTCCAAGAACTTAATGCTTTATTCCTGTCTTTATTAATAGAACAATTCCAAGTGTTTCTTGTTAGGATCCTGTATGAATGACAGAATTGGAAGAAGCGTTTTTTCTTTTCTGTATGAAGGAAAATTCCGAAAGTTTTTCCATTTCGGGTGCTTGTAGGAATGTGTACATTCCTAAAGTTTCCCTTCTGGTGTCTGCATGAAAATATTCCAAAGAGCTTCTTTTATCTTTTAATTCATGTATGAATATATTCCAAGAATCTATTTTCAGTTCTTGTTTCTCTATGAATGTATTCCAAGAATCTCTTTTCAGTTCTTGTTTCTCTATGAATGTATTCCAAGAATCTCTTTTCAGTTCTTGTTTCTCTATGAATGTATTCCAAACAGGCTCCTTTTTCCTCTTGTTTCTCTATGAAAAATATTCCAAAAAGCTTATTTTCTCTTTTAATTTATGTATGAATACATTCCAGGAATTTCTTTTCAGTTCTGATGTCTCTATGAATGTATTCCAAACGGCTCCTTTTTCCTCTTGTTTCTCTATGAAAAATATTCCAAAAAGCTTATTTTCTCTTTTAATTTATGTATGAATACATTCCAAGAATTTCTTTTCAGTTCTGATGTCTCTATGAATGTATTCCAAACGGCTCCTTTTTCCTCTTGTTTCTCTATGAAAAATATTCCAAAAAGCTTATTTTCTCTTTTAATTTATGTATGAATACATTCCAAGAATTTCTTTTCAGTTCTGATGTCTCTATGAATGTATTCCAAACGGCTCCTTTTTTCTCTTGTTTCTCTATGAAAAATATTCCAAAAAGCTTATTTTCTCTTTTAATTTATGTATGAATACATTCCAAGAATTTATTTTCAGTTCTGATGTCTCTATGAATGTATTCCAAACGGCTCCTTTTTTTCTTGTTTCTTTATTAAAAATATTCCAAGGAGCTTCTTTTAACTTATGTATGAATACATTCCAATTTTTTCGTTTTAAGTTTTGGTTTCTCTATGAACGTATTCCCAGAATTTCTTTTCCGTTCTGGTTTCTCTATGAATATATTCTAAACGGCTCCCTTTTTTCTTGTTTCTTTATGAAAAATATTCCAAAGAGCTTCTTTTCTCTTTTAATTTATGTATGAATACATTCCAATAATTTATTTTCAGTTCTGATGTCTCTATGAATGTATTCCAAACGGCTCCTTTTTCCTCTTGTTTCTTTATGAAAAACATTCCAAAGAGCTTCTTTTCCCTTTCAATTTATGTATGAATACATTCCAAGAATTTCTTTTCAGTTCTGGTTTCTCTATGAATGTATTCCAAACGGCCCCTTTTTTTCTTGATTCTTTATTAAAAACATTCCAAGGAGCTTCTTTCTCTTTTAATTTATGTATGAATACATTCCAAGAATTTCGTTTAAGTTTTGGTTTCTCTATGAACGTATTCAAGAATTTCTTTTCAGTTCTGGTTTCTCTATGAATGTATTCCAACGGCTTTTTTTTTCTTGTTTCTTTATGAAACATATTCCAAAGAGCTTCTTTTCCCTTTTAATTTAAGTATGAATATTTTCCAAGAATTTCTTCTGTGTTTGTATGAATAGAAAAGTTCCATGGGATACCATTTCCTTTTTTAGGTTTCTGCATGGATGAAGAAATTCGAAGCTTCTCTCATAGAATTATCGGTTTCTCTGTGAGAGGAACACTTCTAAAAGCTTTTTAGTTTTGTTCTTGCAAGAATGGGGTAAATTTAAAAGATTTCTTTTTCTTCTGGGTTTTTATAAATTGACAAAATTCTAAGAACGACTTTTTTTCTCTGTACGAAAAAGATAATTCGAACATCTCCCCGCCCCCCACTTTATTTAGGTTTCTGCGTGAATATGGGAAATGCAAGACTTTATTTTTCTTTTGGTTTCTGCGTGAATGTGGGAAATGCAAGAATTTATTTTTCTTTTGGTTTCTTCGTGAATATGGGAAATGCAAGACTTTATTTTTCGTTTGGTCTCTGCGTGAATATGGGAAATGCAAGACTTTATTTTTCTTTTGGTTTCTGCGTGAATATGGGAAATGCAAGACTTTATTTTTCGTTTGGTTTCTGCGTGAATATGGGAAATGCAAGACTTTATTTTTCGTTTGGTTTCTGCGTGAATATGGGAAATGCAAGACTTTATTTTTCGTTTGGTTTCTGCGTGAATATGGGAAATGCAAGACTTTATTTTTCTTTTGATTTCTGCGTGAATATGGGAAATGCAAGACTTTATTTTTCTTTTGGTTTCAGCGTGAATATGGGAATGGCAAGACTTTATTTTTCGTTTGGTTTCTGCGTGAATATGGGAAAGGCAAGAATTTATTTTTCTTTTGGTTTCTGTGTGAATATGGGAAATGCTAGACTTTATTTTTCTTTTGGTTTCTGTGTGAATATGGGAAATGCAAGACTTTATTTTTCCTTTGGTTTCTGTGTGAATATGGGAAATGCAAGACTTTATTTTTCTTTTGGTTTCTGTGTGAATATGGGAAATGCAAGACTTTATTTTTCTTTTGGTTTCTGTGTAAATATGCGAAATGCAAGACTTTATTTTTCTTTTGGTTTCTGCGTGAATATGGGAAAGGCAAGACTTTATTTTTCGTTTTGTTTCTGCGTGAATATGGGAAAGGCAAGACTTTATTTTTCTTTTGGTTTCTGCGTGAATATGGGAAATGCAAGACTTTATTTTTCTTTTGGTTTCTGTGTGAATATGGGAAATGCAAGACTTTATTTTTCTTTTGGTTTCTGCGTGAATGTGGGAAATGCAAGACTTTAGTTTTCTATTGGTCTCTGCGTGAATATGGGAAATGCAAGAATTTATTTTTCTTTTGGTCTCTGCGTGAATATGGGAAAGGCAAGACTTTATTTTTCTTTTGGTTTCTGTGTGAATATGGGAAATGCTAGAATTTATTTTTCTTTTGGTTTCTGCGTGAATGTGGGAAATGCAAGAATTTATTTTTCTTTTGCTTTCTGTGTTAATATGGGAAATGCAAGACTTTATTTTTCTTTTGGTTTCTGCGTGAATATGGGAAAGGCAAGACTTTATTTTTCTTTTGGTTTCTGTGTGAATATGGGAAATGCAAGACTTTATTTTTCTTTTGCTTTCTGTGTTAATATGGGAAATGCAAGACTTTATTTTTCTTTTGCTTTCTGTGTTAATATGGGAAATGCAAGACTTTATTTTTCGTTTGGTTTCTGCGTGAATATGGGAAATGCAAGACTTTATTTTTCTTTTGCTTTCTGTGTTAATATGGGAAATGCAAGACTTTATTTTTCTTTTGGTTTCTGCGTGAATGTGGGAAATGCAAGACTTTAGCTTTCTATTGGTCTCTGCGTGAATATGGGAAATGCAAGAATTTATTTTTCTTTTGGTCTCTGCGTGAATATGGGAAAGGCAAGACTTTATTTTTCTTTTGGTTTCTGTGTGAATATGGGAAATGCTAGAATTTATTTTTCTTTTGGTTTCTGCGTGAATGTGGGAAATGCAAGAATTTATTTTTCTTTTGGTTTCTGCGTGAATGTGGGAAATGCAAGAATTTATTTTTCTTTTGGTTTCTGGGTGAATATGGGAAATGGAAGACTTTATTTTTCTTTTGGTCTCTGCGTGAATATGGGAAATGCAAGACTTTATTTTTCTTTTGGTCTCTGCGTGAATATGGGAAAGGCAAGACTTTATTTTTCTTTTGGTTTCTGCGTGAATATGGGAAATGCAAGACTTTATTTTTCTTTTGGTTTCTGTGTGAATATGGGAAATGCAAGACTTTATTTTTCTTTTGGTTTCTGCGTGAATGTGGGAAATGCAAGACTTTAGTTTTCTATTGGTCTCTGCGTGAATATGGGAAATGCAAGAATTTATTTTTCTTTTGGTCTCTGCGTGAATATGGGAAAGGCAAGACTTTATTTTTCTTTTGGTTTCTGTGTGAATATGGGAAATGCTAGAATTTATTTTTCTTTTGGTCTCTGCGTGAATATGGGAAAGGCAAGACTTTTTCTTTTGGTCTCTGCGTGAATATGGGAAAGGCAAGACTTTATTTTTCTTTTGGTTTCTGCGTGAATGTGGGAAATGCAAGAATTTATTTTTCTTTTGGTTTCTGCGTGAATGTGGGAAATGCAAGAATTTATTTTTCTTTTGGTTTCTGCGTGAATGTGGGAAATGCAAAACTTTATTTTTCTTTTGGTTTCTGGGTGAATATGGGAAATGGAAGACTTTATTTTTCTTTTGGTCTCTGCGTGAATATGGGAAATGCAAGACTTTATTTTTCTTTTGGTCTCTGCGTGAATATGGGAAAGGCAAGACTTTATTTTTCTTTTGGTTTCTGCGTGAATATGGGAAATGCAAGACTTTATTTTTCTTTTGGTTTCTGTGTGAATATGGGAAATGCAAGACTTTATTTTTCTTTTGGTTTCTGTGTGAATATGCGAAATGCAAGACTTTATTTTTCTTTTGGTTTCTGTGTGAATATGCGAAATGCAAGACTTTATTTTTCTTTTGGTTTCTGTGTGAATATGCGAAATGCAAGACTTTATTTTTCTTTTGGTTTCTGCGTGAATATGGGAAAGGCAAGACTTTATTTTTCGTTTGGTTTCTGCGTGAATATGGGAAAGGCAAGACTTTATTTTTCTTTTGGTTTCTGCGTGAATATGGGAAATGCAAGACTTTATTTTTCTTTTGGTTTCTGTGTGAATATGGGAAAGGCAAGACTTTATTTTTCTTTTGCTTTCTGTGTGAATGTGGGAAATGCAAGACTTTATTTTTCTTTTGGTTTCTGCGTGAATATGGGAAAGGCAAGACTTTATTTTTCGTTTGGTTTCTGCGTGAATATGGGAAAGGCAAGACTTTATTTTTCTTTTGGTTTCTGTGTGAATATGGGAAATGCAAGACTTTATTTTTCTTTTGGTTTCTGCGTGAATGTGGGAAATGCAAGACATTATTTTTCGTTTGGTTTCTGTGTGAATGTGGGAAATGCAAGAATTTATTTTTCTTTTGGTCTCTGCGTGAATATGGGAAAGGCAAGACTTTATTTTTCTTTTGGTTTCTGTGTGAATATGGGAAATGCTAGAATTTATTTTTCTTTTGGTCTCTGCGTGAATATGGGAAAGGCAAGACTTTTTCTTTTGGTCTCTGCGTGAATATGGGAAAGGCAAGACTTTATTTTTCTTTTGGTTTCTGCGTGAATATGAGAAAGGCAAGACTTTATTTTTCTTTTGGTCTCTGCGTGAATATGGGAAATGCAAGACTTTATTTTTCTTTTGGTCTCTGCGTGAATATGGGAAAGGCAAGACTTTATTTTTCTTTTGGTTTCTGTGTGAATATGGGAAATGCAAGACTTTATTTTTCTTTTGGTTTCTGCGTGAATATGGGAAATGCAAGACTTTATTTTTCGTTTGGTTTCTGCGTGAACATGGGAAATGCAAGACTTTATTTTTCGTTTGGTTTCTGCGTGAATATGGGAAATGCAAGACTTCATTTTTCTTTTGGTTTCTGCGTGAATATGGGAAATGCAAGACTTTATTTTTCGTTTGGTTTCTGCGTGAATGTGGGAAATGCAAGAATTTATTTTTCTTTTGGTTTCTGGGTGAATATGGGAAATGCAAGACTTTATTTTTCTTTTGGTTTCTGCGTGAATATGGGAAATGCAAGACTTTATTTTTCTTTTGGTTTCTGCATGAATATGGGAAATGCAAGACTTTATTTTTCGTTTGGTTTCTGCGTGAATATGGGAAATGCAAGACTTTATTTTTCGTTTGGTTTCTGCGTGAATGTGGGAAATGCAAGAATTTATTTTTATTTTGGTTTCTGCGTGAATATGGGAAATGCAAGACTTTATTTTTCTTTTGGTTTCTGCGTGAATATGGGAAATGCAAGACTTTATTTTTCTTTTGGTTTCTGCGTGAATATGGGAAATGCAAGACTTTATTTTTCTTTTGGTTTCTGCGTGAATATGGGAAATGCAAGACTTTATTTTTCGTTTGGTTTCTGCGTGAATGTGGGAAATGCAAGAATTTATTTTTCTTTTGGTTTCTGCGTGAATATGGGAAATGCAAGACTTTATTTTTCTTTTGGTTTCTGCGTGAATATGGGAAATGCAAGACTTTATTTTTCTTTTGGGTTCTGCGTGAATATGGGAAATGCAAGACTTTATTTTTCGTTTGGTTTCTGCGTGAATGTGGGAAATGCAAGAATTTATTTTTCTTTTGGTTTCTTCGTGAATATGGGAAATGCAAGACTTTATTTTTCTTTTGGTTTCTGCGTGAATATGGGAAATGCAAGACTTTATTTTTCTTTTGGTTTCTGCGTGAATATGGGAAATGCAAGACTTTATTTTTCTTTTGGTTTCTGCGTGAATATGGGAAATGCAAGACTTTATTTTTCGTTTGGTTTCTGCGTGAATGTGGGAAATGCAAGAATTTATTTTTCTTTTGGTTTCTGCGTGAATATGGGAAATGCAAGACTTTATTTTTCTTTTGGTTTCTGCGTGAATATGGGAAATGCAGACTTTATTTTTCTTTTGGTTTCTGCGTGAATATGGGAAATGCAAGCCTTTATTTTTCTTTTGGTTTCTGCGTGAATATGGAAAATGCAAGACTTTATTTTTCGTTTGGTTTCTGCGTGAATGTGGGAAATGCAAGAATTTATTTTTCTTTTGGTTTCTGCGTGAATATCGGAAATGCAAGACTTTATTTTTCTTTTGGTTTCTGCGTGAATATGGGAAATGCAAGACTTTATTTTTCTTTTGGTCTCTGCGTGAATATGGGAAATGCAAGACTTTATTTTTCTTTTGGTCTCTGCGTGAATATGGGAAATGCAAGACTTTATTTTTCGTTTGGATTCTGCGTGAATATGGGAAAGGCAAGACTTTATCTTTCGTTTGGTTTCCGCGTGAATATGGGAAATGCAAGACTTTATTTTTCTTTTGGTCTCTGCGTGAATATGGGAAATGCAAGACTTTATTTTTCTTTTGGTCTCTGCGTGAATATGGGAAATGCAAGACTTTATTTTTCTTTTGGTTTCTGCGTCAATGTGGGAAATGCAAGACTATATTTTTCTTTTGGTTTCTGCGTGAATATGGGAAATGCAAGACTTTATTTTTCTTTTGGTCTCTGCGTGAATATGGGAAATGCAAGACTTTATTTTTCTTTTGGTCTCTGCGTGAATATGGGAAAGGCAAGACTTATTTTTCTTTTGGTTTCTGTCTGAATATGGGAAATGCAAGACTTTATTTTTCGTTTGGTTTCTGCGTGAATGTGGGAAATGCAAGACTTTATTTTTCGTTTGGTTTCTGCGTGAATGTGGGAAATGCAACACTTTATTTTTCGTTTGGTTTCTGCGTGAATGTGGGAAATGCAACACTTTATTTTTCGTTTGGTTTCTGCGTGAATGTGGGAAATGCAAGAATTTATTTTTCTTTTGGTTTCTGCGTGAATATGGGAAATGCAAGACTATATTTTTTTTTTGGTTTCTGCGTGAATATGGGAAAGGCAAGACTTTATTTTTCGTTTGGTTTCTGCGTGAATATGGGAAATGCAAGACTTTATTTTTCTTTTGGTTTCTGCTGAATATGGGAAATGCAAGACTTTATTTTTCGTTTGGTTTCTGCGCGAATATGGGAAATGCAAGACTTTATTTTTCGTTTGGTTTCTGCGTGAATGTGGGAAATGCAAGAATTTATTTTTCTTTTGGTTTCTGCGTGAATATGGGAAATGGACGACTTTATTTTTCTTTTGGTTTCTGCGTGAATATGGGAATAGCAAGACTTTATTTTTCTTTTGGTTTCTGCGTGAATGTGGGAAATGCAAGAATTTATTTTTCTTTTGGTTTCTGCGTGAATATGGGAAATGCAAGACTTTATTTTTCTTTTGGTCTCTGCGTGAATATGGGAAATGCAAGACTTTATTTTTCTTTTGGTTTCTGCGTGAATATGGGAAGGGCAAGACTTTATTTTTCTTTTGGTTTCTGCTTGAATATATTGAAATGCAAGACTTTATTTTTCTTTTGGTTTCTGCTTGAATATATTGAAATGCAAGACTTTATTTTTCTTTTGGTTTCTGCGTGAATATGGGAAATGCAAGACTTTATTTTTCGTTTGGTTTCTGCGTGAATATGGGAAATGCAAGACTTTATTTTTCGTTTGGTTTCTGCGTGAATATGGGAAATGCAAGACTTTATTTTTCTTTTGGTTTCTGCGTGAATATGGGAAATGCAAGACTTTATTTTTCGTTTGGTTTCTGCGTGAATATGGGAAATGCAAGACTTTATTTTTCGTTTGGTTTCTGCGTGAATGTAGGAAATGCAAGACTTTATTTTTCTTTTGGTTTCTGCGTGAATATGGGAAATGCAAGACTTTATTTTTCTTTTGGTTTCTGCGTGAATATGGGAAATGCAAGACTTTATTTTTCTTTTGGTCTCTGCGTGAATATGGGAAATGCAAGACTTTATTTTTCTTTTGGTCTCTGCGTGAATATGGGAATTGCAAGACTTTATTTTTCGTTTGGTTCCTGCGTGAATATGGGAAAGGCAAGACTTTATTTTTCGTTTGGTTTGTGCGTGAATATGGAAAATGCAAGACTTTATTTTACTTTTGGTCTCTGCGTGAATATGGGAAATGCAAGACTTTATTTTTCTTTTGGTTTCTGCGTCAATGTGGGAAATGCAAGACTTTATTTTTCTTTTGGTCTCTGCGTGAATATGGGAAATGCAAGACTTTATTTTTCTTTTGGTTTCTGCTTGAATATGAGAAATGCAAGACTTTATTTTTCTTCTGGTTTCTGCGTGAATATGGGAAATGCAAGACTTTATTTTTCGTTTGGTTTCTGCGTGAATATGGGAAATGCAAGACTTTATTTTTCGTTTGGTTTCTGCGTGAATGTAGGAAATGCAAGACTTTATTTTTCTTTTGGTTTCTGCGTGAATATGGGAAATGCAAGACTTTATTTTTCTTTTGGTTTCTGCGTGAATATGGGAAATGCAAGACTTTATTTTTCTTTTGGTCTCTGCGTGAATATGGGAAACGCAAGACTTTATTTTTCTTTTGGTCTCTGCGTGAATATGGGAAATGCAAGCCTTTATTTTTCGTTTGGCTTCTGCGTGAATATGGGAAAGGCAAGACTTTATTTTTCTTTTGGTTTCTGTGTGAATGTGGGAAATGCAAGACTTTATTTTTCTTTTGGTTTCTGCGTGAATATGGGAAATGCAAGACTTTATTTTCTTTTGGTTTCTGCGTGAATGTGGGAAAGGCAAGACTTTATTTTTCGTTTGGTTTCTGCGTGAATGTGGGAAATGCAAGAATTTATTTTTCTTTTGGTTTCTGCGTGAATATGGGAAATGCAAGACTTTATTTTTCGTTTGGTTTCTGCGTGAATGTAGGAAATGCAAGACTTTATTTTTCTTTTGGTTTCTGCGGGAATATGGGAAATGCAAGACTTTATTTTTCTTTTGGTTTCTGCGTGAATATGGGAAATGCAAGACTTTATTTTTTCTTTTGGTCTCTGCGTGAATATGGGAAATGCAAGACTTTATTTTTCTTTTGGTCTCTGCGTGAATATGGGAATTGCAAGACTTTATTTTTCGTTTGGTTTCTGCGTGAATATGGGAAAGGAAAGACTTTATTTTTCGTTTGGTTTCTGCGTGAATATGGGAAATGCAAGACTTTATTTTTCTTTTGGTCTCTGCGTGAATATGGGAAATGCAAGACTTTATTTTTCTTTTGGTTTCTGCGTCAATGTGGGAAATGAAAGACTTTATTTTTCTTTTGGTCTCTGCGTGAATATGGGAAATGCAAGACTTTATTTTTCTTTTGGTTTTTGCGTGAATATGGGAAACGCAACACTTTATTTTTCGTTTGGTTTCTGCGTAAATATGGGAAAGGCAAGACTTTATTATTCATTTGGTTTCTGCGTGAATATGGGAAAGGCAAGACTTTATTTCTCTTTTGGTTTCTGTGTGAATGTGGGAAATGCAAGACTTTATTTTTCTTTTGGTTTCTGCTTGAATATGAGAAATGCAAGACATTATTTTTCTTTTGGTTTCTGCGTGAATATGGGAAAGGCAAGACTTTATTTTTCGTTTGGTTTCTGCGTGAATATGGGAAATGCAGGACTTTATTTTTCGTTTGGTTTCTGCGTGAATGTGAGAAATGCAAGAATTTATTTTTCTTTTGGTTTCTGCGTGAATATGAGAAATGCAAGACTTTATTTTTCTTTTGGTTTCTGCGTGAATATGGGAAAAGCAAGACATTATTTTTCTTTTGGTTTCTGCGTGAATATGGGAAAGGCAAGACTTTATTTTTCGTTTGGTTTCTGCGTGAATATGGGAAATGCAGGACTTTATTTTTCGTTTGGTTTCTGCGTGAATGTGAGAAATGCAAGAATTTATTTTTCTTTTGGTTTCTGCGTTAATATGGGAAATGCAAGACTTTATTTTTCTTTTGGTCTCTGCGTGAATATGGGAAATGCAAGACTTTATTTTTCTTTTGGTCTCTGCGTGAATATGCGAAATGCAAGACTTTATTTTTCGTTTGGTTTCTGCGTGAATATGGGAAAGGCAAGACTTTATTTTTCTTTTGGTTTCTGTGTGAATGTGGGAAATGCAAGACTTTATTTTTCGTTTGGTTTCTGCGTGAATATGGGAAAGGCAAGACTTTATTTTTCTTTTGGTTTCTGTGTGAATGTGGGAAATGCAAGACTTTATTTTTCGTTTGGTTTCTGCGTGAATATGTGAAATGCAAGACTTTATTTTTCTTTTGGTTTCTTTTGTGAATATGTTTGTTTTTTGTGAATGTGGGAAATGCAAGACTTTATTTTTCTTTTGGTTTCTGCGTGAATATGGGAAATGCAAGACTTTATTTTTCTTTTGGTCTCTGCGTGAATATGGGAAATGCAAGACTTTATTTTTCGTTTGGTTTCTGCGTGAATATGGGAAAGGCAAGACTTATTTTTCTTTTGGTTTCTGTCTGAATATGGGAAATGCAAGACTTTATTTTTCGTTTGGTTTCTGCGTGAATGTGGGAAATGCAAGACTTTATTTTTCGTTTGGTTTCTGCGTGAATGTGGAAAATGCAACACTTTATTTTTCGTTTGGTTTCTGCGTGAATGTGGGAAATGCAACACTTTATTTTTCGTTTGGTTTCTGCGTGAATGTGGGAAATGCAAGAATTTATTTTTCTTTTGGTTTCTGCGTGAATATGTAAAATGCAAGACTTTATTTTTCGTTTGGTTTCTGCGTGAATGTGGGAAAGGCAAGACTTTATTTTTCTTTTGGTTTCTGCGTGAATATGGGAAATGCAAGACTTTATTTTTCTTTTGGTTTCTGCGTGAATATGGGAAATGCAAGACTTTATTTTTCTTTTGGTTTCTGCGTGAATATGGGAAAGGCAAGACTTTATTTTTCTTTTGGTTTCTGCGTGAATATGGGAAATGCAAGACTTTATTTTTCGTTTGGTTTCTGCGTGAATGTGGGAAATGCAAGAATTTATTTTTCTTTTGGTTTCTGCGTGAATATGGGAAATGCAAGACTTCATTTTTCTTTTGGTTTCTGCGTGAATATGGGAAAGGCAAGACTTTATTTTTCATTTGGTTTCTGCGTGAATATGGGAAATGCAAGACTTTATTTTTCTTTTGGTCTCTGCGTGAATGTGGGAAATGCAAGACTTCATTTTTCTTTTGGTTTCTGCGTCAATGTGGGAAATGCAAGACTTTATTTTTCCTTTGGTCTCTGCGTGAATATGGGAAATGCAAGACTTTATTTTTCTTTTGGTCTCTGCGTGAATGTGGGAAATGCAAGACTTCATTTTTCTTTTGGTTTCTGCGTCAATGTGGGAAATGCAAGACTTTATTTTTCCTTTGGTCTCTGCGTGAATATGGGAAATGCAAGACTTTATTTTTCTTTTGGTTTCTGCGTGAATATGGGAAATGCAAGACTTTATTTTTCGTTTGGTTTCTGAGTGAATGTGGGAAATGCAAGAATTTATTTTTCTTTTGGTTTCTGCGTGAATATGGGAAATGCAAGACTTCATTTTTCTTTTGGTTTCTGCGTGAATATGGGAAAGGCAAGACTTTATTTTTCATTTGGTTTCTGCGTGAATATGGGAAATGCAAGACTTTATTTTTCTTTTGCTTTTTGCGTGAATATGGGAAATGCAAGACTTTATTTTTCTTTTGGTTTCTGCGTGAATATGGGAAAGGCAAGACTTTATTTTGCTTTTGGTTTCTGCGTGAATATGGGAAATGCAAGACTTTATTTTTCTTTTGGTCTCTGCGTGAATGTGGGAAATGCAAGACTTCATTTTTCTTTTGGTTTCTGCGTCAATGTGGGAAATGCAAGACTTTATTTTTCTTTTGGTCTCTGCGTGAATATGGGAAATGCAAGACTTTATTTTTCTTTTGGTTTCTGCGTGAATATGGGAAAGGCAAGACTTTATTTTTCGTTTGGTTTCTGCGTGAATATGGGAAAGGCAAGACTTAATTTTTCGTTTGGTTTCTGCGTGAATATGGGAAATGCAAGGCCAAATTTTTCGTTTGGTTTCTGCGTGAATATGGGAAATGCAAGACTTTATTTTTCGTTTGGTTTCTGCGTGAATATGGGAAATGCAAGACTTTATTTTTCTTTTGGTTTCTGCGTGAATCTGGGAAATGCAAGACTTTATTTTTCGTTTGGTTTCTGCGTGAATATGGGAAAGGCAAGACTTTATTTCTCTTTTGGTTTCTGTGTGAATGTGGGAAATGCAAGACTTTATTTTTCTTTTGGTTTCATCTTGAATATGAGAAATGCAAGACTTTATTTTTCTTTTGGTTTCTGCGTGAATATGGGAAAGGCAAGACTTTATTTTTCGTCTGGTTTCTGCGTGAATATGGGAAAGGCAAGACTTTATTTTTCGTTTGGTTTCTGCGTGAATATGGGAAATGCAAGACTTTATTTTTCTTTTGGTCTCTGCGTGAATGTGGGAAATGCAAGACTTCATTTTTCTTTTGGTTTCTGCGTCAATGTGGGAAATGCAAGACTTTATTTTTCCTTTGGTCTCTGCGTGAATATCGGAAATGCAAGACTTTATTTTTCTTTTGGTTTCTGCGTGAATATGGGAAAGGCAAGACTTTATTTATCGTTTGGTTTCTGCGTGAATATGGGAAAGGCAAGACTTTATTTTTCGTTTGGTTTCTGCGTGAATATGGGAAATGCAAGGCCAAATTTTTCGTTTGGTTTCTGCGTGAATATGGGAAATGCAAGACTTTATTTTTCGTTTGGTTTCTGCGTGAATATGGGAAATGAAAGACTTTATTTTTCTTTTGGTCTCTGCGTGAATATGTGAAATGCAAGACTTTATTTTTCTTTTGGTTTCTGCGTGAATATGGGAAACGCAAGACTTTATTTTTCGTTTGGTTTCTGCGTAAATATGGGAAAGGCAAGACTTTATTTTTCGTTTGGTTTCTGCGTGAATATGGGAAATGCAAGACTTTATTTTTCTTTTGGTTTCTGCGTGAATGTGGGAAAGGCAAGACTTTATTTTTCGTTTGGTTTCTGCGTGAATGTGGGAAATGCAAGAATTTATTTTTCTTTTGGTTTCTGCGTGAATATGGGAAATGCAAGACTTTATTTTTCGTTTGGTTTCTGCGGGAATATGGGAAATGCAAGACTTTATTTTTCTTTTGGTTTCTGCGTGAATATGGGAAATGCAAGACTTTATTTTTTCTTTTGGTCTCTGCGTGAATATGGGAAATGCAAGACTTTATTTTTCTTTTGGTCTCTGCGTGAATATGGGAATTGCAAGACTTTATTTTTCGTTTGGTTACTGCGTGAATATGGGAAAGGCAAGACTTTATTTTTCGTTTGGTTTCTGCGTGAATGTGGGAAATGCAAGAATTTATTTTTCTTTTGGTTTCTGCGTGAATATGGGAAATGCAAGACTTTATTTTTCGTTTGGTTTCTGCGGGAATATGGGAAATGCAAGACTTTATTTTTCTTTTGGTTTCTGCGTGAATATGGGAAATGCAAGACTTTATTTTTTCTTTTGGTCTCTGCGTGAATATGGGAAATGCAAGACTTTATTTTTCGTTTGGTTTCTGCGTGAATATGGGAAAGGCAAGACTTATTTTTCTTTTGGTTTCTGTCTGAATATGGGAAATGCAAGACTTTATTTTTCGTTTGGTTTCTGCGTGAATGTGGGAAATGCAAGACTTTATTTTTCGTTTGGTTTCTGCGTGAATGTGGAAAATGCAACACTTTATTTTTCGTTTGGTTTCTGCGTGAATGTGGGAAATGCAACACTTTATTTTTCGTTTGGTTTCTGCGTGAATGTGGGAAATGCAAGAATTTATTTTTCTTTTGGTTTCTGCGTGAATATGTAAAATGCAAGACTTTATTTTTCGTTTGGTTTCTGCGTGAATGTGGGAAAGGCAAGACTTTATTTTTCTTTTGGTTTCTGCGTGAATATGGGAAATGCAAGACTTTATTTTTCTTTTGGTTTCTGCGTGAATATGGGAAATGCAAGACTTTATTTTTCTTTTGGTTTCTGCGTGAATATGGGAAAGGCAAGACTTTATTTTTCTTTTGGTTTCTGCGTGAATATGGGAAATGCAAGACTTTATTTTTCGTTTGGTTTCTGCGTGAATGTGGGAAATGCAAGAATTTATTTTTCTTTTGGTTTCTGCGTGAATATGGGAAATGCAAGACTTCATTTTTCTTTTGGTTTCTGCGTGAATATGGGAAAGGCAAGACTTTATTTTTCATTTGGTTTCTGCGTGAATATGGGAAATGCAAGACTTTATTTTTCTTTTGGTCTCTGCGTGAATGTGGGAAATGCAAGACTTCATTTTTCTTTTGGTTTCTGCGTCAATGTGGGAAATGCAAGACTTTATTTTTCCTTTGGTCTCTGCGTGAATATGGGAAATGCAAGACTTTATTTTTCTTTTGGTCTCTGCGTGAATGTGGGAAATGCAAGACTTCATTTTTCTTTTGGTTTCTGCGTCAATGTGGGAAATGCAAGACTTTATTTTTCCTTTGGTCTCTGCGTGAATATGGGAAATGCAAGACTTTATTTTTCTTTTGGTTTCTGCGTGAATATGGGAAATGCAAGACTTTATTTTTCGTTTGGTTTCTGAGTGAATGTGGGAAATGCAAGAATTTATTTTTCTTTTGGTTTCTGCGTGAATATGGGAAATGCAAGACTTCATTTTTCTTTTGGTTTCTGCGTGAATATGGGAAAGGCAAGACTTTATTTTTCATTTGGTTTCTGCGTGAATATGGGAAATGCAAGACTTTATTTTTCTTTTGCTTTTTGCGTGAATATGGGAAATGCAAGACTTTATTTTTCTTTTGGTTTCTGCGTGAATATGGGAAAGGCAAGACTTTATTTTGCTTTTGGTTTCTGCGTGAATATGGGAAATGCAAGACTTTATTTTTCTTTTGGTCTCTGCGTGAATGTGGGAAATGCAAGACTTCATTTTTCTTTTGGTTTCTGCGTCAATGTGGGAAATGCAAGACTTTATTTTTCTTTTGGTCTCTGCGTGAATATGGGAAATGCAAGACTTTATTTTTCTTTTGGTTTCTGCGTGAATATGGGAAAGGCAAGACTTTATTTTTCGTTTGGTTTCTGCGTGAATATGGGAAAGGCAAGACTTAATTTTTCGTTTGGTTTCTGCGTGAATATGGGAAATGCAAGGCCAAATTTTTCGTTTGGTTTCTGCGTGAATATGGGAAATGCAAGACTTTATTTTTCGTTTGGTTTCTGCGTGAATATGGGAAATGCAAGACTTTATTTTTCTTTTGGTTTCTGCGTGAATCTGGGAAATGCAAGACTTTATTTTTCGTTTGGTTTCTGCGTGAATATGGGAAAGGCAAGACTTTATTTCTCTTTTGGTTTCTGTGTGAATGTGGGAAATGCAAGACTTTATTTTTCTTTTGGTTTCATCTTGAATATGAGAAATGCAAGACTTTATTTTTCTTTTGGTTTCTGCGTGAATATGGGAAAGGCAAGACTTTATTTTTCGTCTGGTTTCTGCGTGAATATGGGAAAGGCAAGACTTTATTTTTCGTTTGGTTTCTGCGTGAATATGGGAAATGCAAGACTTTATTTTTCTTTTGGTCTCTGCGTGAATGTGGGAAATGCAAGACTTCATTTTTCTTTTGGTTTCTGCGTCAATGTGGGAAATGCAAGACTTTATTTTTCCTTTGGTCTCTGCGTGAATATCGGAAATGCAAGACTTTATTTTTCTTTTGGTTTCTGCGTGAATATGGGAAAGGCAAGACTTTATTTATCGTTTGGTTTCTGCGTGAATATGGGAAAGGCAAGACTTTATTTTTCGTTTGGTTTCTGCGTGAATATGGGAAATGCAAGGCCAAATTTTTCGTTTGGTTTCTGCGTGAATATGGGAAATGCAAGACTTTATTTTTCGTTTGGTTTCTGCGTGAATATGGGAAATGAAAGACTTTATTTTTCTTTTGGTCTCTGCGTGAATATGTGAAATGCAAGACTTTATTTTTCTTTTGGTTTCTGCGTGAATATGGGAAACGCAAGACTTTATTTTTCGTTTGGTTTCTGCGTAAATATGGGAAAGGCAAGACTTTATTTTTCGTTTGGTTTCTGCGTGAATATGGGAAATGCAAGACTTTATTTTTCTTTTGGTTTCTGCGTGAATGTGGGAAAGGCAAGACTTTATTTTTCGTTTGGTTTCTGCGTGAATGTGGGAAATGCAAGAATTTATTTTTCTTTTGGTTTCTGCGTGAATATGGGAAATGCAAGACTTTATTTTTCGTTTGGTTTCTGCGGGAATATGGGAAATGCAAGACTTTATTTTTCTTTTGGTTTCTGCGTGAATATGGGAAATGCAAGACTTTATTTTTTCTTTTGGTCTCTGCGTGAATATGGGAAATGCAAGACTTTATTTTTCTTTTGGTCTCTGCGTGAATATGGGAATTGCAAGACTTTATTTTTCGTTTGGTTACTGCGTGAATATGGGAAAGGCAAGACTTTATTTTTCGTTTGGTTTCTGCGTGAATATGGGAAATGCAAGACTTTATTTTTCTTTTGGTCTCTGCGTGAATATGGGAAATGCAAGACTTTATTTTTCTTTTGGTTTCTGCGTCAATGTGGGAAATGAAAGACTTTATTTTTCTTTTGGTCTCTGCGTGAATATGGGAAATGCAAGACTTTATTTTTCTTTTGGTTTTTGCGTGAATATGGGAAACGCAAGACTTTATTTTTCGTTTGGTTTCTGCGTAAATATGGGAAAGGCAAGACTTTATTTTTCATTTGGTTTCTGCGTGAATATGGGAAAGGCAAGACTTTATTTCTCTTTTGGTTTCTGTGTGAATGTGGGAAATGCAAGACTTTATTTTTCTTTTGGTTTCTGCTTGAATATGAGAAATGCAAGACATTATTTTTCTTTTGGTTTCTGCGTGAATATGGGAAAGGCAAGACTTTATTTTTCGTTTGGTTTCTGCGTGAATATGGGAAATGCAGGACTTTATTTTTCGTTTGGTTTCTGCGTGAATGTGAGAAATGCAAGAATTTATTTTTCTTTTGGTTTCTGCGTGAATATGAGAAATGCAAGACTTTATTTTTCTTTTGGTTTCTGCGTGAATATGGGAAAAGCAAGACTTTGTTTTTCTTTTGGTTTCTGCGTGAATATGGGAAATGCAAGACTTTATTTTTCGTTTGGTTTCTGCGTGAATATGGGAAATGCAAGACTTTATTTTTCGTTTGGTTTCTGCGTGAATGTGAGAAATGCAAGAATTTATTTTTCTTTTGGTTTCTGCGTTAATATGGGAAATGCAAGACTTTATTTTTCTTTTGGTCTCTGCGTGAATATGGGAAATGCAAGACTTTATTTTTCTTTTGGTCTCTGCGTGAATATGCGAAATGCAAGACTTTATTTTTCGTTTGGTTTCTGCGTGAATATGGGAAAGGCAAGACTTTATTTTTCTTTTGGTTTCTGTGTGAATGTGGGAAATGCAAGACTTTATTTTTCGTTTGGTTTCTGCGTGAATATGGGAAAGGCAAGACTTTATTTTTCTTTTGGTTTCTGTGTGAATGTGGGAAATGCAAGACTTTATTTTTCGTTTGGTTTCTGCGTGAATATGTGAAATGCAAGACTTTATTTTTCTTTTGGTTTCTTTTGTGAATATGTTTGTTTTTTGTGAATGTGGGAAATGCAAGACTTTATTTTTCTTTTGGTTTCTGCGTGAATATGGGAAATGCAAGACTTTATTTTTCTTTTGGTCTCTGCGTGAATATGGGAAATGCAAGACTTTATTTTTCGTTTGGTTTCTGCGTGAATATGGGAAAGGCAAGACTTATTTTTCTTTTGGTTTCTGTCTGAATATGGGAAATGCAAGACTTTATTTTTCGTTTGGTTTCTGCGTGAATGTGGGAAATGCAAGACTTTATTTTTCGTTTGGTTTCTGCGTGAATGTGGAAAATGCAACACTTTATTTTTCGTTTGGTTTCTGCGTGAATGTGGGAAATGCAACACTTTATTTTTCGTTTGGTTTCTGCGTGAATGTGGGAAATGCAAGAATTTATTTTTCTTTTGGTTTCTGCGTGAATATGTAAAATGCAAGACTTTATTTTTCGTTTGGTTTCTGCGTGAATGTGGGAAAGGCAAGACTTTATTTTTCTTTTGGTTTCTGCGTGAATATGGGAAATGCAAGACTTTATTTTTCTTTTGGTTTCTGCGTGAATATGGGAAATGCAAGACTTTATTTTTCTTTTGGTTTCTGCGTGAATATGGGAAAGGCAAGACTTTATTTTTCTTTTGGTTTCTGCGTGAATATGGGAAATGCAAGACTTTATTTTTCGTTTGGTTTCTGCGTGAATGTGGGAAATGCAAGAATTTATTTTTCTTTTGGTTTCTGCGTGAATATGGGAAATGCAAGACTTCATTTTTCTTTTGGTTTCTGCGTGAATATGGGAAAGGCAAGACTTTATTTTTCATTTGGTTTCTGCGTGAATATGGGAAATGCAAGACTTTATTTTTCTTTTGGTCTCTGCGTGAATGTGGGAAATGCAAGACTTCATTTTTCTTTTGGTTTCTGCGTCAATGTGGGAAATGCAAGACTTTATTTTTCCTTTGGTCTCTGCGTGAATATGGGAAATGCAAGACTTTATTTTTCTTTTGGTCTCTGCGTGAATGTGGGAAATGCAAGACTTCATTTTTCTTTTGGTTTCTGCGTCAATGTGGGAAATGCAAGACTTTATTTTTCCTTTGGTCTCTGCGTGAATATGGGAAATGCAAGACTTTATTTTTCTTTTGGTTTCTGCGTGAATATGGGAAATGCAAGACTTTATTTTTCGTTTGGTTTCTGCGTGAATGTGGGAAATGCAAGAATTTATTTTTCTATTGGTTTCTGCGTGAATAGGGGAAATGCAAGACTTCATTTTTCTTTTGGTTTCTGCGTGAATATGGGAAAGGCAAGACTTTATTTTTCATTTGGTTTCTGCGTGAATATGGGAAATGCAAGACTTTATTTTTCTTTTGCTTTTTGCGTGAATATGGGAAATGCAAGACTTTATTTTTCTTTTGGTTTCTGCGTGAATATGGGAAAGGCAAGACTTTATTTTGCTTTTGGTTTCTGCGTGAATATGGGAAATGCAAGACTTTATTTTTCTTTTGGTCTCTGCGTGAATGTGGGAAATGCAAGACTTCATTTTTCTTTTGGTTTCTGCGTCAATGTGGGAAATGCAAGACTTTATTTTTCTTTTGGTCTCTGCGTGAATATGGGAAATGCAAGACTTTATTTTTCTTTTGGTTTCTGCGTGAATATGGGAAAGGCAAGACTTTATTTTTCGTTTGGTTTCTGCGTGAATATGGGAAAGGCAAGACTTTATTTTTCGTTTGGTTTCTGCGTGAATATGGGAAATGCAAGGCCAAATTTTTCGTTTGGTTTCTGCGTGAATATGGGAAATGCAAGACTTTATTTTTCGTTTGGTTTCTGCGTGAATATGGGAAATGCAAGACTTTATTTTTCTTTTGGTTTCTGCGTGAATCTGGGAAATGCAAGACTTTATTTTTCGTTTGGTTTCTGCGTGAATATGGGAAAGGCAAGACTTTATTTCTCTTTTGGTTTCTGTGTGAATGTGGGAAATGCAAGACTTTATTTTTCTTTTGGTCTCTGCGTGAATATGGGAAATGCAAGACTTTATTTTTCGTTTGGTTTCTGCATGAATATGGGAAATGCAAGACTTTATTTTTCTTTTGGTCTCTGCGTGAATATGGGAAAGGCAAGACTTTATTTTTCGTTTGGTTTCTGCATGAATATGGGAAATGCAAGACTTTATTTTTCTTTTGGTCTCTGCGTGAATATGGGAAATGCAAGACTTTATTTTTCTTTTTGTTTCTGCGTCAATGTGGGAAATGAAAGACTTTATTTTTCTTTTGGTCTCTGCGTGAATATGGGAAATGCAAGACTTTATTTTTCTTTTGGTTTCTGCGTGAATATGGGAAACGCAAGACTTTATTTTTCGTTTGGTTTCTGCGTAAATATGGGAAAGGCAAGACTTTATTTTTCGTTTGGTTTCTGCGTGAATATGGGAAATGCAAGACTTTATTTTTCTTTTGGTTTCTGCGTGAATATGGGAAATGCAAGACTTCATCTTTCTTTTGGTTTCTGCGTGAATATGGGAAAGGCAAGACTTTATTTTTCATTTGGTTTCTGCGTGAATATGGGAAATGCAAGACTTTATTTTTCTTTTGCTTTTTGCGTGAATATGGGAAATGCAAGACTTTATTTTTCTTTTGGTTTCTGCGTGAATATGGGAAAGGCAAGACTTTATTTTGCTTTTGGTTTCTGCGTGAATATGGGAAATGCAAGACTTTATTTTTCTTTTGGTCTCTGCGTGAATGTGGGAAATGCAAGACTTCATTTTTCTTTTGGTTTCTGCGTCAATGTGGGAAATGCAAGACTTTATTTTTCTTTTGGTCTCTGCGTGAATATGGGAAATGCAAGACTTTATTTTTCTTTTGGTCTCTGCGTGAATATGGGAAAGGCAAGACTTTATTTTTCTTTTGGTTTCTGTGTGAATGTGGGAAATGCAAGACTTTATTTTTCGTTTGGTTTCTGCGTGAATATGGGAAAGGCAAGACTTTATTTTTCTTTTGGTTTCTGTGTGAATGTGGGAAATGCAAGACTTTATTTTTCGTTTGGTTTCTGCGTGAATATGTGAAATGCAAGACTTTATTTTTCTTTTGGTTTCTTTTGTGAATATGTTTGTTTTTTGTGAATGTGGGAAATGCAAGACTTTATTTTTCTTTTGGTTTCTGCGTGAATATGGGAAATGCAAGACTTTATTTTTCTTTTGGTCTCTGCGTGAATATGGGAAATGCAAGACTTTATTTTTCGTTTGGTTTCTGCGTGAATATGGGAAAGGCAAGACTTATTTTTCTTTTGGTTTCTGTCTGAATATGGGAAATGCAAGACTTTATTTTTCGTTTGGTTTCTGCGTGAATGTGGGAAATGCAAGACTTTATTTTTCGTTTGGTTTCTGCGTGAATGTGGAAAATGCAACACTTTATTTTTCGTTTGGTTTCTGCGTGAATGTGGGAAATGCAACACTTTATTTTTCGTTTGGTTTCTGCGTGAATGTGGGAAATGCAAGAATTTATTTTTCTTTTGGTTTCTGCGTGAATATGTAAAATGCAAGACTTTATTTTTCGTTTGGTTTCTGCGTGAATGTGGGAAAGGCAAGACTTCATTTTTCTTTTGGTTTCTGCGTGAATATGGGAAATGCAAGACTTTATTTTTCTTTTGGTTTCTGCGTGAATATGGGAAATGCAAGACTTTATTTTTCTTTTGGTTTCTGCGTGAATATGGGAAAGGCAAGACTTTATTTTTCTTTTGGTTTCTGCGTGAATATGGGAAATGCAAGACTTTATTTTTCGTTTGGTTTCTGCGTGAATGTGGGAAATGCAAGAATTTATTTTTCTTTTGGTTTCTGCGTGAATATGGGAAATGCAAGACTTCATTTTTCTTTTGGTTTCTGCGTGAATATGGGAAAGGCAAGACTTTATTTTTCATTTGGTTTCTGCGTGAATATGGGAAATGCAAGACTTTATTTTTCTTTTGGTCTCTGCGTGAATGTGGGAAATGCAAGACTTCATTTTTCTTTTGGTTTCTGCGTCAATGTGGGAAATGTAAGACTTTATTTTTCCTTTGGTCTCTGCGTGAATATGGGAAATGCAAGACTTTATTTTTCTTTTGGTCTCTGCGTGAATGTGGGAAATGCAAGACTTCATTTTTCTTTTGGTTTCTGCGTCAATGTGGGAAATGCAAGACTTTATTTTTCCTTTGGTCTCTGCGTGAATATGGGAAATGCAAGACTTTATTTTTCTTTTGGTTTCTGCGTGAATATGGGAAATGCAAGACTTTATTTTTCGTTTGGTTTCTGCGTGAATGTGGGAAATGCAAGAATTTATTTTTCTATTGGTTTCTGCGTGAATAGGGGAAATGCAAGACTTCATTTTTCTTTTGGTTTCTGCGTGAATATGGGAAAGGCAAGACTTTATTTTTCATTTGGTTTCTGCGTGAATATGGGAAATGCAAGACTTTATTTTTCTTTTGCTTTTTGCGTGAATATGGGAAATGCAAGACTTTATTTTTCTTTTGGTTTCTGCGTGAATATGGGAAAGGCAAGACTTTATTTTGCTTTTGGTTTCTGCGTGAATATGGGAAATGCAAGACTTTATTTTTCTTTTGGTCTCTGCGTGAATGTGGGAAATGCAAGACTTCATTTTTCTTTTGGTTTCTGCGTCAATGTGGGAAATGCAAGACTTTATTTTTCTTTTGGTCTCTGCGTGAATATGGGAAATGCAAGACTTTATTTTTCTTTTGGTTTCTGCGTGAATATGGGAAAGGCAAGACTTTATTTTTCGTTTGGTTTCTGCGTGAATATGGGAAAGGCAAGACTTTATTTTTCGTTTGGTTTCTGCGTGAATATGGGAAATGCAAGGCCAAATTTTTCGTTTGGTTTCTGCGTGAATATGGGAAATGCAAGACTTCATTTTTCGTTTGGTTTCTGCGTGAATATGGGAAATGCAAGACTTTATTTTTCTTTTGGTTTCTGCGTGAATCTGGGAAATGCAAGACTTTATTTTTCGTTTGGTTTCTGCGTGAATATGGGAAAGGCAAGACTTTATTTCTCTTTTGGTTTCTGTGTGAATGTGGGAAATGCAAGACTTTATTTTTCTTTTGGTCTCTGCGTGAATATGGGAAATGCAAGACTTTATTTTTCGTTTGGTTTCTGCATGAATATGGGAAATGCAAGACTTTATTTTTCTTTTGGTCTCTGCGTGAATATGGGAAAGGCAAGACTTTATTTTTCGTTTGGTTTCTGCATGAATATGGGAAATGCAAGACTTTATTTTTCTTTTGGTCTCTGCGTGAATATGGGAAATGCAAGACTTTATTTTTCTTTTGGTTTCTGCGTCAATGTGGGAAATGAAAGACTTTATTTTTCTTTTGGTCTCTGCGTGAATATGGGAAATGCAAGACTTTATTTTTCTTTTGGTTTCTGCGTGAATATGGGAAACGCAAGACTTTATTTTTCGTTTGGTTTCTGCGTAAATATGGGAAAGGCAAGACTTTATTTTTCGTTTGGTTTCTGCGTGAATATGGGAAATGCAAGACTTTATTTTTCTTTTGGTTTCTGCGTGAATATGGGAAATGCAAGACTTCATTTTTCTTTTGGTTTCTGCGTGAATATGGGAAAGGCAAGACTTTATTTTTCATTTGGTTTCTGCGTGAATATGGGAAATGCAAGACTTTATTTTTCTTTTGCTTTTTGCGTGAATATGGGAAATGCAAGACTTTATTTTTCTTTTGGTTTCTGCGTGAATATGGAAAAGGCAAGACTTTATTTTGCTTTTGGTTTCTGCGTGAATATGGGAAATGCAAGACTTTATTTTTCTTTTGGTCTCTGCGTGAATGTGGGAAATGGAAGACTTCATTTTTCTTTTGGTTTCTGCGTCAATGTGGGAAATGCAAGATTTTATTTTTCTTTTGGTCTCTGCGTGAATATGGGAAATGCAAGACTTTATTTTTCTTTTGGTTTCTGCGTGAATATGGGAAAGGCAAGACTTTATTTTTCGTTTGGTTTCTGCGTGAATATGGGAAAGGCAAGACTTTATTTTTCGTTTGGTTTCTGCGTGAATATGGGAAAGGCAAGACTTTATTTTTCGTTTGGTTTCTGCGTGAATATGGGAAATGCAAGGCCAAATTTTTCGTTTGGTTTCTGCGTGAATATGGGAAATGCAAGACTTTATTTTTCGTTTGGTTTCTGCGTGAATATGGGAAATGCAAGACTTTATTTTTCTTTTGGTTTCTGCGTGAATCTGGGAAATGCAAGACTTTATTTTTCGTTTGGTTTCTGCGTGAATATGGGAAAGGCAAGACTTTATTTCTCTTTTGGTTTCTGTGTGAATGTGGGAAATGCAAGACTTTATTTTTCTTTTGGTTTCATCTTGAATATGAGAAATGCAAGACTTTATTTTTCTTTTGGTTTCTGCGTGAATATGGGAAAGGCAAGACTTTATTTTTCGTTTGGTTTCTGCGTGAATATGGGAAAGGCAAGACTTTATTTTTCGTTTGGTTTCTGCGTGAATATGGGAAATGCAAGACTTTATTTTTCTTTTGGTCTCTGCGTGAATGTGGGAAATGCAAGACTTCATTTTTCTTTTGGTTTCTGCGTCAATGTGGGAAATGCAAGACTTTATTTTTCCTTTGGTCTCTGCGTGAATATCGGAAATGCAAGACTTTATTTTTCTTTTGGTTTCTACGTGAATATGGGAAAGGCAAGACTTTATTTTTCGTTTGGTTTCTGCGTGAATATGGGAAATGAAAGACTTTATTTTTCTTTTGGTCTCTGCGTGAATATGTGAAATGCAAGACTTTATTTTTCTTTTGGTCTCTGCGTGAATATGTGAAATGCAAGACTTTATTTTTCTTTTGGTTTCTGCGTGAATATGGGAAACGCAAGACTTTATTTTTCGTTTGGTTTCTGCGTAAATATGGGAAAGGCAAGACTTTATTTTTCGTTTGGTTTCTGCGTGAATATGGGAAATGCAAGACTTTATTTTTCTTTTGGTCTCTGCGTGAATGTGGGAAATGCAAGACTTCATTTTTCTTTTGGTTTCTGCGTCAATGTGGGAAATGCAAGACTTTATTTTTCTTTTGGTCTCTGCGTGAATATGGGAAATGCAAGACTTTATTTTTCTTTTGGTTTCTGCGTGAATATGGGAAAGGCAAGACTTTATTTTTCGTTTGGTTTCTGCGTGAATATGGGAAAGGCAAGACTTTATTTTTCGTTTGGTTTCTGCGTGAATATGGGAAATGCAAGGCCAAATTTTTCGTTTGGTTTCTGCGTGAATATGGGAAATGCAAGACTTTATTTTTCGTTTGGTTTCTGCGTGAATATGGGAAATGAAAGACTTTATTTTTCTTTTGGTCTCTGCGTGAATATGGGAAATGCAAGACTTTATTTTTCTTTTGGTTTCTGCGTGAATATGGGAAACACAAGACTTTATTTTTCGTTTGGTTTCTGCGTAAATATGGGAAAGGCAAGACTTTATTTTTCGTTTGGTTTCTGCGTGAATATGGGAAAGGCAAGACTTTATTTCTCTTTTGGTTTCTGTGTGAATGTGGGAAATGCAAGACTTTATTTTTCTTTTGGTTTCTGCTTGAATATGAGAAATGCAAGACTTTATTTTTCTTTTGGTTTCTGCGTGAATATGGGAAAGGCAAGACTTTATTTTTCTTTTGGTCTCTGCGTGAATATGGGAAAGGCAAGACTTTATTTTTCGTTTGGTTTCTGCGTGAATATGGGAAATGCAAGGCCAAATTTTTCGTTTGGTTTCTGCGTGAATATGGGAAATGCAAGACTTTATTTTTCGTTTGGTTTCTGCGTGAATATGGGAAATGCAAGACTTTATTTTTCTTTTGGTTTCTGCGTGAATATGGGAAATGCAAGACTTTATTTTTCGTTTGGTTTCTGCGTGAATCTGGGAAATGCAAGACTTTATTTTTCGTTTGGTTTCTGCGTAAATATGGGAAAGGCAAGACTTTATTTTTCGTTTGGTTTCTGCGTGAATATGGGAAATGCAAGACTTTATTTTTCTTTTGGTTTCTGCGTGAATATGGGAAATGCAAGACTTTATTTTTCGTTTGGTTTCTGCGTGAATCTGGGAAATGCAAGACTTTATTTTTCGTTTGGTTTCTGCGTGAATGTGGGAAATGCAAGAATTTATTTTTCTTTTGGTTTCTGCGTGAATATGGGAAATGCAAGACTTTATTTTTCTTTTGGTCTCTGCGTGAATATGGGAAATGCAAGACTTTATTTTTCGTTTGGTTTCTGTGTGAATATGGGAAATGCAAGAATTTATTTTTCTTTTGGTTTCTGCGTGAATGTGGGAAATGCAAGAATTTATTTTTCTTTTGGTTTCTGCGTGAATATGGGAAATGCAAGACTTTATTTTTCTTTTGGTCTCTGCGTGAATATGGGAAATGCAAGACTTTATTTTTCTTTTGGTCTCTGCGTGAATATGGGAAATGCAAGACTTTATTTTTCTTTTGGTCTCTGCGTGAATATGGGAATTGCAAGACTTTATTTTTCGTTTGGTTTCTGCGTGAATATGGGAAAGGCAAGACTTTATTTTTCGTTTGGTTTCTGCATGAATATGGGAAATGCAAGACTTTATTTTTCTTTTGGTCTCTGCGTGAATATGGGAAATGCAAGACTTTATTTTTCTTTTGGTTTCTGCGTCAATGTGGGAAATGAAAGACTTTATCTTTCTTTTGGTCTCTGCGTGAATATGGGAAATGCAAGACTTTATTTTTCTTTTGGTTTCTGCGTGAATATGGGAAACGCAAGACTTTATTTTTCGTGTGGTTTCTGCGTAAATATGGGAAAGGCAAGACTTTATTTTTCGTTTGGTTTCTGCGTGAATATGGGAAAGGCAAGACTTTATTTCTCTTTTGGTTTCTGTGTGAATGTGGGAAATGCAAGACTTTATTTTTCTATTGGTCTCTGCGTGAATATGGGAAATGCAAGACTCTATTTTTCGTTTGGTTTCTGCATGAATATGGGAAATGCAAGACTTTATTTTTCTTTTGGTCTCTGCGTGAATATGGGAAAGGCAAGACTTTATTTTTCGTTTGGTTTCTGCATGAATATGGGAAATGCAAGACTTTATTTTTCTTTTGGTCTCTGCGTGAATATGGGAAATGCAAGACTTTATTTTTCTTTTGGTTTCTGCGTCAATGTGGGAAATGAAAGACTTTATTTTTCTTTTGGTCTCTGCGTGAATATGGGAAATGCAAGACTTTATTTTTCTTTTGGTTTCTGCGTGAATATGGGAAACGCAAGACTTTATTTTTCGTGTGGTTTCTGCGTAAATATGGGAAAGGCAAGACTTTATTTTTCGTTTGGTTTCTGCGTGAATATGGGAAATGCAAGACTTTATTTTTCTTTTGGTTTCTGCGTGAATATGGGAAACGCAAGACTTTATTTTTCGTGTGGTTTCTGCGTAAATATGGGAAAGGCAAGACTTTATTTTTCGTTTGGTTTCTGCGTGAATATGGGAAAGGCAAGACTTTATTTCTCTTTTGGTTTCTGTGTGAATGTGGGAAATGCAAGACTTTATTTTTCTATTGGTCTCTGCGTGAATATGGGAAATGCAAGACTCTATTTTTCGTTTGGTTTCTGCATGAATATGGGAAATGCAAGACTTTATTTTTCTTTTGGTCTCTGCGTGAATATGGGAAAGGCAAGACTTTATTTTTCGTTTGGTTTCTGCATGAATATGGGAAATGCAAGACTTTATTTTTCTTTTGGTCTCTGCGTGAATATGGGAAATGCAAGACTTTATTTTTCTTTTGGTTTCTGCGTCAATGTGGGAAATGAAAGACTTTATCTTTCTTTTGGTCTCTGCGTGAATATGGGAAATGCAAGACTTTATTTTTCTTTTGGTTTCTGCGTGAATATGGGAAACGCAAGACTTTATTTTTCGTGTGGTTTCTGCGTAAATATGGGAAAGGCAAGACTTTATTTTTCGTTTGGTTTCTGCGTGAATATGGGAAAGGCAAGACTTTATTTCTCTTTTGGTTTCTGTGTGAATGTGGGAAATGCAAGACTTTATTTTTCTATTGGTCTCTGCGTGAATATGGGAAATGCAAGACTCTATTTTTCGTTTGGTTTCTGCATGAATATGGGAAATGCAAGACTTTATTTTTCTTTTGGTCTCTGCGTGAATATGGGAAAGGCAAGACTTTATTTTTCGTTTGGTTTCTGCATGAATATGGGAAATGCAAGACTTTATTTTTCTTTTGGTCTCTGCGTGAATATGGGAAATGCAAGACTTTATTTTTCTTTTGGTTTCTGCGTCAATGTGGGAAATGAAAGACTTTATTTTTCTTTTGGTCTCTGCGTGAATATGGGAAATGCAAGACTTTATTTTTCTTTTGGTTTCTGCGTGAATATGGGAAACGCAAGACTTTATTTTTCGTGTGGTTTCTGCGTAAATATGGGAAAGGCAAGACTTTATTTTTCGTTTGGTTTCTGCGTGAATATGGGAAATGCAAGACTTTATTTTTCGTTTGGTTTCTGCGTAAATATGGGAAAGGCAAGACTTTATTTTTCGTTTGGTTTCTGCGTGAATATGGGAAATGCAAGACTTTATTTTTCTTTTGGTTTCTGCGTGAATATGGGAAATGCAAGACTTCATTTTTCTTTTGGTTTCTGCGTGAATATGGGAAAGGCAAGACTTTATTTTTCATTTGGTTTCTGCGTGAATATGGGAAATGCAAGACTTTATTTTTCTTTTGCTTTTTGCGTGAATATGGGAAATGCAAGACTTTATTTTTCTTTTGGTTTCTGCGTGAATATGGGAAAGGCAAGACTTTATTTTGCTTTTGGTTTCTGCGTGAATATGGGAAATGCAAGACTTTATTTTTCTTTTGGTCTCTGCGTGAATGTGGGAAATGCAAGACTTCATTTTTCTTTTGGTTTCTGCGTCAATGTGGGAAATGCAAGACTTTATTTTTCTTTTGGTCTCTGCGTGAATATGGGAAATGCAAGACTTTATTTTTCTTTTGGTTTCTGCGTGAATATGGGAAAGGCAAGACTTTATTTTTCGTTTGGTTTCTGCGTGAATATGGGAAAGGCAAGACTTTATTTTTCGTTTGGTTTCTGCGTGAATATGGGAAATGCAAGGCCAAATTTTTCGTTTGGTTTCTGCGTGAATATGGGAAATGCAAGACTTTATTTTTCGTTTGGTTTCTGCGTGAATATGGGAAATGCAAGACTTTATTTTTCTTTTGGTTTCTGCGTGAATCTGGGAAATGCAAGACTTTATTTTTCGTTTGGTTTCTGCGTGAATATGGGAAAGGCAAGACTTTATTTCTCTTTTGGTTTCTGTGTGAATGTGGGAAATGCAAGACTTTATTTTTCTTTTGGTTTCATCTTGAATATGAGAAATGCAAGACTTTATTTTTCTTTTGGTTTCTGCGTGAATATGGGAAAGGCAAGACTTTATTTTTCGTTTGGTTTCTGCGTGAATATGGGAAAGGCAAGACTTTATTTTTCGTTTGGTTTCTGCGTGAATATGGGAAATGCAAGACTTTATTTTTCTTTTGGTCTCTGCGTGAATGTGGGAAATGCAAGACTTCATTTTTCTTTTGGTTTCTGCGTCAATGTGGGAAATGCAAGACTTTATTTTTCCTTTGGTCTCTGCGTGAATATCGGAAATGCAAGACTTTATTTTTCTTTTGGTTTCTACGTGAATATGGGAAAGGCAAGACTTTATTTATCGTTTGGTTTCTGCGTGAATATGGGAAAGGCAAGACTTTATTTTTCGTTTGGTTTCTGCGTGAATATGGGAAATGAAAGACTTTATTTTTCTTTTGGTCTCTGCGTGAATATGTGAAATGCAAGACTTTATTTTTCTTTTGGTTTCTGCGTGAATATGGGAAACGCAAGACTTTATTTTTCGTTTGGTTTCTGCGTAAATATGGGAAAGGCAAGACTTTATTTTTCGTTTGGTTTCTGCGTGAATATGGGAAAGGCAAGACTTTATTTTTCGTTTGCTTTCTGCGTGAATATGGGAAAGGCAAGACTTTATTTTTCGTTTGCTTTCTGCGTGAATATGGGAAATGCAAGACTTTATTTTTCTTTTGGTCTCTGCGTGAATGTGGGAAATGCAAGACTTCATTTTTCTTTTGGTTTCTGCGTCAATGTGGGAAATGCAAGACTTTATTTTTCTTTTGGTCTCTGCGTGAATATGGGAAATGCAAGACTTTATTTTTCTTTTGGTTTCTGCGTGAATATGGGAAAGGCAAGACTTTATTTTTCGTTTGGTTTCTGCGTGAATATGGGAAAGGCAAGACTTTATTTTTCGTTTGGTTTCTGCGTGAATATGGGAAATGCAAGGCCAAATTTTTCGTTTGGTTTCTGCGTGAATATGGGAAATGCAAGACTTTATTTTTCGTTTGGTTTCTGCGTGAATATGGGAAATGAAAGACTTTATTTTTCTTTTGGTCTCTGCGTGAATATGGGAAATGCAAGACTTTATTTTTCTTTTGGTTTCTGCGTGAATATGGGAAACACAAGACTTTATTTTTCGTTTGGTTTCTGCGTAAATATGGGAAAGGCAAGACTTTATTTTTCGTTTGGTTTCTGCGTGAATATGGGAAAGGCAAGACTTTATTTCTCTTTTGGTTTCTGTGTGAATGTGGGAAATGCAAGACTTTATTTTTCTTTTGGTTTCTGCTTGAATATGAGAAATGCAAGACTTTATTTTTCTTTCGGTTTCTGCGTGAATATGGGAAAGGCAAGACTTTATTTTTCTTTTGGTCTCTGCGTGAATATGGGAAATGCAAGACTTTATTTTTCTTTTGGTCTCTGCGTGAATATGGGAAATGCAAGACTTTATTTTTCTTTTGGTCTCTGCGTGAATATGGGAATTGCAAGACTTTATTTTTCGTTTGGTTTCTGCGTGAATATGGGAAAGGCAATACTTTATTTTTCGTTTGGTTTCTGCATGAATATGGGAAATGCAAGACTTTATTTTTCTTTTGGTCTCTGCGTGAATATGGGAAATGCAAGACTTTATTTTTCTTTTGGTTTCTGCGTCAATGTGGGAAATGAAAGACTTTATTTTTCTTTTGGTCTCTGCGTGAATATGGGAAATGCAAGACTTTATTTTTCTTTTGGTTTCTGCGTGAATATGGGAAACGCAAGACTTTATTTTTCGTGTGGTTTCTGCGTAAATATGGGAAAGGCAAGACTTTATTTTTCGTTTGGTTTCTGCGTGAATATGGGAAAGGCAAGACTTTATTTCTCTTTTGGTTTCTGTGTGAATGTGGGAAATGCAAGACTTTATTTTTCTTTTGGTCTCTGCGTGAATATGGGAAATGCAAGACTTTATTTTTCGTTTGGTTTCTGCATGAATATGGGAAATGCAAGACTTTATTTTTCTTTTGGTCTCTGCGTGAATATGGGAAAGGCAAGACTTTATTTTTCGTTTGGTTTCTGCATGAATATGGGAAATGCAAGACTTTATTTTTCTTTTGGTCTCTGCGTGAATATGGGAAATGCAAGACTTTATTTTTCTTTTGGTTTCTGCGTCAATGTGGGAAATGAAAGACTTTATTTTTCTTTTGGTCTCTGCGTGAATATGGGAAATGCAAGACTTTATTTTTCTTTTGGTTTCTGCGTGAATATGGGAAACGCAAGACTTTATTTTTCGTTTGGTTTCTGCGTAAATATGGGAAAGGCAAGACTTTATTTTTCGTTTGGTTTCTGCGTGAATATGGGAAATGCAAGACTTTATTTTTCTTTTGCTTTCTGCGTGAATATGGGAAATGCAAGACTTTATTTTTCGTTTGGTTTCTGCGTGAATATGGGAAATGCAAGACTTTATTTTTCGTTTGGTTTCTGTGTGAATGTGAGAAATGCAAGAATTTATTTTTCTTTTGGTTTCTGCGTGAATATGGGAAATGCAAGACTTTATTTTTCTTTTGGTCTCTGCGTGAATATGGGAAATGCAAGACTTTATTTTTCTTTTGGTCTCTGCGTGAATATGGGAAATGCAAGACTTTATTTTTCGTTTGGTTTCTGGGTGAATATGGGAAAGGCAAGACTTTATTTTTCGTTTGGTTTCCGCGTGAATATGGGAAATGCAAGACTTTATTTTTCTTTTGGTTTCTGCGTGAATATGGGAAATGCAAGACTTTATTTTTCTTTTGGTTTCTGTGTGAATGTGGGAAATGCAAGACTTTATTTTTCTTTTGGTTTCTGCGTGAATATGGGAAAGGCAAGACTTTATTTTTCTTTTGGTTTCTGCAGGAATCAGAAAACTTTGACGGTCTCTTTTTTTACGACTAACAAATATTCAAAGAGCCTATTTTTATTTTGGCTTCTGGAGAAATTGGTATATTTAAAGAGTGTCTCTTTCCGTTTTGTTTTACGAAGTATGCAAATTTGAAGATACTTCGAATTTCGCCTATTTGTTTGATTACGCAAATTCCAAAATCTAGTTTTCGTTTCGGCTTCTTTAGTAATAACAAAATTGCAAGGCTTTTTTCATTTATCGTTTCAGTATGAATTTGAAAAGTTAAGAGAGATTCTTCTGTGTTTTCTGAAAAAATTGAGAAATTCCAAAAAGCTTGTTGTGGTTTAAATATAAGAGTAAATATTTCTAGATTATTTTTGCGTTTTGATTTTTGTTGGGTTGGGTTGTTTTACCTCTGAGCGACACTTTTTGCATACCGTGGGCTAAATGGTCAGGTCACATGAACCTCGAAGGCTCAGGGGAGGTGACCAACTGGAACAGCTGTTGGGAGACAGATGGTAGCCTCCCGTCAAGGCCATCCAGCGTGTTCTTTAACGTGCAAGGGTTTAGCTCTCCCGCACACGGAGCCACGGCTTAACGTTCCATCCTACGGACGGCGGCCTTTCGAAGCCCATCGGTGTCCCCTACTGACCGTGGGCAGGGAGTTTTGCGGAGATAAATCTCAACGCTGGCTCATCTGGGACTCGAATCTGGGAACTGCAGAATACGAGCCTGGCGAGCTACCGACTGTGCCACCCCCACCCCAATATAAATACTGCCAAAGAGAAAATCCCTGCCCTACCCCGGGCTCGAACACAGGTCCCTTTGTTCAGTAGCCAATAATGCCAGCAACTTGGTCACGGGACGGCCAGTTATAAATTCCAAGAGGTTTTCTTTGTACAGTCGCTCAAAAAAGTATCCGAACGCTATGGTTGATTACAAAATTCAGAAAAAATAACTGGCAACGATTTTTTAGAAATTAGTGATCTGGTAACCTTCGTGTCACGGGATTACAGAATTCAGGAAAAATATCTGGAGCGTGTACAGCAACGTACACGCTCCAGTTACCATTCACAGCAAACTGGAGCGTGTGCAATTAATGCACACGCTCCAGTTCGTTGTGAACGGTAACTCGAAAAGACGCGACAGAGAAGTGGAAGCTGCAAACAATATGATCTGATAGAGATAGCCAAAGCACTATTGTGGCTTTTGAGGACGAAGATGAGGATTATTTTGCTTGGAGGATGTTGATTGTTGTTGGAGGAAGGTGAATCATTTTAAGTCATTGTGTCATTTAATTATTAAGAGAATTGGACTGGGATTATTATTTTAATAATTTGCTACATCCTCATCCTCATCATCATCCTCAAGCAGCCATGGGCTACGGAGGTCCAACCAGACCGTGCAATTTAGTTCTCCAAGCAAGTCTATCCTGAGCTACATCTACTGCATCTGGCCACTGCACACCAATTCTAACAAGGTCCTGTTTGACATTGTCTGCCCACCGCATCCTAGGTCTCCCCTTCTTTCTGAGGCCTTTAGGCACACTGTTCATAACCCTATTCGCCAATCTATAATTATTCATACGGGCAACATGGCCAAACCAACGGAGTCTCTCTCTGCACAATATGCTGCGTAATGGAGGTTGCAAAAACTGCTTTGCCTAACCTCATCATTAGTTACAAAGTTGAACCACCTAATGCCCAAGATACTGCGTAAGCATCTGGAATCAAAAGCATCTAGTTTCCTGTTATCTTGTTTACAAAGTGTCCACGTTTCACTACCATAACTAACCCTAGAAAGAACCAAACTATTATACAGCCTAATTTTAGTCTTTAGGTGTATACGGTTATTTCTCCACACTCTCCATAGATTCTTAAAAGTCCCGGCAGCAATCCCTATTCGTCTGTTAATCTCATGCCGCACATCACCATTATCTGTTACATAGCTCCCAAGATAATTAAACTGTGACACCTGCTCAAGACTGCAACCATTAAGATTAACTGAATCACAGCCTGCCTGACCAATTTTCATCACTTTAGTTTTCTCTCTGTTTATAACCAAACCTACTCTACTACCAGTCTCATCAACAGCTCGAATGAAAGAGTTCATCTCATCAACATCATTTGCCAAAAGGGCTAAATCATCAGCATAATCTAAATCAAAAATTTTCGTATCTCCAATCCATTTAAGGCCAAAATCTTTCCCTTGAAGTGAATTTCGCATAACATAATCAATAACCAAGCTGAAGAGAAAAGGAGACAAAATGCACCCTTGTCGAACACCAGAAGTAATGCTAAACCAATTGCTACAAGCCTTACCAACTCTCACACACGACTCAGTGTTATTATAGAGAGCTTTCATTATGTTAACTAACTTGTCTGGTATACCATATGATCTCACAATCAACCACAAATTATGACGATCAACAGAGTCGAAAGCCTTTTTGAAATCTACAAAGCTAGCAACCAAAAGTTTCTGAAACTCTAAACATTTCTGAAGAATCTGCCTAAGTGAAAATATTTGATCCACACATCCCCTACCACTTCTGAATCCACATTGCTCATCACGCAATTGACTGTCAACCAGATTCTTAATTCTATTAAGCACAATCATGCAAAGAACTTTACATGGAACAGAGAGCAGGCTGATACCCCTATAGTTATCACAAGAACTGCGATCACCTTTTTTGAAAATAGGGATAACAATAGCTCTGCTAAAATCCTTAGGAACCATGCCTTTATCATAAAAGATATTCAGAATTTCAGTCATCCAAGTGGTAACCGAAACATTTCCAGCTCTAAGCATTTCTGTAGTAATTTCATCTACCCCTGGGGATTTATGAAGTTTAAGTTTAGAAACAGCCAAAATAACTTCAGATTGTGTTATAGGGCCAACATTAAAGCCACCAATGCATCTATCATCATTGCAAACAATGGGAATATAATTAACCGCATTGTTTAGAATATCACTGAAATGCTCAGCCCACCTAGCCATGACAGAATCCTCACCTTCTATAACCTTACCTTGTTTATCCTTCAATCCCTGTATACCTGTCCGTTTTCTACCACACAAAACATCAACTATCTGGTACAGCTCTCTGCTGTTGTGCTGTCTAACTGCTTCCTCGGCTTTATCAGCCAAACCATCAAACCAAAGATTCTTATCAGCAGCTAACTGATCTTTTACTCGTTTATTAATTCTCTGTAATGCTTTCTATTAGTACTAGTAGGGTATTGATTAAGGACATTCCTGCAGTTCTTTCTTTCCAAAATAATTTCAAGTGCCTTATCACTCAGATAATTCTGTCTCTTATGCTCCTTTTTTCCTAAAAGAGTACTGTTAGTGTCCAAAAAAGCCTGTTTAAAATGATCCCATTCTTCCTCAACTTCAGTAGTGAGCATACCATGACTGTCATAATGACTAAGTAACCTATCATGGTAAGATTTGGCTATAACTGGGTCTTTCAGAGCTTCAGTATTAAAACAAATTTTTTAACCCTAGCACAACACTTGTTAAGTTTAAGTTGCAAGACATTTTTAACAAGGTAATGGTCAGATCCAATTTCAGCTCCCCTATATGCCCTGGTATTTCTAAGAGAACTAGCCCATTTGCTGTTAATTAATATATAATCAATCATATTCCTAAGCAGCCCATCAGGTGAAACCCATGTGTACTTATGTATGTCGCGGTGTTTGTAACATGTGTTAGTTATTCTGAAACCATTGAGTTTACTTACCTGTAGGAGACGTTGCCCATTGCCATTGCAGCTACCAATACCAAAAGGGCCAATCACCCCTCCCCAAAGGTCAGAGTCAGTACCAACTTTGGCATTGAAATCACCAAGAATAAGGGTAATATCTCCTTTCTTGACAGAATTAAAAATATCCTGAAGTTGTTCATAAAACCTATCCTTCTGATCCTCATCAGCATCCTCAGTGGGGGCATAACAGCAGATAACATTCAGGTCTTTAACGCTTATCTGAAATTTTGCTGTAAGAAACCTTTCATTAATGCACTCGTATCCTAGAAGAGCATCACTAGCGTGTGTGCTGAGAAGCAGACCCACGCCTTGGTGATGGATATTGTCGTCCCTCCCTGAAAAGAGAAATTTAAGATTATTTTTAAGAATCTGACCTTTATCTGTCCATCTGGTCTCTTGCAAGCCGAGAATATCTAAATTATAATGGTGGAATTCTTGTGTGAGGACATCAAGAGAAAAAGCTCTGTGCAGAGTCCTCACATTCCAACTACCTATGGAGAGAAAATGGTTAGTGGGATGTTTAAAGAAACTATGTTTATTGAGAGAGGGAATGCCGACAATATCAAACAGCCCCCTAATCGCAGACATGGGGCAAAGACCCGTTCCCCCCCCCCACTAAAGGCTGAAGCCATCTACACTGGAAGACTTCCTCCAATGTAGAATTTGACGATGCCAATAGAAGCAAAGAGTTCAGGTGCCTGCGATGACCTCTGCTCAGGATTATCCACCAGCTGATAAACATATCCTGCGAATCAATTCACTTGGGGCTGTCAACCCACAAACAAACAGTAAACACAGCGGAAGATTTTCCCTCCACAGAAGCCCACCAGTGCAGCAAAATCAGGTTCCATAATCAAGCTCAGAGCCATATATCTGTCCAGTCCACTGGGTTTATGTGGTCAGCACCAGGACCCTGTGTGGTTGACCACTCCTCAGCAGGGTAGAAAAAAAAAAGAAAAGTAGCCATAGTTGTCCAGATCAGTAGGCCACACTCTGTGTGCAAAATGTCAAATAACTATAGGAGATGCCTTGTGATAACTGCGTGCAATTAGTAGTATGACATGATAGCATTAATCATACAGTCGCTCAAAGAAGTATCCGAACACTATGGTAGATTACAGAATTCAGAAAAATTATCTGGCAACGATTTTTTTAGAAATTAGTGATCTGGTAACCTTCGTGTCACGTGACACGAAGGTTGCCAGATCACTAATTTCTAAAAAAAAATCGTTTCCAGATATTTTTTCTGAATTCTGTAATCAACCATGGTGTTCGGATACCTTTTTGAGCGACTGTACAGAATATTTTAAAATTTCTTCCTTCCTTTGCACAAATAAGAATATTTAAAAAACATATTTTCTTCTTGTGTTCTTTAAAAAAATAGGTAAATTCCAAAAATGTTTTATATACAAATAGGAATATTTCAAAAACACCTTTTTTGCTTTGATTTCTACACAAACAGGAATATTTAAATAACATATTTTCCTTTTGGTTTGTCCCTAAATAGATAAATTTCAATTGTTATTTCCGTGCACTAATAAGAATGTTCCAAAAACTTTTGTTTTTTCTGCATAAGTATGAAAATATAAAAAAATATTTTTTTTTTCCAATTTCTGTTGAATAGGAGAGTTCTTAAAAATTCTTTTGCTTCTCCATGATAAGGGAAATTTTCAGAGCTGTAAGGGAAAGTGGCAACAGATTCTCTTGACCGAAGAAAAAATGGAAAACTCGTCTGTCTCGGGGTCGATCCGCATTGTTCCAGCAGAAACAGATTTGTTCTAATGTGAAAGAAGATATTTAGGTCGACGTTGCCGTGGTCGTGCTTTTTTTAGATCCAGTGAGTGATCATTGGGAAAATCGATTCCATTATCGTCGATTCTTTTTCACCGCAGAGAGTGAAAAGAAAAAGTAAAAAATAAAACCATGAAAGAAAAAAAGAAGCTTTGCTTTGAAGTGAGATTCGGTGTGGATGGTTGGGAAGGGGATCGATGAAGTGAAGGTTAGAAATCTCGTGAACCGCGGATTATTTTCTTTCGCCCTTTTTTTTTTCTTCCGGACATCAGATTTTTTTCCCTCTTTATCTTAGTTCCGTTTACTTTGTCAGGTTGAGCAGAGGGGTGGGGGTTGGGAGGGGGGGGGTGAAGTCGTGATCAGTTCGCTCACTGATTCGAAATCGACACCTGACGAAAAGCCACCAGAGGAAAGATAGAAAGAAGAAAGAAAAAAGCCAAAAAAAAAAAAGACTGACCTTGGTTTCTGGTTGACAGCCCCAAGAACAAAGGCGAAAACAACTGTCTTTATAAAGTGAAAACTAGAGAGAAAAAAGGTTACTTTTTTTGGCTTTTTACTTTACGCCGCAAGACTGAAATTTTTTTTCAGGTTTGTGTTGAATGAATTCTTTTTTTTTTACGTTCGTTTTTTCATAAGAATAAAGCATAAATATCTCTCTTGTACGGTGTTTACCCAAACTGAGTCTCTAAATTATTTTTACGAGGGTTCGCAATATTTTTAGCTGGAATACAAAGTGATATTTATTGTTTTTTCGGATTTTATTTTCTGAGAAAAATGTAACATAATGACTCTCTTTAGAGTTACTTTGGAACTATATGAGAAAACTTTGATGGTGATTGGTGTTTACGGAAGAAATATAGGATGTTAAATTGAGCGAAGAGTAATCATTATTACTTCTAATAAGGTTTTAGGATGAAGCAGACAGAGACAGAAGTCGATTTTTTTGGCGAGGATATATATAAACACGCAATGGCTATAACAAATAAACAACGATAGTACTCTGAGCTGTAACAAGAGTGAAAATTTTTGGGTTGGGTTACCTCTGAGCGGCACTTTTTTTGCACACCATGGGCTAAATGGCCAGGCCACAAGGACCCCGAAGGCTCAGAGAAGGTTGGGGGAGGGGGGCCCACTGGAACAGCTGTTGGGAGACAGATGGTAGCCTCCCGTCAAGGCCATCCAGCGTGTTCTTTAACGTGCACAGAGTATGGCTCTCCCGCACACGGGACCACGGCTTAACGTCCCATCCGACGGACGGCGGCCGTTACAAGCCCATCGGTGTCCCCTACTGACCGTGGGGAGGGCGGGGAAATTTTGCGGAGATAAATCTCAACGCTGACCCAGCTGGGACTCGAACCTGGGAACAAGGCGCAGTGGTAGCCAAGCCCAGAATACTCCAAGATAAATATAGAAACGGCTTTAGCAATTAGTGGCGGAGGTGGCTCAGTTGGTAGCGCGCTAGGCTTATAATATGTAGTTCCCAGATTTGAGTTCCGCTTGGGTCAGCGTTGAGATTATTCTCCGCAGAACTCTATGCCTAACTCTCGGTCAGTTAAGAAACGCCGATGGACTTGGAATGGTCGCCGTCCGTCGAATGGGGCATAAAGCCGTGGTTCTGTGTACGGGAGAGCTCATACCCTGTGCACGTTAAAGAACACGCTGGATTGCCTTGATGGGAGATACCATACACCGAAGAGCGAAAACATTATGACCAGCGCGTCTTTATGCAAATCGCAGCAACTGCAGGTAAACGACGGCGCATGAAGGTTATGAAACGGTATAAATAACACCTGATACTGAGCTCTGTTAATCAGTGTTATTCTTGTTCTTCAGATGGGAAAGGAAGCGGACTTAAGTGAATTTGATAAAGGGCAAATTGTAATGGCCAGATGACTGGGTCAGAGCATTTCGTCATAAATGGTTCTGTTAATGCTCCTTTTAAAAATTTAATTGATACACTAAGCCATTTAATTGATGATTCAACGAGAGTAGAGAAGAAACGTTTTAAGAAAATTAAACCGTGGATGACAAATGAATTAGCAATTTTAATAAATTATCGTAACACTCTGTATAAGGAAATGAAGAAAAATCCTACAGATATGTCGCTTAAACTGTCATTTTCCCGATACAGAAATTTTGTTACTACTGTCATAAGGGAAACAAAAACACAATACTTTACTAATAAATTTTCCAAAGCAGGTAAAAACCAGAAAGAGCAGTGGAATGTAATAAATGAAATATGTGGTAACTTTAGAGAGAAAGAAAACTATCCCCGTACAATTAAAAGTAAAAACGAGTTAATTAAATATGATGAAGGCCCTCGTAAATTTGCAAATTTGTTCAATGATTATTTTGCCAGAATTGCAAGGAATTTGAACAAAGATTTAGTTCAAACAAATGCTGATTGGGAAGGAGACGGAAAATCATCAACTGCGGTAAGTTCTTTCTTCTTAACGGCAATAATAGCTAAAGATATTAGGACACAAATTTTACTTCTACCAAAAAATAAATCTCCAGGTTTTGATGGCTTAACCGCAGAAATAATTCATCTGTTGGGAGAAAAATTTATCGAAATACTTGTAGATCTATTTAATCTATCCATTGAGCAAGGAATTTTCCCTGATGTTTTGAAAAAAGCTACTATTGTTCCTATTTTTAAAGACGGTGACCCAAAGGAATTAGGGAATTATAGACCTATTGCATTACTCTCAGTAATATCTAAAATTTTTAAAAAAATAGTGAAAAATAAATTATATGAATATCTGGAAAAAAAATGTTTTCTCAGTAGCAATCAGTTTGGGTTTAGAGAAAAAATGGGTACGGATGATGCATTATTGCAGGTAACAAATACGATTTACACAGCTATGAATAACAGTGATCATGCATTAACAATCTTTCTGGACATTAAAAAAGCATTCGATACGGTAAATCATCAAAAATTAATACAAAAATTACAAGCTACTGGAGTTAGAGGAGTGGCATTGAATTGGTTTCGCAGTTATTTAGCTAACAGAAGGCAAATAGTAAAAATAAAAGATACATACAGTGCTTGGACTAAAGTTGAATACGGAGTTCCACAGGGATCTGTTCTGGGTCCCTTATTATTTATTATTTATATTAATGATCTAGATTCCATTAACCTAACAGGCAAATTAACTGTTTTTGCTGATGACACTTGCCTGACATATACTGGTTCTGATTCTTCGATTATTTTTAAACAAGCAAATACTGATCTAGAATTAATTAGAAACTGGACCACGAGTAATTCTTTAACAATAAATCTGACAAAGACAAATGCAATTTATTTCTACTTAAAGAAAATAGTTCTGTTACAGATATTTTGCACCGCAATAAATTGAAATATCATGATACAAATTGTTCATCGAAAAGTCACTGTAATTGTCCTCAAATTCCTTTTGTGCCGTCAGTGAAATATTTAGGTATTTGGATTGATGCAGGCCTAACTTGGAAAGTGCATGTACCATGGGTAAAAAGAAAGGTCATCCGTAACCTGGCCCGCTTATATCTTGTAAGACATTTAGTTTCATTTAAATTTATGTGTACACTGTATTATGCATTAATCCATTCTCAGCTAACATATGGTATAAAATCTTGGGGAGGCATGTATTTCAATAATTTTAAACAACTTTTAGTGCTGCAAAAGAGATTTATACGCTTATTAACTAAAAGCCAAAAAACGCAACCTTCATTACCTTTGTTTCGAGAAGCAGGAATTTTGCCTTTACGCTATGATTATTTTTTCGAAATAATTAAATACTTTTACTTTAGAAATGATAGCATTAAAACTGACACGAATAATTACCAATTTCGACGAGATAAAAACATAAATTATGAAATTCCTGCATTACATAAGGAAATTTTTAGGACTATAATTTGTATTTAGCACCGAAATTTCTTTCCTCTCTCCCAGTCAGCATGAAAAATATCACGAATTATCATTTGTTTTCTGAAGTTCTCAAGAAATACATTTTGAAACTGGATGATGTGGAAACTTTTTTGCATTAATCTGCTATAACTGTTATATGTAACATGGATATTGAATGTTTCTGACTTTCTGACTTTCACACTTCTGGATTAATAGAAATTTTTTGTTTTGAGTTGTTTTCGTTTTTTTTTTGTGTATTATTCAATGTGACGACTGATGATTTCAATTGAAATTGTTTCTATATTGAGATCTCACGAACGAGCCTGCTCTTGTGAGATCTCAAAAGTTTTTGTATACTGTAAAACATTATCTGAAATAAAAATTATCTATCTATCTATCTATCTATCTATCTATCTAACATGAGGAAGACTTCCAGGTGTTGCTCTGGCTTCCAAATTCTCAGACATCAACCCAATCGAGCATCTTTGGTTTTGTTGGAACAACATATCCGATCTGCGGCGGCTCAGCCACGTAACTTACAAGAGTTAAAGGATCTGCTGGTAACGTGTTGATATCACATACCACAAGATACCTTTAGAAATCTTGTAGCGTCCATTCCTCGTCAGGTAAGAGCTGTTTTGGCGGCAGTGGAGGACCAACATCATATTAGGCAGGTGGTCACAATGTTTTGGCTGTTCGATGTATGTCTCCCAACAGCTGCCCAGTGGGTCCCCTAACCCAAATCTTCTCTGTGCCCTCAAGGTCCTTGTGACCTGGTCATTTAGTCCATTGTGTGGAAAAAAGTGTCTCTGAGATGTAAAACAACCCAACTTGAAACAATTACTTCTAGAAGCGTGATTATTTTATCATGAGCTACAACATCTGCTGTGAAAATGCATTATGTCTTTAATGGAAGGGGCGGGGGTGGCTCAGTCGGTAGCGCGCCAGGCTCGTAATCTATAGTTACCAGGTTCGAGTCCCAGCTGGGTCAGCGTTGAGATTTATCTCCGCAAAATTCCCCGCGCTGCCCACGGTCAGTAGGGGACACCGATGGGCTTGGAAAGGCCGCCGTCCGTCGGAGGGACGTTAAGACGTGGCCCCGTGTGCGAGAGAGCCATACCCTCTGCATGTTAAAGAACACGCTGGATGGCCTTGACGGGAGGCTACCATCTGTCTCCCAAAACCTGTTCCAGTGGGTCCCCTCCCCCAACCTTCTCTGAGCCTTCGGGGTCCATGTGACCTGGCCATTTAGCCCATGGTGTGCAAAAAAGTGCCGCTCAGAGGTAAAACAACCCAACGTTAAAGAACACGCTGGATGGCCTTGACGGAAGGCTACCATCTGTCTCCCAACAGCTGTTCCAGTGGGTCCCCTCCCCCAACCTTCTCTGAGCCTTCGGGGTCCATGTGACCTGGCCATTTAGCCCATGATGTGCAAAAAAGTGCCGCTCAAAGGTAAAACAACCCAACGTTAAAGAACACGCTGGATGGCCTTGACGGAAGGCTACCATCTGTCTCCCAACAGCTGTTCCAGTGGGTCCCCTCCCCCAACCTTCTCTGAGCCTTCGGGGTCCATGTGACCTGGCCATTTAGCCCATGGTGTGCAAAAAAGTGCCGCTCAGAGGTAAAACAACCCAACGTTAAAGAACACGCTGGATGGCCTTGACGGAAGGCTACCATCTGTCTCCCAACAGCGGTTCCAGTGGGTTCCCTCCCCCAACCTTCTCTGAGCCTTCGGGGTCCATGTGACCTGGCCATTTAGCCCATGGTGTGCAAAAAGTGCCGCTCAGAGGTAAAACAACCCAACGTTAAAGAACACGATGGATGGCCTTGACGGGAGGTTATCATCTGTCTCCCAACAGCTGTTCCAGTGGGTCCCCTCCCCCAACCTTCTCTGAGCCTTCGGGGTCCATGCGACCCGGCCATTTAGCCCATGGTGTGCAAAAAAGTGCCGCTCAGGAGTAAAACAACCCAACCCAACAACCCGTCTCAAGTGTTACGCTGATTAAAGATATGTGTTTGAAGATTTTTGTACGCTGTTAAAAACAATGAGTCGTTAAAACAATGAGTTTTAAACAATGAGAAAGCAAAAGAGTACGTGGATGGAAAGTTTGTGTCAGAAACTGACTCGAGAGTAACTCTAAAGTAAAATTAACGGAAAAAAAAGAGATTTTTTAATTAATTTTCAAAAGCAAATAAAAATAAAAGGATAATATTAGTTAACAGTTTGTGGTGTAAGAGTTGAAATATAATTAGAAGGCTGGTGGGGAGACAAAATATAGTTAATCGAGTTCTGTTAATGATCACTTTCTGATGAAACGAAGAAACGGTCAAACAAAATATTGTTTCTAATGTTTAATGATATTTTCGCGTGACGTGTTCGTACTAAGTCCATTAAAATCTCTGTTAATGCAAATGCTCGGGTTTTTATCGTTATTGTGGTGCCCTGAGAGCACTCTTTTTTCTCATAGAGTGACTGTTAATGAAATTGAAGGAGAAAACCGTTCTTCTCGAAAGAAATCGACAGCGAGACAATGGAATAAATGGGAATAATATTCTCACGAAATCTTAGCTGGATGGAATATCGTGAATTTTTTTTCCCCGTAGAATTAAAACATTCGGTGTGCGAAATGCAGATTGTTTGTCTCTAGAATAAAGTGTACGTCCATTATCGTTAATTACATTCTGGATATTTTTTCGGGGGTGTCTTAACTCTTTTGTTACTAGGCAAGCCTAATCTGTAGTTCCCAGGTTCGAGTCCCAGCTGGGTCAGCGTTGAGATTTATTTCCACAAAATTCCCCGCCCTGCCCACGGTCAGTAGGGGACACCGATGGGCTTGGAAAGGCCACCGTCCGTCGGATGGGACGTTAAGACGTGGTCCCGTGTGTGGGAGAGCCATACCTTGTGCACGTTAAAGAACACGCTGAATGGCTTTGGCGCGAGGCTACCATCTGTCTTCCAACAGCTGTTCCAGTGGTACCACTCCCTCCACCTTACCTGTACCCTCGGCGTGTTTCTGACCTGGCCATTTAACCCATGGTGTGCAAAAAAGTGCCGCTCAGAGGTAAAACAACCCAACCCAACTAAGCAAACACTGTTTTACAATGTGCTACCAAAATATTAGAGAATTTGCATCTTTTGTTAGTGGGTATCTAATTTCGAAGCTCTATGACCTCTAAAATATGCATTTAATGAAAAAATGTGTCTGAAGAATAAGATCATAATCAAATAAATTTATAAGTATCATTTTTTAACGAGATTCGTTTGGTGTTTAGAGAGTTATGGAAGGTGGGAGTACAGTCACTCAAAAAAAGTATCCGAACACTATGGTTGATTACAGAATTCAGAAAAAAATATCTGGCAACGATTTTTTTTTAGAAATTAATGATCTGTCAACCTTCGTGTCACGTGACACGAAGGTTAGTGATCTGTCAACCTTCTGTCACGTGACACGAAGGTTGCCAATTTCTAAAAAAAATCGTTGCCAGATCTTTTTTTTTTTATTCTGTAATCAACCAAGTCCAGTCTAGTAGGTATAAATGGTCAGCACCAGGACCCTGTGAAGTTGACCACTCCTCAGCAGGGTTGAAAAAAAAGAAAAAAGTGGCCATAAATGACCAGATCAGTAGGCCATACTGAACTGGCAGCCCTCCCCTTCCGTTCCCTTCCAAAAGAGAATATCTCTTTTGAAAGGTACTAACGGCCTGCACCACGAGAAGGCGGGGTCGGACATTAGGTGCTAGACCTGGCCGGTTCTGTGCATCATCACTGGGGATTGGTACACAGCTCTCCTTCCAGTTTACGCCTAGGGTCAGTTAGCTACTGATAAGAATCTTTGGCTTGATGGCCTTGCTGACAAAGCTGAGGAAGCAGTTAGACAGCACAACAGCAGAGAGCTGTACCAGATAGTTAATGTTTTGTGTGGTAGAAAACGGACAGGTATACAGGGATTGAAGGATAAACAAGGCAAGGTTATAGAAGGTGAGGATTCTGTCATGGCTAGGTGGGCTGAGCATTTGAGTGATGTTCTAAACAATGTGGTTAGTTCTACTCCCATTGTTTGCAATGATGATAGATGCATTGTTGGCTTTAATGTTGGCCCTATAACACAATCTGAAGTTAGTTTGGCTATTTCTAAACTTAAACTTCATAAATCCCAAGGGGTTGATGAAATTACTACGGAAATGCTTAGAGCTGGGAATGTTTCAGTTACCATTTGGATGACTGAAATTTTGAATAACTTTTATGATAAAGGCATGGTTCCTAAAGATTTTACCAGAGCTATTATTATCCCTATTTTCAAAAAAGGTGATCGCAGTTCTTGTGATAACTATAGGGGTATCAGCCTACTCTCCGTTCCAGGTAAAGTTCTTTCCATGATTGTGCTTAATAGAATTAAGAATCTGGTTGACAGGCAATTGCGTGATGAGCAATGTGGATTCAGAAGTGGTAGGGGATGTGTAGATCAGATATTTTCACTTAGGCAGATTCTTGAGAAATGTTTAGAGTTTCAGAAACCTTTGGTTGCTAGCTTTGTTGATTTCAAAAAGGCTTTCGACTCTGTTGATCGTCATAATTTGTGGTTGATTGTGAGATCATATGGTATACCAGACAAGTTAGTTAACATAATGAAAGCTCTCTATAATAACACTGAGTCATGTGTGAGAGTTGGTAAGTCTTGTAGCAATTGGTTTAGCATTACTTCTGGTGTTCGACAAGGGTGCATTTTGTCTCCTTTTCTCTTTAGTTTGGTTGTTGATTATGTTATGCGAAATTCAGTTCAAGGGAAAGATTTTGGCCTTAAATGGGCTGGAGATACGAAAATTTCTGATTTAGATTATGCTGATGATTTAGCCCTTTTGGCAAATGATGTTGATGAGATGAACTCTTTCATTCGAGCTGTTGATGAGACTGGTAGTACAGTAGGTTTGGTTATAAACAGAGAGAAAACTAAAGTGATGAAAATTGGTCAGGCAGGTTGTGATTCAGTTAATCTGAATGGTTGCAGTCTTGAGCAGGTGTCACTGTTTAATTACCTTGGGAGCTGCGTAACTGATACTGGTGATGTGCGGCATGAGATTAACAGACGAATAGGGATTGCTGCCGGGACTTTTAAGAATCTATGGAGATTGTGGAGAAATAGGAGTATACACCTTAAGACTAAAATTAGACTGTATAATAGTTTGGTTCTTTCTAGGGTTAGTTATGGTAGTGAAACTTGGACGCTGTGTAAGCAAGATAACAGGAAACTAGATGCTTTTGATTCTAGATGCTTACGCAGTATCTTGGGTATTAGGTGGTTTAACTTTGTAACTAATGATGAGGTTAGGCAAAGGAGTCTGCAACCTCCTTTAAGCAGCATATTGTGCAGAGAAAGATTCCGCTGGTTTGGCCATGTTGCCCGTATGGATAGTTATAGATTGGCGAATAAGGTTATGAACAGTGTGCCTAGAGGTCTCAGAAGGAGGGGGAGACCTAGGATGCGGTGGGCAGACAATGTCAAACAGGACCTTGTTAGAATTGGTGTACAGTGGCCGGATGCAGCAGATGTAGCTCAGGACAGATATGCTTGGAGAATTAAACTGCGCGGTCTGGTTGGACCTCCGTAGCCCATGGCTGCTTGAGGATGATGATGATGATGATGATGATGAATCAACCATAGTGTTCGGATACTTTTTAATATATATAATGCGTATGAATATATAATGCAATGAATATGGAGCGTGTGCAGTTACCGTTCACAGCAAACTGGAGCGGTTGCGGTTAATGTTCACAGTACATTGGATCGTGTGAGCTCACAAAGACCTGGATCGTGTGGGTTCACCCACGGAAATATTGAGCGTGTGCAGTTACCGTTCACAGCAAACTGGAGCGTGTGCAGTAACTGCACACGCTCCAGTTTGCTGTGAACGGTAACTGGAGCGTGTACAATTCCTGTACACGCTCCAGTAATTTTTTTTTTTTGAATCAGATATTTTTTCTGAATTTTGTAACCACGTGACACGGAGGTTGCCAGATCACTAATTTCTAAAAAAAAAATCGTTGCGAGATATTTTTTCGGAATTCTTTCGGAATTCGGGTTTTTCTGTAATCAACTATAGTGTTCGGATACTTTTTTGAGCGACCTAATTCACAACAGTGATGCGTCGTAAGGTTGGGTTAGTTTTTCCTCCGAGCGCCACTTTTTTGCGTACAATAGTCTGAATGGCCAGGTCACAAGGACCCCAAAGGCTCAGAGAAGGTTGTGGTAAAGTGGACCCACTGGATAGATGTTTAGGAAACTGGATAACCTCCCGTCAAGGCTATCCAGAGTTTTTTTTTAACATGTATAGAATAGGGCTCTCCCGTACACGGAACCATGGATTCATATCTCATCCGATAAAAAGAAGCTCTTGAAGAGTGGCTTGGCGTGTGCACATGTCTCTGAAGAATTGAGTATCCAAACGCACTCAAAAGACAGTAATTGACTCGATTTTGTATAGCATAACATCAGCTGTAGAGAGAGGTTGATCAGTAGAGAGAGGTAGCTCAGAGGTCAGAGCAGCTGACATGTCATCAGGAGGTTGTGGGTTCAGATCCCACCAGGGTAAATATAATTTTTCCTCTACACCCATCTTCATTCTACCCAGCTGGGTCAGCGTTGAGACTTATCTCCGCAAATCTCTGCGCCCTGCCCACGGTCAGTAGGGGCCACCGATGGGCTTGAAAAGGCCGCCGTCCGTCGGATGGGACGTTAAGCCGTGACTCCGTGTGCGGAGAGCCATACCCCGTACACGTTCGTACTGTAGAAGTTTTTTTGGGGGTGTCTTAACTCTTTTGTTACTAAGTATCTATTGTTGAGATCGCATTAATTTATAAACAATAAGAATAGAATGTTTGTATTCGAGTCAGTTCCTTTCTTGAGTCAGTTCCTGTACATGTTAAAGAACACGCTGGATGGCATTGACGGGAGGCTACCATCTGTCTCCCAACAGCTCTTCCAGTGGGTCTCTTCCCCCAACCTTCTCTGAGCCTTCGGGGTCCATGTGACCTGGCCATTTAGCCCATGGTGTGCAAAAAAGTGCCGCTCAGAGGTAAAACAACCCAATGTTAAAGAACAACCCCCGAAAGAATGAAATTTTTTTTCAGGTTTGCGTTGAATGAATACTTTTTTTTTACGTTCGTTTTTTCGTAAGAATAAAGCATAAATATCTCTCATGTACGGTGTTTACCCAAACTGAGTCCCTAAATTATTTTTACGAGGGTTCGCAATATTTTTAGCTGGAATACAAAGTGATATTTATTGTTTTTTCGGATTTTATTTTCTGAGAAAAATGTAACATAATGACTCTCTTTAGAGTTACTTTGGAACTATATGAGAAAACTTTGATGGTGATTGGTGTTTACGGAAGAAATATAGGATGTTAAATTGAGCGAAGAGTAATCATTATTACTTCTAATAAGGTTTTAGGATGAAGCAGACAGAGACAGAAGTCGATTTTTTTTTTGGCGAGAATATATATAAAGACGCAATGTCTATAACAAATAAACAACGATAGTACTCTGAGCTGTAGGGGCGGGGATGGCTCAGTCGGTAGCGCGCCAGGCTCGTAATCTGTAGTTCCCAGGTTCGAGTCCCAGCTGGGTCAGCGTTGAGATTTATCTCAGCAAATTTCTCCGCCCTGCACACTGTCAGTAGGGGACACCGATGGACTTGGTAAGGCCGCCGTCCGTCGGATGGGACGTTAAGACGTGGCCCCGTGTGCGAGAGAGAGCCATACCCTGTGCATGTTAAAGAACACGCTGGATGGCCTTGACGGGAGGCTACCATCTGTCTCCCAACAGCTGTTCCAGTGGGTCCCCTCCCCCAACCTTCTCTGAGCCTTCGGGGTCCATGTGACCTGGCCATTTAGCCCATGGTGTGCAAAAAAGTGCCGCTCAGAGGTAAAACAACCCAACTGTTATGCAAAGAATCGACGTAACAAAAAACATTCGAAACAGCCTTTATAGAGAATTGCAGCGGAACAAACAAGAATTCAAACTCAACTGAAGAATTCTACAGCCACAGGAAGAAACACATACGTGGAAAAAACACAGCAGGGACATAAAATAAATCAGTCACAGACACACAACCATAGCGAGAAATCCAGGAGAACACGATGACCGAAAACAATACAGGCACAGAACAGGAGCAAACATAGGAAGAAATATAAAAACAGGCAGAAACAAAGGAGGTAGAAACAAGTAAACATCACTCTCGTGAAGATAAGGTGTTAGCATCTGTAAACCGAAGTGTTTTTTGTGTTTGGATAAATAAGTGATTTAGAAATATAGAAACGACCAAACATAGCAGAAATATAGAAACAGGCAGAATTAGTACAAAAGCATGGAAATAACAAACAAGAGGATAATAGAAACATCCAAATAATATTGAAAAACAGAAACAACCGAAGTACAAAACACAAAATGAATGCACAAATGCAATCAGAGAAAAGAAAAAAAAAAATAAACAACGAAATAAATGCACAAACACAATCGAACAGAAAAAGAGAAAGAAAAACAGCATAGAGTTATCCAAAGAATAGAAAAACACAGAGTAAATTGAAAGCAAATACGTATATAAAATATAGAAAGAACACACGCAAACGCAATCAAACGTAAAGACAAGAAAGAAAACATGAAAAAAAATCAAGCACAGAAAACCTAAATATACAGACATAAACAAATAACAAACATTTCTTCGTAGGAAAAAACACATAAACAACACAGACGAAAACAGGCAAAGAAGCAAAAATTCCAGATGGTTAAACATAATCTAGATCTCGTACAGTCACTCAAAAAAATATCCCTCAAAAAATATCTGGGAAACGTGACACGTGACATGAAGGTTGTCAGATTCCTAATTCCTAAAAAAAAATCATTGCCAGATATTTTCCTGAATTCTGTAATCAACCATAGTGTTCGGATACTTTTTTGAGCGACTGTACATGTTTGATCGATTAAGATTTTTTTTTTATTGTAATCCAATATTTGAAGAAATGGTTACTACTTATTCCTGCTGAACCTTTAATCCAATGCTTAATATTACGCTATTTCCCAAATGCATTTTCATACTTTAACGCAAACGACTTAACCAATTTCGTGAAACAACATTTTAATTTATTCCGACATTAATATGTCGGAATAAATTAAAATGTTGTTTCACGAACGATAAGCATCCTAAATATCTCCTATTGAATATTCGAGGTCCTATAACTCTTTAAATACCGGTGAGAATATTGCTGGAAATTAAAATGAAGACAGTTTTTGAATTTAAATCTGACTTCAATAACGTTTGATTAACATAAAGAAACAAAAAAACTTATTTTTAAAATTAGCGTGCACTTAATTTGTATTTCCCTCAGAAGAACATGAAAATTCTCTAATGCTTCATTACGGCGATTTCCATCCAAATGACAATCAAATTATTCTGCTTCATTAGCACACTCTGTAACCGTCGCAGCACTCGTCGAAATAAAATCCCTTCTCGTGTGTAGAAACCAATTCACAACCGAAGTCAATAGAGTTGTATTATTACGTTGACAAGAGTGGCGAAAAGCTATTGTCGGAACGGAACAAAGCTTACGAAACACGAGGAACATTATTATAAGCCGTGAATAATGAATACCCAAAACGGAGTTCATTTTCAGAATGGGGGGGGGGAACGATAAAATGCCAATTAATGAGTGAAACTGAATAGCTTAAGTGGGTATTAATTTATTCTGGTTGCTTTCTGAATTCGTTAGAGATTCGTCTTCGCATCATTTAGCATTCGGCAGACACTTTCTTTACTAAAAATCCCATTTTGTCGAAGATCTCTTGTGTCTTTACATTTTCTGTAGAAAACTGAAAACAGACTGATATCGTGTTTGATTGGGGAACTTTAAAACTGGAACAATTTCAATGAGCATTTATATAAACGCATTCGTAAATATTACAATTTATTCTTCGCTAATATGACAGTCTCTCAGAAACTAAGTTTCTTTAGTACTGTTTTAAATTTTTATTACTTTAAAAGTTCGATTAAAGTGTAAAACTCCAGCCGGGCTCGTAATCTGTAGTTCCCAGGTTCGAGTCCCAGCTGGGTCAGCGTTGAGATTTATCTCCACAAAATTCCCCGCCCTGCCCACGGTCAGTAGGGGACACCGATGGGCTTGGAAAGACCGCCGTCCGTCGGATGGGACGTTAAACCGTGGCCTCATGTGCGGAAGAGCCACACCCTGTGCACGTTAAAGAACACGGAGGCTACCATCTGTCTCCCAACGGCTGTTCCAGTGGGTCCCCTTCACCAACCTTCTCTGAGCCTTCGGGGTCCATGTGACCTGGCCATTTAGCCCATGGTGTGCAAAAAAGTGCCGCTCAGAGGTAAAACAACCCAACCCAACTGTTATCCAAAGAATCGACGTAACAAAAAACATTCGAAACAGCCTTTATAGAGAATTGCAGCAGAACAAACACGTAACAGACAAGAATTCAAACTCAACTGACGAATTCTACAGCCACAGGAAGAAACACATACGTGGAAAAAACACAGCAGGGACATAAAATAAATCAGTCACAGACCATCTGTCTCCTAACAGAAATGTTATTGTTTGTCGCCGTAGTCAGTGTGTGGTAATTATGGTCATTAGATTAATCATGGTCATTTAGTTCAGCTTAGAAATCACTTTTCTTGTGACTATTGTGTTTACAAATGAGCAATTGTCATTTTTGATGACAGGTAATTACCATTATTGGTGATTCCCCTGTCAGTTGGCGTTATTTTGGATTCCCATTAATTGCCATCGTAAAAGAGTGATAAATGTCTTCATTATTGATGCCAGGTAATTGGTGTTAGCGATGCCTGTTAATTGTTTATCGTTATCGACGCACGGCAATTGTTGTCATTTTCAATTTGTTACGACTGTTGTTATTGACTGTGCAATGAAATTGGCGAAAGGCCTGCACTGTCGTCATTACAGATGGCAGGGAATAATCGTCATTTTCGGTGCTTGAAATTGTCGCCGTAGTCAGTGTTTGGTAATCATGGTCATTACCAAAGTCCTTTAATTGTCGTCATTGTCGATAACGACGACAATTACCGGACATTGTTTTCATTGTTTAACTAACAAATTTTCATTGTTGAATCCCAGTAATTGTCGTCATTGTTGATGCTGGGCAGGTGCCTTCGTTTCTCATCTCATAAATTTTCATTTGTCGAATCCGAGTAATAATTATATTTATGGTCTAAGATAATTAATTTTCATTATCGATTCCCAGTAATTATCTTCATTGTGCAACCCCAGTAATTGATTTCATTGTCTAACAAACAAATTTTCATTGTTGAATCCCAGTAATTGTCCTCATTGTTGATGTTGGGCAGTTGCGTTAATTGTCTGAGCTGATTAATTGCCATTGTTGAATCCAAGTAATTGTCTTCATTGTCTGAACCCATTAATTTTCATTGTTGAATTCCAGTAATTGTCTTCATTGTTGATGCTGGGCAGGTGCCTTCGTTTCTCAACTCATAAATTTTCATTTGTCGAATCCGAGTAATTATATTTATGTAAAGATAATTAATTTTCATTATCGATTCCCAGTAATTATCTTCATTGTGCAACCCCAGTAATTGATTTCATTGTCTAAACAAACAAATTTTCATTGTTGAATCCAAGTAATTGTCTTCATTGTCTGAGCTCATTAATTTTCATTGTTGAATCCAAGTAATTGTCTTCATTGTCTGAACCCATTAATTTTCATTGATGAATTACAGTAATTGTCTTTATTGTCTGAGCTCATTAATTTTCATTGTTGAATCCAAGTAATTGTCTTCATTGTCTGAGCTCATTAATTTTCATTGTTGAATCCAAGTAATTGTCTTCATTGTCTGAACCCATTAATTTTCATTGATGAATTACAGTAATTGTCTTTATTGTCTGAGCTCATTAATTTTCATTGTTGAATCCAAGTAATTATCTTCATTGTCTGAACCCATTAATTTTTATTGTTGAATTACAGTAATTGTCTTTATTGTCTGAGCTCATTAATTTTCATTGTTGAATCCAAGTAATTGTCTTCATTGTCTGAACCCATTAATTTTCAATGTTGAATTTCAGTAATTGTCTTTGTCTGAGCTCATTAATTTTCATTGTTGGATCCAAGTAATTGTCTTCATTGTCTGTTTTCATTGTTGAATTCCCGTAATTGTCTTTATTGTCTGAGCTCATTAATTTTCATTGTTGGATCCAAGTAATTGTCTTCATTGTCTGAACCCATTAATTTTTTATTGTTGAATCCCAGTAATTGTCTTTATTGTCTGAGCTCATTAATTTTCATTGTTGGATCCAAGAATTGTCTTCATTGTCTGAACCCATTAATTTTCATTGTTGAATTCCAGTAATTGTCTTTATTGTCTGAACTCATTAATTTTCATTGTTGGATCCAAGTAATTGTCTTCATTGTCTGAACCCATTAATTTTTATTGTTGAATTCCAGTAATTGTCTTTATTGTCTGAGCTCATTAATTTCCCTTGTTGAATTCAAGTAATTGTCTTCATTGTCTGAGCTCATTAATTTCCCTTGTCGAATCCCGGTAATTGTCTTCAGTGTCGATGCCAGGTAACCGTCGTCATTGTTGCCACCTAATAATTTGACAGATGACAGATACAGTCGCTCAAAAAATATCCGAACACTATGGTTGATTACAGAATTCAGAAAAAATATCTGGCAACGATTTTTTTAGAAATTTTTAGTAATCAACCATAGTGTTCGGATACTTTTTTGAGCGACTGTAACTGTAATGTTTGATATTCCGCAATAGTTAATTGTTTAAAAGCGAAAAGAAAGTCAACTTCTGAATCTTTTACAAAATTTTCTTTCTAAATGAATTTCTACCAAATCAATTATAAAGACGTCGCGTGTCTTAGTTTCTTCGACTTCTACTTCCAGACGATCTGGCGCCATTAATCTGGAACAGAAATCACAGTGCATTTGTTTCGTGTTCCGGTTTCTTCGTTCCCAGGTTCGAGTCCCAGCTGGGTCAGCGTTGAGATTTATCTCCGCAAAATTCCTCGCCCTGCCCACGGTCAGTAGGGGACACCGATAGGCTTGGAAAGGCCGCCGTCCGTCGGATGGGACGTTAAGCCGTGGCTCCGTGTGCGAGAGAGCCATACCCTGTGCACGTTAAAGAACACGCTGGATGGCCTTGACGAGAGGCTACCATCTGTCTCCCAACAGCTGTTCCAGTGGGTCCCCTCCCCCAACCTTCTCTGAGCCTTCGGGGTCCATGTGACCTGGCCATTTAGCCCATGGTGTGCAAAAAAGTGCCGCTCAGAGGTAAAACAACCCAAAAGCGTCAGGCTCGTAATCTGTAGTTCACAGGTTCGAGTCCCAGCTGGGTCAGCGTTGAGATTTATCTCCGCAAAATTCCTCGCCCTGCCCACGGTCAGTAGGGGACACCGATGGGCTTGCAAAGGCCGCCGTCCGTCGGATGGGACGTTAAGCCGTGGCTCCGTGTGCGAGAGAGCCATACCCTGTGCACGTTAAAGAACACGCTGGATGGCCTTGACGAGAGGCTACCATCTGTCTCCCAACAGCTGTTCCAGTGGGTCCCCTCCCCCACCTTCTCTGAGCCTTCGGGGTCCATGTGACCTGGCCATTTAGCCCATGGTGTGCAAAAAAGTGCCGCTCAGAGGTAAAATAACCCAACCCAAACAACCCAACCGGTTTCTTCGTCCTTGACGGTATTCGATTAACCGAAAAAGTTAAAGTGATGATTCGTTGCATTGATTCGAATTAAAGAGGGGGGAAATATAACTTTTTTCTTCTTCTGTTGTTCAAAGTGCGTAAATTGAAGTTCAATGCAAAGTTCATATTATTTAAATTACAAACCCCTTTGGCTTAATCACTATAGGGCAAAGTTCCAAGGTTCGAGTCCCAACTGTGTCACAATTGTGATTTATATGCGCTAAATCTTCACCCTGCACTTGGTGATTAAAGGGATGCCGAAGGGCTTGGAAAGGCCGCCGTCTCTCAGATGGGCGTTGTCTCTATGTGCAGCAGAGCCATTAAGTTGTTTTACCTATGAGCGGCACTTTTTTGCACACAATGGGCTAAATGTCCCCAGTCTTCTCTGAGCTTTTTGGGTCGTTGTGACCTGGTCATTCAGTCCACTGTGGGCAAAAAAGTGCCTCTCAGAGGTAAAACAATCCAACCCAACTGAAGAGTAAGATGAAAATTTGCTATCAATAACCTAAAGTAGCAAGTGGTGAAATATGACTTTGCAGTTCGGAAATAAAAGAACAATTACTTTTCACACAATGCAGTCTAGATCTAGAGGTCAGTACCTCTAGATCCTATGGGCAGGTATGGCTCAATCGGAAGTGTGCCAGTCTCGTAATCTGCAGTTCCCAAGTTCGATTCCCGTCTGGAACAGCATTGAGATTTATCTCCGCAAAATTTCCCTCCCTGCCCACGGTCAGTAGGGGACACCGATGGGCTTGGAAAGGCCGCCGTCCGTAGGATGGGACGTTAAGCCGTGGCCCCGTGTGCAGGAGAGCCATACCCTGTGCACGTTAAAGAACACGCTGGATGGCCTTGACGGGAGGTTACCATCTGTCTCCCAACAGCTGTTCCAGTGGGTCCCCTCCCCCAACCTTCTCTGAGCCTTCGGGGTCCATGTGACCTGGCCATTTAGCCCATGGTGTGCAAAAAATTGCCGCTCAGAGGTAAAACAACCCAACGTTAAAGAACACGCTGGATGGCCTAGACGGGAGGCTACCATCTGTCTCCCAACAGCTGTTCCAGTGGGTCCCCTCCCCCAACCTTCTCTGAGCCTTCGGGGTCCATGTGACCTGGCAATTTAGCCCATGGTGGGCAAAAAAGTGCCGCTCAGAGGTAAAACAACCCAATTGACCTAAAAAAACAGATGGATAAATAAAAGACTGTACAATAATTAACATTTGTAGCAGCAAAGTTCACTATAATGTTTAGAATCTAAAGCATCGAAAAAATTGTGACAATTATAATAAAATTATAAGACAACTCTTTTGAAATTGAAAACAAGTCTGAGATTTCGTAAAAGACGACCGGATATTCGGGGGGCGGACTACCTAGTCCCCCTCCCTAGGTACGTCACACTACCCAGTAGTGCCAAATTAGTACCACTCGGAAGCCGCAAGATCGGTTCATCTTTGGAAGTCCAACGCTTAGGCATTTAAGACATTACGCGTGATATTAACTAACGATACCTTTATAAACCTAAAATCACACTTTTGTAACAAGGAAATTTTTGAGAGTTTCTTGATATTTTGGACAGTTATTTTTGTTAGTTAATTATTCAATAAAATGTACTTTTAAATATGGGTGTTATTTTATAATAATTCTGGATTTAAAAATTTTAAAATTTTAGGAAAAAATTTCGAGTTCAGTTTTTTTTAAAAATACTTCGATTTTAGAACGATAACAGCAGTCGCCCGAAACCAAGGTGGGGGGGGGGGAATTAAAACAACTCCGAGAGACACAACCACCTGTCAATATTATTTAGCTAAAAAATAATCTTAAGTGTCCTTCGAGATTGCTGCCTGTCGTAAATATTTGGTTTCAGTCATCAATTACTAAATTTTCATACTGAACCCTACAATTAACAACCGATTGTTTAGGGCAATAACTTGTAGAAAGTCAAAGAATCTAAATATTGGCAAATATTCATTCGTTTAAGAAATAAGCTTTTAACGATTGTTGATTCCCTAATAATTAAATATAATAGTTAATTTTTCATTCAATTTAATCAAACTCCTCAGGAAACGATTAAAACTCTTACTATAAACCATGTCTAAAGCATTAATTACACAATAAGGTTGAGTTGTTTTACAGTCGCTCAAAAATAAAATCCGAAATATTTACGATTTTTTACGATTTTTTTTAGAAACTAGTAATCTGGCAACCTTCGTGTACGTACACCAAGGTTGCCAGATCACTAATTTCTAAAAAAAATCGTTGCCAGATATTTTTTCTGAATTCTGTAATCAACCATGGTGTTCGGATAATTTTTTGAGCGACTGTAGGTGGTCATATTATTTTGATACTAGATCGTGTGGGCTCACTCACGGAAATATTGAGCGTGTACAGTTACCGTTCACAGCAAACTGGAGCGTGTACAGTTGCTGTACACGCTCCAGATATTTTTCCTGAATTCTGTAATCACGTGACACGAAGGTTGCCAGATCGCTGATTTCTAAAAAAAATCGTTGCCAGATATTTTTCCTGAATTCTGTAATCAACCGTAGTGTTCGGATATTTTTTGAGCGACTGTACCTCTGAGCGGCACTATTCTGCACACAATGAGCAAAATGACCAGGTCACGAAGACCCCAAGGACTCAGGGAAGGCTGAGGGAACAGGACCCACTGACAGCTGTTGGGAGACAGATGGTAGCCTCTCGTCAAAGCAATCAAGTCTGTTTTACAACGTTCCCTACCGCACACGGGTTGGGTTGTTTTACCTCTGAGCGGCACTTTTTTGCACACCATGGGTTAAATGGCCAGGTCACATGGACCCCGAAGGCTCAGAGAAGGTTGGGGGAGGGGACCCACTGGAACAGCTGTTGGGAGACAGATGGTAGCCTCCCGTCAAGGCCATCCAGCGTGTTCTTTAACGTGCACAGGGTATGGCTCTCCCGCACACGGAGCCACGGTTTAACGTCCCATCCGACGGACGGCGGTCTTTCCAAGCCCATCGGTGTCCCCTACTGACCGTGAGCAGGGCGGGAAATTTTGCGGAGATAAATCTCAACGCTGACCCAGCTGGGACTCGAACCTGGGAACTACAGATTACGAGCCTGGCGCGCTACCGACTGAGCCACCCCCGCCCCACCGCACACGGTTCATCGATGGACGGGGCCTTTCCAAGTCCATCAAAATCCCCTACTCATCGAGGGCAGGGGGGGGGGGGGACTTTTGCGAAGATAAATCTCTGCACCGACCCAGGAGGGACTCGAATCTGGGAACTGCACATTACGAGTCTGCGCGCTACCGACTGAGCAACCCCTCTTACACAATAAGATAAAAAATATAAATAACTTAAAAATACCTATGTGTGCCCTAAAAATAGAAAATATAACTAAAGCATATCGATGGTGCAATCAGTCAATGAATTCGTATTCACTTTAAAGAAAGAGATGGCGCCGGTAATCTTGTTGAGTGGGTAAATAGGCTCCCAATCCTCTTTTGAAGCGTTGCTCAGTCGGTAGCGCGCCAGGCTCGTAATCTGTAGTTCCGAGGTTCGAGTCCCAGCTGGGTCAGCGTTGAGATTTATCTCCGCAAAATTCCCCGCCCTGCAGTCAGTAGGGGACACCGATGGGCTTGGAAAGGCCGCCGTCCGTAGGATGGGACGTTAAGCCGTGGCCCCGTGTGCGGGAGAGCCATACCCTGGGCACGTTAAAGAACACGCTGGATAGCCTTGACGGGAGGTTACCATCTGTCTCCCAACAGCTGTTCCAGTGGGTCCCCTCCCCCAACCTTCTCTGAGCCTTCGGGGTCCATGTGACCTGGCAATTTAGCCCATGGTGTGCAAAAAAGTGCCGCTCAGAGGTAAAACAACCCAAAAGCGTCAGGCTCGTAATCTGTAGTTCACAGGTTCGAGTCCCAGCTGGGTCAGCGTTGAGATTTATCTCCGAAAAATTCTCCGCCCTGCCCACGGTCAATAGGGGACACCGATGGGCTTGGAAAGGCCGCCGTCCGTCGGATGGGACGTTAAGCCGTGTCCCCGTGTGCGGGAGAGCCATATCCTGTGGACGTTAAAGAACACGCTGGATGGCCTTGACGGGAGGCTACCATCTGTCTCCCAACAGCTATTCCAGTGGGTCCTCTCCCCCAACCTTCTCTGAGCCTTCGGGATCCATGTGACCTGGCCATTTAGCCCATGGTGTGCAAAAAAGTGCCGCTCAGAGGTAAAACAATCCAATGCAATCAGTCACTGAATTCGTATTCACTTCAAAGAAAGAGATGGCGCCGGTAATCTTGTTGATTGGGTAAATCGTCTCCCAATCTTCTTTTGAAGCGAATACGAACTGATGACTGATTGCACCATCAATATGCTTTAGTTTTATTTTCTACTTTATAGGGTACATATAGGAAGATAGATATTTTTTAATTAATTTATATCTTTTTTTTCTTTGCCACTAGAAACCACTAGAGCCACTAGAAATCTTAAGAAGTATTCATTTGATATTTAATTCGTAAACATTATTTTATTATTTTATATTTTATTTATATTATCATTATTATTTTGAGATTGCATATGGAGAATTGTTGAGAGCGAAATTCGAAATGGTTTGCGACGGTTATCTTGTAAGCTTGTTTTTTAAGGGAATCAATTTTTTTTATATAGCTTATGACACTCTCTGAGACATAAGCTTTCATTTGTCCTTCCAGTCCGAAAGATATGGTGGAACATCTGTTTAAACAAACACAAAAACCGAAAAAACTGACAAACGATGTGATTTTAGTTATCGTATACGCGTTAATTTTCTCACATTTCGAGATATATTCTACTTCAATTTCTTAATTTTCGAAAGAGTTTTTAGTGTCAACAGTTACAAGTCAGTAACGCTCTTTATTTTATTAAACATAAAAATCTTGTTTTTTCGTTTTCTTTGGGAGAGGGTGTAGGTTGAGCGGAATTGGCCGATCTTTTAACCTTTCGCTTCTTGAGCTTGTTTCGGCTTTGTGGCTGAACCAATCAACAGGTTCCATTAAAGAACCTCGTGTCCCGATAGATGAAAGAGCCGCGAGTGCAGGTAGGAAGAGCAAATGAACTAGATGGGGGGAGGGGAAGCGAGAGAGGGGGTGATAGTGGAGGAGAGTTAATCCACAGGGAGAGAGCTAACAGTAAGAGATTCTTTTCTGTGCGAGGAAGCTGGAGAAAAGAATTAAGACGTGTTACTAAGGTGTTGTTAAGGGGAGGGAGAAAAATAACAAGTAATTATTTTACTTGTTGTAACTTCTGTGCTAATCATTGTTCTTTAAAAAATATTGTTGGTATTTAAGACAAAAGGTCCGGGGTGATGTTCAGTTGGCAAATTTAAAATTTTAAAGTGTTATCTGTCTTATTCTTTGTCCGTCTTTCCATTCCTCTGTCTCACTGTCGGTCCATCTGTCTCTCTGTCTCTCCTTTTGTCCATCTTTCTATCCCTCTCTCCATCTATCTGTCTGTCTCTCCTTTTGTTCATCTTTCTATCCCTCTCTCCATCTATCTGTCTGTCTATCTGTTCATCTGTCTCTCCTTTTGTCCATCTTTCTATCCCTCTCTCCATCTGTCTGTCTATCTGTTCATCTGTCTCTCTTTTTGTCCATCTTTCTATCCCTCTCTCCATCTTCCTGTCTGTTTATCTGTCTCTCCTTTTGTCCATCTTTCTGTCCCTCTCTCCATCTATCTGTCGGTCTACCTGTTCATCTGTCTCTCCCTTTGTTCATCTTTCTATCCCTTTCTCCATCTATCTGTCTGTCTATCTGTTCATCTGTCTCTCATTTTGTCCATCTTTCTATCCCTCTCTCCATCTATCTGTCTGTCTATCTGTTCATCTGTCTCTAATTTTGTCCATTTTTCTATCCCTTTTTCCATCTATCTGTCTGTTTGTCTGTTCATCTGTCTCTCATTTTGTCTATTTTTCTATCCCTTTTTCCATCTATCTGTCTATCTGTTCATCTGTCTCTCCTTTTGTTCATCATTCTATCTCTCTCTATCTATCTGTCTGTCTCTCCTTTTGTTCATCTTTCTATCCCTCTCTCCATCTACCTGTCTGTCTGTCTGTCTGTTCATCTGTCTCTCCTTTTGTCCATCTTTCTATCCCTCTCTCCATCTATCTGTCTGTCTATCTGTTCATCTGTCTCTCTTTTTGTTCATCTTTCTATCCCTTTCTCCATCTATCTGTCTGTCTCTCTGATCATCTGTCTCTGTCGTTTCTTTCATGCTGTCCGTCGTATGGGACGTAAAGCTGTAGCCTCGTGCGCGGGAGAGCCATACACTATACACGTTAAAGAACATGCTAGATGGACTTGATGGCGTGAGGTTACTGTCTATCTCCTAACTGATGTCCACTAGATCTCTTTCCCCAAACCTTCTCTGAGTCATCGAGGTTCTTGTGACCTAGCCATTTAACCCATTGTGTGCAAAAAGTGCTGCTCAGAGGTAAAACAAGCTAACTCAACCTTTCGTTCATTTGTTTCTCTGTCCATCTATCTTCTGTCTTTCTATTTCTCCGTCCATCAGTCTTTCTATCTGTCTGTTGGTCTCTCACCGTTTATCTGTGTTCATCTGTCTGTTTCTCCATCTTTGTGTCTGTCCATCATCCCATCTGTCTCTCTGCCCACCAACTATGTGTGTGTGTCTCTCTCTCTGTCTAACTGTCTCTCTGTGTGTCCGTCTGTTTCTTTGTTTGTTTGTCTGTCAATCTGACTGTCTCTCTGTCTGTTTGTCTGTCCGTCCATTCGTCTGTCTTTCTGTGTGCATTCAACTCTGGTTTATAATGACAAATTCTTCTTTGGGTTGGATAAGCATTGATGAGTTATTACGATCCGAATCATCATTCCCTTCCCCACAAAAAAACTATAATAGCGCCCTCTAAAAGTGAAAAAAATATAGAATGTGTCAAAGCCTTTAATATTTCAAATGATCTATACGGTGGTAGAGGGTGATGATCGAGAATAGCAACTTTTTTAAGTGATAAAAAATTATTATTGTGTTCTACAAGTACAGTCGCTCAAAAAATATCTGAACACTGTGATTGATTACAGAATTCAGAAAAAAATATCTGGCAACGATTTTTTTAGAAATTAGTGATAGAAACGAGGATGATGACGATTAGTGATCTGGCAACATTCGTGTTACGTAACACGAATGTTGCCAGATCACTAATCATCATCATCCTCGTTTCTATCACTAATTTCTAAAAAAATCGTTGCCAGATCACTAATCATCATCATCCTCGTTTCTATCACTAATTTCTAAAAAAATCGTTGCCAGATATATTTTCTGAATTCTGTAATCAATCAGTGTTCGGATATTTTTTTGAGCGACTGTACTAAAAATATTACTATTTACCTTACTATTTACATTTTTCGAATCATACACTGGGTCGAATTTCCACTGTTAGAGGGCGCTAAAGGTGGAAAATAAACAACTTTGTTTTCGACGAAGCATTCCATATTCACCAGAGACGATTTTTTATCTTTTGCAAATTAGTGTTATGGAGTCGGAAACGAATTGTTTTTAAAAAGTGATTAATTGATCAGTTCTTTCGTAGTGTTCGCAATGAACACAAAAGGATAAAACCTAAAATGAGTTTTCTTTTGCAGAGGAAAAAAAATGTAAAAAATTGAATCGACATCTAAAGAATGAAATGAAACAACTGAAAAGTATTTTATATATATATAAGTGGAAAAATAAATAAATTGCTTTCTTCACTGAAAACGGCGATAGAAATAAACATTTATTTGAGTGAAGAGCTTGTTTAATCATGTCACTCGTTCTTGTTTCGTTGTTTTCTTTTTTCATTCGCGATCTGTTGACTCGACGACGGAAAAAATTAGAACGTTTGCTATATTTTTTTTTCTTTTGGAGCGTTAAATTATTTTCGAGAATTCAAGTCATCATTATGTTCGTCTAATCTTTACATTTTCATCGTTTTAGCTAAAAAATCATGAAGATAATGACATGTACTGTGATAATATTATTATCGACGATATGCAAATGCCGATGATGATGGCATGTGATGTGAAAATATTATTGTCGACGAGATGCAAATGCCGATGATGATGATAATGGCATGTGATGTGATAATATTATTGTCGACGAGATGCAAATGCCGATTATGATGATAATGGCATGTGATGTGATAATATTATTATCGACGATATGCAAATGTCGACGACGACGACGACGATGATGACGACGACGACATGTGATGTGATAATATTATTGTCGACGAGATGAAAAATGGCGATAATGATGATTGAAATAAATATGAATAATGAGGTGATCGTTAAATGATAATACGACGATCATGGCTAAATCACAATAACAAGGATGATAATTAATTACCATGATGATGACGATGCTGATTATAACCCTTTTCAAGCAATAATAACATAATATCAATAGTGACAATTAAATGATGATAACGATGATAGTAATAACTTTTCAACAATAAAAACAGAAATGATTCAGGTTAAATGATTTACGACAATGATGAAGCACGAAAATAACGATGATTATAATAATCTCTTTGTAATATGGGGATGACAACGACTATGACAATGTTGATTATAACTTTTTTCAAACAATGATAGCATGATAACGATTATTAAACAGTGATAACTGTGATGTTAATAGCATTTCAAAATAAAAACGAAGATAATGGCGATTAAATGATGATACTACGATTATAGCTAAATCACAGTACCGACGATGATAATCTCTTTCTATTGATAATAGTGGCGATGAGGATGACTGTAAGTATTCTAACGTGATGATTAAATGATAATAGTGATGACTAATCCCTTTTGCAACAATGACAGCGAAGACTATGATGATTTCCAGAAAAAAAGGGGGTGGGGGCTGAAGCAATGGGGTCGGGATGGCTCAGTCGGTAGCGCGCCAGGCTCGTAATCTGTAGTTCCCAAGTTCGAGTCCCAGCTGGGTCAGCGTTGAGATTTATCTCCGCAAAATTCCCCGCCCTGCCCACGGTCAGTAGGGGACACCGATGGGCTTGGAAAGGCCGCCGTCCCTCGGATGGGACGTTAAGTCGTGGCCCCGTGTGCGGGAGAGCCATACCCTGTGCACGTTAAAGAACACGCTGGATGGCCTTGACGGGAGGCTACCATCTGTCTCCCAAAAGATGTTCCAGTGGGTCCCCTCCCCCAACCTTCTCTGAGCCTTCGGGGTCCATGTGACCTGGCCATTTAGCCCATGGTGTGCAAAAAAGTGCCTCTCAGAGGTAAAACAACCCAACCCGACTTGAAGCAATGGTATTGTTCCTTACGTAATGATGGTAGTGTTTATAAACCTTTTCCAGCAGCGATAAAAAATATATAAAATGATAACGATTTCGATAATTCCTTTCCATTAATGATGATAATATTATAACCATATTGAAACAGTGAGGATTATTATTGAATGATAAAGAAGATGATCATTTCCAATCAATGATAAAATAATAACGATAACGAAGTAATCTTTCATTTTTTGATCAAATATCATTGATAATGATGATTTAAAATAATAGCGATCATGATGATAATTTTTCAACGACAAGGATGATTTTCTTTACAATTCAAATATAACGATGCTGATAATTATTTTTAAACGATAATGACTATCATTATTAGCTTATTTATTTCTTTATACACCTAACAACCATGGTGATGTTAGAGCCAGGCCCTTCTACACCAGGTTCAGTTAAAAACAATACAAAAAGTATAAAGGAAAACAAGAGAATATTTTAAATATTATACATATCAAACATATTAGTTCTCATTATTCAATGAAGTGCCATAGTTAATTAATTTAATAGTTTTATGTTAATAGTAAAATAAATAAATAATAGTTTAAAGTTTGAAAATAAAGATCTGAGTTATAATGATATATTTAATATGTGCATACATATTACACGTATTCACTACCAAAGTCTGGCTGTGAAGGAACAAATTTCCGTTACAGAACGTTAGAGTAGAAAGATTGAATTTAACAACTATAACCATAGAAACTGAAATCTGATTGGTCGAGCTTTCCCATTGTTGAGGGGGAAATCCGGTTATATCCTGTTAAACAAAGAAGTCGTGAGCAGGAAGTTAATAAGAAAGTTGGAGCATGCATTTCTGACGTCATCTACTGTAAAAATTCAACATATCATGTAAACTGATTTATTCCTAGTTGAGATAATTGCTGATAATAAATTTTACGTTCTTTGTCATAATGTGAACAGTTCAATAAAATATGTGAAATAGTTTCTACACAGTTACAGAAAACACAATTTTCGCTATCTGATTTCTTTATTTTGTATAAGTAGCTGTTTAACGTTGCAGTACCAGTTCTCAATCTTAATATTTTGCAAAAATTCTTTCTAGACATTTTAATTTTTAGCAATGAACATATATTTTGATCAAGTTGATATCTAAAATGATGTTTAACCGAACTCTGAACTTTAAAATAATTGTTGAGCTCTATTTTTTCTGATGACTTAAAATAATTTTTAATTTGTATATCATGTATTGGAATATCAGTTGTCTCAGTTAAGTTGATTGCATCTTTGGTATATGAGTCAGCTAAAACATTTCCTTCAATTCCACAGTGACTAGGTAGCCACTGAATTTTAATAATGTTTCCTTTTTTATATAAATCATTCCATAAATGTAATGTTTCACAGATTGAACTAGGATATTTATTTTCCAAAATATTTTTTTCTATCGAATATAAAGCAGATCTGCAATCAGTCAAAATAACATATTTATTTAAAATATTCTGTTCTTGTATTCAAAGTAAAGAAGAATAAATTGCAAAGAGTTCTGCTTGTATAATATTACATCCTTTTACAAATTTAAATGCTTTATAAATGTTTAATTTAGGTATGCAGAAAGCTGCTGTGGCAGTATATGAGTCAGGAAAAAATGCTCCATCGGTATAAATAGCAGGAAAATCTTGATAGGAGTTGTGAATATATGAATCACTTATAGTTTTCCAAAAAAAACTATAAGTGTATCAGTAAAACTATAAGTAAATCACTTATAGTTCCCCAAAATGGAAATATCATTATATTTTTTTGCGGATATGTGAGGAATATCCTTGAAGATGGTTGGCAAAATGATACATCCAAGTGGGTTCATTACTAATGATGTCTTCTTTACGATTTTTATCAAGAACATAATTAAAAGCAGCCTTTTTCTTCACAAAATTAATTGCAGGGTGAAAACATTTTCACTTTAAATACATTGATTAGAAAAGGATCATGGTGCTTGAGATGAAGTCTTGAAATAATATTAAGTAGTAAATATGGTGCCCTGATCTGGAAAGGTGAAATAGAGGTTTTAGCAATTAAAGCTAGATTAGGAGAGCTTTTCATCAGGTTTTTCATCATTATCTCAACTAGGAATAAATCAGTTTACATGATATGTTGAATTTTCCAGTAGATGACGTCAGAAATGCAAGCTACAACTTTCTTATTAACATCCTGCTCGCGACTTCTTTGTTTAACAGGATATAACCGGATATCCCCTCAACAATGGGAAAGCTCGACCAATCAGATTTCAGTTTCTATGGTTACAGTTGTTAAATTCAATCTTTCTACTCTAACGTTCTGTAACGGAAATTTGTTCCTTCATAGCCTGACTTTGGTAGTGAATACGTGTAATATGTATAATAAAATAAATCCCCCCTCAAGCAGCTGCTTGCCACAGAGGTCTGACAGGAGCCTGTCAGTTTATATGCCACAGTAGAAGGTCAGAGGATGGCAGGACCTCAGCAGAAAACAACACGAACATCCATGCCTTACCCGGGGCTCGAACCCAGGTCCCGTAGATCAGTAGCCAAGCGCGCTAAGCACTCGGCCACGGGACGGCAGTATAATATGTATGCACATATTAAATATATCATTTTTACTCAGATCTTTATTTTCAAACTTTTTTTAGCAGTAAAGTTGAATAAAATAAGTAGGGGAGGATCCCCAATTTGTGGGGGCAAGACATTTGACAAAGTTGAATAACTTATTACCAGTGATGCAGGCATGATCTATTAGTTTTTTCCAATTTAATTTCGAATCTATATAGACACCTAGAAATTTATAAATATCAGTATTTGGCAGTATATTATTACTTAATTTAATATCTAATTTAGGAATAGCAGATCTCGGCATTACAAAAGGCATCACATAAGTTTTCTCAATATTTCTTTTTAAATGCCACTTAAGACAATATAAACGAATACTGTTGATGGCGGTTTGTAAATTTTTCTCAATTTTATAAAATTCTTTGTCCGAATGCCAAATAGAAATATCATTTGCATAAATAGAATAATTTATATTTTGTGGTATAGAGTCTGGTAAATCATAAAGATATAGGTTAAATAGAAGAGGCGATAAAATTCCTCCTTTAACTATTCCAGATGCATATTTATATTTATGAGAATAGTTATCTTCTAACTTTACTTGATAGTATTTCTCAGTTAAATAAAATTTTAAAAAATGAATGATGTTTCCAGAAAGACCAATTTGTTTTAGTTTGTAGAGTGCCAAACAGTATCAAAAGCAGATTTTAAATCTATAAATATTGCTGCTGTGACTTTTTTATTATGAAATGAAGAGTAGATATTACTAGTCAGGTGCAGTATACAGTCTTTGGTGAATTTACCTTTACGGAAGCCGTGTACATTTTCAGATAAAATATTTTTTTCCTATAAACAATTGCATTCTTTTAACTAAGATTCTTTCAAAGACTTTAAGTACATTTGAAGTAAGTGAAACTGGCCTGTATGATTAAATTTCTGTAGGAATTTTTGTAGGTTTTTAATAAGAATATAATATTAGATAATGTCCAAGACTGAGGATAATTATGCGCTATTTATATGTTATTAAACCCATCTAAAAGCTTCGTTCTCCAGATAGTTGGAAGGGCTTTTAAGAATTTGTTGCTAATCCCATCGACTCCGCTGGCTGATTTTGGCTTAATTTCTGAAATAGCAGTATTTAATTCAATAAGGGTAAATCCCATATCTAGTATAATTTCTGCTGGTGGAATATTAGTTATAAAGGAATTTACATCATTTAATACAGGCATATCAGATATCGTAGTTTTCACTGGAGAGAAAATGGAAAGATTTTAAGCAAATAATTCAGCTGTTTCATGAATAGTGATGTGCTTCTTTATGACAATTTGTTTCCATGGGAGAAATTTGACTCTGTGGTTTAGAAATTGAATTAAAAACTTGCGAATTTATCCGACTGGAACACTCATACCATGAGGTTCTGTAATGTTGTTTTAATTTTTTCCTTACAAGAGTTACAATTCTTTTATAACGAAGAATGTCTTGGAAATTTCTTGATTTCTTGGCCTTGAGTTCTGCTCTCTGACGAATAGCCACCAGTCTATTCAGATACCAGAAATTAGAGTTTAATTTCGGAACTTTATTTTTTATAGTTTTAAAACAATCTTTTGTATTATTTTGTATGAAATCGTCATTCGTTTATTACATATTAATTTCTTCTTCGGGTGGACGTCGAAACTAAGTGTGAGTTTTGTGACACCATTTTAACGATCAAATATATTTTAATATCATGTCCAGCTTTTAAGCTTGAACGATGTGTTTATCTTAACTTCCATGATTTTCCGCGGAGTTCTTACACTCGACCACTTTTTATCTGATGACTTTCTTTGAACTTTTTACGTTTTACCGGATATTTCACAAGCCTATAATCTCTTACCTTTTGCTGTTTAGAATTGCTGCTGTTTACTAAGGGTCCTTTACACTCGTTGTTGGTTTTTGTATTTTACATTTGTTATTGTTTTGCATTAGTTTCTTATGCCCTTTGTTGTTTGTCAGTTTAAATTTTGCATCTGTTCTTGTTTTGTCGTTTAAATAAAAAATATATAACCTTTCAAGTAGCTGCTTGCCAGAGGTTGGGTTGGGTTGTTTTACCTCTGAGCGGCACTTTTTTGCACACCATGGGCTAAATGGCCAGGTCACATGGACCCCGAAGGCTCAGAGAAGGTTGGGGGAGGGGACCCACTGGAACAGCTGTTGAGAGACATATGGTAGCCTCCCGTCAAGGCCATTAAGTGTGTTCTTTAACGTGCACAGGGTATGGCTCTCCCGCACACGGGCCCACGGCTTAACGTCCCATCCGACGGACGGCGGCCTTTCCAAGCCCATCGGTGTCCCCTACTGACCGTGGACAGGGCGGGGAATTTTGCGAAGATAAATCTCAACGCTGCCCCAGCTGGGACTCGAACCTGGGAACTACAGATTACGAGCCTGGCGCGCTACCGACTGAGCCCCCCCCCCCCCCGCCCGCCTTGCCAGAGGTCTGACAGGAGCCTGTCAGTTTAATATACAATAGTAGAAGATCTGTGAGGATGGCGGGACCTCAGCAAAAAGACAACACAAACATTCATGCCTTACCCGGAGCTCGAACCCAGGTCTCTTTGATCTGCAGCCAAGCTTGCTAACCACTCGGCAATGAGACAACAATGATAAAATTATATCAACAGTGATGATTAAATTATGATAAAAGTAACTATCATTTTTGATGTAGGGATGAAATGAAAACGAGATGATAGTAAATTTTAAAGAGCAATAGAATATTTGAATAATAATTCAAAAATTTCTGAAAAAAAGAACTTTAAAATACGGGAATTTGGGGGGCAAAAATGACCTCCCCTGGTAAAGCAGGAGTGTGGAGACTACTTGTCAGCTTAAATTGCAATAGTTTCTGTAGTATCCCTCGCATAATTGCCTGAAAATTTGTATATACATATTTTTACAAGTGCATAAGATATTAGATGTCAGGATATCGATATTTTATGATCATTTCTATTTTTTATATGTACATATTTATGGTATATGTCGATCATGTTATTGTGATGTGGTTGTTGCCTGTAGCTGTTTCTGTTGGCTGGGAGCGTCAGTTGATGACCCTGCACCTACTGCAGGAGGGGCATTGAAATTGTGAGAACTAAGGAGATGACCTACTTGCCGTGATGATAGGAAGGGAAGCCGCTGTCATTGCGTGGGAGCGTCAGTTGATGACCCTGCACCTACTGCAGGAGGGGCCTTGAAATTGTGAGAACTAAGGAGATGACCTACTTGCCGTGATGATAGGAAGGGAAGCCGCTGTCATTGCGTGGGAGCGTCAGTTGATGACCCTGCACTTACTGCAGGAGCTGCATTGAAATTGTGAGAACTAAGGAGATGACCTACTTGCCGTGATGATAGGAAGGGAAGCCGCTGTCATTGCATGGGAGCGTCAGTTGATGACCCTGCACCTACTGCAGGAGGGGCCTTGAAATTGTGAGAACTAAGGAGATGACCTACTTGCCGTGATGATAGGAAGGGAAGCCGCTGTCATTGCATGGGAGCGTCAGTTGATGACCCTGCACCTACTGCAGGAGGGGCCTTGAAATTGTGAGAACAAAGGAGATGACCTACTTGCCGTGATGATAGGAAGTGAAGCTGCTGTCATTGCGTTGGAGCGTCAGTTGATGACCCTGCACCTACTGCAGAAGGGGCATTGAAATTGTGAGAACTAAGGAGATGACCTACTTGCCGTGAGGATAGGAAGAGAAGCCGCTGTCATTGCGTGGGAGCGTCAGTTGATGACCCTGCACCTACTGCAGGAGGGGCATTGAAATTGTGAGAACTAAGGAGATGACCTACTTGCCGTGACGATAGGAAGGGAAGCCGCTGTCATTGCGTGGGAGCGTCAGTTGATGACCCTGCACCTACTGCAGGAGGGGCATTGAAATTGTGAGAACTAAGGAGATGACCTACTTGCCGTGATGATAGGAAGGGAAGCCGCTGTCATTGCGTGGGAGCGTCAGTTGATGACCCTGCACCTACTGCAGAAGGGGCATTGAAATTGTGAGAACTAAGGAGATGACCTACTTGCCGTGACGATAGGAAGGGAAGCCGCTGTCATTGCGTGGGAGCGTCAGTTGATGACCCTGCACCTACTGCAGAAGGGGCATTGAAATTATGAGAACTAAGGAGATGACCTACTTGCCATGAGGATAGGAAGAGAAGCCGCTGTCATTGCGTGGGAGCGTCAGTTGATGACCCTGCACCTACTGCAGGAGGGGCATTGAAATTGTGAGAACTAAGGAGATGACCTACTTGCCGTGACGATAGGAAGGGAAGCCGCTGTCATTGCGTGGGAGCGTCAGTTGATGACCCTGCACCTACTGCAGAAGGGGCATTGAAATTGTGAGAACTAAGGAGATGACCTACTTGCCGTGACGATAGGAAGGGAAGCCGCTGTCATTGCATGGGAGCGTCAGTTGATGACCCTGCACCTATTGCAGGAGGGGCCTTGAAATTGTGAGAACTAAGGAGATGACCTACTTGCCGTGATGATAGGAAGTGAAGCTGCTGTCATTGCGTGGGAGCGTCAGTTGATGACCCTGCACCTACTGCAGAAGGGGCATTGAAATTGTGAGAACTAAGGAGATGACCTACTTGCCGTGAGGATAGGAAGGGAAGCCGCTGTCATTGCGTGGGAGCGTCAGTTGATGACCCTGCACCTACTGCAGGAGGGGCATTGAAATTGTGAGAACTAAGGAGATGACCTACTTGCCGTGATGATAGGAAGGGAAGCCGCTGTCATGGCGTGGGAGCGTCAGTTGATGACCCTGCACCTACTGCAGGAGGGGCCTTGAAATTGTGAGAACTAAGGAGATGACCTACTTGCCGTGATGGTAGGAAGGGAAGCCGCTGTCATTGCGTGGGAACGTCAGTTGATGACCCTGCACCTACTGCAGAAGGGGCATTAAAATTGTGAGAACTAAGGAGATGACCTACTTGCCGTGATGATAGGAAGGGAAGCCGCTGTCATTGCATGGGAGCGTCAGTTGATGACCCTGCACCTACTGCAGAAGGGGCATTGAAATTGTGAGAACTAAGGAGATGACCTACTTGCCGTGATGGTAGGAAGGGAAGCCGCTGTCATTGCGTGGGAACGTCAGTTGATGACCCTGCACCTACTGCAGAAGGGGCATTGAAATTGTGAGAACTAATGAGATGACCTACTTGCCGTGAGGATAGGAAGAGAAGCCGCTGTCATTGCGTGGGAGCGTCAGTTGATGACCCTGCACCTACTGCAGGAGGGGCATTGAAATTGTGAGAACTAAGGAGATGACCTACTTGCCGTGACGATAGGAAGGGAAGCCGCTGTCATTGCGTGGGAACGTCAGTTGATGACCCTGCACCTACTGCAGGAGGGGCATTGAAATTGTGAGAACTAAGGAGATGACCTACTTGCCGTGATGATAGGAAGGGAAGCCGCTGTCATTGCGTGGGAGCGTCAGTTGATGACCCTGCACCTACTGCAGGAGGGGCATTGAAATTGTGAGAACTAAGGAGATGACCTACTTGCCGTGACGATAGGAAGGGAAGCCGCTGTCATTGCATGGGAGCGTCAGTTGATGACCCTGCACCTACTGCAGGAGGGGCCTTGAAATTGTGAGAACTAAGGAGATGACCTACTTGCCGTGATGATAGGAAGGGAAGCCGCTGTCATTGCGTGGGAGCGTCAGTTGATGACCCTGCACCTACTGCAGGAGGGGCATTGAAATTGTGAGAACTAAGGAGATGACCTACTTGCCGTGACGATAGGAAGGGAAGCCGCTGTCATTGCGTGGGAGCGTCAGTTGATGACCCTGCACCTACTGCAGGAGGGGCATTGAAATTGTGAGAACTAAGGAGATGACCTACTTGCCGTGATGATAGGAAGGGAAGCCGCTGTCATGGCGTGGGAGCGTCAGTTGATGACCCTGCACCTACTGCAGGAGGGGCCTTGAAATTGTGAGAACTAAGGAGATGACCTACTTGCCGTGATGGTAGGAAGGGAAGCCGCTGTCATTGCGTGGGAACGTCAGTTGATGACCCTGCACCTACTGCAGAAGGGGCATTAAAATTGTGAGAACTAAGGAGATGACCTACTTGCCGTGATGATAGGAAGGGAAGCCGCTGTCATTGCATGGGAGCGTCAGTTGATGACCCTGCACCTACTGCAGGAGGGGCCTTGAAATTGTGAGAACTAAGGAGATGACCTACTTGCCGTGATGATAGGAAGTGAAGCTGCTGTCATTGCGTGGGAGCGTCAGTTGATGACCCTGCACCTACTGCAGAAGGGGCATTGAAATTGTGAGAACTAAGGAGATGACCTACTTGCCGTGAGGATAGGAAGGGAAGCCGCTGTCATTGCGTGGGAGCGTCAGTTGATGACCCTGCACCTACTGCAGGAGGGGCATTGAAATTGTGAGAACTAAGGAGATGACCTACTTGCCGTGATGATAGGAAGGGAAGCCGCTGTCATGGCGTGGGAGCGTCAGTTGATGACCCTGCACCTACTGCAGGAGGGGCCTTGAAATTGTGAGAACTAAGGAGATGACCTACTTGCCGTGATGGTAGGAAGGGAAGCCGCTGTCATTGCGTGGGAACGTCAGTTGATGACCCTGCACCTACTGCAGAAGGGGCATTAAAATTGTGAGAACTAAGGAGATGACCTACTTGCCGTGATGATAGGAAGGGAAGCCGCTGTCATTGCATGGGAGCGTCAGTTGATGACCCTGCACCTACTGCAGAAGGGGCATTGAAATTGTGAGAACTAAGGAGATGACCTACTTGCCGTGATGGTAGGAAGGGAAGCCGCTGTCATTGCGTGGGAACGTCAGTTGATGACCCTGCACCTACTGCAGAAGGGGCATTGAAATTGTGAGAACTAATGAGATGACCTACTTGCCGTGAGGATAGGAAGAGAAGCCGCTGTCATTGCGTGGGAGCGTCAGTTGATGACCCTGCACCTACTGCAGGAGGGGCATTGAAATTGTGAGAACTAAGGAGATGACCTACTTGCCGTGACGATAGGAAGGGAAGCCGCTGTCATTGCGTGGGAACGTCAGTTGATGACCCTGCACCTACTGCAGGAGGGGCATTGAAATTGTGAGAACTAAGGAGATGACCTACTTGCCGTGATGATAGGAAGGGAAGCCGCTGTCATTGCGTGGGAGCGTCAGTTGATGACCCTGCACCTACTGCAGGAGGGGCATTGAAATTGTGAGAACTAAGGAGATGACCTACTTGCCGTGACGATAGGAAGGGAAGCCGCTGTCATTGCATGGGAGCGTCAGTTGATGACCCTGCACCTACTGCAGGAGGGGCCTTGAAATTGTGAGAACTAAGGAGATGACCTACTTGCCGTGATGATAGGAAGGGAAGCCGCTGTCATTGCGTGGGAGCGTCAGTTGATGACCCTGCACCTACTGCAGGAGGGGCATTGAAATTGTGAGAACTAAGGAGATGACCTACTTGCCGTGACGATAGGAAGGGAAGCCGCTGTCATTGCGTGGGAACGTCAGTTGATGACCCTGCACCTACTGCAGGAGGGGCATTGAAATTGTGAGAACTAAGGAGATGACCTACTTGCCGTGATGATAGGAAGGGAAGCCGCTGTCATTGCGTGGGAGCGTCAGTTGATGACCCTGCACCTACTGCAGGAGGGGCATTGAAATTGTGAGAACTAAGGAGATGACCTACTTGCCGTGATGATAGGAAGTGAAGCTGTTGTCATTGCGTGGGAGCGTCAGTTGATGACCCTGCACCTACTGCAGGAGGGGCCTTGAAATTGTGAGAACTAAGGAGATGACCTACTTGCCGTGATGATAGGAAGGGAAGCCGCTGTCATTGCGTGGGAGCGTCAGTTGATGACCCTGCTCCTACTGCAGGAGGGGCATTGAAATTGTGAGAACTAAGGAGATGACCTACTTGCCGTGATGATAGGAAGGGAAGCCGCTGTCATTGCGTGGGAGCGTCAGTTGATGACCCTGCACCTACTGCAGGAGGGGCATTGAAATTGTGAGAACTAAAGAGATGACCTACTTGCCGTGACGATAGGAAGGGAAGCCGCTGTCATTGCATGGGAGCGTCAGTTGATGACCCTGCACCTACTGCAGGAGGGGCCTTGAAATTGTGAGAACTAAGGAGATGACCTACTTGCCGTGATGATAGGAAGGGAAGCCGCTGTCATTGCGTGGGAGCGTCAGTTGATGACCCTGCACCTACTGCAGGAGGGGCATTGAAATTGTGAGAACTAAGGAGATGACCTACTTGCCGTGACGATAGGAAGGGAAGCCGCTGTCATTGCGTGGGAACGTCAGTTGATGACCCTGCATCTACTGCAGGAGGGGCATTGAAATTGTGAGAACTAAGGAGATGACCTACTTGCCGTGAGGATAGGAAGGGAAGCCGCTGTCATTGCATGGGAGCGTCAGTTGATGACCCTGCACCTACTGCAGGAGGGGCATTGAAATTGTGAGAACTAAGGAGATGACCTACTTACCGTGACGATAGGAAGGGAAGCCGCTGTCCTTGCGTGGGAGCGTCAGTTGATGACCCTGCACCTACTGCAGAAGGGGCATTGAAATTGTGAGAACTAAGGAGATGACCTACTTGCCGTGACGATAGGAAGGGAAGCCGCTGTCATTGCATGGGAGCGTCAGTTGATGACCCTGCACCTACTGCAGGAGGGGCATTGAAATTGTGAGAACTAAGGAGATGACCTACTTGCCGTGACGATAGGAAGGGAAGCCGCTGTCATTGCGTGGGAGTGTCAGTTGATGACCCTGCACCTACTGCAGAAGGGGCATTGAAATTGTGAGAACTAAGGAGATGACCTACTTGCCGTGACGATGGGAAGGGAAGCCGCTGTCATTGCATGGGAGCGTCAGTTGATGACCCTGCACCTACTGCAGGAGGGGCATTGAAATTGTGAGAACTAAGGAGATGACCTACTTGCCGTGACGATAGGAAGGGAAGCCGCTGTCATTGCGTGGGAGTGTCAGTTGATGACCCTGCACCTACTGCAGAAGGGGCATTGAAATTGTGAGAACTAAGGAGATGACCTACTTGCCGTTAGGATAGGAAGAGAAGCCGCTGTCATTGCGTGGGAGCGTCAGTTGATAACCCTGCACCTACTGCAGGAGGGGCATTGAAATTGTGAGAACTAAGGAGATGACCTACTTGCCGTGATGATAGGAAGGGAAGCCACTGTCATTGCGTGGGAGCGTCAGTTGATGACCCTGCACCTACTGCAGGAGGAGCATTGAAATTGTGAGAACTAAGGAGATGACCTACTTGCCGTGATGATAGGAAGGGAAGCCGCTGTCATTGCATGGGAACGTCAGTTGATGACCCTGCACCTACTGCAGGAGGGGCATTGAAATTGTGAGAACTAAGGAGATGACCTACTTGCCGTGACGATAGGAAGGGAAGCCACTGTCATTGCGTGGGAACGTCAGTTGATGACCTTGCACCTACTGCAGGAGGGGCATTGAAATTGTGAGAACTAAGGAGATGACCTACTTGCCGTGATGATAGGAAGGGAAGCCGCTGTCATTGCGTGGGAGCGTCAGTTGATGACCCTGCACCTACTGCAGGAGGGGCATTGAAATTGTGAGAACTAAGGAGATGACCTACTTGCCGTGATGATAGGAAGGGAAGCCGCTGTCATTGCGTGGGAGCGTCAGTTGATGACCCTGCACCTACTGCAGGAGGGGCATTTAAATTGTGAGAACTAAGGAGATGACCTACTTGTCGTGATGATAGGAAGGGAAGCCGCTGTCATTGCGTGGGAGCGTCAGTTGATGACCCTGCACCTACTGCAGGAGGGGCATTGAAATTGTGAGAATTAAGGAGATGACCTACTTGCCGTGATGATAGGAAGGGAAGCCGCTGTCATTGCGTGGGAGCGTCAGTTGATGACCCTGCACCTACTGCAGGAGGGGCATTGAAATTGTGAGAATTAAGGAGATGACCTACTTGCCGTGATGATAGGAAGGGAAGCCGCTGTCATTGCGTGGGAGCGTCAGTTGATGACCCTGCACCTACTGCTGAAGGGGCATTGAAATTGTGAGAACTAAGGAGATGACCTACTTGCCGTGATGGTAGGAAGGGAAGCCGCTGTCATTGCGTGGGAGCGTCAGTTGATGACCCTGCACCTACTGCAGGAGGGGCATTGAAATTGTGAGAACTAAGGAGATGACCTACTTGCCGTGATGATAGGAAGGGAAGCAGCTGTCATTGCGTGGGAGCGTCAGTTGATGACCCTGCACCTACTGCAGGAGGGGCATTGAAATTGTGAGAACTAAGGAGATGACCTACTTGCCGTGATGATAGGAAGGGAAGCCGCTGTCATTGCGTGGGAGCGTCAGTTGATGACCCTGCACCTACTGCAGGAGGGGCATTGAAATTGTGAGAACTAAGGAGATGACCTACTTGCCGTGATGATAGGAAGGGAAGCCGCTGTCATTGCGTGGGAGCGTCAGTTGATGACCCTGCACCTACTGCAGGAGGGGCATTGAAATTGTGAGAACTAAGGAGATGACCTACTTGCCGTGATGATAGGAAGGGAAGCCACTGTCATTGCGTGGGAGCGTCAGTTGATGACCCTGCACCTACTGCAGGAGGGGCATTGAAATTGTGAGAACTAAGGAGATGACCTACTTGCCGTGATGATAGGAAGGGAAGCCGCTGTCATTGCGTGGGAGCGTCAGTTGATGACCCTGCACCTACTGCAGGAGGGGCATTGAAATTGTGAGAACTAAGTAGATGACCTACTTGCCGTGACGATAGGAAGGGAAGCCACTGTCATTGCGTGGGAACGTCAGTTGATGACCCTGCACCTACTGCAGGAGGGGCATTGAAATTTTGAGAACTAAGGAGATGACCTACTTGCCGTGATGATAGGAAGGGAAGCCGCTGTCATTGCGTGGGAGCGTCAGTTGATGACCCTGCACCTACTGCAGGAGGGGCATTGAAATTGTGAGAACTAAGGAGATGACCTACTTGCCGTGATGATAGGAAGGGAAGCCGCTGTCATTGCGTGGGAGCATCAGTTGATGACCCTGCACCTACTGCAGGAGGGGCATTTAAATTGTGAGAACTAAGGAGATGACCTACTTGCCGTGACGATAGGAAGGGAAGCCGCTGTCATTGCGTGGGAACGTCAGTTGATGACCCTGCACCTACTGCAGGAGGGGCATTGAAATTGTGAGAACTAAGGAGATGACCTACTTGCCGTGAGGATAGGAAGGGAAGCCGCTGTCATTGCATGGGAGCGTCAGTTGATGACCCTGCACCTACTGCAGGAGGGGCATTGAAATTGTGAGAACTAAGGAGATGACCTACTTGCCGTGACGATAGGAAGGGAAGCCGCTGTCATTGCGTGGGAGCGTCAGTTGATGACCCTGCACCTACTGCAGAAGGGGCATTGAAATTGTGAGAACTAAGGAGATGACCTACTTGCCGTGACGATAGGAAGGGAAGCCGCTGTCATTGCATGGGAGCGTCAGTTGATGACCCTGCACCTACTGCAGGAGTGGCATTGAAATTGTGAGAACTAAGGAGATGACCTACTTGCCGTGACGATAGGAAGGGAAGCCGCTGTCATTGCATGGGAGCGTCAGTTGATGACCCTGCACCTACTGCATGAGGGGCATTGAAATTGTGAGAACTAAGGAGATGACCTACTTGCCGTGACGATAGGAAGGGAAGCCGCTGTCATTGCGTGGGAGCGTCAGTTGATGACCCTGCACCTACTGCAGAAGGGGCATTGAAATTGTGAGAACTAAGGAGATGACCTACTTGCCGTGAGGATAGGAAGAGAAGCCGCTGTCATTGCGTGGGAGCGTCAGTTGATAACCCTGCACCTACTGCAGGAGGGGCATTGAAATTGTGAGAACTAAGGAGATGACCTACTTGCCGTGATGATAGGAAGGGAAGCCGCTGTCATTGCGTGGGAGCGTCAGTTGATGACCCTGCACCTACTGCAGGAGGGGCATTGAAATTGTGAGAACTAAGGAGATGACCTACTTGCCGTGATGATAGGAAGGGAAGCCGCTGTCATTGCGTGGGAGCGTCAGTTGATGACCCTGCACCTACTGCAGGAGGGGCATTGAAATTGTGAGAACTAAGGAGATGACCTACTTGCCGTGATGATAGGAAGGGAAGCCGCTGTCATTGCGTGGGAGCGTCAGTTGATGACCCTACTCCTACTGCAGGAGGGGCATTGAAATTGTGAGAACTGATGAGATGACCTACTTGCCGTGATGATAGGAAGGGAAGCCGCTGTCATTGCGTGGGAGCGTCAGTTGATGACCCTGCACCTACTGCAGGAGGGGCATTGAAATTGTGAGAACTAAGGAGATGACCTACTTGCCGTGATGATAGGAAGGGAAGCCGCTGTCATTGCATGGGAGCGTCAGTTGATGACCCTGCACCTACTGCAGGAGGGGCCTTGAAATTGTGAGAACTAAGGAGATGACCTACTTGCCGTGATGATAGGAAGGGAAGCCGCTGTCATTGCTTGGGAGCGTCAGTTGATGACCCTGCACCTACTGCAGGAGGGGCATTGAAATTGTGAGAACTAAGGAGATGACCTACTTGCCGTGACGATAGGAAGGGAAGCCGCTGTCATTGCGTGGGAACGTCAGTTGATGACCCTGCACCTACTGCAGGAGGGGCATTGAAATTGTGAGAACTAAGGAGATGACCTACTTGCCGTGAGGATAGGAAGGGAAGCCACTGTCATTGCATGGGAGCGTCAGTTGATGACCCTGCACCTACTGCAGGAGGGGCATTGAAATTGTGAGAACTAAGGAGATGACCTACTTGCCGTGACGATAGGAAGGGAAGCCGCTGTCATTGCGTGGGAGCGTCAGTTGATGACCCTGCACCTACTGCAGAAGGGGCATTGAAATTGTGAGAACTAAGGAGATGACCTACTTGCCGTGACGATAGGAAGGGAAGCCGCTGTCATTGCATGGGAGCGTCAGTTGATGACCCTGCACCTACTGCAGGAGGGGCATTGAAATTTTGAGAACTAAGGAGATGACCTACTTGCCGTGACGATAGGAAGGGAAGCCGCTGTCATTGCATGGGAGCGTCAGTTGATGACCCTGCACCTACTGCAGGAGGGGCATTGAAATTGTGAGAACTAAGGAGATGACCTACTTGCCGTGACGATGGGAAGGGAAGCCGCTGTCATTGCATGGGAGCGTCAGTTGATGACCCTGCACCTACTGCAGGAGGGGCATTGAAATTGTGAGAACTAAGGAGATGACCTACTTGCCGTGACGATAGGAAGGGAAGCCGCTGTCATTGCGTGGGAACGTCAGTTGATGACCCTGCACCTACTGCAGGAGGGGCATTGAAATTGTGAGAACTAAGGAGATGACCTACTTGCCGTGAGGATAGGAAGGGAAGCCGCTGTCATTGCATGGGAGCGTCAGTTGATGACCCTGCACCTACTGCAGGAGGGGCATTGAAATTGTGAGAACTAAGGAGATGACCTACTTGCCGTGACGATAGGAAGGGAAGCCGCTGTCATTGCGTGGGAGCGTCAGTTGATGACCCTGCACCTACTGCAGAAGGGGCATTGAAATTGTGAGAACTAAGGAGATGACCTACTTGCCGTGACGATAGGAAGGGAAGCCGCTGTCATTGCATGGGAGCGTCAGTTGATGACCCTGCACCTACTGCAGGAGGGGCATTGAAATTGTGAGAACTAAGGAGATGACCTACTTGCCGTGACGATAGGAAGGGAAGCCGCTGTCATTGCATGGGAGCGTCAGTTGATGACCCTGCACCTACTGCAGGAGGGGCATTGAAATTGTGAGAAGTAAGGAGATGACCTACTTGCCGTGACGATAGGAAGGGAAGCCGCTGTCATTGCGTGGGAGCGTCAGTTGATGACCCTGCACCTACTGCAGAAGGGGCATTGAAATTGTGAGAACTAAGGAGATGACCTACTTGCCGTGAGCATAGGAAGAGAAGCCGCTGTCATTGCGTGGGAGCGTCAGTTGATAACCCTGCACCTACTGCAGGAGGGGCATTGAAATTGTGAGAACTAAGGAGATGACCTACTTGCCGTGATGATAGGAAGGGAAGCCACTGTCATTGCGTGGGAGCGTCAGTTGATGACCCTGCACCTACTGCAGGAGGGGCATTGAAATTGTGAGAACTAAGGAGATGACCTACTTGCCGTGATGATAGGAAGGGAAGCCGCTGTCATTGCGTGGGAGCGTCAGTTGATGACCCTGCACCTACTGCAGGAGGGGCATTGAAATTGTGAGAACTAAGGAGATGACCTACTTGCCGTGATGATAGGAAGGGAAGCCGCTGTCATTGCGTGGGAGCGTCAGTTGATGACCCTGCACCTACTGCAGGAGGGGCATTGAAATTGTGAGAACTAAGGAGATGACCTACTTGCCGTGATGATAGGAAGGGAAGCCGCTGTCATTGCGTGGGAGCGTCAGTTGATGACCCTGCACCTACTGCAGGAGGGGCATTGAAATTGTGAGAACTAAGGAGATGACCTACTTGCCGTGATGATAGGAAGGGAAGCCGCTGTCATTGCGTGGGAACGTCAGTTGATGACCCTGCACCTACTGCAGGAGGGGCATTGAAATTGTGAGAACTAAGTAGATGACCTACTTGCCGTGACGATAGGAAGGGAAGCCACTGTCATTGCGTGGGAACGTCAGTTGATGACCCTGCACCTACTGCAGGAGGGGCATTGAAATTTTGAGAACTAAGGAGATGACCTACTTGCCGTGATGATAGGAAGGGAAGCCGCTGTCATTGCGTGGGAGCGTCAGTTGATGACCCTGCACCTACTGCAGGAGGGGCATTGAAATTGTGAGAACTAAGGAGATGACCTACTTGCCGTGATGATAGGAAGGGAAGCCGCTGTCATTGCGTGGGAGCGTCAGTTGATGACCCTGCACCTACTGCAGGAGGGGCATTTAAATTGTGAGAACTAAGGAGATGACCTACTTGCCGTGATGATAGGAAGGGAAGCCGCTGTCATTGCGTGGGAGCGTCAGTTGATGACCCTGCACCTACTGCAGGAGGGGCATTGAAATTGTGAGAATTAAGGAGATGACCTACTTGCCGTGATGATAGGAAGGGAAGCCGCTGTCATTGCGTGGGAGCGTCAGTTGATGACCCTGCACCTACTGCAGGAGGGGCATTGAAATTGTGAGAACTAAGGAGATGACCTACTTGCCGTGATGATAGGAAGGGAAGCCGCTGTCATTGCGTGGGAGCGTCAGTTGATGACCCTGCACCTACTGCAGGAGGGGCATTGAAATTGTGAGAACTAAGGAGATGACCTACTTGCCGTGATGATAGGAAGGGAAGCCGCTGTCATTGCGTGGGAACGTCAGTTGATGACCCTGCACCTACTGCAGGAGGGGCATTGAAATTGTGAGAACTAAGTAGATGACCTACTTGCCGTGACGATAGGAAGGGAAGCCACTGTCATTGCGTGGGAACGTCAGTTGATGACCCTGCACCTACTGCAGGAGGGGCATTGAAATTTTGAGAACTAAGGAGATGACCTACTTGCCGTGATGATAGGAAGGGAAGCCGCTGTCATTGCGTGGGAGCGTCAGTTGATGACCCTGCACCTACTGCAGGAGGGGCATTGAAATTGTGAGAACTAAGGAGATGACCTACTTGCCGTGATGATAGGAAGGGAAGCCGCTGTCATTGCGTGGGAGCGTCAGTTGATGACCCTGCACCTACTGCAGGAGGGGCATTTAAATTGTGAGAACTAAGGAGATGACCTACTTGCCGTGACGATAGGAAGGGAAGCCGCTGTCATTGCGTGGGAACGTCATTTGATGACCCTGCACCTACTGCAGGAGGGGCATTGAAATTGTGAGAACTAAGGAGATGACCTACTTGCCGTGACGATAGGAAGGGAAGCCGCTGTCATTGCATGGGAGCGTCAGTTGATGACCCTGCACCTACTGCAGGAGGGGCATTGAAATTGTGAGAACTAAGGAGATGACCTACTTGCCGTGACGATAGGAAGGGAAGCCGCTGTCATTGCGTGGGAGCGTCAGTTGATGACCCTGCACCTACTGCAGAAGGGGCATTGAAATTGTGAGAACTAAGGAGATGACCTACTTGCCGTGACGATAGGAAGGGAAGCCGCTGTCATTGCATGGGAGCGTCAGTTGATGACCCTGCACCTACTGCAGGAGGGGCATTGAAATTGTGAGAACTAAGGAGATGTCCTACTTGCCGTGACGATAGGAAGGGAAGCCGCTGTCATTGCATGGGAGCGTCAGTTGATGACCCTGCACCTACTGCAGGAGGGGCATTGAAATTGTGAGAACTAAGGAGATGACCTACTTGCCGTGACGATAGGAAGGGAAGCCGCTGTCATTGCGTGGGAGCGTCAGTTGATGACCCTGCACCTACTGCAGAAGGGGCATTGAAATTGTGAGAACTAAGGAGATGACCTACTTGCCGTGAGGATAGGAAGAGAAGCCGCTGTCATTGCGTGGGAGCGTCAGTTGATAACCCTGCACCTACTGCAGGAGGGGCATTGAAATTGTGAGAACTAAGGAGATGACCTACTTGCCGTGATGATAGGAAGGGAAGCCACTGTCATTGCGTGGGAGCGTCAGTTGATGACCCTGCACCTACTGCAGGAGGGGCATTGAAATTGTGAGAACTAAGGAGATGACCTACTTGCCGTGATGATAGGAAGGGAAGCCGCTGTCATTGCGTGGGAGCGTCAGTTGATGACCCTGCACCTACTGCAGGAGGGGCATTGAAATTGTGAGAACTAAGGAGATGACCTACTTGCCGTGATGATAGGAAGGGAAGCCGCTGTCATTGCGTGGGAGCGTCAGTTGATGACCCTGCACCTACTGCAGGAGGGGCATTGAAATTGTGAGAACTAAGGAGATGACCTACTTGCCGTGATGATAGGAAGGGAAGCCGCTGTCATTGCGTGGGAGCGTCAGTTGATGACCCTGCACCTACTGCAGGAGGGGCATTGAAATTGTGAGAACTAAGGAGATGACCTACTTGCCGTGATGATAGGAAGGGAAGCCGCTGTCATTGCGTGGGAACGTCAGTTGATGACCCTGCACCTACTGCAGGAGGGGCATTGAAATTGTGAGAACTAAGTAGATGACCTACTTGCCGTGACGATAGGAAGGGAAGCCACTGTCATTGCGTGGGAACGTCAGTTGATGACCCTGCACCTACTGCAGGAGGGGCATTGAAATTTTGAGAACTAAGGAGATGACCTACTTGCCGTGATGATAGGAAGGGAAGCCGCTGTCATTGCGTGGGAGCGTCAGTTGATGACCCTGCACCTACTGCAGGAGGGGCATTGAAATTGTGAGAACTAAGGAGATGACCTACTTGCCGTGATGATAGGAAGGGAAGCCGCTGTCATTGCGTGGGAGCGTCAGTTGATGACCCTGCACCTACTGCAGGAGGGGCATTTAAATTGTGAGAACTAAGGAGATGACCTACTTGCCGTGATGATAGGAAGGGAAGCCGCTGTCATTGCGTGGGAGCGTCAGTTGATGACCCTGCACCTACTGCAGGAGGGGCATTGAAATTGTGAGAATTAAGGAGATGACCTACTTGCCGTGATGATAGGAAGGGAAGCCGCTGTCATTGCGTGGGAGCGTAAGTTGATGACCCTGCACCTACTGCAGGAGGGGCATTGAAATTGTGAGAACTAAGGAGATGACCTACTTGCCGTGATGATAGGAAGGGAAGCCGCTGTCATTGCGTGGGAGCGTCAGTTGATGACCCTGCACCTACTGCAGGAGGGGCATTGAAATTGTGAGAACTAAGGAGATGACCTACTTGCCGTGATGATAGGAAGGGAAGCCGCTGTCATTGCGTGGGAACGTCAGTTGATGACCCTGCACCTACTGCAGGAGGGGCATTGAAATTGTGAGAACTAAGTAGATGACCTACTTGCCGTGACGATAGGAAGGGAAGCCACTGTCATTGCGTGGGAACGTCAGTTGATGACCCTGCACCTACTGCAGGAGGGGCATTGAAATTTTGAGAACTAAGGAGATGACCTACTTGCCGTGATGATAGGAAGGGAAGCCGCTGTCATTGCGTGGGAGCGTCAGTTGATGACCCTGCACCTACTGCAGAAGGGGCATTTAAATTGTGAGAACTAAGGAGATGACCTACTTGCCGTGATGATAGGAAGGGAAGCCGCTGTCATTGCGTGGGAGCGTCAGTTGATGACCCTGCACCTACTGCAGGAGGGGCATTGAAATTGTGAGAATTAAGGAGATGACCTACTTGCCGTGATGATAGGAAGGGAAGCCGCTATCATTGCGTGGGAGCATCAGTTGATGACCCTGCACCTACTGCAGAAGGGGCATTGAAATTGTGAGAACTAAGGAGATGACCTACTTGCCGTGATGGTAGGAAGGGAAGCCGCTGTCATTGCGTGGGAGCGTCAGTTGATGACCCTGCACCTACTGCAGGAGGGGCATTGAAATTGTGAGAACTAAGGAGATGACCTACTTGCCGTGATGATAGGAAGGGAAGCCGCTGTCATTGCGTGGGAGCGTCAGTTGATGACCCTGCACCTACTGCAGGAGGGGCATTTAAATTGTGAGAACTAAGGAGATGACCTACTTGCCGTGATGATAGGAAGGGAAGCCGCTGTCATTGCGTGGGAGCGTCAGTTGATGACCCTGCACCTACTGCAGGAGGGGCATTGAAATTGTGAGAATTAAGGAGATGACCTACTTGCCGTGATGATAGGAAGGGAAGCCGCTGTCATTGCGTGGGAGCGTCAGTTGATGACCCTGCACCTACTGCAGGAGGGGCATTGAAATTGTGAGAACTAAGGAGATGACCTACTTGCCGTGATGATAGGAAGGGAAGCCGCTGTCATTGCGTGGGAACGTCAGTTGATGACTCTGCACCTACTGCAGGAGGGGCCTTGAAATTGTGAGAACTAAGGAGATGACCTACTTGCCGTGATGATAGGAAGGGAAGCCGCTGTCATTGCGTGGGAACGTCAGTTGATGACCCTGCACCTACTGCAGGAGGGGCATTGAAATTGTGAGAACTAAGGAGATGACCTACTTGCCGTGACGATAGGAAGGGAAGCCGCTGTCATTGCGTGGGAGCGTCAGTTGATGACCCTGCACCTACTGCAGGAGGGGCATTGAAATTGTGAGAACTAAGGAGATGACCTACTTGCCGTGATGATAGGAAGGGAAGCCGCTGTCATTGCGTGGGAACGTCAGTTGATGACCCTGCACCTACTGCAAGAGGGGCATTGAAATTGTGAGAAGTAAAGAGATGACCTACTTGCCGTGATGATAGGAAGGAAAGCCGCTGTCATTGCGTGGGAACGTCAGTTGATGACCCTGCACCTACTGCAGGAGGGGCATTGAAATTGTGAGAACTAAGGAGATGACCTACTTGCCGTGATGATAGGAAGGGAAGCCGCTGTCATTGCGGGCGGCCATAATGAGGAACCCTTCTCCACCTTTCCTTGTGAACGGGCAAGGCGTTGGGAACAGACCGGCTCAACAGATGACATTTACGGCACTGCTGGGTGACGCGCGGGCGGTTGCCACCGTGTGACCTTGTCGACCTTTGGGGCATGAACGGGGGAGTAAAGGAAGGAGCGAGGTGAATGAAGGGAGACTCGCATCGGACTCCAGGGAAGGAAGAGTTGCGTTTCTTGGGAGCCTGAGATACGGTAGGTCTCAGGCTTGGGTTAGATGGATTGAATCCTAAAATATAGTCTGTGTGACTGAGAAGAACTAGAGGTCTGTGTGACTATCGGAATCAAAAAGTCTCAGTCACACAGACTATATTTTAGGATTCAATCCATCTAACCAAGCCTGAGACCTACCGTATATCAGGCTCCCAAGAAACGACAACCTCTTCCTTCCACTGGAAGCTACCCGATAGAGAGAGCTCCCTTTCATTCACCTCGCTCCTTCCTTTACTCCCCCGATCATGCCCAAAGGTCGACAAGGTCACACGGTGGCAACCGCCCGCGCGTCACCCAGCAGCTGCCGTAAATGTCATCTGTTGAGCCTTAGTAGAAATTTTAAGTGTTGAACGTCCCCTACCCTTACCACTGAAGGACAGCGAAATGTTATACATCAACTGACAACGAGAGAGAGATAAGGGACGTGACAGGTCTCATCCCCCAACCTTCTTTGATCCTTCGGGGTCCTTGTGACCTGGCCATTTAGCCCAATGTGAGAGAGCATACCCTGTACAATGTTAAAGAACACGCTGGACCATTTTGTACAATGTGAGAGAGCATACCCTGTGCACGTTAAAGAACACGCTGGATGGCCTTGACGGGAGGCTACCATCTGTCCCCCAACAGCTGTTTTAGTGGGTCCCCTCCCCCAACCTTCTCTGAGCCTTCGGGGTCCTTGTGACCTAGCCATTTAGCCCATTGTGTGCAAAAAAGTGCCAGATTTATCTCTGCAAATCACCCCATTCTGCCATCGATTAGTAGGGAACATTGATGGGTTTGGAAAGGCCATGTTCATCAGATGACACCTTAAATTAGGTCCCCTGTGTGTGTGTGGGAGAGAATACCCTCTGCATGATAAAGAACACGCTGGATGGCCTTGACGGGAGCTACCATCTGTCCCCAACAGCTGTTCCAGTGGGTCCCCTCCCCCAACCTTCTCTGAGCTTTCGGGGTCCATGTGACCTGGCCATTTAGCCCATGGTGTGCAAAAAAGTGCCGCTCAGAGGTAAAACAATCCAACCCAGCGAACTGTTATACATCAACTGATAACGAGAGAGAGTTAGAGGACGTGACAGTTTCTTTTAGTCCTAAATTAAATAGATCAGTTTTTGATGCGATTAAAACGTCATTAGTATTACGTCTGAATCGAATTTCAGATTTGGACATTGCGAAAAAAAAAAACTCAACAGATAACCTATTGTATAATAACAGATAATCTACATAAAAATGACAGAGAAAACTATGATGATTTCCAAAGAAAAAAAAAGCTGAAGCAATAACATTGATTCTTAACTACTGGTGGCAGTGATTAACCTTATATTGATATGATTATAAACCTTATGTAATATATAATTTTAATAGTTAAACTGACTGTAATCTAAGTTGCAGAAGGAAACTAATTGTTTAGAAATAATTATGTTTGTATTAGTTATTTTTTATCCTTAAGATTTTATTGCTAAAAAAAGAAGGCGCTGATAGCAGAGACTTTAGTCTTAATTTTAAAATTAAATACCCGCTCAAGCAGCTGCTAGCCACAGAGGTCTGACAGGAGCCTGTCAGTTTATATGCCATAGTAGAAGATCTGAGAGGATGGCAGGACCTCAGCAGAAAAACGACACACATCCATGCCTTACCCGGGGCTCGAACTCAGGTCCCTTAGATCAATAGCCAAGCGTGCTAACTACTCGGCCACGGGACGGCTACTTTAGTCTTAGGTGTTAAAAAAAATTAAAGAAAAATCAGTTGCCAGTGCAACAAAATAGAGTAGGATTCGAAAGCCTGGGCAACTGGTGAATATTTGCAATCAAAGTAGTATAGGATGGCTCAGTCAGCAGCACGCGCGAGTCGTAATAGGATGCACCCCCGTCCGAGTCCCATCTTTGTTAGGGTTGAGATTTATTTCAGCAAACTCCCTCCCCCTCCGCATTCAATGATAAAGAGGGCGCTAATGTGCTTGGAAAGGCAGCCGCCCCGTCGGAATGGAACGTAAAGACGTCGCCCCCGTGCACAGGAAAACCATACGCCAAGAATAAAAAAAAATACACCCTCAAGCAGCTGCTTGTTACATAAGTCTGACAGGAGCCTGCCAGTTTATACGCTATAGTAGAATGTCTGTGAGGATGGCGGGGCCATAGCAGAGAAACAGCACAAGCATCCACGCCTTACCAGGGGCTTATTTACATACTGAAAAATACATTTGCATTTACAATGACTCAGATTTTGAATCACTCATATATTCAATATCCCACTCAAGTTAATACTCCTCTGTGGGATAATAACACTAACATTTTAATAATTAAAGTGACCACATTCAAAAATTAAAATTTTACCCTATAAGTAGAGTCGTTCTTTCAAACATTATTAATTTTTAAAAATAAACATAAAAGCATTTTAATAGTCTTACACTTTGATATCAAAATCGCGGCAAAAATCAAATGCACGTTAAGAAAAACTCTGAATGGCCTTAACCGGAAGTTTCTCTTTGTCTATTAAACAGCTGTCTAGTGGATCCCCTTCACCCAACCTTTTCTGATCCTTTGGGTTCCTTGTGACCTGGTCTTTTGGTCCACTGTGCAGAAAAAATTGGGGGCGGGGGTGGCTCAGTCGGTAGGCTCGTAATCTGTAGTTCCCAGGTTCGAGTCCCAGCTGGGTCAGCGTTAAGATTTATCTCCGCAAAATTCCCCGCCTTACCCACGGTCAGTAGGGTACTCCGATGGGCTTGGAAATGCCGCCGTCCGTCGGATGGGACGTTAAGCCGTCGCCCCGTGTGCGGGAGAGCCATACCCTGTGCACGTTAAAGAACACACTGGATGGCCTTGACGGGAGACTACCATCTGTCTCCCAACAGCTGTTCCAGTGGGTCCCCTCCCCCAACCTTCTCTGAGCCTTCGGGGTCCATGTGACCTGGCCATTTAGCCCATGGTGTGCAAAAAACTACCGCTCAGAGGTAAAACAATCCAACCCAACGCAGAAAAAATTAAGACATGTAAACGGCAAACTTAATTGTTATGAATAGTTTATATCCATCAATAATTTTTTACCCTTCGAATAAATATGTTTAGAAGCGAATGGAATAAAAAAACTAATGAGAAATAAAAAACAAAGTAAGAGAACAAAAAGTGTTAAATAACGAGAAACCACGATGAAAAAAAGTCTTAATATTTTGTCGCGAGATTCATTTATGCATGACGGCACCTCGCCTCGTCAAAATGGAAAACAACTGATCAGTCACATTGGGCGACAATTCGTTTCATATTAATTTATGTATTCCGCTTTCCTTCTCACCGTCGATTCCCCTTTCCTTCTCACCGTCGATTCCCCTCTTCTGACATTCGACAATTTTCGTCGTGGCACCGTGAAATACACTCCGAGAAGTTTTCAGAAAATAAAAATAAAAATCCACTTCTTCAGAGTGGAAAAACAAGAAATTGAATTTGGAAAAAAAATTGAATGGACTGCGTAAAAATGTGTTGTTGTGCTTCATTTTTTTCTCTTCCTTTTTCTTAACTTCAAGATAAGCTGTCATTTCGAGAAATATTTTTTTACTCTTTTAGAATCGATTGCGCTTTGAAAATCAGTTTTTAGAGAAAGCCTCGATTGGATTTTTGAAATCTGCAGTGAGTTGTAAGAGGTGGAATTTGGAAGATTCATTATACTTGTAATAGCTATCTAATCAAATTATTTAGATTAATTTTGTAAAGTAAATATTTTATATTTATCCAAAATTATTTATATCAGTATTTATATTAGTAAATAATTAGTTTAGAGAACTAATAAGTTATCTAATCAAACTATTTACATATCTAATCTAATTATTAATATTATTTCTCAAAACATCATACATATAAATTCTCTACGAATTTCTAAGCAAATATTTATATAAATTAATCAAATTATATAAGTTATTTGATGAAGTTATGTTAGTTCTCTAAGCATATTTACTTTTTATAAGTTTTTAAATCAAATTATTTTTATTTGTTCTGTAAGTAAAATGTGTTTTTTCAAAAACGTATGTTCTCAAAGCATATTCTGCGAAGTTCTGTAAGCAAGTTATCTTAATACATTATCTAATAAATTATTTACAGACGTTTAAGGAAAATTATTTAAGTTTTCTAAGCGAATATTTAAGTTATGTAAGGAAATAATTTAGGTAAGATTTCTATGCAAATATTTTAAATTCTTTTAGAAATTATGTATAACTTCTCAAAGCAAATTGGTTATGTAAGTTCTCTAAAATTATTTATATAAGTTCTCTAAGCAAATTATTTTATACGTTTTCTAAAAAATTACTTGTGAACAATTCAAAAAATTACGTAAGTTTTCTAAGCAAGTATTACGTAAATAATTTACTTAGAGATATTTATGCATCCTTTAAATTTTTTATTTCAATTCCCTAAGCATATTATTTATTTAAGTTTTCTAAGAGAATAATTTAGGTAAGTTTTTTCTGTAAATTGTTCAAATTCTCTGAGAAATTATATAAAAGTTCTCAAAGCACATTTATTTCTATAAATTTTCTAAACAAATTTTTATGAGTTCTCTAAGCAAATTGTTTATGTAAGTTCTCTTTTATAAGGTTCTCTAATCAATTATTTGTGAAGGATATAAAAATTCTGGAAGTTTTCTAAGAATGTATTACGCAATTAATTTGCTTACAGATATTTATACATCTTTTAAAAATTATTTATGTAAATTCAGTAACGTTATTTAAGATCTCTAAACAAATTATCTATTTACTTATTTTCTAAGCAAAATTATCTACATAAGCATATTATTTTTTATAAATAAAAAAAGTAAATACCCCCTCAAGCAGCTGCTTGCCACGGAGGTCAAACAGGAGCGTGTCAGTTTATATGCCACAGTAGAAGATCTGAGAGGATGGCAGGACCTCAGCAGAAAACAACACGAACATCCATGCCTTACCCGGGGCTTGAACCAAGGTCCCTTAGATCAGTAGCCAAATGCGCTAACCACTCTGCCATGGGATTTTTTATCTGTTTTTAAAGCATATTATTTGTGTAATTCTCTAAACTTCTAAATGTAAATACTCTAAATAAATTATTTCTATAAGTTAGCTAATTATTTTTTTTTACATAAACTCCTAATCATATTATTCATATCAATTCTTTTAAACAGTTTTCCTATATTATGTAATAAAATTATTTATAAAAATGCGCTAAACAATTTGTTTATTAAGTCCTTTAATCATGTTACTCTCTCACTCCTTTAAAGAAACTATTTAAGTAAATTTTCTAAATTAATGTTTTCTGTAAGTTAACTAATCATATTTTTTAGAATTCAGAGTGGTAACTGTATCTTCGAAGTCAAATATAAATAATTAGGTATATTTATCAAAACACTGTGAGCAAGTAATTTTGTCTTCTGTAATTTTGTAAAGCGCAAAACCAATGGAACTTTGGGATGGATTTGGTTTGCTTGTGAACGAGGATTTTTTAACACAGTATGCTAATTGGATAAGCCATAAGGACCCAGAGGCTAAGAGAGAAACGGGGTTGGTTGGTTGGTTGTTTTACCTCTGAGCGGCACTTTTTTGCACACCATGGGCTAAATGACCAGGTCAGAAGGACCCCGAAGACTCAGAAGGTTGGGGGAGGTGACCCACTGGAACAGCTGTTGGAAGACAGATGGTAGCCTCCCATCGGGTTATGGCTCTCCCGTACTCGGGGACACGTCTTAACGTCCCATCCGACGGACGGCGGCCTTCCCAATCCCATCGGTGTCCCCTACTGACCATGGGCAGGGCGAGGAGTTTTGCGGAGATAAATATCAACGCTGTCCCAGCTGCGACTCGAACCTGGGAACTGCAGATTGCGAGCCTGGCGCGCTACCGACTGAGCCACCCCTCCACAGAGAAACGGGGAAAGGAATCCATTGGACATGGGACAGATGGATGTCTAACGACAAAGGCGTATATTTCTTAAACTATATTATTTCTTATGATGAACGTTAAATCTACCCATTTGTGTGCGAAGTCAATCGGAATGAAATTGTAAAGCTTTTTTAACTGATGAAATAAGCTTTTAACAAAAAAAAATTCGGTGGTTATTTCAAACCACCTAATACAAATAAATGTTTATTTTAGAAATTTTTGTAGATGATAATTTTCAGTTATCTGTCCCTTCGCCAAGTTGATGTTATATCTGACAGAGTGGTGGATTTCTTCTACTCGTTGTTGTAGTTCTTGTATGTATTGTGGAGTGGACACATGCATTGCTTAGGGCCCATCATATAAAAGGTCAAAATTCAAAATTTAGCTCCTAAATTTCTTGTTTTTTCAAATACCTAAATAATGTTCAGAATATAGATTTAGTTAAGTAAATGTGATATTTATTTTCCATCATATTTTTTCGTAAAAAAACAGCTTAGGACTTAGAAAGTTTTTTTTATTTAATTCACTATTAACCCAAACAGGGGAAGTACGTATGAAATACAGTTGCTCAAAAAAATATCCGAACACTATGGTTGATTACAGAATTCAGAAAAAATATCTGGCAACGATTTCTTTAGAAATGAGTGATCTGGCAACGTTCGTGTCACGTGACACGAAGGTTGCCAGATCGCTAATTTCTAAAAAAATCGTTGCCAGATATTTTTTCTGAATTCTGTAATCAACTGTAGTGTTCGGACACTTTTTTCAGCGACTGTACCTTACAAAAGAGATATTCTCTTGGAAAAAGAGATCATCTCAAAAGTGATAGTATCTTTTGGAAGAGGACGGCTGCCAAATAAATGTGTCTACTTAACTGATCATCATGACTACTTTTTTTCTGCACTGCTGAGGAGTGGTCGACTTTATAGGGTCCTAGTGCCAACCATATATACCTATTAGACTGGACTGATTTGCGGCTTTGAGCTTGATTATGGATCCTGCACATGATGCTCTTTGGAAGAGAACTACGTCTTCCCTGCGACTTTTATATGGTGGGCCCGAAGCAATGCCTATGTCCACTCCACAATACATAAAGAACTACAACAACGACTAGAAGAAATCAACCACTCTGCAAAGATATAACATCAACTTAGCGAGCGAGAAAATCAAAACGAGGTTAGATAGTAAACGAAACGAAACTGTTCACAATCAAGGAGAATTTGTTTTCCTATACAATCCATATAAGAAAAACAGACTTTCTCCAAATCTTTAGACCTTGGGAAGGTCCATATACGGTAGTTAACAGGATTACCGACGTGGTGTTTCGCATTCATCAACTTCCGACTACAAAGTACAAACGGTTCACGTGGATCGTTTGGCCCTGTTTCATCGAAGAACTGAAGAAGCTATGGAATCCAGAACTGATCGTAAAGTTCCTAAAAACCTAAAGAGGAAGGCTGAAAACAAACTTAGGAGGTGGCAGTGTTACGATAGAAGAACATGTAACAATAAAACCGGATCTGATGTGACATCTCGGTCTGGGAATTACGTCACTAACTATGACGTAAAAGTTAATGACGTAATTCTGTGTGAATTACGTCACTGGCTTATTGTAACAGACAGACTTTAAATACTAACGGAGAAGCGAAAATTGAGAAATTTTCAGTAGCCAAAAAGTGTTGCCATGTTTTTTTTTAGTGAAGTTCGTGTTATATGAATCAAAGTGGGAAGTTTGCTTGTACGTGTCACGTGACACGAAGGTTGCCAGATCACTAATTTCTAAAAAAAATCGTTGCCAGATATTTTTTCTGAATTCTGTAATCAACCATGGTGTTCGGATACTTTTTTGAGCGACTGTAGGTGGTCATATTATTTTGATACTAGATCGTGTGGGCTCACTCACGGAAATATTGAGCGTGTGCAGTTACCGTTCACAGCAAACTGGAGCGTGTGCAGTAACTGCACACGCTCCAGTTTGCTGTGAACGGTAACTGGAGCGTGTACAGTTGCTGTACACGCTCCAGATGTTTTTCCTGAATTCTGTAATCACGTGACACGAAGGCTGCAAGATCACTAATTTCTAAAAAAAATCGTTGCCAGATATTTTTTCTGAATTCTGTAATCAACCATGGTGTTCGGATCTTTTTTGAGCGACTGTAGGTGGTCATATTATTTTGATACTAGATCGTGTGGGCTCACTCACGGAAATATTGAGCGTGTGCAGTTACCGTTCACAGCAAACAGGAGCGTGTGCAGTAACTGCACACGCTCCAGTTTGCTGTGAACGGTAACTGGAGCGTGTACCGTTGCTGCACACGCTCCAGATATTTTTCCTGAATTCTGTAATCACGTGACACGAAGGTTGCCAGATCACTAACTTCTAAAAAAAATCGTTGCCAGATATTTTTCCTGAATTCTGTAATCAACCATAGTGTTCGGATATTTTTTGAGCGACTGTATATATGGTCAAATTAGTTCCTTTATAATTTCGGTGGTGAGCTTTCTTTTGAACTCACGCTCGGTTTTCTACTAAAATTTGCAACAATACAAAAGACAACTTCTGACATTAACGTCAAAGTAAACTTCAAAAAACAAAGTCGTTGCAGAGAGGCGAATAGCTGACGAAGCAGTGGTATTTCCTCCCGTCAACTAACTCATTAATGGGTTGGGTTGTTTTACCTCTGAGCGGCACTTTTTTGCACACCATGGGCTAAATGGCCAGGTCACCATGGGCTAAATGGCCAGCACACCATGGGCTAAATGGCCAGGCAGAGAGGGTTGGGTCCCCTGCCCCAACCCTCTCTGCCCGAAGGCTCAGAGAGGGTTGGGGCAGGGGACCCATTGGAACAGCTGTTGGGAGACAGATGGTAGCCTCCCGTCAAGGTCATCCTGCGTGTTCTTCAACGTGCACAGGGTATGGCCCTCCCTCACACGGGCCCACGGCTTAACGTCCCATCCGACGGACGGCGGCCTTTCCAAGCCCATCGGTGTCCCCTACTGACCGTGGACAGGGCGGGGAATTTTGCGAAGTTAAATCTCAACGCTGACCCAGCTGGGACTCGAACCTGGGAACTACAGATTACGAGCCTGGCGCGCTACCGACTGAGCCACCCCCGCCCCAACTCATTAATGATTAATGGACCATGTCACTGCAAAAAAGAGTATAAAGATCACTACGAAATCGATACTACCAAGAGAGCGGGCGACTGCCCAGGAGCAGTGTGGTCGATCTCTGTAAGCTGCAGTGAACCGTTTCTAAGGCAGCTGATAATTTTCAGATTGATTCTTTTCCGTGGAAAGTCCAACTGGATGATATCTATGTTGTACCCTTCCGGGGTAAAGTGATGGAGTACTTCCTGTTCGACCACAGAGTGACGTCATCCCAGGGATAAGTGACAGATGGGAAGAGAGAGAATCATTTCGACTGTGATAACGGATCAGCTTCCGCTAGAAGATGACTTGGAATTATCATTTCGTGATTTCTCTCTTGTTTTTTTTTTTTATTTTAAAGCATGTACTGTGCTTGCGGATTGATTGAATTATTCTTTAATTATGATGCTTAAAATGAACTGTAGTCAATAGTTTAAATTACGTTCCGTGTTAATCCAATTGAAAACTTGTAGAATACAGTCGCTCAAAAAAAAAATATCCGAACACTGTGGTTGATTACAGAATTCAGAAAAAATATCTGGCAACGATTTTTTTTTAAATTAGTGACCTGGCAACCTTCGTGTACAGTACACGATTTTTTAAAGAAATAAGTGATCTGACAACCTTCGTGTACAATACACGATTTTTTAAAGAAATAAGTGATCTGGCAACCTTCGTGTACAGTACACGATTAAAAAAATGAGTGATCTGGCAACCTTCGTGTACAGTACACGTTTTTTAAAGAAATGAGTGATCTGGCAACCTTCGTGTACAGTACACGATTTTTTTAAAGAAATAAGTGATCTGGCAAACTTCGTGTACAGTACACGATTTTTTAAAGAAATAAGTGATCTGACAACCTTCGTGTACAATACACGATTTTTTAAAGAAATAAGTGATCTGACAACCTTCGTGTACAATACACGATTTTTTAAAGAAATAAGTGATCTGACAACCTTCGTGTACAGTACACGATTTTTTAAAGAAATAAGTGATCTGACAACCTTCGTGTACAGTACACGATTTTTTAAAGAAATAAGTGATCTGACAACCTTCGTGTACAGTACACGATTAAAAAAATGAGTGATCTGGCAACCTTCGTGTACAGTACACGTTTTTTAAAGAAATGAGTGATCTGGCAACCTTCGTTTACAGTACACGATTTTTTAAAGAAATAAGTGATCTGGCAACCTTCGTGTACAATACACGATTTTTTAAAGAAATAAGTGATCTGACAACCTTCGTGTACAGTACACGATTTAAAAAAAAGAGTGATCTGGCAACCTTCGTGTACGGTACACGATTTTTTAAAGAAATAAGTGACCTGACAACCTTCGTGTACAGTACACGATTTAAAAAATGCGTGATCTGGCAACCTTCGTGTACAGTACACGATTTTTTTTAAAAAGAAATGAGTGATCTGGCAACCTTCGTTGTACGTACACGAAGGTTACCAGATCACTAATTTCTAAATAAATCGTTGTCTTAAAACCTTTTTTTTTTATTTGTGTTGTGTAAGTAGCAATTAAATATTACCATGTGCATCTTCCCATTATACATTAATCCGAATTTCCACTGTTAAACGACGCAAAATTCTGAAAATAAAAAGATGAATTCTCTCTGAAAAAAAGCATCTCATAATCGTCAGAGGTGATGTATTATTTTTTCCAGCTGTTAGTTCTGCGCATTATCGGCTGATGCTTGTTTTTGATCCGTACGTGTTCAGGAGTCATCACCGAAATATCGTCAACGGGGATCACATCATCAGAAATGCCATTAACGCAAATGCCCTGCCACGGCCCTAGCGTGACGCACGAAAAGTGAGAGAAGATCACGAAAAGTGAGCGTGACATTTTCCTCGTTTACTCTGTGTGGGACTGAGAAGAGTGCTTTTTGTTTTCTCTTGTATTGATTCACTTCGGTAAACTCATCTTCCTAAAGACGTACACTTTAACAATCATTTCTGCAGAGTAAACTGTCGGTTAAGGAATTGAATAATATTGCAACGGAATCTACAAGTGCAACAATGAAAACGAGACTATGGTACAGTCGCTCAAAAAAATATCCGAACACTATGTCTGATTACAAAATTCAGAAAAAATATCTGGCAACGAATTTTTTAGAAATTAGTGATCTGGCAACCTTCGTGTCACGTGACACGAAGGCTGCCAGATCACTAATTTATTTATTTATTAAAAAAAAAAAGTGTACCGCACACCAAGGTTGCCAGATCACTAATTTCTTTTAAAAAAAAATCGTATACCGCACACCAAGGTTGCCAGTTCACTAATTTCTTTTAAAAAAAAATCGTGTACTGCACACGAAGGTTGCCAGATCATTCATTTCTAAAAAAAATCGTTGCCAGATATTTTTTTCTAAATCCTGTAATCAACCATAGTGTTCGGATATTTTTTTGAGCGACTGTACTGCGATAGAGTGTGAATTACGTCTTGAATATATTATAATGCGGTTGATTTGAAACAATGAGTTGGGTTGTTTTACCTCTGAGCGGCACTTTTTTGCACACCATGGGCTAAATGGCCAGGCTACAAGGACCCCGAAGACTCAGAGAAGGTTGGAGGAGGGGACCCACTGGAACAGCTGTTGGGAGACAGATGGTAGCCTTCCGTCAAGGCCATACAGCGTATTCTTTAACGTTGGGTTGTTTTACCTCTGAGCGGCACTTTTTTGCACACCATGGGCTAAATGGCCAGGCCACAAGGACCCCGAAAGCTCAGAGAAGGTTGGGGGAGGGGACCCACTGGAACAGCTGTTGGGAGACAGATGGTAGCCTCCCGTCAAGGCCATCCAGCGTGTTCTTTAACGTGCACAGGGTATGGCTCTTTCTCCCACACACGGGGCCACGGCTTAACGTCCCATCCGACGGACGGCGGCCTTTTCAAGCCCATCGGTGTCCCCTACTGACCGTGGGCAGGGCGGGGAAATTTTGCGGAAATAAATCTCAACGCTGATCCAGCTGGGACTCGAACCTGGGAAGTACAGATTACGAGCCTGGCGCGCTACCGACTGAGCCACCCCCGCCCCTTGAAACAATGATAGAACAGAGAGTTGTACTACTGTGAAAAAATATTCCCTTCAGTGTGTGCGCGGAGACGTTTTAAAATTTCCGATATATGTGTGGTAAAAGTAGTTCCGTTCGGAAGTCGAACAACGGTGCATTTTTAATTAGTGTAGAGAATGTCATTTCTTTTTTAATACATGATTTATAACCAATGAAAGATGATTAGTAAGAATTGTACCTATGCTTTGATTTGTGATTTTGTTTTCGAATACTGTATTGATTTATCAGTTAGTATTTCATGAATGCTGGAATCATTTAGTTATAGTTGGTTAACGTATTGGTGTTTCACGTGACTCATACTTAATTTTTATGCTATTGATGTAAATTAATTGCCACAGTTATTAAATCTGTTTGTATATTGCGGATTTACGACCGGTTGACAAATAAAAAAACGGCTAAAAATCTATAACAATGTCTCACAGACTAATTTACTTATCCCCCCCCCGGTTCCAAATATTTACATAAGTCGACACCATTCTCGTAATCTGCAGTTCCCAGGTTCGAGTCCCAGCTGGGTCAGCGTTTATATTTATCACACAAAACTCTCCGCCCTGCCCACAGTCATTAGGGGACACCGATGGGCTTGAAAAGGCCGCCGTCCATCGGATGAGACGTTAAGCCGAGGGCCCTGTATGCGGGTGAGCCATACCCTGTGCATGTTGAAGAACAGGCTGAATGGCCTTGACTGGAAGCTACCATCTGTCTCCCAACAGCTGTTCCAGTGGGTTCCCTCCCTCAACCTTCTCTGAGCCTTCGGGGTCGTTGTGACTGGCCATTTAGTCCATTGTGTGCAAAAAAGTGATGCTCAGAGGTAAAACAATTTAACCTACCTCTGACCAGCTGGGTCAGCGTTGATATTTATTTCCACAAAACTCTCCACCTTCCCCACAGTCAGTAGGGGATACCGATGGGATTGTAAAGGCCGCCGTCCGTAGGATGGGACGTTAAGCCGAGGGCCCCGTATGCGGGAGAGCCATACCCTGTGCACGTTGAAGACACGCTGGATGGCCTTGACGGGAGGCTACCACCTGTCTCCCAACAGCTGTTCAAGTGGGTATCCTCCCCCAACCTTCTCCGAGCCTTCGGGGTCCTTGTGACTGGCCATTTAGCCCATTTTATGCAAAAAAGTGCCGCTCAGAGGTAAAACAAACTACCTACCTCTGAAGTAGTACTAACGCAAATTATAAATTCCACCGTATCAAGGGGCGGGGTGGCTCAGTCGGTAGCGCGCCAGGCTCGTAATCTGTAGTTCCCAGGTTCGTGTCCCAGTTGGGTCAGCGTTGAGATTTATCTCCGCAAAATTCCCGCCCTGCCCACGGTCAGTAGGGGACACCGATGGGCTTGAAAAGGCCGCCGTCCGTCGGATGGGACGTAAAGCCGTGGTCCCGTGTGCGGGAGAGCCATACTCTGTGCACGTAAAAGAACACGCTGTATGGCCTTGAGGGGAGACTACCATCTATCTCCCAACAGCTGTTGCAGTGGGTCCCCTCCCCCAACCTTCTCTGAGCCTTCAGGGTCCTTGTGACCTGGCCATTTAGCCCACGGTGTGCAAAAAAGTGCCGCTCAGAGGTAAAACAACCCAACCCACCGTATCAATCCTTAACTGTTACAGATATCTGAGTTTCGGTTTCTATCGTCTTTTCCCACCTGCTCCCGATTGTTATTCTTCCGACCGTCTTCGTCTCGTGCTGAAGACCCGCTGTAAAAGAATGGGATCTCGGATCGCTTAATCTCACTACGGTGTCGTGTGTTAGCAAATGCGAAACAAAGCAAATATCCCCGTTCCCTGCAGCGACCTGCATATTGAATATCACTTTAAAATTCCTAAACGCAGTATATTTTTGCGAGACGAAGATATTTTTTCGCCACGAAAGAACAAAAACGAAAAAATAAAAGGCTCTCTCTATCTTTAAAAAGTTATAAAACCCGCTTCAATCTCTATACGGAGGAAATATTACTTGAAGCTGATGTATCGACCTCGGTATCTCCATAGAGTTCCAATATCTTTGCAGGCAGGGAACTGGGAGGGAAGTATTGGCTCGCAACGCCGCCAAGTGACAGCTGCTGCGAGCAATGTTCTCTCCATCCACGCTTTGGCATCCAAAACCCTCCCTCCGTTCAACCCTCCCAAGTCTCCCCTCTTAGAATCCCCTCCTCTCTCTCTCTCGTGCTAGTTTGTGGACTCAATTTCTGACCTCGCCTACACCATCTTTACTTCTTGGAGATTGCATTGATTTTTGAATTAGAATTGATCTGCTCGTGGACCTAACTCTTTCGGGAGGGATTGAGAGAGGTTGCGGAGCGAGAGGATCCTGGTCTTCTACCGAAAACGTAGAAGCATCCTCACCAGTTCAATATCGGACGTTATGAAACAGGAGAGATCTGAGCATCTGCTGACGAGAGCCGCGCGAGCACGCGTGTCTGTTCTTATCTGTTGCTTGTGCTCTGCTCGTTCGTTGTCCCTAATGATGGGAGATAGTTTTTGTCTCTGAGTCGGATGAAGATTCTCTTAAATCTTTGCTTTCAGTTATTTTTTGTTGGATTTTTCTTCCTTATTTTTCTCTAAGGAATTGGATATTCAAGTCAAACGTATTAAGGGGTATTAGATAATGACGTCCACTTCGAGTCTGGAGATTTATTTTTTTTTCTTTTTCATGAAACGTATAAGCTCCGTCTTCACGTTTATTTACAGTTCAATATTCCTAGTTTGCCTTCAGTAAGCGTGGATGGCGTGTTTGGAAATTCCTCCAAGGTTTCGATCCGACTGAAAAGTGTTTCGGTATCTTGACATTTGCAGAAGACGTTCGTACACTGAGGCGGGGGTGGCTCAGTCGGTAGCGCGCCAGGCTCGTAATCTGTAGTTCCCAGATTCGAGTCCCAGCTGGGTCAGCGTTGAGATTTACCTCCCCCAAAATTCCCCGCTCTGCCCACGGTCAGTAGGGGACACCGATGGGCTTGGAAAGTCCACCGTCCGTCGGATGGAACGTTAAGCCGTGGCCCCGTGTGTGGGAGAGCCATACCCTGTGCACGTTAAAGAACACGCTGGATGGCCTTGACGGGAGGCTACCATCTTTCTCCCAACAGCTGTTCCAGTGGGTCCCCTCCCCAACCTTCTCTGAGCCTTCGGGGTCCATGTGACCTGGCCATTTAGCCCATGGTGTGCAAAAAACTGCCGCTCAGAGAAAACACTCTTGTTTGTCACGAGCCAATTTAGTAACCTATTTAAATCATACGATCCACTTTAGTGGCCATTTTAAGGGCATTACCCATTTCAACAGTCTTTCAAAGTGCAAAGACCAATTTCAATAATTATTCGAGATATACCTCTTTATCAAAATGTTTGAGTTGGGTTGGGTTGTTTTATCTCTGAGCGGCACTTTTTTGCACACCATGGGTTAAATGGCCAGGTCACATGGACCCCTAAGGCTCAGAGAAGGTTGGGGGAGGGGACCCACTGGAACAGCTGTTAGGAGACAGATGGTAGCCTCCCGTCAAGGCCACCCAACGTGTTCTTCAACGTGCACAGGGTATGGCTCTCTCCCGCATATGGGGTCACGGCTTAACTCCCATCCGACGGACGGCGGCCTTTCCAAGCCCATCGGTGTCTCCTACTGACCGTGGCAGGGCGGGAAATCCAACAGCAAAGGTTGGGTTGTTTTACCTCTGAGCGGCACTTCTTTGCACACCATGGGTTAAATGGCCAGGTCACATGGACCCCGAAGGCTCAGAGAAGGTTGGGGGAGGGGACCCACTTCAACAGCTGTTAGGAGACAGATGGTAGCCTCCCGTCAAGGCCATCCAGCGTGTTCTTTAACGTGCACAGTGTATGGCTCTCCCGCACACGGGGCCACGGCTTAACGTCTCATCCGACGGACGGCGGCCTTTCCAAGCCCATCGGTGTCCCCTACTGACCGTGGACAGTGCGGGGAAGTTTGCGGAGATAAATCTGAACGCTGACCCAGGTGGGACTCGAACCTGGGAACTATAGCTTACGATCTTGGCCCGCAAAATGTTTGAGTATTTCCATGTTATCTCAATGGGAATCTCAACTTCTAAGCTCTATAACTTTCGAAACACTCATTTAATGTAAAAATGTGACTGAAGATGTAGATCATAATCAAATCTATTTAAATCTCGATTCTCCAAAAATATTAATTCAGAACTTGAAGAATTATGGAAACTAGAATATTAAACAATAAATAATCTTGTTTCTTAAAAGTTATTCATAATTGTCTAATATAGAAATAATCATTTAGATAGCTTCTAAAATTTATATTTACCTAACAAATGGTTTGAAACAATACTATATATTTATTTTAAGTTTTAATTTATTTCTGTGGTAAATTTTTATGGTACATTATTGTTGCGAAATATTCTTGGTTTCAGAACTCTTTAAATACTGAACGAATATTATTGAAAATCGAGATTTAAATAGATTTGATTATGATAATCAATTTAATTTCAGTCACATGTTTCCATTACATGAATATTTTAGAAGTTATGTTAGCGCGCTTGGCTACTGATCTAAGGGACCTGGGTTCGAGCTACGGGTAAGGCATGGATGTATGTGTCGTTTTTCTGCTGAGGTCCTGCATTCTCTCAGACCTTCTACTTTGGCATATAAACTGACAGGTTCTTGTCAGACCTCTGTGGCAAGCAGCTGCTTGAGGGGGTATTTATTTTATTTTATTTATAGCTTCAATGTAAGATTCTCATTAACATAACGTTGAAATTTTCTACTGATTTGGCAGTGAAGTATATAAGCGACTCATATTAACACAATGTGGACGAGACACATGAATTAATTAAAAAACAATAATTAATTTAAAAAAAAGCCGCCTGGAATTGAAATATCTGACACTCATTAGATGTCACCTGTCATCAAATTGTTAATGGGTCGTGTATATTTGAATGATGATTACGATCATTTTACCGTCTATTTTAACAACCATTTAAAAATCACACTTCAGTATCCATTCCAAAGGATATGATTCCGTTTAAATGGCCATTCAAAGGATTACAGTCGTTCAAAAAACAATATCCGAACACCATGGTTGATTACAAAATTCAGAAAAAATATCTGGCAACGATTTTTTTTAGAAATGAGTGATCAGGCAACCTTCGTGTCACGTGACAGATCACTAATTTCTGAAAAAAATCGTTGCCAGATATTTTTTCTGAATTCTGTAATCAACCATAGTATTCGGATATTTTTTTGAGCGACTTTTTTTTGTTTTTTAGGCAAAACAATTTGTTGGTTTTTTAAAAAATACAGTTTTTTTCCCCAATTAATTACTTTTTAGAACTTTTTCCATAATTTTTTTAAGTAGATAATTTTTCTTTGGCTCTTTAGTGGTGGGTGTGACTCAGTAGGTAGCGCACCAGGCTTGTAACCTGCAGTTCCCAGTTTCGAGTCTCGCCTTAACCGGCATTGAGATTTATCTCTGCAAAACCCACCGCACTGCCCTCCGTCAGTAGGGTACACTGATGGGTTTGTAAATGCCGCCGTCCATCGGATGGGACGTCAAATCGTGGCTCTGTGTGCGGGAGAGCCATAACCTGTGCTCTTTAAAGAACACGCTGGATGGCCTTGATGGAAGACTACCATCTGTCTCCCAACAGATATCCAATACGCTCCCTCCCCCAACCTTCACGGAGTCGTTTATGACCTGGCCATATAGCCCATTGTATACAAAAAAGTGCCTCTCAGAGGTCAAAACAACCCAACACCCTCCCTCCAACCTTCTCTGAGTCCTAGGGGTCCTTGTGACATGGTCTTTAGCCCATTGTGTACAAAAAGTGCCTCTCAAAGGTAAAACAAAACCAACCTCCTCCCTCCAACCTTCTCTGAGTCCTAGGGGTCCTTGTGATCTGCCCATTTAGCCCATTGCGTACAAAAACGTGCCTCTCAGAGGTCAAAACAACCCAACCCCCTCCCCCCAACCTTCTCTGAATCCTAGGGGTCCTTGTGAACTGGCCATTTAGCCTACTATGTACAAAAAAGTGCCTCTCAGAGGTAATACAACCCAACCCCCCAAACTTCTCTGAGTCCTAGGGGTCCTTGTGACCTGGCCATTTAGCCCATTGTGTAGAAAAAAGTGCTTCTCAGAGGAAAAACAACCCCCCCCCCGCAACCTTCTCTGAGTCCTAGGGGTACTTGTGACCTGGCCATTTAGCTTACTCCGTACAAAAAAGCGCCTCTCAGTGATAAAACAATCACAATTTTGGCTCTTTAAGAATATTTTTCCCCAAGTTTGGGTTGAACGGGCCCGTTTGACGATGATTGTAGACAGTCATAATTCGTGTCCAAAACATCTAACTCTAGAGAACAAAAAACTAATTAGACAACAACCATAATTAGTTCATTCTAGAGTAGTCGCTCTAGTGTGAAAGGAAAGAGCGAAAATGCAAAAAGGAACAGCCGATTAAATCCCTCTCTCGCATCGTGGGCAAATTTCTTCCTTTTCCGTTTAAGTCCAGCTTAAACCCCATCGAGTGAGTAATGTTGAAAGATTTTTGCTGGGCGAGGCAGTTTTTAAAGCCCCCTCGATCAGCAAGTCTCGAGCGCACTTGGGCCTCGTCAGCAGCAAACGTGGGTGCAGTCACGTGATGAGGCATGAGGAGCCTCTCGAGTGTTGACCTTTTACGAGCGGAAAATTCTTTTTCTGCCTCCAAGTACGAAAGCATCTTTATTACATATATGTATAAAAAGAGAGGTGACAATCTTCCTCTTACGTGATAAATAGAAGGTCGGTTTAATGTCAAGTTGCCGTTCTCAAGGGGAAAAAATTCGATGTCGGTTTGGAAAAAAGTGTGAAGTGTGGAAAATCTCGGGTTTTTTTCTTTTTACGATTTTTTAACAACGTTTAAGACATAAGTCTAAAATGTTGCCGTTATCTTTTTTAATGCCGTTCCGTAGCAGAGTGGTTAGCGCGCTTGACTACTGATATAAGGGACCTGGGTTCGAGCCCCAGATAAGGCATGGACTTTTGTGTTGTTTTTCTGCTGAGTCCTGCCGTCTTCACAGACCTTCTACTATGGCATATAAGCTGACAGGCTCCTGTCAGACCTCTGTGGCAAGCAGCTGCTTGAGGATGTTTTTATTTAGCAGTCCCGTGGCCGAGTGGTTAGCGCGCTTGGCTACTGTTCTAAGGGACCTGGGTTCGAGCCCCAGATAAGGCATGGACTTTTGTATTGTTTTTCTGCTGAGGTCCTGCCATCTTCACAGACCTTCTACTATGGCATATAAACTGACAGGCTCCTGTCAGACCTCTGTGGCAAGCAGCTGCTTGAGGGGGTATTTATTTTATGTTTTTATTATTTATTTCTTTAGCATATCTTTCTTCATCGCGTTTTGATTTTTCCGGTTCGGGGATTGGACGAAATGTTTACTCCAGCTACTGAATAATAGACAATCGCTGTCTTATTTGAATATATAGAAAATGGTTTAATATAGTAGTAATAATGTATCGGGGATTGTATCAGTCGACAGCGCGCCAGGCTCGTAATCTGCAGTTCTCAGGTTCAACTCCCACATGTGTCAGCATTGAGATTTATCTCCGCAAAACTCCCCGCCCTGCTCTCGATCAGTAGGGTACAGTCGCTCAGAAAAGTATCCGAACACCACGGTTGATTATAGAATTCAGAAAGAATATTTGGCAACGATTTTATTTAGAAATTAGTGATCTGGCAACCTTCGTGTCACGTGATTACAGAATTGAGGAAAAATATCTGGAACGTGTACAGCAACTGTACACGCTCCAGTTACCGTTCACAGCAAACTGGAGCGTGTGCAGTTACTGCACACGCTCCAGTTTGCTGTGAACGGTAACTGCACACGCTCAATATTTCCGTGAGTGAGCCCACACGATCTAGTATCAAAATAATATGACCACCTACAGTCGCTCAAAAAAGTATCCGAACACCATGGTTGATTACAGAATTCAGAAAAAATATCTGGCAACGATTTGTTTTAGAAATTACTGATCTGGCAACCTTTGTGTCGAATTCCGAAAAAATATCTGGCAACGATTTTTTTTAGAAATTAGTGATCTGGCAACCTTCGCGTCTGACACGAAGGTTGCCAGATCACTAATTTCTAAAAAAAATCATTGCCAGATATTTTTTCTGAATTCTATAATCAACCGTGGCGTTCAGATACTTTTTTGAGCGACTGTACACCAATGGCTTGGAAAGGCTGCCGCCCTCCGATGAGACGTTAAGCCGTGGCCATGTGTTACCATTTGCTTATGACAGGTCTACAGAGGGTCTCCTTCCTCCATTTATCTCTGAGCCCTCAGGGTCCTTGTGACCTGGGCATTTAGCCCATTGTGGGGAACAAGTGCTGCTCAACAGCTCAACCCTAGCATATATTTGATTCAGCAATTTGTGTTTATTAAATACTATCAGTAGACTGGTTTGCCAATAATAACACTCATAAAGATTTAGAAATAGATGTCAGATTAATAAATTATGCAAGGTGTATTGATTAAAAAAATAATAATAATTTTATGAGTAAACGTATAAAGCTGTAGCATTACAAACTGAAATAATTTTTTAGTTTAATTTGATGGAAATAAATATGTCATAAATATTAATTACAGCACTGGACCTAAAACAAAACCCTGAGGAATTTCTCATTAAAATCTGAATGGATCATTTGGCTGATTTTCTGCATTAACTGCTTAGTCTATTGGTTAGTGAGAACAGGATGTATTTTCTATTGATAAGATTTTGGCCCCATCGTTATCTAATGCTATAACTATCGAACTTAATTTAAATAAGCAATTTGTTAATATAAAGGCGATAATTGGACCTAAAACTGAACATTCAGGAACTTCCCAGTAAATAACTAATTCTTTGGTTAAATTATTTTTCCTGTCAGTTTTTGAGGTCTATTAGACAACGATTCACTAGTTCTATAACTTTTGAATTTAAAACAAAATCGTGAGGGGACAAAAGTAAAAAAAAAAAAACTTTTCGATGTTGTCCTTTTTTTGTGTGTGGAAACGCTGACTGCAGAATTTTGGTCTCCGATTATTTTCTCTTTCTTGGTTTATTTTTCTGATATGTCTTCTCTGTTTGCATTGCGAAGACAGATGAGCTTATAAATATGAATGAAGGACATAGCAGTAAAAGAGAGCGAGCAAGCAGCATTGCTTATGTAGCTCATGATCGAAAGCGATCTATTTCGTATTCGTTCTCTGTGAAAGGGGGGTTGGAAATGGGGGATAGAAAAAGAAGACTTTGGAGGAAAAGGAGAGGGAACTGGAAGAGGCAAAAAAAATACTGGAATAGAGTCTGTATTTCAAATTTTGAATTTTGCTGACGTCTGTGGTCTAAGCGTTTAGTTAGGGAGAGTTTTTTATGTTTTTTATTTTTTTTCTTCATTTCTATTTTTCAAAGGTTGGGTTGGGTTGTTTTACCTCTGAGCGGCACTTTTTTGCACACCATGGGCTAAATGGCCAGGTCACATGGACCCCGAAGGCTCAGAGAAGGTTGGGGGAGGGGACCCACTGGAACAGCTGTTAGGAGACAGATGGTAGCCTCCCGTCAAGGCCATCCAGCGTGTTCTTTAACGTGCACAGGGTATGAACCCGCACACGGGGTTGGGTTGGGTTGTTTTACCTCTGAGCGGCACTTTTTTGCACACCATGGGCTAAATGGCCAGGTCACATGGACCCCGAAGGTTGGGGGAGGGGACCCACTGGAACAGCTGTTGGGAGACAGATGGTAGCCTCCCGTCAAGGCCGTCCAGCGTGTTCTTTAACGTGCACAGGGTATGACTCTCCCGCACACGGGGCCACGGCTTAACATCCCATCCGACGGACGGCGGCCTTTCCCAAGCCCATCGGTGTCCCCTACTGACCGTGGGAAGGGCGGGGAATTTTGCGGAGATAAATCTCAACGCTGACCCAGCTGGGACTCGAACCTGGGAACTACAGATTACGAGCCTGGCGCGCTACCGACTGAGCCACCCCCGCCCCTATTTTTCAAAGGAGGAAAAAAGAGGAAATTCCGTGTCACGCATTTTTTCTTCATCGAAAATCTAATTTTGTCCTTGTTGTTGGCGTCATAGTAGACTTAGCGGACAGATATTGACCAAACTGAAATTCAACTTGAGTTTATCTCTTTAAAGAAAACCGGAAGGAATTTAGAGTCAGAGGTTTGTGAGAAGTGTGACGTGCATTGAGAAGTTTGAGAAACCACTTGGAACGGTTATTTCTCATCTATTTGCAAAGCGTTGGACTACAGGAAGTTCCTCATCTTTTGACGAAATTAGATTGGGCTGCCTTATCTCTGAACGGCACTTGTTTTGCACACAATGGGCTAAATAGCCAGGCAAGAGTTCGTTTAGACATTTTCGGTCATTTGGGACAAAATCACATCTTGCACCCTAAATTATTGTGTAGGTATAAAAAATATTGTTAAAAAATTTTTAGTTGCATTTCATTTGAAAATTTGCGTGATTTCATCATAAATAAATAAAAATTGATTTAGTAATTTTCGACTCACTAAAATCGTTAATTAATTCATAATAATTTAATTTTGATATTTTTTTCTACGTACAAAATTTGCTGATCATTCAATTCTTGCTCTAGGAGTCTACTTCGTGAATGATTTTTTAAGAATTATTCAGTTCCTTCTGATCTTGGTATGTCTCTTCCCGCCTTTCAAATTTGCATATTAAATTGTTTAATATCTTTAAAATTCATCGACATTTAAATCGATATTATAAGATTCTAGAATACTTTTAAGTTTTATAAGTTTCTTTATTATGATTGAACAATACATTAACTTTCTTGTTTATCTCCCAATAAACTTGGTTTCTTTTCCTGTTAGTACCACAAAAAAAAACACAGTGTCACGCTCAAATTTTATCACCGCAACAAAAACACAGTGTCACACTGAAATTTTATCACCACAACAAAAACACAGTGTCACACTGAAATTTTATCACCACAACAAAAACAGTGTCACACTGAAATTTTATCACCACAACAAAAACACAGTGTCACACTGAAATTTTATCACCACAACAAAAACACAGTGTCACACTGAAATTTTATCACCACAACAAAAACAGTGTCACACTGAAATTTTATGACCACAACAAAAACACAGTGTCACACTCGAATTTTATCACCACAACAAAAACACAGTGTCACACTCGAATTTTATCACCACAACAAAAACACAGTGTCACATTCAAATTTTATCACCGCAACAAAAACAGTGTCACACTCAAATTTTATCACCGCAACAAAAACAGTGTTACACTCAAATTTTATCACCGCAACCAAAACACAGTGTTACAGTCAAATTTTATCACCACAACAAAAACATAGTGTCACACTCAAATTTTATCACCACAACAAAAACAGTGTCACACTGAAATTTTATCACCACAACAAAAACAGTGTCACACTGAAATTTTATCACCACAACAAAAACACAGTGTCACACTGAAATTTTATCACCACAACAAAAACAGTGTCACACTGAAATTTTATCACCACAACAAAAACACAGTGTCACACTCGAATTTTATCACCACAACAAAATCACGGTGTCACACTGAAATTTTATCACCGCAACAAAAAACACAGTGTCACACTCAAATTTTATCACAACAATAAAAACACAGTACCACACTCAAATTTTATCACCACAACAAAATCACAGTGTCACACTCAAATTTTATCACCACAACAAAAAAACAAAGTGTCACACTCAAATTTTATCACCACAATTATCTTCACGAGCTTCAAGAACGGTTTCAGATTGAATATTTTGCAGCGGATTATGCCTTGGACCAAAGACGGATATTCTGAGATTTCTTTGCGAGATTGTAGTTGAGTTTTTATAGGAAATTAATATTTTTTTATTTAATGGGAACTTAAAGATGTTTCCAATTTATTTTCTAAAAGTTCACTTTCTGCCTTTTTTTTTCCACTTCTATTTAAGTGCTTATAAAAATCTGTCTTAGGTAAATAAATGCAAAAATGAAAAGCACTTATGGAAACGACGCCTTATACTCATTTATGTTCTTATGAATTTAATGAATGGAAATTGAGCATGAGTTCAAAAGAATATTTAGGAACAAAAATTCTAGAATAAGCTAATTTATTACAAAAGTATGAATAAAAACATTTATGTTAACTAAATTCAACCAACACAAACCCTAATCTTCATCAATATGAAACTAAACATCTAAAAAAATATTTTATCTTATCACTATTACTATAAATAGCAGTTTTTATAATTCTCACAGTCTCCACTCAAAGCATGAAAGAAGACTTTTTTTACAACACTCAATAAGAGACACAATTATCTTTGCGAATATACCTATAAATTACTAAGATTAATCTTACCAACTCTTTTTACAACAAATAAAAATAACCACGCATCAAACTATTGAGTTCCAAAATTTCAGCTATTAAGTACAGTCGCTCAAAAAAGTATCCGAACACTACTGTTGATTACAGAATTCAGAAAAAATATCTGCCAACGATTTTTTTAGAAATTAGTGATCTGGCAACCTTCGTGTCACGTGATTACAGAATTGAGGAAAAATATCTGGAACGTGTACAGCAACTGTACACGCTCCAGTTACCGTTCACAGCAAACTGGAGCGTGTGCAGTTACTGCACACGCTCCAGTTTTCTGTGAACGGTAACTGCACACGCTCAATATTTCCGTGAGTGAGCCCACACGATCTAGTATCAAAATAATATGACCACCTACAGTCGCTCAAAAAAGTATCCGAACACTATGGTTGATTACAGAATTCAGAAAAAATATCTGCCAACGATATTTTTAGAAATTAGTGATCTGGCAACCTTCGTGTCTGACACGAAGGTTGCCAGATCACTAATTTCTAAAAATATCGTTGGCAGATATTTTTTCTGAATTCTGTAATCAACCATAGTGCCGGATACTTTTTTGAGCGACTGTACTCCAAAATTGTAGAAAAGTATACTGGGCTCTCAGAACCAATTCTTTTCAGACATGATCACCACGCATCGGACGATAAACTCTTCCTACAGAGAAGTTGAAATGCTTGCTCGACTAACATATTACCTACTCGGCTCGCTTGGCTACTGATCTAAGGGACCTGGGTTCGAGCCCCGGATTAGGCATGGATGTGTGTGTCGTTTTTCTGCTGAGGTCCTGCCATCCTCTCAGATCTCCTACTGTGGCATATAAACTGACAGGCTCCTGTCAGACCTCTGTGGCAAGCAGCTGCTTGAGGGGGTATTTATTTATTTATTTTTTTATATATCTTGAAATGCCAACTAGTGACTCTCCTAAGATTAACTTAATGCTAAATCACTTAGAGAAAAAAGATTATACACTTTCAATCACTGCCGACAACGTTTTCTATTTTTCTCTTTAACAACGTTATTGTTTAAGTTTTACTGTTCAAAATGGCTTCTGATGTAATTCATATTACTGAAGCACATGCGAGCATCAAAATGATACTGCACATCACGGTTTCATTGTTGCTCGTTCATCTGTCGTAACAATATCATGAGAGATTATGGAACGATAGTCCTGAAGAAGTGAAAAAAATTAATATTCACATTTTCATACGGCATAACATCTCACAAACCGACTTACCTCGGGGCGGGAGTGGCTCAGTTGGTAGCGCGCCAGGCTCGTAATCTGTAGTTCCCAGGTTCGAGTACCAGCTGGGTCAGCGTTGAGATTTATCTCCGCAAAATTCCCCGCCCTACCGACAGTCAGTAGGGTACACCGATGGGCTTGGAAAGACCACCGTCCGTTGGATGGGACGTTAAGCCGTGGCCCCGTGTGCGGGAGAGCCATACCCTGTGCACGTTAAAGAACACGCTGGATTGCCTTGACGGGAGGCTACCACCTGTCTCCCAAAAGCTGTTCCAGTGGGTATCCTCCCCCAACCTTGATTGCCTCAAATTTTGTACATCCTCTGTGAGTTGGGTTGTTTTACCTCTGAGCGGCACTTTTTTGCACACCATGGGCTAAATGGCCAGGTCACATGGACCCCGAAGGCTCAGAGAAGGTTGGGGGAGGGGATCCACTGGAACAGCTGTTGGCAGACAGATGGTAGCTTCCCGTCAAGGCCATCCAGCGTGTTCTTTAACGTGCACAGGGTATGGCTCTCCCACACACGGGGCCACGGCTTAACGTCCCATCCGACGGACGGCGGTCTTTCCAAGACCCATCAGTGTCCCCTACTGACCGTGGGCAGGGCGGGGAATTTTGCGGAGATAAATCTCAACGCTGACCCAGCTGGGACTCGAACCTGGGAACTATAGATTACGAGCCTGGCGCTTTACCGACTGAGCCACCCCCGCCCCCGTAATCTGTGGTACCCAGGTTGGACTAGCGTTGAGATTTATCTCCTCAAAACTTCCCTCCTTACCCTCGGGGAGTAGGGGACACCGATACGCTTGGAAAGACCGCCGTCCGTCGGATAGGACTAAGCCGTGGCGCCGTATGAGAGCTTACACTGCGCATGTTAAAGAACACTCTGGGATGTCGACAGGAGGCTGCTATTTGTCTCCCAACAGATGTCCAGTGGGTCCCCTTCATCCAACCTGCTCTAACCCTCGGGGTCTTCGTGACCTGGCCATTTAGCCCATAGAAATGGAAATAAATTGACGTCAAAATATATTCTTAACATCATATAACTTTTCATTTTTTTCACATAGGATGCGGCGGGAAGACAATGTCACACAAGAACTTGTATGAATTGATCTACAATTGCCAAATGCACAGCACTGAGCAGTGTATGTTTACAACTCTTTTGAGTTCATTTCATTGACCAAGTGATCCCTTGTCTCTGTGTGTGTGTGTCTGTCACTCATCTACCAACGGATATCCGGTCACTCCTGGGGAATAGGGTTGGGTTGTTTAACATCTGAGCGGCACTTTTTTGCACACCATGGGCTAAATGGCCAGGTCACATGGACCCCGAAGGCTCAGAGAAGGTTGGGGGAGGGGACCCACTGGAACAACTGTTGGGAGACAGATGGTAGCCTCCCGTCAAGGCCATCCAGCGTGTTCTTTAACGTGCACAGCTTATGGCTCTCCCGCCCACGGGGCCACGGCTTAACGTCCCATCCGACGGACGGCGGCCTTTCCAAGCCCATCGGTGTCCCCTACTGACCGTGGGCAGGGCGGGGAATTTTGCGGAGATAAATCTCAACGCTGACCTAGCTGGGACTCAAACCTGGGAACTACAGATTACGAGCCTGGCGCGCTACCGACTGAGCCACCCCTGCCCTGGGGAATAGGAAATACTCTGCTTCAAATAGAAAAAGAAATGTGATAATATTCAAACTAACGGAAAAGTTAAAAAAAAATGCGACTAGTTAATATTATATCGTAACCCTACCCAAGAAAAACGAAATTTTAACGCCTGGAAAAACTAGAGATATATTTTTTTCGCTACCTGTGCGAAATGAAGAGGACACACATCTCACAATCCTTTGACTACACATTTTATCACTTAAATGTCAAGCACGTTTCTTGCACGAGGAGTGAGAGGAAAGGAAAAGATGCGGGGGAGATCCATTGAACTCTCCCCCTCCCCACTGTAAACAGTCCTGGATATTTATTCTCACCAGATGCTCGTGAATGGCAGTTTCCCCAAGCTAAAGGAGCAGCAAAGAAAGCAAAAAGAAATATAAATAAATAAATAAATAAAACCGGTTTTAGAGCCAGATTGGAAGAAGAGCTTTTACCGCGTGGGTTTTTTCTCCCCTCCTCCTCACGGAAGATCGATTGAGGATGAAAGGGTCCCAGATGTACGCCCTTGTCGTCCACCCAGTACGAACGGCGTAATTGAGTCCCTTGCCATCGTCGCATCTGCTCGTCTGGACAGGAACATCTGAACAACTGAAGAGGGAATTGTAAAGGGATTTCTCTTTCCTCTTCGAAATTTCAAATGGGGAAGTTCCATAGGAACCGCTGATTTGCACCGAAGGCTCTTTAAAGTTTTCCTCATTTTTGTTATTCCGCATGAAAAATAACAGAAATATATATATAGGTATTTATTATATCTACGTTATAATTATTTCTGTAATAATAAAAGTTTCGGTTTCTAAGAAAACGCATTCGACATCTTTATCACGTTTTTTTTTTTGTTGTTATTTGAATAAAAGTCTTGTTTTAAAAAGCTGTAAAGTTAAAAAATAGTTTGTGTTATTTTCAAAAAACGTACCTGTAGTTTAAAAAAATTGTTTTAGATTATTGTTGTTTATTATTAAGTTAAACATTTTAAATTAGCTTAACAATAAGCACACAATAATTATTTTAGATTAGCTTAACAATAAACATTTTATAATTATTTTAGATTAGTCTAACAATATATAATTATTTTATTTATTTTAGATTAGCTTAACAATAAACATTTTATAATTATTTTAGTCTAACAATATATAATTATTTTATTTATTTTAGATTAGCTTAACAATAAACATTTAATAATTATTTTAGATTAGCTTAACAATAAACACATAATAATTATTTTAGATTATGTGATGTCCTCAAATTTTATATGTTATTTATTTATTGTATATTTTTGTTATATTTTATTACTGTTCTGCTGAGGTCCTGCCATCCTCTCAGACCTTCTACTGTGGCATATAAACTGACAGGCTCCTGTCAGACCTCTGTGGCAAGCAGCTGCTTGAGGGGGTATATATATTTTTCTGTGTTCTTTGAAATGTTTGTGCTGGGATGACTCACTATTGTTGTTTTCGGGTCTGAAGCTGCTCCGTGCAAGGGTGACGAATGCCAGCAGTTGTCGATGGACGTTAATGACCGCCTAGGGCGCAAGCGCAGCGAGGACGCTAGGCGGGAGATTTGAAAGCTTTAGTCTTGGTGCGAGCACGTTGAACGAAAGGTCGTGTCAACAAGCGTCGGTAGGACGCCGCCCATACTCAAAGGAAAGAAACCCTTGAAGTGAGGGTGCGATTCCAAGGGGGAATCTAGATTCTTGGAGAATCTGTCTCTCTATTTTTGTGGTTCAAGAGGAACCGCAGTGTAGGCAAAGGTTGGTTAGCCTTTCGCCAAGTTCTTGAGGTATGTAAAGCGAGAATTCGCAGTGTGCGATTCTCCAGCTCATTTATTATTATTTGAAGAGCAGTGAAGCAGCAAAGGCCCACGGAGTGGAGCTCATTTCCAGCACGTAGCTGTACATATAAATAAAGTGTCGTCCCTATCGTCTCTCGTGCAGTTAAAGAATGGACAGTTCCTATTCTTCATTCAATACAGTAAAGTTGAGGCATTTTTGCCTCTGAAACTAGTTAAGCTAATCTAAAATAATTTTTGCGTGCTTATTGTTAAGCTAATCTAAAATAATTATTAAATGTTAATTGTTAAGCTAATCTAAAATATATAAAATAATTATGTATTGTTAAGCTAATCTAAAATAATTATTAAATGTTAATGCCATTCTGAAACTAGCATTTTAATTCACGTTTTCATCAAATTTCATTAATATCGTTCATATAGTTTTTTGCTTATCATAATTTTTCTTCGGTTTCCTTAATTTATGGAAGCCAGTGTATAATGGTTGTTACTTTCTTTTTAACTTGTTTTTATTAACTTTTAAACGTAAAACCCCGCGAATCTGTGAATTCACCGAAATGAATTAAGAAGTAATATCATCGTCGTCGTCTCTCTCTCTCCTGTTCGGCTCGGTCACCACATCTCACATAGTCTGACAGAATCTTTTCCCATTGGGTCACGACAGATTAGCTTAACAATAAGCACGCAATAATTATTTTAGATTAGCTTAACAATTAACATTTAATAATTATTTTAGATTAGCTTAACAATAAACACATAATAGTTGTTTTAGATTAGCTAAACAATAAGCACGCAAAAATTGTTTTAGATTAGCTTAACAATTAGCACGCAATAATTATTTTAGATTCTTAATAATTAACATTTAATAATTATTTTAGATTAGCTTAACATTTAATAATTATTTTAGATTAGCTTAACAATTAACATTTAATAATTATTTTAGATTAGCTTAACATGAGCACGCAATAATTATTTTTAGATTATCTTAACAATAAGCACGCAATAATTATTTTAGATTAGCTTAACAATAAACATTTAAAAATTATTTTAGGTTAGCTTAACAATATATAATTATTTTATTTAATTTAGATTAGCTTAACAATTAACATTTAATAATTATTTTAGATTAGCTTAACAATTAACACGTAATAATTATTTTAGATTAGCTTAACAATAAATACGTAATAACTCTTTTAGATTAGCTTAACAATAAACATGCAATAATTAAGGAGCAGCTTAAAAGTTCGATTTAGATTTGAATAAGCATACACAATTATGCGTGTATATTTTTTAAATATTGTTATGCTATAAAAATATTATTTATTATATAAATATGGTAATATTTTCCATTGGTTTTATCATACACAATAATATATAATATAAAATTACCTGCCACTTTATTAGGAAGAGTTTCATGTTTTGTCAATACTAACTTAAATACAGAACTCGGTAACTCCTTAAATAAGATTTTCTCGAAAAAAAATATGATTTAAGATAATTTAAAAACCCTCAATCAAATCTATTTTAATATCAGGTTTTAACAGTGTTCGGTAAGTATTTAAGAGTTATGGAAGCTGAAACAATTAGCAAGTTAGCTCGTTTCGCAAAAAAAATTGAAGATTGGCGAAAATTAACATATTTATTACGCGAACTGCTCAAAATGCTTTTTCACGTGTTAATAAAGTTTAGTACACTGGTTTCCATAAATTAGGGAAAAGTGAGAAAAATCGCGATAATTCGTCAAAACAATTGTGAAACCTCACCAAACAACCTCACCAAACTTGTTCATGTAACCAGTAAAGTATTGCCGAGTGAGCATATTGTATGCAAATTAGTCTAGGTTGCGTCAATTTGCGTAATCGGAAAGCGGCGTAAAAACGGGTGTTTTGGAGTGGATCGTTATTTTGCGTTGTAAATGTGAGTAAAGAAATTCGAAATAGCCATTTTGTAGGAATAACCTCGAGGCATCATTTGCCAAATGAACTGTGTCGGAGAGCTATTGGCCGGCTCGAAACAGGCCAGAGTCAGTCAGACGTGGCAAGATGACTGAATGTGAGTCCTTCTGTGGTCCATAGACTGTGGAATCAATTTCTTAGCACGGATTCCGCGTCTCGGATGTTTAGCCGAGGAATGGTTAGAGTTACGATCGCTGTATAAGACCGATACCTGCGATTAGCAGCATGAAGGAGCAGGATATCGACTCCCTCTCAGCTACGATCCTCTCTTGCGGCAGCCACTAGGAGGGCTGTATCAACTTCTATTGTGCATAGAAGGCTTCATGAGGGAGGTCTGTACGCTAGAAGGCCAGTAATTTGTATACCCCCTCACGTTATGTCACAAGAGAGAGCGGTTGAATTGGGCACGCACGCATTTACACTGGACAGAAAAGCACTGGAGATCCGTACTCTTCACAGATGAGTCCAGATATCGCTTGCACAGTGATTCCGGACATTGTTTGATATGGTTAGAAAGAGGTACCCGCTATCATTCCAGTAACATCCGTCAAAGAGATAGTTACGGCGGAGGTAGCGTGTGTATTTGGGGTGGCATTTCCTTAGGTGGATGCACAGACCTCTATGTGTTGACGAGTGGGAACATCAATGCCCAAAGGTATAAAGATGACATTCTGGACCCTTATGTACGTCTTTACGCTGGTGAATAGGTGAAACATTCATCTTACAAGACGATAACACTCGTCCACACAGAGCTCGACTAGTGGAACAATACCTTCCAAGAGGAGACCATTATGTGCTTGGAGTGGCAAGCTCGATCTCCCGACCTAAATCCGATTGAGCATGTGTGGAATACTCTAGGGAGACGTGTTGCTGCCCTCAATCCGCCACCTGAAACAAAGGGGAGCTTATTACTGCTTTAAAGTAACAATGGTCGTTACTCCCTACTGAGCTGATTCACAACATCATAAACAGCATGGAACATCGCTGTCGTGCCTGCTGTAAGGGGTGACCACACTCCTTATTAAAGAGCTTTGCCCATTGCGTTCTGACACCTCATTTTTGGACAAGTTCTTGTAAGTGTTATTTTTTGACGAAAAATGTTTCTGGTATATAAAATATTTTATGCCGTTCTGAAACTAGCATTCTAATTCATGTTTTCATCAAATTTCATTAAAATCATTCATATAATTTTTTTGTTTATCATAATTTTTCTGCGTTTTCCTTAATTTATGGAACCCAGTGTATAATGGTTGTTACTTTCTTTTTAACTTGTTTTTATTAACTTTTCAGAACAATTATTTAAACTGGCATTGTAGCTGTTAAATATTTTAGTTTACGCAATTCTAAATATCGAATGAATATTGTTGAAAATCCTCTCCGCCCTCCCTTTGGATGTTTTTAAGCCCCCCCCCCCCCAATTTTGGAACTTCTGGTTTAGCCCATTGTTTACCGTTCAGGGATAAAATAATCCAGCAACAATCAATCCATCGATATAACCGTTAAAGGATAACAATTAAAAGTGTTCCTCTAACAGACAAATTTTGTTTTATTTTTATGACTTTTTATCTCCATGATGAGTCGAAACACAAATCCTTGTTGCAAACTTTTTCCTTCCAGAAGAGTTCGCAAAATTTTCCCCATTCTCCCAGATATCCCATAAACTGTAATCTGATGTGAAAGCTTACGTGCTGATATATATCCGCATCCACCAAATATCCGACTGGCCCATCTGCATGAAGGAGTTGTTGAAGGAGAAGAGAACGGAGGATGTAAATGTGATTTGTGCAATCGGCGTCCTCCGTGACCAACGACCACATCTTTGTTATCGATAACGAATGTGCAACGCAACAGAATCGTAAAAGACCGTTTTGAAATGGCAATGCCGCAAGCTGTCGGTGGTGTCTGTTTCTTGCGCCTGACAACCATCTTCATCAGACTGCAATCCTGTTCGGGGGGGGGGGGGGGGGGGGGCAAATTGCCCCATTATTTCTTACTCGACATTACGTTGTCCTTTTGATGATTCCTCTTTTTCTTTGGGAAAATGTTGCAGAAGAAATAATCTTTTTCGAGCTAGAATAGAGGAGGAAAATGTGTTACCTGAATTCGCTTGACGTTAAAAGAAAGTTTTTTTCCAATACTATGCCAGAGATTCTAAAAATACCTTCAAAAAAGTATAAAGAAATAATAAAAGAAGACTATGTGGGGATTGTTTTGGTTCGCGGGGAATTAGATGATAGTTTGGCAGACCTTCTACTCTGGCATATAAACTGACAGGCTCCTGTCAGACCTCTGTGGCAAGCAGCTGCTTGAGGGGGTATTTATTTTTATTTATTTTTATTTGGTCAGAGAGAAAGTTACTTTAAAACCGGTAAGAAATAGCAAAATACACAACACAGTACAGTCGCTCAAAAAAGTATCCGGACACTAGGGTTGATTACAGAATTCAGAAATAATATCTGGCAACGATTTTTTTTTTAGAAATTAGTGACCTGGCAATCTATTTTTTCTGAATTCTGTAATCAACCCTAGTGTTCGGATACTTTTTTGAGCGACTGTCCATTGCTATGTAAAAGAGCTAAATCTCTTTGGATTTTGTAAGAAATCATTACTAATACAAGATGGATAGGTGACCCACAACACTTAATAATCGGAGAATCACTAAATAATCCACGTTACCTTATTGAAAAATAACCACTTGATATTACACGTTGTGAATTCAACAGGTTGTTAATGATGATCTAATCCATTTAATGGCTGAGTAGTCGCTCAGAAAAGTATCCGAACACTATGGTTGATTACAGAATTCAGAAAAAATATCTGGCAGCGATTTTTTTAGAAATTAGTGATCTGGCAAACCTTCGTGTCACGTGATTGCAGAATTCAGGAAAAATATCTGGAGCGTGTACAGCAACTGTACACGCTCCAGTTACCGTTCACAGCAAACTAGAGCGTGTGCAGTTACTGCACACACTCCAGTTTGCTGTGAACGGTAACTGCACACGCTCAATATTTCCGTGAGTGAGCCCACACGATCTAGTATCAAAATAATATGACCACCTACAGTCGCTCAGAAAAGTATCCGAACTCTATGGTTGACCTTCGTGTCACGTGACACGAAAGTTGCCAGATCACTAATTTCTAAAAAAAATCGTTGTCAGATATTTTTTCTGAATTCTGTAATCAACCATAGCATTTGGATATTTTTGAGCGACCTGTACATCTGCTGTCAAACACAATCCCTTATAGGTCGCAATATAATTATTTATTAGAAAAAGTAACACCAAACGCTTCCATCTTACCTGAATGGAAAACCACATTAGAAACTTCGAATCTAAGCCTTTTGCGGAAAAAAAATAGAGATCAATAGAGAAAACGAACGGAAGATCTCACTTAAAAATATCTAAATATCAATTTTTCGCAATATAAATTCGTGTAATGCTTAAGAATTATCGAGGCTGAATAAATGTATCTTTTGATATTCATAAAAATCTATTTCAAAGGATAAAACAAAATTTAAAAAAAAAATCTTTCACTAACAGAAATGCAATATTTGAAGTTTGCGTAATGATTTTTTTTCAATTTTCGTCAGTTTTTGTTAGAAGAATGTGACAGCGGCGTCTGCTATTAATTGTTCCAGCTTCAATAAATAAATAAAAATAAATACTCCTTCAAGCAGCTGCTTGCCACAAAGGTCTAACAGAAGTCTGTCAGTTTAATACACCATAGTAGAAGGTCTGTGAGGATGGCGAGACTACAGCAGAAAAACAACACAAAAACATCTACCCGGGACTCGAACCCAGGTCCCTTTGATCAGAAGCCAAGCGCGCTTGGTGACATTCATTAAATATAAAGTGAATAGTACTGAAAATAGAGATTTAGAGAGATTTGAGTAAGTTTTTTTTTAAATAATCTTTAGTGGAAATTTTCTGTATAAAGGCTATTTTCAAAGTTAGGGAAGTTTGAACGTGACTTTCTATTTACATAATATGAATTTACCCCTTTTCTTTTTGTAATACAGCGTATCACTGAATAATCCACGTTTCTTTGCGTGAAATAACAGCCCCTGCATCTTGCAAGCTAACAACTCTACCACACGATCAAGCAAATGAATTTTTTTTGTCGCTCGGGTAAGGCATGGATGTGTGTGTTGTTTTTCTGCTGAGGTCCTGCCATCCTCACAGACCTTCTACTATGGCATATAAACTGAACAGGCTCCTGTCAGACCTCTGTGGCAAGCAGCTGCTTGAGGGGGTATTTATTTATTTTTATTTTATTTAATAAAATGACAAAATGACTTAAGATAGAAGACGGCACACAATTCGGTATCCTTCATTATAATACTTCGCGACCTTTTCGGCGAAGAGGACGGCGAATCTGATGAAATCGCGACGGCAAAATTTGCTTAAAGAGTAAACGACGAAGTTATCCGAAGAAGTTAAATAAAAAAAGAGAAGTTAAATATACTCGCGTCATTTCAGCTCTGAAGTTTAAACAAAATTTACAGGAGTTTCCTTCATCGCCAATTTCGCACACTAACGCCACGAAACGGAATATTTCATTATTACTGTCCTGTAAACATTTATTAAGAGAAAGCAAACTTCAGTCTCTTGTTTGCTACGAACTGCGCGCAATTCAGTGGCAGGGATCTCCACTCAGAGTAATCAGCCACGGGGAGAAACTCCCGCCTTTTCTATTTATAGTGTTCAATCAGATGGTGGTCACCCTCCATACCTTCCGCTGATGCGGAGGAGACCGTTATCATCGAGTGAAGTCGCATCTCTGACACTCCCTGTGTTGACGCTTACCGATATCTGTGTATACAGTTTCAGGCAGCCACTGCCGTTGTCATGGAAACAAGGACGGTGATGGATTATACAAGTCACTGAAGGGTCTCGCTACATCCTCTAAACTGATGGTGACATCTGGTATTAGAGATGGTGGTTTGGAACCATTTATATGCAAAATAACTTGTGAGATGCGTGTTGTAATTTATCATTATTCTTCCACGTTATTTGAATGGGGAGTTAAAAGTATTTTTTTTATCGAATAATATCACTGATGATAAATTAAAGATCTTCAATAATATTCCTTTAATACAGGATCGTTGTTAAATAATGTACGTATTTTATAGTGCTACATTTGATTGAGTAATTAAGTAACGAAAGTAATTGTCTGTAAAAAAACTTTAAGAAATTCTCAAGGGTTTGTGTTCAACAGACTTCAATCTGTGTAGGGCGGGGGTGGCTTAGTCGGTAGCGCGCCAGGCTCGTAATCTGTAGTTCCCAGGTTCGAGTCCCAGCTTGGTCAGCGTTCAGATTTATCTCCGCAAAATTCCCCGCCCTGCTCACGGTCAGTAGGGGACACCGATAATCTTGGAAAGGCCGTCGTCCGTCTGATGGGACGTTCAGCCGTGGCCCGTGTGCGGGAGAGCCATACCCTGTGCACGCTAAAGAACACACTGGATAGCCTTGACGTGAGGCTACCATCTGTCTCCCAACAGTTGTTCCAGTGGGTCCCCTCCCCCAACCTTCTCTGAGCCTTCGGGGTCCATGTGACCTGGCCATTTAGCCCATGGTATGCAAAAAAGTGCCGCTCAGAAGTAAAACAACCCAACCTTCAATCTGTGTGATCACGGTCGATATTCGACTCAGAGTGTGTAGTGAAACACTTTGCCAACAGCGGCGCTTATTCTTTCCATTAAATGTTGAAAATTACGAATTTTTTCGAAATGAAAAATATTTTGACTATAGCTCCCAATGCAATATGATGTCAAATAGGGGCCACAGGATTGGTCTACCACTGCCAATTCACTTTTTGTGGAAATTTGCCTCCAGATGACATTATATTGATACTAGGGCCACACACAGAATCTCTGAAAGCAGCGTTGGATTATCCCTAGCGAAATAACATATATATTTTTTTAAATCTTAAAATATTTCTTAAAGATCATAAACCATTATAAAAATTAAAAATATTGATATATTTAATTTTTACTATTTAAATACATTTTGACAGATTCGGTTGCATTCCATATTTTTTTTTGGGGGGGGAGGGCTTTGGGGATTGCTCAGTCTTCGCCCCAACTCATAATCAGTTTCTTTTATAATTTAATCTCTTTTACCACTTAATTATTTAATAAAATATAGCACTTTAAAATATGGTGATCTTTAAATTAAGGGTAATCTTTTAGAATGATCCTGCGTAATACGCTATTGAGGAACTCTATCAGAAACGCGATACTTTGGCCAAAAAAAAAAGATGCATCATACACCTGAATAAAATATCAATACAACGTCCAGGGTTTGAATCCTCACAGCATTTGCTTCCTACCCAAATATGCTAATTATTTGGTCACTAATATAGTCTATCAAAGAAAAATTATCCCAATGTTTATCTCGGCGAAATCTGCTATTTTGCCTTCGGTTAGAAAGGGGATGCCGATTGGCTTGGAAAGGCCGCTGTCCTTCGGATGTACAATTAAGCTATGGCCACGTGTGAAGAGAGCCATGTTTCATGCATGTCGGAGAACATGCTGGATGGCTTTGACGGGAAGTTTCTATCTGTATCCTAATAGCTGTCTAGTGACAGCTCATTGGTCAAACATTCTCTGAGCCTTGCAGTCTTTGTAACCTGGATTGCTTAGCCCATTGAGTGCAAAGAAATGCCGCTCAAGAGTAAACCAACAAAACTCATGAAAATTCTGTATCCTAATAGCTGTCTAGTGAGTGCTCTTCGACCCAAATTTCTCTGAGCCTTGGAGTTTTGGAACCTGGATTGCTTAGCCCATTTAATGCAAAGAAATGCCGCTCAGGAATAAACCAACAAAACTCATAAAATTCTGTATCCTAATAGCTGTCTAGTGAGTGCTCTTCGGCCCAACTTTCTCTGAGGCTTGGATTCTTTGTAACCTGGATTGCTTAGCCCATTGAGTGCAAACAAATGCCGCTCAGGAGTAAACCAACAAAACTCATGAAAATTCTGTATCCTAATAGCTGTCTAGTGAGTGCTCTTCGACCCAAATTTCTCTGAGCCTTGGAGTTTTGGAACCTGGATTGCTTAGCCCATTTAATGCAAAGAAATGCCGCTCAGGAGTAAACCAACAAAACTCATAAAATTCTGTATCCTAATAGCTGTCTAGTGAGTGCTCTTCGGCCCAACTTTCTCTGAGCCTTGGAGTCTTTGTAACCTGGATTGCTTAGCCCATTGAGTGCAAAGAAATGCCGCTCAGAAGTAAACCAACAAAACTCATAAAAATTCTGTATCCTAATAGCTGTCTAGTGAGTGCTCTTCGGCCCAACTTTCTCTGAGGCTTGGATTCTTTGTAACCTGGATTGCTTAGCCCATTGAGTGCAAACAAATGCCGCTCAGGAGTAAACCAACAAAATTCATAAAAATTCTGCATCCTAATAGCTGTCTAGTGAGTGCTCTTCGGCCCAACTTTCTCTGAGCCTTGGAGTCTTTGTAACCTGGATTGCTTAGCCCATTGAGTGCAAGGAAATGCCGCTCTGAAGTAAACCAACAAAACTCATAAAATTTCTGCATCCTAATAGCTGTCTACTGAGTGCTCTTAGGTCCAACTTTCTCTGAGCCTTGGAGTCTTTGTAACCTGGATTGCTTAGCCCATTGAGTGCAAAGAAATGCCGCTCAGAAGTAAACCAACAAAACTCATAAAAATTCTGTATCCTAATAGCTGTCTAGTGAGTGCTCTTCGGCCCAACTTTCTCTGAGGCTTGGATTCTTTGTAACCTGGATTGCTTAGCCCATTGAGTGCAAACAAATGCCGCTCAGGAGTAAACCAACAAAATTCATAAAAATTCTGCATCCTAATAGCTGTCTACTGAGTGCTCTTAGGTCCAACTTTCTCTGAGCCTTGGAGTCTTTGTAACCTGGATTGCTTAGCCCATTGATTGCAAGGAAATGCCGCTCAGGAGTAAATCAACAAAACTAATAAAAATTCTGTATTTTAATTGCTGCCTAGTGAGTGCTCTTCGGCCCAACATTCTCTGAGCCTTGGAGTCTTTGTAACCTGGATTGCTTAGCCCATTGAGTGCAAAGAAATGCCGCTCAGAAGTAAACCAACAAAACTCATAAAAATTCTGTATCCTAATAGCGGTCTAGTGAGTGCTCTTCGACCCAACATTCTCTGAGCCTTGGAGTCTGTGTAACCTGGATTGCTTAACCCACTGAGTGCAAAGAAATGCCGCTCAGAAGTAAAACGAAAAAAAAATCATAAAAATTCTGTATACTAATAGCTGTCTAGTGAGTGCTCTTCGGCCCAACTTTCTCTGAGCCTTGGAGTCTTTGTAACCTGGATTGCTTAGCCCATTAAGTGCAAGGAAATGCGGCTCAGAAGTAAACCAACAAAACTCATAAAAATTCTGCATCCTAATAGCTGTCTAGTGAGTGCTCTTATGCCCAACTTTCTCTGAGCCTTGGAGTCTTTGTAACCTGAATTGCTTAGCCCATTTAGTGCAAGGAAATGCCGCTCAAGTGTAAACCAACAAAACTCATAAAAATTCTGTATCCTAATAGCTGTCTAGTGAGTGCTCTTCGGACCAACTTTCTCTGAGCCTTGGCGTCTTTGTAACCTGGATTGCTTAGCCCATTGAGTGCAAACAAATGCCGCTCAGGAGTAAACCAACAAAATTCATAAAAATTCTGCATCCTAATAGCTGTCTAGTGAGTGCTCTTCGACCCAAATTTCTCTGAGCCTTGGCGTCTTTGTAACCTGGATTGCTTAGCCCATTTAGTGCAAGGAAATGCCGCTCAAGTGTAAACCAACAAAACTCATAAAAATTCTGTATCCTAATAGCTGTCTAGTGAGTGCTCTTCGGCCCAACTTTCTCTGAGCCTTGGAGTCTTTGTAACCTGGATTGCTTAGCCCATGGAGTGCAAAGAAATGCCGCTCAGGAGTAAACCAACAAAACCCATGAATATTCTTACTTATTCTTATCCATTCCCGATAATCCGGATTAATGAGGGATGTAGGTAGTTCGCATAATCGAAATGCGGATAAATCGATTTGAAATGAAACAAAGGTATGTATATAATTTCCTTTGATTATGTATTAAAGAAAGCATTACAATAAAAAAACCATTTAACCAATTGAATTTGGGTTATATACGAGTCATTCTGAACACTTAGGGTTAAGAGTAAAATCAAAACAAATATGAAGTCGAAAATTAAATTCAACAGATTTATTTGTTAATTTTGTAAGTCGTATTTTTATAACGTATCATGCAATTCGGATAATCTGATATCCTTATAATCAGGGTCTGGATAAACCGATTCCTGCTATACTCAATTTGTTTGCTTATCCAGTCGTGGAAGCTTTCATATAATAAATATTTTGTTTTGGGAAATTGCACTGACCGTAGTTAGTAATAATCCTGTTTAGCACATCAAGCATGTCCCGAGGTCAAAAGTAAATTTTAGTACATTCCTTCTCTCAAAAGGTCAAAATTTAAAGGGGGGGGGGGACAGTCTGTAGCGCGCCTAGCTTGTAATTTGCAGTTCCCGGGTTCGGGTCCCAGATGGTCTAGCGTTGAGATTTATCTCCGTAAAACCCCCGCCTGCTTTCTGTTAGTAGGGGCACCGATTATCTTAGGCCGCTGTTCGTCGGATAAATGTTAAGCCGTGTTCCCGTGTGGGGCAAAGCCATACCCTGTGAGCGAGAAAAAAACGCTGGATGGCCTTGGCGGGAGGCTATCATCTGTCTCCCAACAGCTATTCAGCGGGTCCCCAACCTTCTCTGAGTCCTCGGGGTCCTTGTGACCTGGCTATTTAGGCCCATTGTGTGCAAAAATTATAACAGTCCAATTATAATAGCAAACCCATTTTATAGCAGTCCATTTATAATAGCAAACTTTCTCTTGACATTTTTGATTTTTTGACATTTTATAGCTGTAGTTAATATAATAGCAGTCCAATTATAATAGCAAACCGATCAAAAATTGCCATACCCTGTGCACGTTAAAGAACTCGCTGGATGGCCTTGACGGAAGGCTATCATCTGTCTCCTAACAACTGTCCAGTATGTCCCCTCCCCCCAACCTTGGGGTCCTTGTGACCTGGCTATTTATCACATTGTGTGCAAAAGGATGCCACTCAGAGATAAAATAACCCAGTCCTAAATTTAAGGTTACTAACCAAAAGCCATTTTTTTTTTTCCAATTACTAAAAAAACTCAGGAACGAGAAAATAACTTCATGGGAATCAAGTTGCCAGAATCAGTTGCCATCAATTAACTTCAAGTTGCTAGATCACTAATTTCTAAAAAAAAAAACGTTGCCAGATATTTTTTCTGAATTCTGTAATCAACCATAGCGTTCGGATACTTTTTTGAGCGACTGTACTCAGTAAAATTAATGGCGAAAAGTTATATTCTAAGATTATCGAAATATTAAGTATTGTTGTTATTAATAAGGATTTATATTTGTCATGGACTGTTATTCTAATCAGGGATTGTTTTTGTTTTGATTTTTGCTATTAATTGAGACTTTATTATTAAAATAGATTGCCATTAAAATGGGCTGTTGTCTTTAACAGAGAGTGCGTGTTTAGATTTGTCGTTAACTTGAGCTCTTATCAGCATGGATAGTTAATGTTAAGAGTAATTTGGGTGTTATCATGGATTGTTGTTATTAATGGAGACTTTACTAACATAGTTTTTAGTTAACGGGGTCTGTTTAGCCTATATTTGTTGTTAACTATGACTATTATTACCACGTTGATGAAAAAAAGGAACTTGTTATTATCATGGGTTTGCTATTTTAATTGGACTGTTATTATTAAAATTCATTGTGATTAATAGGACTGTTATTACCAAACTTTATTGTTATTTATAAGGACTGTTTTTATTGAAATTCATTGTTATTAATAGGTACTGTTATTTTTTAAAATTCATTGTTATTAATAGGGATTGTTATTATTAAAATTCATTGTTTTTAATAGGGGATGTTATTATTGAAATTCATAGTTATTAATAGGCACTGTTTTTATTTAATTTCATTGTTATTAATAGGAACTATGTTTATTTAAATTCATTGTTATTAATAAGGACTGTTTTTATTGAAATTTATTGTTTTTAATAAAGACTGCTATTATTAAAATTCATTGTTATTAATAGGGGACTGTTGGTTTAGCCTAGATCTATTGTTAAGTAGGACTTTTATTACCATGAAGAGTTAATATTAAAAGGGATCTGTTATTAACATGGATTGTTATCGTTAACACAGATTGATGTTTTTAATAGAGACTTGTTAACTGAGATTGTTATTGTAAAGGATGATGTTGTTAACAATAACTGCTGTTATTATCATAAAGCATTACCATTAATTTGGACTATCTGTTGCTATCAATAAGGACTGTTGTTTATTCATAGATTTGTTGTTGATTGTGACTAATCGTATCATGCAGAATTGTTAACAGGAACTGTTACTGCCGTTGACTCGTTTTATTAATATAGACTGTTGTTGTTTATAAAAAAAAGCTTGACTAATTTTCACTGAATTGTAAGTTTAATATAAAAGTTGGAACAGTATTACTATTCAGGGACTTTTATTTCTAATCAGGGACTGTTTTTGTTTTGATTTTTGCTATTAATTGAGACTTTATTATTAAAATAGATTGCCATTAAAATGGGCTGTTGTCTTTAACAGAGAGTGCGTGTTTAGATTTGTCGTTAACTTGAGCTCTTATCAGCATGGATAGTTAATGTTAAGAGTAATTTGGGTGTTATCATGGATTGTTGTTATTAATGGAGACTTTACTAACATAGTTTTTAGTTAACGGGGTCTGTTGTGTTTAGCCTATATTTGTTGTTAACTATGACTATTATTACCACGTTGATAAAAAAAGGAACTTGTTATTATCATGGGTTTGCTATTATAATTGAACTGTTAATTGCTAAAAAAAAGAACTTGTTATTATCATGGATTTACTATTATAATTGGACTGTTTATTATAGTAGTAATTTTACTGTATTATTATAGTTTGCTATTATAATTGAACTGTTAATTACTATGTGTGTTTGTAGGGGGCGGATGAGGGGGGTTAAACTTTCTCTTCCTAAAATATCTAGTTTTTTTCTGAAAACCAAGTTTGACGAACATAATTTCAAATTAGGATATGTGCAGTTACCACAAATTGTAAAATGACTATTTATATATGAGTAAGCTTTTAAATTCACTGATTTCAATGCGATATATTGACTTGAGAAATCTCTGAAAGAATTTAAAATGCATTTTTGATTTTTTTTTAACCTCTGAAAGCATCGAATTGCAAAAGCCTAGCTCTGACGACAAAATTTTTAAAACAAGAAATAAATATATATGATTGGGAAAACATCTGATGAAATTTTTAAAATAACATTTTGATTAATATTTTTAGATAACATCTTTTTTTGGTAAATATTTAATCGTTATATATCAGATCTTACTAAAAAGAAGAAAAAATAAATAAAATTTCTTTGTAAACGAAACTTTTTAATTCTTTGAACGTTTAATTTATTTACACTGATCAACGTGATTTTCATTTGAAAGAAAAATTCTTAGTTTGATAACCCACGTAAAAAAATCGAACAATTTTGGATTGTTTTATATCACGTACAGTTCTTGAGAAATAAGTTAATTTATTACCAAAGCTCCGAAGGTAATTGTGGCATCAATGCTAGAAGTGTAGCAGATTCACGATAGCAGATTATCGTTAGCTGCCCATCCGGGAATCTGCAGAAACTAAGTACAAGTGTAAATCTTATTCGCCGAAAAATTGGAAAAAAAGTTGAAATAGACGATATAAAAAATATATCGCACTATTTAGTAAATTTAATTGGATATTTTTTCCCAAAAACTGAACGTAATAAAAAATAATAAAAAAAAGGCAAAATTTGAAATCGGGATTAAATTACTATAAGGAACATTTATAGTTGGTTTTGATTTTACAAGGAACATTTATATTTGGTTTTTAATGGAATCAGTTCTATGTTTCGGCAATAGGGCATCAGATTCAGAGCTAATTCAATTTTTAAATAAGCTTTTTACAGAAAAAATGTGACTGAAGATAAATTACAAAATCTAAATCTCAGTTTTTTTTCACACAATTCGTTCAAGTATTCAAAGAATTACAAAAGTTGGAATATCTAATAAGTTGAAGCAGTGGTTCTCAACCTTTTATGCTTCACGTACCCTCTAGAATGTGTATGTAATTGGCGTACTCCTTGTATAGATAGATAAAACTATAGTTATAATATAACAATGAGAATAAAATGAAACATATATATATATACACATTAAATTTTGTATTCATAAATTACACAAGAAATGACATTTTTGCAGAGCAGTGTTGCCAACTTTGCAACTTTGTTACTAGATCTAGAGACTTTTGAGCTCTCAAGGCGTACCCCAAAAAATTTTATCGCGTACCCCACGTTGAGAACCCCCGAGTTAAAGGGATTGATTTGAAATGTTTATGAAAATGGGTTACTAGAAAAATAACATTTATCTCTGGCGAATAAGGGATGCCCTTTTTCAAAGAAGGATAAAGTTTTTTATTACCCGAATTTTGCACCCTCTAGCAGTGGAAATTTGAACTAGCGGATGATTGGGATAATCATCTATAAAGTAGAAAACGATTTTTTTTTTATTCATCTCTTAAAACGAAGAGACAAACCTTTTTACATTCTAACTCCAAAATTTAAAATTTCTAGTGTAAATAGATCTCTTGCAATATTCATTAAAAATTTTGGTGTTTTACACCGTTAGAGGGCGCAAGTAAAGCTGTTGAAAGTACGAAAAATGCGAATCTTAACACATTTATTCTAACACAATATTTCGAGAGTTTCCGTGGTATGTTAATGAGGATCTAGCTTCGAAGTTCTACAACTTCTAAAATGTGAATTCAATAGAAAATATTGACTGAAGATATAGATCATATAAATCATATTAAAAATATCGATTAAAAAAATATTCGTTAGTATTTAAACAGTTTTGTAATCTAGAATATTTCACAACAGAAATGTGTCATGTCAGAAATTAATTTCAACTTAAAAAGTATTGTTTCAAAGTATTTAATAAAATATAGATTTTAGGAGTTTGCGTAATGAGTGTTTCAATATTAAACAATTGTGAACGATTTTTTTATAAAAACAGGATAATTTATTGTTTAATATTCTAGTTTCTATAACTCTTTAAATAATTGAACGAATATTAATGAAAGAAAAATCGATATTTGAATAAATTTGATGTTGATCTTTATCTTCAGTCATATTTTTCCATTAAATGCATATTTCAGAAGTTACAGAGCTTCGTTGTTGGATTTTATTTGGCATATTTTCACATTCTATAATATTTTGGTAAGGCAGTGTATTTCATCAATACCTATCCAACCTAAAAATAGTTTTTATCTCTAAAAACAACAACAAAAAATTAGTGTCTTGAGACGGACAGACAAGCAACAAAGTGAAAAGATGTGTTCGTTTTTTTCTTCTTCTGAAAAACGAGCTAAAGATAAAAATATTCGATATATAAAAATTTTACTAAAATTTATTAAGCGTATTTTATCAGATTAAAATATTTATTTCAATCTTTTCGCCAATTTTAATATTTCTACATGAACGAATTAAACTATTGTTAAACATTCCATCTTCCTTAACTCTTTCAATTGAACAAAACGAATATAAAAATCAAAATCCTGCATTATCTTCAATCACAATTTTTTTGTATGTTAAGCTTCTTTAAAAAATTCCTGAGCTGTGGATCTCAGTCCTTATGAAGATATTACACAACAGTTTCCGTTAAAGTAACCGTCGAGTTTAATTCAAGTAAGAAAACCGAAAAAAAAATAATATGTTGATCAGTGTTGCTTTACTAAAATAAAAAATGAAAATATTTGTTTCGTTCCCAAAACTTAATCAGAATCACGTTTTCTTTATGTGACTCACCACTCGCATCTGAATCAGGTTTTCCCTTCCTCCACAGACAGCGATTGGGGGACTGAAGAGAGCCAGTCCACTAGCAGCAGCAGCGGAGGGGGCGGGGCCGTCAGAGGTAGGCTCTTGTCAATCACCTCTCTGTTACCTTGACAACGCGTGCATGTTTGCCTTGTGTCTCGTGAAAGCACGATGCTTATGTGTTGTTGTTCGGCTGAGAATTCCTCCCCCCTCTCTTTCCTCCACCCACCCGTATCCTTTCAGCCATTTATTGCCCTATTTGTTTTGATGTTGTAAACTATTTTTATATCTTTATTGTTATGTAAACTGTGTGATCAGAAGTATGCGAACGTCATCAGTGACGAAATGGAAGAAGTGAGAAAGCGCATTCTAGCCATTCACTGATTCTGATAGGTGATTGGTTGATTGGCCTATCAATCAGTTATCTATCAGCCAATAAACCATACTACCATGGTTGATTGAAGTGCGATTCGTTGCTGAATCAAGAAATTTCTTATGAGAAAGCATGTTTTTATCAGTTGTGTGCAGTCCCATTGTCTCCATTAAGTGGAGATAAATCTCAAGGAGAGTCGAACCTGGGAAATTCAGGTTACGGCCTGGCGCGACACACGACTGAGCCAACCCTCGGCCATGCACAAAATGGGCTAAATGGCCAGGTCACAAAGACTCGAAGAATTCAGAGAAGGTTGGAGGAAGGTAACTCACTGAAAAGCCATTTTCTGCAGTTCCAAGAGTCACATGTTAGCCTCCCGTTAAAGCCATTCTGTGTGTTCGTTCCCAGGGTATGGCTCTCCGGCACACGGGGCCTCAGCTTTACGGCCCATCCGGCAGACGGCGGTCTTTCCAAGTTCATCGAGAGAAGGGCGGAGATAAATCTCAACGCTGGGTTGTTGTTGGGTTGTTTTACCTCTGAGCGGCACTTTTTTTGCACACAATGGGCTAAATGGCCAGGTCACATGGACCCCGAAGGCTCAGAGAAGGTTGGGGGAGGGGACCAGCGTTTTCTTTAACGTGCACAGGGTATGGCTCTCCCGCACACGGGGCCACGGCTTAACGTCCCATCCGACGGACGGTGGCCCCTACTGACCGTGGGATAAATTTTTTGGGGAGATAAATCTCAACGCTGACCCAGCTGGGACTCGAACCTGGGAACTACAGATTACGAGCCTGACGCGCTACCGACTGAGCCACCCCCGCCCCCAAACGAACATCTATGCCTTACCCGGGGCTCGAACCCAGGTCCCTTAGATCAAGTAGCCAAGGGCGCTAACAACTCGGCCACGGGACGGCTCTCTCAACGCTGGACTCCCCTTGCGACACACGTGGTGGGGACACCAAGACACATTGGTAGCTCCCTAACTTTAAAATAATCTTTTCACCCAAAATGTCGCCAGAGGTAAATTTAAAATCTGACTTTAAAAAAAAACGTAATTCCCGATTTTTCAAGTGTCTTCGGTTAATATTTAAAGAGTTATTGAAGCAAGAACATTTCAGCGGAAGCTAATGTTACTGAATCATTACATAAATTTCTAAAATTAATATCGCTGCTATTTAAATTTCCCAGCTCCGATAACTATTTAAATACCAAAACAAAGTAGTCAAAAATAAAAGTGGCGGGTAAATTTGAATTAGATCTTTAATTTAATTCTAGTGACATTTTTCTGTAAAAATCTTACCTTAAAGTTACGGAATTTTGAATATGATTTCCATTCAGATAGCATTGAAATGTGTAAATCGATTTCTAGTGTAGTATATGTTCTAAACCAAAACAATAAAAAAAAAATACCCCTCAAGCAGCTGCTTGCCACAGAGGTCTGACAGGAGCCTGTCAATGGAATAAAATAATATATAATTATATCAACATGTCTTATTTACTGGTGTAAGTCATTCGGCCGAATATCGGAGACATTTTGATTCAAATGATCAATGAATTTAGTAGAATTATGATGCACCATTAAGTATATAAAGAGAAAGAAAAATTCCCCCCCCCCTCCAAGCAGCTACTTGTCTGCCACAGAGATCTGACAGGAGCCTGTCAGTTTAATTCGCCTTAGAGGAGTTCTGTGAGGATGGCGAGACCTCAGCAGAAAGACAATACAGACATCCATGGCTTACCCGGGACTCGAACCAGGGTCCCTTTGATGAGTAGTAGGAAATTCAATTCTGGATTATTGCAAACGTAAAAAAAATTACATTTATTAGAAACCAAATTGAAATCTCAGTGCTATAAATTTACTGAAAGAATCCATTACTAAAAATGCTAGATATTATTTGTAGAATTAAATTCCTAGTCTTTGTAGAAAATTCTTATTTAAATTATTACAAAGTTTCAAGGTTGCTTCAGAATGCTAGTGAGAATAACAGAGGCAAACAATTATTAAACTTACTTATATTTCATGGATTTTTGAACAAATTCTTGAAGACCTAAGAAGGAAGAGGATATGTTATACTGCATTGGAAATCCAGGCTCCCCCAACTTTTGCATTTTTCTGGTTCGATTGTTTCTTGCCCCCCCCCCCCCTCTTTTTCTTTCTACATCTGGGCGTTGTGCTGATTAATTTTGTTTAAATTTTATAATTAAATTAAAATGTTATAAAAAACAAAACAATTCTTTTTATTTAAAGTACTTTTTTTTTTCAAAATCGTATATAAAATTGAAATTTTAAATTTTAACTCAAACCGACTGGACTAATCTATTTGAAGTCCGAACTCATTTCTGATATTTTTTATTACAAATATAAGTGTCTACTGAAGCATTATATTAATAATGTAGATCCCTTTCTTGCTATTTTACTGTGATTTAAAATTATCAAATTATTTTTTTTGCCTCCAGAAATTAAATTTATCTGTATTATTCACTGTTGCTTTAAAAATAAAATGTAATATTCACTATTTTATCCTAGACAAGCTATTGTTTTTGGGTTGTAAATATCCCTTTACAATTTTTATATGTATACTTTATTCATCTGTATGAATGTATATATATGTGTGTAAATGTAAACAACTTTGATTTGATACAGCAGTTGAGGAAACTTTCTCTGTAATAACTAATAGACGAAAAGTTTACTGTTCTGTGTATGGAATAATAATAGCCTGTCAGTTTATATGCCATAGTAGAAGGTCTGTGAGGATGGCAGGATCTCAGCAGAAAAACGACACGAACATCCATGCCTTATCCGGGGTTCGAACCCAGGTCCCTTTAGAAAAGTAGCCAGGCGCGCTAACCACTCAGCCATAGAAGAAATAATAATAATAATAATGATAATAGAAGGAGAACAGAATAATAATAGAATAATAGAAGAAATAATAGTATAACAATAAAAATAGAAAGATAATATGATAATAGAAAATTTGCTGTGTTATATAATAATAAATAAATACCCCCTCAAGCAGCTGCTTGCCACAGAGGTCTGACAGGAGCCTGTCAGTTTATATGCCACAGTAGAAGATCTGAGAGGATGGCAGGACCTCCGCAGAAAACAACACGAACATCCATGCCTTACCCGGGGCTCGAACCCAGGTCCCATAGATCAGTAGCCAAGCGCGCTAACCACTCGATGGAATAGTAATAGAAAAATAACAGAATAACATAAATAAGATATCCAGATAAGAGAGGTTTGCTTAAGAGAAGTATGGATAAGAACGTTCGGTTAAATTAAGTAAAGATAAGGGCCCGTTTAAGAAAAGTCTAGATAAAAGAGGGTTCTTTAAGATAAATATGTATAAAAGTGTTTTTGTTTTAAAGAGACGTCCAGGTAAGATAGGTTCATGAAGAGATGTCCAAGTAAAAGTGGTCTATTTAAGAGAAATCTGGATAATAGGTTCGTTTAAGTGAAGTCTGGATAAAAGAGGTCCGTTTAAGAGAAGTGTAGATAAGAGAAGTTCGTTCAAATGAAGTTTAGATGAAAGAGCTTTCTTTTTTAAATGAGATATTATTTTAAAAAAAAAAAAGGCTTGTTTAAGAGAAGTCGCATAAAAAAAGATTCGAGCACGAGAAGTTTTACCCAAGTTATGCAAAAATGATATATATTTTTTAAATTTGAGGAAAGTTGTGAGTTTGGCTAAATTTTTTGTGTGCAATATCAGTGTGAAATACAGAATTAGTAAATGTCTTCCATTGCTGAGATTCAGATTGTGTTTGGTGCCGAAAAAGCACACACATTGCTTGATGTATTTTTCTGAATTATTGTAGTAGTAATTTTCATTAAAATTTCGTATGTTTTTCTGAAATATTGAAAATAAATAACAATTACGGCTCAGTCAAGAATAGACAATCTATCAACATGAACGTTTCGAATGGATAATAGTCAGTAAATGCTTATGTTTGCCAATAGATGGCGCCACGACACGGACTCGCTTGTTGCATTTGATTTTTTTTCTTTTTGCCATTTTACATAATTTGTGATAGAGGTTAATACAGCCTGGTGAATAATAAAATGGTCTTAAATAACGATTTAGTAAATTTAACCCTTTTCTGAATTTCTTATCAGCTTTTACTATTCAATCTAAATCAATTGATGAGATTATTCGAATATCGTTTCTTCCGTATTCAGTGTTAAGACTAAATGCGGGGAGAAAATGTTTTTTATAACACAAATTCTTCCTTCAGGTATTTTTTTTTAATTCTGCGCATTTTGCATGTGCGATTATTTAAAGTCAGATAAAATGACTATTTAAAATTTCAAAAAACTAAGTTTTCGGGTTTCTAAAAATTCCCGTTCTTACGTCAATCGACAAAGTATAGAGGATTTTTTTTTGTCAGAAATTAAAACAGGTAAAGGATCAAGTTCTCCCAAAAATAAGAATCAACCCCCACCCCCCACCCCGAAAAAAATAAAAAAAAAATAAAAAAAAATTTTTTTTTCAATAATTTACCTTAATACACATTTGTATAATGATTTTTCGGCACCAAACACAATCTGAATCTCAATAAAAGAACACATTTATGGAATATATAAATATTTCCAAAATCATTCATACAGATGAACAAAGTATACATATAAAAACAATAATTTACAAAATTGATGGAAATTTTGATAAACATTATACTTACAAAACAGTAAATGCAATCAGTATAGGGGCGGGGGGTGGCTCAGTCGGTAGCGCGCCAGAGCTCGTAATCTGTAGCTCCCAGGTTCGAGTCCCAGCTGGGTCAACGTTGAGATTTATCTCCGCAAAATTCCCCGCCCTGCCCACGGTCAGTAGGGGGAAACCGATGGGCTTGGGAAAGGCCGCTGTCCGTCGAATGGGACGTTAAGCCGTGGCCCCGTGTGCGGGAGAGTCATACCCTGTGCACGATAAAAGAACACGCTGGATGGCCTTGACGGGAGACTACCATCTGTCTCCCAACAGCTGTTCCAGTGGGTCCCCTCCCCGAACCTCCTCTGAGCCTTCGGGGTCCTTGTGACCTGGCCACGGTGTGCAAAAAAGTGCCGCTCAGAGGTAAAACAACCCAAAAACCCAAGCAATCAGTATATAATATACGATTATAGTTTGGTAGATTTAACACTAAATTGGAAACCTGTACCAGGGAAATATATATTTTTAGAGGACAAGTAAAAATTTGGAAAGGCGTCAAATACAAAAGGGGTAAAGTAAAAATTTGGAAAGGCGTCAAATACAAAAGGGGTAAAGTAAAAAATGCGATCGACGCGTAATATCGTTTGTTTATTGCTGGTGAATTTATATTTAATTCAATAATAAATGGCTTAAATACAACTTGGCATACAAATTTCGTTTCTTAATCTTGCAAAATGTTTACAGCCTTAGAATTTCATCAGGAGCTTAGACTCCAAGAGCCTTGACTATGTGTCTGATTGCATAATTTAAAAATTAAAAATTTTCGGAGCAATAATCTGAAGGGGTTATTGTTATCTGTAACAATGTCGGGGCGGGGGTGGCTCAGTCGGTAGCGCGCCAGACTCGTAATCTGTAGTTCCCAGGTTCGAGTCCCAGCTGGGTCAGCGTTGAGATTTATCTCCGCAAAATTTTATCCAAAGATTTATCTCCGACACCGATGGGATTGGAAAGGCCGCCGTCCGTCGGATGGGACGTTAAGCCGTGGCCCCGTGTGCGGGAGAGCCATACGCTGTTCACGTTAAAGAACACGCTGGATGGCCTTGACGGGAGGCTACCAACTGTCTCCCAACAGCTGTTCCAGTGGGTCCTCTCCCCCAACCTTCTCTGAGCCTTCGTGGTCCATGTGACCTGGCCATTTAGCCCATGGTGTGCAAAAAAGGTGCCGCTCAGAGGTAAAACAACCCAACCTTGTAACAATGTCATTTTATTGTTTGAGCTCTATTTTAACAAACATTAAATTTACCTTTTAATAGCATAGCTGAATTATGGGAAATAAATTAGTGCAACTCTTCCTCTTTAAAAAAATTATACGTAATAAAAATATAAAAAATAAATTTTAAAGTAAATAATAATGATCAAAATATCATAGTAATACAGTCGCTCAAAAAAGTATCCGAACACTATGGTTCATAACAGAATTCTGAAAAATACCTGGCAACGATTTTTTTTTAGAAATTAGTGATATGGCAACCTTTGTGTCACGTGACACGGTTACCAGATCATTAATTTCTAAAAAAACCGTTGCCAGATATACGTACAGGAAGGTTGCCAAATCACTAATTTCTAAAAAAAAAAATCGTTGCCAGATATTTTTCCTGAATTCTGTAATCACGTTTCACGAAGATTGACCAGATCACTAATTTCTAAAAAAAAATCGTTGCCAGATATTTTTCTCAATTTTATAATCAACCATAGTGTTCGGATACTTTTTTGAGCGACTGTATAAATAGACGTAAAAAAAAGGGGGAATGGGAGATCAAACTGATTGGATCAATCCGGAAACGGAAGAGGAGACAAAGCACGTGACAGGAGAGAGCTATGTAGTATAATATTTTTCCTACTGTTTTAGTTGAAAGACACATTTTTCAAGAAATTGTTTAAATATGCATAGGTTTAATAATTTTTTCTCCATCATAGTTGCTAACATTTCAAAAAGGTAGGTAAGGGTGGCGAGGGGCCATTGGTTCTACTTCAAGATCCGACCACTGGGTAGTTAGTTGCATGTCTCTGCGACAAAATTGATTATTCTAACTTTACCATTCCTTTCCCACCGTTGGGCTTGGGAAGGGCCATAGGATGGGACGTTATACCATTCCTTTCCCACCGTTGGGCTTGGAAGGGCCATAGGATGGGACGTTACCATTCCTTTCCCACCGTTGGGCTTGGAAGGGCCATAGGATGGGACGTTATACCATTCCTTTCCCACCGTTGGGCTTGGAAGGGCCATAGGATGGGACGTTACCATTCCTTTCCCACCGTTGGGCTTGGAAGGGCCATAGGATGGGACGTTTAAGCCATGCTCTGTGTATAAGAGAGTACGTGTAATGATTACTCCGCACATTCAGAATATGCTGCATGGACTTGACCAGAAGCTTCCATCTGTCTCCTAACAACTTCTAAGTGGATGTCTTTCCTCCTTTTTCTTCTTCCTCTCCGGCGTTTAGTCCGTTGCGTTGGGGCGGGGGTGGCTCAGTCGGTAGCGCGTCAGGCTCGTAATCTGTAGTTCCCAGGTTCGAGTCCCAACTGGGTCAGCGTCGAGATTTATCTCCGCAAAATTCCCCGCCCTGCCCACGGTCACTAGGGGACACCGATGAGCTTGGAAAGACCGCCGTCCGTCGGATGGGACGTTAAGCCGTGGCCTCGTGTGCTGGAGAGCCATACCCTGTGCACGTTAAAGAACATGCTGGATGACCTATGACGGGAGGCTACCATCTGTCTCCCAACAGCTGTTCCAGTGGGTCCCCTCCCCCAACCTTCTCTGAGCCTTCGGGGTCCATGTGACCTGGCCATTTAGCCCATGGTGTGCAAAAAAGTGCTGCTCAGAGGTAAAACAACCCAACCCAAGTCCGTTGCGTTCAGAGATCGAGTGACACAAGAAACTAAATCTCTTGTTCTGAGTATTCGAGAAAAAAAAAATCATGAAGTTGAGGATACAATTTAAAAATGCAGATTTTTTACCGAAAAATATTTATGTCAGGTTTAGTATCAGGTATTGCTAGTTTTAGTTGGAAGCACTTATTATTATTATTTAAAATATATTTGAAATATTAAATCAATACTAATTTAGGTTGATGTTATGTTTTTTGTTTGAGTAAAATCTAGTTCCATAACATTTGTCATGTAAGCTTTGCCAAGAGAACAGGAAATGCAACTTTATTTAGTAATATTCTGTAAAGTGCTTTAATGATTATTAAAATGACGTTTTTTTTTCCAATATGTTGCCTTCAAGTCTTTTTATTGAACGTTAATTCATAAAAATCACAACTTTTTGCAGAAAAAAAGTCAAAAATATCTTAAACATGGTGGGTTGAAATGATTACCTGATTTCTGGTCAAGCACTGAAATGTGTAAGGATTGTAATTGAAAAAGATTTAAAAAAAATGAACGAGGTTGATGAAGGGGGTACTAGCAAGATTGCAAACAGGGAAGACTAATTCGAAACGACCGGGAACAACACGTCGGGTCGTTCACACTTAATCCTAAATAATAATGAAATCGTCATCCAATACTATTTCAAATAATAATAATGATAATCCAGTCCTAATCTAATTATATTTTAAATAATAATCTAATCCAATTACAGTTGAAATAATTTTCTAATCCTAATCCAATTATAGTTTATTTAAAATATATTTGGATTGTTATTTAATGTTCCAGCCTTAATGCATTTATATTTTAAACAATAATTCAATCCTGATTCAATTATATTTTAAATAATAATCCATTTTCAATCCAGTATATTTTGGATAATAATCCAGTCCTAATCCAATTATATTTTAAATAACGTTCTAATGCTATTCCAAATATATTTTAAGCAATAATCCATTTAATTATATTTTGAATATTAATCCATTCTTAATCCAATTATATTTTAACTGGTAATCCAGTGCTAATAGTTATATTAAAAAATAAAAAAAAACAGTATTAATTGTGGTATATTTTAAATAATAATCCAATCTTAATTTATTATAATATCCTCTTTAAGTAGTCATTTATAGAATTTTTATTGCAAAATATAATATGTGTAAGATGTATACTTTTTCGACTCCTTTCTCGTTTTTAACATTTTCAGATGTAATCAGTCTCAGAGGATGTGATGGGAAGTGATAAAATGTGATGGGAAAGCTAGAAACCCATCAACAATGGGGGGCGGGGGTGGCTCAGTCGGTAGCGCGCCAGGCTTGTAATCTGTAGTTCCCAGGTTCGAGTCCCAGCTGGGTCAGCGTTGAGATTTATCTCCGCAAAATTCCCTGCCCTGCCCACGGTCAGTAGGGGACACCGATGGGCTTGGAAAGGCCGCCGTCCGTCGGATGGGACGTTAAGCCGTGGCTCCTGTGCGGAAGAGCCATACCCTGTGCACGTTAAAGAACACGCTGGATGGCCTTGACGGGAGGCTACCATCTGTCTCCCAACAGCTGTTCCAGTGGGTCCCCTCCCCCAACCTTCTCTGAGCCTTCGGGGTCCATGTGACCTGGCCATTTAGCCCATGGTGTGCAAAAAAGTGCCGCTCAGAGGTAAAACAACCCAACCCATCAACAATGGGCTTCCTGCTATCCCAAACAAAGAATCGGACGTGTAAATCACAATGTAGAAAATAAAAATAATAGTTTTTCTGAATTTTTTAAAAGTTCCTACTTATGCAGAGTAGACTTTCTGTAATCCAATACTCTTGGATCTTAATTTCTTTTCTTTTCTGCGCCAAAAGTGATTTCAAAAACAAAATTAACACTTCAAACAAGGTATAAAAAATAAGAGTCACAGTTCTTTCTTCAGTTCCACCACAAAAATAACCAAGAGGTTATCACTTGAGATACCGGCCACTAGAGAAAGTTTGTAAGCAAAAGCACATTTTTCTTGAACAGTCAATATTTCATGTTTGTATATTATTAAATTCCTCTTCTTTTTAGTCTCAGAGGAAGGCTTTTGGGGGTTAATATACCAGGTGCCAATGTTAAAGTTTTATTACATGTACAGTCGCTCAAAAAAAATATCCGAACACTATGGTTAATTGCAGAATTCAGAAGAAAATATCTGGCAACCTTCGTGTTACGTGACACGAAGGATTGCCAGATCACTAATTTCTAAAAAAAATCGTTGCCAGATATTTTTTTCTGAATTCTGTAATCAACCATAGTGTTCGGATATTTTTTTGAGCGCCTGTATACTTCACTTATCTATGTGGAATGGATTAAAAAGATATGTTGCTTTTTTAAATAATTGTTTTATTGTTGAAAATTTTGGGATTTCTTATCACGTGGGTTGGGTTGTTTTACCTCTGAGCGGCACTTTTTTGCACACCATGGGCTAAATGGCCAGGTCACATGGACCCCGAAGGCTCAGAGAAAGTTGGGGGAGGGGACCCACTGGAACAGCTGTTGGGAGACAGATAGTAGCCTCCCGTCAAGGCCATCCAGCGTGTTCTTTAACGTGCACAGGGTATGACCTCTCCCGCACACGGGACCACAGCTTAACGTCCCATCTGGACGGACGGCGGCCTTATCCAAGCCCATCGGTGTCCCCTACTGACCGTGGGCAAGGCGGGGAATTTTGCGGAGATAAATCTCAACGATGACCCAGCTGGGACTCGAACCTGGGAACTACAGATTACGAGCCTGGCGCGCTACCGACTGAGCCACTCCCTCCCCTCGTATCACGTGTAACTTGATTTTAATTGTTTCAGCTAGAGATAAAAGTTATTGTCGAAAACATCTCTCTCTCTCTAATCTTAATTTTTATTTACTTTTTTCTAACAGGAGAATATTGGGACGATCCCAAGACATCGAGTAGGGACGGTGAGTGCAAAATTTATTTTCATTATTTATTCTGATACACTTATTCATGTTTGCAAGTCTTCTGTTGGTCCTGCCTGTTCACATTATTTAGTCAAAGTTTTTTAGCCGATTGAATAAATTTTGATTTTCAGATACCAAAATTATTCTGCAGATCAAAACCGAGATATTAAATAATTTTTACTTAAATGTTGTCTTTTCACCTTGTTGATATATTTAAATATAAATTAATCGTAATTAAGTATTAATTGTAATTGTCTAAGCAACATGTGGAAGATAAATAATCCCACTATTTGAGACTTTTAACTAGTGACAGTAAGCATTATCAATCTGGTCAAAACCCAAAACTTTATGCCAGTGTCTCGCAAACTTTTTTTACTCTGCGGCACACTGAATCCAATTTTTTTTTTCCCGCGGCACACCTAAAAATGAATTTTTGATGGTTACTTAAAAAGAGGAAAATTTAAGTTTCGTTAAATGCATTTTATTTAAAATAAATATAATAATAAATATAATTAATCATGACTCGGTGTTTGTTTTAAATATTTGTCCATTTTATGGCTTGAAATAGTCAAAAATTAATACCAAAATTTGGAAAAAGCTTGATAAATACTTACAAAATCCCAGTTGATAAAATCTGAAAGATTTTTATTAAAGCACGTCGATAACACAAGTCAAGTCAAAATGAAATCTTTGGAATATCTAGTGTCAATTTGAAAATCTCTCGCGGCACACTTGGAATCTCTCGCGGCACACAGTTTGCGAGACACTGCTTTATGCAATACATGTCTAAAATAATAATAACGTTGACATTCGGAGTTTTGGACAAAAATTTTAACCCTATGTTATGTAAACGGGAAACTAAAGTCGAAGTTCCAAAACTTTTAAAAAAAAGATGTTTCTTCTTAAAGTCTATAACTCTAAACTTTTTTTTTTGCAAAATGTGATAGCATATAAAGATCTCAATTAAATGTACTAATATCTCTATTTTCAACAATATTTGATCACTATTTAATAAGTTATGGAAGTTTGAATATTTAGCTATATCAATGCCATTCATAAGAATTTATTTCATACCTGAGACTTAATAAGTATTAATATTTCAAACGATTTAATTATTTAAAAATAAGTATATATTTTAGAAGTTTGTTCAAATTATACAAAATTGTCAAATACTGAAAGTTTAATTATTGTACTGAAATAAAAATACTAAAAAAAAACCTCTCAAATACTGAAAGGTATTGTTAAATATTCAAAGTTCAATAAATCTCTAAATATTGAACAACTCTTGTTGAAAATCTAGATATTGATATATTTAAGAGACCTTTATCTGATATCCCATTTTTGAACAAAATAATTTTTTTAGAAGTTATAGAGCTTCAAACTTAGTTTCCCATTTACATAACCTAGGATTGCAACTTTTTTTCCCGCCAGTGCATTACTTCTTTTCCTTCTCGATTTCAATTAGAAAACAAATTAAAAATGTTGAGGAGGTTTCAGTTATTTTTTGCTCAGTGACCTCAGTTAGAAACAGGTTAATTATGTGACTCACAGCTGGTTGTAATTTAACTTTAATTCATTTTGCTATGAATTCCTTGCTAACAAAAAACCCATCAATTAATATTTAATCACATTTTAAAAACAATTTCGATACACTACTAATTACACAAATATATAATTCCGCTAAAGCAAAAAAAAAAACTTGTGCAATTAATAGGCAGATACTATGTGCATAATTAAAAATGCTAATGTAACAGATAATGTACACATCATGCTAAGGAAATAGACATGAAGCTAATTTATGAACATAAATTATTTCCAGGCAGTTTTTGCTTTTATGGTGTAATACATTCAGAACAAGCACTTCCCTATAGTTATTCATACAGTCGCTCAAAAAACGCACGTGACACGAAGGTTGCCAGATCACTAATTTCTAAAAATATCGTTGCCGAATACTTTTTCCGAATTCCGTAATCAACCATAGTTCTTGTCACGTGACACGAAGGTTGCCAGATCAATAATTTCTAAAAAAATCGTTGCCAGATACTTTTTCCGAATTCTGTAATCAACCATAGTTCGTGTCACGTGACACGAAGGTTGCCAGATCACTAATTTCTAAAAAAATCGTTGCCAGATACTTTTTCCGAATTCTGTAATCAACCATAGTTCGTGTCACGTGACACGAAGGTTGCCAGATCACTAATTTCTAAAAAAATCGTTGCCAGATATTTTTTTCTGAATTCTGTAATCAACCATAGTTCGTGTCACGTGACACGAAGGTTGCCAGTCACTAATTTCTAAAAATATCGTTGCCAAATACTTTTTCAGAATTCTGTAATCAACCATAGTTCGTGTCACGTGACACGAAGGTGGCCAGATCACTAATTTCTAAAAAAATCGTTGCCAGATATTTTTTTCTGAATTCTGTAATCAACCATAGTTCGTGTCACGTGACACGAAGGTTGCCAGTCACTAATTTCTAAAAATATCGTTGCCAAATACTTTTTCAGAATTCTGTAATCAACCATAGTTCGTGTCACGTGACACGAAGGTTGCCAGATCACTAATTTCTAAAAAAATCGTTGCCAGATATTTTTTTCTGAATTCTGTAATCAACCATAGTTCGTGTCACGTGACACGAAGGTTGCCAGTCACTAATTTCTAAAAATATCGTTGGCAAATACTTTTTCTGAATTCTGTAATCAACCATAGTTCGTGTCACGTGACACGAAGGTTGCCAGACCACTCTTTTCTAAAAAAATCGTTGCCAGATATTTTTTCTGAATTCTGTAATCAACCATAGTTCGTGTCACGTGACACGAAGGTTGCCAGTCACTAATTTCTAAAAATATCGTTGCCAAATACTTTTTCTGAATTCTGTAATCAACCATAGTTCGTGTCACGTGACACGAAGGTTGCCAGATCACTAATTTCTAAAAGAATCGTTGCCAGATATTTTTTATGAATTCTGTAATCAATTAGAGTGTTCGGATATTTTTTTGAGCGACTGTATGTATATTTTTTGCAATCCCCAGTTTATGCTTGTTGACACTTTAGCTCATTTCAACATAACTGGAAAAAAAAAATCAATGAAGAAATCAGTGCTATTTATTTATTTCATTTTCTTCACAAGGTAAGTGCTTTCAGTTCTGCATTCATTGCTCTACGCTTTAATTCCCTTTATGAATATAATTTTTCGTTTTCATAAAAGTCTGATATTATAGCCCCCTCAGTGGGTTCTTTACGTAAATATATTTTATAATAATGATCTCAAAAAAAAATGAGAATTTGTTTTATGAGAAAACGATGTCCAAATATTAAGGATGCAAGTTTACATTTATTTGTTTAAATCGCTCACTTATTACAAAGCGTCACCAAATCATTTCGAAAATTTTCACGTTAATGAGCATCCGAATTAGAAACTTTTTTATGGAAATGAAAGTAAAGGAAAATTAAATATTTAAATAAATTGTAAATAATTTTTAAATCTAAACAGTATTCTTTCAGAGTTTAAAGAGTTATGAAAACTAAAACAATACCACCCAGAGAGGAACTTAAGTACAGTCGCTCAAAAAAGTATCCGAACACTGTGGTTGATTACATTATTCAGAAAAAAACATCTGGCAACGTTTTTTTTTAGAAATTAGTGATCTGGCAACCTTCGTGCAACGTGACACGAAGGTTGCCAGATCACTAATTTCTAAAAAAATCGTTGCCAGATATTTTTCTGAATTCTGTAATCAACCATAGTGTTCGGATACTTTTTTGAGCGACTGTACATGCTCAGTAGCCATGAGTTATGGCAGGGCTCAAGAACTCTAAGACATGACTCTTGGAGTTTTTTTTGTTCAACATTCAATTTTTTTTCAATTAATTTCGTTAAAAACAAGTTTCTAAGCAGGTTGATTACTATACAACTCTCAAAAAGATCGACAGCGATGTTTGGATGGGGGTGGCCTAAAAATCCGAAATCCTCCGATAAGAGTGTGGATCATCACAGGGTATTAGCGAACAGCTATCGAAGGCTTGCCTAACGATTTATGCAAAGTTTGAAATTTGTAATAACAATAAACTGGGGTTGGAACCCCTGATAAGTTTACTGATGTTTTTGTTTTATCTTTCTTCTGAGGTGTCGCCTTTCTCCCAGATTGTTTCTGTAGTGATCTGGGATTTAGAATTTCTTGATCTCACTCCGCCTTACAAAAACAGTTTTCTGGAGATAATTTCACTCTACAAATGTTTTGCCATCGCTACGATTTATATGTGAATAATATATGCCATCTGACGAATACAAATAATACAAAACAAAAAGGGAAGTGTTCTGCACAAGAAACATTATCATTGACAAAACCTCTATGTGGTGCTGCCATCTTTCGACGAGAAAACCAACTTTCTGTGGTAATTAGATTTTTTATCTTAATACTAGATACATATTGTATTATTATAATTGAAAGAAATATATTTACTATTTTACCTATTTTTTTGAATTTTTAGAGACCGAATTGAATTTTTTTATTCTGCTCAAAATTAAATATCGTAAGATTGAAGATTATTACGCTGCGAAAATCCCTTTAAGTAAGGAAACGATTTTTTTTTAAGTTGCTTTTTTCAAAATTTAATAAAGACAACTGTTGAAAGGAGTTTATGTTGCATGAATATTTATTAAACGAAATATGTATATATTCGTATACTACAATATGAAAAGCGTGGTGCAAAATCTTTGGCAATTGGGAATTCGGAAAACTAGAAATTTTATTGTGTTTTTGATAAATTTTAATAACAGATTTTTTTCTCTTTAGAAAGGGAGAATTAGTAGAATAAAAAAAAATGAACAAAAAAACGCACGAGAACCAGTCCGTTTTTAAGTAGTGTTTTTTTTAGTCTTTGCAAAAGTTTTGAAATGGAAAATGTGTTTGTTTTCTGAGATTTGAAAATTTTACTCTTGAGTTGTGAATGTTTTTTTTTTTGCATTTTGAACTGGAATATAAAAAATGCATTTTCATTAAGGAAATGGTAATTTTTTTACTTTTATCGAAAATATTTTTCAATTTACAGACTTGGCAAAATTAACACCAAATAGTTGGAAAAAATTGGCTTTTTATTCTGAGAAGACCAAAATTTCAGTAAAGAAATGTTAATTTTATTTGGGTGGAAAAAGTCGGTCAGTAGAGACACCGATGGGCTTGGAAAGGCCGCCGTCCGTCGAATGGAACGGCGCCGTGTGGGGGAGAGCCATACTCTGTGCACTTTAAAGAACAGGTTGGATGGCCTTGACAGCAGACTACCATCTGTATCATAACAGCTGTCTAGTGGGTTCCCGCCCCCAACCTTCTCTGAGCCTTCGGGGTCCATTTGACCTGGCAATTTAGCCCATTGTTGGCAAAAAAGTGCTGCTCAGAGGTAAGACAACCCTTGCACCATAGTTATTTAATTTTTTTTTACCAGAGAACATAAAACTGAAAAAAAAAAAAAAAACATATATATACAGTGTGTCTCAAAAATATAGGTACAAACTTTTAGGGGAGGTGGATAACATTTAAAGGAATGAGAATTGCATAGGAACCCATAACCGGAAACGTCATGGGAAAGTGGTAGCAGAGGTACAAGATCTGAAAGGACACAAGATAGTGACTAATGGGAAAAGATTTATTGGACATAATTATTACAAATGGCGTACTAGATGGTCTGCCCTCACTTCTGCTACCTCTTAATGACCCATAATCGCAAAAATTTTGATGCGCACGCGCAAACAAACGGTGGCCCGGTATATGTCTGTGTGGGAAGCGTTGTTGATACATTCGTTGAGCGGCTCGTCCGTTGCCCTTGAGGGGCGGGGGTGGCTCAGTCGGTAGCGCGCCAGGCTCGTAAGCTGTAGTTCCCAGGTTCGAGTCCAAGCTGGGTCAGCATTGAGATTTATCTCCACAAAATTTTATCCAAAGATTTATCTCCGACACCGATGGGATTGGAAAGGCCGCCGTCCGTCGGATGGGACGTTAAGCCGTGGCCCCGTGTGCGGGAGAGACATACCCTGTGCACATTAAAGAACATGCTGGATGGCCTTGACGGTTGGCTACCATCTGTCTCCCAACAGCTGTTCCAGTGGGTCCCCTCCCCCAACCTTCTCTGAGTCTTCGGGGTCCATGTGACCTGGCCATTTAGCCCATGGTGTGCAAAAAAGTGCGGCTCAGAGGTAAAACAACCTACCATTCCCCAAACCATTCCCAACCATTCCCCAAATTATAATCGTAACAATTTAAACGCAATTAATTTATACACATTATGTATGTGTTTTTGTATTGATGCAATACTGTATTCTATAATCTACTTGTGAAAAAACTCTAAAAAATTAAATAATTAAATAAAAATTTATTGATGTAATAATTTTTCTCCAAGCTTTGCTCTCCCCCCCTCCCCTGGAAAATTTTCTATGGACGTCCATGAACCATGGTAATGTCAGGGCTAGGCCCTTCTACACCAGTTCATTTAAAAACAATACAAAAAGTATAAAGCAAAATAAGAGAACATTTTAAATTATTATTTATATCAAATAAATAAATTGATATTATTCAATGAAGTGTCATAATTATAAAATTTAGTAGTTTTGTGTTTAATAGTTTATTAGTTTAATAGTAAAATAAATACTAGTTTAAGGTTTACGTATTCATTATCAAAGTCAGGCTGTGAAGGAACAAATTTCCGTTACAGAACGTTAAAGCAGAAAGATTGAATTTAATATGTGTAACCATAGAAACTGAAATCTGATTGGTCAACGTTTCCTATTGTTGCAGAAGAAATCCGGTTATATCCTGTTAAAAAATGAAGTCGCGAACAGGAAGTTAATAAGAAAGCTGTAGCTTGCATTTCTGACGTCAACTACTGGAAAATGCAGGTTCGAGTCCCAGCTGGGTCAGCGTTGAGATTTATCTCCGCAAAAATTCCCCGTCCTGCCCACGGTCAGTAGAGGACACCGATGGGCTTGGAAAGGCCGCCGTCCGTCGAATGGGACGTTAAGCCTTGGCCCCGTGTGCGGGAGAGCCATACCCTGTGCACGTTAAATAACACGCTGGATGGCCTTGACGGGAGGCTACCATCTGTCTCCCAACAGCTGTTCCAGTGGGTCCCATTCCCCAACCTTCTCTGAGCCTTCGGGGTCCATGTGACCTGGCCATTTAGCCCATGGTGTGCAAAAAAAGTGCCGCTCAGAGGTAAAACAATCCAACGTTAAATAACACGCTGGATGGTCTTGACGGGAGGCTACCATCTGTCTCCCAACAGCTGTTCCAGTGGGTCCCATTCCCCAACCTTCTCTGAGCCTTCGGAGTCCATGTGACCTGGCCATTTAGCCCATGGTGTGCAAAAAAGTACCGCTCAGAGGTAAAAACAACGCAACCCAACTGGAAAATGCAACATAACTTGTAAACTGATTTATTCTTAGTTGAGATAATTGCTGAAAATAAATTTTACGTTCTTTGTCATAATGTGAACAGTTCAATAAAACATGTCAAATAATTTCTTCACAGTTGCATAAAATGCAATTTTTGCTATCTGGAATAATAATAATAGTCGAAAGGAATCCAGAATATCACAAAAACCCACATCACACCTACTTAAAATTTTCAATCTCCGACCTCGTCCATGAAATATCGATAAAATATCACATTTCATTTTTTTTAATTTTTACACAAGACTGGATTAAAAAAAAAACGTCGTTCATCATTCAGAGTCCAAACGAAAAACCGAGAAAACTGAAATTAAAAAAGATGCAACATTTAGATATTTTAATCTCTAATGTAGCAGGTTGGTTGGGTTGTTTTACCTCTGAGCGGCAATTTTTTGCACACCATGGGCTAAATGGCCAGGTCACAAGGACCCCGAAGGCTCAGAGAAGGTTGGGGGAGGGGATCCACTGGAACAGATGGTAGCCTCCCGTCAAGTAGAAACAGATGGTAGCCTCCCGTCAAGTAGAAACAGATGGTAGCCTCCCTCAGACAGATGGTAGCCTCCCGTCAAGGCCATCCAGCGTGTTCTTTAACGTTGGATTTTTTTACCTCTGAGTGGCACTTTTTTGCGCACCATGGGCTAAATGGCCAGATCACATGGAACCCGAAGGCTCAGAGAAGGTTGGGGGAGGGGACCCACTGGAACAGCTGTTGGGAGACAGATGGTAGCCTCCCATCAAGGCCATCCAGCGTGTTCTTTAACGTTGGGTTGTTTTACCTCTGAGCGGCACTTTTTTGCACACTATGGGCTAAATGGTCAGGTCACATGGACCCCGAAGGCTCAGAGAAGGTTGGGGGAGGGGACCCACTGGAACAGCTGTTGGGAGACAGATGATAGCCTCCCGTCAAGGCCATCCAGCGTGTTCTTTAACGTGCACAGGGTATGGCTCTCCCGCACACGGGGCCACGGCTTAACGTCCAATCCGACGGACGGCGGCCTTTCCAAGTCCATCGGTGTCCCCTAATGACCGTGGGCAGGGCGGGGAAATTTTGCGGAGATAAATCTCAACGCTGACCCAGCTGGGACTCGAACCTGGGAATTACAGATTACGAGCCTGGCGCGCTACCGACTGAGCAACCCCCGCCCCCTAATGTAGCAGTGGGATGCAAATCTCTCCATGTCCACTTGATGCTTTATTTCGATTTCAGCCAGATCTCACTGAGAGAGAGAGAGCTGATGGATTCATTTCTTTTTGAACCCATCACTCTAATGGCTGCCATTTGTCAAACGACAACTTTCCTCTCGCTCGTGATTCGTCTCCCCTCTATATCTAACCCCCCCTCCCTCTTTCCTCTCTCTCTCCACTTTCTTTTTTCTTCCTGATTCTCATTCATTTCTCTCCCATTCCTCTCCCAAGACCATCTATTGCATTATGCAGATGGCCCCAAAAATCCACTATTTCTACCACCAGGCAGTGAGAGTCCTCTGAGAATTCCTTCTCTTTCCTTTCCCTACTATTGCTCTCTTTAGTGATTACACGAAACTCCGCATTCCTCAATCTCGATGCATATTTATTGGATGCCATCCAGTTGAACGATGTTTCTCTCTTTTTAGAATGCCTTAACTTATGGACCAAGTTCTAGTTTCCTTTTTTTTTCTTTCGGGAAAAACAGTGTAAAAATAAAAGAGGATCACCCCCCTCCCCCGAATGCATTGGAGGGGGGGGGGGCTCATTACAACTTCACTTTCATTTACAACAGTTAAATTGTTTGAGTTGTTGTTGGGTTGTTTCACCTCTGAGCGGCACTTTTTTGCACACCATGGGCTAAATGGCGAAGTCACATGGACCCCGAAGGCTCAGAGAAGGTTTGGGGGAGAGAACCCACTGGAACAGCTGTTGGGAGACAGATGGTAGCCTCCCGTCAAGGTCATCCAGCGTGTTCTTTAACGTTGGGTTGTTTTACCTCTGAGCGGCACTTTTTTGCACACCATGGGCTAAATGGCCAGGTCACATGGACTCCGAAGGCTCAGAGAAGGTTGGGAGAGGGGACCCACTGGAGCAGCTGTTGGGAGACCGATGGTAGCCTCCCGTCAAGGCCATCCAGCGTGTTCTTTAACGTGCACAGGGTATGGCTCTCCCGCACACGCCAGGTCACATGGACCCCGAAGGCTCAGAGAAGGTTGGGAGAGGGGACCCACTGGAACAGCTGTTGGGAGACAGATGGTAGCCTCCTGTCGAGGCCACCCAGCGTGTTCTTTAACGTGCACAGGGTATGGCTCTCCCGCACACGCCAGGTCACATGGACCCCGAAGGCTCAGAGAAGGTTGGGAGAGGGGACCCACTGGAACAGCTGTTGGGAGACAGATGGTAGCCTCCTGTCAAGGCCACCCAGCGTGTTCTTTAACGTGCACAGGGTATGGCTCTCCCACACACGGGGCCACGGCTTAACGTCCCATCCGACGGACGGCGGCCTTTCCAAGCCCATCGGTGTCCCCTACTGACCGGGGGCAGGGCGGGGAGTTTTACGGAAATAAATCTGAACGCTGACCCAGCTGGGACTCGAACCTGGGAACTACAGATTACGAGCCTCGCGCGCTACCGACTGAGCCACCCCCGCCCCAAATTGTTTGAGATATTAACCACTAGATTGCATAAGGAGGGCTACTATAAGACTATGAGACTGCGCAGTTGACACTTTGAAATTTCAATTGTTCGTTTATGTTATTGCAGGTATTTTAAATTTATTCTCATGGATTTTCGGCCAATAGCATCAATTACCTACCAATAAAAATGTGATCTACGAGAACTGTCGAAATGTCAACAGCGCATGCTCATAGTATCCCCAGTTGCCAACCACGCTAAGAAATTGATATTAGCTACAACATATGAATCAGTTGAGGCGAGAATTTTTCTACTAATAAATTTTGAAGAATTGGGAGTCGAGTTTTTTACCCTCTGAGCGGTAAGTATGTCGGTAGCGGACCAAGGTCATAATCTGGAGTTCCCAGGTTGAAGTCCACCTGTGCCAGCGCGAGAGATTTATCTCCGCTAAAACCTCCAACTTCCCTTTGGTCAGACAGGAAACATCAATGGGCTATGAAAGGCCGCCGTCCGTCGGATGGGACGTTAACCTGTTGCCCCCTGTGCGAGAGAGAGAGTCATACCCTTGCATGTTAAAGAACACGCTGGATGGCCTTGACGGGAGGCTACCATCTGTCTCCCAACAGCTGTTCCAGTTGGTACCATCTCCCCAGCCTTCTCTGAGTTCTTTGGGGTCCTTGTGACCTGGCCATTTAGCGCATTGTGTGCAAAAAATTCCGCTCAGTGGTCAAACAACCCATCCCTCATAAAAAAAAATAAATACCCCCTCAAGCAGTTGCTTGCCAAAGAGGTCTGACAGGAGCCTGTCAGTTTATATGCCATAGTAGAAGGTCTGAGAGGATGGCAGGACCTCAGCAGAAACTCGAACCCAAGTCCCTTAGATCAGTAGCCAAGCGCGCTAACCACTCGGCCACGGGACTCGAAAGAAAAAAATGCAATTACTGCTCTCTCTCAAAAATATTCCTAATCTTCTCTAAGCTTTTGGGGGTCCTTATGACCTGATCCCTTAGTCCAGTCCCTTCCAACCGGCGGTTCATGAGCGGCATTCGTCTCATTGCAAAAGAACTTGTGGCTCATAAAACAAGTAATCAATATGCTGAACCTGGCTCATTTCTTCCAGTTGGGTTGGGTTGTTTTACCTCTGAGCGGCACTTTTTTGCACACCATGGGCTAAATGGCCAGGTCACAAGGACCCCGAAGGCTCAGAGAAGGTTGGGGGAGGGGACCCACTGGAACAGCTGTTGGGAGACAGATGGTAGCCTCTCGTCAAGGCCATCCAGCGTGTTCTTTAACGTGCACAGGGTATGGCTCTCCCGCACACGGGGCCATGGCTTAACGTCCCATCCGACGGACGGCGGCCTTTCCAAGCCCATCGGTGTCCCCTACTGACCGTGGACAGGGCGGGGAATTTTGCGGAGATAAATCTCAGCGCTGACCCAGCTGGGATTTCTTCCAGTTTTCTGACAAATGTTTTTAGGTGCATACAGTAAACGATTTTTCCAATTCATAATATTCATTACAAACGTTTTTTTTAGCTAGATATTTTCTTTATTTCGTAATAATATGTTTTTTTTTATGCCTTTGTTTTTTAATAGATAATTCTTCTTGAGGCTTATTCAGATTATAGCTTTTTTCCCAGTTGCTCTTTACTGAAACATTGGGGGGCGGGGGTGGCTCAGTCGGTAGCGCGCCAGGCTCGTAATCTGTAGTTCCCAGGTTCGAGTCCCAGCTGGGTCAGCGTTGAGATTTATCTCCGCAAAATTCCCCGCCCTGCCCACGGTCAGTAGGGGACACCGATGGGCTTGGAAAGGCCGCCGTCCGTCGGATTGGACGTTAAGCCGTGGCCCCGTGTGCGGGAGAGACATACCCTGTGCACGTTAAAAAACACGCTGGATGGCCTTGACGGGGGGCTACCATCTGTCTCCCAACAGCTGTTCCAGTGGGTCCCCTCCCCCAACCTTCTCTGAGCCTTCGGGGTCCTCGTGACCTGGCCATTTAGCCCATGGTGTGCAAAAAAGTGCTGCTCAGAGGTAAAACAACCCAACTGAAATTTGGGTATGACCGGCCTGATTTAGCCCCCAGGGGGAGCTAAAATGTCACTCAGAAGTAAAAAAAATCTACCTTATAATTACATTTCCCATGATCTAAATAAGATTTATCAGAAAACCAACACATATATTTATTACTCTTAACGCTTCTAAAAATAATTATGGAACGTTTTCGGGTAATATATCTCTGACACTTCCTATAAATCACAAGTTATCCTCTATCTTAACAACACCGCCGATATCTCCTCTCTTTGAGAAATCCCCATCGCTTTCCTACGAGCCGAAAGAACGAAACTAAACAAAAAAAGGGACAATATTTCAGAGATGAAAGTTTTTATGTGTAAAATAATAGCCTAGGCACATTAAAGACTGACCCTAAGCTCCGTCGTTTCCTGATGTTGATCCCGATAGTAACCTGGAACACGAAAAAGCTCTCGTAAATGGTTGAGAGTGAAGAGAATTGAACCGATTATCCTAGAATGGGCTTCAAGATTGAATGTATGGGTGTCGTAGAGGTGGAGTAGAGATTGCAATGACTGTCAATGGGGTGACGATGAATGAGATTTTGAAGAGGAAAGGGTCAGAGTCTACTTTTATCACGGTCATTTGACATTGTGAATAATAAACACGGGTGGGGGGGGGCGGTGAGATAAATGCACGAGACTTTGACTTCTTTATCTCTCTCAAATTAATAACGGATGCATTCTTTTCAGTTTATTTCCGCAAAATTTCTCCGCCCTGCCCACGGTCAGTAGGGGACACCGATGGGCTTGAAAAGGCCGCCGTCCGTCGGATGGGACGTTAAGCCGTGGCCCCGTGTGCGGGAGAGCCATACCCTGTGCACGTTAAAGAACACGCTGGATGGCCTTGACGGGAGGTTACCATCTGTCTCCCAACAGCTGTTCCAGTGGGTCCCCTCCCCCAACCTTCTCTGAGCCTTCGGGGTCCATGTGACCTGGCCATTTAGCCCTTGGTGTGCAAAAAAGTGCCGCTCAGAGATAAAACAACCCAACCCAACCCATTCTTTTCAACGGCCTGAAAAAAGGGCAGAGGAACTCATTTAGAACAGTGGAATTTATAACATGTCCCCAAAAGCATTGAGTGGTAGTTGGCTCAGTCGGTAGCGGGGTCAGATTCGTAATCTGCAGTTCCCAGGTTCGAGTCCGACAGTGAGCCAGTGTTCTTCTTCAGTGAAATTTATCTCCGCTAAACCGCTGTCCTCGGTCAGAAAAGAGGCAACAGTGGGGCTTAGAAATGCCGCCGTCCATCGAATGGTACGTTAAGCCGTGGCTCCAGTTGCAGGAGAGCTATATCCTGTGCATGTTAAAGAAATCACTGGATGGCCTTAACGGTGTTATCATCTGTCTCCTAACAGTTTTCCAGTGGGTTCTCTTCCCCCAATCTTCTCTCGGGGAGGGGAAGTGGCTCAGTCAGTAGCGCGCCAGACTCGTAATCTACAGTTTCCTGGTTCGAGTCCCACTTGGACCAGTATTGAGATTTATCTCCGCAGAGCCCCCCCCCCCCCCCCACGCTGTCCTCGGTCAGTAGGGGTCACCGGTGGGCTTGAGAAGGTCGCGTCCGTCGGATGATGGGACGTGAAGCCGTGGGAACGTGTACAGTTGCTCAAAAAAATATCCGAACACTATGATTGATTACAGAATTCAGAAAAAATATCTGGCAAAGTTTTTTTTTTTTTAAAATTAGTGATCTGCCAACTTTCGTGTCACTTGACACGAAAGATGCCAGATCACTAATTTCTAAATTTTCTTTCGTGTCACGTGACACGAAGGTTCCAGATCACTAATTTCTAAAAAAAAAATCGTTGCCAAATATTTTTTCTGGATTCCGTAACCAACCACAGTGTTCGGATATTTTTTTTGAGTGACTGTACTAAGGGGGAGATTCCCCCCCCCCCTCCAGAAGACTAGTAAAGGTAACAGAGCCAAAAATTATTAAACTTATTATTTATATTTTATGCATTTTTCAAGGATTTTTCTTAAATACCTGAAAAACAGATGGAGAATACTACACTGCATTGAAAATCCAGTGTAGTATTCTCCAGTGTAGTATTTCTTCCCCCTCCCCCCCTTTACACTTTATACTTTTCCAGCTCGATTTTTTTCCAGCTTTCCCTCCCCCCCCCTCCCTGGATTTTTCCCAGATACGGACTGGGTTTGAACCGTTCCCAGAAGTGTCATCGTTTTTCGTTGAACTCCAAAATGCCAACAATTACACTGGTTTCCATAAATTAAGGAAATATCCCTATGTTAAGTCAATGGGAAGCTAACGTCAATATAACTTCTAACATAAGTATTTTTGCTTTGAAAAATGTGATTGCATATAAAAATCGAGATCAAATAAATTAATATCTCGATTTTCAACAATATTCATTCAGTATTTAATGAGTTATGGAAGTTTGAATATTTAACAACAGCAATACCAGTCTTAAGAAACTTATACAAAACTGAAGAATAGTGAAAGAATTCTTTACACAAAGTTCTAAAATACAAACTTATTTTATTAAACATTTTGATACAATGCTTATTACTAAGTTTTAATTAACTTCTGATGTCAATTTTTGTGGCTGGCATTGTTATCGCTAAATATTCAAACTTCCATAACTCCTTAAATACTGAATGAATATTGTTGAAAATCGAGATATTGATTTATTTGATTGAGATCTTTATCTGCAATCACATTCTTCAAAACAAAATAACTTATTTTAGAAGTTATAGAGCTTTGACGTTGGCTTCCTATTGACTTAACATAGGGATTTTCCTTCATTTATGGAAACCAGTGTATAAAATTAGTTGAGTCGACTTGGAAGAACGCCAACAATTTCTCCTGCGTAATCGACGAGAAGCAATCGGGGTTTCGTTCAATCATTGTTATATCGTTTTTAATAAGTCATTCACGAGTTTAAAGTCGCTTTCAATCGATGCAGGACCTCGACAACAAACGCACTTGGTTCCCCTTCCCTGCGAAAACAGGGGCGGAGGTGGCTCAGTCGGTAGCGCGCCAAGCTCGAAATCTGTAGTTCCCAGGTTCGAGTCCCAGCTGGGTCAGCGTTGAGATTTATTTCCGCAAAATTCCCCGCCCTGCCCACTGTCAGTAGGGGACACCGATGGGCTTGGAAAGACGGCCGTCCGTCGGATGGGAAGTTAAGCCGTGGCCCCGTGTGCGGGAGAGCAATACCCTATGCACGTTAAAGAGCACGCTGGATGGCCTTAACGGGAGGCTACCATCTGTCTACTAACAGCTGTTCCAGTGGGTCCCCTCCCCCAACCTTCTCTGAGCCTTCGGGGTCCATGTGACCTGGCCATTTAGCCCATAGTGTGCAAAAAAGTTCCGCTCAGAGGTAAAACAACAACAACAACCCTGCGAAAACAGGGAAAGGGCCCATAACTGTCTCCTTGGGGAACAGAAATAATTAATACGAATTTAGTATTGCCGATTTAAAAAAATGATTGTTATTAAAGTACGTACATGCATAATCCTCATGCATCCATGAGATAGAGAAACGAAACCAGGTCACAAGAACCCCGAGGTTTCAGAGAAGGTTGTGTGAAGGGCACCCACTGGATAGCTGTTGGGCGACAGATGATAACCTTCCATCAAGGGCATCCAGCGTGTTCTTTAACGTACACAGGGTATGGCTTTCCTGCCAACGGCGCCACGACTTAACGTCCCATCTGACTGACGGTGGATTTTCCTAGCCCCTAGGTGTCGTCTTTCTCAACGAGTACAAGATGGGGGGGGGGGGGGGTAGCAGAGATAAATATCAACGCTGGCACGGGTAGAACTCGAACCTGGGAACAGTGGATTATGAACCTAGCGCGTTACCGACTGAGCCGACCCTATCCCAAAAATAAAAAAACATTTTCATAGTCCGATTTTATGCAAAAATTCTCCTTGAGAGAATGATTCTTAAATACGAAATCCTGCCGGAAAAACAACACAAATATCCATACCTTACCCTGATAAGGTATGGATATGGTAAGGTATGGATGTTTGTGTTGTTTTTCTGCTGAGGTCTCGCCTTCCTCACAGATCTTCGTTATGGCGTATTAAACTATCAGACCTCTGTGGCAAGCAACTTCTTGTGCGTTTTTTTATATAAATCCAAAATAGTAGCCGATATACGAAATTCTGTGTCATTGCTTTAAAAACGTACTTTTTCCCTCCAGGCAACGCGAGTTACATTGGATAGCTCTGGATCATTTCTCCGCAAAATTCCCCGCCCTGCCCATGGTCAGTAGGGGACACCGATGGGCTTGGAAAGGACGCCGTCCGTCGGATGGGACGTTAAGCCGTGGCCCCGTGTGCGGGAGAGACATGCCCTGTGCACGTTAAAGAACACGCTGGATGGCCTTGACGGGAGGCTACCATCTGTCTCCCAACAGCTGTTCCAGTGGGTCCCCTCCCCCAACCTTCTCTGAGCCTTCGGGGTCCATGTGATCCGGCCATTTAGCCCATGGTGTGCAAAAAATTGCCGCTCAGAGGTAAAACAACCCAACTCTGGATCATTATTTATTTCATCTTATATACTTGATGGATACACAGGAAAGATGGACACTACGATTTAATGTAACAATTTATCATCCAAGATTATCCTTCCTATCCAAATCAAAAAGCAACGCTTAGCCCCAGTCTCAGGAGAATGTCATGTGACGAAATGCTTCTCTTTCATCTCCTCCATCCGCCTCTAATGATCCCAGGTGACCGAAGATGCCCAAGAGCAGATGAGCTGTTGTCACGAGATCGGATGGAGGTCCTTGACTTTCCTCTCTTACAGAGCTCTATCGTTGTCGATGCCTGTCACGAGTCTGATGGTCACTTCCGCTCCTCCGTCATGCGTTAAGCGCTAGGCGACGGAAGCTGAACGATAGTGACGTCACACTCCAATGCACGTAATGTCATAGAGGGCACTGACGCAAGGCGCGGAATCATCTTACTGAAATGGCCCTCAGGGTCAGATTGCTTTTCTTTCGAGTTTCATGGAGCCTGTCTTATTGAATAGCAAAGAGATGAAATTGATGTTTTCAATAAATGTTCTTTGGATACTTTTCCCGAAACATAAGAAGAGGAAGAAGAGGACGGGGAAGAAGAGAGGAAGAAGAAGAAATAGAGGAAGGGAAAGAAAAAAGTGGAGGAGGAAGAAGAGGGGAAGAGGAAGAAGAAGAAACAGAGGAAGGGAAAGAAAAAAGTGGAGGAGGAAGAAGAGGGGAAGAGGAAGAAGAAGAAAGAGAGAAAGTGAAAGAAGAAGAAAGTGAAGGAGGAAGAGGAAGGGAAAAAAAGAAGAGTGAGAGAAGAAAAGGAGAAGAAGAGGTGGAAGAGGAGGAGGGGGGAACTCTTATCAAATAACTCTCGAGAAAAGTGGTTATGTATCCTTCCGATGCCTCTTCTCAAGAGAAAAGAGGTGAATATACTATAACTTCTTCCGAAAAAAGTGATTAAATGATCTTTTGACAGTGCCTTTGAAAGATGCTCTTCCCTAACTTGCTTTTTGAGAAAAAGTAGTTAAGTGTTCTTCTGATATCTTTCTTTAAGCAAATGGGATTAGATGCTCCTCTATATCGTTTTGCTGAGCAAAAGTGGTTAAGTTGTCTTCCGATACTTCCTCTGAAAGATGTAATTGGAATGTTCTCCTATAACCTCTTTTTTTTTTTGAAGAAAGTGGTAAAACTTTCTTCTTGATACCTTATCTAAAAGATCAGAATAAATTATCCGCTGAAATTTTTAATAAGGAAAAGTAGTTCAATGATCTACTGATAGATTCAATGATCTCTGAAAGATGGTGTTGAAACGATCTTCTGTAATTTCTTCAACAACACGTGATTAAATGTTCTATCTTTTAATGTTCGATCTCTTTTCAACGGTTGAATTTAAGTACAGACGCTCAAAAAAGTATCCGAACACTATGTTGATTACAGAATTCAGAAAAATATCTGGAAACGATTTTTTTTAGAAATTAGTGATCTGGTCACGTGACACGAAGGTTGCAAGATCACTAATTTCTAAAAAAAAATCGTTGCCAGATATTTTTCTGAATTCTGTAATCAACCATAGTGTTCGGATACTTTTTTGAGCGACTGTAGGTGGTCATATTATTTCGATACTAGATCGTGTGGGCTCACTCACGGAAATATTGAGCGTGTGCAGTTACCGTTCACAGCAAACTGGAGCGTGTACAGTAACTGCACACGCTCCAGTTTGCTGTGAACGGCAACTGGAGCGTGTACAGTTGCTGTACACGCTCCAGATATTTTTCCTGAATTCTGTAATCACGTGACACGAAGGTTGCCAGATCAGTAATTTCTAAAAAAAATCGTTGCCAGACATTTTTCTGAATTCTGTAATCAACCATAGTGTTCGGATACTTTTTTGAGCGACTGTACTCCTTTGTAATTTGTTCTGATATTTTTTTGAGCGACTGTACCACCGTGACAGCGATCATGTACAACTCTCCCGAGTCCTGTAGTGGGTATAGCCATCGATTTCAATACATCTGACTTGAAGGATTAAACAAACGACTATTATTTCTGACATATGTACATTGACTGGTTTTTAAAAAAACATTCCCACCACTTGTTTTGCATATGCATTCTTTCTATCATTTTTTACGTCACAGCTGTTGGAGTATCTAAAAAGTAAAGGCTAGGAAACTTATTTGCATACGCTATAAAATTTTTATTTAAAAATGTTAATTGGTATTATTGTATAGACACATATTAATATTGTTGCGGATTACAAAAATGGATAGCCACTGAGCGTGAGTATTAAAAGCTATATTTCAAAACCAAATTCAATACAAGGTAAATTGTTACAAAGGAAATATGGATGAAGTATCTTATTAACAAATCAACTATTAACATGCACAAGTCATCAATCTTCCTGCGTAGAGCACACAATATCAGCTCTGTGTATTTTACTAAATACTACCTTTTACTTGATTTACCAGGTCACCCGAAGATCTTCACTCGTAAACCAATTCTCGTCCTGTGCTAATAACTTTTCACACACTAGCCGAACAAAAAGACAGTCCGTGTAGACATTCGAAGTTAGCCATAAAAGTTCCCACTTTTATACTTCCGTGTATACACAACACATCAAGTTACTTCTTGATACTTAACGATAAAAGATCCCACTTTTATCCTTCCGCGTATACACAACACATCAAGTTACTTCTTGATACTTACGCGCACTGTCTCAGAACAGCTCACCGTCCATTTTCGAACTCACCGACCGTTACAACACAACAACCGTTACAATACAAAACGACCGTTAACGCTCCACTCTTCTTCTCCAAATTCTCCCAAAGTTCTTATTCGTTGGCTGAAACTTTTTGCTTTCGGTTGCCAGATTCCTTCTGTCGTAACACTGCCCCCTTCCTAGGTCTTGTTCGTCCCGAACAATTCTGGATTCCAAAGTTTCTTCAGTTCTTCGATGAAACGGGGCCAAACGATCCACGTGAACCACCTTGCACTTTGTAGCTGGACGTCGACGAATGCGATATACCACGTCTGTGTCAAAATGAAAGCGAATCTCATTATGACGTAGATTTCTTTTCTGACTGAAGCCTCGTCCACAAACATAATACGTGTAAGGCCTATAGCCCTTGTGAACACGTTTATGTCTCTGCAGGGAGAAGAATCGACTAAGAGTTTTCGTGCAAAACCTGTAAAAAGTTTTCTTCTTTGTCGAAAGTTTTCTTCTTTGGATTTTTACTTCTATCAAGAGTAACAAGGAATGAAAGTCATTAGTGACATAAAATCTAGGGAGTTTCATCCTCCAGTCTGACCCTTTTGTCAGTTGACTTTCCTTTAATTCAGAACTGTCATGATGAACCTTCAGCCATATTTCACCTGATTCCATTTGATCCCCAAGGTGCTTCACAAATATAATATCAGCTCCATAATTCATTTTAGCTCTTCGGTCCATCTCCTCCTTCCATACTGTTGCTAGAACTGCAGCTTCTAATCCGACAACCTTACCTGTTTCTCCTGTATAAGTGAAATCAGTGATGTGTCGGGCTGCTAGCAATATTTTTTCTGTTTTACCTTCACATAGCCAGCTTGCAACATCTTCAGATACTCCTTGTTCTATTAACATGTTACGAAACTTGTTCAAAGCATTGCCGTTATGCAGAACCTTGCAGACACATGATGCTTCATCTACCCTATTATCCACAATGTTCACCAAACGCAGAAGTTCTCCTCCTAACTCTTCGACGAGCTCTTGCAGTTCCAAGGATCCGTCACCAAGGAAACACTGAACAGCTTCCATCACTTCCAGAGAGTTGTCAACAGAGTTTTCAAGAGGTGAATCCATGTTGCTGATAACAGCTGAACAACTCAAACTCTTCATTCCACGAGCTTGTGACGCTGCAACCATTTTCTTAACTAAATCAACAGCAACATCTTCTGTACTGATGGGATCAATAGCTCCTTTTCCGAATTCATCATCATAAACCAAAGCGCACACTCCTTCAGCCAGCTTTTTGGACACAATTGAGCATCTCATTAGAGGAACGCTATCTACGGTAGCCGTCAGATCCTTGCAGCGGTAAATCTCCTTATCTGTTGGCACCAGCTCCTCTGTCTGTCCTACGATGCAGCATCCGACGTCTTCCATCATCTGCTCGATTTTATCTTTAGTGCAGTCGACTGTGAAGCCAGGGATGGATTCCAATTTGTCCAGAATATCTCCCGTCAATTGGAGAGCACGACCGGAGATCATAGGGACCTTGAGACCTAAAGCAGCAAGTGCAGGAGCCAAGACAAGACTCACTTTGTTGCCGACACCTCCTGTGCTGTTTTTATCTACCATCCGATGGCGCCACTCGGGTCTCCAGCAAAACACATGACCCGAGGAGGTCATAGTTGCTGTTTCTTCGGAATTCACTTTCTTGGAGCTCTCATTGTAATTAGCCAGGGAAACATCAGTCATGATTGCCAAATTGTTCATTCTGGAGATCAGCGACGAGTTTTGTAACATGATATTGTCCACTTTAGAGCTCTTGTAGTCGTGATAAAACTTTTCCATATCCTTATAATCTAAATGGTTATAATGTCCAAATCTGCACATTGACTGTTCAGAAAAGAAATTCAGCGTGGCTACGTTGAAATTATCTGAGGGATTCACTTCTCTCTGATCGTAACTCTGAGGCTTAGTTTCATCCAGAAAGTTAGTCTTTGAAGTACTGTCTCTGCCTGAAGCTCCTTTACTAGCATCACCTGTTACGCTTCTAAGCCATTCTTCGGAATTCTTTCTTAAATCCCCACTTTCTATAAACGATTCGAGTGTGGCTATGTGTTTCGGAAAAATCTCTCCGACTTCCCCGGTAACGACGAAGGGCACTTTGTATCTATGATGAATGGACGCCTCTTCTTTACTCGGACCACTCTGCGAAACGTAAACTCTGTTTCGTTCCCCCTCATTACCACTCGTTACTCTGCCTTTGCGATAATTGTCCATGACACATTTTGCTGAGAGCGAGGAATAGAATACCTTTCGTGTGGATCTCTCTTCAGATCGTGCCAGACTTGTATACCTAGGTATTTTGAAGTGCAAAGCGTACTGTATAGTCTCGCAGCTCTCTGATCTGTGTGATTGTTCTTCACAGTTCCTAGACATGTCACCAGCGACATAGACACTCTGCCATGCATTACCAGTAGTTGCGTGGTCAAAGGCATTATCTGCGCTATCTCTACGATTCTTGATTTCCAGTAGCAGATCCACATTTTTATATGCGTTGCCTTTCTCTTTTTCTTTTCCATGTTTACAATCTAACTTAACACTATCAAGATCATCTTTTTCACTGACAAATTCAACATTTAAACTATTGCATTGTCTATTGAGTTCGGTTTTATGATCCTTGAAGTGATCAATAAACTTACCAACTTGAGAAGCCACTTCAGCTCTCATCTCAGTATTTTGTGCGGCCAGGTCACCTATTTTGTTAGCCATATCGGCTTTCAAGTCATTATTTTGACTTTTAATGTCATTCATCTGTGTAGCCATATCGGCTTTCATATCAGTCATCTGCGTAGCCATATCGGCTTTCATATCAGTCATCAGCGTAGTCATATCGGCTTTGAAGCTATTTATCAACTTTACTAATTCATCCATACTTCTAGTTAACGGCATTCAATTAATTAATCATAATCCCACTTCTGACACCAAATGTTGCGGATTACAAAAATGGATAGCCACTGAGCGTGAGTATTAAAAGCTATATTTCAAAACCAAATTCAATACAAGGTAAATTGTTACAAAGGAAATATGGATGAAGTATCTTATTAACAAATCAACTATTAACATGCACAAGTCATCAATCTTCCTGCGTAGAGCACACAATATCAGCTCTGTGTATTTTACTAAATACTACCTTTTACTTGATTTACCAGGTCACCCGAAGATCTTCACTCGTAAACCAATTCTCGTCCTGTGCTAATAACTTTTCACACACTAGCCGAACAAAAAGACAGTCCGTGTAGACATTCGAAGTTAGCCATAAAAGTTCCCACTTTTATACTTCCGTGTATACACAACACATCAAGTTACTTCTTGATACTTAACGATAAAAGATCCCACTTTTATCCTTCCGCGTATACACAACACATCAAGTTACTTCTTGATACTTACGCGCACTGTCTCAGAACAGCTCACCGTCCATTTTCGAACTCACCGACCGTTACAACACAACAACCGTTACAATACAAAACGACCGTTAACGCTCCACTCTTCTTCTCCAAATTCTCCCAAAGTTCTTATTCGTTGGCTGAAACTTTTTGCTTTCGGTTGCCAGATTCCTTCTGTCGTAACAATATTTAGTTTTAACAAAAGTTTTGAATTTACCATTATTTTGAATTAGTAATTTTAGGTTGTTCGTTTTATTCAGACACACTTTCAGAACCAGACAGGCAGACAGACAAATTGCAAACATGTGTACAATACACATGGACACGTATATAGCAGCATACACATAAACAAGCATACACGTATATCAGCACACATACCTGCACATACACATAATATTCGCACACATACATATCAACACACATACCTGCGTACATATAATACTCGCACACATACCTGCACATACACATAATACTTGCACACATACATATCAACACACATACCTGCGTACACATACCTGCATACACATAATACTTGCACACATACATATCAACACACATACCTGCGTACACATAACACTCGCACACATACCTGCACATACACATAATACTTGCACACATACATATCAACACACATACCTGCGTACACATAACACTCGCACACATACCTGCACATACACATAATGCTTGCACACATACCTGCACATACACATAATACTTGCACACATACCTGCACATACACATAATAGTTGCACACATACATATCAACACACATACCTGCGTACACATAATACTCGCACACGTACCTGCACATACACATAATACTCACGCACACATTTATCAGCACACATACCTGCACATACACATATATCAACTGACACATACACACATATATATATATGCCAGCACACACACACACACACTAGCATACACACATACCTGCATGCGTGCAATACTCACAATATGAACCAGTTACACAACACTCGTAAACATACATCAATGCACATACACATACCTGACACATACCAGTACAAATAAATACCTCACACACATATACAAGCATACATGCACACATATTCACATATATGAAATATATATATAAAAATGTTTCGTACATCCATGTATATACAGTACAAAGTATATACTGCCACATACACACACACACACAATACTCAAACACATATATCAGTACACACACACATAAGAACTAGCATATACACATAGCAGCATGCATACACGCACAGTACTAGCACACACTTACACCAATACATACATACCTCACATATAGCTCAGCTTCCACGTACCTATATCAGTTTATGATAGACATTTTTACTTGCAAAATTGTCCGTCATTTATGGAGCAGGAGTGGCTCAGTAGGTAGCGCGCCAGTTTCGAAATCTGCAGTTCCCGGGTTCGAGTCCCAGCTGGGAAACGTTAAGATTTATCTCCTCAACACTCTCCGCCCTGTCCACTATCAGTAAGGGACGCCGATGGACTTGGAAAGGTCGCCGTCCGTTGGATAGGACGTTAAGCCGTGGCCCCATGTGCGGGAGAGCCATACCTTCTGCACGATAAAGAACACGCTGGATGGTCTTGACGGGAGGCTACCATCTGTCTTCCAACAGCTGTTCCAGTGGATCCCCTCCCCCAACCTTCTCTGAGCCTTCGGGGTCCATATGACCTGGCCATTTAGCCCATGGTGTGCAAAAAAGTTCCGCTCAGAGGTAAAACAACCCAACGTTAAAGAACACGCTGGATGGCCTTGACGGGAGGCTACCATCTGTCTCCCAACAGCTGTTTCAGTGGATCCCCTCCCCACAACTTTCTCTAAGCCTTCGCGGTCCTTGTGACCTGGCCTTTCAGCCAATTGTGGGCAAAAAAGTGATGCTTAGAGGTAAAAAAAACTCACCTCGTCATTAATACTTAATCAAACAAGAAAGAGTACGAGATAATGATTTATTCTTACCCATGCGATTCTTTACACACAAAACAGGATAAAGGGAAATCAAATGAGAGTAAAGGTGGATCTCTTTGATCTATAGAGAAAAAAAAGAAGACTGAGAGGAAAAAGAAAAGGAGAGTTTTAAGATTCAACAGAGGAGGGAGTGAATGAGACAAGAAAAGACGTATCAATCGTGTCGAATGAGTTCCTCTCTGGACGATGATTCATTCAGGAAGCAAGAAGAGAAGAAGGATGTTACAAGTCGTCTACTTCCAGGGAGGAATAACTCCGAGACGAATTCATTCTGTAAAGAGAAACAGGGAATGGGAGTCTTAGACGCTGACTTTGGGATGCTGTGAGGGGAAGATGGAAATGCACCGTTTCCATGGGGATATCTTCCATGCTTTCTTTCGTCTCTTGACGTATTTGAAGAGATGAACGCCCATGTGTGAAATCTTTCCTCTCTGGATGAAGAGGAAAGATGGAAAACTAGAGGAGGTGGTTTATGAAGTCTGGAAGGGAGGGACGGGGGAATTATGGGGAAAAGAGTTAGATTCACGGATACTATAAATATTGTAATCGCTTGATTCCGAACCCGTGTCACGAAAATAGAGCCGCATTTCTGGATGCTCGTGCGTGATAAATATTATGGGTAGATTTGAAATAGGACTCGGAATAGGTTTATGGAAAGAAAGTTTGTTGCTTTATTTATTGTTTTTATTGTGAATGTTTTTTTTGCTTTTTAGCACCAATGTTTCTTTTTTTAAGTTTACATCACACACTGGTGATGCAAATTAAAATACAGTTTGTTTGTTTTTTAAGGGAGGGAGCTACAGATCCTTCCTTTTGGTGTGTGTTTTACCTCTGAGGCCCGCTTCTGCTGCACACGGGGCGGGGGTGGCTCAGTCGGTAGCGCGCCAGGCTCGTAATCTGTAGTTCCCAGATTCGAGTCCCAGCTAGGTCAGCGTTGAGATTTATCTCCGCAAAATTCCCCGCCTTCCCACGGTCAGTAGGGGACACCGATGGACTTGGAAAGGCCGCCGTCCGTCGAATGGGACGTTAAGCCGTGGCCCCGTGTGCGGGAAAGCCATACCCTGTGAACGCTAAAGAACACGCTGGATGGCCTTGACGGGAGGCTACCCATCTGTCTCCCAACAGTTGCTCCAGTGGGTCCCCTTCCCCAACCTTCTCTGAGCCTTCGGGGTCCATGTGACCTGGCCATTTATTCCATGGTGTGCAAAAAAGTGCCGCTCAGAGGTAAAACAACCCAACCCAACCCTGTTGCACACAATGAGATTAATGACTGGGTCTCAAGGACATAGAAGTTTAGGGCAGGAGACCCACTGGAACAGCTGTTAAGAGACAGATGGTATCCTCCCGTCAAGGCCATACAGCGTGTTTTATAACGTGCTTTTTCGTCTCTCTCGCACACGGCTATACGCCCTATCCGACGGACGGCGTCTTTTCAAAGCCCATCGGTGTCTGCTATTCACCAAGGACAGGGCGGGAAGTTTTGCGGAGATAAATCTCTACGCTGGTCCAGTTGAGATTCGAACCTGGGAACTGCAGATTACGAGCCTGGCGCCGTACCGGTTGAGCCACCCCCGCCCCTAATGGGAGGCTGCTATATTTCTCCTAACAGCTGTCTAGTGGATCTCCTTCCCCAATTTTTTCTGAGCCAAAAAGTCCTTGTAACCTGCCCATTTTTTCGGTTTTTGGCATAAGAATGGCCCTCAGAGGTAAAAATAATTCACCACAGATCATAATCATAGATAGATAAGTCAATATATAATAATAATAATCATAGAGTGCTGTAGCTTCGTATATATTCGATATATACATATATAGTATTTTATTATATATGTGTATGTATATATATAAATACATATAAATTCATTCCGTATTTTGAGTGTGCAGGAAATTCTAATATTAAATACAAGCAATGCCAGTTTAATTGCTCAATTTAATGATCTGGCAACCTTCGTGTCACGTGACACGAAGGTTGCTAGATCACTAATTTCTAAAAAAAATCTAAGTAAAAAAGTATTCGAATATTTTTTGAGCGACTGTATCTCATGTACTATGGACCAGATATTTTTTCCGAATTCTGTAATCAGCCATAGTGTTCGGATACTTTTTTTTTTTTGAGCGACTGCACTATGGATATAACATGGAACTGAATCTAATAAAGTGACCGCTGAGTGTACATATCAGTACAGTGTTTTTTGAAACATCGATTTTATTACATTAGGCACTTAGATTTTTCCAGCTTTAAATGCGCCGTTGACAATTCTAGTCTTAAAACTCTGCTTCCAGCAACTGTAATGATGTTGACGATATATTGAAACTAAACAATGTTTTATTCCCTACAGAGTCGAGCGATTTAAAATTCAAATTGGTTTAATCTAGTGCAATAAATATCGTAGATATATTTTTTTCTCGTCTCTGCTGTTCTGCTGATTTAGCATACATAGTTTTAAAATATAAAAAAAAAGATTTATTTAGTTTAACATAACAAAACATATTACCAGGAAAAAAGTGGAAAAAAAATGAAGAAAGGAAAGCCTTAGTTTGTAGAAAGAAAAACATTTTTATCTGTTTTGTATCCAATTTAAAACCTCAGTATTTCCATTGCTGAAACATACATCAAAAACTGATTCCAATTCGAGGATATCAACAATTCCAAAAGGCGGATTTTATCCCCAAAAAATATCCTTATCTCGATTTCTAAGATATAATAATATTGGCATATTCACCTGAGGCTAAGAAAAGTATCCACCCCCACCCATCTCCTTCCAGTGACGTGCAACAAACTCTTCCTTCTCCTTAATATGATGTTTCCCGGATGAAGAGGATGAATTGCTCCTCTCGCGTTGCCATGTCAACCAGTAGCCCGAAGGTGCAGAAAAGAAGGCCGGTGTGCGTGTTTCGAGATTCTGTTATTCGACAGGGAGCACCCCACCTTCCTTCTCTCGATGCTCCAGCGCATCATTTCTTGCTTCTCATAATCAATACATGATACCGACAGTTCATCACAAACTTCTACACATGCGTGCGCAGAGAGGAAAGTCTTCCACGGAATGCCAGAGGAGCAGACAAGTCGTTTCTCATTCTGTGGTCGGTCACCAACCGATTGCTATTTCATCCTTTCCTTCTGCCGCTTACCCTCTTTTTTCTCTCCCCCCCCCCCCAACAAACCATCCTATCTCGTTTTCGCTTTCCTCATCCTTTTCCGGAAGCTACATTTTCTCCGAGAAGTCTAAAATCCATATGATCCTCGTCAGTTTGAAGTTCAGTTTTGCCCTCTTTTTTTAAGATTCTTCTAGAATTTTACCTCTCTTTTTTAAAATTCTTTTCGATTGGCGAATAGGGTTATGAACAGTGTGCCCAAAGGGCTCAGAAAGAGGGGGAGACCTAGGATGCGGTGGGCAGACAATGTCAAACAGGACCTTGTTAGAATTGGTGTGCAGTGGCCTGATGCAGTAGATGTAGCTCAGGATAGACTTGCTTGGAGAACTAAATTGCGCAGTCTAGTTGGACCTCCGTAGCCCATGGCTGCTTGAGGATGATGATGATGAGAATTTTAACTCTATTTTTTAAATTCTTCCAATTTTTTCCCCTTTTTTAAAACGTTCCTAATTTTTTTTTCTCTCTATTTTTAAATTCTTCTAAAAATTTCTTCTCTCTTTTTAATTCATCTGAATTTTTTTCCCTCTTTTTAATACTTCTAGAATATTTTTCTCTCTGTTTAATTCATCTGGAATTCTTTCTCCCTTTTTTCTTAAAAATTGTTCTACGATTCTTTCTTCTAAAATTTTCTAAAATGTTTTCTTCTATTTTTATTCTCCGAATTTCCGCATCCATCCCGTAACAATGTCATATGAACAGCATGGTCCCCATATACTTGTGATAAATCGGCATGAATTTTTTTCGTGCCATCCCCATGCTACATCCTTGTGAAAACGTCTTTCCCAGTCTTTAGTAGGCTCCATAGCAAGAGCGCACAGATTTTGCAGACCGAAATTTAAGTGCCTCTAGCGAAGAGAGAAATGATGACACGGCCTTTATTTTTAACACGAAATGACAAGTTTAAACGAGCTCTCAAACAAGCCGTAGCTCATTAACTTCCGAGGAACGAGTGCAAATCGACAGGCACTTGCCAAGAACTTTTCGAACGCCCTCCGTAGCTCGTTTTCAGAAAAAAACAACCCGAGAAGTTGTTTTCACTTTCCTCGTCTCTTCGTCTGCAGACAGTCAACTCTTTTTGCTTTTTAGAGATAAATTAAAATTTACATTTATGTCAGATAGGAACTGATGAAATATTTTGATTCTCGTTTTCAGAATCTCCCAATAGTTGTAAAAGCTTTCTCGGAAGGTGAAAAAAAATTGGGAAAACGCAAAATTTTAAACAAATATTGTTAACGATGTATTTAAAGTAGAAATTTAGAATTTTTTTCTTAGAGTATAATGATTACATTGTCACTAGTCAGCTTACCAACAGGGGGCGTAGGAAAACAGAACTTTTTTTCTGTTTTACGAGATAAAAAAATTATTTTTGTACTGTGTGGCCGAGTAGTTAGCGCGCTTAGCTACTAATCTACGGGACCTGGGTTCGAGCCCCGGGAAAGGCATGGATGTTCGTGTCGTTTTTCTGCTGAGGTCCTGCCATCCTCTCAGACCTTCTACTATGGCATATAAACTGACAGGCTCCTGTCAGACCTCTGTGGCAAGCAGCTGATTGAGGGGGTATTTATTTTTATTATTATATTATAGGCATTAATAAAATAATCCTGTTAGCATTTTCTCAATCATCTATTAGTTGAACATTCCGCTGTTAGAGGATGCTAAAAGCACAACACTTTCAAAAAGCTTCTTCTAAAGGTAGAAAGAAAAGTTGGAAAATACTAGAGTGTGATGGTCAAGTAGCTGATAATGGTAATAATGATTTTTTCTCTTTAATACCCAGGTGGGTGGTAAAATGCAATTTTTTTCCCAAGAGATAAATGAAAAGTACTTTTTGTGTCTTTCAGGTGCTAATAAAGTATTAATATTTGCATTTTTACAAAACACCCAGTAGTTCGAATTTATGCTGCTAGAGGATGTTAAATGTTTAAAACAAAAAAAAAATCACTCTCCTTGAAAACTAGCACCCCATATTCGCTACAGGCAATAAATTAGTCTTCTAGTTTAATGTAACATTGTTTCCAATAGTTTACGGTCCTATAGGATGGCGTATTCGGCTTTAGATAAAAACGGAACAGGATCGAGTCCAGAACAAGATATTCTTCCTGATGTGTATAAGAGAGGAGTTTTGCTCAGTTGGTAGCGGGGCGGGGGTGGCTCAGTCGGTAGCGCGCCAGGCTCGTAATCTGTAGTTCCCAGGTTCGAGTCCCAGCTGGGTCACCGTTGCGATTTTTCTCCGCAGAATTCCCCGCCCTGCCCACGGTCAGTAGGGGACAATGATGGCCTTGGAAAGGCCGCCATCCGTCGGATGGGACGCTAAGCCGTGGCCCCGTGTGCGGGAGAGCCATACCCTGTGCACGTTAAAGAACACGCTGGATGGCCTTGACGGGAGACTACCATCTGTCTCTCAACAACCGTTCCAGTGGGTCCCCTCCCCCAACCTTCTCTGTGCCTTCGGGGTCCATGTGACCTGGCCGTTTAGCCCATGGTGTGCAAAAAAGTGCCGCTGAGAGGTAAAACAACCCAACTCAGTTGGTAGCGAACCAGGCCCATAATTTTATGTTTCCAAGTTCGAGTTCACAGTGTGTTAGGTCCCTCGAATTTTATATTTATTTATTTATTGTATATTTTTGCTGTATGATATTGTTGTATATATTTTTATGTGTTCTTGGAAATGTTTGTGCTGGGAGGACTCACTGTTGTTGTTTTCGGGTCTAAAGCTGCTCGGTGTAAGTAAGTGGTGACGAAGGCCAGCAGTTGTTTATGCCGTATATGCCTCACTAGCCCGCGGCATGAAGTCCGCGCACGAGGCTAGGGGAAGGAGTTGGATGAAGCTTGAGTCAGTGCGTTAGCTGTCAAGCGAAGAGGTCGCTTTGACACGCGTCAAAAGGACGCCGTCTTTCCCAATAGTAACCCTTGAAGTGAGGGTGCGATTCCAAGAGGGAATCCAGATTCTTGGAGAATCTTGTCTTTTATTCTTGTGGTTCAGGAGGAGCCACAGTGTAGTCAAAGGTTGGTTATCCTTTTGCCAAGTTTTGAGGTCTGTAAAGTGAGAAATTGCAGAGTGTGCAATTCTCCACCTCATTTTAGTAATATTTGCAGCAGCAAAGGCTCACGGAGTTGAACGGTGAATTTGATAGTAGTTTTGTGGATTCCGAAGGAACCACAGTGTGAAGCAGCAAAGGCCCACGGAGTGGAGTTCATTCCCAGCACGTAGCTGTATATATCGTTAATAAATTGTGTCGTCCCTATATAACTCTCGTGCAGTAATTGATGGACCACTGTTATTCTTAATTCAACGCAGCGAGGTTGAGTGGTGTGGGCGTAAAAATTCGCGCACCTGAAGTTTCACCGAAGTGAATTAAGTAATTTCATCATCGTCCCTCTCTCCTGTGTGGACTGGGTCATCTCATCTGTCACAGTCAGAAAGGATTCGAACATCGGGTCATGACCTGGCCATTTAGCCCATTACATTATGTGTAAAAAAGTATCGCTCAGAGGTAAAACAACCCAATATAACCAACCTGCAGAATAAACCGTTTTGTGTAAATAACCTTACTTATCCTCTGAAGAAATATTCTGAATCCACCTGAAAAAGAAACATTTTCTTAAAGTGTTTCCCTGATGTAGAGAATAATCGTTCTTCGGTCTCTCCCCCCACCTCAATCGATTAGTCTATCTTTTCTTCCCCCCCTACTTGTGGGCATTTTTCTCATCAGGAAAATGGCGATTCGTTCCTTTAATGAGGTCATTTATGGCGCTTTTTTTTTTCTACTTCCTGAGAAAAGATCTGAGCGATCCTCTTGTTATCTCATCCTCAAGGCGTGACGTCACTAATTGCGATGCTCCAAAGAGAATGATCAAGAGATGCTGCACTCTGCATCCCAAGATGATGATGGAGTTAGAACCTATGCAATACAGACCTCAATTCCTACTTTCCGATGATAATAATAATGAAGCGATTCTTCGATATGTTTTTGAAATGATGTGTAGAGATTTAATGTAATTTACAGCGATGAAAATGACGATAGAAGGGTTGTAATCTTCGTTTCAGCTGTTTTTCAAAAACAAACCTTCAATGGGAGACTACAATCTGTCTCCCAACATCTGTTCCAGTGGGTCCCCTCCACCAACCTTCTCTGAGCCTTCGGGGTCCATGTGACCTGGCCATTTAGCCCATGATGTGCAAAAAAGTGCCCCTCAGACGTAAAACATCCAAACAACAGTTTAATTCATTTTATATTTATGCATTAGACAACGAACATAAAAGAAGAGAACCTACCCAACCTTCTCTGAGCCTTCGGGGTCCATGTGACCTGGCCATTTAGCCCATGCTGTGGAAAAAAGTGCCCCTCAGACGTAAAACATCCCTACAACAGTGTAATTCATTTTATATTTATGCATTAGACAACGAACATAAAAGAATAATTCGACGGATCAAGACGTTATCTTTTTCCACTCTATTCGAAGATGAACCACGTGATGGCCATGACATACGAGAACAACGAAATCATCGATAAAGGTACCAAGAAGAAAATGTTGCTCCGTCATGATTTACAAACTCTTCTTGCAAATATGGAATATGTATTTCAGCGCTGTAGAAGAAACCTTTCTTCGAGACTTACACATGCTGGTTTGTATCTGCTGCTGAGATTTTCTGACAAAAGATCAAATCCAGCAGATGTTGACAGCAAACATTCCTGAAAGTCACCGTCCTGGATTTTTAACATTTTTCCGTCTTTTGAAGAGAGTGCTACGAGAGGCAAAAGATCCACTAAACATGACAGCATGAAAAGGTTTTCGAATGAGGAAAAGGATCTGTTTAAGAAAAAATAAAAAATAATAAAGTTCTACGTTATAGATTTTTTTCAGCATGAGTAAACTAAAAAAAAATAAGTTAAAGTTCATTGCAATGTCATTTTGTTTTTCGTTATTCATTTTTTTTTATTTTTCTCTATGAAGATGTAAAAAAAATTCTCTTAGTTTCGGAATCACAATGAAAAAATAAGTTACATTTTCTTTTTCTGTCAAGTATTTTTTTTTATTTTGTTCTTTAAAGATTAAAAAAAAAAAACATGATTACGGATGACAATGCTTCAGAGTTTATTCTGAAAGAGAATTTCTTACCCTAATGGGCTTGGAGCGAATCCACTTCAATGAATTGGGAATTAAGCTGTGAAGTCGTGCTTATGACAGCTAAATCCCGTTTCAGTTTAATAACATGCTGGATGACTTTGAAGGAAAATCTTCATTTTCTTTCCAAATGCGCATTTACCCCCAGACACGCCTTTTTCAGATGGTCATATTTTTTCTAGAACCAGCTCATTTTTCATCCGGCCAGGCCCGTCCAATCCGCGTCTTATTGGGGGCCGGGGTGGCTCAGTCGGTAGCGCGCCAGGCTCATAATCTGTAGTTCCCAGGTTCGAGTCCCAGCTGGGTCAGCGTTGAGATTTATCTCCGCAAAATCCCCCGCCCTGTCTACGGTTAGTAGGGGACACCGATGGGTTTGGAAAGCCCGCCGTCCGTCGGATGGGACGCTAAGCCGTGGCCCCGTGTGCGGGAGAGCCATACCTGTGCACATTAAAGAAGACGTTGGATGGCCTTGACGGGAGGCTACTATCTGTCTCTCAACAGCTGTTCCAGTGGGTCCCCTCCCCCAACCTTCTCTGAGCCTTCGGGGTCCTTGTGACCTGGCCATTTAGCCCATGGTGTACAAAAAAGTGCCGCTCAGAGGTAAAACAGCCCAATACAACCCACGTCTCATTGCAAAAGAGTTGCGTTGTTTTACCTCAGTTGTATTTTGTTGGACACAATGGGCTAAATGGCCAGGTTACAGGGACCCCGAGGGCTCGGAGAAGGTTGGAGGAAGGGATCCACTGAACAGCTGTTGGGAGACAGATGGTAGCATCCTTTCAAGGCCATCCAGCTTTTGCAAAATATTAAGATTGAGAACTGGTATTGCAAAGTTAAACAGCTACTTATACAAGATAAAGAAATCAGATAGCGAAAATTGTATTTTTTGTAACTGTGAAGAAACTATTTCACATATTTTATTGAACTGTTCACATTATGACAAAGAACGAAAAATTTATTATCAGCAATTATCTCAACTAGGAATAAATCAGTTTACATGATATGTTGAATTTTCCAGTAGATGACGTCAGAAATGCATGCTACAACTTTCTTATTAACTTCCTGCTCGCGACTTCTTTGTTTAACAGGATATAACCGGATTTCCCCTCAACAATGGGAAAGCTCGACCAATCAGATTTCAGTTTCTATGGTTACAGTTGTTAAATTCAATCTTTCTACTCTAACGTTCTGTAACGGAAATTTGTTCCTTCACAGCCAGACTTTGGTAGTGAATACGTGTAATATGTATGCACATATTAAATATATCATTATTACTCAGATCTCTATTTTCAAACTTTAAACTATTATTTATTTATTTTACTATTAACATAAAACTATTAAATTAATTAACTATGACACTTCATTGAATAATGACAACTAATATGTTTGATATGTATAATATTTAAAATATTCTCTTGTTTTCCTTTATACTTTTTGTATTGTTTTTAACTGAACCTGGTGTAGAAGGGCCTGGCCCTAACATCACCATGGTTGTTAGGTGTATAAAGAAATAAATAATAAGGCCATCCAGCGTGTTCTGTTTGTGTATTGTGTGCAAAAAAAGTGGTTCCCCTCAGAGACCAAAACAACCCAAACCTGAATGGGAGACTTCCATCGGTCCCCTAACAGTTGTCTAATGTAATCAATTTCTTCACCCGGCTCTGACCCTTGGTTGTCTTTGTGACCTGGCCATTTAGTCCATCGTGAGTGGGGGCGGGGGTGGCTCAATCGGTAGCGCGCCAGGTTCGTAATCTGTAGTTCCCAGGTTCGAGTCCCAGCTGGGTCAGCGTTGAGATTTATCTCCGCAAAATTCCCCGCCCTGCCCACGGTCAGTAGGGGACACCGATAGGCTTGGAAAGGCCGCCGTCCGTCGGATGGGACGTTAAGCCGTGGCCCGTGTACGGGAGAGCCATACCCTGTGCACGTTAAAGAACACGCTGGATGGCCTTGACGGAAGGCTACCATCTGTCTCCCAAAGCTGTTCCAGTAGGTCCCCTCCCCCAACCTTCTCTGAGCCTTCGGGGTCCATGTGACGCGGCCATTTAGCCCATGGTGTGCAAAAAAGTGCAGCTCAGAGGTAAAACAACCCAACCCAATCCATCGTGAGTGCAAAACTACCGCTCTTAGGTAAGTCAGGCCCACCGCTTCGCAAAAGTAGAGGTCCCCAGAACTTTAACGAAACTGACGGTGGCACATCCCTTGGCCAATCGCCCTACGGGAAGATGGAACGAGCGAGTAGGGGATTGGGACTATTTGTCAGAAATCCGCAGAGCATGAAAGCTAAAAGGAAATGATGAAGAGGTTCGGCTAAGAGGTGGACGGGCGGATGATAGGGATTGTCTGCTGCCAGTTGCCGTGACAACGGCACGCACAAAAATGCATTTTCGCCTGCTGCGGCGTTTCCGGAGTGTCCCCCGCAGTATGGCAGCGAAGGAGTGTTTTGACAATGGACTCGCTTGACGGAGATAAATTTCGTCGAGAGCGATGCGAATTTTTCTCTTTTTTTTTTTCAGCTCGATAGCATTCGGAAGGAAATTAGCTCAGGTCTCGAATCGAGGACTGCGTTGTCTCGTGCGTCTTTGTGTCTGACGAAGTAGCGTAAGCATTTCATTCTTTCGTCTTCAGCAATCAGTTAATGTGTCGACTTTTGTGATCGTCTAAAATCTTTTCCTTTCTGTCTCGAAGACGCTCTTGGAAGGGGAATAATATAAATGAGCATTCTCTCCGGCGATCAGGAATAAGGGAAGAGTTTAAGGATTGCGGCGACGCGGGGAAAATGCCGACTATCCATCACTACGTTTCTAATTTTCTTCATTTAGTTTTCGAAAAGCGGGTGCGTTTGGTAATGACAGTCTGAGAACTGATCCTGCATTGGTTGCTTAGGAACGAAAAGGGTTGGGTTGAGTTGTTTTACCTCTGAGCGGCACTTTTTTGCACACTATGGGCTAAATGGCCAGGTCACATGGACCCCGAAGGCTCAGAGAAGGTTGGGGGAGGGGACCCACTGGAACAGCTGTTGGGAGACAGATGGTAGCCTCCCGTCAAGGCCATCCAGCGTGTTCTTTAACGTGCACAGGGTATGGCTCTCCCGCACACGGGGCCACGGCTTAACGTCCCATCCGACGGACGGCGGCCTTTCCAAGCCCATCGGTGTCCCCTACTGACCGTGGGCAGGGCGGGGAATTTTGCGGAGATAAATCTCAACGCTGACCCAGCTGGGACTCGAACCTGGGAACTACAGATTACGAGCCTGGCGCGCTACCGACTGAGCCACCCCCGCCCCGAACGAAAAGGGGACGATAGTATGTTAATCATTTGAATATGGTTTATTTTTTTATTAACGAAAGCTCTGTCTATAGGAAGGTTGTTTCACCTCTAAACTCTCGTGCACACAATATGCTAAAAACTAGGTCACAAAGACCCCAAGGTCTGAGAGAAGTTTCGAAGGAGTTTTCTGCTGAGGTCCTGCCATCCTCTCAGACCTTCTACTATGGCATATAAACTGACAGGCTCCTGTCAGACCTCTGTGGCAAGCAGCTGCTTGAGGGGGTATTTATTTAGCAGTTCCATGGCCGAGTGGTTAGCGCGCTTGGCTACTGATCTAAGGGACCTGGGTTCGAACCCCGGATAAGGCATGAATATTTGTGTCGTTTTTCTGCTGAGGTCCTGCCATCCTCACAGAACTTCTACTATGGCATATAAACTGACAGGCTCCTGTCAGACCTCAGTGGCAAGCAGCTGCTTCAGGGGGTATTTTTTTAAACCCACTGGATAGTTTTTAAGAGATAGGTGGTAGGCTCTCGCCAAGGCCGTTCAGCGTGTTCTTTAACGCGCATAGTATCTCTTCTGCGCACGGTCCACTACTTGACGTCCATCGGACGAACAGCGTTTTTTCACGTCCAGTGGTTTCCCCTTTCTGAGAGAAGGGATGTCACTTCTTCTAGGAAAGCTACATTTCACGTATCTACGACGTCACTTCTAGTAGACGTGGTCTACATAGCGGCACTTCCTTTGCCATATTGAAACATCACTACGAGTAGAACTCGTTTTCGAGACACGGACCCCCTTGCGGAGACACATCAGAAGCCATTCTTCGAGGTCACAATGCTCTGTTGGAACAGGTTCTTTGCAATGCAAACGGTTTCTTTTTAAGACCCATACGAAAGTGGCTTGCTTGATTATCTCGTCAACGACCCGGAGTAGTGGGTTGGGTTGGGATGTTTTACCTCTGAGCGGCACTTTTTTGCACACCATGGGCTAAATGGCCAGGTCACATGGACCCCGAAGGCTCAGAGAAGGTTGGGGGAAGGGACCCACTGGAACAGCTGTTGGGAGACAGATGGTAGCCTCCCGTCAAGGCCATCCAGCGTGTTCTATAACGTGCACAGGGTATGGCTCTCCCGCACACGGGGCCACGGCTTAACGTCCCATCCGACGGACGGCGGCCTTTCCAAACCCATCGGTGTCCCCTACTGACCGTGGGCAGGGCGGGGAATTTTGCGGAGATAAATCTCAACGCTGACCCAGCTGGGACTCGAACCTGGGAACTAGAGATTACGAGCCTGGCGCGCTACCGACTGAGTCACCCCCCCCCCCCCCGGAGTACTGTCTCCAGGGATGACGAAGCGAAGCCTTCCGATGTGACCCATCATCCCCCTAGGGAGGTTTTTCCCTATGTCCTACTCAACGTGAATCTTCCTCCATTGTCCATCGTTAGCTTCGTGTTTGATATCGACGATTGCCGAAGTAAACGAGCAGCAGATAGGGGCACTGAGGATCATCTGTAAAATGCCATAGGATAACTAAACGACCAAAGCAAGGAGAGTAGTTTCGTTTTTCCGTCGTGCCATTTTTGTGATTGATTTTTTTTTTTTGTGTTTTTGTGTCTGGGTCTTAGGAAATCTCTTACTGTTAAGCTCAGGTTTCAGATTGTTTCTTTGGAAAAAAAAAAACAACTAATTATTTTCATTTCGTTATATGTCTGTCGATCCGTCTGTCTTTCTAATCCTAGACATTCATCATTCTGGCTTTGAGAGAGAAATTTTTTTTTTTTGTTATATTGTATAGGTGCCGTCCCGTAGCCGAGAGGTTAGTGCGCTTGGCTACTGATCTACTGGACATGGGTTCGAGCCCCGGGGAAGGCATGGATGTTCGTGTTGTTTTTCTGCTGAGGTCCTGCCATCCTCTCAGACCTTCTACTATGGCATATAAACTGACAGGCTCCTGTCAGACCTCTGTGGCAAGCAGCTGCTTGAGGGGGTATTTATTTATTTATTTTATTGTATAGGTATTGACGAAATATTGGTTGGTTGGTTGTTCGCTTTATTTCTTAGCGGCACGTTTTTTCACACCATGGGCTAAATGGCCAGGTCACATGGACCCCGAAGGCTCAGAAATGGTTTGGGGAGGGGACCCACTAGAACAGCTGTTGAGAGGCAGATGGTAGCCTCCAGTCAAGGCCATCCAGCGTGTTCTTTAACGTGCACAGGGTATGGCTCTCCCGCACACTGGACCACGGCTTAAAAACACATCCGACGCACAGCGATCTTCCCAAACCCATCGGTTCTCCTCTACTGATCGTGGTCAGGGCGAAGATATTTGCGGAAATAAATCTCAACGCTGACTCAGACGAGATTCGAACCTGGGAACTGCAGAATATGAGCCTGGCGCGCTACCGACTGAGCCAAACCCATCCCCTGAAACATTACGATTCGCATTTTCTGAATCCTCAACAACTATAATAGCCCCCTCTAACGGTGGAGAAAAGTGGAAAATGGCAATCCTTTAAACGAAGATTGAAAACGATTCATTGATTCATAAAATGTCAAATTTTCGTGGTAAAGTGTTATGGTCAGAGGCGCCTGCAACAATGATTTTGTTTCCTTCCCTCCCAAGACAGGAGAAAAATAACTTTTTTGTTCTAAGAGATAAATGAAAAATTAATTTTGTACATTAAATAAATAAATAATAAATACCCGCGCCCCACAAGCAGCTGCTTGCCACAGAGGTCTGAGCCTGTCAGTTTAATACGCCATAGTAGAACGGGGCGGGGGTGACTCAGTCGGTAGCGCGCCAGGCTCGTAATCTGTAGTTCCCAGGTTCGAGTCCCAGCTGGGTCAGCGTTGAGATTTATCTCCGCAAAATTCCCCGCCCTGCCCACGGTCAGTAGGGGACACCGATGGGCTTCGAAAGGCCGCCGTCCGTCGGATGGGACGTTAAGCCGTGGCCCCGTGTGCGGGAGAGCCATACCCTGTGCACGTTAAAGAACACGCTGGATAGCCTTGACGGGAGGCTACCATCTGTCTTCCAACAGCTGTTCCAGTTTGTCCCCTACCCCAACCTTCTCTGAGCCTTCGGGGTCCATGTGACCTGGCCATTTAGCCCATAGTGTGCAAAAAAGTGTCGCTCAGAGGTAAAACAACCCAACCCAAGCCATAGTAGAAGGCCTGTGAGGATGGCGGGGACTTCAGCAGAAAAACGACACGAACATTCACGCCTTACCGGGAGGCTCGAACCCAGGCCAATCGTAATGTTTCAGGGGATGGGTTTGGCTCAGTCATTAGCGCGCCAGGCTCATATTCTGCAGTTCCCAGGTTCGAATCTCGTCTGAGTCAGCGTTGAGATTTATCTCCGCAAATATCTTCGCCCTGACCACGATCAGTAGAGGGGAACCGATGGGTTTGGGAAGATCGTGTTTTTAAGCCGTGGTCCAGTGTGCGGGAGAGCCATCAGTTGCGAAGCGCGCTAACCACTCGGTCACGATAAAACATTACTATTTGCATTTTTTTATCAATTTCTTTGTAGTACTGCTGTTACATGGTACAGTCGCTCAAATAAATATCCGAACACTATGGCAACCTTCGTGTCACGTGACACGAAGGTTGTCAGATCACTAACTTCTAAAAAAAATCGTTTCCAGATATTTTATCTGAATTCTGTAATCAACCATAGTATTCGGATACTTTTTTGAGCGACTGTACTAAAGGCGGAAAACAGATTCATTCTCTTGAAAACTAGAAATCTTTTAGAACTAGTTTTTATTTAATTAGATCTGTGTTTAATCAACTTAACCGTCCCATGGCCGAGTGGTTAGAGCACTTGGCTTCTGATCTACGGGACCTGGGTTCGAGCCCTGGGTAAGGCATGGATGTTCGTGTTGTTTCCTGCTGAGGTCCTGCCATCCTCTCAGATCTTCTACTGTGGCATATAAACTGACAGGCTCCTGTCAGACCTCTATGGCAAGCAGCTGCTTGAGGGGGTATTTATTTATTATTTATTAATCAACTTAGCTCTGGGACCTTCAGAGGAACAGAAAAGAAACAGGGGTCTTTATGTAATGTAAGATGTTTTTCGGTTTATCCCTAAATTTGAAGAATAAGATGGAGCAATGATTAACAGTTGGGTTGGGTTGTTTTACCTCTGAGCGGCACTTTTTTGCACACCATGGGCTAAATGGCCAGGTCACATGGACCCCGAAGGCTCAGAGAAGGTTGGGGGAGGGGACCCACTGGAACAACTGTTGGGAGACAGATGGTAGCCTCCCGTCAAGGTCATCCAGCGTGTTCTTTAACGTGCACAGGGTATGACTCTCCCGTACACGGAACCAAGGCTTAACGTCCCATCCGACGGACGGCGGCCTTTCCAAGCCCATCGGTGTCCCCTACTGACCGCGGGTAGGGCGGGGAATTTTGCGGAGATAAATCTCAACGCTGACCCAGTTGGGACTCGAACCTAGGAACTACAGATTACAAGCCTGGCGCACTACCGACTGAACCACCCCCTCCCCCCAATGATTAACAGATCTCCACGCGGAGCAGAGAAATATTTGATATTGTCTTTGTCGTTAAGTACGTCATCATCTTTTGAAAATGCAACTTGTAAATAGATCTTAAATTTCGTAGAAGTTCAGAAAATCCTTTTTTTTTTTTGACGAAAGGAGAAAGGATTTTTAGTTAATCAACATATATCCACTAACAAGCACACATTTGACCTGGAAAGGGTTTTTATTCAATTATATAGTTATTTCCGAACCATTTAGCCCATTGTGTGCAAAAAAATGCTGCTCAGAGGTAAAACAAATCGATCCAACACTAACAAACTGGACAATGAGTTTACGCACTTTTTAAGAAATTTTTAATCATCCATTTCAGTTGCTCCCAATTTTTATGTTCCCAGCTCTCTTTACTCTTTTCTAACGCTCTATTTACTCTTTTCTAACGCTCTATTTACTCTTTTCTAAACATTCTCTTTTCCTAACGCTCTCTTTACTCTTTTCCCTAACGCTCTCTTTACTCTTTTTCTAACGCTCCCTTTACTCTTTTCCTAGTGCTCCTTCACTCTTTTCTAACGATTTCTTCACTATTTCCTAACCCTCCTTTTACTCTTTCTAACCGCTCCCTTTACTCTTTTCCTAGTGCTCTCTTCACTCTTTTCTAACACTTCTTCACTCTTTTCTAACACTTTCTTCACTATTTTCTAACACTCCTTTTATTCTTTCTAACGCTCCATTTACTCATTTAACTCTCCCTTTACTCTTTCTAACGCTGACTTTGTTCTTTCTAACGCTCTCTTTACTCTTTTCCCTAACGCTCCCTTTACTCTTTTCCTAGTGCTCTCTTCACTCATTTCTAACGCTCCCTTTACTCTTTTCCTAGTGCTCTCTTCACTCATTTCTAACGCTCCCTTTACTCTTTTCCTAGTGCTCCTTCACTCTTTTCTAACGCTTTCTTCACTATTTTCTAACGCTCCTTTTACTCTTTCTAACCGCTCCCTTTACTCTTTTCCTAGTGCTCTCTTCACTCTTTTCTAACGCTTCTTCACTCTTTTCTAACGCTTTCTTCACTATTTTCTAACACTCCTTTTATTCTTTCTAACGCTCCATTTACTCATTTAACTCTCCCTTTACTCTTTCTAACGCTGACTTTATTCTTTCTAACGCTCTCTTTACTCTTTTCTAATGCTCCTTTTACTTTTTTCCTAGTGCTCTCTTCACTCATTTCTAACGCTCCCTTTACTCTTTTCCTAGTGCTCCTTCACTCTTTTCCTAGTGCTCCTTCACTCTTTTCTAACGCTTTCTTCACTATTTTCTAACTCTCCTTTTACTCTTTCTAACCGCTCCCTTTACTCTTTTCCTAGTGCTCTCTTCACTCTTTTCTAACGCTTCTTCACTCTTTTCTAACGCTTTCTTCACTATTTTCTAACACTCCTTTTATTCTTTCTAACGCTCCATTTACTCATTTAACTCTCCCTTTACTCTTTCTAACGCTCACTTTATTCTTTCTAACGCTCTCTTTACTCTTCCTAACGCTCCCATCCATGAAATTTAAGATATATTTTCTCGAATAAAATTATGTGAAATAACATTTACCCTGTATGAAAATTTAGCAGAATTTTAATACTGCAACCATTGCTCTTTAAGCATTTTCTGTCGAAACAAAATATGACGATGTTACTTTTATCGATTCAAATAATTCAATACTTGACATTGGTTTAGGATTTTTCCCGAACGTTTCGGAAGATAAGAAAATGTTATATCTATTCCTCAATCTGCATCTGTATCCCATTTACCAAATGCATATTTGTTACACTTAACTCTACCCCGAAAGCGATTCTCTTCCGCTTGAGTAAACGTAATACTCCACAACCTACCAAATCCGTCGTTGCTGCTGCTGCGGCGGTTGCGTGTCCTTACTCGAACGCTCTGCCCGGAGGATTAGGGAAACTCTGTCGTCACCAGACCACAGAGGGAATGAACCACCTGCTGCAGGATCTTTCGGGGATTTGATTCCCCAACAACCGATGCTTGGATGGATGCCTGCAGGGCGACTGGAAAAGGTTACTGCAGAGAGAGAGGCAGAAGCCTGCGGTACGCATCCACGATTTGAGAGTCAAAGGCATGCACGAGAATGGCCCTAGCCAACGGCCATGGAGAGATGGACAACTGGATCTCGTTACCATGGAAACGGAACGGAGTGAGCAAGTTGTTTTCGTAGATTGATGCACTGCTTTCATTCCTGAGACTATTTCCGCAGGGCTTGTGCATAAAAGTGCGTTTCTGGATGTAGAGTTTATCAGTTTCTTGTTGTTGTTGTTCTTGCTTGTTGTTTCGTGCGGTTGGTTTCCGTGGTTGTCTCGAGGTGGAAGAGTGGTAGAGGAAGATGCTTTTGTGTCCGATTTGAACACGATTTGATGTTTAAGTTGAACGACAATTAGGTATCGGATTAATTGTTATACGATCAGGAATTTGTTTTGTTTGATGCATGAAATTTATCCGATCAGGATTTTTTTTCTTTCAAGCATGAAATTTATCCGATCAGGAATTTGTTTGAAGCATAAAATTTATCCGATCAGGAATTTTTTCTTTCTTTCAGTCATGAAATTTATCCAATCAGGAATTTTTTTTCTTTCTTTCAATCATGAAATTTATCCGATTAGAAATTTTTTCTTTCAAGCATGAAATTTATCCGGTCAGGAATTTTTTCTTTCTTTCAAGCATGAAATTTATCCGATCAGGAATTTTTTTCTTTCTTTCAATCATGAAATTTATCCGATCATGAATTTTTTTCTTTCTTTCAATCCTGAAATTTATCAGATCAGGATTTTTTTTTCTTTCAAGCATGTAATTTATCCGATCAGGAATTTTTTCTTTCAAGCATGAAATTTATCCGATCAGGAATTTTTTCTTTCTTTCACTCATGAAATTACCCGATCAGGAATTTTTTTCTTTCAAGCATGAAATTTATCCGATCAGGATTTTTTTCTTTCTTTCTTTCAATCATGAAATTTATCCGATCAGGAATTTTTTCGTTCTTTCAATCGTGAAATTTATCCGATCAGGAATTTTTTCTTTCTTTCAATCGTGAAATTTATCCGATCAGGAATTTTTTCTTTCAATCTTGAAATTTATCCGATCAGGAATTTTTTTTTTCTTTCAATCCTGAAATTTATCCGATCAGGAATTTTTTCTTTCTTTCAATCCTGAAATTTATCCGATCAGGAATTTTTTTTTCAGGCATGTAATTTATCCGATCAGGAATTTTTTCTTTCTTTCAATCATGAAATTTATCAGATTAGGAATGTTTTCTTTCAAGCATGAAATTTATCCGATCAGGAATTTTTTCTTTCTGTCAATCATGAAATTTATCCGATCAGGAATTTTATTCTTTCAAGCATGAAATTTATCCGACCAGGAATTCGTTTTGTTTCAAGCACGAAACTCCAGTGAATTTTCTTAAAGGTTCTCAGAAGAAATTGGAAGAGTTTTTCAAGGTGACGAACTGGCAGGTAATAGAGCCAGATTTATTTGAATTCCGAATTTTAGACTTAGCTGAAAAAATTTAGTTTTTAAAATTAGAATGATATACCCAAACACTGTCTCTTAACGTCAAGTTCTCACTAGCAAGGGCGGTGGTTGGCTCAATCTGTAGCGAGTCGGGTTCGAGTCCAACTTAAGCAGCGTTGAGATTTATCTCCGCTAAACCTCCGCCCTGCTATCGAAGAGAAAGGGGACACCAATGGGTTTGGATAGGCCACCATCCGTCGGAGGGAACGAAACGCCATGGTCCCATATTTTGAAGAACCAGAACCTGTGAACGTATGGTTTGTACAGTCGCTCAAAAAAAAGTATCCGAACACTATGGTTGATTACAGAATTCATAAAAATATCTGGCAACGATTTTTTTTTAGAAATTAGTGATCTGGCACCTTCGTGTACGAAGGTTGCCAGATCACTAATTTCTAAAAAAAATCGTTGCCTGATAGTTTTTCTGAATCAACCACAGTGTTCGGATATTTTTTTGAGCGACAGTACATGCTGGGTGGAATTGAAAAGAGGATATTATATATTCCCTAACAGCTGTCTAGTTGGGCCCCTTTACAGAACCTTCTCTGAACCGGTGGGATTATTATGATCTAGTTATTTAGCCCATTGTGTACATAAAAAATCCTCTCAGAAGTGAAACAGCTCGCGAAAAAAAACTAATAAAAGTTTTCAGAGAAAAAGCAAGACATTTGAAACTTTAATTCAAACGTTTTAAAATATTCACAGCCTGTTCGTCATCATGTGCTCTTATTTCTATAGAATCGCTTCTGTATGGCGAAATTCTGGAAAAAGCGAGAACAGACACTTTTCTGTCACATCTGTCTAAAGAAATTGCGAGGGTGGAAAGAATGGCGGGAGATCATCCATCCGTCTTCATTGTTACCCATCATCTCTTATAAGTAGATAACTGAACAATGCTTTCGGCGTCATCTTCTGCAAATTGATATAAAACGACTCCTTAGATTTATTTCGTCTCTAGTTTCTTCTGTTTTTTTGCGGATTTTTCTGTCACGACGACATGTGAAACGTGTAATTTGGGTTTTCAAGACAACTAGTCAAATTTCGATGTTTCTGAAGTGGATGGGTTAGAAAAAAGAAATAGAGGAAGATCCGTTATCATTTCTATTTTCAAGAATTGAATTCGATGTGTGGTAGGATCAAATTCTTGGATTCAATTTCTCAAGTTGGGTTGGGTTGTTTTACCTCTGAGCGGCAATTTTTTGCACACCAAGGGCTAAATATCCGGGTCACATGGACCCCGAAGGCTCAGAGAAGGTTGGTGGAGAGGACTCACTGGAACAGCTGTTGGGAGACAGATGGTAGCATCCCGTCAAGGCCATCCAGCGTGTTCTTTAACGTGCACAGGGTATGGCTCTCCCGCACACGGGGCCACGGCTTAACGTCCCATCCGACGGACGGCGGCCTTTCCAAGCCCATCGGTGTCCCCTACTGACCGTGGGCAGGGCGGGGAATTTTGCGGAGATAAATCTCAACGCTGACCCAGCTGGGACTCGAACCTGGGAACTACAGATTACAAGCCTGGAGCGCTACCGACTGAGCCACCTCCGCCCCAAAATTTCTCAAGAGTTACGTTGATTTTGATAAATAAATAGATCGAAATGAAACGAATTTCTTTTCCAAGAGGGATGATTTAGTGTCATTGATGATGATGAAGTAGAGATGAAAATATTTTGTGATTTTAAAAGGAATTTTTTTTTTCATATGATGCAAAGGATTAAAATTCTTTTAACTGGGTTGGGTTATTTCATCACTGAGCGGCATTTTGTTTTCACACAATGAAGAAAATGGTCTGATCACAAGAACTAATAGGAATCGGAAAACGTTTGAGGGATGCGGTGCCATCAGACAGCTATTGAGAAACAGATGGAAGATTCCCATCAAGGTCATCCAGCGTATTCTTCAACTGCACCGGGTATGGCCCTCCCGCACGTGAGTCCCAATTGGGACTCGTACAGTCGCTCAAAAAAGTATCCGAACATTACGGTTGATTACAGAATTCATAAAAAATATCTGGCAAAGATTTTTTTAGAAATTGGTGATCTGGCAACCTTCGTGTCACGTGACATGAAGGTTGCCAGATCACTGATTTCTAAAAAAATCGTTGCCAGATATTTTTTATGAATTCTGTAATCGACCATGGTGTTCGGATGCATTTTTGAGCGACTGCAGGTGGTCATATTATTTTGATACTAGATCGTGTGGGCTCACTCACGGAAATATTGAGCGTGTGCAGTTGCTGTACACGCTCCAGATATTTTTCCTCAATTCTGTAATCACGTGACACGAAGGTTGCCAGATCACCGATTTCTAAAAAAAACTTTGCCAGATATTTTTTCTGAATTCTATAATCAACCATAGTGTTCGGATACGTTTTTGAGCAACTGTACCTGGGAACTGCAGATTACGAGCTTGGCGTGCTACTGGCTGAACCCTACAACGCGCCAAAATTGTTGCTGGTATCGATATCTCATTGTAACCAACAATGAGATATCGATGTGATAATAAAACTCACACAGTGTTGGATACTGGGATTGGGATATCTGATCGCTTTCCTAGGGCCTTGCGCTTTAAGATAAACAAAGAAAGGAACAAACTGCTTTGTTTCGGTCCATTGTTGGGTTGGGTTGGGTTGTTTTACCCCTGAGCGGCACTTTTTTGCACACCATGGGCTAAATGGCCAGGTCACATGGACCCCGAAGGCTCAGAGAAAGTTGGGGGAGGGGACCCACTGGAACAACTGTTGGGAGACAGATGGTAGCCTCCCGTCAAGACCACCCAGCGTGTTCTTTAACGTTGGGTTGTTTTACCTCTGAGCGGCACTATTTTGCACACCATGGGCTAAATGGCCAGGTCACATGGACCCCGAAAGCTCAGAGAAGGTTGGAGGAGGGGACCTACTGGAACAACTGTTGGGAGACAGATGGTAGCCTCCCGTCAAGGCCATCCAGCATGTTCTTTAACGTGCACAGGGTATGGCTCTCCAGTACACGGGGCCACGGGTTAACGTCCCATCCGACGGACGGCGGCCTTTCCAAGCCCATCGGTGTCCCCTACTGACCGTGGGCAGGGCGGAGAATTTTGCGGAGATAAATCTCAACGCTGACCCAGCTGGGACTCGAACCTAGGAACTACAGATTACGAGTCTGGCACGCTACCGACTGAGCCACCCCCCCCGCCCCAGCCCCCGTGTAAGGGAGAACCATATCCTACGCACGTTAAAGAACACGCTGGATGGCCTTGACTGGTGGCGACCATCTGTCTCCTAACAGGTGTCCATTCGTTCTATTTGTTGCGATCTTACGCAACCACGGCAATTCCCGATTCCGCCTATACGACACTACCAGTTATGAAAAGCCGTGCTATCTAGAGCCGGGGGCGAGGAATACGCCCTATAGGCGCACCTCAACCCCAGCCTCAAATGGCAGCAGTCCTATAAAAGGTAAAGCTGACCACCGGAAGAAACCTTACTTTAATCTATTCCCCGGTTAGCCATGAACAAGGATTTACAGATCCAAGTTCGATCGGCACCCGGGGTGGAGACTCTTAGTAAGACCCAGACTTTTTTGAGGGCTCGTGCCTACTAGGCGGGCTCAGACCGTTCAGCAGAGCCCTCGAACTGCTCACCCAGAGCACCTGAGGTTGAGGCCTCGGACACCGTCACCATCCAACCGGCCTTCCGACCGGTCAGCGGCATCGTCGGCGTCGGTTGGCCTTGGCTACGTCCAACCGGGGGACCAATCCGGTCGGCACAGTCTTCGACCGGTTTGCTGGGCTCTAGCCCCCCCCCCCCACACCACGACAAGGTGGTCCCCTATTGGGGGGGGGGGGCTAACAGCTGTCCAGTGTATCTCTTCTGAGCCCTCGGGTTTTTTGTGACCTGGCCATTTACCCATTGTGTGCAAAAAAAGTGCCGTTGAGAGGTTCCCTCGCCAGGGTGAAAATACTATCACAAACCTGAATCTGTACTCAAAACTTCTCTACGAATTGTGCTATATTTTCTAAGGTTTAGAATAAACCTTATTATTCTCACGCGTTTAATAATAATAGCTAAATAGATCGACGTTTATCTCCCTCTTTCGACTCTAAAAGATTCGTGTACGTTTTAAAACTTTCCCTTAACCTCATTAAGAGGATAACTGCACGACCGTTAAATAAATTCCATTCTTTACTTCTTTGGGATTCCATTATTTTGTCTCTATTGTTACGTGAGCTCCAAACTGATCTGCCTCTAACTCGAAACTTAAATAAATTTTCTGGGCTTAACTTCTCCAAACGACACCAACAACACGGAGGTACCATTTTAAATCTTTCTAATTACCTCTCTCAATCTTTAACACCCCCCCCCCTCAACTCTTTGCCTCTATCCATCCCCCCCCATACGGAGTAGTACTAAGGAATGGCAATTTACAGCTCACAACCCCGAGCGTCAACTGTTTACATTAATTCCTTCCAATTACATCGGCGCTGTGGCAACGGCTTTGTTCTCGCTCCACGCGAGTTTTCGGGATCACGCTCTTCCAAACCCTCTACAACGTGCTTGCTTTTAACACGTGGTTGCACTCGTCTGATCGCGAATATCCCCTCGAAATGGATGACGATGATGAAACGCGCTGCAGCATTTGTTTGTTGTTGCTCCCATCCACGCGATGGGATTTGGAGTCGAGATTTCAGACTGGAAGATGGGAATGAATCTCGGAACACCTTTAATAATATTCCACGAGATTCGGAGGCGGGGGTGATTCAGTCGGTAGCGCACCAGGCTCGTAATCTGTAGTTCCCAGGTTCGAGTCCCAGCTGGGTCAGCGTTGCGATTTATCTCCGCAAAATTCCCCGCCCTGCCCACGGTCAGTAGGGGACACCGATGGGCTTGGAAAGGCCGCCGTCCGTCGGATGGGACGTTAAGCCGTGGCCCCGTATGCGGGAGAGCCATACCCTGTGCACGTTAAAGAACACGCTGGATGGCCTTCACGGGGGGTTACCATCTGTCTCCCAACAGCTGTTCCAGTGGGTCCCCTCCCCCAACCTTCTCTGAGCCTTCGGGGTCCATTAGACCTGGCCATTTAGCCCATGGTGTGCAAAAAAGTGCCGCTCAGAGGTAAAAAAACCCAACACAACCCACCTCAACAACGACCTAATGCTCAGAGAATGTTGGGAAAGGGGATCTACGAGTTATCGGTTAGGAGGCTCCAGTCAAGACCATACACGTGTTCTTTAACGTGCACAGAGTATGGCTCTCACGCACACGGAGCCACGGCTTAACGTCCCATCCGACGGATAGCGGCCTTTCCAAGTCTATCGGTGTCCCTTAATGACTGTGGGCAGGGCAGGAGTTTTGCGGAAATAAATCTCAACGCTGACCCAGCTGGGACTCGAACCTGAGAACTGCAAATTACGATCTGGAGAGTTATCGTCTCAGACAACTTAGCCCTTCAAACTATTGAGAAAATTTAAACAATATAGTAAAAACGTAGCGGGTGTAAAGACTAGAAAATGACTTAGCAGTAAACAACGGTTCGGTTCGGTTGTTTTACCTCTGAGCGGCACTTTTTTGCACACCATAGGCTAAATGGCCTGGTCACATGGACCCCGAAGGCTCAGAGAAGGTTGGGGGGAGGGGACCCACTGGAACAGCTGTTGGGTGACAGATGGTAGCCTCCCGTCAAGGTCATACAGCGTGTTCTTTAACGTTGGGTTGTTTTACGTCTGAGCGGCACTTTTTTGCACACCATGGGCTAAATGGCCAGATCACATGGATCCCGAAGGCTCAGAGAAGGTTGGGGGAGGGGACCCACTGGAACAGCTGTTGGGAGACAGATGGTAGCCTCCCGTCAAGGCCATTCAGCGTGTTCTTTAACGTTGTGTTGTTTTTCCTCTGAGCGGCAATTTTTTGCACACCATGGGCTAAATGGCCAGGTCACATGGACCCCGAAGGCTCAGAGAAGGTTGGGGGAGGGGACCCACTGGAACAGCTGTTGGGAGACAGATGGTAGCCTCCCGTCAAGGCCATCCAGCGTGTTCTTTAACGTGCACAGGGTATGGATCTCCCGCACACGGAGTCACGGCTTAACGTCCCATCCGACGGACGGCGGCCTTTCCAATCTCATCGGTGTCCCTTACTGACCGTGGAGAGGGCGGTGAAATTTTGCGGAGATAAGTCTCAACGCTGACCCAGCTGGGACTCGAACCTGGGAACTACAGATTACGAGCCTGGCGCGCTACCAACTGAACCACCCCGCCCCAGTAAACAACGGGATAAAATAAACAAATGAAAATAACGGTTTGAAATACTGTTCCTAACTTCAGTGCGATGCGCGTTATTAAATTTCGTATCGCAAAATCGTAAAGAAAAAGGCCAACTCTATATTAAGCTGAAACGCTTAGACTATATCATAATAGCAGTGATGACATCTTTTCTACTACACAACGCTGCAACAGATGTCCTTCTCGATACTAAGCAAATTGGTGCAATATCCTTCTTGAACAACAGAAGAAAGAAAAAGTGCAAAAAGAGAAAAGAAAAATAAATCTGTTGGCACTTTTACAGAACGAAAAAAAAAATCGCCGAAGAAAAAAAAAAACAGCCAAGGATTTCATCTGAACATCCACATCAGATGAGTTCGGCTGATCACACCAGCTTTAACAACGACTCTCGTGCGCAAAAAAACCTCCTCGAGCTCTGGGAAAGAGATTAACGTTTCTATTGGTCGATAACTTGGCGCGTAGAGAGGTGACGCTCGCGCCCTACCAATCGGTATCCTTTTAATTAAAGAAGTTGAGATGATGAATGGGGTTTAAGAGGTGTTAGGCACATTTAGTCCGACAATAAAATTTTCACCGTTACTCGTAAGTGTCATGACTACTTTGCCTTCTGCATTGCTGATTAAAAGATTTATGGAAGACACAAAAAAAAAGTCTTGACAATGAGGATTAAATTTAAAGTTTGTAACCACGTCATGGATCAGGGGTCAAAGTTATTATTCTTCTGGACGTATTAACTACCTAACTTAGTTTCGAGTAATAATTCTGTTAAAGGATTCCGAGTATTAATTGGAAGGTTGGGTTGCTTTACCTCTGAGCGGCATTTTTTTTTGCACACCATAGGCTAAATGGCCAGGTCACATGAACCCCGAAGTCTCAGAGAAGGCTGGGGGAGGGGACCCACAGGAACAACTGTTGGAAGACAGATGGTAGCCTCCTGTCAAGGCCATCCAGCGTGTTCAGGGTATGGTTCTCCCGCACACAGGGCCACAGCTTATCGTCCCATTCGACGGACGGCGGCCTATTTGAAGCCCATCGGTGTCCCGTACTGACCGTGGGCAGGACGGGAAGTTTTGCAGAGATAAATCTCAACGCTGACCCAGCTGGGACTCGAACCTGGGAACTACAGATTACGAGCTGGCGCGCTACCGACTGAGCCATCCCCTCGCCCCTTAATTAGAAGGAGAATTTTTTTTTTCTTTTTTCTTTCACGTGATTTTATGATTATGATCTTAAGCATCACTTTTTTTTTGTGGTCACAAGGTCACAAGGGTTCAAAGAACACTGGAGAAAATGATCTGTTAGGAGACAGATGGACTCATCCCGTCATCCAGCAGGTTTTTCAATGTGCACAGGATCTGGCAATCCTGCACATGCGGACGGATTGGATTGTTTTTCTTCTCAGATGCACTTTTTTTTCACGCAGTGGGCTAAATGGCCAGGTCACAAAGACTCTAAGGGCCCAGCGAAGGAACTTTTAGACTGGAACGATTTTAGTAAACAGATGGTAGCCTCAAGTGAAGTCCATTCAGTGTGTTCTTCAACGCGCACATTGTATGCCTCTCCAGCACACGTATCCATGGCTTAACGTCGCATTCGACGGACGACAGCCTTTCCAAGCCCATCGGTGTCTCCTACAGACAGAAATAAATCTAAACGCAAGGACAGTTGGTAGTCGAACCTGGGAAACGCAGATTACGAACCTGACGCGCTACCGACTGAGCCCAACCACAGACCCTGACATACAGTTTCAGTAGTGGAAGAAAATCTCTGAACTGGATAGTGGGTTGTTTTTTCCTCCGAGCAGCGTTTTATATCAGGCCTTTTGTGACGTACAGTCGCTCAAAAAAGTATCCGAACACTATGGTTGATTACAGAATTCAGAAAAAATATCTGGCAACGTTTTTTTAGATATTAGTGATCTGGCAACCTTCGTGTCACGTGGCACGAAGGTTGCCAGATCACTAATTTCTAAAAAAATCGTTGCCAGATATTTTTTCTGAATTCTGTAATCAACCATAGTGTTCGGATACTTTTTTGAGCGACTGTACACAATGGCCTCAATAGCTACAGTTGGGTTGGGTTGTTTTAGCTCTGAGCGGCACTTTTTTGCACACCATGGGCTAAATGGCCAGGTCACATGGACCGCGAAGGCTCAGAGAAGGTTGGGGGAGGGGACCCACTGGAACAGCTGTTGGGAGACAGATGGTAGCCTCCCGTCAAGGCCATGCAGCGTGTTCTTTAACGTGCACAGGGTATGGATCTCCCGCACATGGGGGCCACGGCTTTAACGTCCCATCCGACGGACGGCGGCCTTTCCAAGCCCATCGGTGTCCCCTACTGACCGTGGGCAGGGCGGGGAATTTTGCGGAGATAAATCTCAACGCTGACCCAGCTGGGACTCGAACCTGGGAACTACAGATTACGAGCCTGGCGCGCTACCGACTGAGCCACCCCCGCCCCCAATAGCTACAGTACTGTGCGAATTAGTTGGGACAAGCGAAGGAACGTTAAGTCCCTTTCGCTTGCAGAGTCTAAACTGCTGCAAGTCTAAACTTGTTCATAACCACCAAGGGTCATGTTTTGGGGATGTTTCACAGCTTTCGGACTACAGACGCTTCACCCCATTCAAGGAATGATGGACAGCAAAGAGTACATAGGCGTTCTGGAGGCGAAAATGGTCCCAACACTGCAGAAGCTGTTTCCTAACGGCGATGGGGTATTTCAACAGGATCTGGCTCCATGCCACAATTCTAAGCTTTCTAAGAGCTTCTTTACCCAGCAACATTTGAAGGTATTGGAGTGGCCAGTATATTAACCCGATCTAAACCCCATTGAAAATTTGTGGGCCATTATTAAACCGCGCATATCTCAGATGGATTGGACGACGAAAACCAAAATGATAGAAAGTGTCATGAAAGTGTGGTACCACGACCCTAAAGTGAAGGAGATGTGTGGAAAGCTAGTGACATCAATGGTTGAGAGGGTGGAAGAAGTAATTAAAGCTAAGGGGGGTCACATTCACTATTAACATGTACACTATTAAACAAATAAATATTTTGGTTGCGTCTTTGTTACGGCATTTTCCTATTGTCCCAACTAATTTGCACAGTACTGTAGGTTGGGTTGGGTTGTTTTACCTCTGAGCGGCACTTTTTTGCACACCATGGGCTAAATGGCCAGGTCACATGGACCCCGAAGGCTCAGAGAAGGTTGGGGGAAGGGACCTACTGGAACAGCTGTTGGAAGACAGATGGTAGCCTCCCGTCAAGGCCATGCAGCGTGTTCTTTAACGTGCACAGGGTATGGCTCTCCCGCACACGGGGCCACGGCTTAACGTCCCATCCTTCGGACGGCGGCCTTTCCAAGCCCATCGGTGTCCCCTACTGACCGTGGGCAGGGCGGGGAATTTTGCGGAGATAAATCTCAACGCTGACCCAGCTGGGACTCGAACCTGGGAACTACAGAATACGAGCCTGGCGCGCTACCGACTGAGACACCCCCGCCCCGTACTGTAAGTTACAAAGACCCCAGGAGTAAGAGATAGGCCAGAAAAGCCCGCCGTTGGAAAAGTCATTAGTGAAGTTGGTTAAGTTGTGGAACCGTGTGCAGGACAGCCATACGATTTTTTTTAGAAAATAGTGATCTGGCAACCTTCGTGTCACGTGACTCGAAGGTTGCCAGATCACTAATTTCTAAAAATATAGTTGCCAGATATTTTCCCTGAATTCTGTAATCGACCATAGTGTTCGGATACATTTTTGAGCGACTGTACACTTTAAATTACGCTGAATGGCCTTGACAGGAGGTTTCCGTCTATCTGCTAACAACTGTCCAGTGGGTCCCAAACCTTCTCTGAGCCGTTGGTGTCCTTGTGACCTTGCAGTTTATCCCATTACATTCAAAAAAAGTGCCTCTCAGAGATAAAACATCCCAATTTATCAGCGAAATCAAAACAGAATTTCCCCCTTCTCAATTATCGCAAAAACACCATTTTCAGCACCCTATTAGAAAAGGTAAATTAATATTTTTTTACCCCTCATAAAATTCGTAAATAAATATAAATTTTGTCTCTTGTGAAAACTGAAAGGGGTTATTTCCATTCACCCCCAATTGTAAACGATAACGCATAACGATTGCCCCCCCCACATCTAGAAGAGAGTGAAACAACACCCCCCCCCACCTACAAGAAAGTGTCGTAAAATAACATTTTGTCTCCTCCATTTCCGGGGGGCGGTGGTGGCTCATTCGGTAGCGCGCCAGGCTCGTAATCTGTAGTTCCCAGATTCGAGTCCCAGCTGGATCAGCGTTGAGATTTATCTCCGCAAAAATTCCGCGCCCTGCCCACGGTCAGTAGGAGACACCGATGGGCTTGGAAAGGCCATCGTCCGTCGGATGGGGCGTTAAGCCGTGGCCCCGTGTGCGGGAGAGCCATACCCTGTGCACGTTAAAGAACACGCTGGATGACCTTGACGGGAGGCCAGCATATGTCTCCCAACAGCTGTTCCAGTGGGTCCCCTCCCCCAACCTTCTCTGAGCCTTCGGGGTCCATGTGACCTGGCCATTTAGCCCGTGGTGTGCAAAAAAGTGCCGCTCAGAGGTAAAACAGCCCAAACAATCCAACCCTCCATTTCCGGACATGTTTTTACCGTTGATCACGTGCCCATCTCAGAGCTTTGCCGCGTGCAGCAGCAAAATACAGTAATCGGGAATAGACGCAAGATTTGAAAACGATAGTTTACGTTACATAGGAACATGAAGGAATAGTTCCTGCTGTAGTTACGGTTAATTAAATCAACAATGATCAACGTTGTTGACAATCATTTTAATTAATTCCATTAGCATAGTTGTTCTCTCTAGAAACGTGCAAAAATTATTATTATCTTGCAACTCTAAACTTCATTCGAAGTTCCGCTGTGCAAGAGAGAAATGACCTTTCTGCGATGATTAACTGAATTATGACGTAATTTAATTCCGTTGACAATGCGGCACGAGAATAACAATTTTGTGAAATCACAGAACCGAAACAGTTGCGTAATTGTAAGTCAGAAACAATTAAAAATCCGTTTCAGTTTTGTTACCTCTCCATTTGTTAATTTTCGCAGGTCTTTTCTTGCATTGTTTACGTTTCACAATGCTCGAATTTAAAGCTTGTTTCGAAAATTCTCAGCCGGTATAATAAAAAAAAAATCAGATTTTCTTTTTTTAAATTGACGGTTAAGAGATTTCAAAAGTGGGAATTCAGTTTAATCTCTTTTCGGTTAAGAAAGAATTGTCGGGATTTCAGGTTGGGTTGTTTTACCTCTGAGCGGCACTTTTTTGCACACAATGGGCTAAATGGCCAGGTCACATGGACCCCGAAGGCTCAGAGAAGGTTGGGGGAGGGGACCCACTGGAACAGCTGTTGGGAGACAGATGGTAGTCTCCCGTCAAGGCCATCCAGCGTGTTCTTTAACGTGCACAGGGTATGGCTCTCCCACACACGGGGCCACGGCTTAACGTCCCATCCGACGGACGGCGGCCTTTCCAAGCCCATCGGTGTCCCCTACTGACCGTGGGCAGGGCGAGGAATTTTGCGGAGATAAATCTCAACGCTGACCCAGCTGGGACTCGAACCTGGGAACTACAGATTATGAACCTGACGCGCTACCGACTGAGCCACCCCCGCCGCCGGGATTTCAGGAATGAAGTTTCAGGAATTATTAGTTCGCCTTTTTCTGTTTTCATTAAGTTTGAAATTTCTGTCATAAAACTAAAAAGGCCTTTTGGTTTGCAAGATTTACTTTTCGGAATGAACCTAAGTAAAATGAAATTCAGCAGAAATGTTAGGAGACGTTTTTTCAATTGGAATTAAAAATTCGCCGTTCAATTAACGATGGAACTGATAGAAAAAAATTCCCTTGTCAGATCTCTATGAGCAGAAAAGTTAGATTCGAGCCGAACTCTTAAAAACAAGTGAATCCAGTTTAATATGATTCATGAAAAAAATTACGTACAGTCGCTCAAAAAAGTATCCTAACACTATGGTTGATTACAGAATTCAGAAAAAATATCTGGCAACGATTTTTTTTAGAAATTAGTGATCTGGCAACCTTTGTGTCATGTGACACGAAGGTTGCCAGATTACTAATTTCTATAAAAAATTCGTTGCCAGATATTTTTCCTGAATTCTGTAATCAACCATAGTGTTAGGATACTTTTTTGAGCGACTGTAGGTGGTCATATTATTTTGATACTAGATCGTGTGGGCTCACTCATGGAAATATTGAGCTTGTGCAGTTACCGTTCACAGCGAACTGGAGCGTGTGCAGTAACTGCACACGCTCCAGTTTGCTGTGAACGTTAACTGGAGCGTGTACAGTTGTTGTACACGCTCGATATTTTTCCTGAATTCTGTAATCACGTGACACGAAGGTTGCCAGATCACTAATTTCTAAAAAAAATCGTTGCCAGATATTTTTTCTGAATTCTGTAATCAATCATGGTGTTCGGATACTTTTTTGAGCGACTGTATTATCAGAAGTCGAAAAAGAAGTTTAGCGTTAAATCGGAACCTTAAAATCGTGAACTAAGAAAGGTCGAATTCTTTTAAAAGCGAGTCAAGATTTGAGTGGAAATATTTTAAAAAATGAGTTATAAAGTAACAGTAGAATTCTTTAAAAAGTAAGTCAATAATAGAATTCTTCAAAAAATGAGTTTAGAAAATTCTTAAATTTTGACCCAAATTCATTAATTAATTAATTAAATTCGATTCGAACTCTTTCGAAAAGCGAGCCAGGACGCTAGTCAAAATCATAAAGAGTCAATGTTTGCATTAAAAAAAAAGACAGAGAAAGTCGAATGGAGCCCAGTAAAAAAAAAAATTGTAATATTTGGGGAAGTGACCCGAAATCGATTGGAACTCTGGAAACGTGAGTCAGGATAAAGCCAACAACAGAGAAAAATTAGTCTTTTTTTTTTTCCTTCCAGTTTTCATTTTTTTTAAAATGAGAAAAAAAAATTCCAATTGAGCTCTGTAAAAAATTAGTAAAATTGGGAAAGTGATCCAAAATCGATTGGAACTTTGAAAACGTATCTATAGAAAAACTTGTTTGAAGAAGCTGTTTGAAATTTGTAACAACTCTTCAAAAATGGGGGCGGGGGTGGCTCAGTCGGTAGCGCGCCAGGCTCGTAATCTGTAGTTCCCAGGTTCGAGTCCCAGCTGGGTCAGCGTTGACATTTATCTCTGCAAAATTTCCCCGCCCTGCCCACGGTCAGTAGGGGACACCGATGGGCTTGGAAAAGCCGCCGTCCGTCGGATGGGACGTTAAGCCGTGGCTCCGTGTGCGGCAGAGCTATACCCTGTGCACGTTAAAGAACACACTGGATGGCCTTGACGGGAGGCTACCATCTGTCTCCCAACAGCTGTTCCAGTGGGTCCCCTCCCCCCAACCTTCTCTGAGCCTTCTAGGTCCTTGTGACCTGGCCATTTAGCCCATGGTGTGCAAAAAAGTGCCGCTCAGACGTAAAACAATCCAATCTTCAAAAATGAGTCAAACTTAAAAAAAGGGGGTGTAAGATTCAGACCGGACGCTTAAAGGAGTGAATGAAATTTGAGTCGAAATTTAGAAAGTGGCTCAGATTTAAATATGCTCTTAAAAACAAGAGAAATTCTGTCTGACTTCTTGAAATGTATGTAAAGTACCAGCTGAACTCAGTGTAAGGCAAGATCCAGTCTAACTCGTATAGGGAACATCGAATTTATAGAAGGATTCTTGAAATGTAAATCAAAGTTCCAATCGAATTCTTCAAATGTAAATAAGATTCCACCAAATTCTAAAAATGTCAATCAAGTTCTAGTCACGTTATTGAATTGTAAATATGATTAGAGAGGAAGTTTTATTTTTTTCTTCAGATTTTACTTTTTTTTCCCACAAACTTTCACTTGAGCTTTGAAATTTCTTTCAAAATCGTGAGGGTGGGAGTGGCTCAGTCGGTAGCGCACCAAGCTTGTAATCTGCAGTTCCCAGGTTCGAGTCCCAGCTGAGTCAGCGTTGAGATTTATCTCCGCAAAATTCCCCGCCCTGCCCACGGTCAGTAGGGGACACCGATGGGCTTGGAAAGGCCGCCGTCCGTCGGATGGGACGTTAAGCCGTGGCCCCGTGTGCGGAAGAGACATACCCTGTGCACGTTAAAGAACACGCTGGATGGCCTTGACGGGAGGCTACCATCTGTCTCCCAATAGCTGTTCCAGTTTGTCCCCTCCCCCAACCTTCTCTGAGCCTTCGGGGTCCATGTGACTTGGCCATTTTAGCCCATTGTGTGCAAAAAAGTGCCGCTCAGAGGTAAAACAACCAAACCCAATCAAAATCGTGAATTGAAATAGATCATTTTTCATTAGGTTTGTAAACCATTGTTTCCCTGAAGAGCAGACTTTTAATTATTAAAAGATTCAACAAATGGTTTTGCCAGTGTTGTATCAGTACTGTTTGTTATCAAAGGTAATTTTTACATGTGGGACAGAAAAAGATATGAAATTGGTAGCTAGGTAGTCACTGTAAGGAGAGCTATGCACCAATCCCCTGTGATGATGCATAGAACCGGCCAAGCCAGCACCTCATATCCGACCCCGCCTTCTCGTGGTGCAGACCGTTAGTACCTTTCGAAAGAGATATTCTCTTGTGGAAGTGAATGGAAGGGGAGGGCTGCCAGATTAGTGTGGCCTACTGATCTGGACAACTATGGCTACTTTTCTTTTTTTTCTACCCTGCTGAGGAGTGGTAAACCACACAGGGTCCTGGTGCTGACCATATAAACCTACTGGACTGATATATGGCTCTGAGCTTGATTATGGATCCTGATTTTGCTGCACTGGTGGGCTTCTGTGGAGGGAAAATCTTCCGCTGTGTTTTCTGTTTGTTTGTGGGTTGACAACCCAAAGTGAATAGATTCGCTGGATATGTTTATCAGCTGGTGAATAATCCTGAGCAGAGGTCATCGCAGGCATCTGAACTCTTTGCTTCTATTGGCATCGTCAAATTCTACATTGGAGGAAGTCTTCCAGTGTAGATGGCTTCAGCCTTTAGTGGTGGGGGAACGGGTCTTTGCTCCATGTCTGCGATTAGGGGGCTGTTTGATATTGTCGGCATTCCCTCTCTCAATAAACAAAGTTTCTTTAAACATCCCACTGACCATTTTCCCTCCATAGGTAGTTGGAATGTGAGGACTCTGCACAGAGCTTTTTCTCTTGATGTCCTCACACAAGAATTCCACCATTATAATTTAGATATTCTCGGCTTGCAAGAGACCAGATGCACAGATAAAGGTCAGATTCTTAAAAATAATCTTAAATTTCTCTTTTCAGGGAGGACTCCAAGGTGAAGGTCTGATTCTCAGCAGACTTGCTAATGTTGCTCTTCTAGGATATGAGTGCATTAATGAAAGGTTTCTTAGAGCAAAATTTCATATAAGCACTAAAGACTTGAATGTTATCTGCTCTTATGCCCCCACTGAAGTTGCCAATGAGGATGAGAAGGATAGGTTTTACGGGCAACATCAGAGTATTTTGAATTCTGTCAAGAAAGGAGATATTACCCTTGTTCTAGGTGACTTCAATGCCAAAGTTGGTACTGACTCTGACCTTTGGGGAGGAGTAATAGGCCTTTTTTGGTATTGGTAGCTGCAATGGGCAGCGTCTCCTGCAGGTAAGTAAACTCAATGGATTCAGAATAACTAACACTTATTACAAACACCGCGACCTACATAAGTACACATGGGTTTCACCTGATGGGCTGCATAAGAATATGATTGATTACATATTAATTAACAGCAAATGGGCTAGTTCTGTTAGGAATACCAGGGCATATAGGGGAGCTGAATTTGGATCTGACCATTACCTTGTTAAAAGTGTGTTGCAACTTAAACTTAAAAAGTGTTGTTCTAGGGTTAAAAATTTTACTTTTAATACTGAAGCTCTGAAAGATCCAGTTATAGCCAAAGCTTACCATGATAGGTTACTTAGTCGTTATGACAGTCATGGTTTGCTTACCACTGATATTGAGGAAGAACGGGACCATTTTTAACAGGCTTTTTTGGACACTAACAGTACTCTTTTAGGGAAAAAGGAGCAGAGGAGGTAGAATTATTTGGGTGATAAGGCACTGGAGGTTATTTCAGAAAGAAAAAATGCGAGAATGTCTTTAATCAATACCCTACTAGTCCTAATAGAGATGATTACAGAGAGTTTAATAAACGTGTAAAGGATCAGTTTGCTACTGATAAGAATCTTTGGCTTGATGGCTTGGCTGACAAATCTGAGGAAGCAGTTAGGCAGCACAACAGCAGAGAGCTGTACCAGATAGTTAATGTTTTGTGTGGTAGAAAACGAACAGGTATATAGGGATTGAAGGATAAACAAGGTAAGGTTATAGAAGGTGAGGATTCTGTCATGGCTAGGTGGGCTGAGCATTTCAGTGATGTTCGAAACAATGTAGTTAGTTCTACTCCCATTATTTGCAATGATGATAGATACATTGGTGGCTTTAATGTTGCCCTATAAAAGAATCTGAATTTATTTTGGCTATTTCTAAACTTACACTTCATAAATCCCCAGGTGTAGATGAAATTACTACGGAAATGCTTAGAGCTGGGAATGTTTCGGTTACCACTTGGATGACTGAAATTCTGAATATCTTTTATGATAAAGGCATGGTTCCTAAAGATTTTACCAGAGCTATTGTTATCCAATTTTCAAAAAAGTTGATCGCAGTTCTTGTGATAACTATAGGGGTATCAGCCTACTCTCTGTTCCAGGTAAAGTTCTTTCCATGATTTTGCTTAATAGTATTAAGAATCTGGTTGACAGTCAATTGCGTGATGAGCAAAGTGGATTCAGAAGTGGTAGGGGATGTGTGGATCAGATATTTTCACTTAGGCAGATTCTTGAGAAATGTTTAGAGTTTCAGAAACCTTTGGTTGCTAGCTTTGTTGATTTCAAAAAGGCTTTCGACTCTGTTGATCGTCATAATTTGTGGTTGATTGTGAAATCATATGGTATACCAGACAAGTTAGTTAACATAATGAAAGCTCTCTATAATAACACTGAGTCGTTTGTGAGAGTTGGTAAGGCTTGTAGCAATTGGTTTAGCATTACGTCTGGTGTTCGACAAGGGTGCATTTTGACTCCTTTTCTCTTTAGCTTGGTTATTGATTATGTTATGCGAAATTCACTTCAAGGGAACGATTTTGGCCTTATATGGACTGGAGATACGAAAATATCTGATTTAGATTATGCTGATGATTTAGGCCTTTTGGCAAATGATGTTGATGAGATGAACTCTTTCATTCGAGCTGTTGATGAGACTGGTAATAGAGTGAGTTTGGTTATAAACAGAGAGAAAACTAAAGTGATGAAAATTGGTCAGGCAGGCTGTGATTCAGTTAATCTTAATGGTTGCAGTCTTGAGCAGGTGTCACAGTTTAATTATCTTGGGAGCTATGTAACAGATAATGGTAATGTGCGGCATGAGATTAACAGACGAATAGGGATTGCTGCCGGGACTTTTAAGAATCTATGGAGAGTGTGGAGAAATAGGCGTATACACCTAAGGACTAAAATTAGACTGTATAATAGTTTGGTTCTTTCTAGGGTTAGTTATGGTAGTGAAACGTGGACACTTTGTAAACAAGATAACAGGAAACTAGATGCTTTTGATTCCAAATGCTTACGCAGTATCGTAGGCATTAGGTGGTTCAACTTTGTAACTAATGATGAGGTTAGGCAAAGGAGTTTGCAACCTCCTTTAAGCAGCATATTGTGCAGAGATAGACTCCGTTGGTGAATAACTATAGATTGGCGAATAGGGTTATGAACAGTGTGCCTAAAGGCCTCAGAAAGAGGGGGAGACCTAGAATGCGGTGGGCAGACAATGTCAAACAGGACCTTGTTAGAATTGGTGTGCAGTGGCCTGATGCAGCAGATATAGTTCAGAACAGACGTGCTTGAAGAACTAAATTGCACGGTCTGGTTGGACCTCCGTAGCCCATGGCTGCTTGAGGAGGAGGAGGAATTTTAATATCTCTTTATAGAATGATTTTATAAAGCAGAATCTCTTATACACACAACCTTTCAGCATTGAGACAGTTAATATTATAATTATAATTTATTCCATGTTGGAGGTTACAGTAAAGCCAAGGTAAAGGTAATTTAAATATTCAAGTGGCTTTTGATGCCCAGTTCCATTTTTTTTTGAACGGAAAGCCACATTCAAAAACATTTAGTAACTTCAAAAATAGTTTTTTTTTAGGAAAAAATACCACTGCAGATAAATTGAAGATGTCACTGATATATCTTGAATAATACATTTTCCTGAACATTTTTGCTGAAGCTGAAACAATTAACAGAAGAAACTGATGTAACGTTTGGCTTTAAAAAAATACAATCTTCGAAAATTGCATTTATTGCACGAAACGATAATTCTAATGAACGATTTCAGGAAACTGTTATTAATTATTTGATTAATTATCGTCTGAAGCAAATACTTGTGAGGGTAAAACTGTTGTTAAATGATTTAGCTCCCATAATTTTAAATATTAAACAGGTATTTTTGAAAGTTAAGATTTGAATGAATTTCAGATTTTGAGATTTGATTTGTGACATTCTTCTGTAAAAACTTCTTTTGGAAACTTTCTACCTGAAAATTTCCATCCGCGAGGGTGGTTCAGTCAGTAGCGCATCAGGCTCGTAATCTGCAGTTATCAGGTTCGAGTCCCACCTGGGTTAGAGTTGAGAATTATCTCCGCAAAACTCCCCGTCCTGCCCTCAGTCAGTAGGGGACACCGATGAGCTTGGAAAGGACGTTGTCTGTGGGTTGGGTTGTTTTACCTCTGAGCAGCACTTTTTTTTGCACACCATGGGCTAAATGGCCAGGTCACAAGGACTCCACAGGCTCAGAGACGGTTGGGGAAGGAGACTCACTGGAACAGCTGTTGGGAGACAGATGGTAGCCTCCCGTCAAGGCCATCAAGCGTGTTCTTTAAAGTTGGGTTATTTTACCTCTGAGCGGCGCTTTTTTGCACACAATGGGCTAAATGGCCAGTCACAAGGACTCCACAGGCTCAGAGACGGTTGGGGAAGGAGACTCACTGGAACAGCTGTTGGGAGACAGATGGTAGCCTCCCGTCAGGGCCATCAGGCGTGTTCTTTAAAGTTGGGTTGTTTTACCTTTGAGCGGCACTCTTTTGCACACCACGGGCTAAATGGCCAGGTCACAAGGACTCCACAGGCTCAGAGACGGTTGGGAAAGGAGAATCACTGGAACAGCTATTGGGAGACAGATGGTAGCCTCCCGTCAAGGCCATCCAGCGTGTTCTTTAACGGGCACAAGGTATGGCTCTCCCGCATACGGGACCACGGCTAAACGTCCCATCCGACGGACGACGGCCTTGCCAAGCCCATCGGTGTCCCTTACGGACCGTGGGCAGGGCGGGGGAGTTATGCGGAGATAAGTCTCAACGCTAACCGAGCTGGGACTCGAACCTGGGAACTGCAGATTACGAACCTGGCGCGCTACCGACTGAGACCACCCCCGCCCCCCGTGGGATGGGACGTTAAGCCTTGGCTTCGTGTGCGGGAGAGCCATACCCTATGCTCGTTAAAGAACACGCTGGAAGGCCTTGACTGGAGGCTACCAACTGTCTCCCAACAGCTATTCCAATGGTTCCCCTCCCCAACTTTTTCAGAGCCTTTGGGATCCTTGTTACCAGGCATTTAGCCCATTGTGTGCGAAAACGTGCTGCTCAGAGGTAAAACAACCCAATAAATCCATTCGCATTGAACAGAACTGTGCAAATACATGTACAACGAACAGTAGTTTCGATATCTTGGAACAACCTCATTAAATATAATGAGATTGCAAAATGTACATTGTATATATACACGCACACCACGTTGGCATTTGACTGGTCTATCAGCTTTGTGCAATGCTGAATAATGAATTGCAAACAATGACTAGGAATGTTTAGCAATGAATTGCAAACAATGACTAGGAATGTTTAGCAATGAACTGTGACTGATACTACCTATTACATAATCGTGGCGCCAGTCATAACAATTGCTTCGAATGAGAAACAATGGATGCGAAACCACGCGCCCCAAACAATGGAAGCGAAACAATTCCTTGGTCTGAATATATTTAGGTTGCATTTTGTGGAACTTGCAAGATTTACCACTAATAATCTATTCCATACGACGAACAAGGTTGGATTTCATCTCTTATAGGCACGATTTTTTTGCGCACAATGGGCTAAATGGCCACTTCACAAGGACTCCAAGTGCTCAAAGACGGTTGGGGAAGGATACCCACTGAAGAGCTGTTGGGAGACAGATGGTAGCCTCCCTTGAAGTCCATCCAGTGTGTCCTTTAATGTGAACAGGGCATGCTTCCCGCACACGGGGAGGGGCGGGGGTGGCTCAGTCGGTAGCGCGCCAAGCTCGTAATCTGTAGTTCCCAGGTTCGAGTCCCAGCTGGGTCAGCGTTGAGATTTATCTCCGCAAAATTCCCCGCCCTGCCCACGGTCAGTAGGGTACACCGATGGGCTTGGAAAGGCCGCCATCAGTCGGATGGGACGTTAAGCCGTGGCCCCGTGTGCGGGAGAGCCATACCCTGTACACGTTAAAGAACACGCTGGATGGCCTTGACGGGAGACTACCATCTGTCTCCCAACAGCTTTCCAGTGGGTCCCCTCCCCCAACCTTCTCTGAGCCTTCGGGGTCCATGTGACCTGGCCGTTTAGCCCATGGTGTGCAAAAAAAAGTGCCGCTCAGAGGTAAAACAACCAACCAACAACCCGCACACGGGGCCACAGAGTAATGCCACATCCGACGAACTGCGGCCTTTCCAAGCCCATTGGTGTCCGGTGTTTGACCTTTTCAAAAGCACGAATAAAAAAATCTATGAAGAATCAAAATATTAAAAACAATTACTCAACCAGCAGCTGTTTATGCAAAGAAGTTCTGACAGGAGAGTGTTAGTATAATAAGCCAATGAGAAAGTCTGTTTGGAAGGTGAAACTTTAGCAAAAGGGCAGCATACGGAAACAAACATCTCATGCTTTAGCCACGATTCGAACCCAGTATCTCCTCAATACGCAGTCAAGTACGATAATTACTCTAGAACAGGGACGATCGTAAATGATTATCATATAGTTATTTGACTCCGTATTTGTTTTATTATTATAAGAGTAGGACAACTCTTTTTCCCCTTACTTTTCTTTCTTTCCTGACGAATGAAAATATTAACAGATGAAATTGTTTTATTGTGGCGTAACAATATAGCAACATTTGTCGTGACATAAGAATGTAATAACGCTGTCATGACAAAACAATATAGCAACACTTTGTCGTTACATAACAATATAGTAACACTGTCTTGGCATAACAATATAGTTGGGTTGTTTTACCTGTGAGTGGCACTTTTTTGCACACAACGGGCTAAATGGCCAGGTCACTAGGACCCCGAAGACTCGGAGAATGTTGGGGGAAGGGACCCACTGGAACAGCTGTTGGGAGACAGATGGTAGTCTCCCGTCAAGGCCATCCAGCATGTTCTTTAACGTTGGGTTGTTTTACCTCTGAGCGGCACTTTTTTGCACACCATTGGAATAAATTGGCAGGTCACAAGGACTCCACAGGCTCAGATACGGTTGGGGAAGGAGACTCACTGGAACAGCTGTTGGGAAACAGATGGTAACCTCCCGTCAAGGCCATCCAGCGTGTTCTTTAACGTGCACAGGATATGGATCTCCCGCACACGGAACCATGGCTTAATATCTAAACTGACAGAGGACTGCCTTATCCAAGCCCATCGGTGTCTCCTACTGACCGTGAGCAGGGCGGGAAATTTTGCGGAGATAAATCTCAACGCTGACCCAGCTGGAACTCGAACCTGGTAACTGCAGATTACGAGCATGGCGCAGTACCGACTGAGCCACCCCCGCCCCATAGCAATATACCGACACTTTGTCATGACATAACAATATAGCATTTGACAATGTAGCACAATAAGCAAAACATATAGCGCAATATAGCATTGTCATGACATAATATAACGACACTTTGTAACATAGAGACATTCATCGTGACGTAATAATGGAATGATATTTGAATTTTAACAAAACAGGTTTATTATTGTGACGCAATAGTGAGAAGATCATTGTGAAACGAAGATTTAACTTCTCATTCTAGTATGATGAAATAACGTATTGTGATGGGACTTCTATGCTGTCCTGTCAAGGGGCGGGGGTGGCTCGTAATCTGTACTTCCCAGGTTTGAGTCCCAGCTGGGTCAGCGTTGAGATTTATCTCCGTAAAATTCCCCGCCCTGCCCACGGTCAGTACGGGACACCGATGGGCTTGGAAATGCCGCCGTCCATCGGATGGGACGTTAAGCCGTGGCCCCGTGTGCGGGAGAGACATACTCTGTGCACGTTAAAGAACACGCTGGATGGCCAATGATCGAATAACTCATTTTTTTAATTAAGTTGGGTTGGGTTGTTTTACCTCTGAGCGGCACTTTTTTGCACACCATGGGCTAAATGGCCAGGTCACAAGGACCCCGAAGGCTCAGAGAAGGTTGGGGGAGGGGACCCACTGGAACAGCTGTTGGGAGACAGATGGTAGCCTCCCGTCAAGGCCATCCAGCGTGTTCTTTAACGTGCACAGGGTATGGCTCTCCCACACACGGGGCCACGGCTTAACGTCCCATCCGACGGACGGCGGCCTTTCCAAGCCCATCGGTGTCCCCTACTGACCGTGGGCAGGGCGGGGAATTTTGCGGAGATAAATCTCAACGCTGACCCAGCTGGGACTCGAACCTGGGAACTACAGATTACGAGCCTGGCGCGCTACCGACTGAGCCACCCCCGCCCCGTTTTTAATTAAGACTTATAAACATTGTGATCAAACAATTCGTTTTCATTAAAACGCGACAATGGATCGTTTCTTCAGTCTCCCAACTGCTACCATCTGTCTCCCAATTGCTGTTCCAGTGGGTCCCCTCCCCCAACCTTCTCTGAGTCTTCGGGGTTCATGTGACCTGGCCATTTAGCCCATGGTGTGTAAAAAAGTGCCGCTCAAAGGTAAAACAACCCAACTGTCCTGTCAAATTATTAAAGATCTTCCATGTTATGTCAATGGGAATATCGTTTCGAAGCTCTATAACATCTGAAATATACATTAAATAAAAAATGTAAATAAATGAAAAATAAATACCCCCTCAAGCAGCTCCTTACCACGGAGGTCTGACAGGAGCCATCAATTTACATTCCACAGTAGAAAGTCAGTGAGGATGGCAGGACCTCAGTAGAAAAACAACATACACAACCATGCCTTACCCGGGACTCGAACCCAAGTCCTGTAGATCAGTAGCCAAGCGCGCTAACCACTAAGCCAAGAGAGCTGAAGATAAATTAAAGACCCTAATCAAACCTATTTAAATTTCGATTTTCAACAATTTTCGTTCATTACTTAGAGAATTATGAAAGATGGAATATTTCACAAGAGTAATAAAAATTTAAAAAAAAAATAAATACCCCCTCAAGCAGCTGACAACATAATAATTTAATTCAGAGATTAATTAAAATTTAAATAATAAGAATTGTTTCAAACCCTTTAATAATGCTTTAGAAGTTTGCGTAATGATTATTTCAATATAAAACAATTAGGAATTATTTTTTTATAAAACAAGATAATTTATTTTTAAATATTCCAGGTTTTGTAATTCTTGGTCTGCTGAAAGAATATTGTTGAAAATCTAGATTTAAATAGATTTGCGATCATGATCTTTATTTTTAGTCGCATTTTCCCATTAAATGCATATTTTAGAAGATGTACAACTTCGAAGTTAGATTGCTATTGACATAATTAGGGAATTATTTCGATATTTTGGTAGTGTAGATTTATTGCGATTTTTACGAAATGATCGAATAACTCATTTTTTTTATTAAGACTGATAAACATTGTGATCAAACAATTCGTTTTCATTAAAACGCGACAATGGATCGTTTCTTCAGAAAAATATCTGGCAAAGATTTTTTTTTTAGAAATTAGTGATCTGGCAACCTTCGTGTCACGTGATACGAAGGTTGCCAGATCACTAATTTCTAAAAAAAAATCGTTGCCAGATATTTTTGCTGAATTCTGTAATCGATTATTAGTGTTCGGATACTTTTTTAAGCGACTGTAGGTGGTCATATTATTTTGATACTAGATCGTGTGGGATCACTCACGGAAATATTGAGCGTGTGCAGTTACCGTTCACAGCAAACTGGAGCGTGTGCAGTAACTGCACACGCTCCAGTTTGCTGTGAACGGCAACTGGAGCGTGTACAGTTGCTGTACACGCTCCAGATATTTTTCCTGAATTCTGTAATCACGTGACACGAAGGTTGCCAGATCACTAACTCCTAAAAAAATGGTTGCCAGATATTTTTACTGAATTCTGTAATCAACCATAGTTTTCGGATACTTTTTTGAGCGACTGCAGGTGGTCATATGATTTTGATACTAGATCGTGTGGGCTCACTCACGGAAATATTGAGCGTGTGCAGTTACCGTTCACAGCAAACTGGAGCGTGTGCAGTAACTGCACACGCTCCAGTTTGCTGTGAACGGCAACTGGAGCGTATACAGTTGCTGTACACGCTCCAGATATTTTTCCTGAATTCTGTAATAACGTGACAACGGTTGCGAGATCCCTAATTTCTAAAAAAAATCGTTGCCAGATACTTTTTCTGAATTCTGTAATCAACCATGGTGTTCAGATACTTTTTTGAGCGACTCTAATTGAGAAGGGATTGAGTTTGGAAAGTGACGCTTACATCACCATGACATAAAGATGTTCCAAATGAAGTGGCCACAGAGTTTATTTCCCTCAAGTGACTGTGTATCCTATCTTCCTTCTTTTTTTTTTAACCTCCCAGTGAGAGGAGAGCCTTCCCTACCTCTCTTCCTCTTTCTCCCAATATGAACTCTTCACGAAAGCGCAGAGCAATAATTCGGAAGAGAGAGTCAAATATTCTTTCGAACATCGAAGAAGGAGAAGATGAACTCAGCGTGCAAGAATCTGAGGTGAAGTGGAACGGAGGAGAATCTTTCGTTTCCGTCTCTGCATCTTAAAGCATTTCCTCTTCCTCCACTCCACTTCCTCCTCTCTCCATCTTCCCGCCTGCTCCCACCCTGTTGCATTTGATTCTCAGTTTCTACTTTCTCTTCACTCACGTCGTGTCATCTCTCTAAACTTCCTTTTCAAAACGGACGTGTTTTACAGAACCGTGCACCGAATCGAGATGAAAGGAGGAGAAGAGGGGGGGGGGATGTAGGGGGTGAGAGAACTTTGCTTTAAAAAATTCTCGAGTCTCGGCGCCTGCCAAGTACTTCATGGGGCGACCGACTATTTCAGACTAGGCTTGGAATTAAGCATGCACCAATTCATCTTTCTGAATGACGATAGAAAAGGTTTTCAAGAGGAACGAAAAGGAAAAGTTAGTTTATGATCTTTCAAGTTAGAGGTTGGTGAGTGGGGGAGGGGTCTGAAAATGTTTTTTTATTTTTTTATGTATTTTCCTGAATGACCAATTCGAATGTTTGGTTTTTTTTTGCTTTTAAGGTATTGGTAAATACCTTAAAAGCTTATACCCTTCGAAAAAAAATTTCGAAGGGTATAAGAAAGTGTCAGTTGTGATTGCGACATCTTACGGACATTGACAGAAATATTTTAGAAGATGTAAGAAAGAATTGTATGTGGGAGGGTTAGAAAACGGTGTGTGTGGGGGGGGGGTGCAGTCGCTCAAAAATTATCCGAACACTATGGTTGATTACAGAATTCAGGAAAAATATCTGGCAACGATTTTTTTTTAGAAATTAGTGATCTGGCAACCTTCGTGTCAAAGGTTGCCAGATCACTAATTTCTAAAAAAAAATCGTTGCCAGATATTTTTCCTGAATTCTGTAATCGACCATAGTGTTCGGATAATTTTTGAGCGACTGTAGGTGGTCATATTATTTTGATACTAGATCATGTGGGCTCACTCACGGAAATATTGAGCGTGTGCAGTTACCGTTCACAGCAAACTGGAGCGTGTGCAGTAACTGCACACGCTCCAGTTTGCTGTGAACGGTAACTGGAGCGTGTAAAGTTGCTGTACACGCTCCAGATATTTTTCCTGAATTCTGTAATCACATGACAAAGGTTGCGAGATCCCTAATTTCTAAAAAAAATCGTTACCAGATATTTTTTCTGAATTCTGCTATCAACCATAGTGTTCGGGTTTTTTTTTTTGAGCGACTGTACATTACGATGTTTGGAGCGCTACTGACTCAGTCAACAGAGTGCCAAGCTCATAATGTTCAATTCCTAGGTTCGAGACTCGGCTGTTTTCAGCGTTGAGATTTATTTCCGCTAACCTCGATGAGAAAGAGGATTTTAATGGACTAGGAAAAGTTGCCCTCCGTTAGATGGGACGTTAATGTATGGCGTTGTATGCAAAAGAGTTATATCCTGAATTCGTGAAAGAACACTCTGGGTTGTCTGATGGGAGGCTGCCATTAGTCTCCTAACAGTTGTTCAGTAGGTTCCCTTCCCCTAACAAACCCCGAGACCTCGGTTTTCTTGTGACCTGATTATTTAGCCCAGAGGTTCCCAAACTTATTTGTCCTACCGCCCCCTTTTCAGAAAAAAAAATTACTTAGCGCCCCCCTGGAAATCTACCTTCTTTAAGCGAACAAACAGAAAGATGCAGTGACAAATTTGCGTTCTTTTACGTATCTATATTTCTACCTACGTTCTACAACATAGTAAAGAAATATGTTGTTGTAAATAAGACACCTTGAAGCTTGAAATTATAAAATTATTTATTAAAATCAACCATTCAACTTTAATTCTATGTTATACAACAGATGAAACATGTACGAACGGTTTTTCAAAAGTTGTTTTATCTTCCCTTCCTTCTTTATGCTTCCACCGCCCCCCAATTTCACCCGAGGCTACTACCGACCCCCTGGATCGTTTCAGCGCCCACCAGGGGGTGGTATCGCTCACTTTGGGTTGGTTGTTGGTTGGTTGTTTTACCTCTGAGCGGCACTTTTTTGCACACCATGGGCTAAATGGCCAGGTCACATGGACCCCGAAGGCTCAGAGAAGGTTGGGGGAGGGGACCCACTGGAACAGCTGTTGGGAGATTACCTCCCGTCAAGGCTATCCAGCGTGTTCTTTAACCTGCACAGGGTATGGCTCTCTTCCGCACACGGGGCCACGGCTTAACGTCCCATCCGACGGACGGCGGCCTCTCCAAGCCCATCGGTGTCCCCTACTGACCGTGGGCAGGGCGGGGAATTTTACGGAGATAAATCTCAACGCCGACCCAGCTGGGACTCGAACCTGGGAACTACAGATTACGAGCCTGGCGCGCTACCGACTGAGCGACCTCCGCCCCACCTCACTTTGGGAAACATTGATTTAGATTATTCTATGTAAAACAAAATACAGTTCGTAGGTGAAACAGCTCAACTTAAATACATCTCATAACATTTACTAATTGTGTTTCAATCAATTTCTGAGCAAATTCGTGTGACTGGTGATGAAACAACAAATGTTTCAGTTTCCAATAAATATGTGAAACTTAGCATTTATTTTTTTCCTCGATTGAAAGGGGGCGGGGGTAGCTTAGTCGGTAGCGCGCCAGGCTCGTAATCTGTAGTTCCCAGGTTCGAGTCCCAGCTAGGTCAGCGTTGAGATTTATCTCCGCAAAATTCCCAGCCCTGCCCACGGTCAGTAGAGGACACCGATGGGCTTGGAAAGGTCGCCGTCCGTCGGATGGGACGTTAAGCCGTGGCCCCGTGTGCGGGAGAGCCATACCCTGTGCACGTTAAAGAACACGCTGGATGGCCTTGACGGGGAGACTACCATCTGTCTCCCAACAGCTGTTCCAGTGGGTCCCCAACATTCTCTGAGCCTTCGGGGTCCATGTGACCTGGCCATTTAGCCCATGGTGTGCAAAAAAGTGCCGCTCAGAGGTAAAACAACCCAACCCAACTCGATTGAAAGCTTATTTTCGAAGTCACAGAACTCCGAATGCAGCAGTTCGTTCACACAATCTGAAGGCGTAAGGATTATGTGTTTTGGAAGGCAATGTGATTCATGAATGTGAAAGATGGGAATAAGACTCTGTTTGCCATTTAAAATAACTTGAAGAAGAAAAAATAGTGTCGATACATCAAAACGAAAAAAAAAATAATCGCTTGTTTCATATTCCTCTGGCAATAATCCTTCCTTTCATATTTTTTTCTCCACGTGAGAGAGAAAAAAAAAGGATTTCTAATGAGCTGTAACCGGAAGCGATAATCGTTCCTTTTCCTTTGAAGAGAATCACCGTTCTTCCACGTGTCTCATTAAGAATTAATTATTTTCTCTTTGTCTTTTCAAAAATTCATCTGTGCCGATATGCTGCCAATAAAAAGAAGAGAACATGAAATAAGAGAGAGAAAAGGGGAAAAAGTCAATTTAAAGGAGATGTATTTTCTTTGTCTTTAACAATACTTTAAAAGACATTTCTCGTGGACTCTTAATTCTTCAGTACCTGTCTTCTGCTTTTTGATGAACGGCAGTATTGGGAACAGTTATCTGTTCATAGGAAGTAGAATGACTTTGCATAGGTGCGTGAAGGACGTTGCACATGTGTGTGCGTGTGTGTGAAAGAGTTCCACAGGTGTGTGAATGACTTTGAATAGCTGTGGGAATGACTTTGCATAGGTGTGTGTGTGCGTGGGCGAATGATGTTGCACAGGTGTGTGTTAACGACGTTTCATATGTGTGTGTGTGAATGAGTTGCACGGGTGTGTGTGAATGAGTTGCACGGGTGTGTGTGAATGAGTTGCACGGGTGTGTGAATGACTACACAGCTGTGGGAATGATTTTGCATAGGTCTATGTGAATGATGTTGCTTAGGTGTGTGAAGGACGTTTCACAGGTATGTGTTAATGTGTGAACGCGTTGCACAGGTGTGTGAATGATTTTGCACAGCTGTAAGAATAACTTTACATAGTAGTGTAAATGACTTTGCATAGGTGTGTATATGAAGGACGTTTGCATAAGTGTGTGTGAATGATGTTGCTAGGTGTGTATATGAAGGATGTTGTATAGGTGTGTGTGAATGATGTTGAATAGGTGTGCATATGAAGGACGTTGCGTAGGTGTGTGTGTGAATGATGTTGGCTAGATGTGTAAAGGACGCTTCATAGGTGTGTGTGTGAAGGATGTTACCTAGGTGTGTGTGAAAGATGTTGCCTAGGTGTGTGAAGGACGTTGCATAGGTGCGTGTGAATGATGTGCCTAGGTGTGTGAAGGACGTTGCATAGGTATGTGTTAATGTGTGAACGAGTTGCACAGGTGTGTGAATGATTTTGCACAGCTGTAAGAATAACTTTACATATTAGTGTAAATGACTTTGCATAAGTGTGTATATGAAGGACGTTGCATAAGTGTGTGTGTGAATGATGTTGCCTAGATGTGTATATGAAGGACGTTGTATAGGTGTATGTGAATGATGTTGCATAGGTGCGTATATGAAGGACGTTGCGTTGGTGTGTGGGAATGATGTTGCCTAAGTGTGTGTAGGACGTTTCATAGGTGTGTGTGAATGATGCTGCCTGGGTGTGTGAAAGGCGTTGCATAGGTGTGTGTGTTACTGATGTTGCCTAGGTGTGTTTATGAAGGACGTTGCATAGGTGTGTGTAAATAATATTGCCTAAGTGTGTTAAAGACATTGCATAGGTGTGGGAATGACTTTGCATAGACTCGTGATTCTCACCAAGAGAAAATAAATGCGTGGCGCAGAAACATTTTAGGGGGAATGATAGCTTTCGGTTTTCAAGGGTTGGCTGTTTACGACTGAATGACTGACTACACAGTGGCAAAAATTGGGCTATGTGATCAAGTCACAAGTAGACCAAGGAATCGCATAAGGTTCGGAAAGGGATCTAAAGGCATATATTGGGAAACAAGTTGAAGTTTGACATGAAAGCCATTCTTTTTTGTTCTTTAATATGACGGCTTTATTGAGAACCTCCAGTAGACTAGTTGATAAATGTAATAAAAGCACTTCAATGACTTTAAAATTAGGATATTTAGATAAACTTGCAAACATATTGCGTATTCTGTTGTTCTTTTGGTGAATAGCTTAGAGCAAACTAAACAATTCATTTACTGGAAGAAATGACTCATACGAGGAAACAAAAGAATCAACAAAAATACTTTTCGTGACATCCTCTAAGAGTAGCAGCAATGATGTAGTATGAATTATATCTGCAGAGACTATATGAGACTGCACAGTTGATCATTTGGCAGCTCTCTCAGATCATAAAATAATAATCTATCAAAGAAAGGCTACACCTGTTTTATTCATAAATATTTTTCCAGGGGGAGGACAATTGCCATTCGTGCTCCCCTCCTGACGATACCCATACTTCTGATTTGAATGCTTAGCCCATTGACAAAAGCGACGCTCACAAGTAAAACAGCCGATTGACATTAAAATATAAGTCTTCTACCTCCTCTTCCGCCTCCTCTTCTTCCTCATCCTCTTATGCCTCCTCTTCTTCTTCATCCTCTTCCACCTCCTCTTCTTCCTCATTCTCTTCAGCCTCCTCCTCTTCTTCCTCCTCTTCTTACTCATCATCTTCTGCCTCCTCTTCTCCCTCATCCTCTTCTGCCACCTATTCTTCCTCGTCATATTCCACATCCTCTTCTTCCTCATTCTCTTCAGCCTCCTCCTCTTCCGCCTCCTCTTCTTCTTCATCTTCTTCCGACTCCTCTTCTTCCTCCTCTTCTTACTCATCATCTTCTGCCTCCTCTTCTAACTCATCCTCTTCTGCCACCACTTCTTCCTCGTCATATTCCACATCCTCTTCTTCCTCGTCCTCTTCCGCCTCCTCTTCTTCCTCCTCCTCTTCTACCTCCTCTTCTTCCTCATCCTCTTCCGCCTCCTCTTCTCCCTTATCCTCTTTAGCATCCTCTTCTTCCTCATCCTCTTCCGCCTCATCCTCTTCGGCCTCCTCTTCTTCTTCCTCCTCCCTTAACTTGCTTCCTCCTTCCTTTTAACTTACTTCCTCCTTCAACTTGCTAACAAATGCAGTATAAAGTTTTCTGCTACATGTGGGTTTGCATATAACCAGTCCATATAGCCATTGCACATTTACCTCGCAGTCTGCCGGTATCAGTTACATTGTTTCAATAGAGTTTTATTTTCTTCCTGAATGCCTTCTTGGTTTCTTACAACATAACTCCCACATAAGAGCAACCGTACCCAACTATGTGTGTGTGTGTGTGGGGGGGGGGGGCTACACTAAGTTCTCTCACTGTTGGGGTAGAAATTGATCTTAAAACTTTTTCAAGCTGAGGCGATTCAATTACGAAATTTCAGTAACTATGGAGAAGAATTAAAATATATATATAAAAGGAAAAATAAATAACTAAATAAATAAAACAAATTAAAAAAATTAAAATTAAAAAATTTTAAATAAAATTTTAAAATTATAAAAGAAAACAAAAAATATTATTAATTAAATTAAAAAATAAAAAAAATAAAAATTTTCTTTACAAAGAAAAAGAAAGTGAAAAAACCTTAAAAAAATAAAAAATGTATCAAAAAGAAAATGTTTGTAACAGACTAATGTAATTGGAAAGTCTGTAAAAGGAAATCCCAATTTTTGTGATTTATTCAATCAATCAATCAACTAAATAAATCAAACATGAGCTTTAAACTGACGATAACTTGGTTTTTTCTTTTTTTCATCGGGGAAGTTTTTTTAATGTTTTGTAGTTCATCTGAAAGCGTGGAACATCCATCATTTATTGACAGTAGCTGGGTGCAGGGAACAAAAATAAAACACGTAAAAAGCAATAGTTTAAATTGTTACCCTCAGCAAATTTCGCTTCATCTTCGAGGAGGAGGGAGAGGAGGAAGAAAAAGGAAGAGGGGGAGGAGGAGGAAGAAAAAAGTAAGAGGGGAGGAGGAGATGATGCAGGAACTGGAGGAGCGGGAGGAAGAGAGGAAGCAGAGGAGGGGGAAGAGGAATGTAGAGAGGAAGCAAGGGAGGAGGAGGGTTATGTGTTTGGCTCGTGCACAAAGAAGAGGTTCGAGTATTTTTTGAGAAGATAAAAATATGCTAGTCAAAAGCATTATGGAGTAGTGAAACATTTTTCGGATGATTTAGTTCCTGGGTGAGGAAAACGATTTTCTGGGAATGGAAGGAGTTATTTGGTGTGAGGAGGTGGGGGGGGGGGGAGAGGAGGGAGTTTTCAGTCTTTGTTTCATTCTCTTGTGCTTGTTGTTCTCTGTGGAATTGATCGGAAGAGGGGTTAGCGAGAAATGAGGTTTCAAGTTTATAAACCGATAAAGTTTCGCATTTCTGCAGAATTGAGAGTGGTAAGGAATTCGGGAAAGTTAAGGAGAGGATTGAAAGTGAAAAGAGTTAAGAGACGATGATAACAGAGGGGATATAAAACACATAAAAGACATTAGAGCTGAAAAGAATGAATTGTGCTTTCATCTCCTTTAAATCTTCATTAATCAGTGGATTTTTTTAATTAATATATGCATTGATTGGCTAAGCTGGAACAAGAATCCTCTGGAAGAGAGAGGTTAGTGGGATAATATCTTTAAAAGCGAAATGTACACAACTAATAACGTCGTAGTTATGGGGCGGGGGTGGCTCAGACGGTAGCGCGCCAGGCTCGTAATCTGTAGTTCCCAGGTTCGAGTCTCAGCTGGACCGCCGTTGAGATTTATATCGGCAAAACTCCCCGCCCTGCCCACGGTCAGTAGGGGACACCGATGGGCTTGGAAAGGCCGCCGTCTGTCGGGTGGGACGTTAAGCCGTGTCCCCGTGTACGGGAGAGCCATACCCTGTGTGCGTTAAAGAATGCGCTGGATGGTCTTGATGGGAGACTACCATCTGTCTCCCTACAGCTGCTCCAGTGGGTCCCCTCCCCCATCCTTCTCTGAGACTTTGGGGTCCATGTGACTTGACCATTTAGTCCATTGTGTGCAAAAAAGTGCCGCTCAGAGGTAAAACAACCCAGCCCTCGTAACCATTGAAGAGTGGTTAAATTGCATGTGATATGTACAGTCGCTCAAAAAAGTATCCGAACAGTACGGTTGATTACAGAATTCAGAAAAAATATCTGGCAATGTTTTTTTTTTAGAAATTAGTGATCTGGCAACCTTCGTGTCACGAAGGTTGCCAGATCACTAATTTCTAAAAAAGTCGTTGCCAGATATTTTTTCTGAATTCTGTAATCAACCATAGTGTTCGGATATTTTTTTGAGCGACTGTACATTATTATAATTTTGAATTGATATGATTTCAGTTGAATAAAATTGAATTGAATCATATCTATTTAAATATCGATTTCTGTGGCTAATGAGGGTTTACCTCATAAGATATTTTTTTTTCTGTGTTCATACACTTTCCTACCAAAATATTAAAGAATTTCTACGTTATGACAATGGGAATCTATATTCGAAGCTCCATAACTTTTAAATTAGGCTTTTTAATGGAAAAATGTGACTGAAGATAAATATCATAAACAAATCTATATAAATATCGATTTTCAACAATATTCGTTATTATTGAAGTTAGAGGATTTTACAAGAATAATGCGTCATAAGAGTATGACGCATTAATAATGCTTTTTTTTTTTAGAATATAATTTTTATTCATAACAGTAAAGAATACAAATACATTTACAATGTGACCCGCAAAGCTAAATAGCTTATCTGCAGGAAAATGAATAAGTTACATTAAACATAGATCATTCAGCAGCAAAAATGGTGTACATCAAATAAATCACAAAACACAACACATAAAAATCAGCTAACTAGAAAATACCAAATAATTTTTTAATTCCATTTTAAGTGTTCTAAAAGAATCTACATTTAGTAATTCTTTTGGAATAGCTTTAAATATAAGTGGTACTTGATATTCGGAGGTATGCTTCCCGTAAATATTTCGAAAATTTGGCAATTTGTAATAACCTTGGTTTTCAGAATCGATTGAAACTTAAATAATAAGTGTTCATTCAAGCCATTTAATAAATACACATTTTTGCATTTATTTGACAATCATATGCGAATTTTAAAAAACACGGTAATTTATCGTGAAATATTGTAGCTTTCATAAATCTTTTGATCCTGGACGAACATTGTTGAAAAACGAGTTTGAATTGATTCACATTTAGAATGTTTATCTTCAGTCACATTTTCCCACTAAATGTATATTTTCGAATTTACATTCCCATTGAGATAACATGAAAATTCTCTAATATTTTGATTACGACAATCAATACGACAGTGATGTTGGTTCTTCTAATAAACGATTACTAATATTTAACTACTTCTAATCATTTATATAATTTTATAAACTAAAGTTCCAAAAACGTTCTCTGTTATGTTTCATTCAAACAAACTTTTTAATCTTGTTTATTGACCTGACTAACATTTATTTTCCAGTTTCTTTCCAAACAATATTATTTTTTTCCTGCCATCCCAGACAAATCCCTCCCTAAATAATTTACTCGCACTGCACGAAAATTCTTCAGTTCGACTGCTTGCCACGTATTCACTCTTAAATCCCTTCCTCGTACTTGTCAGTCCAATGTTTTACCGTCGAACCTCATTTCGGGTCGTTTTATCCGTTTGTTTAGGCTTCTCACTGAGCCTCTATTACAGCAAGTGATGCTCCACAGAAGAGACTGCCTTCATCCCCAAGAGGATCCCCGTCGGCTCACCCTCACGCAGACACCTCGTCATCTCGTCATTCACGGCACGCGCTCCCACTAAACCCAGTTGTACCATTGCTCCCTCGTTAAATCTACAGAGTTGGTCAATCTATATATATTGGGAGTGACTCTTTCCTGTAAAGCGTCTTCCACTTTATATCAACTTCGCTCTGTATTCTGCAGTATATCTTTCTTTACTGATCCAACTAAAGTCTCTGATTTCAGTGGATCTTTTTGGAATTTTTCGTTATCATTCTCTTCTCTTTGTTATCTGTTTAGCAGTAACTGTCATTTCCACCTTCTTGGGCTTATATTAGTAGTCTGAGCATGTGAGGTGCAAAATTTAGTTTTTTTTTTACTTTGTGGTAGCACTCTTTTTTTGCACGCAATTTACGTAATATCCTTGGCTTATATATAAATAAAAAAAATAAATACCCCCTCAAGCAGGTGCTTGCCACAGAGGTCTGACAGGAGCCTGTCAGTTTATATGCCACAGTAGAAGATCTGAGAGGATGGCAGGACCTCAGCAGAAAAACGACACATGCATCCATGCCTTACCCGGGGCTCGAACCCAGGTCCCATAGATCAGTAGCCAAGCGCGCTAACCACTCGGCCACGGGACTGCTAAATAAATACCTCCTCAAGCAGCTGCTTGCCACAGAGGTCTGACAAGAGCCTGTCAGTTTATATGCCATAGTAGAAGGTCTGTGAGGATGGCAGGACCTCAGCAGAAAAACGACACAAACAGCCATGACTTACCCGGGGCTCGAACCCAGGTCCTTTAGATCACTAGCCAAGCGCGCTAACCACTCGGCCATGGGACGGCTTGGCTTATATAAGTAGCCAAAAAGATGTGTAATGCAAAATTTAGGTTGGATCGTTTTATCTCTGAGAGGCACTTTATTTTTGCAAACAATGGGCTAAATAGCCAGGTCACTAGGACCCCGAAGGCTCAAAGATGATTGGGAGAGGGGACCCACTTCAACAGCTGTTGGGAGACAGATGGTAGACTCCCGTTAAGGTCATCCAGCGTGTTCTTTAATGTGCACAGAGTATGTCTCTCCCGCACACGGTTTGACGTCCCATTCGACGGACGGGGGCCTTTCAAAGTCCATTAGTATCCCCAACTGACCATTGGTGGGGCGGAGATTTTTGCGGACATAAATCACAACACTGGCCCAACTGGGACCCGAATGTGGTGCGCTGCAGACTAAGCCATCCACGCCAATTTAAGTTAAAGACATCCAGAGTGTTATTTATCGTGCACGGGTCTCCTCAATTCAATACCATCTAGTTGTGATTAATGTGCACAGTGTATGATCGAATGAGACGTAAAGGTGTAATGGGAACACGGCTGAACGACAACAATTTTAGGGAGGAGCTCTGGGTTGGGTTGTTTTACCTCTGAGCGGCACTTTTTTGCACACCATGGGCTAAATGGCCAGGTCACATGGACCCCGAAGGCTCAGAGAAGGTTGGGGGAGGGGACCCACTGGAACAGATGTTGGGAGACAGATGGTAGACTCCTGTCAAGGCCATCCAGCGTGTTCTTTAACGTGCACAGGGTATGGCTCTCCCACACACGGGGCCACGGCTTAACGTCCCATCCGACGGACGGCGGCCTTTCCAAGCCCATCGGTGTCACCTACTGACCGTGGGCAGGGCGGGGAATTTTGCGGAGATAAATCTCAACGCTGACCCAGCTGGGACTCGAACCTGGGAACTACAGATTACGAGCCTGGCGCGCTACCGACTGAGTCACCCCCGCCCTAGGAGGAGCTCTGAGAATGAACTAGACTTAGGAAACGATTTCTTGTATGAAAAAGGTGGGAAACATTATTTTACTATATATTTTAGCGAGTCTGCTAATCTGATCTAGAAATCTTCCTAAACTGTAAGAGTTAGGACCATCGAAATCGTTAGATAGCTTCCTCTAATTGAAAGGAGCAGCAACCTAAAAATTTGAAAAACCGAAATTTCTTGCCATCGAAAAAACAAAACAAAAACACCTTTTTTCTATCATTAAATGAAAAGTTAGAATCCATATTTCTTTCGCTCTTTTGCTCAGTGTACAGTCGCTTAAAAAATAACCAAACACTATGGTTGATTACAGGATTCAGAAAAAATATCTGACAACGATGTTTTTTAGAAATGAGTGATCTGGCAACCTTCGTGTCACGTGAAGGTTGCCAGATCACTAATTTCTTTAAAAAATCGTTGCCAGATATTTTTTCTGAATCCTGTAATCAACCATAGTGTTCGGATATTTTTTTGAGCGACTGTACCCATGTCTGGTGGAATATTTTAGCAAATGGAAAACCTACTCATCTTATTTTCTCCTCCCTGAAGCTCTCGGACCTCCTTCTCCCAAGGGGCGGGGGTGGCTCAGTCGGTAGCGCGCCAGGCTCGTAATCTGTAGTTCCCAGGTTCGAGTCCCAGCTGGGTCAGCGTTGAGATTTATCTCCGCAAAATTCCCCGCCCTGCTCACGGTCAGTAGGGGACACCGATGGGCTTGGAAAGGCCGCCGTCCGTCGGATGGGACGTTAAGCCGTGGCCTCGTGTGCGGAAGAGCCATAACCTGTGCACGTTAAAGAACACGCTGGATGGCCTTGACGGGAGGCTACCATCTGTCTCCCAACAGCTGTTCCAGTGGGTCCCCTCCCCCAACCTTCTCTGAGCCTTCGGGGTCCATGTGAGCTGGCCATTTAGCCCATGGTGTACAAAAAATTGCCGCTCAGAGGTAAAACAACCCAACCCAACCTTACACCAAACTACATTTTCGCCCCCCCCCCAAACTAAATTATGGGTGCGTGCCTTGGACGGAGAATCGATGGTTTTCAAGAAAAATCTATTTCATACACATTCTTACGTTTTATAAAGAATGGTGTAGATCACTCATACAATGGAGCTCCCGATAAGTTTTTGGACTTCATTCTATCAGAATAAGAATCGTACAAATCTCTACGAAATAAATACATGGTAATCTTAGCTACGATCATAGCACACTTCGTGGGCACATTTAAGAAAGATGCTTCTCATTTTGCAACAAAACCACACCTATTTGGCGAAGAATATGCGTAAAAACGCTTTCTTCCAAGAATGCGAATTTCTAATGAATATATATTATCTTTATTGCATCCACGAATCCTTTATTTTTTTTATCACGCAGCAAACCTAGGATGCGGTGAGCAGACAATGTCAAACAGGACCTTGTTAGAATTGGGTTGGGTTATCTCTGAGCGGCACTTTTTTGCACACCGTGGGCTAAATGGCCAGGTCACAAGGACCCCGAAGACTCAGAGAAGGTTGGGGGAGGGGACCCACTGGAACAGCTTTTGGGAGACAGATGGTAGTCTCCCGTCAAGGCCATCCAGCGTGTTCTTTAACGTGCACAGGGTATGTCTCTCCCGCACATGGGACCACGGTTTAACGTCCCATCCGACGAACGGCGGCCTTTCCAAGCCCATCGGTGTCCCCTACTGACCGTGGGCAGGGCGGGGAATTTTGCGAAGATAAATCTCAACGCTGACCCAGCTGGGACTCGAACCTGGGAACTACAGATTACGAGCCTGGCGCGCTACCGACTGAGCCACCGCCGCCCCTGTTAGAATTGGTGTGCAGTGGCCGGATGCAGTAGATGTATCTCAGGACAGACATGCTTGGAGAACTAAATTGCACGGTCTGGTTGGACCTCCATAGCCCATGCCTGCTTGAGAATGATGATGATGATGATGATTCGAAGTATATATATATGTAACCTAAAATTTGCCGGTATATCTTTAAGTAGCGTATTTATGACTTTACCATTGTACATACATCAATGAACGTGAACGCATTTATATATATATATGCAGCACAAGCAGCGATTACTGATTAGAAAAATAATCTGGTACCGTGAAGATTTCAGGAGTAGGGAGATGCAAGAATGTATGACGAAAATAACATCAGTTTTGTGCTTGGGGGAGGGGGATAGTGTTTGTTTTAAAGTGATGAGAGTCTAGCAGCTGTTTTCTTATCGTTATCATAAAGCAATGGATGGGGGATGTGCTTAAGACTAATATATGCGGAGCGAGTAGTAAGAGGAAGAGAGGTTGATGATTCGATTAGATGAAATTGTAGAGTAGTTTCTGAGGAGTATAGGGAGATAACAAGCTGGGGAACGGGAGGAGAGATTTGGAAGCTGGGAGATTTGCATCAATCAATCACCTTTAGATGAAAGGGGATAAATATTTGAATTCGATGGGGTGAGAAATGATGGGACGTCTCGATTGTAGATTAATTTGCGGTCGATTCTTTGTTGATGGAGGTGTTAGGGTTGTTGCTGTTGATAGTGGTTGTGCTGTGATTGTTGGTGATGTCGATGTTAGTGTTGGTGATTATGCTATTATTGATGACGGTGAGGTTAATTTTGGTGGGGATACGGTTGTTTCGTTCATGGTAGGGTGGTATGATGATGCGCTTGTTTTCTTATTGTTGGGATGAGGATGATTCAGTTTAGTAGTTGATGTTGGTTGTGATGATAGAGATGCAGTTTTCTGGTTTCTGTTGGTGGTGTTCATGAAGAAGTTGTTTTCCTGTTCGTGATGCAGTTGTTGATGGTGGTTGTGGCGAATCAGTTGATTTGTTGATTGATTGCAGTGGTGATGCGTTTGTTGTTGTTGTTTGTAATGATGGTGATGATGTTCCAGTTGTTGGTTATACTGACTAGTGTTGTTGTTTGTGCAACTGTTTTGTTGTCGTTGGAGACAACGATGCAGTTGTCTTGTTTTGTTGCTGTTAGTGATGCACTTATTTTGTTGTTGGTGATAATGATGTCGCAGTTTTACATTGTTGGTGATAATGATGTCGCAGTTTTACATTGTTGGTGATAATGATGTCGCAGTTTTACATTGTTGGTGGTGATAATGTGGCGGCAACGATGAAACTGTTTGTTGTTGATTTCGAAGAAGAAGAAGCTATTTGTTGTTGTTGATGATGCAGTTAACTATTATTGGTGGTGATGACGACGAAACTGTTTGTTGTTGATAATGCAGTTGCTCGTTTGTAGTAGTATTGATGAAGCTATTTATTGCTGATGACACAGTTTTTTTTTTTTTTTTTTGATGTTGCAATTTTTTTTGTTTTCGGTGATGATGATGATGCAGCTATTTTGTTATTGTTACTGTTGATGATTTTTCACTTTATTGCTTTTTGATTTTAGGAAGTATAATTATCCTGCCTTGACCTTCTAGTGTGTTCTTTGACACGTACAGGGTTATGACCCCTCCTGCATGCGGTGACACAGTTAACGTCCAATCCACTCTACGGCGGTGTTATGAAGCCTATCCATATTTTAGTGGATTTATTGCTTTTAACCTTGAACGATGCTTCTATTTTAGTTTTCATGACATTACATATTACTAGTCTGAGGTGGTAAAAATTGAGCCAATCATCGCTGCTGACAATAGGTTGGGTTGTTTTACCTCTGAGCAGCACTTTTTTGCACACCATGGGCTTAATGGCCAGGTCACATGGACCCCGAAGGCTCAGAGAAGGTTGGGGGAGGGGACCCACTGGAACAGCTGTTGGGAGACAGATGGTAGCCTCCCGTCAAGGCCATCCAGCGTGTTCTTTAACGTTGGGTTGTTTTACCTCTGAGCGGAGCTTTTTGCACACCATGGGCTAAATGGCCAGGTCACATGGACCCCGAAGGCTCAGAGAAGGTTGGGGGAGGGGACCCACTGGAACAGCTGTTGGGAGACAGATGGTAGCCTCCCGTCAAGGCCATCCAGCGTGTTCTTTAACGTGCACAGGGTATGGCTCTCCCGCACACGGGGTCACGGCTTAACGTCCCATCCGACGGACGGCGGCTTTTCCAAGCCCATCGGCGTCCCCTACTGACCGTGGGCAGGGCGGGGAATTTTGCGGAGATAAATCTCAACGCTGACCGAGCTGGGACTCGAACCTGGGAACTACAGATTACGAGCCTGGTGCGCTACCGACTGAGCCACCCCCGCTCCTCCTGACAATAGACTAGATGCAAATGAAGTTATTACACTACAAAGAAAAAAAAAATTGTATTCGAAATTTCCATTGATCCTGCGAATCACTAAGTATTTAGGGCATGGATGAGCTCAATTGGTATTACGCTAAATTTCGTCACAGATATTCCCAGGTTCAAATCTCTATTGTGTGCGATTTTCTTCACTAAACCCCTCTCTGTCCTGAGAGAGAAAGGGAACACCGATGGGCTTGGAAAGGCTGACGCACTTTGGATGGCAAGTTCGTTGCAGAACCCAAACTTGATGTCTTTGATTAGGAGGGTTCATCTGTCTTCTAACAATTTCCCAGTGGATCCCCCTGCCTCAACTCTGCTTTGGGATTCTTGTGACTGAGAATAGGGGCCGGGAATGGCTCAGTCGGTAGAGCGCTAGGCTCGTAATCTACAGTTCCCAAGTTCGAGTCCCAGCTAGGTCGGCGTTGAGATTTATCTCCACAAAACTCCTCGCCCTGACCACGGTCAGTAGGGAACACCGATGGGCTTGGAAAGGCTGCCGTCCATCGGATGGGAAGTTAAGCCGTAGTAAGAGGAAGAGAGGTTGATGATTCGATTAGAATCGGATGGGAAAGTCGGATGGGATGTTAAGCCGTGGGATAGTTCGGATGTGGGATATATCGGATGGGAAGGCCGTGGGATATATCGGATGGGAAGTTAAGCCGTGGCTGCCGTCCATCGGATGGGAAGTTAAGCCGTAGTAAGAGGAAGAGAGGTTGATGATTCGATTAGATGAAATTGTATCGAAATTGAATCATACCCTGTGCACGTTAAAGAACACGCTGGGTGGCCTTGACGGGAGGCCACCATCTGTCTCCGAACAGTCACTGTTCCAGTGGTTCCCTCCCACAATCTTCTCTGAGCTTTCGTAGTCCTTGAATTGGCCATTTAGGCCATTGTGTGCAAAAAAAAACTACGCTCAAATTTGAGAGCTAATGTTACAGTCGCTCAAAAAAATATTCGAACACTATGGTTGAATTCAGAAAAAATATCTGGCAACGTTTTTTTTTAGAAATTAGTGACCTGGCAAAAATCGTTGCCTGATATTTTTCTGAATTCTGTAATCAACCATAGTGTTCGGATATTTTTTTGAGCGACTGCACATCTCTGATCATGTCAGTGACGCATCATCGTTGTATAAAACATGTGATTTTTAATGTTTTTAATTTTTGTATTACATTTCAAAGAAACTGCTTCCGAAAAGTCAAATCTTTTGACTCAGTCGTATTCAATTGAAAAAAAGTGGAAAACTAAACTTAACTTTATTTTTTCTGAAATGTCTAATGACAAGTGGGGCGGGGGTGGCTCAGTCGGTAGCGCGCCAGGCTCGTAATCTGTATTTCCCAGGTTCGAGTCCCAGCTGAGTCAGCGTTGAGATTTATCTCCGCAAAATTCCCCGCCCTGCCCACGGTCAGTAGGGGACACCGATGGGCTTGGAAAGGCCGCCGTCCGTCGGATGGGACGTTAAGCCGTGGCCCCGTGTGCGGGAGAGACATACCCTGTGCACGTTAAAGAACACGCTGGATGGCCTTGACGGGAGGCTACCATCTGTCTCCCAACAGCTGTTCCAGTGGGTCCCCCTCCCCCAACCTTCTCTGAGCCTTCGGGGTCCATGTGACCTGGCCATTTAGCCCATGGTGTGCAAAAAAGTGCCGCTCAGAGGTAAAACAACCCAACTAATGACAAGTTTGGAAGTTGTAAACCACTCCATTTTAAGATAAAGATGTCCGTAAAAAATTATTTCGTTTAAACGGTGTTATCTATAACGAAAAACCTGTTTACAAATTGCAAAAAAAAACTTAATTGCAATATAACAAAAATAAAAGTTCTCTGTAAATGAAAATTCAAAAAGATAACAAGAAACTGATCAATGTAAAAAAGAACAAAAGTTGACAGGAAAAAAAAAAAAGAAAGAAAAAGAAATCGTCATCTTCCGAGATTCGTGAATATTAAACAGAGTTGGTAAAAAGAATGTGAAAAAAAAAAAACGACTACGACGCAAAAAACAAAAAAAGCTCTTGTACAATTTTTTATTGCTTATTGTTTCCAATGTGGAATTTAACTGCTTAAAATGTTCGGGCAACCTTGCTTTGCAAAAAGAAACTGAGTTGTCGTTAAAGAAATGTGTGATTGCGATTGTATCAGAGTGTCGCAACCACTGAGATCGCGAGCTGATGGCCATTATTATCAGTTAAAGAATGAACTAGCATTGTTACAAATGCGTTATTAGCTGCAATTTATAATTGTTCTAATGGCATTTGCGTTTCTCAGTTTGAAGGGAAAATGCTTGTGATAGATTTGTATCTACGAAAGGGGTGATATAAGAAATAAGTTGAAAAAGGAGATTAATCTGACAGGAGCGCATCACAGTATATAATACGACGAGATATGTTAGGAAGACGAGACAGCGGAGAGACAGCACTCATTATTTTTTAGGAACTCGAACTCAGGTTCCTTTGATCAGTAGGTAAGGTTGGGTTGTTTTACCTCTGAGCGGCACTTTTTTGCACACCATGGGCTAAATGGCCAGGTAACAAGGACTCCGTAGGCTCAGAGAAGGTTGGGGGAGGCGACCCACTGGAACAGCTGTTGGGAGACAGATGGTAGCCTCCCGTCAAGGCCATCCAGCGTGTTTTTAACGTGCACAGGGCTCTCCCGCACACGGGGCCACGGCTTAACGTCCCATCCGACGGACGGCGGCCTTTCCAAGCCCATCGGTGTCCCCTACTGACCGTGGGCAGGGCGGGGAATTTTTGCGGAGATAAATCTCAACGCTGACCCAGCTGGGACTCGAACCTGGGAACTACAGATTACGAGCCTGGCGCGCTACCGACTGAGCCACCCCCGCCCCAGTAGGTAAGCCCGTTAACAACTCGGCCACCAGAGTGGGTTAAGAATTGAGAGAGAAATCTCACAAATTGACTGTACGAAGATGTTTAACTTTTGTGACAAAGCATGGAGCAATATATGCGATACTGAACGAACTGGCTTTGACTGCATGCTAAAAAAATGCGTTTATTTGTAATAATCATTTTTTTGTCAATTTATGCTTAGAGGTGGGTTGTTTTACCTGTAACTCGCTCGTGTTTTTCAAAAGAAAAAAAAAAGGTTTAATGTCCACTGACAGACAAAATAAAAAAGTGAAAGGTTTGGTTCTCACTTTCCAAAAGGAACTAAAAAATATTAAAAAGCATGTAGTTTATCGATAATTAAGAGCAGTGCTTTTTTTTTTCTAGGAAAACATAAAACGTGGGGATACTGTGATATTCCAAAAAATTTTGTTGTGAGAGTAGGGGAAAGGGAGTTTGAGAAAATGGCGAAGCACGTGAAAAAATGTTAAACATATATCTTAATATGTATTTATTTATTTGCTGTGAAGTTAGAACGAAAGTAAAAATTAATTTTATAGAAGGTTAACAAAAACAGCTTCAGACAAGGTTTATAATAGACTCCAAATGTAAGTGATGCCTTCACTGGTTCAGTATCTCGATTTTGCTTTTGGTGACGACAATCTGGAATTGTAATTCATTCGCAATGGGATAGAGAAAAAAAATTATCATCATCATCATCCTCAAGCAGCCATGGGCTACGGAGGTCCAACCAGAAAGTGCAATTTAGTTCTCCAAGCAAGTCTGTCCTGAGCTACATCTGCTGCACCTGGCCACTGCACACCAATTCTAATAAGTCCTGTTTGACATTGTCTGCCCACCGCATCCTAGGTCTTCCCTTCTTTCTGAGGCCTTTAGGCTCACTGTTCATAACCCTATTCGCCAATCTATAATTATTCGTACGGGCAACATGGCCAAACCAACGGAGTCTCTCTCTGCACAATATGCTGCTTAAAGGAGGTTGCAGACTCCTTTGCCTAACCTCATCATTAGTTACAAAATTGAACCACCTAATGCCCAAGGTACTGCGTAAGCATCTAGAATCAAAAGCATCTAGTTTCCTGTTATCTTGTTTACAAAGTGACCACGTTTCACTACCATAACTAACCCTAGAAAGTAGAAAACTATTATACAGTCTAATTTTAGTCTTTATGTGTATACGCCTATTTCTCCACACTCTCCATAGATTCTTAAAAGTCCCGGCAGCAATCCCTATTCGTCTGTTAATCTCATGCCGCACATCACCATTATCTGTTACATAGCTCCCAAGATAATTAAACTGTGACACCTGCTCAAGACTGCAACCATTCAGATTAACTGAATCACAGCCTGACCAATTTTCATCACTTTAGTTTTCTCTCTGTTTATAACCAAACCTACTCTACTACCAGTCTCATCAACAGCTCGAATGAAACAGTTCATCTCATCAACATCATTTGCCAAAAGGGCTCCGCCGAGTGTATATTAAAAATGTGAAACTAACAAACTCTCAAATAAAAGAAATTAATAAATTTTATTTTTATACGGATGAAAAATTATGGGGATGCCTACCCCCTGATTATGGGGATGCCCGCTTATCCCCAGAAAAAAGTAAAATAAATCTCTGTTAAAAGCTATATTAGAACCAGTTAAGAATACTGAATGTGGTTTGAATATGAGTGATGCTTTCCATATACAGTTTCGTGTTTTAAAATATATGTCCCACTATCCCAGCCATAAATTACTGGGACACAAATTTGTCCCGTTTTTTAAAACACAGTCTCTTTATTCATTGTACAGTCGCTCAAAAAAGTATCCGAAAAGTATGGTTGACTACTGAATTCAGAAAAAATATCTGGCAACGATTTTTTTAGAAATTAGTGATCTGGCAACCTTCGTGTCACGTGACACGAAGGTTGCCAGATCACTAATTTCTAAAAAAAAACTTTGCCAGATATCTTTTCTGAATTCTGTAATCAACCATGGTGTTCGGATACTTTTTTGAGCGACTGTAGGTGGTCATATTATTTTGATACTAGATCGTGTGGGCTTACTCACGGAAATATTGAGCGTGTGCAGTTACCGTTCACAGCAAACTGGAGCGGTTGCAGTTACTGCACACGCTCCAGTTTGCTGTGAACGGTAACTGGAGCGTGTACAGTTGCTGTACACGCTCCAGATACTTTTCCTGAATTCTGTAATCACGTGACACGAAGGTTGCCAGATCACTAATTTCTAAACAAATCGTTGCCAGATATTTTTTTCTGAATTCAGTAGTTAACCATAGTGTTCGGATACTTTTTTGAGCGACTGTACCCCTCTGCGTAATCTTTTGATAGCCAGTGGGAAAACATCTACCACGGAGAGGGTTTGCAAATCTGATAACTACATTTCATTCGCTTCATCAGCAATTGGAATACCTTTCAGAGTTAAAATGTCTTCAGCTAAATACTGTATTTTTTTAAAAATTATCAATTTTTTTTAATTATCCACTTTTTTTAATTAAATTTCACATTGTGATGTTCCATAGGATGGACAATAGTTACCGATAAAAAAACGTTCATTTTAACGACCCATATAAACAGCCTGGGGGATAACATCATATATACAGCATGACAGCTAATAGTCTTCAATTCTCTGCTCATAGTTCTCGTTGAAGTGGATTTTGAAGTGCTGGTCGTCTCTCTCTCTGCTGATGAAATGTACAGTCGCTCAAAAAAAATTCAAACATTACGGTTGATTACAGAATTCAGAAAAAATATCTGGCAGCGATTTTTTTAGAAATTAGTGATCTGGCAACCTTCGTGTCTCGTCGTCAGATATTTTTTTTGAACGACTGTACTTATATATATTTTTAAAAAGATAGTCGGTAGCGCGCCAGGCTCGTAATCTGTAGTTCCCAGGTTCGAGTCCCAGCTGGGTCAGCGTTGAGATTTATCTCCGCAAAATTCCCCGCCCTGCCCACGGTCAGTAGGGGACACCGATGTACTTGGAAAGGCCGCCGTCCGTCGGATGGGACGTTAAGCCGTGGCCCCGTGTGCGGGAGAGCCTGTGCACGTTAAAGAATGGCCTTGACGGGAGGCTACCATCTGTCTCCCAACAGCTGTTCCAGTGGGTCCCCTCCCCCAACTTTCTCTGAGCCTTCGGGGTCCATGTGACCTGGCCATTTAGTCCATGGTGTGCAAAAAAGTGCCGCTCAGAGGTAAAAAAACCCAACGTTCAAGAACACGCTGTATGGCCTTGACGGGAGGCTACCATCTGTCTCCCAACAGCTGTTCCAGTGGGTCCCCTCCACCAACCTTCTCTGAGCCTTCGGGGTCCTTGTGACCTGGCCATTTAGCCCATGGTGTGCAAAAAAGTGCCGCTCAGAGTTAAAACAACCCAACTTTAAAGAACACGCTGGATGGCCTTGACGGGAGGCTACCATCTGTCTCCCAACAGCTGTTCCAGTGGGTCCCCTCCCCCAACCTTCTCTTAGCCTTCGGGGTCCATGTGACCTGGTCATTTAGCCCATGGTGTGCAAAAATGTGCCGCTCAGAGGTAAAACAACCCAAACCCAACTCACTTAAATAACATGTCCACGCTTTTCCTTACTTAGTTTTAACCCTAGCAAGATTCATAAAAAAAATCATAAACACCTAGTTGAGATTTTTTAAATGTTCAGTTGTAGTGTTCTCATTTAAAGAGAAATTCGTCGCACTCATGCATGCAGCAAAGACAAGTTCATGCCTCCCAAAAAATTAAAAACCAACTAAATCATAACGAAGAAACGACTTCGGGGCGCTTGCAGCTAATCTTTGCTGGCGGTCCCCATCCATTTGGAAATAATGAGGGAACCAGTTGCCTATAAATCACTCCCTTATAAAACCCAGACTTAATGTGTTCTGATGCTGCAGACGTGGAGAAGAGCGTTATGCTAATGCAAACGACTATTTACTCTCGTGTTTTAAAGAAGCCACTGAGGACTTTAATAACCCCCTAACGACTCTTGGCGGAGATCTGGTAATGGGTTTGCTCGCTACACAGTCGCGAGGTTGGTTTTATCGTTGAACGGAGGTACTTGATAGCGAACTTGATCATCATTCAAAAGGGTTGAAGGATAAGTTAGATCTTTCAAGTGTTTGGGTTGGTTGATATTTGTTTTTATTTCGTATTTGCTCTACGAATTAAATGCTTTTCGTGTTGCGTGTTTCACGTAAACTTGTGTTTGGCAAAAGGGAATGCATCTGGATTGGATTGTTTTACCTCTGAGCGGCACTTTTTTGCACACCATGGGCTAAATGGCCAGGTCACATGGACCCCGAAGGCTCAGAGAAGGTTGGGGGAGGAGACCCACTGGAACAGCTGTTGGGAGACAGATGGTAGCCTCCGGTCAAGGCCATCCAGCGTGTTCTTTAACGTGCACAGGGTATGGCTCTCCCGCACACGGGGCCACGGCTTAACGTCCCATCCGACGGACGGCGGTCTTTTCAAGCCCATCGGTGTCCCCTACTGACCGTGCGCAGGGCGGGGAATTCTGCAGAGATAAATCTCAACGCTGACCCAGCTGGGACTCGAACCTGGGAACTACAGATTACGAGCCTGGCGCGCTACCGACTGAGCCACCCCCGCTCCTAACCGAAGTAAACTGTGTTGCGAAATAATGAGCGAGCGGATTAAGTGCAATTTGATTTTATTTTAATGTAAATATTGTAAGTTTTCTAAAACCCCAGTGTTATTGCCAACCAGTCTGGTAGTGGTGATGGAAGGGAGGGGTGTCTGGTAGTGGTGATTATTCAGTAGCGAGCCAGACTCGTAATCTGCAGTTCCTACGTGCGAATTCCGCCGAGCCAGTGTTGAAGTTGATCTCTGCAAAATTCCTCGCCGTGCCCATGGTCACTAGGGGACACCAATGGGCTTATAAAGGCCGCCATATATCGGATGGGACGTTAAGCCGTGGCCCCGTATGCGGGAGAGCCATACCCTCTGCACGTTAAAGAACACGCTGGATGGCCTTGACGGGAGGCTACCATCTGTCTCCCAACAGCTGTTCCAGTGGGTCTCCTCCCCCAACCTTCTCTGAGCCTTCGGGGTCCATGTGACCTGGCTATTTAGCCCATGGTGTGCAAAAAAGTGCCGCTCAGAGGTAAAACAACCCAACCCAAATCTTTGTCAGAATTTTTATTTTTTTTATTTTTCAACTTCAGATGTACTTTTATGTGAGTAATTTATTAAAAACGAAAATGATCAATGCAATTGTTCCCCACACTTTATATTTATTGCGAAGAAATCAAACAAACAAATGGGGCGGGGGTGGCTCAGTCGGTAGCGCGCCAGGCTCATAATCTGTAGTTCCCAGGTTCAAGTCCCAGCTGGGTCAGCGTTTGAGATTTATCTCCGCAAAAATTCCTCGCCCTGCCCACGGTCAGTAGGGGACACCGATGGGCTTGGAAAGGCCGCCGTCCGTCGGATGGGACGTTAAGCTGTGGCCCCGTGTGCGGGAGAGTCATACCCTGTGCACGTTAAAGAACACGCTGGATGGCCTTGACGGGAGGCTATCATCTGTCTCCCAACAGCTGTTCCAGTGGGTCCCCTCCCCCAACCTTCTCTGAGCCTTCGAGGTCCATGTGACCTGGCCATTTAGCCCATGGTGTGCAAAAAAAAGTCCTGCTCAAAGGTAAAACAACCCAACTCAAACAAACAAATAAACAAAATGTTAAAATTTCGTTCGAGTCAGCTGCCATCTTTTCCGTCGATTCAAAGTAATATAATTAATTTTTCTAAAGTACTGATTTTGTTTTTCCTATGATTTTTTTTTATTCTGTTAGGAGCCGAGAGAGTGTATTAAATGTAAATATTTTCATAGTACATCCATACCTTTGAATGTTTAACAAACCTATTATGCTCCATGGTGTGTTTTTTTTTTGCTTCTGATGTCTGCAAACGCGTCTCCAAGCCTTGTACTATAACACGATGGAAACTTAGATCTAATAACGTATGTCGATTTAGTTTCATGGAGACGAGATTTCTCGAGAATTCGCTACGAGAGGCGGAAAAAATATTATCAACTCGTGGAAGAGTTCAATCCAATTTATTTAGGTGACTTGAAATATTGCGTACATATTTATTTTTCATAATCATTTTTTTAATCACAACGTTATCGTTTTTCTTAACATTTTGTTGTGATATTTTCTGCCCTTTCCTTTCATTCATCACAAAAAGAAATATTTAAAATATCCAATCATTCTGCATATATTGCTTATCACATACACATAAATAATTGAAAATAAATTGAAAATTTAACTATTGAAAGGAAATTATACAGTCGCTCAAATAAATATCCGAACACTATGGTTGATTACAGAATTCAGAAAAAATATCTGGCAACGATTTTTTTTAGAAATTAGTGACCTGGCAACCTTCGTGTAAGGTTTTTTCTGAATTCTGTAATCAACCATAGTGTTCGGATACTTTTTTGAGCGACTGTACGAGAGTCATACCCAGTGTAGGCTAAATACACGCTGTGATGGCGTTGACCTCCTGTCAACGCCATCATCTAACAGCTGTCCATCCATCTCCTAACAGCTGTCCATCCATCTCCTAACAGCTGTTCATCCATCATCTAACAGCTGTCCATCCATCATCTAACAGCTGTCCATCCATCTCCTAACATCTGTCCATCCATCTCCTAACAGCTGTTCATCCATCATCTAACAGCTGTCCATCCATCATCTAACAGCTGTCCATCCATCTCCTAACAGCTGTCCATCCATCTCCTAACAGCTGTCCATCCATCTCCTAACAGCTGTTCATCCATCATCTAACAGCTGTCCATCCATCATCTAACAGCTGTCCATCCATCTCCTAACAGCTGTCCATCCATCTCCTAACAGCTGTTCATCCATCATCTAACAGCTGTCCATCCATCATCTAACAGCTGTCCATCCATCTCCTAACAGCTATCCATCCATCTCCTAACAGCTGTTCATCCATCTCCTAACAGCTGTCCATCCATCATCTAACAGCTGTCCGATGGGTTCCCTTCCCTAATCGCCTCTGGACCGTCGGGGTCCTTGTACAGTCGCTCAAAAAAGTATCCGAACACTATGGTTGATTACAGAATTCGGAAAAAATATCTGGCAACGATTTTTTTTTTAGAAATTAGTGATCTGTCAACCTTTGTGTCACGTGACACGAAGGTTGCCAGATCACTAATTTCTAAAAAAAAATTCTGCTTGGAAAGGCAGCCGTCCGTCGGATGGGACGTTACGCTGTGGCCTCGTGTGAAAAAGAGCCACACAAACGTGCACCTTAAAGAACACGCTTGATGACCTTGACCTGAGGCTACGATCTGTCTATTACAAGTTGTCCAGTGAACCATCTTCCACCAACCTTCTCTGTGACAGTGTGACCTGGCCATTTAGCCCATTGTTATGTCCCTCGAATTTTATATTTATTTATTTATTGTATATTTTCGTTGGATTTTATTGTTGTATATATTTTTATGTGTTCTTTGAAATGTTTGTGCTGGGATGACTCACTGTTGTTGTTTTCGGGTCTGAAGCTTGCTGCTTGTCGAAGGAATCAATGCCAGAAGTTGTTTATAGCCGTAATGACTAGCCTACGGCGCTAGTGCAGCGAGTAGGCTTGGCGGCAGATTTGAAGCTTTAGTCTGTGCGTTAGCTGTCAAGCGAAGAGGGTTGAGTTGGGTTGTTTTACCTCTGAACGGCACTTTTTTGCACACCATGGGCTAAATGGCCAGGTCACATGGATCCCGAAGGCTCAGAGAAGGTTGGGTGAGGGGACCCACTGGAACAGCTGTTGAGAGACAGATGGTAGCCTCCCGTCAAGGCCATCCAGCGTGTTCTTTAACGTGCACAGGGTATGGCTCTCCCGCACACGGGGCCACGGCTTAACGTCCCATCCGACGGACGGCGGCCTTTCCAAGCCCATCGGTGTCCCCTACTGACCGCGGGCAGGGCTGGGAATTTTGCGGAGATAAATCTCAACGCTGACCCAGCTGGGACTCGAACCTGGGAACTACAGATTACGAGCCTGGCGCGCTACCGACTGAGCCACCCCCGCCCCCAAGCGAAGAGGTCGCTTTTGACACGCGTCAAAAGGACGCCGCCATACTCAAAGGAAACCCTTGGAGTGAGTGAGGGTGCGATTCCAAGAGGGAATCCAGATTCTTGGAGAATCTGTCTTTTTATTCTTGTGGTTCAGTAAGAACCACATGTAGGCAAAGGAAAATCCTTTCGCCGCGTTTTTGAGGTTTGTAAAGTGAGAATTCGCAGAGTGTGCGATTCTCCACCTCATTATTATTGTTTGCAGCAGTGAAACAGCAAGGGCCCACGGAGTGGATCTCATTCCCAGCACGGAGCTGTATATATTGTGAATAAAACTGTGTCGTCCCTATCTACTCTCGTGCAGTTAATTGATGGATAGTTCGTATTCTTCATTCGACACAGTAAAGTTGAGGCATACAGTGGCACGGGCTGAAACACCCGAGAACCCGTGATTTACACCGAAGTGAATTACGCAGATTTCAACATCGTCTCTCTCCTCCTGCTCGGCTCGGTCATCACACCCATTGTGAGGAGAAAAAGTGCCGCTCTGAGGTAAAATAACCCAACTCGTCAAAGTCACTCGGCGTGTTCTTTAACGTGTTCTTGGTATGGCTCTGTTGCATACGAGCTTACGGCTCAACTTGGGCGACCACCTTTCCAATCCATGGACCATCCTATGGACGACCGCCTTTCCAATCCCATGGGTGTTGGGTTGTTTTACCTCTGAGCGGCACTTTTTTGCACACCATGGGCTAAATGGCCAGGTCACATGGACCCCGAAGGCTCAGATAAATTTGGGGGTTGGGTTGTTTTACCTCTGAGCGGCACTTTTTTGCACACCATGGGCTAAATGGCCAGGTCACATGGACCCCGAAGGCTCAGAGAAGGTTGGGGGAGGGGACCCACTGGAATAGCTGTTGGGAGACAGATGGTAGCCCCCGTCAAGGCCATCCAGCGTGTTCTTTAACGTGCATAGGATATGGCTCTCCCGCACACGGGACCACGGCTTAACGTCCCATCCGACGAACGGCGGTCTTTCCAAGCCCATCGGTGTCCCCTACTGACCGTGGGCAGGACGGGGAAATTTTGCGGAGATAAATCTCAACGCTGACCCAGCTGGGACTCGAACCTGGTAACTACAGATTAATGTATGATGCATAATTCAGTGACATAAATACACTCGCACACACTTCTTCGAAAGGAAAATTTCACACGAGTTTTAATCGAAAATTGATCTAAATATTCCCTCGTTAAGAACACCCGACAGATTTTTGCGTATAGAGAGCAATGTGCTACGTTAAAACGAACAAGCTAAAATGTTTCCCAAGTTTAGGATATATGTTATTTTAATGACCTAAAAAATTCACCGACCTAATAATTATTAAATTTACCCGTTTGAAAACGGCTTAGAATCAGTGGAAATATTCCCCAGTTTGTCAAAAAATTCACAGAGCATTATCCGAATCCTTCACTGGAAATTTTTAGCAGTTCACCATTTTAATTCTTCCAAGGTTTAATTGGCTTCTTTAACGTGTATAATAATTTGTCTGCAGTTACTAAGAAGTAGGGGGGGGGCGGGGGGGGGGGCTCAGTCGGTAGCGCGCCAGGCTCGTAATCTGTAGTTCCCAGGTTCGAGTCCCAGCTGTGTCAGCGTTGAGATTTATCTCCGCAAAATTCCCCGCCCTGCCCACGGTCAGTAGGGGACACCGATGGGTTTGGAAAGGCCGCCGTCCGTCGGATGGGACGTTAAAGCCGTGGCCCCGTGTGCGGGAGAGCCATACCCTGTGCACGTTAAAGAACACGCTGGATGGCCTTGACGGGAGGCTACCATCTGTCTCCCAACAGCTGTTCCAGTGGGTCCCCTCCCCCAACCTTCTCTGAGCCTTCGGCGTCCATGTGACCTGGCCATTTAGCCCATGGTGTGCAAAAAAGTGCCGTTCAGAGGTAAAAGAACCCAACCCAACCTAAGAAGTAGAAATTTCGTCTTGTTTTTTTTATCACATTTGTTAGCTTTTCTTTCTCTTTATCATTCGAAAGATCTGTTGTTTGTTTCTTGAAGAGCTTGAGCAACTTGGAACTGATTAATGCAATGTTAACGAATCGCTGCTAAGACGATACAGGAAGAAAGTGATTAACAGGATCACGGAGAATGCAATCAGGGCAAGTGGCTGAAGATAAAACGCTCTATGCATGAGTAAGCTTCCGAAAGGAGAAAATCGGAAACATTTTTAAAAGAGTGTGAATGTGTGTGCTTTTATGTGATGCAGGAATGTTTCTTCTGAGCATGACTCATTTTATCAGCCAGTTAATACATGAGTGGAATAAATAGCATCTCTACTCACATTCATAATGCTTCGGTTTGTTGATGATTCTACTTCCCTGTATCACAATTCTACTCTCTAACTCCAAGGATTGCACTTTATTCCGCTGAAGATTCTACTTTCCTGTATGACAATTATACTCTCTAACTCCAAGGATTGCATTTTATTCAGCTGAAGATTCTACTTTCCTGTATGACAATTCTACTCTCTAACTCCAAGGATTGCATTTTATTCCGCTGAAGATTCTACTTTCCTGTATGACAATTATACTCTCTAACTCCAAGGATTGCATTTTATTCCGCTGAAGATTCTACTTTCCTGTATGACAATTCTACCCTCTAACTCCAAGGATTGCACTTTATTCCGCTGAAGATTCTACCTTCCTGTATGACAATTCTACTCTCTAACTTCTAAGGATTGCACTTTATTCCGCTGAAGATTCCACTTTCTGTATGACAATTCTACTCTCTAACTCCAAGGATTGCACTTTATTCCGCTGAAGATTCCACTTTCTGTATGACAATTCTACTCTCTAACTCCAAGGATTGCACTTTATTCCGCTGAAGATTCCACTTTCTGTATGACAATTCTACTCTCTAACTCCAAGGATTGCACTTTATTCCGCTGAAGATTCCACTTTCTGTATGACAATTCTACTCTCTAACTCCAAGGATTGCACTTTATTCCGCTGAAGATTCCACCTTCCTGTATGACAATTCTACTCTCTAACTCCAAGGATTGCACTTTATTCCCCTAAGATTCCACTTTCCTATATGAAAATTCTACTCTCTAACTCCACGGATTGCACTTTATTTAGCTGAAGTTCTACTTTCCTACGCCGAGTGTTCTACTTTACTGCTCCAAAGATTCTACAGGGGTGGGGGTGGCTCAATCGATAGTACATCAGGCTCGTAATCTGCAGTTCCCAGGTTCGAGTCCCGGCTGGGCCAGCGTTGAAATTTATCTCCATAAAACTCCCCGCCCTGATCATGGTCAATAGGGGATACCGATGGGTTTGGAAAGGCCGCCGTCCGTCGGATGGTACGTAAAGCCGTGGCCCATGTGCACGTTAAAACGCTGGATGGTCTTGACGGTAGGCTACCATATATCTCCCAATAGCTGTTCTAAAATTCCCTCGTTAAGTAATAACATCCGACAGACTTTTGCTATGTTGTGTGTGCTATGTTAAAATTAACAAGCTAAAATGTCTCCCAAGTCTCGGAGGGGCGGGGGTGGCTCAGTCGGTAGCGCGTCAGGCTCGTAATCTGTAGTTCCCAGGTTCGAGTCCCAGCTGGGTCAGCGTTGAGATTTATCTCCGCAAAATTCCCCGCCCTGTCCACGGTCAGTAGGGGACACCGATGGGCTTGGAAAGGCCGCCGTCCGTCGGATGGGACGTTAAGCCGTGGCCCCGTGTGCGGGAGAGACATACCCTGTGCATGTTAAAGAACACGCTGGATGGCCTTGACGGGAGGCTACCATCTGTCTCCCAACAGCTGTTCCAGTGGGTCCCCTCCCCCAACCTTCTCTGAGCCTTCGGGGTCCATGTGACCTGGCCATTTAGCCCATGGTGTGCAAAAAAGTGCCGCTCAGAGGTAAAACAACCCAAACCAAATCCCAAGTCTCGGATATCTGTAATTTTAATGACCTAGCAAATTCACCGACCTAAAAATTATTAAACTCAACCGTGGTCTCTCCCCAAATCTTCTTTTCACTAGTGGGTCCTCCCTCTCCCTCAATCTTCTGTGATCCTTCGGGGTCCTTGTGACCTGGACATTTAGCCCCATTGTGTGCAAAAAAATGCCGCTCAGAGATAAAACAGCCCAACTCTCCCTTCGTTTATTTACTTTTTCTGAATACGGATGAGGCGGGGGTGGCTCAGTCGGTAGCGCGCCAGGCTCGTAATCTGTAGTTCCCAAGTTCGAATCCCAGTTGGGTCAGCGTTGAGATTTTTCTCCACAAAATTTCCTCTCTGCCCACGGTCAGTAGGGGACACCGTTGGCTTGGAAAGACCGCCGTCCGTCGGATGAGACGTTAAGCCGTGGACCCGTGTGCGGGAGAGCCATACCCTGTGCACGTTAAAGAACACGCTGGATGGCCTTGACAGGAGGCTACCATCTGTCTCCCAACAGCTGTTCCAGTGGGTCCCCTCCCACAACCTTCTCTGAGACTTCGGGGTCCATGTGACCTGGCCATTTAGCCCATGGTGTGCAAAAAGTGCAGCTCAGAAGTAAAACAACCCAACTGAATACGGACCTGGTTTGAGCTAAGCGGAGAGTAGACGATGAAACAAAACGGAAATGAGACAGCAATAGATTGAAGAAAAAAATGAGAAGATTTAAATAAAGAAGAGATGGTCACTCAAGAATATTTTTTTTTATTCTTCAGAAATAACTCACGTTAAAATTGAAATAAGAGAGTGAAAAAATAAAACTAACCACGAGATTGTTAAAAAAAAATGAAGCTGTCGACGATCTGTTGAAACTAATAAAGAGAGGATGTGGAAAACGGAAAACGAAATCAATATGAAAATGAAGTGGAAAGGATGCTGAACATCGAGGAGCTAATGAAGAAGAAGTTCGTGTGGGCGGGAAGCGAGGGGATTGCTCATTACGATATGATGGGAAGGAAAACGTTCGAAGCTTAATACGAAAGGAAAAGTAATGTCATGGAAGGAATACTCTTCTCTTTTCGAAGGCTGCAAATAGACTGGCTCATGAAAAAAATGAATAAAGAATAGAAACAATTTATTTTCTGAGAATATAGCTTTCGATTTGGAAAATTTCTTCCAGAATGGTTTCCGGAAGAATATTACGAGAACAAAAATTTTTTTTTTTACAGTTGGCTCTTTATTTTAAGATGATAAAAATGATTGATTTGAAGAGTGATTTAACCTTATTTGCTGTTCTCAGATTTATGTATATGTTACCGCTGAAGCTCGAAAGCCGTTAATGTGCACATTACCTAGCTAATCTGCAGATTAACTGATTTACTCCGTTAACGTGCGGAATCAAGAGTTTTCCGCATTTTACCTAGGTAATGTGCACATTAACGGCTTCCGTATCGTTAAAGTTCAAAAGTTTGTTTCTCTCATAGTGGTGAATCTCTTGAATATGAATCTTCGTGTCACGTGATTCACTCGTCCGCATTATAAAAAACGCCCCGGATGAGCGGAGGCCAAGTGAGAACGAATCGGTAAAGTGATTCATTCTTGATAACGAATCACTAAAATGATTCGTTCTCACTTGGCCTGCTCATTTTGGGGGCGTTTTTTATAATTCGGACGACTGATTCATGTTGACAGAGGGATGACCCTGGTTTCAACTCTACTCTCGGACACTAGATAAATAACATTATGTTAATTTCAGCGTACAGAAACGTTCCTGTTGTTCCAGCAAAGATCTTATTTTCACTTTAACGAGTGCCTAGTAGGTAATGTGCAGATTATCCAGGTAATTTGCAGATTACCTAGGTAATTTGAGAAATGAAACAATTTTCCGCACGTTAACGGATCACCCTAGTTAATCTGCACAATACCTAGATAATCTGTAGAATAACTGATTTCTGCACTTTAGCGGTAACATATATATTGTTATAGGAGTAAAGTCGTATTATGTTAATAGGGAGTCAGATTCAGAGTTTGGTGGTGGTGATGGGTGTTGCCGTTTGCTCCCGAGACTCGCGATCTACAGTTTCCAGGTTCGAGTCCCTCCTGTGCCAGTAGAAACTCGAATCTAGATTTGAGATTTATTTTTGCTAAATCCCATCTCTGTCCTCGCCCAGTAAGGGGACACCGATGGGCTTGGAAAGGCCGCCGTCCGTCGAATGGGACGTTAACCTGTTACCCGTGTGCCGGAAAGCCACACACTATGGAGGTTAAAGATCACGCTGGATGGCCTTGACGGGAGGATATCATCTGTCTCCCAACAGCTGCCCATCTGGGTCTCTCCCCCAAACAGCCTTTGGGGTACTTGTGACTTGTCTTTTAGCCCATTGTGTGAAAAAAAGGTCTCCTCAGTGGTAAAACAACCCAACTCACTTAACGTTGTTTGTTCAGCTGTTATGACTAAATTGAAAGAGAGAGTAGAAAGTGCTGTAAATCTGAAAACAGGTAATACTAAGTGAAGCTTAAAAAATGCAAAATTATATGATACATTTGATTAATTACTGAAAATGCAACAGAATGGTTGTTTTACCTCTGAGCGGTACTTTTTTGCACACCATGGGCTAAATGGCCAGGTCACATGGACCCCGAAGGCTCAGAGAAGGTTGGGGGAGGGGACCCACTGGAACAGCTGTTGGGAGACAGATGGTAATCTCCCGTCAAAGCCATCCAGCGTGTTCTTTAACGTGCACAGGGTATGGCTCTCCCGCACACAGGGCCACGGCTTAACGTCCCATCCGACGGACGTCGGCCTTTCCAAGCCCATCGGTGTCCCCTACTGACCGTGGGCAGGGCGGAGAATTTTGCGGAGATAAATCTCAACGCTGACCCAGCTGGGACTCGAACCTGAGAACTACAGATTACGAGCCTGGCGCGCTACCGACTGAGCCACCCGCCCCACCAACAGAATGGTGCAACTGAAATGTTATTAATATTGAAATAAGCATTAAGAAATGAAAAAAAAAAAAACAAATAGCATAATAAGTTGCTAAAAATGGATGGAAAAAGTCATATAGTTGATAATAATGTTTCCATCTTTTACTAAAGAATACTGAAACAGAATCTGCACGTGCAACAATAAAAGTGTGACGGTGTACTATGAGACACGTGAGACCACAGCACGGAGTGTGAATTACGTCATGGATGAATTCGAACAGGATTTAAAAAATTTATTGCAAAAGAAGGGGTAGGGGTTTTGGAGTCTGCAGAAAAAGATGATTTAGTTTTTTGTTGTGAGCGGTGATAAATTATCGATATTTGAGTGGTAAGGGTACTTTTATTTTGAAATATAACAACAGTGAAACTTTATTTTTCGTAGATAAGGTTATTTCTTTCACAAGTGTTGTTTACCCTGTAAAATATGATTGGGAAGATTTCTCGCTGTGTTTTGATTTGTGATTCGGTTTTCGAAAGTTCAATTTTTATTATCAATTGGGGTTTCAATATATTACTGAAATTTTAATGCTATTGATGTAAGTTTATTGCCTAGGCTGTTAAATCAGCTGATTTACTATCTTTCTGTTTATTACGAATTCACGCTCGGTTGTCAAATATAAAAATAAAACTTAAAAATCTGTAACAATACTAAACAGTATAATGAAAATATGGAAATAGCATGATAATATATTAAAAAGTGTAAATTGTTTATTAAATATAATAAAATAAAAAATGTAAATAACTCAAAAAGTGTTAATTAAAAAGTGTTTTGGTTCTCGTAATATTCTTGCGGAAATCATTCTACAAGGAATTTCGAAATCGAAAGCTATATTCTCAGAAAAAAAATTACCACTAAAAAGATAAAAAAAAAATCTCGATTTTCAGCAATATTCTTTTAGTATTAAATCATTAAGGAAACTGAAATATTTAGCAACAGTAATGAGACACTATAATTTATTTCAGAAATTAATTAAAACTTAATTATTGTTTCAAACAATTTAATAAAATAAAATGGGCATTTTTGTAGAAGTTTGTATAATGATTACTTAAATATTAAAATAATTATGAGAGTTTTTTTATGAAATTGATTTATTGTTAAATATTCCTCTTTGCACAGCTCTTTCCAGAACGAATGTTTTTTTTTTTTGTTTTGTTTTTGAAAATCGTGATTTAAATATATTTGAAATATATTTGTATTATCGAAATTAGAGAATTTCCATTTCAATAAGAATGTAATAAAATAAGAGTTATAAAAATATGAGTAATATATATATATGAGAAAATAAAAATGATGAAATTTTTTGTTAATAAAAATAAAAAATAAAATAAATACCCCCTCAAGCAGCTGCTTGCCACAGAGGTCTGACAGGAGCCTGTCAGTTTATATGCCATAGTAGGAGATCTGAGAGGATGGCAGGACCTCAGCAGAAAAACGACACACACATCCATGCCTAATCCGGGGCTCGAACCCAGGTCCCTTAGATCAGTAGCCAAGCGTGCTAACCACTCGGCCACAGAGCAAAAGGAAATTGTATTTTACATGATTAAGTTGCGAAAAAAGAAATGTTACGAAACAAAACACAATAAGAGTTTTAAAAAGAAATCCGTTCTACTCACTTTCTCTTTCAACCTCGTTTTTAGCAAATAGCATCTCTAGAATATCAGGCAAAAATTTGAAAATGTGATATTTTGTGGCATTTTTTAAGCATCTCAAAACCCATAGAAGATCTGGAGACTGTTGCACGTAAACTCTGTGTCCTCCCTACACCACGTGACTGTGAACTGTGACGAATTAAATATATTAAAAAAAAAGATGAAGAAGGAGAAAAAGAAAGAGAAAGCAAAGCAACACATCGTGAGCATCCTGAACAACTCATCGTGCCACTTACGAAGATTGTCTTGGGCGAAAGACGCTTGGTTCCCAGTTCCTGGATCCATCTTGCGATGCCACTGCTCCTATGCTAATGAAGGTGGGGACAGGAGACATACGAGCCACAGGAAGGGGTGGGGGAGTGGTGGAGGACGGGGGGAGTGAGTGAGTAAGTGGTGGTGGGGGAACAGATGGAGTTCAGCAGACGTTGGAGTGGAGGAGAGATACACAGCTGGCCGTACTCAACAGCGATTTTTGTGAAGTCACCTCCCCACCCTTTCTTCCTCTGCAAGAAGTGGAATAGTCTTTTACTCTGGGAGTGGGAATCGGCAGGCACGAGATAAGATAGAGATGCATCAGAATAGAAGGTGGGAGGGAGAGGAATTTTTTTTCTCTTCATCGCCGCATTTGCACCAGTGGAAGTGACATATAGATGAATTGCTCTGGTTTCTGGTGAAATACAAATGACCAACTTTTTTTTTCTTCTTGGTTTTTTTTCCGTTTTAGTCGTTTGTTTGGTTTTGAGAGAAGGAAAAAAATGCCAAGCAATGCTTAGGATATGGTAAATGGTTTTCTCCTTGTCTGCTTCTAACAAGCAAAGTTACTCACTCCTCTCACTTGCATTAATTTATTCTGAACAGGACTGGATCAGTAAAGAAAATGCGAGGGGAGGGAGGAAAGATAAAGGATGGGGGGAGAGAAGGAATGAAAGAGAAAGGAGGGGGAGAGGGAGGGAGGATAAGATAAGAGAGGGATGGAAGAGGAGAGGGAGGATGCGTAAGGGAGGAGAGGGAAATGGAGAGCGGAAGGAGGAGATGGATGGAAAAGGAGAGGGTGGATGAGTAAGGGAGGAGAGGGGAATAGAAAGCGAAGGGAGGAGAGGGATGGAAAAGGAGAGGAAGGATGAGTAAGGGAGGAGAGGGGAATAGAGAGCGGAAGGAGGAGGGGAATGGAGCAGAAGGGAGTGGCAGATTGAGAGAGAGTGAGGAAATGGATAGTGATAATAAGAGAAAAGAGGGGAGGAGCGGGATGGAAGAAATAGAGGGAGGAGAAGGAAATAGAGATCGAAGAGGAGAGATAGGTAGAAAGTAGGGAATAAAGGAAGAGTAAGGTAAAAGAGAAGGATGGAGAAAAATAGACAAGGAGAAGGAGGGTAGAGGAGAGGAAGGATAGAGTAGATGGAGAGAAGGAGAGAAAGAGAAGGGACGATAAGAAAATAGGATGAGGGGATTGAGGATCCCCTCATTTGTTCTGATTGTTCTGATTCAATTGGAACGGAACACCACACCATTACGGTATATATTTATATTGATGAAATGTATTATCGTCGTATATTATAAATATTGGGAAACTCCCCGCTGATATTCAAAGGATCTTTGAAGTGTAATAACAAAAGTTGTTTTAAAATCGAATTCGAGTTCCATCGCAGGTAGAGACTTGAAAGTTTTAACGCATCACGAGGTGACCACGGGAGAAACCAGTTGGTGATATTGGGAAAGTTACGAGGTGACGAGAATTGTTGGAAGAAGGTTTCCTCCGATAAACTGTAAAAAATTGAAGGAAAAAAAATCTAAATCGAGTTCTATTAAAGGTAAGTACTTGAAATTTTAACGTAACAATGCTTTATTCCATATACAATAGAATGTCGTTTTTTTTTACATTTATTGGCTGGTGAAATATTTTAATAATTAGGAAATTGTACTCAAGTCATATGTTTGCGGCGGGAGTGACTCAGTAGCGCGCCAGGCTCGTAATCTACAGTTCCCAGGTTCGAGTCCCAGCTAGGCCAGCGATGAGACTTATCTCCGCAAAACTCCCTGCCCTGCCCACGGTCAGTAGGGGACAACGATGGGTTTGGAAAGGCCGCCGTCCGTCGGATGGGACGTTAAGCCGTGGCCCCGTGTGCGGGAGAGCCGTACCCTGTGCACGTTAAAGAATACGCTGGATGGCCTTGACGGGAGGTTACCATCTGTCTCCCAACAGCTGTTCCAGTGGGTCCCCAACCTTCTCTGAGCCTTCGCAGTCCATGTGACCTGGCCATTTAGCCCATGGTGTGCAAAAAAGTGCAGCTCACAGGTAAAACAACCCAATCTGAAAATGGTCTGGCGCTGAGATTTATCTCTGCAAAACTCCCTGTCACCGATGGGCTTGGAAAGGTCACCGTCCGTCAGATGGGATGTTAAGCTGTGGCTTCGTGTGTTGGATTTGGGTTGGATTGTTTTACCTCTGAGCGGCACTTTTTTGCACACCATGGGCTAAATGACCAGGTCACATGGACTCCGAAGGCTCAGAGAAGGTTGGGGGAGGGGACCCACTGGAACAGCTGTTGGGAGACAGATGGTAGCCTCCCGTCAAGGCCATCCAGCGTGTTCTTTAACATGCACAGGGTATGTCTCTCCCGCACACGGGGCCAAGGCTTAACGTCCCATCCGACGGACGGCGGCCTTTTCAAGCCCATCGGTGTCCCCTACTGACCGTGGGCAGAGCGGGGAATTTTGCGGAGATAAATCTCAACGCTGACCCAGCTGGGACTCGAACCTGGGAACTACAGATTAGGAACCTGGAGCGCTACCGACTGAGCCACCCCCGCCCCGGGTGTTGGAGATCCATACCCTGTGCACGTTAAATAGCTCGCTTGATATGGCCTTTACCATCTGTCTCTTAACCCCTACCCACCAACCTTCTCTGAGCCCTTGGAGTCCTTAGGATCTGGGGCGGGGATGGCTCAGTCGGTAGCGCGCCAGGCTCGTAATCTGTAGTTCGCAGGTTCGAGTCCCAGCTGGGTCAGCGTTGAGATTTATCTCCGCAAAAATTCCCCGCTCTGCCCACGGTCAGTAGGGGACACCGATGGGCTTGGAAAGGCCGCCGTCCATCGGATGGGACGTTAAGCCGTGGTCCGTGTGCGGGAGAGCCATACCCTGTGCACGTTAAAGAACACGCTGGATGGCCTTGACGGGAGGCTACCATCTGTCTCCCAACAGCTGTTCCAGTAGATACCTTCCCCCAACCTTCTCTGAGCCTTCGAGGTCCATGTGACCTGGCCATTTAGCCCATTGTGTGCAAAAAAGTGCCGCTCAGAGGTAAAACAACCCAACCCAAATCCTTACGACCTTGCCACTGTATGCAAAAAAAGTACGTCTCAGAGGTAAAACAGTTGAAACCAATCCATTATTAATAATCAGAGTAAACAGTTGAACATGACCAACATAAAAGTGCCTGATTTTTTATCTGTTGGAACTGTTCTCCGCCCGATCGCTAGAGGCAGGTTTCATCCACAGCAACGGATGCAGTTGGGTGCCATGGGAACGGTGTCTCCATCAGTGCTCCTCTAAGATGTTGAGTGTACAAAGAGAACGAAAACTTGAAGCAAAGACTGCCTTTAAAGTTTCCTTTCCCTGAAGGAGCACTTTTTCTTTTTCTGTTGGGTTGAAAGTAAAGATCCCTGGGGTGTCTTTTTCCTTTTCTCTGAAATATGCAGTCTAGTAGACATTTTCATTACCTCTTTGTCCAGTTTCTCTTTTTCTTTTTTGTCTTTCAATGATAAAATCACGCATTGAACTTCTTTATGGTTGAACTGTATGTACAGTCGCTCAAGAAAAGTATCCGAACACTATGGTTGATTACAGAATTCAGAAAAAATATCTGGCAACGTTTTATTTTTTTTAGAAATCAGCGATCTGGAAATTAGTGTCACGTGACACGAAGGTTGCCAGATCACTAATTTCTAAAAAAAAAATCGTTGCCAGATATTTTTTTCTGAATTCTGTAATCAACCATAGTGTTCGGATACTTTTTTGAGCGACTGTAGGTGGTCATATTATTTTGATACTAGATCGTGTGGGCTCCTCACGGAAATATTGAGCGTGTGCAGTTACCGTTCACAGCAAACTGGAGCGTGTGCAGTAACTGCACACGCTCCACTTTGCTGTGAACGGTAACTGGAGCGTGTACAGTTGCTGTACACGCTCCAGATATTTTTCCTGAATTCTGTAATCACGTGACACGAAGGTTGCCAGATCACTAATTTCTAAAAAAAATCGTTCCCAGATATTTTTTCTGATTTCTGTAATCAACCACGGTGTTCGGATATTTTTTGAGCGACTGTACAACGATGCCATGTTAGTTTTCGTTTGATCGTGACACCAAGATATTTAGCCCAGCCCTTCCACACAATCTGCTTATCAAAGATCATAAGATTAGACACATGATGCCATCTTTTGTGAGCACAGAGTATTGCTGTGCATTTGTCGGTGTTGATCTCGATGCACCATTTCATGCACCAATACTCAAATGCATCTAGCATGTTTTGCATTCTGCTGCACGCGACTTGCTGTGATAAGGCAACATCTCCTATAACAGGGAGCCAGTGGACCAAGTTTATGACGTCAGCTTAAGTAGACTTATCATATAGACAATTCTTATATTTTTGATTATAATATTATTACTGGTAGAACTATCTTAATATCTACAGGCAAAAATTATCTTAATATCCAGGAAATATTTTAAACCAGTATAGTCCAACCTTTCTGTGAATAAGGATTACAGTTGTTCAAAATAATATCCGAACATCATGGTTGATTACCGAATCCAGAAAAAATATCTGGCAACGATTTTTTTTGGAAATTAGTGATCTGGCAACCTTCGTGTCACGTGACACGAAGGTTGCCAGATCACTAATTTCTAAAAAAAAATCGTTGCCAGATATTTTTTCTGGATTCTGTAATCAACCATGATGTTCGGATATTTTTTTGAGCGACTGTACATCTCAAGTTAAACCTCGAAACCTGTTTCGCTTTGCAGTCCGAACCCAGTTGTTTTTCGAGTCCGATCTTTGTTGGGATTTTTGAGTCCAAACATTGTTGTTTCTGAATGAACCTAGATGTTTCAAAATTATTTTTTGCCTTTTTTTTTTTGCTTTAGTTCGGCCGATTAAATTGCTTAGGTATATCTTACCAAATACAAGATTTAGCAGCAGGTAAAAAATGTGTTTTTTTTTACTGTTTTGTTTCGTCTCGTACGGATTTCTTTCAGTCATCTAATATTACGGACCTATTAGTCGGAGTATATCGTTAATAGCGCTTTAGAAGAATCTGAGAATGAAGGTGTCTCATCATGATCCTCCTCCTCCTCCTCCTCAAGCAGCCATGGGCTACGGAGGTCCAATAAGGTATCTACTTAAATAAATTGCTCTGAGTCGTTTGGTCCTTGATCCCTTAAATTGCGTTTTAAATTTCATTCATCTTACAACAATAGCAGCATGAACAACAACAACAACAACAACAACAACAATAGGAGTGGCAACACCACTAACAACTTTAGCAACAATAACAATAACAATAGAAGTATCAACACCACCACCATCACCAACTACAGCAACAACAACAAAACAATAGCAGCAGTAACAACTAAAATAACAATAGCAGTGGTAACAACAACAATAACAACAATAAATGTATCAACACCACCAACAAACAACTGCAGAAACGATAACAGCATCAACAACAACAACAACAACAATAGCAGCAGCAACAACTACAATAACAATAGCTATAGTAACAACAACAACAAAAACAACAACAGTAGCAACAATATAACAATAGAAGCAGTAACAACAACAGTAGCAGCAGCAGCATCAACGAAAATAAAGCAGGAATAAAACAACAGAAGCAACAACTACATTAACTATAGCTATAGTAACAACAACAACAACAACAACAGTAGCAACAATATAACAATAGAAGCAGTAACAACAGCAGCAGCATCAACGAAAATAAAGTAGGAATAAAACAACAGAAACAACAACAACAACAACAACAACAACAGGCGGAGGAGGAGGAGGTGGAGGAGGAGGAGGAACAACAACAAAAACAGCAGAATCAACAGCAGCAGTAGCAACAATAAGTGTAGCAGAAACAACAACAACGAAATAAACGTTTGTCAGCCCTGTCCCTCCTAAAGAGAAATCCCGTCTGGCTGCTGTGGTCGTTATTGTTGCAAGTCTCAGACCACCTTCATTTGCCGAACATTATCGGTGCGCAATTGCGCGCTTTTGCCAATGAGAATCGTCCCCTTTCGTGATTGGCGCCATTTAGATGAGGCTATAAAGCCAAGGGATGCTCTTGCTCCGTCCTCTTTAAGACACGCCATCGTCCTCACGTGACTTCATTACTGTAAAGTTCAACCCTCCGGTATCTTATTGGCGGTTCGGGTTTCTTTACACCTCGTGACCACGTAATAGAGCGGTTCCTTCTTCATTCTATTATTCAAGAAAAATGAAGATCGGGGGTGAGAGGACGATAGAAGAGCAAAAGATGGAAACAGAAAATCGAAGTGTTAATCAGTGAAAGGGAAGTTTTCTATCGTATTGATTTTCGGTTTTTGCGCTAACCATAGATCTTTCTTCAACTTCTTCCTCCCTAGTCATTTTTTTTTTCTTGAAACCTTCTACATCTGCGTCTAGTTTTTTATTTCTTCCCTCGCTAACTCCCCCCTTTCCTCCTCTCTCTTTCCAACATTTTCTCCTCCTAACCTCTGACGATCGCTCTCTTTCCAATTTTCTTTTCCCGGGTCGTTCGCTCGGAAATTGAACTGGTCACACTTGAAGAGGAAAGTATCTGACACTTAAGAAAAAACGAGAGAAAAAAAGGAGGATAGACACTTTTTCTGTAAGGGAAAAAAAAGGGGGGGGGGGGGTTGGGGTCGGTTACTTTCGTAGTCACTTGGATGTGTATCACGTGTGGCGTTTGAAAAAAATTGGTTATTACTTTCGCGATCGTCAAGTTCAGGAGGAACGAAATCGGTGTCCACTTTACGCCATAATTTTTGTTTCAGTTTTTTTTAATCGGATGATCTATTTTGAAAGATATACCTGAATGAGATTTTTTTTCGTCTGACTTTCGATGTGTGCCTTAGATGATATTTTCTCCATTGACACGCGCTATGCCCTCGGTGAGAAATGAGACAACGATAAGTTTCGAAAGCCATCCATCCATCGAATGGAGCTTTAAAACGTGGCTCCGTGTATAGGACAGATCTGCGCACTTTATACAGAGTAGTCTTGACAGAAGGAATTCATTCGTTTCCTCACATTCATTCCCCTTCCCCTACCGACTATATAAGGATTCTAGTCACGTGGCAAGTCAGCTGATTATGAGAAATATTTCAATTTCAGAGGTAAAACTATAATTCAGTTCACGTGAAAAGGCACAAAATACCCTCTTCTTCATCATCATCCCAGTCATTTGTCTTCATCTCATCATCCTACTCCTCTTCTTCATAATCGCAATTTTCCTCCTCATCATCACAGCCAAAAAGTTTCCCTCATCCTAATCTTAATATTTTACTCCTCTTCATCTTCGTCGTCGTCATCATCGCACTCCTCCTCGTTCTCATCACAGTTAAGCTCGTCTAAATGCTCTTATACAGGTCATCATTTGTCATCCTCCTCATCCTTATAATAGATCTCCTCCCCTGTATTCATCCTCACATCATCATCAGTCTTCTTCCTCATCGCAGTTTTATCCCCGTCCAACTCTTTCTCCCTCTGCATCATTGCACGTCATCGTCAATCTTCTTCCTCATCGCAGTTTTATCCTCGTCCGACTCTTTTTCTCCCTCTGCATCATTGCACGTCATCGTCAATCTTCTTCCTCATCGCAGTCTTATCCCCGTACAACTCTTTTTCTCCCTCTGCATCATTGCACGTCATCGCCAATCTTCTTCCTCATAGCAGTTTTATCCTCGTCCAACTCTTTTTCTCCATCTGCATCATTGCACGTCATCGTCAATCTTCTTCCTCATCGCAGTCTTATCCCCGTACAACTCTTTTTCTCCCTCTGCATCATTGCACGTCATCGCCAATCTTCTTCCTCATCGCAGTCTTATCCCCGTACAACCCTTTTTCTCCCTCTGCATCATTGCACGTTATCGCCAATCTTCTTCTTCATCGCAGTTTTATCCCCGTCCAATCTTTTTCTCCCTCTGCATCATTGCACGTAATCATCAATCTTCTTCCTCATTGCAGTTTTATCCCCGTCGAACTCTTTTTCTCCCTCTGCATCATTGCACGTTATCGTCATCTTCTTCCTCATCGCAATTTTATCCCCGTCCAACTCTTTTTCTCCCTCTGCATCATTGCACGTTATCGTCAATCTTCTTCCTCATCGCAGTTTTATCCTCGTCCAACTCTTTTTCTCCCTCTGCATCATTGCACGTCATCGTCAATCTTCTTCCTCATCGCAGTCTTATCCCCGTAGAACTCTTTTTCTCCCTCTGCATCATTGCACGTCATCGCCAATCTTCTTCCTCATCGCAGTCTTATCCCCGTACAACTCTTTTTCTCCCTCTGCATCATTGCACGTTATCGTCAATCTTCTTCCTCATCGCAGTTTTATCCCCGTCCAACTCTTTTTCTCCCTCTGCATCATTGCACGTAATCATCAATCTTCTTCCTCATTGCAGTTTTATCCCCGTCGAACTTTTTTTCTCCCTCTGCATCATTGCACGTTATCGTCAATCTTCTTCCTCAAAGCAATTTTATCCCCGTTCAACTCTTTTTCTCCCTTTGCATCATTTGCCCTGGGCAAATGATGCAGAGGGAGAAATGTGACACGTGATACACATCTAAGTGACTACGAAAGTCCTCCTCCCATTTATCAACGATATTTTTACTTTTCGTCCAACTCTTCCTCAAGATCATTACGTTGTCATTTTCATCATCAACACTGCCTCTTCCTGCATTCTTCCTCAGAAAAACTTTTCCCTCGGTTGTAATCCTCACGGAAGACGACATTGACGACGACAGATGAGGGACTGCGTCACCACCTGCTTCTCTTCCTGCCGTAAGTGACCTTAAGTAGAGGACAGCTAAAAGGTTCTTGCATGTTGCTCTGTTGCTCATAAAGCCAACCGGCTCTTGTATTATTATCGTACGACATTGTGCTAAATAATTCAATCAACATTCCACTTTTACCGGTGCTTACAAATAGGCCGAGAGAGGCAGAGCAGAGGCGTTTCCATTATCAGGACGCATATCGCGTTAGCAACTGAGACGTTTGGGGAGCTGCGGAACTTCATTATGGATGGCGTTGGGATAAAAGCAACAACGATGGAATGAGATCAGAATTCATACTTGTCTCCATCGTAACAAGATCAGTTTTCAGACACAACAGACCAAACTGATTATGCTTAATTCACGCTTAATCCGCATCTCTCTCTTCTCAAAGCATCACGTTACAGTTTTCAGTTTACATTGATGACTGCGTTATATTTATATTTCTTTATACACCTAACAACCATGGTGATGTTAGGGCCAGGCCCTTCTACACCAGGTTCAGTTAAAAACAATACAAAAAGTATAAAGGAAAACAAGAGAATATTTTAAATATTATACATATCAAACATATTAGTTGTCATTATTCAATGAAGTGTCATAGTTAATTAATTTAATAGTTTTATGCTTAATAGTAAAATAAATAAATAATAGTTTAAAGTTTGAAAATAAAGATCTGAGTAATAATGATATATTTAATATGTGCATACATATTACACGTATTCACTACCAAAGTCTGGCTGTGAAGGAACAAATTTCCGTTACAGAACGTTAGAGTAGAAAGATTGAATTTAACAACTGTAACCATAGAAACTGAAATCTGATTGGTCGAGCTTTCCCATTGTTGAGGGGAAATCCGGTTATATCCTGTTAAACAAAGAAGTCGCGAGCTGGAAGTTAATAAGAAAATTGTAGCTTGCATTTCTGACGTCATCTACTGGAAAATTCAAAATGTCATGTAAACTGATTTATTTCTAGTTGAGATAATTGCTGATAATAAATTTTTCGTTCTTTGTCATAATGTGAACAGTTCAATAAAATATGTGAAATAGTTTCTTCACAGTTACAGAAAATACAATTTTCGCTATCTGATTTCTTTGTTTTGTACAAGTAGCTGTTTAACTTTGCAGTACCAGTTCTCAATCTTAATATTTTGCAAAAATTCCAAATCCAAATTTATTTTCAATAAGTATTATCTATAATTATATTAAATAAAAAATCCCACTAAGCCGAAGCTTATCAGCGGGAATGTACAGATATGTTTTTACAGATATGATCTAGATTGCCTCAGTAGTATAAAAAATGAAGGAGAGAAAAAAAGGAATAAATGAGAAAGCAAACCGACAAAATGATGAAAGTTTCCAAATAAAAACATCACTTTTTCATGAACCACTGAAATAATTTATCTTTAACATCACAATTTTTTTGACTATTTCTCTAGGAAGCAAGTTAAATAGGTAGGGAATTTGATATTCTTTGGAATTTCGTCCGTAATTATTATAAAAATTTTGGTTGTTTCAAAAAACCCATAGCCTTTTTTCTAGTAAACGTATTGTGCCAAATATACTGCTCACAAAAATTAGGGGATATATTATCGCTTCATATTCATTTTGAAATATCCCCTAATTTTTGTGAGCAGTATATTTTGCTTATAGGTATCATCAAAGAAGTTATTGATAACAGAAACAAACACATATAAACTTTCAATAGGTAAAAGTTTGAACAAACTGAGTATATCATCTTGTTCAAAATTCTTTCTAGACATTTTAATTTTTAGCAGTGAACATATATTTTGATCAAGTTGATATCTAAAATGATGTTTAACAGAACTCTGAACTTTAAAGTAATTGTTCAGCTCTCTTTTTTCTGATGACTTAAGATAATTTTCAATTTGTATATCATGTATAGGAATATCAGTTGTCTCAGTTAAGTTGATTGCATCTTTTGCATATGAGTCAGCTAAAACATTTCCTTCAATTCCACAGTGACTAGGTAGTCATTGAATTTTAATAATGTTTCCTTTTTTATATAAATCATTCCATAAATGTAATGTTTCACAGATTGAACTAGGATATTTATTTTCCAAAATATTTTTTTCTATCGAATATGAAGCAGATCTGCAATCAGTCAAAATAACATATTTATTTAAAATATTCTGTTCATGCATCCAAAGTAAAGAAGAATAAATTGCAAAGAGTTCTGCTTGTATAAGAGTACATCCTTTTATAAATTTAAATGCTTTATAAATGTTTAATTTAGGTATGCAGAAAGCTGCTGTGGCAGTATATGAGTCAGGAAGAAAAGCTCCATCGGTATAAATAGCAGGAAAATCTTGATAGGAGTTGTGAATATATGAATCACTTAAAGTTTTCAAAATAGAAATATCAGTATATGTTTTTGTGGATATGTGAGGAATATCCTTGAAGATGGTTGGCAAAATGATGCATCCAAGTGGGTTCATTAATAATGATGTCTTCTTTACGATTTTTATCAAGAACATAATTAAAAGCAACCTTTTTCTTCACAAAATTAATTGCAGGGTGAAAACATTTTTCAGTTTAAATAGATTGATTAGAAAATGATCATGGTGCTTGAGATGAAGTCTTGAAATAATATTAAGTAGCAAATATGGTGCCCTGATCTGGAAAGGTGAAATAGAGGTTTCAGCAATTAAAGCTAGATTAGGAGAGCTTTTCATCAGGCCCAAAACGAATCTGATGAATTTATCTTAAATTATGTTGAGCTTTTTGAATTTATTTTCAGCATCGCCGGCAATAACTTCAATCCCAAATTCCATCTTTGTTCTAATTAAATTGCAGTAAAGTTGAATAAAATAAGTAGGGGAGGATCCCCAATTTGTGGAGGTAAGACATTTGACAAAGTTGAATAACTTATTACCAGTATTAGTTTGTTCCAATTTAATATCGAGTCTATATAGACACCTAGAAATTTATAAATATCAGTATTTGGCAGTATATTATTACTTATTTTAGTATCTAATTTAGGAATAGCAGATCTGGGCCTTACAAAAGGCATCACCTAAGTTTTCTCAATATTTATTTTTAAATCCACTTCAGACAATATAAACGAATACTATTGATGGCGGTTTGTAAATTTTTCTCAATTTTATGAAAGTCTTTGTCCGAATTCCAAATAGAAATATCATCTGCATAAATAGAATAATTTATATTTTGTGGTATAGAGTCTGGTAAATCATAAATATATAGGTTAAATAGAAGAGGCGATAAAATTCCTCCTTGAACTATTCTAGATGCATATTTATATTTTTGAGAATAGGTATCTCCTAACTTTATTTGATAGTATTTCTCTGTTAAACAAAATTTTAAAAAATGAATGATGTTTCCAGAAAGACCAATTTGTTTTAGTTTGTAGAGTAATCCTTCATGCCAAACAGTATCAAAAGCAGATTTTAAATCTATAAATATTGCTGCTGTGACTTTTTTATTATGAAATGAAGAGTAGATATTACTAGTCAGGTGCAGTATACAGTCTTTGGTGAATCTACCTTTACGGAAGCCGTGTACATTTTCAGATAAAATATTTTTTTCCTATAAACAATTGTATTCTTTTAACTAAGATTCTTTCAAAGACTTTAAGTACATTTGAAGTAAGTGAAACTGGCCTGTATGATTAAATTTCTGTAGGAATGTTTGTAGGTTTTAATAAGAATGTAATATTAGATAATGTCCAAGACTGAGGATAATTATGCGATATCCATATGTTACTAAACCCATCTAAAAGCTTCGTTCTCCAGATAGTTGGTAGGGCTTTTAAGAATTTGTTGCTAATCCCATCCACTCCGCTGGCTGATTTTGGCTTAATTTCTGAAATAGCAGTATTTAATTCAATAAGGGTAAATTCCATATCTAGTATAATTTCTGCTGGTGGAATATTAGTTATAAAGGAATTTACATTATTTAATACAGGCATATCAGATATTGTAGTTTTCACTGGAGAGAAAATGGAAAGATTTTTAGCAAATAATTCAGCTGTTTCATGTATATTGATGTGCTTTTTTATGACAGTTTGTTTCCAAGGGGGAAATTTGACTCTGTGGTTTAGAAATTGAATTAAAAACTTGCGAATTTATCCGACTGGAAGACTCATACCATGAGGTTCTGTAATGTTGTTTTAATTTTTTCCTTACAAGAGTTACAATTCTTTTACAACGAAGAATGTCTTGGAAATTTCTTGATTTCTTGGCCTTGAGTTCTGCTCTCCGACGAATAGCCACCAGTCTATTCAGATACCAGAAATTAGAGTTTAATTTCGGAATTTTATTTTTTATAGTTTTAAAACAACCTTTTGCATTATTTTGTATGAAATCCTTGAAATAATTATAGTCCAGCATATTCGTAGATGGATAAGTATTTTGCAGTTTATGAGAAAATTTATACCAGTTGTTCAGGTGAATAGTTTTATTATCATTTTGAAAGCCTGTAAATATATAGGATAAGTGATTACTTCCATATAGGGAAGAATCAGGGTTGGGTTGTTTTACCTCTGAGCGGCACTTTTTTGCACACCATGGGCTAAATGGCCAGGTCACAAGGACCCCGAAGGCTCAGAGAATGTTGGGGGAGTGGATCCACTGGAACAGCTGTTGGGAGACAGATGGTAGCCCCCGTCAAGGCCATCCAGCGTGTTCTTTAACGTGCACAGGGTATGGCTCTCCCACACACGGGACCACGGCTTAACGTCCCATCCGACGGACGGCGGCCTTTCCAAGCCCATCGGTGTCCCCTACTGACCGTGGGTAGGGCGGGGAATTTTGCGGAGATAATTCTCAACGCTGACCCAGCTGGGACTCGAACCTGGGAACTACAGATTACGAGCCTGGCGCGCTACCGACTGAACCACCCCCGCCATAGGGAAGAATCAATTTTCCAATTTATAGTAGGATCCAAACTAGATGCAACTAAATACAAATCAATTACACAGTTAATATTATAATTAAAATTATGAAAAGTAGCTGACTTATTATTCATAAATATTAAATCATTATTATTGATAAACTTAAGAAGTTCAGTACTATTTTTGTTGAGCTTATAAGATCCTCATACAGGGTTATGAGAGTTAAAATCACCTAAAAATATAACAGGCTGTTTAACTGGATTATAAATATTTTGTAAAAATCATATGATCAATAACTGCACCAGGATTATAATTGTACAAGATTTAGATTTTAAATAAATTTCAGCTGCTACAATATTAAGGCGATGAGGAATATATTCTAAACTTAAGACTTTATGAGGAATGTCTCTCCTGATTAAAAGAGCGGAGCCTCTAGCAGTTTCTGAGCTTTTGTGAATATATGATAAAAAAGGTTTAAAATTTATAAAGTCAGTCACAGGTTCTTGTAATGCAAAGATATGAATGTTCTTTTTTTATGCATAAGTTTCAAATACTCTTTTTTAAACGAATAACTTACGACAGTTCCATTGAACAATGTTGAGTCTGTTAGACGATTTATTGATCTTGAATTAAAGTACAGAGTATGAAAGCAATGTTTTTATGTGTTTCTTCAATTAGGGATGATATATTTAAGGAGAAGCACAATCATTGTCATTATATTTTGAGAAGCATATGCTGAATCTGGGATCACATCATCCGGTTTTCCCAATGGAATGAAGGTATCGGTTTTTAGATCGAAGGGTTGTTGGTTGGTTGGTTTACCTCTGAGCGGCACTTTTTTGCACACCATGGGCTAAATGGCCAGGTCACATGGACCCCGATGGCTCAGAGAAGGTTGGGGGTGGGGACCCACTAGAACGGCTGTTGGGAGACAGATGGTAGCCTCCCGTCAAGGCCATCCAGCGTGTTCTTTAACGTGCACAGGGTATAGCTCTCCCGCACACGGGGCCACGGCTTAACGTCCCATCCGACGGACGGCGGCCTTCCCAAGCCCATCGGTGTACCCTGCTGACCGTGGGCAGGGCGTGGAATTTTGCGGAGATAAATCTCAACGCCGACCCAGCTGGGACTCGAACCTGGGAACTGCAGATTACGAACCTGGCGCGCCCCCGCCCCAATCGAAGGGTTGAGATCTAGCACTTTTTAAATTTTCTTGTGCTACACTTGCATATGATATGTCACTCGTATTATCCTTTGAGATGTTAACAGAGTCACCTGTAGAATATGTCAGTAGTATCATCACATTCCACCGATCCCCCACTAGTGCTTTCCCCCCTATGACGTCACCGACCACGCCCCCTATGACGTCACCGACCACGCCCCCTATGACGCAGCATGACGTAATCATTACATAATCATTATGTAACCGACCTTTATTAATAATTCCTCCCCCTTTATTAAACCCCCTTTCCCCTCAGTGGCGCCATCTGTTGACAGTGAGAAGTACTATTTTCCCCAAAAACCCCTTTATTTTAAGTCTAATTTCTCGTTTTCGGCCCCCCACGGTCGACCTACCTATATTTTAAGCCCTCCCCCTTATGAAAAACCCTCTGGCGCCATCTGTTGACAGTGAGAAATACTATTTTCCCCAAAAACCCCTTTATTTTAAGTCTAATTTCTCGTTTTTGGCCCCCACGGTCGACCTACCTATATTTTAAGCCCTCCCCCTTATGAAAAAACCCCTGGCGTCATCTGGTGCCTGTGAGGAACACTAATTCTCCAAAAACCCTTATTTTAATTCTTTGATTTCCCCCTCCTATTAAAAATTACTCCCCCCTATTAAAAATTTCTTCCCCCTTATGAAAAAACCCTGATGCCTTCTGTTGACAATGAAGAGTACTATTTTCGGAAAAACTCCTTTATTTTAAGTCTAATTTCTCGTTTTCGGCCCCCACGGTCGACCTACCTATATTTTAAGCCCTCCCCCTTATGAAAAACCCTCTGGTTGACCATTTTAAGGCCCCACTCCTTCACTCGGCTGATGCAAGTCTCAGAAAAATTGCATGGAACGATTGACTGGTCTTAGAATAATTGTACAGAAAAGGATGATACAAAATTCCTTAGTAATTAAACACTCATCAAAATTCCCTTACCTCTATTAAAAATCATCCTACAGTTGAAACTCATTTTACTCTTACTGTTTCCATAGAAAATACCATAGGGTGAAATTAATAATGGTTTAAATTATTCGTAGGGATGACATGTTAAATCTGCTTTTAGAACACACGTCTGCAGTGGAAAAATTTTCAAACTCCGTTAATCAACTCCCTAGTAATTAAACACTCGTCAAAATATTCCTCACCTTTATTAAAATCACTCCACGGTCGAAATAAAATCAGTTTTTCTGTAGATGTGTTTCACCGGAAAAAAAAAAAATCGTCCCTTGCTCTGTGGATTCCAGGACGCCCGGGAATACGCCTTGTACTTGCGGTGGCTTAGATGCGGGTCAGCCATTTCAGATATTAACCTAGCTTTTTCTATGTATTTCTTACATCAAAGCCAACACTAGCACTGAACTCTTTTGAATGCAGATCTCAAATTGTAAATCAACTCACAGAGTTGTATTTATTCCTTAGTAATTAAAATCCTTTGCTATTCATTTAGCCAGGACGACTAAACGATTCCTTTATAATTAAAATTCCCTGCTATTAAACTCCCTAGTAATTAAACACTCATCAAAATTCCCTTACCTTTATTAAAAAACCACCGTACGGTTGAAATAGTCTGTAGATGCGTTTTATCGAAAAAAAAAAAAACTTCTTCTCGGCAACGAGAGTCGAACGCACTACCCACAGCTTCATTCTGTCAACTCCTAACAAGAACCAACCTGCAATGGAAAAGGCATTCCTGAAGTCGTACGTGGAGTCATGCCCACACGTGTCCGTTTACCGGTCAGGTAGCAACGAAACATCTCGTGACACAATCGCCCTGGGAGGTTGAGTGTCCAGCGCTCAGCAGTGTGATGACTCATACGATGTTGTTCTCTGAGGGTAGGTGACGTCACAACAAGGGGAAAGTAACGTGGAGTGACCAGCGAGTGACACGTATCAGAAGACTGAGCACTAGGGATGTTTAACCTTCAGTATAATTTTACACAGTGTGTTAGGATTAACAACTCTTATAGCATAGTTATTGCGGGTAGGCTCCCTCTCCACTTTTAAAATTTAGATCTTACACCGACAGTCTTTTCATATACGTATTTTTATAACCATTTTAAAACCAACACTTATTTCTTTTATCCCTAGCGATTACTGGTTGTTGCATTTTTTACTAGAAGAAACCCTACCCCTGCAGTAGCAGCCCCCGCAGAAAATAAAAAATGCTATCGGGCGAAAAATTAATAAAAATCTGATTTTATTTGTCGTGATGAAAAATATTGATGGGGTAATAGGTTCGACTTAAAAGACTTCGTGTTCGGATCCTCACCACGGACAACCTCTCGCTGACGGACGGTTAAACCCTACGAAATTATTCCAAACGGGGAATCACAAGGTTTTTATTGACGAATGAATCTTGGACCTGTACTGCTTCCGTACATCGTGAAAACCCACTCACAGCCTTGATCCGTGTTCCCAATTTCCTTTACTAAGTCACTTCAAAAAACATTGTGATTGCAAAAGTATGACTAACAGTTTTATTACGCCACGTTTTAAAAATACTTATTACTGCTGTATCCGCGGTACGGGAGAGTAACACTGTTCGAAGAAAAATCAGGTAAAACAGTTTAAAAAAAAAAATCGTTTCCTCCGTCGTTTGCGTATGTCTCATCACGCTGGTGAAACCGGGTGAAAAAATATTTTTTTTGTACGAGGTAGAATGTTAAAAGTACGTCGCGTGCAAAAACTTTAGTTCCATCACGAATGCACATTAATAGAGTAGAGAGGTCGTAGTTTAATACTTCAACTATAAAAAAATAATACAATGTCTCTCACACACACCTCTCAACTTGTCTACACTAATCCGCTGAAATTTCATTTGCAACGGAGGCTGATACTTCGAATCCGCTATATGTTCCGGAGCTGCAGTGGAATGCATGGCCCCTGCTGAATGCTACGCTATCAGAAGTCCATGTGGCTGTCACGTTCTCCAAGCGCTCAGAATATTACTATACTTATAACTGATCTAAAGTCCGTTTTAATCAATACTTATTTCTTTCAACTCTGCGACTATTGGGCCGGCACATTTTCACTAGAAGGACCGCCTCACAGTGGCAATCCCGCAGAAAAAATTAATAAAAGGAAAAAGTCTGATTTTATTCCTCCTGATGAAAAATATTGAAGGTAATAGGGTCGACCTAAAAGGCCCGTGTTCGGATCCTTGCCCCGAATGGTTTTTAACAAAAGTCCTACGAAATTAAAAACTATCCCGTTACACGACGGCGTTGTTTAAAAATACTTATTACAGCTGTATCCACAGCAAACTCTTTCCTAGGAAGTAACGCTACTCGATGCAGTCCCAGTTACATGCTTTTACCGGGTAAAGACTGTGCGCCAGAATGTTAAAAGTAGAATTCATACGTTTCCGTAAAAAAAAAAAAGAAAAAAAAACTTTAGTTCCTGCTTAAAGGAGTATGGTTCGATTCAGGAAGAATAGGATTTGACCTCGTGCATTAGAAAAGGGAACAAATCCGTCCCCGGTGTCCTTTGTTAGGTTGTAGTATTAGTATCCTTATACAAGCTCACTTCAAATTTTCATATGATATTCTGGGGTTGAGTTTCAACCTTTTTATTTTTTCCAACCGCGATAATGCGCAGTTTTCTGCGGAACGCGAGCGACTTCGACGCCAAGGACGACCCGCACTAAACGGTACGACCGTGCACTAGAAAACCGTGAACGGACTTGTGTGAAACGTAATGTACAGAGCTTGACAACAGTAATGTAGACTGGGATCCTCGCTCACTATACTATCATAACCATCGAGAAATTATCAAATATGAATAGACCTCTGTAAAGTTCCTACCCCACAATCTTCTGAGTTCATTCCCCGGTCGATGCTGTCAGGATCACAAGGGATGTTTTACACATTCAACGACTTTTTCTGACATTCGCTAATCAAAGTGTCTATCTACACATCAGACTTGTCATTACATCGACAAACTACGTGTCCATAGGCTGAGTAAGCATTTAGAATGAAAAATTGAGTCTGCTTCACGACACATATTCGTAAAACGCTCATTAATTATTTTGTGAGAGAAAGCATGCATAAAGTTCAAACACTAATACATCTCCCCTTTCTAAAAAATCTGAAAAACTCACAGGAAAACAACAATATTTCCGTGAAAAATTAGGTCCCTGAATCGAGCCCTAGTTCGGCGTTCACTGACTTCAACCACCGATGAAACTTAACGTAAGCTCTCTCGCGGTTAGTTCAAGGTGCTTTCACACGCTCTTTTCAGAGTTCCTGGCCAACCTACTACGTTTCAATAAGCGCATAAGTGTGTGTGTGATGGTGGCTAGCTACAAACACAAGTTTCGCTACAATATAACACTGAGATGTCTGTTTAGTTATTTTTCTCTATTTCTATACTAGTGGTACAGTGCGAAAGTGGTTAGCACACGTTTTTTATATGTATCCTGTTTGGAAATAACACTGTCTATGGACCATTACTCCTGTACATACCATAAGCATAATACCTCGCGATTCTAAGAGTCCCCCGAACCTTTATCTAATATTATGATATTATATTATGGTATATTAGGTATTAATCTTATTTTTGTAGTTCAACGGAGTGCTTTGAGCTTGCTCGACCGCTGTCACGGGTTGGACCGCTAGCGGCCCACATATTTAATCCAGAATTAGTACATGCAAACATTTTCTTTTGTAATCGTATCAGGTGTAGAGCAGAACAGGATGCTTCAATCATCAGGACAAACAATATTGCAGAAGTGAGAAAGAGAAGCTACAGGAAAGCACACTACCTGCAATCATCACCTCAAAACAACTAAGACAGAGGGCGCCACGTGCAGGGTTGAAAAGCAGTTCATAACAATGGTTTAACCATTCATTTTTTTTTAAGTATTAGGATATTCATGTTACAATTTCTTACAACAGCGTTCATAGCTGTGAAGACACAAGTCAGCAACATTCACACCTCTGTGTAAGCACACGAATATTACATTTCAACAACGTACACTTTTCGTGTGAGTATGTGAATATTACATTTTAGCTGTATGTGCACTAGACGTTCAGTTGCGAAGAATATTTAAAAACATCAGTGCAAACTCACTGAAGCGTGTCTCTTTCTTGTGTCTCTCCATATCTATATACTATTCTTATGAGCACAAAAGATTGAACTTTCGAAGTAAGATGAAGCATGTATCGGTTTAAAAAAAAGATTTTGAGCTTTTCACCAACGCCATCTAGGGACAACAATGTTGACTGTCTGATTCAAGCAATCTATGAATATGTAGGAAAATGTTTCTCTGATCTTATGCAAAGTATATTCTTGTGTGGTGTATGGTATTATTCAACGGATGTCTTTCTAAGTGTATGCACATATCCGTGCGATGGATTAAGTTTTTTCTCACATACTTGTTTCGCCTCTGTAATTGTATGCTTTCACGTTTGTGAGTGTGTGCGTATGTTTCTGTGTGCGGGCGAGTGTGTGTGTGTATGTTTCTGTGTGCGGGCGACTGTGTGCGTGAGTATGTTTTCATGTTTGTTTCGCTGAATCTGATATGTGTATACGTCTTCATGTCTCTCTCGGTGTGTCTGTATGTGTATATGTTACCGTATGCAAGAATAAACATATTGTCTTACGGACACTTGCTCGCTACAGAAGAAGCTAACAATTTACAAACCTCGTCAGATCGGTATTATAGCTATATTAGGAAATCTCATCGAAAAGTCACTAAACAGATAAGTTTACTAAAGATGCACGCTTGTATACAATTTTTCAGATTCTTTTACCTTTCTCGATTCTGTTAAGTAGAACAATGAAATAGCATTGCAGGAAAAAATCTTTTATTCATACACTAAGAAATTACAAGGACGACCCATCAGATATAGAACAGAAATTAGTAACACTATTACATTTATTTAGTATATGTTCAGAGGCGCGCACCAGTTCGTCATACACTTTGTTTAGTAATATAGGAAAGTGTAGCATGTAGGAATCTTCAACTCCTGCCTCTTCCACAAAAAGTTTAGAGATATCGCTTAAATGAATGTTTCTCACTGCTTCGGCGAAACGGGATATGGCCACACACGAATGGCGAAGCTGACTTGAATGATCTACTTCACACCCAATACAGTTCGTACGTAGAATTCGAAAAATTTCTTTTCTGACCAGTGTATTTAATGTTTTTCTGAAACTTAGCTTTGCTCTCTGATCGTGCAGTTCAGCATTAGACAGTCTTCGAGTAAGGGATGTAGATAATTCGACATCTCTTACTCGAAGACTGTCTAATGCTGAACTGCACGATCAGAGAGCAAAGCTAAGTTTCAGAAAAACATTAAATACACTGGTCAGAAAAGAAATTTTTCGAATTCTACGTACGAACTGTATTGGGTGTGAAGTAGATCATTCAAGTCAGCTTCGCCATTCGTGTGTGGCCATATCCCGTTTCGCCGAAGCAGTGAGAAACATTCATTTAAGCGATATCTCTAAACTTTTTGTGGAAGAGGCAGGAGTTGAAGATTCCTACATGCTACACTTTCCTATATTACTAAACAAAGTGTATGACGAACTGGTGCGCGCCTCTGAACATATACTAAATAAATGTAATAGTGTTACTAATTTCTGTTCTATATCTGATGGGTCGTCCTTGTAATTTCTTAGTGTATGAATAAAAGATTTTTTCCTGCAATGCTATTTCATTGTTCTACTTAACAGAATCGAGAAAGGTAAAAGAATCTGAAAAATTGTATACATTGGGTTGGGTTGGGTTGTTTTACCTCTGAGCGGCACTTTTTTGCACACCATGGGCTAAATGGCCAGGTCACATGGACCCCGAAGGCTCAGAGAAGGTTGGGGGAGGGGACCCACTGGAACAGCTGTTGGGAGACAGATGGTAGCCTCCCGTCAAGGCCATCCAGCGTGTTCTTTAACGTGCACAGGGTATGGCTCTCCCGCACACGGGGCCACGGCTTAACGTCCCATCCGACGGACGGCGGCCTTTCCAAGCCCAGCGGTGTCCCCTACTGACCGTGGGCAGGGCGGGGAAATTTTGCGGAGATAAATCTCAACGCTGACCCAGCTGGGACTCGAACCTGGGAACTACAGATTACGAGCCTGGCGCGCTACCGACTGAGCCACCCCCGCCCCTAAAAAATTGTATACAAGCGTGCATCTTTAGTAAACTTATCTGTTTAGTGACTTTTCGATGAGATTTCCTAATATAGCTATAATACCGATCTGACGAGGTTTGTAAATTGTTAGCTTCTTCTGTAGCGAGCAAGTGTCCGTAAGACAATATGTTTATTCTTGCATACGGTAACATATACACATACAGACACACCGAGAGAGACATGAAGACGTATACACATATCAGATTCAGCGAAACAAACATGAAAACATACTCACGCACACAGTCGCCCGCACACAGAAACATACACACACACACTCGCCCGCACACAGAAACATACGCACACACTCACAAACGTGAAAGCATACAATTACAGAGGCGAAACAAGTATGTGAGAAAAAACTTAATCCATCGCACGGATATGTGCATACACTTAGAAAGACATCCGTTGAATAATACCATACACCACACAAGAATATACTTTGCATAAGATCAGAGAAACATTTTCCTACATATTCATAGATTGCTTGAATCAGACAGTCAACATTGTTGTCCCTAGATGGCGTTGGTGAAAAGCTCAAAATCTTTTTTTTAAACCGATACATGCTTCATCTTACTTCGAAAGTTCAATCTTTTGTGCTCATAAGAATAGTATATAGATATGGAGAGACACAAGAAAGAGACACGCTTCAGTGAGTTTGCACTGATGTTTTTAAATATTCTTCGCAACTGAACGTCTAGTGCACATACAGCTAAAATGTAATATTCACATACTCACACGAAAAGTGTACGTTGTTGAAATGTAATATTCGTGTGCTTACACAGAGGTGTGAATGTTGCTGACTTGTGTCTTCACAGCTATGAACGCTGTTGTAAGAAATTGTAACATGAATATCCTAATACTTAAAAAAAAATGAATGGTTAAACCATTGTTATGAACTGCTTTTCAACCCTGCACGTGGCGCCCTCTGTCTTAGTTGTTTTGAGGTGATGATTGCAGGTAGTGTGCTTTCCTGTAGCTTCTCTTTCTCACTTCTGCAATATTGTTTGTCCTGATGATTGAAGCATCCTGTTCTGCTCTACACCTGATACGATTACAAAAGAAAATGTTTGCATGTACTAATTCTGGATTAAATATGTGGGCCGCTAGCGGTCCAACCCGTGACAGCGGTCGAGCAAGCTCAAAGCACTCCGTTGAACTACAAAAATAAGATTAATACCTAATATACCATAATATAATATCATAATATTAGATAAAGGTTCGGGGGACTCTTAGAATCGCGAGGTATTATGCTTATGGTATGTACAGGAGTAATGGTCCATAGACAGTGTTATTTCCAAACAGGATACATATAAAAAACGTGTGCTAACCACTTTCGCACTGTACCACTAGTATAGAAATAGAGAAAAATAACTAAACAGACATCTCAGTGTTATATTGTAGCGAAACTTGTGTTTGTAGCTAGCCACCATCACACACACACTTATGCGCTTATTGAAACGTAGTAGGTTGGCCAGGAACTCTGAAAAGAGCGTGTGAAAGCACCTTGAACTAACCGCGAGAGAGCTTACGTTAAGTTTCATCGGTGGTTGAAGTCAGTGAACGCCGAACTAGGGCTCGATTCAGGGACCTAATTTTTCACGGAAATATTGTTGTTTTCCTGTGAGTTTTTCAGATTTTTTAGAAAGGGGAGATGTATTAGTGTTTGAACTTTATGCATGCTTTCTCTCACAAAATAATTAATGAGCGTTTTACGAATATGTGTCGTGAAGCAGACTCAATTTTTCATTCTAAATGCTTACTCAGCCTATGGACACGTAGTTTGTCGATGTAATGACAAGTCTGATGTGTAGATAGACACTTTGATTAGCGAATGTCAGAAAAAGTCGTTGAATGTGTAAAACATCCCTTGTGATCCTGACAGCATCGACCGGGGAATGAACTCAGAAGATTGTGGGGTAGGAACTTTACAGAGGTCTATTCATATTTGATAATTTCTCGATGGTTATGATAGTATAGTGAGCGAGGATCCCAGTCTACATTACTGTTGTCAAGCTCTGTACATTACGTTTCACACAAGTCCGTTCACGGTTTTCTAGTGCACGGTCGTACCGTTTAGTGCGGGTCGTCCTTGGCGTCGAAGTCGCTCGCGTTCCGCAGAAAACTGCGCATTATCGCGGTTGGAAAAAATAAAAAGGTTGAAACTCAACCCCAGAATATCATATGAAAATTTGAAGTGAGCTTGTATAAGGATACTAATACTACAACCTAACAAAGGACACCGGGGACGGATTTGTTCCCTTTTCTAATGCACGAGGTCAAATCCTATTCTTCCTGAATCGAACCATACTCCTTTAAGCAGGAACTAAAGTTTTTTTTTTTTTTTTTTTTTTTTACGGAAACGTATGAATTCTACTTTTAACATTCTGGCGCACAGTCTTTACCCGGTAAAAGCATGTAACTGGGACTGCATCGAGTAGCGTTACTTCCTAGGAAAGAGTTTGCTGTGGATACAGCTGTAATAAGTATTTTTAAACAACGCCGTCGTGTAACGGGATAGTTTTTAATTTCGTAGGACTTTTGTTAAAAACCATTCGGGGCAAGGATCCGAACACGGGCCTTTTAGGTCGACCCTATTACCTTCAATATTTTTCATCAGGAGGAATAAAATCAGACTTTTTCCTTTTATTAATTTTTTCTGCGGGATTGCCACTGTGAGGCGGTCCTTCTAGTGAAAATGTGCCGGCCCAATAGTCGCAGAGTTGAAAGAAATAAGTATTGATTAAAACGGACTTTAGATCAGTTATAAGTATAGTAATATTCTGAGCGCTTGGAGAACGTGACAGCCACATGGACTTCTGATAGCGTAGCATTCAGCAGGGGCCATGCATTCCACTGCAGCTCCGGAACATATAGCGGATTCGAAGTATCAGCCTCCGTTGCAAATGAAATTTCAGCGGATTAGTGTAGACAAGTTGAGAGGTGTGTGTGAGAGACATTGTATTATTTTTTTATAGTTGAAGTATTAAACTACGACCTCTCTACTCTATTAATGTGCATTCGTGATGGAACTAAAGTTTTTGCACGCGACGTACTTTTAACATTCTACCTCGTACAAAAAAAATATTTTTTCACCCGGTTTCACCAGCGTGATGAGACATACGCAAACGACGGAGGAAACGATTTTTTTTTTTAAACTGTTTTACCTGATTTTTCTTCGAACAGTGTTACTCTCCCGTACCGCGGATACAGCAGTAATAAGTATTTTTAAAACGTGGCGTAATAAAACTGTTAGTCATACTTTTGCAATCACAATGTTTTTTGAAGTGACTTAGTAAAGGAAATTGGGAACACGGATCAAGGCTGTGAGTGGGTTTTCACGATGTACGGAAGCAGTACAGGTCCAAGATTCATTCGTCAATAAAAACCTTGTGATTCCCCGTTTGGAATAATTTCGTAGGGTTTAACCGTCCGTCAGCGAGAGGTTGTCCGTGGTGAGGATCCGAACACGAAGTCTTTTAAGTCGAACCTATTACCCCATCAATATTTTTCATCACGACAAATAAAATCAGATTTTTATTAATTTTTCGCCCGATAGCATTTTTTATTTTCTGCGGGGGCTGCTACTGCAGGGGTAGGGTTTCTTCTAGTAAAAAATGCAACAACCAGTAATCGCTAGGGATAAAAGAAATAAGTGTTGGTTTTAAAATGGTTATAAAAATACGTATATGAAAAGACTGTCGGTGTAAGATCTAAATTTTAAAAGTGGAGAGGGAGCCTACCCGCAATAACTATGCTATAAGAGTTGTTAATCCTAACACACTGTGTAAAATTATACTGAAGGTTAAACATCCCTAGTGCTCAGTCTTCTGATACGTGTCACTCGCTGGTCACTCCACGTTACTTTCCCCTTGTTGTGACGTCACCTACCCTCAGAGAACAACATCGTATGAGTCATCACACTGCTGAGCGCTGGACACTCAACCTCCCAGGGCGATTGTGTCACGAGATGTTTCGTTGCTACCTGACCGGTAAACGGACACGTGTGGGCATGACTCCACGTACGACTTCAGGAATGCCTTTTCCATTGCAGGTTGGTTCTTGTTAGGAGTTGACAGAATGAAGCTGTGGGTAGTGCGTTCGACTCTCGTTGCCGAGAAGAAGTTTTTTTTTTTTTCGATAAAACGCATCTACAGACTATTTCAACCGTACGGTGGTTTTTTAATAAAGGTAAGGGAATTTTGATGAGTGTTTAATTACTAGGGAGTTTAATAGCAGGGAATTTTAATTATAAAGGAATCGTTTAGTCGTCCTGGCTAAATGAATAGCAAAGGATTTTAATTACTAAGGAATAAATACAACTCTGTGAGTTGATTTACAATTTGAGATCTGCATTCAAAAGAGTTCAGTGCTAGTGTTGGCTTTGATGTAAGAAATACATAGAAAAAGCTAGGTTAATATCTGAAATGGCTGACCCGCATCTAAGCCACCGCAAGTACAAGGCGTATTCCCGGGCGTCCTGGAATCCACAGAGCAAGGGACGATTTTTTTTTTTCCGGTGAAACACATCTACAGAAAAACTGATTTTATTTCGACCGTGGAGTGATTTTAATAAAGGTGAGGAATATTTTGACGAGTGTTTAATTACTAGGGAGTTGATTAACGGAGTTTGAAAATTTTTCCACTGCAGACGTGTGTTCTAAAAGCAGATTTAACATGTCATCCCTACGAATAATTTAAACCATTATTAATTTCACCCTATGGTATTTTCTATGGAAACAGTAAGAGTAAAATGAGTTTCAACTGTAGGATGATTTTTAATAGAGGTAAGGGAATTTTGATGAGTGTTTAATTACTAAGGAATTTTGTATCATCCTTTTCTGTACAATTATTCTAAGACCAGTCAATCGTTCCATGCAATTATTCTGAGACTTGCATCAGCCGAGTGAAGGAGTGGGGCCTTAAAATGGTCAACCAGAGGGTTTTTCATAAGGGGGAGGGCTTAAAATATAGGTAGGTCGACCGTGGGGGCCGAAAACGAGAAATTAGACTTAAAATAAAGGAGTTTTTCCGAAAATAGTACTCTTCATTGTCAACAGAAGGCATCAGGGTTTTTTCATAAGGGGGAAGAAATTTTTAATAGGGGGGAGTAATTTTTAATAGGAGGGGGAAATCAAAGAATTAAAATAAGGGTTTTTGGAGAATTAGTGTTCCTCACAGGCACCAGATGACGCCAGGGGTTTTTTCATAAGGGGGAGGGCTTAAAATATAGGTAGGTCGACCGTGGGGGCCGAAAACGAGAAATTAGACTTAAAATAAAGGGGTTTTTGGGGAAAATAGTATTTCTCACTGTCAACAGATGGCGCCAGAGGGTTTTTCATAAGGGGGAGGGCTTAAAATATAGGTAGGTCGACCGTGGGGGGCCGAAAACGAGAAATTAGACTTAAAATAAAGGGGTTTTTGGGGAAAATAGTACTTCTCACTGTCAACAGATGGCGCCACTGAGGGGAAAGGGGGTTTAATAAAGGGGGAGGAATTATTAATAAAGGTCGGTTACATAATGATTATGTAATGATTACGTCATGTTGCGTCATAGGGGGCGTGGTCGGTGACGTCATAGGGGGCGTGGTCGGTGACGTCATAGGGGGAAAGCACTAGTGGGGGATCGGTGGAATGTGATGATACTACTTATGTCGATGTTTTCTTTTGTGTTGCCGATAGTGACGTATATTTAGAAGAAGCAGTATCTTTAGTTGTAATTACCGAACTTGGATTAGCTGGATGTGCTTGATTATTGTCTGACTGAAAAGAATATGTGTTTTGCTTTCGATTTTCATGTTCAGGAAACAGGTCTGAAGTTAGGATTATTTGCGAATCTAAAGGCAGCAGACCAACTGATATTTTTGACGGACTGTATTAACTTAGTACGACAAGCTATTTTCTTTGTAGGACAGCCTGAATGTGTGGAAGGATATGTATGGTCCATTGCAATTGGGGCATTTTAAGAAATTGGCAGTGCAATTTTTATAAACATGATTGCCGCCAAATCTTTTGCACCTTTAGCCTACCTGTACAAACATTTGCACTGTGTCCGAATCTCGAACAATGAATGCAAAGTATAGGAGGTTGATTATAAGGTTTTGCTGGAAATCTCAAAAAGCCAATCTGTACATGATTAGGTAACTTGGCATCAGAAGTATATAACACAACTCTGTCTAGAGGAATCTTTTTTACTGCATTACCATCTAGATTAGGTAAAAACTTGAACATTTTGCGGATTTTAAAGATTTTTGCAGATTTTAAATTGTTCAATATGTAATCATCAGATAAATTAATGTTCACTCCAGTAATTATACCTAACTCAAAGTTATTATCTGGAATGCGATAACATACATCTATATTTAGATGCTGTTTCAATTCCTTGAGTTTATCAAGATCTTTAAGAGATTTAGGAAACAAGATAATATTTCCATTAGCCGTATAATTTCCATCAATATCAGACTTTAGATATTTTAGTAAAAAATCGGTAACTTGTTCACAGTTTAAAGTTGAGTCAATTGTCGAGAATCAAGAGTAGATTCAACGGGATCATTTCCACGAAAATGGCTAGCATTAGCGCCACTATGCAGAACATGGGAATCAGTAAAATTGACACCAGGAGTAGAAATATTTGAATCCAACTCAACTACTGTATCAGGAACAGCTTCATGAGAGATATTAGAAGTATCATGATGAATTTCAGACTCCACATTATGACTCTCAATACTGTTACTAGTTAAACTATCATTATTTGCATTCATATAATGGGGCGGGGGTGGCTCAGTCGGTAGCGCGCCAGGCTCGTAATCTGTAGTTCCCAGGTTCGAGTCCCAGCTGGGTCAGCGTTGAGATTTATCTCCGCAAATTCCCCGCCCTGCCCACGGTCAGTAGGGGACACTGATGGGCTTGGAAAGGCCGCAGTCCGTCGGATGGGACGTTAAAGCCGTCGCCCCGTGTGCGGTAGAGCCATACCCTGTGCACGTTAAAGAACACGCTGGATGGCCTTGACGGGAGGCTACCACCTGTCTCTCAACACCTGTTCCAGTGGGTCCCCTCCCCCAGCCTTCGGAGTCCATGTGACCTGGCCATTTAGCCCATGGTGTGCAAAAAAATGCCGCTCAGAGGTAAAACAACACAGCAATCATATACGAATCTTTGTCAAAAATATTAGGGCTATCAAATGCATTTCTCAAATCACATAAAGATTTAGTTCGTGATGATACTGCAGAAGATTCCAATAGATGTGAACGAATTTCAGTTAAGAAATTTGGGTCATTTGTGTCAAGTTCACCTTGTGGTCATGTGAGTTAACATGACCTGTAGTGAACGTCGCCGATTTTTGCTAGATTTCCGAGGCATATCCAATCTTTTTAATCACAGCGATGAAATAAAGAGAGACGATTAGACACTGTAATTGAAAATTGAAGCATTAAAAAATAGCATAATGCACATAAAGCTATCAACATTCAATAATCCAAACAACAAAATCTAGGAGACACTGGCTCATCAGCCTTTTCAGACCGACGGTTACAGTCGGAATCCCGATGACTGCGTTAAACGTTTTCTATCTTCATTATTCATCAAAGTGAGCTCTTTTTGATAACTTAAAATAGAGTTGCACCTCGTGCTGGGGTTCTATGTATACATCCTCCTAACAACTTGGGTTGGGTTGTTTTACCTCTGAGCGAACTTTTTTGCACACCATGGGCTAAATGGCCAGGTCACAAGAACCCCGAAGGCTCAGAGAAGTTTAGGGGAGGAGACCCACTGGAACAGCTGTTGAGAGACAGATGTTAGCCTCCCGTCAAGGCCATCCAGCGTGTTCTTTAACGTTGGGTTGTTTTACCTCTGAGCGGCACTTTTTTGCACACCATGGGCTAAATGTCCAGGTCACAAGAACCTCGAAGGCTCAGAGAAGTTTGGGCGAGGAGACCCACTGGAACAGCTGTTGGGAGACAGATGGTAACCTCCCGTCAAGGCCATTCATCGTGTTCTTTAACGTTGGGTTGTTTTACCTCTGAGCGGCACTTTTTTGCACACCATGGGCTAAATGGCCAGGTCACAAGAACCCCGAAGGCTCAGAGAAGTTTGGGGAAGGAGACCCACTGGAACAGCTGTTGGGAGACAGGTGGTAGCCTCCCGTCAAGGCCATTCATCGTGTTCTTTAACGTTGGGTTGTTTTACCTCTGAGCGGCACTTTTTTGCACACCATGGGCTAAATGGCCAGGTCACAAGAACCCCGAAGGCTCAGAGAAGTTTAGGGGAGGAGACCCACTGGAACAGCTGTTGGGAGACAGATGGTAGCCTCCCGTCAAGGCCATCCAGCGTGTTCTTTAACGTGTCCAGGTTATGGCTCTCCCGCACACGGGGCCACTGCTTAACGTCCCATACGACGGACGGCGGCCTTTCCAAGCCCGTCGCAATCTCCTACTGAATGAGGGCATTGCGGGACGTTTTGTGGACAAAAATCTCAACGCTAATCCAGGCGGGACTCGAAATTGAGAACTGCAGATTACCGGCCTGGCGTGCTACCATGACCTTGGGGGGGGGGGGGGGGGGGTTGCTACCGCTTTACGCCCCATCTGACGGCGGTCTGTCTAATCCCATCAGTGTTCCCTTTCTAGCCGAAGGTACAGCTCGATCTTGGTAACTGGGAAGATTAAGAGCCGGGCGCGCTACTTACTGAGCCAACTCTCGGCTCCATCAAGAGCAGAAATACGATCTCAGTGTTACTTTTCCCTTCTTCTAGGATTCTTGCCCCTTAAACACTCTAAACAGTGAAACATAAACAAATCTTTGAAGTTTTTAAACAGTCGCGATTCCATTGCGAAATAATTTCTATAATTCTCATTTTTAAAGATAAGAGCACTGGTCTCCCCCTTAGATCATGCTGTGTCTACGCTACTTTAGAAAGTTTCGGGGTTATATTCTGTTATTCTATACTCCCAGATTTAAAAAGGGGCGGGGGTGGCTCAGTGGTTCCAGTACCAGCTGGGTCAGCGTTGTGATTTATCTCCGCAACATTCCCCGCCCTGCCCACGGTCAGTAGGGGACACCGATGGGCTTGAAAAGGGCGCCGTCCGTCGCATGGGAAATTAAGCCGTGGCTCTGGGAGAGCCATACCCTGTGTACGTTAAAGAACACGCTGGATGGCCCTGACGGGAGGTTACCACCTGTCTCCCAACAGCTGTTCCGGTGGTTCCCTCCCCCAACCTTCTCTGAGCCTTCGGGGTCCTTGTGACCTGGTCATTTAGCCCATGGTGCACAATAAAAGTGCCGCTCAGAGGTAAAACAACCCAACCTTACCATATGCTTTAAGTATACAGAGCCGGATATAGGAGGATGGATGTTGAGTTTCTTCCCCCCTTTTAGAATTTGAATTCTAGTAAGGATTATGGGTGCAAAAATTATTAAACTTGATGTATATTATTCAATTCAATTCAATATTTATATATTTTTTAAGGAAATTTTTAAACGTCTCTAACCAGGAGAGGAAAAAACTATATTGCAATGGAATTCCAGTCTCTTACTCCCCCCGACTTTTAATTTTTTCCAGCTTTGATCGAGTTACTCTCCCCCCCCCCCCTTTATGTTTTTCTAGATCAGAGCCTCTAGGTAGACAAATAGCAATACCTATCAAAAGTATATTGAATGTACTATGGATTCTCATATATGAAACTTGTAAGCAAACCGAATGATTGATAAAATCCATCTTATCGCTATCCCTATCCCCTTCTCTGTCCACACAGAAAACTCTCTGCGACCCTTCGTCGCCGACCATCCGCACACACCAAACCACCATTGCACCATTTTCCTAGACGAGAAATTGACCCATTTCGCTCGAAAAGACATTTTCAAAGTCGTTGGCGATGCCTCCAATCTGCATGAATATGTATGCTTTCGGCGAAAATCTGACTTGGACTCTCTCTCAAGTTATACACAATCCTAAAGCACCATTCCGTGATGGGCATTAACGACACCTATCTGCATCAATATTTAGTTGCGGTGGGAGGGATGTCGGCGTCTGAGAGGGGCACGGTTGGATTAGTTGGGTGCATCAACCGAAGAATGGACAGTTCAATTCGCACATGATTTGACGCTGCTTAACTGCCTTAATTAACATTTCGACTGCGTGTCGAACAGTCCATACATCCATCACACGATTTACTCGTTTTCGTTATGACGGAGTTACAGATCTGGAAGAGGATGCAATCAGCTGAAAGAAATACTTCAAGCACATCCAGAAATTTACAGTCAAAAGAAAAATGATTCTAAGACCTCTTCTAAGACTTGGAAGAGTGTGCAGAAACCTCGTTAATAATTGTGAACGGTGATCCAGTAAGTATACATTATATAGCTATTCATTTATGTATGCAAATAGCATCCTGATTCTAAGTGCCTTGGAGTGATATTATTGCCTAGGTAACTAATCTACCGGCATATCTCTTGTCTGGAGGTTTAATGGCCCGATAGTAACCAAGACTCCAGTGAGAGGGAGTACTGAGAGGATTCGCTGATGATGATATTTACTAATAGCCGACTGTGTATATGATACAATATCTCAATGATATTGAAGAGGACTATGAACGTGCAGCAATGAAAGCGTGATCACTTACTGTGAGACAAGAGATACAGAGTGTAAATTACATTGTAAATGAATTGGAACACAATTGATTTAAAACGATAAGTTGGGTTATTTTACTTCTGAGCGGCACTTGTTTTGCACACAGTGGATTAAATGGCCAGGTCAAAAGGACCCCGAGGGCTCAGAGAAGGTTGGGGGAACCCACTGGACAGCTACTGGGAGACAGATGATAGCCTCCAGTCAAGGCCATCCAGCGTGCTCTTTAACGTGTAGATGTTATGGGTCTCCCGCACACGGGCCACGTCTTACCGTCCCATCCGATGGACGGCGGCCTTTCCAAGCACTTCGGTGTCCCCAACTGACCGAGAGCAGGGCGGGGAGTTTTGTGGAGATAAAGCTCAACGCTGGAGCAGCTGGGATTCGAACCTGGGAACTGCAGATTATGTGTCTGGCGCACTACCGATTAAGCAAACCCCAGCCCGACAGAGAGAAGGCGATGGGAAGAATGAATTCATAGAAAGGTGATGGAAAGAACGGAGTGAATTAGAAAGAAGGTGGTGGGAAGAACAGAATAGGGACAGAACGTGGGACAGAACGTGATAGGAAAAAGAGATGGGAGAACAGAACGTGATAGGAAAAAGAGATGGGAGAACAGAATGTGATAAGAAAAAGAGATGGGAGAACAGAACGTGATAGGAAAAGAGATGGGAGAATAGAACGTGATAAGAAAAAGAGATGGGAGAACAGAACGTGATAGGTAAAAGAGATGGGAGAACAGAACGTGATAGGAAAAAGAGATGGGAGAACAGACTGTGATAGGAAAAATAGATGGGAGAACAGAAAGTGATAGGAAAAAGAGATGGGAGAACAGAACGTGATAGGAAAAAGAGATGGGAGAACAGAATGTGATAGGAAAAAGAGATGGGACAACAGAACGTGATAGGAAAAAGAGATGGGAGAACAGAACGTGATGGGAAAAAGAGATGGGAGAACAGAACGTGATAGGAAAAAGAGATGGGAGAACAGAACGTGATAGGAAAAGAAATGGGAGAACAGAACGTGATAGGAAAAAGAGATGGGAGAACAGAACGTGGTAGGAAAAATAGATGGCAGAACAGAATGTGATAGGAAAAAGAGATGGGAGAACAGAACGTGATATGAAAAGAAATGGGAGAACAGAACGTGATAGGAAAAAGAGATGGGAGAACAGAACGTGATTGGAAAAAGAGATGGGAGAACAGAACGTGATTGGAAAAAGAGATGGGAGAACAGAACGTGATAGGAAAAAGAGATGGGAGAACAGAACGTGATTGAAAAAAGAGATGGGAGAACAGAACGTGATAGAAAAAGAGATGGGAGAACAGAACGTGATAGGAAAAAGAGATGGGAGAACAGAATGTGATAGGAAAAAGAGATGGGAGAACAGAAAGTGATAGGAAAAAGAGACGGGAGAACAGAACGTGATAGGAAAAAGAGATGGGAGAACAGAACGTGATGGGAAAAAGAGATGGGAGAACAGAACGTGATAGGAAAAAGAGATGGGAGAACAGAACGTGATAGGAAAAAGAGATGGGAGAACAGAACGTGATAGGAAAAAGAGATGGGAGAACAGAACGTGATAGGAAAAAGAGATGGGAGAACAGAATGTGATAGGAAAAAGAGATGGGAGAACAGAACGTGATAGGAAAAAGAGATGGGAGAACAGAACGTGATAGGAAAAAGAGATGGGAGAACAGAACGTGATAGGAAAAAGAGATCGGAGAACAGAACGTGATAGGAAAAAGAGATCGGAGAACAGAATGTGATAGGAAAAAGAGATGGGAGAACAGAACGTGATAGGAAAAAGAGATGGGAGAACAGAACGTGATAGGAAAAAGAGATGGGAGAACAGAACGTGATAGGAAAAAGAGATGGGAGAACAGAACGTGATAGGAAAAAGAGATCGGAGAACAGAATGTGATAGGAAAAAGAGATGGGAGAGCAGAACGTGATAGGAAAAGAGATGGGGGAACAGAACGTGATAGGAAAAAGAGATGGGAGAACAGAATGTGATAGGAAAAAGAGTTGGGAGAACAGAACGTGATTGGGAAAAGAGATGGGAGAACAGAGTGTGATGGGAAGAAGGTGATGGGAGAACAGAGTGAGATGGGAAAGTGGGTTTCAATTCGTCACAATTTAGCTTATTGAACTGCACTCTTTTGCAGAGAATAAGCTAAATTGTGAGGCCACAAGGGTTCAAAGAAGGTTAGGGAAAAGGATGCACTGGACTGTCTTCCGTCAGGATGATCCAGCGTGTTTTGTACCGTGCCCAAGTTATGGCTCTCCTTCACGTGGACCCACGGTATTGCTTCTCATCCGAGGGACGGCGGTCATTTCAAGACCCCGGGTGCAAATGCGATGATTAGAACAGGTTGTAATGAGGGAAAACAAGGCGATCCTGAGTAAAACGGAATGTTCACGTTAAAGAATCCTACAGATGGTTTTGACCGGGAGTGTTTTGTCTCCTAAGGTTTCTAGGGGATTCTCCTTCTGTAGTAACTTTGAACCTTTGGGGCTCTTGTGACCTGGCCATTCAGCATATTGCGTACAGTCGCTCAAAAAAGTACCCGAACACTATGGTTGATTACAGAATTCAGAAAAAATATCTGGCAACGATTTTTTTTAGAAATGAGTGATCTGGCAACTTTCGTGTCACGTGACACGAAAGTTGCCAGATCACTCATTTCTAAAAAAAATCGTTGCCAGATATTTTTTCTGAATTCTGTAATCAACCATAGTGTTCGGATACTCTTTTGAGCGACTGTACACAAAAGAGAATCCTGAGGTAAATTAATCGAGCTCCGAACGTCATTTTACATAATTGATTTTTTGTTTAAATTGTTAATGTTGATGCAGTTCTTTAGTTGCTGTTTCGTAAGAAACAATGAAACTTAAAAATGCACAAACAAGGAATTAGGTAGCGCGCCAAGCTCATAATCTGTAGTTCCCAGGTTCGAGTCCCAGCTGGGTCAGCGTTGAGATTTATCTCCGCAAAATTCCCCGCCCTGCCCTCGGTCAGTAGGGGACACCGATGGGCATGGAAATGCCGCCGTCCGTCGGATGGGACGTTAAGCTGTGGCCCCGTGTGTGGGAGAGAGCCATACCCTGTTCACGTTAAGGACTTGATGGACTTGACGGGAGGCTACCATCTGTCTCCCAACAGCTGTTCCACTGGGTCTCCTCCCCCAACCTTCTCTGAGCATACAGGGTCCATGTGACCTGGCCATTTAGCCCATGGTGTGCAAAAAAGTGCCGCTCAGAGGTAAAACAACCCAACCCACCGGCAACAACGGTATACTTTTCTTGTAGCGAAATAATCTTTAGTCTAGTGTTGCGTTAACACTATATGTTCGATACAGAAGCATTTCTTCTTGATATTGTTACATTATACATTTTCCTTTTGTTAGAGCAACATATCTTTCGCGAACCAACCTTTGTTGCAATAATCAAATCCTTCTTGCAGTGTTGCATTATATACTTTTGTTACAATAACAGACATTTTAGGCAAACAGTTCTTTATTCTACTAAATTGAAACTATGATAACGAAATAATAAATCACGATTCTTTCATTTTGGATGACTTTTTTTAATAGCAAACTTTTTCTACGAAATTTCATTAGCAAGATCTTCTCTTTACATTAAGAAATCGCTTCTTTTTTTCAATTTTCCATTAACAAAGCATATTATTTGTATCTTAATACACTGTCGTAGCAAAACATTAGAGAATTTCCATGTAATGTAAATGGAAATCTAATTTTGAAGCATCCATAACATAAAAAAAAATATTCTGAAATATTTTTTAATGATAAAATGTGACTGAAGATTATTAAAGGTCATAATGAAATCTGCTTAAATCTCGATTTTCAATAATATCGAGTATTTAAAAAGGGAAGTTGTAATATTTAAAAATAAATCATCTTCTTTTATGAAATGAATCTTTGCCCTGCGGATTAGGGTTAAAACACTTGATGGTTAAAAATGGTTAAAACACTTGGTTAAAACACTTAAAAATGGTTAAAACACTTGATGAAATCAACCGAGAACAGTGGATTTCGCTGTTCTATTAATTTCTTTGGTTTTTTACTTTCGCTTTGACTGATCCTCTTCTTAAAAAAAAAACGAAAAAAGACAATTTCATATTTTGAAGTTCGATTTACTTTTTTACTTTCGCTTCGACTGATCCTTCCATTCTTAAAAAAAAACAATAACAACTTCATACCACAGGGTTTCGTCTGCAGTTACACAACGTTTCGATTTGTTCAGAAATAGCTTTAATTCGAGGTGGATTTCTTGACCCACTCCTCCCTGGAAGCATGCCAGAGCTCTCCCGATGACTCCTCCCAAAGGTGGAGTTTTTCTCCTCTTCCCATCCTTCTTCCATCTCTTCTCTCTCTCAGTTGCTGACCCATTTCTTTAACATCATATCGTTTCAATGACATGGAATCGACTTCGAAGTAGCAGTTGTAACAGCTAGTTGGATGCAGAAGGATGCCTTTCTTCCCTGCTTTATTCTCCTTGAGGATCATCTCCGATTCCAATCTCATAGAGAGAGTTGCCATTTTGCCTCTCACTACGTCATCCGAGACATCCGTGACCGTTTCTCTTCTTTCGTCTTGTATATTTTGTATGTTTTAACAGAATAACATTAAAGGCATCTCTGAAAGTCACCCTGTTGTATTTCGTTACATTTGTTTAAGTTTCATTCTTGTGTAAGCGGAAAGAAAACACGACGTTCAATTACCAACCTTGATCCTCGAAATTGTTGTGAGTAGTCTGAGGATTTCATGCGAATGTTGTGTCGGATTGTTGTCAGTGGCGGGAGGAACCGTTTTGAAGCGATGTGAGGGCATTTTGGGGAACAGGGTGAGTGAAGTTTTCGGGAGCAGTGTGATAAATTGTTGTGGAGCAGTGTGAGGGATTGATGTGGAGCAGTGCGAGGGATTGTTGTGGAGCAGTGCGATTGATTGTTGTGGAGCAGTGAGAGGGGATTGTTATGGAGTAGTGCGAGGGGATTGTTGTGGAGCAGTGCGAGGGATTGTTATCGAGCAGTGTGAGGGATGGTTGTGAAGCAGTGTTAAGGAGTGTTGTGAAGCAGTGTGAGGGATTGTTGTGGAGCAGTGTGAGAGATTGATGTGGAGCAGTGCGAGGGATTGTTATGGAGCAGTGTGAGGGATAGTTGTGAAGCAGTGTTAGGGAGTGTTGTGAAGCAGTGTGAGAGATTGATGTGGAGCAGTGCGAGGGATTGTTGTGGAGCAGTGTGAAGAATTGTTGTGGAGCAGTGTGAGGGATTGTTGTGGAGCGGTGTGAGGGATGGTTGTGAAGCAGTGTTAGGGAGTGTTGTGAAGCAGTGTGAAGGATTGTTGTGGAGCAGTGTGAGAGATTGATGTGGAGCAGTGTGAGGGATTGTTGTGAAGCAGTGTGAGGGATTGTTGTGGAGCAATGTGAGGGATTGTTGTGGAGCAGTGCGAGGGATTGTTGTGGAGCAGTGTGAGGGATGGTTGTGAAGCAGTGTGAGGGATTGTTGTGGAGCAGTGTGAGGGATGGTTGTGGAGCAGTGTGAGGGATGGTTGTGAAGCAGGGTGAGGGATTGTTGTGGAGCAGTGTGAGGGATTGTTGTGGAGCAGTGCGAGAGATTGATGTGGAGCAGTGCGAGGGATTGTTGTGGAGCATTGTGAGGGATTGTTGTGAAGCAGTGTGAGGGATTGTTGTGGAGCAGTGTGAGGAATTGTTGTGGAACAGTGTGAGGGATTGTTGTGGAGTAGTGTGAGAGATTGTTGTGGAGCAGTGCGAGGGATTGTTGTGGAGCAGTGTGAGGGAGGGATAGTTGTGGAGCAGTGTGAGGGATGAGAAGTAGTGTTAGGGATTGTTGTGGAGCAGTGTGAGGAACTGTTATGGAGCAGTGTGAGGAACTGTTATGGAGCATTGTGAGGAATTGTTTAAGAGCAATGATGGATATTTGGGTGGTATATACTGCCAGTGTGAATGTGAAATGTAATTATTGTGAGAGGTCAGCTACCTTATCGAAATATTAGAGAACTTTCATTTTATGTTAGGTGGGAATCTAACGTCGAAGCTATATAACTTCTAAAATATACATATAATTGAAAAATATGACTGACGATGAAAGATCATAATAAAATCTATTTAAATGTAGATTTTTCAACGATATTCGTTTTTAAAGAGTGAAGAAAACTGAAATATTTCATAAGAGTAATGAGTCATAATACGTCGTCAGAGATTAAGTGAAACCTAAAATATAATATTGTTTTAAACCATTTAGCAAAACAAATATACATTTTAAAAGTTTGCTTAATGATTATTTCAATATTTGACAATAGACATGGTATTTATAAACAAAGATAATTAGTTATTAAACATTCCAGCTTTCAAAACTCTTCAAGTACTACACATATATTTATAAAAATCAAGATTTGCATAGATTTTAATATGATCTTTAATTTATTTTCAGTTACATTTTACCATTAAAAGCATGTTTTAGAGGTTACAGAGCTTTTAAACGAGACTCATATTGACATAAAGTGAAAATTAACCAATAATTTGGTAGGGCAGTTTTTATTATGGTCTTTGAGTTCCCGTGCCCTGTTTCTATTACAGGGGTCTTTGTGACCTTACCATTTTGTACGTTAATGCGAACAATTCAACGCGGGGTCTATTCATCCACGATACCCACACAATTCAACGAGGAGTCTATTCGTCCACGATACCCACACAATTCAATGCGGAGTCTATTCATCCGCGATATCCACACAATTCAACGAGGGATCTATTCATCCACGATATCCACACAATTCAACGAGGGGCCTATTGATCCACGATTTCCACACAATTCAACGAGGGGTCTATTCATCCACGATATCCATACAATTCAACGAGGGGTCTATTCATCCACGATACCCACACAATTCAACGAGGGGCCTATTCATCTACCATACCCACACAATTCAACGAGGGACCTATTCATCCACGATATCCATACAATTCAACGAGGGGTCTATTCATCCACGATACCCACACAATTCAACGAGGGGCCTATTCATCCACGATATCCATACAATTCAACGAGGGGTCTATTCATCCACGATACCCACACAATTCAACGAGGGGCCTATTCATCTACCATACCCACACAATTCAACGAGGTACCTATTCATCCACGATATCCATACAATTCAACGAGGTGTCTATTCATCCACGATATCCATACAATTCAACGAGGGGTCTATTCATCCACGATACCCACACAATTCAACGAGGGGCCTATTCATCTACCATACCCACACAATTCAACGAGGGGCCTATTCATCCACGATATCCATACAATTCAACGAGGGGCCTATTCATCCACGATACCCACACAATTCAACGAGGGGCCTATTCATCTACCATACCCACACAATTCAACGAGGTGCCTATTCATCCACGATATCCATACAATTCAACGAGGGGTCTATTCATCCACGATACCCACACAATTCAACGAGGGGCCTATTCATCTACCATACCCACACAATTCAACGAGGGGCCTATTCATCCACGATATCCATACAATTCAACGAGGGGTCTATTCATCGACGATACCCACACAATTCAACGAGGGGCCTATTCATCCACGATATCCATACAATTCAACGAGGGGTCTATTCATCCACGATACCCACACAATTCAACGAGGGGTCTATTCATCTACGATAACCACACAATTCAACGAGGGGCCTATTCATCCACGATATCCACACAATTCAACGAGGGGTCTATTCATCCACGATATCCACACAATTCAACGAGGGGTCTATTCATCCACGATATCCACACAATTCAACGAGGGGTCTATTCATCCACGATATCCACACAATTCAACGAGGGGTCTATTCATCCACGATATCCACACAATTCAAGGAGGTGCCTATTCATCCACGATATCCACACAATTCAACGAGGGGCCTATTCATATACGATATCCACGCAATTCAACGAGGGGCCTATTCATCCACGATACCCACACAATTCAATGCGGAGTCTATTCATCCACGATATCCACACAATTCAACGAGGGGTCTATTCATTCACGATATCCACACAATTCAACGAGGGGCCTATTCATCCACAATATCCACACAATTCAACGAGGGGCCTATTCATTCACGATATCCATACATTTCAACGAGGACCTATTCATCCACGATATCCACACAATTAAACAAAGGCCTATTCATCCACGATATCCGTACAATTCAATGAGTGGTCTATTCATCCACAATATTCACACAATTCAACGAGGGGTCTATTCATCCACGATATCCACACAATTCAACGAGGGGCCTATTCATCCACAATATCCACACAATTCAACGAGGGGCCTATTGATCCATGATATATCCACATAATTCAACGAGGGGCCTATTCATCCACGATATCCACACAATTCAACGAGGGTCCTATTCATCCACGATATCCATACAATTCAATGAGGGGCCTATTGATCCATGATATATCCACACAATTCAAGCAGAGGCCTATTGATCCACGATATTCATACAATTCAACGAGGGGCCCATTGATCTTGATCCACGATATGTATGTACACTATTCAACGAGGGTTCTATTCATCCACGATATCCACATAATTGTATATACCACTTGAAACTGTAAAAATTGAACAATTTTATTTTTGATGCTCCAAATATTTTATAAAGTGACAATAACTTTCCCGGAACATTCGTTTAACAAATCTGATTGAATCGAAGTTTCCAACGTCGAACAGACTGTTCAATTTTGTCTCCCGTGATTCAAACTGCGTCGAAAAGTGAAATTAAACTTTAATACCACGCACAGACCGTAAGATCTAGATACCTCTTTTCCCCATTACGAAATTTGAGCACGCTTCAAATCTGTTTTGTACGCTTCTTGCGCAAAGGCCGTGCTATTAGGACATTTTTGCGCCAGCTTCGTGAACGTGCTTTGCATGTGTTCCTTCGATTCTGACGATAGTTCCGTAAAGAAACAAATAATTGAAAAAACACTTTGGGAACCGATTGTATGAGTCATGTCAGATATCGGGTCACTTCCGGTCGCATCTTGTATCTTATTCTGGCAAATTCATTAAAGATTAAATGGATTTTTTTCTTTACTCATTTCTGTACCTCGGATAGAAGAAGACTGATTGCATTAAGATACTCTCTGCAAAGGGAGTTTGGTTTTTGGCATTCACTTTAGTAAATTGAATGGTTTAGATTTTTTTCCTCTTACCTGCTCATTCGTCAGTTATTCGAAACCATTTTCGACGCTGATAAGATTGGTTAAAGAGAATTTTTTTTTTCATTTCTTGCGTTTACGTAGTTAACGTCAAGATGGTAGCTCAGTCGGTAGTGCGCCAGTCGAGTAATCTGCAGTTTCCTGTTCGAGTCCCAACTGTGCCAGAATTGATTCCTGTAGACTGCCACCTTGCTCTCGATGAGAAACGGGACATTGATGGGTTTGGAAAGGCCGTCGTCCGTCAGATGGACCTGTGCACGTTAAAGAATACACAGGATGACCTTGACGGGAGACTATCATATGTCTCTCAACAACTGGATAATGAGATATTATTAAAAGACAATTTTTTTTCGTTTTCCAGTAGTCGATTTGAGCATGCTTTGTTTTATAGCAAAGGAATCTGGGTTTGCGGAAAAAATGGTCAGATGTTATTTAACGGATTTTGTCTTCTGACAAAAGAGGCATATTGACCGACTACTGTCAGATCTCTGTGGTAGGAGAGTTTTATCTCCGTGGTAGGAGAGTTTTATCTCTGTGGTAGGAGAGTTTTATCGTTGTGGTAGGAGAGTTTTATCGCTGTGGTAGGAGAGTTTTATCTCTGTGGTAAGAGAGTTTTATCTCTGTGGTAGGAGAGTTTTATCGTTGTGGTAGGAGAGTTTTATCGCTGTGGTAGGAGAGTTTTATCGCTGTGGTAGGAGAGATTTATCGCTGTGGTAGGAGAGTTTTATCTCTGTGGTAGGAGAGTTTTATCGCTGTGGTAGGAGAGTTTTATCGCTGTGGTAGGAGAGTTTTATATCTGTGGTAGGAGAGTTTTATCGTTGTGGTAGGATAGTTTTATCGCTGTGATAGGAGAGTTTTATCGCTGTGGTAGGAGAGTTTTATCTCTGTGGTAGGAGAGTTTTATCTCTGTGGTAGGAGAGTTTTATCTCTGTGGTAGGAGAGTTTTATCGCTGTGGTAGGAGAGTTTTATCGTTGTGGTAGGATAGTTTTATCGCTGTGGTAGGAGAGTTTTATCGCTGTGGTAGGAGAGTTTTATCTCTGTGGTAGGAGAGTTTTATCTCTGTGATAGGAGAGTTTTATCTCTGTGATAGGAGAGTTTTATCTCTGTGATAGGAGAGTTTTATCTCTGTGGTAGGATAGTTTTATCTCTGTGATAGGAGAGTTTTATCTCTGTGGTAGGAGAGTTTTATCTCTGTGATAGGAGAGTTTTATCTCTGTGGTAGGAGAGTTTTATCTCTGTGATAGGAGAGTTTTATCTCTGTGATAGGAGAGTTTTATCTCTGTGATAGGAGAGTTTTATCTCTGTGATAGGAGAGTTTTATCTCTGTGGTAGGAGAGTTTTATCGCTGTGGTAGGAGAGTTTTATCTCTGTGGTAGGAGAGTTTTATCGCTGTGGTAGGAGAGTTTTATCGCTGTGGTAGGAGAGTTTTATCTCTGTGGTAGGAGAGTTTTATCGCTGTGGTAGGAGAGTTTTATCGCTGTGGTAGGAGAGTTTTATCTCTGTGGTAGGAGAGTTTTATCTCTGTGGTAGGAGAGTTTTATCGCTGTGGTAGGAGAGTTTTATCGTTGTGGTAGGATAGTTTTATCGCTGTGGTAGGACAGTTTTATCTCTGTGGTAGGAGAGTTTTATCTCTGTGGTAGGAGAGTTTTATCTCTGTGGTAGGAGAGTTTTATCGCTGTGGTAGGAGAGTTTTATCGTTGTGGTAGGATAGTTTTATCGCTGTGGTAGGAGAGTTTTATCGCTGTGGTAGGAGAGTTTTATCGCTGTGGTAGGATAGTTTTATCTCTGGGGTAGGAGAGTTTTATCTCTGTGGTAGGAGAGTTTTATCTCTGTGGTAGGAGAGTTTTATCTCTGTGGTAGGAGAGTTTTATCGCTGTGGTAGGAGAGTTTTATCGTTGTGGTAGGATAGTTTTATCGCTGTGGTAGGAGAGTTTTATCGCTGTGGTAGGAGAGTTTTATCGCTGTGGTAGGAGAGTTTTATCGTTATGGTAGGATAGTTTTATCGCTGTGATAGGAGAGTTTTATCTCTGTGGTAGGAGAGTTTTATCTCTGTGGTAGGAGAGTTTTATCGCTGTGGTAGGAGAGTTTTATCGTTGTGGTAGGATAGTTTTATCGCTGTGGTAGGAGAGTTTTATCGCTGTGGTAGGAGAGTTTTATCGCTGTGGTAGGATAGTTTTATCTCTGGGGTAGGAGAGTTTTATCTCTGTGGTAGGAGAGTTTTATCTCTTTGGTAGGAGAGTTTTATCTCTGTGGTAGGAGAGTTTTATCGCTGTGGTAGGAGAGTTTTATCTCTGTGGTAGGAGAGTTTTATCTCTGTGGTAGGAGAGTTTTATCTCTGTGGTAGGAGAGTTTTATCGCTGTGGTAGGAGAGTTTTATCGTTGTGGTAGGATAGTTTTATCTCTGTGGTAGGAGAGTTTTATCGTTGTGGTAGGATAGTTTTATCGCTGTGGTAGGAGAGTTTTATCGCTGTGGTAGGAGAGTTTTATCGCTGTGGTAGGATAGTTTTATCTCTGGGGTAGGAGAGTTTTATCTCTGTGATAGGAGAGTTTTATCTCTGTGGTAGGAGAGTTTTATCTCTGTGGTAGGAGAGTTTTATCGCTGTGGTAGGAGAGTTTTATCGTTGTGGTAGGATAGTTTTATCGCTGTGGTAGGAGAGTTTTATCGCTGTGGTAGGAGAGTTTTATCGCTGTGGTAGGATAGTTTTATCTCTGGGGTAGGAGAGTTTTATCTCTGTGGTAGGAGAGTTTTATCGCTGTGGTAGGAGAGTTTTATCGCTGTGGTAGGAGAGTTTTATCGCTGTGGTAGGATAGTTTTATCTCTGGGGTAGGAGAGTTTTATCGCTGTGGTAGGAGAGTTTTATCGTTGTGGTAGGATAGTTTTATCGCTGTGGTAGGAGAGTTTTATCGCTGTGGTAGGAGAGTTTTATCGCTGTGGTATTAGAGTTTTATCTCTGTGGTAGGAGAGTTTTATCGTTGTGGTAGGATAGTTTTATCGCTGTGGTAGGAGAGTTTTATCGCTGTGGTAGGAGAGTTTTATCTCTGTGGTAGGAGAGTTTTATCTCTGTGGTAGGAGAGTTTTATCGCTGTGGTAGGAGAGTTTTATCTCTGTGGTAGGAGAGTTTTATCGTTGTGGTAGGATAGTTTTATCGCTGTGGTAGGAGAGTTTTATCTCTGTGGTAGGAGAGTTTTATCTCTGTGGTAGGAGAGTTTTATCGCTGTGGTAGGAGAGTTTTATCGTTGTGGTAGGATAGTTTTATCGCTGTGGTAGGAGAGTTTTATCGCTGTGGTAGGAGAGTTTTATCGCTGTGGTAGGATAGTTTTATCTCTGGGGTAGGAGAGTTTTATCTCTGTGGTAGGAGAGTTTTATCTCTTTGGTAGGAGAGTTTTATCTCTGTGGTAGGACAGTTTTATCGCTGTGGTAGGAGAGTTTTATCTCTGTGGTAGGAGAGTTTTATCGCTGTGGTAGGAGAGTTTTATCGTTGTGGTAGGATAGTTTTATCTCTGTGGTAGGAGAGTTTTATCGTTGTGGTAGGATAGTTTTATCGCTGTGGTAGGAGAGTTTTATCGCTGTGGTAGGAGAGTTTTATCGCTGTGGTAGGATAGTTTTATCGCTGTGGTAGGATAGTTTTATCTCTGGGGTAGGAGAGTTTTATCTCTGTGGTAGGAGAGTTTTATCTCTGTGGTAGGAGAGTTTTATCTCTGTGGTAGGAGAGTTTTATCGCTGTGGTAGGAGAGTTTTATCGTTGTGGTAGGATAGTTTTATCGCTGTGGTAGGAGAGTTTTATCGCTGTGGTAGGAGAGTTTTATCTCTGTGGTAGGAGAGTTTTATCGTTGTGGTAGGATAGTTTTATCGCTGTGGTAGGAGAGTTTTATCTCTGTGGTAGGAGAGTTTTATCTCTGTGGTAGGAGAGTTTTATCGCTGTGGTAGGAGAGTTTTATCGTTGTGGTAGGATAGTTTTATCGCTGTGGTAGGAGAGTTTTATCGCTGTGGTAGGATAGTTTTATCTCTGGGGTAGGAGAGTTTTATCTCTGTGGTAGGAGAGTTTTATCTCTTTGGTAGGAGAGTTTTATCTCTGTGGTAGGAGAGTTTTATCGCTGTGGTAGGAGAGTTTTATCTCTGTGGTAGGAGAGTTTTATCTCTGTGGTAGGAGAGTTTTATCTCTGTGGTAGGAGAGTTTTATCGCTGTGGTAGGAGAGTTTTATCGTTGTGGTAGGATAGTTTTATCTCTGTGGTAGGAGAGTTTTATCGTTGTGGTAGGATAGTTTTATCGCTGTGGTAGGAGAGTTTTATCGCTGTGGTAGGAGAGTTTTATCGCTGTGGTAGGATAGTTTTATCTCTGGGGTAGGAGAGTTTTATCTCTGTGATAGGAGAGTTTTATCTCTGTGGTAGGAGAGTTTTATCTCTGTGGTAGGAGAGTTTTATCGCTGTGGTAGGAGAGTTTTATCGTTGTGGTAGGATAGTTTTATCGCTGTGGTAGGAGAGTTTTATCGCTGTGGTAGGAGAGTTTTATCGCTGTGGTAGGATAGTTTTATCTCTGGGGTAGGAGAGTTTTATCTCTGTGGTAGGAGAGTTTTATCGCTGTGGTAGGAGAGTTTTATCGCTGTGGTAGGAGAGTTTTATCGCTGTGGTAGGATAGTTTTATCTCTGGGGTAGGAGAGTTTTATCGCTGTGGTAGGAGAGTTTTATCGTTGTGGTAGGATAGTTTTATCGCTGTGGTAGGAGAGTTTTATCGCTGTGGTAGGAGAGTTTTATCGCTGTGGTATTAGAGTTTTATCTCTGTGGTAGGAGAGTTTTATCGTTGTGGTAGGATAGTTTTATCGCTGTGGTAGGAGAGTTTTATCGCTGTGGTAGGAGAGTTTTATCTCTGTGGTAGGAGAGTTTTATCTCTGTGGTAGGAGAGTTTTATCGCTGTGGTAGGAGAGTTTTATCGCTGTGGTAGGAGAGTTTTATCTCTGTGGTAGGAGAGTTTTATCGTTGTGGTAGGATAGTTTTATCGCTGTGGTAGGAGTGTTTTATCTCTGTGGTAGGAGAGTTTTATCTCTGTGGTAGGAGAGTTTTATCGCTGTGGTAGGAGAGTTTTATCGTTGTGGTAGGATAGTTTTATCGCTGTGGTAGGAGAGTTTTATCGCTGTGGTAGGAGAGTTTTATCGCTGTGGTAGGATAGTTTTATCTCTGGGGTAGGAGAGTTTTATCTCTGTGGTAGGAGAGTTTTATCTCTTTGGTAGGAGAGTTTTATCTCTGTGGTAGGAGAGTTTTATCGCTGTGGTAGGAGAGTTTTATCTCTGTGGTAGGAGAGTTTTATCTCTGTGGTAGGAGAGTTTTATCTCTGTGGTAGGAGAGTTTTATCGCTGTGGTAGGAGAGTTTTATCGTTGTGGTAGGATAGTTTTATCTCTGTGGTAGGAGAGTTTTATCGTTGTGGTAGGATAGTTTTATCGCTGTGGTAGGAGAGTTTTATCGCTGTGGTAGGAGAGTTTTATCGCTGTGGTAGGATAGTTTTATCTCTGGGGTAGGAGAGTTTTATCTCTGTGGTAGGAGAGTTTTATCTCTGTGGTAGGAGAGTTTTATCTCTGTGGTAGGAGAGTTTTATCGCTGTGGTAGGAGAGTTTTATCGTTGTGGTAGGATAGTTTTATCGCTGTGGTAGGAGAGTTTTATCGCTGTGGTAGGAGAGTTTTATCTCTGTGGTAGGAGAGTTTTATCGTTGTGGTAGGATAGTTTTATCGCTGTGGTAGGAGAGTTTTATCTCTGTGGTAGGAGAGTTTTATCTCTGTGGTAGGAGAGTTTTATCGCTGTGGTAGGAGAGTTTTATCGCTGTGGTAGGAGAGTTTTATCTCTGTGGTAGGAGAGTTTTATCGTTGTGGTAGGATAGTTTTATCGCTGTGGTAGGAGAGTTTTATCTCTGTGGTAGGAGAGTTTTATCTCTGTGGTAGGAGAGTTTTATCGCTGTGGTAGGAGAGTTTTATCGTTGTGGTAGGATAGTTTTATCGCTGTGGTAGGAGAGTTTTATCGCTGTGGTAGGAGAGTTTTATCGCTGTGGTAGGATAGTTTTATCTCTGGGGTAGGAGAGTTTTATCTCTGTGGTAGGAGAGTTTTATCTCTTTGGTAGGAGAGTTTTATCTCTGTGGTAGGAGAGTTTTATCGCTGTGGTAGGAGAGTTTTATCTCTGTGGTAGGAGAGTTTTATCTCTGTGGTAGGAGAGTTTTATCGTTGTGGTAGGATAGTTTTATCGCTGTGGTAGGAGAGTTTTATCGCTGTGGTAGGAGAGTTTTATCGCTGTGGTAGGATAGTTTTATCTCTGGGGTAGGAGAGTTTTATCTCTGTGGTAGGAGAGTTTTATCTCTGTGGTAGGAGAGTTTTATCTCTGTGGTAGGAGAGTTTTATCGCTGTGGTAGGAGAGTTTTATCGTTGTGGTAGGATAGTTTTATCGCTGTGGTAGGAGAGTTTTATCGCTGTGGTAGGAGAGTTTTATCGCTGTGGTAGGATAGTTTTATCTCTGGGGTAGGAGAGTTTTATCTCTGTGGTAGGAGAGTTTTATCGCTGTGGTAGGAGAGTTTTATCTCTGTGGTAGGAGAGTTTTATCGCTGTGGTAGGAGAGTTTTATCGCTGTGGTAGGAGAGTTTTATCTCTGTGGTAGGAGAGTTTTATCGTTGTGGTAGGATAGTTTTATCGCTGTGGTAGGAGAGTTTTATCGCTGTGGTAGGAGAGTTTTATCTCTGTGGTAGGAGAGTTTTATCTCTGTGGTAGGAGAGTTTTATCGCTGTGGTAGGAGAGTTTTATCGCTGTGGTAGGAGAGTTTTATCTCTGTGGTAGGAGAGTTTTATCGTTGTGGTAGGATAGTTTTATCGCTGTGGTAGGAGAGTTTTATCTCTGTGGTAGGAGAGTTTTATCGCTGTGGTAGGAGAGTTTTATCTCTGTGGTAGGAGAGTTTTATCTCTGTGGTAGGAGAGTTTTATCGCTGTGGTAGGAGAGTTTTATCTCTGTGGTAGGAGAGTTTTATCGCTGTGGTAGGAGAGTTTTATCTCTGTGGTAGGAGAGTTTTATCGCTGTGGTAGGATAGTTTTATCTCTGGGGTAGGAGAGTTTTATCTCTGTGGTAGGAGAGTTTTATCTCTTTGGTAGGAGAGTTTTATCTCTGTGGTAGGAGAGTTTTATCGCTGTGGTAGGAGAGTTTTATCTCTGTGGTAGGAGAGTTTTATCTCTGTGGTAGGAGAGTTTTATCTCTGTGGTAGGAGAGTTTTATCGCTGTGGTAGGAGAGTTTTATCGTTGTGGTAGGATAGTTTTATCTCTGTGGTAGGAGAGTTTTATCGTTGTGGTAGGATAATTTTATCGCTGTGGTAGGAGAGTTTTATCGCTGTGGTAGGAGAGTTTTATCGCTGTTGTAGGATAGTTTTATCTCTGGGGTAGGAGAGTTTTATCTCTGTGGTAGGAGAGTTTTATCTCTGTGGTAGGAGAGTTTTATCTCTGTGGTAGGATAGTTTTATCTCTGGGGTAGGAGAGTTTTATCTCTGTGGTAGGAGAGTTTTATCGCTGTGGTAGGAGAGTTTTATCTCTGTGGTAGGAGAGTTTTATCGCTGTGGTAGGAGAGTTTTATCGCTGTGGTAGGAGAGTTTTATCTCTGTGGTAGGAGAGTTTTATCGTTGTGGTAGGATAGTTTTATCGCTGTGGTAGGAGAGTTTTATCGCTGTGGTAGGAGAGTTTTATCGCTGTGGTAGGAGAGTTTTATCTCTGTGGTAGGAGAGTTTTATCGCTGTGGTAGGAGAGTTTTATCGCTGTGGTAGGAGAGTTTTATCGCTGTGGTAGGAGAGTTTTATCGTTGTGGTAGGATAGTTTTATCGCTGTGGTAGGAGAGTTTTATCTCTGTGGTAGGAGAGTTTTATCGCTGTGGTAGGAGAGTTTTATCTCTGTGGTAGGAGAGTTTTATCTCTGTGGTAGGAGAGTTTTATCGCTGTGGTAGGAGAGTTTTATCGCTGTGGTAGGAGAGTTTTATCTCTGTGATAGGAGAGTTTTATCTCTGTGGTAGGAGAGTTTTATCGCTGTGGTAGGAGAGTTTTATCTCTGTGGTAGGAGAGTTTTATCGTTGTGGTAGGAGAGTTTTATCGCTGTGGTAGGAGAGTTTTATCGCTGTGGTAGGAGAGTTTTATCGCTGTGGTAGGAGAGTTTTATCTCTGTGGTAGGATAGTTTTATCTCTGTGGTGGGAGAGTTTTATCTCTGTGATAGGAGAGTTTTATCTCTGTGGTAGGAGAGTTTTATCTGTGTGATAGGAGAGTTTTATCGCTGTGGTAGGAGAGTTTTATCTCTGTGGTAGGAGAGTTTTATCGTTGTGGTAGGATAGTTTTATCGCTGTGGTAGGAGAGTTTTATCTCTGTGGTAGGAGAGTTTTATGGCTGTGGTAGGAGAGTTTTATCGTTGTGGTAGGAGAGTTTTATCTCTGTGGTAGGAGAGTTTTATCGCTGTGGTAGGAGAGTTTTATCTCTGTGGTAGGAGAGTTTTATCGCTGTGGTAGGAGAGTTTTATCGCTGTGGTAGGAGAGTTTTATCTCTGTGGTAGGAGAGTTTTATCGCTGTGGTAGGAGAGTTTTATCGCTGTGGTAGGAGAGTTTTATCTCTGTGGTAGGAGAGTTTTATTCTCATAAATGGAACCATACACAATCATACACTTCTTACAAAATGCATTAGTAGGTACACTGCAATAATGTTGCAAAGAACAAGGGGTCACTAGCGTCACAGTATTCTGAATAATTGAATCAGTTCTTTCGTGTTTATTGTCAGTCAATTATAAGACGTTTGAGAGCAAGTTTATTTTATTTATTTTTTTTTCCTTTTTGAAGATTAACCATTTCAAATTCTGCTCCTCTTAACTGTTCAACATTTAAGAGAAAAAAAGTAACAACTGTTGATTTGTCGTAACTCTTGGTCAGTTATTTTTATTCCTATACAAAAATGTTGGGTTGTTTTACATCTAAGCAACTTTTTTTTGCATACAACAGGCTAAATGGCCAGGTCACAAGGACCTGAAAAACTCAGAGCAGATCGTAGGGAAGGGGACGTACATTCGCTCAAAAAAATATCCAAATACTGTGGTTGATTACAGAATTCAGAAAACAATATCTGGCAATGATTTTTTTAGAAATTAGTGATCTGGCAACGATGTCACGTGACACGAAGATTGCCAGATCACTAATTTCTAAAAAAATCTTTGCCAGATATTTTTTCTGAATTCTGTAATCAACCACAGTATTTGGATATTTTTTTGAGGGGTGCATTATTACAAAGGGTTGAAAACCTTTCATATAAATGATTTTAAAATATTTTATATTTCATCTACATTCAACACATAATATGCATGTATACTTAGTATATTTCATAGTTTGGCTTATTTATTATTTTATTTGATTTAGACTTCATCAAGCATTGTACATCTTGTGGCATTACCTATTTTTGCTATCCAATTCATTAAAGAAACACGGAGAAGACAATATTAAATAATCTGACTACAAATTGATAGTAATAATGAGTCGCTAACCGTGAAGGTAGAATATGACGTTTTCGTCATATTAACATATTACTAAACTGTGCAAATTAGATTTTGGATTAATGATCTCGTAAAACAGCGGTTGTAAAATTCGTATTTTTGTTCCCTCGATAACCCTTTCATGACTAAGGGAAACATTTTTCCCATTTTAAAATTGGTGATTGTCATATTTAATTATAACCTTATCTGCATTTTTTATACAGAATGTCAAAATAGAACGTATGCCGAACGCAATTACGTAAACGGGAACGTTTAGAAAACAAAAACAGAACTGTCAGGACGCATAATATATGTACTATGTGCAATGTCCATCTTTTTTGCCTCACTACCAAAAGAAATTGCTTCGCAGAATATCATAATTAGCACATCATTTTGTATAGTAATTTTATTTCATAATTTTGTATTATTTTAGTTAACATTTTGTTCTAATAAACCAATAAATAAAAGACATTGCATAATAAGCCTAACTATAATTTGTGTTACCTTTATAGTCCATTGGGAAAAATATTTCCCATAAAATTCCAAAAAAAACTTACACATTGTTATGTATTTTTCTTATGATTTTTATTTATTTTACGTCTAAACAAACTAAAATAAACAGTTACATACTATATTTACTCTTAGAAACCTTATGGTCCTGAAAGGGTTAACAGTTATTTTCAACTTTCGTCAATTAATACATTATTACGAAATCCAACTTCAGAGGGAAGGTTACCTAGGAATTTTAAAGAACAGATTAGTAAGCTTGGGAATGAATGAGATTAGTAATCAAATTGCCAAATTGTGTAACATTAATACGAATGGGAATGCAAATCAAATTCACAACTGGAACAGTAGTATTAGTCTGAATTATAACAGAGATCAAATTGTGCACATTTAATGTGTGAATGGGAATAGCAAGCGACCTGCCACTCTGGGCAGTTTTCGCACGTGAATGACGGATTGGTTACTTTTACATTTCGTCGGCACTTTTGTGAAATGCAGTGGAATAAATGGCCAGGCCATAAGCACCCCAGGCTCGTAATCTGCAGTTACCAGGTTCGAGTCCCAGCTTGGCCAGCTTTGAGATTTATCTCCGCGAACCCCCCACACTGCCTTCGGTAATAAATAAGACACCGATGGGCTTGGAAATGCCGCAGTCCATCGGACAAGACGTTAAGCCGTCGTACTGTGTTCTGAAAAGGGCTATACCTTGTGCAAGTTAAAGAACACGCTAGATGGTCTTGACGGGATATTATACGTCTCCTAACAGCTGTTCAGTGGATACCCATCATCAACTTTCCCTGAGCATTCGGGATCACTGTGACCTGGCCATTTAGCCCATTGTGCGCAAAAAAAGTGCTGCTCAGAGGTAAAACAACCCAACCCTGTATCCTTCGTGGGAAACACCCATTAATTGGCTGCTGCGGTCTCCTAGTATGACATCACTCAGTTTCTTACTGTGGGGTTTACACAAATCACGAGATACATGTTGCCAACGTTAGTAACGGAACTAGCTGATTTGAAACTCAAGACTGATGTTGCACATTTGTACCTGTACTTTCTAGGATGTGTGAAGTGAATTTCTCTGAGGTGGATTTTGGGTTGGGTTGGGTTGTTTTACCTCTGAGCGGCACTTTGTTGCACACAATAGGCTAAATGGCCAGGTCACATGGACGCCGAAGGCTCAGAGAAGGTTGGGGGAGGGGACCCACTGGAACAGCTGTTGGGAGACAGATGGTAGCCTCCCGTCAAGGCCATCCAGCGTGTTCTTTAACGTGCACAGGGTATGGCTCTCCCGCACACGGGGACACGGCTTAACGTCCCATCCGACGAACTGCGGCCTTTCTAAGCCCATCGGTGTCCCCTACTGACTGTGGGCAGGGCGGGGAATTTTGCGGAAGTGGATTTTGACTCGGTGTCACCTCTTAGCACACTTTACACTTGATATGAAAAATTGAAAGATATCCGCTTTAATTCTTGTGGATTTCACAATCTCAAATATAACCATTCAATCTTTAGAGTACAAGGAAATTTCAAATAAATTTTGGTTTACATTCTATAAGAAGACTTCATTTGAGAAGATCAGTGATGATGATGGTTCTGATGATGTAGTAGTGATGGTGGTTATGATAATGGTAATGATGGTAGCGGTAGTGATGTCGTTGTTGATAATGATGGTAATGATGGCAGTAGTGATGTCATTGACGACGATAGCAGTAATAATGGCGATGTCAGTAATGCGTCACTGATGATGATGATTATGATAATGATGGGTTGGGTTGTTTTACCTCTGCGAGGCACTTTTTTGCACACCATGGGCTAAATGGACAGGTCACATTGACCCCGAAGGCTCTGAGAAGGTAGGGGGAGGGGACTCACTGGAACAGCTGTTGGGAGACAGATGGTAGCCTCCCGTCAAGGCCATCCAGCGTGTTCTTTAACGTGCACAGTGTATGGCTCTCCCGCACACGGCGCCACGGCTTAACGTCAGATCCGACGGACGGCGGCCTTTCCAAGCCCATCGGTGTCCCCTACTGACCGTGGGCAAGGGGGGGGGGGAATTTTGCGGTGATAATGATGATAGTGTGGTATTGTCGTTTGATACTGGTGGTGGAATCACTGATCATGGTATTGATAGTGTTATTATTGCTAGTGGTGGTGATTATGACGACGACGAAGAAGAAGAAGAAGAAGAAGAAGAAGAAGAACCTGGCACGTTACCGAGTGAGAATCCTCCCCCCCCCAACCTCCCATTTTTTAGTGAGTTCATGATTTCTTCACAGATCTTTTATGGGAAGGATCCTATGAACAGACACATCTCAGACCACTGCGACAATGTAGGAGAAATTTGTTTTCTTTTCATCATGTTTCTAGTGTGAGAGGGAAATAATTTCACTCTTCTATCTATCTTATCTCTTGCAGAAGTCCCTCATGATAAATGGGGCGGGAGTGGCTCAGTCGGTAGCGTGCCAGGCTCGTAATCTGTAGTTCCTAGGTTCGGGTCCCAGCTGGATCAGCGTTGAGATTTATCTCCGCAAAATTCCCCGCCCTACCCACGGTCAGTAGGGGACACTGATGGGCTTGGAAAGGCCGCCGTCCGTCGGATGGGACGTTAAGCCGTGGCCCCGTGTGCAGGAGAGCCATACCTTGTGCACGTTAAAGAACACGCTGGATTGCCTTGACGGGAGGCTACCATCTGTCTCCCAACAGCTGTTCCAGTGGGTCCCCTCCCCCAACCTTCTCTGAGCCTTCGGGGTCCATGTGACCTGGCCATTTAGCCCATGGTGTGCAAAAAAGTGCCGCTCAGAGGTAAAACAACCCACAACCCTACACACACATATATATATATCTATATATGTGTGTGTGGATATATATACGTACACATACACACTAAGAAGATATATGAGACAAAAAGAAATAAAAGATTCTCGGCAGAAGTGATGGCAATGTCTTGTAATGTTGGTGTGAAGGTGGAGAAGGAAGAAATATGTGACAGAAATAACTCCGTCGGCGACATTGTCTCAATGCAGGAACATCCATAAAAGCTGAGGTTCAATGGTGCAGACGAATTGTAACGAAAATCTGTCCAGGGTTTCCTTGTCACATTGATCAAACTTGTAGCGATCTAATGTATATTTTCAACGTGTGGTCAAAAAAGATTGTTTTTTCGGCAGTGCGATGCGGACTCATGTTTCAGTTCGATCGTGATGAAAACACCGAGAAGAAGCTGGATGAAAATTGACTTCGTATTTGATCTTAATATGATGCAGTAGCGATTCGAGTGGTGAGTCAAGTTTAAATTAATGTGTTGGATTGTTTTTTAATCTGTGAGATAATTGTTTTTTCACTGAAAATGTCTAAGTGGACTGGGGCGGGGGTGGCTCAGTCGTTAGCGCGCCAGGCTCGTAATCTGTAGTTCCCAGGATCGAGTCCCAGCTGGGTCAGCGTTGAGATTTATCTCCGCAAAATTTCCCCGCCCCGCCCACGGTCAGTAGGGGACACCGATGGGCTTGGAAAGGCCGCCGTCCGTCGGATGGGACGTTAAGCCGTGGCCCCGTGTGTGGGAGAGCCATACCCTGTGAACATTAAAGAACACGCTGGATGGCCTTGACGGGAGGCTACCATCTGTCTCCCAACAGCTGTTCCAGTGGGTCCCCTCTCCTAACCTTCTCTGAGCCTTCGGGGTCCTTGTGACCTGGCCATTTAGCCCATGGTGTGCAAAAAAGTGCCGCTCAGAGGTAAAACAATCCAACGTTAAAGAACACGCTGGATGGCCTTGACGGGAGGCTACCGTCTGTCTCCCAACAGCTGTTCCAGTGGGTCCCCTCCCCCAACCTTCTCTGAGCCTTCGGGGTCCATGTGACCTGGCCATTTAGACTATGGTGTGCAAAAAAGTACTGCTCAGAGATAAAACAACCCAACGTTAAAGAACACGCTGGATGGCCTTGACGGGAGGCTACCATCTGTCTCCCAACAGCTCTTCCAGTGGGTACCCTCCCCCAACCTTCTCTGAGCCTTTGGGGTCCATGTGACCTGGCCATTTAGCCCATGGTGTGCAAAAAACTGCTGCTCAGAGGTAAAACAACCCAACAACCCTGGCGCGCTACCGACTGAGCCACCCCCGCCCCCAAAACGAGATCACGCCACAGACAATGGCTTTGATGGGAGGCTACCATGTATCTCCCAACAGCTGTCCAGTGGGTCTCCTCCCTCAACCTTCTCTGACACATCGGGTCCTTGTGACTTCGCTATTTAGCCCATGGTGTGCAAAAAAAGTGCCACTCTGTAGTAAAACAACCCAACCCAACTCTTCCAAGTCTATCGATGCGCCATTCTTATTGAGATCTGGGCGATAGATAGGGGAAGAAACAGCAATTCGGGAAAAGTAGAATCTCGACTCGTGTATAGCCGCTCAAAAAAATATCCGAACACTATGGTTGATTACGGAATTCAGAAAAATTATCTGGCATTAGTGATCTGGCAATCTTCGTGTTACGAGATTACAGAATTCAGGAGAAATATCTGGAGCGTGTATAGCAACTGTACACGCTCCAGTTACCGTTCACAGCAAACTGGAGCGTGTGCAGTTACTGCACACGCTCCAGTTTGCTGTGAACGGTAACTGCACATGTTCAATATTTCCGTGAGTGAGCCCACAGGATCTAGTATCAAAATAATATGACCACCTACAGTCGCTCAAAAAAGTATCCGAACGCTATGGTTGATTACGGAATTCAGAAAAAATATCTGGCAACGATTTTTTTTAGAAATTAGTGATCTGGCAACCTTCGTGTACAGTAAACGAAGGTTGCCAGATCACTAATTTCTAAAAATAATCGTTGAATTTCTAAAAAAAAATCTTTACCAGATATTTTTTTCTGAATTCTGTAATCAACCATAGTGTTCGAATATTTTTTTGAGCGACTGTACAGCAATTTACTACTTTGGTGCGTTATTGAATCACACCCTCGTCCAGTTTAAAACTTTAAGTTTCAATTATTAAAATTCATTCAGAAAAACGTAACAATAAAGATCAGATTAATAATAACCTGCTGAAACCACGTATAATAAATACTATATTATAAAATAGCTTTCGACAATTGTTCGTGAAAACGTGTGTATTTTCCTGCACCAAATTTCCTTTTTCAATATTCTTATAAATGCACGTAAATCAGGTTTGCTGTGGATTAAACAAAGAAAAAAAAATCCTATATGGTAAAACAACAAACAAAATACGTCATATCTATGTATTGAAGCACTGAGTTGATTTGATTGCGTGCAGGAATAGTAGGGGTGTTGTTGGGTTATTTTACTTCTGAGCGGCACTTTTTTACACACAATGGGCTAAATGGCCAGGTCGAAAACACCTCGGAGGCTCAGAGAAGGTTGGGGGAGGGGACTTACTGGAAACGCTGTTGGGAGACAGATGGTAGCCTCCCGCCAATGCCATCCAGTGTGTTCTTTAACGTGCACAGGGTATGGCTCGGAGGCTCAGAGAAGGTTGGGGGAGGGGACTTACTGGAAACGCTGTTGGGAGACAGATGGTAGCCTCCCGCCAAGGCCATCCAGTGTGTTCTTTAACGTGCACAGGGTATGGCTCGGAGGCTCAGAGAAGGTTAGGGGAGGGGACTTACTGGAACAGCTGTTGGGAGACAGATGGTAGCCTCCAGCCAAGGCCACCCAGTGTGTTCTTTAACGTGCACAGGGTATGGCTCGGAGGCTCAGAGAAGGTTGGGGGAGGGGACTTACTGGAAAAGCTGTTGGGAGACAGATGGTAGCCTCCCGCCAAGGCCACCCAGTGTGTTCTTTAACGTGCACAGGGTATGGCTCGGAGGCTCAGAGAAGGTTGGGGGAGGGGACTTACTGGAAACGCTGTTGGGAGACAGATGGTAGCCTCCCGCCAAGGCCATCCAGTGTATTCTTTAACGTGCACAGGGTATGGCTCGGAGGCTCAGAGAAGGTTAGGGGAGGGGACTTACTGGAACAGCTGTTGGGAGACAGATGGTAGCCTCCCGTCAATGCCATCCAGCGTGTTCTTTAACGTGCACAGGGTATGGCTCTCCCGCACACAGAGCCACGGTTTAACGTCCCATCCAATGGACGGAGGCCTTTCCAAGTCCATCAGTGTTCCCCACTTACCGTGGGCAAGGCGGGAAATTTTGCGGAGATAAATTTCAACTCTGACCCAGCTGGGACTCGAACCTGGGAACTACAGATTACGAGCCTGGCGCGCTACCGACTGAGCCACCCGCACCCCAGGAATAGTAGAGGTGTGTTGCCTTATTAAAGAAAATATTACAAGTATCAGTTTCAGTATGGTGTTCATTTTCAGTGCCTTCCTGTGTTGAAGACGATATCGCTCCAGTACACCTACCGCTTTAAAAAAGTTTAAAAAGTAATTAAATAAATTACAAGTTGTGTAGCTGGGATTGGGAGAGACAGGCGATATAGATAACTCATAGAGTTTTGTTTACACTAAATAAAAAAGTATTTCGTACGCTTGAAATAATATAGTTATTTTTAAGAACTGACTTGCAAAATTCTGTTTTTGAATATTTCATGCTAAGTCTCAATTAAAATGTTTTGATAATTAAAGCTTGTTGATTAAAATGTTATGTAACGGAAAGTTCGAAAGCTCTATTCTGTTAGTATTAGTTGGTAAAAAAAATGATCAGTTAATAATTATTCCCACGAGTATATTTATTCCATTTATTTATTATTAAAGTTTTACTTATTTTTTAAAATAATTGTTTTAACTCTTAAATAATTTCATTCGTTATCAGTTTGGTTAATTTCATCTATTATACATATTATCAAAAATAAACATTACTGAAACTTTGTAACAATATTGTCTAGCATAATTTGCGAAACTTAATGAAGCAAAACAGTTTAACATAACAGAGCTTTAAATTATTAAAGTTAGGATAAAAATAACTATTAATACATATATATATACAGGGTGAATCTGAAAAAGTGGGCAAAACTTTACGGGGTGGTAGAACGCAGCTATACGAGCAATATTCGTCATAGAAAGTATGGGCGGAACGCAAACGGCGAGCCGCTAGATGGCGTTGGAAATGGTATAAAAGGGTCGGTCCTCGCACCCAACGGGATTTCTACCGTGGATTGCCGAGAGGATGGCTGGTTATACTAACCACGAAATGGCGGATATGCACTTTGTGTACTGTGCGGCGGACGGGAATGCACGTGAGGCACAGAGTATCTCCTCTCCTTCTTGTGTTCATTCTTTAAATGTGACAGTGGAAAACTACCTTTTAACTTCTCACCGCTTGCGTTCCGACCATACATTCTATGACGAATATTGCTCGTATAGCTGCGTTCTACCACCCAGTAAAGTTTTGCCCACTTTTTCAGATTCACCCTGTATAAGTGCTTGAATTAAATTAATAAACTTAAGGGTAAAGATGTAATTAATACCGCAACGTTTTATGCAATATAGGACAACTTAAGTTTTTGAAATCCAGTCTGTATAATTATCCGCAGTTATTCAAGTTTTTATTTATTTTGATTGTTTATAATAATTATAAGAGCGTTGATTAGCAGGAAATGCACTCTTGTAACTCTTAGCAAGGATTGCGCATAATTATGAACATAGACTTTTTTGCAATGAAAAATTTAAATATTAAAAAGATATTACATATGGTATTATAATGTATGACTTAATCAAGTTGAAAATAAAGCCAATTATCTTATAAATGTAATTAAATCAGGTTTGAAAGGGATTAACACGGTAACACCTTTATATTAAAACAACAAAGCCTAAATTAAAGATAACAACTGCAAGTCAATAATGCAATAAAACTTTAATTATTTCGTTATATCTAAGGAATAATAACAAGGAAAATAACAAATTTATACTTCACTAAGCAACATTCATAAGAAAGTCCTCTGCAGATGTAACAAACATCTGCAGAGGACGACCAAACAATAACAATCTTACAAGCCCGTATTTTAGGTGTGTATTTAATATAGCACATCCGGTCCTTATAGATTTAAATTAATTTTTAAAATTGAAATTAGTGTCCACTTTTGTTAGCAAAATACCCATGTTTATGAATACCGAGTCATATTCCGAGCTTAGTAGTTTCTTAATAAGTTTCTTTTTTTAAAAAAAAGTAGTCTCTAGTAGTAAAAAAAGGAGTTTTAAAAAGTAGTCTTTTTAAAAAGTAGAAATAAAAAATATCAGTCAAAGCAATTTATCGTTTTTCCAACACTATTAGTGCGCCCCAAAACTCCCCGCCCTGTCCACGGTCAGTAGGGGACACCGATGGGCTTGGAAAGGCCGCCGTCCGTCGGATGGGACGTTAAGCCGTGGCCCCGTGTGCGGGAGAGCCATACCCTGTGCACGTTAAAGAACACGCTGGATGACCTTGACGGAGGCTACCATCTGTCTCCCAACAGCTGTTCCAGTGGGTCTCCTGCCCCAACCTTCTCTGAGCCTTCGGGGTCCATGTGACCTGGCCATTTAGCCCATGATGTGCAAAAAAGTGCCGCTCAGAGGTAAAACAACCGAACCGAACTATTAGTGCGATATATAAATAGTGCGATATATAAAGTTATGTAAGGGAAAGCACTTAACAATTCCGCTCGTTCTGCAAAAAAAAATTCTAATCCTGAAAATATTGAAATAGTCATCACACAAACTGCTAAAACTACTGATTAAACTTTTTACTTTTATATTTACATTAATAAAATGCTTTTGGTTTAAGCTGATGGAACTATATTTTCAGATAAGTTATTTCGAGTGGTATTGCTGCTGCTAAATGTTCCAGCTTCTATAACTGTCACGTGACACGAAGGTTGCCAGATCACTAATTTCTAAAAATAATCGTTGCCAGATTTTTTTTCTGAATTCTGTAATCCACCATAGTGTTCGGATATTTTTTTGAGCGACTGTATACATTAATCAGAATAAAATATAGTGTGAAACTTCAAACTCTGCTCCGTCCAAATACATAGCAAAATCTGACTGAATCCGACATAGTTTCCCAAAGAATTAAACCAGTTTTTTTTTCCTAATCTGCCGCTCATTTTATTAAAGAGAGAAGGAATGAGATAAGGAGAAAGTTTTGAAGAGTTTTTCGATATTTTTTTTTTATCTTTTGAGTAGATGATGAGTGGGTTTGTTGGTTGGTAAGGAAGTCGGGATGATGTCAAGGTTGTTCAAGGGTTTCTTCCATGTGGTTAAACGAAATGGATTTGAACAAGTGAGAGTAGAAATAGAAAGCACACTTTTTTATTGAATGCACAGTTACTGCGTATCCCGCAGTCGAGTGGCTAACAATACGAAAATATTTTTGAATATACGTCCCAACGAAGTACGTACGGAAAATATTTCATCGTAAACAGAATTTCATCTCCAATTCCTTAACTACGTAAATGCGGACAATATTTCGACGTATACAGTATTTTATCCCTAATTCTTTGGCGATCTTGGTGCAGATAGATCTATTTCGGGGATATATTGTATCTGATATATAGATAACCACCCACACTGTGTATACAAGGATGCAACGAATTCCTTTCCCTGTGGTATCTATGGAAACCTCTTCAACATCTCAGTCCTTATATTGATCAGCGGAATCACCAAACCTTTTCCGACTGCTACACCGGTCGTTAGATGGCGCTCGCGAAACACCACCTTCCCTGCGACGGAGGACCTCACTACCACCCTGAGCCGTTTTATCGCGTGTGTGTATGCTCGCGTATATGTGTGTGCGTGCGCCGAGCGGTGTAGGTTTTAGGGTGGGCAAGTTCGTACGGCAGAGAGGCCAGACGACCAAATGGAATACCTGACCAATTGCTGAATGTCCCACAGTTTTGTAATAGAGAGCCTTCACATGTGGTTTCTCTGCACGATGAGTGATATTGCAGGGTAGGCGGCTATACAGGAGTCGCTCGCTCTCTTTCATTCTTGCAGTGCTGTGCCAAGAGCATGATCAGACAGTGTTTTGCTGCTGGTGGATGGTGATGATCTCTGCTCGACTTGACTCGTGCGTACCTACGCCATGAAGGAAGATGTCGGATATCCCAGGTTATCGGAATACTCGTGGTCGCCTTGGATACCATAGCCTCGTGTTCATCTTCCTGTGGTTTCTTCCCTCCCTCGCTCGAAGTGGAGCAAGGCAAAATGCCGAAGTTGGTTGAGCTATAGAATGATCTACCGATACATGTATTACATTAAGTCAGGCCATGACAATGCCAAAGGCAAAAGTAAGATTATTATTTGTTGCTTTATATTGTCAGTGATCTTTTATTCTTATTAACCTATGGTTAGACGGTGATTTGTATGCAAATTAAATTAAATCGGTGATATAGATTGCATTTTATTTTTCTTCTTTTAGACTTAAATTAAGCGTAATTTTTTTACGATGACACTAACTACTAAAGAATATATTATTGAGTTTACAGTAGGACTATTTAATATTTAAGTTTCTTCACGATTATAAAGCGGCTTAAACGAATTGCATGTAATCTGTACTTTTTGAAGGGTGTTTCGAGCAATATTTTACTTTTTCCACCTTTAAAAAATTTTGAACTTTATAAAATAATAAAAGCTATTTAAGATAGATCATATCGTTTGAAATACTGAAAATCCTTTAGTTCAATGCTTTACATAGCATACTTTTTTTTATATTGCATCAAAATATATCAACCTCGGCATTCCGCCAGACTTTTTTTTTCACTAAATGTTTTGACAATATAAAAACGGTTAAAATATTTATTTATTTATTTATTTATTTATTTATTTATTTATTTTTAATGTGCTCACAACAGATCAATGATCCAATAAAAATGCAAAACGAAAAAGTAATGTTTTTTATTTACTATTGTTAGCCTATATTAATAATGACATGTTAAGAAACAAAAAATATATATATATTAAGCAATTTTATTATTGTCATGTTAGTTTGATTGAATAATTTTAACATTTTAATTGATGCTTCAATTAGATTAAGATGAAAATATAAATATATAAAATGATATATAAAATATAAATAAATATATATATATAATCATATATAGAGGAGAGATATCCGAATCGATGAATTAAAAACGGATATTTCTACATAGCTTAACTTATTCCACAGATAATTTCTGTCTCTACCTCGTTTTTAAGATTAAATCATGCTTAATAACTTTAAGTTTTAACTCCAGATTTGACATCTCAGAGTGCATGGCCAAAAAAAAAGTTTGAGATAGATTTTTCTGTAATAAAAATAATATTCGAATAAATATTCTGTTTTAGTTTAATTTTTGAAAAAGCAAAAATTACTTCCCATATTTATTTCTGAGCTATTATTTCATGGCATAAGACTATTCATGAACAAAATTGTTTTTTCGAAATTTCTGTAACTGTAATCGAATTCTTTGACTTTAATAATACTGTTATTTTTTCACGAATTTTTTTACTTTAATAATTCACTTTTTCTTAACGATTCCTTGAGTTTAATAATGCACTAAAAATCATTGACTCTCATTATTATTAATAAAATAAGACAAGATTTAAAATTTTAAAATTATAATTTTTCGCTCCAATTTTAATTTTTAAAACTACAGTTTTTCAAAGCTCTAGTTTTAAATATTTTTTCAATGTCATCTGCCATTGTAAAGTCCGTTATGCAGGTTGAAGTGTCGGCGTTTGAGTAGTTTTATTTTTTAAAATCAGCGTACACTTTTAGGTAAAATATATTTATACTCTGTAAATATGGATCTTCGTTTAATTAAAAAAAAGAAAAGCACTTTCGGGTGTTAGTTTTATTTGCATCGCTGATATTTTGATTCAGGGATGCACAAACATCTTTGGCATCAGACGGAATGGAAAAATATTATGTCTGCTGTGCGCATATGTATAGGTACAAAATAATACGAAATGAAAAAAATAAATAAATATTAATATAAAGTTTATTTAAACCTCGGAACTGAAATTGCCTTCTCGTACAGTCGCTCAAAAAATATCCGAACACTATGGTTGATTACAGAATTCAGAAAAAAACTGGCAACGATTATTTTTAGAAATTAGTGATCTGGCAACCTTCGTGTCACGTGACACGAAGGTTGCCAAATCACTAATTTCTAAAAAAAAATCTTTGCCAGATATTTTTTCTGAATTCTGTAATCAACCATGGTGTTCGGATACTTTTTTGAGCGACTGTAGGTGGTCATATTATTTTGATACTAGATCGTGTGGGCTCACTCACGGAAATATTGAGCGTGTGCAGTTACCGTTCACAGCAAACTGGAGCGTGTGCAGTAACTGCACACGCTCCACTTTGCTGTGAACGGTAACTGGAGCGTGTACAGTTGCTGTACACGCTCCAGATATTTTTCCTGAATTCTGTAATCACGTGACACGAAGGTTGCCAGATCACTAACTTCTAAAAAAACGTTGCCAGATATTTTTTCTGAATTCTGTAATCAACCATAGTGTTCGGATATTTTTTTGAGCGACTGTACAGTATTTGAAAATGAGACTGGATTTTACAGATAATAAAATAGCCACTTTGAAGACTATCACATTGGGCATTGGATAATTTGACAATTATAGTATTATAGAGTAGTAACTGAATAGACTAAGAGATTTGATGCATTGACATCGTAGACATAAAGGATACTCGTTAAACGTAAAATGCTATGAGATTAGGAAGTCGATCCTTTAACAGTTCAGTGATACTTTGATTTGCAAGTTATTGAGAGATCCTTGAAGAGATAATTTAAGTAAATGTTGTTTATTTGTATTCAGAAAACAGCTCTAAAAATTCAAACCAAAAATACGATATAAACAAAACTTAAGCACGATGCTGAAAAGTAAGACATAAATATAAAAAAGTAGTATACAGAAACGCGAAAATTGTATTCGATATGTTATCTGGGGTAAAAGATGAGTGATCTTTAGAAGCTTAATCGATTAATTACAGAAAAGGGTTTGACTCGAATTCACTTGGGTAATTAATTATTCTTTCAAATGAACTGCTTATGAAACATATTACTGATATACTAAACTTAATGTTAAACAGATTTTATTACCTGAAGAATAGTATTAATTATGATACGTTTAAAATACTTTATGTTTCGTGAATACGATCGGTTATACAATGTCGTATTTAAAATTGCGAAGGTACTTGCTTTACGAATGAAAAAAAAATATTATTTCTGTTAGAAACAGAATAATTAATGTGAAATAAAGAATAATAACGGAAATAATTAAGAAGAAGGACCCTTGATTTTCTATTACGGTTGGGTTGTTTTACCTCTGAGCGGCAATTTTTTGCACACCATGGGCTAAATAGCCAGGTCACATGGACCCCGAAGGCTCAGAGAATGTTGGGGGAGGGGAACCACTGGAACAGCTGTTGGGAGACAGATGGTAGCCTCCCGTCAAGGCCATCCAGCGTGTTCTTTAACGTGCACAGGGTATGGCTCTCCAGCACACGGGGCCACGGCTTAACGTCCCATCCGACGGGCGGCGGCCTTTCCAAGCCCATCGGTGTCCCCTACCGACCGTGTGCAGGGCGAGGAATTTTGCGGAGATAAATCTCAACGCTGACCCAGCTGGGACTCGAACCTGGAAACTACAGATTACGAGCCTGGCGCACTACCGACTGAGCCACCCCCGCCCCATTGTTTTTTTTTTCTATTAGGCGATACGGTTTTAATATTTTTTATCCTGTGTTTGTTTCGTTTTATATTTTCATCTATGTTTTCTATTGTATCTTTGTATGAGAATGGTTGAAGAAAAGAAAAGTATTATTATTATTAAATTTAACTTAAAATATTGTAAGCATTTTTCTTCCTACACATTTATATAATTTTAACACGCGAAATTTCTTCTAATAATTCATTGGTGATTGCAAAATAAATTATAATTTCAGTAATAAATTTATGATGTAAGATCTTATTATAAAATTATATGCATTAATTTAGCAATGCCAGTAATGAACTGATTAAACAGAAATGCAATGCATTAAATCAATCATCGTGACTATTCAGATAATAAATATAATAGCCAAGATTTCATTTTAAATTTTAAGGATATACATCTAGTTTTTAGTTTGATCTCTACAATACGTAGAATCAACGTTTATTTCACATATGACTCTCACATATAAATACTTACATATTTTGGCTGCTTAATACCGTGCACGCTTTATTTAACAAAGAATTAGAGAGAGGTTAAAATCTCTCCTTGGAAAAATCCATTTGGATCGGGAGAAAAGTCTCCCCATTACTTGAGTTTGCAGTTTTAGCAACTGGCATGCATTGTTTGAATCAAGGTATCGAATAAGAATAGATAGGTTGTAGAATAGATAAGTATAGAATAAGGTTGAGTTAGGTTGTTTTACCTCTGAGCGGCACTTTTTTGCACACCATGGGCTAAATGGCCATTCACAAGGACCCCAAAGGCTCAGAGAAGGTTGGGGGAGGGGATCCACTGGAACAGCTGTTGGGAGACAGATGGTAGCCTCCCGTCAAGGCCATCCAGCGTGTTCAGTAACGTGCACAGGGTATGGCTCTCCCTCACACGGGGCCACGGCTTAACGTCCCATACAACGGACGGCGGTCTTTCAAGCCCGTCGGTGTCCCCTACTGACCGTGGGCACGGCGGGGGATTTTGCGGAGATAAGTCTCAACTCTGACCCAGCTGGGACTCGAACCTGGGAACTGCAGATTACGATCCTGTAGCGCTACCGACTGAGCCCCCCGCCCCCCTGAAATAAGGTGTTTCGCGGTTACTAACGTGAATTGCCAGATTGTAGCAATGTAAAATTCAAATTGTAAAATTGTAAACAAAATCTAAAAATAAATTATATTGAGATTCTTTTACTTTTTGGACGAACGGTTTTAATTCATTACCATTAGGTATTATAAATGAATCAATTGCTTATCGGTTTAAAATGTCACTTTAGAGAAATTAGGATATGTGGTCCATTTTTTTACCTTATTGCATTTTAATTGGTCTTTGATTATAAAACATTTGTTGCTCTGTTTAGTGGGGCGGGGGTAGCTCAGTCGGTAGCGCGCCAGGCTCGTAATCTGTAGTTCCCAGGTTCGAGTCCCAGCTGGGTCAGCGTTGAGATTTATCTCCGCAAAATTCCCCGCCCTGCCCACGGTCAATAGGGGACACCGATGGGCTTGGAAAGGCCGCCGTCCGTCGGATGGGACGTTAAGCCGTGGCTCCGTGTGCGGGAGAGCCATACCCTGTGCACGTTAAAGAACACGCTGGATGGCCTTGACGGGAGGCTACCATCTGTCTCCCAATAGCTGTTCCAGTGGGTCCCCTCCCCCAACCTTCTCTGAGCCTTCGGGGTCCATGTGACCTGGCCATTTGGCCCATGGTGTGCAAAAAATGCCGCTCAGAGGTGAAACAACCCAACCCACTCAATGGATCTGGAAAAGTGTTTCCTTCTTCATCTCAATGGATCTGGAAAAGTGTTTTCTTCTTCATCTCAATGGATCTGGAAAGATGTTTCCTTCTTCATCTCAATGGATCTGGAAAAATGTTTCCTTCTTCATCTCAATGGATCTGGGGAAATGTTTCCTTCTTCATCTCAATGGATCTGGAAAGATGCTTCCTTCTTCATCTCAATGGATCTGGAAAAATGTTGCCTTCTTCATCTCAATGGATCTGGAAAAATGTTTCCTTCTTCATCTCAATGGATCTGGAAAGATATTTCCTTCTTCATCTCAGTGGATCTGGAAAAATGTTTCCTTCTTCATCTCAGTGGATCTGGGAAAATGTTTCCTTCTTCATCTCAATGGATCTGGAAAAGTGTTTCGTTCTTCATCTCAATGGCTCTGGAAAGATGTTTCCTTCTTCATCTCAATGGATCTGGAAAGATGTTTCGTTCTTCATCTCAATGGATCTGGAAAGATGTTTCCTTCTTCCTCTCAATGGATCTGGAAAAATGTTTCCTTCTTCATCTCAATGGATCTGGAAAAATGTTTCCAGATCCAATGAGTTTCTTGCACCCCCCCCCCCACTTTTTTTAAAATTTATTTCCAGATCTTGGCCTATTTGGAAATATACCGATTGTGAGGAAAATCTAACTACACTGGTTTCCATAAATTAAGGAAAATCCCTATGTTAAGTCAATAGGAAGCTAACGTCAAAGCTCTATAATTTCTGAAATAAGTTTTTTTTTGTTTTGAAAAATGTGATTGCAGATAAAGATCTCAATCAAATATATCAATATCTCAATTTTCGACAATATTCATTCAGTATTTAATGAGTTATGGAAGTTTGAATATTTAGCGATAACAATGCCAGCCACAAAAATTGACTTCAGAAGTTAATTAAAACTTAGTAATAAGTATTGTATCAAAGTGTTTAATAAAAAAAATTTGTATTTTAGAACTTTATTTAAAGAATTCTTTCACTATTCTTCAGTTTTGTATAAGTTTCTTAAGACTGGCATTACTGTTGTTAAATATTCAAACTTCCATAACTCATTAAATACTGAACGAATATTGTTGAAAATCGAGATATTAATTTATTTGATTGAGATCTTTATATGCAATCACATTTTTCAAAATAAAAAAACTTATTTTAGAAGTTATAGAGCTTTGACGTTAGCTTCCTATTGACTTAACAAAGGGATTTTCCTCATTTATGGAAACCAGTGTAAAAAATCGAAACATTAAAAAAAATGCAGTTCACTCATTTACTTTCTCACACCTCCCTTACCTTTATGCGAATCAATCGGCACCAAACGGTATTTTAATTACTTAAAATTATTCACCCGATTTTTATTCCTGTTTAAAAAACCTTTTTGATATTCCTAGGGAACTTTTTGAAAAATCATTCTCTCCACAAAACGTCTTCCTATTCCACTGAAATACGAATTCTCAGATCAACCGCCAGCAAAATCTAACCGAATTATTTATGCTCTTCTTTTAATACCCCCCCCCCCCACCTCCTTCCAAGAATTCAGTGAAGTACATCCCTTTAGTTCCGACTTTACCCTCTTACATCATTCTTTCAAGCCCACGCAGGCTTCGTACCTTTCGGTATTTTTATTTTTTATATTGCTTTCCGAATGATTTTATTCGTTTAAAATCCCTCAAAGCCTGCTGGACCACAAACTCCATTTTCCAAAGACGTACAGAGAGATAAGATATCCTCGCTTCCCCCGTCACTAACCTGTCATCAGACAATGGCGGTAGTTTTCTTCAAAGGCTCCCGAACCCATCTTCCCAGATCATCTTCGTCCGCACAACAAATGATTGGCTGAACGACAGCGTGGAGGATGAGGGACCTACGAGCAGAATAAAAATACTCGTGTAGTAGTGGGAATTAAATTGGAAATAGGTCGGGTAACGTAAAATGGATTGAGTTTGTTTTGACTGTTTTCTTTTCTTCTTCGTTTAAATATCTGAATCTACTCAGAGGCGCCGAATAAAAGGAATAATAAACTCCCCAAGTAGCTCTGAGAAGACATTAAAATCGATTTAGATCATAAGAAGGTGCCTCTGGCTGACATTTCTTAGATTAGTTTTCTTTTTATCTGAAGTCTCTCTTAGATAGTCTCTAGTCACGTATCTAGATCCTGATGCAGATATCAGCCTGAAGTTCAATACTTCAAATGGATTGTTTTGTTGTTGTTGTTTTTCCTTGGTGGGGATTTTAGTAGTTGAGACTTTCTTTTGATTATTCATTTTCCTCCGCAAACAACTATAGTAGGAGAAAAATATGTTATTCGACTATAAATTGTAAATATTATAAAGCATTTTTTTAGTTGTAGGTCATAAATGTATGTATCAGTGTTTGGAAAATGTTAATAAAAATCCGAAGTAGTTTGAGTGGAAATTGGAGAGCTGAGGCAGCTCGAGGAGCAATCGGGGAGACTGAAGCAACTTGAGGGGGAAACTGGAAAGGCTGTGGCAGCTTTAGGGGAACTAGGAGACTAAGGTAGCCTGAGGGGCAACTGGAAAGACTGAGGCAGCTTGATGGGCAACTGGAAAAACTGAGGTAGCTTGATGGGCAACTGGTAAGACTGAGACAGCTTGAGAGGAAACTGAAGAGACTGTAGCAGCTTTAGGATAAATTATGGAGACTAAGGCAGCTTGAGGGGCAACTGGAGAGACTGGCAGCTTGAGGAAGAACAAGGAAGCCTAAGTCAGCTTCAATGGCAACTGGGGAAACTGACGCAGCTTTAAGGGTAACTGGTGAGACTGAGACAACTTGAAGAGAAACTGGATAGACTGTGGCAGATTGAGAGGGAACTAGAGAGACTGAGGCAGCTTCAGTGGTAACTGGGGAGACTGAGGCAGTTTAAGAGGCAATTGGGGAGACTGGCAGCTTGAGGGGGAACTCGGGGTACTGAGGGAGCTTGAGTGGTAATTGGAAAAACCGTGAGCTGGCTTGAGTGGTAATTGGAAAAACCGTGAGCTGGCTTGAGTGGTAATTGGAAAAACCGTGAGCTGGCTTGAGTGGCAATTTGAAAAACCGTGAGCTGGCTTGAGTGGTAATTGGAAAAACTGTGAGCTGGCTTGAGTGGTAATTGGAAAAACCGTGAGCTGGCTTGAGTGGTAATTGGAAAAACCGTGAGCTGGCTTGAGTGGCAATTGGAAAAACCGTGAGCTGGCTTGAGTGGCAATTGGAAAAACCGTGAGCTGGCTTGAGTGGCAATTGGAAAAACCGTGAGCTGACTTGAGTGGCAATTGGAAAAACCGTGAGCTGGCTTGAGTGGCAATTGGAAAAACCGTGAGCTGGCTTAAGTGGTAACTAAAAGAACCGTGTGACAGCTCGAGTGTTAACTGTGAACTGTTACAGTTAATCCATTATAGGAGCTCGAGTGGCAACTGACGAAAATGGAATGCATCATGATTGGGTGAAAACTATGGAAAACATGAAGCAGCTTGAGTGTTAATTGGGGAGACTTGGAAGGAACTCGAGTGCAACCGTAGAGACTGTGACGGGGGCTCGAATGTCAACTGGAAAGATTGCAACGGAGCTCGAATATCAACTGGGTAGGCTGCAATGTAGCTCGAGTGGCAACAGGAGAGACAGACAGCTTGAGTGGCAACTAGGGAGAATTGGAAACACTTTGTTTGACAGATGGGGAGACTGTAAAGAATCTTAAGTAATAACTGTGGAGACTGATGAAATTTGAATGGCATCTGGAGAGACTGATGAAGTATGAATGGCATCTGGAGAGACTCATGAAGTTTGAATGGCATCTGGGGAGACTCATGAAGTTTGAATGGCATCTGGGGAGACTCATGAAGTTTGAATGGCATCTGGAGAGACTGATGAAGTTTGAATGGCATCTGGGGATACTCATGAAGTTTGAATGGCATCTGGGGAGACTCATGAAGTTTGAATGGCATCTGGGGAGACTGATGAAGTTTGAATGGCATCTGGGGAGACTGATGAAGTTTGAATGGCATCTGGGGAGACTGATGAAGTTTGAATGGCCTCTGGAGAGACTGATGAAGTTTGAATGGCATCTGGGGATACTCATGAAGTTTGAATGGCATCTGGGGAGACTCATGAAGTTTGAATGGCATCTGGGGAGACTGATGAAGTTTGAATGGCATCTGGGGAGACTGATGAAGTTTGAATGGCATCTGGAGAGACTGATGAAGTTTGAATGGCATCTGGAGAGACTGATGAAGTTTGAATGGCATCTGGGGATACTCATGAAGTTTGAATGGCATCTGGGGAGACTCATGAAGTTTGAATGGCATCTGGGGAGACTGATGAAGTTTGAATGGCATCTGGGGATACTCATGAAGTTTGAATGGCATCTGGAGAGACTGATGAAGTTTGAATGGCATCTGGGGATACTCATGAAGTTTGAATGGCATCTGGGGAGACTCATGAAGTTTGAATGGCATTTGGGGAGACTCATGAAGTTTGAATAGCATCTGGGGAGACTGACGAAGTTTGAGTGGCTTCTGGATAGACTGATGAAGTTTGAATGGCTTCTGGAGAGACTGATGAAGTTTGAATGGCATCTGGGGAGACTGATGAAGTTTGAATGGCATTTGGGGAGACTGGGATGCACATTGATTTGCAACTGGGGAGAATTAGATGCCTCTTGATTGGCAGGTGGAAAAATCGGACTCATCTTCAGTAGTCAAGAAACATAGGATGTGTCCTGTAGACATGGAACTCATGAAATAATCAGCTGAAAAAAATTGGTTTTGCAATGAGTGGGATTCGAACCCACGTCTCCTGGAAACATGCCAGTTATGCTAAACACTACACCATCATCGGTTAACATCTTTCATTCAGTTGTTTCGAAATTGGGATAATGGGATGCATCTTATTTCGAAATTGGGATAATGAGATGCATCTTATTTCAAAATTGGGATAATGGGATTCATCTTATTTCGAAATTGGGATAATGGGATTCATCTTATTTCGAAATTGGGATAATGGGATTCATCTTATTTTGAAAATGGGAGAAAGGGATGCATCTTATTTTGAAATTGGGAGAACGGGATGCATCTAGGACAGGTTCAGCGGTAACTGGGGAGATGGTGATACAGCTTCACTGAAGCTGTCTCACCGTCCCCCCAGTTGTCACTGAAGCTGTCTCACCGTCTCCCCAGATGTCACTGAAGCTGTCTCACCGTCTCCCCAGTTGACACTGAAGCTGTCTCACCGTCCCTCCAGTTGTCACTGAAGCTGTCTCACCGTCCCCCCAGTTGTCACTGAAGCTGTCTCACCGTCTCCCCAGATGTCACTGAAGCTGTCTCACCGTCTCCCCAGTTGACACTGAAGCTGTCTCACCGTCTCCCCAGTTGTCACTGAAGCTGTCTCACCCTCTCCCCAGTTGTCACTGAAGTTGTCTCACCGTCTCCCAAGTTGTCACTGAAGCTGTCTCACCGTTTCCCCAGTTGTCACTGAAGTTGTCTCACCGTCTTCCCAGTTGTCACTGAAGCTATGTCACCGTCTCCTCATTTGTCATTGCGGCTGTCTCACCGTTTCCCCAGTTGTCCCTGAAATTTCACTCATAAATATCTTTAATTTTTAACTGTATTCCTTTTTAGAGTTTGAAGTTTCTTTGAAATGATGTCATACCTCTGAACGGCATCTTTCTCTAAACCATGTGATAAGTGGCCAGAAAGACACCAATAATCACAGCTGGGTGGGGAAAGACAGTTCTTCCCCCCCGGTTCATTATTATGTATAGTGATCTCCTTAACTGTAATTGTTTGGTTCAAGATAGCCGTTAATGCTCTTGCGCCATAAAACCTCAAAGAACTAAAAAACTCCTGAACACGGCGCACAGTTTAGAGTATGATCCGACAGAAGGTAGCATCTTCAAGCCCAGTCCTCGTGCACACGTGACGACTGCTAAAAATGATCTTCATCAGACTGTAACCTTTTCAAAGTCCACTACTAGCATAAATAAAGCACAATTTAGGGCAGAAAATCTCGATGAATACATATTAGGAACCTTGTTGCACATTTGAATGTGGCGCTTGATAGAAGTTGAAACTAATGCAACTAAAACAATGTGAGTCAATAATGATGATGACTCATGAAAAATAAACACGCAACAATCTATTAAGGTTTTGGCGTTTTCCTCTTTGTTTCGCAACAACTCAACAAAGGATAATTTTCAGTTTTAGAAATTAATTCTTTATCTGAAGTAATGATTCCCAACGGAGACATTTTAGAAATTTGTGGGGGCGTTTTTCTTGAGTTTTTTTTTTGTGGGTTTGGTTGTTTTACCTCTGAGCGGCACTTTTTTTTGCACACCTTGGGCTAAATGGCCAGGTCACATGGACCCCGAAGGCTCAGAGAAGGTTGGGGGAGGGGACCCACTGGAACAGCTGTTGGGAGACAGATGGTAGCCTCCCGTCAAGGCCATCGAGCGTGTTCTTTAAATTTGGGTTGTTTTACCTCTGAGCGGCACTTTTTTGCACACCATGGGCTAAATGGCCAGGTCACATGGACCCCGAAGGCTCAGAGAAGGTTGGGGGAGGGGACCCACTGGAACAGCTGTTGGGAGACAGATGGTAGCCTCCCGTCAAGGCCATCCAGCGTGTTCTTTAACGTGCACAGGGTACGGCTCTCCCGCACACGGGGCCACGGCTTAATGTCCCATCCGACGGACGACGGCCTTTTCAAGCCCATCGGTGTCCCCTACTGACCGTGGGCAGGGCGGGGAATTTTGCGGAGATAAATCTCAACGCTGACCCACCTGGGACTCGAACCTGGGAACTACAGATTACGAGCCTGGCGCGCTACCGACTGAGCCACCCCCGCCCTTTTTTGTGGAAGTAGATTAAACACAATTTGGAATATTTCATAGATTAAAGCAGTCTTCATGGAATGAAAGTCAGAAAAATAAAAGCGGGGGGGGGGGGCGTTCCGTCCATAGAAGTTCGGATTTAGATTGGTTTGTTTCACCTCTGAACTGAATGGTCTGGTCACAAGGACACCGAAGCCTTCGAGAAGGTGGGAGGAAGGGCTTCAACTTCACAGCTGTTAAGAGACAGATGGTAGCCTCCTGTCAAGGCCATCCAGTGTGTTGTTTAACATTCACAGCATATGGCTATCCAGCACACGGGACCACGGCTTAACGTCCCATCCGACCGAAGGCGGCCTTTCCAAGCCCATCGGTGTCCCCTATTGACGGGCGGCGGCTTCTCCAAACCAGGGCTGGAAGTTAGTCCCTTACTGACCGTGGGCAGGGCGGGGAATTTTGTGGAGAGAAATCTCAACGCTGACTCAGCTGGGACTCGAACCTGGGAATTGCAGATTACGAGCCTGGCGCGCTACCAGCTGACTGCGCCCCTAAAGGGTGCGCAGTCAGCTAAAAACTAAAAACATAATTAAGATACTATAATGATATCACTCTCATTTGTGTAACTCCTCCAAATGCCACTGCCAATATCAGCCATGCCATTCTTCATAACAACTCTATTTTTCTTGCTTTATATTTTGGGCTAGGCTTTTCCTCCAGGCGGCCTCTCTTTTCATTTCCATTTCCTGCCGTGTTTCCCTCCGTTTCCCAGCGCATTGTTTGAACGTGCCCATTGTCAACCTTCCATGTTACTCCCCAAATACAAGACCAAAGCATTTTCGACGTCTCCGCATCGATCTAGCAAAACCTCTTCTTATTTTTTTCCCCTTTCTTGGACTCCATCTCTCACAGCTCTTCAGGTTTTTTCTCTTCGGACATCTTTTGCGAATCACTGCAGGATTCTTGACCTATAGAGGTCATCTATGGCCATCAATACCTCTACTGACTTTTCTTCCCCATCTCGCTCTCATCTTCCTCCCAGCTTCTTACATTCTTTTTTTTTCTTCTTCTTCTTTTTGTTCTCTATTTTTATATTCGACTTCTCCTTGACGTTGCGATATTGATCCGGATTATTCAAAGCCTGATGTTTAAAGATGGGTTGGGTTGTTTTACCTCTGAGCGGAGTTTTGAGCGCACAATGGGCTAAAGGTCCACGTCAGAAAGCTCAGAAAACGTTGAGGAAAGGGACCTATTTGATGGCTGTTAGGCGACATAATATCCCATTACTACCATGATCATTAATCATGGTTCCCCTGCACATGGTACTACGACTTACCTTTCCATCCGACGAGGTACAAAGGTTCGCTCAATCGGTATGGCATCAGACACATAATCTGTATTTTCCAGGTTAGTCCTCCCAGCTGTTCCATCGTCGAGTTGGGTTGGGTTGTTTTACCTCTGAGCGGCACTATTTTTTGCACACCATGGGCTAAATGGCCAGGTCACATGGACCCCGAAGGCTCAGAGAAGGTTGGGGGAGGGGACCCACTGGAACAGCTGTTGGGAGACAGATGGTAGCCTCCCATCAAGGTCATCCAGCGTGTTCTTTAACGTGCACAGAGTATGGCTGACCCGCACACGGGGCCACGGCTTAGCGTCCCATACGACGGACGCGGCCTTTCCAATCACATCGGTGTCCCCTACTGACCGTGGGCAGGTCGGGTAATTTTTGCGGAGATAAATCTCAACGCTGACCCAGCTGGGACTCGAACGTGGGAACTTTCCATCGTCGAGATTTATCTCTTCTGAAATCTCCCCTGTATCTTCACTCAGTACGGGACACCAGTGGGTTTGGATAGGCTGCCGTCCGTCGGATGGGACGTTAAGCCATGGCCTTGTGTACAGAACAGGCGTACTCTATGCACATTAAAGAACACGCCAGATGTCTTGAAGAGGGACTACCATTTGTTTCCTAACAGCTGTCCATTGGATTGCGTCCTCTCCAACCTTCTGTGAGCCCTCGGGGTCCTTATGACCAGGTCCTTTAGTCCATTGTGTGCAAAAAGTGCCGCCCAGAGGTAAAACAATCCACCCCAACAAACCCATCCGACGGATGCCTTTCCAAGCCCATTGTTGCTCTCTCTCCGTTCTCCCTCGGTCAGAGGGGGGGGGAGGGGGAGAGTAATCATTTATAAATATCAATGTTGCCATTGTTCCGACCCATAAGTGGAGATTACTAACCTGGCGTACTATCTACTGAAGCAATCCCCTTCCCAACTTACAGGAGATGCTCCCATCTGTTTTGCAACAAGTATCCTATGGATACACGTTCCCATCCATCTCCGAGCCCGTGGAAACTTTGTAACCTGCTCTTTAATCTACGATGTGAAGAAAAAGTGTTCCCTGCATGCAGTAGAGCCACTTTGGCTCTGCTGCATTCAGGGTCTATGGAGAATGAAATCAATAATTCCTAAAGAAAAAAAAATCATGGGGAGAGGTCGAATGATTGAAACGAAAAAATTAAATAAGGGGGGAAAAAGTTTGGAATTCCATCGCAGTATAACAATTTTCCCTCCATTTTAATAAAATAAAAAATTAATTCCCCCTCAAGCAGCTGCTTGCCACAGAGGTCTGACAGGAGCCTGTCAGTTTATATGCCATAGTAGAAGAGGTGGTTAAAGCGTTTCTTGAAAAATGCAGGAATTATAAATAAATATAAAAGGTTTTTTTGCCTCTTTTTCCTTACTAGCATTGTTAGAGGAACGGGGGGGGGGGTGACGCTGCTCCCCTTTTTGCCCTCCCGCCTAGATTTAGTCTTGAGCAGAGCGTTACACTTGCGCGGTAAAAAAAAAAAGCTGAACAAATCTTGACTGGAGATTTCTATCCTTCAAGAGTCTATCTCCACAAAATTCCCCGCCCTGCCCACTGTCAGTAGGGGACACTGATGGGCTAGGAAAGACCACCGTCCGTCTGATGTGACGTTAATCCGTGGCCTCGTGTGCGGGACAGCCATACTTTGTGCAGGTTAAAGAACACGCTGGATGGCCTTGACAGGAGGCTACCATCTGTCTCCCAACAGCTGTTCAAGTGGGTCCCCTCCCCCAACCTTCTCTGAGAATTCGGGGTCCATGTGACCTGGCCATTTACCCCATGGTGTGCAAAAAAGTGGCACTCAGAGGTAAAACAACCCAACGTTAAAGAACACGCTGGATGGCCTTGACGGAAGGCTACCATCTGTCTCCCAACATCTGTCCAGTGGGTTCCCTCATCCAACGTTCTCTGAGCCTTCGGGGTCCTTGTGACCTGGCCATTTAGTCCATGCTGTGCAAAAAAGTGCCGCTCAGAGGTAAAACAATCTAACCCAACCCTTCAAGTATCAGCTGTCAAACGGGTCCTCTGCTAATTTCTGAATTATTCAAATTTTGGTTGTTTTACCTCTTAGCGGCACTTCTTTGCACAGCATGGGCTAAATGGCCAGGTCACAAAGACCCCGAAGTCTCAGAGAAGGTTGGGGGAGGGGACCCACTTGAACAGCTGTTGGGAGACAGATGGTAGCCTCCCGTCAATGCCATCCAGCGTGTTCTTTAACGTGCACAGAATATGGCTCTCCCGCATACGGAGCCACGGCTTAACGTTCCATCCGACGGACGGCGGCCTATTCGAAGCCCATCGGTGTCTCCTACTGACCGTGGGCAGGGAATTTTGCGGAGATAATTCTCAACGCTGACCCAGCTGGGACTCGAACCCGGGAAATACAGATTACGAGCCTGGCGCACTACTGACTGAGCCATCACCGCCCCAAATCATTCAAAGCCCGGATGGTAATGATGTTTATAAACGTAATTCGACTAGACAGAAATTGAATCGCCTACCAGAATCCATTCCTAAAAGAAAAATTTAATAAAGTTAAAGAGTTTTTTTTCTCAAAATGATTAATACCCCCCCCCCCCAAATAGAAAATAAAACAAACATCCCTTGAAGCAGCTGTTTCTGTGAGGATGGCGGGATCTCAGCAGTACAATAACACAAACATCCATGCCTTACCCGAGTCTCAAACCCAGGTTCCTTTGATCAATAGCCAAGCGCGCAAACCACTCAGACAGCGTTTAATTTAAAAAAAATCAAATATTCAAATCTCTGTAAACAGACCAATCACGCAACTGAAAATTATCGGCAACAAATATGAAAAAAAAATATCTTAGTTTTTCTTAATAAATTCAACTGATGAGGTAAACTAACGCAAAGTTAAAAACTGTTGGAATTTGATCGCTTTGCTAATTAATTCTCTTCTTTTTAAAAAGGTTTTAGTCAACATTAGTTAATGAATTATGGGAAAGCCTGTTAAGATGAAAACACGAGTAATTATTTCGACGAAACAGCGCAGTTTTTACCTCTCATTTAGGAAATTATCTGTCATTACGGATATTTTTATCCCTGGGCTCTCTCCACCAACCAAATTATTTAGCGGTTTATGGCAAAATTGTAGTAAAAAACGTCTAAAAGCGTTGTTTACTAAGGTGGAACGAGGAACAATAAGTAGGAAGATGAGATACGATAATTTGTTTTAAAGTTAATTACCGTTCACCGTAAATTTCCTTTCGAAAAAATTTGAAATGATGATGAAGTGTTTTCTTTACCAGTTTAATGAGAACAATGTTAAAAAACGTTCAGTCTGTTGCTAGAATATTACGTCGGTAATACAACAATGTGTATTGTTAGGCTTGTGTTGCCTTACAATGTATTTTCAACAGTGGATTGAAGTGACAATGATCAGAATGCTTTATTGGATTCGTGTTAATTAGTATGTTACTCATTTAGTTTATTTAAATTAGCCGTGTTTTTCGGGGAATGATTAATTCGAATTGTTTTTTAAGATAAAAATATTATAGAGCCATTATGGACTTTGACTGTTAGAATTAACGGGGTTATATTTAACAACAATTTTTCATATTTTCAAGTTTCACTTATCCACTGTAAGGGATAGTACACTGCCTACCAAGAAGTATGGGGACAGGTTGGGTTGTGTTGTTTTACTTCTGAGCGGCACTTTTTTTGCACACCATGGGCTAAATGGCCAGGTCACATGGACCCCGAAGGCTCAGAGAAGGGTGGGGGAGGGGATCCACTGTAACAGCTGTTGGGAGACAGATGGTAGCCTCAAGGCCATCCAGCGTGTTCTTTAACGTGCACAGGGTATGGCTCTCCCACACACGGGGCCACGGCTTAACGTCCCACCCTACGGACAGCGGCCTTTCCAAGCCCATCGGTGTCCCCTACTGACCGTGGGCAGGGTGGGGAATTTTGCGGAGATAAATCTCAACGCTGACCCAGCTGGGACTCGAACCTGGGAACTACAGATTACGAGCCTGGCGCGCTCCCAACTAAGCCACCCCCGCCCCTGGAGGAACAGGGATGGTATTGTGTTTATGCAGGTGGGAGTCGTGGGACAGTTGAGATTAGGTGGTTCCGCTTGAAAATTGTTCAGCGAAGGCCGAAAATGCCTGATACAAGCCGTCGGCAGATTTATCGCCATTTGGATGCTTTTGAGAGAGGAAGAATTATAGGCCTATATGAAGCTGGATGGGCTACACGTCATGTCGCTGCCCATGTTCATCGGGATGTACGAACTGTTGGACGCTGTTGGCAACAGTGGCGAAATGAAGGTTCTAGAGTGCATCGCAGAGAGAGTGGTGCTGTCTGACAGACGTCAGCACGGCTTGATAGGCGCATTGTTCGACATGATCGTTCGTCACCACAGAACACTACAGGCGATATTCGACGGACTGTCAGCAGCCATGGACGTCCCCATAACGACCCAAATTGTAAGCCAAAGGTGCATGAGACGCACCTGCGCTCTAGGCAACTATTAAGTCGACTGCTATTGATTGCGAACCATCGCAGCGCCAATCTGGCTTGGTGCCGAAATCATGCGAACTAGGGTCACGAATGGAACACTGTTGTGTTTAGTGATGAATCCCGTTTCTGTCTGGGTGCTGACGATCGACGGGTCCGTGTATGGTGAAAACCTGGCGAGAGGGTGGATTCAGATTTTGTTCATGACCGACACATCGCCCATCAGTCCGGCATAATGGTATAGGGTGCTATTGGATATGAGAGCAGGTCACCTCTTGTCCGCATCACAGGAGCACTGACACCTGCACGATTTAGCGCGGTTCTACAGCCCATTTTGTTAGCGTTCCTTGGAGGCATGCAGCATCCCATTTTCCAGCATGACAACGCCAGTGTACAAACTGTTAGAGTCTCCAGAGACTGTTTGCAACATGTTCAGGTATTGCCATGGCCAGCACGATCTCCAGATTTATCCCCAACAGAAAGGGGTGGGGATGGCTCAGTCGATAGCGCGCCAGGCTCGTAATCTGCAGTTCCCAGGTTCGAGTTCCAGTTGGGTCAGCGTTGAGATTTATCTCGGCAAAATTCCCCGCCCTGCCCACGGTCAGTAGGGGACACCGATGGGCTTGGAAAGGCCGCCGTCCGTCGGATGGGACGTTAAGCCATGGCCCTGTGTGCGGGAGAGCCATACCATGTGCACGTTAAAGAACACGCTGGATGGCCTTGACGGGAGGCTACCATCTATTTCCCAACAGCTGTTCCAGTGGGTCCCCTCACCCAATCTTCTCTGAGCCTTCGGTGTCCATGTGACCTGGCCATTTAGCCCATAGTGTGCAAAAAAGTGCCGCTCAGAGGTAAAACAACCCAACCCAACCCACCTCCATTCTTTGCCATATTTACACCAATTTGCAGTAATTTATTTGCGCCTTTTTGTTGGGAGCGTTTTAAGAAATTAATTCTTCCGAAGTACCGGGTAAACAGAAAGCTGGAAAGAAGTTCTGTTCTTTGTAATCTTCCGCACTCGTTAATTAGGACAGTAGGTGAATGATAGCATCTGGAACAAAGCCAACACTTTTCTGGAACGCTCTCCCTCTCACACAGACAGAGAATGTTGGGGGAACTCTCTTATTACGCGACACTCGTAGCAACAAAACAACTTGAGATTTCTATTCTTGTTATCGTGTATTCTGTTAACGAGCACAATGGTGAATAACCGTATTGTTGGATTACATTGTTACCGCAGAGAGGGGAATTTTACTTGTGCACAACAATGTGAAATACTTAAAAATATCTGTGGCAACCCAGTTTTTTTTATCATGTGATCCCATTTTTCTACAGAGCACGATTTCATTGAAATGATTAACAACAATTCGAATTATTGCTTCCGCTTCATTGTTTGTGCGTCAATCTGTAAATTTGAAACTTCTTTATCCTCACAGATCTTCTATAAATAAAAAAAATAAATACCCCCTCAAGCAGCTGCTTGCCACAGAGGTCTGACAGGAGCCTGTCAGTTTATATGCCATAGTAGAAGATCTGTGAGGATGGCAGGACCTCAGCAGAAAAACGACACACACATCCATGCTTTAACCCGGGGCTCGAACCCGGTCCCTTACAGTGGTATATTAACTGATAGGCTCCTGTCAGACCTCTCTGGCATAAGGAAGTTTTAATAGAGGGGGAGTTTTAATGAGGAGGGACAGAGTTTTTGATAAGGGTTTAATTAAAAATTGGTAATACAGGGAATATACAACTTTGGGAGTTGATTTTATGTGAGGAGCGGCCACCGAAAGTTTTGCAATTATTTAGAGACTTGCATTAGACATTCTGAGTGTCACCATCCAAAGAGAGTTTAGTTGACTTGTAAAAGAATAGAAACCAAGGGAGTTTGTGATGAGTTTGTTTAAACACAGGAGATGTACTAAAACACACGTTGGATGGTATCGATTAAATGCGCATAGTGAAAAACTGATTTACTACGCGATGGGTCAGGGTCTTTAAAACGGTGGGGATTTAAAAATTATAGTTCAAAAAGTGGGGGGAGTTTTTTAATGAGGGGGAAAACAGTTTTGGTAAGCATTTAATTAATAAGGAATAAATACATAGAATATACAACTTTGGGAGATGATTTTATGTGAGGAGCTGCTTTTGCAATTGTTATGAGGTTTGCATCATCCGATGGTTGCCACCCCAAAGTTAAGTTGGACTTGGAAAATGAACGTGGACACAGTGGGAGTTTGGATCAACGAAGTTTAATAAAGGAAATTTTTGATAAGGGGAGGGAATTTTAATAAAAGGGGTGTTTAATAAAGGGGAGGAAATTTTAATAAAGGGGGTGGAACTTTTGATATGGGGGTTTTTAATGAGGAGGGAGTCTGGGAATAATTACGACTAAAATAGAGATTTTTCTAAGAATAGGACTCCTCATAGTCACTAGATGGCGCCAGGGGTTAAAAAGGGGGAGGCAACTTTTGATAAGGGATTTTTGTTTAATATAGGGGGGGAGTCTGAGAATAATTAAGACTAAAATAGAGGTTTTTCTAAGAATAGTACTCCTCATAGTCACTAGATGGCGCCAGGGGTTAAAGGGAATTTTTTAATGAGGGGAGAGTCAAAAATCGGGAAATTATAGCTAAAATAGGGGTTTTAAGCTATAATTACTACTCAGTTGGTATTGTGTTAAGCTTGTAATCTGCAGTTCACAGGTTAAACTCCAAGTTGCATCAGTATTGAGATTTAACTCCACTAATCCTCACCCTAAGTCAGAAATGGCCGCCGTCCGTCAGATGGGATATTACGCCGTGGCTCCCTGTTCAAGAGAGCTATACTCTCTATTCAAGTTAAAGAACTGGCTGGATGGCTTTACTGGGAAGCTATCATCTGTCTCTAAACAACTGTTTCGTGGATCCCCTTCCCCAACCGTCTTTGAGCCCTTGGGATCCTTGTGACCTGGCCATTTAGCCCATTGTGTACAAAAGAAAGTAACCGTTCAGAGGTAAAAAAAAAACGAAACTTTCCCAGCGACTTTTTGAAAGAGTTGGAGATCAGATTTAGAAGTTCAGGAATATTTAACCCTTTTCTGCAATGCAGATCACTATTAGATATGACTTTAAAACCCTGAAGGTCGAATTTCAAAAGCAATGATTAAATCGATGGTATATTTCCGATGAGTTAGCAACGAACTCGGTTGCCAAGAGGAGGTGAAGATTCATCGCGTAGTCACCTGCCTGGCTAATATTTTACGGCCATTCGGTGTTCGAGCGACATTTCCTTTCTTAACAGACTAGTACGATCGATGGCAGCCGTTGATGGCCATGGGCATCAGATGGACAAGGAGGAAAGGGGCTTATAGGGAAGGAGAGGGGGATAAAATTCAAATGAAGGAATGTATTTTGTTGAAAAAAGGGTAGGAAAAATGGGGAAAAATGGTCTACGATAGTTATAATGAAAAGAAAGCAACGAAATTTGTATATAGAAGAGAGGGAGGAATGTTCAGGATAGGCAGAGGGAAAACAAAGTAATGCAATTTGTATATAGAAGAGAGGGAGGAATGTTCAGGATAGGCAGAGAGGAAACAAAGTAATGTAATTTGTATATAGACGAGAGGGAGGAGTGATCAGGATAGGTAGAGAGGAAACAAAGTAATGCAATTTGTATACAGAAGAGAGGGAGGAATGATCAGGATAGGCAGAGAGGAAACAAAGTAATGCAATTTGTATATAGAAGAGAGGGAGGAATGTTCGGGATAGGCAGAGAGGAAACAAAGTAATGCAATTTGTATATAGAAGAGAGGGAGGAATGATCAGGATAGGCAGAGAGGAAACAAAGTAATGCAATTTGTATATAGAAGAGAGGGAGGAATGTTCAGGATAGGCAGAGGGAAAACAAAGTAATGCAATTTGTATATAGAAGAGAGGGAGGAATGTTCAGGATAGGCAGAGAGGAAACAAAGTAATGCAATTTGTATACAGAAGAGAAGGAGGAATGATCAGGATAAGCAGAGAGGAAACAAAGTAATGCAATTTGTATATAGAAGAGAGGGAGGAATGTTCAGGATAGGCAGAGGGAAAACAAAGTAATGCAATTTGTATATAGAAGAGAGGGAGGAATGTTCAGGATAGGCAGAGAGGAAACAAAGTAATGTAATTTGTATATAGACGAGAGGGAGGAGTGATCAGGATAGGTAGAGAGGAAACAAAGTAATGCAATTTGTATACAGAAGAGAGGGAGGAATGATCAGGATAGGCAGAGAGGAAACAAAGTAATGCAATTTGTATACAGAAGAGAGGGAGGAATGATCAGGATAGGCAGAGAGGAAACAAAGTAATGCAATTTGTATATAGAAGAGAGGGAGGAATGATCAGGATAGGCAGAGAGGAAACAAAGTAATGCAATTTGTATATAGAAGAGAGGGAGGAATGTTCAGGATAGGCAGAGGGAAAACAAAGTAATGCAATTTGTATATAGAAGAGAGGGAGGAATGTTTAGGATAGGCAGAGAGGAAACAAAGTAATGTAATTTGTATATAGACGAGAGGGAGGAGTGATCAGGATAGGTAGAGAGGAAACAAAGTAATGCAATTTGTATACAGAAGAGAGGGAGGAATGATCAGGATAGGCAGAGAGGAAACAAAGTAATGCAATTTGTATATAGAAGAGAGGGAGGAATGTTCAGGATAGGCTGAGGGGAAACAAAGTAATGCAATTTGTATACAGAAGAGAGGGAGGAATGATCAGGATAGGCAGAGAGGAAACAAAGTAATGTAATTTGTATACAGAAGAGAGGGAGGAATGATCAGGATAGGCAGAGAGGAAACAAAGTAATGCCATTTGTATATAGAGGAGAGGGAAGAACGTTCAGGATAGGCTGAGGGGAAACAAAGTAATGCAATTTGTATAAAGAAGAGAGGGAGGAATGATCAGGATAGGCAGAGAGGAAACAAAGTAATGCAATTTGTATATAGAAGAGAGGGAGGAATGATCAGGATACGCAGAGAGGAAGCAAAGTAATATAATTTGTATATAAAGGAGAGGGATGAATGTTCAGGATAGGCTGAGGGGAAACCAAATAATGCAATTTGTATATAGAAGAGAGGGAGGAATGATCAGGATAGGCAGAGAGGAAGAAATATAATGTAATTTGTATATAGAAGAGAGGGAGGAATGTTCGGGATAGGCAGAGGAGAAACAAAGTAATGCAATTTGTATACAGAAGAGAGGGAGGAATGTTCAGGATAGGCAAAGAGGAAACAAAGTAATGTAATTTGTATATAGAGGAGAGGGAAGAACGTTCAGGATAGGCTGAGGGGAAACAAAGTAGTGTAATTTGTATATAGAAGAGAGGGAGGGATGTTCAGGATAGGCCGAGAGGAAACAAAGTAGTGTAATTTGTATATAGAAGAGAGGGAGGAATGTTCAGGATAGGCAGAGAGGAAACAAAGTAATGCAATTTGTATATAGAGGAGAGGGAGGAATGATCAGGATAGGCAGAGAGGAAACAAAGTAATGTAATTTGTATATAGAAGAGAGGAAAGAATGATCAGGATAGACAGAGAGGAAACAAAGTAATGCAATTTGTATATAGAAGAGAGGGAGGGATGTTCGGGATAGGCCGAGAGGAAACAAAGTAATGTAATTTGTATATAGAAGAGAGGGAGGAATGTTCATGATAGGCAGAGAGGAAGCAAAGTAATGTAATTTGTATATAAAGGAGAGGGAGGAATGATCAGGATAGGCAGAGAGGAAACAAAGTAATGCAATTTGTATATAGAGGAGAGGGAGGAATGATCAGGATAGGCAGAGAGGAAACAAAGTAATGCAATTTGTATATAGAGGAGAGGGAAGAACGTTCAGGATAGGCTGAGGGGAAACAAAGTAATGCAATTTGTATATAGAAGTGAGGGAGGAATGATCAGGATAGGCAGAGAGGAAACAAAGTAATGCCATTTGTATATAGAAGAGAGGGAGGAATGTTCAGAATAGGCAGAGAGGAAAAAAAGTAATGCCATTTGTATATAGAAGAGAGGGAGGAATGATCAGGATAGGCAGAGAGGAAACAAAGTAATGTAATTTGTATATAGAAGAGAGGAAAGAATGATCAGGATAGGCAGAGAGGAAACAAAGTAATGCAATAAGATATTTGTATATAGAAGAGAGGGAGGAATGATCACGATAGGCAGAGAGGAAACAAAGAAATGTAATTTGTGTATAGAAGAGAGGGAGGAATGTTCAGGATAGGCAGAGAGGAAGCAAAGTAATGCAATTTGTATATAGAGGAGAGGAAGGGATGTTCAGGATAGGCAGAGAGGAAACAAAGTAATGTAATTTGTATATAGAAGAGAAGGAGGAATGATCAGGATAGGCAGAGAGGAAACAAAGTAATGCAATTTGTATACAGAAGAGAGGGAGGAATGATCAGGATAGGCAGAGATGAAACAAAGTAATGTAATTTGTATATAGAAGTGAGGGAGGAATGTTCAGGACAGGCAGAGAGGAAACAGAGTAATGCAATTTGTATATAGAGGTCATGATGGAATGAACTATAAAACAATTTTTTTTTACCAAAGGCGGTGAGATGGGATGAAATAAAAAATGAAAGAACAGATTTGGTGCAGGCGAGCCGAAAGAATAACGAAATAATGGGTTTAGTGTAGAAGGGGGGAGTCATAAATTAGAAGAATGAATTTTACGCAAAAGATGGGTTGTGTGAGAAATGCAAAATAGAAGAATGGATTTAATGCAAGACAAGACAGTAACAAAAATATGGATTTTGTGTATTGGCATTAAATTAAAATGAGTGGATTTGAGATGCAGAACAGGAAATACTGCAGTAATAAAAGAAATTATTTTGTTTATTGGGTTGGGGGCATTAAAATAAGAGAATGGGTTTCGTCCAGGATGGGAAGGTAATAAATGCAAAATAAAGAACACAAAATGAAGAACAGATTTGGTAGACTACAGGCAAAAGTATACCAAAAACTGGATTTTGTACATGGGAGTGAGGGGCTAATAAATAATGATCTGAAGAATCAGGTAGATTGTCTTCCCGTACTCTCTAGTTTGTGAAGCCGAAGAGCAGAATAATGCTTAATTCGCCGCACTTAGCCGATGAAATGTTTAGCTTTAAATGAAGAACTCCTTGCACGTTACGTAGCAACACAAGGAGTATATGTGACAGACCTTTTACCCAGTGTAATGTTGGATTTACTCCAAATGTGGCAGTCCACTGATATTTAATGTCTTGGCTATGCACCAATAGCGTGAAGGGCTTTATAGTCTACATCTTAATGGTGTAACTTCTCTGCCGACGCCACTTGGACAAAAGAGGGCGTTGGGTATGAGAAATGATAGACAAATTACTGCAGAAGAAACCGTATCTGTTTATTGGTTGAATTTGGGTTGGGTTGTTTTACTTCTGAGAGGCATTTTTTGCACACCATGGGCTAAATGGCCAGGTCACATGGAACCCGAAGGCTCAGAGAAGGTTGGGGGAGGGGACCCACTGGAACAGCTATTGGGAGACAGATGGTAGCCTCCCGTCAAGGCCATCCAGCGTGTTCTTTAACGTGCACACGATATGGCTCTCCCGCACACGGTGCCACGGCTTAACGTCCCATCCGACAGACGGCGGCCTTTCCAAGTCCATCGGTGCTCCCTACTGACCGTGGGCAGGACGGGGAATCTTACGGAGATAAATCTGAACGCTGACCCAGCTGGGTATTGGTTGAATGTATCGTTAAGTAGGTGAATACGTATTTGGCGGCAAGACCCTGATTTACATCATGAGGGCTTTGGGTTGATTGTTTTACCTCTGAAACGGCATTTCTTTTGCACACAATGGACTAAATGGCCAGGTCACAAGGACCCAAAAGGCTCAGAGAAGGTGTAGGATGGGAATCCACTAGGCAGCTGTTAGGAGACAGGCGTAACTCTCTCGTCAAGGCCATCCAGTGTGTTCTTAGACGTTCACAAGTTAGGCTCTTCTGTATACAGAACCATTACCTTTATGCTCATTCATAAGGATAAAAATTAATAGTTGAGCGTCAGTGGTTACAGGGGAGACTAAGACAATGTGCACTTGACTATCTCTCTCCTTACTCAATAGTCGATAGAACGATAGGGTAGCAATCTGAACTGCCCATGTTCGAGTCCCAGCTGGGCAAGCGTTGAGATTTATCTCCGTAAAACTCCCCGCCCTGCCCTTGGTCAGTAGGGGACACCTATGGGCTTGGAAATGCTGCCATGTGTGGGATAGAACTTTAAGCCGAGATCCTCGTGTGACGAGTTGTGTTGGGTTGTTTTACCTCTGAGCGGCACTTTTTTGCACACCATGGGCTAAATGGCCAGGTCACATTGACCCCGAAGGCTCAGAGATGGTTGGGGGAGGGGACCCACTGAAACAGCTGTTGGGAAACAGATGGTAGCCTCCCGTCAAGGCCATCCAGCGTGTTCTTTAACGTGCACAGGGTATGACTCTCCTGCACAAGGGGCCACGGCTTAACGTCCCATCCGAAGGACGGTGGCCTTTCCAAGCCAATCGGTGTCCCCTACTGACCGTGGGCAGGGCAGGGAATTTTGCGGAGATAAATCTCAACGCTGACCCAGCTGGGACTCGAACCTGGGAACTACAGATTACGAGCCTGGCGCGCTACCGACCGAGCCACCCCCGCCCCCTCGTGTGACCAAGAGCTCAAACTTTTAAAACGCTAAAGAATACGTTGGATGATCTTTGAGGGAGTGTTTCCTTCATCTGTCTCTTAACAGCTATCCAGTGGGTCTCCTTTTCTCAACTTTCTCTGAGTCCTTTGAGTTCTTATGACCTGCCCATTTAGCCCATTGTGTGGAAAAAGGAGCCCCCAGAGGAAAAACAACCCAACTTTACTAAATAATAGTGCCACTTGTCTGAAAGTATTTCTCTCTCTACTAAATAGTAGCATCTCTTGTCACAAGGTATTTCTTTCTCTACTAAATAGTAGTATCTCTTGTCACAAGGTATTTCTGTCTCTACTAAATAGTAGTATCTCTTGTCACAAGGTATTTCTCTCTCTACTAAATAGTAGTATCTCTTGTCACAAGGTATTTCTTTCTCTACTCAATAGTAGTATCTCTTGTCACAAGGTATTTCTTTCTCTACTAAATAGTAGTATCACTTGTCTAAAGGTATTTCTCTCTCTACTAAATAGTAGTATCTCTTGTCACAAGGTATTTCTCTCTCTACTAAATAGTAGTATCTCTTGTCACAAGGTATTTCTTTCTCTACTAAATAGTAGTATCACTTGTCACAAGGTATTTCTCTCTCTACTAAATAGTAGTATCTCTTGTCACAAGGTATTTCTTTCTCTACTAAATAGTAGTATCTCTTGTCACAAGGTATTTCTTTCTCTACTCAATAGTAGTATCTCTTGTCACAAGGTATTTCTTTCTCTACTAAATAGTAGTATCACTTGTCTAAAGGTATTTCTCTCTCTACTAAATAGTAGTATCTCTTGTCACAAGGTATTTCTCTCTCTACTAAATAGTAGTATCTCTTGTCACAAGGTATTTCTTTCTCTACTAAATAGTAGTATCTCTTGTCACAAGGTATTTCTCTCTCTACTAAATAGTAGTATCTCTTGTCACAAGGTATTTCTTTCTCTACTAAATAGTAGTATCACTTGTCTAAAGGTATTTCTCTCTCTACTAAATAGTATTATCACTTGTCCCAAAGTATTTTTCTCTCTACTGGATAGTCTACTGGATAGTCTCTGTACTAATTTCTAAAACAATCTTTGCCAGATATTGTTTCTGAATTCTGTAATCAACCATAAGGTTCGGATACTTTTCTGAGCGACTGTAAACAAATAAATCAACTTTCTCTTTTTTTTCTCAACAACCCTTTCGAAAACAAAAGAAATATTTCGTTTTCTAGGTGAGGCAAAACGAACATCCTCACCAATCTGAGTCGTTTGAGTCGTTCCCGTATTTTCTTCCATCGCTAACTGTTCCACGTTTTTTTTCCCTTTCATTTTTTTTCTCCTCTTCATCCTCCTGCTGCTGACGATCCCCGGAGATGCAATCGACAAGATTGACCTTTACTACGCGCGTGGAGAGGACACGTGATAGCCTCGATCTCGGTGCTTCTCTCCAAGAGAACGTTAGCCTCGCCCTCTGTGAGCTCTTAATGCAGCTTAGACGAAGGAATTTTGGTATTAATGCCCACGTTGCTCGTTCGTTCGCGAGGGAAGATATTGTCTGTGCTCGTGTGTCGACGTAAATTTCGGAGAAGAAAGCGATTCTACTTTGGTAATAAATTTTAAGATAAATGTTAGTTCACAAAGTAGGATTTCTTTTCATATGTTCATTTTTTAAATTTTTTGAGGTTCAGAGTTTTTAAATTGGTTTGTGTCACTTCTGATAGACGCTTTTTTGCCCACAGTGGACTTAAATGGTCAGGCACAAGGGCCTCAAGGGTTCAGAGAAGATTGGGCGAAAGAGAACGCTGGAGAACTGTCAGGAGACAGAAGTCTCCCGTCCGGAGGTTTCCAGCATGTTCTTTAGCGTGCAAAGCTTCCAGCTATACAGAAGATGGCTCCAAAGCTTAACGTTTCATCCAACGAACCATGGTCTTTCCAAACCCAATGGTGTCTCATTTTTCATCTATGGTAGGATGGATGTTAGAGGGGTTTCAAAGTACAGTCGCTCAAAAAAATATCCGCACATTATGGTTGATTACAGAATTCAAAAATATATCTGGCAACGATTAAAAAAAATCGTTGCCAGATATTTTTGTTTTCTTTTTCTAAAAAAAAAATTAGTGATCTGGTCAACCTTCGTGTCACGTGATTACAGAATTCAGGAAAAATATCTGTAGCGTGTACAGCAACTGTACATGCTCCAGTTACCGTTCACAGCAAACTGGAGCGTGTGCAGTTACTGCACACGCTCCAGTTTGCTGTGAACGGTAACTGCACACGCTCAATATTTCCGTGAGTGAGCCCACACGATCTAGTATCAAAATAATATGACCACCTACAGTCGCTCAAAAAAGTATCCGAACACTATGGATGATTACAGAATTCAGAAAAAATATCTGGCAACCTATTTTTTTTTAGAAATTAGTGATCTGGCAACCTTCATGTCACGTGACAACGAAGGTTGCCAGATCACTAATTTCTAAAAAAAAACGTTGCCAGATATTTTTTTCTGAATTCTGTAATCAACCATAGTGTTCGGATATTTTTTTTAACAACTGTAATCCTTATTCACAGAAAGGTTGGACTCTACTGGTTTAAAATATTTCCTGGATATTAAGATAGTTTTTACCTGTAGTTTCATTCTAAAGGTAAAAACCAATATTTCAGCAGAAAACATTAGAAAGAAAAAAAAATCTATATTTTTTTTAAACTGGATAATAAGATATGTTGATTCTGATGAACAGATGGGTTCTTTTATGATATACTGAAGAAAGGATGAGATTTCATTCATCCTGATAGAAAAGTCAAAGGGTACCTTTTGTCTTTGGGATAATGAAACGTGCAACTAATTAATCGGATTCTTTACAAAAGAGCAACGGTAGACTCTTTTTTGGAAAGTAGTGTTGACTCTACAAAAACAATTAGAGAAGAAAGAAAAAGAATAACTTATCCAATTATCCAACAGAAAGGGCTGGAAAATTTATTGAAAGTTTTTTTTTTTGAAACTCTTTTTTGGGCGTATTAGATTCAGTTGGTGAAGTTAGATCTGAAAAGCAGAAGGATTTTGTGTAAAAATAAAGAGTGTTGAATTTGTTCTAGTCGTTTTCGTATCGCAAGAGAGGTACCGAATGTTTAACTTCTTTACTGAAAAAAAAAGCTGTTCATTTGAACTTTTCTTACAGGTAGTGCAGTAATTCAAAAAAAGTATCCGAACACTATGGTTGATTACAGAATTCAGGAAAAATATCTGTCAACGATTTTTTTTTAGAAATTAGTGATCTGGCAACCTTTCGTGTCAGACCCGAAGGTTGCCAGATCACTAATTTCTAAACAAAAATCGTTGACAGATATTTTTCCTGAATTCTGTAATCAACCATAGTGTTCGGATATTTTTTTGAGCGACTGTACTTGTCGATTGTTCTAGTGATAGAGTGTCTAACGCGATTGAGTACAGATCAAAAAGACCCGAGTTCGAGTCTCGGGTTGTTGTTTTACCTCTGAGCGGCACTTTTTGCACACCATGGGCTAATTGGCCAGGTCACATGGACCCCGAGGGCTCAGAGAAGGTTGTAGGAAGGGGACCCACTGTAACAGCTATTGGGAGACAGATGGTAGCCTCCCGTCTAGGCCGTACAATGTCTTCTTTAATGTGCACAGGCTACTCTCTCCCTCACACGGAGGCACGACTTAACGTCCCATCCGATGGCGGCGGCCTTTCCAAGCCACCGGTGTCCCCTACTGACCGTGGGCAGGGCGGAAAATTACTGCGGAGATAAATCTCAACGATGATCTAGCTGGGACTCGAACCTGGGAACTACAGATTACGAGTCTGAAGCGCTACCGACTGAGCCACCACCACCTCTCGAGTATCTGGCAAGTCATGGATGTCGCCTTTCTTGTGTTGACTTTATGCTGAGGTCTGGCTATCCTCACAGTTTTTCTTTATGGATCTTTATATATATATATACAGGCTCCTGTAACATCTCCGTAGCAAACAGCTGCTTAAGGACTAATTTTTTTTTTCTTCTTTGATGGTATAACAAAAGTTTATCATCTGTTTTCTAACGTCTTTCAACAGTTATTTCAAGAAATATTTTATTTTTCGATCGAAAACTTTTAAAGCCAACCTCACGAGCCATCTGTTTCCCAGTTATTAGTACCATATCACTGGGGGGGGGGGCAGTCGGTAGCGCGCCAAACTCGCAATCTGCAGTTCCCAAGTTCGAGTCCCACCCGGTCCTGCGTTGATATTTATCTCCTCTAGCCCCCCCCCCCCCCCAGGCTCGTAATCTGCAGTTCCCAGGTTCGAGTCCCAGCTGGATCAGCGTTGAGATTTATCTCCGCAAAAATTCCCCGCTCTGCCCACTGTCAGTAGGAGACACCGATGGGCTTGGAAAGGCCGCCGTCCGTCGGATGGGACGTTAAGCCGTGGCCCCGTGTTAGGGAGAGCCATACCCTGTGCACGTTAAAGAACACGCTGGATGGCCTTGACGGGAGGCTACCATCTGTCTCCCAACAGCTGTTCCAGTGGATCCCCTCCCCCAACCTTCTCTGAACCTTTGGGTCCATGTGACCTGGCCATTCAGCCCATGGTGTGCAAAAAAGTGCCGCTCAGAGGTAAAACAACCCAAAAACATTTAAATCTGCTGCCGTTGCCAATCCCCACATTTAAAAATAATTTATTTTCCGTATAATCGAATACACAGAAGGGTCAGGTGGTGAATTGTACTCTTATTCCTTGCCTGTTGACTTAAAAACAAGAAATGCATAAATAAAAAACTGTGCAATAATTGGCATTTGTAGCAATAAAGTTCACTATGATGTTTAAAATCTAAAACATCGAGGAAATGGCGACAAGTCCATTTCATTCCCATCCCTCCCCTCCATTTTAAAGGTTTTTAAAATATTTCTGGAAAAATTCATGAAATATACGTTTTAATGATTTTACCACCGTCACTCTTACTTAAAGGGGGCTCAGTCGGTAGCGCACCAGGCTCGTAGTCTGTAGTTCCCAGGTTCGAGTCCCAGCTGGGTCAGCGTTGAGATTTATCTCCGCAAACTTCCCCGCCCTGCCCACGGTCAGTAGGGGACACCGATGGGCTTCGAAAGGTCGCCGTCCGTCGGATGGGACGTTAAGCCGTGGCCCCGTGTGCGGGAGAGCCATACCCCTGTGCACGTTAAAGAACACGCTGGATGGCCTTGACGGGAGGCTACCATCTGTCTCCCAACAGCTGTTCCAGTGGGTCCCCTCCACCAACCTTCTCTGAGCCTTCGGGGTCCATGTGACCTGGCCATTTAGCCCATGGGTGCAAAAAAAGTGCCGCTCAGAGGTAAAACAACCCAACCCACTCTTACTTAAGTGCCTTTCAAAATAAAAACAAGCCTACAATTAATTTTATCAAAAAAAAAATCAATGAAACTTTCTACCAGAAGTAATATCCAACATTTTCTACATCTCACAGTTAAGATCTTTTCATACAAGTCCGTTTGAAACAGAAATTTTTTAGAGTCATATCAGAAAATACCAAAATGTGTCTTACCAAAATCGTGTTACACTTGTGCTTTTTTTTAAGTATCCCATGCTCGGAGTCATGAACAGACACATTTTTTTTTAAAAAGTTCGCTCCGAAGCTGCAACTAGCAAGTCGAAGAGTTGTTAGTGAAGTCTTTGGCGACATTACTTCCTCTCATCTCCCGTATCTCCTCCCCTCTCACCCCCCCCCGCACCCCCACTCGCGCACTGAACGCTTTCCACCTCTTCTTTAGACTGCGACCATGGCGGACGATTGCTTCCTACCATTACGTTCTTGGCATCCGGGTTTTCGTGGCTGTCATGGGCCATTAACAGCTGATCGTAGCTAGCCTTGAACCGACTGCTGTTGGAAATTCTTTCTTGTTCAGAAGATTCTACGGCCGTGCACGTTGCCACCGTTCTCTCTTCCACCCCTAGTAACTTTATCACCCCTATCCCCCACTACAAATACCCCCACGCTGCTTCAACGCTCACATTGTGACGCAACTCGCAAATGTAAGTGCTGATTGTGCTGCGAACAATTGGAATTTCTGGAACAAGTCAGACGGACTGACTTTAAGGATGAGATAGCGTTAAAGCACGCGAGAAATGCGTAAGAGTTACAGGGCTGAAAAATAAAGAGTACCAACTCTCGAATTTTTTTTTTCGGTTTTTACTTCCACCCCTGTAATTAAGTTCGTACAATGATAATTAATGTCCTGATTGGGTTTCCTTCTGAAAAAACATTAACAAGTAATGGCTTTTCTGTATATAGGCTAAAGTTTAATTTCTTTCAACAGACAGTTTCTGGTTATTTTATCTTGGGTTGTTTTACCTCTGAGCGGCACTTTTTTTGCACAAAATGGGCTTAATGGCCAGGTCACAAGGACCCCGAAGGCTCAGAGAAGGTTGCGGGAGGGGACCCACTGGAACAGCTGTTGGGAGACAGATGGTAGCCTCCCGTCAAGGCCATCCAGCGTGTTCTTTAACGTTGGGTTGTTTTACCTCTGAGCGGCACTTTTTTGCACACCATGGGCTAAATGGCCAGGTCACAAGGACCCCGAAGGCTCAGAGAAGGTTGGGGGAGGGGACCCACTGGAACAGCTGTTGGGAGACAGATGGTAGCCTCCCGTCAAGGCCATCCAGCGTGTTCTTTAACGTTGGGTTGTTTTACCTCTGAGAGGCACTTTTTTGCACACCATGGGCTAAATGGCCAGGTCACAAGGACCCCGAAGGCTCAGAGAAGGTTGGGGGAGGGGACCCACTGGAACAGCTGTTGGGAGACAGATGGTAGCCTCCCGTCAAGGCCATCCAGCGTGTTCTTTAACGTTGTGTAGTTTTACCTCTGAGCGGCACTTTTTTTGCACACCATGGGCTAAATGGCCAGGTCACAAGGACCCCGAAGGCTCAGAGAAGGTTGGGGGAGGGGACCCACTGGAACAGCTGTTGGGAGACAGATGGTAACCTCCCGTCAAGGCCATCCAGCGTGTTCTTTAACGTTGGGTTGTTTTACCTCTGAGCGGCACTTTTTCTTCGCACAATGGGCTAAATGGCCAAGTCCCAAGGATCGTAAGGGCTCACAAAAAGGTGGGAAAGAGGACCTTTTTCCGGCTTTTTCTTTTAAATCCGACTTTAGAGAAAGGCCCAAAGAAAGAACGAAGTTTCTTAAGTGGTCCGCAGAAGGAAGAATAATTTTTAAGGTGTCCTCGGAGGAAGCAAGACTCTTTAAAAAAATCATCAGAAGAAGCTCGACTTCATAAGGGTGACAAAATATTGGTGAGCAAAACTCTGTAAAAGGTCTTCAGAAGAAGCGAGACTTCATAAGGGGGGTTTATTGGCGAGCAAAACTCTGTAAAAGGTCTTCAGAAGAAGCGAGACCTCCTAAGGGAGGGGAGGTTATTGGTGATCAAAACTCTGTAAAAGGTCCTCAGAAGAAGCGAGACTTCATAAGGGGAGTTTATTGGTGTGCAAAACTCTGTAAAAGGTCCTCAGAAGAAGCGAGACTTCATAAGGGAGGTCTATTGGTGAGCAAATCTCTGTAAAAGGTCCTCAGAAGAAGCGAGACTTCATAAGGGAGGGGAGGTTATTGGTGTGCAAAACTCTGTAAAAGGTCCTCAGAAGAAGCGAGACTTCATAAGGGAGGTCTATTGGTGAGCAAATCTCTGTAAAAGGTCCTCAGAAGAAGCGAGACTTCATAAGGGAGGGGAGGTTATTGGTGATCAAAACTCTGTAAAAGGTCCTCAGAAGAAGCGAGACTTCATAAGGGGAGTTTATTGGTGTGCAAAACTCTGTAAAAGGTCCTCAGAAGAAGCGAGACTTCATAAGGGAGGTCTATTGGTGAGCAAAACTCTGTAAAAGGTCCTCAGAAGAAGCGAGACTTCATAAGAGGAGTTTATTAGTGAGAAAAACTCTGTAAAAGGTCCTCAGAAGAAGCGAGACTTCATAAGGGGAGTTTATTAGTGAGCAAAACTCTGTAAAAGGTCCTTAGAAGAAGCGAGACTTCATAAGGGGGGGGGGGGGGGCTGGTTATTGGTGAGCAAAACTCTGTAAAAGGTCCTCAGAAGAAGCGAGACTTCATAAGGGGAGTTTATTAGGGAGCAAAACTCTGTAAAAGGTCCTCAGAAGAAGCGAGACTTCATAAGGGGAGTTTATTAGTGAGCAATACTCTGTAAATGGTCTTCAGAAGAAGCGAGACTTCATAAGGGGGGGGGGGGTTATTAGTGAGCAAAATTCTGTAAAAGGTCCTCAGAAGAAGCGAGACTTCATAAGGGGGGTTTATTGGTGAGCAAAACTCTGTAAAAGGTCCTCAGAAGAAGCGAGACTTCTTTAAGGGTCTCCAGTACCAAAAACTATCGACAAACACTGGAGCAGTAGACACTTCAAGAAATCTCACGCGTCAATTTCCTCTCAAACACCTGGCAAAAAACTTCTGATTAGAAAACCCAATGAAGTCAGTCTCCCACAATTGCCACTCACGCCACCCCTCTGCCTCCTGGTCTCCCCATCCCTATCATAAAGTAAGCCATCTCTAATCTTTCGTCTTTCCACTTGATGACACGAAACATGTACTTCAAAGTCCTCCATTGCATACAATACGAGGAGTATCCTTTAGCAAAACCCTAAATGGGCGTCTTCTTTTGAATCCGAAGTAATTAAGAGGCAGACTTCTTTGTGTGTCCGTCCGCTAAACCCCTTCCTCCTGAAAGATGTAATTAGGTTACTCTCGGCACTAATCCGGTTGACGGTCTTCGTTTGTTTTCTAAGTTAATTACCTTCCGATACGCATAAAGCGTTCGTATCTTGGCTCTCAGACTTCCTGGTTGATGCAGCAGATGCGACGATACCTTGTGGGTGGTTTGACCTCGGAGAAACGGAGTGGGGAGGAATCATTTTATTCCACTCCGTAAATTTCCTCTTACTTGCTTATGCGGTCTTTGAGTGACTTGAAAGTTTGTTTTATGTGTTAAACAATTTCTTTCAACGGAATTATTTTTTTTGCTCTTAATTTTTGCTCTTTTTGAAACAGGGAAGAGCTTCTGACGTGTCATCGTGAGGTCATATTTTATCCAGTTCGAGACACCTTTCTCGTTCCAAATTTGATATCGATGTTAAGAGTGACGTCATGAATTCCAATTCACGAAACATCAAGAGAGTTGTGAGTTGGGTTACCTCTGAGCGGCACTTTTTTGCACACCATGGGCTAAATGGCCAGATCACATGGACCCCGAAGGCTCAGAGAAGGTAGAGGGAGGAGACCCACTGGAACAGCTGTTGGGAGACAGATGGTAGCCCCCCGTCAAGGCCATCCAGCGTGTTTCTTAACGTGCACAGGGTATGCCTCTCCCGCACACGGGGCCACGGCTTAACGTCCAATCCGACGGACGGCGGCCTTTCCAAGCCCATCGGTGTCCCCTACTGACCGTGGGCAGGGCGGGGAATTTTGCGGAGATAAATATCAACGCTGACCCAGCTGGGACTCGAACCTGGGAACTACAGATTACGAGCCTGGCGCGCTACCGACTGAGCCACCCCCGCCCAAAAAATTGTGTATGATGACGATATAAAATTAATAATTGATATTACTAAAGTGTTACTATTTAAAGCGATTTACTAATTTCTCGTCAGTTTGAATTTCCTCCGTTGGAGGATGCTAAAGTCGGAAAAGGAAACGCTCTTAACATTTTTCTTCAGTTAGCCTTTCCTGAAGACTAATGTTTGGTGGGAGACAGATGGTAGCCTCCCGTCAATGCCATCCAATGTAATCTTTAACAAACAGAGAGTATAGCTCTCTCGCACGCGTAACCACGGCTTAACATCAAATCCGACCGACTGATGGCTTTTCTATAGGCCATCGCTGTACGCTACTGACCGAAGATAAATCTCAATGCTGGCTCAGGCGGGACTCGAACCTGGGAACTGCAGATTACCTGGAGCGTTACCAACTGAGCCTGCTCCTCCGTTATAGGAGTATCTATAATCGAGCCACTAACTATGTAGAATATTGTGGCTGTATTGTAGATACAGATCATACCCTTACATACCACAAATCCTACACACACATTCACACACACTTATATTTATGCACATCAGGGTGTGCCAACAAATGCATATACAGACAGTTACTTAAACATCTTAATAGTAATTCAATACATAGTTGGGGTGCTTTGCCTCTGAGCGGCACCTTTTTGCACACCACGGGTTAAATGGCCAGGTCACAAGGACCCCGAAGGCTCAGAGAAGGTTGGGGGAGAGAACCCACTGGAACAGCTGTTGGGAGACAGATGGTAGCCTCCCGTCAAAGCCATGCAGTGTGTTCTTTAACGTTGGGTTGTTTTACCTCTGAGCGGTACTTTTTTGCACACCACGGGCTAAATGGCCAGGTCACATGGACCCCGAAGGCTCAGAGAAGGTTGGGAGAGGGGACCCACTGGAACGGCTGTTGGGAGACAGATGGTAGCCTCCCGTCAAGGCCATCTAGCGTGTTCTTTAACGTGCACAGGGTATGTCTCTCCCGCACACGGGGCCACGGCTTAACGTCCCATCCGACGGACGGTGGCCTTTCCAAGCCCATCGGTGTCCCCTACTGACCGTGGGCAGGGCGGGGAATTTTGTGGAGAAAATACCTAGTAAATGCATACATATTTCATAACAAATATTGTATAAGTTAATGAATAAAACGTAATAGTCATTTAGTTAAACAATGGTTTGAAACATAATTAATTCATTGTGGCAGATGGTGAAAATGATCATTGTTAACATCTTGAGCAAGTTTGAGATCAGTGAAGAATTGAGTAATAAATCTGAGGAAAAGTCTTGGCTGTGATAAACGCACAAGATCACTTAATTTACTTAAGTTCTTAGAGTGTTGCTAGTTTTCTATTATACACCACATCCTTTAGGTATCACATAGATAAAAGTCTAATGAATTTAAATTTGGTGAACGTGGGCTATCAACACGTTTTTGGTTTTCCTATTTTATCCAACGGTTGGGAAATTGAACATTAAGATGAGTCCCAGCGTCGCAATGTAAATGTGGGCGATCTGAGATGTACAAATCTGACTTATAAAAAAATATTTTGTGAAAAAAATAAATACCTCCTCAAGCAGCTGCTTGCCACAGAGCCTGTCAGTTATAGTAGAGGGATCTGTGAGGATGGCGGGTCCTCAGCAGATTTTTTTTTTCAACTGCACGCGGTGTTCCAGGTGGTCACCCTCCCAGGTCGCGCGCTCACCCAAAGCTGCTTCACTTCGCTGATCGGACGAGAACCGGTGTTTTCAGCTTGGTACAGTCGCTCAAAAAAGTACCCGAACGCTATGGTTGATTACAGAATTCGGAAAAAATATCTGGCAACGATTTTTTTTTAGAAATTAGTGATCTGGTCAACCTTCGTGTCACGTGACAGATCACTGATTTCTAAAAAAAATCGTTGCCAGATATTTTTTCTGAATTCTGTAATCAACCATTAGTATCTGGCAACAATTTTTTTTAGAAATTAGTGATCTGACAACCTTCGTGTCACGTGACACGAAGGTTGACAGATCACTAATTTCTAAAAAAAAAAATCGTTGTCAGATATTTTTTCTGAATTCTGTAATCAACCATAGTGTTTTGATACTTTTTTGCGCGACTGTACATGTTTATTTTCAATCCTCATGCGGTCAAGATTAGATTTTTAAATATGGCCTCCGGGTCAAACTAGCTGAGAGTTGATACGTTACCCCCCCCCCCCCCCCAATTAATTCTTCTAGTTCTAAAATAGATGTGTTACTTACATGTTTTAAAGTGTTTTTTTTTTGTATCTAGCAATTACTAAACCCATTACTTTAAAGAAAAAAAGACGTGCAAAATAAATATGAGAATATTAACTGCTGCCCAAGTACATTGTTAATAAGCAGTAAATAACTTTAGAGAGAACTTAAGTGTATCTGGGGTAGAGCGAAGAATGCCCCAAGGGATCATAAAAATCGATTAAAAGCTTTCACCTTGCACAGACATGAAAGCAAAAATAAAAAAAAAATTGAAGTAAAATAAAAATGTTGAATGGGATCTAAGTTTTAAAACTCGTTAGATGTTTTTTCTGCCATGTCTCAGCCAGGCTGGAGACTTAAAAAAAAGGCTTTAATGCTAAGGAGAGTTTTTGAAACATTATCCTTTGAGACATTATTTATTTTTTTCCTCATTCGTGGCTGTCCAGGAAGGCAAAACCTTTCCTATGTATCAGCCCTGAAATATAGCCTATATTATTTTGATGTTATGAATTTTGATGATGGATAATATTTACACATCACAAAAAAACGGTATCGTGACAATTTTTTGTTGATCATTTATTGGTTGGGGTGAGGGTAGCAACTCAGTTTGTTTCACTTTTTAGGTAAAAATATAGTCACTGATTCGCTAACCGATCTTCACTTCTTCGTTAAAGGATCTTCGCTTTCTTCGTTAAAGGATCTTCGCTTTCTTCGTTAAAAGATCTTCGCTTTCTTCGTTAAATGATCTTCTCTTTCTTCGTTAAAGGATCTTCCCTTTCTTCGTTAAAGGACCTTCGCTTTCTTCGTTAAAGGACCTTCACTTTCTTCATTAAAGGATCTTCGCTTTCTTTGTTAAAGGATCCTCGCTTTCTTCGTTAAATGATCTTCCCTTTCTTCGTTAAAGGATCTTCGCTTTCTTCGTTAAAGGATCTTCGCTTTCTTCGTTAAAGGATCTTCGCTTTCTTTGTTAAAGGATCTTCGCTTTCTTCGTTAAAGGATCCTCGCTTTCTTCGTTAAATGATCTTCCCTTTCTTCGTTAAAGGATCTTCCCTTTCTTCGTTAAAGGACCTTCGCTTTCTTCGTTAAAGGACCTTCGCTTTCTTCATTAAAGGATCTTCGCTTTCTTCGTTAAAGGATCTTCGCTTTCTTCATTAAAGAATCTTCGCTTTCTTCGTTAAAGGACCTTCGCTTTCTTCGTTAAAGGACCTTCCCTTTCTTCGTTAAAGGACCTTCGCTTTCTTCGTTAAAGGATCTTCACTTTCTTCGTTAAAGGATCTTCACTTTCTTCGTTAGAGGATCTTCACTTTTTTTCTTTAAACGAAGAGGTGAAGGTCTCTTTAAAGAGACCTTCACCTCTTCGTTAAGGAACCTTCACTTTTTTCGTTAAACGACCCCTTTTTTCCGATAAAGGATCTTCACTTTTTCGTTAAAGACAAAAGGATAGGACAGACAGACGAAGAAACAAACAGATAGAACTGACAGGACAGACAGATGAACAGATAGACGGATAAACAGAGAGACAGATACGGACAAACGAAAAAAGTAAAAACAATAACTTGTTTTTTTTTAAACGAGCTAAGAAACATGAACAGAAAAAAATGGCACATTTTTATTTGTACATTTTTTCAATAATTTAAAATAATTCCAATATTCATGTTCCCTCATCACCCTTATTCAAATCCTCTTTTTAAACCCTAAAAGCATCACTTTACTCCAGGTGGAAAATATCTATTAATCGCAATCCGAAAAATAGCTCCATTAATCAAACCTATCAGCAGAAACTACAGGAGAAAATTCCGCACGAAAAACCAAAATCCTTATTTCGTGGTTTCAAGTGGCGAACGGTTTGTGAGGAAGGAAAAAGAGACCGTGAGAGGAGTATGCACATCTACGATTAGGTAAGTCTCGTGCGTTGTAACCTTCCAACCCCCCCTTCCTGATGACGGAAACAAATTCTGAACACTTTCCCTTGATTCAAAGAGTTTCCGCTGCTAATTAACCTGAGACCGAGTAAAATATCCAGCTGCACATTCTCACACTTCTACGAAATCCTCTTTTTCAAATATTCTTGTAGAGAGAGGATGAGGAGGAGAAGGAATCTCAACGTGTAGGTAGAGTTGAAGATAAAGCGAATTCCTTCTCGATGTTGATGAACAACAATTTAAAACAAAAAAAAAATGCTCTTACAACTACAAACAGCGTAAACTTAAGCGTAGACTTCGGTAACAACACCCGCAGAAAGATGGGGCGGGGGTGGCTCAGTCGGTACGCGCCAGGCTCGTAATCTGCAGTTCCCAGGTTCGAGTCCCTGCTGGGTCAGCGCTGAGATTTATCTCCGCAAAACTCCCCGTCTTGCCCACGGTCAGTAGGGGACACCGATGGGCTTGGAAAGATTGCCGCCCGTCGGATGAGACGTTAAGCCGTGGCCCCCGTGTGCGGGAGAGCCATACCCTGTGCACGTTAAAGAACACGCTGGATGGCCTTGACGGGAGGCTTCCATCTGTCTCCCAACAGCTGTTCCAGTGTGTCCCACTCCCCCAACCTTCTCTGAGCCTTCGGGGTCATTGTGACCTGACCATTTAGCCCATGGTGTGCAAAAAAGTGCCGCTTAGAAGTAAAACAACCCAACCCGGAGAAAGATGTTCCACTTTGGAGGCAGAGGAGGGATGAGAGAGGAGCAGGAGGAAATTGAATAAGAACAGAGAGAATGCGCTCTGGGGAGTGTTGCCATCTTCTTCTTGGTTTGAATGGAATGACGATGAACAGGATGCAGCAAGGAGGACACGGATGGTGATGTTGGGACATTGGTCTGGTGAGCTGCTGAGAGTAAGCTTACGTAAATGCAATTTCCTCAAGTGTTTTTGCCAGAAGTGGTGGGTTCATGGGGTTCATGGCTGACTGAAAGGAACACTGGTAATAATTATGAGAAAGAGAATTGGGCAGCATTTAGAGAAATGAAATTAGCGGGCCGAACGCGATTGCTGATTGGCTGTCGATGTTCTCTGAGGAAATAGGAAAAAGAGAGTTAAATTTTTCACACCAAAAGAGGACAGAATTAATCGTACTTTGGTTCCTCTTTAAAACGATTTTGTTCGATGGTACGAATTTCTGTTGAGACGTTTAAAGATTTATGAAAATATACTTAAAAAAATAATTATCCTCTCAATCAGCTGCTTGCCACAGAGGTCTGACAAGAGCCTGTTAGTTTATACGCCATAGTAGAAGGTCTGTGAGGATGGCAGGACCTCAGCAGAAACACAATACAAATATTCCTGCCTTATCCGGGACTCGAACCCAGGTCCCATATATCAATAGCTATAGGGAATGTGAGAACAAAATTACATAAGATTACAAATAAGTACAATTTCAGAATATTATATTTACTAAGAGAATGAAATTTGAATGATATGTTGGCCACATAAAAAATAATAGTTTACCCTATATTACAAAAGTATACTTTCCAAGTATAGAAATCAAATAAAACTTTTCAGACAATGAACTTATATTTATGAGCATATAATATAAACACAAATTTATGCCTGGTTATTATTTTTATTATTATTATTTTTATTCACACGAATTACTGACTTGATTATATTTATTATTATTACAAATTATTTCCTGTTTTGTAAACGTTTGCGGAGTAGCTGAAAGATATATAAATTCAGGTTGGGTTGGGTTGTTTTACCTCTGAGCGGCACTTTTTTGCACACCATGGTCTAAATGGCCAGGTCACATGGACCCCGAAGGCTCAGAGAAGGTTGGGGGAGGGGACCAACTGGAACAGCTGTTGGGAGACAGATGGTAGCCTCCCGTCAAGGCCATCCAGTGTGTTCTTTAACGTTGGGTTGTTTTATCTCTGAGCAGTACTTTTTTGCACATCATGGGCTAAATGGCCAGATCGCATGGACCCCGAAGGCTCAGAGAAGGTTGGGGGAGGGGACCCACTGGAACAGCTGTTGGGAGACAGATGGTAGCCTCCCGTCAAGGCCATCCAGCGTGTTCTTTAACGTGCACAGGGTATGGCTCTCCCGCACACGGAGCCACGGCTTAACGTCCCATCCGACGGACGGCGGCCTTTCCAAGCCCATCGGTGTCCCCTACTGACCGTGGGCAGGGCGGGGAATTTTGCGGAGATAAATCCCAACGCTGACCCAGCTGGGACTCGAACCTGGGAACTGTTTTAAGGCATATCTTGTGTTGAATGAAGTAGTAATATTAAGCACACAAATAATAATCACACTCCTTAGCTTTTATCTCGAATAAATATTAGCCTTTATCTCGAAAGGATAATACTACTTAGCTTTTATTTCGAATAGATAGTACTATATAGTTTTATCTCGAACAGATGGTACTATTTAGCTTTTATCTCAAACAGATAGTACATTATAGCTTTTATCTCGAACAGATGGTACTACAGTGAACCCCCGATATAACGCGCATGTCGGGCGGGAAACAACACCCGCGTTATAAGGTAAACCGCGTTATACACCTGTATAAACATGTTTGAACTTATCGCGAACATCGCCCGCGCTATAACCGAGTGCGCGGTATAGCGAGCAGCGCTATAACGAAGGTCCACTGTATTTAGCTTTTATCTCGAACAGATAGTACATTATAGCTTTTATCTCGAACAGATGGTACTATTTAGCTTTTATCTCAAATAGATAGTATATTATAGCTTTTATCTCGAACAGATGGTACTATTTAGCTTTTATCTCGGATAGTACATTATAGCTTTTATCTCGAACAGATGGTACTATTTAGCTTTTATCTCGAACAGATAGTACATTATAGCTTTTATCTCGAACAGATGGTACTATTTAGCTTTTATCTCAAACAGATAGTACATTATAGCTTTTATCTCGAACAGATGGTACTATTTAGCTTTTATCTCGAATAGATAGTACATTATAGCTTTTATCTCGAACAGATGGTACTATTTAGCTTTTATCTCGAACAGATAGTACATTATAGCTTTTATCTCGAACAGATGGTACTATTTAGCTTTTATCTCAAACAGATAGTATATTATAGCTTTTATCTCGAACAGATGGTACTATTTAGCTTTTATCTCGAATAGATAGTACATTATAGCTTTTATCTCGAACAGATAGTACATTATAGCTTTTATCTCGAACAGATGGTACTATTTAGCTTTTATCTCAAACAGATAGTACATTATAGCTTTTATCTCGAACAGATGGTACTATTTAGCTTTTATCTCGAACAGATAGTACATTATAGCTTTTATCTCGAACAGATGGTACTATTTAGCTTTTATCTCGAATAGATAGTACATTATAGCTTTTATCTCGAACAGATGGTACTATTTAGCTTTTATCTCAAACAGATAGTACATTATAGCTTTTATCTCGAACAGATGGTACTATTTAGCTTTTATTTCGAACAGATAGTACATTATAGCTTTTATCTCGAACAGATGGTACTATTTAGCTTTTATCTCAAATAGATAGTACATTATAGCTTTTATCTCGAACAGATGGTACTATTTAGCTTTTATCTCAAATAGATAGTATATTATAGCTTTTATCTCGAACAGATGGTACTATTTAGCTTTTATCTCGAATAGATAGTACATTATAGCTTTTATCTCGAACAGATGGTACTATTTAGCTTTTATCTCAAACAGATAGTACATTATAGCTTTTATCTCGAACAGATGGTACTATTTAGCTTTTATTTCGAACAGATAGTACATTATAGCTTTTATCTCGAACAGATGGTACTATTTAGCTTTTATCTCGAACAGATAGTACATTATAGCTTTTATCTCGAACAGATGGTACTATTTAGCTTTTATCTCAAATAGATAGTATATTATAGCTTTTATCTCGAACAGATGGTACTATTTAGCTTTTATCTCGAATAGATAGTACATTATAGCTTTTATCTCGAACAGATGGTACTATTTAGCTTTTATCTCAAACAGATAGTACATTATAGCTTTTACCTCGAACAGATGGTACTATTTAGCTTTTATTTCGAACATATAATACTATATAGCTTTTACCTCGAACAGATGGTACTATTTAGCCTTTATCTCGAACGGATAGTACCAGCTAGATTTTATCTCGAGCAGACAGTACTACCTAGCCAGTTGACAGTACTATCTGACTTCTATCGCGAACAGATAGTACTAACAAATGTCCAGTGGACTACCTTCCTCGAGACTTCTCTGAGTCCTTGGGGTCATTGTGACCTAGCGATTAAACCCAATATGTGAAAAAAGTACTGCTCAGAGGTAAAACATCCAACACAACTACCTGGCTTTTATCTTGAAATCCAAAACCGTGCATCCTAACATTTATCTGAAGAAAATCTTATCACATTCAGTATTTATCTGAACAAAATCGCATCACATTCAGTATTTATCTGAACAAAATTGCATCACATTCAGTATTTATCTCCAAAAACAGTACATGCTATCTTTTATCTCATCCAAATCATATTACTGCCTGGCTTTTATTTCGAAATAAATTCATAGATTCATTTCCTCTATCCCATATTTCCTCCGTCATCCTAACAAGTCTGAAGAGAAATCAGATGTCGCTTTATCACTAATGTCACTTGCAACCTTATTCAAAGACCATTTGTAACATTCTCATTCGTGAAACTCTTCGGATTATTTATCACTTCAAATCGTACGAACGGAAAGGCTCTCGCGCACACACACACGCCAACAGACTCTGTCAATAATTCTGGTTACAAACAATTCATCTTATTTCTCGGAGCATATTTTTGTTTCGTATTCCATTTCTCTCACTCCTTTTCGTCGCAAGTAGCTGGAGTATATTAAGAAGCTATTTTTATCATTTTTTTCTGTTATTTTGCCTCTGAGAGCAGAGAAAAATAACTCTTCAGGAGTAATAAAAAGCCGAAAATCATTCATAAACTTTGCCGTAGATATCAAATCACGTAAATACGTTACGTTTTGCAAAGATATCGACCCAACTAGAAATCGATCAATAATATTTATTTATTTTTTAAACGGAAAACTGATGAGGTTCGTAGAGTATCTTTTAGATATTCGCTTATTACTGTAAATTGTTTTATACGCCGTAGTAAAAGATTATACATACTGTTGCGGATTACAAAAATGGATAGCCACTGAGCGTGAGTATTAAAAACTATATTTTAAAACCAAATTTAACACAAGGTAAATTGTTACAAAGAAAATATGGATGAAGTATCTTGTAAACAAATCAACTATTATCCATACACAAGTCATCAACCTTCCTGCGCAGAGCACACAACATTAGCTCTGTCTATTCCACGAAATATTACCTTTTTACTTGATTACCATGTCGCTTGAACATCTTCATACACAAACAAAATCGTCCTGTGCTAGTTCGCTAACTCACTCTAGCAGAACCATACGACCGTCCGCGTACACATCACATAAAAGATACCACTTTTATACTTCCCGCGTGCACATCACATAAAAGATACCACTTTTATACTTCCCGCGTGCACATCACATAAAGATAATTCTTTATACTTAACGCGCACTGTCTCAGAACAGCTAACCGTCCATTTTCGAACTCTCGACCGTTACACGCTCCACTGTTCTTCAAATTCTCCCAAAGTTCTTGCTCGTTGGCTGATACTTTTTGCTTTCGGATGCCAGATTCCTTCTGTCGTAACACTGCCCCCTTCCTAGGTCTTGTTCGTCCCGAACAATTCTGGATTTCAAAGCTTCTTCAGTTCTTCGATGAAACGGGACCAAACGATCCACGCGAACCACCTTGCACTTTGTAGCTGGACGTCGACGAATGCGATATACCACGTCATTAATCCTGTTAACTATTGTATATGGACCTTCCCAAGGTTTCTGAAGTTTTGGAGATAGTCCTTTCTTTCTATGTGGACTGTATAACCAGACAAGATCTCCTTGATTGAAAACAGTTCCATTTATTTCACTGTCATATCTTGTTTTGGTTCTGTCACTTGCTATGTCGATGTTATGTCTAACGGAGTGATGGATTTCTTCTAGTTGTTGTTGTAATTCTTGTACGTATTGTAGAGTGGACACAGGCATTGCTTCGGGCCGACCACATAAAAGGTCACAGGGAAGACGTAACTCTCTTCCAAAAAGCATCATGGAAGGTGTCTGTCCAGTTGTCTCATGCACTGCCGTCCTATATGCCAGCAAAGGAGTGGTACATGGCGATCCCAGTCACGTTGGTGGTCGTTCACAAATAATGCTAAATGCTGAGCAATTGTTCTATTAAATCTCTCAACCATACCATCCGACTGAGGGTGTAAGGGAGTTGTTCTGGTTTTCTGAATGCCTAATAGTTGACAGATGCCTTTAAACACATTGGATTCAAAATTCCGTCCTTGATCAGAGTGGAGTTATAAAGGTGTTCCATACCTACTAATGAAGTTATTAACTATCATCTCCGCCACTGTTGTTGCTTCCTGGTCTTGGATGGGATATACCTCAGGCCACTTTGTGAAATAATCCATCACCACTAATAAATATCGTTTTCCATCATCAGTTCTAGGAAACGGACCTATTACATCAATGGCTATTCTTTCAAAAGGGGCACCAACGTTATACGTCTGCAGCTTACCCCGACTCCTAGTCTTGGGCCTTTCTTTGCTGCACAGGCTTCACATTGCCTACACCATCTCTCAACGTCTGCCCTACTTTTCAACCAATGAAATCGTTCCCTGGCTTTGGCTAATGTCTTATTAACACCGAAGTGTCCTCCAATGGCACAATCATGTACATCTTTCATCACAAGTTCCACTCGGGAGCGAAGAAGGATTATCTGCCAACGGATCAGCCTTCCAGTGGGATTCTCCCATCTTCTGTATAATACACTGTCTTTCATTTTTAAAGAGTCCCACTGTGCCCAGTAACTTTTAGTAGTTGGACTATACCTCGAGATTTGCTCCCAATTAGGTCTTACATCAGATTTTTCAATCAATTCTAATATTGGTTTTATGTCTTCATCATCTAGTTGAGCCTTCCTGATTTCAATTGGATTCCAGATGTTAGGGGTATCACTGTTTGTTTGTGTCGATACTATTTGTCTTATGGGCATTATCTCTTTAATTCCAAATCTCAGTTCTGCATTATAGCAATGTTTACAGTTGTCAATACATGGGTGCCTGGAAAGAGCATCTGCATTTTTACGCATTTTACCACTTCGATGTTCGATGGAGAAATCGTATTCTTGTAACCGTTGTATCCACCTAGCGATTTGTCCTTCAGGGTTTTTGAAGTTTAATAACCATCTAAGTGCAGCATGATCAGTACGTATAAGGAATTTCTAGCCATAGAGATAATGAGGAAAATGTTCTATTGCTTTTACTATTGCTAACAGTTCTTTGCGTGTTACACAATAATTCCGCTCTGGTTTGGATAAAGTTTTACTAAAGTATGCAATAACTTTCTCTTGTTCGTCTTGTTCTTGTGAAAGTACAGCACCAACTCCTGTGTTACTTGCGTCAGTATCTATCATTATTTCCAGTTTGTGAGTACGCTAACACTGGTGCTGTGGAAAGAGTTTTCTTTAGCTGTTGAAAGGCTATATCACATTCAGTGGTCCATATAAACCGCTGTCCCTCTTCTGTCAGACGATGTAATGGCCTTGCGGATGTTGGAGAAACCTTTGACAAATCTTCTATAGTAGGTGCAAAGTCCAATAAAACTACGAAGTTGATGAACATTTTGTGGTGGAGGCCAGTCTCTTACAGCTTCTATCTTACTAGGATCAGTCTTAATCCCTGATGTTGTGATCACATGACCAAGGTAATGAACTTCTTGCTGGAACAGTTTACACTTTGTCGGTCCCAATTTTAACTTGGCTGCCTTAAGTTTTTCAAATACTTGACGAAGATTTCTCAAATGTTCTTCAAACGTTCTTCCAAGAACTATGATGTCGTCCAAGTAAACCAGGCAGACCTCCAAAAACAAACCTTTGAGCACAGGCTCCATTAGTCGCTCAAATGTGGCAGGTGCGTTACAAAGTCCAAATGGCATCACTTTAAACTGCCAAAGTCCATTCCCTGTGGTAAAAGCTGTTTTCTCACGGTCTTCAGGACGTATACCAACTTGCCAATAGCCGCTCTTTAAGTCTAATGTTGAGAACCATTCTGATCCAGATAAAGTGTCTAGTGTATCATCAATCCTGGGTAAAGGAAATGAGTCTTTCTTTGTTACGTCATTTAATCTGCGATAATCTACACAAAATCGTGTAGATCCATCCTTTTTCTTGACAAGAACTACTGGTGATGTCCAGGGACTCTGCGATGGTTCTATAATGCCTTGAGCTTCCATGTCCTTTATGAGTTGTTCCGTCTCCTCTCTTTTTGCCAATGGAAGCCTTCTTGCCGGCAGATGGACTGGAGGCGAATCACCAGTGTTGATTTTATGTTCTGTCAGGTTTGTACGGCCATAATCATTTGATGTGGCAGAAAAAATGTCAGAAAATTCTTTTAATAGGTTCTCGGCCTTAACAGCTTGGTTTTCAGTTAATATTCGTCTTGTTTCTCTACATAATTCAGTAAGATGAGATGGGATGTCTGTATGATTTTGATTTGAATCAGTAACTTCTATTTTATTTATACTTGTTACACAGGTAACAGCTTCACATATTGCTAATATTCACCTTTTTTTAACATTCTATTGGATTTGTTACAGTTCATCACTCTGATAGTGATCTGTTCTTTATCTATTCTGACTAAAGTCCTTGCAACCAGGATATTATGAGCCAAAGCTCCTTTACCAGAGGCATCAGTAACTGCCAATCGGAAGGCCCCAGAAGTCTCCGCCCGATGTCCACGGACTATAACTTCACTTTGTGCTGGGATCTCTGTGTCTTCCGTCACTAATATTGGAGTTACGCTTGATAAAGAATCAGACGTCCGGCTAAGCAGAGGAATCTCTTCTGTCTCATAGATGAGTAGGTTATCACTGGGTCTAATGTTGAATCCATGTTTCTTAAGAAAATCTAGGCTTAATATGCATTCATCGTAGATGTCATCGATGTAAACAGGATGGCGTACCAGACAGCTACCAACTCGGATGTTAAGTTCTATTTTTCCATGGACTTTTGCACGATCTCCAGTGGCTGTTTGTAGGCTTATTTTAGACTGTGTAGTATTCAAGTTTGGGTGAGGTATTATTTTCTTTATTATATTCGTTCTGAGTAAAGTTGCATTTGCACCAGTGTCGACTATCATACGGCAAGGTATTCCATTTATGGCTCCATCAGCTACTAATCCATTATTATCACTATGTAATGTTGAAACGTGGGCGACTTTCCCTGGGGCCAACCAGTCAACAGCCAGCCTTTGCCTCGCAAGATTGACAAATTTTCTGTTTCCCTGATCCTGTTCTCTGGTAGATGGACTCGGACTCCTCATTCGTTTCCTATTACAGTTGCTACGAATGTGTCCGGTCTTGCCACAATTCCAACACTGAAGGTCTGTTGTAGTTTTTGAAGAAGAACCTCTTATGTCTTTCAAAACGGATAGCATCGCTTTAGTTAGTTCTTTCATTTCATTATCCTTTTCTACAGTTTCTTCTGCACTCACAAATCTCACTGTGCGTTTGTTCGCTCGGGAGGAAAGCCTGGAGCACTCGTATTTCATAGCATGTACCACAGCTGACTTTAAGGATTCACCTTCAAACATCCTCAGAGATTGTTGAGTGTCAAGGTCAGCAATAGCATCAAAAAATTGTAATTGAGCTAAGTTATCTTGAATTTCTGGTGGATAGTTACTATAAGACAATCTAGCTAGACGCTCAATATCACTAGCAAGCTCTCGCAAAGTTTCACCACTTTTCTGCATGCGATGTTTAAATTGAGTCACGTAATATTGTTTTAAATAACTATCACCAAACCTTAGTTCTAATGCAGAAACTAGTCTTTGATAATCAAGTCGTTTTTCTTCTGGAACAGACTGCAAAACTTCCGCAGCAGAATTTCTTAAGGAAGCTGCAAGAAAACTGGCCTTTTGGAATTCATTCCAGTCATTGGCTCTAGCGATAACTTCAAATTGTGTTTTAAATACTGTCCAAGATGACTGACCATCATATGTAGAAGGTTTAGTTGTATTTCTAGCGATATGTGTAATAACATTATTTTCACTAGAATTATTATTATCACAAGCAGAAGGTAACATTTCATTTCGCAAAATCTGAAACTGGCGTTCACAATCAGTTTTTACAATTTCATGTTTATAATCTAACTTAATACTATCAAGATCATCTTTTACACTATTTAGTTCGGTCATAATGTCCTTACACTTATCAGAAATCTTATCAATTTGAGAAGCCACTTCAGCTCTCATCTCAGTATTTTGTGCGGCCATTTCGGCTTTCAAGTCATCTTTTTCAGAAACTATCTCAGTTCTCAACTCATTATTTTGTGCGGCCAGGTCACCTACTTTATTGTTTATGTCACTATTTTGACTTTTAATGTCATTCATTTGTGTAGCCATATCGGCTTTCAAGTCAGTCATCAGCTTTATTAACTCATCCATACTTCTAGTGAAAGGCATTCAATTAAATTATCCCACTTCTGACACCAAATGTTGCGGATTACAAAAATGGATAGCCACTGAGCGTGAGTATTAAAAACTATATCTTAAAACCAAATTCAATACAAGGTAAATTGTTACAAAGAAAATATGGATGAAGTATCTTATTAACAAATCAACTATTATCCATACACAAGTCATCAACCTTCCTTCGCAGAGCACACAACATTAGCTCTGTCTATTCCACTAAATATTACCTTTTTACTTGATTACCATGTCGCTTGAACATCTTCATACACAAACAAAATCGTTCTGTGCTAGTTCGCTAACTCACTCTAGCAGAACCACACGACCGTCCGCGTACACATCACATAAAAGATACCACTTTTATACTTCCCGCGTGCACATCACATAAAGATAATTCTTTATACTTAACGCGCACTGTCTCAGAACAGCTAACCGTCCATTTTCGACCGTTACACACACGACCGTTACACGCTCCACTGTTCTTCTTCAAATTCTCCCAAAGTTCTTATTCGTTGGCTGATACTTTTTGCTTTCGGATGCCAGATTCCTTCTGTCGTAACAATACTTTAAATTGTTATATTTTATTAAATAATTACATGACGAAAGTAACTGTGTGTGTGCAAAAAGTGTGACAAAAGTGTGACAGCAACTGTGTGTGTGTGTATGTGTGTAAAAAGTGTGACAGTAACTGTGTGTGTGTAAAAAAGTGTGACAGTAACTGTGTGTGTGTAAAACGTGTGACAAGAGTGTGACAGTAACTGTGTGTAAAAAGTGTGACAAAAGTGTGACATTAATTGTGTGTGTAAAAAGTGTGACAGTAACTGTGTGTGTCTGTGTAAAAAGTGTGACAGTAACTGTGTGTATGTAAAAAGTGTGACAGCAACTGTGTGTGTAAAAAATGTCACAGCAACTGTGTGTGCGTAAAAAGTGTGACAATAACTGTGTGTGTAAAAAGTGTGACAAGAATGTGACAGTAACTGTGTGTGTAAAAAGTGACAAAAGTATGACAGTAACTGTATGTGTGTAAAAAGTGTGACAAAAGTGTAACAGTAATTGTGTGTGTAAAAAGTGTGAAACTGTGTGTGTGTGTGTGTGTGTGTAAAAAGTGTGACAAAGTGTGACAGTAACTGTGTGTATGTAAAAAGTGTGACAGTAACTGTGTGTATGTAAAAAGTGTGACAGTAACTGTGTGTATGTAAAAAGTGTGACAAAAGTGTGACAGTAACTGTGTGTATGTAAAAAGTGTGACAAAAGTGTGACAGTAACTGTGTGTATGTAAAAAGTGTGACAAAAGTGTGACAGTAACTGTGTGTGTGTGTAAAAAGTGTGTAAAAAGTTCGCAAAGTTTAGTTTCGTGTAAGGTGACCACATTTGAAGGAAAAGATCCGGGGACTTTTGAAAGATTAGCCAGGCGTGCCAGGAAAACAGGGATGTTTGGCCGTTCAGGTTAGAGAGCTCGGAATTAATGACTTTCATTATAAAATTCGAGCTGCAATTTTTCATTCGAATGCATTACCGATAGCAATTTTTTGACAGTTCGGGTGAATTGTTTTATCTACGAGCAGCAATCTTTTGCACTCAACGGACTAAATATCCAAGTCGTAAGTATCCAAAGAAGGCTGGGGAAGGGGACCCACTGGATAGCTGTTAGGAGACAGATGGTAGCCTTTCGTCAAGGCCAAGCAGCGTGTTCTTTAACGTGCACAGGGTATGACTCTCTTTGGCAAGATACTTCGGCTTTGCGTCTGCCATCAAACGGATGGCGGCCTTTCGTACGCCATTGATGTCACTTTTCTGACTGGGCAGGGTGGTGGTTTAGAGGAGTTAAATCTCAACGCTGGCACGGGTGTGGCGGAGTTGGGATGGCTCAGTGGACAACGTGTCAGAATCATAACCAAATGTTCCTAGGTTCGATTCCTCGCTTCATGAATTGGGTGGGTTGGGGTGGCTCAGTCGGTAGTGCCCCAGGCTCGTAATATACAGTTTTCTGGTTCGAATCCCTCCTAGGCCAGCGTTGGATTTATCTCCCAAAACTTTCCGCCATTCCCTAGGTCAGTAGCGAACACCGATGAGTTTAGAAAGACCGCCGTCCGTCGGATGGGACGTTTAGCCGTCGCTCCGAGTGCGGAAGAGCCATACCCTCTTCAATTTAAAGAACACGCTGGATGGCGTTGATGGGGATTACCTTCTTATATCCTAACAGATATCCAGTCGGTCACCCTTCTCTGAGCCTTTGGGGTCCTTATGACCGGGTCATTTAGCCCATTGTGTGTAAAACAGCGCCGCTCAGAAGTATAACAACCCAGTCCAAACCTGCATTGTGATTTTCTCCGCTGATCCGCAAATTAGTAACAATAATCGGTGAGACTCCATGTCCGTTTCATGAAATGGGCAGAAAATTAAGACATATAAGACATGGGAAACCTATGGACTCGGAAATAACACCGTGCAGTCAAATGGCACATTAAACTGCCATTTTGTGTGTTGGGTTGATACTAGATCGTGTGGCCTCTGAGCGGCACTTTGTTGAACACCATGGGCTAAATGGCCAGGTCACAAGGACCCCGAAGGCTCAGAGAAGGTTGGGGGAGGGGACCCACTGGAACAACTGTTGGAGACAGATGGCAGCCTCCCGTCAAGGCCATCCAGTGTGTTCTTTAACATGCACAGGTATGGCTCTCCCGCACACGGGACCACGGCTTAACGTCCCATCCGACGGACGGCGGCCTTTCCAAGCCCATCGGTGTCTCCTACTGACCGTGGGCAAAGCGGGGAATTTTGTGGAGATAAATCTCAACGCTGACCCAGCTGGGACTCGAACCTGGGAACTACAGATTACGAGCCTGGCGCGCTACCGACTGAGCCACCCCCGCCCTCATTTTGTGTGCAGAAGAACCATTTCCAGTGCACGTTAAAAACACGCTGGAATGATTTAACGAAAGGTTTCTATCTGTCTCGTAACATCAGTCTCATCAATTCCCGTCCACAATCTTTTCTGATCCCTTGAGGAGGTCCTATTGTCCTGGCCATTTAGCCCATTGTGGATACAATAATAGATATTAGATATCCATCTGTTTAGGTCACGTTAAGGAAAAAAAAATTCTCTAAATTATTTCTCACGTTACTGAATGCACCAGCAGATTTTTTTTTTATGCGATTTTTTTTTGTTACCGAAACTTCCAAATTATGATTTTGCAATAACAGTTGAGTTAAACCATCCGCCTTAAATTCAGTATTCTACACAATTAGATTACACAATTAGATTGTACAAAAAAATATCCGAACACTACGGTTGATTACAGAATTCAGAAAAAATATCAGGCAACGATTTTTTTTTTAGAAATTAGTGATCTGGCAACCTTCGTGTCACGTGATTACAGAATTGAGGAAAAATATCTGGAGCGTGTACAGCAACTGTACACGCTCCAGTTACCGTTCACAGCAAACTGGAGCCTGTGCAGTTACAGCACACGCTCCAGTTTGCTGTGAACGGTAACTGCACACGCTCAATATTTCCGTGAGTGAGCCCACACGATCTAGTATCAAAATAATATGACCACCTACAGTCGCTCAAAAAAGTATCCGAACACTACCGTTGATTACAGAATTCAGGAAAAAATATCTGGCAATGATTTTTTTTTAGAAATTAGTGATCTGGCAACCTTCGTGTCACGTGACACGAAGGTTTATGCAAACTTTGATCACTCAGATCACTCAGATCACTCATTTCTAAAAACAAATTGTTGCCAGATATTTTTTCTGAATTCTGTAATCAACCGTAGTGTTCGGATATTTTTTTGAGTGACTGTATTCTCGATGATAATAATGGAAAAATATTTTTTTCCTTACAGTCACAAATGCGATAATGATCAGTTAATGAATGTACGTATTACATCTCTTTACAACTACAGCAACGTAGTTGGTTATGAAATACGACCTACGAAAAAAATTTAAAAAAAACACATTGTTTTCTCCTTAAAAAAAAAACTCGATGTCCCTACCTCGAAATGGACAGAAAATGATGAAAATAAAAAAAACGTGTTCCACATTGAATGAGGTTAACATTTAATTTTTATGTTATGAATAATAAATTGTCGAGTTTTCCATGCTTGGAAAAAGCGTGTACGAATGTTTCTGAAGGCGTTTTAATTAAAACATCCGCAGCGTTCATTGCGGAGGGAGAAGCACGTGCACCAGCTTCTGTCCGGATCGTTAGAAGCTGAGCATCCCAGATGTAAGTGGCATCTTGTTCCGGGAGACTGTGTATTGTTGTGAAGCGACGAATCGATAGCGGAGATGCTGAACTTTTGCCTCTTTCATTTTTGTTTTGTTTTTGTTTACGATGCTCATCCTCTTGTGTCTGGCTCCAGATTATTTCGAAAGAAAGAGAAATAAAACGAGTAAAAGACAACTCTGACGTGGATTCCCAGAAAACAAAAAGGCTATTCGAAGAATACGAATTTTAATTAGTTTATATGTGCAAGGATTTTTTTTTTCTTTTAAGTAGTTTTTCCAAGCATCAAAGAGACGATTTCGTTTTGACAAAAATGCAATCCTATTATAAGAGAGGACCTTTTGACGGTAGAATAATTTGGTTTGTTTCGTTAGAATCATCATTAATTCTGTTTATCGTAGTGCTTCGCAAATAAATATTTATCTGAATTTAAAATACGAAAATTTTATCTAATCTATATTTTCAGTTCGTCGGGAAATCTAATTTCTTTCTTTTTTTGTGACTTAAGCAAAGTTTGCATAAATTGCTTTTATGTATAATAAAGTTATGAATTTAAAAGGATAGAAATTGAACGTGGGTTCTAAAGAATTTTTACCAAATTAAATTACTTCCCGCCCTGCCCACGGTCAGTAGGGGACACCGATGGGCTTGGAAAGGCCGCCGCCCATCGGATGGGACGTTAAGCCGTGGCCCCGTGTGCGGGAGAGCCATACCCTGTGCACGTTAAAGAACACGCTGGATGGCTTTGACGGGAGGCTACCATCTGTCTCCCAATAGCTGTTCCAGTGGGTCCCCTCCCCCAACCTTCTCTGAGCCTTCGGGGTCCTTGTGGCCTGGCCATTTAGCCCATGGTGTGCAAAAAGGTGCCGCTCAGAGGTAAAAAAAACCCAACCCAAACCAAATTATGAATAAAGTAATTTATTACAAAAGCACAAAATCATACAAATAAAACATTCTTATCTAAACACAAGTATTTCTCTTCCTCTAGTATAAAGTCAAACCATAAAAAGAACGATTTTTTATGCTAAACTAATTTCCAATGTTTAAACTACAGTAAGCCAAAGGGCAGTACCAAGCTGAAAACACCGGTTCCCGTCTCGATCACCGAAGTTAAGCAGCTTTGGACACGGTCAGTACCTGGAAGGGGGGAAAACCGCGTGCAGTTCGCAGAAAATCTGCTGAGGATCCGCCATCCTCACAAATCCCTCTATTGTAACGTATTCAACTGACAGGCTCCTCTCAGACCTCTGTGGCAAGAAGCTGCTTTGAAGAGGTATTTATTTATTTTTAAACTACAGTGCTGTCAATATTCACCTTCTATGACAAAATAGAACCTATTACCTTGTAACATTCAATAAACAAACCAATTTATATTGAATTTCATTTGTGATAGAAGACGACCTTAATAATGCTTTATACCTTATAGATGAGAAACATCTAACATTGATGTCCCCTGATAGAGAGGGCCCAAGAACAAACTTGACTGTTGATTCCAGGGCGGGGGTGGCTCAGTCGGTAGCGCGCCACGCTCGTAATCTGTAGTTCCCAGGTTCGAGTCCCAGCTGGGTCAGCGTTGAGATTTATCTCCGCAAAATTTCCCCGCCCTGCCCACGGTCAGTAGGGGACACCGATGGGCTTGAAAAGGCCTCCGTCCTTCGGATGGGATATTAAACCGTGGCTCCGTGTGCGGGAGATCCATCCCCTGTGCACGTTAGGGGCGGGGGTGGCTCAGTCGGTAGCGCGCCAGGCTCGTAATCTGTAGTTCCCAGGTTCGAGTCCCAGCTGGGTTAGCGTTGAGATTTATCTCCGCAAAATTCCCCGCCCTGCCCACGGTCAGTAGGGGACACCGATGGGCTTGGAAAGGCCGCCGTCCGTCGGATGGGACGTTAAGCCGTGGCTCCGTGTGCGGGAGAGCCATACCCTGGGCATGTTAAAGAACACGCTGGATGGCCTTGAAGGGAGGCTACCATCTGTCTCCCAACAGCCATTCTAGTGGGTCCCCACCCCCAACCTTCTCTGAGCCTTCGGGGTCCTTGTGACCTGGCCATTTAGCCCATGGTGTGCAAAAAAGTGCCGCTCAGAGGTAAAACACCCCAACCCAGATCGAACTTGACGCACCGCCAGTTAAAAGAAAAATGATGATACGGCATTTGTTTTTAACACATGATGAGAACTTTAGACAAGCTTTCAAACAAGACGTAACTCGTTAACTTAAGAGGAACGAGTACAAATTTACAGAAAAGTGTCAATAACTTTTTAAATGCGGTCCGTAAGGTCTCGTTAGGCATATTAAAGACATTACACACTTTTTGCAGGTCGTTCGCTCACCATTATGTATTGGCAGAGATGGCTCAGTCAGTAGCACGCCAGGCTCGTAATCTGAAGTTCCCAGGTTCGAGTCTCAGCTGGGTCAGCGTTGAGATTTATCTCCGCAAAACTCCTCGCCCTGCCCACAGTCAGCAGGGGACACCGATGGGCTTGGAAAGATCATCTTCCATCGGATGAAACGCTAAAAAATTGGCCCCGTGTGTAGGAGAGTCATATTCTGTAAACGTTAAAGGGTTGGGTTGTTTTACCTCTGAGAGGCACTTTTTTGCACACCACGGGCTAAATGACCAGGTCAGAAGGACCCCGAAGGCCCAGAGAAGGTTGGGGGAGGGGACCCACTAGAACAGCTGTTGGGAGACAGATGGTAGCCTCCCGTCAAGGCCAACCAGCGTTTTCTTTAACGTGCGCAGGGTATGGCTCTCCCGCACACGGGGCCACGGCTTAACGTCCCATCCGACGGACGGCGGCCTTCCCAAGCCCATCGGTGTCCCCTACTGATTGTGGGCAGGGCGGGGGAATTTTGCGGAGATAAATCTCAACGCTGACCCAGCTGGGACTCGAACCTGGGAACTACAGATTACGAGCCTGGCGCGCTACCGACTGAGCCACCCCCCCCCCCCCCCCCGGTGTTCCGGAAAGTCATACTCTGTACACGTTAAAGAACATTCTGGATAACCTTGACTGGAGGCTATCATCTGTCTCCCAACAGCTGTTCCAGTTAGTCTCCTCCCCCTACCTTTACTGAGCCTTCTGAGTTCTTGTGGCCTGGCCATTTAGCCCATTGTGTACAAAAAAGTGCCGCTCAGAGGTAAAGCCCAACTGAATCCACGATTTTTTTTACCGTTTTTATAACCTTGATTCTTACGCTAGTGTAGTACCGGACACTTTATTGGACGTTCTACTGCGCCGATCATCTCGATGTGCAAATCGTTTAGTCAGAAATCTGCATTTAAAACGTCAGGCCAGTCCGTTCATTTTTTTCTATGTGGGGCAATTTCAATGGTAAGAAATTTATTTATTGTATTATTTTCAAGCTGCAATTGTAGCTGAGGTTTTATTTAAATACCTATTGTTTAATTTAATATTTAAGGTACAGTCGCTCAAAAAAAAATCCAAACACCCGACTCAAGGCACAGATGCATGAAGTATGTGTCATGATACAGTAAGTGATTCAGAGGCCTAGTGTCAGTGTCCGCCGCGATGGTATTGGCCACCTCTTCGACTCGCTGCATCCACGTGTGCACTCTTGTATCGATGTTCGTGGAAGTCTTACTTCTTATTGATGTGCAACTCATTTTCGTAAGTAAATACTGCTGATTTGACACACATATTTAATCATTTCTTGTCTACATTTCTAATCTGTCCCTTACTTGTTTTGAGTTCAAAGCCAGCATTCTTTTTATCTGGGGCAGTTTCAAAGATGAAGCAGTGTTGTCCGAGGAATTATACGGGGGGGGGGGGGGGGACTCAGTCTGTAGCGCGCCAGGCTCGTAATCTGTAGTTCCCAGGTTCGAGTCCCAGCTGGGTAAGCGTTGAGATTTATCTCCGCAAAATTCCCCGCCCTGCCCACGGTCAGTAGGAGACACTGATGGTCTTGGAAATGTCGCCGTCCGTTGGATGTGACGTTAAGCCGTGGCCCCGTATGCGGGAGAGCCATACTCTGTGAACGTTAAAGAACACACTGGATGACCTTGACGGGAGGCTACCATCTGTCTCCCAACAGCTGTTCCAGTGGGTCTTCTCCCCCAACCTTCTCTGAGCCTTCGGGGTCCATGTGACCTGGCCATTTAGCCCATGGTGTGCAAAAAAGTGCCGCTCTGAGGTAAAACAATCCAACCCAATCTCCAGCTCCTAGAATATCGGTCGTTGTGCAGGAGAGCCATGCCTTTTGCACGTTAAAGAACACGCTGGATGGCCTTGAAGGGAGGCTACCATCTCTCAACAGCTGTTCCAGTGGGTCCCCTCCCTTAACCTTCTCTGAGCCTTCGGGGACCTTGTGACCTGGCCATTTAGCCCATTATGTGCACAAAAGGCTGTTCAGAGGGAAAACAACCCAACTCGAACAGTTACGGCTTTTTTTTTTAAATAACGCTATTTAAAATAGCATAAAATTTAGTAGCCATTCTTTAAGTATTGTTTGAGTCTACTGAATTGTAAGCAACAATATTCTACCACAATGAGGAGGCCAAACAATGTTTTATTCTCAGAGACTACAAAAGCCAATGATATTGTTAGAAAAACACTGAATGGTTGACTGTTTCTCTGTTGTCTTCAATTTTCCTGGTCTGTGTTCTCATTGAAAGGTGATTGTATATTTTTATTCTTTTAAACTTGGCCACTGCACGCATTTCAAAGCATCTGTTTTTCTTCTTGATTTTTTTTTTTTAGAGGATGTTTTTCACGTGTGTCGTCTTAACGTCTGCTCTCTTTCTTTCTGTCAAGAGTAATTTACTTTCGTTCTTCAACTTGCGTTAGAATGTTTCAATTGCAACCTACAGAAACGCCTCGCTGTCCACTTTTGCTAACAACTAAGTTTCACTTGAGAAATTGAATTGAAGACCAAGTCGGCGCAAAAGTGTGAAGTTGTCAGTAATCTCTTCAAGGCCACATATGTTCTATAAATAGACAATAACGTGTCCCCTTTTTTTGGGGGGGGGGGCTGCTTTTTTTTTTTTAGACTGAAGGAGAAAATGGAATAAAAAAAAAAGTCTTTACCTAGCAGAATTTCGTGTTTGTTGATATGGACTTCTTAAGAATGGATTATTACATTTTTTTTTCTGAGCTCGTGTTTTTTTTAGCTCGTTTTCAAAGCAGAAACGAGACATTGTTTTGAATTTCGAGATTGTTCTTCCGTTGACATGACTTTTTTTTTCTGCTTTCAAATATAATTTTATTTTCTGTTCGATAGGTATTAACAAATCGGTGCTCCAAGCGTTTTGCGAATATACCATTAATATGAATTTCCACCGTTAAAGAAGTTTAAAGTTGGAAAACGAAAAGAAAATGTTATTGCCTCGATGGTCAGAGCGGTTAGCGTATTGGCTAGTGGTCAAAGAACTCTGGGTTCGAGCTCCGTGTAAAACATTATTTTTTTTTCCTTTCTTGTGTTGTCTTTTTGCTGAGGTATCGCCTTCCGCACATATTTTCTCCACTGCGTTTTAAACTACAGGCTACTGTTAGTTTAATACTCCACTACAGGTATTTAGCAGTTATTTACAATAGTAAAAATATAGGTATTTATTTATTTTCAATATTGTAAATAGCTGCTACAGGTATTTATTTATTTTTATTATTGTAAATAGCTGCTACAAGTATTTATTTATTATTGTAAATAGCTGCTACAGGTATTTATTTATTATTGTAAATAGCTGCTACAAGTATTTATTTATTATTGCAAATAGCTGCTACAGGTATTTATTTATTATTGTAAATAGCTGCTACAGGTATTTATTTATTATTGTAAATAGCTGCTACAGGTATTTATTTATTATTGTAAATAGCTGCTACAAGTATTTATTTATTATTGCAAATAGCTGCTACAGGTATTTATTTATTATTGTAAATAGCTGCTACAGGTATTTATTTATTATTGTAAATAGCTGCTACAAGTATTTATTTATTATTGTAAATAGCTGCTACAGGTATTTATTTATTATTGCAAATAGCTGCTACAGGTGTTTATTTATTATTGCAAAATGCTGCTATAGGTATTTATTTATTATTGTAAATAGCTGCTACAGGTATTTATTTATTATTGTAAATAGCTGCTACAGGTATTTATTTATTATTGTAAATAGCTGCTACAGGTATTTATTTATTATTGTAAATAGCTGCTACAGGTATTTATTTATTATTGTAAATAGCTGCTACAGGTATTTATTTATTATTGCAAATAGCTGCTACAGGTGTTTATTTATTATTTCAAAATGCTGCTATAGGTATTTATTTTATTATTGTAAATAGCTGCTATAGGTATTTATTTATTATTGCAAATAGCTGCTACAGGTGTTTATTTATTATTGCAAAATGCTGCTATAGGTATTTATTTTATTATTGTAAATAGCTGCTATAGGTATTTATCTTTATTATTGTAATAAACGGTGTTGGTTGGAAATGTGCTATTTCTATGACAGAACGTGATGGTTAAGGGATTTACTTTAGTAGTAGCTAATTACCCCCCCCCCTCTTCCCCCCTATATGCACACCGGTATAACAGTGGGGAAACAAATACCCCCTCAAGCAGCTGCGTGTCACAGAGGTCTGACAGGAGCCTGTCAGTTTAATACGCCACAGTAGAAGGATGTGAGGATGGCGGGACCTCAGCAGAAACTAAACTTATTTAATTTTTATTTATTTTTCTTTCCTTTCTGAAATGAGCATTCCGTATATCATGTAAAGTATTTATTTCTAAGAAAAAAAAAATTTACCTTCATCGTGTTAGATTTATGTCATATTGATGCGATTAATTCATACTGATGAGGAAACTAAATTATTTTGGTGGGAAGTTGATTAGACAACTTCAAGAGAAATCTAAATTAGGGTTGGGTTGTTTTACCTCTGAGCGGCACTTTTTTGCACACCATGGGCTAAATGGCCAAGTCACATTGACCCCGAAGGCTCAGAAAATGTTGGGGGAGGGGACCCACTGGAACAGCTGTTGGGAGACAGATGTTAGCCTCCCGTCAAAGCCATCCAGCGTGTTCTTTAACGTACACAGGGTATGGCTCTCCCGCATACGGGGCCACGGCTTAACGTCCCATCCGACTGACGGTGGCCTTTCCAAGCCTATAGGTGTCCCCTACTGACCGTGGGCAGGGCGGGGAATTTTGCGGAGATAAATCTCAACGCTGACCCAGCTGGGACTCGAACCTGGGAACTACAGATTACGATCCTGGCACAATACCGACTGAGCCACCCCCGCCCCCAAAATTAGGGATATCTGGTCTCAAATTTAAACGTTTCTAGCTGCCGTGTGTGGGCGATTGATCTCTCGAAAAGTGTCCGAGATTTCTGGGGGCGCTGCCATCGCCTACCTCGTGAATGATGGAGTCCGTTATCGACAACATCTGTGACTAGAGAAGTACCTTAACGGTTGAATGCTATGATTTTATCGGTGGAAAGAGTATTTCGCGCCAAACTTTTGGAGTGGATTTAAGTAGTATAATATTAATTGTTCCCCTGCAATCACACACAAAACATTCAAATTAAACACAGTTTAATGTTATTTACAGCGGATATCCAAATCTCTTGGGGGCGAGGGTGGGCTCAGTTGGTAGCGCGCCAGGCTCGTAATCTGTAGTTCCCAGGTTCGAGTACCGCCTGGGTCAGCGTTGAGATTTACCTCAGCCAAACTCCATGCTCTGTCCTCGGTCAGTAGGGAACACCGATGGACTTGGAAACCACGCCGTCCATCGGATGGGACATTAAGCAGTGGTCCGCATGCGGGAGAGTCATACGGGATACATGCGGGAGTGTGCATGTTAAGAAACACGCTGGATGGCCTTGACGGGAGGCTACCATCTGTCTCCTAAAAGCTGTTCCAGTGGGTGCTCTCCCCCAACCTTCTCTGAGCCTTCAGGATCCTTGTGACCTGGCCATTTAGTCCATTGTGTGCAAAAAAGTACCGCTCGGAAGTAGAATAACCTAATCGAACAACCCATCTCTTTGTTATTCCTAATGCCTGAATAAAATAATTTTTCTTCATTTTGTTGTTTAATTCACATCAGTGATGTTACATTTAGCTACAATAATCGCGGCTTTTTTTACTACCATAATCATGACTTTTATAATTGCCATAATCACGCCTTTTATAACTGCCATAATCACGACTTTTATAATTGTCGTAATCACGAATTTCATAATTGCCATAATCGCAACTTTTATAGCTGCCATAATCACAAGTTCTTTTTAGCACCATAATCAAAACATTTTTTAGCTTCTCTTCGTAATCACCAGTAACCATTTCTCCCCTAGTAAAGGCCATCAATTTTACTACTGCATTTTCATTCTACTCCTCATTTCATTAAAAATTCCCCGCCCTGCCCACGGTCAGTAGGGGGACACCGATGGGCTTGGAAATGCCGCCGTCTGTCGGATGGGACGTTAAGCCGTGGCCCCGTGTGCGGGAGAGCCATACCCGTGCACGTTAAAGAACACGCTGGATGGCCTTGACGGGAGGCTACCATCTGTCTCCCAACAGCTGTTCCAGTGGGTCCCCTCCCCCAACCTTCTCTGAGCCTTCGGGGTCCTTGTGGCCTGGCCATTTAGCCCATGGTGTACAAAAAAAATGCCGCTCAGAGGTAAAACAACCCAACTCATTTCATCGCACCACCAGAATCACTGGCTTTTTTCTTACTTCAGTCATCATAACCATCAATAACCTCTTCGTCATCATATTCATCATCCCAAGCAACCATCATTAGTCAGCATCACCATCACGACTAAACATCCTTTTCTTCATAAGTACTATCACCTTATTTTTCTTTGACTTCCTCCTCATCCTTTTCATCTTCAACCCTATCATCGTCATCCTTTTCTTCGTCTTCCTCCTCCTATTCATCTTCTCTTTTCTTCATTCTCATCTTTTTTCATCCTCTTCTCTTTCTTCATCCTCTTCTTCTTATTCATCCTCTTCATCTCCTCCTCCTCACTCGTCATCAGCCAACGTACATCTCTTACCAACTTAAATGAAAGCAACCACATCGCTATCGTCTTCTCGCCCCAACCATCTCCTCTCTTCCCATCTCCTAAAAATTCTCTTCGCAGGAATGAAAGAAGAACGAAACCAAACTGCAACACGTTTCGAATTTCATTTGCAAAATGTTTTCGAAACCTCTTAAGAAATTGATATCCCTGTGCACAAGATTCAAGTCACGCCTAAGCATCTGAAGAAGCTCTTTATGGAAGAAATCCTCATCGGAGCTTTAGATAATTCTGTTTTTGGTATTCTCCTTCCACTTCATAGCCATGTCTTACAAGCCTCGCTTCCTTTAACGCCACACGCCGTTCATTCACTGGATACCTTCTCATGCATATGTATATCCATGCACTCAGATCTATTTCTTCCCTCTTCCTTCCTATTCCTCCCATCACAAGGAAACTTATCCATCCCCATCTCTAACCCCGATGGAGACGAGCCTCTCCTCCCTCATAAAAAAAAAAAAATATTGTTCGCCGAAATCTTTTGTTCGGAATCTCGTGGCATAGAATTAAAGTTGCTTGGGTACGTTCTGGATGCGCGAGATTAAGAGAGACTGTCAGAAGAGGTGAAATAATGAAACAAAAAAAAAATAACTAAAGAAGAATTTGTTGTCTCTCAAAGCTAGATCCATTAGCATGCAAAATTTCCGCGAATAAGATGGGTTTATAAATGCAGACTGCGTACGGCTTTCTTGGCGTGCATTTCTAAGAGGAGAGAAAGTTGCATCAGAAGAGACATCAATTGTGCGTCGGAAACTCTCGTTTCCATGGCAGCAAATTGAAGGATGCCTTCCACAGTGAACCTGACCGTGCTCGCCTGTTAAATGTTGCAGTAGTCGGTAAAACTGTCATTGATTTTTTTTTTTTTTTTTTGCATACACCGTGGGTAAAAAAAACGCCGTCAGATGACTGAAGTGGACTGGAAATCACTTGCCAGATGCATTTGGCTGAACGTCCCAGAGCATCGGTTAAGGAAGGAGATTACCGATGTCACAGTAATCGCATCTCTTCGCAGCATCCTCCCTCCCCCTCTCTCTCTTTTACGTGTGTCCTTATACATACACGATAAGTGCTGGAACTTTCTAGGTTTAATTTCTTTCTTCGCAACAAACCTTTTTTTTTTCTCTAAAAGCAATGTCTGAAATCCTTTCTCAGTTGAATTTCATTATCAGAGTATTTTTCTTCCTTTTATTCATTTCTCATTACGTCCATATCACATATCTAATTTCTTTGTTTAACAGTGGAGCAAACTGGTGGCAACTGGGGTGATATGGAGACTGCGAAATCGACGTTTTAACAGTTCCCAAGATTCATAGGTTAATGACCTATTACCTAGCTGTTAATCGGCTTGTTATTTATGGGAGCTGATGAATTTGCAGCTGGGCAGTCTGTCTCTACGTTTGCCACTGATGATACCTCACAGTTATTTAGTAGTATCACGGGTCTCACAATTCTCCTCTCTCTACCAGATTGAGGCATCTCTCTACCAGATAGAGGTACTGCTCGCCTCGCATTTCTCCTCTCTTTATCAGATAGAGATATCTCCTCTCTCTACCAGATAGAGGTATTGCTTGCGTCGCTCCTCTCTTTACCAGATAGAGGTATTGCTTGCGTCGCTCCTCTTTACCAGATAGAGGTATTGCTTGCGTCGCGTTTCTCTTTACCAGATAGAGGTATTGCTTGCGTCGCGTTTCTCTTTACCAGATAGAGGTATTGCTTGCGTCGCGTTTCTCTTTACCAGATAGAGGTATTGCTTGCGTCGCGTTTATCTTTACCAGATAGAGGTATTTCTTGCCTCGCGTTTCTCCTCTCTCTTTACCAGATAGAGGCATCTCCTCTCTTTACCAGATAGAGGCATCTCCTCTCTTTACCAGATAGAGGCATCTCCTCTCTTTACCAGATAGAGGCATCTCCTCTCTTTACCAGATAGAGGCATCTCCTCTCTTTACCAGATAGAGGCAACTTATTGCTTGTAACAAAAACTGTCATCTTCAGTTCTATTGCATGTCATCATCATCATCCTCAAGCAGCCATGGGCTATAGAGGTCCAACCAGACGGTGCAGTTTAGTTCTCCAAGCAAGTCTGTCCTGAGCTGTATCTGGCCACTGCACACCAATTCTTACAAGATGCTGTTTGACATTGTCTGCCCACCGCATCCTAGGCCTCCCCCTCCTTCTGAGGCCTCTAGGCACACTGTTCATAACCCTATTCGTCAATCTATAATTATCCATACGGGCAACATGGCCAAACCAACGGAGTCTCTCTCTGCACAATATACTGCTTAAAGGAGGTTGCAGACTCCTTTGCCTAACCTCATCATTAGTTACAAAGTTAAACCACCTAATGCCCAAGATACTGCGTAAGCATCTGGAATCAAAAGCATCTAGTTTCCTGTTATCTTGTTTACACAGCGTCCAAGTTTCACTACCATAACTAACCCTAGAAAGAACCAAACTATTATACAGTCTAATTTTAGTCTTTAGGTGTATACGCCCATTTCACCACACTCTCCATAGATTCTTAAAAGTCCCGGCAGCAATCCCTATTCGTCTGTTAATCTCATGCCGCACATCACCAGTATCAGTTACATAGCTCCCAAGATAATTAAACTGTGACACCTGCTCAAGGGTGCAACCATTCAGATTAACTGAATCACAACCTGACCAATTTTCATCACTTTAGTTTTCTCTGTTTATAACCAACCTACTCTAGTACCAGTTTCATCAACAGCTTGAATGAAAGAATTCATCTCATCAACATCATTTGCCAAAAGGGCTAAATCATCAACATAACTTAAATCAGAAATTTTCATATCTCCAGTCCATTTAAGGCCAAATTCTTTCCCTTGAAGTGAATTTCGCATAACATAATCAATAACCAAGCTAAAGAGAAAAGGAGACAAAATGCACCCTTGTCGAACACCAGACGTAATGCTAAACCAATTGCTACAAGCCTTACCAACTCTCACACACGACTCAGTGTTATTATAGAGAGCTTTCATTATGTTAACTAACTTGTCTGGTATACCATATGATCTCGCAATCAACCACAAATTATGACGATCAACAGAGTCGAAAGCCTTTTTGAAATCAACAAAGCTAGCAACCAAATATTTCTGAAACTCTAAACATTTCTCAAGAATCTGCCTAAGTGAAAATATCTGATCCACACATCCCCTACCACTTCTGAATCCACATTGCTCATCACGCAATTGACTGTCAACCAGATTCTTAATTCTATTAAGCACAATCATGGAAAGAACTTTACCTGGAACAGAGAGTAGGCTGATACCCCTATAGTTATCACAAGAACTGCGATCACCTTTTTTGAAAATAGGGATAATAATAACTCTGGTAAAATCCTTAGGAACCATGCCTTTATCATAAAAGATATTCAGAATTTCAGTCATCCAAGTGATAACAGAAACATTCCCAGCTCTAAGCATTTCCGTAGTAATTTCATCTACACCTGGGGTTTTATGAATTTTAAGTTTAGAAACAGCCAAAATAACTTCAGATTGTGTTATAGGGTCAACATTAAAGCCACCAATGCATCTATCATTATTGCAAACAATGGGAGTAGAACTATCCACATTGTTTAGAACATCACTGAAATGCTCAGCTCACCTAGCCATGACAAAATCCTCACCTTCTATAACCTTACCTTGTTTATCCTTCAATCCATGTATACCTGTCCGTTTTCTACCATACAAAACATTAAATATCTGGTACAGCTCTCTGCTGTTGTACTGTTTAAGTGCTTCTCGGCTTTGTCAGCCAAGCCATCGAGCCAAAGGTTCTTATCAGCAGCTAACCTTTACACGTTTATTAAGTTCTCTGTAATGCTTTCTATTAGGACTAATAGGGTATTTATTAAGGACATTCCTGCAGTTCCTTCTTTCTGAAATAAGCTCAAGTGCTATATCACTCAAATAATTTTGTCTCCTCTGCTCCTCTTTTTCCCTAAAAGAGTACTGTTAGTTTCTGAAAAACCATGTTTAAAATGGTCCCATTCTTCCTCAACTTCAGTAATAAGCAAACCATGACCGTCATAATAACTAAGTAACCTATCATGGTAAGCTTTAACTATAAGTGGGTCTTTCAGAGCTTCAGTATTAAAGGTAAAATTTTTAACCCTAGCACATTTTTAAGAGTAAGTTGCAAGACACTTTTAACAAGGTAATGATCAGATCCACTTTCAGCTCCCCTATATGACCTGGTATTCCTAACAGAACTAGCCCATTTGCTGTTAATTAATATATAATCAATCATATTCTTATGCAGCCCATCAGGTGAAACCCATGTGTATTTATGTATGTCGCGGTGTTTGTAATATGTGTTAGTTATTCTGAAACCATTGAGTTTACTTATCTGTAGGAGACATTGCCCATTGCCATTGCAGCCACCAATACCAAAAGGGCCTATCACCCCTCCCCAAAGGTGAGAGTCAGTACCAATATTGTCATTGAAGTCGCCTAGAACAACGGTAATATCACCTTTCTTGACAGAATTCAAAATATCTTGAAGTTGTCCGTAAAACCTATCCTTCTCCTCCTCATCGACATCCTCAGTGGGGGCATAACAGCAGATAACTTTGTCTTTAATGCTTGTGTGAAATTTTACTGTAAGAAACCTTTCATTAATGCACTCATATCCTAGAAGAGCATCACTAGCGTGTCTGCTGAGAAACGGACCCACGCCTTGGTGATGCTTATTGTCGTCCCTCCCTGAAAAGAGAAATTTAAGATTATTTTTAAGAATCTGACCTTTATCTGTCCATCTGGTCTCTTGCAAGCCGAGAATATCTAAATTATAACGGTGGAATTCTTGTGTGAGGACATCAAGAGAAAAAGCTCTGTGCAGTGTCCTCACATTCCAACTACCTATGGAGAGAAAATGGTTAGTGGGATGTTTAAAGAAGCTATGTTTATTGAGAGAGGGAATGCCGATAATATCAAACAGCCCCCTAATCGCAGACATGGGGCATAGACCTGTTCCCCCACCACTAAAGGTTGGAGCCATCTACACTGGAAGACTTCCTCCAATGTAGAATTTGACGATGCCAGTAGAAGCAAAGAGTTCAGGTGCCTGCGATGACCTCTGCTCAAGATTATCCACCAGCTGATAAACATATCCTGTGAATCTAGTTTCTACTATATCTATAGATGACACCAAATTCCAGTTCGTTTCTGTTTAATAAAGACTGGTCTACATTTTGCAAACATTGCAAGACCACTTGCACCTCTTCCGGGATGGGGTGGCTCAGTCTCTAGCGCGCCAGGCTCGTAATCTGTAGTTTCCAGGTTCGAGTTCCAGCTGGGTCAGCGTTCAGGTTTATCTCTGCAAAACTCTCCGCTCTGGCCTCAGTCAGTAGGGGACTCCAGATGGCTTGGAAAGGCTGCCGTCCGTTGGATTGGACGTTAAGCCGTGGTTCATTGTCAGGAGACCTACCCTATTCACGTTAAGGAACGCGCTGCATCGCCTTGACGGGAAGCTACCATCGGTCTCCTAACAGCTGTCCAGTGGGTCCTCTCCCCCAGCCTTCTCTGATCCTTCGGGGTCCTTGTGACCTGGCCACTTAGCTCATTGTGTGTAAGAAAAAAAAAAAAAAAAAAAAATGCCGCTCAGAGTTAAATCAACCCAACTCGAGAATCTCTTCCTGCGTTTAAAAAAAGTTCTACATAGTAATGTACAGTCGCTCAAAAAAATATCCGAAACCCACGGTTGGTGGGCAACCTTAGTGTCACGTTGATGGGCTTTTAGGGTTGATGGGCAACCTTCGTCTGGCAACCTTCGTGTCACGTGACACGAAGGTTGCCAGATCACTAATTTCTTTTTAAAAAAAATCGTTGCCAGATATTTTTTCTGAATTCTGTAATCAACCATAGTGTTCGGATACTTTTCTTGAGCGACTGTATATTGTAATGTACACTGGAACAGAGGGAATTAAATTTACTGGCAGATTATGCAGAGAATTAACGAATTGCTGTTTAAAACACTTATAATAATCACTGCAATAAAATCAGTTCCTTAAACTTGGCGACTGTACGATAAAAGCAATGAATTTTTAAGCGAAATGGAAAAACACTTTTCCAAAAAGTAACCCATTTTCCCCCTAAGTAAGCTATTTCTACGGCGATTTAAGAGTTTAACAGCTTTAATTGTATCCTGCAACATAACTGGAGAACAGGGAATTTGAAAGCAATAATAAAACCCCATTCCACCGTGTACTTTTCGCGTGATATATACACTCTATTTAAGAGCAATATGCGTCCAACCACATCAAAACCAAACTAGTCAAAAGTTGGGAGGCTGGAGAAGCGGAATCCTCCTTTATTATGGCTAATTAAGATAATAACAAAAACGTGACATTAGAGAGAGTGTGTGTGTCTCACTACAAAGAACAGCTTCCCTAGCAAAGTGGCTTTTTTTTTTAATCCGTGTTTTCTTGTTGAGACGAGAGCTTGAGAAAAAAGAGCCAGCAATAATAAATTCAGCCAATGAGAGGAGTCCACGGAGAGTATTTGGACGTTTGCCAGCTAATCTTTTTAAAAAAAAATTGTCTGATAAGGGACATCTCGTTAACGGCCACAATTGATAAATGCAGATAAAGTCTGGAGAGTAGATTTAGGAACTGGAGAATCTCTGCAGTGCTTAGTAATGTTTTTTATTTTCCTTTATTTTGTCGAAGAGAGATCTTTCGAAATCTCGAGGGAGGAGTCAACAAAAGCACGTGACATTTATTTACGCGTATTCTTGCGATGATTTCAAGGAGATTACGCTGCCATTGAGTATTTGCATTGGGAGACATTTTTGTAACGGCGAACTTCTTACTTATGTATGATGTGTATAAATGCTGATTTAGTTAAGATTTTTTATTAATTGGGTTGTTTTACCTCTGAGCTGCAGTATTCTTTTTTTGCGCACAATGAGCCAGGTCATAAGGACCCCGAGGGCTCGGAGAAGGTTGGGGGAGGGGACGAATAGTACAACTGTTAGAAGACAGATGGTAGCTTCTCGTCAGGGTCATCCAGTGTGTTCTTTAACGTGCACAGGGTATGGCTCTGTCTCGTACACGGGACCACAGCTTAACGTCCCATACGACGGACGGCGGCTTTTTCAAGCCCGTAAGTTCCCCAATCGTGGATAAAGCAAGGGATTTGGCGGAGATAGTCTCGACGCTGGTCCAGCTGAAACTCGAACCTGGGAATTGCAGATTACCAGCCTAGCCAACACCACCTAGAGGAGAAGGCAGTAGCAGTCATTTGTGACGTCAGCATTACTGGGAGATAAGTCTCAACGCTGGTCCAGCTGAAACTCGAACCTGGGAATTGCAGATTACCAGCCTAGCCAACACCACCTAGAGGAGAAGGCCGTAGCAGTCATTTGTGACGTCAGCATTACTGGGAGATAAGTCTCAACGCTGGTCCAGCTGAGACTCGAACCTGGGAATTGCAGATTACAAGCCTAGCCAACACCACCCAGAGGAGAAGGCCGTAGCAGTCATTTGTGACGTCAGCATTACTGGACCGGACTGCCGGCAGAATAGATTGAGAGATAGCTTATCCTTGTTAACAGAACTTCCCATTTAGATTTTGAATACTCACTAATAAATCGTCATCATTAAAATAATTTGTTTTCATATATTTAAAAAAAATTTCCTTCCCACATGTTTTCTAATTTTTTTTTTAAGAAAACGTTTTTTTTTTTGCTTTGATTAGTATTGTTAAACCATTAATTACTGTTTCCGATTATACAGATAGATTATTATTTAGATAATAACACTCTTTAAACGTTCGAAAACTCCAAAACCTTTTAACTAATTTTGCAAACGATCGATTAATGTATTGAACAGCTACTAAATTTTCACTCTTAAAGGATTCTAGAAGTGCGAAATATATTTAGAAAAACACTACTTGTTACAAAATACCACAGACTCACCAGCAACTTAGATTAAATGACATTGCAAAACTTGAATTAAGTAAAAATAAAGTAGTACAAGCAATATATATCAACTATTGAATATTTTACTAACATTGAATAGATATAGGAAATTTTTAGATGCTAATTTATATAAATTAGCATCTAAAAATTTTATAGAGAGGTCAAGCTGTTCCAAATGATTCAGTATACTCCAAATGTGCGAATCAAATTGAAGTATTAAAAAAAATATCTAGATGTCATTTACATAAAGGTTGAAGTGGCAAAAATAAACTACACCAGTAGGTTCTTAATAAGATTCCTTTCCAAGGGCAAATCGATAAAATAACTTTAAATTTGCATGGTGTCAAAAATATAACAGAAAAAAATGTTTTGCTATTTTGTAAAGAGCATATACTTAACATGCCTGGAAACATATTAAATAAAACATTATTCTAATCTTGACTTTCTGCAGAGTTTTTAAATTTAAGTCATTAACTATTATGCATATCTTAACTGCAATATCTGGTGAAGATACTTTCAAATGCTAAGAGCAACAGGGTATATTTCTTTTATAAACATATCCTTACACTAAAATTTTAATATTACTTGGACTCGCTATCAATGTAAAAACAATTATTAACAAAGAACTTCGAAGAAGAAAATATGCATCAGAACCAGTACAAGTAACCTAATAACATAGTCAATCATCTCCCTCCAAGCAGAAACTGACATCCCCAATGATACAGAAAACCTTATTGATCTATTGACCAGGCTAGTTTATACACATATCAAACACCCATTGGCAATCACTATTAAAAATTTTAAAAAATCCTACATTTGCAAGGCAGAAGAAGCCCCAAGATATGCATATATATTAAAGAAAATCGAGGAATAAATTAACTTCCTAAATCTCTTGTGGCTTTTATATTATTGAATCCCCTTCAAACCGCTGCTTGCCACAGAGGTCTGACATGAGGCTGTAAGTTCATATGCCATAGTAGGTCTGTGAGGATGGCGGGACCTCGACAGAAAAACACGAACAACCATGCCTTACCTAGGGCTCGAACCCCTAAACTACATTGATAAATTATATTTTTGGTTTTCTTTAAATTCTTTATCTTCAGGAATCCAGCCATATGAGTATAGTGGGAAGTGAAAATGTTATGGAATTGGCAAAAGAGTACTCAAAAATAACACACTAAAAACATAATTAAGGAAAAACCTACTAAAAAGTGCAGTAGAGATTCCCTTTGATCATAGATTTAGCTTCAAACGACATGTTAAATGACTAAAATAAAAAGGAAAAAATCTAGTACACCCAACAATAATAAAAAGCAATAGTCTGATGACTGAACTATTTACTTAAAAAAACACTGCCAAATCATTGTGATTCATGTAATATTGTGAGATAAATGTTAAGTACAAAGCAATGAACTATTCACTGAAATAAAAAAAATCAAAACTCATCACATACTAACCATAAAACATTAAATTATTAATTTTAAATCATTACGCATTTAAAAGAAACAAAGTTGTTCAATCATTTATGAAAAAGAAAAATCACTTGCCATAAAATAGTTTTGCCTTCTTTCTACATTTTACAAATGCTCAAAATGTTGAGCCTTTTTCTCAGATCCTTTTTGCACAGCAATCGACGTTTCTGCACAGTAGCAGAATATAGTTAAAGGAATGAAAACAGCTCTTGCAGCTTGCATGCAATAAAACTTCCACTAAAATATTGCAAAATGTTTGACAATAAAGTTAACCAGTTTTTATGTGTGAAAACAATGGTGAAACACAATAGCACACCACTCCAAAGTGTGTTAGTAATTCATTTTAGTTAGTCATTCATTTTGTTAGTTTTTCACCATTGTACTTATTGGGGTACAATTATTTAAAAGTGAATCTATGATGCGGAGACTTTTTTCCATCACAGTGTATCATTGCTTTCCAAAAGGCTACATGCTAGCTGATAAAAATGACAACCAGCTATCTTTATCTCCCTTCAAACTTGATATTTCGTAACTTTTTAACAATGGGTACTTTAAGATACAGACTATGATGTGCACGAGCAGATGGACAATCCAAAACCTTGTATAATAAGAAAAATTAAAAAGCATGCTTCACAGAAGATCATTTTTCAAATACTGGCTCAAAGCCTGTGGAAATTTGTTTTCCAGATATTACAGATGATTGAATATAAATAGAGATGATTAAATAAAGAAATTATTAAACAGTTAAAAGAAATTATCTGCATTGGGTGAAATTTAATAAAATTCACATTGGATTCAGAACTCAATAAAAAATATTTACTTAAAAATATCAACCACTGATATCAAATTTGTAATAGGATTGGTAGTCTCAAACATAAAGTTTTCAATTATATTAAATCTCATAAGAGTAATATTTAAGTTGTGAAATTAGACAATCAGCATTTTGACTTCAACACAATTTCAAACTGTATAAAAATCTGAATATAATTTTTCTCAAAGTGAAAGTAGCATACACAAATTAATCCACAGTACCTCATTGATTTACTAACATTTAATCACTATCAAACTCTTTAAGTATCATGATGATAATGAGTATAGTGGAAAAATTACCTTGATGCAGGTGAGATCCAAACACATAACCACCAGACGTAGGGTTACTCGATGCCAGTGTTATAAAAGGAGGACAAAAGAGCTGGAAATGAAGGGCAAAGGAGGCCAATAAAACTGGAAATGGGAGACATGCTTTCTTAGTAGGAAAAAACTTATTTCACAAAGTTTTATGTCATTAGTTAGTTGTACCAACTAACAGTTGGGTCAAAGAAAGGAACAATACTTATTAAATATCCCCTAAAATATATAATGCGTTGATATTTTTTTTAGTCCTTTTTCATAAGCAATCAAAGGTTATTTCTCCTTAAGTGTCATAATGGTTGGGGCGGGGGTGGCTCAGTCGGTAGCGCGCCAGGCTCGTAATCTGTAGTTCACAGGTTCGAGTCCCAGCTGGGTCAGCGTTGAGATTTATCTCCGCAAAATTCCCCGCCCTGCCCACGGTCAGTAGGGGATACCGATGGGCTTGGAAAGACCGTCGTCCGTCGGATGGGACGTTAAGCCGTGGCCCCGTGTGCGGGAGAGCCATACCCTGTGCACGTTAAAGAACACGTTGGATGGCCTTGACGGTAGGCTACCATCTATCTTCCAACAGCTGTTCCAGTGGGTCCCCTCCCCCAACCTTCTCTGAGCCTTCGGGGTCCTTGTGACCTGGCCATTTAGCCCATGGAGTGCAAAAAAAGTCCCGCTCAGAGGTAAAACAACCCAACCCAAAGTCGTAATGGTTAGTAACTATGCACTGTTGCAGAAGGTAAACTTTGCTTCTTCGAACTCTCATTGAGGTAGTGGTCAGCAATGATTTTGGTTTTGGCAGAGCATGCTCTTGTATGAGAAGGCCCATATAAACTAGTAGTTCCTTAATTACTGCACTGTCTTTTATGTTGCAAAAAAACTGCTATTAAATTTCACAGTTCCGTCTATACATGGGTTGAAGTAAAATTTTTGCAGTTTTCCAAAGCTCGTACTTTTTCAATCTGACATGTAAATTGTACATATTTGAGATTAGAGAAAATAGTAACTATTACGATATTAATAGTGTTAATTTCGTATTCACGATTTGCATTTACAGTAAATTATTTCACGGTTAACAGTAAATGTTATTATGGTCACGAGTTCAAGAAATTTGGAAAAGAAAAGTGCAAAAAAATGAGTGCTTTAATTTTAGTTTGAAACATGTTATGAATTTACACAAAAAGGAGGTCATTTCATGTATTTTCAAAATTCTGAGCGGAGATGAGGTGAAAAAGGAGGACATATGGTAACCCAACCATGAGGTCATGAGTTTCAGATCCCACCTGATTCAAAAAATTTTTTCTCCTGCACCAATTGTCATCGCGATATTTACACAGCTTAATAGCAATGAAATGCTTACTAAAAGTACAGCATGAAGGCTTGAACAATTGGTTTAACTAAAGTTTCCTTTTTTTTATGTTTCTAGCACTTGTTACAATGTTATCATTTTTTGGGCAAAATAATTTTTTAAAAATGTATTTGTGGATGCTTTAACGACATGTCTTAAAAGTACTTCAACAGTATATTCATTACCACACTGGTCATATAGCAAACATTCCCATTCCATCAGTATCTGGAATGTAATATCTCCCACTAAACGGGGCGGGGGTGGCTCAGTCGGTAGCGCCCTAGGCTCGTAATCTATAGTTCCCAGGTTCGAGTCCCAGCTGGGTCAGCGTTGAGATATATCTCCGCAAAATTCCCCTCCCTGCCCACGGTCAGTAGGGGACACCGATGGGCTTGGAAAGGCCGCCGTCCGTCGGATGGGACGTTAAGCCGTGGCCCCGTGTGCGGGAGAGACATACCCTGTGCACGTTAAAGAACACGCTGGATGGCCTTGATGGGAGGCTACCATCTGTCTCCCAACAGCTGTTCCAGTGGGTCCCCTCCCCCAACCTTCTCTGAGCCTTCGGGGTCCATGTGACCTGGCCATTTAGCCCATGGTGTGCAAAAAAAGTGCCGCTCAGAGGTAAAACAACAGCCTTCTTTCTACATTTTACAAATGCTCAAAATGTTGAGCCTTTTTCCCAGATCCCTTTTGCACAGCAATCGAAGTTTCTGCACAGCTATTGCAGCTTGCATGAAATAAAATTTCCACTAAAATATTGCAAAATGTTTGACAATAAAGTTAACCAGTTTTTATGTGTGAAAACAATGGTGAAACACAATAGCACACCACTCCAAAGTGTGTTAGTAATTCATTTTAGTTAGTCATTCATTTTGTTAGTTTTTCACCATTGTACTTATTGGGGTACAATTATTTAAAAGTGGATCTATGATGCGGAGACTTTTTCCATCACAGTGTATCATTGCTTTCCAAAAGGCTACATGCTAGCTGATGAAAATGACAACCAGCTATCTTTATCTCCCTTCAAACTTGATATTTCGTAACTTTTTAACATTGGGTACTTTAAGATACAGACTATGATGTGCACGAGCAGATGGACAATCCAAAACCTTGTATAATAAGAAAAATTAAAAAGCATGCTTCACAGAAGATCAATTTTCAAATACTGGCTCAAAGCCTGTGGAAATTTGTTTTCCAGATATTACAGATGATTGAATATAAATAGAGATGATTAAATAAAGAAATTATTAAACAGTTAAAAGAAATTATCTGCATTGGGTGAAATTTAATAAAATTCACATTGGATTCAGAACTCAATAAAAATATTTACTTAAAAATATCAACCACTGATATCAAATTTGTAATAGGATTGGTAGTCTCAAACATAAAGTTTTCAATTATATTAAATCTCATAAGAGTAATATTTAAGTTGTGAAATTAGACAATCAGCATTTTGACTTCAACACAATTTCAAACTGTATAAAAATCTGAATATAATTTTTCTCAAAGTGAAAGTAGCATACACAAATTAATCCACAGTACCTCATTGATTTACTAACATTTAATCACTATCAAACTCTTTAAGTATCATGATGATAATGAGTATAGTGGAAAAATTACCTTTAGCCAGGTGAGATCCAAACACATAACCACCTGACATAGGGTTACTCGATGCCAGTGTTATAAAAGGAGGACAAAAGAGCTGGAAATGGAGGGCAAAGGAGGCCAATAAAACTGGAAATGGGAGACATGCTTTCTTAGTAGGAAAAAACTTAAAACTTTGTGAAATATGTCAAGTACCAACTAATATTGGGTCAAAGAAAGGAACAATACTTATTAAATATCCCCTAAAACATATGATGCGTTGATTTTTTTTAGTCCTATTCATAAGCAATCAAAGGTTATTTCTCCTTAAGTGTCATAATGGTTGGGGCGGGGGTGGCTCAGTCGGTAGCGCGCCAGGCTCGTAATCTGTAGTTCACAGGTTCGAGTCCCAGCTGGGTCAGCGTTGAGATTTATCTCCGCAAAATTCCCCGCCCTGCCCACGGTCAGTAGGGGACACCGATGGGCTTGGAAAGACCGTCGTCCGTCGGATGGGACGTTAAGCCGTAGCCCCGTGTGCGGGAGAGCCATACCCTGTGCACGTTAAAGAACACGTTGGATGGCCTTGACGGTAGGCTACCATCTATCTTCCAACAGCTGTTCCAGTGAGTCCCCTCCCCCAACCTTCTCTGAGCCTTCGGGGTCCTTGTGACCTGGCCATTTAGCCCATGGAGTGCAAAAAAGTCCCGCTCAGAGGTAAAACAACCCAACCCAAAGTCATAATGGTTAGTAACTATGCACTGTTGCAGAAGGTAAACTTTGCTTCTTCGAACTCTCAGTGAGGTAGTGGTCAGCAATGATTTTGGTTTTGGCAGAGCATGCTCTTGTATGAGAAGGCCCATATAAACTAGTAGTTCCTTAATTACTGCACTGTATTTTATGTTGCAAAATAACTGCTATTAAATTTCACAGTTCCATCTATACATGGGTTGAAGTAAATTTTTGCAGGTTTCTAAAGCTCGTACTTTTTCAATCTGACATGTAAATTGTACATATTTAAGATTAGAGAAAATAGTAACTATTACGATATTAATAGTGTTAATTTCGTATTCACGATTTGCATTTACAGTAAATTATTTCACGGTTAACAGTAAATGTTATTATGGTCACGAGTTCAAGAAATTTGGAAAAGAAAAGTGCAAAAAAATGAGTGCTTTAATTTTAGTTTGAAACATGTTATGAATTTACACAAAAAGGAGGTCATTTCATGTATTTTCAAAATTCTGAGCGGAGATGAGGTGAAAAAGGAGGACATATGGTAACCCAACCATGAGGTCATGAGTTTCAGATCCCACCTGATTCAAAAAAAATTTTTCTTCTGCACCAATTGTCATCGTGATATTTACACAGCTTAATAGCAATGAAATGCTTAGTAAAAGTACAGCATGAAGGCTAATCTTGAACAATTGGTTTAACTAAAGTTTCAAGTTTCCTTTTTTTTTTGTTTCTAGCACTTGTTACAATGTTATCATTTTTTTGGGCACAATAATTTTTTAAAAATGTATTTGTGAAGTTTTAAGGACATGTCTTAAAAGTACTTCAACAGTATGTCCATTACCACACTGGTCATATAGCAAACATTCCCATTCCATCAGTATCTGGAATGTAATATCTGCCACTAAACGGGGCGGGGGTGGCTCAGTCGGTAGCGCGCCAGGCTCGTAATCTATAGTTCCCAGGTTCGAGTCCCAGCTGGGTCAGCGTTGAGATTTATCTCCGCAAAATTCCCCGCCTGCCCACGGTCAATAGGTGACACCGATGGGTTTGTAAAGGCCGCCGTCCGTCGGATGGGACGTTAAGCCGTGGCCCCGTGTGCGGGAGAGCCATACCCTGTGCACGTTAAAGAACACGCTGGATGGCCTTAACGGGAGGCTACCATCTGTCTCCCAACAGCTGTTCCAGTGGGTCCCCTCCCCCAACCTTCTCTGAGCCTTCGGGGTCCTTGTGACCTGGCCATTTAGCCCACGGTGTGCAAAAAAAGTGCCACTCAAAGGTAAAACAACCCAACCCTGCCAGTAAACTTCTTTGGTTTTGCACTTTTAAAAATAAATCCTCAGATTCTTTATATAAGAGCTTTTTGATAACAATGTAGTTATAGGATACAGCTTGAACAATATCTTGATGGGAATAGAGTAAACTGCCCCTATCCATGCTCTTTATGCAAGAATGTGTGTCGCCTATATCAACATTTTATCGACTGTTAAACTTGTCCTGCATGATTCGCATTTGACTTTCCTCAAAGAGTTATAAATGCAATAGCCTGCAAGGTAAGTTATTAAGGGCAAAATGTGAATTTGATTTAAATCATCTGCAGTTACTTTGAGTGATTTAAAAACCATTTTAAGAGTTTCATTGTTATTTATTTCACCTAAGTCTTCAGGTTCTTCAAAGTTATTTACCTCTATTTTGCCAAACTTTTATTCAGTTATCAATGGCAGATGATCTTGAATTCTCAATTTAGTTGGGTTGTTTTACCTCTGATCGGCACTTTTTTGCACACCATGGGCTAAATGGCCAGGTCACATGGACCCCGTAGATTCAGAGAAGGTTGGGGGAGGGGACCCACTGGAACAGCTGTTGGAAGACAGATGGTAGCCTCCCGTCAAGGCCATCCAACCTGTTCTTTAACGTGCACAGGGTATGGCTCTCCCGCAAACGGGGCCACGGCTTAACGTCCCATCCGACGAACGGCGGCCTTTCCAAGCCCTTCGGTGTCCCCTACTGACCGTGGGCAGGGCGGGGAATTTTGCGGAGATAAATCTCAACGCTGACCCAGCTGGGACTCGAACCTGGGAACTACAGATTACGAGCCTGGCGCCCTACCGACTGAGCCACCCCCGCCCCTCTCAATTTAGTTTCCGATTCAAAAATTTGAACAATGGATACATGAAACTGAGATCCTGACAGTCGACAATATTTACCAAATCTCTCTTCTAATTTTTCTGTTTCTATTTTCCCTGGAAGAAAATAATTTAACTTTAGTTCTTCGAAACAATACCGAGAAATTTCAAGGATAGCATATGTTGTATGTGTTAATGCTGCATGGGTATATTTTGAGAGCGTACCAGTTGAACAATTTTTTTCTTTCCAAACATCAAGCCAAGTTAGAAAATTTTCAAGAAATATTCGTCTCTCATCATTTTTATCTGCTGTCAGTGGTTCCTTGATATTTGCTGTTTAATCTATTTGATTTAAATGGAGTTTTAACATTAACAATTTCAAACCATGTGCATATGATATCTATGAAATTAGCAGTAGACTTGAAATCTAATAAATTGTGCTTTTTTCCCCATTTCAACAAGACCTTTTTGAACAAACCTATTGAAAATCTTCAGTGCCAAGCTCACATTTTGTCTTTCTAAATTGCTGGGATTCAAGACTTTCATTGTTAGGTTATAACCATATTTTAATAGCACTGTGCTATTTTCTCCACTTTCTAACTGATTCATTTTTTTTAAAGTGAGGAATGATGTCAGGATATTTTCTTGACCCCCCCAGATGTAAAAAATTCTGGGTAAAAGAAACATTGACCACAATTTTTCTGGGTTGTTGGGTTGTTTTACCTCTGAGCGGCACTTTTTTGCACACCATGGGCTAAATGGCCAGGTCACATGGTCCCCGAAGGCTCAGAGAAGGTTGGGGAAGGGGACCCACGGACAGCTGTTGGGAGACAGATGATAGCCTCCCGTCAAGGCCATCCAGCGTGTTCTTTAACGTGCACAGGGTATGGCTCTCCCACACATGGGGCCACGGCTTAACGTCCCATCCGACGGACGGCGGCCTTTTCAAGCCCATCGGTGTCCCTTGCTGACCATGGGCAGGGCGGGGAGTTTTGCGGAGATAAATCTCAACGCTGACCCAGCTGGGACTCGAACCTGGGAACTACAGATTACGAGCCTGGCGCGCTACCGACTGAGCCCCCCCCGCCCCCCCAATTTTTCTGGTTAAACCAATTATTCCCTATACATTTCAGTAAATGCACAGAATCAATAGAAAAAAATAATGGCCTTGATGCATCAGCAGGATGTTTATAAGCTATAGACATTTGAGGAGGAGGAGGAGGAGGAGAAAAATAAGACACTGCCTTTCTATTTATAGCATTATTGTCACTGACAACAACAAATATCCTAAATGCTATGTTTTCCAAAGCAATAATAATTTTCTTTAGAAAAATAAATAAATTATTTCCAGTTAACTTGGAAACTGACAGAATGTGTACAACATCTTTATATTTGAATTCAATGCTTTGCAGCATAAATACATAAGAAGTTGTAGCAGCATTAACAGCATTATATGATGCTCCAAGAATGCTGCCACCTTTATAATCAAAAAGGTTTCATATGGATTTCATCCATCATTAAAATGACATTAGAATCACATGGTTTTAACAAAGAAAACTTACACTTAATGTAATTTAAAAAGTCCTTTTCAGTTTGTTCAAATTTTGGAATTTATTTGATACCTTGAGCATAATCTCCAAAGTGTACTAGGATGTGGCACAATAAAATTTTTGGATGACATTAAAAATTTATATGCATGAGGAGAAATTGAATACAATAAAGCAGAAAATATTACTGTATCAGAAGTATACCTACGACCCTCTTTTTTACAAAGCAGAAGTGTTAGCTGTTCACACAAAAATCCAATTACACACTTCATTTCCTCATCAACATATTGTTTTAATTTGCTCATCATACTGTGCAAAACATGTACAGTTCTCATTTCATTTTCATCACATTCAGACTGACACCAAAGTGAATTAACATTTTCAATAAGTGATGAAATCTCATTAATATTATTCATTATTTTAGATGTGCATTTTTTACCTAAATGTGACAAAAATAAACTTTTACTTTAAATTCAGCAGTAATGAATGCTACAATGAATGGGTTGGATTGTTTTACCTCTGAGCGGCACTTTTTTGCACACCATGGGCTAAATGGCCAGGTCACATGGACCCCGAAGGCTCAGAGAAGGTTGGGGGAGGGGACCCACTGGAACAGCTGTTGGGAGACAGATGGTAGCCTCCCGTCAAGGCCATCCAGCGTGTTCTTTAGCGTGCACAGGGTATGGCTCTCCCGCACACGGGCCACGGCTGAACGTCCCATCCGACGGACGGCGGCCTTTCCAAGCCCATCGGTGTCCCCTACTGACCGTGGGCAGGGCGGGGAATTTTTGCGGAAATAAATCTCAACGCTGACCCAGCTGGGACTCGAACCTGGGAACTACAGATTACGAGCCTGGCGCGCTACCGACTGAGCCACCCCCGCCCCACAATGAATGGAGCAGAATCTAATACTATCAATGAAAATATAACAAGATCCTGTTTCTTGATAACAGACCAAGATTCAGGATAACTCACCAAGTTTAGTTTCTCCTGTAATTCACCTAAAGTAGAAAAGTTCATTTTTATATCATAAATTTCTTTTTCTTTGACACTCTCAGATAGTGCTTTGCGAAGTGCTTCATTTTCTCGTTGAAGTCTCTTACCAACAGGGCTGTCTCTACTATTGCAGTGTGTAGACAAATATGAAGGACAGCCTGGAAAGAGACGTGGGATGGAGTTCGATGCTAATCTTGGATACTTTAGAGGTGCAGAAAGCTTTCTCCCAGTTTTCATGTCAAACATGCTGGTTTCTCTTTTAACATCAGATGGTGCAAAGTGGAGTTCACACACCTATGTAAGCAAAAGAAATATTGAGAATATGTACAAAAAAACCTGTGATGAATGATAAACACTAAAAGTCCAAACACCAAGAATACTGTTCATCATACACTAAAGAAATTTATTCAGAACTGAAGACTTTTTTTTCCTTTGAAAGTAAAAAATATAATTGTGTTCAAAATAATTCTACAATCAGTGTATTTTTAAGATTTCAATCAAAATCCATGGTTGAAGAAATTAATTCCTCCAAGAGTGCACCTAGTTATTCTACCAGTAAGCTAGTTTTTCTCAATACTTCTAGCCCTTCATTTATCATATAGAGTTCAGCTTGAAAGATAATGCTAACCATTTAGTAGCATTCCACTGCTAGTACTAACCATAAAGTGCTATTGGTAATGCCATTAAAAGGTGATAATATAAAATAGAATGCGAAAAATCACACTGAGCTGAAAATAATTTGAAACAAACTCTTATGAATGAATGCTTAAAGGTTTGAAATATTCCAGTCCAGGAATTGAGCCTGAAAACAACTCCAGTAATAAGTATATTATTTCAGACAATTTCGTCTTACTGCAATTTTCAGTATATTAGGTATAAATTTGTTTATATAGACAGCAACTGGCATATTAATGCTGAAAGGTATTAGGAATTGATTGGTCAGGAAGTTTACTGTTGTTAACAGTTTCTACAATAAACTTTTACCATTACATATTAGTATAATCAAAATACCTCAAATTTTTGTGAAAATTTTTGGATTCTTTCAGTTGTAAAATCCAAACCAGTGGTCAGTAAAGAGGATAAACTTTGAAGTTAAGTCGAAAACAATATTGTATGCATTTGTGATGTTTAACATATTTATATTAGCATAATAGATGAAATGACAGATATCCCCTCAAATATTCTCTAATATGATTATAGAATACATTTGTAACAAAATTAAAACAAAACCTACAATCACATGCAGTAAAGATATGACAGTAGACTGTTATACCTTTATTATAATATACCTGACTTATCTCATTTTACAATGAGAGTGATTGGAAATATATGCACTTTTAATTTCTCCTTTGAAAGTAAAAAAATTCTTTAACTTTACTATTAAATCCTTTTCAAAATATCCTTTCATTTATTAATCCATATGTACGCTAGATGTAGCCCACCCATTCTTTAATATCCACTATAACTTGACCTGATTTCAGAGATATAATTATGCAGATTAATTTTATGCTGAAAGTTATTAGGAATTGATTGGTCAGGAAGTTTACTGTTGTCGACAGTTTCTACAATTCACTTTTACCATTACCTGTTATGCTTTTATTAAAAAATAGCTGATGTGTTAGGTAGGCAAAACTTCAGCAGGAAAATAATACATATTCACAAAGTCATCTCTAGGCTTTGAACCTGGGTCTTATTTGTATCCAAATATACTAGCAATAACACCAAAATAATTTCTAATACTTATGCAGAGATTTTGTATTTAAAAGTAAGTTTTCCCATGATCTTGCCTTTGGCTCATATATGTATTTCAAGTTTAACAGTATTATCATATTAACTTATACGAGATTATTTGAGCTCTATGGATATATAAATATAGTGATATAACATTAGATCCTGAAACTATCCCAACAAAAGTACCAATTCCTTAACTTACTACTGTAATCTGTTAAATAAAAAGTCTGGTCACGGTGAAATATTCTTTTCTATTTAAGCATTTTAACATAGGTACATTCGACATTTTTTATTCCAGCATATTATGTTTCTTACTTAATAAAAATAACGTCAAATTAATCCATACAAGATCAATGATATTATATATGTTGGGTTGTTTTACCTCTGAGCGGCACTTTTTTGCACACCATGGGCTAAATGGCCAGCTCACATGGACCCCGAAGGCTCAGAGAAGGTTGGGGGAGGGGACCCACTGGAACGTCTGTTGGGAGACAGATGGTAGCCTCCCGTCAAGGCCATTCAGTGTGTTACTTTAACGTGCACAGGGTATATCTCTCCCGCACACGGGGCCACGACTTAACGTCCCATCCGACGGACGACGGCCTTTCCAAGCCCATCGGTGTCCCCTACTGACCTTGGGCAGGGCGGAGAATTTTGCGGAGATAAATCTCAACGCTGACCCATCTGGGACTCGAACCTGGGAACTACAGATTACGAGCCTGGCGTGCTACCGACGGAGCCACCCCCGCCCCTATTATATATGTATATTATACAAACGTAACATACAATAGTTAAAACGATAATTTTTACTTTAGAAGTTCATAAATATGACAACAGATATTAATACAGAATAAAGTTCTCCTTACCTTGGATGCTTTCGCTGGACAGAAATTTTGCCTTGGTATTGAACGAATCCATTTCTGTCGCAAATCGATATCTTCTGGAAATTTAAAAACTGAGAATATTTTTCCCCGTCGTAATTGCTCCTGCACTGAGGACCGCAGCAGCGCGATGGCATTTCGCTAAAAAAATTAATGAATTTAATAACAAAAATGCTTTGTGCACACATCAAATGAAACGTGACAAAACAAGTTAAACACCATCTATAGCAAGATGGAGGCAACGCTTCTAGAATACCACGTTCTCCTGTGATGCCTAAGTCGACTACGGGTCGACTAAAAATGACGTCATCAGAATCGCTTCACCGACTGGTAGTGCCATCTCCTCTAGGTAGTATGGGGCGGGGCGCGTCGCGTAGTCGGTAGCGCGTCAGGTTCGCAATCTGTAGTTCCCCAGGTTCGAGTCCCAACTGGGTCAGCGTTGAGATTTATCTCCGCAAAATTCCCCGCCCTGCCCACGGTCAGTAGGGGACACCGATGAGCTTGGAAAGGCCGCCGTCCGTCGGATGGGACGTTAAGCCGTGGCTCCGTGTGCGGGAGAGCCATACCCTGTGTTAACGTTAAAGAACACGCTGGAACGAACTGTGTCATACGTTAAAGAACACGCTGGATGGCCTTGACGGGAGGCTACCATCTGTCTCCCAACAGCTGTTCCAATGGGTTCCCTCCCCCAACCTTCTCCGAGCCTTCGGGGTCCATGTGACCTGGCCATTTAGCCCATTGTGTGCAAAAAGTGCCGCTCTGAGGTAAAACAACCCAACTCTAGGTAGTGTCGGCCTAGCGCGCTACCGACTGAGCCACCCCCCGCTCCTTCATAACCGTGATTAGTTATCATTAACAGTGTTCTCAACAGGGCAAAGAAATCGGATTAATTTGCCCCAGAATGAACTAGAAAAATGCAATGCCGCTTGTGGCAAATATGGGATGCTGGTTCTTCAGTATGTTCACGAAGGTTGCCAGGTCATTAATTTCTAAAAAATCGTTGGCGGGTTTTTTTTCTGAATTCTGTAATCAACCACAGCATTCGTATTTTTTTTTTTGAGCGACTGTACTATTCATAGGGGAAAAAAACGTGAATTTCTATTAGGATTTTATTTTTGCTTGAATATGTGGTATATCTATCTACCTGCACGAGGCGATCTCTGTAACCTTTCTCTCCAAGATGTGAGCAATGTCTACCTCTCTCTTTCCTATTTTGCGGCTCGTGGGCCACGTAGCCCTCTGTACACGTCACGTCCTCTGAATCACGCTCTGAATGTCGTTTGGAGGTCGGAAGTGCGCAATTTTCGTCTCCTGGACACGAAATGCTCACTCCTAACGGTATTAGTGGTAGCGAAATGGCCGGGTGGGTTAAGAGGGATAAAATGAAAGGCAGCAACAAACAGACACACAAATGAGGTAATAATGGAAATAAACGAAGACAGTAGCAATGGTAACGGCAATAATAATAGTAACAACAACGACAATAATCATAGTAACAACAACGAAAATAAAAATGGTAAAACAGTGACAAAAATGCCAAAATATGAGAATAAAAATAATACCCACAACAATGACAATGGTAATTACAATTAATTAATTACATTAAATTAATTACATTTAATTAATTATTAGTTACTGTGCAATCCTAACAAAATAAATTTATTAATTATTGTGAAAAATCATTCCAGAATTTATCAACAAAATGGCAACAACAATACTAAAAACAATCAGAAAAACAAATCCCACAACAATGACAATAATATGTTATTATACCATCCATTCTATCAAAATCATTTACAGAGTGCACCCAAATGTAAGTTGAACACCTTTTCAGATTTTTTTTAGCTAAAAGCGAAAGTTTAAACAATAAATCTTTTAAAGTTATTTCAAATTTTACTTGTTTCATTTAATCCTCCACAATTAGTCTAAAACACAGTTGGTTCTCCACAATTAGTCCAAACACCGTTCGTTCTCCACAATTAGTCCAAACACCGTTCGTTCTCCACAATTTAGTCCAAACACCGTCATTCTCCACAATTAGTCCAAACACCGTTCGTTCTCCACAATTAGTCCAAACACCGTTCGTTCTCCACAATTAGTCCAAACACCGTTCGTTCTCCACAATTAGTCCAAACACCGTTCGTTCTCCACAATTAGTCCAAACACCGTTCGTTCTCCACAATTAGTCCAAACACCGTTCGTTCTCCACAATTAGTCCAAACACTGTTCGTTCTCCACAATTAGTCCAAACACTGTTCGTTCTCCACAATTAGTCCAAACACCGTTCGTTCTCCACAATTAGTCCAAACACCGTTCGTTCTCCACAATTAGTCCAAACGCCGTTCGTTCTCCACAATTAATTCTAACCTTAATATATTTCGATACATCTTTCAACGGTACTGGAGATACGATAGACAATAGAAACATCGTGGATATAAATTTCAACTCCTCTATTTTATTCAGCTTTTTAAATAGTAAACGTCTGGTAGTCATTTCGATACATTCTCGCATCTACGGAGATTATTTGTGTTTAGATTAATGAACCTTAGACAATGAATCGCACTTAAAACTTCTGTACATAAACTGTAGTTTTCAGTCGTTATCTTCTTTTATCCATCTTCATAGCTAGGTTGAAAACAGATTTAAAATGTCGAGAGGGATTGGAAGTAATGATAAAAGGCGTGGAGAAGTTCATTAATCGAATCAGATACAAATTATGGGACATACAAATTTTTACACAAGGCTTTTTTCTTTAACTTAGTTTATATTTTGATAACAGAAAATTTTATTCAGCTCTCAAATTGGTATATTTTAACATACAGAAATAAATGTTTATACATGCTACATACGGTATATCTACAGATGTATTTTGTATTAGATGAACGAATTGAGACAATAATTCTTACACGGGGCGGGGGTGGCTCAGTCGGTAGCGCGCCAGGCTCGTAATCTGTAGTTCCCAGGTTCGAGTCCCAGCTCGGTCAGCGTTGAGATTTATCTCCGCAAAATTCCCCCGCCCTGCCCACGGTCAGTAGGAGACACCGATGAGCTTGGAAAGGCCGCCGTCCGTCGGATGGGAGTTAAGCCGTGGCCCGTGTGTAGGAGAGCCATACCCTGTGCACGTTAAAGAACACGCTGGATGGCCTTGACGGGAGGCTACCATCTGTCTCCTAACAGCTGTTCCAGTGGGTCCCCTCACCCAACCTTCTCTGAGCCTTCGGGGTCCATGTGACCTGGCCATTTAGCCCATGGTGTGCAAAAAAGTGCCGCTCAGAGGTAAAACAACCCAACCCAATAATTCTTACCTAAACCTTTTTAGGTGAGCTGAAGTTTATATTCATGATGCATATCTGTCTTTGCATCTATATTGTAAAATGAATGGAAAATTGATTACGTAGAACTAATGGCATTGAACAAGTGGCAATTGAACGGATGGCAATGAACTAATTGCAGTTGCACCAATGACAACTGAACTACATTGCGGTGAGCTAATTACAATGAACTAATCGCAGTTGAACTAATGACAATGATTCAAAGACAGTATTAAAGTTCTCGCGGAGGACAGAGGGGGAAGTAGACGAGAAAATCTCACGCAAACACATGACAGTTGAACTAATGGCATTGAATTAATGACAGTTGAACTAATGACAGTTGAACTAATGGCATTGAATTAATGACAGTTGAATTAATGACAGTTGAACTAATGGCATTGAATTAATGACAGTTGAACTAATGGCATTGAATTAATGACAGTTGAACTAATGGCATTGAACTAATGACAGTTGAACTAATGACAGTTGAACTAATGGCATTGAATTAGTGACAGTTGAACTAACGGCAATGAATTAGTGACAGTTGAACTAACGACATTGAATTAATGACAGTTGAACTAACGACATTGAACTAACGACATTGAACTAATGACAGTTGAACTAATGACAGTTGAACTAATGACAGTTTAACTAACGACATTGAACTAACGACAGTTGAACTAACGACAGTTGAACAAAGGACGATGAATTAGTGAGTATTGAACTAAGGACGATGAATTAGTGACAGTTGAACTAAGGACGATGAATTAGTGACAGTTGAACTAAGGACAATGAATTAGTGACAGTTGAACTAAGGACGATGAATTAGTGACAGTTGAACTAAGGACGATGAATTAGTGACAGTTGAACTAAGGACGATGAATTAGCGACAGTTGAACTAAGGACGACGAATTAGCGACAGTTGAACTAAGGACGACGAATTAGTGACAGTTGAACTAAGGGCGACGAATTAGTGACAGTTGAACTAAGGACGACGAATTAGTGACAGTTGAACTAAGGACGACGAATTAATGACAGTTGAACTAAGGACGACGAATTAATGACAGTTGAACTAACGACTGTTCGAGTTAATTCAAACTCAAAAGAAATGTCCATAAATTGTCAGAGTCTATTGGATAGGCTTCTATCAAATTATAAATTTATTTGTGTATAATCAAAGATATCTGTTCGGGTTTTTTTATCTCTGAGGGGGGGGGGGGGGAGCGTTCTCAGTCAGTAGCGCGCCAAACTCGTAATCTATAGTTCCCAGGTTCGGATCCCAGCTGGGTCAGCGTTGAGATTTATCTCCGCAAAATTCCCCGCCCTGCCCACGGTCAGTAGGGGACACCGATGGACTTGGAAAGGCCGCCGTCCGTTGGATGGGACGTTAAGTCGTGACTCTGTCTGCGGTAGAGTCATACCCTGTGCACGTTAAAGAACACGCTAGATGGCCTTGACTGGAGGCTACCATCTGTCTCCCAACAGCTGTTCCAGTTGGTCTCCTCCCCCAACCCTCTCTGAGCCGTCGGGGTCCATGTGACCTGGCCATTTAGGTCATTGCGAGTACAAAATGTGCCGCTCAGAAGTAAAACAACCCAACTCTAGCAGGGTAAACTAATTTCCAACTCAACCTGATCATATCAAACCAAGTTTAAAATGAATGAGAGCAACTATGTCTGGGGTGAATGATTTTAAACAAATGCATTTGAGCAACGTGTACAAGATTTTACTGAACGCATCTGACAATGAAATTTTTGTGTGGGGAGCAATTCTGTTAGGAAGAGACTGAAGCGAAGCCTGAAAAATGTTTGCAGAGATATAAAATTCCACTGACGGTTATTTCGAACAAAAGTACTGCTTCGCACATTTCGAAATGCGATATCATCAAATCCTCCACGCAATTTCAGGATGTGGTGACAGCTGTAGAGAGATTTAAAACGGCATTATAGATGCTGTTTGTTATTTTAAACCACAGTGGAATTTGAAATTGCATTTTTTTCTCTGTTTAAAGACTGTTGGAAAATATTGAATAAGACGCTTAAAGAATTCTTTTTATACTTTGCTGTCTATCAGTCTGTTACACATAAAACGGAAATGTATAGAAATGGAATATATTTAAGGTACAGTCGCTCAAAAAAATACACACGATCTAGTATCAAAATAATATGACCACCTACAGTCGCTCAAAAAAAAATATCCGAACACTATGGTTGATTACAGAATTCAGAAAAAATATCTGGCAACGATTTTTTTAGAAATTAGTGATCTGGCAATTTCGACGGTCTATATTCAATCGATAATCAGTCCATGCTCATTGAAGCAGATCAGGCGAAATCATGAAAATAACATTTTAGATTTTGTTACCCAGATTCGGATGATCAATATCATGATTGGTGTATAGATTAGAAAGCATGATAGATGTAAGCTAATAGAGTACCCTAATTAGCTTACACGATTAGGGTACACAATTAGTGGGGCAGGGATGGAGGTGGCTCAGTCGGTAGCGCGCCAAGCTCGTAATCTGCAGTTCCCAGTTTCGAGTCCCAGCTGGGTCAGCGTTGAGACTTATCTCCGCAAAACTCCTCTCCCTGCCCACGGTCAGTAGGGGACACCGATGAGCTTGGAAAGGCCGCCGTCCGTCGTATGGGACGTTAAGCCGTGGCTCCGTGTGCTGGAGAGTCATACCCTGTGCACGTTAAAGAACACGCTGGATAGCCTTGACGGGAGGCTACCATCTGTCTCCCAACAGCTGTTCCAGTCGATCCCCTCCCCCAACTTTTCTAAGCCTTCGGGGTCCTTGTGATCTGGCCATTTAGCCCGTGGTGTGCAAAAAAGTGCCGCTCAGAGGTAAAACAACCCAACCCTACATAATTAGTGCATTTGACTATGGCGCGCAATTTGGGTACATTATTAAAATACGTGTTCAGGGCGCTCAATTTGCATACATGATTAGATTGAAAAATTAAAGTACGATATCAGCGTATACGATTAGGGTGCACAGTGGGGGGCGGGGGTGGCTCAGTCGGTAGCGCGCCAGGCTCGTAATCTGTAGTTCCCAGGTTCGAGTCCCAGCTGGGTCAGCGTTGAGATTTATAAAAAAATAAATACCCCCTCAAGTAACTGCTTGCCACAGAGGTCTGACAGGAGCCTGTCAGTTTATATGCCATAGTAGAAGGTCTGAGAGGATGGCAGGACCTCAGCAGAAAAACGACACACACATCCATGCCTAAATCCTTGGCTCGAACCCAGGCCCCTTAAATCAGTAGCCAAGCGTGCTAACCACTCGGATTTATCTCCGCAAAATTCCCCGCCCTGCCCGCGCTCAGTAGGGGACACCGATGGGCTTGGAAAGGCCGCCGTCCATCGGATGGGACGTTAAGCCGTGGCTCCGTGTGCGGGAGAGCCATACCCTGTGCGCGTTAGAGAACACGCTGGATGGCCTTGACGGGAGGCTACCATCTGTCTCCCAACAGCTGTTCCAGTGGGTCTCCTCCCCCAACCTTCTCTGAGCCTTCCGGGTCAATGTGACCTGGCCATTTAGCCCATGGTGTGCAAAAAAAGTGCCGCTCAGAGGTAAAACAACCCAACGTTAAAGAACACGCTGGATGCCATGACGGGAGGCTACCATCTGTCTCCCAACAGCTGTTCCAGTGGGTCCCCTCCCCCAACCTTCTCTGAGCCTTCCGGGTCAATGTGACCTGGCCATTTAGCCCATGGTTTGCAAAAAAAGTGCCGCTCAGAGGTAAAACAACCCATCCCAAGGGTGCACAGTTAAGAGCAGGAAATCCACTAGACATCTGTTAAGAGACAGATGGATGGCTCCCGACAAAGCCATCTAGCGTGTTCGTTAATTCTTCTGCACAAAGAATCACGGCTTAGCGTCCCATCCAAAGCCCATTGGTGTCCCCTTTTAGATAGTGGGCAGCGTAGGGATTTAGCGGAAATAAATCTCGAACCTGGTACAAGTAGGATTCGAACCTGGAAACTTTATATTACCACTGTGGCGCGCTATCGACTGAGCTAAACCTACCCCACGTCATATGGTATCTTTTCCGAATAAAATGGACATTGAAGATGCATAAGAAGTAAATGGAAGAGAAATAAATAAAAAAAACCCTCAAGCAGCTGCTTGCCACAGAGGTCTGACAGGAGCCTGTCAGTTTGTAAACCACAGTAGAAGGTCTGAGAGGATGGCAGGACATAAGCAGAAAAACAACACTAACGTCAATGCCTTACCCGGGGCTCGAACCCAGGTCCCTTAGATCAGTAGCCAAGCGCGCTAACCACTCGGCCATGGGACAGCAAATAAAAGAAAAAAACTAAAAAAGAAAAGAATTTAAACGCAATCACCAGAACATATGACAATTTCTAACTCGGATTTTATTTGGTGAAGTGTTTAGTTCAGAGCAATATCGATAGTTTGTTAAAGAATACAAATCCATAAAATTGAAAATGTAACTAAAACTTTTGTATTATTCAAAGTTTTTTTTCCCTCACTTTTCATTTTCAGTTAACATTTTCTCACGGAAATCTTTCTTTAAGCGATTTATATCAATCCTTGGAACCATCACTAAAACAATCGAAAAATAGATTCTGTGAATTTTTTGCTTTTAGATTGGGGGCGGGGGTGGCTCAGTCGGTAGCGCGCCAGGCTCGTAATCTGTAGTTCCCGGGTTCGAGTCCCAGCTGGGTCAGCGTTGAGATTTATCTCCGCAAAATTCCCCGCTCTGCCCACTGTCAGTAGGGGACACCGATGGGCTTGGAAAGGCCGCCGTCCGTCGGATGGGACGTTAAGCCGTGGCCCCGTGTGCGGGAGAGCCATACCCTGTGCACGTTAAAGAACACGCTGGATGGCCTTGACGGGAGGCTACCATCTGTCTCCCAACAGCTGTTCCAGTGGGTCCCCTCCCCCAACCTTCTCTGAGCCTTCGGGGTCCATGTAACCTGGCCATTTAGCCCATGGTGTGCAAAAAAGTGCCGCTCAGAGGTAAAACAACCCAACCCAAGCTTTTAGATTGAAAGAAACTTTCGAACCATTTGGGGATAAATCAAGTTATTTATTTCCTTCTAAGTTTCAAGATGCAGTAGACTGGTATTAAAATATTGATTTTGTGGAGTCAGTAGAAAAACAATAAATTAAATTCAAAGAAACCGTTTTCTTACAGACATCAGGAACAGTGGAGAGTTTTATGGATGGAACATTTCGATTTTTGGTCAGTTAAAGGAAATGAATTGTTAGCAATACAAACTCTGAGTTTGGTTTCTGTGATCAACGGTCGTTTCCAAAATGTTATAGATTGAAATAAAATCTATTTAGAAATTTGGAGCACTATTTAAGATTTGTGTTGGATTGTTTTATCTCTGAGTGGTAGTTTTGTACAAATAATGAGCTAAATGGTAAGTCACAAGGACTCGAAAGCGACTTGATTTGTAGAGCAGTAGGACTCGAAGGTGACTTGATTTTTTTTTTTTAATCAGAAGGACTCTAAGGTGACTTTTTTAGATCATAAGGACTCGAAGGTGTCTTTTTCAATCAGAAGGACTCGAAGGTGTCTTTTTCAATCAGAAGGACTCGAAGGTGTTTTTTTAGATCAGAAGGACTCGAAGGTGTTTTTTTAGATCAGAAGGACACGAAGGTGACTAGATTTTTTTCAGGTGAGAAGGATTCGAAGGTGCCTTGATTTTTTTTTTTTTTTCAGGTCAGAAGGACTCGAAAGTGACCTGATTTTTTCAAGTCACAAGAACAAGGTGACTTGATTTTTTTCAGGTGACAAGGACTCGAAGATGTTTTGTTTTTTTCAGATCAGAAGAACTCGAAGGTAATTTGATTTTTTCTGATAAGAAGACTCGAAAGTGATTTGATATTTTTAAATTACAAGGACTCGAAGGTGACTTGATTTTTTTCATATCACAATGATTCGAAGGTGATTTGATTTTTTTTCAGATCACAAAAACTTGAAAGTGATTCGATATTTTCCGGTGACAAGGACTTGAAGGTGAGAGCAACCAAAAAGGTTGAGAACTTAAACGGTTTATGCGTGGCCAAGGTAGTAGAAGAACTTGCTCAAGTAGTACACTGAGGAAATTGAAAAGTGCTCTATGTGCCGTCTAATTAGAAAACCACGTTTCGATCATTTTACGCAGTACCTAAAATCACCAGAATTCGAAACTCGTGAAGCTTGGAGTGCCGAGAGGGAGGGAGGGAGGGAGGGAGGGGGGGGGTTGAAATTAGTGAAGCAGGAGTGCCGTGTGATTTCGAATTGGTGAAGCAGGATTTCCGAAGAGTCGAAATGTGTAAAGCAGGTGTGCCGAGGGATTCCGAATTAGTGAAGCAGAATTGCAGGGAATTCGAAATTAGTGAAGCAAGAGTGGCGAGGAGGTCTAAAACTGTGAAGCAGGGGTGCCAAGGAATTCCAAATTAGTGAAGGAATTCGCAATTATTGAAGCAAAATTACCGAGGAATTCTAAATTAGAAAACTATCCTTTCTCTCAGTATCCCCATTATTTGTCCTTTACTCATAGCTATCCTTTCTTCTATTTCGCTGGGGCGGGACTGGCTCAGTCGGTAGCACGCCAGGCTCGTAATCTGCAGTTCCCAGTTCGACTCCCGCCTGGGTCAGCTTTGAGATTTAACTCTGCAAATCTCCCTGCCCTGCCCAAGGTCAGTAGGGGACACCGATGGGCTTGGAAAGGCCGTCGTCCGTCGGATGGGACGTTAAGCCGTGGCCCTGTGTGCGCGAGAGCCATACCCTGCGCACGTTAAAGAACAAACTGTATGACCTTGACGGGAGGCTACCATCTGTTCCAGTGGGTCCCCTCCCTGAACCTTCTCTGAGCCTTCGGGGTCCATGTGACCTGGCCATTTAGCCCATGGTGTGCAAAAAAGTTCCACTCAGAGGTAAAACAACCCAAAACAAATCTATTTACCTACAACTCTCCTTTCCTCTATTTCCCCATAATTCTGCTCTCCTCCATTACTATTCCCGTAACTATCCTTTCCTTCAATTCCCCATAATTCTCATTCTTTCTCCTTATTTTTAACTTCCTCTTCTCTCTTCAAATCTTTCCCACCACTTCCCTCTCTCTCTTTCCCTCCATCTCTTCTCTCCCCCCCCCCATCTTTACTCTCCATCTTCGACTTCTCGACGGATAGCGTCAACAAACGTTAAAATCGGAACAACGAGAAGAAGATTTGAGCTCTTCACTTTCGGCGAGGAGCATCTCCGTCAACGGAGAAATCAATCAGAGTCACTTATGTCTTGCCATTTCCACAGCAGACCAAGTAACCAAGTCATGCTGGAGTCGCCCCAATTCAGAGAAGTGAAAGAAATGAAAATAGAAGACAAACCTAGATGAGTCAACTCTTCTGACATCATATTTGAGAATGAAGATCATTTTCTGATCGTTGATCTTTTGCCGCATGATCTGCAACGTCACCATCTTCCTCCTTCTCCTTTGCAGTGAATAGAAAAGGAGCATCATTTATTCCTGGAGTCATTATGACGATCACTTCTCCATCTTCAGTTTTCACTGAGGAGGGGGGGAGGGGGAGTCATATTGGGCTCCTATCGATCGTGACGTAATACAACAAATAGAGAGGTTTTTTGTGCATTTACTTCATCGTTAAGTTTTAGTACACCAGGCTATGGGCAGTTCAGAATAATAAAGATGTATTCACGTATTTTTTTTTACACTTACCCTACCAGTTTATTAGATAACTTCCATGAGAATGGGAATCTAACTTCTATTATTTGACATGGTAGAGTATTTCCTTTAAAAGAAAGAAAAAGACCCAGTTTTGCTTACTCTATACTAGAGCAGGATTTTCTCATTGGGTTGTTTTACCTCTGAGCGGCACTTTTTTGCACACCATGAGCTAAATGGCCACAGGTCACATGGACCCCGAAGGCTCAAAGAAGGTTGGGGGAGGGGACCCACTGGAACAGCTATTGGGAGACAGATGGTAGCCTCTGGACAAAACCATCCAGCGTGTTATTTAACGTTGGGTTGTTTTACCTCTGAGTGGCACTTTTTTGCACACCATGGGCTAAATGGCCAGGTCACATGGACCCCAAAGGCTCAGAGAATGTTGGGGGAGGGGACCCACTGGAACAGCTGTTGGGAGACAGATGGTAGCCTCCCGTCAAGGCCATCCAGCGTGTTCTTTAACGTGCACAGGGTATGGCTCTCCTGCACACGGGGCCACGGCTTAACGTCCCATCCGACGGACGGCGGCCTTTCCAAGCCCATCGGTGTCCCCTACTGACCGTGGGCAGGGCGGGGAACTTTGTGGAGATAGATTTTCTCATTGTGTATCGCTCTACGCTCCTGATCTTCAGTTCGCAGGTTCGAGTCCCAGCTGTGTCGGTGTTGAGATTTTATCTCCGCTAAACCCATATCTGCCCTCGGTTAGAAATGGGACATTAATGGGCTTGGAAAGGCCGACGTTCATCAGATGAGACCTAAAGCCATGGCTCCTTGTACAGGAGAGAAAACCATACCCTGTGTACGTTAAAGGTTCCCTTCTGTCCCCTAACATGGCTAGTGTTAACCACTAACCATGTTAGGGGGCAGAAGGAAGCCTTTAACGTACACAGGGTTCTGACCCTTGTTAACCTTCTCTGTACCCTTGGAGTTCTTGTGACCTGGCCTTTAGTTCATTTGTATTCACAAAGGTGACACTCAGAGGTAAAACAACTCAATACTCACCTGCCATAAAATTAAGAAGTTGGGATGACATCAACAGCAGGATAGCAACAACAATATGAACAGCAGCAACAATAATAGCAAAAGCAACTAAAACAGCAACAACAACATGAACAGCAGGAACAATAATAAAATAGCACAGCAACAGCATCAATAGCAACAGCAAAATTAACTATAGTAGTGGTAGCAGCAACAATAATAGGAGAGAAAAATAGCAACAGTACAGCATTGCATCAGTAACAACAATACGAACAGCAGCAACAATAATAACAATAGTACAGCAACAACATCAGTAGCAGCAGCAAAAGCAACTACAACAGCAATAGCAGGAGAGGCAAAAATATTACCAGTGCAACAGCAACAATATGTAGAGCAGCAACTAAAATAACGTCAGCAAAAATAATATGAACAACAGCAATAAGAATAATAACAATAGCACAACAACAACATCAATAGCAGCAGCAAAAGAAACTACAACAGCGTCAGCAACGACAATAGCAGGAGAAGCAAAAATAGCAACAGTAGAGAGCACTGCAACAACAACAATATGAACAGCAGCAAAACAACAACATCAGTAGCAGCAGCAGCAATAGCAAGTACAACAGCGTCAGCAACAACAATAGCAGGAGAAGCAAAAATATCAACAGTACAGAGAGCTACAACAACAACAATAGCACAACAACAGCATCAGTAGTAGTAGCAGCAGCAGCAAAAGCAACTACAATCGCGTCAGCAACAACAACAATATCAAGAGAAGCAAAAATATCAACAGTACAGAGTGTTGCAACAACAACAATATGAACAGCGGCAACAATACATCAGTAGTAGTAGCAGCAGCAGCAGCAAAAGCAACTACAACCGCGTCAGCAACAGCAACAATAGCAGGAGAAGCAAAAATAGCAACAGTACAACAGCGGTACAACAGGAACAACACGAACAGGAATAACAATATTTGCTCATTGGGTGTGTTATTGCGTGTGTGCGTTTTATTGCGCATGAGCAACATTGGCTATGATGCACAACAACATTAGTAGTTTGAACGTAGTAGCTGCAGTAACGGCAACGTCTTACTGCCCAAAAGTATACACTTAATAAATAGAAGAAGCATAAAACCGTGATCGAAAAAAAATAAATTGTTCAGTCTGGTTTTCAGAAGCGATACTCTTTTCGTTTCTATCAGAGTTCTTCAATTCTTACTTTCTAATTTTAAACGAGATCTTTCCTGCATCACTTCTGTCATCTTCATCCCCATCTTCTGCACCATCTTAGCTCATTTCACTCCTTCTTGGAGGGAAAACTTCCAGCAGTAATTAAATTATGGATCTCGAGCGCATTCGCCCCTTTGACACACAAAAGGTTTGATGTCCAGACTTAAGAAGAAGTAACGGTCTCATCGCAAGGAGGGGGTGGGATCACTGCATTCTCGGCGCGTGCTGTGGCAGCGGTTGACGCAATCCTTTTGGGCGAGTAAGAGCCAGCAACGGTTGCCATGGCTACGTCGTGTTTCTAGGGTAATGAGGGACAGGAGAAGACGTCCTCGAGAAAGCTTCCAATCCCAGGGGATAATGATATTACGTGTTAACAATGTAATTTTCGAAAAATTGTTCGTAGCTCTGCCTATTTGCTTCGTCATTTGAAGGGGGGGGGGGTAGTGAAATAAGGTGTAAAAACTTCGGAGAGGTTTGTACCCACTAAATCAAGAGGGAGGCTTTTCTTCAGAAAGTGGGGCTTTCTTCAGAAGATAAACATCGGTAACAAACAACTTAGGTGACTGTGTTTTCTTTTTCTTTTTTTTTGGTGAGTGCATTAAAATGTTTAAAAAAATTTTCTTCCCTTCACAGCTTTGATGATCGCTGATTCATCATGTACAGTCGCACAAAAAAATATCCGAACACTATGGCTGATTACAGGATTCAGAAAAAATATCTGGCAACGATTTTTTTTTAGAAATTAGTGATCTGGCAACCTTCGTATCACGTGACACGAAGATCACTAATTTCTAAAAAAATCGTTGCCAGATATTTTTTCTGAATTCTGTAATCAACCATAGTGTTCGGATATTTTTTGAGCGACTGTACAATAGTCTATATTTGATATTCATTAACGGTGTTGTGCAGATTAACATTATTGTTGTTGTTTTTTTTGTCAATGAAATTGAGAAAAATATTTTTCTTAAGTTTTTGTTGCTTTCAAGTGAGGAAAAAAAACCCTCAAGCAGCTGCTTGCCACAGAGGTCTGACAGGAGCCTGTCAGTTTATATGCCACAGTAGAAGATCTGAGAGGATGGCAGGACCTCAGCAGAAAACAACACGAACATCCATGCCTTACCCGGGGCTCGAACCCAGGCCCCGTAGATCAGTAGCCAAGCGCGCTAACCACTCGGCCACGGGACGGCAACTGAGGAAACCGTGGTAGAAAACAATGACACTGAAATTTTAAGAATTTTAAGTTGGGCCGCTAATGAAAGCAAAGACAGATGAGAGTTAATGAACCAGGACGATTAACGGCCATGGGTTGGGTTGTTTTACCTCTGAGTGGAAAATGTTTCGCACACAATGGCCTAAATGGCAAGGTCACAAGGACCCCGAGGGCTCTGAGAAGGTTGGGGAGAAGTTTGGGGCCCACTAGAACAGCTGTTGGGAGACAGATGATAGCCTCCCATCAAGGACATCCTGCGTGTTCTTTAACGTGCACAGGGTATGACTCTTTAGTACATGGGACCACGGCTTAGCGTACCATCCGACGGACGGCTCCCTTTCCAAAGCCATCAGTGTCACCTACTGACCGTGGGCAGGGCGGGGAGTTTTACGAAGATAAATCTCAACAATGGCCCATGCGGAATTCCAACTTTTGTCAGCGTTTACATTTATTTCCATTAGCCCCACTTGCTTTCGGTTTAAAAGGGCACACTGATAGGCTTGGAAAGACCTCTGTCCGTAGATTATGACGTGAAGCCGTGTCTCCGTGTGAAAGAGGGTCACACCATGTGCTCATTAAAAAAACACGTTCAATATTCTTGATAGGCAGCTTCCATCTGTCTCGTAACAACTGTCCAGTGGGTCCCTTTCCCCAACCTGATCTGAGCCCTTGGGATCCTTGTGACCTTGCCATTTAGCCCATTGTATGCAAAACATATTGCCGCTCAGAGATAACCCGACCCAGATATTCTTTCCCTTTAATATATCTTAATCCAACCTTTTCATCCCTGTTACTAGCAATGCTTAACCTAGTCTTCTACCATGACCAAGCAAAGGTTTTCGCCCCCCCCCCCCACAGGCTGTCCCGTGGCCGAGTGGTTAGCACTCTAGGCAATGATCTAAGGGACCTGGGTTCGAGCCCCTGGTAAAGCATGGATGTATGTGTTGTTTTTATGCTGAGGTCCAGCATCCTCGCAGACCATCTACTACAGTGTATTAAACTGACAAGCTCTTGTCAGGCCTGCGGCAAGCAACTGCATGAGGGGATTTTTATTTTTTTATTTAATTTTATGATACAACGAACACTGACAAGACTTTCTCGCCATGTAGCACCAAATAAGACTTTTGTTCCCTCCCCCCACTAAAGCACTGAGTAACTCTTTCGATCTCCCTCCCCCCCCATTTTCCTCATGAACCCGAGCAAACGCTTTCTATCTTCCTTTGTGTTTCGCTTGTAATATTTTCCTTCTATTTTATTTTTCTTTTGGACACTTTCTTCTCAATCTCTTCAACATGGGGCGGGGGTGGCTCAGTCAGTAGCACGCCAGGCTCGTAATCTGTAGTTCCCGGGTTCGAGTCCCTGCTGGGTCAGCGTTAAGATTTATCTCCGCAAAATTCCCCGCCCTGCCCACGGTCAGTAGGGGACACCGATGGGCTTGGAAAGGCCGCCGTCCGTCGGATGGGGCGTTAAGCCGTGGCCCCGTGTGCGGGAGAGCCATACTCTGTGCACGTTAAAGAACACGCTGGATGGCCTTGACGGGAGGCTACCATCTGTCTCCCAACAGCTGTTCGAGTGGGTCCCCTCCCCCAACCTTCTCTGAGCCTTCGGGGTCCATGTGACTGACCATTTAGAACATGGTGTGCAAAAAAGTGCCGCTCAGAGGTAAAACAACCCAACTTCAACATGCGTACCTTATAGCATCATCTTTAATCCAAAATTGTCTTCATCAGTAAAACAAAAAACATCTCCTCTGCTACATTTTAAGCACATTATATCATTTCATTGTTACGTAACATCACCTACCCTAGCACCCACCCTGCAATTCCACCCCTGACTATTAGCTAATTTATGGACAGGCCCGAAACAACAGAAAGCAAAAACAACTCTCAGTAAATAACATAAATAATACCGAACTGTCACATAACGGGATAGAGAACTCCTAAAACAGCTGAAAATAACACATGATCTCCCATTTCGAAATGAAGGTTTCAAATTACCGTGCGTGTTCGCCTCCATTATGACAACATCTGTGGCCATTCTTAACTATACGCTACAATATCGCAACAAACTACTTACCTTCACGTTCCTAACTAGAGTTTAGATATCTCTGATGTCCCACCCTAGCAACAAATGAACCATATTCCCACTCCGCCCTCCCTTACTATCCTGAAACTCTCACGAGGACGTCAAAGAACACGTGGATACCATTTCCCTGCCATCGTTTTCGGAGATATTAGCAGCTGTATGCCAAGAAAAGCATTAGTGAGAAAGCCGTATTTAACGCGGCAGCAGCATCGTCTAATGGGTTGCCATCTAGAGAAAATGACCTCCATCCCATGTTTCTTGCTTTCCCCCTCCCCCCCCTCTCTTCCATCCTTATAACCCTGTTCTGTCTCTCGCTATATATTATTTTGAGTCACCATTTGGATGAAGAAGAAGAAATGGAACATTTATGGGAATAGGAACGTAGTCGATAAACATTTTCTTTATTCCTTAACGTCTTCTCTTACCATAAGCAGCCCAAAATTCGTACAGAGACTGAGAATATTGCTTGGGGAGAGATTTTTTTTTATCGTACTGACATACCAAAAGGAAAAATAATCCAACAAATTAGTAATGACCACAAATCGTAATGCATATGAAGCTTAATCTGAAGATAAATAAATAGCGGTGGGGTAAGAAAAAACAAGGTGGACATTGGCTCAAACTGCAGCGCGCCAAACTCGTAATATACAGTTCCCAGGTTCGAGTCATAGTTGGGCCAGCGTCGAAATTTATCTCCGCAAAACTCCTCACCCTGCCCTCTGTCAGTAGGGTGACACCAATGGGATTCGAAAGGTCACATTCGTCGGATGGTGACCTTAAATCGTGGCCCATCTGCGGGACAGCCACACCCTGTCCACATTAAAGAATACGCTACATGGCCTTGACGGGAGGTTTCCGTTTGAACTGAGTCGTTAACTGCTCAAGAATATATTGGCGAGGGTGGCTCAGTTGGTAGCACGCCAGGCTCGTAATATGTAATCCCCGTATTCGAGTCCCAGCTGGACCAGCGTTCAGAATTATCTCCGCACAATTCCCGCCTTTCCCACGGTCAGTAGGGGACACCGATGGGCTTGGAAATGCCGCCGTCCATCGGATGGGACGTTAAGCCGTGACCCTTGTGCGAGAGACATATAGCCTGTGCACGTTAAAGAACACGCTGGGTGACCTTGACAGGAGGCTACCATCTGTTTCCTAACAGCTGTCCAGTGAGATCTCTCCCCCAATCTTTTCTGAGCCCTCGGGGTCCCTGTGACCTGGCCCTTTAGCCCATTGTGTACAAAAAAGTACAGTTCAGGGGTAAAACAACCCAACCCAGTACTCTTCAGTATATATTTATTGACACTTCACAAACTCTGGGACGTTTAGAGTTTGCTTTTTCTTAAAGCAGAATACAAAATTATTATTTTGAAGAATAGCAAAACATGTTAAAGTACAAGCAAATAAACTTTAAAAGATAGAACAAATTTACATAAAGCTAAAATTTCGGATCCAGTTAGTCTTGGAAATTCGATGTTAGTTGAAACTCTTCAGCAGAGGTTTGGATTGTTTTACCTCTGAGCTGCACCCTTTTTTTACACACCATGGGCTAAATGGCCAGGTCACAAGGACCCCGAAGGCTCAGAGAAGGTTGGGGGAGTGGACTCACTGGAACAGCTGTTAGGAGACAGATGGTAGCCTCCTGTCAAGGCCATCCAGTGTGTTCTTGAACGTGCACAGGGTATGGCTTTCCCGCACATGGGGACACGGCTTAACGTCTCATCAAATGGACGGCGACCTTTCCAAGCCCATCGGTGCCCTCTAATGACCTAGGACAGGACGGGGAATTTTGCGAAGAGAAATCTTAATGCTAGTCCAGCTTGGACTCGAACATAGGAAATACAGATTAGGAGTCTGTCCTGCTATTGGGCGGGGGTGGCTCAGTCGGAAGCGCGCCAGACTCGTAATCTGTAGTTCCCAGTTTCGAATCCCAGCTAGGTCAGCGTTGAGATTTACTCCGCAAAATTCCCCGCCCTGCCCACGGTCAGTAGGGGACACCGATGGGCTTGGAAAGGCCACCGTCCGTCGGATGGGACGTTAAGCCGTGGTCCCGGGTGCGGGAGAGCCATACCCTGAGCACGTTAAAGAACACGCTGGATGGCCTTGACGGGAGGCTACCATCTGTCTCCCAACAGCTGTTCCAGTGGGTCCCCTCCCCCAACATTCTCTGAGCCTTTGGGGTCCATGTGACCTGGCCATTTAGCCCATGGTGTGCAAATAAGTGCCGCTCAGAGGTAAAACAATACAGCCCAACTGTCCTGCTACAGAGTAATACCCCCCTTTCACCCTCCCCCCCCCAAAAAAAAAACATTCGTAGGAGGAAAGAAAGTTTCCAAAATCTTTTAAGGAAATATGGGCATCAAGACTGATCCTATAAATTAATAAACTTGTAAGCGCATTATGCAAACGAGCAGAAATGAGCTGGTTTGTTTATGGCCTGGGAGAAGATGCATTGTTACGCAGAAGCATTAAACAATTAGGAAGAAATCTGTGACGCATTTAGAGAGAAGAAAGAGCATTATTGATCTCGAGTTCTTAGCCAATGATGTAATTAGTTTTTGAGTCATATTGAATTCATGTGACAATGATTCAAGCATTGAGAGAGAGCACGATAATGAAGCACCTGAAATCTTTTCACTTGCAGTTTTAAGTGTTTTGTGTTTTCCTGTTGGGATTTATAAATGCTGGTTATAAACGAATTAATTTCATAGGCCAAACCCCACTTGTGATGCTTTAGAAAATGGGAAGCGCTCAAAACGGAAATTTTTGCTGTGCTCTCTTTAAAGAATTTATCTGATTGCTGCGGGACTCGAGAGATTGTTTTGTTTCTATTATTAGAACTGATTAAGCTCTTGACTTTTCTAATCGGTAAATGGAGACTAAAATGGCTTTCCCGTTTGCTTTTTTCTTTCCAGTGTGGAAAAATGAAATCAGAATGTAATTTTTATTCAAAATTATTGTTTTCTAGCTCGTTTGCAAAAGGAAAAAAAGCAACACCAAGCTAATGTTTTCATTCTGTTGTCCTCCTTCCCATTTATCTGTCTATCCATGAATTCATCCGTCTATCCGTCAATTCATCTGTCTATCCATGAATTCATCCGTCTATCCGTCAATTCATCTGTCTACTGTCAATCCTCCCATTCATTTGTCTATCCATCTGTCTATCCATCCATTCACTTGTCTGTCCATTTATCTATCCACATGTCTATCTATCCGCATGTTTTTTCTATCCATCTGAATGTTTGTCAATCCATCTGTTTATCCCCGTTTGTTTTTCCGTCTATACTTCCATCCAACTGTCTGTTCATCTGTTCTTCCATCCGTCTGTTTGTTCATCTATCCTTTCATCCGTCTATTTGTTCATCTGTCATTCCATCCGTCTGTTTGTTCATCTATCATTCCAACCGTCTGTTTGTTCATCTATCCTTTCATCCGTCTATTTGTTCATCTATCATTCCATCCGTCTGTTCATCTATCCTTTCATCCGTCTGTTTGTTCATCTATCCTTCCATCCGTCTCTTTGTTCCTTTATCCTTTCATCCGTCTGTTTGTTCATCTATCATTCCATTCGTCTCTTTGTTCCTCTATCCTTTCATCCGTCTGTTTGTTCCTCTATCCTTTCATCCGTCTGTTTGTTCATCTATCCTTTCATCCGTCTGTTTGTTCATCTATCATTCCATCCGTCTGTTTGTTCATTTATCATTCCATCCGTCTGTTCATCTATCCTTTCATCCGTCTGTTTGTTCATCTATCTTTCTATCCGTCTGCCTATTCATCCACATATCTGGCTGTCCATATGTCTATTTGTCTGTCTATCCGTCTGTCCATCCTTACATCTATCCATCCATCTATCCATCCATTCATTTGTCTGTCCATCCGTCCATCTGTCTGTCTATCCGTCTGTCCATCCCTACATCTATCCATCCATCTCCCCATCCATTCGTCTGTCTGTCCATCCGTCCATCTGTCTGTCTATCGTCCGTCCATCTGAAGGAGAAGTGATTACTATCCCTAAAGTCTGCGAATTAATTTCTTATCTCTCTTACTTTTTCAAAATGTCAAATGTTTATTTAAAAGTTGTGGTCAGAGTGACTGTCTGGGAGGGGATTTGCTTTAAATATTTCACCTCAGAGTTGTAATTGAGAAAGAGAATTCTGCATTTCAACTTCAATTGTTCAGAGTGTTTTATTTTGTTTGCGCCAATTTTTCGTTTCCCTACATTCATCTGTTACTCCAACTCAGGTTTTCGCAAATGGTGTTCTGTGCGAAGTGAAAAATGAAAATTCCGCAAGAAAATTCCGTTACAATATTAAAAGGAAAAAGGAATTTAAATTTTTCTTCGTAATTTTTATACAAGAAATGGGTTTTTGCTCTAAATATGTGCGTTGATCAGGTATCTTTGTTTAAATATATTTATTATTATCTTCACTTATTTGTGGTTTAGTTTTTCACCTGTATATATAATAATTTATTAAGGATTCCTCAAAATCTTTTTTGTAGTGATAGAGTTTGGTGTCCAAATTAAATTGGGAAACAACTGCTCTAAAACTATCAGTATTTTTATCCCCCAATTCTGAAAGCTGACGTTTCATAAAATAAAATTATTATTACTTCTTCTATTGCAGTCTTTAGGAAGTTTCTGGGGCGGGGATGGCTCAGTCGGTAGCGCGCCAGGCTCGTAATCTGTAGTTCCCAGGTTTGAGTCCCAGCTGGGTCAGCATTGAGATTTATCTCCGCAAAATTTCCCCGCCCTGCCCACGATCAGTAGGGGACACCGATGGGCTTGAAAAGGCCGCCGTCCGTCGGATGGGACGTTAAGCCGTGGCCTCATGTGCGGGAGAGCCATACCCTGTGCACGTTAAAGAACACGCTGGATGGCCTTGACGGGAGGCTACCATCTGTCTCCCGACAGCTGTTCCAGTGGGTCCCCTCCCCCAACCTTCTCTGAGCCTTCGGGGTCCTTGTGGCCTGGCCATTTAGCCCATGGTGTGCAAAAAAAGTGCCGCTCAGAGGTAAAACAAGCCAATCCAATCCAATTAGGAAGTTTCTTTGATCTAGCAAAGAGTTTACATTAATATACTGTGGCTGCATGAAAACATTTCCATATAGTCTATATGTATGGCCACAAATATCCTCGGATACAACACTTATTCTAGACGATGAAAGAGCCGGAAAATTTATTTCATTTAGGAGTAAGTGTGTAGGTAAACGAACCTTTATGAACAATGCCAAAACTAAATCATCATATTCAGTATCACGTGCAAATGACTCTTGTTCAGATGATTCTGCTTGATATGCGTTAAGTAGCCTTTCATCATTATCATCAGTAACAGAGGCATTGTTCCACGTTAATTACCTTACCTATCTTTTTCTCTCTATCACACTGCATGTGATAGCAGAGAATAGAGAGAAAGAGAGGGAGAAGAGAGGGAGGGAAGAGATAAGGGGTTATGGGATGGAGGTGCAGGACGATCGAAAAAACAAAGGGATGACGCGGAGACAAAATCAAAGCGGAAGAGAAGGAGATATAGAGAGAAAGAGGAGAAGGAGATTGGTAGAAATAGAACCAATGAGAAAGAGATAGACGAGAAAAGAGAGAGAATGGTAGACGTAGGTAGAAGAGAGAGATGTAGTGAAGTAGAGAGAGCAAAGAAAGTTGGGCTGGGTTGTTTTACCTCTGAGCGGCACTTTTTTGCACACAATGGGCTAAATGGCCAGGTCACATGGACCCCGAAAGTTGGGGGAGGGGACCCACTGGAACAGCTGTTGGGAGACAGATGGTAGCCTCCCGTCAAGGCCATCCAGCGTGTTCTTTAACGTGCACAGGGTATGGCTCTCCTGCACACGGGGACACGGCTTAACGTCCCATCCGACGGACGTCGGCCTTTCCAAGCCCATCGGTGTCCCCTACTGACCGTGGGCAGAGCGGGGAGTTTTGCGGAGATAAATCTCAACGCTGACCCAGTTGGAACTCGAACCTGGGAACTATAGATTACGAGCCTGGCGCGCTACCGACTGAGCAACCCCCGCCCCGAGAGCAAAGGAAATAAAGTAAAATAAAGTGTAAGCAAAATGAGATGTGAGAAATGAAAAAAAAACGAAAAAATGATGAGGAAGCAGGGAAACGTATAGGCAGAGTAAGTAGAGAGAATAGGCGGAGTAACGAGAGGAGAGAGATACAATGAGGTAGAAAGAGAAAAAGAGGGAGATGAAGGGGAAAAAAGGTATGAGAGATGTACAGATAGAGAGAGGAGGAGGGAAAAGTTAGATGCAAAGTAAGGAGAGATAATGTTAAAGGTAATGAGAAAAGAAACCTGCAGTGAGGTAGAAAGAGAAAACAAACGGAGGTGGATGATAAAATAACAACGTGAGAAATGTAAAGAAGGAGGAAAGGGAGAGTTGAGTTGGGTTGTTTTACCTCTGAGCGGCACTTTTTTGCACACCATGGGCTAAATGGCAAGATCACATGGACCCCGAAGGCTCGGAGAAGGTTGGGGGAGGGGACCCACTGGAACAGCTGTTGTGAGACAGATGGTAGCCTCCCGTCAAGGCCATCCAGCGTGTTCTTTAACGTGCACAGGGTATGGCTGTCCCGCACACGGGGCCACGGCTTAACGTCCCATCCGACGGACAGCGGCCTTTCCAAGCCCATCGGTGTCCCCTACTGACCGTGGGCAGGGCGGGGAATTTTGCGGAGATAAATCTCAACGCCGACCCAGCTGGGACTCGAACCTGGGAACTGAAGATTACGAGCCTGGCGCGCTACCGACTGAGCCATCCCCGCCCCTGGAAAGGGAGAAGAAAATGTAGAAGCCGAAGCTGAGGAAGAGATGGAAATAGAGATGTTTCTAGAGAGAGAGAGAAGGAGAAAGACAAAGCATAGAGATTCACCTAATCAAGATGTATTATTTGGAAAAATTAATAGAGATATGAGGCCATAGAGAAGAGCAAAATGGTTGAAATGGAGGCATAAGAAGAGATAGAGAAAAGGGGAAGGATAGAGATATAAAGAAGAGAGAGAGAGAACAAAGAGATAAAGAGATAAAGAAAGTATTGTGGATGCAAATAGAGTTAGAGGAAGATGGTGGAAGAAAAGAGAGTAATAGAAAGAAGGGAAATATAGGCTGAAAGAGAGTAGGATGTAAAAGAAAGGAAAGAAATGGATCCTCATAAACCCCAATTACGTTGTCGTTGGCCTTTTCCCAGATCTCAACCTCAGCAACCGACAATAAAGATCGCCCTTCGCAACCTTGTTTACCCTTCTCGTCATTAAGGCATCTGTGGTAAATTACAGGGTAACACGATGCCTTCCTCATCACCTCATGTCCCCCCCCCCTCCTTTCATATCCCTACACTCCATACAGCATCACATCTTCGGTATTTATCGTCGACGGTAACACTCATTTGTCGCAGCGCGCGCGCATTGACGCATCGCGTTAACCTTTACCGCGAAATTGAGCGACCCGGGAATGGAAAAGTCACGCGAGGCGGAATGCATCCTCCGCGGCGCGAAGAAGATAGATAGATAGATAAATAGATAGACAGATAGAGAACAGCTGCACCCCCCTTTCACTTCGTGCACCCCTCTCTGCTCAATGATGATGGTTGTATCCAAAGTTCTGAGCGAGACGTGCGCGGTCATTATCCACGTTTGCGTCACCAGCTTTCGGCTAATGACCGCATCTTTGTCGTTGCCGTGGATACGCCCCGCAGAAGACGTCCGCCGGTGATGCGGGGAAGAGAACAGTGGACGTAAGAGGCAGGTTGCGAAGAGAGAGAGGGATGAAAACAAAAATTGCAATTTTCTGAAACGTGAATGAAAATGATCTTTTACTAGGTCATACAAGGAAGACAAGCTTGCTCGAATACCGAAAGAAATAATTGGTATGTTAGCATTGTAGACGAGGATATGTGCATCACCTCCGTCCCCATCAGAGCTCATTTTGATCATAATTATAAGGACGATGTATCAGTAGAGACAGATCATTAGTTTCCAGAAAGGGGTGGAGCAATATTGAAGAGTAGAGTCAACTCCATTTGTAAGGATACTGCCACAAGAATATCATACCAGAGTTAAAACTTCGAAGCTGAATATATCTTTAAATATTGGAAGAAATTCACTGGAAGAAAGTAGTCAAAGAGACAGAGTTTGAAAAGATACGCTGAAGGGGAATTTTTAATCTCTTGAAATCGCTTTTTCCTTAAGTGTTTTAAGTTTTCCGTGTTTTTTTTTTTACTTGTGTGGAATTTTTTGGATTATTTAAGTATTCCAGAACGAATTGTTTCTGTACTGACCTGGACTTATATTCAGTGGGCATTTTATTAGGAAACTCATCATGTTATTGGGGGCGGGGGTGGCTCAGTCGGTAGCGCGCCAAGCTCGTAATCTGTAGTTCCCAGGTTCGAGTCCCAGCTGGGTCAGCGTTGATATTCCCCGCCCTGCCCACGGTCAGTAGGGGACACCGATGGTCTTGTAAAGGCCGCCGTCCGTCGGATGGGACGTTAAGCCGTGGCCCCGTGTGCGGGAGAGACATACCCTGTGCACGTTAAAGAACACGCTGGATGGCCTTGACGGGAGGCTACCATCTGTCTTCCAACAGCTGTTCCAGTGGGTCCCCTCCCCCAACCTTCTCTGAGCCTTCGGGGTCCATGTGACCTGGCCATTTAGCCCATGGTGTGCAAAAAAGTGCCGCTCAGAGGTAAAACAACCCAATCCATCATGTTATTGCTCAGTAGTGAGTAGGAAATATAACTCAGTAACTTTCAAAATGAATCTTTTGCGCAAAATGTAACCGAAGATAATCTGTAGAATTCATTTCAAATCTTAACTAAATCACATATTTTCAGCAATCGATTTTCAATATTATGCGTTCAACATATGAAGAGTTATAAAAGGGGACAAATAGTTTTATATATTTTAGGTTATTATTATTTAACTATTTTTTATGTTTGGAGCAGGTTTGCAAAAAAGACATTTTTCATTTAAATTTTAAATTTTTCAAATATTTGTATTAAAGTGTAATTTAGAGTTTGTTTATTTAAAAATACAAATTTCCTTGAAATGAAGGATTTTCCGAACACTTTTTTTTATATATTCTTTATTAAAACATCATCTATATATATATCATTACAGTAACAAATTAAAGGAAAATTTTACTTAGTTTTTATTTTAAAAAAAAAAAGCCTTCATTGCTCGCCGACGGTGAAATTCACTTAGAGACTTTTTTGGTCTCGATCACTGAAAGCTGACACCCGGTATTACTATGTGCATTTTCGCAATCATCCCTTAGTTGGGCTGTAGTTCCCAGGTTCGAATCCCAGCTGGGTCAGCGTTGAGACTTATTTCCGCAAAACTCCCCGCCTTGCTCATGGTCAGTAGGGGACACCGCAGGGCTTGGAAAGGCCACCTTCCGTCGGATAGGACGTTAAGCCGTGGTCCCGTATGCGGGAGAGCCATACCCATACCCTGTGCACGTTAAAGAACACGCTGGATGCCCTTGACGGGAGGCTACCATCTGTCTCCCAACAGCTGTTCCAGTGGTCCCTTCCCCCAACCTTATCTGAGCCTTCGGGGTCCTTGTGACCTGGCCATTTAGCCCATGGTGTGCAAAAAAGTGCCGCTCAGAGGTAAAACAACACAACCCTTAGTTGGAGTTTCCACCGAAAGAGGGCAGTTAGAGCGCTAAATTAGAGCGCTAAATAAAAAAAAAATTCCTTAACGACGAGCACCCCACATTCACCAGAGGAGATGTGTTTTATTCTTGTAGAGAAAGAAATTTTATTCCGATTTGTCTTCATTGATGTGCCCTTTAGTTCTCTCTTCCTTTGAGCTTATTTCCACAAACTCCAAATTATTATGTTTTAGAAGAAGAAAAAAAAACCAAAAACTTCCATCGTATCCCCTTCCAGCTGGCTTCTTTTCATACTTTGATCCTTTAGTCCAATTTTTTTTTTTCTCTCTCTTTTAACAGCCAGAGATAATATTGCTTTTAAGTTGAGATGAATTTATACATTATCTGTTGGATAGCATTTACCAAGCGTTAAGCCCAGCTTCTGACAATCTTCTTGACTGCCGGCATCCGTCAACCCGTCTTTTATCAGTTTTTTTCCCCACCTGATGAAATAATATTCCGTTTTCTTCAGCTTCAATAACTTTTACCAGGTACTTCTTTTTTTTTTTCTTACTATCTCTCGAAATCTTCCTCCTGCACCCACTCTTCAAATCCTCTTCATCACCTTTTTTTTTGCTTTTTGTTTTTTATTATTATCCACGGTGTTACGTAGGGAACATTATATAAAAAAAATTCATAACTTCAAGGAATAAATTAAAAGAAACGTACTGATATAAAGTGTGCACATGTATACATACACGCACATAAAAAAAAAAGGTATATTGGAGGAATTTGGAAGCTTTCCAGGATTTACGAAAGAAAGTAAAATAGCGTAATGCACTTGCGAAGGCAATAAAGCCATTTGCATGGGGGCACATCTACAGTGAGTTGCGATGCATAGTGTTCTTTATTTTCTCTCACAAACACACGTTTTTCGTTCCATCCGATCTCACCAACTTGAGACCCAAAAGAGAAAAAAAAGCTTGACAAATGTTTTCGGCGTGCATTGCTTCCATCTGACATTTGGAACCCACTGGAACGAAGAAATATAAATCACGAAAACCCTGCCTAACGCTGTAATCTGATTCCATATTTCTATAAGGTAAGAGTCTTCTGACGCAAAAACGCAATTACCATACTCTCTTCTAAAATATGGTCCCTCGCGCCCATTCCCCCTCCACTTCCAACACCTACACTGTTCCCCCCCCCCCCTCCCCTAACTTCTAGTATCGCCAAGCCAACGTGTCTTTCAGTTCTGGAAAATTTCAAACCTGCGCGAAGTAATTTATTTGCTCACAACAGAAATAGGGCGCGCTTTTTTCTTTTTTTTTTTTCCGCCAAAAGAGTAAGGCATTATCGTTTTTCCCATGCCTGAGGAAATATTGTTGCTTTAGAAAAGAATAAATGCTTTATTGAAGGTCGTCTTTTTCTCTTGGACATCTGGGAAGGATCACGTTTTTTCATCTTGGGGGTGGGGGGGAATGAAAGTGCTAGGAGTGAGTCTTAATATGAATCGAGGCCCAATTCGCCTCTTTTTATAAAGGCAATTTTTTTCTTAACGAACGCTCGCGTACTCGAAGGCGAAGAATGGATACAGAGAGAGTAGAATATTACGTCAATGTAATTTGCTTTAGAAATTTCTTTCCCAAGAGCGTTCGTTTAATAAATTACGAAAAGCAGTCGAAAATAAGAAACCAGGAGGAAAGTTGAGTAGAGAGAACATTTACGTTGACTGAGATTCAAGGATGGAACTTGAAATAAAAACAGGGGAATGGTTGGGTTGATTTTATGTTTTATATCCGAGCGGTATTTTTGTATGCACAGTACGTTGTTCACATTAGGTTAAATGACCAGGTCACAATGACCCCAAAGTTTCGGAACTGGGTCGCGCCAGGCTCGTAATCTGTAGTTCCCAGGTTCGAGTCCCAGCTGGGTCAGCGTTGAGATTTATCTCCGCAAAATTCCCTGCCCACGGTCAGTAGGGGACACCGATGGGTTTGGAAAGGCCGCCGTCCGTCGGATGGGACGTTAAGCCGTGGCCCCGTGTGCGATAGAGCCATACCCTGTGCACGTTAAAGAACACGCTAGATGGCCTTGACGGGAGGCTACCATCTGTCTCCCAACAGCTGTTCCAGTGGGTCCCTCCCCCAACCTTCTCTGAGCCTTCGGGATCCATGTGACCTGGCCATTTAGTCCATGGTGTGCAAAAAAGTGCCGCTCAGAGGTAAAACAACCCAACCCAACTCGGAGCTGGATACTGCTGTTAGGTCAAAGCCATCCGTCGTTTCACGTCATGGCCATCCATCGTGTTCAGTTACCTGCATTGGGTATGATTCTCGTACACGGGGAACCATTGCTGAATAATCTATCAACGGCCACAGTTCCAGGTCCGTCGGTGTCCTCTGTTTCATAGAGGTGGGGGCTTAACGATGAGAAATGGCGATTAACGAAAACTAAAGTGATAAAAATTGGTCAACCAGATGATGCTTGAATTGTTTTTGAACGGCTTGCTTTTCTGAGCAAGTGTCTCAGTTTAAATATCTTGAGAGCTATGTAACAGATATTGATTAGGTTGTTTTACCTATGAGAGGACTTTTTTTTGCACACAATGAGCTTAAATGTCCAGGTCACAAGGACCCCAAAAGCTCAGAGAAGGTTGGGGGAGGAGACCCACTGGTACATCTCTTGGGAGACAGATGGTAGCCTCCTGTCAAGGATTGGATTGTTTTACCTATGAGAGGCACTTTTTTTTTTGCACACAATGAGCTTAAATGTCCAGGTCACAAGGACCCCAAAAGCTCGGAGAAAGTTGGGGGAGGAGACCCACTGGTACATCTATTGGGAGACAGATGGTAGCCTCCTGTCAAGGATTGGATTGTTTTACCTATGAGCGGCACTTTTTTTTGCACACAATTGGCTAAATGACCACGTCACAAGGACCCCGAAAGTTCAGAGAAGGTTGGGGTAGGAGACTCATTGAAGAGCTGTTGGGAGACAGATGGACGCCTCCTGTCAAGGCTATCCAGTGTGTTCTTTAACGTGCACAGGGTATGGCTCTCCCACACAAAAGGGCACGGTTTAACGTCCCATCCGATGGACGGTGACCTATCCAAGCCCATCGGTGCCCTCTACTTACCATGGGCAGAACGGGGAGTTTCACGGAGACAAATCTCAACATTGGCCCAGCTGGGACTCGAACCTGGGAACTGCAGATTACGAGGCTGATGCGTTACCGACTGAGCCACCTCCACCCCGTAGATACTATTGATATGCGGATGAGCAATACTACAGGTGACATAAATGTGACACTACATTTACGTGATTACTATCTACATTTATTTATATGTGTGCATACAGTCGCTCAAAAAAAATATGTGGCAAAATAATATTTGGCAACGATTTATTTTAGAAATTATCCATCTGGCAACCTCCGTGTCACGTGACACGAAGGTGGTCAGATCACTAATTTCTAAAAAAAATCGTTGACAGATGTTTTTTCTAAATTCTGTAATCGACCATGGTATTCGGATACTTTTTTGAGCGACTGTAGGTGGTCATATTATTTTGATACTAGATCGTGTGGGCTCACTTACGGAAATATTGATCGTGTGCAGTTACCGTTCACAGCAAACTGGAGCGTGTGCAGTAACTGCACACACTCCAGTTTGCTGTGAACGGTAACTGGAGCGTGTACAGTTCCTGTACACGCTCCAGATATTTTTCCTGAATTCTGTAATCACGTGACACGAAGGTTGCCAGATCACTAATTTCTAAAAAAAATCGTTGCCAGATATTTTTTTCTGAATTCTGTAAGCAACCATAATGTTCGAATACTTTTTTGAGCGACTGTACATAGGCCTCGCAAGGGCCTACAGAACAAGGCTAAAACTCAGCCTGAAGTGGCAATCTCACTTCATTCCTCACCTCCAAGACAACCGCTCTTTCGTCTCCAACGGCCGTCGAGAGAGAGAGATCACCGTTTTGTCACGTGACAGGGGTCAGGCCCCTCAGCTGGCCGTCGATTCTAAAAACTGCTATCCTGCCGAGCCCAGGACTAAATTTCCATGAAACAGGAATGCTTCGCCTAGCCCTCATTGTTGAGGGGCGGGGGTGGCTCCGTCGATAGCGCGCCAGGATCGTAATCTGTAGTTCCCAGGTTCGAATCCCAGCTGGGTCAGCGTTGAGATTTATCTCCGCAAAACTACCAGCGCTGCGCACGGTCAGTAGGGGACACCGATGGGCTTGTAAAGGGCTCCGTCCCTCGGATGGGACGTTAAGCCGTGGCTCCGTGTGCTGGAGAGCCATACCCTGTGCACGTTAAAGAACACGCTGGATGGCCTTGACGGGAGGCTACCATCTGTCTCCCAACAGCTGTTCCAGTGGGTCCCCTCACCTAAACTTCTCTGAGCCTTCGGGGTCCCTATGACCTGGCCATTTAGCCCATGGTGTGCAAAAATGTGCCGCTCAGAGGTAAAATAACCCAACGCTAAAGAACACGCTGGATGACCTTGACGGGAGGCTACCATCTGTCTCCCAACAGCTGTTCCAGTGTGTCCCCTCACCCAAACTTCTCTGAGCCTTCGGGGTCCTTGTGACCTGGCCATTTAGTCCATGGTGTGCAAAAACGTGCTGCTCAGAGGTAAAACAACCCAAATCTCTTTACATAAAGTTGAGTGTCAATGTTGCAAAATTATGTACTTAAATAATTTGTAAGTTAACCTACATGAGCTTAGATGCTCTTGGATTAATAAGAGTATTACAAATATATGCTGTTTGTAACCTTAAATTCGTTATTATTATAATAAACTGATGATGATGAGATATTTCCAAGCGATGAAGACGAGGACAGGGTGTGGGTGTCGCGGAGATAAATCTCGCCATTGACACAGGTGGGACTCGAACCCCAAGATTACGAGCCTGGTGCGTTACTGGCTGAGCCAACCTCAGTCCTAGGAAGAGCACTACGGTAACAAACTACCATCTTTTTTGCAGAATCTATCCACTTTCGTGCAAAACGAAAACCCGTCAAGAACAAATCCCTACGAAATACGAGCGAGTTGTAAACACGCCACCTCGGCAGTTGGAACTTAGAAAAAAAATAAAGCCAGCTTAAACAGAAAATAGTAACTTCGCTAACTCCTAATTCCTCTTCATTTGGTGTCGGCGCGTGATTCTTAATCTCCCCCCTCCCTCCCCTCCCTTTTATTGCGCCATTTCGTGTTCTTCATCTGTCCGCTAACGAATGGGAGACATAAAATGTTCCTTCGCTTATTGGACACGCAGAAGAGAGAGGAATCTCGAGGCGTTGCTATTGACAACGGTACTCGGATCGCTTCCACGATGGAAAAAGAGATAAATATAATACCGTTCTCCTGAAGAGATGGAAAGGCCCACAGGCGATAATGATTTAAAGGTTGACGATATTTTATGGCACTTAAATGTTTCCCTCGAAGTTAAAATGTGCAGGGGGAAGAATAAATGGGGGTTAAAAAGATAAAAAATACTCTTTCTCTGTAGAATGCTATAAGAAGTTAACGGATTCCTAGTCCGTTTTATTGCTGGTATTATTTTTTGCTTCTAACATCAAAGAGTGCATTTAAGGTCAGGAATTAAATTGTGTTTTTATTAATTTGATTATTCTCTTTCTTTATGCCGTTATTACGATGTAGTAGATGCTTTGGTTTTAATTTACTAGAGGGTTATGAACTAACTAGCATTAAATACCCAGTTATATGCAGTTGAGGAAGATGATAGAGGCCTTACGCATGATTAACACGTAAACAGGTTAACTGGGAGATTCAAGAAAAAAAATGACAGACTCAATGTAATTTTTTATTTCGAAATAAGCACATGTTACTCTTGGCTTGCTAGAGTTTATGAATATATAATAATAAACAAGAAAGAAATTGTTTGGGAAGCTTGGAGAAGGTTTGGATTGTTTAGCCCATTTTGCCAGCTCGGAGGTAAAATTGCCAGGTCACAATGACCCTCTGGGTTCAGAAAAGGTTGAGGAAAGGGACGAATAGGGCAACTGTTGGGAGAGAGATGGAAGTCTCCCGTCAAAACCATCCAGTGTGCTCTTTAACGTGCACATGGGACCATGGCCTTACGTCCCATCCAACGAACGGCGGCCTTTTCAAGCACTTTAGTGTGTTCTGCTTACCAAGAGCAGGGTTAGCGTAAATAAATCTCAACGCTGATGGAGATCGGATTCGAACCTGGGACCGGACTAACTGGATGAGAGAAGACTAGCATCCTAACAGCTGGTCCCTCTCCTAATCACATTCTCTCATCCCTCGGGTCCTTGTAAGCTGGTCATCTAGCCAAATGTGTGCAAAAAACAAATCCCACTCAGAGATAAAACAGCCCACCCCCAAAAAGAATAATTTTTTAAAAATAATAATTGCCTTTATTTTTTTCCGTAACATTTTTAGTACAAAACCAAGTCCCACAATGCTAAAAAACTTATCCGCAGGAATCGAAATGCAGTATACAATAAACAGCTATAATTTTTATAAAAGAAATAAGCTCTATATCATATTTAAAGGATACCACAGAGTAAACAGTTTTTAAATATTTTCCTGAAGCCATACCTTGATTTTTTTTTTTAATTAAGTAACCTCAGGGATGATTATTAATCAAAATGCGACTTGCGATGAACATAGCCGAGAAAATTTGGGGGGGGGGGGGCTTTTAGGTCCCAGTCCCGTTCATAAAATCATAAGGAAGTAAAAAAAACGTTTTGTGTCGGTTTAATTGCATTTAAACGGTTTCTTATTGTATTACCTGTATAATTAAGTAATATAACGGCAGTTGGGTTGTTTTACTTCTGAGCGGCACCTTTTTTGCACACCATGGGCTAAATGGCCAGGTCACAAGGACCCCGAAGTCTCAGAGAAGGTTGGAGGAGGGGACCCACTGGAACAGCTGTTGGAAAACAGATGGCAGCCTCCCGTCAAGGCCATCCAGCGTGTTCTTTAACGTGCACAAGGTATGGGTTCTCCCTCACACGGCCACGGCTTAACGTCCCATCCGACGGACGGCGACCTTTCCAAGCCGATCGGTGTCCCCTACTGACCGTGGGCAGGGAGGAGAATTTTGCGGAGATAAATCTCAACGCTGACCCAGCTGGGACTCTTAACCTGGGAATAGCAGTGAAGAAAGAAATATTGCTCTGATATCGAATTTTTTTAATTCCGTTTTAACATCTTTTTAAATAATCTGCCTCTCACGGAATATTACCTCACTTTTTGAAGATATTTCTGGCTACGTGGCTGTATCTAATATAATTACAATTTACACCTGTCTTATATTTCATTTTGTAAGTATGTCTCTCGGTTCTATCGAGTATTAAAAGTAAACATGATGGGGAAAGAAAAACACAGAAATAACTAAATTTCGAGCGTTTAATATTTAACGTAAAAAGATCGTGCAAGTTGTATTGATTCGCGTCCCCACTCGTCTTATTATGATCAGAAATATCGAAATATATTTCTTGTTCCGTTTTCGAAATATATTTCCAAAGAACGACGATTACATTTAAAAATCAATTCTCTTTTCGGGGAGGCGGGGGTGGCTCGGTCGGTAGCGCGCCAGGCTCGTAATCTGTAGTTCCCAGGTTCGAGTCCCAGCTGGGTCAGCGTTGAGATTTATCTCCGCAAAATTCCCGGCCCTGCCCACGGTCAGTAGGGGACACCGATGGGCTTGGAAAGGCCGCCGTCCGTCGGATGGGACGTTAAGCCGTGGCCCCGTGTGCGGGAGAGACATACCCTATGCACGTTAAAGAACACGCTGGATGGCCTTGACGGGAGGCGACCATCTGTTTCCCAACAGCTGTTCCAGTGGGTCCCCTCCCCCAACCTTCTCTGAGCCTTCGGGGTCCATGTGACTTGGCCATTTAGCCCATGGTATGCAAAAAAAGTGCCGCTCAGAGGTAAAACAACCCAACTCTTTTCAGGAAACAGTTTTTGTCTCTCAAAGAACGTTAATTTAATTAATTTATTTTAAACTTTTTTTCAAAGAAAAGAAGAAAGTCGTTTGTCATTTGTCATCTGTCAATCGATGCGTCCATCTATATCTCTGTATGTCTTACTTTCCAACCGTAAACATACGTCAATTTTGTTTTTATAGATGAATGAAACATTCTTTCCTTGGATTGGTTAGATATTGATGAAACACTAGGATCTGTATTTTCCGAACTTTCACAATAACAGCGCCCACTGCTGATGGAAAAAGGCAGGAAATGTTAAACTTTTAAACAAATATTGTAAACGATCGATTTACGTAGAAATTTCGAATTTTAGGTAGTTGAGTGATGCGATCACGTGGCTTACATAGGCAGAAATGATTTGCCCCCGAGGGCAGGTTAAAACACAACTTTTTTTGTTTTAAAATATAGAAAAAGTTCTTTTTTTTAATGTTACCTTGGTACAAATACAGTATAATATTAATGTTTGAATTTTCCAAAATTATCCATTTCCACCGTAGAAAATGTTTCGAGTTTTTTATTTGCCACATTTTTCTTTTTAAAAATAAGCATCCGATATTCGCAGAGGGAGGTTCAAAAAAATGAATATAGCATTTTTTTTCTCCTAATGGCTCTTTATGAATATAGCATCTTTTTCCTTCTAATGGCTCTTTATGAATATAGTATTTTTTTGTCTAGTGGCTCCTTATGAATATAGTATTTTTCGCCCAGTGGCTCTTTATGAATATAGTAGAGTTTTTCTCCTAGTGGCTCTTTATGAATATATTAGGTTTTTTCTCTCCTAGTGGCTCTGTATGAATATAATAGTTTTTTCTCCTAGTGGCTCTTTATGAATATATTAGGTTTTTTTCTCTCCTAATGGTTCTTTATAAATATAGTCGAGTTTTTTTCTCCTAGTGGCTCTTTATGAATATATTAGGTTTTTTTTCTCCTAGTAGCTCCTTATGAATATAGTAGGTTTTTTCTCCTAGTGGCTCTTTATGAATATAGTAGAGTTTTTTCTCCTAGTGGCTCTTTATGAATATATTAGGTTTTTTTCTCTCCTAATGGTTCTTTATAAATATAGTCGAGTTTTTTTCTCCTAGTGGCTCTTTATGAATATATTAGGGTTTTTTTTCTCCTAGTGGCTCTTTATGAATATATTAGGTTTTTTCTCTCCGAGTGGCTCTTAATGAATATAGTAGAGTTTTCTCTCCTATTGGCTCTTTATGAATATATTAGGTTTTTTTCTCTCCTAGTGGCTCTTTATAAATATAGTAGTTTTTTCTCCTAGTGGCTCTTTATGAATATATTAGGGTTTTTTCTCCTAGTAGCTCCTTATGAATATAGTAGTTTTTTTTTTCTCCTAGTGGCTCTTTATGAATAGAAATTAGTAGAAATAGAAGTTAGTTAGTATTAAGAAATTAGTTGTTATTTAGTTTTATTAAGAAATTAGTTAGCATTAGAAATTAGTGATCTGGCAACCTTCGTGTCACGTGACACGAAGGTTGCCAGATCACTAATTTCTAAAAAAAACGTTGCCAGATATTTTTTCTGAATTCTGTAATCAACCATAGTGTTCGGATACTTTTTTGAGCGACTGTACGTTATTATTCTATTTCAAATATACAAGCATACGCTAGTAACAAAAAAGTCACTTTCTTTTTACTTTAAAGAATAACATTTATTGATTTGCTTCACCTCATTTCTTACTTAACCACAGCACGTGACATTTTTATTATTTTTTTATGTTTAACTCTTGTACGTGAGAAAATTCCCCGCCCTGCCCACGGTCAGTAGGGGACACCGATGGGCTTGGAAAGGCCGCTCTCCGTCGGATGGGAGGTTAAGCCGTGGCCCCGTGTGCGGGAGAGCCATACCCTGTACACGTTAAAGAACACACTAGATGGCCTTGACGGGAGGCTAACATCTGTCTCCCAACAGCTGTTCCAGTGGGTCCCCTCTCCCACCCTTCTCTGAGCCTTCGGGGTCCATGTGACCTGGCCATTTAACCCATGGTGTGCAAAAAAGTGCCTCTCAGAGGGTTGGGTTGGGTTGTTTTACCTCTGAGCGGCACTTTTTTGCACACCATGGGCTAAATGGCCAGGTCACATGGACCCCGAAGGCTCAGAGAAGGTTGGAGGAGGGGACCCACTGGAACAGCTGTTGGGAGACAGATGGTAGCCTCCCGTCAAGGCCATCCAGCGTGTTCTTTAACGTGCACAGGTAATGGCTCTCCCGCACACGGGGCTACGGCTTAACGTCCCATCCGACGGACGGCGGCCTTTCCAAGCCCATCGGTATCCCCTACTGACCGTGGGCAGGGCGGGGAATTTTTGCGGAGATAACCGCTCAGAGGTAAAACAACCCTACCCAACTCTTGTACGGGAGCCATTTCATCTTATTGATTCAACGAAAGTTAGAATTATCGATTCTTTATTGCATTTGGTACGTAAATGAACATAAAAGAAAAAAAAAAGTTTTATTTCCTCCCTAAACATTTTCCTTTTGCGAAAGTTATCGAAATGACCGAGAAAACAGGCAATTGGCCATTGTTAAGGCCACTGAACAATAAGGAGAGAGAGAATTCGCAACAGAATGACTCGCGCGCGATAAACAATGAACTGCGGAAACAAATGAACAGGCGGAAGTAGCAAGAATAACTCTGACGCAAGAGGCTCTCTGTGACGACAAAAGGAAATGGCTAGGCGGCATAATTGATTTTGTTTGTTTCTTGGCGACATGGCGGAGATGTTCTTGAAGTCTTCTTTTAGTTCCAAAATTGGATCGCCTTTGGTTTTCATTGCAAAACTGTTCCCAGTGGATTATACTCGAAGCAATTGATTCATGAGGATTTATATTCTGAAATATGACTGTTTAAAGAAAAGAAATATGCCATTTTTTTTATTAAGACCATCAGTGTTATTAACTGGAACGGGCTCGTTCAACCCAAACTAAATAAACTCTAGAGAAACAAAAACATATTCATAAAGAGCCACTAGGAGAAAAAAACCACTATATTCATAAAGAGTCACTAGGAGAAAAAACTACTATATTCATAAAGAGCCACTAGGAGAAAAAAAACTACTATATTCATAAAGAGTCACTAGGAGAAAAAACTACTATATTCATAAAGAACCACTAGGTGAAAAACTACTATATTCATAAAGAGTCACTAGGAGAAAAACTACTATATTCATAAAGAGCCACTAGGAGAAAAAACTACTATATTCATAAAGAGCCACTAGGAGAAAAAACTACTATATTCATAAAGAGTCACTAGGAGAAAAAACTACTATATTCATAAAGAACCACTAGGTGAAAAACTACTATATTCGTAAAGAGTCACTAGGAGAAAAAACTACTATATTCATAAAGAGTCACTAGGAGAAAAAACTACTATATTCATAAAGAACCACTAGGTGAAAAACTACTATATTCATAAAGAGTCACCAGGAGAAAAAAACTACTATATTCATAAAGAACCACTAGGTGAAAAACTACTATATTCATAAAGAGTCACTAGGAGAAAAAACTACTATATTCATAAAGAGCCACTAGGAGAAAAAAACTACTATATTCATAAAGAGCCACTAGGAGAAAAAACTACTATATTCATAAAGAACCATTAGGTGAAAAACTACTATATTCATAAAGAGTCACTAGGAGAAAAAACTACTATATTCATAAAGAACCACTAGGTGAAAAACTACTATATTCATAAAGAGTCACTAGGAGAAAAAACTACTATATTCATAAAGAGCCACTAGGAGAAAAAAGCTACTATATTCATAAAGAGCCACTAGGAGAAAAAAGCTACTATATTCATAAAGAGCCACTAGGAGAAAAAAGCTACTATATTCATAAAGAGCCACTAGGAGAAAAAAACTACTATATTCATAAAGAACTACTAGGTGAAAAACTACATATTCATAAAGAGCCACTAGGAGAGAAAAAACTAATATATTCATAAAGAGTCACTAGGAGAGAAAAAACTAATATATTCATAAAGAGTCACTAGGAGAGAAAAAAAACTACTATATTCACTTCTGAATCCACATTGCTCATCACGCAATGGACTGTCAACCAGATTCTTAATTCTATTAAGCACAATCATGGGAAGAACTTTACCTGGAACAGAGAGTACGCTGATACCCTTATAGTTATCACAAGAACTGAGATCACTTTTTTGGAAAATAGGGATAACAATAGCTCTGGTAAAATCCTTAGGAACCATGCCTTTATCATAAAAGATATTCAGAATTTCAGTCATCCAAGTGGTAACCGAAACATTTCCAGCTCTAAGCATTTCTGTAGTAATTTCATCTACACCTGGGGATTTATGAATTTTAAGTTTAGAAACAGCCAAAATAACTTCAGATCATGTTATAGGGCCAACATTAAAGCCACCAATGCATCTATCATTATTGCAAACAATGGGAGTAGAACTAACCACACTGTTTAGAACATCATTGAAATGCTCAGCCCACCTAGCCATGACAGAATCCTCACCTTCTATAACCTTACCTTGTTTATCCTTCAATCCCTGTATACCTGTTCGTTTTCTACCACTCAAAACATTAACTATCTGGTACAGCTCTTTGCTGTTGCGCTGTCTAACTGCTTCCTTGGCTTTGTCAGCCAAACCATCAAGCCAAAGATTCTTATCAGCAGCTAACTGATCTTTTACACGTTTATTAAGTTCTCTGTAATGCTTTCAATTAGGATTAGTAGGGTACTGATTAAGGATATTCCTGCACAGTTCCTTCTTTCTGAAATAAGCTTAAGTGCCTTATCACTCAAATAATTCTGTCTCCTCTGCTCCTTTTTTCCTAAAAGAGTACTGTTAGTTTCCAAAAAAGCTTGTTTAAAACGGCCCCATTCTTCCTCAACTTCAGTAGTAAGCATACCATGAATGTCATAATGACTAAGTAACCTATCATGGTAAGCTTTAGCTATAACTGGATCTTTCAGAGCTTCAGTTTTAAAAGTAAATTTTTTAACCCTAGCACAACACTTTTTAAGTTGCAAGACACTTTTAACAAGGTAATGGTCAGATCCAATTTCAGCTCCCGTATATGCCCTGGTATTCCTAACAGAACTAGCCCATTTGCTGTTAATTAATATGTAATCAATCATATTCTTATGCAGCCCATCAGGTGAAACCCATGAGGACTTATGTATGTCGCGGTGTTTGTAATAAGTGTTAGTTATTCTGAAACCATTGAGTTTTCCTACCTGTAGGAGACGCTGCCCATTGCCATTGCAGCTACCAATACCAAAAGGACCTATCATTCCTCCCCAAAGGTCAGAGTCAGTACCAACTTTGGCATTGAAGTCACCAAGAACAAGGGTAATATCTCCTTTCTTGACAGAATTCAAAATATCCTGAAGTTGTCCATAAAACCTATCCTTCTCATTCTCATCGGCATCCTCAGTGGGGGCATAACAGTAGATAACATTCAAGACTTTAATGCTTGTCTGAAATTTTGCTGTAAGAAACCTTTCATTAATGCACTCATATCTTAAAAGAGCATCACTAGCGTGTCTGCTGAGAAGCAGACCCACGCCTTGGAGATGCTTATTCTTGTCCCTCCCTGAAAAGAGAAATTTAAGATTATTTTTAAGAATCTGACCTTTATCTGTCCATCTGGTCTCTTGCAAGCAGAGAATATCTAAATTATAACGGTAGAATTCTTGTGTGAGGACATCAAGAGAAAAAGCTCTGTGCAGAGTCTTCACATTTCAACTACCTATGGAGAGAAAATGGTTAGTGGGATGTTTAAAGAAACTATGTTTATTGAGAGAGGGAATGCCGACAATATCAAACAGCCCCCTAATCGCAGACATGGGGCAAAGACCCGTTCCCCCACTACTAAAGGCTGAAGCCATCTACACTGGAAGATTTCCTCCAACGTAGAATTTGACGATGCCAATAGAAACAAGCAGCTGCTTGAGGGGGTATTTATTTTTTATATTAATAGAAGCAAAGCGTTCAGGTGCCTGCGATGACTTCTGCTCAGGATTATCCACCAGCTGATAAACATATCCTGTGAATCTATTCACTTGGGGCTGTCAACCCACAAACAAACAGAAAACACATCGGAAGATTTTCCCTCCACAAAACCCCACCAGTGCAGCAAAATACAGTCGCTCAAAAAAGTATCCGAACACTATGGCTGATTACAGAATTCAGAAATAATATCTGGCAACGATTTTTTTTTTGAAATTAGTGATCTGGCATACTTTGTGTCACGTGACACGAAGGTTGCCAGATCACTAATTTCTGAAAAACAATCGTTGACAGATATTTTTTCTGAATTCTGCAATCAACCATAGTGTTCGGATATTTTTTTGAGCGACTGTACACGAAGACAAGAAGAAAAGGAGCTATATCAGTGGACCTATGAAAAGGAACTACATCAAGGGACTAACCCACGAAAAGGAATCACATCAAGGGACTACCCACGAAAATAGAGCTATATCAAGGGTTGGGTTGTTTTACCTCTGAGCGGCCCTTTTTTGCACACCATGGTCTAAATGGCCAGGTCACATGAACCCCGAAGGCTCGGAGAAGGTTGGGGGAGGGGGCCCACTGGAACAGCTGTTGGGAGACAGATGGTAGCCTTCCGTCAAGGCCATCCAGCGTCTTTAACGTGCACAGGGTATGGCTCTCTCCCGAACACGGGGCCACGGCTTAACGTCCCATCCGACGGACGGCGGCCTTTCCAAGCCCATCGGTGTCCCCTACTGACCGTGGGCAGGGCGGGGAATTTTGCGGAGGTAAATCTCAACGCTGACCCAGCTGGGACTCGAACCTGGGAACTACAGATTACGAGCCTGGCGCGCTACCGACTGAGCCACCCCCGCCCCTATATCAAGGGACTAACCTATGAAAAGGAACTACATCAAGGGACTAACCACTACAAAAGGGAAAGGATGAAATTACTAAGTACTTAAGAGATTTTTCAAGAAGCAAATTTCTTGGTGTCTGTTTACTTAATGCTTATATCCTGAACTGCGAAATTCTGCATAGGATCACGTGATTATCTTTCGAGACATCATTAGACTTTCAAAGTGGAAACATTACTAAGACTATACCCCCCAGCAACCGAACATGTCGAACAGTTGTCTTCATTTAACGATGATGTGAGGAAAATTTCTTTCGCCGTTCATTCCCCCCCCCCCCCCGAAAAAAGGGTCTTAGTAGTAACAGATAGTGGCGACGCGAATTTGTCGTTTAAATTCGTGTTGTCCACTCATTTGCGGGCACCGAACACGTGTGTGCTCAGCATTCTTTGGGACGGAGATGTCACGTCGATGCGCGTGATCAGGATAGAAGCTGGGGCGGGGGGGGGGGGGAGGAGTTAAGAGAGCTTCCTACTTTCATCAGTTGTCTAATTAGCCAAGGACAGAGCAAGACACGCATTTCTCCAGAACTTAGTTTAGGAAGCGCATAGGGGCAATTCAGAAAAATGCCTAAAGACAAATTTGCTTACAGAAACATTTTTCCTTTTATCCTTTAGAAAAGGGGGAAAAAAATCTTCGTTTTTTTTTTTTTCGGAATAAGATACCCGAATTTCTTTTTTAATTCTGATCCATTATTTTCAATTTCATTTCAAACGAACGATGATTTACTGCTTAACCGACCAGGAGCATCTTCGCTTTAATTTTTGTTTAATCTCTTTTTCAGTGGGGGAGGGGGGTTGTTTTACCTCTGAGCAGCACTTTTTTGGACACCACGGGCTAAATGGCCAGATCATATGGACCCCGAAGGCTCAGAGATGTTTGGGGAGGGGATTCTCTGGAACAGCTATTGGGAGACAGATGGTAGCCTCCCGTCAAGGCCATTAAAGCGTGTTCTTCAACGTGCACTGGGCATGGCTCTTCCGCACACAGAGCCACGGCTAAACGTCCCATCCGACGGACGGCGGCCATTCCAAGCTCATCGGTGTCCCCTACTGACCATGAGCAGGGCGAGGAATTTTGCGGAGATAAATCTCAACGCTGACCCAGCTGGGACTCGAACCTGGGAACTGCAGATTACGAGCCTGGCGTGCTACCGACTGAATCACCCTCGTCCCTCACAACTATTTGTAGGAATAGTGAAAAGGTATTACATTTTTCTGAAGGTATATTTTCATATTGATGAAGATGACGATTTGTGTTGGTTGAATTTAGTTTATATAAATGTTTTCATTCATTCTTTTGTAATAAATTACATTATTTTAAAATTATTGTTGACGACGGTCTTTCCAAGCCTATCGGTGTCCCCTACTGACCAAGGGCAGGGAGGGTAATTTCAGGGGGAAAACGCCCATGTACAGTTATGTATAAAATACATAAATATGTACACTGAAAGAACAATTTATTATACACACCGACCTAATACCTATGGTTCCACATTTCAGCCTTGCAGCAGAAGCAACACGTCTTGGAATGGACTCTACCAGCTATTAGGAATGTTCGGGTGGTATTCGTTCTCATGATTGCAGGACAGCCATCTGTAAAGCAGAGAGTTTGCTAGTGGTTGGTTTTGGAATCGAATGCATCGCTTCACTTCGTCCCATAGATGCTCAATAGCTTTCAAATCCGGAGATTGAGAGGACCATTAGAAGGTTGCGAACTCACTGGAATATTCCTCAAATTCTTTGCAAAACGGGATTGATGAGACGGGGAATTTCTTGTTGAAAGAACCTGGGAACTTACTAGCATGGACCGCTAAGCAACTGATCCATCGCACACCCACTTTGTAGTCAGGTGTGATACCACTAGACTAGGTATGGGCTTTGGTGGATGTACTCTTGGGGAGGGGAGGAGAACTGAGAGGGAAGATCTCCGAGCATTAAAAATATCGCAAATTATCATTTCTTTACTGAAGCTCTGAAGGAATACGTTTTGAAGGTAGGTTATATGGAAACTTCTCTCTCGCATTGAGTTGTTATTGGGTTGTTTTACTTCTGAGCGGCACTTTTTTGCACACCATGAGCTAACAGGTCACATGGACCCCGAAGGCTCAGAGAAGGTTGGGGGAGGGGACCCACTGGAACAGCTGTTGGGAGACAGATGGAAGCCTCCCGTCAAGGCCATCCAGCGTGTTCTTTAACGTGCACAGGGGATGGCTATCCAACACACGGGGCCACGGCTTAACGTCCCATCCGACGGACGGCGGCCATTCCAAGCTCATCGGTGTCCCCTACTGACCGTGGGCAGGGCGGGGAATTTTGCGGAGATAAATCTCAACGCTGACCCAGCTGGGACTCGAACCTGGGAACTGCAGATTACGAGCCTGGCGCGCCACCGACTGAGCCACCCCCGCCCCTCTCCCGCATTGAAATTCTAGAACAGTCTACATATTGTTACGACAGATGAACGCGCTACAGTGACTTCATGACAAAACGTGACATGAACGCTCGCATGTACTTCTGCGTGAAATTTATACAACAAACGAATTTGAATGTGGAACCGACCCGAAAAAGAGAATGATAGAATTATAATGTTAAAAGTTGTGCAAATCAAAAAGGAGGTTTAGGTAGTCTGAGTCATTGCACGATAAGTAAAAACAAGAAGTATATTTATGTAGTGTGTACATTGTCAAAACAGGACCTTGTTAGAATTGGTGTGCAGTGGCCGGATGCAGCTGATGTAGCTCAGGACAGATATGCTTGGAGAAATAAACTGCACGGTCTGGTTGGACCTCCGTAGCCCATGGCTGCTTGAGGATGATGAGGATGGTGTGCGTGGTGGTTGTTTTGTTTTGCTAGGGGCGGGGTGGCTCAGTCGGTAGCGCGTCAGGCTCGTATTCTGTAGTTCACAGGTTCGAGTCCCAGCTGGGTCAGCGTTGAGATTTATCTCCGCAAAATTCCCCGCCCTGTCCACGGTCAGTAGGGGACACCGATGGGCTTGGAAAGGCCGCCGTCCGTCGGGTGGGACGTTAAGCCGTGGCTCCGTGAGCGGGAGAGACATACCCTGTGCACGTTAAAGAACACGCTTGATGGCCTTGACGGGAGGCTACCATCTGTCTCCCAACAGCTGTTCTAGTGGGTCCCCTCCCCCAACCTTCTCTGAGCCTTCGGGGTCCATGTGACCTGGCCATTTAGCCCATGCTGTGCAAAAAAATGCCGCTCAGAGGTAAAACAACCCAACCCTTTGTTTTGCTAGTGTGATAAATCTAGTGATCTAACAAAAGACGGAGAATTGTTTACGTCTGTAGTGAAGGTATTCAAGTGATATAACATACTAAAATGAAGAGGTAATAGTTTAGTAGAACAGACAGAGCTGGTCTTGTATGCTCTGTAGAAAAAGGGTTATTAATTTATGTACGATAGTAGTTATTTTGTTTATAAGTTATTTCATCCATATTTTTGTATTAATTTGCATTGAATTGTAATTTGTATTGTAAAATTACGTATTATACTCACGCTCAGTGTCATCCATTTAAAAATTTGAAACAATATTATACAGTTATTGAGTTTTGTTTTAAAGAAAATTTCGCACTTCCTGGTATGGTAAAAATTATATTCGCATTTTCATTTTGTTCCTCAATTGTTTCAAATTTTTTTTTTCTTCAATGTGAGGTCTGATGTTTGGGTTGTTTTACCTCTGAGCGGCACTTTTTTTGCACATCATGGGCTAAATGGCCAGGTCACATGGACCCCGAAGGCTCAGAGAAGGTTGGGGGAGGGGACCCACTGGAACAGCTGTTGGGAGACAGATGGTAGCCTCCCATCAAGGCCATACAGCATGTTCTTTATCGTGCACAGGGTATGGCTCTCCCGTACAGCGGGGCCATGGCTTAACGTCGTCCCCTACTGATCGTGGGCAGGGCGGGGAGTTTTGCGGAGATAAGTCTCAACACTGACCCAGCTGGGACTGGAATCTGAGAACTGCAGATTACGAGCCTGGCGCGCTACCGACTGAGCACGTCCCCCCCCCCCCCCCCTCAGAGATAAAACAACCCGAACAGATATCTTTGATTATACACAAATAAATTTATAATATTGTTGCGGATTACAAAAATGGATAGCCACTGAGCGTGAGTATTAAAAGCTATATTTCAAAACCAAATTCAATACAAGGTAAATTGTTACAAAGGAAATATGGATGAAGTATCTTATTAACAAATCAACTATTAACATGCACAAGTCATCAATCTTCCTGCGTAGAGCGCACAATATCAGCTCTGTGTATTTTACTAAATACTACCTTTTACTTGATTTACCAGGTCACCCGAAGATCTTCACTCGTAAACCAATTCTCGTCCTGTGCTAATAACTTTTCACACACTAGCCGAACAAAAAGACAGTCCGTGTAGACATTCGAAGTTAGCCATAAAAGTTCCCACTTTTATACTTCCGCGTATACACAACACATCAAGTTACTTCTTGATACTTAACGATAAAAGATCCCACTTTTATCCTTCCGCGTATACACAACACATCAAGTTACTTCTTGATACTTACGCGCACTGTCTCAGAACAGCTCACCGTCCATTTTCGAACTCACCGACCGTTACAACACAACAACCGTTACAATACAAAACGACCGTTAACGCTCCACTCTTCTTCTCCAAATTCTCCCAACGTTCTTATTCGTTGGCTGAAACTTTGCTTTCGGTTGCCAGATTCTTCTGTCGTAACACTGCCCCCTTCCTAGGTATTGTTCGTCCCGAACAATTCTGGATTCCAAAGCTTCTTCAGTTCTTCGATGAAACGGGGCCAAACGATCCACGTGAACCACCTTGCACTTTGTAGCTGGACGTCGACGAATGCGATATACCACGTCTGTGTCAAAATGAAAGCGAATCTCATTATGACGTAGATTTCTTTTCTGACTGAAGCCTCGTCCACAAACATAATACGTGTAAGGCCTATAGCCCTTGTGAACACGTTTATGTCTCCGCAGGGAGAAGAATCGACTAAGAGTTTTCGTGCAAAACCTGTAAAAAGTTTTCTTCTTTGTCGAAAGTTTTCTTCTTTGGATTTTTACTTCTATCAACAGTAACAAGGAATGAAAGTCATTAGTGACATAAAATCTAGGGAGGAGTTTCATCCTCCAGTCTGACCCTTTTGTCAGTTGACTTTCACTTAATTCAGAACTGTCGTGATGAACCTTCAGCCATATTTCACCTGATTCAATTTGATCCCCAAGGTGCTTCACAAATATAATATCAGCTCCATAATTCTTTTTAGCGCTTCGGTCCATCTCCTCCTTCCATACTCTTGCTAGAACTGCAGCTTCTAATCCGACAACCTTACCTGTTTCTTCTGTATAAGTGAAATCAGTGATGTGTCGGGCTGCTAGCAATATTTTTTCTGTTTTACCTTCACATAGCCAGCTTGCAACATCTTCAGATACTCCTTGTTCTATTAACATGTTACGGAACTTGTTCAAAGCATTGCAGTTATGCAGAACCTTGCGGACACGTGATGCTTCATCTACCCTATTATCCACAATGTTCACCAAACGCAGAAGTTCTCCTCCTAACTCTTCGACGAGCTCTTGCAGTTCCAAGGATCCGTTACCAAGGAAACACTGAACAGCTTCCATCACTTCCAGAGAGTTGTCAACAGAGTTTTCAAGAGGTGAATCCATGTTGCTGATAACAGCTGAACTCTTCATTCCACGAGTTTGTGATGCTGCAACCATTTTCTTAACTAAATCAACAGCAACATCTTCTGTACTGATGAGATCAATAGCTCCTTTTCCGAATTCAACATCATAAACCAAAGCGCACACTCCTTCAGCCAGCTCCACTGTCTGTCCTACGATGCAGCATCCGACGTCTTCCATCATCTGCTCGATTTTATCTTTAGTGCAGTCGACTGTGAAGCTAGGGATGGATTCCAATTTGTCCAGAGTATCTCCCGTCAATTGGAGAGCACGACCGGAGATCATAGGGACCTGGAGACCCAAAGCAGCAAGTGCAGGAGCCAAGACAAGACTCACTTTGTTGCCGACACCTCCTGTGCTGTTTTTATCTACCATCCGATGGCACCACTCGGGTCTCCAGCAAAACACATGACCCGAGGAGGTCATATTTGCTGTTTCTTCCGAATTCACTTTCTTGGAGCTCTCATTGTAATTAGCCAGGGAAATATCAGTCATGATTGCCAAATTGTTCATTCTGGAGATCAGAGACGAGTTCTGTAACATGATATTGTCCACTTTAGAGCTCTTGTAGTCGTGATAAAACTTTTCTATATCCTTATAATCTAAATGGTTATAATGTCCAAATCTGCACATTGACTGTTCAGAAAAGAAATTCAGCGTGGCTACGTTGAAATTATCTGAGGGATTCACTTCTCTCTGATCGTAACTCTGAGGCTTAGTTTCATCCAGAAAGTTAGTCTTTGAAGTACTGTCTCTGCCTGAAGCTCCTTTACTAGCATCACCTGTTACGCTTCTAAGCCATTCTTCGGAATTCTTCTTTCTTAAATCCCCACTTTCTAAAAACGATTCAAGTGTGGCTATATGCTTCGGAAAAATCTCTCCGACTTCCCCGGTAACGACGAAGGGCACTTTGTATCTATGATGAATGGACGCCTCTTCTTTACTCGGACCACTCTGCGAAACGTAAACTCTGTTTCGTTCCCCTTCATTACCACTCGTTACTCTGCCTTTGCGATAATTGTCCATGACGCATTTTGCTGACGGCGAGGAATAGAATACCTTTCGTGTGGATCTCTCTTCAGATCGTGCCAGACTTGTATACCTAGGTATTTTGAAGTGCAAAGCGTACTGTATAGTCTCACAGCTCTCTGATCTGTGTGATTGTTCTTCACAGTTCCTAGACATGTCACCAGCGACATAGACACTCTGCCATGCATCACCAGTAGTTGCGTGGTCAAAGGCATTATCTGCGCTATCTCTACGATTCTTGATTTCCAGTAGCAGATCCACATTTTTATATGCGTTGCCTTTCTCTTTTTCTTTTCCATGTTTACAATCTAACTTAACACTATCAAGATCATCTTTTTCACTGACAAATTCAACATTTAAACTATTGCATTGTCTATTGAGTTCGGTTTTATGATCCTTGAAGTGATCAATAATCTTACCAACTCGAGAAGCCACTTCAGCTCTCAACTCAGTATTTTGTGCGGCCATTTCGGCTTTCAAATCATCTTTTTGAGAAACTATCTCAGTCCTCAACTCATTATTTCGTGCGGCCATTTCGGCTTTCAAATCATCTATTTTATCGCTTAGGGCGGCCAGATCACCTTTAATATCGGCTTTCAAGTCACCTATTTTATCGCTTTGGGCAGCTATATCACCTTTAATCTCAGCTTTTTGTGCGGCCAGGTCACCTATTTTGTTAGCCATATCGGCTTTCAAGTCAGTCATCAGCGTAGTCATATCGGCTTTGAAGCTATTTATCAACTTTACTAATTCATCCATACTTCTAGTTAAAGGCATTCAATTAAATTATTATAATCCCACTTCTGACACCAAATGTTGCGGATTACAAAAATGGATAGCCACTGAGCGTGAGTATTAAAAGCTATATTTCAAAACCAAATTCAATACAAGGTAAATTGTTACAAAGGAAATATGGATGAAGTATCTTATTAACAAATCAACTATTAACATGCACAAGTCATCAATCTTCCTGCGTAGAGCGCACAATATCAGCTCTGTGTATTTTACTAAATACTACCTTTTACTTGATTTACCAGGTCACCCGAAGATCTTCACTCGTAAACCAATTCTCGTCCTGTGCTAATAACTTTTCACACACTAGCCGAACAAAAAGACAGTCCGTGTAGACATTCGAAGTTAGCCATAAAAGTTCCCACTTTTATACTTCCGCGTATACACAACACATCAAGTTACTTCTTGATACTTAACGATAAAAGATCCCACTTTTATCCTTCCGCGTATACACAACACATCAAGTTACTTCTTGATACTTACGCGCACTGTCTCAGAACAGCTCACCGTCCATTTTCGAACTCACCGACCGTTACAACACAACAACCGTTACAATACAAAACGACCGTTAACGCTCCACTCTTCTTCTCCAAATTCTCCCAACGTTCTTATTCGTTGGCTGAAACTTTGCTTTCGGTTGCCAGATTCTTCTGTCGTAACAATATGATAGAAAACTATCCAATTGACTCTGTGACAATTTATGGACATTTCTTTTAAATTTGAATTAAAAATTATAACAATAAATTATAATTATATATAACTATATATTATGACTATAAATATAAATTATAGAAGGGAGATGGCGGGTGATTATGTTACACGTGCCTGGTATTAGAATAAACGAAGCAATCGGACATCATCATTGAAATAATTGCCGCTATTAGCGTAATGTGGTCATTGCCGAATGTTCTGTTGATTTTAAAAACCATCATCCCTGCTTGTTCAGAGAGAAAAGTATATTTTAAAAAAATCGAGAACCTAAAGTAATCAGGCATTTAAAATTACTGATGTTCCAATAACATTTAAACCGATTAGTCTCATCAGTGCCTTAATTAACTCTTATCTTGCAAAACCTGCTTGATTTTGCATATGTTGTCGTGTACCCGCCATTATCCACCAATCACGACGCCGGTTAATGTTGCCCAGACTCCCACTGTTGATATCTGTCTGCTAGAAGGGTGCGCTGCGCTCGCGAAATTGATGATATCACGTGGCCTCAGCTCGTGTAATCTCGCTCGCCATCTTCTTATAATCTCGCACTCTTCCTCGCGCAGCTGCTGCCTCGAATTTTGCACCAGGAAGCAATAAAAGCCGCCATTTTAATAAAGGTTTGCTCTAATCAGAGAGTTCTGAAGGGTATCTCTCTGTCTGCCTCTGCTCTCTGGAGAACATCAGGGAGCGAAATTAATTAAACTGGATGGCTCGTTCTTCCAGAACACGGTCAGGTAGTAGTCGTACGTGGATATTAATCTTGTAAATCGCTGTGCAAGATTTCTATCCGGAATCGTAACTCTATAAAACAGGAATGAGAACACGCGGATATTGCGAACGAGATACAGCTATATATGTTTCTATTTATAGTTATCGAGTAGATTTAAGGTTATATTAATTAACGTCAGAAATAGGAAGGAGGCTGGGGGAGGGTAAGCAGTTATCGTGATGACTAAATCCAAAAATGTTTTAATTTCGGTACTTGTGAGATGAAAACTTTAGTGAATGGCTGGAAAGTCATCGACTCAAAGTGTGGAGAACGATAACAATATTCATTCCTACCTCAGCCAGACGTTAGTAGCAACGGTTGTTTAGTGGGGGGGGGGGGTTCAGAGCACGAGGACTAAATCTAAGGATGTTCATCTTTATAATATGATAAATGACATTAAAAATATTAGTCAGACTCGGGGTCGAATCTGGGAGGGGGGTGAACAGACAGTCGTTGAACGAAAGATTTGGGTTGTGTTGGGTTACCTCTGAGCAGCACTTTTTGGCATACCATGGGCTAAATGGCAGGTCACATGGACCCCGAACGCTCAGAGAAGGTTGGAGGAGGGGACACACTGGAACAGCTGTTGGGAGACAGATGGTAGCCTCCCGTCAAGGCCATCAAGCGTGTTCTTTAACGTGCACAGGGTATGTCTCTCCCGCTCACGGGGCCACGGCTTAACGTCCCATTCGACGGACGGCGGCCTTTCGAAGCCCATCGGTTCCCCTACTGACCGTGGGCAGGGCGGGGAATTTTGCGGAGATAAATCTCAACGCTGACCCAGCTGGGACTCGAACCTGGGAACTACAGATTACGAACCTGGCGCGCTACCGACTGAGCCACCCACGCCCCAAGAAACAATGAATTGCAGAATGTGAGTCATTGTAGTAACATAGAAGAAGTTAATGGATTTATTTACCTAGGGATGAAAATTTCTTCCATTGTTAAATGGAACCGTCATATTGACTTGCTATGTAAGAAATTACGATTCACGGATTACAAAATTAAAAAATTACAAATGGTACTTAACTAAGAAACTGTTTTTTTGGTATATAAGGCACTATTTGAGTCCATATCAGGTACGGAATTTCCCTATATAGAATGACTTATAAAATTCAATTAAATGAGATTTAAAAAATACAAGTCAGTATTCTTCGACATCTGTTTCATCCCAATGTTAAAAGTACAGTCTCTCAAAACAAATATCCGAACACTATGGTTGATTATAGAATTCAGAAAAAAATATCTGGCAACGATTTTTTTAGAAATGAATGATCTGGCAACCTTCGCTTCACGTGACACGAAGGTTGCCAGATCACTGATTTCTAAGAAAATCGTTGCCAGATATATTTTTTCTGGATTCTGTAATCAACCATGGTGTTCGGATACTTTTTTGAGCGACTGTAGGTGGTCATATTATTTTGATACTAGATCGTGTGGGTTCATTCACGGAAATATTGAGCGTGTGCAGTTACCGTTCACAGCAAACTGGAGCGTGTGTAGTAACTGCACACGCTCCAGTTTGCTGTGAACGGTAACTGGAGCGTGTACAGTTGCTGTACACGCTCCAGATATTTTTCCTGAATTCTGTAGTCACGTGACACGAAGGTTGCCAGATCACCAATTTCTAAAAAAATCGTTGCCAGATAATTTTTCTGAATTCTGTAATCAACTATAGTGTTCGGATATTTATTTGAGCGACTGTACATGAATTGTATTTCTAATTGTACCTAATGTAGACAAAATTGAGTAAATAAACTTTGCTTTGTTTTATGAGGACCATAATGAGAGTTTATGTGGAAATTTTGAGGTCGATAGGATTAAAATGGCCGAAATACAAAACATTACAGATGTAAAGGACCAAAAGGCAGTCTTGTTTAAACCTCTGAGTGGTTGCAGTTCCCCAGGTTCGAGTCTCACCTGTGCCAGAGTTGAAACATGTCCGCAAAACTCCCAGTATTGTCCTCGGTCAGTTGGGAACACCGATAGGTTTTGAAATGCCGCCGTCCTTCGGATGGGACGTTAAACCGTGGACCCGTGTGCAGGAGAACCATACCCTGTGCACGTTAAAGAACACGCTGGATGGCTTGACGGTTGGCTACCATCTGTCTCCCAATAGCTGTTCCAGTGGGTCCCCTCCCCCAACCTTTTTCGAGCCTTCGGGATCCATGTGACCTGGCCATTTAGCCCATGGTGTGCAAAAAAGTGTCGCTCAGAGGTAAAACAATCCAACGTTAAAGAACACGCTAAATGGCCTTGACGGGAAGCTACCATCTGTCTCCCAATAGCTGTTCCAGTGGGTCCCCTCCCCCAACCTTCTCTGAGCCCTCGGGGTCCATGTGACCTGGCCATTTAGCCCATTGTGTGCAAAAAAGTGCCGCTCAGAGGTAAAACAATCCAACGTTAAAGAACACGCTGAATGGCCTTGACGGGAGGCTACCATCTGTCTCCCAATAGCTGTTCCAGTGGGTCCTCTCCCTCAACCTTCTCTGAGCCTTCGGGGTCCATGGGACCTGGCCATTTAGCCCATGGTGTGCAAAAAAAGGTACAGCTCATAGAGTTAAACCAACCCAATTTCTGAGAGGCACTTTTTTTTTACACAATGAGCTAAATTGCCAGGTCACAAGGACCCCGAGGGCTCAGAGAAGATTGAGAGGAGAAGACCTGCTGGACAGATGTTAGGTGACAAATGGTTGCCGTCCAGCGTGTTCTTTAACTTGCACAGGGTACGACTCTTCAACACACGCGGCCACAGGTTAATATCCCATCCGACGGAAGGTGGCCTTTCCAAGTCAATCGGTGTCCCCTACTGACCGTGGGCAAGGCGGAGAGTTTTGCGCAGATAAATTGCAACGCTGACCCAACTGGCACTCGAACCTGAGAACTGTAGTTTACGATCCTGGTGTGTTAGTACCTGAGTCAACCCCACCCCTACATCCACGCCTCCAAAAGCAATCGACTGAGAAGTAGTTAATTTAGTTTGTTTGTTTTTTCTAATATGCATTTGCAAAAGAAAAAAATAACGTTTTAATGCCCACTTTCCCTGCAACTAGCAAATAAGAAGCAAATTTAGGAATGTTTCCAGTAACAAATTATTTAATTTTTGTCATCAATAAATATCGCTAGAAAATTAAAGTCGTTACAAGGAATTATAATAATGTCAAAGAAAAAACATAAAATTGAATTCAACACCAATTAGTGATCGCTACTTAAACAGTTACAGCACAAAAATAGCCAAAAGAAAGAGGAGGTTGGGGGAGGTTGTTGGGTTGGGTTGTTTTACCTCTGAGCGGCACTTTTTTGCACACCATGGGTTAAATGACCAGGTCACATGGACCCCGACGGCTCACAGAAGGTTGGGGGAGGGGACCTACTGGAACAGCTGTTGGGAGACAGATGGTAGCCTCCCGTCAAGGCCATCCAGCGTGTTCTTTAACGTTGGGTTGTTTTACCTCTGAGCGGCACTTTTTTGCACACCATGGCCTAAATGGCCAGGTCACATGGACCCCGAATGCTCAGAGATGGTTGGGGGAGGGGACCCACTGGAACAGTTGTTGGGAGACAGATGGTAGCCTCCCGTCAAGGCCATCCAACGTGTTCTTTAACGGTGGGTTGTTTTATCTCTGAGCGGCACCTTTTTGCACACCATGGGCTAAATGGCCAGGTCACATGGACCCCGAATGCTCAGAGAAGATTGGGGGAGGGGACCCACTGGAACATCTGTTGGGAAACAGATGGTAGCCTCCCGTCATGGCCATCTAGCGTGTTCTTTAACGTGCACAGGGTATGGCTCTCCCGCACACGGGGCCACGGCTTAACGTCCCATCCGACGGACGGCGGCCTTTCCAAGCCCATCGGTGTCCCCTACTGACCGTGGGCAGGGCGGGGAATTTTGCGGAGATAAATCTCAACGCTAACCCAGCTGGGACTCGAACTACAGATTACGTGTCTGGCGCGCTACCGACTGAGCCACCCCCGCCCCAGGGGAGGTTGTAGCTCGATGGTGGGGATGAAAAATCTCTTCCTTTCGTCGTATAATAATTAACAAGCCTTGTTTGAAACGGAGTCCTAGAACCAGACAAAATTACCAAATTGAGAAATCAGTTGTCGAAGTTTGTTCTCTATCTATCATATCTTTCTACCCTCCCCCTTTCATAACTTCCTCTCTTCCCCTCCCAAACTCTAGAAATTAAGCGCACGTGTGTCTCGATGTATGACGTACAAAGCAGAGCGCACGCGGTCCCCAGTGAATACATTTGGTGTCGTTTAGACGAAGTCAAGTGATCGGAAATGTGATTTATTGTTCGCCAGAATGTCACGTTACAATATTAAATTTGAAATTCAATAAAGTTCGGCTAGCGCTCGGAGAGTCCTGCCCCAATTAATTAACGGACGCCGTACGGCGAACGTCATTGTTACAGTTTCCGTCCCGAAACGTTTAGTGGCAGGCTTTGTTACTGCTTCCGAGTTAGCGCGAGGGGGGTACGATGGAAAAGGGAGGTGGGGAGGGGAGAAAGTGCGATGATAAAGAAAGCTGAGACCACGGCGATAAAATGCTTGTAAATGGATATAGATGATGGTCTGGGGTGGATGAATCTTATGAGGATCCCCCCCACCCTGAAAAATTCCATGCTGCAGAGATATTCCTTTGTTCTTCTTTGACTTTAAAGTGGAGAGATTGTTCGGCCGCAGCATGAATTAGTCGGATATTAATAAAGTTACTCGTTTGAATAACAATTGTTTTCGGAGAAACGTTATTCGCTTCTCGCTGTCAGCATAAAGGCAAATAAGGCTTTCCCTCTTTTGTGGGGGCGGGGGTGGCTCAGTCGGTAGAGCGCCAGGCTCGTAATCTGTAGTTCCCAGGTTCGAGTCCCAGCTGGGTCAGCGTTGAGATTTATCTCCGCAAAATTCCCCGCCCTGCCCACGGTCAGTAGTCAGCATAAAGGCAAATAAGGCTTTCTCTCTTTTGTGGGGGCGGGGGTGGCTCAGTCGGTAGCGCGCCAGGCTCGTAATCTGCAGTTCCCAGGTTCGAGTCCAAGCTGGGTCAGCGTTGAGATTTATCTCCGCAAAATTCCCCGCCCTGCCCACGGTCAGTAGTCAGCATAAAGGCAAATAAGGCTTTCCCTCTTTTGTGGGGGCGGGGGTGGCTCAGTCGGTAGAGCGCCAGGCTCGTAATCTGTAGTTCCCAGGTTCGAGTCCCAGCTGGGTCAGCGTTGAGATTTATCTCCGCAAAATTCCCCGCCCTGCCCACGGTCAGTAGTCAGCCTAAAGACAAATAAGGCTTTCCCTCTTTTGTGGGGGCGGGGGTGGCTCAGTCGGTAGCGCGCCAGGCTCGTAATCTGTAGTTCCCAGGTTCGAGTCCCAGCTGGGTCAGCATTGAGATTTATCTCCGCAAAATTCCCCGCCCTGCCCACGGTCAGTAGTCAGCATAAAGGCAAATAAGGCTTTCCCTCTTTTGTGGGGGCGGGGGTGGCTCAGTCGGTAGCGCGCCAGGCTCGTAATCTGTAGTTCCCAGGTTCGAGTCCCAGCTGGGTCAGCGTTGAGATTTATCTCCGCAAAATTCCCCACCATGCCCACGGTCAGTAGGGGACACCGATGGCTCTTGGAAAGGCCGCCGTCCGTCGGATGGGACGTTAAGCCGTGGCCCCGTGTGCGGGAGAGCCATACCCTGTGCACGTTAAAGAACACGCTGGATGGCCTTGACGAGAGGCTACCATCTGTCTCCCAACAGCTGTTCCAGTGGGTCCCCTCCCCCAACCTTCTCTGAGCCTTCGGGGTCCTTATGACCTGGCCATTTAGCCCATGGTGTGCAAAAAAGTGCCGCTCAGAGGTAAACCAACCAACCAACATTCCAAATATATATACAACAAAATAAATATAAAAATAAAGAAAAGATAAACACGACACAATTTCTACAACTCGCATCGATTTTCAATAGAATGTGTTATTACATTTGCCAAAGACAAAGCGAATTTAGCGAAAAGAATTCAAAAAGTTTCTCTATCTTAACAACAACAACAATGTTCGGTTCTTCTAAACAGATGGAGCAAAGCACCTGGAAGGGACGTAGAAATCCTCTTCGAACTCCAGAGACATTAACTAGAATGAGTTCAACTCCATACTCCACTAAGCAAAGAGAATCTATCTAAGGGCCAGACAGGCAGATGCTAGATCTTTTGTTCTCTCCCAGACGAGAGCAATTTGAAGACTGAGGCAGGTGCTTGATTCGTCTCGAACAAGGGCTAGCTAGTTGCTTTTGCCTCCAAACATCATCTCTTTCTCATTCCGTCGGGATGTACTCACTAGATCAGACACTAATGCCCGCCTCAACCCGTTTAATGGTCATTAAACCCTTTCTGAAAAATGTACAACTTCAGTATCGAGGATGGCCTCTTGATGTCGATATATAAGTATCAATAAGACGGGCGAATGGCGAACTCAATAACTTGAAAAAAGGAGGAGAGGGAGTTTTTTTTTGTGTGTGTACTTTCGAGTGCTGTTGTGGATTATAAAGATTGGAATTGTATAGCTGCGGATGTAAAAAAAAAGTATCTGTACAAGGGGACTACTTTATAGAGAGGTTGGGGAATGCTTATCTAAATAATTCACCATAGAGATTTGTGTTGTTGGGTTGTTCTATTCTGAGTGTCACGGAGGTGGCTCAGTCGGTAGCGCGCCAGGCTCGTAATCTGTACTTCCCAGGTTCGAGTCCCAGTGGGTCAGCGTTGAGATTTATTTCCGCAAAATTCCCCGCCCTGCCCTCGGTCAGTTAGGGGACACCGATGGGCTTGGAAAGGCTGCCGTTCGTCGGATGGGACGTTAAGACGTGGCTCCTTGTGCGGAGAGCTGCACATACACTGTGCACGTTAAAGAACACCCTGGATGGCCTTGACGGGAGGCTACCATCTGTCTCCACACAGCTGTTCCAGTGGGTCCCCTCCCCCAACCTTCTCTGAGCCTTCGTGGTCCATGTGACCTGTTAGCTCATGGTGTGCAAAAAAGTGCCGTTCAGAGGTAAAGCAATCCACCTGAGCGTCACTTTTTGTACGTATTTGGTTAAATTGTCAGGTCATAAGCTCAATATAATTCAAAATAAATTCATCAGATTCGTTTTGGGCCTGATGAAAAGCTCTCCTAATCTAACTTTAATTGCTGAAACCTCTATTTCACCTTTCCAGATCAAGGGCACCATATTTACTACTTAATATTATTTCAAGACTTCATCTCAAGCACCATGATCATTTTCTAATCAATCTATTTAAACTGAAAAATGTTTTCAACCTGCAATTAATTTTGTGAAGAAAAATGCTGCTTTTAATTATGTTCTTGATAAAAATCGTAAAGAAGACATCATTATTAATGAACCCACTTGGATGCATCATTTTGCCAACCATCTTCAAGGATATTCCTCACATATCCACAAAAACATATACTGATATTTCTATTTTGAAAACTTTAAGTGATTCATATATTCACAACTCCTATCAAGATTTTCCTGCTATTTATACCGATGGAGCTTTTTTCCTGACTCATATACTGCCACAGCAGCTTTCTGCATACCTAAATTAAACATTTATAAAGCATTTAAATTTATAAAAGGATGTACTATTATACAAGCAGAACTCTTTGCAATTTATTCTTCTTTACTTTGGATACAAGAACAGTATATTTTAAATAAATTTGTTATTTTGACTGATTGCAGATCTGCTTTATATTCGATAGAAAAAAATATTTTGGAAAATAAATATCCTAATTCAATCTGTGAAACATTACATTTATGGAATGATTTATATAAAAAAGGGAACATTATTAATATTCAGTGGCTACATAGTCACTGTGGAATTGAAAGAAATGTTTTAGCTGACTCATATGCCAAAGATGCAATCAACTTAACTGAGACAACTGATATTCCTATACATGATATACAAATTGAAAATTATCTTAAGTCACCCGAAAAAAGAGAGCTGAACAATTACTTTAAAGTTCAGAGTTCTGTTAAACATCATTTTAGATATCAACTTGATCAAAATATATGTTCACTGTTAAAAATGAAAATGTCCAGAAAGAATTTTGAACAAGATGAAGATGATATATTCAGTTTGTTCAAAATTTTACCTATTGAAAGTTTATATGTGTTTGTTTCTGTTATCAATAACTTCTTTGATGATACCTATAAGCAAAATATACTGCTCACAAAAATTAGGGGATATTTCAAAATGAATATGAAGCGATAATATATCCCCTAATTTTTGTGAGCAGTATATTAGCCACAATACGTTTACTAGAAAAAAGGCTATGGGTTTTTTGAAACTACCAAAATTTTATAATAATAACGGAAGAAATTCCAAAGAATATCAAATTCCCTACCTATTTAACTTGCTTCCTACAGAAATAGTTAAAAAAATTGTGATGTTACAGATAAATTATTTCGGTGGTTGATGAAAAAGTGATGTTTTTATTTGGAAACTTTCATCATTTTGTCGGTTTGCTTTCTCATTTATTCCTCTTTTTCTCTCCTTCATTTTTTATACTACTGAGGCAATCTAGATCATATCTGTAAAAACATATCTGTACATTCCCGCTAATAAGCTTCGGCTTAGTGGGATTTTTTATGTAATATAATTATAGATAATACTTATTGAAAATAAATTTGAATTTGGAATTTTTGCAAAATATTAAGATTGAGAACTGATACTGCAAAGTTAAACAGCTACTTGTACAAAACAAAGAAATCAGATAGCGAAAATTGTATTTTCTGTAACTGTGAAGAAACTATTTCACATATTTTATTGAACTGTTCACATTATGACAAAGAACGCAAAATTTATTATCAGCAATTATCTCAACTAGGAATAAATCAGTTTACATGATATGTTGAATTTTCCAGTAGATGACGTCAGAAATGCATGCTACAACTTTCTTATTAACTTCCTGCTCGCGACTTCTTTGTTTAACAGGATATAACCGGATTTCCCCTCAACAATGGGAAAGCTCGACCAATCAGATTTCAGTTTCTATGGTTACAGTTGTTAAATTCAATCTTTCTACTCTAACGTTCTGTAACGGAAATTTGTTCCTTCACAGCCAGACTTTGGTAGTGAATACGTGTAATATGTATGCACATATTAAATATATCATTATTACTCAGATCTTTATTTTCAAACTTTAAACTATTATTTATTTATTTTACTATTAACATAAAACTATTAAATTAATTAACTATGACACTTCATTGAATAATGACAACTAATATGTTTGATATGTATAATATTTAAAATATTCTCTTGTTTTCCTTTATACTTTTTGTATTGTTTTTAACTGAACCTGGTGTAGAAGGGCCTGGCCCTAACATCACCATGGTTGTTAGGTGTATAAATAAATAAATAAATAAATAAATAAATAAATAAATCGGGACCCCAAGAATTCAGAGAAGGAAGGAGATCCATCGGATTGCTGTTAAGAGTCAGATGGAAACCTCTCGTCAAGGCCATCCAGTGTGTTCTTTGACGTCTCTCTACACACAGAACCAGAGCTTAATGTTCCATCCGACGGACGGCGCACTTTCCAAGCCAATCGGCGGCGTCTTTCTCACTAAGTGCAGAGTGGAGGCTTAGCGGAGATAAATATCAAATCTGATACAGGTGGGCTCGAACCTGGGGACTACAGATTGCGAGCCTGTCGTGCTACCGACTGAGTTGATCCCATACCCCAGTTAGAAGGTTACATTTCAACTAGGGGCGGAGGTGGCTCAGTCGGTAGCGCGCCAGGCTCGTAATCTGTAGTTCCCAGGTTCGAGTCCCAGCTGCGTCAGCGTTGAGATTTATCTCCGCAAAATTCCCCGCCCTGCCCACGGTCAGTAGGGGACACCGATGGGCTTGGAAAGGCCGCTGTCCGTCGGATGGGACGTTAAGCCATGGCCCCGTGTGCGGGAGAGCCATACCCTGTGCACGTTAAACAACACGCTGGATGGCCTTGGCGGGAGGCTACCATCTGTCTCCCAACAGCTGTTCCAGTGGGTCCCCTCTCCCAACCTTCTCTGAGCCTTCGGGGTCCATGTGACCTGACCATTTAGCCCATGGTGTACAAAAAAGTGTCGCTCAGAGGTAAAACAACCCAAATACATTTCAACTAGACTACAGGGAAATGTAGTTGAAATGGGAGAAGCGAACATATTAAAGGAGTTGCTGCTTTTTTTTTTCAAATGGAAGAAGAAACTCCCCTGCACATAGGACAGAGATTACCTAGAAGCTCTATTGGGCTTGTCCAGGTTCTCATATAGCATACAACTCGTAAATATGGAAATACCTGTTGGTTTGTAGTCAGGGTTGGGTTGTTTTACCTCTGAGAGTAACTTTTTTTGCACATAATGGGCTAAACGGCCAGGTCACAAGGACGACGAGGGTTCAGAGAAGGTTGGAGAGAGTCAATGGACATCTGTTGATAGACAGATAGTAGCCTTCTGTCAAGGCCATCTAGCGTATTCTTTAAGGTGCACAGAGTATGGATCCACGGAACCACGGCTTAACGTCTCATCTGATGGACGGCGGCCTTTTCAAGCCCATTTGTGTCCCAACTGTCCTAGCATAGAGTTGAGAATTTTGCGGAAAAAAATCTGAACGCTGGCCCACTGGGACTCGAACTTGGAAAATGCAGAATACGAGACTGGAGCGATACCAACTAAGCCATCCCCCCTTTGTGCGCTGTCACTAGTCCAGGTATGAGCTTTGGTGGATGTACAGTCGCTCAAAAAAGTATCCAAACACTATGGTTGATTACAGAATTCAGAAAAAATACCTGGCAACGATTTTTTTTTAGAAATTAGTGATCTGGCGACCTTCGTGTCACGTGACACGAAGTTTGCCAGATCACTAATTTCTAAAAAAAAATCGTTGCCAGATATTTTTTCTGAATTCTGTAATCAACCATAGTGTTCGGATACGTTTTTGAGCGACTGTACCAAATTGCAGTAAATTGGACCCCGATGGGTTTGGAAAGGCCGCCGTCCGTCGGGTGGGACATTAAGCCGTGGCTTGGTGTGCAGGAGAGAACCATAATCCATGCACTTTAAAGAACACGTTGGATGGCCTTAAGTCGAGGCTACCATCTGTCTCCCAACATCTGTCCAGTGGGTCTCCTCTCCCAACCTTCTCTGGGCCTTCGAGGTCCTTCTAACCGGGCCATTTGTCCCATGGTGTGCAAAAAAATGTGCCGCTCAGAGGCAAAACAACGTAACAGAAATTTTTCCTTCACCAAAAGATTATGTTCTATGTGCGTTTCGTCATTTCTCCCAACCAAAGAAACGAAATGCATAATATCCTGTTTATTTTTTATTTCGTGAAACGAAAGCTTTAGTTTGCAACAAAAAAAATGACGCACAGGAAAAATGAAATTGTCTTTTTAATCTGTTGCTCATGTTGCCCAAAACAGCAAACAACTTGCAAATTAGGAAATTCAGACATATGAGACATTCAAAAAATAAAAATTTATCTGAAACGCGAACTTTGTAAATCCCCTAATCCACACCGGAAAAACACGCAAAGAAAATAAAAAAAAAAAATGTCTCCGATGTTAGTATATCTGAAAACTTTCGCTTTCTTTATCAGATAAACCAATTTTGGTAGAAAGCCATTTTTACAAAAACACACAGATCTACATTAATTTATTTTACGCTTTTTAAAACCGCGCTGCAGTTTTCATCTTTTTTTTTCCATTTTTTTTAAATTCTGCATTCATTAGCGGTTTTTTCCACTTAATTTTAATTATCTGCCGTTAATTGATGCATCGTTACGATGCAATGAATTATCCAGAAGCATCGATAAATATAACAACACAAAAAAAAGAGTAATTTCTTTTTCTTTTCTTTCCCCCCAATAACAGACGTTCCATTCTAAAACAGAAACAAAGGATTCATGACGACATGGATCTTATATTAATTCATCTTTCAGATATTCTTTTTATTATTACTTTCAAATAAGTAAATGAATCTGGGTGGAAAAAAATCAAAAAAAAAAGAAACTTAAAAGTTCGTCTCGCACAGATATTTAATAAATGCTTAACTAGAAAGAAAAAATTGCGACGCATTTTTTTTCGGAGTTTGCGATCATCAGACGCACATCCATAAATGTCAATAAAGCGATATGTATTATCCCTTTTTTTCTTTTAATTCGGATCCTTTTTTTCCTTCCCATACCTTTTAATTGCTTTGTATCTGTAATTGCAACAGCCTTCCTCATTCTTTTTTTCATTTTTTACCTTCTTATAATCGGTCTTATGTTTTTCTCCATTGCTCCACAACTCTTGGAAAGCGAGTTTTTTTTATTCTTCGTGTATTTCATTCAAGTGAATAATTGAATTTTAATTGCTTTCTCGATGACTTAACTGGGTTCGCGTTCAGTCAACTTTCGGGGAACGTTTTCACTTGGCCGGACACGTTATATACGACGTCATCATTTATCGTTTTATCAATACGCTTTTCTCTTTTTTTTATCTTCTTGTATCATTAAGATAAGCGAAGAAGGAGATTAAATTGAAAAAATAATATAAATATCACCAGCAGCTATTTGACAAGAAATTGTCATCGTCGTGCTCACGTATGTTTCGATATTTTTCCATCCCCCCAGCCGCTTCTCTGCCCCCTTACATGCAAGATCTCACACTACATGCCGCTTCTCTGCCCCCTTACATGCAAGACCACATAAAGCTCCGTATGATTCTCCCCAGCATTCGTAATAACGCATTTTTCACGTGATCTCCCGCGTAACAAAGTCGGCGCGAGAGCTTATCTGTTGAACGACTGAAGAGCAAATAATCCTCACGAACGTTCGCTTCAGTAGTGTTCCGACACCTCTAAGTTGTGGGCGGGGGTGGTTCAGTCGGTAGCGCGCCAGGCTCGTAATCTGCAGTTCCCAGGTTCGAGTCCCAGCTGGGTCAGCGTTGAGATTTATCTCCGCAAAATTTCCCGCCCTGCCCACGGTCAATAGGGGACACCGATGGGCTTGGAAAGGCCGTCGTCCGTCGGATGGGACGTTAAGCCGTTGGCCTCGTGTGCGGGAGAGCCATACCCTGTGCACGTTAAAGAACACGCTGGATGGCCTTGACGGGAGGCTATCATCTGTCTCCCAACAGCTGTTCCAGTGGGTCTCCTCCCTCAACCTTCTCTGAGCCTTCGGGGTCCTTGTGACCTGGCCATTTAGCCCATGGTGTGCAAAAAAGTGCCGCTCAGACGTAAAACAACCCAACCCTCTTAGTTGTTGCAAATCGATTATTATCCAATTCCACGTAAAGCGTAGATTAAAAAAGAAAATGTGAGTTAAAAAAACTGGGATTTTTTTATTTTTCTTGAAATTTGTCTTTTGTTATGAGTAGAGAAATGCCAGTGAGTTTAAAGCTTGTAATTTTATGCATTGGTGTCTCCAGTTCTGGCGAACCTTCGTGTCACGTGACACGAAGGTTCGCCAGATCACTAATTTCTAAAAAACTCGTTGCCAGATACATTTTCTGAATTCTGTAATCAACCGTAAAAACAGTGCATATTGCACATGTTTTTTTTTCTAACTGTATTTCCCAAAGCTGTGAGGTTTTTTTTTACTTCTGAGCGGCGCTTTTTTTTACACATTAGAGGTTAAATGAACAAGTCACAAGAACCCAGAGGCTGGGATATGAATAGGGAAGATGTGATGTGAGTAAGGAACCCCACTGGACAGCTGTTAGGGGATAAATTAATTATACATGGTGTCATCCTCTCAGGACCATCTGGATGGCTTTTATTTGTACAAGGTATAGCATTTTGATCCTTCTCCACATCTGCATGTGACGTTAAGCCGTAGCTCCGTGTGCAGGATTGGATTGTTTTACCTCTGACCGGCACTCTTTTGCACACCATGGGCTAAATGGCCAGGCCACAAGGACCCCGAAGGCTCACAGAAGGTTGGGGGAGGGGACCCACTGGAACAGCTGTTGGGAGACAGATGGAGTTACAGCGTGTTCTTTAACGTGCACAGGGTATGGCTCTCCCGCACACGGGGCCACGGCTTAACGTCCCATCCGACGGACGGCGGTCTTTTCAAGCCCATCGGTGTCCCCTACTGACCGTGGGCAGGGCGGGAAATTTTTGCGGAGATAAATCTCAACGCTGACCCATCTGGGACTCGAACCTGGCAACTACAGATAACGAGCCTGGCGCGCTACCGACTGAGCCACCCCCGCCCCTCCGTGTGCAGGAGAGAGCCATAAGTAGACGCATCTGCAGTGGTACCAATGGTAAGTGATCTTTCCAAGCCCATCGCTCTCCCCTTTCTTATTGAGGCTAGAACAGGGTTTAGCAGAAAATTTAGTATTCGGCTCTCAGAACAACAGATAACGAGAGGCTGAGGTGGTTGAGTCCGTAGCACGCGAACCATCCCCGCCGCCTAGTCGTCACTTCTCAGTTTCGAATCTCACTTGGACCAGTTGCCGTTGAGATTTATCTCAGCAAAATTCACCTCCTACCCTCGATCAGTAGGGGACACCGATGGGCTTCGAAAGGCCACCGTCCGTCGGATGGGACGTTAAACCGTCGGACGTATGAGAATGAGCCATATCCTGTGTACGTAAAAGAATAGGTTGTGAATGGCCTTGACGGTAGGCTATCATCTGTCTCCCAACAGCTGTTCCAGTGGGTTTCCTCCCCAACCTTCTCTGAGACTTCGGGGTCCTTGTGACATCGCCATTTAGCCTATTGTATTGAAAAAGTGCCACTCAGAGGTAAAACAACCCAACCTAGGCAACTTGAAATGTCAAGAAGGAATAGATTGCAGTATTTGTTTAAATTTTTAACATTTTTCAATTTTGGCGCACTCTAAAGGTGGAATTTATATTTTTTAAATAAAAAAAAAATACCCCCTCAAGCAGCTGCTTGCCACAGAGGTCTGACAGGAGCCCGTCAGTTTATATGCCATAGTAGAAGGTCTGAGAGGATGGCAGGACCTCAGCAGAAAAACAATACGAACAGCCATGCCTTACCCAGGGCTCGAACCCAGGTCCCTTAGATCAGTAGCCAACCGCGCTAACCACTCGGCCATGGGACGGCCAAGCTTTAATGGGTGATAGAACACATCTAAACAAGCACTTTTCGTCACACAATGCATGGTCGGAACTCAAGCGGTGAAGCGCTAGAGGGCGCTTTCCAGTAAACACTTATAAGCGCTGGTTTTCGCACTCGTCGTCATTTCTACCGTGGATTGCAGAACGGATGGATTGTTTCACGAATCATGGTAGGAGTGTAATCGTTCGTCTCGTAGAACTTGCCACACCGTCGATTGGGGCACACTTGCGACATGGGAAATTGCTCACGTACTACATTCAGGACGATCTCCACCCTACGTAGAATTTCCTCTGTAACACGTGGCGTCCTCCCACTCCTTGCACGCTCTGTATCCTGAAAGCTGCTGACCAAGGAGCTCGTTTTGCACAGATACCGGTGCAATCGCTGAAAGGTTTTACGATCAGGCACGCGTCTGGTCGGAAAGCGCTCCAGGTACAGTCTTTCGGCTTCCCTTGTTCATTCGGCTTTCCTTGCCCATCCGCAGCTCCTTACATGAAATGCATATCCACCTCCTCCTGATTCGTGAAACAATCCATCAGTTCTGCAATCCACGGTAGAAATGACGACGAGTGCGAAAACCAGCGCTTATAAATGTTCACTGGGAAGCGCCCTCTACCGCTTCACCGCTTGAGTTCTGACCATGCATTGAATGACGAAAAGTGCTTGTTTAGGTGTGTTCTATCACCCCTTAAAGTTTGGTCCAAGAGTTTTGAATCACCCTGTATTTGTATTCAGGAATTAAGCAGAAATATCAGTACTAAAGAAATTAATTATCAATCTGTGAACACGTCGTGAAAAAGAATAATTGCAAGAAAATAAAATTGATCAATTAGAGGTAAACCCAAAGTTATTAAGACAATGTTATTGCGAACGACGAAACTGGACAATTTTTTAAATAGTTTATGAACAACAGTAGAGATTTCATAGGCAGTTAACAAAACTCCCCGCCTGCCCGGGGCGGGGGTGACTCAGTCGGTAGCGCGCCAGGCTCGTAATCTGTAGTTCCCAGGTTCGAGTCCCAGCTGGGTCAGCGTTGAGATTTATCTCCGCAAAAATTCCCCGCCCTGCCCACGGTCAGTAGGGGACACCGATGGGCTTGGAAAGGCCGCCGTCCGTCGGATGGGACGTTAAGCCGTGGCCCCTTGTGCGGGAGAGCCATACTCTGTGCACGTTAAAGAACACGCTGGATGGCCTTGACGGGAGGCTACCATCTGTCTCCCAACAGCTGTTTCAGTGGGTCCCCTCCCCCAACCTTCTCTGAGCCTTCGGGGTCCATGTGACCTAGCCATTTAGCCCATGGTGTGCAAAAAAGTGCCGCTCAGAGGTAAAACAACCTAACGTTAAAGAACACGCTGGATGGCCTAGACGGGAGGCTACCATCTGTCTCACAACAGCTATTTCAGTGGGTCCCCTCCCCCAACCTTCTCTGAGCCTTCGGGGTCCATGTGACCTAGCCATTTAGCCCATGGTGTGCAAAAAAGTGCCGCTCAGAGGTAAAACAACCCAACCCATAGGCAGTTAAACGACGGAAAGAGTTAACCGCGATTCTGTGCTGCCAAGACCGCTTTTAAAACACATTTGGCTCAAAACTGTCTTGTTGCAGATTATTGTTATTGATAATGTTGCGTGCAAAGTGTTGTTCAACGCCAACAACGAACGTCATTGTAGAGGCACGAGAAAAATAATTACGCACCTAGTTTGTTGCGGCTTTATTATTGATGTATGACCCTTTCGGAAAACATTTCACGACCGGATTTAAGCTGCTTCACGTCGAAGAAAGGACTCTGCTTTCCTTGACAGTGAGGTTTAATTCTCAAAATGGAATACCCATTACTACTTATCACAGTCTTGATTGCACGGTCATTAAATGGCATTAACTTGGCAGTCAAATCTTTCACGTGGAACTTAATAAATAACTCTTTTAAACACCAGCAAATTATAGGAGGTAGAGGATTTCGCTGTTAAGAGAATTGCACTTGACTCTTTCGAACATTTCTAAGAGGTGTTAGCTTGCAGAGAGTACAGTCTGTGTTCTGGCGCGTGCCTTCCCCACTTACACCCTCCCCCCTTACAAAATGGCACATTCAATTGCCGTAAATATCACCCATCCGTACAGATCAGATTACATTCGACAAGCAACGGACATGAGAACGGTTAACGATTCGAGCTGCTCTAAATATCAGTTTCTTGAAGACAAACAGTACGAAGCGCAAAACGGATGGTAGTTTAAATGTAACGTTTGTATTTAATTAAAGAGGGATAAATAACATGTTGGAGGAAGGACACATCAAATGAAATAACTTTTGAAGTCTTCTCAAACTGGCTGGATGCAAAAGCTCCTCTCTCTCTCTATAGATGCCTGAGGTGAAATGCGATATTAATTAAAACTAAATCCGTGAGATTATAATTCCATTTCATCCCCTTCACACGCACGAAAAAGAACTGAGGTGTTTTTTGCTATTCTCGTTCGTTAAAGGCAAATACGGTGTTCTGATTTAATTGTTTCGTTCGATGGTGCACGTGGGTGAAGAAGGAAAAAAAATTGTTTGGAAAGTAGAAGGTGAGGAAAAATATCCTCTCCAGATTTCTTGAGTGTGGTATTGGGGATGGGGGATGGAATGACTGTTAGTTTTTTTTTTCCTGAAGATGAAATCAAGTCTGTTATGATTTCTGGGGGGATTAACAAGGACCGTGTTTGCTTCTTGGGTGAAACAAATGCCTCTTACGATTTCGGAGGGGGGGAGCTGTTATATTTTTCTGAAAAAGTGATCAAACCGGTTACGATTTCTGGCAGAGGGGGATCCTATTGTGATTTTGGAGAAGAGAAGGACCCTATTATGATTTTTTGGGTGGGTGAGACAAATCTCCTTTACCATTTCGGAGGGGGGGGGGAGCTGTTATATTTTTCTGTAAAAGTGATCAAACCTGTTAGGATCCCCCTCCTCCAGAAATCGCATTTGATTTTGGAGAATAGAAGGATCCTATTTGATTTTTGGGTGAGACAAATGCCTCTTATGTTTTTTTTTGTTGTTTTGGAGGGGGGGACTGTTACATTTTACTCTAAAAGTTATTAAACCTCTTACGATTTCTGGACGTAGGGGGATTCTATTATGATTTTTGAGAAGATAAGGACCCTATTTGATTTTTGGGTGAGACAAATACCTCTTATGATTTGGGGAAGGAGGGACTGTTACATTTTTCTGCAAAAGTGATCAAACCTGCTACGATTTCTTGGCGAAGGGGGATCCCATTATGATTTTTGAGAGGAGAAGGACCCTATTTGATTTTTGGGTGAGACAAATGCCTCTTATGATTTGGGGGGGGGGGGGGGGACTGTTACATTTTTCTGCAAAAGTGATCAAACCTGTTGCGTTTTATGGGCGGAGGGGGATCCTATTGTGATTTTGGAGAAGAGAAGGACCCTGTTATGATTTTTGGTTGAGAAAAATGCCCCTTACGATTTCGGGGGGGGGGGATAAATGTTCTCTTTAAATTTTTTGGTGTCATTGAGTTGCCACAAATGAGCTTTGAAATCCCTTTCAAGATTTCTCTAGGATAGGAGGGGGATGTCCTATATCGAGGGGGAGGGGTGGGAGCAACAGTTCTCTTACAATATTGTTGAGAAAAAAAAATCCCTTTTTAGGATTTTTTTTAGTGCTTAATATCTTTTTAGTTTTTTTTGGGGGGGGGAAGACAAATGCCCTTTGAAGATCTTTTAGGAGGGGAGGGGGTACTATTATCATCATGCAATATTTTGGAGAAGGATAACTCTTCTCTTAACCCTTTCAGGACCATAAGGTTTCTAAGAGTAAATATTAGTATGTAACTGTTTATTTTAGTTTGTTTAGACGTAAAATAAATAAAAATCATAAGAAAAATACATAACAATGTGTAGTTTTTTTTGGAATTTTATGGTAAATATTTTTCCCAATGGATTATAAAGGTAACACAAATTATAGTTAGGCTTATTATGCAATGTCTTTTATTTATTGGTTTATTAGAACAAAATGTTAACTAAAATAATACAAAATTACGAAAAAAAATTACTATACAAAATGATGTGCTAATTATGATATTCTGCGAAGCAATTTCTTTTGGTAGTGAGGCAAAGATGGACATTGCACATAGTACATATATTATGCGTCCTGACAGTTCTTTTTTTGTTTTCTAAACGTTCCCGTTTACGTAATTGCGTTCGGCATACGTTCTATTTTGACATTCTGTATAAAAAATGCAGATAAGGTTATAATTAAATACGACAATCACCAATTTTAAAATGGGAAAAATGTTTCCCTTAGTCGTGAAAGGGTTAAGATATATTTAAAACTCGCAGCACTCCTCAGCTGCAAGTACAATCGCTCAAAAAAATATTTTTTTTTAGAAATTAGTGATCTGGCAACCTTGGTGTCACGTGACACCAAGGTTGCCAGATCACTAATTCCTAAAAAAAATCGTTGCCAGATATTTTTTTCTGGATTCTCTAATCAACCCTAGTGTTCGGATATTTTTTTGAGCGACTGTATTTTAGCCATTGCTACGCTGTTCAAGTATGATGATGTCAATTGGGAGCACAGGAAATATTGTCTTCAGTCGGGTGGGATCTGAACCCACGACCTCCTTATAACATGTCAGGCCGCTGATCAATCCACTGTGGGTTCGGATCCCACAGTGGATTAATACACAGATATGGCTAAATTCCTGGTCTCGTGTGCGCCAGTGTTAAGATTTATCTCCGCAAAACTCCTCATCCTGTCCTGAATCAATAGGGGGCACCAATGGGCTTCGAAACGCCGCCGTCCATCGTACGATACTTTAAGCTGTGGCCCCGTGTGCTGGAAAGCCATACCACGTTAAAGAACACGTTGGATGACCTTGATGGGAGGCTACCATCTGTTCCCTGTGGGTCCCATTTCCCCAACCTTCTCTGGTAAAAAAACGGAAACATCCTCACTTTATGTCAGTGGAGAATGAAATTCGAGGTTCCGTAACTGGTTAAAAAACATTTTTATGGAAACAATGTGATTGAAAATAAATATAAGATGTTAAATTAAACCGTCAAAATTTCGATTCTGAACAATATCCATTCAGTACTTAAAGAGTTATAGAAGTTTGAATGCTGAATAATAGAGATGTCCATCATAAGAATTCACTACATAAGTTAATTAAAACTTAAAAATGTAATATTATTAAATGGTTTGAAATAATACTAAGTGCATGTTTTAGAATTTTTGTGCACATAGTTCTGGGGCGGAAGTGGCTCAGTCGGTAGCGCGCCAGGCTCGTCTGTCTGTCTCCAGGACCATCTGTCTCCCAACAGCTGTTCCAGTGGGTCCCCTCCCCCAACCTTCTCTGAGCCTTCGGGGTCCATGTGACCTGGCCATTTAGCCCATGGTGTGCAAAAAAGTGCCGCTCAGAGGTAAAACAACCCAACGTTAAGAACACGCTGGATGGCCTTGACGGGAGGCTACCATCTGTCTCCCAACAGCTGCTCCAGTGGGTCCCCTCCCCCAACCTTCTCTGAGCCTTCGGGGTCCATGTGACCTGGCCATTTAGCCCATGGTGTGCAAAAAAGTGCCGCTCAGAGGTAAAACAACCCAGAATTTTTGTGCACATAGTTCTTTCAAAAACTGTCACACAAAAGTTTCTTAAGCCTGACTTTGCTGCTGTTAAGTGTTCGAGCTTCCATAGCTCTTTAAATAGTTAAAAAATATTGTTGAAAATCGAGCTTTAGATAGATTTGAATCAGATTTTAATTCATCTAGGCCTATTTTCATATAAAAAGCTTATTGTAGAGATTACGGATCTTCGAATTTGACTCTCCACTAACATGGAAATGTTTCCATTTTTCTGCACAGTATCTGTATGTTTACAATTAAATGAAAGTTAGTTTTTGATTTTGAAATTTATTTATTCTTTCAATATTACTTTTGTAGAAAAAAAAAGGGATTGGATTGGATTGTTTTACCTCTGAGCTGCACTTTTTTGCACACCATGGGCTAAATGGCCAGGTCACATGGACCCCGAAGGCTCAGAAAAGGTTGGGGGAGGGGACCCACTGGAACAGCCCTTGGGAGACAGATGGTAGCCTCCCGTCAAGACCATCCAGCGTATTCTTTAACGTGCACAGGGTATGGCTCTCCCGCACACGGGGCCACGGCTTAACGTCTCATCCGACGGACGGCGGCCTTTTCAATCCCACCGGTGTCCCCTACTGACCGTGGGTAGGGCGGGGAAATTTTGCGGAGATAAATCTCAACGCTGACCCAGCTGGGACTCGAAGCTGGGAACTACAAAAAAAAAAAGGGAGATCTAAAAGACAATTTTTTTATAGTTCTAAATTACAGAAATATTATTATCCAAATATTTTTAATCTTGCCCAAATCGGAATGTAAAATATTAAAAGAGTAACAAGAATCGATGTTCTGATATCACGTGATTGGACTGCAAGAGTTTTTTTTTTTAATATCATCGATTCGTCTTCAAATAAATTCCGATATTAAGATCGTTCTGACGAAGAAGTATTCTGAACGATTCATTGTGGCAAAACTCCTCGCCGAAGCAAGGAAGAAATAACGTCAGATTTTCCCCATAAACATGATTCATACATCTGTCCGTCATAAATATTCCCGCGCTCTTTACCGGTAGCTGCCTCGCAATGAATCAGAATCACAACAGCCTACATTCACGTAACAACAGATAGAGAGATTGTTCGCAACAAACAGATTCAACAATCATCAATCAACCAACTCTTGCACATTGTTCAAAGCACTGCAGCGCACGAGACTGGGAAAATGACCGATGCTGCCTAAGAAGTCGGATTTAACTGAAAGTCCATCTGTTAACTGACTACCAACCGAAAGTCAAACCGATTCCTGGTTTCTCTCTCTCTGCAGTTTCGTCCGAATTCCGTTGCCAAACTAAAACTGCATCTCGCAGATGTGATTAAAGACTTTTCTCTGGCTCCAAAGCATTTAAACATTCATTCGTCCAAACACGAAAATTTCCACATCAAGAAAATCAATATACGCCGAAAAGACCCGTTCGAAACATAAACGTAGATAGAATCCTGGAAGATGCACGTCATGTATAACTGCACTTCGTCTCCCCCCCCCTTCCTCTTTAACTCCCGCTCACTCCCCCCCCCTTAACTACACCCCCCTCGATTGCAGTTAATTTGTCTGCTTCTTTAATTAACTACATTCAAGCATTTGGGACAACAGAGGAATAATGGCAGAGAAACAACCTTAGAGGTTTTCATTTAGATAATCTCTCTATTTTAATTATATTGTCTTTAAAATTCCATTATCTTCACCCAACAGTTTGAAGGGAAGTTGAGTGTAAGGGGGGAGGGAGGAAAGATGAGGAAGAGAGGTAAAGAACGAGAAAATATTAAAGACTAATCTTAAATTGCGGTTCATTTATGGCTGTCTTTAAAAATGTGCAGGAAGGAGAATTGCGTTTATTGTTTTCAAATCAATTCTGTCTGCGCTGTGAATGGTCTTTAAATTAATGGAATCATGCTGTTTATATCTTCTCTGAGGCAAGATCATTCTAGATCCAGGGAGATATCATTAAGGATTTTTGTAATGCCATTTTCGTACCTCACCCGAATGCTTCAGTGTCGTCAGTTCTGTCCGTTGAAGAATTTTTTTAATCCTCATCGACATCATTTCTATTCTTCAGTGGCATCGTATAAATTTTTCTCTTCACCTTTTTTTTGAGTTTCAGTGGCATTCATTCTAGTTTTCAGCATCAACATCTGAGTCTTTATTTTCATCGTTCAACCTTTCAGTGGCATCTCGACAACTTAAGGTCGCAGGCACTATCTGATGACGAGTGCCTGCGACCTTAAGCTGTAAGTGGTATTACTCAGGTCCTTGATTTCATCATTCGAGTCCTTAGTGACCATTCGCAGTCTCTATTGGCATCATTCTAATCTTTAGAGGCCTCATTTCCAGTCCTTAGTGTCATAATTCCAGTCCTGAGTGCCATTATTACAATCTTATTTGTCATCATTCTAGTCCTTAATGGCATCATTTACGGTCCTTAACGCCATTTTTCCAGTCCTTAGTAGCACCATTTCCAACCCTTAGTGTCTTCATTTCAGTCCATAGTGGCATCATTCCAATCCTTAGTGACACCATTTCCAAACCTTAGTGTCTTCATTTCAGTCCATAATGGCATCATTCCAATCCTTAGTGGCACCATTTCCAACCCTTAGTGTCTTCATTTCAGTGGCATCATTCCAATCCTTAGTGGCACCATTTCCAAACCTTAGTGTCTTCATCGCTGGATGGCCTTGACGGGAGGCTACCATCTGTCTCCCAACAGCTGTTCCAGTGGGTCCCCACCCCCAACCTTCTCTGAGCCTTCGGGGTCCATGTGACCTGGCCATTTAGCCCATGGTGTGCAAAAAAGTGCCGCTCAGAGGTAAAGCAACCCAAATACTCCAACCATTTTTTGGGTGTTGTCCAGTGGCCGAGTGGTTAGCGCGCTTGGCTGCTGATCTGAGGGACCTGGGTTCGAGCCCCAGGTAAGGCATGGATTATGTGTCGTTTTTCTGCTGAGATCCTACCATCCTCACAGACCTTCTGCTATAGCATATAAACTGACAGGCTCCTGTTAGACCTCTGTGGCAAGCAGCTGCTTGAGGGGGTATTTATTTATTTTTTAGGTTCCTTGTGACATGGCCATATATACTGTATATAGCCCATTACATACAAAAAGAGTGTACAGTCGCTCAAAAAAATATCCGAACACTATGATTGATTACAGAATTCAGAAAAAATATCTGGCATCGATTTTTTTTAGAAGTTAGTGATCTAGCAACCTTCGTGTCACGTGACACGAATAACTTCTAAAAAAACGATGCCAGATATTTTTGCTGAATTCTGTAATCAACCGTGGTGTTCGGATATTTTTTTGAGCGACTGTACACAACTGAAAGGTAGAAGAACAACAACAACCCAAATTGCTGAAAAAACACAGGTACTGTTTGGCTTTACAAGCAAATTTCTTCAGGGAAAATGCCCTCACACACAAACAACACTTTCTCACTGCGTGGTTTTCCCGCAGACAAGTCCCCCACACACGAAAACAACGCCCTTGCCTAATCCTCGAGTGTCGTCTTTGCGAACAAAGCCACCATGATGGCATTTGGCTACAAAGAAGAAACGCTTCTTTCGCTACGAAAAAGTGAGGCGAAAAACAATCTGACATTCAACGACGATGTCTTTGTAAGGAAGAGACTTTTTTTTTCCTTTTTTCGAGGGAGCAAATAAGGAACTTTTTCGGGAAATAAATATACACACTCAGCCGTGACTTGGCCACTTGAGAAAGCTCAAGGCCAATAAACAACATGCTACAAATTGTTGATTGCGCAAAGTGCGAGGGAGAAGTTCGCTTGGCGAAATACGAAACAACTTTCGACTTTGGAGGAAAAAGGAAAAACTTAAATTTTACGGTTTGAGTTATGATGAGAAGGGAAAAAAATATGTTGCCAATTGGACTTCAACGCCCACGTTTTAGTCTCATCGTTTGGGGTTTGTTTGTTTTACTTCTGAGCCGGTGACTTGGATGAGGGTAGGTCAGTCGGTAACCCGCCAGGCTAGTAATCTGCAGTTTCTATAGGTTCGAGTCACACCTGAGCAAGAGCTGAGATTCATATCCTCAAAACTCCATGCCCTCGATCTCCATGCCCTCCATGCCCTCGAATCATCCTCGATCACACCTATGGGATTGAAAAGGCCTTCGTCCATCGGATGGAACTGAACGTTGGGAATCAACAGACCTCATGCACAACTATGGAGGTCAACAGACCTCACGCATAACTATGCGGATTCAACAGACCTCACGCATAACTATGCGGATTCAACAGACCTCACGCATAACTATGGGGATCAACAGACCTCACGCATAACTATGCGGATTCAACAGACCTCACGCGTAACTATGGGGATTCAACAGATCTCACGCATAACTATGGGGATTCAACAGACCTCACGCATAACTATGGGGATTCAACAGACCTCACGCATAACTATGAGGATTCAACAGACCTCACGCATAACTATGGGGATTCAACAGACCTCACGCATAACTATGAGGATCAACAAATCTCACGTATCACTATGGAGATCAACAGAACTCACGCACAACTATGGGGTATCAACAGATCTCACGCATAATTATGGGGATCAACAGACCTCACGCATAACTGTGGGGATCAACATACCTCACGTGGGGCGGGGGTGGCTCAGTCGGTAGCGCGTCAGGCTCGTGATCTGTAGTTCCCAGGTTCGAGTCCCAGCTGGGTCAGCGTTGAGATTTATTTCCGCAAAATTCCCAGCCCTGCCCACGGTCAGTAGGGGACATTGATGGACTTGGAAGACCGCCGTCCGTCGGATGCCGTGTCCCCGTGTGCTGGACGTTAAGCCGTGTCCCCGTGTGCGGGAGAGCCATACCCTGTGCACGTTAAAGAACACGCTGGATTGCCTTGACGGGAGGCTACCATCTGTCTCCCAACAGCTATTCCAGTGGGTCCCCTCCCCCAACCTTCTCTGAGCCTTCGGGGTCCATGTGACCTGGCCATTTAGCCCATGGTGTGCAAAAAAGTGCCGCTCAGAGGTAAAACAACCCAACATACCTCACGCATAACTATGGGGATCAACAGACCTCACGCATAACTATGGGGATCAACAGATCTCACGTATAACTCTGGGGATTAACAGACCTCGCGCATAACTATGGGATCAACAAATCCACGCAAAACTATGGGATTCAACAGAACTCATACAAAACTATGGAATCAACAGACTTCATACAAACGAATGGATCAATTCATTCTGAATGGATTTAGCGCAAAACTCGCGTGCATTTTTTATCAACCGCTGGCACGCGCACCCTTAGGGATATCAGATAAGAATCTGTTAAGTATGTGGATACAACGGAAATGTATGAATTTTAGTTTTCAGTTTTACAGTGCTTTATTACTTTTGTACTTTTTACGTAAAAAAAACAGTTACGATAAAATGTTTAAGCGAATGCGTTGCAATGATCAAAAAAAAATGTATGTAAAAATTTTAGATACAGAGTACTTCAAATTATTTTTTTAAGGAAGAAAAATAAAAGGGGGATAAAAGAAAAAGGATGAAAAATGCTGTTGTAGTGTATTAACAGGGCGCGAGAAAAACTAGCAAATCAATAAAGCTTCTGAAAACTGTAGTTCATCAGGGTTGTTTTACCTCTGAGCGGCACTTTTTTGCACACCATGGGCTAAAGGGCCAGGTCACATGGACCACGAAGGCTCAGAGAAGGGGGAGGGGACCCACTGGAACAAGCTGTTGAGAGACAGATGGTAGCCTCCCGTCAAGGTCATCCAGCGTGTTCTTTAACGTTGGGTTGTTTTACCTCTGAGCGGTACTTTTTTGCACACCATGGGCTAAATGGCCAGGTCACATGGACCTCGAAGGCTCAGAGAAGGTTGGGGGAGGGGACCCACTGGAATAGCTGTTGGGAGACAGATGGTAGTCTCCCGTCAAGGCCATCCAGCGTGTTCTTTAACGTGCACAGGGTATGGCTCTACCGCACACGGGGGCACGGCTTAACGTACCATCCGACGGACGGCGGCCTTTCCAATCCCATCGGTGTCCCCTACTGACCGTGGGCAGGGCGGGGATTTTTCGGCGATAAATATCAACGCTAACCCAGCTGGGACTCGAACCTGGGAACTACAGATTACGAGCCTGGCGCGATATCGACTGAGCCCCCCCCCCCCCCCCCCCCCCCTAGTTCATCAATAGACCTTGAGAGAAAATAAGTGGATCGTTAGAACCTGTAGCAAAATAGAGAATCGATAGATCTGAAGCAAACTGTAGTGGATCGAAATTGCGGATCAAAAAAAGACTACAGAAGAACAACTGTCTCAAAATTATATAAGATAAATTATTTATTTTTGCCTATTTTTTGTAGTGCATTTAAAGTCTACAATCGGTAGCGCGCCAGGCTAATAATCCACAGTTACCAGGTCCGAATCCCAGCCCAGGCCCTCGGTCAGTAGGGAACACCGATGGACTTGAAAAGACCGGCGTCCGTCGGATGCGACGTTAAGACGTGTGCACGTTAAAGAACACGCTGGATGGCCTTGACCGGAGGTTAACATCTGTATCCTAACAGCTGTCCAATGAATCCCCTTCCCCCAACCTTCTCTGAGCCTTCGGAGTCCTTGTGACCTGGCCATTTAGCCCATGGTGTGCAAAAAAGTGTCGCTCAGAGGTAAAACAACCCAACGTTAAAGAACACACTGGATGGTCTTGACGGGAGGCTACCATCTGTCTCCCAACAGCTGTTCCAGTGGGTCCCCTCCCCCAACCTTCTCTGAGCATTCGGGGTTTTTGTGACCTGGCCATTTAGCCCATGGTGTGCAAAAAAGTGCCGCTCAGAGGTAAAACAACCCTGCGTTAAAGAACACACTGGATGGTCTTGACGGGAGGCTACCATCTGTCTCCCAACAGCTGTTCCAGTGGGTCCCCTATCCCAACCTTCTCTGAGCCTTCGTGGTCCTTTTAACATGGCCATTATGTGCAGAAAAAGTGCCACTCAGAGGTAAAAAACACAACATTTTTTGTTTGTTTTCTTTTGATAGGATTGATGAAATATTACGAAACGCACCCTTGGGATCTTTCAAAAGTTTAAAATGTGTTCTCTAACGATAAAAAGCTTTTAAAAATTTAAATTTCAAAAATTTTAACGAAAATTACAAGTATTCCTGTGGCCGAGTGGTTAGCACGCTTGGCTACTGATCTAAGGTACCTGGGTTCGAGCCCTGGATTAGGCATGGATGTGTGTGCCCTTTTTCTGCTGAGGTCTTGCCATCCTCTCAGATCTCTCCTACTGTGGCATATAAACTGACAGGCTCCTGTCAGACCTCTGTGGCAAGCAGCTGCTTGAGGGGGTATTTATTTTTTTTTTTATTTATATTTATGCATAGTTTTTTTGCACTGAGAGCAATGATTCGTTACAAACACAATTTTTTAAGAGTTACCTAAGAAAATTCTTTTTTGAGTTGATTAGTACATACACACTCAATTTCTACAAAATCCTCATGCTGCCATGGGCTACGGAAGCCCAAAAAGTGCAGTCTAGTAGGTATAAATGATCAGCACCAGGACTCTGTGAAGTTGACCACTCCTCAGCAAGATTGAAAAAAAAAAAAGAAATAAGTGGCCATAGATGACCAGATCAGTAGGCCATACTGAACTGGCAGCCCTCCCCCTTCCTTTCCCTTCCAAAAGAGAATATCGTATTAATGCAATATTATGATTCATTTCTTTCAAATCGTGCAAAAAACTTTAATTTCCATAATTCATCATCGTCATCATCCTCAAGCAGCCATGGGCTACGGAGGTCCAACCAGACCGTGCAATTTAGTTCTCCAAGCAAATCTATCCTGAGCTACATCTACTGCATCTGGCCAGTGCACACCAATTCTAACAAGGTCCTGTTTGACATTGTCTGCTCACCGCATCCTTGGCGCTAATTGGGCAAAATGCCATAACTTCGAACGATATTCAATCAACCTATCAATGCTAAAAAAAAAATAGAGATTTCAGGACGATTTTCTCACAAGGGAATTGAAAAACTCAACTTTTTTCATTTTATGGGATAAATGAGAAACTTTTTATATGTGTTAAAAAGACTAATAAAATAGTACTATTTCCGGTTTTCTTACTCATTGATTAGTTCGATTTACAGCTCTTAAAATGTGCAAAAGTCCAAAAATTCGTTTTCGAAACGACCATCCCACATTCGCCAGAAGCGATATGTGTTCTTCTAGTTTTGAATACTTAGATTTAATTCTTTTTTTTTACGCACAGATGAGTCCCTTGATGTAGTATTTTTTTTCTGTAAGAATGAGTTTTTGATGTACGGCTGAATCCTTAGATTTCATCCTATATTAGCATTGCATTCCTTTAAACCGGGGGCGGGGGTGGCTCAGTCGGTAGCGCGCCAGGCTCGTAATCTGTAGTTCCCAGGTTCGAGTCCCAGCTGGGTCAGCGTTGAGATTTATCTCCGCAAAATTCCCCGCCCTGCCCACGGTCAGTAGGGGACACCGATGGGCTTGGAAAGGCCGCCTTCCATCGAATGGGACGTTAAGCCGTGGCACCGTGTGCGGGAGAGCCATACCCTGTGCACGTTAAAGAACACGCTGGATGGCCTTGACGGGAGGTTACCATCTGTCTCCCAACAGCTGTTCCAGTGGGTCCCCTCCCCCAACCTTCTCTGAGCCTTCGGGGTCCATGTGACCTGGCCATTTAGCCCATGGTATGCAAAAATGTGCCGCTCAGAGGTAAAACAACACAACCCAAGATCCTTTAAACCGTGGCCGAGTGGTTAGCGCCCTTGGCTACTGATCAATGGGACCTGGGTTCGAGCCTAGGGTAACGTATGGATGTTTGTGCTGTCTTTCTGCTGACGTCCAGCTCTCCTGACAGACTCTTCTACTGTGGTGCATTAAACTGACAGATTCCTTTCAGTACTCTGTGGCAACTAGTTGCTTGAGAGAGATATTTATTTCCTTTTATAAATTCCTTTTACATGGGAGTGGTTCCTTTGGTGAAGTGCCATTTCGTAATGTTGAGTCCCTTGATACATGAATTTTTTCTAGGGGTCAGTCAGTCCCTTGATGTAATCTTTTTTTTGTAATGTTGAGTCCTTGATACTTATTTCTAGGTGTCAGTTTCTTGTTTTAGTCTTTATTCGTTATGTTGATACGTCCACATTTTTTAGTGGTCAATCATTTGATAGTACATTTTTGAAATGTTTAGTCCCTTGATACATCCACTTTTTTTTAGAGATCAGTCCCTTGATGCATTCACTTTTTCTAGAGATCAGTCCCTTGATACATTCACTTTTTCTAGAGATCAGTCCCTTGATACGGGCGGGGGTGGCTCAGTCGGTAGCGCGCCAGGCTCGTAATCTGCAGTTCCCAGGTTCGAGTACCAGCTGGGTCAGCGTTGAGATTTATCTTCGCAAAACTCCCCGCCCTGCCACGGTCAATAGGGGACACCGATGGGCTTGGAAAGGCCGCCGTCCGTCGGATGGGACGATCTATCTAGATGTAAATGTATCATGCACCTTGATGCATTCACTTTTTCAATCAGTCAAGCCGTGGCCCCGTGTGCAGGAGAGCCATACACTGTGCACGTTAAAGAACACGCAGGATTGCCTTGACGGGAGGCTACCATCTGTCTCCCAACAGCTATTCCAGTGTGTCCCCTCCACCAACCTTCTCTGAGACTTCGGGGTCCATGTGACCTGGCCATTTAGCCCATGGTGTGCAAAAAAGTGACGCTCAGAGGTAAATCAACCCAACCCAGTCCCTTGAGGTCTTGATACATTCACGTTTTTTAGAGATCAGTCCCTTGATACATTCACTTTTTAGAGATCAGTCCCTTGATACATTCATTTTTTTAGAGATCAGTCCCTTGATGCATTCACTTTTTTTAGAGATCAGTCCCTTGATACATTAACTTTTTTTAGAGATCAGTTCCTTGATGCATTCAGTTTTTCTAGAGATCAGTCCCTTGATGCATTAACTTTTTCTAGAGGTCAGTCCCTTGATGTATTCACTTTTTTTAGAGATCGGTCCCTTGATACATTCACTTTTTTAAAGATCAGTCCTTTGATGCATTCACTTTTTCTAGAGATCAGTCCCATGATGCATTTACTTTTTCTAGAGATCAGTCCCTTGATGCATTTACTTTTTCTAGAATTCAGTCCCTTGATGCATTCATTTTTTTTTTGAGATCAGTCCCTTGATGCATTCACTTATTTTAGAGATCAATCCCTTGATGCATTCACTTTTTCTAGAGATCAGTCCCTTGATACATTTACTTTTTCTAGAGATCAGTCCCTTGATGCATTTACTTTTTCTAGAGATCAATCCCTTGATACATTCACTTTTTCTAGAGATCAGTCCCTTGATGCATTCACTTTTTCTAGAGATCAGTCCCTTAATGCATTCACTTTTTTTAGAGATAAGTCCCTTGATGCATTCACTTTTTCTAGAGATCAGTCCCTTGATACATTCACTTTTTCTAGAGATCAGTCCCTTGATGCATTTACTTTTTCTAGAGATCAGTCATTTGATACATTCACTTTTTCCACAGATCAGTCCCTTGACACATTCACTTTTTTAGAGATCAGTCCCTTGATGCATTTACTTTTTCTAGAGATCAGTCCCTTGATGCATTCACTTTTTTTAGAGATCAGTCCCTTGATGCATTCACTTTTTCTAGAGATCAGTCCCTTGATTCATTTACTTTTTCTAGAGATCAGTCCCTTGATGCATTTAATTTTTCTAGAGATCAATCTCTTGATACATTCACTTTTTCTAGAGATCAGTCCCTTGATGCATTCACTTTTTCTAGAGATCAGTCCCTTGATACATTCACTTTTTTTAGAGATCAGTCCCTTGATGCATTCACTTTTTCTAGAGATCAGTCCCTTGATAATTCACTTTTTCTAGAGATCAGTCCCTTGATGCATTCACTTTTTCTAGAGATCAGTCCCTTGATGCATTCACTTTTTCTAGAGATCAGTCCCTTGATAATTCACTTTTTCTAGAGATCAGTCCCTTGATGCATTCACTTTTTCTAGAGATCAGTCCCTTGATGCATTCACTTTTTTTAGAGATCGTCCCTTGATATATTCACTTTTTCTAGAGATCAGTCCCTTGATACATTCACTTTTTCCACAGATCAGTCCTTTGACACATTCACTTTTTTAGAGATCAGTCCCTTGATGCATTCACTTTTTCTAGAGATCAGTCGCTTGATGCATTTACTTTTTCTAGAGATCAGTCCCTTGATGCATTTACTTTTTCTAGAGATCAGTAACTTGATGCATTCACTTTCTCTAGAGATCAGTCCCTTGATGCATTCACTTTTTTAGAGATCAGTCCCTTGATGCATTCACTTTTTCTAGAGATCAGTCCCTTGATGCATTTACTTTTTCTAGAGATCAGTCCCTTGATGCATTTACTTTTTCTAGAGGTCAATCCCTTGATACATTCACTTTTTCTAGAGATCAGTCCCTTTATGCATTCACTTTTTTTAGAGATCAGTCCCTTGATGCATTCACTTTTTGTAGAGATCAGTCCCTTGATGCATTCACTTTTTCTAGAGATCAGTCCCTTGATGCATTTACTTTTTCTAGAGATCAATCCCTTGATACATTCACTTTTTCTAGAGATCAGTCCCTTGATGCATTCACTTTTTCCAGAGATCAGTCCCTTGATACATTCACTTTTTCTAGAGATCAGCCCCTTGATACATTCACTTTTTCTAGAGATCAGTCCCTTTATGCATTCACTTTTTTTAGAGATCAGTCCCTTGATGCATTCACTTTTTGTAGAGATCAGTCCCTTGATGCATTCACTTTTTCTAGAGATCAGTCCCTTGATGCATTTACTTTTTCTAGAGATCAATCCCTTGATACATTCACTTTTTCTAGAGATCAGTCCCTTGATGCATTCACTTTTTCCAGAGATCAGTCCCTTGATACATTCACTTTTTCTAGAGATCAGCCCCTTGATACATTCACTTTTTCTAGAGATCAGTCCCTTGATACATTCACTTTTTCTAGAGATCAGTCCCTTGATGCATTCACTTTTTTTAGATATCAGTCCCTTGACACATTCACTTTTTCCAGAGATCGTCCCTTGATACATTCACTTTTTCTAGAGATCAGTCCCTTGATGCATTCACTTTTTCTAGAGATCAGTCCCTTAATGCATTCACTTTTTTTAGAGATAAGTCCCTTGATGCATTCACTTTTTCTAGAGATCAGTCCCTTGATACATTCACTTTTTCTAGAGATCAGTCCCTTGATGCATTTACTTTTTCTAGAGATCAGTCATTTGATACATTCACTTTTTCCACAGATCAGTCCCTTGACACATTCACTTTTTTAGAGATCAGTCCCTTGATGCATTTACTTTTTCTAGAGATCAGTCCCTTGATGCATTCACTTTTTTTAGAGATCAGTCCCTTGATGCATTCACTTTTTTTAGATATCAGTCCCTTGACACATTCACTTTTTCTAGAGATCAGTCCCTTGATGCATTCACTTTTTTTAGATATCAGTCCCTTGACACATTCACTTTTTCTAGAGATCAGTCCCTTGATACATTCACTTTTTCTAGAGATCAGTCCCTTCATACATTCACTTTTTCTAGAGATCAGTCCCTTGATACATTCACTGTTTCTAGAGATCAGTCCTTTGATACATTCACTTTTTCCAGAGATTAGTCCCTTGATACATTCACTTTTTCTAGAGATCAGTTCCTTGATGCATTCACTTTTTCTAGAGATCAGTCCCTTGATACATTCACTTTTTCTAGAGATCAGTCCCTTGATGCATTCACTTTTTTTAGATATCAGTCCCTTGACACATTCACTTTTTCTAGAGATCAGTCCCTTGATACATTCACTTTTTCTAGAGATCAGTCCCTTCATACATTCACTTTTTCTAGAGATCAGTCCCTTGATACATTCACTGTTTCTAGAGATCAGTCCCTTGATACATTCACTTTTTCTAGAGATCAGTCCCTTGATACATTCACTTTTTCCACAGATCAGTCCCTTGACACATTCACTTTTTCTAGAGATCAGTCCCTTAATACAGTAACTTTTTCTACAGATCAGTCCCTTGATACATCCACTTTTTTAGAGATCAGTCCCCTTGATACATTCACTTTTTTTAGAGATCAGTCCCTTGATACATTCACTTTTTTAGAGATCAGTCCCCTTGATACATTCACTTTTTCTAAAGATCAGTCCCTTGATACATCCACTTTTTCTAGGGGGTCACTCCCTTGATGCAACCCTTTTTGCGTACGTTCATTCCTTTGATACATCCACTTTTTCTGGAAGTCAGTCCCTTTTCATAGTGTTGAGTCCCTTGATACATCCACTCTTTCTAGTGGTCAGTACCTCGCTGTAGTCCCTTTTGTAGGACCGCTCAGAGATAAAATAGCAATCCAATCAATCTTTCGTGTCGCAGAGCACAGTCCTGCCTAACTCTCCAACATCCTCTCTCTTCATCCCCTCCCATCTGTCTCCTCCAGAAACAATTTTCATTTTTCTTTAATCCCGGAATCATCTTCACCCTCCACTTCATTACAACTTCTTTATTTACTTCGTCACTTCCCAATCCTCTTCTGCCTCCCCTTCTATCCCCCAACTATTCCCCTCCCCCTCATTTCTCCTCCTCATCCTCGATCCTTTCTAGTTCCCTGAATCCAAAACAACTCCATTCTTTCTGATTCTCTCATAGCTCAGCTTTTTTCTCATCCATTCTCTTCCTATCAGTAGTAGACCTTCACACACACACCTTTCATGCCCACTCACCACCCTAAAAAAAACGTATTTCTCCAACATCTCCGCAACAGACATCTCTTCCTTCGCCTTCATTAGTTTTTCGGACTACGACCATTAAACCGAAAGAATAAAAAAAAAGGGAAAGGAAGTCTTCTTCCGTGACAGACTAAATTGACATGGAAGTTTGCGGAATTGCAGCTGAACCTTTCCGTTGAAAGTAATGGGTCCTTGGGGAAGACTTAGTCTCAATGGCCAGACGCTGACTCTTATAGCCCAAAGGGAAAAAGGCCACAAGAACGTTTCGAAGTGTTTATTCGAGCCCAGGCAGAACTGTAAGTCGAGATATATCTATCTATCTGTACGACTATTCCCTGTCTTCGGGATAACTACCTTGGCTACAAATGAAGGAAACCAAGTGCTGTTACTAAAAGTTCTTTTTTTTTATTTCAGCCGTTCTCCATTATCTTGCTAAACCTGTAGGAGAAAATTACCGGACAATGGCTTAGAACCTGACTCTAATCAAGTCAGCAATAAAGTCGTGTTTTGTTTTACTCCAGTACCGATTTAGGATGAGATTATTGTCAAGAAAAAAATCACTTTGGGATGGGAACACAAAATAAAATGTCATTATAATAAGTTTTTTTGATCAAATGAACTTAATCGATCACAAAAAATATTAAAGGGATGCCAAGAGATTGGATTTAAAATGCATTATAACATTTCGTTTTAGAGATCCTTGAAAATTTCTTGAAAAATGCATGAAATGTACAGTCGCTCAAAAAAAGTATTCGGACAATATGGTTGAATACAGAATTTAGAAAAAATATCTGGCAACGATATTTTTTTAGAAATTAGTGATCTGGCAACCTTCGTGTGCAGTACACTAAGTATATAAATAATATATACAGGGTGATTCAGTATATATTATTTATATATTTGTTTCCATTGATAGTCACTCAAAAAAATATCCGAACACTGTAGTTGATTACAGAATTCAGATTAGTGATCTGAAAACCTTCGTGTCACGTGACACGAAGGTTGCCAGATTACTAATTTCTAAGAAAAATCGTTGCCAGATATTTTTCTTGAATTCTGTAATCAACCATAGTGTTCGGATACTTTTTTGAGCGACTGCAAATAGGGTGAATAATTTTTATCTCTATTATTCTAACTGACATTCTGAAAGGGGAATGCATGGCCTCCTCCCCCCTCCATTAGATCCGGCCATACGTCTTTTATTCTTTCAATAAAGGGTATGCGCAAATCGAAAATCGAATTTCGCACATTCTCACTTAAATATCATCATCAAAAGAGAATAAAAAAAAATATTCTATGAAGTAAGTCCACACTGTCTTACTCAGTGTGGAAGTTTCAATAATTCCTGCTTCTCTTTATCCTCTAAAACGGGATCAACTTCAGCATCCCAAGTTTCACTTTCGGCAGGCGCAAAAGCTTTCCTGTGGGATCTCGAGAGACAGAGCGTGAAGAATGGGCCTTTCGAAAAGTTGCACTGAACTGGGGAACAGTGGGATCCTAAGAAGAAAGAGATCGTGAAGAATTTTTCTTTACGTTTAGCATCTTTCCCCCCCCCCCCCCACCCAATTTTTTCTGTTCAAAAATAGGTCACCCTGCGCTTCGGTTTCTTGCTTGCCTCTCCATTTATGGGAGGTGACACGTCACCAGCTGAAAAGTGGTAGAGACAGTGAAAGAGATGCACTGCGGTTGCCGGCATTAATGCCCATCCTTACTGCTTTAACTTTAATCGTGTTTACGCTTGGTAGCAGTTCTCTTTTTTTTATTTCCGTGTGCGAGAAATGAGTTAAAAAAATTTATTTTTCATTTGTAAAACTCAGTTTCTGGACGATAGTCGCGAATAAAAGAGAACCTTTTTTTTATTTTTCGTCGTTTTTATTTCCGTTGTTAATGCGAAGATTGAATTTTATCTCTTGTTAGAATTTTCCACGTGGCACTAGATAATTTTTTTTTACTGCTGAAGAAAATGAAGTTAAATGATAAAAAAAGTTGTTGTTTTTTTCAGTACATTCCCATTCAGGCGGAAATTCGGCACCTGCTCAGCAGTAAGTTTACGACACAGGCATATGGGGCGGGGGCGGGGGTGGCTCAGTCGGTAGCGCGCCAGGCTCGTAATCTGTAGTTCCCAGGTTCGAGTCCCAGCTGGGTCAGCGTTGAGATTTACTCCGCAAAATTCCCCACCCTGCCCACGGTCAGTAGGGGACACCGATGGGCTTGGAAAGACCGCCGTCCGTCGGATGGACGTTCAGCCGTGGCCCGTGTGCGTGAGAGCCATACCCTGTGCACGTTAAAGAACACGCTGGATGGCCTTGACGGGAGGCTGCCATCTGTCTCCCAACAGCTGTTCCAGTGGGTCCCCTCCCCCAACCTTCTCTGAGCCTTTGGGGTCCATATGACCTGGCTATTTAGCCCATGGTGTGCAAAAAAGTGCCGCTCAGAGGTAAAACAACCCAACCCAACAACACAGGCATATACACTATGTTATCAAAAGTAAAGTCTCACTTCCATGTTATGTGCGAGCGTTGATATTTATCTCCGCTCACTTTCACCACAGGGGTGGCTCGGTCGGTAGCGTGCCAGGCTCGTAATCTGTAGCTCCCAGGTTCGAGTCCCAGCTAGGCTACCGATGAAACTTATCTCCGCAAAACTCCCCGCCCTGCTTACGGTTAGTAGGGGACACCGATGGACTAGGAAATGCCACCGTCTGTCGGATGGGACGTAAAGCCGTGGCCCCGTATGCGGGAGAGAGCCATACCCTGTGCACGTTAAAGAACACGTTAGATGGTAGCCTCTCGTCAAAGCCATCCGGCTCCCAACAGCCGTTCTACTGGATCTCCTCCCCCAACCTTTTGAGCCTTTGGGGTCCTTGTGACCTGGCCATTTAGCCCATTGTGTGCAAAAAACTGACGCTCACAGGTAAAAATAACCAACCCAACCCGCTCGAACCCCACCCTAGCTTGGGTCAGAAAGGTGACACCAATGGGCTTGGAAAACCCGCCGTCCCTCAAATTAGAAGTTAATCCGTGACCCCGTGTGCAGAAAAGGCACACCCCGTGACGTCAAAGAAGACGCTAGGTGGCCTAGATGGGGTGATGGGCATTCATCTCTCATTTTTAAACGATTTCAATACCTTAATATTATCAACTCTGTTTAACAATGTTATCAATTTCTGATAATCATGTGAATAAAATTTATGTAAACTTATTAACATCAACAGCGTGATAATATGAATATAAGAATATCAATTGTTTTATAATCATATCGATATAATAGAGTATACATTTGTATAATCTAAGTAGTACAGTCGCTCAAAAAAGTGTCCGAACAAAAAAGTGTCCATTACAGAATTCAGAAAAATATCTGGTAACGATTTTCTTAGAAACTAGTGATCTGGCAACCTTCGTGTCACGTGACACGAATGTTGCCTAATTTCTAAAAAAAATCGTTGCCAGATATTTTTTCTGAATTCTGTAATCAACCATAGTGTTCGGATACTTTTTTGAGCGACTGTAGGTGGTCATATTATTTTGATACTAGATCGTGTGGGCTCACTCACGGAAATATTGAGCGTGTGCAGTTACCGTTCACAGCAAACTGGAGCGTGTGCAGTTACTGCACACACTCCAGTTTGCTGTGAACGGTAACTGGAGCGTGTACAGTTGCTGTACACGCTCCAGATATTTTTCCTGAATTTTCTAATCACGTGACACGAAGGTTGCCAGATCACTAATTTCTAAAAAAAATCGTTGCCAGATATTTTTTCTGAATTCTGTAATTAACCACAGTGTTCGGATAATTTTTTGAGCCACTGTACAATAATAACAATAAGTCGCTAGGAAAAAAAATGTTACTGAACTAAAATAACAACCCCGCTCGTCATAACCTAAGATGCCCACTGTCAAAAATTTATCATGACACTTCTAATAATAATATTAATTGTTTTTCTATTCTGAGGTAGATTTAAATTCCTTTACTGTTTGGCGGGGATGGCTCAGTCGGTAGCGCGCCAGGCTCGTAATCTGTAGTTCCCAGGTTCGAGTGCCAGCTGGGTCAGCGTTGACATTTATCTCCGCAAAATTCCCCGCCCTGCCCACGGTCAGTAGGGGACACCGATGGGCTTGAAAAGGCCTCCGTCGGATGGGATGTTAGGCCGTGGCTCCGTGTGCGGGAGATCCATCCCCTGTGCACGTTAGGGGCGGGGGTGGCTCAGTCGGTAGCGCGCCAGGCTCGTAATCTGTAGTTCCCAAGTTCGAGTCCCAGCTGGGTCAGCGTTGAGATTTATCTCCGTAAAATTCCCCGCCCTGACCACGGTCAGTAGGGGACACCGATGGGCTTGGAAAGGCCACCGTCCGTCAGATGGCACGTTAAGCCGTGGCCCCGTGTTCGGGAGAGCCATACCCTGTGCACGTTAAAGAACACGCTGGATGGCCTTGACGGGAGGCTACCATCTGTCTCCCAACAGCTTGTTCCAGTGGGTCCCCTCCCCCAACCTCTGAGCCTTCGGGGTCCATGTGACCTAGCCATTTAGGCCATGGTGTGCGAAAAAGTGCCGCTCAGAGGTAGAACAACCCAACCCTTTACTGTTTCTATGGTTAAAGGAGCATTTCTATTCTTTTTTGGTTCGCAGAGTTTCTACTAATTAAAAATGAAGAATGGGACTATTTTTTTTTTTCAAATTTCCTCAGTACCACCCATCGTGCAAATTTGACTTTTAATGAATTCGCCAATGATATAAAAAAAAAAGGAGAACTCGAGTCATTTATCATCGGCTCTATTTCCTCTCACGATTCATCCGGGTTATCAGACTGTTTCATCAATCAAAGTCCCAAATCTCCTGAAGACCGTTCGCTTCTTCTTAAATGGCATTCTTCTCCTTGAATAGCATTCACCCTCCCTTCCTCAGCATATTGTTTGCAGAGGAAGTCGACGGAATCCCCTCCCCCTCTCAAACGCTTCTTCAGATCTTTAGATTATAACCGAAAAGAAATGAAAAAAGTAAAAAAAAAATTGCGTCGAACAAAGATCTCTCCGAAATATTTGTTCTAAAATGCTGGAATCGAAATTTTCTATCAAAACAAGATTCTTCAACTGACATTCTGAAAGAGGACTTTTTACTGGTGGATGGCAAAGTTGAAATTGGGGTAAGTGTTCTTCCGTTTCCTTCTACCATAAGAATTCCCAAACTGGGGGGGGGAGGACTTTCAGTCGGTACATTCGCTCAAAAAAGTATCCGAACACTATGGTAGATTACAGAATTCACAAAAAAATATCTGGCAACGATTTTTTTTTAGAAATTAGTGATCTGGCAAACCTCCGTGTCACGTGACACGAAGGTTGCCAGATCACTGATATCTAAAATAAAATCGCTGCCAGATATTTTTTTCGAATTCTGTAATCTACCATAGTTTTCGGATACTTTTTTGAGCGACTGTAGGTGGTCATATTATTTTGATACTAGATCGTGTGGGCTCACTCACGGAAATATTGAGTTCAGTTACTGTTCACAGCAAACTGGAGCGTGTGCAGTAACTGCACACGCTCCAGTTTGCTGTGAACGGTAACTGGAGCGTGTACAGTTGCTGTACACGCTCCAGATATTTTTCCTGAATTCTGTAATCACGTGACACGAAGGTTGCCAGATCACAAATTTCTAAAAAAAAACGTTGCCAGATATCTTTTCTGAATTCTGTAATCAACCATAGTGTTCGGATACTTTTTTGAGCGACTGTACACTCTTAATTTGCAGTTTTTGGGTTCAAGTCCCAACTTTACCTGCGTTTAGTCTTCGGTTTAGATTTTTCTCCGCTCTAACCCCCGCCCCCTGCCTTGGGTCAGAATGGTGACACCGATGGGCTTAAAAAACCCACCGTCCCTCACATGAGAAGTTAAGCCGTGGCGCCGAGCACAGCAGCTTTCTGCATGGCTAAATTAAACATTTAAAAAGCATTTAAATTTATAAAAGGATGTACTATTATGCAAGCAGAACTCTTTGCAATTTATTCTTCTTTACTTTGGACACAAGAACAGTATATTTTAAATAAATATGTTATTTTGACTGATTGCATCTGCTTTATATTCGATAGAAAAAAATATTTTGGAAAATAAATATCCTAGTTCAATCTGTGAAACATTACATTTATGGAATGATTTATATAAAAAAGGAAACGTTATTAATATTCAGTGGCTACCTAGTCACTGTGGAATTGAAGGAAATGTTTTAGCTGACTCATATGCCAAAGATGCAATCAATTTAACTGAGACAACTGATATTCCTATACATGATATACAAATTGAAAATTATCTTAAGTCATTAGAATTATATATTATACCTTGGGGTCCTTGTGACCTAGATATTTAGTCCAGTGTGTGAAAAAAGGTGCCAATCAATTGTGAAACAAAATTGCCGATCAGTGGCAAACGACGTCCATCCCATGCACATTAAAAGAACATGCTGGTTGACCTTGGTGGGATGTTACCATCTGTCTGCTAAGAACTATCCAGTGGGCCCCCTTTTCCCAAACTTCCCCAAACCTTGGGGCGGGGGTGGCTCAGTCGGTAGCGCGCCAGGCTCGTAATCTGTAGTTCCCAGGTTCGAGTCCCAGCTGGGTCAGCGTTGAGATTTATCTCCGAAAAATTCCCCGCCCTGCCCACGGTCAATAGGGGGACACCGATGGGCTTGGAAAGGCCGCCGTCCGTCGGATGGGACGTTAAGCCTTGGCCCCGTGTGCGGGAGAACCATACCCTGTGCACGTTAAAGAACACGCTGGATGGCCTTGACGGGAGGCTACCATCTGTCTCCCAACAGCTGTTCCAGTGGGTCCCCTCCCCCAATTTTCTCTAAGCCTTCGGGGTCCATGTGACCTGCCCATTTAGCCCACGGTGTGCAAAAAAGTGCCGCTCTGAGGTAAAACAACCCAAATCCCCAAACCTTTGGGGCCCTGTAACCTGGCCATTCAATCCATTATGCACAAAAAAATCCTTTCAGATTTACAACCACCCAAACCCTTTCAGTGTCTTCTGCCTTCGACATGAGAAACCTCATTACGCAAAAGTAATTAATTAGAAACATCAACAAATTGCTCATTATCGTCGCAAACTAATCTTTAAGACTTAAAGAGAATGTAATAACGCCATCGCAACCCCCCCCCCCTCAACACTCTCTCTTTAAACTCTCCTTCCATCATCATAAGCCAATCTTTTCCCGATCCACCGATAAAAATCCCCAAAAACAAAACTAGAAAACCCAAGTAAGCATCTACCGTATTTATTTGACTCGCATCCCCGAAGTTAACCCTAAAGAGTTTGTCTTTAGTTTCCTTCCAATTGGGCTTAATATCTCATTAACTGAGTGACTGAAATAGCGGTTCATTTGATATGCACGGAAACAACATAGCTGAGAGTAAGACCGAAAAACAAATAAACGAAATAGAGAAAAAAACAAACCTAAAATTTTCTCTCTAACTTAATGATTGATGACGTCTTAGATAACCTGAAGGCTGATGTGATCTCGCCTCCCTGAAAGCCAAATCTCGAAACAACATCGGCATTAATTAGTTTCAATTTGCTCGTGCTGTTCAACGCGAACGAGTGTTGTTACGTCTGTGAACGTGCATCTGTTGCCCAAGGAATTAATCCCGTGCAAAGCTCGCGATTACTGCGCTCGAAGGCAAAGGCATCGCGCGCGCCTCTGTTGTCTCAGAAGCGGATGATGGCTTCGGAAGGAAAGTGAGGTAAGGGAAGGGAGGTAAGGGTAGGGAGGAGGCAGCAGAGAAAAGAGGTTAACCTCGGCAAACAAACTTACAACAATCATAACTTCCAATATTAAGAGTTTTCAGACCAACAGGAAAATGTTATCGATCTGCTGAGTTTCTCAAATTTCGTGTTTTCGATGTTACGTTAATTGCAATAGTTAATTTGTTTTCATTACGACCTGTGGTGATTACTTTCTTTCATCTGGTTTATTTGTTACCCTCTCATCGTATGTGGGTATATTGTTACTCTTTGTTGAAGCATACCTTCCACTATTATGCTTTTAATTCGTCTTGTTAGCTTTTTCTCCCCATTTGGATGCATTGTCGTACACTCTCCGTTTTTGTTACCCTTTCATTTCAGTGGCTATTATCCTGTCATCACTGTGATTGTTGTCATTTTATCTATGTGATTATTGTCATGTAATCTTCGTGATTGTTGTCATTTTATCTATGTGATTATTGTCATGTAATCTTCGTGATTGTTGTCATTTTATCTATGCGATTTTATCTATGTAATAATCACAGAGATAAAAGGGCAATAATCACATGGATGAAAAGACAACAGTCACGAAGATTAAAGGACAATAGTCCTGTAATCTTCGTGATTGTTGTCTTTTCATCTATGTGATTATTGCCCTTTTATTTAGGTGATTATTTTCCTTTCATCTCCGTGATTGTTGCCCTGTCATCACTGTGATTGTTGTCATTTTATGTATGTGATTATTATTATTTCATCTCCGTGATTGTTGTCTTTTCATCTATGTGATTATTGCCCTTTTATCTATGTGATTATTTTCCTTTCATCTCCGTGATTGTTGCACTGTCATCACTGTGATTGTTGTCATTTCACGTATGTGATTATTATTATTTCATCTCCGTGATTGTTTTCTTTTCATCTATGTGATTATTGCCCTTTTATCTATGTGATTATTTTCCTTTCATCTCCGTGATTGTTGCCCTGTCATCACTGAGATTGTTGTCATTTTATGTATGTGATTATTATTATTTCATCTCCGTGTTTGTTGTCTTTTCATCTATGTGATTATTGCCCTTTTATCTATGTGATTATTTTCCTTTCATCTCCGTGATTGTTGCCTTGTCATCACTGTGATTGTTGTCATTTTATGTATGTGATTATTATTATTTCATCTCCGTGATTGTTGTCATTTTATGTATGTGATTATTATTATTTCATCTCCGTGATTGTTGTCATTTTATGTATGTGATTATTATTATTTCATCTCCGTGATTTTTGTCTTTTCATCTATGTGATTATTGCCCTTTTATCTATGTGATTATTTTCCTTTCATCTCCGTGATTGTTGCACTGTCATCACTGTGATTGTTGTCATTTCACGTATGTGATTATTATTATTTCATCTCCGTGATTGTTGTCTTTTTATCTATGTGATTATTGTCTTTTTATTTATGTGATTGTTGTCATTTCATCTCCATGTTTGTTGTTGTATCATCTCCTTCATTGTTGTCTTGTCCTCTCTACGATTGTTGCCCAACTGATCACCGGCCTTCCTTTCTATGAAATTTTTGCTCTTTTACCCCGTGATTACTGTCTTTTCATTTATATGATTATTGTCCTGTAATCTCCGTGATTGTTGTCTTTTCATCTATGTAATTATTGTCGTTTCATTTCGGTGATTGTTTCATAAAACGTTCTGTTGATCTAGTTGCATCTTATGTGAAAACAACTCTTTACCTAAACTTTCTTCTAATGCGGAAACAACTATTGATGTACACTGTGCTCTGTGTGAAAATACCTATTAACCTATACAGTTTTCTGTATGAAAACAAAATATTGGACTAATCTGCGCTTTAGGTAAAGCAACGGCGGCGGGGGTGGCTAAGTCGGTAGCGCGCCAGGCTCGTAATCTGTAGTTCCCAGGTTCGAGTCCCAGCTAGGTCAGCGTTGAGATTTATCTCCGCAAAATTCCCCGCCCTGCCCACGGTCAGTAGGGGACACCGATGGGCTTGGAAAGGCCGCCGTCCGTCGGATGGGATGGTAAGCCGTGGCCCCGTGTGCGGGAGAACCATACTCTGTGCACGTTAAAGAACACGCTGGATGGCCTTGACGGGAGGTTATCATCCGTCTTCCAACAGCTGTTCCAGTGGGTCCCCTACCCCAACCTTCTCTGAGCCTTCGGGGTCCATGTGACCTGGCCATTAGCACATGGTGTGCAAAAAAGTGCCGCTCAGAGGTAAAACAACCCAACCCACCAACCTTCTCTGGTCCTTCGGGGTCCTCCTGACCTAGCCATTTAGTTCACTGTTTGCAAAAAAATGCAGCTCAGAGGTAAAGTAACAAGCCGATCTGAAAATGCAAGCAGTGATGTCGAATTCCTACGACGTCACGTATAAGATGGCTGGAGGAACGTGGCGGCCAACTCCGCTCCTTCTCCTAGTCTCGCCGGTGATCACGTCCTCGAGCTAATTGATTAGCATTTACGATGATGTCGAAAAGCTAATGAGGCCTTCGCAGTGCCGCTAATGATTAATGTTTCATGAGCCCCGGGAGACTAATACGGAGTGTCAGTAGACGGCATTAGTGGATTTATGGGTAATTTGAGGAAGCGTGAATCATTGATTAATGAAGGAAATGGGAACACTAATTGAACCCATTTCAGTTCCAAATGGAGTTATTGGAGGAAGTTCAGTTAAATGCATCTTCTTTTGCTGCAGTGAATGCCACCAGAACATATATTCACGTGTTTCCAATTACTCATCAACCCCTTTCTCACCTTTCCTTCCCTCCCCCAGCCCCCAACAGATGACCTAATTTTAGACGGGTGTCCAGCAAGTCTACCGAACAAATGATGTAACTGAAGTTCGTGATGGTAGTACGAGTATTTCGTTTCTTTGTTTCTCTTTTCGAATTTTCCCTTCTGATTGTCGTTGAACAGAGAATACTAATGCTACTCGCAAAGAAGGAAAACTGTGTGTTGTACAACACTAAACAAGAAGTTGCCAATGGGAAAAATTTGAACAATTGATTAAGGGCTGAGAATGCGAAAATTACATTAGACAGCAGTTAGTCAGGAGGGGCAATTGCAACAACGAATAATACGAGGAATTTCTAAATATTGCAATAATGTAAAATGAACAGTGGAATGCGTAAACTTGTAACAGTGACAAAAAATGGGGATTGTTTAAAAATTGTAACAATGTAAAAGAAGCAGGGGGAATGAGAACGACCAAGAAATAGGAAATTGTAACAACGAACAAGAAACAGAAAATTGTAAAAATGAGCAAGAAATAGGATATTGTAACAACGAGCAAGAAACTGGAAATTGTAAAGCGAACAAGAAACAGGAAATTGCAACAATGAACAAGAAACGGGAAATTGCAACAACGAACAAAAAACAGGAAATTGTAACAGCGAGCAAGAAACAGGAAATTGCAACAACGGGCAAGAAATAGGAAATTGTAACAATGAGAAAGAAACAGGAAATTGTAAAACGAGCAAGCAACATGAAATTGTAACAACGAACAAGAAACAGGAAATTGTTACAACGATCAAGAAACGGGAAATTGTAACAACGAGCAAGAAACAGGAAATTGCAACAACGAGCAAGAAACAGGAAATTGCAATAATGAGCAACAAATGGGAAATTGCAACAACGAGCAACGACAGAAATTTAAAAAATTTTAACAGTATAAAAACAAGAGAATACTAAAACTGCAACAATGACCAAGAATGGAGATTGTAGAAACTGCAACAATGAACAGGAAGCAAAAATATAGAAACTAGAACAATCCTTTATTTCAATTTTATATTTCGTAAAATTTATCCCACTTACAATTTGTAGTTTTACATTTTATTCTTCACAAATTAACCATTCACACAATGTAATTTTTACATTTAGGAAATTATACATTAGTAAACAAATAAGTAATATGTCTATATATAAGGAAACGCATATCATCTCCAAATGCATAAAATAAATTTCAAAAATAACTGTCGAATTTTTAATCGTCTTCAAAAACATCGCACACACCTCTGAGTATACAAATTTGCAAAAGAGAACAGTAATGCCACTAAAAATTCGAATTTATTTGGAAATGAATAATTCAAATTCTACAATTCATAAAATCTATTATTCATATACAGTAGAAATATGTATCGGAATAATACATAAATCTAAATACATTTTAAATTCTTCTTACCGAATGAAAAAAAAAATATTTCCTTTCGTTAAATTAAATTATCCGCGTTTTTCCAAATTCTGTTAAAACTTTCATTTGTTAGTTTCTTTCTTGGTTTTTCACGGTAAGATATTAAATATTTTTCATGTCAAAAGCATAAAACCTCTGTCTACAATAGTTTACTTAGGTGATGAACAATTAAGTTGGTATGATCAGATGATCTTACAAATAATCACAAAATTTAATATTACGCTTTTTGTAAGTTTTTGTATACACTGTCCTTCCAAAATATTAGAAAATGTCCTCGTTTCATTAGAGGTACCTCAGGGCTCGTAATCTACAGTTCCCAGGTTTGAGTCCCGCCTGCCCTAAAAAAACTAATTTCCAATTAATTTCTAAAATTTACAAATTTCTAAAAAAATCGTTGCGTGATATTTTTTCTGAATTCTGTAATCAACCATAGTGTTCGGATACTTTTTTTTAATATATATAATACAATATAGAATGCAATGAATATGGAGCGTGTGCAGTTACCGTTCACAGCAAACTGGAGCGTGTGCAGTAACTGCACACGCTCCAGTTTGCTGTGAACGGTAACTGGTGAACGTTACTTGATGCGAACCAGTTTGCTGTGAACGGTAACTGGTGAACGGTAACTTGCTGTGAACGGTAACTGAAAAAATATCTGGAGCGTGTACAGTTGCTGTACACGCTCCAGATATTTTTTCTGAATTCTGTAATCAAACCATAGTGTTCGGATATTTTTTGAGCGACTGTACAGATCATAAAGATACTTAAATCTCGATTTTCAACAATATTCGTTCAATGTTTCAACTGTTATGTAAGATGGAATATTCACAACAGTAATGCATCGAAAGAATTTACCTCAGATATTAATAGAAACTTAATTATTAACTTTTACCGAAGCCATTTAATAAAATGAATTATGCATTTTAGAAATTTACGTAATGAATGTTTCGTTATTAGACAATTTCAAATGTTGTTGTTTTTTTTTTCCATAACTGTTTAAATACTGAGCGAATATTGTTGAAAATCCAAATTTAAATTGATTTGATTATGGTCTTTAATATTATGATATTATATTTAATATTACACTGCCTAAACATCACCAAAAAAGCCAACCGTGTCGCCTTTATGATTTTGCGTTGCTATAAGAAGTGCAACAGGCCCACTCTTTTCAAGACATTCACTACTTTTGTTTTGTTTATTCTTTAATATGCATCTCCTGTCTGGTTGGGTTGTTTTACCTCTGAGCGGCACTTTTTTGCACACCATGGGCTAAATGGTCAGGTCACATGGACCCCGAAGGCTCAGAGAAGGTTGGGGGAGGGGACCCACTGGAACAGCTGTTGGGAGACAGATGGTAGCCTCCCGTCAAGGCCATCCAGCGTGTTCTTTAACGTGCACAGGGTATGTCTCTCCCGCACACGGGACCACGGCTTAACGTCCCATCCGACGGACGGCGGCCTTTCGAAGCCCATCGGTGTCCCCTACTGACCGTGGGCAGGGCGGGGAATTTTGCGAGATAAATCTCGACGCTGACCCAAGTGGGACTCGAACCTGGGAACTGCAGATTACGAGCCTGGCGCGCTACGATTGAGCCACCCCCGCCCCTTGTTTCTTAAGAAAACTAAAAACTATTCTTCAGATCTTCTACTATGATATATAAACTGACAGGCTCCTATCAAGACCTCTGTGGAAAGCAGCTGCTTTAGGGGGTATTTATTTATTTTTTTATTTTTAGTTCTTCATCAAATCAGTCCTTCTCACTCTTATTAGATTCCTCTGCGGGGATGTAACAGTCTCTAATATTGAATACTCTTAGTTTTTCTTTTAAATTTAACTCAAACCGCCCAGTAACGCAATTACGTCATAAATGCCCGTCCGTTCCTCTATAATCACACTTAAGACGATGAACTTCCTAATTCATTTTCCGAAACGTACTCAGGGATGTAATATGCAGCCTGAGTAACCAAGACGTCGAATTTTGTGCATCCAAATTTGACAAAAATGTAATTAAGGGAAGGAACTTGAGCAAAACCATTTGAAGAAAAAAAAAAACTAACATATTTCGCAAATTTCGTTTCGAGAATTCCACGTTGAAATTCTCCCACAGAAAGTGTTTCTTTACCTTATTTAAATCCAATTTAGTTTTAATAAATTACTTTTGCACATAAATTTTCCACTGTATCACCGAAAGAAAAAGAAATATTACTGTAAATTGAAGCAAATATTCAATCGAATTTGTTCATTTGATTTTACAGCTTATTGCATTATGGCTTCATTTTCTTTTTATCTGTTCTTTTGCAGGTAGGTGGAGCAATGGAAGACGTGGCAGCAGATCGGGTGAGTTCCTCTTTGATTCAGTTATAAGTCGTTTTTTTTTCCCTTTTGTTGTTGTTGTTATTCTTTCTGCAGCGTCTGCAGTTGTAATGAAGACGCTCTCAACACAGAGTCGCCACTGCTTCGAGCGGTAATCTTGTTAATGCACACATTTCTCTTCGAAGTCTTTCTCCATTTTTTTTTCTCACTTTTCGCAATCAGATTGTGTTGTTAAGATGGTAAATGATTCTTAGAGGCAGAGACAGCTGAGGACAAGTAAAGAATACAATCGTGTGATTTGAAGAAGTGATTTCTTCTCACCTCGTTTCTTTCCTAACTTTTTTTTATATGGAGAGAGAAGTCGGCCGTGCCGAAGTGAAACAAATTAGATTCAAACTTGATATTTTATGCCATGACATTATTGTAAAGTAGAGTCGTTTCAAAAAATATCTGAACGCTATGGTTGATTACAGAATTCAGAAAAAATATCTGGCAACGATTTTTTTTTAGAAATTAGTGATCTGGCAACCTTCGTGTCACGTGATTACAGAATTCAGGAAAAATATCTGGAGCGTGTACAGCAACTGTACACGCTCCAGTTACCGTTCACAGCAAACTGGAGCGTGTGAAGTTACTGCACACGCTCCAGTTTGCTGTAAACGGTAACTGCACACGCTCAATATTTCCGTGAGTGAGCCCACACGATCTAGTATCAAAATAATATGACCACCTACAGTCGCTCAAAAAAGTATCCGAACACTATGGTTTATTACAGAATTCAGAAAAAATATCTGGCAACGATTTTTTTTTTGAAATTAGTGATCTGGCAACCTTTGTGACACGTGATTACAGAATTCAGGAAAAATATCTGGAGCGTGTACAGCAACTGTACACGCTCCAGTTACCGTTCACAGCAAACTGGAGCGTGTGCAGTTACTGCACACGCTCCAGTTTGCTGTAAACGGTAACTGCACACGCTCAATATTTCCGTGAGTGAGCCCACACGATCTAGTATCAAATCAGCCGTAGTGTTCGGATACTTTTTTTGAGCGACTGTATGTTACAAAAGGCATCCAGACGCTTCAGTGTTATTTGAATGGTAAATCATATTCATAATTCGGTTTTAAAAAAGTTTCTTTTATGAAAAAATGTCTTTGGATATAAATTGAAAATCTCGCTCAAACCTCTAAATATTTCCTGAACTATTCTTATAATATTTAAATAATTATGGAAACTGAAACATTTAAATCTAACTTTTGCTATTCACAAAAAGTTTGCTTCAAAAGAGTTGTTGGGTTGTTTTACCTCTGAACGCACTTTTTTGCACACCATGGGATAAATGACCAGGTCACATGGACCCCGAAGGCTCAGAGAAGGTTGGTGGAGGAGACCCACTGGAACAGCTGTTGGGAGACAGATGGTAGCCTCCCGTCAAGGCCATCCAGCGTGTTCTTTAACGTTGGGTTGTTTTACCTCTGAGCGGCACTTTTTTGCACACCATGGGCTAAATGGCCAGGTCACATGGACTCCGAAAGCTCAGAGAAGGTTGGAGGAGGGGACACCCTGGAAAAGCCGTTGGGAGACAGATGGTAGCCTCCCGTCAAGGCCATCCAGCGTGTTCTTTAACGTTGGATTGTTTTACCTCTGAGCGGCTCTTTTTTGCACACCATGGACTAAATGGCCAGGTCACATGGACTCCGAAAACTCAGAGAAGGTTGGGGGAGAGGACCCACTGAAACAGCTGTTGGGAGACAGATGGTAGCCTCCCGTCAAGGCCATCCAGCGTGTTCTTTAACGTGAACATGGTATGTCTCTCCCTCACACGGGGCCATGGCTTAACGTCCCATCCGAAGGACGGCGGCCTTTCCAAGCCCATCGGTGTCCCCTACTGACCGTGGGCAGGGCGGGGAATTTTGCGGAGATAAATCTCAACACTGACCCAGCTGGGACTCGAACCTGGGATACAGATTACGAGCCTGGCGCGCTACGACTGAGCCACCCCCTTGCTTCAAAAGATAAACCACAACTGTTCGAACATATCGTTCGCTAAGGTAAATGTTATATTTGAAATTGCTGTAACGATTTTCTTCAGTTTTCATCAATTTGAGAAGAAAATATTTAGGATACGTCTGTGTCGGTTCCTCGGGTTGTCGAATTTAATGCATCCACAGCGCCCACAGGTAAGGAATGTGCTTTCGGTTCATTTCTGATTTTGGGCATTCGGCGATTAAGATTTCAAGAGTGGTGACAAAGTCCAAGTTACAACAATAAGAAAGGTTTAATTCTGAAGATATATTTACAGTTGTCTCCGTGAGAACTGACGTTGGCTGCAAACAATGCATGAAGGTCATTTAATGGATTGCGTCTTCTATGCACCTAATAGAGAAAAATCTTTGGACTCGTGATTTACCTATTCTCCAAGCAGCCGCAGTCTTACGTCTTTCTCCTTACAACCCAGTGCCTCAGAACTGCCTGATCCTGGCGACGGGCCATCCGGCGCTCTACGTGCAAGCGCCGTTCTCCCGGTCCCATGGGATGGGTGGGGCGGGGGGGACTCAGTCGGTAGCGCGCCAGGCTCGTAATCTGTAGTTCCCAGGTTCGAGTCCCAGCTGGGTCAGCGTTGAGATTTATCTCCGCAAAATTCCCCGCCCTGCCCACGGTCAGTAGGGGACACCGATGGGCTTGGAAAGGCCGCCGTCCGTCGGATGGGACCTTAAGCCGTGGCACTGTGTGCGGGAGAGCCATACCCTGTGCACGTTAAAGAACACGCTGGATGGCCTTGACGGGAGGCTACCATCTGTCTCCCAACAGCTGTTCCAGTGGGTCCCCTCCCCAACCTTCTCTGAGCCTTCGGGGTCCATGTGACCTGGCCATTTAGCCCATGGTGTGCAAAAAAGTGCCGCTCAGAGGTAAAACAACCCAAACAACAATCCATGTGATGGTCATTTGGGAAAAAGGAGACAGTTTTACATAAAGAGTTACAGAATAAGGTCAAATACAAATATATACATAAAATAGCTAAAACATATAATCAGGATAGCATCAAAACCTGACAGTACGCCCTTCATTACTGATCAACGGGACATAGTTTATGAGTGCTCTGGATTGACTGGAGCTTCGCTCAATCGGTTGCAGTACCAGGCTCGTAATCTATAGATTCCAGGTTGTAGTTCCACCTCTGCCAGCAATGAGAATTTCCTCCGTACCCTTGGTCAGAAAGGAGCCACCGATGGGCTTTGGAAATGCTGCCGTCCGCGGATGGGATGTAAAACCATGGCTCTTAGTGCAGGAGAAAACATTCCCTGTTCATAAGATAGGTAGATAAGATAATTTTTATTTCAGATAATGTTTTACAGTATACAAAAACTTTTGAGGTCTCACAAGAGCAGGCTCGTTCGTGAGATCTCAATATAGAAACAATTTCAATTGAAAACATCAGTCGTCACATTGAATAATACACAAAAAAAAAACGAAAACAACTCAAACAAAAAATTTCTAGTAATCCAGAAGTGTGAAAGTCAGAAACATTCAATATCCATGTTACATATAACAGTTATAGTAGATTAATGAAAAAATGTTTCCACATCATCCAGTTTCAAAATGTATTTCTTGAGAACTTTAGAAAACAAGTGATAAATCGTGATATTTTTCATGCTGACTGGGAGAGAGGAAAGAAATTTCGGTGCTAAATACATATAATAATGCCTAAAAATTTCCTTATGTAATGCAGGAATTTCATAATTTATGTTTTTATCTCGTCGTAATTGGTAATTATTCGTGTCAGTTTTGATGCTATCATTTCTAAAGTAAAAGTATTTAATTATTTCGAAAAAATAATCATAGCGTAAAGGCAAAATTCCTGCTTCTCGAAACAAAGGTAATGAAGGTTGCGTTTTGGGGCTTTTAGTTAATAAGCGAATAAATCTCTTTTGCAGCACTAAAAGTTGTTTAAAATTATTGAAATACATGCCTCCTCAAGATTTTATACCATATGTTAGTTGAGAATGGATTAATGCATAATATAATGTACACATAAATTTAAATGAAACTAAATGTCTTACAAGATATAAGCGGGCCAGGTTACGGATGACCTTTCTTTTAACCCATGTTACATGCACTTTCCAAGTTAGGCCTGCATCAATCCAAATACCTAAATTTTTCACTGACGGCACAAAAGGAATTTTGGACAATTACAGTGACTTTTCGATGAACAATTTGTATCATGATATTTCAATTTATTGCGGTGCAAAATATCTGTAACAGAACTATTTTTCTTTAAGTAGAAATAAACTGCATTTGTCTTTGTCAAATTAATTGTTAAAAAATTACTCGTGGTCCAGTTTCTAATTAATTCTAGATCACTATTTGCTTGTTTAAAAATAATCGAAGAATCAGAACCAGTATATGTCAGGCAAGTGTCGTCAGCAAAAATAGTTAATTTACCTGTTAGGTTAATGGAATCTAGATCATTAATGTAAATAATAAATAATAAGGGACCCAGAACAGATCCCTGGGGAACTCCGTATTCAACTTTAGTCCAAGCACTGTATGTATCTTATATTTTTACTCTTTGCCTTCTGTTAGCTAAATAACTGCGAAACCAATTCAATGCCACTCCTCTAACTCCAGCAGCTTGTAATTTTTGTATTAATTTTTGATGATTTACCGTATCGAATGCTTTTTTAATGTCCAGAAAGATTGTTAATGCATGATCACTGTTATTCATAGCTATGTAAATCGTATTTGGTACCTGCAATAATGCATCATCCGTACCCATTTTTTCTCTAAACCCAAACTGATTGCTACTGAGAAAACATATTTTTTCCAGATATTCATATAATTTATTTTTCACTATTTTTTCAAACATTTTAGATATTACTGAGAGTAATGCAATAGGTTTATAATTCCCTAATTCCTTTGGGTCACCGTCTTTAAAAATAGGAACAATAGTAGCTTTTTTCAAAACATCAGGGAAAATTCCTTGCTCAATGGATAGATTAAATAGATTTACAAGTATTTCGATAAATTTTTCTCCCAACAGATGAATTATTTCTGCGGTTAAGCCATCAAAACCTGGAGATTTATTTTTTGGTAGAAGTATAATTTGAGTCCTAATATCTTTAGCTATTATTGGCGTTAAGAAGAAAGAACTTACCGCAGTTGATGATTTTCCGTCTCCTTCCCAATCAGCATTTGTTTGAACTAAATCTTTGTTCAAATTTCTTGCAATTCCGGCAAAATAATCGTTGAAGAAATTTGCAAATTTACAAGGGTCTTCATCATATTTAATTAACTCGTTTTTACTTTTAATTGTACGGGGATAGTTTTCGTTCTCTTTAAAGTTACCACATATTTCATTTATTACATTCCACTGCTTTTACTGATTTTTACCTGCTTTGGAAAATTTATTAGTAAAGTATTGTGTTTTTGTTTCCCTTATGACACTAGTAACAAAATTTCTGTATCGGGAAAATGACAGTTTAAGCGACATATCTGTAGGATTCTTCTTCATTTCCTTATACAGAGTGTTACGATAATTTATTAAAATTGCTAATTCATTTGTCATCCACGGTTTAATTTTCTTAAAACGTTTTTTCTTTACTTTTCGTTGAATCATCAATTAAATGGCTTAGTGTATCAATTAAATTTTTAAAAGGAGCATTAACAGAACCGTCAATATATATATATATATCATCCCATTTTATATTTGCAATTAAGTTCGTTAATCTTTTTAAATCCACCATTTTTATTTCATAATTTTTTAATTTTTGTTCAATTTTAATATCTAAATTAACCTTAACTAAGCAAGTGGTCTGTAATTCCAATGTCATCCAGAAATATATTACAGTTATATAATTCTTTGGTTCTAAGAAATACATGATCAATACATGTAGACGAGTTCTCCGTAATTCTGGTTGGCTCTTCTATCATATTAAGTAAACCATTTTCTGCTAATAGTCCTAAATATTCATCAGTGTTTGTGTTGTCATTTAATAAGTTAATATTAATATCTCCAAGATAGAGAACATTAAGAGTATCAAGTGATTCTAGTGTTCCGTTTAATTCGGAAATGAAATTAAATTCATTTTCAGAAGGAGATCTGTATACAGCCATTAATGTCCACTCATTGTTTTCAATGTCAAGTTTTAAAACCGCAATGTCTGCGCAATTCATTGTGATTGGTTGCTGTATAGCATCGATGTCGCAGCTAACATAAATTAATACTCCACCTGATCTATAATCATCCCTACAAAATGAGAAGCACTTGTAACCGTCTATTTTGTACAGCGAGACTTCCCAGGAGTAGATCCAAATTTCTATCAATATAATTAATCTGACTCTTTCCTGAAAAGTCCCCAAGTACGTCAAAAATTCATCAAAATGTGCTCTAGCACCGCATATATTTAACTGAATAAGAGAAAAATTACCAACAAACATCACAGAGAAAAAGAATTAAATACAAAAATACAAATCGGTAACTATCAAACCTGAATAGCATTTAGGTCTTCTAAGAATCTAACACGTATTACAGGACTAGTATCACTACGTCGCAAAAATATTTTGCAATCCCTAGTCCACACGTATTTGAATCCATTCGCTCGTTGAAACTTTTTAGTTTCATATAACACATGCTTTAGTTCAGGGATTAAATGTTCATTGACGAAAACCAATCCTTCACCATCGTCTCCAATCAACTCTTTTCCGTTTAAATTTTTGTTTCGTTTAAATGCCTCGACCCATTTATTTCTATTCCGTCGCGAATCCAATTGCGCAATGATCGGTCTCGGTTTATTTTTATTTGCAGATGGCACTCTGTGTGCGACTTGGATTTCGTTGTCACCAACAGTTATCTTTAACTTTTCCCCAATTGTTTTAATTAATTTTGGTAGATTTTCGTTCGGTGTTTCTTTTAGCCCTACAATCTCTATATTCATATTTCTCGACACTTGCTGTAAATCCATTATATCGTTTTTCAGTCTAGCTACATTTGTTTCCAACGAATTAACTTTTTGCGTTAAGATGGCATTTTCTTTTTTAACGTCAGAAACAGTCTTCGTAATCGAGTCTATGGTTCTAGAAAAATCATCGATTTTGCAGGAGCAGAAGTCAGCTGATTTCTTAACTTCAAGTAATTCTTTCCTAACATCTTTTAATTCTGCTTTAATAATTGCCAATTCACCCTTAAGTTAAATAACATGCTCGATGGCCTTGAAATGGAGGCTTTTATCTGTCTCCTAATAGATCCCCAGGGGGTACACTCCCTCCAGCCTTCTCTGAGCCCTTCAGATTCTGGTGGCGTTACCATTTAGCCCATTGTGTACAAAAAAGTGTCGCTCAGAGGTAAAACAACCCATGCCAAATCATCTAGCTGACCTCTCCTCCCCTAGAGCATCTGTTATTAAAGCGAAGCTTAAAGAGAGATCCAACCCATGCCAAATCATCTAACTCAACTAACTCTCGTATAGCCGGGGGTGGCTCAGTCGGTAGCACGCCAGGCTCGTAATCTGTAGTTCCCAGGTTCGAGTCCCAACATGGGTCAGCGTTGAGATTTATCTCCGCAAAATTCCCCGCCCTGCCCACGGTCAGTAGGGGTCACCGATGGGCTTGGACTGACCGCAGCTGATTGCTGCGACTGTGATGTTATTGAGCGTGTTTAGAGCCATAAATATCTTGGACTTTACAAGGACACAACCTTCCGATGGAATACACATATTCAAATGTTAGCAGGGAAATTGCGTCTATATGCATCTAAACTTTATAAACTACAATTTGTTGCAAGCACACATACATGTATATTTTGGTTTATAAAGCTATCTGTGAATCTATATTGACTTATGGTTTGACAATATACGGCTCAACTAACCTCACAAATATAAAGAAAACAGAAACTATTCAATCATCCATTGCTAAAAATATAATCCCATACAACTTAAGAAATTCATTTTATCATAGCGAAGAAAGACTAAATTATCTAGGCGTACTCTCTTTTCACAACCTTTACAAATACAGCATCACTTTAAAATATTTTTTTGACAATCAATTTAAATCTAAAATCTCTCATGGGAAAAACACAAGGTTACAATCCAAAAATTACTTCCAACTTCCAAAAATATTAAACAATTACGGAAAATGTACAAGGGCATATACAATACCTTACGTGTTCAATCAACTGCCAAGGGAAATTATTTTATTAAACAATTTTAAAGAAATCAAAAATAAGACTAAAAATTTTCTTCTAGGCACTAAATTTTAAATAAAAATTTGAACCACCACAATGGAGCTTCCACTGAAATTCACATAATTCGATGACATTGTTTTAAACTATATCTTATATATTTTCATGTAACCTTATTATTCTTCTCTCCTGCAGATAAGCAGATGCTTTGCAGGTCATTTGTTTAAACTTTTGTATAACTAACATGAATATGAATAAAGATTATTATTATAAAAAAAGGCCGCCGTCCGTCGGATGGGACGTTAAGCCCTGGCCCCGTGTGTGGGAGAGTCATACTCTGTGCACGTTAAAGAACACGCTGGATGGCCTTGACGGGAGGCTATCATCTGTCTCCCAACAGCTGTTCCAGTGGGTCCCCTCCCCCAAACTTCTCTGAGCCTTCGGGGTCCTTGTGATCTGGCCATTTAGTCCATGGTGTGCAAAAAAGTACCGCTCAGAGGTAAAACAACCCTACGTTAAAGAACACGCTGGGTGGCCATGATGGGAGGCTACCATCTGTCTCCCAACGGCTGTTCCAGTGGGTCCCCTCCCCCAACCTTTTCTGAGCCTTCGGGGTCCATGTGACCTGGACATTTAGCCCATGGTGTGCAAAAAAGTGCCGCTCAGAGGTAAAACAAACCAACTCGTAGAGCCTGTGTGTTCTTACATACCTTCTGTTTGAAGCAAGGCTTAGTGAGAGAACAAATTGAGACCTTCCCTTGAAAAGACGGAAACTTCTAGACAACTACTTTTCTCGTGCCCGCATGTGTTTGACAAGTCCGATCGTTCTCATAATCAGCACCGAGGATTTGTGATATTTTCCTTCTTCTTTCTCCTCCTCGCAGCCAGTCGCGCTTCTCCATCCTTCGCGAGACTTACGAGAAATAGCGTCGTCTCTCCCCCATATTGCAGAGCTAGGAGTCGATGGTGGGAACAGCAGTGGCATTGCAGATTATTCGAGCTCAGCAGGCTTAAATATTGGCTTTCGGCTCTGCATGGAGAGAACGAGATAAGATGAGATTCGGCACGCCACACGCACGGCCCATTGTCTCTCACTTGCTGGATGGTATTACGTTTCTCCGTTCTCAGCATCCGGCGGGAGATCGACGTACCTTATTTTTTGCTTCCTCACTTTTTCTTTCCGCTCCTAGTGTTCTTCTATTGTTTTTATTATTGTTATTTTTTTTCCTTTCCAGGTTTCGGTTGTACTTTTTTTTTATGCTTGCTCTGAGTTATTGCCCAAGGAGAGCACTGATCATTGATGAGAGTTTTCATTGATGAGAGGATCATTGATGAGAGTTTTTTTATGAGCCAGAGTCACAGAAGCGCAAAATGAACTACGACTAAGTTGGAGGAACTTTTTGGCAATTTACAAATTTCATACTGGGGGGTAGTCATCTTTAGTGCCCTTTTTTCTCTCTGTTCTATTTTTATCTCCCTCGTAAAAAAAAACAATAACTAACGTAAAAAAATAATAACACACCGAAAACATTTTCAGAGAAGAAAGTTAAAAAAGACCAATATACAGTCATTCAAAAAAAATATCCGAAGACTATGGTTGGTTACAGAATTCAGAAAAAATATCTGGCAACGATTTTTTAAGAAATTAGTGATCTGGCAATCTTCGTGTCACGTGACACGAAGGATGCCAGATCACTAACTTCTAAAATAATCGTTGCCAGATATTTACAAGACAAAGTACGAGCATAGCTGGGATCGTGTGGGCTCACTCACGGAAATATTGAGAGTGTGCAGTTACCGTTCACAGCAAACTGGAGCGGTTGCGGTTAATGTTCACAGCACATTGGATCGTGTGAGCTCACAAAGACCTTGGATCGTGTGGGCTCACTTACGGAAATATTGAGCGTGTGCAGTTACCGTTCACAGCAAACTGGAGCGTGTACAGTTGCTGTACACGCTCCAGATATTTTTCCTGAATTCTGTAATCACGTGACATGAAGGATGCCAGATCACTAATTTCTAAAAAAAACACGTTGCCATATATTTTTTTCTGAATTCTGTAATCAACCATAATGTTTGGTTATTTTTTTTGAGCGAATGTACATCACCATTTGAAATAGTTGCATGTTTCTGGGAGACGTGGGTTCGAATCCCACTTAAGAGGTGAAATCAAACATTTTTTTCCAGCTAATTACTTCCAGTCTTTCTTGTCTACAAGCCATTTTCCTGTGATACTTTATTCCTATATTACCATTATCCCATCATATCGAAATTTTACCTATAAGATATGATTTTGAATCTGATATGATTATATAAGAAATAGAATTAAATGCCCAGCTTTATCTCATCAGTTATTGCTACAATTATTTCGGCATATGCAAATTTTACCTCTCTCGACATTTAGTACTACCATTATTTAGATATATGCAGATTTTACCACAACCCCCCACCCCTTCCCACTCTGATCAAGGTCAGAAAGAGGATACCGATGGATTGGGAAAGGTCGCTGTCCGTCGGATGGTACGTTAAACCGTGACCCCATAGGCAGGAGAGCAATATTTAGTGCACATTAAATAATACACTGACCTTCCTTCGAAAAGACGACGAAAATTATAAGAAGTATCCTAATTGCTCTGTCTCCTAATAGCTGTTCACTGGGTCCCCTCCCCCCCCCCCCCCCAAAACCCTTTTTGGGCCCTTAGAGGTCCTTATCCAGGTTCGAGTCCCTGGCTTCAGACCCAAGGCTGGGTCAGCGTTGGATTTATCTCGGCAAAATTCCCCGCCCTGCCCACGGTCAATAAGGGACACCAATGGGCTTGGAAACGCCGCCGTCCGTCGGATGGGACGTTAAGCCGTGGCCACGTGTATGGCAGAGTCATACTCTGTACACGTTAAAGAACACGCTGGATAGCCTTGACTGGAAGCTACCCTCTGTCTCCCAACAGCTGTTCCAGTGGGTCCCTTCCCCCAACCTTCTCTGAGCCTTCGGGGTCCGTGTGACCTGACCATTTAGCCCTTGGTGTACAAAAAAGTGCCGCTCAAAGGTAAAACTACCTAACCCAACTTGGGGGTCCTTGTGACCCTGTCATTTAGCCTATTGTGTGAAAAAACTGCCGCTCAGAGTTGAAACAACCGAAATAAATCTGCGAAGGAGGCGAAATCCGAACAGAAAGACAACACACATGAGAAACAAATGCACCCAAAATTTATCACGGAATCAAACCCAGACTCTTCTATTCAACAGAAAGTCAAGCCAACCACTCGCCCGCCATCGAAGCATTTCGATATCATTAGACTCCAGATTAAGGAAGAGAAATAGCCCGAATGAAATGGGACTTCAAATTTCGATTTCTTCAAGTAGCCATTCCGTCACATCCAATAGTTTCGATCTCTCCATTAAACCCTCGAGGCTCTGCATATGATGGAGGAGGTAAAAAGAAAGAAAAGTTTTCTTTTTTTCTTTGCTTCTTCTGCCAAATTGTTTTTCGCGCCGTCCATCCTGTTCCCTGCTGACTGCGCGCGAATCTGGGCGCCATGCTTAAAGAATCCATCAATCTGAGAGGTGCAAGTCTTGAAGGTGAATATATTCACCCGAATAACCTGGAATAGAACGGCCGTGGAAAAGGATATCGATTGGACTTGACTGAAAATCACCGAGCCGATTTGTAAAAGAGAAAAATCGAGTTTTTCCCGTTTTTTTTTTTCCTTTTAATTTTCGAATGCGAGTCTAACGACGCAGCAGCGGGTGTTGCTAACAATTATTTTGCAGATTGTTGAGAAAGGTAGAGGCTGACATCGCCGGTTGATGAAGATAATTATAATCAGCAGGATGTGCCCTTTCATTGTTCGTTGATTGGCTGGGTTTTATATCTAAATGGTACAGTCGCTCAAAAAAATATCCGAACACTATGGTTGATTACAAAATTCAGAAAAAAAAATCTGGCAACGATTTTTTTTTCAGAAATTAGTGATCTGGCAACCTTCGTGTCACGTGATTACAGAATTCAGGAAAAATATCTGAAGCGTGTACAACAACTGTACACGCTCCAGTTACCGTTAACAGCAAACTGGAGCGTGTGCAGTTACTGCACACGCTCAATATTTCCGTGAGTGAGCCCACACGATCTAGTATCAAAATAATATGACCACCTACAGTCGCTCAAAAAAGTATCCGAACACTATGGTTGATTACAGAATTCAGAAAAAATATCTGGCAACGATTCTTTTTAGGAATTAGTGATCTGGCAACCTTCGTGTCACGTGATTACAGAATTCAGGAAAAATATCTGGAGCGTGTACAGCAACTGTACACGCTCCAGTTACCGTTCACAGCAAAGTGGAGCGTGTGCAGTTACTGCACACGCTCCAGTTTGCTGTGAACTTAACTGCACACGCTCAATATTTCTGAGAGTGAGCCCACACGATATAGTATCAAAATAATATGACCACCTACAGTCGCTCAAAAAAGTATCCGAACACTATGGTTGATTACAGAATTCAGAAAAAATATCTGGCAACGATATTTTTTATAATTATTAGTGATCTGGCAACCTTCGTGTCACGTGACACGAAGGTTGCCAAATCACTAATTTATTAAAATATAAGGTTGCCAAATCACTAATTTATTAAAACATAAGGTTGCCAGATATTTTTTCTGTATTCTGTAATCAACCATAGTGTTCGAATATTTTTTTTGAGCGACTGTACCTATTCTGCACACAGTGGAGAGGTGACAAGGGCTCCCGAAAGGCTCGGATTAGGTAGAAGAAAATCTTCTCAACTGGTTTAGGAAACGGATTGATGTCTGCTTTTATAGCACGGCGTTAGAGTTAGCTCAGTCGGTATCGCATCAGACCAGTAATTTGCAGTTCACAGGTTCCAATCCCACCTGTGTTAGCATTGACATATGTCGCCCATCCATCTGTGACTTTCTTGTCATCTGTTACAAAAGGGACACCATTAGGCTTAGAAAGGCCGTCGCCCGTCTTATAAGACGCTAAGCCGAGTTTCCGCGTGCGGGAGAGCATTACCCTGTGCCCGTTAAAGAACATGCTGGATGGCCTTGACGGGAGGCGACCATCTGTCTCCTAACAGATATCCCATGGGTCTACTCCCCCAACCTTCTCTGAGCCTTCGGGGTCCTTGTAACTTGACTATTTAGCCCAATCTGTGCAAAAAGGTGCCCCTCAGAGTGTTGGGTTGTTTTACCTCTGGGCGGCACTTTTTTGCACACCATGGGTTAAATGTCCAGGTCACAAGGACCCTGAAGTCTCAGAGAAGGTTAGGGGAGGGTACCCACTGGACAGCTGTTGGGAGACAGAAGGTAGCCTCCCGTCAAGGCCATCCAGCGTGTTCTTTAACGTGCACAGGGTATGTCTCTCCCACATATGGAGCCACGGCTTAACGTCCCATACGATGGACGGCGGCCTTTCCAAGCCCATCGGTGTCCCCTACTGACCGTGGGCAGGGCGGGGAATTTTGCAGAGATAAATCTCAACGCTGACCCAGCTGGGACTCGAACCTGGGAATTACAAATTACGAGCCTGGCGCGCTACCGACTGAGCCACCCCCGCCCCAATGAAAGGGCTGTGAGGATGGCAGGACCTCAGCAGAAAGGCAGCACAAACATCCATACCTTGCCAGGAACCGAACCCAGGTCCCTTTGATCAGTAGCCAAGCGCGCTAATCACTCGGCTACGGGACGGCTGCTCTGATTATAATACTCTTTTTTTTTTCATATTCTTCTCAAATTGTTTTCGGTATTTTTTTTTAGAAATAATTACTTTTTAGTGAAAAGGACTGGGCTGAATTACTCAATAGCTCCCCAGTCTTATAATTTACTATTTTTATATTTGAATTCCCACTCTTCTCTTTGGAGTTTTTTATCCTCCAAACAGATAACAATTAAATTGATTATGAAAGATAACAACAATACATTAAAATCCGACACCTTTAGGGTCTTTGTGACTGGTCATTTAGTCCTTTTTTTTATTTTTTTAAAACATACAATGGTAAAACGACCAAAACCAAAATATTTACTTTTTTATTTGTTAAAAATCAAAGAAAAAAAAAATAACTTCAGTGTAATCTGCGATAAAATATTTTGTTAAAATCTATCGTTCAAATAGTACTTACGATTCAAAATCTGTTCCCATCATCGCACGCGCGATAAAGAAAAGTAATTCTGATAACCTAGCAATTTTCAAATAACACGAATTCAGCTATTTCCTTTTCTCCTCAATAAAAAACGACTCTTTCTCGAGCCACCTTCAATACTGCGAAAACAACAATACATTTTATAACAAATAGCCAACGTTTCAGAAAGGCAAATCCTGAACGTACTGCTATGCATAAGCCTCTTATCCTCCATATATAAATGCACCGGGCACAAAAGGAAAGCTTCCAGTTTCTCCAAAACTGAATTCATCTCTTGAATATAAACTGAAAAATGCAAAAAGTTTCGCCCAACAAAAGAATTCGAGAGGAACTACTGCCAAAAGTGTATCAACAATACCTCGGTTGCCGTGACAATGGAGGACCAAGAATGCATCCCCACCGCAACAGAAAAATAGAGAGAGAGAGAGCGCTCTCGAGCTTCTCGCCGAAGAGGCGACGCAAGATGAGATTCGCAGGAGAGAAGAACGCGCAGGGTGTAACGCGCCTGTTTCTTATAGTTAATACTAGCGCGCATCGATTTTTCTGGGAGTAAATCCTCGTCGTTGATTTGACGAAGGAAGTGAAGAAAAAGATCGTAGCTTCTATTTGAGTGTGGGAGGAGGAGGATGGGGAGCTACGGTAAAGGAAAAGGATTGAAAAACTAAAGCCCGGAATGTCACGAGTGTTCTTAGTGTTTTAGTTGCTCTCTACCAGTCTCTAATGATCAGTTAATGGCAATGGATAAAGAATGGAGTTGGTTGTTTTTCGCCGCACTGTTGTCTACTTCAAAAGAAAAGAAAGATTTTATCAAAGGCTCGAATAGAAAAACACCAGATCTCTGAAAACAATTCTTTAGTTCTGGTTCGATCCGAAATAAAGAGAGAACAGAAGTTTTTTTCTTCATTGGGATGTAATTTGAGGAACGCTCGAGGTAAAAATGATTAATGGTCTTCTCAGACGACCGATTTTTCAATCGAGGTGTGAGAGTATATTTGTCAGTTTAAATGACATATGTGATATCAAAAAACTGGATTAGGTGATTTAAATGAATAAAACTTCATTTAGTAATATATGAATTAAAATATTGGATTTTGTTGTAAAAAAAAAGACAAAACAAAATTATTATTCAGTACATGACAACAAAAAAACTGCATTAAATGAAACTTGAATTTTAAATATAAGAGAAAAATAATAAGAAAATGGGTTGGGAATAGGTGAAGGAAAAACATTGGATGAGAATATGTGATAGGGAGAAAACCGAGATTAGAGTATCTACGACACTGAGAACTTATCAGTGAGAAACTGAATAAGAACATCTGGGATATTGGAAAACTACATAAGTGTGTCTGGGACATTAAGAAACTGGTAAGAGCATCTGAGACACTGAAAAACTGTATAACAACATCTGTGACACTGAAAAACTAGATTGGAGTATCTGCGACATTAAAAAATTGGACGAGAACATCTGTGGCATTAAAAAACTGGGTAAAACATCTGTGAGACTGAAAACTTGGATAAGAGCATCTGTGATGCTAAAAAATTGGATAAGGGCATCTGTGACATTGAAAATTGCATAACAGCATTTATGGCACTGATACACTGAAAAACTGGATAGGAACCTCTGTGATATTGAAAAACTGGATAAGAGTATTTCTGATGTTCAAAAACTGGATAAGAGTATATGTGACATTAAAAAACTGGTTAAGACATCTCTGAGGCTGAAAACCTGAATAAGAGTATATGTGACAAAAAAAACTGGATAAGAGCATCTGCGACAATGCAAAACTGGAGAAGAACATCTGTGATGATGAAAAACTGAATAAGGGCATTTATGACACTAAAAAACTGGATAAGAACATCTATGACGCTGGAAAACTGGATAAGAGCATCTGTGACATTGAAAAAATGTATACGAGTATTTGCGAAATTCAAAAATTTTATCATTTGATAAGATAACAGCAATTATGACACTGAAAAATCGGATAAGATCATCTGGAACATAGAAAAACTGGATAAGACTATCTCTGATATTAAGAAACTGGATAACAGCATCTGGGATATGGGAAAATTGGATAAGAGTATATGTGACACTGAGAAACTGGATAAGAACATCTGTGACACTGAAAAACTCGATAAGAGTATCTGTGACATTAAGAAACTGGATAAGAGCATCTGGGACAATGAAAAACCGGATAAGAGCATTTGTGACATTCAAAAATTCGATAACAGCATTTATGGAACTGAATAACTTAAGAGTATCTGTGACATTACGAAACTGGATCAAAGCATCTGGGAAATTGAAAAATTGGGTAAAACCATGTGGGACACTGAAGAAATGGATAAGAGCATCTATGACACTGAAAACTAGAAAAGAGCATCCGTGACATTGAAAAACCGCATATGTATATCTGTGACATTAAAAAACTGTTCAAAATATCTGTGACACTGAAAACCTGAATAAGAGGATCTCTGACATTGAAAAACCGGATAACAGTATCTGTGACATTAAGAAACTGAAAAAGAGCATCTAGGAAATTGAAAAATTGGATAAGAGCATCTGTGACATTTAAAAATTGGATAAGAACATTTCTGACATTGAAAACTAGATAAGAGCATCTGGGACATTGAAAAATTGGATAAGAGCACATGTGACACTGAAAAACTGGATAAGAACATCTGCGACATTGAAAAACTAGGTAAGGGCATCTGTGACATTGAAAAACCGGATAAGAGTATCTGTGACATTCAGAAACTGTTTAAAATATCTGTGACAAAATATGTGTGAATAAAAGGATCTGCTACATTGAAAAACTGGATAAGAGGATCTGCTACATTGGAAAACTGGATAACAGTATCTGTGAAATTAAGAAACTGAATAAAAGCATCTGGATAATTGAAAAATTGGATAAGAGCATCTGTCACATTGGAAAACTTGATAAGAACGTCTATAACATCTGTGACACTGAAAAACACGTGATATCGAAAAACTGCATGAAACATTGGTGATATTTAAAACTTGGATAAGGACATCTGTGACATTGCAAAACTGGATAAGAGCATCTGTGACACGGAAAAAATGGTAAGAACATCTGTGACACTGAAAAAATGGATAAGAGCATCTGTGATATTAAGAAACTGAATAAGAGCATCTGGGACATTGAAAAATTGGATAAGGGCATCTGTGACACTGAAAACCTGAATAAGAATATCTGTGAAACTGAAAAACTAGATAAAAGTTTCTATGACATTATGTAACTGAACAAGAGCATCAGGGACATTTAAAAATTTAATAAGAGAATGTGTGACACTGAAAATATGGTAAGAACATCTGTGACACTGAAAACCTGGATAAGAGGATCTGTGAAATTAAGAAACTGGATAAGAGCATCTGGGACATTGAATAATTTGATAAGGGCATCTGTGACATTGAAAACCTGAATAACTTTGAAACTGAAAAACTAGATAAGAGTATGTGTGACATTAAGAAACTGAAAAACATAAAATACATTGGTAATATTGAAAATAAGAAGTGTAAAAAATATACAGTGTAGAAAATAAGAGCATGTGGGACATTGAAAAATTGGATAAGAGCATCTGCGACACTGAGAAACTATATAAGAGTATCTATCACATTAAGAAACTGGATAAGAACATCTGTGACATTAAAAAGGAGATAAGAGCATCTATGATATTGAAAACTGGATAAGAGAGTCTGTGATACTAAAAAATTGGATAAGATCATCTCTGACATTAAAACACTACATAAGACTATCTGTGATATTAAGAATCTGGATAAAGAGCGTCTGAGACATTGACAAATTGTATAAGAGCATCTGTGACACTGAAAAACTGGATAACAACATCTGTGATATTGAAAAACTGGATAAGAATATCTACGACATTCGAAAATTGAATAAGAACATCTGTGACATTAAAAAACTGAGTAAAACATCTCTGACACTGAAAAACTGGATAACAACATCTGTGACATTAAAAACTTGGTAAAACACCTGCGACACTGAAATCCTGGATAAGGGCATCTGTGACATTGAAAATTGAATAAGAGCATCTATGATATGGGAAACTGGATAAGAACATCTGCGATACTGAAAAATTGGATAAGGGCATTTCAGACATGGAAAACCTGGATAAGAGTATCTGTGATATTAAGAAACTGTTTAAAACATCTGTGACACTGAAAACCTGGATAAGAGGATCTTTCACACTGAAAAACTGGATAAGAGTATCTGTGACATTAAGAAACTGGATAAGAATATCTGTGACACTGAAAAACTGGATGAGAGTATCTGTGATATTAATAAATGGATAAAAGCATCTCGGAGATTGAACAATTTGATAAGAGCATCTACGACACTGAAAAACTGGATGAGAACATCTGTGACACTGAAAAACTGGATAAGAGTATTTGAGACATTCAAAAATTGGATAAGAACATCTGTGACCTTAACTACTGGATAAGAGCATCTGTGATGCTGGAAAAACTGGATAAGGGCATCTGTCACATTGAAAAACTGGATAAGAGTACCTGTGATATTAAGAAACTTTTTAAGAGCATCTGGGACATTGGAAATTTTGATAAGAGCATCTGTGACACTGAAAAACTGGATAAGAGTATCTGCGACGTTCAAAAATTGAATAAGAACATCTGTGACATTGCAAAATTGGATAAGAGCATCTCGGGCATTAAAAAATCGATAAGAATATCTATCTCACTGAAAAACTGGATAAGAACATCTGTGAAACTGAAAAACTGGATAAGAGTATCTATGACAATGGAAAACTTGAGAAGAACATCTATGATATTTGAAATTTGATAAGAGTATCTGTGACATTAATAAACTAGAAAATTAGCATCTGTCACATTGGAAAACTCAATATCTGATTGGAAATCTGGATAATTAGTATCTGTCGCATTGGAAAACTGAATAAGAGCATCTGTGAAACTTAAAAATTGGATAAGAACATCTGTGATATTCAGAAACTGGATATGAGCATCTGTGACATTGAAAAATTAAATAAGAGCATCTCTTACATGGAAAACTGGATAAGAGCATCTGTGATATTGGAAAACTGCATAGGAGCATCTGTGATATCGGAAAACTGGATAATAGCATCTGTGATATTCGGAAACTGGATATGAGCATCTGTGACACTGACAAACTGGATAAGAGCATCTCTTACATGGAAAACTGGATAGGAACATCTGTGACATTGGAAAACTGCATAGGAGCATCTGTGACACTGAAAAACTGAATAAGAGCATCTGTGACATTGAAAAACTTGATAAGGGCACCTATGGCATTGCAAAACTGGATAAGAATATCTGTGACACTTAAAAACTGGATACGATCATCTGTGACGATGAAAAAACTGGATAAGAATATCTGCGACATTCAGAAATTGGATAAAAACATGTGTGATATTAAAAAACTGGGTAAGATATATGTGATACTGAAATCCTGGATAGGAGCATCTGGGACTTTGAAAACTGGATAAGAACATCTGTGACATTGAAAATTTTGATAAGGGCATTTGTGTCATTGAAAAAATAGATAAGAATATCTGTGATATTAAGAAACCGGATAAGAGCGTCTAGGACATTTAAAAATTGGATAAGAACATCTATGACGCTGAAAAACTGGATAACAACATCTGTTACATTGAAAAACTGGATAAGAATATCTGCGACATTCGAAAATTGAATAAGAACATCTGTGACATTAAAAAACTGAGTAAAAACATCTGTGACACTGAAAAACTGGATAACGAAACTGAAAAATTGAATAACTGAAAATGGATAAGAGCATTTGGGACGATGAAAAATTGAATAAGAGCATCTCTGACTGGATAAGACTATCTACGACACATGCTCTTATCCAGGAAGACTGGATAAGATCGATTTTATCCAGGAAGCTGATGATATCGATTTTTATCCAGGAAGCCTCTGAAAAACTGGATAAGACTATCTGCGACAATCAAAAATTGGATAAAAACATCTGTGACATTAAAAACTGGGTAAGACATCTGTGGTACTGAAATCCTGGATAAGAGCATCTGTGACATTGAAAACTGGATAAGGGCATCTGTGACATTGAAACAATGTATAAGAACATCTGCGACATTGAAAAAGTGTATAAGAACATCTGCGACATTGCAAAACTGGATAAGAGCATCTGTGACGATGAAAAACTGGATAAGAATATCTGCGACGTTCAAGAATTGGATTAAAACATATCTGACATTAAAAAACTGGGTAAGACATCTGTGATACTGAAATCCTGGATAAGAGTATCTGGGACTTTGAAAATTGAATAAGAGCATCTGTGATATGGAAAACTGAATAAGAGCATCTGTGATATGGAAAAATTGGATAAGGGTATTTCTGACATTGAAATACTGGATAAGAGTATCTGTGATATTAAGAAACTGTTTAAAACATTTGTGACACTGAAAACCTGGATAAGAGGATCTTTCACACTGAAAAACTGGAGAAGAGTATCTGTGACATTAAGAAACTGGATAAGAACATCTGGAACATTGCAAAATTGGTAAGAGCATCTGGGACACTAAAAACTGGATAAGAACATCTGTGACACCGAAAAACTGGATAAGAGTATCTGTGATAATAAGAAACTGGAAAAGAGCATTTCGGACATTGAAAATTTTGAAAAGTGCATCTGCGACACAGAAAAACTGGATAAGAACATCTGTGATATTAACTAGTGAATAAGAGCATTTGTGATGCTGAAAAAATGGATAATGGCATCTGTGACATTGAAAAACTGGATAAGAACATCTGTGACAATGAAAAACTGGATAAGAACATCTGTGACAATGAAAAACTAGATAACAATACCTGTGATATTAAGAAACTGGATAAGAACATCTGGAACATTGGAAATTTTGATAAGAGCATCTGTGACATTGGAAATTTTGATAAAAGCATCTGTGACACAAAAACTGGATAAGAGCATCTGTGACTTTGAAAATCTGAATAAAAGTATCTGTGTCGTTAAAAAATGTTTAAAAAATCTGTGACACTGAAAAACTGGATAAGAACATCTGTGACACTGAAAATATGGATAACAATATCTGAGATGTTCAAAAATTGTATATGAACATCTGTGACATTCAAAAACTTGGTAACACATTTGTGAAACTAAAAAGTTGGATAGGAGTATCTGTGACATTGAAAAACTGGATAAGAGTATTTGGGACATTGAAAAATTAGATAAGAACATCTGTGACGTTACAAAACTGGATAAGAGCATCTCGGGCATTGAAAAATTGGATAAGAATATCTATGACACTAAAAAATTGGATAAGAACATCTGTAACACTTAAAAACCGGATAAGAGTATCTGTGACAATGGGAAACTTGATAAGAACATCTATGACATTTGAAAATTTGATAAGACTATCTGTGACATTAAGAAACTGGATAATTAGCATCAGTCATATTGGAAAACTGGAAAAGAAAATCTGTGAAACTTAAAAACTGGATAAGAGCATCTGTGATATTCAGAAGCAGGATATGAGCATCTGTGACATTGAAAAACTAGATAAGATCTTATCTTTCATGGAAAACTGGATAAGAGCATCTCTGACATTGGAAAACTAAATAGAGCATCTGTGGCATTGGAAAGATGGATAAGAGTATCTGTGATACTGAAAAACTGAATAAGATCATCTGTGACATTGAAAACTTGATAAGGACACCTGTGACAATGTAAAACTGAAGAAGAATATCTGTGACACTTAAAAACTGGATAAGAGCATCTGTGACGATGAAAAACTGGATAAGAATATCTGCGACATTCAAAAATTGGATAAAAACATCTGTGAGATTAAAAAACTTGGTAAGACATCTGTGGTACTGAAATCCTGGATAAGAGCATCTGGGACTTTGAAAACTGGATAATAACATCTGTGACATTGAAAACTGAATAGGAGCATCTGTGATACTAAAAAATTGGATAAGGGCATTTGTGACGTTGAAAAAATTGGATAAGAGTATCTGTGATATTAAAAACCTGGATAAGAGCATCTCGGACATCGAAAAATTGGATAAGAATATCTATGACACTGAGAAACTGGATAACAACATATGTGACATTGAAAAACTGGATAACAACATCTGTGACATTGGAAAACTGCATAAGAGCATCTGTGATAGTAAAAAATTGGATAAGAGTATCTGTTACATTAAGAAACTGGATAAAAGTATCTGTGACATTGAAAACTGCATAAGAGCATCTGTGACATTGGAAAACGGGATAGGAACATCTGTAATATCGAAAACTGGATAAGAGCATCTGTGATACTGAAAAAATGGATAAGGGCATTTGTGACATTGGAAAATTGGATTAGAGTATCTGTGATAATAAGAAACTGGATAAGAGCATCTCGGACATTGAAAAATTTGATAAGAACATCTATGACACTGAAAATCTGGATAAGAACATCTGTAACACTAAAAAACTGAATAAGAGTCTCTGTGATATTGGAAACTTCAATAAGAGCATCTGTGACATTGAAAAATTGAATAAGAGAGTCTGTGACATTGAGAAACTAGATAAAGGCATCTGTGACATTGAGAAACTGGATAAGAGCATATATTGCATTGGAAAACTGGATAAGAGCATCTGTTGCATTGGAAAACTGGATAAGAACATCTGTAACACTGAAAAACTGGATAAGAGCATCTGTGACATTGAAAAATTTGTTAATAACATTTGTGACATTGAAAAACTTGATAAGAGCATCTGTGACATTGACAAACTGTACAAGAGTATTTGTGACATTGGAAAACTGGATAAGAGCATTTATGACACTCAAAAACTGGATAAGAACATCTGTGACACTGAAAAACTGGATAAGACATCAGTGACATTGAAAAACTGGATAAGAGCATCTGTGACATTGGAAAACTGGATAAGAGCAACTGTGACATTGGAAAACTGGATAAAAATATTTGTGACACTGAAAAACTAGATACGAGCATATTTCACATTGAAAAATTGTATAAGAGCATCTCTGACATTGAAAAACTGGATAAGATATATGTGACATTGAAAATATTGATAAGAGCATGTGATAAGCACATTGAAAAAGTGGATTGCTGTATGTATGACAGAAAAAATTAAAAGACCCCAAATCAATATGGAACCAATATTTCATGAAATATTGGAACACTGGGCATGTGACACAAATGAATGGGGTAGCCGACATAAAAAAATGGAGCGCATAATTAAAAAGTACTTGATTAGGAGGTACATAACACTAAAAAAATGGTAATAAATAGGATCCCAAAGAAAAGGAATCCTGAAATGGGAATTTAAAATAAATTGGATTTGAGGATACTAATGTCAATAAATTCGGTACCTGAATTGGGGATACATGAAATATTGGGTGCAATGGTTTTAAAACTGTAGGTCATGAGCAGTTTTCAGAAAGGGTCGGAAATCTGTGAGAGTTTGCTATTTGCTAGTAATTTTAGTCATTTTTATTTTCGGAATATTATGTGAGACGTGTATATTTATAGTAAAAAAAGTGTTTTGTGAAAATGAATTGGGTTAGATGCAAAAAAGATAATTTTGTTTAATTTTATCGTATCTAAATATAATGAAATTAAATTTTACCATGAAGGGCCTACTTTGTAGGGAAGAGGTCGCATTATTTTATCTAAGATTATAGAGGGTCGGATAATTTTATAAGAATATAGGGGTTGCAACGTCAAAAATTTTGAGATTCTCTAGGATAAGGTATAAGCAATATATATATATATGCAAAAAACTGGATTACATGTAGGTGATAACAAAATACTGGATTAGGGTTAGATTGTTTTACCTCTGAGCGATATATTTTTGCACGCAATGGGCAGGTCACAAGAACCCATGAGGGCTCAGCGAAGGTTGGTGGCAGGGGACCCACTGGACAGCCGTTATGATGACCTTTACAGGAGTTAGCCTCCCGTCAAGGTCATCTAAGTGCTCTTTAACATCCACGGGGTATGGCTCTCCCGCACACGGCTTAATGTCCCATTCGACGGACAGCATCCTTTCCAAGCCCATCGGTGCTCCCTACTGGCCGAGTGCATAGTGAGGGTTTAGCCGACATAAATCTGATCCCAGTGGTCTCCCATATCTAATTAAAATTTCACAAAATTTTTTTAGATTAGAAGACAAATGTCGGTATCGCCTAAAAACTTGTAAATTGTAAATTTTAGCTTCCCGATATATAATACTTTCGCATAGTTTCATATCGTGAGCGTTCCTTCGAAAGGTTGAATCCAATTATAAACCTAAGTGCTTAAAATTATATACCAATTCAATGTTTTCAGAATAACAAATATTTTTATAAATTTCATATTTTTTATACATAATTAATATTGTGGGTCTCGATTACATGATTCGATGTGTTCAAAATACCTGGTGGTGGAATATCATCCATTTTGTTTTTACGTTACTTATATATATTAAGATTCAGCCATCTCACCAAGCAATTATAGTCATCCTGTATTTTAGTCCTGTCATCCTGTATTTTAGTTATCTCTTACAATTATAGTCATCCTGTATTTCTCTTATAGCAGCATCCAAGTCGAGGTTTATGTATAAAATAATAGTATCCATGCTAAACCACTTTATTATATTTCTAAGTAAATGTAATAACCAAATTATGATCAAATAATCTACAACAAACTGTTTAATCATCGTAATTTTGGTGTTATTATTAGATAAAACAAATTGAAAATATTTCATATTTCTAATCAAAGTATTATTAGAATTAAACTAAAAAACTTCAAAGTATAGAACTGTTTTCTCTACTACTGTAAAATATAAGAACAAAATATTTTTCAAGCAAACGTGAGAATGACTAGTTTTTACTTTAAAAGTGTTCGACTTAAAATTTCTCTCTGGAAAGATTTTTTGGATACTCAGGGATAATTTATCTAGCTTTTACGCAGTTGTTTTAAAACATACTCAAATACGATCATCCTTCACATAGTGATTGTAACTTCGTTTCATTAGGGTAAGCGCTTCTCACAGAAAAAATTCTAATAACTGAAACAAAAAATCAGTTTCTGAAATTTAGGAATTTATATGTTCATCGTATGCCGCATATAAAAAAAACTTGTTGAAAAAATTAAAATAAGCAAATTTCTGCGTCAGTGAAAATAACACAATAACAAGCCTCTCGATTACTTTTCAACGAGAAAGTCGACGTTTCTGAATGTGTCGTAACTATGGCAACGAGATGCTACGAGCGACAAGAAACAAACAACACCTAGTGACTAATAATGTTTATGCGTACCCTGAAATAGAAGAATGGAAAAAAGAAATCCTCGAAAGATTTACAAGAAAAAAAATGAATGATTTATGTTGCACATATGAAATGGGAAACAACTGTAAGAAAGCGAATAAAAAAGTGAATTAAGTTTTTAAAATTTTTTTAAAGCATGTCAGTCTATTGCAACGAGTTAAACATGATGTGCTGTAGAATTATGTGTTTTAGATGTGTTTCAGAGAACAAACAGTAAAGGAAGACTCAGAGAAGGAATATAAGAATATGTCATATGTTAAGAAACGTTGTGTCAGCTTGATGAAATATTTTCTGCTTACAAGCTCATTAGGCGAGGAAGAAACACAAATAAGAGCACTTTCTTATACACTTGTTCCTGATGGGGACGGGGTAGGGAAGTGGAGGTGGACTGTGGAGTAAAGAGAGAGAGAGAAAGAAGTGACTGTAAGACGTGAAAAGTTCTGGAATGGTCCTCCAAGATTTGGTAGATTCTGTAATAACCAGTTATTCGAGATTTTGTTTGTAATTTGTAGATGAGAGTTACGTCTGCTTGTTTTTGGAAATGAACAGATTTCGTTTACATGGAGACAGGAGAGGAGGGAGGGGAAATAGAAAATGGAGAAATAAAGAAGGAGGGGGAGAAGAGGAGGCGAAAGATGAAGAGGAGAATGAAATAGAAAGAGGAAGCGTAGGAAAGTGAGCGGATGGAAAGAGGAGGAGTAGGAAAGTGAGGTGGATGAAAAGCGGAGGAGGAGGAGGAAAGATAAAGAGGAGTGGGAAGTGAGGAGAATGAAAGAGAATGAGGAGGGGGAAGTGAGGAGGAGGAGGAGGAGGAGGAGGAGGAGGAGGAGGAGGAGGAGGAGGAGGAGGAGGAGGAGGAGGAGGAGGAGGAGGGAAAAATAGGGAAGGAAAAGGAGGAAGAAAAAAAAGTAAAAGCGAAGGAAGGAAAAAAAGGAGGAGGAGGAGATGAACTGAGAGAGAGGTCGTAGACTACAATAGTTTTTTTTCTTCTTTTTAGACTCACGACTGTAAAAAACATCAATGGCGTTTTCTGAATGGTAAATTGGGGAGACTATGCAACTGACGCTTCAACGGTAGCCACAGATCATAGGTCAGTGACCTATCAATCACTTGTAAATCAACCAATGATCGACGAGAATTGTTGGCGTAGCATGTCAGTAGTGCAATCTCGTAGTCTCCCATTGTTTACAAAGTGTCTACTGCACCATTCTCTCTTGAAAATGATTTCCTGTGGCGCCACAACGTCGTGGAAGCTTACGAAGCTTAAGTCACTCAAAATAGATGAATTCAGTTTATAGCGTTTAATTTTTGGAAACTAATAGCAAATCACTGCTTAAAATAATAGTAATGTAATAATGGCAAATAATATCAATTAAAAATAATAGCAAGTCACTTCAAAATGAAATTAAACATTGCTTTGGGGAAGTAAACAGTAAAAAAATGAAGCAAAATATTTTTATAATAGATAGAATGTTTGTCAATCATAGTCCCCCATTCCTCGTCAGGGGCCGGGATCACTCAGTCGGTAGCGTGCCAGGCTCGTAATCTGCATTACCCAGGTTCTGAGTCCGTGGGCCAGCGTTGAGATTATCTCCGCAAAACTCTTCGCTCTGCCCTCGGTCAGTAGGGGACACCGATGATCTTGAAAAGCCGGCCGGCCGCCGGATGGGAAGCTAATCCGTGGCGCTCTGTGCAGGAGAACCATACCCTCTGCACGTTGAAAATCGGAGGAGGAGAAGGAGAAAAATGGGGAAAATGAGAGATAAAGAGGAGAAGTGAGGAGAATGAAAGAAAAAGAAGAGGAGGAAGTGAGGAGGATGAAACAGGAGGAGGAGAGGGAAGTGTGGAGAATTAAAGAGAAGGAGGAGGAAGTGAGTAGGATGAAAGAGAAAGATGAGAAGTAAGTGATGAGAATTAAAGAGAAGGAGGAGGAGGAGGAAGTGAGGAGGATGAAAGAGAAAGAGGAGAGGGAAATGAGGAGAATTAAAGAGAAGGAGGAGGAAGTGAGGAGGATGAAAGAGAAAGAGGAGAGGGAAGTGAGGAGAATTAAAGAGATGAGGAGAAGGAATTGAGGAGGATGAAAGAGAAAGAGGAGAGGGAAGTGAGGAGAATTAAAGAGAAGGAGGAGGAGGAGGAAGTGAGGAGGATGAAAGAGAAAGAGGAGAGGGAAGTGATGAAAATTAAGGAGAAGGAGGAGGAGGTGAGGAGGATATATATATGTATATCCTTCTCACCTCCTCCTCCTTCTCTTTAAAAAAGGAAAGAAAAGATCTGGCAACCTTCGTGTCACGTGACACGAAGGTTGCCAGATCACTAATTTCCAAAACGAAAACGTTGCCAGATATTTTTTCTGAATTCTGTAATCAACCGTAGTGTTCGGATATTATTTTTGAGCGACTGTATATATTTTTGACAGATTTCCATCTTTTTTTTTTTTTTTTAATCAGCCATGTCACGTGACAGGAAGGTTTCCAGATAACTAATTTCTAAAAAAATCGTTGCCAGATATTTTTTCTGAATTCTGTAATCCACCATACCGTTCGGATACTTTTTTGAGCAACTGTACGTGTGTAATTCATCATCAGGCTGGGATCTAGACAAAGAACGAGAAGAAATTAACCGCAGCACCGTCCTGGTGTGAAGCATTTCTTTTCTCTTAGTTTAGTTCTCTTAGTTTCTTTAGAAATATGGGTAATATAGCATACGTAAGGTAAATAAATACATGTCATGTACATAATAGATCTATATTTCGCCTCGAAGGACCCATCGCACCATAATTCAACATTTGCGAGATCTACAACCCAAAATACCACAAGGAACCAAAATTTAACTCTCTAGCATCTGTAGATCTAAATTTGACCTTTGACCTCATGGGTCCGTCCGATTTTCTTTTAACCGTCCCATGGCCGAGTGAATGGCACGCTTGGCTACTGATCTAAGGGCCTGGATTCAAGCCCCGGGTAAGGCATAGATGTGTGTGTCGTTTTTCTGCTGAAGTTCTGCCATCCTCTCAGACCTTCTACTATGGCATATAAACTGACAGGCTCCTGTGAGACCTCTGTGGCAAACAACTGCTTGAGAGGGTATTTTTTTTATTATAGGAAAGCTATTGGTCAACGTTCAATAAGGTTTGGAGGTGCCAGACTGAGGTGCCAGGTTTGGAGATTCCATATGATATATCATCCATTAGCCATCCAGTGACAGAGTGGTTAGCGTGCTTGGCTGCTGATCAAAGGGACCTGGGTTCGAGCCCCGGGTAAGGCATGGATGTGTGTGTCGTTTTTCTGCTGAAGTCTTGCCATCCTCTCAGACCTTCTACTATGGCATATAAACTGACAGGCTCCTGTCAGACCTCTGTGGCAAGCAGCTGCTTGAGGGGTATTTTTTTTTATTTCCTACTTCTGCAGCCAAAGACACCCCCGGACATCAAGTTTCAAACACTGGTAGTTCAAAGTTTGACCTCTATTTGACCTAGGTCACGTCGGAGGTCAAATTTCAGAATTTCTTGTTGAATCTTTTTTTGTCTCTTTTACCCTTACTCGTATTCTGAAAGGAGGGGGGATGGCACCCTTGATTCCCCTCTTCCTCCTAGATCCTGCCCTGACACTAGTTAAAATCACGCCAAATATTTTGGGAGAAAATTCATTCCATCGATAACTGTTCCTATCTTCATTCACAACTACCACCATACTACTCATAACGTCTGCTCTATTCACAAGAGTCGATGGCAGCGCACCTCAGAAATTTCGGACAGTTTCTGTGATATCATTCCCGACCCACGGTAGGTAGGAACCCGATACGTTAACCCATGTAATACCACCCCACCAAACCTCAGACCGATTCATCGCGGAACCGCAGGCAAACCGAGAATTTCTGCCGCGGATGACGTCACACATGTCCGTTCCACAATGGAGGTACGGTTATGATATAATGTGATGATCCTCACTATTTTTTCAACTTTGTTCTGGTTACTAGGTTTTTTAAAAGGGGAGGAAGTGTCCCCCTTGACCCCTCCCCTCTCCCATATCCAGTCCTGTTCATCCTAAACTAACTTTTCGATCAATTTTTCCCAGAGACGTAGGGCAGGGTGGCTCAGTCTGTAGCGCGCCAGGCTCGTAATCTGTAGTTCCCAGGTTCGAGTCCCAGCTGGGTCAGTGTTGAGACTTATCTCCGCGAAACTCCCCGCCCTGCCCACGGTCAGTAGGGGACACCGGTGGGCTTGGAAAGGTCTCCGTCCGTCGGATGAGACGTTAAGCCGCGACCCCGCGTGCAGGAGAGCCATATCCTGTGCACGTTTAAAGAACACGCTGGATGGCCTTGACGGTAGGCTACCATCTGTCTCCCAACAGCTGTTCCAGTGGGTTCCCTCCCCCAATCTTCTCTGAGCCTTCGGGGTCCATGTGACCTGGCCATTTAGCCCATGGTGTGCAAAAAAAGTGCCGTTCAGAAGTAAAACAATCCAATCCAATCCCGCGTACCTTCGTTCAAGAAAAGAGAGAAGAACTGTTTTATTTACTGTACTGCGAAGAAGAAAAACTTCCAACAGTAAAAGACTGAAGTCCATCACCACAAACCCATCAAAAAGTCATCAGTCGAGGCAGAGGGCTGCCAAAAGTCGTGCGACCATCTTAGCGTCAGTACTTCTGACATCACTGCCGCGCCAAAGTGCACGAGGACGGGAAAGAGAGCAAGAGAGTGTGACTGGTGAACACCAGGGTGAGTCGGAAGTATCGTTCGGGAAAGAAAACCGCCGGGTAAGAGCGATAGTTCCTTCCCCTCTACCCCCCCCCCCCCTTCCTCTGTATCTAATGGTCTAGACATGGATACAAGCAATTTCTTCGCATCATGTCTGGGAGGCATTGAAACATTCTTTGGTAAGTTAGATGGTAAAGGTTCTTCTGCCGTACTTGCCAACAACTAAAAAAATAGAGGAACACCCAGTTCAAAAGACAATTTGCAAAGAGACTGTCCCTTTGAAAGACTGAGTCACAGCAGTGAAGGATTTAGGTCGTTTGGATGCTTCAAAGGGTTCAGCGTTAGTGTTCCACAAATGAAAGAAGCATTCTGTTCAGAATTTTAGGTCTTGTTCAGCGGTGGATGTCCAGTTTAAAAGAATGGAAACAAAAATATATGCTTTGATGGAGAGAATAAATAGATAGAGAGAGGGGAAAGGTGAATTTGTACAGTCGCTCAAAAAAGTATCCGAACGCCGTGGTTGATTACAGATTTCAGAAAAAAATATCTGGCAACGATTTTTTTTTTAGAAATTAGTGATCTGGCAACCTTCGTGTCATGTGATTACATAATTCAGGGAAAATATCTGGAGCGTGTACAGCAACTGTACACGCTCCAGTTACCGTTCACAGCAAACTGGAGCGTGTGCAGTTACTGCACACGCTCCAGTTTGCTGTGAACGGTAACTGCACACGCTCAATATTTCCGTGATTGAGCCCACACGATCTAGTATCAAAATAATATGACCACCTACAGTCGCTCAAAAAAGTATCCGAACACTATGGTTGATTACAGAATTCAGAAAAAATATCTGGCAACGATTTTTTTTTTAGAAATTAGTGATCTGGCAACCTTCGTGTCACATGACACGAAGGTTTGCCAGATCGCTAATTTCTAAAAAAAATAATCTTTGCCAGATATTTTTTACTGAATTCTGTAATCAACCATAGCGTTCGGATGCTTTTTTGAGCGACTGTACTCTGTCAAAATTAGATACGTTGAGGTCTTTCTATATGTTTGTTCTCTTGTAAGTTTGAATTTTTTTCCATTCCCATCAATACTCATTATTGGGTGTAGAATTCATTTATTACGTAGTTAAACACAGAGTTAGTAACAGTAGAGTTACAACAACAACAACAGTGCTAACAGCAATAGTAATACTAGACGTAGTTGTAGAAACAGAAGTGAGCTCGCCAACAATATCAACAGTGATAGCTGCAAAGATAATAGTTACAATAATGCCTACAACAATAATAGTTACAGTGATACCTAAAACAATAATAGTAATAGCTTTAATTGCAATGTCAGTAACAACAGTCGTATCTACAACGATGATAGCAAGAATATTAGCTGCAACGATAATAACAATAGTAGTACCTGAGACAATAACAACAGTAACAGCTACATCTATAATAGAAACAGTAGTAGATGCAATGAAAATAACTGTAGTTGTAACTGCAACGACAATTATAATAAAAGTAGTAGCTGCAATGACAATAACAACAGTAGTAGCTGCAATGACAATAACAACAGTAGTAGCTGCAATGACAATAACAGCAGCAGTAGCTGCAATGACAATAACAGCAGCAGTAGCTGCAATGACAATAACAGCAGCAGTAGCTGCAGTGACAATGACAACAGTAGTAGCTGCAATGACAATGACAACAGTAGTAGCTGCAATGACAATGACAACAGTAGTAGCTGCAATGACAATGACAACAGTAGTAGCTGCAATGACAATGACAACAGCAGTAGCTGCAGTGACAATGACAACAGTAGTAGCTGCAATGACAACGACAACAGTAGTAGCTGCAATGGCAACGACAACAGTGTAGCTGCAATGACAATGACAACAGTAGTAGCTCCAATGGCAACGACAACAGTAGTAGCTGCAATGACAATGACAACAGTAGTAGCTGCAATGACAACGACAACAGTAGTAGCTGCAATGACAACGACAACAGTAATAGCTGCAATGGCAACGACAACAGTAGTAGCTGCAATGGCAACGACAACAGTAGTAGCTGCAATGGCAACGACAACAGTAGTAGCTGCAATGGCAACGACAACAGTAGTAGCTGCAATGGCAACGACAACAGTAGTAGCTGCAATGGCAACGACAACAGTAGTAGCTGCAATGGCAACGACAACAGTAGTAGCTGCAATGGCAACGACAACAGTAGTAGCTGCAATGACAATGACAACAGTAGTAGCTGCAATGGCAACGACAACAGTAGTAGCTGCAATCGCAAAGACAACAGTAGTAGCTGCAATGACAACGACAACAGTAGTAGCTGCAATGGCAACGACAACAGTAGTAACTGCAATGACAATGACAACAGTAGTAGCTGCAATTGCAACGACAACAGTAGTAGCTGCAATGACAATAACAACAGTGGTAGCTGAATGGCAATAACAACAGTAGTTTCAGAAACGATGATAGGAACAGTAGTACCTGCGACGATAGGAACAGTAGTACCGACGAGGCCAGGTCACATGTACGTTCACCGACGATAGGAACAGTAGTACCTGCGACAACAGCAGCGATAGTAGTAGCTGCATTGAAAAATAACAGCAGCAGTAGCTGCAAATACAATAGCGGCAGTAGTAGCTGTAATGACAATACTAACAATAATAGATGCAAGGACAATAACAAGGGTAGTACCTTCTATAGCAATGAAAACGGTAGCCAGAAGTAAACCAAAACCCAATCTTACTTTGCTTTGTATTTTTCATATTCTGTGATTTAAACCTTTTGAAATAGGGGCGGAGGTGGCTCAGTGGGTAGCGCGCTAGGCTCGTAATCTGTAGTTCCCAGGTTCGAGTCCCAACTGGGACAACGTTGAGATTTATCTCCGCAGAACTCCCCGCTCTGCCCTCAGTCACAGGGAACATTGGTGGGCTTGGAAAGGCCGCCATCCATCGGATGGGACGTTAAGTCGTGGCACTGTGTGTGGGAGAGCCTTACCTTCCAGCGTCAAACACTCTGGAAGGCTTTTGACGGCAGATTACCATCTGTATCTTAACAGCTGTACAGTGGGTCCCCTCCCACCAACCTTCTCAGACCTCTCGAGGTCCTTGTGACCTGGCCATTGAGCCCATTGTGTGCAAAAAGTGCCGCTCAGAGGTAAAACAACCCAACTCACTCCACTCATACAGCCTGTAACTTACAAATAAACTCCCAGCTCAGTTTCTCAGAAAGAAGATGATAGCACACCTTTAATCCTCGCAGTCACCAACATCTGCTAATTCTTCTCTATGGGTAGATTTAAATGCAAATGAACCATCACCAGCTTCAGACATCATTCTTCCTGCAAGAGCATGGAATCTTCCCTAAAACGGGAGAATGAGTTGGGTCGAGGCCAATATGTTTTGTTTCGCGTTAATGGCATCTCTTCCCACGTTCATAGTGTTTAGTCTGCGTCGCTAAGCGTTTGCAGTCATGAGAGAATGTCAAGTAGCGTGCCACATTGTTCTCTGCAATTGTTGGCAGACTTTTGTTGTAGAGTGTCTAATTGTTGATCTCTTCTCACCTGTTGTGTGGATAATTGTTCACCATGCAGTACAAAGGAATTTCCCGAGTAGGGGCGGGGGTGTCTCAGTCGATAGCGCGCCAGGCTCGTAATCTGTAGTTCCCAGGTTCGAGTCTCAGCTGGGTCAGCGTTGAGATTTATCTCCGCAAAATTCCCCGCCCTGCCCACGGTCAGTAGGGGACACCGATGGGCTTGGAAAAGCCGCCGTCCGTCGGATGGGACGTTAAGCCGTGGCCCCGTGTGCGGGAGAGCCATACCCTGTGCACGTTAAAGAACACGCTGGATGGCCTTGACGGGAGGCTATCATCTGTCTCCCAACAGCTATCCAGTGGTTCTCTTCCCACAACTTTCCCTGAGCCCTCGAGGTCTTCGTGACCTGGCCATTTAGCCCGTGGTGTGCAAAACAATGCCATTCAGAGATAAAAACAACCCAAACTTTTAAATGTTGAAATCACCAATAGGCTTGAAAAGTGGCCGTCCATCGGATGGGAGGTTAAGCTGTGTGCTGACTGGTCATAACCTGTATACGTTATGCCTATCCCGCACACGAGCCTATCCGCTGTCTCGTAAGAACTGTCTAGTGCAACAAACTATGCGCCTCGTTCTCCCATGTAGTCGCAAGATTACGGAAACGACAGAATGGGTTGGGTTGTTTTACCTCTGAGCGGCACTTTTTTGCACACCATGGGCTAAATGGCCAGGTCACACTGACCCCAAAGGCTCAGAGAAGGTTGGGGGAGGGGACCCACTGGAAAAGCTGTTGGGAGACAGATGGTAGCCTCCCGTCAAGGCCATCCAGCGTGTTCTTTAACGTGCACAGGGTATGGCTCTCCCTCACACGGGGCCACGGCTTAACGTCCCATCCGACGGACGGCGGCCTTTCCAAGCCCATCGGTGTCCCCTACTGACCGTGGGCAGGGCGGGGAATTTTGCGGAGATAAATCTTAACGCTGACCCATCTGGGACTCGAACCTGGGAACTACAGATTACGAACCTGGCGCGCTACCGACTGAGCCACCCCCGCCCCTGAGCGAAGTGATCTACATCGACATTATCGATTGAAGGTAAGGAACGCCAGAGGAAAAGGAAACAAACAACAAGGGAAAAAACTCAAAAATGCAATTGTGATTATTTAAAATAGAGGTTTCGAATGTGTGGGTTGTGACCTCCAGGGTAATCGCTGAAAGCTCTGAAGAACTTTATTTAAAATAATTCAATATTTTCGCACGCAGGAAGGATCTATAAAAGGAATTGGGGATGTGAATAAAATAGCCACTAAAATGAGCCATATTCCTTAAAATAACTGATACAATGGGTCGCATTTTCTAAAATAGCTGTTGTAATGGGTCGTATCCTTAAAATAGCTATTGCAATGGGTCATATCCCACAAAATAGCTGTTGTAATGGGTCACGCCCCTTAAAATAACTACTGAAATTTGTCGCATTCCTCAAAATAGCTGCTGAAATGGGTCGCATTCCTTAAAATAGCTGTTGTAGTGGGTCGCATCCCTTAAAATATCTGCTGAAGTGGGTCGCATTCCTTAAAATAGCTGTTGTGGTGGGTCGCATCTCTTAAAATAGCTGCTGAAATGAGTCCCATCCCTTAAAATAGCTGCTAAAATGGGTCGTATCAATTTACGTTATTAAGATAAGCCAACTTTACCTTAGAATGTTTGTTAAAAAGACTGAAGCTGTTAAAAAAATTGGAAACCAAATTTTCAAAAAATGAATATTCAATTCCTTTGTACTTAGACATTATAGATTAATTTATTTTAGGCGCTATAAAACCCTAAACAAACAAATCTGCGTATTAAATTCAAAATCCCAACAATGGTTGTTGAATTGGGTCGTTTTCCTTATAATAACTGCTAAAATGGGTCGCAACCCCTTTTCGTTATTCAGATAATCCTAGAAAGGTTGCTTAAAACGCTGAAACTGTGAAAAAAAACTGGGAACCAAATATTCTAAAGAAACACATATTTATTCTCTACGTCCTGGGGTAGAAGGGCCTGGGTCCTAACATCACCATGGTTTTCAGGTGCATAAATAAGTAATAAATATTCTCTACGTATTAAATCCACGAACAGTTTTAAAATGGGTCGCATCCCTTATAATAACTTCTAAAATGGGTCGCATCCCTTATAATAACTTCTAAAATGGGTCGCATCCCTTATAATAACTTCTAAAATGGGTCGCATCCCTTATAATAACTTCTAAAATGGGTCGCTCCCTTTTTAGTGGTTATTAAGTCACCAACCTTAGAATGGTCGTTAGAAAGACTGAAGCTATTAAAAAACCAGACGCCCAGTGTCCTAGGGGCGGGGGTGGCTCAGTCGGTAGCGCCCCAGGCTCGTAATCTGTAGTTCCCAGGTTCGAGTCCCAGCTGGGTCAGCGTTGAGATTTATCTCCGCAAAATTCCCCGCCCTGCCCACAGTCAATAGGGGACACCGATGGGCTTGGAAGGGCCGCCGTCCGTCGGATGGGACGTTAAGCCGTGGCCCCGTGTGCGGGAGAGCCATACCCTGTGCACGTTAAAGAACACGCTGGATGGCCTTGACGGGACGCTACCATCTGTCTCCCAACAGCTGTTCTAGTGGGTCCCCTCCCCCAACCTTCTCTGAGCCTTCGGGGTCCATGTGACCTGGCCATTTAGCCCATGGTGTGCAAAAAAGTGCCGCTCAGAGGTAAAACAACCCAAAAGCCCAGTGTTCTAAAGTAACAAATATTGACTCTCTACACATTTAAGCGCAAAAGCCCATTAATCTTTCAATCTACTTAGTCATAAGCTATCTTATTATATATGTATACGACTAAGAAGATAAGCCTTCAAATTTATACTTTTCGCAATGACACGGAAGTCTAAAGCCATTCTCATATTGTTTTTCTAGCTCATTAGAGATATCGCGTTAGAACAACGGATGAAAAATTCATTCTCGTTGTCACTTTGGAATTATTTTGATGAATGTGCGAAGGAAGTTGATACACGAGAATTATTTTGATGAATGTGCCGTTGTGAAGGAAGTTGATACACGGTAAAGCTTTAACGCTATCAAAAAAAAGAATCAAAATGAATGGATGTTTAGCTGTCGTTCAAAACATTGCAGCAAATCCTTTAAACCACTTGCATGTTTTGGTGGAAGAGACAGAGAAAGAGAGACTATCGGGTTTCGATGGCTAAATTTAATGTCTCCATGAAATATTTAGGAATAAATTCTAAAAAAAAGGATTTGTCACTAACTGTTTTCAGAAATTTTCATAAAGAGTTTTGTGAACGATGATAAATTGTGTTGTTAAATTTTCCCTCACAAATCCCTTTTCGAAAACTGTCTGATGTCGGTAGAGAAATTACTGACTTTTAAATATGTTGTTTACGAAGTGTTTATTTTTTTTTTTATTTTCATTTTCTTTAGAGTTTGGTTGTTTAATCTCTGATAGAACAACTCAATCATAAAGTATAGCAATAATTTAAAAAAAAATAAGCGCTATGTAAGAAACCTATGTAAAAGTCAGTAATTTCTGTACACAAATCAGTTTTCAAAAAGGTTGGGTTGTTTTACCTCTGAGCGGCACTTTTTTGCACACAATGGGCTAAATGGCCAGGTCACATGGACCCCGAAGGCTCAGAGAAGGTTGGGGGAGGGGACCCACTGGAACAGCTGTTGGGAGACAGATGGTAGCCTCCCGTCAAATCCATCCAGCGTGTTCTTTAACGTGCACAGGGGTATGGCTCTCCCGCACACGGGGCCACGGCTTAACGTCCCATCCGACGGACGGCGGCCTTTCCAAGCCCATCGGTGTCCCCTACTGACCGTGGGCAAGACGGATAATTTTGCGGAGATAAATCTCAACGCTGACCCAGCTGGGACTCGAACCTGGGAACTACAGATTAGGAGCCTGGCGCGCTACCGACTGAGCCACCCCCGCCCCAATTTCAAAAAGGTATTTTGTGGGTAAAATTTAATCATGCACATTTATCAACGTTCATAAAACTGTTCATGAAAGCTTCTGATAGGCATTTTTTTTCCAGATAATGGCCACACTGGATAGCTGTTGAGAGACAGATAGTCAAGGCCATCCAGCGTGTTCTTTAACGTGCACATGGTCTGGCTCTCCCGCACACGGGGTAGCGGTTATCGAATATTGTTGAAAAACGAGATATTGATTTATTGGATTCAGATCTTTATCAGCAATCACATTTTTCAAAAAAAAAAAATATTTTAGAAGTTGTAGAGCTTTGAATGTAGCTTCCCATTGATATAACAGGGTAATAATTGAACCAAAGAAACTTCTGAATCATTGATTATCGTACTAAAGATGCTTGAGGTGTATTTATCACAGTTCTTTTCATTTTGTCACAGTTTTAATTTATCACAGCTGTTTTACTTCGTCACAGTTGTTTTCATTTATCGCAGTTGTATGTATAGTCGCTCAAAAAAAGTATACGAACATTATGGTTGATTACAGAATTCAGAAAAAAATATCTGTCAACGATTTTTTTTAGAAATTAGTGATCTGGCAACCTTCGTGTCACGTGACACAAAGGTTGCCATAATCACTAATTTCTAAAAAAAATCGTTGACAGATATTTTTCTCTGAATTCTGTAATTAACTATAGTGTTCGGATAGTTTTTTGAGCGACTGTAGGTGGTCATATTATTTTGATACTAGATCGTGTGGGCTCACTCACAGAAATATTGAGCGTGTGCAGTTACCGTTCACATCAAACTGGAGCGTGTGCAGTAACTGCACACGCTCCAGTTTGCTGTGAACGGTAACTAGAGCGTGTACAGTTGCTGTACACGCTCCAGATATTTTTCCTGAATTCTGTAATCACGTGACACGAAGGTTGACCAGATCACAAATTTCTAAAAAAAAAACGTTGCCAGATATCTTTTCTGAATTCTGTAATCAACCATAGTGTTCGGATATTTATTTGAGCGACTGTATTCATCACAGTTCTTTTAACTTCGTCACAGTTTTAATTTATCACAGCTGTTTTACTTTGTCACAATTGTTTCAATTTATCACAGTTGTTGTCACTTTGTCATAGTTCAATTTAGCACAGATGTTTTATCCATCACAGTTGTTTCATTCAAAGCCAAGCGCAACCTTTTATGACTCCAGTACGAAACGATTTCCTTTCGTCTACGCATTAATTGGCAATGCCCTCCTCAGCATCCCTTCCCATCCGCGGTCTCCGCTGCTCCACCGAAATCTGCGGAGACTGTCCTCCATGCTGCGGCGATCTCACACCTCGTGCTCTTACAGATGTGTTCTCCCAAGGGCGATCGCCTCGTCACCGAGCTACCAATTCCCGCCCACGATAACGCTGAAATCGCCTGAGACTACGCAACACTGAACTCATTAGTTCGACCATTGTAGCTCTCTCTCTTCTTATTCCCACGCAGAGTGTTGCTCCTCAACTCCCATCAGATCCTGAAGGTGTCTTACCAGGATCATTAACTAATCGTGATCGAAGCTATCTCATCATAAACTTGCTATGCTGGCACTTAAGCAGTAGACTTTTTAAGGTTTATTGATTAGATGTGCAAGGACTTAATTAGTCACCGAATAACTGTTAGAGGTACAGTCGCTCAAAAAAGTATCGGAACACTGTGGTTGATTACAGAATTCAGAAAAAATATCTGTCAACGATTTTTTTTAGAAATTAGTGATCTGGCAACCTTCGTGTCACGTGATTACAGTATTCAACAAAAATTTCTGGAGCGTGTACAGCGCTCCAGAACCGTTCACAGCAAAGTGGAGCGTGTGCAGTTACTGTACACGCTCCAGTTTGCTGTGAACGGTAACTGCACACGCTCAATATTTCCGTGAGTGAGCCCACACGATCTAGTATCAAAATAATATGACCACCTACAGTCGCTCAAAAAAGTATCCGAACACTATGGTTGATTACAGAATTCAGGAAAACTTTCTGGAGCGTGTACAGCAACTGTACACGCTCCAGTTACCGTTCACAGCAAAGTGGAGCGTGTGAAGTTACTGCACACGCTCCAGTTTGCTGTGAACGGTAACTGCACACGCTCAATATTTCCGTGAGTGCGCCCACACGATCTAGTATCAAAATAATATGACCACCTACAGTCGCTCAAAAAAAGTATACGAATACTACGGTTGATTACAGAATTCAGGAAAAATATCTGGAGCGTGTACAGCAACTGTACACACTCCAGTTACCGTTCACAGCAAACTGGAGCGTGGAGCTGGTTCTGTAATCACGTGACACGAAGGTTGCCAGATCACTAATTTCTAAAAAAAATCGTTGCCAGATATTTTTTCTGAATTCTGTAATCAACCATAGTGTTCGGATACTTTTTTGAGCGACTGTACACTGTTTATTGACCAGTTGTGTAGCCATATTCTCTGAAGTCGCCTGCAATCATCGCAGTGGGAGCCAAGCTGTTAAGTTTCAATTCGCTAAAGCGATTACGATAGATATTATATCTGATGAGTCGCAGAAAATTGCTTTTAAGACCACGGGATATCAGATGATAGATAGATTTATTATTTGTATTAGGGCTAAGTTCAGATTAACTATTTTATCTAAGAATTACAACGAGATATACACAATATTAAGCATTATATCTTTTTTATACTGATTCTTCTTTAAACATAGTATTTTTTTTTAGTAAATATCACATTTACAAGTCATTTATTCGTACCAATATATGTACAGTCGCTCAAAAGAGTATCCGAATACTATAACTAATTACAGAATTCAGAAAAAATATCGGGTAACGATTCTTTTTTAGAAATTAGTGATCTGGTGTAAATAGATAAATTAGTGATCTGGTGTAAATAGATAAATTAGTGATCTGGTGTAAATAGATAAATTAGTGATCTGGTGTAAATAGATAAATTAGTGATCTGGTGTAAATAGATAAATTAGTGATCTGGTGTAAATAGATAAATTAGTGATCTGGTGAAATTAGTGACCGTGACACGAAGGTTGCCAGATCACTAATTTCTAAAAAAAATCGTTGCCAGATATTTTTCCTGAATTCTGTAATCAACCATAGTGTTCGGATACTTTTTTGAGCGACTGTAGGTGGTCATATTATTTTGATACTAGATCGTGTGGGCTCACTCATGGAAATATTGAGAGTGTGCAGTTACCGTTCACAGCAAACTGGAGCGTGTAGAGTAACTGCACACGCTCCAGTTTGCTATGAACGGTAATTGGAGCATGTACAGTTGCTGTACACGCTAAAGATATTTTTCCTGAATTCTGTAATCACGTGACACGAAGGTTGCCAGATCACTAATTTCTAAAAAAAATCGTTGCCAGATATTTTTCCTGAATTCTGTAATCAACCATAGTGTTCGGATACTTTTTTGAGCGACTGTAGGTGGTCATATTATTTTGATACTAGATCGTGTGGGCTCACTCATGGAAATATTGAGAGTGTGCAGTTACCGTTCACAGCAAAGTGGAGCGTGTGCAATAACTGCACACGCTCCAGTTTGCTGTGAACGGTAACTGGAACCTGTACAGTTGCTGTACACGCTCCAGATATTTTTCCTGAATTCTGTAATCACGTGACACGAAGGTTCCCAGATCGCTGATTTCTAAAAAAAAAAAAACGTTGCCAGATATTTTTTCTGAATTCTGTAATCAACCATAGCGTTCGGATAGTTTTTTGAGCGATTGTATCGATATCTTAATATTATACTTCATTAGAATATTCGGATTTTACCTGCATTTTACAGTAGAAGTCTTAGAAAAAAATGTTCAGTCTTCCACGTGAGTTAAAAACTCGCTTGTGGAAGAAAATTAATAGTTATAAGTTACAATGATAAGGCAACATGCTTCCATTTCACATTTTCGTAGCTTCATCATAATAATCAAAATGTTAATATTCATCATACTTAAAAGTTGTAAAAATATTTAAGAATAAATGAAAAAAAAAAGAAATTTACTGATTAGAAAACAAAAATTTAAAAAAAAGGAATATTATATTGGGTTGGGTTATTTTATCCCTCAGCAACCCTTCTTTTGCACACAATGGGCTAAATGGCCTGGTCACAAAGACCCCGAAGGCTCATAAAAGGTTGGTGGAAAGAGACCCACTTGGCAGCTATTGGGAGACAGATGGTAGCCTCCCGTCAAGGCCATCCAGCGTGTTCTTTAACGCTGGGTTGTTTTACCTCTGAACGCCAATTTTTTGCACAGCATGGGCTAAATGGCCAGGTCACATGGACCCCGAAGGCTCAGAGAAGGTTAGGGGAGGGGACCCACTGGAACAGTTATTGGGAGACAGATGGTAACCTCCGGTCAAGGCCATCCAGCGTGTTCTTTAACATTGGGTTGTTTTACCTCTGAACGCCACTTTTTTGCACAGCATGGGCTAAATGACAAGGTCACATGGACCCCGAAGGCTCAGAGAAGGTTGGGGGAGGGGACACATTGGAACAGTTATTGGCAGACAGATGGTAGCCTCCCGTCAAGGCCATCCAGCGGGTTCTTTAACATTGGGTTGTTTTACCTCTGAACGCCACTTTTTTGCACAGCATGGGCTAAATGGCCAGGTCACATGGACCCCGAAGGCTCAGAGAAGGTTGGGAGAGGGGACCCATTGGAACAGCTGTTGGGAGACAGATGGTAGCCTCCCGTCAAGGCCATCCAGCGTGTTCTTTAACGTGCACAGGGTATGGCTCTCCCGCACACGGTCCACGGTTTAACATCTCATCCGACGGACGGCGGTCTTTCCAAGCCCATCGGTGTCCCCTACTGACCGTGGGCAGGGCGGAGAATTTTGCTGAGATAAATCTTACTGTTGACCCAGCTGGGACTGGAACCTGGGAACTGCAGATTATGACGCATCCCCATCCCTATATTGATTTTGCACATCCAAAAATGGTCAAGACCCATTATTTATTACTTTAACAGCAGCTTTGCATCTAATGAATTTACATTGCATTTTATTTTTTTAAACGTAGTCTCAATATTTTCCATATTTAAAATCCATTACTTAATTCCTATACGAAAAAAAAACAAAAAAAACATGGAATCCCTCTAACTGTTTTAATATAGGCCTATCTCTTGATTTACACTTATTCGATTTACACGACCAAAGACACGTGTAACCAATTTCATTTTACACGTTTATAAACTCGGTTTCTCACGGTATGGAATCTATAGTTCCCAGGTTCGAGTCCCAACTGGGTCAGCGTTGAGATTTATGTCCGCAAAAATTCCCCGCCCTGCCCACGGTCAGTAGGGGACACCGATGGGCTTGGAAAGGCCGCCGTCCGTCGGATGGGACGTTAAGCCATGGCCCCGCTGTACGGAAGAGCCATACCCTGTGCACGTTAAAGAACACGCTGGATGGCCTTGACGGGAGGCTACAATCTGTCTCCCAACAGCTGTTCCAGTGGGTCCCCTCCCCCAACCTTCTCTGAGCCTTCGGGGTCCATGTGACCTTGCCATTTACCCCATGGTGTGCAAAAAAGTGGCACTCAGAGGTAAAACAACCCAACGTTAAAGAACACGCTGGATGGCCTTGACGGGAGGCTACCATCTGTCTCCCAACAGCTGTTCCAGTGGGTCCCCTCCCCCAACCTTGTCTGAGCCTTCGGGGTCCTTGTGACCTGGCCATTTAGCCTATTGTTTGCAAAAAGTGCCGCTCAAAGGTAAAATAACCCAACTCTCCTATTTGACTAAAAAGATCCCAACTGAGAAGTATCAAGATTAGGTTGGTTTATATCTGAGAGACACTTTTTTGCACACCATGGGTTAAATGTCCAGGTCATAAGTCTCCCAAGACACCAGGGAAGTTTAAGGGTATGGTATACATTTAACAGATGTTAGGAAACACACCTGTCAAGGTTATCCAGCGTGTTCTTTAACGTTCCCATTGTATGGCTCTCCTGCACATATGGGGCGGGGGTGGCTCAGTCGGTAGCGCGCCTGGCTCGTAATCTGTAGTTCCCAGGTTCGAGTCCCAGCTGGGTCAGCGTTGAGATTTATCTCCGCAAAATTCCCCGCCCTGCACACTGTCAGTAGGGGACACCGATGGGCTTTGAAAGGCCGCTGTCCGTCGGATGGGACGTTAAGCCATGGCCCCGTGTGCGGGAGAGCCATACCCTGTGCACGTTAAAGAACATGGTGGATGGCCTTGACGGGAGGCTGCCATCTGTCTCCCAACAGCTGTTCCAGTGGGTCCCCTCCCCCAACCTTCTCTGAGCCTTCGGGGTCCATGTGACCTGCCCATGGTGTGCAAAAAAGTGCCTCTCAGAGGTAAAACAACCCAACCTGCACACAGTTGAATGAATGATGGTTTGAATGGCTGAATTACAGAAAAAAAATGTGATCCATATTGATGTAACACGTTCAGCGCATCATCGCCAAAGTAAATCATCAATTAATTTCCAACGTATAAGATTTCAGCGACGATAGTGTGTTTGTCACCTTCAAACGTCCTCAGTCTCGCTCAGGGCATCCATGTTTGCCGTGACGTCGTCTCCGAGGAATTCCATTTCCCTCAGAGGTTTCATCCTCTCCAGGTGCCGCAGGACTTATGATGGAGCATCTGCAGTATCCTTTAACCACAGCAAACGAAGAAGAAGTTTCCTCTGAGAAGATGAGAGTGAGCAAACAGACGACATTCATTACAAGCAGACGACTGTCACTTCCTCACTAGATACATCTGATTCGGCTGTCTTTCGTAAACACTCTTCCTTTACTGTTAAGTTCGGTTGTTTTACCTCTAAGCTGCACTTTTCTGCAAACAATGGGCTAAATGGAATGCAAATCACAAGGACGCCGAGGATTCAGAGAAGGTTGTGGGAAGAGACTGACTGGACATCTGTTAGGATACAGATAGTACCCTCTCGTTGGGGCGGGGGTGGCTCAGTCAGTAGCGCGCCGGTCAAGGCCATCCAGCGTGTTCTTTAAAGTGCAGGCTCGTAATCTGTAGTTCCCAGGCTCGAGTCCCAGCTGGGTCAGCGTTGAGATTTATCTCCGCAAAACTACCCGCCCTGCCCACGGTCAGTAGGGGACACCGATGGGCTTGGAAAGGCCGTCGTCCGTCGGATGGAACGTTAAGCCGTGGCCCCGTGTGCGGGAGAGACATACTCTCTGCACTTTAAAGAACACGCTGGATGGCCTTCACGGGAGGCTACCATCTGTCTCCCAACAGCTGTTCCAGTGGGTCCCCTCCCCCAACCTTCTCTGAGCGTTCGGGGTCCATGTGACCTGGCCATTTACCCCATGGTGTGCAAAAAAGTGGCACTCAGAGGTAAAACAACCCAACGTTAAAGAACACGCTCGATGGCCTTGACGGGAGGCTACCATCTGTCTCCCAACAGCTGTTCCATTGGGTCCCCTCACCCATCCTTCTATGTACCTTTGAGGGGCGGGGGTTGCTCAGTCGGTAGCGCGCCAGGCTCGAAATCTGCAGTTGCCAGGTTCGAGTCCCAGCTGCGTCAGCGTTGAGATTTATATCCGCAAAATTCCCGGCCCTGCCCACTGTCAGTAGGGAACACCGATGGGCTTAGAAAGGCAGCAGTCCGTCGGATGGGACGTTAAGCCGCGACCCGTGTGCAGGAGAGCCATACACTGTTCACGTTAAAGAACACGCTGGATGGCCTTGACGGGAGGCTACCATCTGTCTCCCAACAGCTGTTCCAGGTTGGTCCCCTCTCCCAACCTTCTCTGAGCCTTCGGGGTCCATGTGACCTGACCATTTAGCCCATGGTGTGCAAAAAAGTGCCGCTCAGAGGTAAAACAACCCAACGTTAAAGAACACGCTAGATGGCCTTAACGGGTGGCTACCATCTGTCTCCCAACAGCTGTCCAGTGGGTTCCCTCCCCCAACCTTCTCTGAGCCTTTGTGGTCTCCTTGTGACTTGGCTATTTAGCCTATTGTGTGCTAAAAACCGGCGTTCAGCTTCGAGATAAAACAACCGTAGCCATTCCACAGTTTATATTTTTAACCGCTTCAACTCAAAGTTTCCATTTTTTCGCTATTATATTTATCATCACTCTACCCCTTATTAACATAAATATCTCTCTTATTTCGTCATCTTTTTCATGCTGTTCTAAAACTGACCGAAATCATCATGGGTTGGGTTGTTTTACCTCTGAGCGGCACTTTTTTTTGCACACCATGGACTAAATGGCCAGGTCACCTGGACCCCGAAGGCTCAGAGAAGGTTGAGGGAGGGGACCCACTGGAACAGCTGTTGGGAGACAGATGGTAGCCTCCCGTCAAGGTTGGGTTGTTTTATCTCTGAGCGGCACTTTTTTTTGCACACCATGGACTAAATGGCCAGGTCACCTGGACCCCGAAGGCTCAGAGAAGGTTGAGGGAGGGGACCCACTGGAACAGCTGTTGGGAGACAGATGGTAGCCTCCCGTCAAGGTTGGGTTGTTTTATCTCTGAGCGGCACTTTTTTTGCACACCATGGACTAAATGGCCAGGTCACATGGACCCCGAAGGGCCAGAGAAGGTTGAGGGAGGGGACCCACTGGAACAGCTGTTGGGAGACAGATGGTAGCCTCCCGTCAAGGTTGGGTTGTTTTACCTCTGAGCGGCACTTTTTTTTGCACACCATGGACTAAACGGCCAGGTCACATGGACCCCGAAGGGTCAGAGAAGGTTGAGGGAGGGGACCCACTGGAACAGCTGTTGGGAGACAGATGGTAGCCTCCCGTCAAGGTTGGGTTGTTTTACCTCTGAGCGGCACTTTTTTGCACACCATGGGCTAAATGGCCAGCCCACAAGGACCCCGAAAGCTCAGAGAAGGTTGGGGGAGGGGACCCACTGGATCAGCAATTGGGAGACAGATGGTAGCCTCCCGTCAAGGCCATCCACCCGTGTTCTTTAACGTGCACAGGGTATGGCTATCCCGCACACGGGACCACGGCTTAACGTCCCATCCGACGGACGGCGGCCTTTCCAAGCCCATCGGTGTCCCCTGCTGACCGTGGGCAGGGCGGAGAATTTTGCGGAGATAAATCTCAACGCTGACCCAGCTGGGATTCGAACCTGGGAACTACAGATTACGAGCCTGGTGCGCTACCGACTGAGCCACCCCCGCCCCGAAATCATCATGATTTTGTTGCCCAAATGAAAACAAGAAATGTTGGATTAATTTTCATATATACGTAACAAACTATTGCTGTAAATTAATAACGATTTCTTGAAACAATAACAACACTCTCGGCTTTAAAAAACGCAAGTGGCAATCATCAAAAATTCTTCTCTATTTCCAACTAAATGATAGACTCGGAACATACGCCCCCTACCTTTCTCCAAAAAATAAAAAAACTTTTAAAAAAATCACAATTTTCTCTCAGGGTTTGACATTTTTTTCTCCCTAAATAGATTTTAAATAAAAAAAAATCACTATTTTCCCTTTTAGCCTTAAAAATTCAAATCGATGAATTTTTCAAAGATCGCGTAACAGTTTTCGTATATTCACCATCCCACAGCTCCTGAGCTCCTGTTAACCTCAGGCCCTGATAAATGGAAGCAAACGCCCCCTTGCATCTAGTCCCCATGATAAAAAAAAAATAAATCTTTGAACACGCACTAGTAAATGCCATCTCTTATCTCCTCCAACCCAAGGGATGCAAGAAGCAGACCTAAGAAAATGGATCGATCATCTGGGAGGAGAGAGGGGGGAGGCAAGTAGAGGAAGAGGAGGGGCGGGATCGACAAGAAGGAGGTTCCGGTATGCTAGACGCTCGCACGCAACTTTTTTTTTTTAGTACCTATGGTGCTGTTTGCTTCTGCATAATCGGGTTTGTGCTTGCTCGCGCACTGTTTACTTGCTTTTATTATTCCCTAGGTAGGTAATCTGCCGTTGTTTTGCATACACACTCGTTACTCAGCCTGCTTTTCGGAGATGGGAGAGAAAAATGTGACGGGACATTAGGTGCCCGATTGTTGCTCGTACATGTCACGTGTGTGTTGGGGAGGGGTCTGTTCTGTCGGAATCGAGTTGGGATTTGTTGGAAAAAGGATCAGAGAAGGGTGAATTCTGTTGAAGTAGTTTCAGTACCACCCGTTGTTTAGGGGTCGGGGTGTAACGTTACTTAACTGGATGAACAGGACAAGTTTCTTTTATGGGAGGTCGGATATGGGGGCGGTTTTCTTGCCCAATGAACAACTTCCTTGTTCCCAGGTTCGAGTCCCAGTTATGTCAGCGTTGAGATTTATCTCCGCAAAATTCCCCGCCCTGCCCACGGTCAGTAGGGGACACCGATGGGCTTGGAAAGGCCGCAGTCCGTCGGTGGGACGTTAAGCCGTGGCTCCGTGTGCGGGAGAGCCATACCCTGTGCACGTTAAAAACACGCTGGATGGCCTTGACGGGAGGCTACCATCTGTCTCCCAACAGCTGTTCCAGTGGGTCCCCTCCCCCAACCTTCTCTGAGCCTTCGAGGTCCTTGTGACCTGGTCATTTAGGCCATGGTGTGCAAAAAAGTGCCGTTCAGAGGTAAAACAAAATAAACCAAAAAAAACCTTGTGACTGATTCGATCGGTTATGAAAGCAGTAAATATTCGGCGATTGATTTTCGGAGAGGTGTGGGGATTGTTCAGTCGGTAACGCTCTAGTTTTGTCATCTGCAGTTCCCAGATTCGAGTCCCACCTGGGCCAGCGTTGAGATTTATCTCCGCTAATCCCGCCTACCATTGGTCCTTGTCGTCCAATCTGAATGTAATGTAGTGGCTGCATGTGCGGGAGAGTCATACTCTGTGCACGTTAAAGAACACGCTGGATGACCTTGACGGGAGGCTACCATCTTCTCCCAACAGCTTTTCCAGCGGGTTCCCTCCCCCCAACCGTCTCTGAACCCTCGAGGTCCTTGTGACCTGGCCATTTACCCATTGTATGAATAAAAGTGCCAATAGAGGTAGAACAACCCAACCCATGGGTTAACGTCCCATCCAAAGGACGTCAGCCGTTCCATGCCCAATTTCTAACCGAGGGCGGGGAATTTTGCGGACCATAATTCTCAACGGTGGCCCAACTGGGATTCGAACCCGAGAACTGCCGATAACTAATCTGATACTCTACCGTCTGATCCCCCACCACCCTCCCCGTGACTATTTTTTTTTTCGAAATCAGATCCCTTTGAGGGGTAACCAAATTGTCTATTTATTAAAAAAATGCGATCAAATTACATATTTCAGAGGGGCAGGGGTGGCTCAGTCGGTAGCGCGCCAGTAACATTTTACATTTAAGTAAACACAAGTAACATTTTTTTCAATATTTTCTTCATTTATTACGAAGATATATATTTTCCTTCCTTCATCTGGCTAAAAGGAAAAAATAAAAGGAATCCTCTCTCTTTTTCTTCTAAAAATGATTCATATCCCATTCGGAGATCATGACGTCATCCTGGGAGTCTCAACCTCCAATAGAGGGAGCCAGCAGTCCTCCTCACCGACCGAAATCAGGGCGCAATCTTTCACCTGTCAAACCACCAATCCTCGTTCTGTGTTTTATCACTCTTCTCCGATATCACGGAACCACAAAAATCACCCCCTCCCCCAAGTCGAAAAGGAAACGACCGAAAAGAAACAGTTTTGTTAGAGACTTCAGAAAGGAATAAAATTTCTTAATGCATCAAAGAAACATTCATCATCATCATCATCATCCTCAAACAGCCATGGGCTACGGAGGTCCAACCAGACAGTGCAATTTAGTTCTCCAAGCAAGTCTATCCTGAGCTACATCTACTGCATCTGGCCACTGCACACCAATTCTAACAAGGTCCTGTTTGACATTGTCTGCCCACCGCATCCTAGGTCTCCCCTTCTTTCTGAGGCCTTTAGGCACACTGTTCATAACCCTATTCGCCAATCTATAATTATTCATACGGGCAACATGGCCAAACCAACGGAGTCTCTCTCTGCACAATATGCTGCTTAAAGGAGGTTGCAAACTCCTTTGACTAACCTCATCATTAGTTACAAAGTTGAACCACCTTATGCCCAAGATACTGCGTAAGCATCTGGAATCAAAAGCATCTAGTTTCCTGTTATCCTGTTTACAAAGTGTCCAAGTTTCACTACCATAACTAACTCTAGAAAGAACCAAACTATTATAAAGTCTAATTTTAGTCTTTAGGTGTATACCCCTATTTCTCCACACAAAAAATATTGCTAGAAGTCTATTTGAACGAATTGAAATTCAAACACATAATTGTTGTGTGAATGAGTTAGAATACAATGACAGTAAGGTTTTAAGCTAGAAAAATGTGACTGATAATCAATTAAAGTGGATTTACTTTGAGTGCAATTTATATTTTAGGCCATAAGGACCCCAAGGGTTCGGTGACGGTTGGGGGAAGAGAACCCACTGAATAGATGGATGCCTGTCGTCAAGGCCATCCAATGTGTTCTTAGCGGGCATAGGGTATGGCTCTCCCGCACACGGCTTAACGTCTCATCCGACGGACGGCGAATTTTACAATTCCATCAATGTCTCCTACTGACCAAGGGTAAGGAAGGGTTGGGTTGTTTTACCTCTGAGCGGCACTTTTTTGCACACCATGGACTAAATGGCCAGGTCACACGGACCCCGAAGGCTCAGAGAAGGTTGGAGGCGGGGACCCATTAGAACAGCTGTTGGTAGCCTCCCGTCAAGGCCATCCAGCGTGTTTTTTAACGTTGGGTTGTTTTACCTCTGAGCGGTACTTTTTTGCACACCATGGACTAAATGGCCAGGTCAAAAGGACCCCGAATGCTCAGAGAAGGTTGGGGGAGGGGACCCACTGGAACAGCTGTTGGGAGACAGATGGTAGCCTCCCGTCAAGGCCATCCAGCGTATTCTTTAATGTTCGGTTGTTTTACCTCTGAGCGGCACTTTTTTTTGCACACCATGGACTAAATGGCCATGTCACATGGACCCCGAAGGCTCAGAGAAGGTTGGGGGAGGGGACCCACTGGAACAGCTGTTGGGAGACAGATGGTAGTCTCCCGTCAAGGCCATCCAGCGTGTTTTTTAACGTTGGGTTGTTTTACCTCTGAGCGGTACTTTTTTGCACACCATGGACTAAATGGCCAGGTCAAAAGGACCCCGAATGCTCAGAGAAGGTTGGGGGAGGGGACCCACTGGAACAGCTGTTGGGAGACAGATGGTAGCCTCCCGTCAAGGCCATCCAGCGTGTTCTTTAACGTTTGGTTGTTTCACCTCTTAGCGGCACTTTTTTGCACACCATGGACTAAATGGCCAGGTCACATGGACCCCGAAGGCTCAGAGAAGGTTTATGGGAGGGGACCCACTGGAACAGCTGTTGGGAGACAGATGGTAGCCTCCCGTCAAGGCCATCCAGCGTGTTCTTTAACGTTGGGTTGCTTTACCTCTGAGCGGTACTTTTTGCATACCATGGACTAAATGGCCAGGTGTCATGGACCCCGAAGGCTCAGAGAAGGTTTGGGGAGGGGACCCACTGGAACAGCTGTTGGGAGACAGATGGTAGCCTCCCGTCAAGGCCATCCAGCGTGTTCTTTAACGTTGGATTGTTTTACCTCTGAGCGGCACTTTTTTGCACACCATGGGCTAAATGGCCAGTTCACATGGATCCCGAAGGCTTAGAGAAGGTTGGGGGAAGGGACCCACTGGAACAGCTGTTGGGAGACAGAGGTAACCTCCCGTCAAGGCCATTCAGCGTGTTCTTTAACGTGCATAGGGTAAGGTTCTCCCACACACGTAGCCACGGCTTAATGTCCCATCCGACAGACGGCGGCCTTTCCAAGCCCATCTGTGTCCCCTACTGACAGTGGGTAGGGCGGGGAATTTTGCGGAGATAAATCTCAACGCTGACCCAGCTGGGACTCGAACCTGGGAACTACATATTGCGAGCCTGGCGAGGTTCCCCCATCTGGACTCTGAGGCAATCCATCCCCAACCATGTGGTACTTTTGTAATGTTATTCATTCGCGTGAGAGCACACGAGTACTGTCTCAAGCCTGACTACCATTGTACTCAAAACGATCTGATATCTGCTTCTTCCCCGCCCCCCCCTCCAATCGACAAATTCGCTCCCTGACCATTTCATTCTAGAAACACGCAACAATGGGAAGGAAAAAAAAGAAAACCCTGGGGAAATTTTTGGTCAGAGAATAAAAAGGAAATCGAATGCATGATTTTTTTCTTTAGATAAAGCAATAAAATGCGAAGTTTTACGAGCTCAGCGTTTCATTGTGAGTTCTCAGACCTCAACAGAAGCGATGGGCGCAGTCTATTGTTGACAGATGCTGTCAATGGAGAAAGAGCGGTATTTTTGCAATTTTTTTCATTTTGCACAAAAACGGGTAAATGACTCAAGCATTGAGTTTCCATGTATTGTGTTACACTTTATTCAACGCATGCAGGGGAAGAAAAAAAAATAAAACAAACACAGAATTTCTTAATTGCAAAACTGAAATCGACTGCAATAATCGACTGTCTGGTTGCAACCGATGGTTATAATTAATTTATGCCGTCTTCGTGTTTACAATCTCCGCTTGCTATATTAGTTCGTGGGTTATCTCTGGAAAGCTTCGATGTTGAAGCGATTCGCTGATGACTTTTCGATTATAATTAGCAGAGGAACAAGCTGCACGAGAATGTTTATTGAAAAAGACAACATGTCTCATTAGGGTCCATCCGAACAATGAGATTATCTTTTTGTTTAAAAATGATAAACTTTTTAAGATTAAACAAGCGTCTAAGAACATGTTTAAACTGGAATCCAAACCTGTCTTATCTAGCCCGGCATTAAACTTTCCATAAGAAACGGAATACAAGTGCACTGCATGGACAGTAATATAGAAACCGTTCGATATTTATCGTTTCACAGATGATCGAGTGGGATATTGAATCTGTTAATGACTCAAAATTTGAGTCAATGTAAATGCAAATGTATTTTTCAGTGTGAAATATGTTGAGTTGGGTTGTTTTACCTCTGAGGGGGGGGGGGGGGGGGGTTGGCTCAGTCGGTAGCGCGCCAGGCTCGTAATCTGTAGTTCCCAGGTTCGAGTCCCAGCTGGGTCAGCGTTGAGATTTATCTCCGCAAAATTCCCCGCCCTGCCCGCGGTCAGTAGGGGACACCGTTGGGCTTGGAAAGGCCGCCGTCTGTCGGATGGGACGTTAAGCCATGGCCCCTTGTGCTGAAGAGCCATACCCTGTGAACGTTAAAGAACACGCCGGATGGCCTTGAGGGGAGGCTACCATCTGTCTCCCAACAGCTGTTCCAGTGGGTCCCCTCCCCCAACCTTCTCTGAACGTTCGGGGTCCATGTGACCTAGCCATTTAGCCCATGGTGTGCAAAAACGTGCCGCTCAGAGGTTTGGATTGGATTGGATTGTTTTACCTCTGAGCGGCACTTTTTTGCACACCATGGGCTAAATGGCGAGGTCACATGGACCCCGAAGGCTCAGAGAAGATTGGGGGAGGGGACCCACTGGAACAGCTGTTGAGAGACAGATGGTAGCCTCCCGTCAAGGCCATCCAGCGTGTTCTTTAACGTGCACAGGGTATGGCTCTCCCGCACACGGGGCCACGGCTTAACGTCCCATCCGACGGACGGCGGCCTTTTCAAGCCCAGCGGTGTCCCCTACTGACCGTGGGCAGGGCGGGGAAATTTTGCGGAGATAAATCTCAACGCTGACCCAGCTGGGACTCGAACCTGGGAACTACAGATTACGAGCCTGGCGCGCTACCGACTGAGCCAACCCCCCCCCCCCCCCCTCAGAGGTAAAACAACCCAACTCAACATATTTCACACTGAAAAATACATTTGCATTTACATTGACTCAAATTTTGAGTCATTAACAGATTCAATATCCCACTCGATCATCTGTGAAACGATAAATATCGAACGGTTTCTATATTACTGTCCATGCAGTGCACTTGTATTCCGTTTCTTATGGAAAGTTTAATGCCGGGCTAGATAAGACAGGTTTGGATTCCAGTTTAAACATGTTCTTAGACGCTTGTTTAATCTTAAAAAGTTTATCATTTTTAAACAAAAAGATAATCTCATTGTTCGGATGGACCCTAATGAGACATGTTGTCTTTTTCAATAAACATTCTCGTGCAGCTTGTTCCTCTGCTAATTATAATCGAAAAGTCATCAGCGAATCGCTTCAACATCGAAGCTTTCCAGAGATAACCCACGAACTAATATAGCAAGCGGAGATTGTAAACACGAAGACGGCATAAATTAATTATAACCATCGGTTGCAACCAGACAGTCGATTATTGCAGTCGATTTCAGTTTTGCAATTAAGAAATTCTGTGTTTGTTTTATTTTTTTTTCTTCCCCTGCATGCGTTGAATAAAGTGTAACACAATACATGGAAACTCAATGCTTGAGTCATTTACCCGTTTTTGTGCAAAATGAAAAAAATTGCAAAAATACCGCTCTTTCTCCATTGACAGCATCTGTCAACAATAGACTGCGCCCATCGCTTCTGTTGAGGTCTGAGAACTCACAATGAAACGCTGAGCTCGTAAAACTTCGCATTTTATTGCTTTATCTAAAGAAAAAAATCATGCATTCGATTTCCTTTTTATTCTCTGACCAAAAATTTCCCCAGGGTTTTCTTTTTTTTTCTTCCCATTGTTGCGTGTTTCTAGAATGAAATGGTCAGGGAGCGAATTTGTCGATTGGAGGGGGGGCGGGGAAGAAGCAGATATCAGATCGTTTTGAGTACAATGGTAGTCAGGCTTGAGACAGTACTCGTGTGCTCTCACGCGAATGAATAACATTACAAAAGTACCACATGGTTGGGGATGGATTGCCTCAGAGTCCAGATGGGGGAACCTCGCCAGGCTCGCAATATGTAGTTCCCAGGTTCGAGTCCCAGCTGGGTCAGCGTTGAGATTTATCTCCGCAAAATTCCCCGCCCTACCCACTGTCAGTAGGGGACACAGATGGGCTTGGAAAGGCCGCCGTCTGTCGGATGGGACATTAAGCCGTGGCTACGTGTGTGGGAGAACCTTACCCTATGCACGTTAAAGAACACGCTGAATGGCCTTGACGGGAGGTTACCTCTGTCTCCCAACAGCTGTTCCAGTGGGTCCCTTCCCCCAACCTTCTCTAAGCCTTCGGGATCCATGTGAACTGGCCATTTAGCCCATGGTGTGCAAAAAAGTGCCGCTCAGAGGTAAAACAATCCAACGTTAAAGAACACGCTGGATGGCCTTGACGGGAGGCTACCATCTGTCTCCCAACAGCTGTTCCAGTGGGTCCCCTCCCCAAACCTTCTCTGAGCCTTCGGGGTCCATGACACCTGGCCATTTAGTCCATGGTATGCAAAAAGTACCGCTCAGAGGTAAAGCAACCCAACGTTAAAGAACACGCTGGATGGCCTTGACGGGAGGCTACCATCTGTCTCCCAACAGCTGTTCCAGTGGGTCCCCTCCCATAAACCTTCTCTGAGCCTTCGGGGTCCATGTGACCTGGCCATTTAGTCCATGGTGTGCAAAAAAGTGCCGCTAAGAGGTGAAACAACCAAACGTTAAAGAACACGCTGGATGGCCTTGACGGGAGGCTACCATCTGTCTCCCAACAGCTGTTCCAGTGGGTCCCCTCCCCCAACCTTCTCTGAGCCTTCGGGGTCCATGTGACATGGCCATTTAGTCCATGGTGTGCAAAAAAAAGTGCCGCTCAGAGGTAAAACAACCGAACATTAAAGAATACGCTGGATGGCCTTGACGGGAGGCTACCATCTGTCTCCCAACAGCTGTTCCAGTGGGTCCCCTCCCCCAACCTTCTCTGAGCATTCGGGGTCCTTTTGACCTGGCCATTTAGTCCATGGTGTGCAAAAAAGTACCGCTCAGAGGTAAAACAACCCAACGTTAAAAAACACGCTGGATGGCCTTGACGGGAGGCTACCAACAGCTGTTCTAATGGGTCCCCGCCTCCAACCTTCTCTGAGCCTTCGGGGTCCGTGTGACCTGGCCATTTAGTCCATGGTGTGCAAAAAAGTGCCGCTCAGAGGTAAAACAACCCAACCCTTCCTTACCCTTGGTCAGTAGGAGACATTGATGGAATTGTAAAATTCGCCGTCCGTCGGATGAGACGTTAAGCCGTGTGCGGGAGAGCCATACCCTATGCCCGCTAAGAACACATTGGATGGCCTTGACGACAGGCATCCATCTATTCAGTGGGTTCTCTTCCCCCAACCGTCACCGAACCCTTGGGGTCCTTATGGCCTAAAATATAAATTGCACTCAAAGTAAATCCACTTTAATTGATTATCAGTCACATTTTTCTAGCTTAAAACCTTACTGTCATTGTATTCTAACTCATTCACACAACAATTATGTGTTTGAATTTCAATTCGTTCAAATAGACTTCTAGCAATATTTTTTGTGTGGAGAAATAGGGGTATACACCTAAAGACTAAAATTAGACTTTATAATAGTTTGGTTCTTTCTAGAGTTAGTTATGGTAGTGAAACTTGGACACTTTGTAAACAGGATAACAGGAAACTAGATGCTTTTGATTCCAGATGCTTACGCAGTATCTTGGGCATAAGGTGGTTCAACTTTGTAACTAATGATGAGGTTAGTCAAAGGAGTTTGCAACCTCCTTTAAGCAGCATATTGTGCAGAGAGAGACTCCGTTGGTTTGGCCATGTTGCCCGTATGAATAATTATAGATTGGCGAATAGGGTTATGAACAGTGTGCCTAAAGGCCTCAGAAAGAAGGGGAGACCTAGGATGCGGTGGGCAGACAATGTCAAACAGGACCTTGTTAGAATTGGTGTGCAGTGGCCAGATGCAGTAGATGTAGCTCAGGATAGACTTGCTTGGAGAACTAAATTGCACTGTCTGGTTGGACCTCCGTAGCCCATGGCTGTTTGAGGATGATGATGATGATGATGAATGTTTCTTTGATGCATTAAGAAATTTTATTCCTTTCTGAAGTCTCTAACAAAACTGTTTCTTTTCGGTCGTTTCCTTTTCGACTTGGGGGAGGGGGTGATTTTTGTGGTTCCGTGATATCGGAGAAGAGTGATAAAACACAGAACGAGGATTGGTGGTTTGACAGGTGAAAGATTGCGCCCTGATTTCGGTCGGTGAGGAGGACTGCTGGCTCCCTCTATTGGAGGTTGAGACTCCCAGGATGACGTCATGATCTCCGAATGGGATATGAATCATTTTTAGAAGAAAAAGAGAGAGGATTCCTTTTATTTTTTCCTTTTAGCCAGATGAAGGAAGGAAAATATATATCTTCGTAATAAATGAAGAAAATATTGAAAAAAATGTTAGGACAAATATTGAGTTTTTGTCTACTTCATGTCATTTGCCAAATCTTTCAATCCTCCGTTCGAGGCTATTAAACTTTTTTTCTCTTGTGAAATTGTTTTTTTTTTCTAACCGTTTGATGTGATCGATCTTTATTGTTTTTTTAAACTCTTTTTCATTTAGAAAGAACTAAAAACCTCGTATTGTCGTCTATCTATCTATATATCTGTCCATCTGTAAACAGTCAATTTTTTTTGTTTTTAGAAACTATTTTTGGTGGGGGGAATGGGGGGGGGGTGGATAAGTATTGATGCAATATTGCAATTCGCGCTTTCCTAATCTCTTTGGGGCGGAGGTGGCTCACTCGGTAGCGCGCCAGGCTCGTAATCTATAGTTTCCAGTTTCGAGTCCCAGCTGGGTCAGCGCTGAGATTTATCTCCGCAAAATTCACGGTCAGTAGCGAAAACCGATGGCCTTGGAAAGGCCGCCGTCCGTCGGTTTGGACGTTAAGCCGTGGCTGCGTGTGTGGGAGAGCCATAAAGGACACGCTGGATGGCCTTGACGGCAGGCTACCATCTGTCTCCCAACAGCTGTTCCAGTGGGTCCCCTCTCCCAACCTTCTCTGAGCCTTCGGGTCCATGTGACCTGGCTATTTAGCCCATGGTGTGCAAAAAAGTGCCGCTCAGAGTAAAACAATCCAACGTTACAGGACACGCTGGATGGACTTGACGGGAGGCTACCATCTGTCTCCCAACAGCTATTCCAGTGGGTCACCTATCCCAACCTTCTCTGAGCCTTCGGGGTCCATGTAACCTGGACATTTAGCCCACGGTGTGCAAAAAGTGCCGTTCAGAGGTAAAACAACTCAACCCTAATCTCTTTAAAGTTTTAATAGTGCTTTCTAACGGTGGAAAATTTTTAAAATTGCAAAATTTTAAGCGAATATTGCAAACGATGGTGGTGAAGTGTGAAGGCCACGAGGTTTGGATTTGACAACAATGATTTGCCTCCTTGCCGAAGCGGGGGGGGGATGCATCTTGTTTGCTTTAAAAGTTAATTGACAAAATCTTCTGGCGTTGGATAGTCACTAATGGAATATTATAAATAGAATTTTTCAGATCTTTAGGGAATATTAATTTCTATTGTTAAAGGACACTAAATGTGTGAAGTGAAAAGTTTTACGCCAATATTGAAACGACGTGTTTATGCTATGGGTTGGGTTGTTTTACCTCTGAGCGGCACTTTTTTGCACACCATGGGCTAAATGGCCAGGTCACAAGGACCCCGAAGGCTCAGAGAAGGTTGGGGGAGGGGACCCACTGGAACAGCTGTTGGGAGACAGATGGTAGCCTCCCGTCAAGGCCATCCAGCGTGTTCTTTAACGTGCACAGGGTATGGCTCTCCCACACACGGGGCCACGGCTTAACGTCCCATCCGACGGACGGCGGCCTTTCCAAGCCCATCGGTGTCCCCTACTGACCGTGGGCAGGGCGGGGAATTTTGCGGAGATAAATCTCAACGCTGACCCAGCTGGGACTCGAACCTGGGAACTACAGATTACGAGCCTGGCGCGCTACCGACTGAGCCACCCCCGCCCCGTTTATGCTATGAATTCGAAAATTCGGTGATTAGAGTGTCAAGGATTACACTCATATACCGTCCGTCGGATGTGACGTTAAGCCGTGGTCCCTTGTGCGGGATAGACATACCCTGTGCACGTTAAAGAACACGCTGGATGGCATTGACGGGAGACAACCATCTGTCTCCCAACAGCTGTTCCAGTGGGTATCCTCCCCCAACTTTCTCTGAGTCTTCGGGGTCCATGTGACCTGGCCATTTAGCCCATGGTGTGCAAAAAAGTGCCGCTCAGAGGTAAAACAACCCAACGTTAAAGAACACACTGGATGGCCTTGACAGGAGGCTAACATCTGTCTCCCAACAGGTGTTCCAGTGGGCATCCTCCCCCAACCTTCTCTGAACCTTCGGGGTCCATGTGACCTGGCCATTTAGCCCATGGTGTGCAAAAAAGTGCCGCTCAGAGGTAAAACAACCCAACGTTAAAGAACACACTGGATGGCCTTGACAGGAGGCTACCATCTGTCTCCCAACAGCTGTTCCAATGGGTATCCTCCCCCAACCTTCTCTGAGCCTTCGGGGTCTATGTGACCTGGCCATTTAGCAAATGGTGTGCAAAAAAGTGTCGCTCAGAGGTAAAACAACCCAACGTTAAAGAACACACTGGATGGACTTGACAGGAGGCTACCATCTGTCTCCCAACAGCTCAGCTGTTCCAGTGGGTATCCTCCCCCAACCTTCTCTGAGCCTTCGGGGTCCATGTGACCAGGCCATTTAGCCCATGGTGTGCAAAAAAGTGTCGCTCAGAGGTAAAACAACCCAATACACTCATACAGACAAAGGTTCGAATCCCCACTATGTCTGCTTTGAGGTCAGTATATTTTTACCTGCTTGGTAAAATGTACTGCTTGGTAAAATGTCGGTAAGAAAGTAGAAGAGTGATACTACACTGCCTGGACAAATTATTATGAACACTGTAAGGTACTCTAAGTCTATACTACGAAACATGCCAATTTATGCAACATTTCTTACTTACGTTAATATTCTGCATCACTACAAAGCTCTATAAAAGCCATAAAGACATGGTGGGTTGTTCTCGGGTTGTTTTACGACCCTGCCAGAATTTTTTTTGCATGCAATGAGCTAAATGACCAGGTCACAAGGACTCCCGAGGGCTTAGAGGAGATTAGACAGTCGTCATGAGATAGAACCCCCCTCTTATCTTGACAGGAGATAGACCTCCCGTCAAGGCTAATCAGCATGTTTTTTAAAGTATACAGTGTTTTTGCACACGCGGCCACGGTTTAACGTCTCATTCGACGGACGGCGGCCTTTCCAAACCCATCGATGATCCCTACTGACGGAGCGCAGGGTATGGGTTTGCGAAGAAAATAATCTCAATGTTGGCCTAGTTAGGACTCGAATCTGGGAACAGCAGATTATGAGCCTGGCACACTACCGACTGATCCACACCATCTCCAGGCATGGTGGAAAGCAAAATCAAGTGTGACAAGGCTAAAAGGGAAAAAATGGTGAGTTCTGTTCATATTCAAAGTTGCTTGCTATTTTGGGTTGGGTTGTTTTACCTCTGAGCGGCAGTTATGCGTGAGGTCTGTTGATCCCCACAGTTAAGCGTGAGGTCTGTTGATCCCCATTGTGATGCGTGAAGTATGTTGGGTTCTGTTGTTTTACCTCTGAGCGGCACTTTTTTGCACACCATGGGCTAAATGGCCAGGTCAGATGGACCCCGAAGGTTGGGGGAGGGGACCCACTGGAACAGCTGTTGGGAGACAGATGGTAGCCTCCCGTCAAGGCCATCCAGTGTGTTCTTTAATGTGCACAGGGTATGGCTCTCCCGCACACGCGGCCACGGCTTAACGTCCCATCCGACGGACGGCGGCCTTTCCAAGCCCATCGGTGTCCCCTACTGACCGTGGGCAGGGCGGGGAATTTTGCGGAGATAAATCTTAACGCTGACCCAGCTGGGACTCGAACCTGGGAACTACAGATTACGAGCCTGGCGCGCTACAGACTGAGCCACCCCCGCCCCATTGCTTGCTATGATATAAATGCTGGAGAAAATGCTGTTGTGACATATTCGTACTACCTCCAATTTCCCCAACTCTTTAAATAATTTTTTGTATAACTTTTAATAAATATTGTTGAAAATCGAGATTTAAATAGATTGGATCGTAATCTTTAATATATCATCAGTCACATTTTTCCATCAAATGCATGGGGCCGGGTGGCTCAGTCGGTAGCGCGCCAGGCTCGTAATCTGTAGTTCCCAGGTTCGAGTCCCAGCTGGGTCAGCGTTGAGATTTATCTCCGCAAGATTCCCCGCCCTGCCCACGGTCAGTAGGGGACACCGATGGGCTTGGAAAGGTCGCCGTCCGTCGGATGGGACGTTAAGCCGTGGTCCCGTGTGCGGGAGACCCATACCTGGTGCTCGTTAAAGAACACGCTGGATGGCCTTGACGGGAGGCTACCATCTGTCTCCCAACAGCTGTTCCAGTGGGTCCCCTCCCCCAACCTTCTCTGAGCCTTCGGAGTCCTTGTGACCTGGTCATTTAGTCCATGGTATGGAAAAAAAGTGCCGCTCAGATGTGAAACAACCCAACCCATCAAATGCATATTTTAGAAGTTATAGACCTTCGAAATCACATCTTCATTGATTCTCTAATATTTTGCTAGGACAGTGTACATCTCTCAAAAGACTGTTTCCTCTGCTTGTGCTAACCTCTTAAAGGAAGTGTTTAATCAGCCCACAATTTAGGAAAATGAGTCAGGGAGAATTAATCGACGAAGTTGAGTGCTTATGGGTCAGTAGCTGATGACACAAGAGCTCACAGAAGCCAAAGCAGCATTTCGAGAATGCCTCTTGGAGTGCAGCTTGAGTGTGTTGGAAACAAAAGCCCTTTTGTCTGCCAGCTGTATTTAGTGAGCTTGTTGACTCTATGTACGATGGTCCTGATAACGCCAAGAGTCAATGTCACTCGAAAGACCATTAAGGCATTAGCCTAAGAAGATTCAAACGTACGAATCGCTGGAGTAATTTAATTCTAACAAGTGCTGTTATTTGTCGGGAAAATGAAGGACCACACTGCCGCTATTACATTCTCTCTTTGAAGAAGGGATTCTAGCCAAAGTTCAGGGTGGGTGGTGTTGACTACGAGCGGGGGGGGGGGGGGGGGGGAGAGGTTAGAGTAGTAATCTTGAAAACAAATACGACAAGGAAAATAGTTTGGAATTCTTCGCGTGTTGATTGCTTTAGCGAAAGAATGTCGTTTAATTTGAAACAATTTGCTGTTTACGTCCAAAGCTGTAAAATGAACATTTCTTTCAAGTCGCAAGTAATAAGAAAAAGACATTTGTTTGGAATAATGTTCACTTGGAAACGCTTTTGAAAATGAAACCAACTCTTCTATTCGATTTGTGGTTTTAGGGAAATATCAGACAGTTTTAGATAACCGTTTACGTTTTGAATACCGAGCGACTTAAAATGCGTTATGAACAATAGCTTATTAAATATGCAGATTATATTTTTTCTTTTCTTCGTCCGCTTTACACGCTCGTTAGAAAGAGATTTGCTTTCGTTTCAAGAATTGGGCGCGGTTTTATGTTTATGATTTTCGAATGCTTTCTTGAATTGAATTTTAAAGAACAATGGTTAATATAAAAAAAATACCCCCTCAAGCAGCTGCTTGCCTTCCCAGCTGGGTCGGCGTTGAGATTTATCTCCGCAAAATTCCCCGCCCTGCCCACGGTCAGTAGGGGACACCGATGGGCTTGGAAAGGCCGCCGTCCGTCGGATGGGACGTTAAGCCGTGACCCCGTGTGCGGGAGAGCCATACCCTGTGCACGCTAAAGAACACGCTGTATGGCCTTGACGGGAGACTACCATCTGTCTTCCAACAGCTGTTCCAGTGGGTCCCCTCCCCCAACCTTCTCTGAGCCTACGGGGTCCATGTGACCTGGCCATTTAGCCCATGGTGTGCAAAAAAGTGCCGCTCAGAGGTAAAACAACCCAACGTTAATGAACACACTGGGTGGCCTTGACGGGAGGCTACCATCTGTCTCCCAACAGCTCTTCCAGTTGGTTCCCTCCCCCAACCTTCTCTGAGCCTTCGGGGTCCATGTGACCTGGCCATTTAGCCCATGGTGTGCAAAAAAGTGCCGCTCAGAGGTAAAACAACCCAACGTTAAAGAACACGCTGGATGGCCTTGACGGGAGGTTACCATCTGTCTCTCAACAGCTGTTCCAGTGGGTCCCCTCCCCCAACCTTCTCTGAGCCTTCGGGGTCCATGTGACCTGGCCATTTAGCCCATGGTGTGCAAAAAAGTGCCGCTCAGAGGTAAAACAACCCAACCCAACTCGCAGTGCGTGATAAGCACCGAGATGATTAAATTTAAATTTTAGAATTTTGCTTCTTCAGATTAAATTTAGTTCGAATGATTTTTTTTCCCGAGTTTGAATAATAGCAATAATATTTATTTTAAGAATTCTTTTACAAATGCCAAACCTTTGAGTATTTTTCTGAAAAAAAAATAGTTAAAAATTTTATTGGGATTATTGAAAATACTACTACGGAGAAATCTTAAAACAATTTTCAACGTCTGAATAATTTGCTCAGCGTAGCACTTATTTAACCATTTTGCCCATTTTCTAACCATATCTAACCATTTTCAACCATTTTGATTTCATATCGTTTAATTTTTTTTTCATATCGTTCATTTCACTCGTTTTTTTTTTTCACATCGTTTTCAATTTTACATAACAAGACACTTCGAACTTGAATGCATGTTTACCACTGAGGCCACAGAAAAGAAAGTAGGCAAGGGGGGGGGGGGTCGTTAGCTCACTAGGATCGTAATCTGCAGTTGCCAGATTCAAGTCCCATCTCTACCACTCTTGGTGGGAAAGGGACACCGATAGGATTAGAAAGGCCGCTTTCCATTTGATGGGATGTTAAACCGTTTTCCGTGAAGAACACGCTGTGTGGAACCTTGATTCGAGGTTTCCATCTGTCATGTCCCTCGAATTTTATGGGCGGGGGTGGCTAAGTCGGTAGCGCGCCAGGCTCGTAATCTGTAATTCCCAGGTTCGAGTCCCAGCTGGGTCAGCGTTGAGATTTATCTCCGCAAAATTCCCCGCCCTGTCCACGGTCAGTAAGGGACACCGATGGGCTTGAAAAGGCCGCCGTCCGTCGGATGGGACGTTAAGCCGTGGCACCGTGTGCGGGAGAGCCATACCCTGTGCACGTTAAAGAACACGCTGGATGGCCTTGACGGGAGACTACCATCTGTCTCCCAACAGCTGTTCCAGTGGGTCCCCTCCCCCAACCTTCTTTGAGCCTCGGGGTCCAAGTGACCTGGCCATTTAGCCCATGGTGTGTAAAAAAGTGCCGCTCAGAGGTAAAACAACCCAACCCAACAACCCTCGAATTTTATATTTTATTTATTTATTGTATATTTTTGTTGTATTATATTGTTGTATTATTTTTATTTGTTCTTTGAAATGTTTGTGCTGGGATGACTCACTGTTGTAGTTTTCGGGTCTGAAGCTTGCTGCTTGTGGAAAGAATGAATGCCAGTAGTTGTTTGTGCCGTATATGACTAGCCTAGGGGGCGCTAGTGCAGCGACAAGGCTAGGCGGGAGATTGGAAAGCTTTAGTCTGTGCGTTAGCTGTCAAGCGAAGAGGTCGCTTTTAACACGCGTCAAAAGGACGCCGCCTTTCTCAAATTAACCCTTGAAGTCACGATGCGATTCTTGGAGAAAGAGATGAGGTAAAAGATAAGATTCTTGGAGAATCTTATCTTTTATTCCTGTGGTTCAGGAGGAGCCACAGTGCAGGCAAAGGAAAATCCTTTCGCCGAGTTTTTGAGGTCTGTAAAGTGAGAAATTGCAGAGTGTGCAATTCTCCACCTCATTTTAGTAATGTTTGCAGCAGCAAAGGCTCACGGAGTTGAGCGGTGAATTTGATAGTAGCTTTGTGGATTCAGAAAAAACCATAGTGTGAAGCAGCAAAGGCCCACGGAGTGGAGTTCATTCCCAGCACGTAGCTGTACATATTATAAATAAATTGTGTCGTCACTATATAACTCTCGTGCAGTAATTGATCGACCATTGTTATTCTTCATTCAACGCAACAAGGTTGAGACATACAGAGGCATGGGCGTAAAAACCCGCGAATCTATGAATTCACTGAAGTTAATTAAGAAGCAATTACGTCGTCCCTCTCTCCTGTGTGGACTGGGTCATCACATCTGTCATAGTCTGACAGGATCCGAACCCAGGGGACATCACATCTGACCCAGTCGGAAAGGATCCGAACCCCAAGTCACGGTATTTGACATAGTCTGACAGAATCTTTTCTCTTTCGGTCACGACACCATCTGTCTCCTTAATAGCTGACAAGAGAGTTCCCTTCCCCCAATCGTCTCTGAGTCCATTAGGTTTTTGTGACCTGGCCATTTTGCTTATTATGCGCACAAAAATTGCGCTCAGAGAAAAAACAATCTAATCCGTCTCCCCAACGCCACGCGCGCATCACAAATAATTGTGGCATTATATTATTTGTATAGAAGACGATCAATGTGAAACGTAGGTAGAACTCTATATAGGCGCATATTTACACTACACTAAAACCCATAAAACAAAGAGAATCATTAATAAATAAGGGAGGAAATTACAAACTTTTTTTGGGGCGGGGGTGGCTCAGTCGGTAGCGCGCCAGGCTCGTAATCTGTAGCTCCCAGGTTCCAGTCCCAGCTGGGTCAGCGTTGAGATTTATCTCCGCAAAATTCCCCGCCCTGCCAACGGTCAGTAGGGGACACCGATGGGCTTGGAAAAGCCGCTGTCCGTCGGATCGGACGTTAAGCCGTGGCCCCGTGCGCGGCAGAGACATACCCTGTGCACGTTAAAGAACACGCTGGATGGCCTTGACGGGAGGCTACCATCTCCCGTCAAGATGTCTCCCAACAGCTGTTCCAGTGGGTCCCCTCCCCAAACCTTCTCTGAGCCTTCGGGGTCCATGTGACCTGGCCATTTAGCCCATGGTGTGCAAAAAAGTGCCGCTCAGAGGTAAAACAACCCAACGTTAAAGAACACGCTGGATGGCCTTGACGGGAGGCTACCATCTGTCTCCCAACAGCTGTTTCAGTGGGTCCCCTCCCCCAACCTTCTCTGAGCCTTCGGGGTCCATGTGACCTGGCCATTTAGCCCATGGTGTGCAAAAAAGTGCCGCTCAGAGGTAAAACAACCCACAAACAACCCTACAAACTTTTTAATGCACTGAATATGTATATAGACGATTTAAGAGGAAAAGGGAAAAAAATATTAAATGAAGAAAAAGGGATGGGAAACTAAGACTGAGGAGCAGTTAATGTGATGAAAAATATAAAGGAAGCGGAAAACAAAAAAAAAATAGAAGATGAAAAGCTAAGAATATAAGAAAGAAAATTTTTAAAGAAAATGGGAAAAACGGCAAAGAAATCAAAATCAATGAAAGAGAAGATATAAAATAGTAAGAGAAATAAAAGCAATGAAAGTAGAACAATAAAGTAGCAAAAGAAAAAAAGTAATTAAAAATAATTAAAAATTATTTAAATATTTTAATAATTAAAAATTTTTTCAAAATAATTAAAGAGATAAAGTAGTAAAAAGGATTAAAAATTTTGAGAAAATAGTAAAGGAAATGAAAGCAGGGAAAGTGAATTAATAAAAAAATAGCAAATAAATAAAAAAAAATGAAATTAAAGAGAATAAAAAGTGATAACAAATGTAATGAAAGTGGAGATGAAACAGTAAAAGAAACGAAAAATTTAAAATGATAAAACAGCAAAAAAAAAAGAATGTATAATATAGAAAAAGAAATAAAAATCACTTTATGGGAAAAAATAAAAAGAGTAAAACTGATAAAAAAGCATAAAAAATGGATAAGGTAGAAAATGCATTAAAAAAAAGAAACGTAGTAAAAGAAATAAAGAGCAATAAAAGTGAAAAGAATTAGAAAGTAAAGAAAGTGCAAAGAACTAAAATTTTAATAATAATAAAATAAACACACCCTCAAGCAGCTGCTTGTCGCAGAGGTCTGACAGGATATATGCCATAGCAGAAGGTCTGTGAGCATGGCAGGACCTCAGCAGAAAAACAACACAAACGACCATGCCTTATCCGGGGCTCGAACCCAGGTCCCTTAGATCAAAATTTTAAGAGAAATAAAATGCAAGAGGAAAGAAAAGAAGCGAAAAAAAGAGTAAAAGTTAAGAGAGAAAATATTAAAAGAATAAAAGGAATAAAATCAGTAAAAGTAAAATGATAAAATAGTAGAAGAATAAAAAATATTAAAATATAAAAAATTAGATTAAGAAAAAAAAAAGATTAAAATATAAAAAATATTAAAATATAAATAGCGATAACGGTAAAAAAATTAAACAATAAAATAAAAAAGAACAGAAAATATAGTAAAAAAAATACAATCAATAAATATGATAAAATATTAAAATAAATAAAAAATAAAAACATAAAATAAATAAAAAAATAAAAACATAAAATAAACAGATTAAAGAATAACAAACAGAAATGAAAAGGAAGAAAAAAGAACAGATAAAGTAAAATGCAAAGCTAGAAAAGGAATTGATAAAAGAGTAAGAATAATAGTATAAATTAAAGTAAAACAAGATTCAGTTTTGTTAACGAAATGAAAAGCAAGGAAATTGAAAAGATAAAATATAGTAAAAAAGAATGAATAAAAGCAAAAGATTAAGTAATGAAAGCAATAAAAGTAAGAGAATAAGTAGTAAAGCAATAAAATCGAAACATTAAATATTGAATGGCAAAATAATGAGGAGCGATGAAAATGAAAAGATAAAATAGTAAAGGAAATTGAAATGAAAGAAAAAAAGAATAGAGAAAGCAGTAATATAAATTGAACCAATAAAAGTAAAAATAAAAAATTCGAAAAGCCTGAAAGCAAAAAAAGTGATCAGATAAAAGAGAAATGAAAAATCAATAAAGGTAAAGAGATAAAGTAGTAAACGAAATAGAAAGAAAACAAGCGAAGCGACAAAATAGCAAAAAATAAACGAAATTTAAAATTTAATAGTTGTGTAAATGAAAAGCAATGAAAGTGAAGAGATAATATAGTGCAAGAAATAAAAAAAAACTAGGAAAAAGAAGAAATGAAGTAGTAAAAAATGAAATCATTGAAAGTAAAAGATAAAATGGTAAAAAAAATGAAAGAAAGAAAAGAAAACCGATAAAAATGTGAAAATAAAATAAAAAGCAATTTAAGTAAAGAGATAAAGTAGTAAACGAAATGAAAAGCAAGAAAAATGAAGAGTTAAAATATTAAAGAGGATAAAATGCGAGGAAATTTTCGAGGAAAAAATATTAAATCACCAAAGTAAAAAAAATTGTCAAAAAAAGGCAAGAAATTTGGAAAAAAAAATTTAAAAAAAGCAATAGAAGTAAAGAGAAAAAGTAATAAACGAAATGAAAAACGAGAAAAATAAAGAGTTAAAATAGCAAAGAAGATAAAAAAGCAAGGAAAAAAGCAAAACAATAGATTAAAAATAAAAAAGGAAAACTAAAAATGGAAAATAAAAACGTATGCAATAAATAAACAGGAATAAGCACAAACAATTAAAACCGAAAAGAAATAACATAAGAAATAAATCCGAAAGGAAATAATATAAATTAGATCCAAAGAAAATAACATTAAAAATTTTTGAAAAAAGAATTCAGAAAATCATGACTTGAAAGGAAAGGAAAAGGCGAAATTTATTTACAAGCAAAATCACTTTCAAAAGAAACATAGAAACTCTAAGCTAGAAACAGAGAAAAGATAAAGAAATCAGGCACAAAGAAGAGACGAAAAAGGAAAACACCTGACAGAGAGAGTGATAAGAGAAAGAAAAATGATGTAACAAAAGAAAGAGCGAATATGAAAGAGCCGAGATAAGGTGATCTCATCAGATGACAAAGCGCAACTGTCCTTCTTCTTTACCCCACAGCATCACCACCGCTGGAAGCTGTCTTTCCCTTCTAGCACATAACAAAACACAAGCAGCGATGGCTTCTGGCAGTGCTTATGTGTGTTGAGAGATCGGAGACAGAGTCGCGGGGGCCGGGGGCCGTAGCTCAGACTGCCAGAGGACAGCTGGTGTCCCACGTCACGACCTGTGCGTGCTGCCACATAAACATGGCGAGCGTTGCTTAGTCTGTCTTGATGGACGAAGGAGAACTTTACACTGAGTCTTGCAGCTTCGGTTTTCTTCCACTTCAGTTGGGGGTTAAATTTCTACCAGTGAATCTTTCTTGGCAGACTTTTGGGAAAAGGTATTTCTCAGAGTTGGGGATGTGTGCGAATTGGAAAAGTTGTCATGTGCCTGGAATAAATATATACAGGGTTTCATCAAAGGAATGGCAGGATTTCGATCGCAAATATTTTTCAAACCAAGCTGTTGATAATTACCAAGCCTAAGACGGTTTTTCCTCCACTCAAAAAAGTTTCCTACACAGGATCTCTCTCCCATTCCATTCTAAACGGTAGTTACGAAGATGGCTTTGGGTTGGGTTGTTTTACCTCTGAGCGGCACTTTTTTGCACACCATGGGCTAAATGGCCAGGTCACATGGACCCCGAAGGCTCAGAGAAGGTTGGGGGAGGGGACCCACTGGAACAGCTGTTGTGAGACAGATGGTAGCCTCCCGTCAAGGCCATCCAGCGTGTTCTTTAACGCGCACAGGGTATGGCTCTCCCGCACACGGGGCCACGGCTTAAAGTCCCATCCAACGGACGGCGGCCTTTCCAAGCCCATCGGTGTCCCCTACTGACCGTGGGCAGGGCGGGGAATTTTGCGGAGATAAATCTCAACGCTGACCCAGCTGGGACTCTAACCTGGGAACTACAGATTACGAGCCTGGCGCGCTACCAACTGAGCCACCCCCGTCCCTACGAAGATGGCAACAATTCCACAAAATGTTCAGTGGAATTCATGGAAAGCACAATATAAGTTGTTTTACTTTAGAGTGGCACTTTTTCTGCACACATTAAGCTAATTGGCCACTTCACAAGGACCCTAAGGGTTCAGGGAAAGTTTGGGGAAGGGATACCCACTGGAGAGGTGTTACGAAGCAGCTAGCCTCCCGCTAAATCCATCCGGCTTGCAACATACACAACGTATGGAACTCTCCTTCACACTGTTCCACGTCTTAACGTACCATCTGACGGACGGTTGCTTTTCTAAGCCCATCGGTGTCCCCCTTCTCACTAAGGTCAGGGCTTAGCGGAGATCCTATGCTGCCACATTTGAGACTCGAACCTGGGAACTCCACATTACGAACCTGGCGTGATACCTGAGTCCCTATGCGTAACAGTTATGCCTTTGCACATGTTAAAAAAAAAAACACGCTGGAAATTGTAAATAAGGGATATCCATCAGTCTCTTTTGGGTAGATCCTTTTTTTTCCTACCCAATTTAGTCTTTGGGGCCCTTGTAATGTAAATATTTACCCCATTTTGCTGCAAAAAAAAAAAATTAATGAATGAATAAAAGCTCTGCTCAAATGTAAAACAGCTCAAACATGATTCTGAAGGTTTAATGAATATCTGTATTATGAGACTATATTTTTCAATTATTAACTGGCAGCAGGCCACAGATCTAGAAAAAAAAACGAAGGGGCGATGACCTCCTTTGCCCCCCCCCCCCCATCCTGCCCTAGATTCCGTCCTAATTGCCTAAGAATAAACTTCTTGGATATTCTGAGTTGTACAGTCGCTCAAAAAAGTATCCGAACGTTATGGTTGATTAGAGAATTCAGTTAAAATATCTGGCAACGACTTTTTTAGAAATTAGTGATCTGGCAACCTTTGTGTCACGTGACACAAAGGTTGCCAGATCACTAATTTCTAAAAAAAAAACGTTGCCGGATATTTTAACTGAATTCTGTAATCAACCATAGCGTTCGGATATTTTTTTTTAGCGACTGTACTTCTACTTTCACCTTCAAACTTTGCCTACAAGCTAATGAGAACGGCCCCTAGAGCTATCATTAATTAAATCCGCCTTACCTGCTCTCCTCTCCTCTCCCTCCTCCACCTCCCCCCCACCCCTTCACTCCAACCACCATACATTCCCACGATACACCCGGCTCACCTGGAAGCGTGAGGTGAATAATAAATATTTGCTTCAATGTTTCTATAGCGAATACGAAAAAATGCTCAATGTTTTCAAGAACGTGTAACCTGGACTCACGATCAATATTTTAATGCGCCGTTCTTGTGTTAAGTAGCCCTGTTCTTAACAGAGTAATTTTAATGTTGCGAGGTCTGAACAATTTAAGTAGAACCTACACCTCAAACTAAATTACGGAAGTGACAAATTTAATAACAGTAAATCTGTTTTACTTTTTTATTTAAAAGATAATATTTCTATTTCGAACTTTAAACACAGCAGAAGTAAGTTCTAATATATGACGAAACAGTAACTGCAGTAATAACAAGACTTCTTCGTTGTTGTTGTTTTTTTACTCCACCTACATACTCAAGCCAACAATATTAACTTAATTAAAGTTAATTAAAGTTAATTAGTCGTTCGGTATAGTTTCTTTCTTCGCAGAATGCAAATCGCCTGCCAGCTAGTCACAGTTGTTTGATCACTGCCGACAAGGAATGATTGGTGTTCGGAACATGGGGGGTAAGGCAACAGAACAAACAGCAATGAAACGAGGCAAATGAAGATTTTTCTCTAGCGGAAGTTTGGGTAGATTCTACACAGAATTAAGTCAAGATCGCTTGAAACATTTATCTGTTTTAAAACAAACCAAGACGGGTTTGGGTTCACATTTTTTATTCTTAAGAGTTTTTCTTGTTTGCTTGAGAAGCACTGAGGCAAATATTTAATGTTCATTTCACGCCGCGTGAGCCAGGTGTATTATTGCGGGGGTGAGGGGGGAGGAGAGCAGTTAAGGCGGAATTAATTAATGACAGCTCTAGGGGTCGCTCTCATTAGCTCATTGGAAAAGGTCGAAGGTAGAAATAAAACTCAGAAGTAAACTCATTCAAGAAGTTTACTTTTAAGCAGTCAGAACCGGATTTAGGGAAGCCGCCATCCTCACAGATCTTCTACTATGGCATATAAACTGACAGGCTCCTGTCAGACCTCTGTGGCAAGCAGCTGCTTGAGGGGGTATTTATTTTTTTTATTTAGTGTCATGTCCCTCGAATTTTATATTTATTTATTTATTGTATATTTTTGCTGTATTATATTGTTGTATATATTTTTATGTGTTCTTGGAAATGTTTGTGCTGGGATGACTCACTGTTGTTGTTTTTCGAGTCTAAAGCTGCTCCGTGTAAGTGGTGACGAAGGCCAGCAGTTGTTTATGCCGTATATGCCTCACTAGCCCGCGGCATGAAGTCCGCGCACGACGCCAGGGGAAGGAGTTGGAAGAATCGGTCTGTGCGTTAGCTGTCGAATGAAAAGGGTCGTTGCGACACGCGTCAAAAGGATGCCGCCTTTCTCAGTAGTAACCCTTGGAGTGAGTGAGGGTGCGATTCCAAGAGGGAATCCAGATTTTTGGAGAATCTTGTCTTTTATTCTTGTGGTTCAGGAGGAGCCACAGTGTAGGCAAAGGAAAATCCTTTCGCCGAGTTTTTGAGGTCTGTAAAGTGAGAAATTGCAGAGTGTGCAATTCTCCACCTCATTGTAGTAATATTTGCAGCAGCAAAGGCTAACGGAGTTGAATGGTGAATTTGATAGTAGTTTTGTGGATTCAGAAAGAACCACAGTGTGAAGCAGCAAAGGCCCACGGAGTGGAGTTCATTCCCAGCACGTAGCTGTATATAGTGTGAATAAAAATTATGTCATCTCTATATAACTCTCGTGCAGTAATTGATGGACCATTGTTATTCTTCATTCAACGCAGCAAAGTTGAGGCATACAGTATCACGGGCCTAAAAACCCGCAAACCTGTAATTTTCACCGAAGTGAATTAAGTAGCAATACCATCCTCTCTCTGTCCTGTTCAGACTGGGTCACTACATCTGTCACAGTCTGACAGAATCTTTTCTCTTTGAGTCACGACAGGTGGCTTAGGGGGGCATCATCCTTCCCTCTTTTAGAATGCAATAAGACTAATAAAAAATAAGTAAAAAAAATAAATACCCCCTCAAGAAGCTGCTTGCCACAGAGGTCTGACAGGAGCCTCTCAGTTTATATGCCATAGTAGAAGGTCTGTGAGGATGGCAGGACCTCAGCAGACAAACAATACAGACATCCATGCCTTACCCGGGTCTCGAACCCAGGTCCCTTAGATCAGTAGCCAAGCGCACTAACCACTCGGCCACGGGACGGTAGAGGCCAAAAATTGTTGAGAAAGAGCAGCGTCACTTGAGGCGCTTTACAAACGTACTTCCTGTTTGTCAAAAGGGGCTCAGTATGCTAATGAGCTTCTCTCCCTCACTCGCAGGGGCTCAGTCGGTAGGGCGCCAGACTCGCAATCTGCAGTTCAAAGGTTCGAGTCCCAGCTGGGTCAACTGGTCAACTGGTCCAGCTGGGTTGAGACTTATCTCCGCAAATTGCCCACGGTCAGTAGGGGACATTGATATGCTTGGAAAGGCCGACGTCTATCGGATGTTTCATTAAGCCATGGCTCCGTGTGCTGGAGAGTCATACCCTGTGCATGTTAAAGAACACGCTGGATGGCCTTGACGGGAGGCTACCACCTGTCTCCCAACAGCCTTTCTAGTGGGTCCCCTTCCCAAACTTCTCTGATCATTCGGGGGCGGGGGGGGGGGCTCAGTCGGTAGCGCGCCAGGCTCGTAATCTGTGGTTCCCAGGTTCGAGTCCCAGCTGGGTCAGCGTTGAGATTTATCTCCGCAAAATTCCCCGCCCTGCTCACGGTCAGTAGGGGACACCGATGGGCTTGGAAAGGCCGCCGTCCGTTGGATGGGACGTTAAGCAGTGGCTCCGTGTGCGGGAGAGCCATACCCTGTGCACGTTAAAGAACACGCTGGATGGCCTTGACGGTAGACTACCATCTGTCTCCCAACAGCTGTTCCAGTGGGTCCCCTCCCCCAACCTTCTCTGAGCCTTCGGGGTCCATGTGACCTGGCCATTTAGCACATGGTTTGCAAAAAAATATGCCGCTCAGAGGTAAAACAAACAACCAACCCTCACTCGCACCTGCGTCTCAATCCAGTCATAAAAGCGCTTTTGCCGCTGTGACCATATGCACCCAGCCAGCTCAGACCCGAATAACAACTCTTGAGTCACATCCCCATCTCAACATTTCGAAAAATACACTTAATACAGATATACTGTATAAATATATACAACAACAACAAAAAATACAATAATAAATTAATTAGAGGGACCTCACAGGGTTCTTGTGACTTGGCCATTTAGTCCTTTGTGCCGCTCAGAGGTAAAACAAACCAACCAACCCTCACTCGCACCAGCGTCTCAATCCAGTCATTAAAGCGCTTTTGCCGCTGTGACCATATGCACCCAGCCAGCTCAGACCCGAATAACAACTCTTGAGTCACATCCCCATCTCAACATTTCGAAAAATACACTTAATACAGATATACTGTATAAATATATACAACAACAACAAAAAATACAATAATAAATTAATTAGAGGGACCTCACAGGGTTCTTGTGACTTGGCCATTTAGCCCTTTGTGCCGCTCAGAGGTAAAACAAACTCTGAACTGCACATAATCATAGTCTGCAGTTGGAAATCAATAGTCCATAAAGCCGTTCTGGACTCGCCTTCACACTGGACTCTCCTCTTTGCAGGAGGACACTTACAGTGCAAACACCAAAAAAGGAGAAATATATGAAATTTCAGCGAAACAGTTTGGTTCATTCAAACACTAGGGGTCCTCACAGGCAGATGCCATTGCCAAAAACCACTTCTACGAACTCAGCGACACGTAGAGCATCCTATTCATTGAAAAATCGAATGATAGAAACTCCCAATACTTTTTTTTTTTACTTTTTTTTTGTGGGAGAAAGTGAAAAACTGGATTCTAATTCAATATCTGACTGCTTCTGCCCTTAATTGTCGTCCTGGCTCCAGTCTTACTTGTTTTACCTGTAAGCGGCACTTTTCATGGACTAAATTACCAGGTCACAAGGATCCCGAGGGGTCAGAGAAAGTTGTGAAAAGAGAACCCACTGGAACAGCTGTTAGGAGATAGATGATAGCCTCCCGCAGAGGTCTTCCAGTGTGTTCTTTAACGTGCACAGGGTAAGCCTCTCCCGCAGGGAGCGGGGCTGGTCTTAGAGCGCCAGGCTCGTAATCTGCAATTCCCAGGTTCAAGTCCCAGCTGGGTCAGCGTTGAGATTTATCTCCGCAAAACTCCCCGTCCTGCCGACGGTCAGTAGGGGACACCGATGGACTTGAAAAGACCGCCGACCGTCGGATGGGACGTTAAGCCGTGGCCCCGTGTGCGGGAGAGCCATACCCTGTGCACGTTAAAGAACACGCTGGATGGCCCTGACGGGAGGCTACCATCAGTCTCCCAACAGCTGTTCCAGTGGGACCCCTCCCCCAACCTTCTCTGACGCTTCGGGGTCCTGGTGACCTGGCCATTTAACCCATGGTGTGCAAAAAAAGCGCCGCTCAGAGGTAAAACCACCCAACCCTCTCCCGCATACGGAGCCACGGCTTAACGACCCATCCGACGGACGGCGGGACACCGTAATCCTTTTCAAGACTTACGGTGTCCCTTTTGTCGCCGAAGGCTGAATGATGTAGGCACAGAAAATTCTCAATGCAAACCCAGCTGAGACTCGAACCTCGGCATGTAGATTACGAGCCTGGCACACGAACGACTTAATCAACTCCCAACCCTATTGGGGCGGGGGTGGCTCAGTCGGTAGCGCGCCAGGCTCGTAATCTGTAGTTTCCAGGTTCGAGTCCCAGCTGGGTCAGCGTTGAGATTTATCTCCGCAAAATTTCCCCGCCCTGCCCACGGTCAGTAGGGGACACCGATGGGCTTGAAAAGACCGCCGTCCGTCGGATGGGACGTTAAGCCGTGGCCCCGTGTGCGGGAGAGCCATACCCTGTGCACGTTAAAGAACACGCTGGATGGCCTTGATCGGAGGCTACCATCTGTCTCCCAACATCTATTCCAGTGGGTCTCCTCCCCCAACCTTCTCTGAGTCTTTGGGGTCCATGTGACCAGGCCAATTTAGCCCATGGTGTGCAAAAAAGTACCGCTCAGAGGTAAAACAACCCAACCCTATTACAGACGTCTGACCTTACAAAGATGTAACACACATCCTACATCATCTTCTTCCTTTCTCTATCATCCGGAAGATGTATAAATGAGCATCCAACCACCATCAGAGATGCGAAACGTTCATAAGGTTTTTTTTTTTTTGCCATAACTCCCAGGTCATTGCGAGTTTTATAGAAAAGAGTTCTGGAATCCATATGTCCGCCGAACTCGCTGCGTAAGGAGGAAATGCTCTTGTAATGGGAAATCTTATTTTCCCTACGGCTGCAAACAAGAGAAATGTCCAGAGAACGAAACGCGAGAGAGGAGACAGTCAAGTCATATCAGCAGGCTCAGCTACGTAATATTGACACTGACAACGGACCTTATTTCCACCTACGTTCGGGTTTATTTCCGATGACGTAGTTTGGATGCTTTTCGGGGAGGTCTGAAGTTGAACTGAAATGCTCTGAACGAAGTTTGCATTTATTTTTCTTTGCTATTCTTTTCTGGAAGCATATGACATCAGCCAACATGAAATATGTTTTCAATTTGCTGTTTTTAACTATTGACGAGCTTACATCTCATTCTTTATCTCATCCATTTATTATTTTTAAAATAACAGAATAATAATCATTGAGTAGTTCTCTGAAGAATGAGATAGTCTCTTGTGGTCAGCCTGAGACAGCCAAAGGGCTATCTCAGGCTGACCACAAGTTGTGGTTGACTCTTGGTGACTTAAAATATTTGCAGCATCGAACATTTTTTTCTCAAATGTTTAGATTCAAATTACAAAACAGTCAATAAATAGACAACTGATAAAGAGATGATAATGAGACTTTCCGCGTCTATTTTGTGCGATGATTTTAGTTAAACAAAATGCATCAGGCAACGATGAAGAGGATCAGCAGAAACAATGAGATATTGTAGGAGGTTCGCAGAAAAAATGAGACATCGTAGGAGGTTCGCAGAAAAAATGAGACATCGTAGGAGGTCAAAAGAAACAATGAGATATCGTAGGAGGTTCACAGAAAGAAAGAGACATCTTAAGAAGTTTGAAGAAACAATGAGGCATCGTAAGGAGGTTTGCAGGAGTGAGACACCTTAGGGGGCCAACAGAAACAACGAGCCATCATAGGAGGTTTACGGAAACAATGAGGCATCGTAGGTGGTTTGCAAAAACAATGAGACATCGTAGGAGGTCGCAAAAATGAGACATCTTGGGTGTCAAAAGAAACAATGAGTTATCGTAGGAGGTTCACAGAAAGAACGAGACATCGTAAGAAGTTCGAAGAAACAATAAGGCATCGTAAGGAGGTTTGCAGGAGTGAGACACCTTACGGGGTCAACAGAAACAACGAGACATCATAGGAGGTTTACAGAAGCAATGAGGCAACGTAAATGGTTTGCAAAAACTATGAGACATCGTAGGAGGTTGCAAAAATGAGACATCTTGAGTGTCAAAAGAAACAATGAGATATCGTAAGAGGTTCACAGAGAGAACGAGACGTCGTAAGAAGTTCGAAGAAACAATGAGGCTTCCTAAGGAGGTTTGCAGGAGTAATGAGACACCTTAGGGGGTCAAGAGAAACAACGAGACGTCATAGGAGGTTTACAGAAGCAATCAGGCATCGTAGGTGGTTTGTAAAAACTATGAGACATCGTAGGATGTTGCAAATATGAGACATCTTGAGTGTCAAAAGAAACAATGAGATATCGTAGGAGGTTCACAGAGAGAACGAGACGTCGTAAGAAGTTCGAAGAAACAATGAGGCTTCCTAAGGAGGTTTGCAGGAGTAATGAGACACCTTAGGGGGTCAAGAGAAACAACGAGACGTCATAGGAGGTTTACAGAAGCAATGAGGCATCGTAGGTGGTTTGCAAAAATGAGACATCTTGAGTGTCAAAAGAAACAATGAGATATCGTAGGAGGTTCTCAGAGAGAACGAGACGTCGTAAGAAGTTCGAAGAAACAATGAGGCTTCCTAAGGAGGTTTGCAGGAGTAATGAGACACCTTAGGGGGTCAACAGAAACAACGAGACGTCATAGGAGGTTTACAGAAGCAATGAGACATCGTAGGTGGTTTGCAAAAACTATGAGACATCGTAGGAGGTTGCAAAAATGAGACATCTTGAGTGTCAAAAGAAACAATGAGATATCGTAGGAGGTTCACAGAAAGAACGAGACGTCGTAAGAAATTCGAAGAAACAATGAGGCTTCCTAAGGAGGTTGCAGGAGTAATGAGACACCTTAGGGGGTCAACAGAAACAACGAGACGTCATAGGAGGTTTACAGCAGCAATGAGGCATCGTAGGTGGTTTGCAAAAACTATGAGACATCGTAGGAGGTTGCAAAAATGAGACATCTTGAGTGTCAAAAGAAACAATGAGATATCGTAGGAGGTTCACAGAAACAACGAGACGTCGTAAGAAGTTCGAAGAAACAATGAGGCTTCCTAAGGAGGTTTGCAGGAGTAATGAGACACCTTAGGGGGTCAACAGAAACAACGAGACGTCATAGGAGGTTTACAGAAGCAATGAGGCATCGTAGGTGGTTTGCAAAAACTATGATACATCGTAGGAGGTTGCAAAAATGAGACATCTTGAGTGTCAAAAGAAACAATGAGATATCGTAGGAGGTTCACAGAAAGAACGAGACGTCGTAAGAAGTTCGAAGAAACAATGAGGCTTCCTAAGGAGGTTTGCAGGAGTAATGAGACACCTTAGGGGGTCAACAGAAACAACGAGACGTCATAGGAGGTTTACAGAAGCAATGAGGCATCGTAGGTGGTTTGCACAAACTATGAGACATCATAGGAGGTTGCAAAAATGAGACATCTTGAGTGTCAAAAGAAACAATGAGATATCGTAGGAGGTTTACAGAAAGAACGAGACGTCGTAAGAAGTTCGAAGAAACAATGAGGCTTCCTAAGGAGTTTTGCAGGAGTAATGAGACACCTTAGGGGGTCAACAGAAACAACGAAACGTCATAGGAGGTTTACAGAAGGAATGAGGCATCGTAGGTGGTTTGCAAAAACTATGAGACATCGTAGGAGGTTGCAAAAATGAGACATCTTGAGTGTCAAAAGAAACAATGAGATATCGTAGGAGGTTCACAGAAAGAACGAGACGTCGTAAGAAGTTCGAAGAAACAATGAGGCTTCCTAAGGAGGTTTGCAGGAGTAATTAGACACCTTAGGGGGTCAACAGAAACAACGAGACGTCATAGGAGGTTTACAGAAGCAATGAGGCATCGTAGGTGGTTTGCAAAAACTATGAGACATCGTAGGAGGTTGCAAAATTGAGACATCTTGAGTGTCAAAAGAAACAATGAGATATCGTAGGAGGTTCACAGAAAGAACGAGATGTCGTAAGAAGTTCGAAGAAACAATGAGGCTTCCTAAGGAGGTTTGCAGGAGTAATGAGACACCTTAGGGGGTCAACAGAAACAACGAGACGTCATAGGAGGTTTACAGAAGCAATGAGGCATCGTAAGTGGTTTGAAAAAACTATGAGACATCGTAGGAGGTCGCAAAAATGAGACATCTTGAGTGTCAAAAGAAACAATGAGATATCATAGGAGGTTCACAGAAAGAACGAGACGTCGTAAGAAGTTCGAAGAAACAATGAGGCTTCCTAAGGAGTTTTGCAGGAGTAATGAGACACCTTAGGGGGTCAACAGAAACAACGAGACGTCATAGGAGGTTTACAGAAGGAATGAGGCATCGTAGGTGGTTTGCAAAAACTATGAGACATCGTAGGAGGTTGCAAAAATGAGACATCTTGAGTGTCAAAAGAAACAATGAGATATCGTAAGAGGTTCACAGAAAGAACGAGACGTCGTAAGAAGTTCGAAGAAACAATGAGGCTTCCTAAGGAGGTTTGCAGGAGTAATTAGACACCTTAGGGGGTCAACAGAAACAACGAGACGTCATAGGAGGTTTACAGAAGCAATGAGGCATCGTAGGTGGTTTGCAAAAACTATGAGACATCGTAGGAGGTTGCAAAAGTGAGACATCTTGAGTGTCAAAAGAAACAATGAGATATCGTAGGAGGTTCACAGAAAGAACGAGATGTTGTAAGAAGTTCGAAGAAACAATGAGGCTTCCTAAGGAGGTTTGCAGGAGTAATGAGACACCTTAGGGGGTCAACAGAAACAAGAGACGTCATAGGAGGTTTACAGAAGAAATGAGGCATCGTAGGGGGTTTGCAAAAACTATGAGACATCGTAGGAGGTTGCAAAAATGAGACATCTTGAGTGTCAAAAGAAACAATGAGATATCGTAAGAGGTTCACAGAAAGAACGAGACGTCGTAAGAAGTTCGAAGAAACAATGAGGCTTCCTAAGGAGTTTTGCAGGAGTAATGAGACACCTTAGGGGGTCAACAGTAACAACGAGACGTCATAGGAGGTTTACAGAAGGAATGAGGCATCGTAGGTGGTTTGCAAAAACTATGAGACATCGTAGGAGGTTGCAAAAATGAGACATCTTGAGTGTCAAAAGAAACAATGAGATATCGTAAGAGGTTCACAGAAAGAACGAGACGTCGTAAGAAGTTCGAAGAAACAATGAGGTTTCCTAAGGAGGTTTGCAGGAGTAATGAGACACCTTAGGGGGTCAACAGAAACAACGAGACGTCATAGGAGGTTTACAGAAGCAATGAGGCATCGTAGGTGGTTTGCAAAAACTATGAGACATCGTAGGAGGTTGCAAAAGTGAGACATCTTGAGTGTCAAAAGAAGCAATGAGATATCGTAGGAGGTTCACAGAAAGAACGAGACGTCGTATGAAGTTCGAAGAAACAATGAGACTTCCTAAGGAGGTTTGCAGGAGTAATGAGACACCTTAGGGGGTCAACAGAAACAACGAGATGTCATAGGAGGTTTACAGAAGCAATGAGGCATCGTAGGTGGTTTGCAAAAACTATGAGACATCGTAGGAGGTCGCAAAAATGAGACAGCTTGAGTGTCAAAAGAAACAATGAGATATCGTAGGAGGTTCACAGAGAGAACGAGACGTCGTAAGAAGTTCGAAGAAACAATGAGGCATCGTAAGGAGGTTTGCAGGAGTGAGACACCTTAGGGGGTCAACAGAAACAATGAGGCATTAGAGGAGATTCACAGAAACAATATGACATCTTAGGGGCTCAACAGAAACAATGAGATATCGTAGGAGGTTCACAGAAACAATGAAGCATCGTAGGAGGTTCGAACAAACAACAAGGCATTGCAGGAGATTCACAGAAACAATATGACATCTAAGGGGCTCAACAGAAACAATGAGATATCGTTGGAGGTTCGAACAAACAATGAGGCATTGTAGGAGATTCACAGAAAAAATGACATATCTTATGAGGATTGGCAGAAATGCGGCGTCGTAGGAGGTTTACAGGAGTAATGAGACATTTTAGGGGGTCAACAGAAACAGTGAGACATCATAGGTGTCCGCATAAGTAGTGAGACATCTTAGGGTCGACAGAAACAATGAGGCATTGTAGGAGATTCACAGAAACAGTGAGACATCTTAGGGGCTCATCAGAATCAATGAGACATTGTAGGAGGTTCGAACAAACAATGAGACATTATATGAGGTTGAATGAAACAATGAGGCATCGTAAATGGTTTTCAAAAATAACGAGACATCGTAGAAGGTCGCAGCAATGCGACATCTTAGGGGGTCAACAGGAACAATGAGACATAGTAGGAAGTCCACAGAAACAACGAGACGTCGTAAGAAGTTCTAAGAAAAAATTAGGTATCGTAAGGAGGTTTGCAGGAGCAATGAGACACCTTAGGGGGTTAACAGAGACAATGAGACATCGTAAGGGTCCACAGAAGCAATGAGACACCTTAGAGGGTCAACAGAAAGAATGAGACATCGTACGAGGTTCACAGAAATAATGAGACATTATAGCAGGTTGGATGAAATAATGAGGCATCGTAGGTGGTTTTCAAAAACCATGAGACCTCGTAGGAGGTCACAGCAATGGGACATCTTAGGGGGTCAATAAAACAATGAGACATCGTAAGAAGTTCGAAGAAACAATGAGGCATCGTAGGAGGTTCTCAGAAGCAATGAGACACCTTAGGGGGTCATCAGAGACAATGAGACATCGTAGGAGCTTCACGGAAACAATGAAACATCTTAGGGGGTCTGCAGAAGCAATGACACATCTTAGTGGGTCAACAGAAACAATGAGACATCGTAGAAGGTTCGCAGATAGAGTGAGACATCGTAGGAGGTTCACAGAAATAATGAGACATCACTGGAGGTCAACAGAACAATGAGACATCGTTGGAAGTTCACAGGAACAACGAAATATCTTAGAGGGTCAAAAAACGAGGATGAAACTTCGTAAGGAATTCACAGAAAAAATTATACTTCTTTCTTTTAGGCGTTTTCTTTTAGACTTTTTTCTTTTAGAATTTTTATTTTAGGCGTTTTCACGGTTCATTTCACTCTCAATCGAATACCTTACTGCAAATTAAATATCTCATTTCCAAGCATCCGATTCCCAATGCAAAGCCTCACATCCACTCCAACTCTCCGTTATACTCAAATTCCTCACTTCCAGTCGAACTCCCCAATTCCAATCAAACGCATCACTTCCAGTCGAATTTCCTACTTATACTCAAACCCCTCACATTTTCAGTCGAACTCCCCATTTCCATTCGAACTCCCCACTTCTACTGAAACGCCTCACTTCCAGTCCAACTTCCCACTTCCAGTCGAATTTCCTACTTATACTCAAACCACTCACATTTTCAGTCGAACTCCCCATTTCCATTCGAACTCCCCACTTCTACTGAAACGCCTCACTTCCATTCCAACTTCCCACTTCCAGTCGAATTTCCTACTTATACTCAAACAACTCACATTTTCAGTCGAACTACCCATTTCCATTCGACCTCCCCACTTCTGCTGAAACGCCTCACTTCCAGTCCAACTTCCCACTTCCAGTCGAATGTCCTACTTATACTCAAACCACTCACATTTTAAGTCGAACTCCCCATTTCCATTCCAACTCCCCATTTCTACTGAAACGCTTCACTTCCAGTCCAACTTCCCACTTCCAGTTAATTTCCTACTTATACTCAAACCCCTCACATTTCCAGTCGAACTCCCCATTTCCATTCGAACTCTCCATTTCTACTGAAATGCCTCATTTCCAGTCCAACTTCCCATTTCCAGTCGAATTTCCGACTTATACTCAAACACCTCACATTTCCAGTTGAACTCCCCATTTCCATTCCAACTCCCCACTTCTACTGAAATGCCTCACTTCCTGTCCAACTTCCCATTTCCAGTCGAATTTCCGACTTATACTCAAACACCTCACATTTCCAGTTGAACTCCCTATTTCCATTCCAACTCCCCACTTCTACTGAAACGCCTCACTTCCTGTCCAACTTCCCATTTTAAGTCGAATTTCCGACTTATACTCAAACACCTCACATTTCCAGTTGAACTCCCCATTTCCATTCCAACTCCCCACTTCTACCGAAACGCCTCACTTCCTGTCCAACTTCCCATTTCCAGTCGAATTTCCGACTTATACTCAAACACCTCACATTTCCAGTTGAACTCCCCATTTCCATTCCAACTCCCCACTTCTACTGAAATGCCTCACTTCCTGTCCAACTTCCCATTTTCAGTCGAATTTCCGACTTATACTCAAACACCTCACATTTCCAGTTGAACTCCCCATTTCCATTCCAACTCCCCACTTCTACTGAAACGCTTCACTTCCTGTCCAACTTCCCATTTCCAGTCGAATTTCCGACTTATACTCAAACACCTCACATTTCCAGTTGAATTCCCCATTTCCATTCCAACTCCCCACTTCTACTGAAACGCTTCACTTCCTGTCCAACTTCCCATTTCCAGTCGAATTTCCGACTTATACTCAAACACCTCACATTTCCAGTCGAACTCCCCATTTCCATTCCAACTCCCCACTTCTACAGAAACACTTCACTTCCTGTCCAACTTCCCATTTTCAGTCGAATTTCCGACTTATACTCAAACACCTCACATTTCCAGTCGAACTCCCCATTTCCATTCCTACTCCCCACTTCTACTGAAACGCCTCACTTCCTGTCCAACTTCCCATTTCCAGTCGAATTTCCGACTTAGACTCAAACACCTCACATTTCCAGTCGAACTCCCCATTTCAATTCCAACTCCCCACTTCTACTGAAACGCTTCACTTCCTGTCCAACTTCCCATTTTCAGTCGAATTTCCGACTTATACTCAAACACCTCACATTTCCAGTCGAACTCCCCATTTCCATTCCAACTCCCCACTTCTACTGAAACGCCTCACTTCCTGTCCAACTTCCCATTTCCAGTCGAATTTCCGACTTATACTCAAACACCTCACATTTCCAGTTGAACTCCCCATTTCCATTCCAATTCCCCACTTCTACTGAAACGCCTCACTTCCTGTCCAACTTCCCATTTCCAGTCGAATTTCCGACTTATACTCAAACACCTCACATTTCCAGTCGAACTCCCCATTTCCATTCCAACTCCCCACTTCTACTGAAACACTTCACTTCCTGTCCAACTTCCCATTTTCAGTCGAATTTCCGACTTATACTCAAACACCTCACATTTCCAGTTGAACTCCCCATTTCCATTCCAACTCCCCACTTCTACTGAAACGCTTCACTTCCTGTCCAACTTCCCATTTCCAGTCGAATTTCCGACTTATACTCAAACACCTCACATTTCCAGTTGAACTCCCCATTTCCATTCCAACTCCCCACTTCTACTGAAACGCCTCACTTCCAGTCCAACTTCCCACTTCCAGTCGAATTTCCTACTTATACTCAAACCACTCACATTTTCAGTCGAACTCCCCATTTCCATTCGAACTCCCCACTTCTACTGAAACGCCTCACTTCCATTCCAACTTCCCACTTCCAGTCGAATTTCCTACTTATACTCAAACAACTCACATTTTCAGTCGAACTACCCATTTCCATTCGACCTCCCCACTTCTGCTGAAACGCCTCACTTCCAGTCCAACTTCCCACTTCCAGTCGAATATCCTACTTATACTCAAACCACTCACATTTTAAGTCGAACTCCCCATTTCCATTCCAACTCCCCATTTCTACTGAAACGCTTCACTTCCAGTCCAACTTCCCACTTCCAGTTAATTTCCTACTTATACTCAAACCCCTCACATTTCCAGTCGAACTCCCCATTTCCATTCGAACTCTCCATTTCTACTGAAATGCCTCATTTCCAGTCCAACTTCCCATTTCCAGTCGAATTTCCGACTTATACTCAAACACCTCACATTTCCAGTTGAACTCCCCATTTCCATTCCAACTCCCCACTTCTACTGAAATGCCTCACTTCCTGTCCAACTTCCCATTTCCAGTCGAATTTCCGACTTATACTCAAACACCTCACATTTCCAGTTGAACTCCCTATTTCCATTCCAACTCCCCACTTCTACTGAAACGCCTCACTTCCTGTCCAACTTCCCATTTCCAGTCGAATTTCCGACTTATACTCAAACACCTCACATTTCCAGTTGAACTCCCTATTTCCATTCCAACTCCCCACTTCTACTGAAACGCCTCACTTCCTGTCCAACTTCCCATTTCCAGTCGAATTTCCGACTTATACTCAAACACCTCACATTTCCAGTTGAACTCCCCATTTCCATTCCAACTCCCCACTTCTACTGAAACGCCTCACTTCCTGTCCAGCTTCCCATTTCCAGTCGAATTTCCGACTTATACTCAAACACCTCACATTTCCAGTCGAACTCCCCATTTCCTTTCCAACTCCCCACTTCTACTGAAACGCCTCACTTCCTGTCCAACTTCCCATTTTCAGTCGAATTTCCGACTTATACTCAAACACCTCACATTTCCAGTCGAACTCCCCATTTCCATTCCAACTCCCCACTTCTACTGAAACGTTTCACTTCCTGTCCAACTTCCCATTTTCAGTCGAATTTCCGACTTATACTCAAACACCTCACATTTCCAGTTGAACTCCCCATTTCCATTCCAACTCCCCACTTCTACTGAAACGCCTCACTTCCTGTCCAACTTCCCATTTTCAGTCGAATTTCCGACTTATACTCAAACACCTCACATTTCCAGTCGAACTCCCCATTTCCATTCCAACTTCCCACTTCTACTGAAACGCCTCACTTCCTGTCCAAGTTCCCATTTTCAGTCGAATTTCCGACTTATACTCAAACACCTCACATTTCCAGTCGAACTCCCCATTTCCATTCCAACTCCCCACTTCTACTGAAACGCTTCACTTCCTGTCCAACTTCCCATTTTCAGTCGAATTTCCGACTTATACTCAAACAACTCACATTTCCAGTCGAACTCTCCATTTCCATTCCAACTCCCCACTTCTACTGAACGCCTCACTTCCTGTCCAACTTCGCATTTTCAGTCGAATTTCCGACTTATACTCAAACACCTCACATTTCCAGTTGAACTCCCCATTTCCATTCCAACTCCCCACTTCTACTGAAACGCTTCACTTCCTGTCCAATTTCCCATTTTCAGTCGAATTTCCGACTTATACTCAAACACCTCACATGTCCAGTTGAACTCCCCATTTCCATTCCAACTCCCCACTTCTACTGAAACGCCTCACTTCCTGTCCAACTTCCCATTTTCAGTCGAATTTCCGACTTATACTCAAACACCTCACATTTCCAGTCGAACTCCCCATTTCCATTCCAACTCCCCACTTCTACTGAAACGCCTCACTTCCTGTCCAACTTCCCATTTTCAGTCGAATTTCCGACTTATACTCAAACACCTCACATTTCCAGTCGAACTCCCCATTTCCATTCCAACCCCCACTTCTACTGAAACGCTTCACTTCCTGTCCAACTTCCCATTTTCAGTCGAATTTCCGACTTATACTCAAACACCTCACATTTCCAGTTGAACTCCCCATTTCCATTCCAACTCCCCACTTCTACTGAAACGCCTCACTTCCTGTCCAACTTCCCATTTTCAGTCGAATTTCCGACTTATACTCAAACACCTCACATTTCCAGTCGAACTCCCCATTTCCATTCCAACTCCCCACTTCTACTGAAACGCTTCACTTCCTATCCAACTTCCCATTTTCAGTCGAATTTCCGACTTATACTCAAACACCTCACATTTCCAGTCGAACTCCCCATTTCCATTCCAACTCCCCACTTCTACTGAAACGCCTCACTTCCTGTCCAACTTCCCATTTTCAGTCGAATTTCCGACTTATACTCAAACACCTCACATTTCCAGTTGAACTCCCCATTTCCATTCCAACTCCCCACTTCTACTGAAACGCCTCACTTCCTGTCCAACTTCCCATTTTCAGTCGAATTTCCGACTTATACTCAAACACCCTCACATTTCCAGTCGAACTCCACATTTCCATTCCAACTCCCCACTTCTACTGAAACGCCTCACTTCCTGTCCAACTTCCCATTTTCAGTCGAATTTCCGACTTATACTCAAACACCTCACATTTCCAGTCGAACTCCCCATTTCCATTCCAACTCCCCAATTCTACTGAAACGCTCCACTTCCTGTCCAACTTCCCATTTTCAGTCGAATTTCCGACTTATACTCAAACACCTCACATTTCCAGTCGAACGCCCCATTTCCATTCCAACTCCCCACTTCTACTGAAACGCCTCACTTCCTGTCCAACTTCGCATTTTCAGTCCAATTTCCGACTTATACTCAAACACCTCACATTTCCAGTTGAACTCCCCATTTCCATTCCAACTCCCCACTTCTACTGAAACGCTTCACTTCCTGTCCAATTTCCCATTTTCAGTCGAATTTCCGACTTATACTCAAACACCTCACATGTCCAGTTGAACTCCCCATTTTCATTCCAACTCCCCACTTCCACTGAAACGCCTCACTTCCTGTCCAACTTCCCATTTTCAGTCGAATTTCCGACTTATACTCAAACACCTCACATTTCCAGTCGAACTCCCCATTTCCATTCCAACTCCCCACTTCTACTGAAACGCCTCACTTCCTCTCCAACTTCCCATTTTCAGTCGAATTTCCGACTTATACTCAAACACCTCACATTTCCAGTCGAACTCCCCATTTCGATTCCAACTCCCCACTTCGACTGAAACGCTTCACTTCCTATCCAACTTCTCATTTTCAGTCGAATTTCCGACTTATACTCAAACACCTCACATTTCCAGTCGAACTCCCCATTTCCATTCCAACTCCCCACTTCTAATGAAACGCCTCACTTCCTGTCCAACTTCCCATTTTCAGTCGAATTTCCGACTTATACTCAAACACCTCACATTTCCAGTCGAACTCCCCATTTCCATTCCAACTCCCCACTTCTACTGAAACGCTTCACTTCCTATCCAACTTCCCATTTTCAGTCGAATTTCCGACTTATACTCAAACACCTCACATTTCCAGTCGAACTCCCCATTTCCATTCCAACTCCCCACTTCTACTGAAACGCCTCACTTCCTGTCCAACTTCCCATTTTCAGTCGAATTTCCGACTTATACTCAAACACCTCACATTTCCAGTTGAACTCCCCATTTCCATTCCAACTCCCCACTTCTACTGAAACGCCTCACTTCCTGTCCAACTTCCCATTTTCAGTCGAATTTCCGACTTATACTCAAACACCTCACATTTCCAGTCGAACTCCACATTTCCATTCCAACTCCCCACTTCTACTGAAACGCCTCACTTCCTGTCCAACTTCCCATTTTCAGTCGAATTTCCGACTTATACTCAAACACCTCACATTTCCAGTCGAACTCCCCATTTCCATTCCAAATCCCCACTTCTACTGAAACGCTCCACTTCCTGTCCAACTTCCCATTTTCAGTCGAATTTCCGACTTATACTCAAACACCTCACATTTCCAGTCGAACGCCCCATTTCCATTCCAACTCCCCACTTCTACTGAAACGCCTCACTTCCTGTCCAACTTCGCATTTTCAGTCCAATTTCCGACTTATACTCAAACACCTCACATTTCCAGTTGAACTCCCCATTTCCATTCCAACTCCCCACTTCTACTGAAACGCTTCACTTCCTGTCCAATTTCCCATTTTCAGTCGAATTTCCGACTTATACTCAAACACTTCACATGTCCAGTTGAACTCCCCATTTTCATTCCAACTCCCCACTTCCACTGAAACGCCTCACTTCCTGTCCAACTTCCCATTTTCAGTCGAATTTCCGACTTATACTCAAACACCTCACATTTCCAGTCGAACTCCCCATTTCCATTCCAACTCCCCACTTCTACTGAAACGCCTCACTTCCTCTCCAACTTCCCATTTTCAGTCGAATTTCCGACTTATACTCAAACACCTCACATTTCCAGTCGAACTCCCCATTTCGATTCCAACTCCCCACTTCGACTGAAACGCTTCACTTCCTATCCAACTTCTCATTTTCAGTCGAATTTCCGACTTATACTCAAACACCTCACATTTCCAGTCGAACTCCCCATTTCCATTCCAACTCCCCACTTCTAATGAAACGCCTCACTTCCTGTCCAACTTCCCATTTTCAGTCGAATTTCCGACTTATACTCAAACACCTCACATTTCCAGTGGAACTCCCCATTTCCATTCCAACTCCCCACTTCTACTGAAACGCTTCACTTCCTGTCCAACTTCCCATTTTCAGTCGAATTTCCGATTTATACTCAAACACTTCACATTTCCAGTCGAACTCCCCATTTCCATTCCAACTCCCCACTTCTACTGAAACGCTTCACTTCCTGTCCAATTTCCCATTTTCAGTCGAATTTCCGACTTATACTCAAACACCTCACATTTTCAGTCGAACTCCCCATTTCCATTCGAACTCCCCACTTCTACTGAAACGCCTCACTTCCATTCCAACTTCCCACTTCCAGTCGAATTTCCTACTTATACTCAAACAACTCACATTTTCAGTCGAACTACCCATTTCCATTCGACCTCCCCACTTCTGCTGAAACGCCTCACTTCCAGTCCAACTTCCCACTTCCAGTCGAATATCCTACTTATACTCAAACCACTCACATTTTAAGTCGAACTCCCCATTTCCATTCCAACTCCCCATTTCTACTGAAACGCTTCACTTCCAGTCCAACTTCCCACTTCCAGTTAATTTCCTACTTATACTCAAACCCCTCACATTTCCAGTCGAACTCCCCATTTCCATTCGAACTCTCCATTTCTACTGAAATGCCTCATTTCCAGTCCAACTTCCCATTTCCAGTCGAATTTCCCACTTATACTCAAACACCTCACATTTCCAGTTGAACTCCCCATTTCCATTCCAACTCCCCACTTCTACTGAAATGCCTCACTTCCTGTCCAACTTCCCATTTCCAGTCGAATTTCCGACTTATACTCAAACACCTCACATTTCCAGTTGAACTCCCTATTTCCATTCCAACTCCCCACTTCTACTGAAACGCCTCACTTCCTGTCCAACTTCCCATTTCCAGTCGAATTTCCGACTTATACTCAAACACCTCACATTTCCAGTTGAACTCCCTATTTCCATTCCAACTCCCCACTTCTACTGAAACGCCTCACTTCCTGTCCAACTTCCCATTTCCAGTCGAATTCCGACTTATACTCAAACACCTCACATTTCCAGTTGAACTCCCCATTTCCATTCCAACTCCCCACTTCTACTGAAACGCCTCACTTCCTGTCCAGCTTCCCATTTCCAGTCGAATTTCCGACTTATACTCAAACACCTCACATTTCCAGTCGAACTCCCCATTTCCATTCCAACTCCCCACTTCTACTGAAACGCCTCACTTCCTGTCCAACTTCCCATTTTCAGTCGAATTTCCGACTTATACTCAAACACCTCACATTTCCAGTCGAACTCCCCATTTCCATTCCAACTCCCCACTTCTACTGGAAACGCTTCACTTCCTGTCCAACTTCCCATTTTCAGTCGAATTTCCGACTTATACTCAAACACCTCACATTTCCAGTTGAACTCCCCATTTCCATTCCAACTCCCCACTTGCTACTGAAACGCCTCACTTCCTGTCCAACTTCCCATTTTCAGTCGAATTTCCGACTTATACTCAAACACCTCACATTTCCAGTCGAACTCCCCATTTCCATTCCAACTTCCCACTTCTACTGAAACGCCTCACTTCCTGTCCAAGTTCCCATTTTCAGTCGAATTTCCGACTTATACTCAAACACCTCACATTTCCAGTCGAACTCCCCATTTCCATTCCAACTCCCCACTTCTACTGAAACGCTTCACTTCCTGTCCAACTTCCCATTTTCAGTCGAATTTCCGACTTATACTCAAACAACTCACATTTCCAGTCGAACTCTCCATTTCCATTCCAACTCCCCACTTCTACTGAAACGCCTCACTTCCTGTCCAACTTCGCATTTTTCAGTCGAATTTCCGACTTATACTCAAACACCTCACATTTCCAGTTGAACTCCCCATTTCCATTCCAACTCCCCACTTCTACTGAAACGCTTCACTTCCTGTCCAATTTCCCATTTTCAGTCGAATTTCCGACTTATACTCAAACACCTCACATGTCCAGTTGAACTCCCCATTTCCATTCCAACTCCCCACTTCTACTGAAACGCCTCACTTCCTGTCCAACTTCCCATTTTCAGTCGAATTTCCGACTTATACTCAAACACCTCACATTTCCAGTCGAACTCCCCATTTCCATTCCAACTCCCCACTTCTACTGAAACGCCTCACTTCCTGTCCAACTTCCCATTTTCAGTCGAATTTCCGACTTATACTCAAACACCTCACATTTCCAGTCGAACTCCCCATTTCCATTCCAACCCCCACTTCTACTGAAACGCTTCACTTCCTGTCCAACTTCCCATTTTCAGTCGAATTTCCGACTTATACTCAAACACCTCACATTTCAGTTGAACTCCCCATTTCCATTCCAACTCCCCACTTCTACTGAAACGCCTCACTTCCTGTCCAACTTCCCATTTTCAGTCGAATTTCCGACTTATACTCAAACACCTCACATTTCCAGTCGAACTCCCCATTTCCATTCCAACTCCCCCACTTCTACTGAAACGCTTCACTTCCTATCCAACTTCCCATTTTCAGTCGAATTTCCGACTTATACTCAAACACCTCACATTTCCAGTCGAACTCCCCATTTCCATTCCAACTCCCCACTTCTACTGAAACGCCTCACTTCCTGTCCAACTTCCCATTTTCAGTCGAATTTCCGACTTATACTCAAACACCTCACATTTCCAGTTGAACTCCCCATTTCCATTCAACTCCCCACTTCTACTGAAACGCCTCACTTCCTGTCCAACTTCCCATTTTCAGTCGAATTTCCGACTTATACTCAAACACCTCACATTTCCAGTCGAACTCCACATTTCCATTCCAACTCCCCACTTCTACTGAAACGCCTCACTTCCTGTCCAACTTCCCATTTTCAGTCGAATTTCCGACTTATACTCAAACACCTCACATTTCCAGTCGAACTCCCCATTTCCATTCCAACTGCCCCACTTCTACTGAAACGCTCCACTTCCTGTCCAACTTCCCATTTTCAGTCGAATTTCCGACTTATACTCAAACACCTCACATTTCCAGTTGAACTCCCCATTTCCATTCCAACTCCCCACTTCTACTGAAACGCCTCACTTCCTGTCCAACTTCCCATTTTCAGTCGAATTTCCGACTTATACTCAAACACCTCACATTTCCAGTCGAACTCCCCATTTCCATTCCAACTCCCCACTTCAACTGAAACGCTTCACTTCCTGTCCAACTTCCCATTTTCAGTCGAATTTCCGACTTATACTCAAACACCTCACATTTCCAGTCGAACTCCCCATTTCCATTCCAACTCCCCACTTCTACTGAAACGCCTCACTTCCTGTCCAACTTCCCATTTTCAGTCGAATTTCCGACTTATACTCAAACACCTCACATTTCCAGTTGAACTCCCCATTTTCCATTCCAACTCCCCACTTCTACTGAAACGCCTCACTTCCTGTCCAACTTCCCATTTTCAGTCGAATTTCCGACTTATACTCAAAACACCTCACATTTCCACTCGAACTCCACATTTCCATTCCAACTCCCCACTTCTACTGAAACGCCTCACTTCCTGTCCAACTTCCCATTTTCAGTCGAATTTCCGACTTATACTCAAACACCTCACATTTCCAGTCGAACTCCCCATTTCCATTCCAACTCCCCACTTCTACTGAAACGCTCACTCCTGTCCAACTTCCCATTTTCAGTCCGAATTTCCGACTTATACTCTATACTCAATTAACTCACATTTCCAGTCGAACTCCCATTTCCATTCCAACTCCCCCACTTCTACTGAAACGCCTCTCAACTTCCTGTCCAATTCGCATTATACTCAAATTCCGACTTCATACTCACAATTTCCAGTTGAACTCCATTCATCACTCCCCACTTCTACTGAAACGCTTCACTTCCTGCCCAATTTCCCATTTTCAGTCGAATTTCCGACTTATACTCAAACACCTCACATGTCCAGTTGAACTCCCCATTTCCATTCCAACTCCCCACTTCTACTGAAACGCCTCACTTCCTGTCCAACTTCCCATTTCAGTCGAATTTCCGACTTATACTCAAACACCTCACATTTCCAGTCGAACTCCCCATTTCCATTCCAACTCCCCACTTCTACTGAAACGCCTCACTTCCTCTCCAACTTCCCATTTTCAGTCGAATTTCCGACTTATACTCAAACACCTCACATTTCCAGTCGAACTCCCCATTCGATTCCAACTCCCCACTTCGACTGAAACGCTTCACTTCCTGTCCAATTCCATTTTCAGTCGAATTTCGACTTACTCAAACACTCACATTTCCAGACGAACTCCCCATTTCCATTCGAACTCCCATTCTATGAACGCCTCACTTACGCCTCCTTCCTGTCAACTTCCCATTTTCAGTCTGAATTTCCGACTTATACTCAAACACCTCACATTTCAGTTGAACTCCCCATTTCCATTCCAACTCCCCACTTCTACTGAAACGCTTCACTTCCTGTCCAACTTCCCATTTTCAGTCGAATTTCCGACTTATACTCAAACACCTCACATTTCCCAGTCGAACTCCCATTCCATCAACTCCACTCCCACTTCTACTGAACGCTTCACTTCCTGTCCAACTTCCTATTTTCAGTCGAATTCCGACTTATACTCAAACACCTCACATTTCCAGTCGAACTCCCCATTTCCATTCAACTCCCACTTCTACTGAAACCTCAACTTCCCATTTTCAGTCGAATTTCCGACTTATACTCAAACACCTCACATTTGCAGTTGAACTCCCCATTTCCATTCCAACTCCCCACTTCTACTGAAACGCTACACTTCCTGTCCAACTTCCCATTTTCAGTCCAATTTCCGACTTATACTCAAACACCTCACATTTCCAGTCGAACTCCCATCCATTCCAACTCCCAACTTTACTACGAACGCTCACTTCCTGTCCAACTTCCCATTTCCAGTCGAATTTCCGACTTATATTCAAACACCTCACATTTCCAGTTGAACTCCCCATTTCCATTCCAACTCCCACTTCTACTGAAACGCCTCACTTCCTGTCCAACTTCCATTTCCAGTCGAATTTCCGACTTATACTCAAACCCCTCACATTTCCAGTCGAACTCCCATTTCCATTCCAACTCCTCATTTCTACTGAAACGCTTCACTTCCTGTCCAACTTCCCATTTCCAGTCGAATTTCCTGACTTATACTCAAACACCTCACATTTCCAGTTGAACTCCCCATTTCCATTCCAACTCCCCACTTCTACTGAAACGCCTCACTTCCTGTCCAACTTCCCATTTTCAGTCGAATTTCCGACTTATACTCAAACACCTCACATTTCCAGTCGAACTCCCCATTTCCATTCCAACTCCCCACTTCTACTGAAACGCCTCACTTCCTCTCAAACTTCCCATTTTCAGTCGAATTTCCGACTTACACTCAAACACCTCACATTTCCAGTCGAACTCCCCATTTCGATTCCAACTCCCCACTTCGACTGAAACGCTTCACTTCCTGTCCAACTTCCCATTTTCAGTCGAATTTCCGACTTATACTCAAACACCTCACATTTCCAGTCGAACTCCCCATTTCCATTCCAACTCCCCACTTCTAATGAAACGCCTCACTTCCTGTCCAACTTCCCATTTTCAGTCGAATTTCCGACTTATACTCAAACACCTCACATTTCCAGTTGAACTCCCCATTTCCATTCCAACTCCCCACTTCTACTGAAACGCTTCACTTCCTGTCCAACTTCCCATTTTCAGTCGAATTTCCGACTTATACTCAAACACCTCACATTTCCAGTCGAACTCCCATTTCCATTCCAACTCCCCACTTCTACTGAAACGCTTCACTTCCTGTCCAACTTCCTATTTTCAGTCGAATTTTCGACTTATACTCAAACACCTCACATTTCCAGTCGAACTCCCCATTTCCATTCCAACTCCCCACTTCTACTGAAACGCCTCACTTCCTGTCCAACTTCCCATTTTCAGTCGAATTTCCGACTTATACTCAAACACCTCACATTTGCAGTTGAACTCCCCATTTCCATTCCAACTCCCCACTTCTACTGAAACGCTACACTTCCTGTCCAACTTCCCATTTTCATCCAATTTCCGACTTATACTCAAACACCTCACATTTCCAGTCGAACTCCCCATTTCCATTCCAACTCCCCACTTCTACTGAAAACGCCTCACTTCCTGTCCAACTTCCCATTTCCAGTCGAATTTCGACTTATACTCAAACACCTCACATTTCCAGTTGAACTCCCATTTCCATTCCAACTCCCCACTTCTACTGAAACGCCTCACTTCCTGTCCAACTTCCCATTTCCAGTCGAATTTCCGACTTATACTCAAACCCCTCACATTTCCAGTCGAACTCCCCATTTCCATTCCAACTCCCCATTTCTACTGAAACGCTTCACTTCCTGTCCAACTTCCCATTTCCAGTCGAATTTCTGACTTATACTCAAACACCTCACATTTCCAGTTGAACTCCCCATTTCCATTCCAACTCCCCACTTCTACAGAAACGCCTCACTTCCTGTCCAACTTCCCATTTTCAGTCGAATTTCCGACTTATACTCAAACACCTCACATTTCCAGTCGAACTCCCCATTTCCATTCCAACTCCCCACTTCTACTGAAACGCTTCACTTCCTGTCCAACTTCCCATTTTCAGTCGAATTTCCGACTTATACTCAAACACCTCACATTTCCAGTCGAACTCCCCATTTCCATTCCAACTCCCCACTTCTACTGAAACGCCTCACTTCCTGTCCAACTTCCCATTTCCAGTCGAATTTCCGACTTATACTCAAACACCTCACATTTCCAGTCGAACTCCCCATTTCCATTCCAACTCCCCACTTCTACTGAAACGCCTCACTTCCTGTCCAACTTCGCATTTTCAGTCCAATTTCCGACTTATACTCAAACACCTCACATTTCCAGTTGAACTCCCCATTTCCATTCCAACTCCCCACTTCTACTGAAACGCTTCACTTCCTGTCCAATTTCCCATTTTCAGTCGAATTTCCGACTTATACTCAAACACCTCACATGTCCAGTTGAACTCCCCATTTCCATTCCAACTCCCCACTTCTACTGAAACGCCTCACTTCCTGTCCAACTTCCCATTTTCAGTCGAATTTCCGACTTATACTCAAACACCTCACATTTCCAGTCGAACTCCCCATTTCCATTCCAACTCCCCACTTCTACTGAAACGCCTCACTTCCTCTCCAACTTCCCATTTTCAGTCGAATTTCCGACTTACACTCAAACACCTCACATTTCCAGTCGAACTCCCCATTTCGATTCCAACTCCCCACTTCGACTGAAACGCTTCACTTCCTGTCCAACTTCCCATTTTCAGTCGAATTTCCGACTTATACTCAAACACCTCACATTTCCAGTCGAACTCCCCATTTCCATTCCAACTCCCCACTTCTAATGAAACGCCTCACTTCCTGTCCAACTTCCCATTTTCAGTCGAATTTCCGACTTATACTCAAACACCTCACATTTCCAGTTGAACTCCCCATTTCCATTCCAACTCCCCACTTCTACTGAAACGCTTCACTTCCTGTCCAACTTCCCATTTTCAGTCGAATTTCCGACTTATACTCAAACACCTCACATTTCCAGTCGAACTCCCCATTTCCATTCCAACTCCCCACTTCTACTGAAACGCTTCACTTCCTGTCCAACTTCCTATTTTCAGTCGAATTTTCGACTTATACTCAAACACCTCACATTTCCAGTCGAACTCCCCATTTCCATTCCAACTCCCCACTTCTACTGAAACGCCTCACTTCCTGTCCAACTTCCCATTTTCAGTCGAATTTCCGACTTATACTCAAACACCTCACATTTGCAGTTGAACTCCCCATTTCCATTCCAACTCCCCACTTCTACTGAAACGCTACACTTCCTGTCCAACTTCCCATTTTCAGTCCAATTTCCGACTTATACTCAAACACCTCACATTTCCAGTCGAACTCCCCATTTCCATTCCAACTCCCCACTTCTACTGAAACGCCTCACTTCCTGTCCAACTTCCCATTTCCAGTCGAATTTCCGACTTATACTCAAACACCTCACATTTCAGTTGAACTCCCCATTTCCATTCCAACTCCCCACTTCTACTGAAACGCCTCACTTCCTGTCCAACTTCCCATTTCCAGTCGAATTTCCGACTTATACTCAAACCCCTCACATTTCCAGTCGAACTCCCATTTCCATTCCAACTCCCCATTTCTACTGAAACGCTTCACTTCCTGTCCAACTTCCCATTTGCAGTCGAATTTCTGACTTATACTCAAACACCTCACATTTCCAGTTGAACTCCCCATTTCCATTCCAACTCCCCACTTTCTACTGAAACGCCTCACTTCCTGTCCAACTTCCCATTTCAGTCGAATTTCCGACTTATACTCAAACACCTCACATTTCCAGTCGAACTCCCCATTTCCATTCCAACTCCCCACTTCTACTGAAACGCTTCACTTCCTGTCCAACTTCCCATTTTCAGTCGAATTTCCGACTTATACTCAAACACCTCACATTTCCAGTCGAACTCCCCATTTCCATTCCAACTCCCCACTTCTACTGAAACGCCTCACTTCCTGTCCAACTTCCCATTTCCAGTCGAATTTCCGACTTATACTCAAACACCTCACATTTCCAGTCGAACTCCCCATTTCCATTCCAACTCCCCACTTCTACTGAAACGCTTCACTTCCTGTCCAACTTCCCATTTTCAGTCGAATTTCCGACTTATACTCAAACACCTCACATTTCCAGTCGAACTCCCCATTTCCATTCCAACTCCCCACTTCTACTGAAACGCTTCACTTCCTGTCCAACTTCCAATTTTCAGTCGAATTTCCGACTTATACTCAAACACCTCACATTTCCAGTCGAACTCCCCATTTCCATTCCAACTCCCCACTTCTACTAAAACGCCTCACTTCCTGTCCAACTTCCCATTTCCAGTCGAATTTCCGACTTATACTGAAACACCTCACATTTCCAGTTGAACTCCCCATTTCCATTCCAACTCCCCAATTCTACTGAAACGCCTCACTTCCTGTCCAACTTCCCATTTTCAGTCGAATTTCCGACTTATACTCAAACACCTCACATTTCAGTCGAACTCCCCATTTCCATTCCAACTCCCCACTTCTACTGAAACGCCTCACTTCCTGTCCAACTTCCCATTTCCAGTCGAATTTCCGACTTATACTCAAACACCTCACATTTCCAGTCGAACTCCCCACTTCTACTGAAACGCCTCACTTCCTGTCCAACTTCCCATTTTCAGTCGATTTTCCGACTTATACTCAAACACCTCACATTTCCAGTCGAACTCCCCATTTCCATTCCAACTCCCCACTTCTACTGAAACGCCTCACTTCCTGTCCAACTTCCCATTTTCAGTTGAATTTCCGACTTATACTCAAACACCTCACATTTCCAGTCGAACTCCCCATTTCCATTCCAACTCCCCACTTCTACTGAAACGCCTCACTTCATGTCCAACTTCCCATTTTCAGTCGAATTTCCGACTTATACTCAAACACCTCACATTTCCAGTCGAACTCCCCATTTCCATTCCAACTCCCCACTTCTACTGAAACGCCTCACTTCCTGTCCAACTTCCCATTTTCAGTCGAATTTCCGACTTATACTCAAACACCTCACATTTGCAGTTGAACTCCCCATTTCCATTCCAACTCCCCACTTCTACTGAAACGCTACACTTCCTGTCCAACTTCCCATTTTCAGTCCAATTTCCGACTTATACTCAAACACCTCACATTTCCAGTCGAACTCCCCATTTCCATTCCAACTCCCCACTTCAACTGAAACGCCTCACTTCCTGTCCAACTTCCCATTTCCAGTCGAATTTCCGACTTATACTCAAACACCTCACATTTCCAGTTGAACTCCCCATTTCCATTCCAACTCCCCACTTCTACTGAAACGCCTCACTTCCTGTCCAACTTCCCATTTCCAGTCGAATTTCCGACTTATACTCAAACCCCTCACATTTCCAGTCGAACTCCCCATTTCCATTCCAACTCCCCATTTCTACTGAAACGCTTCACTTCCTGTCCAACTTCCCATTTGCAGTCGAATTTCTGACTTATACTCAAACACCTCACATTTCCAGTTGAACTCCCCATTTCCATTCCAACTCCCCACTTCTACTGAAACGCCTCACTTCCTGTCCAACTTCCCATTTTCAGTCGAATTTCCGACTTATACTCAAACACCTCACATTTCCAGTCGAACTCCCCATTTCCATTCCAACTCCCCACTTCTACTGAAACGCCTCACTTCCTGTCCAACTTCCCATTTCCAGTCGAATTTCCGACTTATACTCAAACACCTCACATTTCCAGTTGAACTCCCCATTTCCATTCCAACTCCCCACTTCTACTGAAACGCCTCACTTCCTGTCCAACTTCCCATTTCCAGTCGAATTTCCGACTTATACTCAAACCCCTCACATTTCCAGTCGAACTCCCCATTTCCATTCCAACTCCCCATTTCTACTGAAACGCTTCACTTCCTGTCCAACTTCCCATTTGCAGTCGAATTTCTGACTTATACTCAAACACCTCACATTTCCAGTTGAACTCCCCATTTCCATTCCAACTCCCCACTTCTACTGAAACGCCTCACTTCCTGTCCAACTTCCCATTTTCAGTCGAATTTCCGACTTATACTCAAACACCTCACATTTCCAGTCGAACTCCCCATTTCCATTCCAACTCCCCACTTCTACTGAAACGCTTCACTTCCTGTCCAACTTCCCATTTTCAGTCGAATTTCCGACTTATACTCAAACACCTCACATTTCCAGTCGAACTCCCCATTTCCATTCCAACTCCCCACTTCTACTGAAACGCCTCACTTCCTGTCCAACTTCCCATTTCCAGTCGAATTTCCGACTTATACTCAAACACCTCACATTTCCAGTCGAACTCCCCATTTCCATTCCAACTCCCCACTTCTACTGAAACGCTTCACTTCCTGTCCAACTTCCCATTTTCAGTCGAATTTCCGACTTATACTCAAACACCTCACATTTCCAGTCGAACTCCCCATTTCCATTCCAACTCCCCACTTCTACTGAAACGCTTCACTTCCTGTCCAACTTCCAATTTTCAGTCGAATTTCCGACTTATACTCAAACACCTCACATTTCCAGTCGAACTCCCCATTTCCATTCCAACTCCCCACTTCTACTAAAACGCCTCACTTCCTGTCCAACTTCCCATTTCCAGTCGAATTTCCGACTTATACTGAAACACCTCACATTTCCAGTTGAACTCCCCATTTCCATTCCAACACCCCAATTCTACTGAAACGCCTCACTTCCTGTCCAACTTCCCATTTTCAGTCGAATTTCCGACTTATACTCAAACACCTCACATTTCCAGTCGAACTCCCCATTTCCATTCCAACTCCCCACTTCTACTGAAACGCCTCACTTCCTGTCCAACTTCCCATTTCCAGTCGAATTTCCGACTTATACTCAAACACCTCACATTTCCAGTCGAACTCCCCACTTCTACTGAAACGCCTCACTTCCTGTCCAACTTCCCATTTTCAGTCGATTTTCCGACTTATACTCAAACACCTCACATTTCCAGTCGAACTCCCCATTTCCATTCCAACTCCCCACTTCTACTGAAACGCCTCACTTCCTGTCCAACTTCCCATTTTCAGTCGATTTTCCGACTTATACTCAAACACCTCACATTTCCAGTCGAACTCCCCATTTCCATTCCAACTCCCCACTTCTACTGAAACGCCTCACTTCATGTCCAACTTCCCATTTTCAGTCGAATTTCCGACTTATACTCAAACACCTCACATTTCCAGTCGAACTCCCCATTTCCATTCCAACTCCCCACTTCTACTGAAACGCCTCACTTCCTGTCCAACTTCCCATTTTCAGTCGAATTTCCGACTTATACTCAAACACCTCACATTTGCAGTTGAACTCCCCATTTCCATTCCAACTCCCCACTTCTACTGAAACGCTACACTTCCTGTCCAACTTCCCATTTTCAGTCCAATTTCCGACTTATACTCAAACACCTCACATTTCCAGTCGAACTCCCCATTTCCATTCCAACTCCCCACTTCAACTGAAACGCCTCACTTCCTGTCCAACTTCCCATTTCCAGTCGAATTTCCGACTTATACTCAAACACCTCACATTTCCAGTTGAACTCCCCATTTCCATTCCAACTCCCCACTTCTACTGAAACGCCTCACTTCCTGTCCAACTTCCCATTTCCAGTCGAATTTCCGACTTATACTCAAACCCCTCACATTTCCAGTCGAACTCCCCATTTCCATTCCAACTCCCCATTTCTACTGAAACGCTTCACTTCCTGTCCAACTTCCCATTTGCAGTCGAATTTCTGACTTATACTCAAACACCTCACATTTCCAGTTGAACTCCCCATTTCCATTCCAACTCCCCACTTCTACTGAAACGCCTCACTTCCTGTCCAACTTCCCATTTTCAGTCGAATTTCCGACTTATACTCAAACACCTCACATTTCCAGTCGAACTCCCCATTTCCATTCCAACTCCCCACTTCTACTGAAACGCTTCACTTCCTGTCCAACTTCCCATTTTCAGTCGAATTTCCGACTTATACTCAAACACCTCACATTTCCAGTCGAACTCCCCATTTCCATTCCAACTCCCCACTTCTACTGAAACGCCTCACTTCCTGTCCAACTTCCCATTTCCAGTCGAATTTCCGACTTATACTCAAACACCTCACATTTCCAGTCGAACTCCCCATTTCCATTCCAACTCCCCACTTCTACTGAAACGCTTCACTTCCTGTCCAACTTCCCATTTTCAGTCGAATTTCCGACTTATACTCAAACACCTCACATTTCCAGTCGAACTCCCCATTTCCATTCCAACTCCCCACTTCTACTGAAACGCTTCACTTCCTGTCCAACTTGCCATTTTCAGTCGAATTTCCGACTTATACTCAAACACCTCACATTTCCAGTCGAACTCCCCATTTCCATTCCAACTCCCCACTTCTACTAAAACGCCTCACTTCCTGTCCAACTTCCCATTTCCAGTCGAATTTCCGACTTATACTGAAACACCTCACATTTCCAGTTGAACTCCCCATTTCCATTCCAACTCCCCAATTCTACTGAAACGCCTCACTTCCTGTCCAACTTCCCATTTTCAGTCGAATTTCCGACTTATACTCAAACACCTCACATTTCCAGTCGAACTCCCCATTTCCATTCCAACTCCCCACTTCTACTGAAACGCCTCACTTCCTGTCCAACTTCCCATTTCCAGTCGAATTTCCGACTTATACTCAAACACCTCACATTTCCAGTCGAACTCCCCACTTCTACTGAAACGCCTCACTTCCTGTCCAACTTCCCATTTTCAGTCGAATTTCCGACTTATACTCAAACACCTCACATTTCCAGTCGAACTCCCCATTTCCATTCCAACTCCCCACTTCTACTGAAACGCCTCACTTCCTGTCCAACTTCCCATTTTCAGTCGATTTTCCGACTTATACTCAAACACCTCACATTTCCAGTCGAACTCCCCATTTCCATTCCAACTCCCCACTTCTACTGAAACGCCTCACTTCCTGTCCAACTTCCCATTTTCAGTCGAATTTCCGACTTATACTCAAACACCTCACATTTCCAGTTGAACTCCCCATTTCCATTCCAACTCCCCACTTCTACTGAAACGCCTCACTTCCTGTCCAACTTCCCATTTCCAGTCGAATTTCCGACTTATACTCAAACACCTCACATTTCCAGTCGAACTCCCCATTTCCATTCCAACTCCCCACTTCTACTGAAACGCTTCACTTCCTGTCCAACTTCCCATTTTCAGTCGAATTTCCGACTTATACTCAAACACCTCACATTTCCAGTCGAACTCCCCATTTCCATTCCAACTCCCCACTTCTACTGAAACGCTTCACTTCCTGTCCAACTTCCCATTTCCATTCGAACTCCCCACTTCTACTGAAATGCCTCACTTCCTGTCCAACTTCCCACTTCCAGTCGAATTTCCTTCTTATACTCAAACCCCTCACATTTCCAGTTGAACTCCCCATTTCCAATCGAACTCCCCACTTCTATTGAAATGCCTCATTTCCAGGCTAACTTCCCACTTCCAGTCGAATATCCTACTGATACTCAAACCCCTCACATTTCCAGTCGATCTCCCCATTTCCATTCGAACTCCCCACTTCTACTGAAATTCCTCACTTCCAGTCGAACTTCCCACTTCCAGTCGAATTTCCTACTTATACTCAAACCCCTCACATTTCCAGTCGAACACTCCATTTCTATTCGAAATCCCCACTTCTACTGAAATGCCTCACTTCCAGTCGAATTCACTACTTATACTCAAACCCCTCACATTTCCAGTTGAATTCCCCATTTCCATTCGAACTCACCACTTCTACTGAAACGCCACAATTCCAGTCGAACTTCCCACTTCCAGTCGAATTTCCTACTTATACTCTAACCCCTCACATTTCCAGTCGAACACTCCATTTCCATTTGAACTCCCCACTTCTACTGAAACGCCTCACTTCCAGTCGAACTTAGTACTTATACTCAAACCCCTCGCATTTCCAGTCGAACTCCCATTTCCATTCGAACTCCCCACTTCTACTGAAAAGCCTCATTTTCAGTCGAATTTCCTACTTATACTCAAACCCCTCACATTTCCAGTCGAACACTCCATTTCCATTCGAACTCCCCATTTCTACTTAAACGCCTCACTTCCAGTCGAATTTCCTACCTATACTCAAACCCCTCACATTTCCAGTCGAACACTCCATTTCCATTCGAACTCCCCACTTCTACTGAAACGCCTCACTTCCAGTCGAACTTCCCACTTCCATTGGAATTTCCTACTTATACTCAAACCTCTCTCATTTCCAGTCGAACACTCCATTTCCATTTGAACTCTCCACTTCTACTGAAACGCCTCATTTCCAGTCCAACTTCCCACTTCCAGTCGAATTTCCTACTTATACTTAAACCCCTCACATTTCCAGTTGAACTCTCCATTTCCATTCCAACTCCTCACTTCTACTGAAACGCCTCACTTCCAGTCGAATTTCCTACTTACACTCAAACCCCTCACATTTCCAGTCGAACTCCCCATTTCCATTCGAACTCCCAACTTCTACTGAAACGCCTCACTTCCAGTCGAATTTCCTACTTATACTCAATCCCCTGACATTTCCAGTCGAAAACTCCATTTCCATTTGAACTATCCACTTCTACTAAAACGCCTCACTTCCAGTCGAACTTCCCACTTCCAGCCGATTTTCCTACTTATACTCAAACCCCTCACATTTGCAGTCGAACACTCCATTTCCATTCGAACTCCCCACTTCTGAAATGCCTCACTTCCAGTCGAATATCTTACTTATACTGAAACCCGTCACATTTCCAGTCGAACTCCCCATTTCCATTCGAACTACCCACTTCTACTGAAATGCCTCACTTCCAGTCGAACTTCCCACTTACAGTCGAATTTCCTACTTATACTCAAACCCCTCACATTTCTAGTCGAACACTCAATTTCCATTTGAACTCCAAACTTCTACTGAAACGCCTTACCTCGAGTCGAATTTCTTACTTATACTCAAACCTCTCACATCTCCAGTTGAACTCCCCATTTCCATTCGAACACCCGACTTCTACTGAAAAGCCTCACTTCGAGTCGAATTTCATGCTTATACTCAAACCCCTCACATTTCCAGTTGAACTCCCCATTTCCATTCGAACTCCCCACTTCTACTGAAACGCCTCACATCCATTCGAACTTCCCACTTCCAGTCGAATTTCCTACTTATACTCAAACCCCTCACATTTCCAGTCGATCTCCCTATTTCCATTGGAATTTCCCACTTCTTCTGAAATGCCTGACTTCCATTCGAATTTCCTGCTTATACTCAAACACCTCACATTTTCAGTTGAACTCCCCATTTCCATTCGAACTCCCCACTTCTACTGAAACGCCTCACTTCCAGTCGAACTTCCCACTTCCAGTCGAATTTCCTACTTATACTCAAACCCCTCACATTTCCAGTCGATCTCCCTATTTCCATTCGAATTCCCCACTTCTACTGAAATGCCTGACTTCCATTCGAATTTCCTGCTTATACTCAAACACCTCACATTTCCAGTCGAACTCCCTATTTCCATTCGAACTCCCCACTTCTACTGAAACGCCTCACTTCCAGTCGAACTTCCCACTTCCAGTCGAATTTCCTACTTATACTCAAACCCCTCACATTTCCAGTCGAACACTCCATTTCCATTCCAACTCCCCACTTCTACTGAATGCCTCACTTCCAGTCCAACTTCCCACTTCCAGTCGAATTTCCGACTTATACTCAAACCCCTCACATTTCCAGTCGAACTCCCCATTTCCATTCGAACTCCCCACTTCTACTGAAACGCCTCACTTCCTGTCCAACTTCCCATTTCCAGTCGAATTTCCTACTTTTACTCAAACCCCTCACATTTCCAGTCGAACTCCCCATTTCCATTCGAACTCCCCACTTCTACTGAAATGCCTCACTTCCAGTCCAACTTCCCACTTCCAATCGAATTTCTTACTTATACTCAAACCCCTCACATTTCCAGTCGAACTCCCCATTTCCATTCGAACTCCCCACTTCTACTGAAATGCCTCACTTAAATTGGAACTTCCCACTTTCAGTCGAATTTCCTACTTACACTCAAACCCTCACATTTTCACTCGAACTCCCCATTTCCATTCGAACTCCCCACTTCAACTGAAACGCCTCTCTTCCAGTCGAATTTCCTACTTATACTCAAACTCCACACATTTCCAGTCGAACTCCCAATTTCCATTCGAACTCCCCACTTTTACTGAAACCCCTCACTTCCAGTCGAACTTCCCACTTAACAGTCGAATTTCCTACTTATACTCAAACCCCTCACATTTCCAGTCGAACTCCCCATTTCCATTCGAACTCCCCACTTCTACTGAAATGCCTCATTTCCTGTCCAACTTCCCACTTCCAGTCGAATTTCCTTCTTATACTCAAACACCTCACATTTCCATTTGAACTCCCCATTTCCATTCCAACTCCCCACTTCTACTGAAATGCCTCATTTCCAGGCCAACTTCCCACTTCCAGTCGAATATCCTACTGATACTCAAACCCCTCACATTTCCAGTGGATCTCCCCATTTCCATTCGAACTCCCCACTTCTACTGAAATTCCTCACTTCCAGTCGAACTTCCCACTTCCAGTCGAATTTCCTACTTATACTCAAACCCCTCACATTTCCAGTCGAACACTCCATTTCTATTCGAAATCCCCACTTCTACTGAAACGCCTCAATTCCAGTCGAATTTCCTACTTATACTCAAACCCCTCACATTTCCAGTCGAACTCCCCATTTCCATTCGAACTCAACACTTCTACTGAAATGCCTCACTTCCAGTCCAACCTCCCACTTCCAGTCGAATTTCCTACTTATACTCAAATCCCTCACATTTGCAGTCGAACTCCCCAATTCCATTCGAACTCCCCACTTCAACTGAAACGCCTCTCTTCCTGTCGAATTTCCTACTTATACTCAAACCCCACACATTTCCAGTCGAACTCCCAATTTCCATTCGAACTCCCCACTTCTACTGAAACGCCTCACTTCCAGTCGAACTTCCCACTTAACAGTTTGATTTCCTACTTATACTCAAACCCCTCACATTTGCAGTCGAACTCCCTATTTCCATTCGAACTCCCCACTTCTACTGAAATGCCTCACTTCCAGTCGAACTTCCGACTTCCAGTTGAATTTCCTACTTATACTCCAACCCCTCACATTTCCAGCCGAACTCCCCATTTCCATTCGAACTCAACACTTCTACTGAAATGCCTCACTTCCAGTCCAACTTCCCACTTCCAGTCAAATTTCCTACTTATACTCAAATCCCTCACATTTGCAGTCGAACTCCCCAATTCCATTCGAACTCCCCACTTCAACTGAAACGCCTCTCTTCCAGTCGAATTTCCTACTTATACTCAAACCCCACACATTTCCAGTCGAACTCCCAATTTCCATTCGAACTCCCCACTTCTACTGAAACGCCTCACTTCCAGTCTAACTTCCCACTTAACAGGGGAATTTCCTATTTATACTCAAACCCCTCACATTTGCAGTCGAACTCCCCATTTCATTCGAACTCCCCACTTCTACTGAAATGCCTCACTTCCAGTCGAACTTCCGACTTCCAGTTGAATTTCCTACTTATACTCCAACCCCTCACATTTCCAGCCGAACTCCCCATTTCCATTCGAACTCAACACTTCTACTGAAATGCCTCACTTCCAGTCCAACTTCCCACTTCTAGTCGAATTTCCTTCTTATACTCAAACCCCTCACATTTCCAGTTGAACTCCCCATTTCCAATCGAACTCCCCACTTCTACTGAAATGCCTCATTTCCAGGCCAACTTCATACTTCCAGTCGAATATCCTACTGATACTCAAACCCCTCAAATTTCCATTCGAACTCCCCATTTCCATTCGAACTCCCCACTTCTACTGAAAAGCCTCACTTCCAGTCGAACCTCCCAATTACAGTCGAATTTCCTACTTATACTCAAACCCCTCACATTTGCAGTCGAACACTGCATTTCTATTCGAAATCCCCACTTCTACTGAAATGCCTCACTTGCAGTCGAATTTACTACTTATACTCAAACCCCTCACATTTCCAGTTGAATTCCTCATTTCCATTCGAACTCACCACTTCTACTGAAACGCCACAATTCCAGTCGAACTTCCCACTTCCAGTCGAATTTCCTACTTATACTCAAACCCCTCACATTTCCAGTCGAACACTCCATTTCCATTCGAACTCCCCACTTCTACTTAAACGCCTCACTTACAGTCGAATTTCCTACCTATACTCAAACCCCTCACATTTCCAGTCGAACACTCCATTTCCATTCGAACTCCCCACTTCTACTGAAACGCCTCACTTCCAGTCGAACTTCCCACTTCCATTGGAATTTCCTACTTATACTCAAACCCCTCACATTTCCATTCGAACTCCCCACTTCTACTGAAATGCCTCACTTAAAGTCGAACTTCCCACTTTCAGTCGAATTTCCTACTTACATTCAAACCCTCACATTTTCAGTCGAACTCCCCATTTCCATTCGAACTCCCCACTTCAACTGAAACGCCTCTCTTCCAGTCGAATTTCCTACTTATACTCAAACTCCACACATTTCCAGTCGAACTCCCAATTTCCATTCGAACTCCCCACTTTTACTGAAACGCCTCACTTCCAGTCGAACTTCCCACTTAACAGTCGAATTTCCTACTTATACTCAAACCCCTCACATTTCCAGTCGAACTCCCCATTTCCATTCGAACTCCCCACTTCTACTGAAATGCCTCATTTCCTGTCCAACTTCCCACTTCCAGTCGAATTTCCTTCTTATACTCAAACACCTCACATTTCCATTTGAACTCCCCATTTCCATTCGAACTCCCCACTTCTACTGAAATGCCTCATTTCCAGGCCAACTTCCCACTTCCAGTCGAATATCCTACTGATACTCAAACCCCTCACATTTCCAGTCGATCTCCCCATTTCCATTCGAACTCCCCACTTCTACTGAAATTCCTCACTTCCAGTCGAACTTCCCACTTCCAGTTGAATTCCCTACTTATACTCAAACCCCTCACATTTCCAGTCGAACACTCCATTTCTATTCGAAATCCCCACTTCTATTGAAACGCCTCAATTCCAGTCGAATTTCCTACTTATACTCAAACCCCTCACATTTCCAGTCGAACTCCCCATTTCCATTCGAACTCCCCACCTCTACTGAAATGCCTCACTTCCAGTCGAATTTCCTACTTATACTCAAACCCCTCATATTTCCAGTTGAACTCCCCATTTCCATTCGAACTCCTCACTTCTACTGAAATGCCTCACTTCCAGTCGAATTTCCTACTTATACTCAAACCCCTCATATTTCCAGTTGAACTCCCCATTTCCATTCGAACTCCTCACTTCTACTGAAATGCCTCACTTCCAGTCGAATTTCCTACTTATACTCAAACCCCTCATATTTCCAGTTGAACTCCCCATTTCCATTCGAACTCCTCACTTCTACTGAAAAGCCTCACTTCCAGTCGAATTTCCTACTTATACTCAAACCCCTCACATTTCCAGTCGAAATCCCACTTATACTGGAACGCCTCGCTTCCAGTCGAACTCTCCACTTATACTGAAACGCCTCACTTCCAGTCGAACTCCCCACTTCCAGTCAAACGCCTCACTTCCACTCGAACGCCTCTCTGCTTGCAATCAACCATCTAATGAAATGCCTCATTTCCAACCAAAAACAGCTCACTTCTCTCTCTCGGTATCAGTTACGATATCTGAAAGTTCACACGAATTTTTTGCGTTTCGTCGCTCGTTTTCGATAAGATAGAGTCCCCCCCATCTCCCATCCCCCTAGACTGACCTTCTTCGAAATGGCGATGCAACCTTGATGACGACAACACTTCACGACACGGCGATCATTTCATTCCGCGAATTTATGGAAAGCGATTATTGCATCGTCATCGCCATCGCCACCTTCTAGCATGCCCAGCAAGAAATATTAATCATTCAGACGTAAACTAATTACCGCAATGTGTTCTTTTTCCCGCCACGGGTTTGCCGGGGAAGCGTCGAATCGTTTTCGAGTGATAAATGCATCCGAAAATGTCAGCAGTAACAAATTCTCCGCTTCGCCATTAACCAGATTCGTAGCTTTAAATATTGCTTTTTTTTTTCTTTTTCTGTTTTTGCTTCTTTTTCCCCTAAAACAGGGGTTGACATTTGAAATGGATGGATGTCAGGAATGATTTTAATCGTTCGCGGGTTTGTATCTGTGTTTCCGGTAGATATTTTTCACCAAAAAATGGGCAACCTAATATGAATTAATGTATTTAAAGATAGCTGTGGTAAATACAGCTGCATAATCTTCTGCGATGTATTCGGCGATAGATTCATTTCAAACGATAATTCACTTCCCTGTGCAATTTTTAACGCTTGCTACTTTTCGTTTCGTATTCCTTTAAAAGATTTGCGATCTACACTACCTGGTCAAATTATTATGAACGCCTACCTGATACTCCGTCGTCTATAGTACAGTCGCTCAAAAAAATATCGAACACTATGGTCGATTACAGAATTCATTAAAAATATCTAGCAACGATTTTTTTTTAGAGATTTGTGATCTGGCAACCTTCGTGTCACCTGACACAAAGGTTGCCAGATCACTAATTTGTAAAAAATAATCGCTGCTAGATATTTTTTATGAATTCTCTAATCAACTATAATGTTCGGATATTTTTTGAGCGACTGTACGGTGCAATTCTCAAATTTCGAAGGTTACAATTCCCTGCGCATAATACTCCTTGAAATGGGGTTTGAAGCATTCTTAAGAGACTGTCTCTCAGTTGATGAACTGTAGCAGCTGTGTTTTGTGGCACAGTTCGTGACAGAAAACGCCTGTCTCCTAGAAGTTTTTTTTCCTCTCGGATTTACCACGGTTGGGCGGATATTGTTTCAGATCGATGTCATCTTCCATACACTTGGGTGGAGTTGTTTTACCTCTGAGCGTCACTTTTTTGCACACCATGGGCTAAATGGCCAGGTCACATGGACCCCGAAGGCTCAGAGAAGATTGGGGGAGGAGACCCACTGGAACAGCTGTTGGGAGACAGATGGTAGCCTCCCGTCAAGGCCATCCAGCGTGTTCTTTAACGTGCACAGGGTATGACTCTCCCGCACACGGGGCCATGGTTAACGTCCCAACCGTTCCCCTACCAAGTCCAACGGTTTCCCCTACTGACCGTGTACATGGCGGGAAGTTTTGGGGAGATAAATCTCAACGCTGACTCAACTGGGATTCGAACCTGGGAACTACAGATTACGAGCCTGGAGCGCTACCGACTGAGCCACCCCGCCCCACCGCGCAGGGTATGGATCTCTCACACACGGTGCCACAGCTTAACGTCCCATCCGACGGACGGCGGCCTTTTCAGCGCATCGGTGTCCTCTACTGACCGAGGGCTGGGTGGTGGTTTTTGCGGAGATAAATCTCCACGCTGGCCAGCTGGGACTCGAACCTGGGAACTGCAGATTTCGAGCGTAGTGCTTTATCGCATACACAAGTACCCTCACCATATCACACATGCAATCGGAAAATGATAAAACACTTAAATAGAAGGTTCCTCAACATCCTGCTTCCTCTGTTGCCTGGAACAATATCGACCCTCAGGGATTAAGGTCAGTCCTTTTAGCTCGAACAGGTCTCTCCCGTAAATTCTATCTGCTATTCTACTCACTTTAAAAACTCTATGAAGTATCATACGGCTTTCTCCAAATGACGTTTACCCCTAAAATTTGGGGGCGGGGGTGGCTCAGTCGGTAGCACGCCAGGCTCGTAATCTGTAGTTCCCAGGTTCGAGTCCCAGCTGGATCAGCGTTGAGATTTATCTCCGCAAAAGTCCCCGCCCTGCCCAAGGTCAGTAGGGGACACCGATGGGCTTGGTAAGGCCGCCGTCCGTCGGATGGGACGTTTAGCCGTGGCCCCGTGTGCAGGATAGCCCTGTGCACGTTAAAGAACACGCTGGATGGCCTTGACGGGAGGCTACCATCTGTCTCCCAACAGCTGTTCCAGTAGGTCCCCTCCCCCAACCTTCTCTGAGCCTTCGGGGTCCATGTGACTTGGCCATTTAGCCCATGGTGTGCAGAAAAGTGGCGCTCAGAGGTAAAACAACCCAACCCCTAAAATGTTCAATGAAGTGTAATAATAACATGACATTCAGATATTGCCCTATTGTTGGGTTGGTTTTACCTATGTGATACTTTTCTACCTAAGTGGGCTAAATGGGCAGGTCACAATGACACCAAGGACTCAGAGAAGGTTAAGGAGTCAGCGGACGGACGGCTGTTAGGAGACAGAATCATCCTATCAAAGTTATCCAACGTGGGCATGATTTTCCAGCCATGATTTACGTCCCATCCGATGGAAAACTTCCTTTTCAAAGTCCACTGATACCTCTTTTCCCATCGGAGGTATAGTAGGGAGTAGTGATGAAAATCCCAACCAGCCCCATCTGGACCTGCATTCATATTTATCTCCGCAAAACCCCCCACCCTTCTTTCAGTCAGTAGGGGATATCGATGGGCTTGGAAAGATCGCCGTCCATCGGATGGGACCTAAAGTAGTGGTCCCATGTGTGTGAGAGCCATATCCTCTGCACGTTAGAGAACGCTGGATGGCTTGATGGAAGGCTACCATCTATTCCCTAACAACTGTGTGTGTGTTAGCGAATTGTGTGCAAAAAAAGTGCCGCTCAGAGGTAAAACAAGACAACCCTTGTAATCTCTCCATTTTCTTCACCCAAATTTTTCCCAATTACAAATAATCCGGCTAATCTAACATCATTCTTCCAAGAGCTACATTCACAGTAATCTCGTCATACAATCTCTACGTCCATCTGTAAGGTGGGGGCGGGGGTGGCTCAGTCGGTAGCGCGCCAGGCTCGTAATCTGTAGTTCCCAGGTTCGATTCCCAGCTGGGTCAGCGTTGAGATTTATCTCCGCAAAATTCCCTGCCCACGGTCGGTAGGGGACACCGATGAGCTTGGAAAGGCCGCCGTCCGTCGGATGGTACGTTAAGCCGTGGCCCCGTGTGCGGGAGAGCCATTCCCTGTGCACGTTAAAGAACACGCTGGATGGCCTTGACGGGAGGCTACCATCTGTCTCCCAACAGCTGTTGCAGTGGGTTCCCTCCCCCAACCTTCTCTGAGCCTTCGGGGTCCATATGACCTGGCCATTTAGCCCATGGTGTGCAAAAAAGTGCCGCTCAGAGGTAAAACAACCCAACCCATCTGTAAGGTTACCCCGTGGTATTTATCTCAGCAGTCACTGTGCCCTTATCCATCAGAATCTCGGCTAACACAGTTTCTCTCCAATCGTGTATTTTACCTCTGCTTGTATTGATGCCATCGAGTTTATTATCTTCCATCCTTATTTCCTGCATTGTTTACTGTCAGTATTATTTTCTCTGGACTTCTTTATGGGGGCGGGGGTGGCTCAGTCGGTTGCGCGCCAGGCTCGTGATCTGTAGTTCCCAGGTTCGAGTCCCAGCTGGGTCAGCGTTGAGATTTATCTCCGCAAAAATTCCCCGCCCTGCCCACGGTCAGTAGGGGACACCGATGGACTTGGAAAGGCCGCCGTCCGTCGGATGGAACGTTAAGCCGTGGCCCCGTGTGCGGGAGGAACTGCAGATGGTCTTGACGGGAGGCTGGATGGTCTTGACGGGAGGCTACCATCTGTCTCCCAACAGCTGTTCCAGTGGGTCCCCTCCCCCAACCTTCTCTGAGCCTTCGGGGTCCATGTGACCTGGCCATTTAGCCCACGGTGTGCAAAAAAGTGCCGCTCAGAGGTAAAACAACCCAACCCAACCTCTGCTTGTATTGATGCCATCGATTTTATTATCTTACACTCTTATTTCCTGCATTGTTTACTGTCAGTGTTATTGTCTCTGGACTTCTTTATCAATCAGACCTTTCTTTCATCCCTAAAGCGACTCAAAGGATAACCCTTATTTTTAGTACGTGTAAGAAAGAAAAGAATCTTAAAGAATACCTTCTTACGAAATAAAATCCCAAACAAGTAAAGAACTATCCCATAAACTATTCCATGCTTGCGCTGGTTTTCTGATACAAGGACGAGATCGCAAAACGCTTGGGGAGGGCTCAGTCGGTAGCGTGCCAGAATCTGCAGTTCGCAGGGTCGAATCGCAGCTAGATCAGCGTTGAGATTTATCTCCGCATAACTCTCCGCCTTGCCCACGGTCAATAGGGTACACCGATGAGCTGGGAAAGGCTGCCGTCCGTCGGATGGAATTTTAAGCCGTGGCCCCAGGTGTGGGAGAGCTATATTCTGTGCATGTCAAAGGAATGGCCTTGACGGGAGGCTACCGTTGTTTCGTAGCAGCTGTCCAGCGGGTTTTCTCTCCCCAAACTTCTCTTAGCCCTTTGGGTCCTTTTGACATGGCCATTTAGCCCATTATGTTCAAAAAAAGTGCCGCTCAGAGGTAAAACAACCCAACCCAACCGATGGCCCGAGAAAGGCCGCCGTCCATCGGATGGGACGTAAAGATTGTGCGCGGCAGAGCTATACCCTGTGGACGTTGAAGAACACACTGGATCGCCCTGACTGGAGGTTACCATTTGGTGCCTAACAGGGCTCGTTCCCTCAACGTTATTGGAGCCCTCGATGTCTTTGTGACCTGGCCATTTAGCCCACTGTGTGAAAAAAACGTGCAATTCAGGGAGGATCTTCGAGGCTTATATCCAGTGATATCAAGATTTCTCTCAGGGATGATCTTCGATGATCTTTGAGGTTACGGTAGAAACGTGTTTCACGTGATGTAACATTCGTCTCAGCGACAATATTGACATTTGTAATCGGCCTTTTTAATATTACAGCGCCAGGGGTGGGGGTGGCTCAGTCGGTAGCGCGCCAGGCTCGTAATCTGCAGTTCCCAGGTTCGAGTCCCAGCTGGGTCAGCGTTGAGATTTATCTCCGCAAAATTCCCCGCCCTGCCCACGGTCAGTAGGGGACACCGATGGGCTTGGAAAGGCCGCCGTCCGTCGGATGTGACGTTAAACCGTGGCCCCGTGTGCGGGAGAGCCATACTCTGTGCAAGTTAAAGAACACGCTGGATGGCCTTGTCGGGAGGCTACCATCTGTCTCCCAACAACTGTTCCAGTGGGTCCCCTCCCCTAACCTTCTCTGAGCCTTCGGGGTCCATGTGACCTGGCTATTTAGACCATGGTGTGCAAAAAAGTGCCGCTCAGAGGTAAAACAACCCAACCCATTATAGCGCCATATTGTTACACTATGTACGGGTTTGTTAGTTAAGATCTGTTCGACGTCACTTAAATCCTTTTCTAATATCTAATCACTCGCATTTTCATTTTAATTCGAGATTGGTTCGATGAAACGGTTTTAACCGAGATTAAAAGAAGAAATCGACATCAGTTTATCATTCTTTTTTTCTTGCGAATATCTACTTCACTTGTAAATCTTCATCACCAACGATAGCCGGAGGTTGGGCTGATCAGGATGAGGAAGGAGAAGATGAGATCGTGTTTTACTTTGGCATTCTGACCTGCACTGCTGAGGACGTGTCAGTACGTCGCCTCGGGGACGCGGAAGAGCACGACTCCAGTGCAGATGGTGACGCGTAACCATGACGACGGCAGAGGAGATGGACGTTCGGGAACAATCGCAGTGACACATGGATTCGTGCGGGCAGAAGATACGTGGAGGCAAGGCGCTCGCGGCAGTTGGGCGGATGAGCTGGCTCGCTTGGTTGAAGGAGGGGGGAGATGGCTGCGAGATGGAAGTAAGAACGATGTTTGTAAAGTGACCTCTTCCCTTCTTATTAATGAGAACACGGCACGTCGTGTGGGTGGGATTCGGGTGTCACGTGCAGATCGCTGCTGATCTGATTGGATGTTGTGCTTCAGTTGTTGGGGTCACTAGGTGGTACATTCTTCTGGGGCTGAAAGTTATGGACAGGAAGTTTAGAGCTCCAAATGCCAGAGGGGCGGGGGTGGCTCAGTCGGTAGCGCGCCAGGCTCGTAATCTGTAGTTCCCAGGTTCGAGTCCCAGCTGGATCAGCGTTGAGATTTATCTCCGCAAAATTCCCCGCCCTGCCCACGGTCAGTAGGGGACACCGATGGGCTTGGAAAGGCCGCCGTCCGTCGGATGGGACGTTAAGCCGTGGCCCCGTGTGCGGGAGAGCCATACCCTGTGCACGTTAAAGAACACGCTGGATGGCCTTGACGGGAGACTACCATCTGTCTCCCAACAGCTGTTCCAGTGGGTCCCCTCCCCCAACCTTCTCTGAGCCTTCGGGGTCCATGTGACCTGGCCATTTAGCCCATGGTGTGCAAAAAAGTGCCGCTCAGAGGTAAAACAATCCAATCCAAACCCAAGCTACAGTTGCTGCATCTGGCCACAGAGGTCACCTTCTATGGCTAGCTAGATACAGACATGTTTCCTGTGAATCAAGGGGGCGGTGGTGGCTCAGTCGGTAGCGCGCCAGGCTCGTCATCTGTAGTTCCCAGGTTCGAGTCCCAGCTGGGTCAGCGTTGAGATTTATCTCCGCAAAATTCCCCGCCCTGTCCACGGTCAGTAGGGGACACTGATGGGCTTGGAAAGGCCGTCGGATGGGACGTTAAGCCGTGGCCCCGTGTGCGGGAGAGCCATACCCTGTGCACGCTAAAGAACACGCTGGATGGCCTTGACGGGAGGCTACCATCTGTCTCCCAACAGCTGTTCCAGTGGGTCCCCTCCCCCAACCTTCTCTGAACCTTCGGGGTCCATGTGATCTGGCCATTTAACTCATGGTGTGCAAAAAAGTGCCGCTCAGAGGTAAAACAACCCAACAACAACCCAACCCTGTGAATCAAGGTCCTGTTTGACATTGTCTGCCCACCGCATCCTAGGTCTCCCCTTCTTTCTGAGGCCTTTAGGCACACTGTTCATAACCCTATTCGCCAATCTATAATTATTCATACGGGCAACATGGCCAAACCAACGGAGTCTCTCTCTGCACAATATGCTGCTTAAAAGAGGTTGCAAACTCCTTTGCCTAACCTCATCATTAGTTACAAAGCTGAACCACTCGCTGGAAGCTCGCCCAAGATGCGAAAAGTGAAAAGGTAAGTTAATCAATGCAGACAATAACTTCCATGAGTCTTGTACCCATTATGAAAAAAAAATAAAATTATTCCTCAAGCAGTTTCACGAGTTAATATCTGATATGTGGCAACACAGCGACTACTTAAGATCACGAAACATCTTATGCATGTTGAAACACGTTGTGATCTGGTCTCAAGTAACAACAGAATTGTATACCGTCAGTCACTATCATTTTTTCTTCTTTGGGCAGATGTTCGTTTTTGTGTCTACGATCTCGTTGCTGGCATTGACTGATCTGGAAACTGAGCAGCGACATGTGATACTTTGCTCTCCTCGGCTTCAGTGGGGAACAGACAGTCGCAGAGATAACTCGTTTCTGGAGAACAATGCTTGATTGACCTGATCTTGGATCGTGCCCATCTGTGAAGCATTTGTGGCTATTGGAAATCGTGCTTCGTTTCAAGATGCGTTATCTCTCAAGCATGTAATTCACACTTCACCCTCTGTGAATTATGATGAGTTTTGTTGGGATGTTGTGCTGTGAACGACACTTTTTTGCACACCATGGGCTAAATGGCCAGGTCACACGGACCCCGAAGGCTCAGAGATATTTGGGGAGGGGATCCACTGGAACAGCTGTTAGGAGACAGATGGTAGCCTCCCGTCAAGGCCATTCAGCGTGTTCTTTAACGTGCACAGAGTATGGGCTCTCCCGCACACGGGACCACGGCTTAACGTCTCACGGACGTTAAGCCGTGGTCCAGTGTGCGGGAGAGGACCGTGGTCCCGTGTCTTGGAAAGGCCGCCGTCCACGGCTTGACGTCCCACGGACGTTAAGCCGTGGACGGCGGCCTTTCCAAGCCCATCGGTGTCCCCTACTGACCGTGGGCAAGGCGGGGAATTTTGCGGAGATAAATCTCAACGCTGACCCAGCTGGGTATCGAACCTGGGAACTACAGATTACGAGCCTGGCGCGCTACCGACTGAGCCACCCCCGCCCCAGCGGGGGTGGAGAGGCTAGAAACACAATCGAGCCGAAAAGATGTAAAAACGGGAGAGGGGCAAGAAATACAATTGAGTCTAAAATATGTAAAAAAGGGGGTTGACGCAGGAAAGCAATCGAGTTGGGGGGAAATATAAAGTAGGCGAGAAACACAATCGAATCGAAAAGGTGAAAATGGGGAGGGGCAAAAACAACAATGGAGCCGAAAAGAGATAAAAAGAGGGAGGGACAAGAAGCACAATCGAGCCGGTTCGAATGTAAAGGGTGGAAGAAACACAATCGAATCGAAAAAAGGTGTAAAAGGGGGAGGGGGAAAAAACGCAATCGAGACAAAAAGATGAAAAAGGAGGCAAAAAGGGGGGCAAGAAGCACAATCGAGTCCAAAAGATGTAAAAAAAAAAGGAGAGGGTGTCGTGACCCGGGGTTCGGATCCTGTCCGACTGTGACAGATATCGTGACCTGGGGTTCGAATCCTTTCTGACTGTGACAGATGTGATGACCCAGTCCACACAGGAGAGAGGGACGATGATGAAATTACTTAATTCACTTCGGTGAATTCACAGATTCGAGAAGTTTTACTCCCGTGCCACTGTATGCCTCAACCTCGCTGCGTTGAATTAAGAATAACAATGGTCCATCAATTACTGCACGAGAGTTATATAAGGACGACACAATTTATTAACGATATATACAGCTACGTGCTGGGAATGAACTCCACTCCGTGGGCCTTTGCTGCTTCACACTGTGTTCCTTCTGAATCCACAAAGCTATTATCAAATTCACCGCTCAACTCCGTGAGCCTTTGCTGCTTTGCTGCTGCAAATATTACTATAATGAGGTAGAGAATTGCACACTCTGCGAATTCTCACTTTACAGACCTCGAAAACTCGGTGAAAGGATTTTCCTTTGCCTACACTGTGGCTCCTCCTGAACCACAAGAAAAAAAGACTAGATTCTCCAAGAATCTGGATTCCCTCTTGGAATCGCACCCTGACTTCAAGGGTTAATTTGAGAAAGACGGCGTCCTTTTGACGCGTGTTAAAAGCGACCTCTTCGCTTGACAGCTAACGCACAGACTAAAGCTTTCCAATCTCCCGCTTAGCCTCGTCGCTGCACTAGCGCCCCCTAGGCTAGTCATATACGGCACAAACAACTTCCGGCATTCATTCTTTCCACAAGCAGCAAGCTTCAGACCCGAAAACAACAACAGTGAGTCATCCCAGCACAAACATTTCAAAGAAGAAATAAAAATATATACAACAATATAATACAACAAAAATATACAATAAATAAATAAATATAAAATTCGAGGGACATGACAGAGGGCAAGAAGCACATTAGAGTCCAAAAGATGAAAAAAGGGGAGAAGAGGGGGAAGAAGCACAATCGAGTCGAAAAGATGAAAAGAAAAAAGGGTGAGGGGTAAGAAACACAATCTAGTCGAAAAGATGGAAAAAAACGAGAGGGGCAAGAAGCACAATCAAGTCGAAAAGATGGGGAAAAAAAGGAGAGGGGCAAGAAATACAATCTAGTCGAAAAGATGGAAAAAAACGAGAGGGGCAAGAAGCACAATCGAGTCGAAAAGATGGGGAAAAAAAGGAGAGGGGCAAGAAATACAATCTAGTCGAAAAGATGGAAAAAAACGAGAGGGGCAAGAAGCACAATCGAGTCGAAAAGATGGGGGAAAAAAGGAGAGGGGCAAGAAACACAATCTAGTCGAAAAGATGGAAAAAAAAAAGGAGAGGGGCAAGAAGCACAATCGAGTCGAAAAGATGGGGGAAAAAAGGAGAGGGGCAAGAAACACAATCTAGTCGAAAAGATGGAAAAAAACGAGAGGGGCAAGAAGCACAATCGAGTCGAAAAGATGGGGAAAAAAAGGAGAGGGGCAAGAAACACAATCTAGTCGAAAAGATGGAAAAAAACGAGAGGGGCAAGAAGCACAATTGAGTCAAAAAGATGGGGGAAAAAAGGAGAGGGGCAAGAAACACAATCTAGTCGAAAAGATGGAAAAAAACGAGAGGGGCAAGAAGCACAATCGAGTCGAAAAGATGGGGGGAAAAGGAGAGGGGCAAGAAACACAATCTAGTCGAAAAGATGGAAAAAAACGAGAGGGGCAAGAAGCACAATCGAGTCGAAAAGATGGGGGGAAAAAGTAGAGGGGCAAGAAACACAATCTAGTCGAAAAGATGGAAAAAAACGAGAGGGGCAAGAAGCACAATCGAGTCGAAAAGATGGGGAAAAAAAGGAGAGGGGCAAGAAACACAATCTAGTGGAAAAGATGGGGGAAAAAAGTAGAGGGGCAAGAAACACAATCTAGTCGAAAAGATGGAAAAAAACGAGAGGGGCAAGAAGCACAATCGAGTCGAAAAGATGGGGAAAAAAGGAGAGGGGCAAGAAACACAATCTAGTCGAAAAGATGGAAAAAAACGAGAGGGGCAAGAAGCACAATCGAGTCGAAAAGATGGGGGGAAAAGGAGAGGGGCAAGAAACACAATCTAGTCGAAAAGATGGAAAAAAACGAGAGGGGCAAGAAGCACAATCGAGTCGAAAAGATGGGGAAAAAAAGGAGAGGGGCAAGAAACACAATCTAGTCGAAAAGATGGGGGAAAAAAGTAGAGGGGCAAGAAACACAATCTAGTCGAAAAGATGGAAAAAAACGAGAGGGGCAAGAAGCACAATCGAGTCGAAAAGATGGGGAAAAAAAGGAGAGGGGCAAGAAACACAATCTAGTGGAAAAGATGGAAAAAAACGAGAGGGGCAAGAAGCACAATCGAGTCGAAAAGATGGGGAAAAAAAGGAGAGGGGCAAGAAGCACAATCGAGTCGAACAGATGGGGAAAAAAAGGAGAGGGGCAAGAAACACAATCTAGTCGAAAAGATGGAAAAAAACGAGAGGGGCAAGAAGCACAATCGAGTCGAAAAGATGGGGGGAAAAAGTAGAGGGGCAAGAAACACAATCTAGTCGAAAAGATGGAAAAAAACGAGAGGGGCAAGAAGCACAATCGAGTCGAAAAGATGGGGAAAAAAAGGAGAGGGGCAAGAAACACAATCTAGTGGAAAAGATGGGGGAAAAAAGTAGAGGGGCAAGAAACACAATCTAGTCGAAAAGATGGAAAAAAACGAGAGGGGCAAGAAGCACAATCGAGTCGAAAAGATGGGGAAAAAAGGAGAGGGGCAAGAAACACAATCTAGTCGAAAAGATGGAAAAAAACGAGAGGGGCAAGAAGCACAATCGAGTCGAAAAGATGGGGGGAAAAGGAGAGGGGCAAGAAACACAATCTAGTCGAAAAGATGGAAAAAAACGAGAGGGGCAAGAAGCACAATCGAGTCGAAAAGATGGGGAAAAAAAGGAGAGGGGCAAGAAACACAATCTAGTCGAAAAGATGGGGGAAAAAAGTAGAGGGGCAAGAAACACAATCTAGTCGAAAAGATGGAAAAAAACGAGAGGGGCAAGAAGCACAATCGAGTCGAAAAGATGGGGAAAAAAAGGAGAGGGGCAAGAAACACAATCTAGTGGAAAAGATGGAAAAAAACGAGAGGGGCAAGAAGCACAATCGAGTCGAAAAGATGGGGGAAAAAAGGAGAGGGGCAAGAAACACAATCTAGTCGAAAAGATGGAAAAAAAAAAAGGAGAGGGGCAAGAAGCACAATCGAGTCGAAAAGATGGGGGAAAAAAGGAGAGGGGCAAGAAACACAATCTAGTCGAAAAGATGGAAAAAAACGAGAGGGGCAAGAAGCACAATCGAGTCGAAAAGATGGGGAAAAAAAGGAGAGGGGCAAGAAACACAATCTAGTCGAAAAGATGGAAAAAAACGAGAGGGGCAAGAAGCACAATTGAGTCAAAAAGATGGGGGAAAAAAGGAGAGGGGCAAGAAACACAATCTAGTCGAAAAGATGGAAAAAAACGAGAGGGGCAAGAAGCACAATCGAGTCGAAAAGATGGGGGGAAAAGGAGAGGGGCAAGAAACACAATCTAGTCGAAAAGATGGAAAAAAACGAGAGGGGCAAGAAGCACAATCGAGTCGAAAAGATGGGGGGAAAAAGTAGAGGGGCAAGAAACACAATCTAGTCGAAAAGATGGAAAAAAACGAGAGGGGCAAGAAGCACAATCGAGTCGAAAAGATGGGGAAAAAAAGGAGAGGGGCAAGAAACACAATCTAGTGGAAAAGATGGGGGAAAAAAGTAGAGGGGCAAGAAACACAATCTAGTCGAAAAGATGGAAAAAAACGAGAGGGGCAAGAAGCACAATCGAGTCGAAAAGATGGGGAAAAAAGGAGAGGGGCAAGAAACACAATCTAGTCGAAAAGATGGAAAAAAACGAGAGGGGCAAGAAGCACAATCGAGTCGAAAAGATGGGGGGAAAAGGAGAGGGGCAAGAAACACAATCTAGTCGAAAAGATGGAAAAAAACGAGAGGGGCAAGAAGCACAATCGAGTCGAAAAGATGGGGAAAAAAAGGAGAGGGGCAAGAAACACAATCTAGTCGAAAAGATGGGGGAAAAAAGTAGAGGGGCAAGAAACACAATCTAGTCGAAAAGATGGAAAAAAACGAGAGGGGCAAGAAGCACAATCGAGTCGAAAAGATGGGGAAAAAAAGGAGAGGGGCAAGAAACACAATCTAGTGGAAAAGATGGAAAAAAACGAGAGGGGCAAGAAGCACAATCGAGTCGAAAAGATGGGGAAAAAAAGGAGAGGGGCAAGAAGCACAATCGAGTCGAACAGATGGGGAAAAAAAGGAGAGGGGCAAGAAACACAATCTAGTCGAAAAGATGGAAAAAAACGAGAGGGGCAAGAAGCACAATCGAGTCGAAAAGATGGGGGGGGGAAAGGAGAGGGGCAAGAAACACAATCTAGTCGAAAAGATGGAAAAAAACGAGAGGGGCAAGAAGCACAATCGAGTCGAAAAGATGGGGGGAAAAAGGAGAGGGGCAAGAAACACAATCTAGTCGAAAAGATGGAAAAAAAGGAGAGGGGCAAGAAGCACAATCGAGTCGAAAAGATGGGGGAAAAAAGGAGAGGGGCAAGAAACACAATCTAGTCGAAAAGATGGAAAAAAACGAGAGGGGCAAGAAGCACAATCGAGTCGAAAAGATGGGGAAAAAAAGGAGAGGGGCAAGAAACACAATCTAGTCGAAAAGATGGAAAAAAACGAGAGGGGCAAGAAGCACAATTGAGTCAAAAAGATGGGGGAAAAAAGGAGAGGGGCAAGAAACACAATCTAGTCGAAAAGATGGGGGAAAAAAGTAGAGGGGCAAGAAACACAATCTAGTCGAAAAGATGGAAAAAAACGAGAGGGGCAAGAAGCACAATCGAGTCGAAAAGATGGGGAAAAAAGGAGAGGGGCAAGAAACACAATCTAGTCGAAAAGATGGAAAAAAACGAGAGGGGCAAGAAGCACAATCGAGTCGAAAAGATGGGGGGAAAAGGAGAGGGGCAAGAAACACAATCTAGTCGAAAAGATGGAAAAAAACGAGAGGGGCAAGAAGCACAATCGAGTCGAAAAGATGGGGAAAAAAAGGAGAGGGGCAAGAAACACAATCTAGTCGAAAAGATGGGGGAAAAAAGTAGAGGGGCAAGAAACACAATCTAGTCGAAAAGATGGAAAAAAACGAGAGGGGCAAGAAGCACAATCGAGTCGAAAAGATGGGGAAAAAAAGGAGAGGGGCAAGAAACACAATCTAGTGGAAAAGATGGAAAAAAACGAGAGGGGCAAGAAGCACAATCGAGTCGAAAAGATGGGGAAAAAAAGGAGAGGGGCAAGAAGCACAATCGAGTCGAACAGATGGGGAAAAAAAGGAGAGGGGCAAGAAACACAATCTAGTCGAAAAGATGGAAAAAAACGAGAGGGGCAAGAAGCACAATCGAGTCGAAAAGATGGGGGGAAAAAGTAGAGGGGCAAGAAACACAATCTAGTCGAAAAGATGGAAAAAAACGAGAGGGGCAAGAAGCACAATCGAGTCGAAAAGATGGGGAAAAAAAGGAGAGGGGCAAGAAACACAATCTAGTGGAAAAGATGGGGGAAAAAAGTAGAGGGGCAAGAAACACAATCTAGTCGAAAAGATGGAAAAAAACGAGAGGGGCAAGAAGCACAATCGAGTCGAAAAGATGGGGAAAAAAGGAGAGGGGCAAGAAACACAATCTAGTCGAAAAGATGGAAAAAAACGAGAGGGGCAAGAAGCACAATCGAGTCGAAAAGATGGGGGGAAAAGGAGAGGGGCAAGAAACACAATCTAGTCGAAAAGATGGAAAAAAACGAGAGGGGCAAGAAGCACAATCGAGTCGAAAAGATGGGGAAAAAAAGGAGAGGGGCAAGAAACACAATCTAGTCGAAAAGATGGGGGAAAAAAGTAGAGGGGCAAGAAACACAATCTAGTCGAAAAGATGGAAAAAAACGAGAGGGGCAAGAAGCACAATCGAGTCGAAAAGATGGGGAAAAAAAGGAGAGGGGCAAGAAACACAATCTAGTGGAAAAGATGGAAAAAAACGAGAGGGGCAAGAAGCACAATCGAGTCGAAAAGATGGGGAAAAAAAGGAGAGGGGCAAGAAGCACAATCGAGTCGAACAGATGGGGAAAAAAAGGAGAGGGGCAAGAAACACAATCTAGTCGAAAAGATGGAAAAAAACGAGAGGGGCAAGAAGCACAATCGAGTCGAAAAGATGGGGGGGGGAAAGGAGAGGGGCAAGAAACACAATCTAGTCGAAAAGATGGAAAAAAACGAGAGGGGCAAGAAGCACAATCGAGTCGAAAAGATGGGGGGAAAAAGGAGAGGGGCAAGAAACACAATCTAGTCGAAAAGATGGAAAAAAAGGAGAGGGGCAAGAAGCACAATCGAGTCGAAAAGATGGGGGAAAAAAGGAGAGGGGCAAGAAACACAATCTAGTCGAAAAGATGGAAAAAAACGAGAGGGGCAAGAAGCACAATCGAGTCGAAAAGATGGGGAAAAAAAGGAGAGGGGCAAGAAACACAATCTAGTCGAAAAGATGGAAAAAAACGAGAGGGGCAAGAAGCACAATCGAGTCGAAAAGATGGGGGAAAAAAGGAGAGGGGCAAAAAACACAATCTAGTCGAAAAGATGGAAAAAAACGAGAGGGGCAAGAAGCACAATCGAGTCGAAAAGATGGGGAAAAAAAGGAGAGGGGCAAGAAACACAATCTAGTCGAAAAGATGGAAAAAAACGAGAGGGGCAAGAAACACAATCTAGTCGAAAAGATGGAAAAAAACGAGAGGGGCAAGAAGCACAATCGAGTCAAAAAGATGGGGAAAAAAAGGAGAGGGGCAAGAAACACAATCTAGTCGAAAAGATGGAAAAAAACGAGAGGGGCAAGAAGCACAATCGAGTCGAAAAGATGGGGGAAAAAAGGAGAGGGGCAAGAAACACAATCTAGTCGAAAAGATGGAAAAAAACGAGAGGGGCAAGAAGCACAATCGAGTCGAAAAGATGGGGAAAAAAAGGAGAGGGTCAAGAAACACAATCTAGTCGAAAAGATGGAAAAAAACGAGAGGGGCAAGAAGCACAATCGAGTCGAAAAGATGGGGAAAAAAAGGAGAGGGGCAAGAAACACAATCTAGTCGAAAAGATGGAAAAAACGAGAGGGGCAAGAAGCACAATCGAGTCGAAAAAATGGGGAAAAAAAGGAGAGGGGCAAGAAACACAATCTAGTCGAAAAGATGGAAAAAAACGAGAGGGGCAAGAAGCACAATCGAGTCGAAAAGATGGGGGGAAAAAAGGAGAGGGGCAAGAAACACAATCTAGTCGAAAAGATGGGGGGAAAGGAGAGGGGCAAGAAGCATAATCGAGTCGAAAAGATGAAAAAAAAAGGAGAGGGGCAAGAAACATCATCGAGTCGAAAAGATGTAAAAAAAAAAAGGAAGAGGGGCAAGAAGCACAATCTAGTCGAAAAGGTGTAAAAAAAAGGAGGGGGGGAGGAAAGAAGCACAATCGAGTCGAAAAGACGAAAAAAAGGGGGGGCAGTGGCAAGAAGCAAAATCGAGTCGAAAAGATGTAAAAAAAGTGGGGGGGCAAGAAGTAAAATTCGATTCGAAAAGATGTAAAAAGGGGTGAGAGGCAAGAAGCAAAATGGAGTCGAAAAGACGTAAAAGACGTAAAATTTATCGAGCTGGCTGTAGATATTTAGAAAGGAGGGTATACGGGGAGGGTGACAAGATCCTGGATTTCGAATGCAGCATAACATTTCCATTTCTGTTTTACATATCTTTAATAAATTAGTAGAAAAATAATTTTTTGCATCTACTGTCCAAGGTTAATCCGCATTAACCTTACTAAAATTAAACTTTCTAGGTTTCTTGGCCCCTTGCTTCCCCCCCCTTATATCCAGACCCTATCTTAATGTTAATTTCCATGAATTTGATTCACAACTTACCTCCTATCAATCTGATTCAGTCTTTTTCTTTTAACGTTAATTCAATTCCTTCTGCAAATCCCACGTGCGATTCTTTCGGCACTTTTCGTTTTCCTCTTACAAATCAGTTTTTGCCCAGAAGTTCCGAAAAGTAACGATACTGCAGCGAGAATGACGAATACTCGAGATACTTTTTTTTTTGTTTTTCCAATAGATTTGAAGGATTCGACTTCTTCCGTTGCGAAATACCCGCCTCAGCATCCGAGTCTGTATCGCTTCTCCCAGTATTGAGATGTATTCGCGGCGCCCAACATAAAGATGAAATCGGTAGCAGTAAAGATATCTTTGCCACAGAACCTCCTCTTCCCGTATGTCTTCCTAAGTGGCTCTCCTTTGGTCCATTCGGTCTCCTTTTGAAACACTATCAAACTTTCTCTGATGTCCTCATCCCTTTTACCTCTCCTCCTCTTCCTCCTCCTCCTCCTCCTCTTCCTCCTCCTCCTCTTCCTCCTCCTCTTCCTCCTCCTCCTCCTCCTCTTCAAAATTCGGCTCCATTTTCGCGACTGACACCGGAAAGAGAGTCTTTTGGAAAGAGGAGCACGGGGCTGTCATCTGGATCATGTGATACATAAATCCTTCACATTCTCCCGCGTGCCCTAAACCCTCTCTCCGATCCATCAAGAAAGCTGACTGAAAGTTCCTGCTCCGCTCCATACGATTTGGGAAAAATGATTCAAAAATGATTCAGATTGATTGTTTGATTTTTCTGACTTAACAATCGTTGATTGTTGAAATGGCGATGAGTAAATTGCAACAACGCAAGAGATAAACTCTTCATTTCGTCACAAACGGCAACATTTAATGGTGAATTTTATTTTCAGTGTTACGTTGAAGTCGACATATTTTACTCGTGGTCAATGCACGAAACTAAATTCTCAGGTGATAAGGGCTCAGATATGGCAATGGGAAGGGGATCTCCTTGACTGCTGATTAAAAAAAAAAATGGAAATCTGTCAAAAATATGTACAGTCGCTCACAAAAATATCCGAACATTATGGTTGATTATACAATTCAGAAAAAAATATCGGGCAACGATTTTTTTAGAAATTAGTGACCTGGTAACCTTCGTGTCACGTGATTACAGAATTCAGGAAAAAATATCTGGAGCGTGTACAGTAACTGTACACGCTCCAGTTATCGTTCACAGCAAACTGGAGCGTGTGCAGTTACTGCACACGCTCCAGTTTGCTGTGAACGGTAACTGCACACGCTCCAGTTTGCTGTGAACGGTAACTGCACACGCTCAATATTTCTGTGAGTGGGCCCACATGATCCAGGTTTTTGTGAGCTCACACGATCCAATGTGCTGTGAACATTAACCGCAACCGCTCCAGTTGGCTGTGAACGGTAACTGCACACGTTCCATATTCATTGCATTATATAATCATACGCATTATATATATTAAAAAAAATATCTGAACATTATGGTTGATTACTACAATTCAGAAAAAATATCTGGCAACGATTTTTTTAGAAATTAGTGATTCAGATCACTAATTTCTAAAAAAAAAACGTTGCCAGATATTTTTTCTGAATTCTGTAATCAACCATGGTGTTCGGATACTTTTTTGAGCGACTGTAGGTGGTCATATTATTTTGATACTAGATCGTGTGGGCTCACTCACGGAAATATTGAGCGTGTGCAGTTACCGCTCACAGCAAACTGAAGCGTGTGCAGTAACTACACACGCTTCAGTTTGCTGTGAGCGGGTCAGTAGGGGACACCGATGGGCTTGGAAAGGCCGCTGTCCGTCGGATGGTACGTTAACCGTGGTCCCGTGTGCGGGAGAGTCATACCTGTGCACGTTAAGGAACACGCTGGATGGCCTTGACGGGAGACTACCATCTGTCTCCCAACACCTGTTCCAGTGGGTCTCCTCCCTCAACCTTCTCTGAGCCTTCGGATCCATGTGACATGGCCATTTAGTCCATGGTGTGCAAAAAAAGTGCCGCTCAGAGGTAATACAACCCAACGTTAAAGAACACGCTGGATGGCCTTGACGGGAGTCTACCATCTGTCTCCCAACAGCTGTTCCAGTGGGTCTCCTCCCTCAACCTTCTCTGATCCTTCGGGGTCCATGTGACTTGGCCATTTAGTCCATGGTGTGCAAAAAAAGTGCCAATCAGAGGTAACACAACCCAACGTTAAAGAACACACTGGATGGCCTTTACGGGAGGCTACCATCTGTCTCCCAACAGCTATTCCAGTGGGTCTCCTCCCTCAACCTTCTCTGAGCCTTCGGGGTCCATGTGACTTGGCCATTTAGTCCATGGTGTGCAAAAAAAGTGCCGCTCAGAGGTAACACAACCCAACGTTAAAGAACCCACTGGATGGCCTTGACGGGAGGCTACCATCTGTCTCCCAACAGCTGTTCCAGTGGGTCTCCTCCCTCAACCTTCTCTGAGCCTTCGGGGTCCATGTGACTTGGCCATTTAGTCCATGGTGTGCAAAAAAGTGCCGCTCAGAGGTAAAACAACCCAACCCTCTTTAATTTTACCTGCGAGTATACATCACTGCAAACCTCGCGATAAATTATGTTTCTCTACTTTTATTATTTTTTCGGATAAATAATCGCAACGTGCTAATCTATGAATTCCATTGCTCTCATTTCAATAATTTTATGCATTGGATTGTTTTACCTCTGAGCGGCACTTTTTTGCGCACCATGGGCAGAAAGGCCAGGTCACATGGACCCCGAAGGCTCAGAGAAGGTTGGGGAAGGGGACCCACTGGAATAGCTGTTGGGAGACAGATGGTAGCCTCCCGTCAAGGCCATCCAGTGTGTTCTTTAACGTGCACAGGGTATGGCTCTCCCGCACACGGAGCCACGGCTTAACGTCCCATCCTTGGACGGCGGCCTTTCCAAGCCCATCGGTGTCCCCTACTGACCGTGGGCAGGGCGGGGAATTTTGCGGAGATAAATCTCAACGCTGACCCAGCTGGGACTCGAACCTGGGAACTATAGATTACGAGCCTGGAGCGGTACCGACTGAGCCACCCCCGCCCCATAATTTTATGCACTGGTGTAGATCACAAGAGAATCACGCCAGAAGAATAAATATCGGATATCAGCAATTGTCCATTTTTATGGCATGCAAAAGTAATTTCTTTTTCTTATAAAGTATGTTAATGGATTTCGGGACGTGCGAGAATTATTCTTTCATCCTGACAATAGGTCGTCCGTGATGTATTGACCAATCACAATGCATCAGTGACGCTGCCATGATTAGTACAGTAAAAGATTGCAGGAATTCTTCGAGTCGTTTTTGTAATGGAAGCAGACATTAGTACCAAAAACTTTTTTTTGTTTTTTTTTTCCCGTTCTTCCTGTGTGTCTATGAAATGTTCTCTTGAATAATAAGACTCTAAATTGCTCTCCTTTCTGTAACTTAATCAATATACGGAGGGGAGAAATGCATTCTTTCATTTTTTGTCTGAAGCTAAGGAGGAAATTTTATGTACAGTCGCTCAAAAAAAAATATCCGAACACTATAGTTGGTAGCTAGGTAGTCACTGGAAGGAGAGTTATGCAGCAATCCCCTGTGATGATGCATAGAACCGGCCAGGCCTAGCACCTAATGTCCGACCCCGCCTTCTCGTGGTGCAGACCGTTAGTACCTTTCAAAAGAGATACTCTCTTGTGGAAGTGAACGGAATGGGAGGGCTGCCAGATTAGTGTGGCCTACTGATCTGGACAACTACGGCTAATTTTCTTTTTTTTTTCTACCCTGCTGAGGAGTGGTCAACCACACAGGGTCCTGGTGCTGACCATATAAACCTACTGGACTGGACAGATATATGGCTCTGAGCTTGATTATGGATCCTGATTTTGCTGCACAGGTGGGTTTCTGTGGAGGGAAAATCTTCCGCTGTGTTTTCTGTTTGTTTGTGGGTTGACAGCCCCAAGTGAATAGATTCACAGGATATGTTTATCAGCTGGTGGATAATCCTGAGCAGAAGTCATCGCAGGCACCTGAACTCTTTGCTTCTATTGGCATCGTCAAATTCTACATTGGAGGAAGTCTTCCAGTGTAGATGGCTTCAGCCTTTAGTGGTGGGGGAACGGGTCTTTGCCCCATGTCTGCGATTAGGGGGCTGTTTGATATTTTCGGCATTCCCTCCCTCAATAAACATAATTTCTTTAAACATCCCACTATCCATTTTCTCTCCATAGGTAGTTGGAATGTGAGGACTCTGCACAGAGCTTTTTCTCTTGATGTCCTCACACAAGAATTCCACTCTTATAATTTAGATATTCTCGGCTTGCAAGAGACCAGATGGACTGATAAAGGTCAGATTCTTAAAAATAATCTTAAATTTCTCTTTTCAGGGAGGGACGACAATAAGCATCACCAAGGCGTGGGTCTGCTTCTCAGCAGACACGCTGGTGATGCTCTTCAAGGATATGAGTACATTAATGAATGGTTTATTACAGCAAAATTTCAGACAAGCGTTAAAGACTTGAATGTTATCTGCTGTTATGCCCCCACTGAGGATGCCGCTGAGGATGAGAAGGATAGGTTTTATGGACAACTTCAGGATATTTTGAATTCTGCCAAGACAGAAGATATTACCCTTGTTCTTGGTGACTTCAATGCCAAAGTTGGTACTGACTCTGACCTTTGGGGAGGAGTAATAGGCCCTTTTGGTATTGGTAGCTGCAATGGCAATGGGCAACGTCTCCTACAGGTAAGTAAACTCAATGGATTCAGAATAACTAACACTTATTGCAAACACCGCGACATACATAAGTACACATGGGTTTCACCTGATGGGCTGCATAAGAATATGATTGATTACATATTAATTAACAGCAAATGGGCTAGTTCTGTTAGGAATACCAGGTCATACAGGGGAGCTGAAATTGGATCTGATCATTTCCTTGTTAAAAGTGTCTTGCAACTTACTCTTAAAAAATTTTGTGCAAGGGTGAAAAATTTTACCTTTAATACTGAAGCTCTGAAAGCTCCAGTTATAGCTAAAGCTTACCATGATAGGTTACTTAGTCATTATGACGGTCATGGTTTGCTTATTACTGAAGTTGAGGAAGAATGGGACCATTTTAAACAGGCTTTTTTGGAAACTAACAGTACTCTTTTAGGAAAAAAGGAGCAGAAGAGACAGAATTATCTGAGTGATAAGGCACTTGAGCTTATTTCGGAAAGAAAGAACTGCAGGAATGTTCTTAATCAATACCCTACTAGTCCTAATAGAAAGCATTACAGAGAACTTAATAAACGTGTAAAAGATCAGTTAGCTGCTGATAAGAATCTTTAGCTTGATGGTTTGGCTGACAAAGATGAGGAAGTAGTTAGGCAGCACAACAGGAGAGAGCTGTGCCAGATAGTTAATGTTTTATGTGGTAGAAAACGGACAGATGTACAGGGATTGAAGGATAAACAAGGTAAGGTTATAGAAAGTGAGGATTCTGTCATGGCTAGGTGGGCTGAGCATTTCAGTGATATTCTAAACAATGCGGTTAGTTCTATTCCCATTGTTTGCAATGATGATAAGATGCATTGGTGGCTTTAATGTTGGCCCTATAACACAATCTGAAGTTATTTTGGCTGTTTCTAAACTTAAACTTCATATCCCCAGGGGTAGATGAAATTGCTACAGAAATGCTTAGAGCTGGGAGTGTTTCAGTTACCACTTGAATGACTGAAATTCTGAATATGTTTTATGATAAAGGCATGGTTCGTAAGGATTTTACCAGAGCTATTGTTATCCCAATTTTCAAAAAAGGTGATCACAGTTCTTGTGATATCTATAGGGGTATCAGCCTACTCTCTGTTCCAGGTAAAGTTCTTTCCATGATTGTGCTTAATAGAATTAAGAATCTGGTTGACAGTCAATTGCGTGATGAGCAATGTGGATTCGGAAGTGGTAGGGGATGTGCGGATCAGATATTTTCACTTAGGCAGATTCTTGAGAAATGTTTAGAGTTTCAGAAACATTTGGTTGCTAGCTTTGTTGATTTCAAAAAGGCTTTCAACTCTGTTGATCGTCATAATTTGTGGTTGATTGTGAGATCATATGGTATACCAGACAAGTTAGTTAACATAATGAAAGCTCTCTATAATAACACTGAGTCATGTGTGAGAGTTGGTAAGGCTTGTAGCAATTGGTTTAGCATTACTTCTGGTGTTCGACAAGGGTGCATTTTGTCTCCTTTTCTCTTTAGCTTGGTTATTGATTATGTTATGCGAAATTCACTTCAAGGGAAAGATTTTGGCCTTAAATGGACTGGAGATACGAAAATTTCTGATTTAGATTATGCTGATGATTTAGCCCTTTTGGCAAATGATGTTGATGAGATGAACTCTTTCATTCGAGCTGTTGATGAGACTGGTAGTAGAGTATGTATGGTTATAAACAGAGAGAAAACTAAAGTGATGAAAATTGGTCAGGCAGGCTGTGATTCAGTTAATCTGAATGGTTGCAGTCTTGAGCAGGTGTCACAGTTTAATTATCTTGGGAGCTATGTAACAGATAATGGTGATGTGCAGCATGAGATTAACAGACGAATAGGGATTGCTGCCGGAACTTTTAAGAATCTATGGAGAGTGTGGAGAAATAGGCGTATACACCTAAAGACTAAAATTAGACTGTATAGTAGTTTGGTTCTTTCTAGGGTTAGTTATGGTAGTGAAACTTGGGGACACTTTGTAAACAAGATAACAGGAAACTAGATGCTTTTGATTCCAGATGCTTACGCAGTATCTTGGGCATTAAGTGGTTCAACTTTGTAACTAATGATGAGGTTAGGCAAAGGAGTTTGCAACCTCCTTTAAGCAGCATACACCTATCCCTCGATTTACACTGTACTCAGTTCACACAATTTTGGCTTTGCACGGTCAAAAAATGCAACCAGTTTCGATTTACACGGTACTGACTGAGACGTACATAGAAAGAAAATCTCAGTCAGTACCGTGTAAATCGAAACTGGTTGCATTTTTTGACCGTGCAAAGCCAAAATTGTGTGAACTGAGTGCCGTGTAAATCGAGGGATAGGTGTATTGTGCAGAGAGAGACTCCGTTGGTTTGGCCATGTTGCCCGTATGAATAATTATAGATTGGCGAATAGGGTTATGAACAGTGTGCCTAAAGGCCTCAGAAGGAGGGGGAGACCTAGGATGCGGTGGGCAGACAATGTCAAACAGGACCTTGTTAGAATTGGTGTGCAGTGGCGAGATGCAGCAGATGTAGCTCAGGATACACTTGCTTGGAGAACTAAATTGCACGGTCTGGTTGGACCTCCGTAGCCCATGGCTGCTTGAGGATGATGATGATGATTGATTACAGAATTCAGAAAAAATATCTGACAACGATTTTTTTAGAAATTAGTGATCTGGCAACCTTCGTGTCACGTGACACGAAGGTTGCCAGATCACTAATTTCTAAAAAAAAATCGTTGCGAGATATTTTTCCCGAATTCTCTAACCAACCATATGTTTGGATATTTTTGCTGAATTCTGTAACCAACCATATGTTCGGATATTTTTTTGAGCGACTGTATGAATAACTATAGGAAAGTACTTGTTCTGAATGTATTACACCATAAAAGCAAAACTACCTCCATATAATTTGTGTCCATAAATTAGCTTTATGTCTATTTCCTTAGCATGATGTCTACATTATCTGTTACATTAGTAATATTTTAAATCACATCACTTCATAATAACAACTTTTTGAACACTATTATGCTGTTGGTCAACGTGGTGCAAAGTGAAAAATTGTCTTGAGCTGGGTAGAATCTGACCCCATGACCTCCTGATGGCATGTCAGATGCACATGATGGCAATTTCCCTCAATGCCCACTGTCATGATCAGATGACCTTTTCCATGGGTTGGGTTGGGTTGTTTTACCTCTGAGCGGCACTTTTTTGCACACCATGGGCTAAATGACCAGGTCACATGGACCCCGAAGCTCAGAGAAGGTTGGGGGGAGGACCCACTGGAACAGCTGTTGGGAGACAGATAGTAGCCTCCCGTCAAGGCCATCCAGCGTGTTCTTTAAAATGCACAGGGTATGGCTCTCCCGCACACGGGGCCACGGCTTAACGTCCCATCCGACGGACGGCGGCCTTTCCAAGCCCATCGGTGTCCCCTACTGACCGTGGGCAGGGCGGGGAATTTTGCGGAGATAAATCTCAACGCTGACCCAGTTGGGACTCGAACCTGGGAACTACAGATTACGAGCCTGGCGCACTACCGACTGAGCCACCCCCGCCCCCCACCTTTGCCATGCCAAACAGTTAACCATCTGCAGAGTACTCACCAATAACATGCAGGTCGCTTGAAAAAAGGGTGAGAAGAAAACTGTAAGCATCATCTGTGCCAAAGGGGTCAGTCCCCCAAGCCTCAGACAGTTAGGAGCACCGTATCACGGCTGCTTGGCAGCGGCTAACAGAGGTCACGTGAGCGGAAGTGAGCAGAGGGGGAGAAGAAAGGAAGAAGACGGCAGGCTGCAGCCTTGAGGGGAAAAAAATGGGTCAGAGGGACTCGGCGTGACAGCCAAGTGGACAGTGGGGGAAGTACGCTTGGCTCGGGGAGAAGGAGCGGATTGTCTTTGTCGAGAAACGAGAAACGGCGTCAATAACTGCCCAAGCTCATAGTATCCTGTAAGCAGGAAGTGTTTGTGTGTTATATGCTGGATGTAATAGTCTGTAGTAATTAAACATCGGTTAAGTTTATCCACTACCAGTGTTGGTAGTCCACTCATTTCTGATTCCGTATATGCTCAGGGCGGGGGTGGCTCAGTTGGTAGCGCGCCAGGCTCGTAATCTGTAGTTCCCAGGTTCGAGTCCCAGCTGGGTCAGCGTTGAGATTTATCTCCGCAAAAATTCCCCGCCCTGCCCACGGTCAGTAGGGGACACCGATGGGCTTGGAAAGGCCGCCGTCCGTCGGATGGGACGTTAAGCCGTGGCCCTGTGTGCAGGAGAGCCATACCCTGTGCACGTTAAAGAACACGCTGGATGGCCTTGATGGGAGGCTACCATCTGTCTCCCAACAGCTGTTCCAGTGGGTCCCCTCCCCCAACCTTCTCTGATCCTTCGGGGTCCATGTGACCTGGCCATTTAGCCCATGGTGTGCAAAAAAGTGCCGCTCAGAGGTAAAACAACCCAACCCGTATATGCTCGAGAACTTTTTGTTCCGGACTGAAGTATCGGCGCACCGAGATAACGGTAGCGGCTGACAGCCAGGAGAGACACCCGCGACACCCACGTTGACCTAGAACATAATAGAGATCAAAAAGTCGTCCTCAGCATGACTTCAATGTGAATGTAGTCTAAAGTCCGTGTAATGATATTAGTGCTTCACCAAACATTTTCTTGACAGGGCACCAACATAACTGATGTTTTAACGAAATACGTAATTCATTGTAAACAAAAAATTGTCGCTCACCTGTAAGCAAAAAAAAAAACATTTTCATCCCCCACGTAAAAAAAACATCCTCGGTAGAGTTCATATCCTTGCCAGTACTCTTGACTTTTCCGCCGAACACGAAAAGGTCATGCATAAAACGATCCCAATATTGATATCGCCTTCGATTTTTGTCTCTTTTTCGAACCGCCTCCACTATAAATCCGATAAAAAAAAATGAACGACCTCGTCGATAAAAACCAGCAACTCCTGACTCTCTTTTTACTTCTCCTTTAAAAGTCTTTCTTTCAAATTTAAGACCAAGAAGAGAAAAAGAAAATCCTTGGAAGGGATGAGAGAGCGTTGCCATGACAATAGAGAGAATCTCGGTGTGTTTTTAGTTGTTTTTTTTTTCGGCCTCTATCGGTTTGTATTTAGACTGTGTTTCGAATGTCAAACAAACTAGCTCTCTCGTAGGAGTGTCACTAACCTCAATGCTATCTCTACATCCACACTTCATCCACTTCTCGATTTCAATCTGGGCCATAATGAAGAGAAAACAGTAAGGATGAGGATGAAAGTTGGAGGAGGAGGAGAAGAAGCTCTTGGGAGTTTGAGCGGGTGAAAGAAAGAGTTCTTTGTAGGAAGAAGTCGGATCTCTCTCTTAAAGAATAACCTTCGTCTGGTATCAAGTTTATGACTTTTGGTATTTGGACTGAGTGGCAATAACTGCTGCGAGGGACGTCGAAATAGAGCTTCTGATTGGACGATGGGACATCTGATAACTCTTAGGAAGCACGGAGGCTGTGCTTCATCCTTGCAACACCAAGCAGATGCATTGTAAAAAAAATGGGAACGAATTGACGTTGAAGGCAATGAAAGTGTGGTATGGGGGTGATTGTGGAAATGCATAAATACAGTGAAATATAATTCGATGTCTTTTTCCTACATGGGTCCTTTCTTTTATTATTATTCGAGTCAACTGATAATGCTTCGAATTCTACCGCCTGGTTCTGCCCAGTTTTATTGCCCAGGAAGAGATCGTCATGGAAGATAAAAGTGTTCCAAAATTATATTACCCCCTTTCTGACAATGCGCTCTGTAAAGACTGTTACTTTTTTTTTTGTTACAAAGCTTGGAATTGGTTGGAATTCACGGATAACAAGGAAACAGCCAGTCGCTTAGTTGTTTTATTAGCAAGTCTCTGACAGAATATGTGTATACTATGGTCGATACTAGTCTATGTCTATAGATCTAGTCTATGATCTATAGTCTATAGTACTATGGTCAAAAGGTGAAAAGATCTCTTATGACCATATATATTGGTCTTATATATGACCATATATTTGGTCATATATATATTTTGACCATATATATTGGTCTTATATATGACCATATATTTGGTCATATATATATATATGACCATATATATCGACCATATATATGCGTATAGGGCCGTCCCATGGCCGAGTGGTTAGCGCGCTTGGCTACGATCTAAGGGACCTGGGTTCGAGCCCCGGATAAGGCATGGCTGTTTGTGTCGTTTTTCTGCTGAGGTCCTGCCATCCTCTCAGACCTTCTACTATGGCATATAAACTGACAGGCTCCTGTCAGACCTCTGTGGCAAGCAGCTGATTGAGGGGGTATTTATTTTATTTTTTTATATGCGTATACTATGGTCGATACTATGATCTATGAGAATATGCGTACTTTGATTTATTTGTGGAAATGTCCTAATTTTTGGGACCCATAAAGCAATATGGTTTTTACTAACTGTAAGCACTCTATAGCACTGAAACTGAGCAAAATACCTACTATTCAAACAAAATAACATTGTACAATAAAAAAAAATATCCGAACACTATGGTGATTTAAAGAATTCAAAAAAATATCTGGCAACGATTTTTTTTAGAAATTAGTGATCTGGCAACCTGCGTGTCACGTGACACGGCTGATTAAAAAAAAAAAAAAAGATGGAAATCTGTCAAAAATATATACAGCCGCTCAAAAAATATCCGAACACTACGGTTGATTACAGAATTCAGAAAAAAATATCTGGCAACGATTTTTTTTTAGAAATTAGTGATCTGGCAACCTTTGTGACACGAAGGTTGCCAGATCACTAATTACTAAACAAAAACGTTGCCAGATATTTTTTTCTGAATTCTTTAATCGACCATAATGTTCGGATATTTTTTGAGCGACTGTACTAACGTCGAAGGACATATTTGTTCAAAGATTTTATCTATTAATTATTAACTGCTTCCCCTTTCCACTTGCTGCCGGTTGTCAAGGCATCGAATTTTAAAGGACAATTTTTATTCCCAATCACAAGACTAGGGGGCGGGGATGGCTCAGTCGGTAGCGCGCCAGGCTCGTAATTTGTAGTTCCCAGGTTCGAGTCCCAACTGGGTCAGCGTTGAGATTTATCTCCGCAAAATTCCCCGCCCGGCCCGCGGTCAGTAGGGGACACCGATGGGCTTGGAAAGGCCGCCGTCCGTCGGATGGGACATTAAGCCGTGGCCCCGTGTGCAGGAGAGCCATACCCTGTGCACGTTAAAGAACACGCTGGATGGCCTTGACGGGAGGCTACCATCTGTCTCCCAACAGCTGTTCCAGTGGGTCCCCTCCCCCAACCTTCTCTGAGCCTTCGGGGTCCATGTGACCTGGCCATTTAGCCCATGCTGTGCAAAAAAGTGCCGCTCAGAGGTAAAACAACCCAACTCACAAGACTCACTTTGACGCAATCTGTTTCCTGAAAAATGAGAATTATTGGTTCACGCATTATTGCGACACAGACGCGTAATGCCAACAGAATCAGATAACAATGCCCCCGTTCATTCAGCGATGCCAACGCATTGTGAATAACAACACCCACAGCGACTACAATGAAATAGCAGATCCCTTTCGCAACAACAGATGGAACGAGACCGAATTCTTACCACAATAAACATTTCTATTGTTCCCCCTTTACACCACAACGCGTTTCTTGTCTAAACTATCTCGACTTCCTTTTGCGCGGAATTGAGGAGGAAATGTTCACCCCTGCCTTCCCTCCCCCTCTCGCATCCTCCACATCCATCCTTCTTCATCTGCAGCTTCGCGTTTGAATACGAGATCAGCTCCCGTGCTTCCTCTTTCAATCCCCCCCATCCTTTCCGTGATAAGAATGTTTGTTGTTCGTTCAGGAACAGATAGCGCGCGCGTGTGTGTGTGGCGCTGCTGCTCCTGGCTGCCATTGTTTCTCTCTGCTCACGGTAAGAATCAATAGCGCGTGCCTCGTGTGAAAGAAAACGTGGCAGGTGGGAGGAAGGAATCCTCGAGCAGTAACTCTGTGAGGCATGCCGCCATGCTCCTAACTTTCTTCGTTTCCGGTGATCTTTTCACCTTTTGCAAAAACGTCAACATCACTCCAGTCCTCGTCCGTTATTTCGACCCCTATTTTTTGTTTTCTGAGCAATTCTCTCTTTCAGAGGGCTTCAGATGACAGGTTGTGGTAGGCCAGGTTTAGAGCGAGACTTTTTTAATCTCGTGAATTTATTTTCTTTGAGTTTTTTTTTTATCTGAGAGCTGGAACAGGTGAATTTGTTTTGGATTGCTTCACGTGTGACTAGTATTTTTATGTACTGAACGGATTAAATATCTCAGAGGCTCAGAATTCCGTGACAAAATTCAGTTCCACTGCAAAGCTGTCAGGAGACGGACCCCTTCAAAATAAATCTAAAGATGTAAATCGCTCTTCAAAGTCATCTAGCGTGCATTGGAAATGATTCTCCTACACACGGCTCGTAATCTGCAGTTCCCGGGTTCGAGTCCCACATGGAAAGTGTTCAGATTTCTCTCTGCAAAACTCTCCTCTCTGCCTTCAATCAGTAGTGGACACCGAAGAGCTTGAAAAGGTCGCCGGATGGGACGTTAATCCGTGGCTCCGTGTGCAAAAGAGACATACACTTTTTAACTTTAAAAAAACACGTTAAATGACCTTGAACGGGACACTCGCATACATTTCCCAATACCTGTCCAGTGGGTCCCCTAACCCAACCTTTTCTGAGCTTTCGAGGCCCTTGTGACCTGGCCATTTAGCACATTGTGTGCAAAAAAATACCCCTTAGAGGTAAAAAACGCTCTGCCTACAATCGGTAGGGGACACCGATGGTTTTGTAAAGTCCGCCATCCGTCGGATGGGAGGTAAAGCCGTGGCCCCGTGTGCTAGAGAGCTATAACCCTGTGCACGTTAAACAGCACACTAGATGGCCATGATGCGAGGCTGGCATCTGTCTCCTAACTGATGTCCAGTAGGTCCCCTCCCCCCAACCTTCCCTCAGCCTTCGGGGCCATTTAGCCCATTGTGAGAAGAAAAAGTGCCTCTCAGAGGTAAAATAATCCAAAAAACCCAAATCGTATACACGGAGTGGGAGTAGTGTCACTCCAGAATACGGATCCCCCACGCACTGTGTGTTGCCCCTATGACGTCACGGGCCACGCCCCTTATGAATACTAATAAGGGTGGTCAGTTATGAATATTAATAAGGGGGCGTGGTCCGTGACATCATATGGGCAACACGCAGTGCGTAGGGGATCCGTATGCTGGAGTGACACTACTAGCGGGCTTGGAAAGCATCTCCTATAACAGAAAGGCCGTACAACTAAGCTATGACGTCAGCAAAGGCAGTACTAAAAGAAATAAACATTTCTTATGTAGTTATTTCCATTATTATTATTATTACTGGTAAATTTTAATAGTAATATTTATACCAATGTTTATTTATCAATATACATTATTTAGAAAATAAATTTTTCGTATATATTAGCGTTTCGATAATGCTAGTAATTACGAATAATTTTTCATACATCCATACATTCCTAGCATCGATGAGCCATGGTCAGCTCATCGATGCAAGGGGTGAGCGAAGGCTATCCCGTATGGTACGAGCCAACAGAAGGGACACTATGGCGCAACTTGCGGCGTTTAATCGATATAATTTGAATGCTGGTGACGGGAGTAATGTGTCGCAACACACAGTACATCGAATCTTACTGAAAATGAGGCTGCGTAGCCGCAGGCCATTCCGAGTGCCTTGCTAACCTCGGGTCACCATCGAAAGCATCTGCAATGGGCACGCGAGCATCAAAACTGGACCCTGATGATTGGAAGGAGGTCGTCTGGTCCGATGAATCTCGTTTCCTGTTGCACCATGTGAACGGCTGGGTAAGTGTGCATCGTTTACCTGAGGAAGTGTTAGCACCAGGATGCACCATGGGACGAAAACAAGCCAGTGGAGGAAGTGTAATACTTTGAGCAATGTTCTACTGGGAAACCCTCGGTCCAGTCATTCATGTGCAGGAAACTATGGCGTCTACCACCTACCTAAACATCATTGCAGACCAGGTACATCCTTTCATTACAATGGTATATCCTTCTAGTAGTGCCTTCTTTCAGCAGGATAATGCGGCATGCCACACTGCCTGGATTGTTCGAGAATTATTTGCGGAACACGAGGAAGACTTCCAGGTATTGCCCTGGCCTCCAAATTATATCAATCCAATCGAGCATCTGTGGTTTGTGTTGGAATAGCATATCCGATCTGCAGTGGCTCAACCACGTAACTTACAAGAGTCAAAGGATCTTCTGGTAACGTGTTGGTACCAGATACCACAAGACACATTTAGAAATCTTATAGCTTCAATAGCCGTCCCATGGCCGAGTGGTTAGCGCGCTTGGCTACTGATCTAAGGGACCTGGGTTCGATCCCCGGGTAAGGCATGGATGTATGTGTCGTTTTTCTGCTGAGGTCCCGCCATCCTCTCAGACCTTCTACTATGGCATATAAACTGACAGGCTCCTAGTCAGACCTCCGTGGCAAGCAGCTGCTTGAGGGGGGATTTATTTATTTTTTTTTTATTTTATTATAGCTTCAATACCTCACCGGGTAAGAGCTGTTTTCGTGCTTACCCGGTGAGATGACCACCTGCCCAACGTCATATTAGGCAGGTGGTCATAATGTTTTGGCTCTTCGGTATATTTCGAAACCGCTCTCTATTAGGGTTAATAGATCGACTTGAATGTCTTTGATATACCATACTTTCCCATGTATACTGTATATAGAAGCTCCATAACATTGTAAAAGAAGGTTTCTACAGAAAAACATCCACAAATGCATCTAAAATGAATCTTAATTTGTCAATAAAATATGCATTCATTATAAGAAGGATTGGAATTGCAATCGTTAAGAATATAAGTGAAAACGCTAATTACCTCGTAGTAGTTTTAAAAACAAACTGTTCAGCTAACTTCATTAATTAAGACCTGTTTGCACTCTCAATTTATAAGCATTTGTGACCTCATAGACGCGTTCTTGACATCTCAGTCCACCATGCGCATTTTTCTCTCACTCTCTGTCCTCTTACAATCCTTTCCTCCTCTCCGAATCTGCATAACTTAGCAAGTTAAGAAATTCATCAAGTCTCATTGCCAGCGTCATGTACAAGAATATTAATCTCCTTGTATCACGGATTCCACCAATCCACTCTAAATTGCCTCCAAGAACTGAAGGAAACGGAGAAAATATGCCAGGGGAAGGGTGGGGTGGGTGGAAACAACAACATCCCCCCCACACACACAACTACCACCACCTTCGCTTGTATGGGGAAGTGGAAGATGTTTGCTGCAGTGTTTACTGGGGACCTTTATTGATGTATATTAAATGAGTCAATCTCAGTCAGTGCCTAGGCACTTTATCTGACCGTGACGCGACATATGGGTCTGACGGCTCACTAAATGAACTCCGTAACGACACAAGATACGTGAGGCGTATCGTGAGCACGAGGAGGGTGGGGGGGATGGGGGGAAGAAGGAGGTAGCAGAAAGAGGAAGAAATATTCTCAACAAGGAGAAAATAATGGTGTGTTGTGTGTGAAGAATCTCTTGCCGAACGAAATTTAACGAACGCGTAATTTTCTGACACGTTTTCCGATGCCTCTAGATTTCAGTCGCGAGTTTTAACAACTCGGGTAAGATTAAACAAACTGAAAGTCTAACGGTTTTTCTATTCTTCGTTTTGATTTGTTTTTTTTTTAATCCTGCGACGTTTAATCGATTTTTTTTCCCTACCGGATGTCAGAACTTTTCGACGGGAAGAGAGGAACGGATGTTTCACTTAAAATTAAAAAAAAAAATTTTTTTCATCAGACGGGTTTTAAAAGAAATCTTCATCTGTTTTTTTGTCTTTTTGTTCCGGTGATGAATTTTGAATTATTCTCTTAACTGGTGAAACTGCTAAATGTTGACGTTAGATATTATTATGCACAGTCGCTCAAAAAGGTATCCGAACACTATGGTCGATTAAAGAATTCAGAAAAAAATATCTGGCAACGATTTTTTTTTTAGAAATCAGTGATCTGGCAACTTTCGTGTCACGTGACACGAAGGTTGATTACGCGCCTGGTGACTGAGCCCCCCAACCCCCCCCCCCCCCCGCTACTTTGAAAATGCTAGTAACCAGAAAGGAGTAAAAAAAAATGTTATATATATATATACGCATTTTTCATAAAAACCTTTTTAGAGATGAATGAAACTGAGAGAATTGTTTTTTATTGGAACGACGTTATACTTCTTCCTCCCCTTGATATTGATACATAACTCACCTTTTCAAACGATCACTTACCTTCCTTCCCCATTTTAACTTTGATCATTTGCCCTCCCCATTTTTTCGCCTGGATCGCTCCTTCCTCTTCCTTATCACTTTCCTCACCTGACCTCCCTTTTTCGATTGGGTTGCTCCTTCCCCTTTTTCACTTTGACCACCTGCTCTCCCTATTTCGCTTGGATCACTCCTCCTCTCCCTTTTCACTTTGATCATCTGCTCTCCCTATTTCGCTTGGATCACTCCTCCTCTCCCTTTTCACTTTGATCACCTGCTCTCCCTTTTTCGCTTGGATCACTCCTCCTCTCCCTTTTCACTTTGATCACCTGCTCTCCTTTTTCGCTTGGATCACTCCTCCTCTCCCTTTTCACTTTGATCACTCCCCTTCCCCCTTTGCACTTTGATCACTGCCCTCCCCTTTTTATTCGGATCATTTGCTCTCACCATGTTTTGCCTTCGATCGCTCCCCCTCTCCTTTATTACCTGGATCACTTCCCTCCTTTTCCTTCCATCCACCATTTTTTTCACTCGAATCCCTTGCACATACACACTCCACCTTGTTCTTTTTGTGATCCGGGTATCATTATGACATTTAAGAGAGAAGATTATGGTAGCAACGATTATATTGATAATAAGGGTTGCGAAGGAGCGTAAAAGATTATAAAAGCGAAAATGATGTAACGAAGTTCTGATGATGAAAGAAATATTTCGGGAATGATGAAGATGATGATAGTGGCTGTACTGATGATAACAGTAATGACATGCTTACAGTGACGATGTGGAAGAGGATGGGGAAATGTAATCAGGATGATAGAGAATATAAAAATAATGATAGACTTGAAATATCTCTTCTCGAACTTAATATCTCACTATTTTGAACTGGGGTTCAATTAGGTTGCCAAACAAACTTGAATTCTGGAATTCTTAATTCCGTAATCAACCATAGTGTTCGGATACTTTTTTGAGCGACTGTACAAAATCAATCCTCTTCAATGTTCACACGTTAACTTACCCACCCCAACATTTTTTTTTCCTATCGAAAATGAAAAAAATATCCATTCAATACCGAGATCAAAGAATAGCAAAAGAACGTCCCATCCTCATGATAAAAAAAAACCTCACAAAAGCAAAAAAGTCCTTGATCTCGAATAATGGATGTGCAAGAGACATCGAAAAAGTTGGTTGGGATTGAATGCCGAGAGATGAAGAGACTGGAAGATAACTCTCGTGATTATCTCATCTTGGGCCTCCCATTGAGATCATCAGAGGGGAATCTATTGACTCTGCTGTTGCTGCATCGTCTGCCACTGCGATGGGCATTATGCGCAGGCAGAATTAATTGACTGCCCGCTGTATAATGCCTCTCGCCATAAACCCCATAATTCCAAGCCCCTGCAGCGCTTGAGCCACAGCCGAGACACAGACTCATACATCATCTACGGTCGGATGAGGGGAGTTAGGTGGACTGTGATGTAGTGCGCATCTAAAGCCAGACACGTAGCTTGGGGTAACTAAACCCGCCCCCTCCCCCAATCTAAATTCTATGATGGTAAAAACATTTTCGTCATGAAGATTTAAGAAGATAAATTTCTTGGGTGTGTATAAATTTGTTTAAAGTCGTTTTTCATTCTACTTCTTGTAATTATAAAATTCACTAGAGGCAAAAAAAAAATTAAAATTATCGATTTTCTACTTCCGCCATTTATTTTATTTTCATATCCTCAAAAAATATTTTCTGGTAACCTACAGTCGCTTAAAAAAGTATCCGAACACTAAGGTTGATTACAGTGTTCAATTAGAGTGTTCGGATATTTTTTTTGAGCTACTGTACTTCTCTCTCTTTTTTTTCTGGGGGGGATGTTATTTGGACTGTTTTGTATCTGAAATTGCACACTCAATGGGCTAAATGCCCAAGTCACAAGGACCCCGAGGCTCAGAGAAAGTTGGGCGAAAGGGACTCACTGGATAGCTGTTACGAACCCATGGGTAGCCTCCCGCACACGGAGTCACGGCTTAACGTCCCATTCGATGGACGGCGGATATTCCAAGCACATCAGGGGACACCGATGGGCTTGGAAATAGGGTGAGATGTTTTGCGGAGATAAATCTCAACTCTGGTCCAGGCGGGACTCGAACCTGGTGAGTTACCGACCGAGCTAATCCCAACCCACTAGTCAGTAATAATGGTAACTGTGTAAACTTTGTATGAGTTGGGTTGTTTTATCTCTGAGCGGCACTTTTTTGCACACCATGGGCTAAATGGCCAGGTCACATGGACCCCGAAGGCTCAGAGAAGGTTGGGGGAGGGGACCCACTGGAACAGCTGTTGGGAGACAGATGGTAGCCTCCCGTCAAGGCCATCCAGCGTGTTCTTTAACGTTGGATTGTTTTACCTCTGAGCGGCACTTTTTTGCACACCATGGGCTAAATGGCCAGGTCACATGGACCCCGAAGGCTCAGAGAAGGTTGGGGGAGGGAACCCACTGGAACAGCTGTTGGGAGACAGATGGTAGCCTCCCGTCAAGGCCATCCAGCGTGTTCTTTAACGTTGGATTGTTTTACCTCTGAGCGGCACTTTTTTGCACACCATGGGCTAAATGGCCAGGTCACATGGACCCCGAAGGCTCAGAGAAGGTTGGGGGAGGGGACCCACTGGAACAGCTGTTGGGAGACAGATGGTAGCCTCCCGTCAAGGCCATCCAGCGTGTTCTTTAACGTGCACAGGGTATGGCTCTCCCACACACGGGGCCACGGCTTAACGTCCCATCCGACGGACGGCGGCCTTTCCAAGCCCATCGGTGTCCCCTACTGACCGTGGGCAGGGCGGGGAATTTTGCGGAGATAAATCTCAACGCTGACACAGCTGGGACTCGAACCTGGGAACTACAGATTATGAGCCTGGCGCGCTACCTACTGAGCCACCCCCGCCCACTTTGTATGAAACGCTACAAATAGTATCGCAAGTATTGTTGTTTAACAAAGGTTTTTTATTAATTATTGGCCGTCCCGGTGGCAATGTTCGATTCTCATTCTTATTTCACAAACATGTATTGGAAGAATGATTAGACATTTTTTAGTCAGAAACGCATTTTAAGAGGGTGGTTTAGAGCGTTGAATCCCCCCCCCCGTCCAAACACATATGTTTCAATTATGCTTTTGAAAGGTTTAGTAACTATTTCGCATTGATGCAAATTGCACTCGAACATATTTTCAGAATACGCTACTGGTTGTTGTTACGTTCTCTGCAAGCGACTGAGATAGTAACCGTTTCTTCGGGGAAGAGGTAGCTTAGTCAGTAGCACGCCAGACTCGTAGTCTGCAGTTCCCAAGTTCGAGTCCCATCTGGCCCAGTGTTGATATTTATCTCCGCAAAACTCCCCGCTTTACCTACTGTCAGTAAGGGACACCGATGGGCTTGGAAAGCCCTCCGTCCGTCGCATGGGACGTTAAGCCATGGCACCGTGTGCTGGAGATCCATACCCTGTGCACGTTAAAGAACACGCTGGATGGCCTTGACGGGAGGCTACCATCTGTCTCCCAACAGCTATTCCAGTGGGTCACCTATCCCAACCTTCTCTGAGCTTTCGGGGTTCATGTGACCTGGCCATTTAGCCCATGGTGTGCAAAAAAGTGCCCCTCAGAGGTAAAACAACCCAACGTTACAGAACACGCTGGATGGCCTTGTCGGGAGGCTACCATCTGTCTCCCAACAGCCGTTCTATTAGGTCCCCTTCCCGAACCTTCTCTGATCATTCGGGGTCCTTGTGGGGGGGCTCAGTCGGTAGCGCGCCAGGCTCGTAATCTGTAGTTCCCAGGTTCGAGTCCCAGCTGGGTCAGCGTTGAGATTTATCTCCGCAAAATTCCCCGCGCTGCCCACGGTCAGTAGGGGACACCGATGGGCTTGGAAAGGACGCCGTCCGTCGGATGGAACGTTAAGCCGTGGCCCCGTGTGTGGGAGAGCCATACCCTGTGCACGTTAAAGAACACGCTGGATGGCCTTGACGGGAGGCTACCATCTGTCTCCCAACAGCTGTTCCAGTGGGTCCCCTCCCCCAACCTTCTCTGAGCCTTCGGGTTACATGTGACCTGGTCATTTAGCTCATGGTGTGCAAAAAAGTGCCGCTCAGAGGTCAAACAATCGGGGTCCTTGTGACCTGGCCATTTAGCCATTGTATGCAAAACAACAAACCAATTGTATTTTGGGAGTTTTGGTGATAATCATGGACATGGACTATTATTGAAAGAGTTAGGATGTGGGAAAGTGCATTGAAAAAAAAAACATTCCTACTCCTCTGTCTATTCTTCCGGATTCGTATGATCAAAATATATCTCTTTTCGATTTCGATACTTCCGACATCTATCAAATAACAGCCACATCGAAGATAAACTATTTAAATAAATATAGCGCATGAGAAAAAAAAAGGAATCTCGGAATGGTGAATTGGTCCGACTACATAGAAGAAATCTTTTATTCCTGTTTTCAAATTAAACTTCGGTATGCAAACCAAGATATCTAAAAAGCAATCATTATAAGTAGAAGCTATTCGAAAGACTAATGTAATATCGACTGATGGGAAAGAAAATGATTTTTCGTTCAGACTGACGTTTCAGAGAAAAACATTGTTTGCCCCCAAACGATGTACAGTCGCTCAAAAAGGTAACCGAACACTAGGGTTGATTACAGAATTCAGAAAAAATATCTGGCAACGATTTTTTCAGAAATTAGTGATCTGGCAACCTTCATGACACGTGACACGAAGGTTGCCAGATCACTAATTTCTAAAAAAATCGTTGCCAGATATTTTTTCTGAATTCTGTAATCAACCATAGTGTTCGGATACTTTTTTGAGCGACTGTACTGTGGCACATTTTCGTGTTGTGCAAATGGAAAACCATATTCAAAGTCCAAGTCTGAATAGAGTGGGTAACCTCTGAGCGGCAGTTTTTTGTACACAATGAGCTAAATGGCCAGGTCACAAGGATCCCGAAGGTTCAGAGAAGGTTGGGGGAGGGACCCACTGAACAGCTGTTGAAATAAAGATGGTAAAACAATCAAGATGGTAAACCTCCCGTTAAGGCCATTTAGCGTGATTTTTAACGTACAACGGTATGGCTCTCAGTTTTTTGCACTCAGTTTTTTTGCCCTCAGTGTTTTGCACACAATGGGCTAAATGGCTAGGTCACAAGGACCCCGAAGGTTAAGAGAAGGTTGGGGGAGGGATTCACTGGACAACTGTTGAGAGACAGATGGTAGCCTCCCGTCAAGGCATCTAGTATGTTTTTTAACGTGCAAGGGTCTCCAGCATACGGCAGTTTTTTGCCCACAATTGGCTAAATGGTCAGGTCACAAGGACCCCGAAGGTTAAGAGAAGGTTGGTGGAATGACACACTGGACAGCTGTTGTTGAGAGACAGATGGTATTTTCACGTCAAGGCCACCTGGTGTACCTTTTAACGTGCATGGGTATCTTTCTGCCGCACACGGAGTCTTAAGTGCGGAGCACCGCACTTAACGTCTTATCCAACGGACGGCGGCGTTTCCAAGCCCATCGGTGTCCCCTACTGACCGTGGGCAGGGCGGGGAATTTTGCGGAGATAAATCTCAACGCTGAGCCAGCTGGGACTCGAACCTGGGAACTACAGATTACGAGCCTGGCGCGCTACCGACTGAGCCACCACCGCCCCTGATGCTTTGGAAGTAGCAGCAACTCTAATCAGATCTGGAAGTTAAAGAACCGACATCAGATTCTATTATATCTGCAGTGTTTGATAAACGTGCATTGAATTAGGCATCACTCGACCACGCTTTAAAAATGAGATCGGCAAAAATTGTTGTTTTATTTCTTACTATTTATAACACAGAAGAAAACTGCGGCCACTTGCACATATTAATCGGTCCACGGCTTGACACATGAATTTCAATGGGACGGCATCTGCACAGATGAATCACAAATGGGACACCAACAACACAAACGGGGGCGAGATGCTCAGTCGGTAGCGCGCCAAGATCGTAATCTGCAGTTCCCAGGTTCGAATCCCAGCTGGGCCTGCGTTGAAATTTATCTTTGTAAAACTCCGCGCTCTGCCCACGGTCAGTAGGGGAGACCGATACGCTTGGAAATCGACGCCGTCCGTCGATGGAACGTTAAGCCGTGACCCCGTGTGAGGGACAGCCATACCTTGTACAGTCGCTCAAAAAAATATCCGAACACTATGGTTGATTACAAAATTCAAAAAAATATCTGGCAACGATTTTTTTTTAGAAATTAGTGATCTTGCAACCTTCGTGTCACGTGATTACAGAATTCAGGAAAAATATCTGGAGCGTGTACAGCAACTGTACACGCTCCAGTTACCGTTCACAGCAAACTGAAGCGTGTGCAGTTACTGCACACGCTCCAGTTAGCTGTAAACGGTAACTGCACACGCTCAATATTTCCGTGAGTGAGCCCACACGATCTAGTGTCAAAATAATATGACCACCTACAGTCGCTCAAAATAGTATCCGAACACTATGGTTGATTACAGAATTCAGAAAAAATATCTGGCAACGATTTTTTTTTGAAATTAGTGATCTGGCAACCTTTGTGACACGTGATTACAGAATTCAGGAAAAATATCTGGAGCCTGCACACGCTCAATATTTCCGTGAGTGAGCCCACACGATCTAGTATCAAAATAATATCACCACCTACAGTCGCTCAAAAAGGTATCCGAACATTATGGTTGATTACAGAATTCAGAAAAAATATCTGGCAACGATTTTTTTAGAAATTAGTGATCTGGCAACCTTCGTGTCACGTGACATGAAGGTTGCCAGATCATGATATCAAATAAATGATACAAAATACTAAGGATTTAAATACAAAGATATGGAACACTAAGGTTTATACTTGCCGTTATAAAAAAATAAATAAATAACCCCTCAAGCAGCTGCTTTCCACAGAGGTCTGACAGAGGAGCCTGTCAGTTTATATGCCATAGTAGAAGGATCTGAGAGGATGGCGGGACCTCAGCAGAAAAACAACACAAACGTCCATGCCTTACCCGGGGCCCGAACACAGGTCCCTTAGATCAGTAACCAAGCGCACTAACCACTCGGCCACGGGATGGTAACATACAAGGCAAAATTAAAAAATGAAACTTTTATTTAGAAAAAAGAAAATTATTCAATGACACCCAGAAAGTCGCCGCTGCTTTCCACTAGTGTGGTCAGCGGCTTGCTGACGCTATGTCACCGTTATCAGAATGAATTTTCATTCGCTGAGAGAATTGGATTGTTTTACCGCTAAGCGGCACTTTTTTTCACACCATGTGCTAAATGACCCGGTCATGGACCCCGAAGGCTCAGAGAAGGTTGGGGGAGGGGACCCACTGGAACAGCTGTTGGGAGACAGATGGTAGTCTCCCGTCAAGGCCATCCAGCGTGTTCTTTAACGTTGGGTTGTTTTACCTCTGAGCGGCACTTTTTTGCACACCATGGGTTAAATGGCCAAGTCACATGGACCCCGAAGGCTCAGAGAAGGTTGGAGGAGAGGACCCACGGGAGCAGCTGTTGGGAGACAGATGGTACCCTCCCGTCATGGCCATCCAGCGTGTTCTTTAACGTGCACAGGGTAGGGCTCTCCCGTATACGGAGCCATGGCTTAGCGTCCCATCCGATGGACGGCGGCCTTCCCAAGCCCATCGGTGTCCCCTACTGACCGTGGGCAGGGCGGGGAATTTTGCGGAGATAAATCTCAACGCTGACGCAGCTGGGACTCGAACCTGGGAACTGCAGATTACGAGCCTGGCGCGCAACCGACTGAGACACCCCCGCCCCAATTCAAAATTAATAAGTAACTATTATAGAACATAGTCACCATCTTCCTACCAAAGATTCATCTATAAATATGTATTGAATTTCTAGGGCAATTGTTTCCATGTCTCTACACTAGCCTCCCAGTGGGGTGCCAACGAAAATCGTCTCGCGTTTCACCTGTGGCACGTGTGTCATGGGTTTGCCATCACTGACCTAGATGAATCTTTTGTATTCCGATATTTGCTTAGAGAAATATTTAATGTTTCACCTTTTATCCAAATCAATATGTAGTCAGCCACTACTGACCACCATACATCATCATCATCATCCTCAAGCAGCCATGGGCTACGGAGGTCCAACCAGACCGTGCAATTTAGTTCTCCAAGCAAGTCTATCCTGAGCTACATCTGCTGCATCCGGCCACTGTACACCAATTCTAACAAGGTCCTGTTTGACATTGTCTGCCCACCGCATCCTAGGTCTCCCCCTCCTTCTGAGGCCTCTAGGCACACTATTCATAACCCTATTCGCCAATCTATAATTATCCGTACGGGCAACATGGCCAAACCAGCGGAGTCTCTCTCTGCACAATATGCTGCTTAAAGGAGGTTGCAGACTCCTTTGCCTAACCTCATCATTAGTTACAAAGTTAAACCACCTAATACCCAAGATACTGCGTAAGCATCTAGAATCAAAAGCATCTAGTTTCCTGTTATCTTGCTTACACAGCGTCCAAGTTTCACTACCATAACTAACCCTAGAAAGAACCAAACTATTATACAGTCTAATTTTAGTCTTTAGGTGTATACGCCTATTTCTCCACAATCTCCATAGATTCTTAAAAGTCCCGGCAGCAATACCTATTCGTCTGTTAATCTCATGCCGCACATCACCAGTATCAGTTACGCAGCTCCCAAGGTAATTAAACTGTGACACCTGCTCAAGACTGCAACCATTCAGATTAACTGAATCACAACCTGCCTGACCAATTTTCATCACTTTAGTTTTCTCTCTGTTTATAACCAAACCTACTCTACTACCAGTCTCATCAACAGTTCGAATGAAAGAGTTCATCTCATCAACATCATTTGCCAAAACCTTAATGGTTCGATGCTGGCAGGGTCAGCGTTGAGATTTATCTCCGCAAAAATTCCCCGCCCTGCCCACGGTCAGTAGGGGACACCGATGGGCTTGAAAAGGCCGCCGTCCGTCGGATGGGACGTTAAGCCGTGGCCCCGTGTACGGGAGAGCCATACCCTGTGCACGTTAAAGAACACGCTGGATGGCCTTGACGGGAGGCTACCATCTGTCTCCCAACAGCTGTTCCAGTGGGTCCCCTCCTCCAACCTTCTCTGAGCCTTCGGGGTCCATGTGACCTGGCCATTTAGCCCATGGTGTGCAAAAAAGTGCCGCTCAGAGGTAAAACAACCCAACGTTAAAGAACACGCTGGATGGCCTTGACGGGAGGCTACCATCTGTCTCCCAACAGCTGTTCCAGTGGGTCCCCTCCCTCAACCTTCTCTGATCCTTCGGGGTCCATGTGACCTGGCCATTTAGCCCATGGTGTGCAAAAAAGTGCCGCTCAGAGATAAAGCAACCGAACCCAATCGATGTTGGCCTTTAGAAATGTTTAATGTTTCACCATTTACTCAGGATATTATATATATATATTTAAACAGAGGATGCTTTAGTGAATTGCAGACAATTCTGACTTTGGAAATCAGTTATTTAAAATTAACCATTATCAAACATCAACTCACGCGAGTGAAATATTTTGCCGTACAGTTCACTAAGAATTCTAACTAATAATAACCACTCTCAGTTAATAATTGCAGCGAATTCGAAAGCTTATCGTGTTGCCAGAACTAGAAGAGCAATCGATGATGACATAACACGTAAGCGAACGAGTGTCCTCGTCATCAGCGACCCTCCTCTCCGTAACTCTGGAGGCCGGTGAGCAGAGATATTTCGATTTCTGACGTTCAGCATCCCTGCCATCCATTGGCAGCTGTTACGAAATAATTATCGGGAGAGAAAGCCTGCAGTGGCCTGACGGTTAAGAGTACGGCCTGCAGCTCGCAGGTCAAACGATCCGAATCGTTTCTAGCGATCGCCGATAAAAGTGAACCAATGACTCCGCGAATTGATTTGCGGACCAATAATACACCTCGTGCTCTTTTAGTTCATTCTTGTAACAATTATAATTTTGGGATTGTTACGAAACGGGATTAAATTTGTAATAAATATGGTCATGTGTTTTGTTTATGGGTTGTTGGCTTGTGCTTAACCTTATAAGCCGTTACAAGAATGGTTCTGACGATGTTTGCTAAAATAAAATTCGAAATTCGTTCATGAATTTAACGGTAGAATTTAAAGATAGGTGTTAAGTGAATTCTTAACTCAGTTCTTCATTATTTATTTTTTCGAAATAAAAATATACACTCCTTTGTGTAAACGATTTTATTTTCCAAAAATTTAGGATAAAATGATTCAAACTATAAACAGAGTTTGTTGGTAAACGATATTTTAAAATATTCTGCATTGTGTTGGAATAAAACGAATGTTCCCATTTTCAAAATTTTAAAAAAGTGAAAAGATATAATTAGTTGTCCAAGTCGAAAGCAATCCGGGGAGGATGGAGGGCGGTTGCCTCAGTGTAGAGCGCGCCAAAGCAATTTGCAGTTCCCAAGTTCGAGTCCCACCCGGTCCTGCGTTGAGATTTATCTCCTCTAGCCCCCCCCCCCCTTCTCGTAATCTGCAGTTTCCAGGTTCGAGTCCCAGCTGGGTCAGCGTTGAGATTTATCTCCGCAAAATCCTCCGCCGTACCCACGGTCAGTAGGGGACACCGATGGGCTTGGAAAGGCCGCCGTCCGTCGGATGAGACATTAAGCCGTGGTCCTGTGTTCGGAACAGACATGCCCTATGCACGTTAAAGAACACGCTGGATGGCCTTGACGGGAGGCTACCATTTGTCTCTTAATAACTGTTCCAGTGGGTCCCCTCCCCCAATCTTCTCTGAGCCTTCGGGGTCCATGTGACTTGGCCATTTAGCCCATTGTGTGCAAAAATGTGCTGCTCAGAGGTAAAACAACCCAACACAATCCCCTCGGTCCTCTGTGAGAAAGAAGACACTAATGGGCATGGAAAGGACGCCATCTATTAGATGGGACATTAATCCGTTCAGGAGAACCTTACCCTGTGCACCTTAAAGAACACGCTGGATGACCTTGACGGGAGGCTTTCATCTGTCTCCAAACGGTTGTCTAGTGAATCCTCTCCCCCAAAATCTCTCAACATTTGGAGTGCTTGTGACCTGGACATTTAACACATTTTGTGAAAAAAATGCCACTCAGATATAAAACAACAAAAAGAATCAGTTCTTTCATCTTATATGCATTTTTGAGGAACTGAGCATTTTTTGTTTTCAGTTTTTTAAATAAGAATTCAATCAATTGCAGGTTTTTGTTCTTCATTCTATTAAAACTCTTAGCATTCGTGGGCGAAAGTGACTCAGTCGGTAGCGCCCGAGGGTCATAATTTGCAGTTCCCAGGTTCGAATCCCATCTGGGTCAGCGTTGAGATTTATGTTCTCAAAAATTTCCCCCGCGCTGTCCACGGTCAGTAGGTGACACACCTGGGCTTGGAAATCCCACCGTCCATCAGATGGGACGTTAGATGGGACCCCGTGTGCGAGAGAGCCGTATCCTTGCACGTTAACGAAACCTTTGACTAGAGGCTACAATCTGTCCCCCAACAACTGACCGGTCGGTCCCTCTCCCCCAACCTTCTCTGAGCCTTCGGGGTCCATGTGACCTGGCCATTTAGCCCATGGTGTGCAAAAAAGTGCCGCTCAGAGGTAAAACAACCCAACCCAACCTTGTGACCTTGCCATTTAGCCTATTGTGTGTAAAAAGGTGCCGCTCAGAAGTAAGTCACAAGGATCCCTTGGGGTCCTTGTGACCTGGCCATTTAGCCCATTGTGTGCAAAATAGAACAGCTCAGAGATAAAACAACTCACCCACACCAGTTATTGCTGCACGCTTCCAAAACCAACCCAGTTGCTAAATTAAACCGGAATTCACCGTAGAAACGGAAAATTTTTAGAATAATCGAAACGGCTAAAACTCTCCTTTCAAACGATCCTCTAAAACGCGACGAATTTCTGACGTAACGAAAGGCAACGAAAACTCATTTGTATTGATCGCATCGGATGGTTCCAGAGCTATCCTGCGCTGGTATAAATGACTCGAACTCCGTGTACCCTCCTGGAGTAATCCACTGGAGCTCAGTATCGTTCGCTGTGCAGATGTGGCCATTTCGGCAAATGATTCTGCGTCTGCTTAAGCTCCACCTCTTCCCCCCCCCCCCTCCTTAACGTTTGCAGCGAACCGTTCACTTCAGCTCACTGACCGCTCTGAATGATAATTATCTTCAGTTAGTTGACCGCTGATGCTGCACTAACAGCGCTGAATACCCGTCTGCGTCAGCACCGACGGCTCGGTCGTTACAACTTTCCTCAATCCGTATCACTGCTGCGAACTCTCAATTGCTGTTGCATTTTGACTCTTAGGGCAGGATCCGGTCACACAGAGGGCGTTACAAGCGTCTCAACAGTCTGTGACGTCTTAAAACCATTACCAATAACAGAGGTCGCCTCAACAGCAAAGGTTTGGGTTTACTTCTGAGAGTCACTTTTTTGCACACCATGGGCTAAATGCCCAGGTCACATGGACCCCGAAGGTTCAGAGAAGGTTGAGGGAGGGGACCCACTGGACAGCTATTGGAAGACAGATGGTAGCCTCCCGTCAAGGCCATCCAGCGTGTTCTTTAACGTGCAGAGTGTATGGCTCTCCCGTACACGGAGCCACGGCTTAACGTCCCATCCGACGGACGGCGGCCTTTCCAAGCCCATCGGTGTCTCCTACTGACCGTGGGCAGGGCGGGAAATCCAACAGCAAAAATTGGGTTGGGTTGTTTTGCCTCTGAGCGGCACTTTTTTTCACACCATGGACTAAATGGCCAGGTCACAAGGACCCCGAAGGCTCAGAGAATGTTGGGGGAGGGGACCCACTGGAACAGCTGTTGGGAGACACATGGTAGCCTCCCGTCAAGGCCATCCAGCGTGTTCTTTAACGTATACAGGGTATGGCTCTCTCATATACGGACCACTGCTGAATATCCCATCCGATGGACGGCAGCCTTTCCAAGCCCATCGGTGTCCCCTACTGACCAGGGTGGGAACTCTCGCGAAACTAAATCTCAACGCTGGCCCAACTGGGCCCTACCCTAACCAAGTCCGCTTGGGGTGTTTGTGACCTGATCATTTATCCCATGGTGTACAAATAGTGGCGCTCAGAGGCAAAACAATTCAATCTTCTATATCAAATCTTAAGTCGTTCTGAAAAAATGACTCTGCGAAAGTTTACAATTTGTGTTGCGCGAATCAGAATCCATCATCAAATATAAAGAAGAGATTGATAATTCTTTAAGCGGAAAAATGCGTTTCATTTAAATTCTTTGCTATTACAAAAGAAGAAATATTTTGGCCAGTGTAGGAAGATAAGGTCCGTAACTAAGCGTCATCAAAAACGTGTGGCGCCATCTAGGTGCACAATATGTACTTAAATATTATTCTGAAGTTAGGACGAGAGATTTTCTCATAAAGCTTCGTTTCGAAAAATCGCGATATCGTTTTCAACTTTCTCGTCTGTCCGTCAGCAGCTATTAGTTTTTTTAATTTTATTTTAATAAATAAAGGAGTTTTTTTTTTTGTTATACTATTATTATTATCGCATTTTCAGAATGATAAAAAAAAAAACTTTCTGGTCAAACGTCTCTGTAAATTATCAGAAAATATACTCAAAACAAAAATAAATACCTCCTTCAAGCATCTCTTGCCACAGACGTCTGTGGTAAATAGTGGCTAGCGTACAGACGTCTGTACGCTAACCAAAAACTTAAACTTAGCTTAACGTCCCATCCGACGGACGGCGGCCTTTCCAAGCCCATCGGTGTCCCCTACTGACCGTGGGCAGGGAGGGGAATTTTTGCGTAGATAAATCTCAACGCTGACCCAGCTGGGACTCGAACCTGGGAACTACAGATTACGAGCCTGGCGCGCTACCGACTGAGCCACCCCCGCCCCCGCCCCCAAGGTATGGCTCTCTTGCACATGGCATAATGTCCATGCAACGGACGGCGGACTTTCGAAGTCCCCCTGTGTCCTTTTAAAGAAATATTTTTAAGGTAAAAAAAAAATGACTAAAAAATAAATATTTTAATCAAATTTTAATTTATTAATAGCAATATTTTTTCTTTCATTTTCTGGCTGTAATGTGTATATCGACTGAAAATTTTAGTGATGTTTTGACTCTTTTTGAACTCCCATGAGCAGTTTGCTCTGACTGTTTGCACTGAAGTTGCGTATCCCATGGCTGAGTGGCTAGCGCGCTTGGCTACTGATCCAAGGGATCTGGGTAAAGGGACCTGGGTTCGAGCCCCGGGTAAGGCATGGATGTTGTGCTGTTTTTCTGCTGAGGGCACTGCCATCCTCTCAGACCTTCTACAATGCATATAAACTGACAGGCTCCTGTCAGACCTCTGTGGCAAGCAGCTGCTTGAGGCGGTATTTATTTGCCGTCCCGTGGCCGAGTGGTTAGTACGCTTGGCTATTGATTTAAGGGACCAGATTCGAGCCCCGGGTTAAGGCATGGATGTGGCATAGATGTGTGTGTCGTTTTTTTGCTGAGGTCCTGCCATCCTCACAAATGTTCTACTATGGCATATAAACTGACTTCTGTCAGGCTTCTGTCAGACCTGTAACAGGCTTCTGTCAGACCTCTGTGGCAAGCAGCTGCTTGAGGGGGTATTTATTTTTTATTTATACGTAGTACCTGTGGCAAGCAGCTGCTTGAGGGGATATTTATTTTATTTAAGTGATTTAATATTATTGGCCATGTCATTTGTCCATCACAGTCTGAAAGAACGTTACTTTTGGCGATATCAGAATTAAAGCTACAAAGGTCTCCAATAACAGATGAAATTGCTGCTGAAATGCTATGAGCTGGATGGCATTTCGCAATCGTATAACTGAAAATGTATAGTACTTTAATCACGAAATTTTCAACCTGCTGACCATTCAATACATTGCGACTAAAAATCATTTAAAGTACTTCTGCGTGCATGTGCTGCCATCTTCTTTCAGTATCTGGAACTAAAGAATATTCCTTTTCTTGGACTATCTGCAAGCACAATTTCTTTTAAATTAATCTAATTTTTTTTTCATTCCATCAAAATTACCTTTTCTTAAACACACTTTTCAAATACTCAATTAAATTTATTAAAAAGAAATTGAAAAAATGAATTAAAATTAATAATTGTCGGGTTTTAATGAATTTTCTAAATTTTCGTGGCATTAAAAAATGTGCAAAGAATTGCACACGTCATCTGCGGTTACTGATTATTAAATTTCTGACTCTTTCAAACAACGTCTGTAATTATATAAAAAAAAAATTCAATGGATTGAAGACGGGAGAAAAATACTTACGCTAAGGTTTTATTGTAAAAACACATATTTTTAAAATTACACAGAAATTTCAATTTATGTAATGTGTAGTTCATCAAAACTTTTTCTTAATTAGAACGAAAAGTTAAAATAATTAATTTTATTGCAAATAATAATACTTCTGTTTTCTTATGGTACTTGCCATATTATTGATAAAATTAACTTTCTTAGCTTAAATAATATAATGAACTTCGATTGTGCAAATTAATTAGATATGTAAATAGTTTGGATAATCAAAAATCCTAATAATCGATTTCAAATAAAACAATAATGTGTTATGTTTATAAAAAAAATATTGTGTTTTAAAGAAAGCTTTACAAAAAAAATTAACTATAATTTTGGATAACTATACAAATAAAGTAAAAAATTGCATACAAATTTAACAATTATTCTTTAAATGTAGAAAATTATATCAGTTTAAAACAAACGTATCGAGTGCTAGTGGTGTATCTCTGCAGCTATAAAACTCGATTTTTATTGTCGACAACACAGGCGTCAGTTTGTATTTAAATCAATATGCACGGTGAGCGTTTTTCAAAAAGCGATTCATAAACTTTTAATGAATCACAAAACCCCCATTCCATATTTTTAGCTGGTAAACATGACGGACCCTTATTTTCCGTTTGAAAACTTAGAGGACGATAATTTATTAAAGTCTCTAAAAATTGCTAGACCACAATTTTTAAATCGTAAATATGGATAACCCACATTTTTACTCTCTAATCATGCCAAATCGTAATTTTAACGCCCGATAATATTACCATTTTTTCCCTGAATATTAATTTCATAATTCAGTGATGATTACAATTTCAACAATAACTGAGCTCTGTTAGTAGAATTTTAATCTGTTCAAGATATTTTCGAATGAGTGGTTAGCGCGTTTGGCTACTAATCAAAGAGACTTGGGTTCGAGCCCCGGTAAGGCATAGTGTTGTATTTCTGCTGAGATCCCGCCATTCTCACAGACCTCCCACTAGGCGTATTAATTTGGCAGGCTCATACCTCTACCGAAAATAGCTGCTTGAGGGGATATTATTTTCTGTTTTTTAGCTAGTTTTAAAAGAGAAACAGCTGATGGTTTCACTTTGTCATCAGTGATATTTAAGTGTATTTACTTTTAGAGATAGATTTATATACACAGTCGAATCAGAATAATATGACTACCTACCATAGTATATGTATGTATTGATCTCTATGTTGCGATCTTGTGCAACCACGGCAATTCCCGGTTCCGCCTGACAGCACTACCTGGTTAAAGAAAAGCCATGACTATCTAGAGCCGGGGGCAAGGAATACGCCCTATAGGCGCACCTCAACCCCGGCCTCACATGGCAGCAGTCCTATAGAAGGAAAGCTAACCACCGGAAGAAACCTAAATTTAATCTATTCCCCGGTTTGCAAATGTGCAAGGATATAAAGATCCAAGCTCGATCGGCACCCGGGGTGGAGACTCTTAGTAGGACCCAGACTTTTTGGACGGCTCGTGCCTACTAGGCAGGAGGGACCTTTCGACCGAGCCGTCGAACTGACCACCCAAGGTCCCTGAGGTGAGGTCTCCGACGCCGTCACCACCCGACCGGCAATCAAGCCGGCCAGCAGCGTCTTCGACCTCGGTTGGCCTTGGCCATGTCCAACCGGCGCCCAACCCGGTCGGCACAGCCTTCAGCCGGGTTGCTGGGCCCTAGGCCCCCCCACCACGACAAGGTGGTCCCCTATTGGGGGGGATATGTATGTATTATGGTAGGTGGTCATATTATTCTGATACGACTGTGTATATATATATTGAGGGGAAAGGGTTGGATAGGTATTGATGAAAAGTTACGCTTCCCATTTTTAGCAAACTTCATGCCTTATCCGAGTTTTTAACTCTGTCCCTTTGCACCATAGCGAAGCAAGCTAATCACGTCGCAAAAAATATTGCAAAATTGGAATTTTCTAAACGTTATTGTAGGGATGTCATAACTTAGGAATTAAAAATTTTAACGTAGGGTACCCGGAAAAATTTTTGGGGGTACACCGTTGAGAGATCAAAGATTACTAGATCTAGTAACAAAGTCAGTTTTTAATTATTCCCACTGTTATACTATAACTATAGTTTTATCTATCTATACAAGGGGTATGCAAGTTACATACACATTTCCAGGGGGTACGTGAAGCATAAAAGGTTGAGAACCACTGATATATATATGTTTCATTTTATTCCCATTGTTATACTATACCTATAGTTTTATCTATCTATACAAAGGGTACGCCAGTTGCATACACATTTCCAGGGGGTACGTGAAGCATAAAAGGTTGAGAACCACTGATATATATGTTTTATTTTATTTTCATTGTTATACTATAACTATAGTTTTATCTATCTATACAAGGGGTATGCAAGTTACATACACATTTCCAGGGGATACGTGAAGCATAAAAGGTTAAGAACCACTGATATATATGTTTTATTTTATTCCCATTGTTTTACCATAACTATAGTTTTATCTCTCTATACAAGGGGTATGCAAGTTACATACACAATTCCAGGGCGTACGTGAAGCATAAAAGGTTGAGAACCACTGATATATGTGTTTCATTTTATTCCCATTGTTATACTATAACTATAGTTTTATCAATCTATACAAGGGGTACGCCAGTTACATACACATTTCCAGGGGGTACGTGAAGCATTAAAATTTGAGAACCACTGATATATATGTTTTATTTTATTCCCATTATTATACTATAACTATAGTTTTATCTATCTATACAAGGGGTACGCCAGTTACATACACATTTCCAGGGAGTACGTGAAGCATAAAAGG